>CM077665.1:193695647-196678147 GCA_039707655.1 Elymus sibiricus | reverse complement strand
CACAGCGACATGCCGGCGACGCCGACCATCATCGGTGCCCTGCTGGGGCTGGGCACCCAGATGTACTCCAACGCCCTCCGGAAGCTCCCCTACATGCGCCGTATGGCCCCTTTCCGATCCCTCCCTCCCTGTCCGCCTTCCCCTTTGTTGATTTCTTGATCTGTCCTCACGATGCATCCTGCCATCCATCCGCAGTCCCGGTTCCTTATTTCGCCTGATCTGTAACCATTTATGTGCCTGCAAGTAGGTGTTGGTTTGGGCGCCTTTGTTGGCCGTAAGAGCGATAGATTTAGGATGTGGTTCTTGATTTATGTTTAGTGGGTTCCTAGATTCGGATTCGGTGGATTCTGTTACTTCCTTGGCCTTGACAAGACCGAATGGTACGATTTTCTGTAGAAAGTTCCCGTAATTTTCGGTTGCAGTACTACAGTATGATACCACCAATTTACTGTTTGACTTGATTTATGAACACATACTGTCGAAATATTAGCTCCTTTTGTTCTGATCCCCTCATTTCCTTGATTTTATTATCTGGCTTTGTAACATCCTAGTTGCAGGTTTGATTCCTTCTCATGTGGTTTCCCTTTTTTGTTTTAGATCCCTGGGAGCATGTGCTGGGAATGGGTCTGGGTGTAGTGTTTGTAAACCAACTGGTGAAGTTTGATGAGAAGGTCAAGGTGGACCTTGACAAGATGCTGAAGCGTGCGAAACATGCCAATGAGCAGCGCTACTTTGGTTTGTGCTTATTTCCTCCAACATTTTGGAATCCTGATTATATGCTACTCCCTCCTTCCATGTTTAATTGTTTATAAGGCCCATTTTATGGCAAACTTTGGCAAATGTTTGTGCAAATGATATTTGGTTTATCTGCAAAAAAGTTATGCAATTACGAAACATTCTTCAATACGGATCCATGGTATCACATTTGTGTCACAGAAACCTCATACTAGTAGTTTAATTGTTGTTGGTCAAGGGGCTCTTAGGATGATTAGTGTTGTTTGAACAATTGTTTCATTATCACAGTAGTAGCTTTTATATATGCCTTCATGAATTCTATTATGGTGAACTAGTGATCTTTTACCAATCAGCTTGGTAAACTGTGCTCTATTGATTCAACCAGTGTTGCTCACAGTAATGATACTAGATTTGCAGAATTAGTGAATGACTGAGCGGCATACACAATTGATATATCACTACTTAAACATGGAGGTCTTTTTTTGATTTTGTGTTGATTTTTAGAATGAAAATTGGTAGCTTATGAGGTAGATTCGCAAAATTCCCTCTTGCCCTTGTTTAAACTGCCAATGATATATGAATTCGAAGGGATTCAAAACTCTGGGATTTTTTCATATGACATTAGTCAGAAGGGATGTAGGTTGAACTAGCTTTCTGAGTAACATCCAGATCACTTTCCCTGAAACTATAGACCCCTCTGTCGAAATCCAATTTGACCCAAGCTGCTACATTGTTTTCACCTGAAATTTAGTAAATAGCAGCGAACCACAGAGGGTGAGTGTTTCTGGAAACTTATCAGATGGAGCGTGGTGCATAACTTTAAGTCCTAAATTTATTTCTTCTGATCAGGATATACCTATGTTCATCCTTGTATAGGACACCTGTTTGTTCGTATTGTTGTGTTGTGCATAGTCATCATTTCATATAAGAAGCTTCTGGCAAATAAATAGGATAAATCAATGCACTGTTTGTTTAGGGATCTATATATATACTTCTCAAAAATAGGAGAGACCCTGACAGTAATAATGCATTAAACAGATCTATCCCCATGGCTATTAGTACCTTGCAGAGGTGTGGATTTTGCTCTCTGCTACCCTTCATCCTGATTTTCATTCTAATCCAGTGTGTTAGCATGCATATGTGGAGAAGTTTGAACTAAACTTGCCTCCTGATTGTGTATTTGTGAAGATTTTGTTTCATTGATATGTTAGCCATTTTATTTCCAGTTTTCTGTTTTTTTATGTTTAATCAAGCACAAAACTTGATTATATCCGCCATCACCTGTGATAGTCCTTAATTTCTACTCTGTAGCATAATATTTCTGCTCCTTGCATGCATTTTACTTCCTCCGTTCCTTTTTTTGTTCCTAAATATAAGTCTTTTTAGAGATTCCACTATGGACTACATACGGAGCAAAATGAGTGAATCGACACTCTAAAATATGTCTATATACATCCGTATGTAGTTTGTAGTGGAATCTCTAAAAAGACTTATATTTAGGAACGGAGGGAGTAATTCTTAGTGGACTATTGTTTTTTGCAGTATTTCTTAAATTATTGACTACTATAAAAGTTCAATTAAAGAACTAATAATCATCAAAAAAATTAGAGCATAATTTACTATCAGTCACCGTATGCCGTGTGCCACTGTTGCTCTGTAATTAGGCTCACGGGACATAGGAAATACCTGTCATATGTACCCACAAAGTGAATACCATAACAAGAATCAACACTGCCATTACCTTGTTTGGAGGTAAATCAACCAGATAGGTGGTAGTTTCCCTCCTATCATGTTAGATATGGAGGGAAAAATCATGGGTCAAGAAATGTTATGCGGAAACAAAGCAATATGTTGGAAATGTTAGGGCGAAATAATGAAACAGAAATCTGTGAACATATCAGATCAAAAACTTGATTGATTTTGTGACTGCCTTTTTATGAAGTACATTTCCATTTGCTTGTCTCCTCTCTTGCCCTTCTTTATCTTCTAGAACCAATAAGGCGGCAATTAAACACAAAATTATATGCTATAACCATGTTCTCTGGCTTTTAGTGGAGGCCTGGATGGTCAGTATGAAGAGATTAGGTTTCTTCTTAAAACTGCCTGACTGTATGAACTCTTCCTGTAGAAATGACCAGAGCAGTTCAATATGTTTGATATCCAACAGTTGTAATGCTGAATATTGAATAAATGTTTGTACATGGTTGATAGTGCGCGCAAGTAATTTAAGAAATTTTGTTCACATCAAAAGCTACTTATATGATACAGTACTCTATTTGATATTGTTGTGTGCTCATAGACTTTGTTCAAATTATTTACAGACGAAGACGATGATTAGCTATTCAAATTTGTTTGGCGGCAACCGGGCTTTCTGCAGTTTGCTTTGGTCAGAGAACATCCATGTGTAGTTTCTGTATGAAGACTGTCTCCGCATTTTGTAATAAACTGATGTTTCACAATGCTTGGGTTGTTCGGGAGACCATTCACGGTACTTGAATCTGATTGATTACCCTCTCTGAAGCATTGTTATTCAAGTTCAAATGATGACTTATGGTAGACATCATCCATATCCTTTTTGATTGTGCAAAGCAAATGATCAACTTATCTACCTCATTCTTTTTGGCGTCGCTGACAGAACTTACCTGCCTCAATGTTGACTGATTTTTGCTTTTGTTTTTGAACTATTTTTATTTCTTAGAAATTTGCATCGCTTGTACACACCATCTCCAAGCCCAGTCAATCAAATGGAAAGTTAAAAAAAAAATCCAATCCAAGGGGACCCAGTGACCATATTCCTAATAAACCCCAGCTTTTGTTGCGAGAAAACCAACCCAAATTAGCTGAAACAAGAAACAGTTGATAAAATTCTCCTAGGACAGCTCCGGTCCCTTTGTAATTAATCTTAGGGCTTGTGCTCGCCGGCTCGGTAGTAGTCGAGCGTAACGTGGAGCAGCAGATCGGAGATCTGCCGCGCCGTGGGCCTCTCCCCCGGCGCCGGCCTGGTGCACCGGAGCGCCACCTCCAGCACCTCCGCCATGGACGACTCCTCGCGCGGAGCCAGCGGCTTGAGCGCAGGGTCGAACACCTGGTCCCTGGCGGGCGACGGCGCGTCAACCCGGGACTGCACCCATCTAACCATGTCCACGTCGCCGCCAAAGGTCTTGTCGGTGGGCAGGAGGCCGGTGACGAGCTCCATGAGCACGATGCCCGTGCTGTACACGTCGCTCTTCTCCGTCGCTTTGAGGCTGTAAGCACATTCTGCACGGATGAAGATGGTCAGTGGTTGATATAACTGGGGCCTGTGCGTGAGCTCAACTTATTTGAGTTGATACCTGGGGCGATGTAGCCGTATGATCCGGCGAAGAGAGAGGCCGACTCGGTGCAATCCTTCTCGGCGATGGCCTTGGCGAGGCCGAAGTCTCCGAGGTGCGCCTCCATGTCGCCGTCCAGGAGAACGTTGCTGGACTTGATGTCCCTGTGCACCACCCGCGGCACGCAGTCGTGGTGGAGGTACTCCACGCCCTGCACCAGACCCGCCGCCATCTTGAGCCGCGCGTCCCAGCTCAGCACCCGCTTCTTGCCGTCTCCAACGCCGCCGTGAAGCCAGTCGTACAGGCTGCCCTTCTCCATGTACTCGTAGATGAGCATGTTGCCGCCATGGTCGCCTTGGCTGACGAACCCGAGGAGCTTCACCAGGTGGCGGTGCCGGACACGGCCCAGGATCTTCACCTCCCTCGCGAAGCTCTTGTCGTGCAGCAGCATGTCGCTGTCCATGTGAAGGAACCTCTTCACGGCCACCGTCTCGCCGGTGGGCAGCTCCGCCCTGTACACCGTCCCCGAGCCCCCGGAGCCGATGGCGAACTGCTCGCTCAAGTTGGCCGTCGCCTCCATGATCGCATCCCACCGGAACTCCCGCCGCGCCGAACCCTTGATAATGAGCTGCCGGTTCGTGTTGCCCATGCCCATGCTCGACGAGAACACCGTGCAGTTCACCTCCCCGGAGTGCCGCCCGCGCCGCCGCACTGCCATCAGCACAAGCACGATCACTAGGAGCACAATCGTCAGTGTCACTGCCGCGGACACCATCGCGATCGACGCGGAGTGCAGCGTGGACCGGCCGCTGCCGCAACTTCTCAGATGCCCGCCGCAGAGCGCAGCATTGCCGGAGAAGGCGTCCTGCGGCCACCGGGAGAACTCGTCCCCGAGCCTACCATCCAGCTGATTGCTAGACAAGTCCAGCTCCACCAAACTGCTCATCCTGGCGAGCTGCGACGGCACTGTTCCCACCAGAGCATTGTGAGAAAGGTTCAAATCTTCCAGCTTGGAGAGAGACCCAATTGATGCAGGGATTATGCCGACCAGATTGTTGCTGCTCAAGTCCAGCAAGCTCTGCAGCTCTTGCATCTTGCCGATGTCAGGTGGAATCGCGCCCGACAGGTGATTCTGCGACAAATTCAGCTCATACAGGTTGCTCAGCCTTGCCACGGTTGCCGGTATCGGACCTGCCAGCTGGTTCTGCGCCAGATTCAGCACGTTGAGAGAAGCCAACCTACCGATTTCAGGCGGCACCGTTCCATTGATCTGGTTGCCGTCCAGAGACAGCTTCAGGAGCTTGGAGCACTTGGTGAGCCGGACCGGCAATGCGCCGGTGAATTCGTTGGCGGAGAGCGTCAGCTCGCCGAGCTGCGGCAGCGTGCCCAGCCAGGCCGGCACGGAGCCTGACAACCGGTTGTGGTTGAGGACGATGTGGCTGAGCTGCGTGCACTGCGAGAAGGCGTCCGGGATGACGCCGGTTAGCGCATTGTTCGACACATCCAGGAGCGTCAGCGCTGCGATGCCGCCCAGCGACGGCGGGATCGGCCCGGAGAGGGCGTTGCTCCCGAGGCGAACGCGCTGGAGCGACGACGACCGCCCGAGCTGCGCCGGGATCCCGCCCTCGAACGAGTTGTTTGTGGCGTCGAACGATAGCAGGTTCGCCGAGCCGCAGAGCGGCAGGAGACTGCCGCCCAGCCGGTTGTGCGCGATGTTCACCCTCGTGATGTTCCGGCACTCGAACATGCCATCCGGGACTACGCCGGACAGCGAGTTGTTGTACAGCATGAACTGCTGGAGCGATTGGAGCTTCTCAAACGTCGCAGGGACTTCACCGGACAGAGCATTGTCCGCCAAGTCGAGAACCTGGAGCTGATGGCAGTCGCCGAGCTCCGGCGGAATCAGGCCCGACAGCTCGTTCTGCCGGAGGTGAAGAAAGATCAGTTCGGACAGATTCCCGATGGACGCCGGTATGCTCCCGTTGAACTGGTTCCCAAACAAGTCGATCATCTGCAGGCTCGAGCACTCCCCGATGGTCTCCGGTATCTCGCCCGAGAACTGGTTCTCGTACAAGTACAGTTCCTGGAGGTTCTTGAGATTGCCGATGGCGTCCGGTAGCTGGCCAGTGAGCTGATTGTGGTACAATGCAAGGCTAGTAAGCTGAGTGAGGTTGAAGATCTCCGGCGGCAGCCCGCCAGAGAGGCTGTTGTTATTGAGCAGCAGACCCGTCAGGTTCCCGAGCTCGCCGAGCCCGGGCGGGATGGCCCCAGAGAGGCTGTTGTTCGCCAGGTCGAGCTGCGTCAGCGCACGGCACCGCGACAGCCCGTCCGGTATCTCCCCGGTGAAGTTGTTGGTGGAGAGCAGGAGGTGCTTGAGGCTAGAGGATGACTCTGCTTCATTGCTGCCGCTGCACAGGTTGCCCGGAAGGCGGCCGCTGAGGTGGTTGTCGGCGAGCACAAGGAAGTTGAGCTGCGGCAGCCGGCCGAGCTCTGCGGGCAGCCCGCCAGTGAGCATGTTACCGGACAGGTCAATGGTGTGCACGCGAGAGAGCGCGGCGAGAGCGCGCGGCACGCGCCCAGAGAGGCGGTTGTTCATGAGGTTGAGGTACAGGAGCTCGCCCAGAGCGCCGAGCTCCGGTGGTATGGCGCCCTCCAATGAATTGTTCCCGAGGTTGAGCTTCTGGAGGTAAGAGAGCTTCCCAAGCTCCGGCGGTATCTCGCCGGCGAGGTGATTCCCAGCGAGAGCAAGCGCCTGGAGGCTGGCCATGGCGCCGATGTCCGCTGGTATCGGCCCGGACAGGGAGTTCTCTTGCAGGTTCAAGGCCGTGAGCGCAGCGAGCCTCCCTAGGCCCCCCGGTATCGCTCCGGTGAGGTTGCACGACGCGAGCCCGATCACGGTGAGGTTCCGGAGCTCCCCGAGCGCTTTGGGGATTGGCCCCGACAAGCCGAGGTTGTCGCCGAGGCGCAGCACCTGGAGCGCAGCGAGTCTTCCCAGCGACGCCGGGATCCCGCCGGCGAGCTGGTTGGAGTAGAGCATGAGAAGCTGGAGCCTTTTGAGCCGCCCGAGAGCCACCGGGATGGGGCCCGTGAGGCGGTTGGACGACAGGTCGATGACCTCGAGCGCGTCGAGCCGCGCGAGCGCCCCGGGCACGGGCCCAGCCAGCCCCGCGCCGGACAGGTTGAGGCCGGCCACCCTGAGCCCCGCCGGGTCGCACGTCACGCCGGCCCAGGAACAGAAGCCCGACGAGGTGCCGCCATCGCCGGACCAGCCCTCCAGAAGCCCCTCCGGGTCCTCCGCGAACGCGCTCTTCACCTCCAACAACACGTCGCCATCATCACCCGCCGCCGCCGCCACACGTGAAACCAGAAGCAGCAGCAGCAGCCCCATTACTCCTGCGGCCGTCATCTGAGCTTCTTGCTGCTGCTACGCGTCAAATTGTGGGAGGCGCAGGAAGAGAGCAGCTGCCCGCACGCATGCATCCGGCGGTGGTGGATATGTGCATGGGCGCATCGGTTCCCGCGCGCCTCTGTGCTTGGGGTTGGGAAGTGGAAGGAGAAAGAGGGGGAGTTAAGAGGTGGCGGTAATCTGTGCCGTGTCAGTGCATGGCATTGAATGGCGCCAACCTCTGGAAGGAGTTGTTGCGCTTGCTTTGCTCTGCTCGGGGAATGGAGGAGCTCGGAGCTCAATTGCAATTTTGGTTGGAGAGAGAGAGAGAGGGAGAGGGGCGAGGGGATTTGGCAGTTGGGACCGGAGTGAGTAGACTAGACTGGGGCCAAGGAAAGGCAGAGAGAGAGAGAGACAGAGACAGAGAGAGAGGAGGGGGATGGAGTTCGTAGAAAGAGAGTGGTTGGCGTCCCTTTTATGGGCGATGCGGTTCAGGATCCGCCATGGCTGTGGATTTTACCTTGTTGGTACGAAATCAAAACTGGCTCGGGACGTGGGGTGGGGTGGGGTGGGGTGGCTTGGGTCGAAAGGTTTTGTTGCTGTCGGGGCTTCAATGGAATGGTTAAGGTTGACGTGCAGCGAATGGAATTACTAGTAGCAGCGACCGCCTGCTCACTAGTAAGGCCTACGCTACGCACGCATGCAACGGCCTTGTCGCGCAGCCATTGCCAAGCTTGAGCGGCTCTAGTTATCTTATCTCTCGTTTTAACACCCTTCATCGTCTTCGTTGTTGCGGGAATCAACATCCTTCATGTTGCAGTAGGCTATGTAACATGGACGGTGGCGCGACAAGGTGAAGGCTCAAGGATTTATTTTTCTATCCTATAAATACATCGTATGATTTTAACTCGTATGTATTACTCCTGAAAATAACACAGGTGAATACTAAATGTCTTATTAACAAATAAACTTTGTCAACAGCTAATATATCGTACGATTTTAAACCATATAAATAGAATGGATTTCATTTCCACTCACTGAGATGGCATGAATGAAAACATACCTTATTTAGAGGTTTTCTCATCAATGTATCCAATTTAAACACCGAATTAATACGATATGCCATGTTTTACCATCCTCCACTCACCCGCAAATGTATTCCGACATCTGTCCGCGGAGAGGGAGGATCAGTCCGCACACATTGATGCCAGAGGCCGTCATACAACACTGCCCGCATACATTTCAACCATTGTTCAAACTAAATGGACGAAATCCATGCAAGCACGACGGACTTCCATGTAAACCGGGAGATATTCATGCAAACATGATGGATTTCATATAAATCGGAAGAAATTCATTGCATTTCAGACATACTTCAACTGAGAGCAGAGCTCATCCGATTCTAGAGGTATAATTTCGGACATACTTCAACTAATCACCTAAACTAAATGATCGTCGGCACCCGTTCCCCATGTCCGGCCATGAGTCCCGAGAACTGAAACTCTCGCACTTGTCATCGCCTTCTCCAATTCCGCATTGGTGCTCTCCAGCTCTGCCTCCCAAATCTCCGCCACCGCCGCTTGAGCAGCTAATCGGCCGATGATTTTCAGCCCGGCAAGCTTGGCTTCAGGCGGAGGGGAAGAGCGGTGGCCTTCCTAGGACCCGAGCGGCGGCGACCTACCATGCACTACTCTTTTCCGCTGCCGGCGGCGCCCGCGGGCGTGTTCGCTTCGTGCTTGGGGCTCACCTCGTCCTCCTCCTCGTCGCTCTTGCCTCTCACCTCGTCCGCTGCCTCGTCAAACTCCTTATAAGCGGCCTCCAGTTCCGACAAACACTGGCGGTACCGCCAGCGGTCGAGGCGGATCTCGCGGGCGGAGCGGTAGGACTCCAGCAGCGTCACCTGCTCTGCCACGTCCGCGTCCAGCGCGATCACCCTACTAGCGGCGGTACAAGGCTCGTTGGGTGGTTCGCAACTTCCGTTAATGTGCCGGAGTTGACTTCACCGACGCATTTGCACCGATCATCAAACTGGGCACGATCCGAACTGTTCTGCAACTTATCGTGTCTCGTGTTGGGCCGATACATCACGTGGATGTCTCCAATGCCTTTCTTGATGGACATCTTGCAGAACAGGTTTACTGCCAGCAGCACACCAGATTCGTTAACGCCACTCATCCCGACCATGTGTGCCTGCTCTCGCGCTCTCTTTATGGGCCCAAGCAGGCACCACGTGTGTGGTACCAGCGCATCGCCGCCTTTCTTCAGCAGCTTGCCAGCAGCCCACCAGATTCGTTAACGCCACTCATCCCGACCATGTGTGCCTGCTCTCGCGCTCTCTCTATGGGCCCAAGCAGGCACCACGTGCGTGGTACCAGCGCATCGCCGCCTTTCTTCAACAGCTTGGGTTGCGAGCTACTCGCTCCGACGCCTCGTTTTTCGTGTATCATCAGGGCCATGCGACTGCTTACCTGTTGGTCTACACCAACGACATCATCCTGGTGGCCTCTTCGTATGAGCTCCTTCGCCAGCTCACAGCTCGTCTCGGCGCCGAGTTTGCCATCAAGGACTTAGGTCCTTTGCACTACTTCCTCGGGATTGAGCTGGTGCGGCTTGTTAATGGGTTCTTTCTTCATCAATAGAAGTACGCCCACGAGTTGCTTGAGCGTGTCGGCATGCTTAATTGCAAGCCTGTAACTATGCCTAACGACACAAAGGCCAAGGTATCTGCACTCGATGGCTCACCAGCACGAGATGTTGCCTTCTACCGCTCCATTGTTGGCGCTCTCCAATACTTGACGCTTACTCGGTCGGACTTGCAGTACGCCGTCCAATAGGTATGCCTTCACATGCACTCCCCGTCTAACTCGCATTGGAACCTGGTGAAGCGGATCCTTCGGTACATCCGCGGCACTATGGCTCTAGGTCTTACGTTGACGGCATCTTCCTCCACGGCCTGGTCGCCTACTCCGACGCCTGACTGGGCCGGCTGTCCAGACACCCGTCGATCCACCTCCGCTTATTGTGTCTACCTTGGACTCTCGCTTATATCATGGTCGTCTAAATGACAACCCATGGTGTCACGCTCCAGTGCCAAGGCGAAGTACCGGGCTATGGCTAACACCGTCACCTAGTGTTCGTGGCTCCGGCAACTTCTTCAGGAGTTGCATCATGGCGTGTCCAAGGCAACCATTGTCTACTACGACAACATCTCCGTTGTCAACCCTCTGCCAATCCCATTCATCATCGTCGCACGAAGCACATTGAGCTTGACATTCACTTCGTGCGTGATCAGGTGGCTCTCGGGCGCGTTCGCGTCTTGCATGTTCCTGCCGCTCAGCAATTTGTCGATGTCATGACCAAGGGGTTACTGATGCCTACATTTTAAGAGTTCCGGTCCAGTCTATCACTACTAGGGAAATCCCTAGCAGTAGCGCTGGTTTTCGGACTAGCAGTAGGCGCTACAGCTAACATGTAGCGGGACTCTGGGTCCACCAGCGCTACTGGTAAGTATAATATCAAAAGCGCTGTTCAGAACCCGCGCTACTGATAACTATTAGTAGCGCTTGTATCTAACCCGCGCCACTACTAATCGCACATATTTCTTTTTTTATATTTATATTGTATTTACACACGGTTATACATATTAATATACAACATTAATAATAATTTTGCAAGAAACAACATTTAGATTAAAGTGGATGGGTGCAAGTGATCAAGCTGAATTAGTAGGAAAATATGATATTACGACAGCACACAAGTGTCGAATGAAAGGATTCCCTTGATTCGACAATTGTGTACCGTTGTAACATCATATTTTCCTACTAACCCAACTAAATCACTTCCACCCATCCACTTTAATCTAATCCATGTCATCTAATAACTCATCATCCTTAGTCACATAACCCTTATCATCATCTTAATCATCTAACAACTCATGACCAGTTGACCATTACTAAACAATGTCATAAACTAGAAAAGGTCCCCTTTCTTATCTAGCACATAATATTCTCTCCTAGCTAGGTAGAACCTACTACTCTCTCCTAGGTAAAATAGCATAAAACAGGTAAGCTCTGACCCCTCCATTGTGAAGAATAGAGATCCACCTATCTCCGATACGTGGCCTGAGCAAATCCTTCCAGCCTCCGCCAAGTGGTTGTCTCCTGACTTTCATTAATTTGCTAAATCCTTTGAGTTTCAGTCTTTCATCGCTTTTAGAAATCGAGTATGCATGACGGAATCTTATAGGCCACCGCGGCCGTAAGCTGATGACATTCAAATGACCTTCTACAAACATTAGTCGAGGCACAACCTCCGAAGGGAATTTCTGTTGAATAACATAATAATAACATAGTTAGAAATCTAGTTTTGCTTATGAAAAATTTATGTATGCAAAAGATGTACTAATTAATGACAGAATAGTAAAAAAGAATCTTACCATGCTATCTGTAGAAATGTTACCATTGTTCAACGGGTGCACTAGTGGCACGTATTCAGAAAAACTTTCGCCAATATCTTCATAATTGGTCTTAAAAAGATCAATATCATTAATAAATGAGATCAAATGATCTATCTCCAACCAAGTTAGTTCGGAGCCATGACTGTAGTAGGTCTGATATACTATCTTTTGAATATTTGGTGAATAAGAGAAATAAGCTGACAATTAAAGACAAACAAGTTAAGTAGGAATGAACACCAACTATTTTTAAATAAACAATATAAATTACTTAACAAATATTGTTGACAAACTCACATGGAGGTAAAACTAGAAGCATATCGACATCCACCCAAATGTCGATATTACCTTCAATATGATCTTCACGATGAAGATCGAAGGTTATTTCCATATCCTCCTGAAATCCATATGCCTTGGCTAGAGCTTCCCAATTTAAGCAACCAAATTCTGAGTTATTAACTGCATTCATTACGTTAAACAGAAATGTGTGACCATGTTTAGTACTCAGGTTAGCTCTCCTCGTCTCCATATTCTCATGGTCTTCGAAACCGATCCTCTCCATGACATATCGTCTTGCATGGCAGGGGATGAACTAGTCGAATTGTATAACAGAAATTACACGTTGAAGCAAAGAAACAGAAGTCATGATTAATTATGAAAAAACATTTGTCATCGTTGCGTACCGTAGAAACATCGAAGGTCTCGTCAAGCTTGGTGGTGAAGAACCTGTCGTCTCGCAGGTGAGGCCTGTCGCACAGACCTTGATCTTCACCGCAAAGTTCACACTCAGGGACCCTATCATCGTCAGACAATTCTTGTGTTCATGATTCAAAGATTAAAAAAAGTTCGGCATGACCGTAATTTTTTTTGGCATGCCATTGCTAAAATAAGACATATTGAGCGGCTGAAATTTGCCAGAACGTAAATGAATCAACATTCCGGCAAAACATAGGCACTAGGAGGTGTTCCCTAGAATAATATACACACATGTCCAAATAGACCTAATTCAATATGGGTTGACTTTCGGTCTGTCGAGGCTTTCCTTAAAAAACTTTCATATCACATGGTGTGTTGGTGCGCACTCTCTCACACTGATATGGTGGTGTATGTTGGGGGACACTCCCTCACACTAATATTTCGACTGTCGGTGCTGGTCGCTTCCTCTCCCTCTCTCACGCATTATGCCAAGGTATATATCGCGAGAAGAGGAAGAGGAAACGACCCCCACGACAACAGTCGGGATTCCTCCATCACGAACAGACATGAAAGTCACACAAGGAGCTCCGACAGACCGAAAGTACCTAATTTTTTTTACTAAAAATTTATTGACCTATTTTTTACTAAAAAATTATAATGCATGAGGTATTTATAATGAAACTTCTTATCTTAAAACTTCTGAAATTTCTATCTCAATTTATAATAAAACTTCTGAAATTCAATCTCAATTTATAATAAAACTTCTTATCTTAAAACTTTTGAAATTCAATATATGATTAAACGAGTGCTCAATATTAACATGAGGTATTTTCTTATCTTAAATTACTAGTGCATCTTCTTATCTCATGTAGTACTATGTAATATACTAGTTAAAATTTTACCTAGTCCAACAAATTCAGTCACTAGTAAGGGTTTGGACAGTGCTAATCTTTCAATGAAGTTCATGTAAAATCATTTTATTCCTCTGCTAAATTGCTCTGCTAGTGTAAAATAATTAAAATCATTTTAATCCTCTGCTAGTGTAAAATCATTTTAATCCTCTGCAAAAACAGAGGGAGGAGGGAGAAGGGGGGAGAGTGGGAGAGAGGAGGGAGGGAGAGCTACCGCCGCATGCGGAGGGCCGGGACGGGGAGGGCCGCCGCGTGGGGGAGGATGGCCGGGATGCGGGAGCGGCGCCGACGCGAGATAGTGGAGAGGGAGAGAGTGAGAAGTGAGGGGCGCGGGGAAGGAGGCGATCCAGATAAGGTACTACTTAGCAGTAGTGCGTTTTTGGTATAGGCGCTACTGCTAAGTTGGAGGAGGGAGAAGTGGGCCTGGCTAGCCACAGTAGTAGCGCTGACACACGATCGGCGCTAGTGCTAACCCCATTAGCAGTAGCACGGGCCACGGGCCAGCGCTGCTACTGTGGCTAGCCCGTGTGCAAACGGTGTGCCGCATCTATTAATAGCTAGTGCCCCTACCATTTCCCGCGCTGCTGCTAGTAGTTACCAGTAGCGAGCTTCCAGGCCCTCGCTACTACTAAGTAAAAGTAACGCCCGTATTTTGTCCAACGGTACTGGTAATATTCTACCTATAAGCTTTTCCCTAGTAGTGTATGTGTCACTGGTGACGTATTGACTATGTCTCTGTGTGTGGTGGTGGTGGGGGGGGGGGGGGGGGGGTTGAATATATGTATAGGCTATCGTCGCATGCATGGTTAGGATCTTTTTCTAACAGCCACGCCTCCCGTTTCCTTGTATAGTTGAGGACGTGAGCTACCCCTTATACATATATACGTGCGTTTGTGCAGCCGATCAATATCAAGAGTTACATTGCTAATCAACATGTTGTATGCAATCTTCAATTCTTCGACATAGTAATGTTATGGCCCATGTTTTGGACATGTCTTGTAAAAACTCTAGTTTGCTTTGTCTTTTCATTCCGCTCCACATTGTATCCGGAAGACTCTGTATGACTTTGTTGCTTAATCACTAAAATATCAACATTCTCTTTGGAAAAAAAAACTTCGCTCCAATCATTTTCCCATTGACCGGAATTATGTTATTCATGTTCTTACCGGCTAAAATAGGGATTGGTACGTATATGCTCATACTATATCCTAATTTTCTTACATTTCTTTATTAGATCGAAGATTTTGATATCGATACGTAGATATGTGTGGTGGGTAAAGGAGATTGGTTACCACACAACACTTTTCCAATGGATTCCTCTTCATTTGTTGTTTTGTGGGTGCACGAAAGATATATATGAAGCTTCTACTTGTTTGGCAAGCTAATCCTCTTCCTTCACTCCCATCCACCGGTACTATAATAGTATCGATCTAGACCATTTTTCTAGTGTGTACTTGCAAATAATTGAGCTAGTAGCATCTGCTCTGTTCTGCCTTTATGTGTTCCTATAGCTTCTCCATTCCAAAAGTGCACCCTAACTAATTGCTCCGTTGATGCTACTTGTGTTTTATAGTTAGCTTTGATGACACTTTAGTCAAACCTAACATCACACACACACACAAAATAAATCCATCACGGATGACACCTCAACCATTATGACGTGCATAGTACATAGTATAGTGATGTGGATGAAGCACTTTTGGAACATAGGTCAACCCGACATGAACAAAAAATGTATATACTATGTAGTATAGCTTTCTAGAGGCAAAACGGATGGCAGGAAAAAAGATGCACGGGCCGAGTACTACGTACGTACTCCTACATGCATGGCCGTAGCTGTTGGACGGTTGGTTATAACAATTGTTACCTGTAACACTCGAGCTCCGTAAGAAAGTTGTATTTTTATTTCCATTTTGTGCAAAGTTGCAGGTGTAAAGGTTCGATTGGCCCATTTGGGGAGTTCCTTTTTTCATGAAAAGTATTGGAGCTGGTCAACTCAGACGTCACCTGATCTAAAATCAGGACTCCATCCGGAACGTTTCCCTTTCCTTTTCTTCAACGTAGTGCTGTATGTATGCTGATTCCGCTGTTAGTACTCGATTCCCGAGTGTAAGTCGATCTGATCCAGATGGCCCGTGCATGTGCTACGACTAGGCACCAACCGGCGGGCTAATCGAGCCTAACCACTACCGTCTACTGCCCTATCATCAGGCAGAAAAAGGGTAGCCCCAATTTCAGTCGATGAGAGCATCTTCAACGCAGATCACGAAACGTACCTTGTCTCGAATGTATGTTCACGTATACCTCCTCGCAGACGTCCGGCCAGACGGAGGCCATCCAATCGTTTTCTAAAATTTTCTACTTGTCTGGCCCTATTTCGATCAAATATTTTAGATCAATAACAATCCAATTATAACGTTTAAGTAGCTGCAAATAAATGCATCTTCTAGCAAAAGCACCTTCGCAGGGGCACGCCAGCGACGGACCCAGAAATAAAATAGATTAAAAAAAAAATTGAGGTCTATTACATTGGTTTGAGGAGCCTTGAAAATCAACTAATTATTACTACATCGTAAAATATTTCCTAAAATTCCTAGGTACGCCACTAGGGCACGTAGGTGCCCGGACACGCACCTGCTAAGCATTGTCGGGCTCCTCGATTGTTTCGTGATTCGCGAAGTAGTTCGATCCCACACGAAGGCACAATAAGTTTTAAGTTTCAACCGTTGAAACTTATGATTTTCTAGGTCACTCTTACAAAGTTTTATAGATAAAATTTATTTTCTAGACATTTTCTCGGTCAGACGTAGGCACAAAAATCATGATTCTATCGGTAGCTTGTACTAGGTGGCAAGAGTGGAAACTTAATATCTATATTAAAATTATTTTAAAACGTATTTAAAATGGACCTTATTGAAAAGCCCTCATCATGAGAAACACGAATATAAAAATATAACTTAATTTTGAATTTTCTTTCAAAAGATATAAAATTTTAAAAATCAAAAGCCAAAAATGAAAGCACGAGTGAGGGATTAGAGCATCTACAACCACGAACTGCAAATTCGGGCCCTCAAATGCCCGCGCACGCGTCCGGGCGCATCCGCGGGCACTGACCGGGCACTCCTCAAACCCTGTCGTCCACATCCGTGTATCTCATATCCATACTATCATGCAACGTAGATGAAAGCTACGTAGATCAACATACAAACATAGAATCGGACTGAGGAATGCACATTCCGATCACCAAAAGATCACTGTCGGATGTCCAAAAGATCGCCACAGTTCACATAATTCACATAAACGACGGACAAATTTAAACTAGATTACTAAAAACTAGAAATTGAAGACCGAGACGGCGGACATTCACCACTTCCTCGCCGACCCTTTGCCCTTCCTGTCGTCGGCGCAGCTGTAGGCGTTGGCGGATGGTGGCGGATCGTCTGAGTTGTCCGATGATGAGCCGTGGTCGTCGTCGTCGGAGGTGTCGGAGAGGATGACGGGCCCTTTTAGCCGCCGGACCTCCCTGTTCTGCTGTTGCTTAAGCTTCACGAGCCTCCGCCGCCTGCGCCGCTGCCTGCGCCGCGTCGCGCTCGTACTGCTCAATGGCAATCCGGAGCGCCTTGGCGTTCTTTCGGCGGAGCCGCCGCGCGTACGTCTCCGCGGTCGTAAGCGACCGGCGGTAGACCCATTCGAGGAGCCGCGCGTCCTCGTCGGGCTCCGCCTCCATCCCGCGGCGGCAGCACACAGACTGCTCCGTCTCCCTCCTCTCCCTTTGCCGCTGCAGCTCGTGGCGGGCGGCGCGCGCCTCTGATTCCGTCATGCGCGTCCGGGCCTGTGGGGTGGGCACAAGCACCCACCGCTTTCCACGTGGGAGAGCAGCAGCCGACGGGGCCAGGGGACGGCGGAGGGGAGGCATGGATTGCGCAGGCCGCCTGTCGGAGCTGCGCACGAGCCGGGAGGGGTCAGCGCCAGCGTCGGAGCTGCGCCTGCGGGGAAGCGGCAAGGTTCCAAATCCGGAGCTGCCCCCGGTCTCCACCTTGGACCGCTCCAAGGCGATGCGGAGGGCAAGCTCAAAGTCCAGATCCATCTCCTCGTCAAAGCGGCTGCCGGAGCTCGACATTGCGCCTGATTCGATCAGAATCTGTGCGGGGAGAGGAGCGGACGGAGCGAGAGAGGAGAGTGAGTGAGCTAGGGTTTCGGAGCGATGAGCTGGATGGGGTTTTTTGTGGGACAAAGGTGAGGTCGTTGGGTGGGTCGGGCCTGTCAGGCGGGCGTGCCCGGACGCGTCGGGGCTCTCCATATCCGTCCCATATTTGGGCTGCATATGAGGGGTGCTGGTCGGTCCGGACGTTTGAGGCCCGTTTGAGGCGTTCGTTTGGGTCAAAAAATCGTGACCGGTCATTGATCGGGCGGGCTGCCCAAGCGTTTGAGGACGGTTTTGGCGCCCGGCGGTAGATGCTCTTTGGTGCCATGAGACATGCGTGTCACAAATCCTCTTCCAAAAAACATAGGGTGTTCATTATTATTTTACATTCATCATACCCAAAAGCAAAAGAACCGCTTGTATGATCCAAATGCCACAATTTTTACGCCACATCCTTCTTTTGCACAAAGCGTGTGTACATGGTATCACACAAGTCGTGAATTAACTTGGCCGCATCGGGACCAAGTTGCCGGCCTTCAGGTATACAACATATTTTGCACCTGCATGCTTGCTTCATTTCAAGCTTTCTCTACTCGAGCTTAACTAATTTCTTTTTTTAGATTTTCGTGTACAAGCTAAACCACTGTGTACTCTTTTCCTCCTTGATCTCATTTTGCTTGTCACAAGCTATCTCCTTCTTTGTCATGATGTCCTTAAACTTGTCTATCATTTTGTCCGTCGCCTTTTGTCGCTTCTCCTTTTCGTACTCTCATTTTATCCCCCTCAACCAAGCCACACGGATGGTTGGTACATGCCCTTTCCTCTAATTCTATCGGTTGGATCATCACTTTCAACACTTGCTTTGGCGTTCGTTCTTGATGGAATGGGTAGTGTTGCTCCACTTGCTTTGCACATTCAACTTCTACCAATAATGCATCATCATGAAATGGCTTGCTCTTGGTCTCGTGGTACAAGGCGGCAACCTTGCAGGGCTAGCAAAGCAAGACAATGATATGATCTACAAGTTCTATGCAGAGCAAATCAATTAAATGACCAACACATAGAGCAACATGAAACAAAATTTACGAGTTTGAGAGTGACGTGCCACTTGGCCATCTATTTGTCGTTTGTGCATACACACATCAATACTTGTTGACCGCTCTTGAATGGTGTGCCATCGATGGCTTAGAGCAAGTACAATAGTAGGCTATAAGCCCGCTTACATGGCAATTTTGCCTATGTGGAGGAGAGAGACATGAAAAAGTAAGTGGAGTGGACTCTCATGCAAGAGCCTAGCTATATGCGTACTCCTAGGCAGATGCAATAAATGTGAAGAAAGAGATAGAGAGAAGATGAGAAAAAGTACTAATCTTATAGTCAACCTTATAGCTAACCTTGTTGTATGAGTGAATGTATGTGTTCGCTATAGATGATATGGCAACATCTTATAGCCAGCAGTTGACTGTATTATTAACCATGCTCTTAGCGACGTCGGATTGCCATCATGGATCATTCCCTTATTGCAGCGTCGTGGTGCTTTTGCTCATGAAACCAATCATGTGCACTTTGTCAAACAAAGCCAAGCCCTTTTGCTCCCCGCCTTGAATGGATCAACACTTCTGCTCAACCATGTCAAACAAAACAATTCATTCTCCTTGCTCGGATATGACACACCCTTCTTCTTGGCACCCGCGTTAGTCACGCTCGTTTGCTTGGTGTCTGTCGGAGTCTCTTGCTCCGGCTACACCAAATAGTCGTCATCAACTTGTCTATCTTTGTGGCAGCCATCGTTGTCGATAATGTTCATCATCACCTCGTCAGTGACCGTCGTCGAGCTTAGGGGATACATTCCGCAAAACGCATCGCCAGACGAGGGCTCCTCAGATGGAAACTGCTACCGGGCAAGCGTCAACAACTCCGGTAACATGTAGTCGATGTTGAGGTCGACCGTGTACCATCAGGGTGGTTGGAGGTGAATGAGGCGGTGGAGTGTTACGGCGATTGCTACGTGTCGGGTTGACTGTACTGCTGGGCGGCGAATTAGTACAACACCTTATACTGGGCGGGCCAAGGCGACAATTCCCAGGGCGACACCGGCATGGCGGTTAGTTGTGGAGGAGGAGTTCCATCCTAAGAGGCCTCCCGCGCCTTCTTCTTCGCCATCTCCTTCACTGTCACACCCTGTGTGTATCACTTTGCTATGCTAAGATTTTACAAAATTTGTACCCATTTAAAACTTTTGCTTGCTTGTGATGATTGACTTGAGTGCTTTTTGCTTGAATGTTTGATTGTGTTTTAATTCACAAAAAATCTTCTTCTCTCTATGCTCACCTACTTGATCCAAACTCTTTGCCCAATGAACATGCCATGTGTATAGGACCTAAAACTATTTTTATCAAATATTATTTTGGCCAATTAGCATTTATTCAAACTAGGCTTTATAAAACCCATGAATTGAGGTTTGTACTACAAGTCCTCAAATTGGGTGGAATGTTTTGCACCAAAGAGTTTATTTGGAACCTACTACATATAAGGCCACCCAAAACCACCAAATATTATTTTTAGAGGTTATTTTCATATTTTATTTAAAGACTTTTTCTTCAGGCCAGAAATGGTCTTTCATAGGGAAATATTATTTTTATGCCTTCAAAATATTTGAGAAAATTTAGGGAAACTCAGTGGACATATATTTTCCATATATATGAGTTTCAACACATGGTAATGTTCAAAATATTGGACAAAACCCTCCAAAATCCTTTCTGCATATTTCGTGTGTTTGAAATATTTCCATAAGAAATATTTTCAAATAAATCCAGGAAAATTCCAGCAAGTCACACATGCCATAGGTGATGATCATGAAAAGTTTCATCCCAATCCCAATTGTTTTGATTCACAAAAATACCCCCAAACCCTCTTTGTCCAGATTCAATTTTGAGCAACTCTACATTGCCAACTTTCACCAATTGATCTGAAACTTTGTGGGTAAGCTCTAAACCTAAAATAATACCACCACACCAAGTGGTGCATTTAGGAGAAAAGATTAGCATGTCTGGATCTACAGAAACCTGATTCTGTTAATTTCTAGGGTTTGCAATGTTTGCATTGTCAACTTCTCTCAAATGAGCTCAAACTTGGTGACCAACACCATTTTTGCATTCAATTTGATCCTGGAAAAGCTCATGGCAAGTGGATCCTTTTATTTTGCCCAAACCAGCATCAAACGACTTCTGGTGGGATGCAAGAATCAATGATTGAACCCCCTCCTCTATTCTCCTTCACCCCAAATTTTTACCACAGCACCATGCAATCCCTCCCCACCTCCAGTAAGTTTCCCAACGGCCAACTCCATGATTGAGGGGGTGGGAAGCCCACTTGCACCCCCTGGACAGCCACTTTTCCCCCTTTTCTCAGCTCTCTCTCCCTCCTGGCAAGTTCCAGAGCATCCCATGCCCCTTTTTCCCTTTGTTCAGCCCGTGTGCAGACGATGAACACTGGTGGACACGTCAGAGCGCGCCAAAAGCTCATCATACCGGCCAAAGACGCGCTCTTGAGCGCGCTACAGGATAGGAAGAGGGTTGACCTCCCTCTCCTGCCCATGCCCGGCCACCTGGAGCCTCCCCCTCGTGCCAGTCGAGGCACCTTGGCGTCCGCAACACGCTGGACTGCCGGCACCCTCCTCTCTCTCCCTGCAACGGACCTCCCCAGCGCGCCCGACGCCGCCCCTCTCGGCCAATCCCCTCCCTCGCACGCGCGCTCTCCCTTCTCTCTTTCTTCTCTCCCCACGGGCCTAGACCAACCCCACGAACACCCCAGACGCCTCCCCTCGAGCCCCCATGCCCTCTGGCCTCAGCCACGGCCTCGCCAGCGCACCAGCTTTCAGTGGAACGTGCCCCGGCTATATAAAGCCACCCCGGGCCTCCTTCTTCCTCCCTTCGACCCCCTGCTGCTCCTAATCAAACCCCTAGTCCACCCACTCCTCGCCTGGAGCTTCTGAGCTTGAGATCGAGCTCGGAGTCCACCGCGTCGGGGCTCCGGCAACCTCCGGGTACAGAGCCTCTCCGACTCTCCTTTCTCTCCCATTGGAACCCCCGCTCCCTCCTGATGCTTTCCCCTCTCTCTCGCTTGTGTTTTGCAGTCGGAACCGTCGACTCCGACCACCTCCCAAAGCACTTTCGCTGCGGGACCTCATCGCCGGCAACTCCCTACGCTCCTGCAACTCCTCCGATCTCCACCCGAACGGCGACAGTCTGCTGGTTCCATTCCCGTGTTCGCCAGCCGTCGTCGTGCCCTGCATCATCGCCGGTGAGCGCCGCAGTCCCCTGGAGAGAGGTTGACGATGACCTGCCAGTGGGGCCTGGTCGTCAGCCTCTGCCCTGCCCGCGCCTCTCTGCCTCTATCGCTGGCCCCTGGGCCCCGCTCGTCAGGTTCAAACCTGGCGCGCGCGAGGGCACCAGCTTGCCTGAGCTGGCTGGCCTCTGGGCCGGCCCAGCTGCTGGCCGAATCTGGCCCAGGGCACTGTGGCCCTTTTTTCCTTTTCTATTTTCTTTCTGTTTTGCAAAAATTCCACAGAGTTAAATAAATCTCCAAATCCAATAATTCCAACTCCACAAATCTTGTAATATTCTGTAGTATTTAATGATGCTACTTGTGCACTTTTTGAAAATAGTTTTATGTACTGGTTTTATTTAAAACCTAGTTTTGAATATTCAAAACCACTATTAAAATAGTTTTCAAAACTTTTTACACTTCAAAACCAGAAACTATTATTTTTAGTTTTTAGTATGGTATTTTACAGAGTAGCGTGACATTTTAGAAGTGCATTATTTCCTCTGTGTTTGCTGTGTTTTTATTTTTGCCCGTTAATATTGCGACATTAGATTGCGTTGTTGACGAGGGAATTGCACCAGGAGACTTTGAAGACCCTAAGGACTTTGTTGAGCCAGGCAAGCAGCCCTTTGACCATGTTTAAGAAACCATTTTATTGCATGGCATATAACACTTCATTTTGTTATGTGAATCATGATGCTGTGTAGACCACCTTTATGGGTTGCCTCTGATACTTGCATGACATCACTCTACCTCCTACTTAGAGTTGTGTGGGTGGGAAGTAGATAGGTTGCTGAGTAGTTGCTACACAAAGTGGGACGGGATTATGCATGGTGAAGGAAATAAAAATGTTTTCAAAAACCCCGTCGGGTGCCACTAATGCCCGAGGGTGATGATGATGAGCTAGGTAACCACTTGATAAAGAAGTGGTGTACCGGAGCAAGTGAGTGTGTTAGTTTTTCGAAAACGGGTTGGGGTAAGTTGCGACCGTTATTCCAACCTTACATGTACAACCACGATACCCCTTATGGGACTGGGCTTTGTTGATTACTTTGGTGGGTACTAGCATTGAGCCCCCATGACTAGTGGCGGGAGTGGCGTGATCACTCTCGATACGGGGTCGTGCCTGAAAGGACGATCATGGGCTGTTTTTACAGACACCGGGCACACCGTTGCGTGCCCTCGTGGATGATACTTGTGAGGTACATCATGAGGGATGGCACCAACGAGTGGACTCTTTGTTAGTATCGTCAGGGGAAAGGCAATGTTCGGGTACTTACCTCGGGTATGAAAAATACCGCGAGTCATGGCTTGACAGGGAAGTTTCCCGAGTCTTGTGGGTAAAGTGTCCAACCTCTGCAGAGTGTAAAACTATTCGAATAGCCATGTCCACGGTCAAAGATAGTTGGATGACCGCTCTTGGGCTACGTCCATTGTTTACAAAACTTGGTGTGTGCGTGTGGGAGAAAGATGGAATACTCGAGTTAAGTCGGATGACTTGACATGATGATTGAACATGAGATATTCAGACCTTGATTATATTGATATCTGTAACCTGTTCATATGGATACTTGTATCCTCATGATGCATACTCTTACAAGTTGATTAATCATGTCATTGCACTCAAAAATTAGCTTTCCGCAACTTACCTATTTAGTGCTATATCATGCATTGTTATACCTTGTCCCGAAACATGGGTTGCTTGCGAGTACATTCAAAGTACTCATTGGCTTGCCACTGGTTATTTAATTGACCAGGCATGGAAGAGCAGGAATATGGTGAAGAATTCGTTGGTGATGAACATGCGAACTAGGACGCTTCCCAGTCAGAATGCATGTAGGGTTAAGGCAGATGGCATGGGTTCACGCTTTCGTTCAAGATTTCTGCTGCTAGTTATGTTTGGTGTTTGGCCTTCATGGCCCTATCCATGGAAGACATGACCTCGATGGTCTTTATTTGTGTAAGACAGTATGGATGGATGTAAGACTCTTGTTATTCAGCTTCTGTGTGTTCAGTGAGCATTGATCTCTGGGATCACTGTACATGTGCATTCGGTGATCACGACTTATGAGTCGGGGTCCCCACAAAGCTGGTATCAGAGCCATCCTAACTGTAGGAAGCCTTAGTTAGCATGGATGTTAGTTAGGACAAAACCATTTTCAAAACTATGCCTAGTACCTACACTTAGTAGTTTCTGCACTTCTTACCTTTTCTAAGTCTACTTTCAAAACTCTACTAACTCCTCTCCCCTAAACCTTGTAGATGGCCGTCGTACCTGAAGCCCTCCTAGCATCCGGCTTTCCCCTACTCCTTTAGGATAGCCTGGAGAAGTGCCAGTATCGCCGACCACCTGTTTTCCTCTACCACGAGCACTGGGTCGATGCCGTCACGAAGGAGTACCACGTTGAAGTGGTCGTGAAGGCAAACGACTCCCTGACTAGTTGGTTCTTTGAGGGACCAGGGATGGAGACCTTGGAGCTCGCAGTTGAGACAGCTGCGCGCAAGGCACTTATCCACCTTTGAGACATCATTCCAGAGATGGCTGACGAGCCAGCCACTCGCCACCTCCCTTTCAAGAAGGATGAGAATGGCGAGAGTTGGACGTTGATTCCATCCAAGGAGGATGGGACACCACTCAGATTCCAGACCTACTTCAGCCTCGCCGCCGACAGTCTAGCCCATAACCTGATTAAGGAGTCCGTGAAGCTCCGCAAGGAACTTCACCGCACCCGAGAGCTACTTCGTCAAGCCAAGGCAAAGCCAGACATGATTAAGAAGGATGGAGCTCCCGGGGGACAACCAGCTATCGCTTATAGGGGAGGAGTACATCCATCTAGAGATGCACCCACACGTCGTCGTCGCATGAGTGCGAAGGAGTACCGTGAGCTCTTCACTGCACCACCGGCGAAGCGCCATCAAGATGGACCTCCTCGTTCTTCGACCCCCTCGACCGGAGACGACGCCCGTACGGATGGCGATCTGGAGGAAGATCCAGAGGAGCGTGAGTACGAGACCGAGCACTTCACCACTTGAGTCCGAGAACCCCTAGGGTAGGATCAGTCATGTACCCCTCATGCGAAGTCGAGTCCGTGTAATGGTTCATATGAAACCATGTGTGCTTGTTGTTTGTGTTCCGATGCAAGTCGCGCTTTTTGCATGAGGTAACATGTAAGCGACTCCATCGTCTATCTTATCTTAATGTAATATGTTTGGTCTTTCGACCTTTGTTTTATCACACTTGCACTATACCAACCCCCTTACGCACGCTTTCTCCATTATTGCTTTTCTCCCTCTCCCGGTCATTTGACTTGGCTGCTCCAAACAGGATGGTGACTGCAACCCGCAATAGCTCCTTCACCAACCCTGAAGCCGGCAACTCCAGCCAGCAACAAGGAGATGGTGGGGCTGCTCACGCTGGAGAGCACTCGGAGCAGCCACATGGCGACATTCCCCTGCCACCACCTCCACCGGAGAACATGACCATAGCTCAGTTTCTCCAAGTTCTCCGGGAGGAACGTGATACGTCTCCGTCGTATCTACTTTTCCTAACGCTTTTGCTCTTGTTTTGGCCTCTAATTTGCATGATTTGAATGAAACTAACCCGGACTGACGTTGTTTTCAGCAGAACTACCATGGTGTTGTTTTTTGTAGAAATAAAAGTTCTCGGAACTAGACGAACTTTTTGGAGAATGATTTGACAATAAATAAAAAATACTGGAGCCAAGAACCACCGGAGGGGGTGCCCTGGCTGGGCACTATACACCAGGGCGCGTGGCGGGTTGTGCCCACCTCGTGGCCCCACTGACCCTAATTCCGGCACTATAAATTCCTATTTTCGGAGAAAAAACAGGAGAAAAAAGTTTCATCGCGTTTCACGAGATGGAGCCGCCGCCACCTCCTGTTCTTCATCGGGAGGCCAGATCTGGAGTCCGTTTGGGGCTCCGAAGAGGGGAATCTTCGGTCTTCGTCAACATCGACCCTTCTCCATCGCCAATTCCATGATGCTCCCCACCGGGAGTGAGTAATTCCTTCATAGGCTTGCTGGTCGGTGAGGAGTTGGATGAGATTCATCATGTAATCGAGTTAGTTTTGTTAGGGCTTGATCCCTAGTATCCACAATGTTCTGAGATTGATGTTGCTATGACTTTGCCATGCTTAATGCTTGTCACTAGGGCCCGAGTGCCATGATTTCAGATCTGAACCATCTATGTTATCACCATTATATCTATGTTCTTGATCCAATCTTGCTAGTAATATGCACCTGCTATGTGTTATGATCCGTAAACCCCGGAGTGACAATAGTCGGGATACTTTCCGGTGATGACCGTAGTTTGAGTTCATGTATTCACTATGTGTTAATGCTTTGTTCCGGTTCTCTATTAAAAGGAGGCCTTAATATCCCTTAGTTTCCTTATGGACCCCGCTGCCATGGGAGGGTAGGACAAAAGATGTCAAGCAAGTTCTTTTCCATAAGCACATATGAATATTTACGGAATACATGCCTACATTAAATTTATGAACTGGAGCTAGTTCTGTGTCGCCCTAGGTTATGACTGTTATATGATGAATATTATCCAACGAGTTCACCGATCCAGTGCCTACGAGTTTTCCACATATTGTTCTTTCTAAGTTACTATTGCTACTGCTACTGTTACACTTGCTACAAAACTATTGCTATCGTTGTTACCGTTACCGTTACTGCTACTACTGCTATCAAAACTATCATACTACTGTGCTACTGATCACTCTGCTATAGATATTTAATCTCCATGTGTGGTTGAATTGACAACTCAACTGCTAATACTCGCAAATGTTCTTTGGCTCCCCTTGTGTCGAATCTATAAATTTGGGTTGAATACTCTACCCTCGAAAGCAGTTGCGATCCCCTATACTTGTGGGTTCTCAAGACCTTTTTCTGGCGCATAGCTATATTTGTTGAGTCACTTGGGATTTATATCAAATGATCACTATGAAGAATCTGAAGGATACAAGAACCAAGATTTTTCCCTCTAAGACGAGGGGAGGTAAGGAATTGCCATCTAGCTCTGTACTTGATTCACCTTCGGTTATGAGTAAACTTGCAACACCACCACATGCTATTAATCCTGATATGTCGCAAGTTATTGATGATGCTACTTCTGCTATGAATGATGCTTATCATGATGCTAGTACCATACTTGATGATAATGTGCCACTAGGTGAATTTCTTGATAAACAAATTGCTAGAGCTAAAGAGAATAAAATTATTGAAACTGATGAGATTACTGAAACTGATGAAGTCTTTGAAACTGAGAACTATGAAACACCTATTAGACCTAGCTCTCCTAGATTTGAAATGCCTAAGATACCTGAAGGTTATGTTATGGACGAGGAGATAACTAGAGAAATCCTTTCTTGTAAGGATAGAGATGATCTTAAGAAATTATTATGCAAGTATAAGGAAAAGACTTTGAATGCTAGAATGAAATGTAATCCTAAGTTTGCTACTTCACCTATCTTTGTTACTGATAAGGATTATGAATTCTCTATCGACCCAGAGTTAATTACTTTGGTTGAATCTGATCCTTTCCATGGCTATGAAACTGAAGCTGTAGTGGCACATCTTACTAAGTTGAATGATGTAGCCACCCTCTTTGCTCGTGATGAGAAGATTCGCTATTCCTATATTCTCAAATTATTTCCGTTCTCATTAAAGGGTGATGCTAAGATATGGTACAATACTCTTGCTCCTGGTTGTGTGTGTAGTCCCCAGGATATGATTTACTACTTCTCTGAAAAATATTTTACTGCTCATAAGAAACAAGCTGCCTTACAGGAAATATTTAACTTTGTGCAAATTGAAGAAGAGAGTCTCCGACAAGCTTGGGGGAGGCTTCTCCAATTGCTTAATGCTTTGCCTGATCACCCTCTTAAGAAAAATGAAATACTTGATATCTTCTATAATGGACTAACTGATGCTTCTAGGGACTTCCTAGATAGTTGTGCTGGTTGTGTTTTCAGGGAACGAACTGTTGAACAAGCTGAGGAACTATTGAATAATATATTGAAGAATTATGATGATTGGACTCTCCCCAAACCACCGCCTAAACCCACTCCGAAGAAGAGGGGTATCTTATTTCTCAGTCCTGAAGATATGCAAGAGGCAAAGAAATGTATGAAGGAAAAAGGTATTAAAGCTGAGGATGTTAAGAATTTACCACCTATTGAAGAAATACATGGCCTTAACACACCACCACCTCAACAGGTGGTAGAGGTAAATTATTTATTAAAGTTTGATGAAAGTGATATCCCTTACAATAAACATCCTAGTCAATGCTTATATGAGTTTGATAACTACATTAGGAAACAAGATCACTTCAATGCAAATGTTCTGAAACAATTGAAATATAATTCTGATATGATTGCTCGCTTGAGTGACTTGTTATTTAGAATCAGTAATGATGTTAGAGGTGTAGGAAAACATGCCTCTATGGTTCAAACCCAGTTAGAACAAGTCACTACTGGAATTCAGTTATTTGCCGTCTGCCAGGTCTTTGCCGTCTGCTGGCAGATGGCAAAGAAGATCTTTGCCGTCTGCTGCCATAAAGCAGACGGCAAAGAGCTGGCTGACGGCAACGGTTCTGTTTGCCATCTGCTATTCCTTTGCCGTCTGCCAGCAGACGGCAAAGACCCTAAAGGCAGACGGCAAAGAGGCTAGATAGGTCCCACTGGACCTTGGTCCCACTAGCAAAGAGGTATGCCGTCCTCCTGGTCTTTGCCGTCTGTCGTGCTCGGCTTTGCCGTCCGCAAGCGGACGGCAAAGGGGATGCCCCTTAACGGCCGTTTTCCCCTCGGCCCAATTATTCCCGCACTCTCTCCTCCCGCGCGCGGCCAGCTCCCCGCGGCGAGCCCCCTCCCCCCATCGCCGCCCCCCTCCCCCGCGCCGCCCCCACCACCGCAGCTCCCCCCTCCCCCCACCACCGCAGCTCCCCCCTCCCCCCCTCGCCGCCCCCTCCCCCGCGCCGCCCCCACCACCGCAGCTCCCTGCTGCGAGCCCCCTCCCCCGCGCCGCCCCCACCACCGCAGCTCCCCGCGGCGAGCCCCCTCCCCGCGGCGAGCCCCCTCACCCCCTCGCCGCCCCCTCCCCCGCGCCGCCCCCACCGCCGCGGCGAGCCCCCACCACCCGCGCCGAGCCCCGTCCCCCCCTCTCTGCCCCACTCCCCCGCGCCGACCCTCCTCCACCCGCGCCTCCCCGCGACGCCCCACCGCCGGAGCAGGACGCGGCGCCGCTCCCCTGTCCGCGGCCTTCCTCCCCCGCGCCGGCCCTCCTCCACCACCGCGCCGGCCCTCCTCCACCGGCCCTGCGAGGTGAGATATTTTCTTTTTTTTCTGTTTTTTACTGTTTAGTTTAGGTTACTAGTGCTAGTTTAGTTTAGTTTACAGTTTTTTTTCTGTTTTTAATTGTTTAGTTTAGGTTAGTGCTAGTGCTTGTTTAGTTTAGGTTAGTGCTAGTGTTTGAAAAGAAGAATAAGTAGAAGAAGAGGAAAAAGGAAAAGAAGAAGAAGAAGAAGAGAGGAGGAGGAGGAGAAGAAGAATAAGAAGAAGAAGAAGAAAACTGACCCCCGACGCCACTGACCCCCGACCCCACTGACCCCCGACCCCCGACGCCACTGACCCCCGACGCCACTGATCCCCGACGCCATCGACCCCCGACGCCACTGACCCTCGACGGCACTGACTCCCGCCCCCCGACACCTCTTCTGCCTCCTGTTGACCGGGAAGGTGCTTTTCGGCCTTCCAGAGGCCGACGGGGTCATAGTTTTGTAAAATATGAGTTAGATCACATATTTTCCGATTTTGTTATAAAAAACATCATATTTGTGTTGATCGGGTGGATTTCAATGTGCAGTTGTTCGACGACCTCCCCGTGCGTTGGACGAGCTCCGCCCCTGCGTTCGTGGGTGAGCAAAAATGACTTCTCCTCCCCCGCCCTTAATTTGCTCTGTTCCGGTCTTCGTGCCGATGAAACGTGCTAGCTATAGGTGTCTTCAATCATCAGTATGCGTGACCAGTATGCGTCTCCCGTTCGAAAGGACGACATCTATAAATATGCATGTCTTTGCATATTTATAACCGCCGTCCTTTCGAATTGTCCAACGTTATCCATGGACAGCCCGAGTATGTGTAGATTGGGTTCGTTTTCCCGTATGCTCTGCTCCGGATCCTATGCATAATTTCGTCAGTGCCTCCCTGTTGTTCTCCGGGTACACATCCTCTCTGCTTATTGCCGAGATGTGTATCAGGAGAACAGCGGGGAGGTGCTGTCGAAATTCTGTGTCGGATCCGGAGCAGTGCATGGGAAAACGAACCCAATCTACACATACTCGGGTGGGATTAGGACCTATCTTAACCTATTAGCATGTAGGTTGCATGGACGTAATAAAACTGACAAACTTGATTAACTGATGAATATATATGCTGAATTATATATATATATTTCTTATGTGTCCAGTAGCTAGGCAAGATGACTGATCGTGCGTGGATGTACACTGGTCACACCAGTCAGAACGACATGACCAAAGAATGGTTTACAAATACCAAGGGGTTTGTGAGAGCCGCATTTGCAAATGGCCAGGAAAAAACATGGTGTCCCTGTCCCCGGTGCGACAACTTTAAAAGGCAGACAGAGGGTGAAATGGTTAAACACCTGCAGAAGTGGGGTTTTAGGCCTAATTATACGGTGTGGACTTTTCATGGTGAGTCTGCCCAACGTGCCAGAGCTGAGGTGGTTCGTCATCGCACCGACGAGCATGGTACCGGGATCGAAGACATGGTGCAAGACTTTAATGATGCTCGGGATTTGGACGATGAGATGGAGGAATCTGCAAAGGCATTCTATGAAATGTTGGAGTCTTCAAAACGTCCTCTCCACGAGCACACTGAGCTTTGTTAGCTGGATGCCATCGCGCAAGTAATGGCTCTGAAGGCTCAATTCAACCTGGGCAGAGAATGCTACGACGCGATGATGACAATATTTGGACGCTTTCTACCCAAAGGCCATGTACTGCCTCCAAACTTGTACCAGTCGGACAAAATTCTCCGTGTACTTAAGATGCCCTATGAGAAGATAGATGCCTGTGAGAGTGGATGTGCCTTATTTAGGCTTGAGTATGCGGACTTGAACTATTGTCCCATTTGCAAGTCTTCCAGGTATGTTGTCGTAGACAACGGTATGGGTGAGAAGATGCAGACAAAAATTCCTGTTAACGTTCTTCGCTATATGCCAATCATACCAAGACTTCAACGTCTTTTCATGGTCGAAGAGACGGCCAGACAGATGACATGGCATAAATTGGGCAAAAGAACCGAACTAGATGCAGATGGGAAACATATGTTGGTACACACTTTAGACGCTTTTGCGTGGAAGCACTTTGATGCATTACATAACGATAAAGCGGCAGATCCAAGGCATCCTCGAGTCGCCATCAGCACAGATGGATTCAATGTGTTTGGTATGACGACAACCCAATACAGTTGTTGGCTTGTATTTGTCATTCCACTCAATCTCCCCCCGGAGAGATTATGAAAAGAAAGAACATTTTCCTGACGTTGATAATTCCAGGGCCCAACTATTCGGGGAAGAATATGAATGTGTACATGCAGCCGCTTAAGGATGAATTGCAACAAGCTTGGGATAATGGGATCAAGACATACGACGCCGCTACCAAAAAAACCTTCAAAATGCATGTGTGGTACATGGACTCGACGCATCACTTGCCGGCGTATGCCCTATTCGTTGGCTGGTGTGTGCATGGAAGGTTCCCGTGCCCCACATGCAAGGCAGCTCTTGAGTTCCGTTGGCTGCTGGCGGGTCGCAAGTATTCTTGCTTCGACATGCATAGACAGTTCCTGGATCCTCGCCATAAGTTCAGAAAAGACAAGAAGAATTTCATCAAAGGTAGAGTTGTCAAAAACTCTGCACCACAGGCCAACAGATGTTGGATCAGTTAAACGCTCTCGAGCTGGATCCAAATCATCCTGGGTATTTCAAAGGGTATAATACGGAACACGCATGGACTCACAAGTCATGCTTATGGGATCTGCCTTACTTCAAAGACCTCCTTTGCCCACAGAACATCGACGTGATGCACACTGAAAAGAATATCGCCGAGGCCATTTTTGGTACATTGTTTGGCATAGAGGGGAAGTCAAAGGATAATCCTAAGGCTAGAATCGATCGGGAGGCTCTATGTGACAGACCGTTACAAAACATGCGACAAGCGAAAGGAAAGCAGAACTGGACAAAGCCAAAGGCATGGTTCAATCTTGGAAGGCCGGCTATGAGAGAAATGATCTTGTGGGTGAAAATGCAGTTGATGTTCCCCGATGGTTATGCAGCGAATCTAAAGAGGGGAGCGAGTCTTGACAAACTGAAGATATTTGGTCTCAAGAGTCATGATTGGCACATATGGCTTGAGCGGGTAATGCCGGTGATGCTGCGTGGCTTTATCCCTGAGGATGAATGGCTAGTATTGGCAGAGCTGAGCTATTTCTTCCGTTTTCTTTGTGCGAAAGAACTATCGCCTGGCGTGCTAGATGAAATGGAAGAGTTGGCGTCGGAGTTGATATGCAAGTTAGAGAAGATCTTTCCACCGGGCTTCTTTAATCCAATGAAGCATTTGATTTTGCATCTCGCGACCGAGGCAAGATTGGGGGGGCCCGTGCAAAACCGTTGGTGCTTCGCAATTGAGAGGATGCAGAAGACGCTTCAAGCAAAATGTAAAAATAAACATAGAATTGAAGCATCGATGGCCGAGGCATTCATTACTGAGGAGGCGGCAAACTTCGTGACAGCACACTACGAAGCCAAAAATCGTCATTTGCATAATCCGAAGCCTCGGTACAATGATGGCGACCCAAAAAAAAGTCGATCCATCCTCAGCCTATTCAAAGGGAAGCTCACACCAGCCGGTGCTTCTAAAGCAAAAGCGTTGGATGTCGATGAATGGCGGACCATTTCGTTGTATATCTTCAACAACCTAACAGAAGTGCGGCCGTACATCGAGTAAGTTGTCGGTACATTATTGTTTCGCAACTTGTAATCCCTTAGAACTGCTCTTATTCCTGGATATTTGATATAGTCGATACGTCGCCAAGTTCTCGGATGGAGTGATCATCCAAAATGATTCCGTCGAAGAGTATGAGCTCCTGGCAAAGCATGGAGGCGGCTATCCCGGTTTCATCTCTTGGTTCAAACAAACGGTAATTAATTACCATTAATGGAGCATTTCATTTCTTCGTCTTATTTGTGGCTAATGCAACAATCCTTTCGTATTAAACTTGTAGGCTAATTCAGAGTCTATGGACGCCGAGCTGAGACAAGTCGCTAATGGTTTTGACTATAAGGTCTGTTCATTTGACAGATACGACATCAACGTGTATCGCTTTCGTACCTTTGGCAAAGAGCTATCTATGCCCGACCTGAAGACTACAAATTGTTGTGTCTCTGCTATCGGCGAAGGAGGTACAGAGTACTATGGAAGAGTTGAAGCAATTTACGAACTTCTATTCTATGGTGAAAACCCACCGAACGTCGTAGTCTTCAAATGTCATTGGTTCCAGCCGAAGGAGACTAGAAGGACTCATGAACATATAGGGCTAGTCGAAATCAAACAAAGCACCCATTTAGATGTGCCCGATGTACATGAAGGTAATTACGTATTCTTAAGGCCTTGTACTTAGTTTCCTTCATTTGATTCCTACGCGTAGCGCTCAAATATCTCTTTATTAACTTAGGTGCCCCCAAGATGGTGTGCGGATATGATGGATTGTTGGGAGGCGTTGGTGGATGAGTGGTGCTCAGAACAATGGCTATCCGTCCACAACAATGCCAAGGACCGGCGTAACAAAATGGTTGGTGTGCCACACCATCAAGGGAGCGCCAACTTAAATCAGTTTGGTCTGAACTGGGTATGTGGTTAGCTTCATGATTCATCCAATTCATTCTTGATTCTAGCTTGAGCCCTTTACTAATACTTTGTTCCTCTCTCTCTCTCTTTTAGGCGCATCACAATAAAACGGAGGTGCCACAGATGTACGACCTCTATGCGATGGCCCATACTGCCTCGTACAAGAAGGTTAAGGCATTCTCTGAGTCTGACCTCGATGATCCCTTGAAGTTCAGCAACATCTCCTCCCACAACAAGCTCGTGAGGTACAGAGATGAGGGGAAGGCGAGGAAAGGGGAGGACTTTAACCCGAGCCAGGAGCCTATTGATCCAGAGATGGTGATGATAGCTGGCGGCGGGAGGCCCCATGGCTCGATTGCCATTGGAGATGGCCTTATACGTTGTCCTAGCAACCTCTGGGAGATCAAGGCGCGCCAAACGAGCTCCTGTCCTGAGATAAGGCCTCGTCCACGGCCAGTCGAGCTCGCCATCGAGGTTAGTTATACGGACTCAGATATCTTTCCTCATTACGTTGTGTGTGTGAACAAAGATGATTACAATGCTAACGAGGAGTTGTGTTGCAGGCTGCTATTCTGAAAGAGAGAGAGGCAACACAGGCGCTTCTGGCGGCGAAGGAGAAGGAGATGGAGGAGAGGACGGCAAGGTTGTTGGAGGAGGAGAGGGCACGGTCCGATGCGTCTTACCGGGCCATCTACGAGCTCTTCGTGGTAATATTCTTCTTCATATTTGTCAAATCTTGCATATAATGTTCCTTTCATTAATAATGAATATCGTTGACTTGTGAAAACCAAATGTGCAGACTTTGTGCGAGAAGACCAGCCAGGCCGCTCCGTCGATGCCAGTCATTACCACGGCTGCAACGGTGAGTTTCATTTCAATGCAATGATCTTTTCAGTGTCATCATGCTAACGAGACATTGCAAATCATCTTTGGTGCAGCTTAACTCCGGAGTCGCATCGCACGACCCTTCTCCAGGACAGCCTTCTCCAGGTGAAACCGGTCCGAGCAACCGCGGTGCCTCTCCTCCGTGATGACGAGGACGGTAAGCCCCAAACTTAGCTCGTTTTTCATCTTCTTAGCACTTAGACAAACTTAGCACTTAGACAAACTTAGCACTTAGACAAACTTAGCTCCTTCCGAAATATTAGTGTTCTTCATGTTGTTCTTCTTATTCTAGTCTTCTTCATCTAACTTTTGCCTGAATGACACAAATAAGCAATAAGAAGAAGAAAACAAGAGGAGAAAGATAGAGAGAAGAAAACCGCTTCTTCATCTTCTTCTTCTTATTCTAGTCTTCTTCATCTAACTTTCGTATTTCCCATTTTGCAGATTAGAGTCACTTCACGGAAGCTTGCATTGATGGAGTGCTTGTGATTTTGTATCGATGAACAATGTTAAACTTGCTACATATGTGAAACTTGTTACTATTGTAATATGGTGAACAATGTGACATTTGGTTTGGTATGTTTGTTGGATACTTGTTCTTGTTGTTGGATGATCATCACTAGGGTTATTGTGAAATATATACATATATAGCATATTTTGCCTGTGAAAATTGGATATTAGAAAAAACAGAAAAAACAGGGGCAATATTGCCACTTTGCCGACGACCACCGTCGGCATAGTTTCTTTGCCGTCCGGCACCGACGGCAAAGGAGACACGTGGCACGCACCTGTGCATCCTGGGAGTGCGCCTGATGCCATTTGGTACATTTGCCGTCCGGGGGTGGACGGCAAAGAATCTATGCCGACGGCCACCTTCGGCATAGCAGTGGCACTGTAGCAAAGGAGGGTGGCGGGGGTGGCGTACGACAAAGAAGATATGCCGACGGCGACCGTCGGCATAGCAGTGGCCGTCGGCAAAGGAGGGTGGCGGGGGGGGGGGGATGGCAAAGAAACTATGCCGACGGTGGCCGTTGGCAAAGGAGTGGCCGTCGGCAAAGGAGGGAAGGCAGACGGCATAGGGTGCGGACGGCAAAGGGGGAGTGGCAGACGGCAAAGGCTCCGTTAGCCACTAACGGGCCTAACTCAAGTTTAGGCCGTCCAGTCGCTTTGCCGTCTGCTGCCTGACGGCAAAAACACTTTGCCGTCCGCTGTATAAAGGCAGACGGCAAAGCACTCCTTTACCGGAGTTCTCAGTGCCGGAAATTTTGCCGTCTGCTACCCGACGGCAAAGGCTTTGCCGTCGGTGGTCCTGTCCTTTGCCGTCCGCTATGGCAGACGGCAAATAACTGAATTCCAGTAGTGAGTTGCTAAATCTCAAAGTGAATTGCTTAATGAAATGAATAATAATATGAATGATCGTGCTATTAGAGTAGTGACTAGAGGAGGTAGAATGACCCAAGAACCTCTTTATCCGGAAGGTCATCCTAAAAGAATTGAACAAGACTTTCAGAGAATTAATGCTGATGCACCTAGTCCTTTTAAAAAGAAAAAGAAAAAGAAAATGATAGGACTTTGCATACCTCTAGTGAACATGAGAGAGAAAAACCTCCTGATAATAATGATATCTCTATTTCTGATGCTGAAACTCAATCTGGTAATGAACATTCACCTAGTGATAATGAAAATCATAATGATGATGTTCATAAAGATACTCAACCGAACAATGATAAAGAACGAGATAATGATGTTGAAATAGAACCTGCTGTTCGTCTTGATAACCCACAACCTAAAAATAAACGATATGATAAAAGAGACTTTGTGGCTAGAAAACATGGTAAAGAAAGAGAACCATGGGTTCAGAAACCCATGCCCTTTCCACCTAAATCATCCAAGAAAAAGGATGATGAAGAATTTGAACGCTTTCCTGAAATGATTAGGCCAATCTTTTTGCGCACCCGCTTAACTGATATCTTAAAGATGACCGGTCATGGCAGATGGCAAAGGCATGGTCGGCGGATGGCAAAGGCTTTGCCATCTGCCAGTAGACGGCAAACAGTTTGGCTGAAACCTAGCCGGGAAAGGCTACTTTGCCGTCTGCTGGCAGATGGCAAAGAGCCTGCAGCCTTTGCCATCAGCTGGCAGATGGCAAAGCCTCTGAATAGGGTTAGCCACGTTAGAAGGCTAACGGCGTGCTTTGCCGTCTGCCAGCAGATGGCAAAGATTCTGGCCTTTGCCATCTGCTGGCAGATGGCAAAGAGACCAAATAGGCCCTTCCCCGTTCGGACAGGTAGCTGACACGTGGCCTCTTTGCCATCTGCCAGCAGATGGCAAAGGCTAGAATCTTTGCCATCTGCTGGCTGATGGCAAAGGCTGCAGGTTCTTTGCCATCTGCCAGCAGATGGCAAAGATTCTGCAGCCTTTGCCATCTACCAGCAGATGGCAAAGAGACCAAATAGGCCCTTCCCCGTTCGGACAGGTAGCTGACACGTGGCCTCTTTGCCATCTGCCAGCAGATGGCAAAGCTCTTTGCCATCTGCCAGCAGATGGCAAAGTGCCTATATTGCCCCATTTAATTTTGTTTTTTCTTATATCAATTCATCTTCACAGAAAATCAAACACATATATATATAACCAATATAGCATATTCAACACATATTACCAATAGTCATGAACACATATATATCCAACACATCCATGAACACATATCCAACACATGTTACCAATAGTAGCAAGTTTCATCCATACATATACATAGTTTCATCAATATTACACAGTTTCATCCATAGGTAGCAAGTTTCACAAAGTCAAAAAAAAAAAACTAAAGACAAGCACTCCATCAACCCAAGCTTCCGTGATCTAGAGCAAATCTGCAAAATGGGAAATAAGAAAGTTAGAAGAAAAAGACTAGAAGAAGAAGATTATGATGATGCAACTAAAATGTGAAGACTATTATGATGCAACTTATATCTGTAAAATATGTCATTTTGGAGCTAAGTATGATTATTATGTCATTTTTGAGCTAGCTAAGCATACTAAGTCATTTAGGTGTAAAAAATGCTAAGTAAGGTCATTTTGGAGCTAAGTAAGGTTATTATGTCATTTTGGAGCTAACTAAGCATATGAAGTCATTTAGGAGCTAAAATATGTCATTTCTTAAGCATATTATGTCATTTTAGAGCTAGCTAAGCATATTAAGTCATTTTGGAGGAAAAGATGCTAAGTATAGGTCATTTTAGAGCTATCCTAGGTTAAATAGGTCATTTTTAAGCTAGCTAAGCATATTAAGTCATTTTAGAGGATAAAATGCTAAGTATAGGTCATTTTAGAGCTATCCTAGGTTAAATAGGTCATTTTGGAGCTAATTAAGCTTATTATATCATTTTTGAGCTAGCTAAGCATATTGAGTCATTTTGAAGGAAAAAATGCTAAGTATAGGTCATTTTAGAGCTATCCTAGGTTAAATAGGTCATTTTGGAGCTAAGTAAGGTTATTATGTCATTTTGGAGCTAGCTAAGCATATGAAGTCATTTAGGAGCTAAAATATGTCATTTCTTAAGCATATTATGTCATTTTAGAGCTAGCTAAGCATATTAAGTCATTTTGGAGGAAAAGATGCTAAGTACATAGGTCATTTTAGAGCTATCCTAGGTTAAATAGGTCATTTTTAAGCTAGCTAAGCATATTAAGTCATTTTGGAGGAAAAAAAATGCTAAGTATAGGTCATTCCAGAGCTATCCTAGGTTAAATAGGTCATTTTGGAGCTAATTAAGCTTATTATGTCATTTTTGAGCTAGCTAAGCATATTGAGTCATTTTGGAGGAAAAAATGCTAAGTATAGGTCATTTTAGAGCTATCCTAGGTTAAATAGGTAATTTGGAGCTAAGTAAGGTTATTATGTCATTTTGGAGCTAGCTAAGCATATGAAGTCATTTAGGAGCTAAAATATGTCATTTCTTAAGCATATTATGTCATTTTAGAGCTAGCTAAGCATATTAAGTCATTTTGGAGGAAAAGATGCTAAGTATAGGTCATTTTAGAGCTATCCTAGGTTAAATAGGTCATTTTTAAGCTAGCTAAGCATATTAAGTCATTTTAGAGGATAAAATGCTAAGTATAGGTCATTTTAGAGCCATCCTAGGTTAAATAGGTCATTTTGGAGCTAATTAAGCTTATTATGTCATTTTTGAGCTAGCTAAGCATATTGAGTCATTTTGAAGGAAAAAATGCTAAGTATAGGTCATTTTAGAGCTATCCTAGGTTAAATAGGTCATTTTGGAGCTAAGTAAGGTTATTATGTCATTTTGGAGCTAGCTAAGCATATGAAGTCATTTAGGAGCTAAAATATGTCATTTCTTAAGCATATTATGTCATTTTAGAGCTAGCTAAGCATATTAAGTCATTTTGGAGGAAAAGATGCTAAGTACATAGGTCATTTTAGAGCTATCCTAGGTTAAATAGGTCATTTTTAAGCTAGCTAAGCATATTAAGTCATTTTGGAGGAAAAATATGCTAAGTATAGGTCATTCCAGAGCTATCCTAGGTTAAATAGGTCATTTTGGAGCTAATTAAGCTTATTATGTCATTTTTGAGCTAGCTAAGCATATTGAGTCATTTTGGAGGAAAAAATGCTAAGTATAGGTCATTTTAGAGCTATCCTAGGTTAAATAGGTCATTTTGGAGCTAAGTAAGGTTATTATGTCATTTTGGAGCTAGCTAAGCATATGAAGTCATTTAGGAGCTAAAATATGTCATTTCTTAAGCATATTATGTCATTTTAGAGCTAGCTAAGCATATTAAGTCATTTTGGAGGAAAAGATGCTAAGTATAGGTCATTTTAGAGCTATCCTAGGTTAAATAGGTCATTTTTAAGCTAGCTAAGCATATTAAGTCATTTTGGAGGAAAAAATGCTAAGTATAGGTCATTTTAGAGCTATCCTAGGTTAAATAGGTCATTTTGGAGCTAATTAAGCTTATTATGTCATTTTTGAGCTAGCTAAGCATATTGAGTCATTTTGGAGGAAAAAATGCTAAGTATAGGTCATTTTAGAGCTATCCTAGGTTAAATAGGTCATTTTGGAGCTAAGTAAGGTTATTATGTCATTTTGAAGCTAGCTAAGCATATGAAGTCATTTAGAACCCGGGCCGACATGACTAGTCATAGAACCAAGGTGGCACAAACGTACAGGGACAGACATACATGACCCAGCAATGCACGTGTCGGTCATCAGCGAGTGCAACCAAGTCGTAGCAAGCTACAAGGACTTCGGTGATACACCGCGTGACATTTCCCCGTAGGGACAGACACAGGAGCAAAGAAGGACACATGCCGATCAATCCATGTGTTCCGGAGCAGTAGCGAACTACCATGGCTCAGTGGAAGCACTAGGAGGCATTTCCCTGTATGGAAGGCTACCAAAGGCACACGACTAGGTGTCGAATCCCACACATACAATGCATTTCAAACATACACACATTATGCACGATATGTGTAGATACAACATGGCATCACAACAAAACTCTATTAAGCAAAACACTTGGGAAAACTTACCATCATCACGGAGGTGTATGTGTAGGTGTAGGACCGGTCGCTCCAGTGGCAGACGGAGAAGGATCGGTCGATGCTTGTCGGGAGTTATGCTGCACCAAAGATTATTTCCAATGTATCGTTAGCATGATGCAACTCAAATGTGAAGACTAGTAAGTAATCTCCATTGAAATGAAACTCACCGTGTCCGCCGGAGCAATGACTGGCATCGACGGAGGGGTCTGACCGTTGCCCTGGCACATGGTCTGCACATTTGGTTTTCACGAGTCAGTCATATTAGTTAGTAATGAAAGGAACATTACGTGCATGATTTGGCTAATATGCAGAAGAAACTTACCACGAAGAGCTCGTATAAGGCCCGGTTCTGCGCGTCATTCCGGTTCCTCTCCTCCTCCAACAGCTTAGCCGTCCTGTCCTCCATCTCCCTATCCCTCTCCGCCAGAAGCTCCTCGGTCTTCGCTCTCTCTTTCTCAATAGTAGTCTGCAACACCACTCCTCGTTAGCATTGTAATCATCGACGGCCGCACACACAATGTAATGGAGGAAAGGTATCTGAGTCCGTATAACTAACCTGGAATTCGAGCTCCATTGGCCGTGCACGAGGCCTTATCTCAGGATCGGAGCTGGTCTGGCGCTTCTTGATCTGCGGGAGAGTGCTAGTACAACGTATCAGTCCATCCCCAATGGCTAACGAGCCATGGTGCCTCCCGCCACCAGATATCATCACCAGCTCTGGATCAAGAGGTTGCTGGCTCGGGTTAAAGTCCGGCCCTTTCCTCGCCTTCCCCTCGTCTCTGTACCTCACAAGCTTGTGGTGGGAGGCGCGGTTGCTGAATTTCTCTGGATCATCGAGGTCAGACTCAGAGAATGACTTGGCCTTCTTGTACGAGGCAGTATTGGACATGGCATAGAGGTCGAACAGCTCTGGCACTGGAGCCTTGTTGTGTCGCGCCTAAAAGAGAGGAACAGAGTATTAGTTAAGAGCTCAAGCTAGCATGAAGAATGAATTTGCATGAATCATGAAGCAAAACACATACCCAGTTTTCCCCGAACTGACGTAGGTTGACGCTGCCTAGATGGTGTGGGACACCTTTCATTTTGGCACGCTTGTCCTTTGCAGTGTCGTGGACGGAGCGCCATTGGGTAGTGCACCACTCATCCACCAACGCCCCCAACAGTCCATCCTATCCGCACACCATCTCGGGGGCACCTAAGTTAAGCAAGAGAAATTTGAGCGCTACGCCTACGAATCAAATCAAGGAACTAAGTACAAGGCCTTAAGAATAGGTAATTACCTTCATGTACTTCTCCTTACTGAGATACTTGACGCAGCACTTCTCTTTTTTCCTCCTCATACCAGTCGAGGCGAAGTAGTCTCGAACAGCCTGCGTCCGAGCCTCGTGCCGAAAGTTTCCAAGTAGGAGCCTGCACTCGTTGTCGATAACCCGAGCCGCGGCCTCCTCCTATCCCTCAGCACACCTGTAGAAGGTCTGCAATCAAACAAGAAAACATGGATTAGTACAATCACTAGGGTTGCCAATCAAAGAAGAAAACACAACGTAGACGGCAAAGGAGAAATTACCCAAAACGTCTGGATCACAATGTCGTCCACTGTGTGGCACTCGACATCGCCGATCCTATGCCCCAGCGGGGCCGGGGCAGCCAAGTAGTGCTCCCAGGTCATTCCTAGCTCTGGAACCCGGCCCTCACCGGGCAACTTGACCCACCCCGGGAAGCTCGTCAGTGCGACGACGGCCCTCCTCAGCTCTGGCACGTTGGGCAGACTCACCATGAAATGTCCAGACCGTATAATTAGGGGTAAAACCCCACTTCTGCAGGTGTTTGATCATTTAAAACTCTGACCTCTTATGATAGTTGTCGCAATCAACACAGGGGCACCAGGTTGTTTGCTGTCCATTTGCAAATGCGGCTCTCAGAAACCCCTTGGTTTTTATTATCCATTCATGGGTCATGTCTTTCTGACTAGTGTGACCGGTGTACATCCATGCACGATCACTCATCTTGCCTAGCTACTGGACACACAAGAAATATATACATAATTCAGCAAGCCATATTCATCAGTTAATAGAGTTTGTCAGTTTTATTACGTCCATGCAACCTAGACGCTAGTAGGTAAAGATAGGTCCTAATCCCACCCGAGTATGTGTAGATTGGGTTCGTTTTCCCATGCTCTGCTCCGGATCCGACGCAAAATTTCGGCAGCACCTCCCCGCTGTTCTCCTGATACACGTCTCGGCAATAAGCAGAGAGGATGTGTACCCGGAGAACAACAGGGAGGCACTGACGAAATTCCGCATCGGATCCGGAGCAGAGCATATGGGAAAACGAACCCAATCTACACATACTCGGGCTGTCAATGGATAACGCTGGACAATTCGAAAGAATCACGGTTATAAATATGCAAATGAATGCATATTTATAGATGTAACCCTTTCGAACGGGAGACGCATAGTGGTCACGCATACTGATGATTGAAGACACCTATAGCTAGCAAGTTTCATCGGCACAAAGACCGGAACAGAGCAAATGAAGAGGGAGAGGAGGAGATGTCATTTGTGCTCACCCACGAACGCAGGGGCGGAGCTCGTCAAACGCACGGGGAGGTCGTCGAACACCAGACCCTCGCAGCGACGAAACAACTGCACATTTAAATCCACCCGATCAACACAAATATATATGATGTTTTTCATAACAAAATCGGAAAATATATGACCTAACTCATAATTCACAAATATATGACCCCGTCGGCCTCTGGAAGGCCGAAAAGCACCTTTTCAGTCAACAGGAGGCCGAAGAGGTGTCGGGGGTCGGGGGTGTCGTGTCTGGGTGTCGTGGTGTCAAAAGGACAAAGATAAATTCTATCCGGCAAAAGTGGACTGTAAAGAAAAGCCTGCTACATGATCCTCAAAACATCTATAAGCATATCCTAAATCTTGGCTGCATGCATGTGTTTTTCGAAGTCTAAGGCTGTGTTTGGTTGAGCTGCAGATTCTGTAACAGCTGCTGTGAGCTGTGAGCTGTGAAAAAGCTGCTGTGAACTTTCAGCTGTGGAGAAGCTGGAAGCTGTTTGGATGAAACAGATGTGAAACTGTAGATTTGACTGTGAATTGTCTGTAATGACCCTGGGTAATGAGTCAAAAAAATAGCAGTGGCGCACCTAGGTGTGGTGCGCCATTACTATTTTTAATTTTTTTTGAATTTTGAAGGCGGGAAAATAGTAGTGGCGCACTATGCACTGGTGCGCCATTGCTAACTTTTTTTAATTTTTTTTATTTTTTTGCCTCCAGATCTTAAAAGCATCATAAATTTTTTCTGTTAGGTTTTTGAGGATTCTAAAAAATCGATAACAGGCATAGCCAGTTGAATTCGGATGTAACTTTTCGAGTAGATGCTTTTTCATATAAAAAACTTTTTCATCGGAGGTCGTATGCAAAAGTTACGGCCATTTTACCGAAACACGGCGACCTTTTGCAAAAAAATTCAAAATTCATGTTTGTTAATTTTCCTAACAACTAGAACACATAACACATGGGCATCTCGAAGGATTTTTAAATTTGAATTTTTTTATCATTTTCTTCTATTTATTTTTAAACTGAAAAGGCGATCCACGGGGGGGGGGGGGGGGGGGGGGGGTTTGTGTTTGTGTGTGTGTGGTGGGGTGTGTGTTTGTGTGTGTGTGAGATGTTAGTAATGGCGCACCCTCCTTGGCTTGTGGCATCCAATGTCAAGTTGCAGGAGCCCCTGCCTATCTGTCTTTGCCCATCCAAGGGCTAAATCAATTACTTTCTGCTTGTTCTAGGCATTAGTTGTAACTTGGAACCGACTACATCTGTCATTTCCCAGCTGTGTATGTATCCAAAGTACAGAGTATATGCTGCCCTGGTTCACCAAACAGATATTATTTGAGTTTATGAATCCAGTTTGCTGAGTTATATTAATTAAGGAGGAGATAAATGGTATGTTCAACTTTCAGCGTGTTAATCAGGCTCACAACCACTCAGTGCAAGTGCAATACAAATCAGCAGTAGACGGTCAATAATCCATAACCACAATTGCACCCGTTAGTATCTACTCCCTCCATTCCTAAATATAAGTCTTTTTAGACATTTCAACAGGGGACTACATTTCAACAGGGGACTAAATATAAGTCTTTTTAGACATTTCAACAGGGGACAGTCTTTCCAAGGTGATCTTGAATTGCCTAGTTGTGCAGGCAGCAAATCAGATGCAATCACCGCATTATTGTTGTTGTATATTATCTATTTATGCAAACACCTATGATTGATAAAACTTGCAAATGGAACAACAAACAAAACAAATAAACTAAATTGGTTGAGCTAAACTTATGTCTCTTCTACAAATCTGAATTTAACTAAACTAAATTGAATACAACAAACAACAGCTGATGCTTTTCTGAAGCACAAGCAACAATTGTCCTCTCTCGTCCTTTTCTTCTTCTGAACATTCACAAGGAGGACTACTTTCTCTTCTGAACTTGTGTCTTTTCTAAAGCACAAGCAACCAGAAGGGGACCAGACCCTGGCCGGTGCACTAGGGTGGGGAAGGGGGTGGGGAAGGAGGAGGGAGGAGGAAGGGGGCCGGTGCACTAGGGTGGGGGTTCCTGCCGGATCTGGGACACCGGCTGGCCGACCCTGTCCGGCATGGGATGGGGAGGGGCGGCCCCTGTGAGGGGGTTGGGGCGGGTGGGCGGGGGGCGGGGAGGATGGAGCCGGTACGCCGGCCAGCCGGCGGTGCTCCGCCCAGCCAAGCAGAGAAGAAGGGGAGGAGGGAGAGACGAAGGGGAGGAGGGAGGAACGAAGGGGAGGAGAGTATTACCTACGACGGGCGGCGGGAATAGATCTCCGGGCGGCGGGGATGGAGCTCCGGGCGACGGCGGTGGCTGGAAGGTCGCCGGAGTCCGGCTGCAGGAGCTGGCGGCGGCGAACCCTAGCGAGGAGATCCGGCGGCCGGCTGCTGCTCTCGATTGGGTTCGGTGGCGGGCTGGGAGAGAGAGGGAGAGAGAGAGAGGGGTGTGGGGCCGGGTTGGGAGAGAGGGGAGATAGCCCCACCTCTTTGCCATCAGCGAGCAGATGGCAAAGAACTTTGCCATCTGCTGGCTGATGGCAAAGAGGTGGGGCTTTGCCATCTGCTGGCTGATGGCAAAAAGGTGGGGCTTTGCCATCTGCTGGCTGATGGCAAAGAGGTGGGCCTAGTGCGCCGTTACAACGCCGTCGTCCGCTGGACCCCACCAACCTCTTTGCCGTCTGCCAGCAGACGGCAAAGATTCGTTGCCATCTGCTGGCAGATGGCAAAGAATTGACTGATGGCAACCAGGTTCTTTGCCATCTGTCAGTTCTTTGCCATCTGTTTTTTGTAAGCAGATGGCAAAGACGTTCTTTGCCATCCGCTGGCAGACGGCAAAGAGCTGACTGATGGCAAATTCCCTGTTTCCAGTAGTGACCCCTTATGCAAAATACATGAAAGACATCATCACTAATAAAGGAAAGATACCTGAAGCTGAAATCTCCATCATGCTTGCTAATTATTCTTTTAAGGATGGAGTACCTAAAAAACTTGGAGATCCTGGAATACCAACTATACCTTTCTCCGTTAAAAGAAATTATGTCAAAACTGCTTTGTGTGATTTGGGAGCTGGTGTTAGTGTTACGCCTTTCTCTTTATATAAAAGACTTGATTTGAATAAACTCACACCTACTAAAATATCATTGCAAATGACTGGCAAATCAACTGCCATACCTATCGGTATTTGTGAGGATGTGCCCGTTGTTGTTGCAAACGTTACTATCTTAACAGACTTTGTTATTCTTGAGATGCCCGAGGACGACAACATGTTGATTATCCTTGGTAGACCCTTTTTGAATACTGCAGGGGCTGTTATTGATTGCAATAAAAGCAAAGTCACTTTTCATATCAATGGTAATGAGCATACGGTGCACTTTCCGAAGAAACAATTCCAAGTGAATGGTATAAATGTTATTGAAGAATCTCCAACACTAACTATTGGAAGTTTTCAACTACCTCTACCTACTGCCAAAATTAAATATGACATACTTATTGTTGGGGATATGCATATCCCCATTGAGGTAACCTAGTGTTTTACGAAAGTTCTTCGATTTCATGCTGATCGGAAGTGGTTGTTAATAAGACTTGATCAACCTTATTAATGGATCATTTTTGAGAGGTATGAAGTTGATGAATCTAGTAGGCACAACCTTCTGCTCCCACCTTTTGTTTTCAATTCTTCTTAGTCATATAAAATAAAATGACATGTTTATCCCGTTTTCTGTTTTCTTCATGCAATAAAAAAATGACCCAAAAATAAAAGTTCTCAGAATGTTCTGAAAATTTAGCACATTTTTTTCTGAACATTTCTGAATTTCTGGTGCAAACTACATCAGAGGGGGGTGCACCTAGTGTCCACAAGACACCAGGGCGCGCCAGCAGCCCCAAGCGCGCCCAGGTGGGTTGTGGTCCCCACATGGGTCCCCTCACTTATCCCTTTAGCCCATGTCATCTCCTACCTCCAGAAAAAAATCACCATAGCTCTCTCTCCCGTGTTCTTACTCTCAAACCCGCAGATTCCGATCTCTTTGCTCGAAGCTCCATTTCCAAAACTGTTTTGGGGGATTGCTACTTGGTATGTGACTCCTCCATTGCTCCAATTAGTTTTTGATTTAGTGGCTTATTTTTAGAATAATTAGCTACTATTGGTGCTGCTATAGATGGGCTTGCATGTTGAATTCTTAGAGTTCTAAGTAGTTTGAATGCTTAATATGGCCTCTATGCATCCTTAGGAGTAGTTGCTATCAATCTTACGAAGTTTTGTTGACAAAATTTTTGTAGGCTAAAATTTTCAGAAATCTACTCATAGGAATAAGATGGATTTCTTTAGGAAGTTTTCCTCCAAGAAGAATGCTAAAGGATTCATTGTGGAATCATCGGACAATGACCTCCACACTCCGAGAATGGCGGAGGTGCGGCCGTGCGAATGGCCGCATGATGCCTTCATGGAAGAGGCCGGGTTCCATCAAGAGTTTGCCCAATTCGTTGCAAATGCTGAGCTGACCAACTTCCTCGAAGCTAAGTGTGACCAACACCACCTCCTTACAAATTCCTTTGTGCAAAGTTTTCATTTTCTGAGTAAGAATAATCCTCCTGAGGTGCAGTTTAATCTATATGCTGAAAATCATAAGATACCGCTCACTGACTTTTGTGACATATGTTTGATCCCTTCTGATGGGGAATTAAGAGAGCCTAGACCAGCGGAGTTTGAGGAATTTTCTCCTCACTTTAACAATGGGTGATGAAAGAGGTGTGTCAAATGCCACTGCCACCAGTTTGCAGTTTCCTTTTGTGCTTTACTTTGCTTTATTCATCGTGAAGTGTTTAACCGCTAGGGAGAAGGTTGGTGCACTCAGTGCCCCCGACATTGCCATTTTACGCCGTGCACTGCACAATGATAACACCTTTAGCATGGGGCCATTATTGCATGTCTCTTACACCTTAACAGGACTAAGGGCAAGATACATGGTGGTATTTATGCTACTCGTTAAGCGAGACACTTTAATGTTAAGATTCGCCCACATGATTATCCCTTGTCCCAAGTTTATCTAGATCACAAGGCATTGCAGGATCATCAATTTATTGATGCAACTGATTCTTTTCATAACATTCGCTACAACTTAGTTTTCAATGTGGTTACCCGTGATGTTATCCCGTTGCCCGCACCTGCTTTGTTTGATTCTACTGCCAGGAATGGATACAGGATCATGCTAGAGGACATTACAGCCTATCGGGACAACCTGGCAGCGGCTGAGGAGGAGCCCCAGGAATATGACGCTCAGGCGCCATCGCCACCGCACTTCGACTTAGGACCGGATGGCTATTATGGATGGTGATTACCAAGCTAGGCCAAAATCCTAAGCTTGGGGGAGTACGTATTTCCACCGACATTATATTCATGTTTACACATTTCATTCCAGTTGTCGGTGTCCACACTTTTTCATTGTATTATCCATGCTAGATTTATTTTCTTGCTGTCTTGTTGCGTGTTTGAAAAAATTTGAGAAAATCCAAAAATATTTCCTGCTTCTTTTCGGTCTTTCCTTCTAGTTTAAATTAATTATAGTATCAAAAGAAAACCCAAAAAGATTTCTCGTTTCTTCTTTTACTTGTTGGGAGCTCTCCCGTGTAAATAGTTTTTCTTGTTTTTGTTTTTCCCTCTTTAATTCGCCTTCTTCAAGAAAAACCAAAAATGCTAAAAATATTTCAGTGTGTTTCTCTGAAATTCTTTTCCTTTTATTTGAGTCGTACCAAGGAGAAGACCGCGATGAAAATGTTGAGTGGCTCTCATATGCATCCATGTTAATCTAACAAAGAGCCCATGTTACTTTATCTTCTCCTCTTGAATAAAATGTTTGCAGATTCCAACTTAGTCCACGACACTCTTGCACTATTATTATTTTAATATCATTCGGTCGTGCAAGTGAAAGGCAATAATGACGATATTTGACGAAGTGACTGTGGCAGAGAGAAGCGGGTATGAACTCAACTTGTTTTTGTTTTTGTAAATATGTTTAACCTAGTATCCATGATTCAACATATTATGATCAAACATGTTTGCAATGACAATTAGAGATTATAGTTGCGCATGCCATGCTTAAGTGGTTAGGAGTGGATAATGATTTATCTTGGATGTCAACATGCATTAAAATGATTGTGACGTGGTATGATGATATGGTATCCTCCTCTGAATGTTTCAAGTGGCTTGACTTGGCACATGTTCACGCATGTAGTTGAATCAAAACCAACCTAGCCTTCATGATATTTTTTTTCATGGTGTCCATATCCTACTGATGCTAGTATTCAATGTTTATTATTCACAATGCATGTTCATGACCGTCTTCGCTCTCTAGTTGGCCGCTTCTCAACCTATTTGCTAGCCTTCGCCTGTACTAAGCAAGAATACTGCTTGTGCTTCAAAATCCTTAAACCAAAGTTATTCCAGATGAGTCCACTATATCTACCTATATGCGGTATTACCCTGCCGTTCCGAGTAAATTTGCATGTGCCACCTCTAAAATTTCAAATGAACATCTGTTTTGTGTGCCTGGTCCGCTCATGGAGCGACACGGGGCGGTCAGTATCTTCCATGTTAAGCGGGTTAGTCTCATGATGAGTGTTTATTCACTTGTCCTTGCACGAGAGGGGCGGTAATAGGGATTCCCAGTCCCGAAATAAAAAAATTGCAAATAATGAAACAAAACTCCCCCAGGAATGTTGTTGGTATGGACGGTACCCGTGGATTCGGCTAGCCGTGGAGTGTGTTTGTTGGTGGAGGGGGAGTAAACCTCTACTTTTACCTCTTGGGAACTGCCGCTAATGTGTTTAGCATGGAAGATATTGATAACTCTTGGTCGTAATGTTGACAGGAAGGGCGTACCTCCCAAAATTATATCATTCTCTGATTTAAGCTTTGAGCTCTGGCACCTCTGCAAATCCCTGCTTCCCTCTGCGAAGGGACTATCTATTTACTTTTATGTTGAGTCATCACCTTCTCAAATAAGCACCAGATCTGAGAGCACCATTGTCATCCTCATGCATTGTGTATAGGTAATGTTGGGTGCAGCATGACTGGATCTTTTCTACCATGAATTACAATATTTAGTCACTGCTTGAACTTTGGAGGTGCTCTGCATTTATGTTTTGCGGTCTCAGAAAGGGCTAGCGAGATACCACTGTTGTCATATTATATCATGATTGTTTTGACAAAGTGTTTGCATTTGAGATATTTTATTATCGCTCGCTAGTTGCTTATGTCATTGATATGAGCTAATATGATTTTTAAGAATTATTGATGACCTAGTTAGTCATAATCTTTGCAGAAAACCTGGGTCCTACTTAAGCATATATATGTAAACAAGAACAAAAGAGTTCGTAAAAGTTTTTCTTTATCACTTTTAGTTTGTCAACTGAATTGCTTGAGGACAAGCAATGGGTTAAGCTTGGGGGAGTTGATACGTCTCCGTCGTATCTACTTTTCCTAATGCTTTTGCTCTTGTTTTGGACTCTAATTTGCATGATTTGAATGAAACTAACCCGGACTGACGCTGTTTTCAGCAGAACTACCATGGTGTTGTTTTTGTGCAGAAATAAAAGTTCTCGGAACTGGATGAAAATTTTTGGAGAATTATTTTACAATAAATAAAAAATACTGGAGCCAAGAACCACCGGACGGGGTTCCCTGGCTGGGCACGATACACCAGGGCGCGCCACCCCCTTCAGGCACGCCCTGGTGGGTTGTGCCCACCTCGTGGCCCCACTGACCCTAATTCCGGCACTATAAATTCCTATTTTCGGAGAAAAAATTAGAGAAAAAAGTTTCATCACGTTTCACGAGACGGAGCCGCCACCACCTCCTGTTCTTCATCGGGAGGCCAGATCTAGAGTCCGTTTGGGGCTCCGGAGAGGGAAATCTTCGGTCTTCGTCATCATCGACCCTTCTCCATCACCAATTCCATGATGCTCCCCACCGGGAGTGAGTAATTCCTTCGTAGGCTTGCTGGTCGGTGAGGAGTTGGATGAGATTCATCATGTAATTGAGTTAGTTTTGTTAGGGCTTGATCCCTAGTATCCACTATGTTCTGAGATTGATGTTGCTATGACTTTGCCATGCTTAATGCGTGTCACTAGGGCCCGAGTGCCATGATTTCAGATCTGAACCATCTACATTATCACTAGGGCCCGAGTGCCATTTTTTCTTGATCCGATCTTGCTAGTCATATGCACCTGCTATGTGTTAGGATCCGTGAACCCCGGAGTGACAATAGCCGGGATACTTTCCGGTGATGACCGTAGTTTGAGTTCATGTATTCACTATGTGTTAATGCTTTGTTCCGGTTCTGTATTAAAAGGAGACCTTAATATCCCTTAGTTTCCTTATGGACCCCACTGCCACGGGAGGGTAGGACAAAAGATGTCATGCAAGTTCTTTTCCATAAGCATGTATGACTATTTACGGAATACATGCCTACATTACATTTATGAACTGGAGCTAGTTCTATGTTGCCCTAGGTTATGACTGTTATATGATGAATATTATCCAATGAGTTCACCGATCCAGTGCCTACGAATTTTCCACATATTGTTCTTTCTAAGTTACTATTGCTACTGCTACTATTACAATTGCTACAAAACTATTGCTATCGCTGTTACCGTTACCGTTACTGCTACTACTGCTATCATACTACTGTGCTACTAATCACTCTGCTGTAGATATTTAATCTCCAGGTGTGGTTGAATTGACAACTCAACTGCTAATACTCGTAAATATTCTTTGGCTCCCCTTGTGTCGAATCTATAAATTTGGGTTGAATACTCTACCCTCGAAAACTGTTACGATCCCCTATACTTGTGGGTTTTCAGAACGCCAAGCCAACACTGCCGCTATCCAACAGATGGATCAAGTCCTTGTGAACAACCAACAGCAAGGCAGGAATGGCAATGGCAGCTCCACTCTGTCTGAGTTCATGAGGAATTCACCCCCAACTTTCACTGAGACTGCCGAACCTATGGATGCCGATGACTGGGTCCGCACCATCGAGGACCTCCTTGCACTCGTCAACTGCAACGAGGATCATGAGAAGGTGCTTTATGCCTCTCACTGCCTCGGAGGTACCGCCAGAGCTCGGTGGGATGGATTAAAGGTCATGCAAGGCGACCGTGTGATCACCTGGGCTGACTTCAAGGAAGGATTCCGCACCGCTCACATTCTTTCTGGGATCATGGCTATCAAGAAGAGAGAATTATGAGCGTTGAAGCAAGGAAGTGGCTCTGTCAAGGAGTATATGCAGAAGTTCAACCTGCTGTCGAGGTATGCCCCTAAAGATGTCAGCACTGAGGCCGCTAAGATGGAACGCTTCATGGAAGGATTCCCGCAAGCCCTGCAGTATCAACTCATTGTCTGCGACTGTCGGACCTTCTTCGACATGGTGAACAAGGCCCTCATGCTCGAAGACAAGCGTCGTGCCATGGAAGACACCCGCAAGCACAAGATGATCAGCAAGGGTAGTTCCAGCAACCAGAAGCCTCGCTAATGGCAGTCAGCCCCGGCCAAACCAACCTATCAGCCTTAGCAGGCTAGACCTCCTGCACCTCGTCCGAGCTACCAGCCTCAGCAGTATGCCAATCCCAGGCCAGCCTAAAACAACCCCAATAACAACAATGGCGGCAGGAACAATAACACCAACAACTTTGGTCAGATCACATGCTTTGGATGTGGTCAACCTGGACACATCTCTAAGCTGTGCCCCAACAAGAAGCCATGTGCACCGCACCCCAATGCGCCGAACCAAGGTCAAGGCCGTGGAGCGCCACCAAGGAACCAAGCTCCCCGCAACCAGCCCAACAATGGCAAGGGTCGTGTGAATCACGTCACCGCTAAGGAAGCCCAGGAAGACCCGGACGTCATACTGGGTACGTTCCTCGTCAACTCAACTCCAGCAACTGTTCTGTTTGATTGTGGAGCTTCGCATTCTTTTGTTACCCAAAAGTTTGCACTAGAGAGTGGTATGAAGCCTACACCCCTGGGTCGCCATATGTTGATTCAAACCCCGGGTTCAGTTATGAGGTCCAAGATAGGATGTAAAGGAGTCGGGATTAACATCAACGGGGTAGACTTCCTAGCAGACCTCATAGTTTTGGATTCGCCAGGCCTGGATGTGATCCTTGGCATGAACCGGTTAACCAAGCACCAAGGCTTGCTAGACTGTGCCAAGCGAACTATTACCATGACCAATAGCCAATAGTTGAAGTCAAGTATATTCCCAACCCTGCCTCTGCTCAAGCCCCTCAGATTAATTGTCTATCCAAAATTGAGTTGGACCAAGTACCTGTGGTATGTGAGTACCCGGATGTTTTTCCTGATGAGCTGCCCAGAATGCCTCCTGACCGCGACATTGAGTTCATCATTGAGCTAATGCCCGGAGCAGGACCCATCTATAAGAAGCCTTATAGGATGGGATCCGCAGAATTGGCTGAACTGAAGGAGCAACTGGCTGAGCAGATCGAAAAAGGATTTATTCGCCCTAGTGCCTCCCCTTGGGGATCACCTGTTCTATTTGTGTCAAAGAGGGACGGAACTATCCGACTCTGTGTTGATTATTGTTCTCTCAATGAGGTCACAATAAAGAACAAGTACCCACTTCCCAAGATTGAAGACCTATTCGATCAGCTAAATGGGGCCAAGGTGTTTTCCAAGATCGATCTCAGGTCCGGGTACTACCAGCTGAAGATCAGACCCCAAGACATTCCGAAGACGGCATTTGTGACCCGGTATGGCCTGTATGAATACACGGTCATGTCATTTGGGTTGACCAATGCCCCTGCCTACTTCATGTACCTCATGAACAAAGTTTTCATGGAGTATTTGGACAAGTTTGTCGTTGTCTTCATCGACGACATACTCGTCTTCTCCAAGTCTGAAGAGGAGCATGCGCAACACTTGAGATTGGTCCTAGACAAGCTTCGAGAGCACCAGCTTTACGCCAAGTTCAGCAAGTGCAAATTTTGGCTGCATGAAGTTGGATTCTTGGGTCATGTGTTGACTGTAGAAGGATTGTCAGTGGATCCTGCCAAGATCGAAGCCGTGACTGAATGGCAATCCCCAAGCAATGTGAAGGAAGTCAGAAGCTTCCTCGGACTTGCGGGATATTATCGCAAGTTTGTCGAGGGATTCTCGAGCATTGCTAGACCCATGACTCAACTCTTGAAAAAGGACAAGAAGTTCAAATGGACACCGAAGTGTGAAGAAAGCTTCCAGGAGCTCAAGAAGAGGTTGACGACAGCCCCAGTTTTGGCCACCCCCGATATTCACAAAGAATTTGTGATATATTGGGATGCATCCAGAACCGGGCTCGGTGGTGTTCTGATGCAAGAAGGCAGAGTCGTGGCATATCTATCCAGACAGCTACGTCCTCATGAAGAGAACTACGCTACCCACGATCTTGGGTTGGCAGCTGTAGTTCATGCCTTGAAGACATGGCGACATTACTGATAACCCACAAGTATAGGGGATCGCAACAGTTTTCGAGGGTAGAGTATTCAACCCAAATTTATAGATTCGACACAAGGGGAGCCAAAGAATATTTGAGAGTATTAGCAGTTGAGTTGTCAATTCAACCACACCTGGAGATTAAATATCTGTAGCAAAGTGATCAGTAGCACAGTAATATGATAGTTTTGATAGCAGTAGTAACAGTAACAGTAGCGGTAACAGCAGTAGCAATAGTTTTGTAGCAATTGGAACTGTAGCAGTAGCAATAGTAACTTAGCAAGAACAATAAGTGGAGAACTCGTAGGCACTGGATCGGTGAACTCGTTGGATGATATTCATCATATAATAGTCATAACCTAGGGCGACACAGAACTAGCTCCAGTTCATAAATATAATGTAGGCATGTATTCCGTTAATAGTCATACGTGCTTATGGAAAAGAACTTGAATGACATCTTTTGTCCTACCCTCCCATGGCAGCGGGGTCCATAAGGAAACTAAGGGATATTAAGGCCTCCTTTTAATAGAGAACCGGAACAAAGCATTAACACATAGTGAATACATGAACTCCTCAAACTACGGTCATCACCATGAAGTTTCCCAAATATTGTCACTATGGGGTTGACGGATCACAACACGTAATAGGTGCATATGACTAGGCAAGATCGGATCAAGAACATGGATATAATGGTGATAACATAAACGGTTTAGATCTGAAATCATGGCACTCAGGCCCTAGTGACAAGCATTAGGCATAGCAAAGTCATAGCAACATCAATCTTAGAACATAGTGGATGCTAGGGATCAAGCCCTAACAAAACTAACTCGATTACATGATGAATCTCATCCAACTCCTCACCGACCAGCAAGCCTACGAAGGAATTACTCACTCCCGGTGGGGAGCATCATGGAATTGGCGATGAAGAAGAGTTGGTGATGACGAAGACCGAAGATTCCCCTCTCTGGAGCCCCAAACGGGCTCCAGATCTGGCCTCCCAATGAAGAACATGAGGTGGCGGCGGCTCCGTATCGTAAAATGCGATGAAACTTTCTCTCTCATTTTTTCCCCGAAAATAGGAATTTATAGTGGCGGAATTTGGGTCAGTGGGGCCATGAGGTGGGCGCAACCCACCAGGGCACGCTTGGGGGGGGGGGGCTGGCGCGCCCTGGTGTATGCTGCCCAGCCTCTGCCCCCCTCCGGTGGTTCTTGACTCCAGTATTTTTTATTTATTCTAAAATAAATCTCCAAAAAGTTTTGTCCAATTCCGAGAACTTTTATTTATGCACAAAAAACAACACCATGGTAGTTCTGCTGAAAACAGCGTTAGTCCGGGTTAGTTTCATTCAAATCTTGCAAATTAGAGTTAAAAACAAGGGCAAAAGTGTGAGGAAAAGTAGATACGACGGCGACGTATCAATTATCTTCTGGGAAAGCGATGTGAGATATGTAGAGACCACAAGAGTTTGAAGTATATTTTCACTCAAAGGGAGTTGAACATGAGGCAACGAAGATGGTTGGAGTTGATCAAGGACTACGACCTCAGTGTTCAATACCACCCTGGAAAGGCTAATTTGGTAGCAGATGCCTTAAGCAGGAAGGCTTGTTCCTTGATTGCTATGATTAAGGAAAGGCTACCCGCCTTGTATGTAGAGCTTGAAAGCTTTGGCCTGAAACTAGTTGCACCTGGTTTCCTAGCCAACCTCGAAGCAAGGCCTACCTTGATGGATGATATTAAGGAAGCTCAGAAGGGTCATGACAGCATTGAAGGCATCAAGAGGAAGATTAAGAAAGGCAAGGCTCCAGGATTCTCAGTGGATGAGCAAGGAGTTGTATGGTTTGGGACTCGCATCAGCGTGCCCAACAAAGTTAAGCTCAAGAATTTGATCTTACAAGAGGCCCATGACACCCCGTTTTCCATCCATCCTAGAGGAACCAAGATGCACCAAGACCTCAAAGCAAGATTCTGGTGGCATGGCATGAAAAGAGAGATAGCCACTTTTGTCGCTAAGTGTGACATATGCCAGAGAGTCAAAGCTGAGCATCAGCGACCCGCTGGATTGTTACAACCTCTCAAAGTGCCTGAATGGAAGTGGGACAAGGTCGGGATGGACTTCATCACCGGTTTGCCTAGGTCAAGCAGGGGACATGTTTCCATTTGGGTCATTGTCGATCATCTGACCAAGGTAGCCCACTTCATTCCCATCAAGACCACCTATGATGGAAGCCAGCTAGCGAACCTCTACATCAACCGTATCATGAGTCTTCACGGAGTTCCAAAGGAGATTGTGTCAGACCGAGGCACCCAGTTTACCTCGAGGTTCTGGAAGAAGTTTCAAGAAGCAATGGGAACGAAGCTATCATTCGACACTGCTTTTCATCCCCAGACCAGAGGACAAACGGAACGAGTAAACCAGATACTCGAGGACATGCTTCCTGCCTGTGTTTTGGTGTATGGATCCAAGTGGGAAGATTGCCTACCATTCGCTGAGTTCTCCTACAACAACAGCTATCAGTCGAGTCTCTAGATGGCACCATCTGAGGTTTTGTATGGACGCAAGTGCCGCATGATACGTCCATTCTGCATCATGCTTTTATATTGATATTTATTGCATTATGGGCTGTTATTACACATTATGGTACAATACTTAGGCCTTTTCTCTCTTATTTTACAAGGTTTACATGAAGAGGGAGAATGCCGGCAGCTGGAATTCTGGACTGGAAAAGGAGCAAATATGAGAGACCTATTCTGCACAACTCCAAAAGTCCTGAAAAGTTACGGAGAATTATTTTGGAATATATAAAAAATATTGGGCGAAAGAAATACCAGAGGGGACCCACCAGGAGGCCACAAGCCTGGGGGGCGCACCCTACCCCTCCCAGGGCGCGCCCCTGTGGCTTGTGGGCCCCCTGGCAGCCCTCCGGTGCCCATCTTCTGCTATATGGAGGGTTTTGACCTGGAAAAAATCAGGAGAGAGTTTTTGGGATGAAGCGCCGCCGTCTCGAGGCGGAACCTGGGCAGAAGCAATCTAGGGCTCCGGCGGAGCTGTTCTGCCGGGGAAACTTCCCTCCCGGAGGGGGAAATCGAAGCCATCGTCATCACCAACGATTCTCTCATCGAGAGGGGGTCAATCTCCATCAACATCTTCACCAGCACCATCTCCTCTCCAAACCCCAGTTCATCTCTTGTATCTGATCTTAGTCTCAAAACCTCAGATTGGTACCTGTGGGTTGCTAGTAGTGTTGATTACTCCTTGTAGTTGATGCTAGTTGGTTTACTTGGTGGAAGATCATATGTTCAGATCCTTAATGATAATTAATACTTCTCTGATCATGAATACGAATATGCTTTGTGAGTATTTACGTTTGTTCCTGAGGACATGGGATAAGTCTTGTTATAAGTAATCATGTGAATTTGGTATTCGTTCGATATTTTGATAAGATGTATGTTGTCTCTCCTCTATTGGTGTTATGTGAACATCGACTACATGACACTTCACCATTATTTGGGCCTAGGGGAAGGCATTGGGAAGTAATAAGTAGATGATGGGTTGCTAGAGTGACAGAAGCTTAAACCCTAGTTTATGCGTTGCTTCGTAAGGGGCTAATTTGGATCCATATGTTTCATGCTATGGTTAGATTTATCTTAATTCTTCTTTCATAGTTGCGGATGCTTGCGAGAGAGGTTAATCATAAGTGGGAGGCTTGTCCAAGTAAGGGCAGCACCCAAGCACCGGTCCACCCACATATCAAATTATCAAGTAACGAACGCGAATCATATGAGCATGATGAAAACTAGTTTGACAGAAATTCCCATGTGTCCTCTGGAGCGCTTTGCTTTATATAAGAGTTTGTCCAGGCTTGTCCTTTGCTGCAAAAATGATTGGGCCACCTTGCTGCACCTTTGTTACACTCGTTACTTGTTACCCGTTACAAATTATCTTATTACACAACTATCTGTTACCGATAATTTCAGTGCTTGCAGAGAATACCTTGCTGAAAACCGCTTGTCATTTCCTTTTGCTCCTCGTTGGGTTCGACACTCTTACTTATCGAAAGGACTACGATAGATCCCCTATACTTGTGGGTCATCAAGACTCTTTTCTGGCGCCGTTGCCGGGGAGTGAAGCGCCTTTGGTGAGTGGAATTTGGTAAGGAAAAAATTATATAGTGTGCTGAAATTTACTGTCACTTGTTACTATGGAAAATAATCCTTTGAGGGGCTTGTTCGGGGTATCTTCACCTCGACCGGAAGAGCAAAGACTTGCCCCTCAACCTACTGAACCTACTAAAAATATTTATTATGAAATTCCTTCGGGTATGATAGAGAAACTGCTAGCTAATCCTTATGCAGGAGATGGAACACTACATCCTGATTTGCATCTAATCTATGTGGATGAAGTTTGTGGATTATTTAAGCTTGCAGGTTTGCCCGAGGATGATGTCAAGAAGAAGGTCTTCCCTTTATCTTTGAAGGAGAAGGCATTGACATGGTATAGGCTATGTGATGATATTGGATCATGGAACTACAACCGATTGAAATTGGAATTTCATCAGAAGTTTTATCCTATGCATCTGGTTCATCGTGATCGGAATTATATTTATAATTTTTGGCCTCGTGAAGGAGAAAGTATCGCGCAAGCTTGGGGGAGGCTTAAGTCAATGTTATATTCATGCCCCAATCATGAGCTCTCAAGAGAAATTATTATTCAGAATTTTTATGCTCGGCTTTCTCGTAATGATCAATCCATGCTCGATACTTCTTGTACTGGTTCCTTTATGAAGAAGACTTTTGAATTCAAATGGGACTTATTGGAAAGAATTAAACGCAACTCTGAAGATTGGGAGCTCGACGAAGGTAAGGAGTCAGGTATAAACCTTAAGTTTGATTGTGTTAAATCTTTTATGGATACCGATGCTTTTCGTGAATTTAGCACTAAATATGGACTTGATTCTGAGATAGTAGCTTCCTTTTGTGAATCTTTTGCTACTCATGTTGATCTCCCCAAGGAGAAGTGGTTTAAATATCATCCTCCCATTGAAGTGAAAGTAGTAGAACCGATTAAAGTTGAAGAAGAAACCATTACTTATAATGTTGATCCTATTGTTCCTACTGCTTATATTGAAAAACCACCTTTCCCTGTTAGAATAAAGGATCATGCCAAAGCTTCAACTGTGGTTTGTAAGAGCTATGTTAGAACACCTACACCCCCTGAACAAATTAAAGTTGAACCTAGTATTGCTATGGTTGAAGATCTCTTGGTTGATAATATTGATGGGCATGTTATTCATTTCTGTGATGAAGCTGCTAGAATTGCTAGACCTGATACTAAAGATAAACATAGACCTTTTGTTGGCATGCCTGTTGTTTCTGTTAATATAGGAGATCATTGTTATCATGGCTTATGTGATGTGGGTGCTAGTGTTAGTGCAATTCCCTTTACCTTATATCAAGAAATTATGAATGATATTGCACCAGCTGAAATATAAGAAATTGATGTTATCATTAAGCTTGCTAATAGAGATACTATAGCACCAGTTGGGATTGTTAGAGATGTTGAAGTCTTGTGTGGGAAAATAAAATATCCAACTGATTTTCTCGTTCTTGGTTCCCCACAAGATGATTTTTTCCCATTATATTTGGTAGGCCTTTCTTGAATACTATTAATGCTAAGATAGATTGTGAGAAAGAAACTGTTACTGTAAGTTTTGGGGATGTGTCCCATGAGTTTAATTTTTCTAAATTTCGTAGACAACCCCATGATAAAGAATTGCCTAGTAAGGATGAAATTATTGGTCTTGCTTATATTGCTTTGCCTCCTACTGATCCTTTAGAAAAATATTTGCTAGACCATGAAAATGATATGTTCATGAATGAAAGAAGGGAATTAGATAATATTTTCTTTGATCAAATGCCTGTTTTGAAACACAACTTGCCTGTTGAAATACTTGGGGATCCTCCTCCACCCAAGGGTGATCCCGTGTTTGAGCTTAAACAATTACCGGATACTCTGAAATATGCTTATCTTGATGAAAAGAAGATATATCCTGTTATTATTAGTGCTAGCCTCTCAGAGCATGAAGAAAAGAGATTATTGAAAACTCTGAAGAAGCACCGTGCTGCTATTGGATATACTCTTGATGATCTTAAGGGCATTAGTCCCACTCTATGTCAGCATAAAATTAATATGGAGCCTGGTGCTAAACCAGTTGTTGATCACCAACGACGGTTAAATCCTAAAATGAAAGAAGTGGTAAGAAATGAAATATTAAAGCTTCTGGAGGCAGGTATAACTTATCCTATTGCTGATAGTAGATGGGTTAGTCCTGTTCATTGTGTCCCTAAGAAGGGAGGTATTACCGTTGTTCCCAATGATAAAAATGAATTGATCCCGCAAAGAATTGTTACAGGATATAGAATGGTAATTGATTTTAGGAAATTAAATAAAGCTGCTAGGAAAGATCATTACCCTCTACCTTTTATTGATCAAATGCTAGAAAGACTATCCAAATACACACACTTTTGCTTTCTAGATGGTTATTCTGGTTTCTCTCAAATACCTGTGTCAAAAGAGGACCAAGAGAAGACCACTTTTACTTGTCCTTTCGGTACCTTTGCTTATAGACGTATGCCTTTTGGTTTATGCAATGCACCTGCTACCTTTCAAAGACGTATGACTGCTATATTCTCTGACTTTTGTGAAAAGATTGTTGAGGTTTTCATGGATGATTTCTCCGTTTACGGAACTTCTTTTGATGATTGCTTGAGCAACCTTGATCGAGTTTTGCAGAGATGTGAAGAAACTAGTCTTGTCTTGAATTGGGAGAAGTGCCACTTTATGGTTAATGAGGGTATTGTCTTGGGACACAAAATCTCCGAAAGAGGTATTGAAGTTGATAAAGCTAAAGTTGATGCTATTGAAAAAATGCCGTGTCCTACGGATATCAAAGGTATAAGAAGTTTCCTTGGTCATGATGGTTTCTATAGGAGGTTTATTAAAGACTTCTCTAAGATTTCTAGGCCTCTCACTAATCTCTTGCAAAAAGATGTTCCATTCGTTTTTGATGATGATTGTGTAGAAGCATTTGAAATTCTTAAGAAAGCCTTGATCACTGCACCTGTTGTTCAACCACCTGATTGGAACCTACCCTTTCAAATCATGTGTGACGCTAGTGATTATGCTGTTGGTGCTGTTCTAGGACAAAGAGTTGATAAGAAATTGCATGTTATCCATTATGCTAGTAAAACTCTAGACAGTGCTCAAAGAAACTATGCTACTACTGAAAAGGAATTTTTAGCTGTTGTGTTTGCATGTGATAAGTTCAGATCTTATATTGTCGATTCCAAAGTTACTGTTCACACTGATCATGCTGCTATTAAATACCTTATGGAAAAGAAAGATGCTAAACCTAGACTTATTAGATGGGTTCTCTTGCTACAAGAATTTGATTTGCATATTGTTGATAGAAAGGGTGCTGAGAACCCCGTAGCAGATAACTTGTCTAGGTTAGAGAATGTTCTTGATGACCCACTACCTATTGATGATAGCTTTCCTGATGAACAATTAGCTGTCATAAATGCTTCACGCAAGGCTCCATGGTATGCTGATTATGTTAATTACATTGTTGCTAAATTTATACCACCTAGTTTCACATACCAATAAAAGAAAAAGTTCTTCTATGATTTAAGACATTACTTTTGGGATGATCCACACCTTTATAAAGAAGGAGTAGATGGTGTTATTAGACGTTGTGTACCTGAGCATGAACAGGAACAGATCCTACACAAGTGTCACTCCGAGGCCTACGGAGGACACCACACTGGAGATAGAACTGCACACAAGGTATTACAATCTGGTTTTTATTGGCTTACTCTCTTCAAGGATGCTCGTAAGTTTGTCTTGTCTTGTGATGAATGTCAAAGAATTGGTAATGTTAGTAGACGTCAGAAAATGCCTATGAATTACTCACTTGTTATTGAACCATTAGATGTTTGGGTTTTGATTATATGGGACCTTTTCCAAAGTCCAACGGGTATACCCATATTCTAGTTGTTGTTGATTATGTTACTAAGTGGGTAGAAGCAATTCCAACTAGTAGTGTTGATCATAACACTTCTATTAAAATGCTTAAAGAAGTTATTTTCCCTAGATTTGGAGTCCCTAGATATTTAATGACTGATGGTGGTTCACACTTTATTCATGGTGCTTTCCGTAAATTGCTTGCTAAGTATGATGTTAATCATAGAATTGCATCTCCATATCATCCTCAGTCTAGTGGTCAAGTAGAATTAAGCAATAGAGAAATTAAATTGATCTTGCAAAAGACTGTTAATAGATCTAGAAAGAATTGGTCTAAGAAACTTGATGATGCATTATGGGCTTATAGAACTGCTTACAAAAACCCTATGGGTATGTCTCCGTATAAAATGGTCTATCGTAAAGCATGCCACTTACCTCTAGAATTAGAACATAAAGCTTATTGGGCAATCAAAGAGCTCAACTATGATTTCAAACTTGCTGGTGAGAAGAGGTTATTTGATATTAGCTCACTTGATGAATGGAGAACCCAGGCCTATGAGAATGCCAAGTTGTTTAAAGAAAAGGTTAAGAGATGGCATGATAAAAGGATACAAAAGCGTGAATTCAATATAGGTGACCATGTCTTGCTATACAATTCTCGTTTAAGATTTTTTGCAGGAAAACTTCTCTCTAAATGGGAAGGGCCTTACATTGTCGAGGAAGTGTATCGTTCCGGTGCCATCAAGATCAACAACGCCGAAGGCACAAATCCAAAGGTGGTAAACGGGCAGATAATCAAACATTATATCTCAGGTACTCCCGTAAATGTAGAAACCAATATTATTAATACCATAACCCCGGAGGAGTACATAAGGGATGTCTACCAGAACGTTTCAGACTCCGAAAAGGAGTAGGTATGTGGTACGGTAAGTAAACCGACTCCAAAACTTTTCCAATAGCAATTTTTCTCCGTTTTGGAATATTTAATAAATTAGGAAAATTTAAAGTAGTCCGAAAAGTGCACGAGGAGGCGACAAGCCAGGGGGACGCGCCCTACCCCCCTGGGCGCGCACCTGTGGCTTGTGGCCACCCCGTGCACCCTCCGGACTCCGTTTTCTTGTGGTATACTCCTTTAGATCGGTAAAAAATCATTATATAATCTCCCGAAGGTTTTGACCAACGTACCATGGAAAAATCCTCTATTCTTGTTTGTTGTTGTTTTTCCGGACAGATCTAAAAATATGTCGTCCCAAGAGTCCGATGGGGAGAGCTATGTATCGCATTATCTTGCCAATCCCAAGTTCTATGGGGACTTAGATCCTTATGGATTGTTCTCGGAGGAGGAACAAGAAGGCAAGTATGAGGAAGAAAGGTCGGATGAAGAAGAGATCCCTCTGCCTCAACCAGGAGATATGCACGTGGAGTTCAGGAAATCGAGCCTCCCAAACACAAGGAGAAAACCCAAGGTTCTATTTATCCCTTCTCGTTTTCTGCAGGAGAGCAATCAAGAATTATGTCAAAGGATATTGAAGCTCGAGCAGGAAGTTGACGATCTGAGGGAACATAATTTTATGCTTAAGAGGAAACTGAACAAGCTTAAAGATCCTTCTCCACCATCACCACCTCTGAAGAAAGACAACTAAACACATGGGTATGGGCACTCCCCTTGGCTTGTGCCAAGCTTGGGGGAGGTGCCCCGGTATCGTATCACCATCACATCTTTTACTTTTATCGTTTTTCTTAGTTCGATCCTTTTGGTTATATCTTGATCTAGTAGAATAAAGTTTTAGTGTGATCTAGCTTTGAGTTTTGCTTTATGTTCCCCCTATGTAATCGAGTCCGAGAGTTATATAATAAAAAGTAGTTTTAAGTTGAGGGTTTTGCTTGCTTGCTATGATCTTGGGAAAAAGAAATAAAAAGAAAAATATAATAAAAGCAAAGAGTATATATGATGACCTTATGGGGAGTGATGACTTCACATATAAGAAGTATGTCACATGAAACTTGTTGTTAGTTGACAAACATAGTTTTGGTCATTGTTGCAATTAATAGGAAGTAATAAAGAGGGAGAGGTCTCACATATAAATATACTATCTTGGACATCTTTTGTGATTGTGAGCACTCATCAAAATATTATATGCTAAAAAGTTGATGTTGGACAAGGAAGACAACATAATGAGTTATGTTTGCTTATTTCCGAATAGAAGTTATATTGTCATGGATCCTCTAACATGTGATGCTTGCTTCCACCTCATACTAGCCAAAACTTCCGCACCATGTAGAGATACTACTTGTGCATCCAAACACCCTTAAACCAGTTTTGCCATGAGAGTCCACCATACCTACCTATGGATTGAGTAAGATCCTTCAAGTAAGTTGTCATCGGTGCAAGCAATAAAAAATTGCTCGCTAAATATGTATGATCTATTAGTGTGAGGAAAACAAACTTTATACGAACTTGTGATATGGAAGAAATAAAAGCGATAGACTGCATAATAAAGTTCTTTATCACAAGCGGCAATATAAAGTGACGTTCTTTTGCATTAAGAGATTGCGCATCCAACTATAAAATCGCATGACAACCTCTGCTTCCCTCTGCGAAGGGCCTATCTGTTACTTCTACTTTCTAGTACTTACCTTTATGCAAGAGTCATTGTGATCTTCACCACTTCCTACATTTTGCCTTTCTCTCTTGGCAAGCGTCATGTGTTGGGGAATGATCTAGACACATATATCCACTCGGATGTGGGTGATCATGAGTTATTTCTGTTGACATTACCCTTGAGGTAAATAGTTAGGAGGCGAAACTATAAGCCCCTATCTTTCTCTGTGTCCGATTGAAACTTTGATCTCATAAGTATCGCGTGAGTGTTAGCAATTGTAAAAGACTAAATGATAGTTGAGTATGTGAACTTGCTGAAAAGCTCTTATATTGACTCTTTCCGATGTTATGATAAATTGCAATTGCTTTAATGACCGAGAACATAGTTTGTTAGTTTTCAATAAAGTTTCTGATTCATACTTTACCTTGTGAATGAATTGTCACTTTAGCATAAGAAATTACATGACAATATATGTTGCTGTTCTAAAGATGATCATGATGCCTTCATGTCAGTATTTTATTTTATCGACACCTCTATCTCTAAACATGTGGACATATTTATCGATTTCGGCTTTCGCTTGAGGACAAGCGAGGTCTAAGCTTGGGGGAGTTGATACGTCCATTTTGCATCATGCTTTTATATTGATATTTATTGCATTATGGGCTGTTATTACACATTATGGTACAATACTTATGCCTTTGCTCTCTTATTTTACAAGGTTTACATAAAGAGGGAGAATGCCAGCAGCTGGAATTCTGGACTGGAAAAGGAGCAAATATGAGAGACCTATTCTGCACAACTCCAAAAGTCCTGAAAAGTTACGGAGAATTATTTTGGAATATATAAAAAATATTGGGCGAAAGAAATACTAGAGGGGACCCACCAGGAGGCCACAAGCCTGGGGGGCACGCCCTACCCCCTAGGGCGCGCCCCTGTGGCTTGTGGGCCCCCTGGCAGCCCTCCGGTGCCCATCTTCTGCTATATGGAGGGTTTTGACCTGAAAAAATTAGGAGAGAGTTTTCGGGACGAAGCGCCGCTGTCTCGAGGCGGAACCTGGGCAGAAGCAATCTAGGGCTCCGGCGGAGCTGTTCTGCCGGGGAAACTTCCCTCCCCGAGGGGGAAATCGAAGCCATCGTCATCACCAACGATCCTCTCATCGAGAGGGGGTCAATCTCCATCAACATCTTCACCAGCACCATCTCCTCTCCAAACCCTAGTTCATCTCTTGTATCCGATCTTAGTCTCAAAACCTCAGATTGGTACCTGTGGGTTGCTAGTAGTGTTGATTACTCCTTGTAGTTGATGCTAGTTGGTTTACTTGGTGGAAGATCATATGTTCAGATCCTTAATGATAATTAATACTTCTCTGATCATGAATACAAATATGCTTTGTGAGTAGTTACGTTTGTTCCTGAGGACATGGGATAAGTCTTGTTATAAGTAACCATGTGAATTTGGTATTCGTTCGACATTTTGATAAGATGTATGTTGTCTCTCCGCTAGTGGTGTTATGTGAACGTCGACTACATGACACTTCACCATTATTTGGGCCTAGGGGAAGGCATTGGGAAGTAATAAGTAGATGATGGGTTGCTAGAGTGACAGAAGCTTAAACCCTAGTTTATGCGTTGCTTCGTAAGGGGCTGATTTTGATCCATATGTTTCATGCTATGGTTAGATTTATCTTAATTCTTCTTTCATAGTTGCGGATGTTTGCGAGAGAGGTTAATCATGAGTGGGAGGCTTGTCCAAGTAAGGGCATCACCCAAGCACCGGTCCACCCAGATATCAAATTATCAAAGTAACGAACGCGAATCATATGAGCATGATGAAAACTAGCTTGACAGAAATTCCCATGTGTCCTCGGGAGCGCTTTGCTTTATATAAGAGTTTGTCCAGGCTTGTCCTTTGCTACAAAAAGGATTGGGCCACCTTGCTGCACCTTTGTTACACTCGTTACTTGTGACCCATTACGAATTATCTTATTACACAACTATCTGTTACCGATAATTTCAGTGCTTGCAGAGAATACCTTGCTGACAACCGCTTGTCATTTCCTTCTGCTCCTCGTTGGGTTCGACACTCTTACTTATCGAAAGGATTATGATAGATCCCCTATACTTGTGGGTCATCACCGCACTCCCCTCAATTGGTCAGAGACCGGAGAAGGACTAGTCTTTGGACCAGATAACCTCCGTGAGGCAGAAGAGCAAGTTCAACTCGTTAGAGAACGCCTAGAGACCGCTAAATCAAGACTGAAAAGCTACGCCGACTCCCATCACCGAGAAGTGAACCTCAATGTTGGAGACCATGTCTATCTCCGAGCCACGCCTCTCAAGGGAACAAAGCGCTTCCACGTCAAAGGAAAGCTCGCACCAAGGTATATCGGCCCCTTCAAGATCACTGCAAGACAAGGAGAAATTGCCTACCAGCTAGAGTTACCTTCCGAGCTATCGGATGTGCACAACGTTTTCCACGTGTCACAACTCCGGAAGTGTCTCCAAGTTCCCAACCGCCCCGACCTCTACAAGGACATCGATCATCAAGCCATCGACCTTCAGCCAGACCTCACTTATCGTGAGAGACCAGTTCGCATTTTGGATGAAGCCGAGCGTTGCACCCTAAGCCGCACCATCAAGTACTTCAAGGTCCAGTGGAGCAACTACGCTGAAGCAGAATCAACCTGGGAGCGTGAAGACTACCTTAGATCCGAGTTCCCTTATCTTTTTAGCGCTTAGACTTGGAATCTCGAGGACGAGATTCTTGTAAGGGGGGGTAGGTCTGTCACACCCTCTGTTGTATCACTTTGCTTTGCTAAGATTTTTCAAAATTTGGACCCATTTAAAACTTTTGCTTGCTTGTGATGATTGACTTGAGTGCTTTTTGCTTGAATGTTTGATTGTGTTTTAATTCACAAAAATTCTTCTTCTCTCTATGCTCACCTACTTGATCCAAACCCTTTGCCCAATGATCATGGCATGTGTATAGGACCTAAAACTATTTTTATCAAATTGTAACGCCCAAGATGCGATCCTATCCTTATTTTGGCACGAGGGCCTCGACAGGGATAGAAGCGCATCTCGTCGTTTCGCAAGAATGGATATCATTACAAATACATGTAAAGAAGAGTTGAGTATATGGAATTGGCTTACACTCGCCACAAGCTAAGTCAAGATCACATCAATACAACAACATATTCAAACATCATACATAAGAGCAGGGTCCAACTACGAACGAAATCAAACGATAAAAGGACATACATCCTTCCTATCCCACGCTGCCGGCCTGGAACCCATCCTAGATCGATGATGAAGAAGAAGAACTCCAAATCAAACAAGCATCACGCTCACATCAAATCATCGCATAACCTATACCTGGAACGGTTGTTGTAGTAATCTGTGAGCCACAGGGACTCAGCAATCTCATTTCCGAGGGTATTAAGACTAGCAAAGCTTAATGGGTGAGATATGGTTAAGTGGTGAGGCAGCAGCAAGCACTAAGCATTTATTTGAGTGGCTAACTTACGAGTACAAGAATAAAGGGGGATGATCGTCGCATAAACGGACGCGAACTAGTAATGATCTCTAAGAGATCATGAACACCTACTTATGAACAAACATAACCCCACCGTGTTCTCTCTCGGCTCAGAAATCACGAGAAGAGACAGTCACGATTACGCACACGGTTGGTGTATTTTATTTGATTTTACTTCAAGTTTGCTATGACCGGGTGTTAAACAAAGTTTCCAAGTTGCCACGTAACCGCGAGCACGGCTTTCCGAAAGATTTAACCCTGTAGGGGTGCTCCAACTCATCCATCACAAACTAACCACACGCCGCGGGAATAACCTCGACCACGAAACCCGTGATCTCCTTGGAGATTCCGTTGGAAAATCTCAACCTCGAGATAGCCCGAAGTGTCCTCAAAATCCTGCGCACAAGACGTTCGAGAAAGGTAAAACAAATCCAGCAAGGCCACCCGACATGCCGACAATCCCGATAGGAGCCGTGTATCTCGTTCTCAGGTCACGGCGGATAAGCTACGCGTACGATGGCCTGATAGAAATCGCCTGAGTTGCCCCAGGTGGCCCCTCACAGTGCTCTGTTTTGGACCATCACCATCAGCATTGGCCCCCCTGCATTATGTTGAATAACGAACCTCGGGTAGCGCTAACTCCCTATGCGTCAAATTAATTATCAAAATTATTATGTTGGGCAAATGTAGTACCAATGTTAGGCCTTGCCAGACAAGTTTTATCCTAAAACGAAAATCAAGGGGTCCCCATAACAACCCCGAGCATGTTAGGAGCGCTCAATATGGAACATAACACCGGTTCACAAGTAACTAGGGCGGCAAGAGTGGAACAAAACACCGAGAAAAAGGCCAAGCCTTCCACCTTTTACCAAGTATATATGTGCATTAAATTAAATAGGAATAATATTGTTGTTGGGGATATAACCCCATGGTAAGACCCGCCTAGGAGGGGCCGGGTCATACCTGGCGGCTCATAAGCAAGACCCTTAAGGTGGGCCGGAAGATGAAGGCCAGGCCGCATGGCGGCTTACCAGGCGGGCCAAGACGAAGGCCCAGAGACAGAAGATGGTATAAGACCCGGGCGGTTGAGCTGCCCGGAGACGGCTTGCCCAAGATAGCAAGGCGGCTTAGAGGCAGGATTGACCACGTTGTATGAGTCGGTTTGGGACTCGTGTAACCCAAGGCTTTGACCTCCTATATAAAGGCGAGACCCTGGGGCGGCTTAGGGGGGACCGATCGATCGAGAACTAGGTCAAGCGAATCCGCTCCCTTGTAATCGATACACCAGTCAATACAACACAAGCAGGATGTAGGCTTTTACCTCTTCTTGAGGGGCTGAACCTGGATAAATTCGTGTCCCTCGTCTCGACCAACCCCTTTGAGTCCACCGCCTTAGCGATGGCCTCGAACCTAAGTCTTCGGACATCTGCCGTGACAAATCCACGACAGTTGGCGCCCACCGTGGGGCTAGCGCTCGGTGGTGTTGAATTCTCAAAGGGCTCTCTCCCAGGGATCGAGGGATACGCTGTTGGCAGGATGACCAAGAGTCGCCGCGGCAAGCTCTACATCGACGACGCCGGCTGGGGCCCTGAGACCGACTCAATTGAGTACGGGTTCCGGGTCCCCTTCGGCGGAATCCACGTCTTCATCGGCAAGATCGCCGGAACTGAACCCGGGCCGGACATCTGCACCGACATCGTCGAGCCGGCCCGGCGCGTGCAACCCGCCCAACGCGTGTGACCCACCCGTGTCAACCCGGGCAGGAAGCATGTCTTTATCGGCTTCACCTAGGGCATGGAGCTTGAAGGTTCTATGTCGCGGGAAGAAACTCTCATCCGCTCAGAGGATGGATCCTCGAGCGGAGAGACGGAATCGATCTATCAGCTTCACAATGGTGGGCTTGGGGGCTACGTCGAGCATTACCCCGAGTCAGAGTACCACGAGCCGGAATATCATGAGCCAGAGGATTATGAGCCGCCGAACCACGCTGCCGTCTTCATGGCGGGTTCAGCGCCGGCCCCCAGTAGCACAGCCGCCGGTGCAACCGGGTCTGGGGCTGGCAGGCCGCCGGCTCAGGTTCTTTTGGATCTGATGAACGAGCTCACAACCCTGATGGAAACCGAGGTCAGTGCTGAAAACCAAGCAACCCATCATACGGAGATTACGAGGTTTTAAGAACCAGATGGCCGGAGTCCAACAGGAAATCAATGCGTTGAAGGTTCAGATGGATGCTGAGGCGGAGCGCCTTAGGGCACATGCTTTCCGCCTTGAGCTAGAGCAGCAGTCTGCAGCGGCAGTTCATCGGATGAGGCATCAATCCCGCCTGCCAGATCAATATGAAGCCAGAAATCTTTTTAACATGCCAGGGACGGGACGGAATGTGCCTTTGACCGTAACCCGAACGGCGGAAATACCTGGAAGCCGGGCGGCGGTTCAGCAACAGCAGCCAGACCCGCCCCGCCGGAACCAGATGCCACCACAGTCTTTTGTGACGCCACCGGGTCATTATTCTAACCCGGCGGAGAACATGGTGGCAGTGGCAACCAGGCTTGGAACAATCCCCATCCCTGATGAGGCGCCTTTTGCAGAGGAGGTGCGGAACGCTATTGGATACCTGCAGACGGCGGTGGCCCAGCATGAGAAATATACTTACAGCCGGAGCCGCGTGCATTCAACCCCCATCCCCAGCCGCAGCTACAGCCGGCGTTATGAGTCGCCGGCGGTTTCCAGTAGTGACCGACATCGGTACCCGCCACGAGTTGATCGGGCGGCTTTGGATGCTCAGGCACTGGTGGATCGGGCGAGAGCACAATGAGAGGCGGCGGCTCTGGCAGCTGTGGTGCCTCATCAGGAACCCACAGTCGTGCCTTCCGTCTCAGTAGGAGCCGGAGTAACCTCCAGGGCTGTTGGAGTGCCGTGCTTGGTGCCGGCTTTGTGGAATGAGCGTCTGCCGAAGGATTTTAAGGGTCCCCGCAAGGTGCCCAATTATACAGCTGACCTGCCCCCGGAGGCTTGGATTGAAAGCTATGAGCTGGCCATGGAGATGATAGACGTCAGCGATGCAGTATGTGCCAAGTACTTCATCATGATGCTGGAAGGGCCGGCTCGCACATGGTTGAAGGGTCTGCCACCCAATACCATCAACTCCTGGGCCGAGTTAAAGGCAAAGTTCATCAAGAAGTTTCAAGGGACGTGCAAGCAGCCCATGACGATAGTGGATTTGGACCATTGTGTGCAGCGTGAGGATGAGTCGGCTCATCACTGGGTCCGGCGGGTCTCAACAATTATCCACTCTTCCGAACACATTACGGCGGCTCAAGCGGTCTTGATTCTAGAGAAGAATTGCCACTTTATGCCCTTGAAGCAGAAGCTTGGCCGGCTTAAGCGCTCGTGCCAAGATATGGGGGAGCCCATGGCGGCTTTCACAAGGTACGCAGACTCCGGTAACACAAAAGACCCAGGCTCTGATGATGAGAAATCGGGTCAGGGTAAGAAGAATAACAATGTCAAGGGTCAACAGCAAAACGCGGCTAGAAACAGCAACCTGGGCAAGCAGAAGAACCCGGACGGTGGGTTGGAATTGGTGGCGAACACCAGCGCTGGGAACAATCGTGCTAAGGGCAACGGGAACTTCAGGCCGCCCTTTAACAAGGGTAAAGCTCCTTTCAACTTGGAAGAGTTGCTCAATAAACCTTGTCCAGAGCACAGCCGGCCCGATAAGCTGGCAGGCCATACATGGAGGGATTGCAGTATCATGCGGCAGTTTCGGGATTACAGCCTTCAACAACATCGTAATAACGGTAATGGCCCGTCAGGCAGCTCAGGGCCGGGCGGTTCAGGAGCCGGCTTTGGTGCCGGCGGCTCAGGATCCTGTTACCAGGGTCAAGGCAACCATGGAGGTCATAACCAACAGTCTGGCAGTGGAGGCCAGCAGCAGAATAACCAATCAGGGTACCAGAGTAACCCGAAGCAGCTCAGCGGGGGTCAGTATCATGTTTTTACAACCAGCCTTGACAAGCGAGACCGGAAGGTGCGCAAGCGGGCAGTTAACGCAGTTATGCCGGCTCTCCCGTAGTATTTGAAGTGGTCTGAGTATGATATCACTTGGAGCAGGGAGGATCACTCGCCACATGTTGATAACCCGGGGCAACTGGCTTTGGTGGTTGCCCCCCAAGTGGGAGGATACAGGTTCCCTAAAGTGCTTATGGATGGCGGCAGCAGCATCAACATCCTGTACTATGACACTTTCCGCCGGATGAATTTGCTTGACAAGGATCTTAAGCCCTCTTCAACAGTTTTTCACGGTGTGGTGCCCGGAAGGTCGGCTTATCCAGTGGGAAAGATCTCCTTGGAGGTAGCTTTTGGTGATGAATTCAACTACAGGGTGGAGTCTTTGTGGTTTGAAGTGGTCAAAATCAAAAGCCCATATCACGCTCTGTTTGGACGGCCGGCTTACGCCAAGTTCATGGCTCGACCTTGCTATGTTTACTTACAGCTCAAGATGCCCGGGTTGAATGGGACGATTACCGTGCACGGTGATCGGAAGACGGCTCTTGAGTGTGAGGAAGGTGATGCAGCTTACGCAGAGTCAAGTTGTGCTGAAGCAGAGCTCAATTTTTATAAGGAAAATGTTGACCCGACAGATATGACTCCACTAAAGAAACCCAACACGGAATCTGAGCCGCCCCTCAAGTTTGTGGCAGAAGATACCAAGTTGGTGGACTTTACGCCGGGCGACTCATCACAGCAGTTCACTATTGGGGCCAATATGGATCCCAAATAGGAAAGCGCGCTCATCGAATTCATCCGTGAGAATCGGGACATCTTTGCATGGAAGCCTTCTGACATGTCGGGTGTACCGAGAGAATTCGCTGAGCACCACCTTAATGTGGATCCTAAGTTTAAGCCGGTCAAACAGTTCCTCCGGCCGTTCAATGAGGAGAAGCGCAAGGCTATTGGAGAAGAGGTGGCCCGGCTCTTAGCAGCAGGGTTCATCGTTGAAGTTTTTCACCCGGAGTGGTTAGCTAACCCGGTGCTAGTGCTTAAGAAGAATGGCACGTGGCGTATGTGTGTGGATTACACGGACCTTAACAAGGCCTGTCCAGTTGACCCGTTTGCTCTCCCCCGTATCGACCAGATTATTGATGCAACGGCGGGTTGCGAGAGTTTATGCTTCCTGGACGCTTACTCAGGGTATCATCAGATCAAGATGGTAGTTAAAGACCAAGAGAAGACGGCTTTCATTACGCCTTTTGGTGCTTTCTGCTATGTGTCTATGCCTTTTGGGCTCAAGAGTGCCCAGGCGACTTACCAGCGTTGTGTGCAGAACTGTCTTCATAGTCAAATTGGGCGCAATGTTCATGCTTATGTGGATGATATTGTGGTTAAGTCAAGAAAGAAGGAGACTCTACTTGACGACCTGAAGGAAACGTTCGATAACTTACGGGTTTACAAGATGATGCTTAACCCGGCAAAGTGTGTTTTCGGTGTACCTGTAGGCAAGCTCTTGGGGTTTCTAGTCTCTGAGCGTGGCATTGAAGCTAATCCGGACAAGATAAAGGCTATTACTTCCCTGTCTGAGCCGGCATGCATCAATGACGTTCAATGCCTGGCGGGTCGGATTGCTGCGTTAAGCCGGTTCATAAGCCACCTGGGTGAGAAGGCTATTCCTCTGTATCAGATGATGAAGAAAGCAGACAACGTTGTCTGGAGTAAGGCGGCGGCTGGGGCGTTTGAGGCGCCCAAAAAGCAGCTGGTTGAGCCGCCGGTCTTGGCCACTCCGGCTGAGAAGGAACCTTTGCTCCTCTACGTGGCGGCTAACAACAGGGCAGTCAGCGCCGCGATTGTTGTGGAGCGTAAGGAGGCGGGGAAGGAATACCTGGTTCAGAGGCCGGTTTACTACGTCAGTGAAGTCTTGATAGAATCCAAGCAACGGTACCCACATTGGCAGAAACTAATATATGGGGTATTCATGGCAAATCGTAAGTTGAAGCATTACTTCCTGGGACATCAGATCACTGTCGTCAGTTCTGTCCCGTTGGGAGACATAATTCAAAACAGAGAAGCCACTGACCGGATTGCTAAGTGGGCATTGGAGCTTGGGCCTCTTAATCTGAAATATGTGCCTCGCACGGCTGTAAAGTCTCAGGCCCTGGTGGATTTTATAAATGACTGGACAGAGTGTCAGTCGCCCGAGGAGAAGCCGGATAACACTTACTGGACAATTCACTTCGACGGATCCAGACAATTGGAAGGATCAGGGGCTGGAGTTGTCTTAACTTCCCCTAGAGGTGACAAGTTTTGTTATGTGTTAAGGTTGATGTTTCCCTGTACTAAGAATGCAGCTGAGTATGAGGCTTTACTTCATGGCCTCCGTGTGGCTAAGGAGATGAACCTGAGCCGGGTTAGATGCCTCGGCGACTCAGACCTCGTGGCTCAGCAAGTTTCAGGCACGTGGGATTCCAAAGACCCACGGATGGCGGCTTATCGTCAGGCGGTGGACATCATTGCTGGTCACTTTAAAGGTTATCAGGTGGATCATATCGACCGTCGCAAGAACAAGGCGGCTGATGCATTGTCAAGACTGGGCTCTCAGCGTAAGCCGGTACCGCCTAACGTTTTCTTGGATGTGTTATATCACCCGTCTGTTAAGCTACCTTCAGAAGAGGATCTGGCTATACCTGACCTGGAGGGGCAGCTGGTGGCGGCTCTGCATGCTATCCCTGACTGGACGTTGTCTTACCTGGCGTACTTGACTCGTGGCGAGTTGCCTGAGGACGAGACCTTGGCGAGACAAATCATAAGGCGATCTAAATCTATGACTATCATCAATGGCGAGTTACATAAGCGCAGCGTCACTAGTGTTTTTCAGCGTTGTGTCTCTCCGGAAGAGGGTAAGGAGATTTTAAGCGAAATTCACGCCGGCGATTGTGGTCATCACGCCGGCTCAAAATCTTTGGTGGCCAAGGCTTTCCAGCATGGTTTCTTCTGGCTGACGGCCCATAAGGACGCAGAGGACTTGGTCACCAAGTGCGATGGATGTCAGAAATTCGGGCGACGTGCTCACGTGCCGGCTCAGGAATTGCGGATGATTCCAATTACCTGGCCATTTGCGGTCCGGGGGCTTGATATGGTCGGGCCCTTCAAGAGATCTAAAGATAAGAAGACCCACCTTTTGGTGGCGGTGGATAAGTTTACCAAGTGGGTTGAGGTTGAGCCGGTCAGCGAGTGTGACGCGGCTACGGCGGTTCAGTTTCTCAAAAAATTAATCTACCGTTTTGGTTACCCTCACAGTATCATCACGGATAATGGCACAAACTTATCCAAGGGGGCTATGCAGGCATTCTGTGAAAGTGAGCACATCCGGCTTGACGTCTCTGCTGTTGCCCATCCACAATCCAATGGCCAGGCAGAGCGTGCTAACCAGGAGATCTTGAGAGGCATCAAGCCCCGGCTTATGGTTCCTCTACAGCGAACACCGGGTTGTTGGGTAGAGGAGTTACCGTCAGTTCTCTGGAGCATCAGAACTACCCCCAACAGGTCAACAGGCTATACACCTTTCTTTATGGTTTACGGTGCGGAACCGTCTTACCAAGTGATATACGTCATGACTCGCTGCGGGTGGCGGCTTACATTGAGACAGATAATGAGACAGCGTGTCAGGACACGTTAGATGCTTTGGATGAAGAGCGTGATCTGGCGGCGGCTCGATCGGCAATTTATCAACAAGACCTGCGTCGTTATCATAGCCGCAGAGTTAAGACCCGGACATTTCAGGAAGGCGACTTGGTGTTGCGTTTGATTCAAGATCAGACGGATGCGCACAAGTTATCTCCTCCATGGGAAGGACCTTTTGTGGTCAACAGGAATCTCAACAATGGGTCATACTATCTCATTGACATACAAGACGAGTCACGCACTTCTGGGCAGGAGACCCACCGGCCGTGGAATATCGCTCATCTGCGGCCTTACTATACTTGAGTCATCGACTCCCATCATTGTACATCATCATTGTATATATCACTTATATATATATATATATATATATATATAAATATATATATAATAAAGTTGGCATCCCTGCAAGCCGGGGCCTCTGCCGTTTCTGTATCTCAGATTGTGCAAAGATGGATACAACCACAAGGTCATTTGGGGGCTTCCAACCCGCCAGGTTTTAGCTTACACACCCTCTTGATTGGCTCTTCAGCCACCGTAAGGCCGGGTTATATACCCAAAAAGTTGACTCCGTCAACAAGGTCATTTGGGGGCTTCCAACCCACCGGGTTTAGCTTACACACCCTCTTGATCGGCTCTTCAGCCACCGCAAGTTCGAGTTAAACCTGCCTGTATGCTGCTGCTGCTCCGCTAGGTGACCCGCCGAACTCTTCCAGTTAATCTCGACTAGAGACCCTGAGCTGTTCAAAGGATTTTTGACAGTCACTCTCGCTAGAGACCCTGTACTGGTCAAGGTTAAACCGGCGGCTCTTGTCACGTGGGGGCCGGCTTATGAAAAGCGAGGATAAACTCACCCATCTGCTGCATACTCTCCGCTATGTGGCCCATTCGTACTCTTAAGCAGTTACTATTTTAAAGACCCTGCACTGTTTAAGGTTCAAACGACGGATTTATGTCACGTGAGAAGTAGCTTATGGGCCCTAGGGGTACTCATGCCCTGCTGCACCTCTTCATGGTTTGTTGTTGCTCTTACCAGTTAATCTCGCCTAGAGACCCTGAGCTGTTCAAAGTATTTTGACAGTCACTCTCACTAGAGACCCTGTACTGTTAAGAGTTCAAACAACAAGTTCATGCCATAAGAGCCGACATATGAGTTTTCGAAAAAGCAAGTCTATGAAAGATTTAACATCTCCGGGTTGTGCTTTTTCAAGCCGCCCTCACGACAATACATAACATATTCTGTCTTGTTTGTTTTTGCAGGGTTTATCTCCTAAGATGAGCCGCCGTGAAATATGATGACAAGACATTGTGAGCAGAACACAAGACAGATAAAATTGCATCAAGTGGCACGGTTGAGGCAATCAAGTTTTTCTACGCCTATTACAAAGCTCTCTAGGGAGCCCAAAATGCAACGGACTTAAGTTTTTATACACTTCCAGTCTCGGCGGCTCAGAAAGCCGGTTTATCAAATTCAGGAACAAGTGTTCAGCTCGATGGCGGGCCATCCTGCGGCGGGTCTTCGACCTCTTCGATCTGAAGATTGTCCACATCCCAGTTGCAGTTTGTTAAAGCTTCAAACTGGGCCTCGTCAAAGAGGGGAGATGGGTCAATTTCAGGAGCAAAGAGTGGCTTACGGCGTGTAGGAGTTAAATCCCTGGCTTCAAACGTGGGGCAGCGCACTCGTTTGCTATCCTCGCCATAAGCCGCCTGGTATGAGGTCAGATCAACTTCGTTGGCAAGTGTTGATGCGAGTACTCGGGAGGCCTTCATACATTTGGCATAGTCAGCTTCCGTAAAGTCTGAGCCGTCATCTTTCTTGGATGGAAAGCCATCCATCATCTCTTCTGCAGTCAGTTCAGGGGCAAAGGCCAGAGACCGGCTTAGCGCGGCCATTGCTCCCTTTCTGGCGGCTGACCATTTGAGCTCATCAATTTGCTTGGGTAGAGTTGACAAGAGCTCTATCACTCCCTTCATGAATTTGGGGATGCTCTTTTCAGTCAGCATCGCTTTGATGGTGCAAAGGGTCCCGCAGTATAGCTGTTCTGTCAAGGTGTATACTGCTTTCAGCTTCAACAAGCTATCAGAAGATAATTGGCGGCTTCTTTGACCTGCAAGGAAGTGAGGCATTATAAGCCGCTCGTGCAGTTTTTTAACAGGGCAAGGAAATTTTCTAAGTATTCAGCACTTACCAAAGATAGCAGAAGTCATCCTAGATATATGACGCTTGAGGGTTTGTAGCTCCTCTGACACAAGCTTGAGCCGCTGGTCAGCATCGTCTGCGCGCTTGGTCAGGGCGTCTTGTGTAGACTCAGCGCTCTTTTTGAAGGCAGCAAAGTCAGCTTCAACCTTCTTAAGATCTTCAACGGCAACCCGCCATTTTTCTTCCGCCTCAAACCGGGCGGTTTGTTGCGAAGCAAGTTTTTCCCTTAAGCCGATCAGATCAGATTCGGCCACGTCCAAAGCTTCCTGTATTGTACAAAAACAAAGCTGTTCAGGAGGCTTAAGTCGCCAGGATGAGATATTAGTAGACGATTGATGAAGCTGTTATGATACAAGTCTCAAGCAGATTGCAAGCAATATACTTGACACTTGGGGGCTAATGTACATTTTTCTCTCCAAGTTTACAATGAAGTTTCGGCTCATCTTCGTAAAGTTAAGCCGGCACTTGGGGGCTACACACGGCGCTTTTTCAAGCAATGAAGATTTTTCGGTTCATTTTAGCAGTGAAGTTCCGGCTCATCATAACTATAATGACCCAGACTTGGGGGCCACACTCGGATCTAATTTTCAAGCAAGTACCGGCCTATTATCTATATTAACCCGGTACTTGGGGGCTACAAGCTAAGCTATTTGGAGTATGAAAAAGATTGGAAGACCCGGTCTACTATTTGCAATACTAAACCAGCTCTTGGGGGCTACTTAAGGGTATAAGGAAAAATAGGAGAGGAGGAGTACCTCATATTTTTTCTTCATCAGTCCAACAAGTTTCAACTCCATATTACGGCTTGTGGAAACGCGATTCAGATAACCAGCATGAAGTTCATCTGCAATCATTTTTTCTAACACGGGGAATTCAAAGTCAAGTTTTTCTGGTGAGCATGTTTCACCCTTGCTGGTGTGCTTTGTTAACACATGGGGTTCAGGAGAATGATAACCCATCCCAGTGACAACAACGTCCGGGTGAGCTGTATCTTCGACGGCTGTTGAAGGGCTGGGCGGTTTAGGATCAACCTTTGGAGGATTCTCAGGAGTGGCCATGTCATCATCAGCCAGCTCAGAGGGCTGAGGAACGTCGGCAGATGCATATTTTCTAGCCTCAATAGGCTCAACATGAGGTGCAGGGGAATCCGGCTTAGTAGTCTCCGGCTCTTGGGTAGTAGGAGCAGCGGTAGACCCGCCGGTCTTCCTTCGTTTTGCTTGAGCCCTGGAAAACAAAAAGATTGTCACATAGAGGACAAGGATGGTAAAAAGGTATGGTGCAAATACAAAGGTACGCACTCCGTGTTGATCTTTAGAGGAGGCAGCTTGGATGTAGTGGAATCACCGGACGAAGGGGGCGTCTCCTAAAAAAGTTAAGACGATAAAAAACAGAGTAAGGTTGCAATGCAAGACTGTTAAAAATCGGACTTGGTTAAAAGAGTACCTCAGCGGGCCGTTTCCGAGGGGCCGGAGAGTTTGGTAAGCCGGTCAAAAGCTCTTCAGAGCCGGTGCTCCGGGTCTGACGTCTGGAGTTATGCTGTTGCTTTTTCAAAAGAAAGTTGGGGTCTAAATAAGCAAGAGGGTGAGAAAATGGAACTTTCCGGATGACCCGCCGTGTTCTCTCTTGGGGAAAGTTTTCTGAATCAGAGGAGATGTAAGTTACCTCAGGGGCGTCCGCATGGCTGGTCTCCGTTTCCTCCTGTGAATAATTGTTGTCAATAAGTTGTATAAAGAGACGGCCAAGGGAGTCAAGTTCTACCTCCGAGTCGTCAGGATCAGGCAGTTCCTGAGCAGAAGTTTTCTTCTTCTTATGGGCGCGGGTTTTACCCGCCTTAGGCTTCCTCACAGGAGGGTTATATTTCTTCTTCCAGAAAGAAGAGCCGGCCTGTGCATAAGCCGCCAAAAAGGTTAAAGGGAGCAGGGCAAAAGATCAAGATAGGAATGATTAGTTTTGTGGAAAAAGGTTTCTTACAGCTGGAGCTGGGTTCTTGACGCAAAAAGGCTTCAGACCAATCTTGTTGCAAATCTCTTGCTTTTCGCCGAGAAGTGTCTTGACGGAAGAGTTGATGTCTTGCTCTGTCAGGGGGGTGGCGTTGAAACAGAGAGGGTCATTGGGTTCGCCCGTAAATTTATACATGAGTCGGTTACGCCGGCTCAGTGGCAAGATTTTCCAGGAAACCCAGCAACGGGTTAAGTCGACGCCGGTCAAGCCGTTCGCCATTAAGGCCCTGATCTTCGCGAAGGCCGGAGCATATTTCGCTCGTTCTGCGGCGGACATCCGGTCTGGAAGCTCTCCGGAGGTGCAAAGTCGGGTAGGACGGTAACCCGGCAGTGGGTTCTCTTCTTTGGGAGACGTGTCCTTGCAATAAAACCAAGTCTTGTTCCAGTCTTTGGGGTGACTTGGTAAGACAGCTGCTGGGTCGGGCAAATCTCTCCGTCTCTGGATAGAAACGCCGCCGAGCTCCAAACTTGGTCCAGCCGCCACTTCAGTTTGGCGGTTGACGTAAAAGTAGTCACGGAAGAGGTCAACAGATGGCTCTTCTTGCAGGTAAACTTCGCATAAAACTTGAAACTGACACATATTGGTGACAGAGTTTGGACCTATATCTTGAGGGTGAAGCTTGAAGGAATGAAGGACGTCCCGGAATTTTTTTGACCCGGGCGGGCTAAAACCACGGAGGAGGTGATCCGTGAACACGACAACCTCTCCTTCCTGAGGGGTGTGTCTTATTTCTGGCCCTGGAACCCGCCAATGTATAACGTCCTGAGCCGGCAAGATACCCGATTCTACGAAGTCAAGCAAAAGCTGCTCGGTGACTCCGGAGCCAACCCAATCACAAGATGCAGGTGCTCTTGACATGGTGGCGGGTCAAGCTGTGAGAAGGCGCAGAATATGGCGGGTTAGAAAAACGTCAAATAATTAAGGCAGTTATGGTCGGCATGATGATGAAGTGTTAAGCCGCCGACATATTTTATCAGAGAGCCGGCACTGTAACGGCGGGTTAAGTATGGATAAACAGGTTTCACATACTACAACCGTGGATGCAAGATCTACGGGCGAAGATAAAGGAAATATATTCAAAACCTAAAAAGGGGGAGTGGCAGAACAGGCGGACAGCATGTGGGGAAGACTGCTATGTAGATCTATAGCAAGCGGGCATTGGCATTAACAGGACAACCACAACTGATAGACAGCGGCATAAGATTCAAGGGGATGCTTGCAATCTACATTACGAAGAACAGCGAAGAACACTAAAGAATTCCGATGAACTCGGGGATATCCTAACTAAGATGACTACAAATTCAACTAGGGCTTAGAATGATACCTTGTGGATGCGGATGGGCTGGCGAGTTTCTGGTCCGAATCAGGTTGATGCAGCGGCCGGCGTTGGGGACGACAGTGAGGTCCGGTCGGCGCGGCGGAGCTCCAGAGGCACGAGTGTGAAGGAGGGAGAAGACAGCGGCGGCGGAGAAAAGGAAGGGGGCCCCTCGTGTCCCTATTTATGAGATGGGATGGCAACAGTGCGCGTGAAAGACGAGGAGGTGCAGTGATGATTGACCGGAGGGGGCGCCTCGATTTTCGGGCCGACCGTTTAATGAGAAGATCAATTGCGAACGTCACGGAATCTTTTTAGCATATTCGTCGTGACGTCACGGCGGGTTATGAGTTTTCTTTTTCAGGTAACAAAAATGTGAGACTCGCCGCCAAGTGAGTTTGAAGATTGACATGGACAGGCTCTAATCAATCTGGGGCCTAATGTCGGGGATATAACCCCATGGTAAGACCCGCCCAGGAGGGGCAGGGTCATACCTGGCGGCTCATAAGCAAGACCCTTAAGGTGGGCCGGAAGATGAAGGCCAGGCCGCATGGCGGCTTACCACGCGGGCCAAGACGAAGGCCCAGAGACAGAATACGGTATAAGACCCGGGCGGTTGAGCTGCCCGAAGACGGCTTGCCCAAGATAGCAAGGCGGCTTAGAGGCAGGATTGACCACGTTGTATGAGTCGGTTTGGGACTCGAGTAACCCAGGGCCTCGACCTCCTATATAAAGGCGAGACCCTGGGGCGGCTTAGGGGGGACCGATCGATCGAGAACTAGGTCAAGCGAATCCGCTCCCTTGTAATCAATACACTAGTCAATACAACACAAGCAGGACGTAGGCTTTTACCTCTTCTTGAGGGGCCGAACCTGGGTAAACTCGTGTCCCTTGTCTCGACCAACCCCTTTGAGTCCTCCTTTTTAGCGATGGCCTCGAACCTAAGTCTTCGGACATCTGCCGTGACAAATCCACGACAATTGTGATATGTCAAAAATATCCATGTGGCACATGGAAAGAGCTTGCACCTGCAACTAGCAACCCTATAAGAAGGGCTGAGCAAATGGTAACATAGCCAAACAATGGTTTGCTGGGATGTGGAGGGGTTAGAGGCTTATCATGGCATTTGGGAGGCTTGACAAACAAGTGGTAGGTACCGAGACAAGCGATTGAAACGAGACATCTAGCAAGGCAATGATAGTAATGGTATCCAGGAAAATGTTCATCTTGCCTGAGATCCCGCTTGGAAGAAGATCGAGTCCACGAAGAAGACGAAGCAACATCGTCGAACGAATCCTCACACTCCGAATGCTTTCAGAACTCTATCGAGAAGAAGCAATCCAAAAACAACAATCAATACATTATCAACACTACAACATATGCATGACATGATGCGCAAACAAACATGATGCATGTCCGGTTTGATTATGCAAGGCATGGCAATCACAACAATCAAATACTACACATTAAGTGAAGCTCAATATGCAACGAGTTGCATATTGACGAAACTCCACATTCGAATTACTTAGTTCACTCTCGTTTAGGTACACGACAATATTAAATGTTATTAACCATGGCAAGAGGTGAAGCATAATGAAACTACACTATCTAGGCATCTTAAATGAAGTCGGAAACAACATATAGTATTTCCGAAGCGATCTCATATGCAAATTAAGCATTTGGTCCATATCTGTCCTAAACATACTTTATATTTATTAAAAAGCAAAATAAAGTGTACCACGCAATTCTACACGTCATTCTAGTCGAATTACATATATAGAACATTTGCAACGGAGCTACGGCCTAAAAGATACGACACACACAAGAGAATATGCCATGAATGCAAAATGCATGCAAACACCACCACAAACAAGGTAAATCATACATGCAGCAAGGTATTATGAAACTACATATAATTCTAAGCAAGTTTCATATATGACATGTTCAAAACGGAGCTACGGTTCAACAACAACAACCAACTTAAGTTTTAGTTGAAATCTGTCCAAAACAGCAAGATAGCGTATTGCACACATGAAAACAACAAGCTACAATATTCTAAAATGCACAAACTAAGCATGGGGCAGTAGCATATAACACACCTTCATTTCATCTTCACATATCATACTCAAAAGAGTCATGGATCACATGGTAGGAAGCTCACAATATGGCAATAAAATATAGCAGATTAGGACTTAGTGAAAATAACAGTTTTTAACAGAGCAGTTTTATCACGGAGGCATATTGGCAGCAGCAAAAACTATATGCTACAAATCATATATTGTCATGAAACTGAACAGCATGGTAGAGAACATGATGCACTACAATACACACCATGGTGGCAAGGTCTAATTATGCATAGAATCATGGCTAGCAACAACACAACATGGCATTATGAAGAAAACATCTTCTCAGACTTAGTGAAAATTAGAGTAGACATGTGCCGCAGTTTTTAACAGATTGACATGTTGGACAATGAATATAACTATAATGCAAATCCTATACATGGCATCAAAAGAAACAACCTGGTAGACAGCAACATGCTTAACAAAAGACTCCTTGGGAGCAACCACAAAAGACTCCTAGATCAATAGGAAATCACATGACAACATGTCTACAAAATAACAGTTTCAGACTTAGAATTATTTAGACCCCTCAAAACAACAATATTTTATATCTTGTTGGCAACAAGAAAATAACACCTATACATGCATTTCTATAGCAACCAAGAATACCATGACCTAGCACACATGTCCAAGGGCATATCTCATGTTCAAAATTATTTCATATCATGCATGGATTAATTCACATAAAATAAACAAAAGGGCATCATAGCAAAATAACATGCACACAAATTTACTCAAAAGACAAAACTAAATGCGCAGATAAATTCCATGGATTTTTCTACCCCAAAATCATATATAATATGTGGGTTTTTATATAAAAACAAATGACACCACAATTATGCGAGATTAGGACATAAACCGTTTTAGCAAGTTTTTTAGGCAAATTAAATGCAAACATCACATCAAACATTTTTACCATGCATGAAAATGCGATATAATTAATCTACACATTTTACATATATGGTTCGATTAAATCCGGATGCACGCGTAAATATATGTGCGCAATGCAAATTAACAGAAAATGAAATGTTAAACATTTTGAACATGTGTGCAAGTTGGATATTATTAATCTACACAAAATTCTGAACATATTTCATATATAAAGTTTTACATGTGATGCATGGTTATTTATTTATTGACATTTTAAATCATGGCAAAATCTGTAATTCACCGAATAATTGCTAGAATCGCAGGAGCTGAAAAGAACTACACGGGCCGGATCTAAACAGTGCATTGAGCGTCATATGCAAAGAAGCGTCTGAGGCGAGGAATAGGTGGTGCGGGCTGCTCACCTAGTGGGTCTTGGCCCAGGTCAGTGAGGCTGGGCGGAGCTGGGCCTGGCGAGCAGCTGGCCCACGAGCGGGCGCAGCCTGGTCAACGCGGAGGGATCGGGCGCCCCGTCCTCCTCGCGCCAGGAGATCGAGCGTAGACTGGGCGCGGCGGCGTGGCCTTGGAGCTCCGGCGAAGGAGGTCCGTCGGCATGGGGCGTCCGGGGCGGCGAAGGCGCGGAACCGGCGAGGCTCAGAGGCGGCGGGATCCTCCCGGCTGCGGCCATCGTCCGACGGAGCCAGGCGACCTCGGGCGCCATGGATCCAGGTCGGGAGAAGCTCCCGTGGAGGCTACTGCGGTGGCTGGCGCGGGGATTAGAGAGAGCCAGGAAACGGGGAAAAGGAGAGATGGGGGCGCAGGCGCACCGGCCTGGTGGTCGGTGACGGCGGCAGCTCGCCGGAGTGCCTCGGCGGCGGGGTCCGATGGGCGAGGCACGGGAGGCGCGGGAGAAGGCTGCCATGGGAGCTGTGGCTCGGGTGCGTCGCGGGCCTGCGGCGGCGCCGGATGGGCTCGGGCGGGCCCGATCTGGGCCCGGCGGGCCGCGGTGGTGGGAGCTGGCTTGCGGGCGTTGTGGCGCGCGGGGTTGGCTGCAGGGCGGCTCAGGGCGACGTGGCGGCCTACGGTTGGCCAAAAGGACGGCGGCGGCGGTGCCAAGTGGCGGATGTGGGCTGGTGGCATGCGGATTTCGAGGTGGAGGTGACGACTAGAGGTTAGAGACGGCTAGGGTCCCAAAAATGGCATGGGTTAGCTACTTAAATAGGCAGGGTTTAGGGTTAGGTTTTTTTTTGCACCGTTTCGAGCCCTCCCATCGCGATCGGACGGCTCCGGTTGCAGGGCTTGGTTAGGATGGGCTGGTTGGGCTGTGTAGAAGGCCTTGGGATGAGATGAGAGAGAAATGTGAGCGCGTGACATGAGTTTTTAAAACACACAAAACGTCCGATAATAAAACCGATGACTGTGCCGCTACGGTCGATCGTTCGGTTATCAAACGACCTCCGATTGCGACGAAACTTGGCAGGCGGTCTACCTACAATATAACAAGACCGCATGTCAACTTTCGACCCAATCCGAGAATATTTTTCGCGCACTTTAAAAACGATATTATTTTTTCGATGCCGCGGGTGCGTGCGTGTGTGGTTAGACTCGAAACGGTCGATGACACGAACGGAGAGAACCGGCAACTACGATCGGATGCAAGTTTTCAAAAACGAGTGACGATGCTATGCAGATGATGCAAATGATGCGATGATGAATGCGACAAACAAAAGAATCACACGATGACAACGACCTAAAAGGGGAATCTTCTGGAGCATCGGTCTCGGGCTGTTACAACTCTCCTCCACTTACAAGAGATCTCGACCCGAGATCTTAGAATGCGAAGGGGAAGAGAAAGAGAAGAAGTAAAACTTAGTTTCTTCTTTGACAAATGAGTGAAATCAATGAAAATTGAAGGTTGAGAAGAGATGAAGAATGACATGAGGAACAAGCAAGAATTCACAAGAAATTTGGGAAGCACTTTGGTAGACAGAGAGGCAAAACTTGATAAGATGAAAGAACTTGAGACCATGGCACAACACTCCGGTTAGATGGATAAGAGAGGAAAGAACATGATCTTGACAAAACAAGATGATGGTTGAAGAGAGCAACATCAAAATGCCTCCAAAATAAAAGAATAGAAACTAGATCGTTGGAAAGAAAGAACGGAGAAGAAATGGCAATTTCTACCAGAATTGAATTTGAAAGGCATCCTAACAAGAAGAGATTGAACGGAGTTGTTGGAAAATCAACAACGAAAGGAACAAGCTCGTTGTGGGCTTATGGAAAACATCTCAAAAGTATGAGGTAACAACTGGCCACTAACAAAACAATTGATTTGATTGAGATCAACAAGAGATGAAAACTTCTTCCACCGAGAGGATATATTGATAACTTTGATCCTTGATAAGCACCATGATAGCAACAATCCTTAGGAAACGCTTTAGGTGAAATCCAATCCAAGATAGATCCAAGACTGCTATAACACCATCTCAAAGATAAGGGAGAAAGAATTGCACTTTGAAATGCAAGATAAGGAATACTTGAGCTCCTCCAACAAGAGTCTTGAAGAACACTTTGCGAATGAATTAAATCCTTAACGAGCCACCATGAAGAACCTCCGTATACAATGAATGATCAACATAAATGAAGGTTGAAAAGAATAAGATTATGACCTTGCAAGATTTAGATGAAGCTTGGCGACGAGATTTTGAGAAAATATTGAACTCCGGAAAAGAAAAGATGAAACACTTAGAACCAAGAATTGATATCATGAACAACTCCGGAAGAAGGATTGAATCACTTTGATGAAACGAGAATAAGAATTATGTTATGCTTACCCTTCATCAAGTTAAATTGATGACCAGCAACGGATTTGGCATACGACTTATTCTTCTTGATAAGATTGAAGAGAGATATTGCACACTTGAATAAGTCTTGAACGAAAACACCGGTAAGAATTCGAAACGAATGAGGATATAACAAATGAACGGAGATACATGACATGAGAACGAAGAGATCACCACCCGCCTAGAGATATCTTGAGCGAAGCACCGAAATAATTGAGATACGAACGAAGAGACAACAATTGAGAAGAATTAGAGAACTTAAGCTGAAAGCTGAGAATGAAGAAATCTTCTGAAATGATGGCCTTCGGAGGATTGAGAAATGAAAACAAATCTAAAAATGCCCCGGATAGATATGGGAGGAATTTCTCACGAATGGAAACAATTCGGGTGGATAGCATGAAGCTTTAACCATGAATCTTCATGACAATGGACAAAGATTTAAGAGAAACTCTTCTTCGATCTTCAACACTGAGAATGATGACGAGAAACAACATCATGAATTAAGGAGACACTCCAGAACAATGAATAAGGAAGGTTGAGCCAACGGTGAAATAATTTGAAGCGACCTTGGAAGAGGAATATGACTGATGGAATTCATTCTTACGTCATATTGACAAGCACTTGAGGACATCTTCGGAAAAGATTAGAAGAGCCAGGTAAGATCCTGGGAAAAAACCTGTGGGTTATGAGCCCACTCAAAGAAAACACCGTTGAAACGATTGCTTAGGAAGAGAGATTGCACCGGTACAATTGAAAACTTGATGAGGTGAGAACCTCGAAATAATTGAAAGGGTTTTGAATGAAAATACAAGACTTCTGAGATCTCTTCAGCACTCCGGATAGAATAGAGAGGTTGAAAAGAAGAGATACTTGGAAAAGAATTTCCACATGGAAAAGCGTTTAACGGGTGAAAATGATATGATGAACATTGAAATCTTGAATTGAACCCACCAGAGAAGAAAACGAGAATGAAGAACTACTAACTGAAACTCCTGAGAATCTTCACATGAATCACCGGATACATCACGAAGAGAAGATAGTGGGAGCATCACATGAATATAAGGCACTTGGATGAGAATTTAATTGTTGAAGAAAAAGGGCGGGAGGGTTGGGAAAACAAGGAAAACATGAGACGGTTGAAAAAGAACTCCGGCAAGAAATATGAGGATAATTCTTGCCAATATTGTGGAGGAATGAATTATCTTGATGAGAAACACACCAGTTAGGAAAGATATGAAATCACCACTTGACATCGAAGCAACTAGAATTACCATACTCCAACAAAACAAAAAATGGGGCTTGAGTATTAAGCCGGAAACAAATACATAACCCATTATGCATTTGTTGGAAGGATAATCATAGGTAACTACTTGAATTCCCACCTAAGAACTTCCGAAATCTTTGGTTATGCAATCGGGTCCACGGATACACGGAGTTTTTATCCATCACTCAACTCCTAGCAATAACACTACTCTCCAGTGTATATCATCCGTCAACACACAACCAGAGGTCTCGGAAACTCATCTACCTCAGACCCTCGTAATCACAACGATACTAAAGATGGCGGTACATGTGATCCCGCTCCCCAGTACTGGGTGCCTCCACACTCTTCGCACCACGAATAGGATTGAAGCAATTTTGAACATCCGTGTCCTGAGATACTAAGGAAACTGAACGGTAACGATGTGTCATGAATCCCTTGGAGATCTACTCCCTGGAAACAGGAGGCACCAAGTACAGAATTCCGTCACATCGGCATCATAGAGGTTCCAAAATACCCGCGTGATCCTAAAAAAAATTAGTGAGAAGAGGGGTAGAATTAAAAATTCCTAAGTCGTAATTCCTCACCAGAGCATAGAAGAGGAGTAAAAAGAATCCTACTCTCTGATATAACTAGACACAAAATAGTTTTTCTTTCTAGACTCGACTCGGTCAAGTTCGATCAATCGAGGGGGCTCCTAGGTCGGTACAAGCTCTGATACCAACTTGTAACAACCAAGATGCGATACTATCCTTATTTTGGCACGAGGGCCTCGACAGGGCTAGAAGCGCATCTCGTCGTTTCGCAAGAATGGATATCATTACAAGTATATGTAAAGAAGAGGTGAGTATATGGAATTGGCTTACACTCGCCACAAGCTAAGTCAAGATCACATCAATACAACAACATATTCAAACATCATACATAAGAGCAGGGTCCGACTACGGACGAAATCAAATGATAAAATGACATCCATCCTTGCTATCCCAGGCTGCCGTCCTGGAACCCATCCTAGATCGATGAAGAAGAAGAAGAACTCCAAATCAAACAAGCATCGCGCTCACGTCAAATCAATGCATAACCTGTACCTGCAACTGTTGTTGTAGTAATCCTTGAGGCATAGGGACTCAGCAATCTCATTTCCAAGGGTATCAAGACTAGCAAAGCTTAATGGGTGAGATATGGTTAAGTGGCGAGGCTGCAGCAAGCACTAAGCATTTATTTGAGTGGCTAACTTACGAGTACAAGAATAAAGGGGGATGATCGTCGCATAAACGGACGTGAACTAGTAATGATCTCTAAGAGATCCTGAACACCTACTTACGAACAAACATAACCCCACCGTGTTCTCTCTCGGTTCAGAAGTCACGAGAAGAGACAGTCATGGTTACGCACACGGTTGGTGTATTTTATTTGAGTTTACTTCAAGTTTGCTATGACCGGGTGTTAAACAAAGTGTCTAAGTTGCCACGTAACCGCGGGCATGACTTTCAGAAAGATTTAACCCTGCAGGGGTGCTCCAACTCATCCATCACAAACTAACCACACGTCGCGGGAATAACCTCGACCACGAAACCCGTGATCTCCTTGGAGATTCTGTTGGCAAATCTCAACCTCGAGATAGCCCGAAGTGTCCTCAAAATCCCGTGCACAAGACGTTCGAGAAAGGTAAAACAAATCCGGCAAGGCGCGTACTCGTTCTCAGGTCACGGCGGATAAGCTACGCGTACGGTGGCCTCATAGAAATCCCCCGAGTTGCCCCGGGGTGGCCCCGCACAGTGCTCTGTTTTGGACCAGCACCATCAGCACTGCCCCCCTGCATTATGTTGAATAACGAACCTCGGGTAGCGCTAACTCCCTATGCGTCAAATTAATTATCAGAATTATTATGTTGGGCAAATGTAGTACCAAAGTTGGGCCTTGCCAGACATGTTTTATCCTAAACCGAAAATCAAGGGGGTCCCCATAACAACCCCGAGCATGTTAGGAGCGCTCAATATGGAACATAACACCGGTTCACAAGTAACTAGGGCGGCAAGAGTGGAACAAAACACCGAGCAAAAGGCCAAGCCTTCCACCTTTTACCAAGTATATATGTGCATTAAATTAAATAGCAATAATATTGTGATATATCAAAAATATCCATGTTGCACATGGAAAGAGCTTGCACCTGAAACTAGCAACGCTATGAAGGGCTGATCAAACGGTAACATAGCCAAACAATGGTTTGCTGGGATGTGGAGGGGTTAGAGGCTTATCATGGCATTTGGGAGGCTTGACAAACAAGTGGTAGGTACCGAGACAAGCGATAGAAATGAGACATCTAGCATGGCAATGATAGTAATGGTATCCAGGGAAATGTTCATCTTGCCTGAGATCCCGCTTGGAAGAAGATCGAGTCCATGAAGAAGACGAACCAACGTAGTCGAACGAATCCTCACACTCCGAACGCTTTCGGAACTCTATCGAGAAGAAGCAATCCGAAAACAACAATCAACACATTATCAACACCTCAACATATGCATGACATGATGCGCAAACAAACATGATGCATGTCCGGTTTGATTATGCAAGGCATGGCAATCACAACAATCAAATACTACACATTAAGTGAAGCTCAATATGCAATGAGTTGCATATTGACGAAACTCCACATTCGAATTACTTAGTTCACTCTTGTTTAGGTACACGACAATATTAAATGTTGTTAACCATGGCAAGAGGTGAAGCATAATGAAAATACACTATCTAGGCATCTTAAATGAGGTCGGAAACAACATATAGTATTTCCGGAGCGACCTCATATGCAAATTAAGCATTTGGTCCAGATCTGTCCTAAACATACTTTATATTTATTAAACAGCAAAATAAAGTGTACCACGCAATTCTACACGTCATTCTAGTCGAAATACATATATAGAACATTTGCAACGGAGCTACGGCCTAAAAGATACGACACACACAAGAGGATATGCCATGAATGCAAAATGCATGCAAACACCACCATAAACAAGTTAAATCATAGATGCAGCAAGGTATTATGAAACTACATGGAATTCTAAGCAAGTTTCATATATGACATGTTCAAAACGGAGCTACGGTTCAACCACAACAACCAACTCAAGTTTTAGTTGAAATCTGTCCAAAACAGCAAGATAGCGTATTGCACACATGAAAACAACAAGCTACAAGATTCTAAAATGCACAAACTAATCATGGGGCAGTAGCATATAACACACACTTCATTTCATCTTCACATATCATACTCAAAAGAGTCATGGATCACATGGTAGGAAGCTCACAACATGGCAATAAAATATAGCAGATTAGGACTTAGTGAAAATAACAGTTTTTAACAGAGCAGTTTTATCACGGAGGCATATTGGCAGCAGCAAAACTATATGCTAGAGGTCATATATTGGCATGAAACTTAACAGCATGGTAGAAGACATGATGCACTACAATACACACTTTGGTGGCAAGGTCTAATTATGCATAGAATCATGGCTAGCAACAACACAACATGGCATTATGAAAAAAACAGATTCTCGGACTTAGTGAAAATTAGAGTAGACATGTGCCGCAGTTTTTAACAGATTGACATGTTGGACAATGAATATAACTATAATGCAAATCCTATACATGGCATCAAAAGAAACAACCTGGTAGACAACAACATGCTTAACAAAAGACTCTTTGGGAGCAACCACAAAAGACTCCTAGATCAATAGGAAATCACATGACAACATGTCTACAAAATAACATTTTCACACTTAGAATTATTTAGACCCCTCAAAACAACAATATTTTATATCATGTTGGCAACAATAAAGTAACACCTAAACATGCATTTCTGTAGCAACCAAGAATACCATGGCCTAGCACACATGTCCAAGGGCATATCTCACGTTCAAAATTATTTCATATCATGCATGGATTAATTCACACAAAATAAACAAAAGGGCATCATAGCAAAATAACATGCACACAAATTTACTCAAAAGACAAAACTAAATGCGCAGATAAATTCCATGGATTTTTCTACCCCTAAATCATATATAATATGTGGGTTTTTATATAAAAACAAATGAGACCATAATTATGCGAGATTAGGACATAAACCGTTTTAGCAAGTTATTTAGGCAAATTAAATGCAAACATCACATCAAACATTTTTACCATGCATGAAAATGCGATATAATTAATCTACATATTTTACATATATGGTTCGTTTAAATCCGGATGCACACTTAAATATATGTGCGCAATGCAAATCATGAAAATTATGCAAATTAACAGAAAATGACATGCTAAACATTTTGAACATGTGTGCAAGTTGGATATTATTAATCTGCAAAAAAATTTGAACATATTTCATATATAAAGTTTTACATGTGATGCATGGTTATTTATTTGTTGACATTTTAAATCATGGCAAAATCTGTAATTCACCGAATAATTGCTAAAATCGCTGGAGCTGAAAAGAACTACACGGGCCGGATCTAAACAGTGCACTGAGCGTCATATGCAAAGAAGCGTATGAGGTGAGGAATAGGTGGTGCGGGCTGCTCACCTAGTGGGTCTTGGCCCAGGTTAGTGAGGCTGGGCAGAGCTAGGCCTGGCGAGCAGCTCGCCCACGAGCAGGCGCAGCCTGGTCAACGCGGAGGGATCGGGCGCCCCATCCTCCTCGCGCCAGGAGATCGAGCGGAGACCAGGCGCGGCGGCGCGGCCTTGGAGCTCCGGCGAAGGAGGTCCGGCGGCATGGGGCGTCCGGGGCGGCGAAGGCGCGGAACCGGCGAGGCTCAGTGGTGGCGGGATCCTCCCGGCGGCGGCCATCGTTCGACGGAGCGAGGCGACCTCGGGCGCCATGGATTCAGGTTCGGAGAAGCTCCCGTGGGGTCTACTGTGGCGGCTGGCGCGGGGATTAGAGAGAGCCTGGGAACGGGGAAAAGGAGAGATGGGGGCGCAGGGGCACCGGCCTGGTGGTCGGCGATGGCGGCAGCTCGCCGGAGTGGCACGGCGGCGGGGTCCGATGGGCGAGGCACGGGAGGCGCGGGAGAAGGCTGCCATGGGAGCTATGGCTCGGGCACGTCGCGGGCCTGCTGCGGCACGGAATGGGCTCGGGCGGGCCCGATCTGGGCCCGGCGGGCCGCGGTGGTGGGAGCTGGCTTGCGGGCGATGTGGCGCGCGGGGGTTGGCTGCAGGGCGGCTCAGGGCGATGTGGCGGCCTACGGTTGGCCGAAATGACGGCGGCGGCGGCGCCAAGTGGCGGATGTGGGCTGGTGGCATGCAGATTTCGAGGTGGAGGTGACGGCTGGAGGCTAGGGACGGCTAGGGTCCCAAAAATGGCATGGGGGAGCTACTTAAATAGGCAGGGTTTAGGGTTAGGGGGGGTTTGCATCGTTTCGAGCCCTCCGATCGCGATCGGACGGCTCCGGTTGCAGGGCTTGGTTAGGATGGGCTGGTTGGGCTGTGTAGAAGGCCTTGGGCTGAGATGAGAGGGAAATGTGAGCCCGTGACATGAGTTTTTAAAACACAGAAAACGTCCGATAATAAAACCGATGACGGTGCCGCTACGGTCGAACGTTCGGGTATCAAACGACCTCCGATTGCGACGAAACTTGGCAGACGGTCTACCTACAATATAACAAGACCAGATGCCAACTTTCGACCCAATCCGAGAATATTTTTTGCGCACTTTAAAAACGATATTTTTTTCGATGCCGCGGGCGTGTGCGTGTGTGGTCGGACTCGAAACGGGTGATGACACGAACGGAGAGAACTGGCAACTACGATCGGATGCAAGTTTTCAAAAACGAGTGACGATGTTATGCAGATGATGCGATGATGAATGCGACAAATAAAAAAATCACACAATGACAACGGTATGAAAGGGGAATCTTCTGGAGCGTCGGTCTCGGGCTGTTACAACTCTCCTCCACTTACAAGAGATCTCGACCCGAGATCTTAGAATGAGAATGGCAAGAGAAAGAGAAGAAGTAAAACTTAGTTGCTTCTTTGACAAACAAGTGAAACAATGAAACTTAAAGGTTGGGAAGAGATGAAGAATGACATGAGGAACAAGCAAGAATTCACAAGAAATTTGGGCAGCACTTCGGTAGACAGAGAGGCAAAACTTGATAAGATGTAAGAACTTGGGACCATGGCACAACACTCCGGTTAGATGGATAAGCGAGGAAAGAACATGATCTTAACAAAACAAGATGATGGTCGAAGAGAGCAACATCACAATGCCTCCAAAACAAAAGAATAGAAACTAGATCGTTGGAAAGAAAGAACGGAGAAGAAATGGCAATTTCTACCACAATTGAATTTGAAAGGCATCCTAACAAGAAGAGATTGAACGGAGTTGTTGGAAAATCAACAACGAAAGGAACAAGCTTGTTGTGGGCTTATGAAAAACATCTCAAAATTATGAGGTAACAACCGGCCACTAACAAAACAATTGATTTGATTGAGATCAACAAGAGATGAAAACTTCTTCCACCGAGAGGATATATTGAGAACTTTGATCCTTGATAAGCACCATGATAGCAACAATCCTTAGGAAACGCTTTAGGTGAAATCCAATCCAAGATAGATCCAAGACTGCTATAACACCATCTCAAAGATAAGGGAGAAAGAATTGCACTTTGAAATGCAAGATAAGGAATACTTGAGCTCCTCCAACAAGAATCTTGAAGAACACTTTGCGAATGAATTAAATCCTTAACGAGCCACCATGAACAACCTCCGTATACAATGAATGATCAACAGAAATGAAGGTTGAAAAGAATAAGATTATGACCTTGCAAGATTTAGATGAAGCTTGGCGACGAGATTTTGAGAAAATATTGAACTCCGGAAAAGAAAAGATGAAACACTTAGAACCAAGAATTGATATCATGAACAACTCCGGAAGAAGGATTGAATCACTTTGATGAAACGAGAATAAGAATCATGTTATGCTTATCCTTCATCAATTTAAATTGATGACCAGCAACGGATTTGGCATACGACTTATTCTTCTTGATAAGATTGAAGAGAGATATTGCACACTTGAATAAGTCTTGAACGAAAACACCAGTAAGAATTCGAAACGAATGAGGATATAACAAACGAATAAGCCCGCGCCTCTCTGCCTCCGTCGCTGGACCCTGGGCCCTGCTCGTCAGGTTCAAACCTGGCGCACGCGGGGGCACCAGCTCGCCTGGGCTGGCTGGCCTCTGGGCCGGCCCAGCTGCTGGCCGAATCTAGCCCAGGGCACTTTGGCCCTTTTTCCTTTTCTATTTTCTTTCTGTTTTGCAAAAATGCCACAGAGTTAAATAAATCTCCAAATCCAATAATTCCAACTCCACAAATCTTGTAATATTCTGTAGTATTTAATGATGCCACTTGTGCACTTTTTGAAAATATTTTTATGTACCGGTTTTATTTAAAACCTAGTTTTGAATATTCAAAACTACTGTTAAAATAGTTTTCAAAACTTTTTACAGTTCAAAACCAGAAACTATTATTTTTAGTTTTTAGTATGGTATTTTACAGAGTAGTGTGACATTTTGAAGTGAATTAGTTCCTCTGTTTTTGCTGTGTTCTTATTTTTGCCCATTAATATTGCGACGATAGATTGCGTTGTTGACGAGGGAATTGCACCAGGAGACTTTGAAAACCCCGAGGACTTTGTTGAGCCAGGCAAGGAGCCCTTTGACCATGTTTAAGAAACCATTTTATAACATGGCATATAGCACTTCAGTTTGTTATGTGAATCATGATGCTATGGTGACCACCTTTATGGGTTGCCTCCGATACTTTTACCGTTGATACTTGCATGACATGACTCTACCTCCTACTTAGAGTTGTGTGGGTGGGAAGTAGATAGGTTGCTGAGTAGTTGCTACGCAAAGTGGGACGGGATTATGCATGGTGAAGGAAACGGAAATGTTTTCAAAAACTTTTCAAAAACCCCGTCGGTTGCCACTAATGCCCGAGGGTGATGATGATAAGCTAGGTAACCACTTGATAAAGAAGTGGTGTACCGGAGCAAGTGAGTGTGTTGGTTTTTCGAAAACGGATTGGTGTAAGTTGCGACCGTTATTCCAACCTTACATGTCTCAACCACGATACCCCTTATGGGACGGGGCTTTGTTGATTACTTTGGTGGGTACTAGCATTGAGCCCGCATTACTAGTGGCAGGAGTGGCGTGATCACTCTCGATACGGGGTCATGCCTGAAAGGACGATCATGGGTTGTTTTTACAGACACCGGGCACACTGTTGTGTGCCCTCGTGGATGATACTTGTGAGGTACATCATGAGGGATGGCACCAACGAGTGGACTCTTTGCTAGTATCGTCAGGGGAAAGGCAATGTTCGGGTACTTACCTCGGGTATGAACAATACCACGAGTCGTGGCTTGACACAGAAGTTTCCCGAGTCTTGTGGGTAAAGTGTGCAACCTTTGCAGAGTGTAAAACTATTCGAATAGCCATGTCCACGGTCAAGGATAGTTGGATGACCGCTCTTGGGCTACGTCCATTGTTTACAAAACTTGGTGTGTGCGTGTGGGATAAAGATGGAATACTCGAGTTAAGTCGGATGACTTGACATGATGATTGAACATGAGATGTTCAGACCTTGATTATATTGATATCTGTAACCTGTTCATACGGATACTTGTATCCTCATGATGCATGCTCTTACAAGTTGATTGATCATGTCATTGCACTCAAAAATTAGCTTTCCGCAACTTACCTATTTAGTGCTATATCATGCATTGTTATACCTTGTTCCAAATCATGGGTTGCTTGCGAGTACATTCAAAGTACTCATTGGCTTTCCACTGGTTATTTAATTGTCTAGGCATGGAAGAGCAGGAATATGGTGAAGAATTCGTTGGCGACGAACATGCGAACTAGCACGCTTCTCAGACAGAATGCCTGTAGGGTTAAGGCAGATGGCATGGGTTCACGCTTTCGTTCAAGATTTCCGCTCCTAGTTATGTTTGGTGTTTGCCCTTCATGGTCCTATCCATGGAAGACATGACCTCGATGGTCTTTATTTGTGTAAGACGGTATGGATGGATGTAAGACTCTTGTTATTCAGCTTCTGTGTGTTCAGTGAGCATTGATCTCTGGGATCACTGTACACGTGCATTCGGTGATCACGACTTATGAGTCAGGGTCCCCACATTCACGCACCGCTCTTGTCGTTGTGCGGCGGCGCCCGCATCGTCCGTACTTCTCCGAGGCCGACAGAACAACCAATCTCGTGAGGGACTCCAGTGGATCCATCACGGCAGCAGCGGATGATGGAACGGTCAGAAACAAGCGGGAGCTGCGAACCTCGTGATGGGTTTCAGTGGATCCATCGCGAGGGCTTCTGCCAATGGAACGTTTGGAAACAAGCGGGGACGGCGACGGTCAAGACGAAAAGGGCATGATTTGGCGCGGGAAGTGTGGATGATTGTGGAAAAACACGAGGGCCGACTAGATTTTGGGTGGATCCAGGGTGTGAGAGTCTGACGTGGCGGACATTCTGACTCCCTGAGAACTCCTCTAATTTGAGGTTGTGATAGAAATTCGAACATCCTGGTCGATCCGAGCCAGTTTGGTGATCCGTATCGAAGGACTAAAAATGTCAGGGTCCAGATGTTTGGGACCGATTTGTAGTAGATCCGCGTTGGAAACGTGCTCCATTTCCGAATCAAACACGCCCTAAGCTTTCCATCAGGCGTTTCTTTTTTCGAAAAAGGATGTTTTATTACTTACATGATTTAAGCATTACACCTAGTCTCTACATAACTAAGATGCACACAGTCAAACAATGTCCTCTCACACAAATGAAAAATAAAAATGCGAGATACAAAAAACATGTAGACTCCGCATAACGACTAAAGCGGAGGGAGGCCAATCATAAGATCATGCTGACACCCATGTTGGGTAAAATTATCCCTCGTCGTAGTTTCCAATCATGTACACACCTCCGTAAATAGGTCTTGATTCTCCACGCATTGTAGGAAGGACCATAAACGAAGAGTCCCGACACATCTGTAGATTATCTGCATAAAAGAAGTACTTTTGTCATTAAAAAACTAATTTTCTACATAGTCAAAGCGTTTAAATAATGGCAAGCGCTCCCACACAATAAGAGTTCTAAACCTATAACCAATCCCATGAAATAGTTGCCAAATACATTAGCAACACTTTAAGAAGGACAAGTAAGAAATTATTTGGATGACTAATCATATAAAATGAGTCAATTTGCAGTCAGGCGGTCCTCTTTCACTCACTGCAGTCAGACGTGAGGTGATGCATCGCCTGGTTTACGAGCCTTGTGTGATCATGGTCCACAGAAATCTACCACTGTACTGTACGTATCTTCGATGTGTGAGACAAGCCGTGACGCATACACGTGGGTTCATGCTCCAGCCAGTTGCTCCAAAAGTCCGAACTGATGAAGGAAGACGGGCAATATATTTCAACACTCCCCCTCACGTCTAGACTATTTTAGTCCTTAGACGTGGGATCAATGATACTTCTGATACCATATTGAATTCATGCACACAGCTAGCCGGAGGCTACTTCTGCTTCCACGACTGCATTGACATGGCCGACGACCACGACAACCGAGCTGCACGATCGACATCTTCATCGAGCTGGCTTGCAGCGCGGGACACCGGGAGGGCTCGCAGGTCTTTGACTTCTAGGCAGGCGCACGGACGCTATCTTCACCGACCCCGCGCCGCGACACCAAGCGGTCGACCCTTGATCAAGCTTAAAATCAACATCGAGTTGTACGACTACGCCAGGCTACAAGCCAACACATTTCGTCGAGATTCACGAGAAGCGAAATCAACACGTACCATCCACACGCTAGGCTGGTGTGGAAAGAGATGCAATTCTTCATCGACTTCTCCGGCACGACACGACATCGACACTTCGTCGCCACAGGGACGCCTTCAAGCGATGCATCATAGTCGACATGCCGCTGCAACGCCATCGCCGATACTTCATCGCCAAGGTCTGTATCAATGTGGTCTTCATCACCATCATCGTCAACACACCGCCGCCACCTCATCCACAAGATGGACACCTAGCGTCCCCTGACAGATTTTTTCTGCAAGACGCGACCTCGACGACGGCAATGACCGCGTCACGACGACGGCATCGACCGTGTCATCCACGACGACATGACTACATCGACACGGCATCACTATAGTGACGACCCCTACAAGGCCACACGGTTCTGGCAAAACCGATGTGTGCTCGATGGGTTTCCTCCGGTCCTTGCAAAACCGGTGGACTCATCGCCAACGGCACCCTCTGACATCCGCAAGGTGCATCGTCCACGACTGCAGCTCAGTTTTTTTTGCGCCTCCGACTTTGTGCGGCCTCATCATCCACGACGACTACTACGTCGACCACGACTACCTCGACCACGGCTACATCACCATGATCGGCTACCTCGACATCAACATTAATGGCTACGTCTACATCAACTCATCGGCAACAACTCCAGTCAACAGTGTCCGCCTCGTCACTTGCGTCCACGACACTCCCGCTGTGACTGCGGGAGGGAATAGAGGAGAAGATAGGGAAGTCACCAGAAGGGGACGCAGTCACCGCCCTAGGTGCTGACCCATCAGAGGCGCAGTGATGATGCGCAGTGATGATGGAGAAGACGACGAAAGCACAAGACTTCAATTTCAGTCGCAATCGTCCGCTTTACTCCCGCTACGACCGAGGGGGAATGTTAGAATATAGTTTGGGTTTAAAAGTAGAGATAAGAAGTAGAGATTGAATAGGTTTAAACCATGTGTAACTTGTCTTGTACTCAAAGCCTCTATCCCCTGATGTATTCTATATATACCCCATATGAGGGTCAGATCAATACAACACAAACATTATCATCCTACAATTCCCACAGTGGGTTCTACATGCTTATGGGCATGTGAGAAGTGTCCATGATTCCATGTGTCATTTTCTTATGGCCACCGGAGTGTTGTGCTCATGAGAAGAAGCGCGCGTGTGCATGCGTCCACGCTTCGGTGGTATAACAGCGACTGCACATTGCCGGACAGTAGAATTATCAGCAGAGTTTGGTGCATCCATCTCAAGATTCTTAGAACAAGGCCCAAAAAGTCAAATGAAAATCAACAAGAAGTACAATTCCCAAGTGCCACGATGTGAATGATGGGAAACTGTACAGCTTAAATCGCCACTTTGTCCAGCGAGCTGCTTGATCTAACAAGCAAGCCATGCCGATCAATAAGGTGACTGAACCAAGACATTAAGCATGGCAATTTCTGAAAGATTCAGACTGCAGAGATGGCAAACACGGTGCTGCATGAATGATGCAGCAAGCAATTCATGCTGACATCCTAGCTTATGATTTCTGAGCAACCGCAGCCGAATTTGACAAGGAGGACTCATAATCGAAGTCACTAGTGACTGGTTTCTTCCTAGAACTGCAAATCTTGATGTATATCCATTTCCTTGTCACATGAAAAAGGAACATCAAGTGTGCACTCAACAAAAAGGATGCACTTTATGAAACCAGTATTTTTGCGTGATTTGGACAGAGAGAACAGAGTGCCTAGTTGCGACTTCTTCGCTTGTATCTGCTGCTAGATCAGAGATGTGTTAGGTAATGCCAATGCCATCAGTTCAGGATCGCGCAGCTCAACAGAGATGTAGTAACCTCTATTCCGGTTTCAACATTTCTTATCGCCGAATGTCTCGTATGGAGGAAGGAGAAACGTTCCAGCACTAATTTCATGCAACAGTATGGATACTACTCTCACTGTCCACTTGTACTAAATCGACGACACTTATTTTGGGACTGAGAAAATATATCTTTATTGAAAAAAGTATGAATTCTAGTACATATCTGCACATCAGCACATGGCATCGCCTTGAAATCCTTGGCGCTGCAGATGAGCCAAAGTCAAACAAAAACTGAACATATGTATTTTCTACACCTTGACAACATAATTTTCGCCTTCAAGAGATCCACCCTTCACACACATATCTTCTCACCCTTGATCGTGTTTGTTTGTTATTTATACACTAATGTTGCATCCTTTGGATGTACGTACAAACTGCAGACCATTGCTGCTAGTAAACTCCAGCTGCAACACTAAGTTGAACAATGTGATAACATTTCAGCATTCACAACTGAAGATGTATAGTAGTACATGGGCACCTTAAAGGATTCCGACAACAAATATAACTATGATGAAGCAAAGTCAGATTTAATAACCTGGCGTAAGACAAAATAGTTGCAAATTGGCAATGCACTTTTCGCTGGACCTGTCTTTTGCATTGTCCTATGTAGCAAAGAATTCAACCCGGACACTTGTATTCGGTGGTATCTGAAGGCGTCTGTACACACTGCAACCCAAGCATTTGTATACTCACCTGGTAATGTGAGTGTCAGCGGAGTCACGGATTATATTTATTTATGTAGTATCAGCGAGTGCAAGGAAGCACTGATTGAAGGTCCAGCAGATGGGACGACGCCACAGAAAGAAATGCAGTCTACGTCTGCGTGGATGCATGCACGCAGCCATGGATTGAACACAAAGCAGAGGACAGGTCTCGTTATCATCTTGTGAGCTGAAAAGCCTGGGCTCCCCCAAAGGTCAAATTCTTCGCATGGTTGGCCTTGCAAGATCGGATTTGGACTGCCGACCGGTTGGAGCGGCGCGGCTGGGAAAACCGCGGTCTCTGTCAGCTATGCAAAAGGGAGCAAGAAACGGGCATCCACCTTTTCGCCAAATGCCGCTTCTCCATTAGGCTCTGGCGGTTGGTGATTGATCGTCTCGGTCTGGCGCACTTGGACACATCTGATTGGCACGTCGACGACTCCCTCCTGCGATGGTGGGAGAAAAGAACGGACAGGCGGAACCCGGAGCGACGCGCTATGGCCTCCCTCACCATGCTTGTCTCCTGGACTCTCTGGAACGAGAGGAACGCCAGGGTGTTCCGCCACAAATGTGCGCCTCCACCCATCCTACTGCAAAATGTCATGTCTGAGGCAAACCTATGGATTACTGCGGGAGCTAAAGAGTTAGGGCGCATTTTTGTTCACGAGTAGTTGCCATGCCGCACTAGGGTCGCGATTTGTTGTATTCTGTCAAACTTGACTCCTCCCTTATTTAATATATGAGGCAAATCTTTTGCCTCGGTTTCAAAAAAAAAAAAGTCTGGCCAATAAGACACTGAAGTCCCTTAATTCTGCACTATTTTGTCAGACAAGATGAGTTCATGGACCATGAGCATGCTCAAAAGTCTTGATCGCCGTCGTCGTCTTGTTCCTTTTTAAATCGCCTCAAGACATGCAAGATGCTGGCTGGCTTAGCTATAGTTTGGAAAGCGGTAATTCAGTGGACCCGATCGATTGCATCAGCAATCCTACCGAGATTTGCTCAACAGCCTGGAACTTTGCACACGTATGTGCTAGGACTGCATGGTACCAGTACTGGTGCTTTGCAACTTTGCAACTGACGACTAGCGATATTTCACGGGCGACAGTTCAGCCACCGCATTTCCTTTTTTTTACCACTAGTAGTGCCTTAAATTGGAGCATCTCCTTTTGTAAAAACCAACTGTACACGTAGCATATCTATCCATCGTCCAATTGACCGACTCCCATACACACATGTCAATGACTGGATGCACACACATTGGCACCACAATTGTTCAGGAGCCTCTGCCTACTTTGCTGCAGTCAAGTCAAACAGGCAACGTATAACTGCATTGCATTTATCGGTGGCCGGCTTCTCACGAGTATAAACGTCTCATTGGCAAAATGTCAATGCCCTGGGTCGTCCGGTTGTGGTGTGGTGACCCTGACGACGAGGGAGCAGGTCCAGACACCGGAGCCGAGTCACATGTGAGACGGCCGATGACGAGATCAGATCGTGCCCGCGATTCCATCGGCGTCAAAGACGACATTCATCACGTCGGAGCAGGGCAATGCAACTAGTACCAAGTGAGGCAGGCAACGTGACTTGGTGAGCTGTGGAACGCCAACCGCGTGCCTTTCTGAACCGACGCGTGCATCATTTGCCATGCACGCGTCGCGTGTCAAGTGAACCAGTCGTCTATGTGCCTCTCGATCGGGTTCTCTCCTTCACACATGACGCTGCAGGCTGAAACATACTGTATATCCTTGCTCATCGCTGTGGCTCTGGCGAATATGGTATGGTGTGATCGATCGAGCAGTCAAAGACTAGTGGTTGAAGCAATACGGAGGTGTCATGTTGTGTTACTACGGTACTACTACTACTACCTGCTGGTACTGGGCCTACACGGACACGGTCTCGCTGGTGGGCTGGACTACTACGGATGGTCATGGACGCCAGCCAATGCCGGCCTTCCGTGTTTCATACCCGATCGATCTGATGTGGGCGCACACAGACACAGCCAACAGCTTGTAGTCTCGTGCCATGATTCCTTGCGCTCCCCTTTTCTTGTTCGCGATCACACCGGCTTCATCCATCCATCGCTGCCAAACGATCAACTGTTGGGAGGACAAATGGTCGCTAACTCAACATAAGAATACCATCAATCCCTGACGATGAAAAGACTCGCACCAGTCCATTATTTTTGCACTTGCAGACAGCACTTGGCCTTCCCAGTTCCCACGCCAAACCGAAGGCGTCAGGCAACAGAATGCTGGCAATTCGTGCTGGAGATAGAGTATTGATTTACATTATGGCTTGAGACTCTTGGTAAATCAAAATTGAGGTGGGAAGGGCCCTATGAAATCGAAGAAGTGTATTATTCGGAAGCCATCAAGCTACGGGGAAAGAGGGAAACTCCATGGTAGTCAATGGGCACTGCCTGTAGCATTACCTAGCAAATGAACAAAAGGCTAGCAAGGTAATCGGGTTTGTCACAGCCAAGAGCTAATCGCACAAAGGGGCATTACCTCCGACTCCTTCTGAAGCTTGACACTAAGATTCACACCACTAGTGTCGATTACTAAGAGTAGGTTTTTGAACCCTATATCTTATAATATTTTGATCCAATTAGCTTCAAGAAAGAAAGTAAAAAAAGGGAAATGAAGTGATAAAAGTAAAAAATGCAAATTTTTCCAAAAATGCATTGAATTGTAGCTTTGAACGAGTAGAAAGTAGAACTAGAACTCTCAAACCATAAATGCATCGAACTGTTTCATGCTTCTTTCGGAAATTATACGAGTCATATCGATCGCTAAAAATTCCAGTGAAAAGAAAACCTCCATATTCGTCATTCGTCACCCGTCATGTCCTTGCCTTATTGGGCCGTATGCAAGTCACGTGCATTATTGAGCCATATGCAAGTCATGCATCAATCCAGAGCTAGTTGCATGTGACATCACGCTCAAGCTCTGGCCCAGGATCTTCTTCACAGGATTATTGTTTCATGTGACTGCAAAACAGTGGTGGATGCGATCAAAGCATGACACCCGTGGCAGGTATGGTGCGATTATCATGGAGATTAGTTCGGCGCAAACTCCTGTTTTAGAAATGTGATATTATTTTTGAAGGACGCGAGACCAATTCGAGTGCTCATAGTTTTCCTAAGTATTCAGTTTCACTTGATCGGGGTCGCCATTTGTAACCTTGTGCTCCGCACGATCATTTTTGTATCCTTGTGAACATTATTCATCAATAAAGCCTGGCCTTACCCCTAAAAAAGTTGCATGTGACATGATCGGTAGATGAGCGGCTCAATTCAAAGCCAGTTGCTTGGTTCGTTTATCCACCCTCTAGTCCAGGGGTCGACACGAACTGGCGATGGAAAACCCTAGCAGAAGTGACACGCGAGGGCAACAATCTGATTTATTTGTACGTGCACATGTAGCCTCCTGCCTTCTCGCCCCTCCCTAACTTGATTCCTCACAGAGTTTCCCTCGCCATGTCGACATGTCACCAACATTAACATCATAGTGTGTTGTTGTCGCCCTAGCCCATTCAACTAGACTGATAGGGAAGATGAGAGTAAGAAAAGCTAACTTTGCAAACTCTCTCCAATTTTCGCTCAAAAGAATCTCATGTAATTGTTTTCTCCAATTCTTGCTTCATGAAGACCTAATATGTATTGGTAGGGTTTCGAATTTTATGAATAACTAGAGGATACATTATGCGTTGCCACGGAAAATAGTTGATGAAAATTTGGGTTGATAACATGAGAATAAAAGTTTAAAATACACATGACTTATTATATTTGGTTATGTATATTTGTGACAATACTTATTTAATAAAGTACACTAATTGAATGGAAAACATTTTCCCATGCATGGTTGAATGTTGTGGTAGGTCTTTTCTCATACATGATCACATGTTGAGGTGGGTCTCATGCAATTCATATTGTATGATGAGTGGCATGCTTGCAATTTGCTGTGATTTACTATGTTTTAGAGTGTTTTTCCAATTGTGCCAACCACCGTTATTTTCGTAGTTTAGAGTTTCATATTTTTTATTGTTCAACTTCACATAACTAGCTAGTATTGCAAGTAGAATGTTTTATTTGGTAATTATTTTTAGCAGTCAAACATTTAAATTGTTGAATGTGTTATTCTCATGTACAATATTTCTTCATATATAGGGTTGTGTGTGTGTGTGTGTCTGTGTGTGTGTGTGTGTGTGTGTGGACACTGGGTCCTTTTTGTCATGGGTCTACCCCACCTAAAAAAAAATCCTCCGCCACTGGTGCCAGCAACGTCGATATAGCCAAAGCAAGGCACAACAGAGCAGGCATCCACCTGGCAAGGAGCGCGGTCCGCCACCCCACCACTCCGACATCGGCGGGGCCCACAGGCCATAGCCCACTAATCCACCAATCCAGCCGTACGGGCTCGCGCGGGAGCCACCATCCCCATTCCACAGGAGAGCGCCGCTAAAGAAACCACCGAAAAGCAACGTTGCATAGACTTGCATGAGGTCCAAGCGTCCCCCACCACGAAGCACGTGCACGGGGACAAGGAAACGCCCATCACTATCGTCCACCGAGCAGGGAGGGGAACAATGAAGAAAGTACTCAGATAACATGCCTCTCGATGCTTACCATTCAGTACAGTACGTGTCCTGTAGAAGAATTGGGGAATTTCTAAAGTCAGTACTACAGAAGAATTGAGGATTTTCGAAAGTAAGTAATCCTACAGAGTTGTATGTGACAGAAAATAACGATTTTGAGTTGTATTTAAAGTTAACATAAGCAAATACTCCTTTTTTAGGGGTGGAGAACCCTGGAGTCACTAACGAGCGGTTACCCCTTTGGGTGGGGTACCTTCAGGGGTCATATTTGGTGGCTTGGGAGCGTGCCAGGTGGTGCTTCCAGTTGCTGTCACATGTTACGTGATGGACGCTTTCTTTGGATTTTGGTTTTCTAATTTTAACTTGTTTTTGGGTTTTATATGTTTTTTTTTAATATTTTTGCTTTTTGGTTTTTGCATGATTCCTAGGTCTTGAAGATTTTTTTTGCGAAGCATATTTGTGCAATCGACGCTTTTACGAGAAAAACGAATGTGTTTCTTATTAAAATGATATGTGCTTCCACGAGAAGCACGGTTGTGTCCACAAGGGCCTGTGCTTCAATGAGAAGCATATTTATACTTTCACAAGAAGCAAATCTATGCTTCTACTTGAAAAGGGAAAATCACAATTGTACTTTTACGAGAAACACAACCTTATTTTTGTGAGAAGCACAATGTCTGCTTACCGAAAAACAAATGAAAAGGACAATATCTATACCTACTAATAAATGACCTATTACTTCTGCTCGTCCGTCACAGAAATTGTCCTCAGAGTTGACAAAAATTACTCCCCATGTCATCGGTAAATGGAAAAAAATGATTTTCTTTTTGCAAGTCGCCGGCGGATTTAGTTTATTTGAAAAGAAAGTCCATACTGTGTCAAAAGCATCTGTGCATCATAGTGGCTTGAGCCTCACCTCTACACAGAAGAGACTTGGGTTTGATCCCAGGTTCTCGCAATTTTTTTCATTTCTTCTTCTTTTTTTTAACAGAAAAAACAGAAAAAATCCGTCGCTTGCTTGGGAGTCAACCCGCAGTTAAAGGAAAGAGAGCCAAAAAAATTAGTTGCTGCTTTGGAAATCAAACTCACAAGCTGGTGTTCAAAGGTAAAACTCCCATAACCAAGTAAGCTTGCATAAGTTTATGATTCAAGAAAGGTTTAATTAATTGTATTTGAAAATAAGGAGGATACATTGTATTTTAAAGTTAAATACTCCCACCTCGGTCCCTAATACCGAATCCCACAGATTCAAATATGTTTTGCACGAACATAGAAGAAAAATTAACTCACGAACATGAAGGAATAGAAAGAACAGTGCACGAGTACGAGGCGGTCGATGGACAGTCAAGCGCACGAACGCCGAGAGAAGGTGCCTTGAGGGCTATGCGAGCGAGTACGAGCGAGCAGGAGGAAGGAAGATTACTTCCTATTTTTTTCCATTTTATACTCCTTAGCACAGCGATCCGAGTATCCAAGGTTGGTGCAGCAAGGAACATCTTCCCTCTATAGTCAGAGCGCTCACACGGTGACATGCTCGGCCTCCCCGCCACTGCACTGCAGGAACTATTATGGTGTGTCCTTTCTCCGTCTTTTGTGGCTGCTTGAAGGTAAATGTTTTCTAATTTTCATGGAGACTGAAGTTGTATGCTGCTTTGTCCCTTTATACTAATTCAGTTTTTGTTTTTTTAGCACGGCTAGCTTTACCACACCACGATAATAATTGAGCGTTTCTCATTCATTCCTTCACATTTTGGGCTCAGCTACTTGAGATTACAAGAAGCATACCTAAATTGTGTCTCCATACTTCTGTTCTGTAACAAAGGTTACTTTGGGGGACATGCAGAATAGATTGAAGCAGAGCCCCTTTTCTCATGTCAATCCAAAGGCTTGCACTAGCCTTGGATGACTTCACTGAGGAGACCAAAGCAACGAAGCACAATGATGGAAGGAAAGGATGATTTACTGAATAATTAACTTCATAGTGACGGCTGTACATGTATCTTTAAACCTGTGAAGATACTTGTGTAAGAAGCAACACACTAGATGTTTGCAAATGCATAAATTGCCATCATTTTGTTAGCCATATATGCACGAACATTTGTTTTCAGTAATGTATTGGTGGAGATCATTTTGATCTATCTCACATCGAACTGATAGCTTCAGTTTACTTTATACACAACTGGTAAAAATCACAGTGCATGATGCACAAAAGGTGGTATCATGCACTAGAAGAAGATAACTTACTTTCTCAAGTGAAATAGGACAATTTTAGGCACAAGTCCCTTACAAACCGGAGCTTCTCACTGCAAGCTTTGTGGTTCCGATAAGGAACACGTCACCTTACGTGGGCAAAACAACATCCGCTCATCTTCTCGCCTTGAACTTTTGTTAGAGGCAACACAGACCAGTAAGAGTGTCTTGCTAAAATATGGAATTATTCTGGGTTCTTTTTGCATTTTCATACGTTAATTGAGTTCTCTAGGCATTTAATGTGGATAATTAAAATTTGAACTAAAGTCACAAGGTCTGGTGCATCAAAATGGGTTGAAAAATCATATAAGTTTCCATGGCTACTTTGGGCCCCATGTAAGATATGGGAATGGATTTCAAACATCTCGGGCTCTTGGCTCGGCCATATACATTGAGAAGCTTGGTTTTACATTCATGTATAAATCAAAAACTCGTCATAATTTCATGAAACTTGGCATGGTGTCATGACATGGCTCATATGTGCCCTGGTGAAAAAATGTCCGATTTGGGACAAGTTTTGGCACAAGCCCCATACAAACCTGAGCTTCTCACGGGAAGCTTTTGTGGTTTCGATATGGAACGCGTCACCTTATGTGGGCGAATCGACATCCGCTACATCCTCTCGTCTTGAACTATATATTTCTAGAGGCAACATATACCAAAATGAGTGTCGTTCCAAAATCTGAAATTATACATGGTTTGTTTGGCCTTTTTATACATTAATTGACTTTATATGCATTATTTAACGTGCATAATTCAAATTTGAACTACAATCACAAGGTCCGGTGCATCAAAATGGGTTGAAAATCATATAAGTGTACATGCATCTTTAGGATCCCATGCAAGATATGGGAATGAATTTCAAACATCTCGCGGTCTTGGCTCGGGCACACAAACATTGAGAAACTAGGGTTTTAAATCATGTATAAATCAAAATCTCGTCAGAAAATTCATGAAACTTGGCATGGTGTCATGACATGCAGGGCTCATATGTGCCGTGGTAAAATAATGTCCAATTTGGGACAAGTTTTGTCACAAGCCCCTCACAAACCTAAGCTTCTCACGGGAAGCTTTTGTGGTTTCGATATGGAAAGCGTCACCTTGTGTGGGCGAATCGACATCCGCTACATCTTCTCATCTTGAACTATATATTTCTAGAGGTAACATATACCAAAATGAGTGTCGTGCCAAAATATGAAATTATACATGGTTCATTTGGACTTTTTATGCATTAGTTGACTTTTATATGCATTATTTAATATGCATAATTCAAATCTGAACTACTAACACAAGGTCCGGTGCATCAAAATGGTTTGAAAACCATATTAGTGTGCATGCATCTTTAGGTCCCATGCAAGATATGAGAATGAATTTCAAACATCTCGGGGTCTTGGCTCGGCCACAGAAACATTGAGAACCTCGGGTTTTAAATCATGTAAATCAAAAACTCGTCAGAAGATTCATGAAACTTGGCATGATGTCATGAATATGGCACATAAAGGCGTCATAGCATTTTGTTCTCCTATTTGAGACTCGTTTTTAATATATTTTTTCTTTTAGAGCTAACATTGAGAATATTATGTTAAATTATAGTAAATCTAGAACTCACACAAAATTCAAGAAATTGGTCATGGCGTCATGATATAGCACAAATATGATGTGGTATTTTTCGTGTCCACTTTGGGAAAAGGTGGACACATTAATAGCGAACAAAAGATTTTTGGAACAAAGAACTATCATGTTTCCACGCAAACGGTTGCATTTTTTCAAACCGTGGGCGTTCTACTGCCCTTACATGCTGCCAAGCATCGCACTCTTTTATTGGCTAAGGCTTAGGAGGTGTCGTGCGAGCAGCTGCTTGAGTTGACAGGAGGCGTGCGAGCTGGCCTCCGCTGTGCAGGCTCATCGGGAGGCGTGCGGGCTGTACGCCGCAGGCTCACCGGGCAGCGAGCCCTTTGACATCCGTATCTGCCCTCCTCGCTTCCAACCTGTCCATCAATGGCGCCCGAGCCGCCGTTTAATAGGCAGATTTACTGCCCACTCACTCACAATCCTCTCTACATCTTCGCCTCCCATTCCCCTCCATCATTCAGAACTCCACGGCGATCTACGCCATGGTGCACAAGGATCATATGCCACTACTCTTCCGGTTTGGTGAAGTTGATACCGAGCCGGAAGAGATAGAACATAAAGACGAATGGGACGCCATGCACATGGCCCTGGAAGAGCTGCATGCCACAGCGGATGCTGCCCCGACGCACTCGCCAGCAACCATCTCCGCGCCCACGCCAGCAACCATCCCCGTGGCATTGACGGGCTGGTCGCCGAGCATCATCGCAGCGCTAGAAACCGCGGGCATCAAGGAGGTGCCCGTGGACCCGCGCGAGCTCGTGTACGTGCAAGCGCCAGCGCCTCCTCCTGCGCCCTGGCTCGTGCACGACCCTGAACACGCCACGCCAGTACCAGTGCGTGTGCCTCAACCAACCGCGCCCGTGCCCGTGCGCGTGCCTGCACCCTTCACGGGCCCCTCAGCGGATTGGGCCCCCGCCGTTGTCAGCTTCCTCGCAGCGCCGCCCCCCGGCCCCGCACCCGTCGATCGCACGACGACTGGATCTTTGATTGTGAAGTCCATAACATTCTGGTCTCATTTGAAGAACTGTACAACTGCGCCCCGGAGCACAAGAATGCCGCTGCAGGACGCCGCCGACTAGTTTTCTTTATGTTGTATCTCGATTGTATGAATGTAAAGTCAAAGCTTGACAGAATGAAATCTATGGTTTGATGAACTAAGTATTTATCTCTGAATTCACATAGCAAACAAAAACCATCATTGCTTTCTCTGAATAAACACTCATCACAAACGGTTCGGGTTGAATACCCGTATGCAGATCGACATCTATCTTTCCTTCGCCCGTAAGCCAAGTGAAAATATTGGCGCAAAGGATTGGTGCAATGCGTCATCGCAAACGTTTCTCTAATATGACCCGTGTGCCTAGTGCAGACAATCTGGGAAGATTTGCATCTCTCATATTGGGTAAATTGCCATGTGTCAAATCGGAAACATTGGCATCTGTCGATCTAGTAACATTGGCATTTGTCAACATTGTAGCACTGGCATTTGTCAAATTTCGCAGGAACAAAATCACAATTAGGGTGTATTCCAACTGAAATTCAGTAAACATTGATTTCATTCATACATTAAGCACTGGTCTTTGTACAATACAGTTCAAATCGAGAGCTGAACCGAAGAAACTTTTCCCCAATTGTTGCCAACCACGTACTGAAATAGCTAGTTCAACTATATATACTAGCTAATTTAAAGTACGTGGTACAGTTCAACCTTATCTATAGTTAGATAAACTGAAAAAAATAGCCCCTAAATACTAGTACTACGGAGGGGCTTTGTACCACTTCCAGCAGAATCAAGCGCGCTCAGCAAGAGCAAGTGGAGGAGGATCCTGCCGATGAGTTGGTGGAGTCGTGTCCCTTGCCTGCCAGTGCTGCCCTCCGGCGCTCAAGACGCCCCACCTCGAAGCGACGGGACTCGGCGTAGATCTCTGCATTCCGCGCCGTCGCTACGACTTCTCCTGCGGCCACGACGTCGGTGAGATTCTTCGTGTGCGCGACCTGGCGCTCCACCTCCTTCTCTAGGAAGTAGATGTAGCGCGCAAGGGTTGCGATGCAGAAGTCCGTCGGCAGGCCTTTGGCGGCCTCCACCTGCCGCATTCGGGCCGTTGTGGCAGAATGGGTGATGACCCCGCCGCCTGACGGCGGGGTCGTGGCAAAGACGGACGACGGTGGGGTGGCGGCCCCGGCGGCTGCCGACGTGTTGGCGGCCACGGCGGCCACCGGCAGCAGCTGCCTTCGGGCAGCGGTGGTGGAGCGTGTAGTTGGTGGCGTGCGCGCACCCACCAGGGACACCACGTGCACTACACGCTTCAGAGGACTGCCTCGCCAATGCGGTGAAGCCTCCCAGCTGGAGTTGTCCTCTGGCGGAGTGGCTGGGCGATGACGAACGACCGGTGCCATTGGCGATTGGGAGAGAAGCAAACTAGACAAGCTACGGGGAGGGAGGGCATGAAGGCAATGTGGAGTCGCCGGCCGTGAGGGTTTATATAGCAGGCCGGCAAGCATTGGGGATTTGGGGATTTCACTGAGCCGGGCGGGAAGCTAGAGCCATAGGACAGTATTGTGCGCCGGAACCTGCGCGGTTGTGCACGGGAACGGGCTCATCGAGCGGACGCGTGGCCAAAAGCGGTGCCGAAGCGTGCACTGGAAACCTCAGGAGGCAATGCGATGACAAGACGCAAGAGAGGAGGACGGGGTGATGCGCAGGCACACGGGTCATAATAATAAAATGTATGTGATATTAATACAAGAAAATGACACTTCCCAACATAGCGTCGGTAACAATTTCATCCATCGCTGACAATTTTTTGGCAGCAACCGTCTGCCAACAACCCACACAGCTTGTTAGTATGAATCGTTTGGGTTATTATTGGTCTTCCCACACAATTCTGATGAATGAACTGTTTGCCTGGTATCACACACACCTTGTTATGGTAACTCGTTTGTGTTCTAGCTCGATCAACGCAAATAGTTTGTCCGAATGAATTGTATGTCATACTTCACACACATATGTATTTTGAGAACCGTTTGTGTTATCTTGTCTAATCGCAAACAGTTCATAAGCACCAACTGTATGCCCTGCATCACACACACAACTATTTTATGAATCGTATTTGATGGATCCACCATCGCACACAATTCGTGGCATTAGCGACGGAGCTTGAACTATATCATTTGTGATTCATGCATCACACACAGTTTCGTCGAAGGGTCTCTGATTGTTGTGTTGTCTTTGGACCACCCTGCAGTAGTGACCCTGCAGCTGGAAGTGCCCCATCATCACAAACCAAATCAATACTATTGCTCAATATATCAAACTTATTAATGTTAGAGTTAGGAACAAAAAAGGAAGAGCCCACAACTTTCCTCTTAATGGTTTTGTTCCCTACAATGGCAACCCCTACTTGACTAGTTATATTAATAAGTTTGTTTTGATGACTATCATGGAAAGGTTTCTTGGAAGTATTACCTTGGAGTTTGCTCTGCATCTGCTCAGGTACCTCCAGATTTCTCCTCTTCTTTAGGTCTTGAGCAATCTCCACCATGGTTCTCCCTTTTAAATCCACTCTGGCACCTTTCCTGGCCACTTGGACAGGGCCCCAGTGCTTTTTGTTCTTGTCATCTCCTACCTGTGTTGCCATAAGAATTGATTTGTATGGTTTACCTTCTTCTCCATTGGTCCCTTCCATCTCTACATCTTTAGTGAAGTCTAGTTCATACCCTGTTTCTTCTTCCTCATCATCCAGTTCCATCTGTCCTAGAAGATCAAAGCAGCTTTCTTTATCTCCTTCTCTAGTGTTGATCCAGGACAGAAGATCCTTCCTCATTTCACCCACAACAACTTCAATGTTTCCCCGTAACACATCCTCATCATCTTGTGGCTCAGATTCTCCCACGCAAACTGACTTCCCTGCAGTTGAGTTTCTAGCATTTGGTCGAGACTTAGTCCCAGTGTTTCCATTAGCAGTGTCAGATGGTGCAACACCCCCTCCACTTTGCCCCTGTTGGTGTCCCGCACTGTTGTCAGTAGTGGTTGAACTCTGTCCTTTATCATTGATGGGTTTTTCACTATCTTGTATGGTATTCTCCTCCACTTCAATCCCGATCTGGTACAAGCTACAATTGATGCCAAACATCTTCTCAGCTAGGATTCTGGAGACATATCTTCATCTAATCTTGATTCTAACTACTTCATACAGGTTCTAGAACATCCCCATCCAGTCTACATCTAGCAGGAGCCCTAGTGGTGATGCAAACTGATCTAGAATTTTCCATTCACACTAGTAAGGTTGAAGTCATCTTAGTTTTAACCACACCTCCGTAAGTGATGTTGCAGCTTCAATTTCCCATTCCGTAGTTCCACATTGACCTGCACTCCTTCCTTAGACAAACCAAAGCAAGGGTACCCAGCTACTCCAGCTACTTTGATACGTGGTGGGAATTTGGCTAAGAAAGTCCACTCATCCAATTGCCTGATCTGCCAAGGCCAGTTTGTCTTATATATAATGCCAAACTCTTTAGCTAATTCTTCTCTGGTTATATCTCCTTCTTCAACATAAACTATGCCTACATTTTGCATCATGGATTTCCTAGCCTCAATATTGGGTCCTAGTTCAATGTGATGAAAACCTAGATAGGTAGCACCACGTCCCACATACTTGGCCACCTGATGAGCAAGTTTTCTGTCAGGACAATCTGCAACTTCATGATCCTTCTTCTTACATATGAAGAAAACTCTGTCATCTGTGTTGGAACACGCGGTACGCTACGCTAGCACCAAATAAAAATTTCTACTGCGCACCCAAGAACATGCTGCTGGAAATAGATCACGGGATCGTGTTTACCACTAGACGCGTAGTCACCGCAGCGGAAGTAGAGGTTGTGATGCGTGTAGCCGATCAGCCTATTCGTCTCCTCCTGTAGCCGATCTCCCACGAGCAGCGATCTCCCACGAACAGCTCCTCGCGGATCCCTCGAACGGTTTGTCCAAGCATCGTAGATGCGATGCCTCCAAGCTATCCACATGTACGGGGGCAGCGTCGGGCGGCGGTGCTAGGTCTGAACGCACGGCATGGTGGCATGGGGAGTGGTGGTGGCTATCGAGGGGAGAAAAAGATCAACCCTGAAAGGTGTGCCCAATCCCCTTTATATAGACCTCCGAGGTGGGCTCAACACTTGAGGCCCATGACGAGTCTAGTCCCATTTTCCATTCGGATCCAATCCAAATGGGCTGGAATCCCTTAAGTGTGCGACCCTATAGGTTCACGTACCCATGGACACAACCCGAGTCGATAGTCGGTAGCGGCTTCTAGCAGAACGTGCCAACTCCCATGTATGCGCGAAGTCGTTAGACGAACCTCGACAATGTGTCATATACAACATTTCTTTTGCCTCATGATATATGTTGTCGAGCTCAAGGAGAGTACTTGTCACCCTTGTGGTAGCTCGATATCTCTTCTCGAAACCATGATGCAGATTCACAAACTGGGTTAACACTTAACCCATGTCGCATGGCCATGCTTTCTGAATCTGATCACTCGAGAGGGCCTAGAGAATATTCTTCCTTACGGAGGGGAAAATCCCATCTTGGTCAACCATGTGTCGCAGCATGTCTCATGACTCACTCGAAAGCTACCTTCATAACTACCCAGTTACGGAGTAGTGTTTGATAGACCCTAAGTAACACTAATAGGAGAAAGGCTAGTAGTAGCGCTGAAATTGGGGTAGCAGTAGCGCGGGTGCCGGCGCTACTAGTACGGCGCTACAGCTAACCTGTAGCAGTAACGTTGGTTTACCCGCGCTACTGCTATCCTACTTAGCAATAGCGTTGGTCCGGTCCAACGCTACTGCTACTTAGCTACCGCTATATAGTGGTAGCGCTGGCAACCTGCGCTACTGCTTCCTCCTAAAGAGCGCTACTGCTATATTTACGCATTTCCATATTTTTTTCTACTACGTATTTGCGCTGTATTTGTATATGTTTTATATAGTATTATAATCATATCAGAGACATGCAATATGCTCATCATATCATACACATAATAGCCTCATCATATCATCACATCATCCAACACAAATCATATTGTCTCATCATAATCACGATATAGCGATACAAGTTAAGTGTCGACATGTCTCGAATGCATGCAACTGCATGGTCATCACATACACATGTCTCATCATCTATATCTAAGCAAAGATATAGAAGAGAAGAGCGATCACTATGAGCAAGAGCGCGATAATGTAGTTTTTGAGGCGCCGGTTCCGATCCCCCTCTCGCGCTAGCGTGCACCACCTCAAGTAACTATCTTCCGCTTCGGGTCTGCTATCAAACCTTCTCTGGCTACCGCCTGGAAACTGGTACACTTGGGCCTAACACTCAGGCCACTCGTCGTACACTCCTGGAACCTTCCCTACATACACGGCGTAGCACTTCTTCGCCATCGATGATTTATGTACCTGCATCGTCACATGAGTCGATAATATGCAACATCATATATAGTTGAGCAATAGAAAGAGACAGAGTTAGCAGAAATAGAAGCAACATATCATAAGCATAAATAACAAAGTTCATCGTACCCAAACTACCCTAACTAGAGTGATCTTCGCTAGTTGAGGAGGATGGTTTAATTACATCACAAAGTTTCATCGAGCATAACTCAAAGTTTCGTCATAGAGAAAGTAGTGACTAAACGGACACATTGTCATATATCGTCAATCACTCGAACATGTCATCCCATCCTTCGAAATCAGGGAGGAAGGACCCGAGCGAACTGAAAGGCTTCAGGTCGAGATGCTGAGCGGCTACGTGTGTTCGGACGTCTTCCCGCGACATTTGCCCTTCTTCGTTGAACATCCCTGTTTTTTCGACAACCTCCTTCATGATGACTTGGGAAAGTTCACGCTGGATGTGATAGAACTCAGCTCGGAGTCGATGATCCGGTACATTTCCTAGTTTCTTTACCCATTGCAGAATATCGGCATCGCCGGATTTAGGTGACACGCGAAGGTTATGGCAATCCCGTCTGTACTCCAGCATGTGGTGGAGGACATAGAATCCATCACTGAGAGTACCTCTCGGTTTCTGGATGCAGCAGAAGTCGATCTTATGGCTAAAGCAGGGCATGCTCTTCCTTGTCTTCTTGACCGTGATCTCTCCACCCCGTTGGCCGTAGCTTAAGATAGCACTGTCGAGAATAGCCTTGATGTGGGTGTAATCCTTTTTCTTTATGTTCTTCGACGAGTCCAAGTAAAGAGCGTGGGAGAATCGGGGGTAAAGAATGATGAGGACGGCGCGCCCCTCGCTGCTCAAAATAAGAACACCTCAAATTAGCCTCCACGCCTGCAAATGAATGATTGAAATCGAAGGAAGGATATCCACGGATGACTTACATGGGATGATAAGGCAGGAGAATCGACTCCTTGTCCTTATTGGCGACCATGAAATCGGCGATGTAGTTCCTTGCATATTCACGATGCTTTGTGCAGACTGCCAAGAAGCCCTCGTGCATAAAGTATGGGTCAGTGACACAGATATAAGATATTTGCTCGCGCCTGATGATGTAGTTCATGTACATTGCATACAGGCGGACGAACGTAAAATCCAGCCTGATCATGTGAAACATGTCGAAGATGTAATCGAATCGAAGAAAGAACTTATCCGCGGGGAATGTCTGGACGTATAACCTTTGCTGCGGCACGTTAACCACGTAGAGCGGTTATCGTGGATTTGTCGAGGCGATAAGGCTTTTCTCTCTCAACAGCACATCGTCATGAAGTCTCCTTAGATCGCGGTCTATGGCCTCTACCACTTCCTTAGGTAGGATCGGATCACCGGCGATATGGTATTTGGCCGCACCTTTGATAGGTATATGGTCTTCAACTCGAGCTGCGGAGGCGGCTGGCTCATAGAAGCAGCTTTGCCGCCATTAGGGCCTTTCTTCGCTCTCTTCCTATGCTTCTTTGGTACCGAAAGTGAGCCTATCATATCGTCCCTGACCACCGCCCCCAGTGTTGTCGGGCTCAGCAATAATGACCGACCCTCATGTTGTTGTTGCTGGGTTGAGGCGGCATCTAGAGGCGTGTCCTGCGAGGATTGCAGGAAGAGAGACTTCTTGCAATCAGCCTTAAGACGTTCCTCCTCCGGCAATTCAGGCATCAACTCATCACGCTCAAACCCTGAGTCATACTGCTGAGCCATCAATAATTCTTCGTCATAGCTGCCTGTGCCGGAATTGTTGAGAAACCGTAGAGGGTCATAATTCTCGTCCATGGCATCATGCATTGCTTCTTCGACGGCGACGGCATCATCAGTCACTAATGGAGCCTCTTCCTCACGCTGTCCGCCATAACCCGGCACGACAGGCGCCGCTAATTGGGTAGGTGGGGTGGTGGTGTCCATACCTTGCTGAGGCTGCTTGGTCGTGGGTGTGCTCCCGGCCGTCTCCAGACGAAGGAGATTCTTAGGCCACAACAGGACCCAACTCTTGCAATTGCCAAGCCATGATGGGGTCTCGTCGTCATCTCCCCCTTGTAGTACCGGAGGAGCCAAATTCTCATAGCCCGCTTTGATACTAGCCACGGAAACCTTGAAGACACCATGGGGCATCGGCCGGTTGTGGAAAAATTGTTCCTTCGGCTTCACTATCGTCGCCTTTCCCACGTCCGCCTTCTGGCTGCCGATGATGTACAGTATGGTGCACGGGGTTTCGTCGGCCTGCGAAGACATGTCTACGACATGAGATATCTGAAAGGCAACGGAAACGGGAGATTACACATGTATTGAAGAGGGCCGGTGTGACAGGTAGTTACCTTGAGGGCGTCGAGCTAGGCCTAAGATGAAGCCTCGCCGAGTGCGCCAGAGATGGAGGACGGGCTGCTATGAGCAGGTGCGGGAGCAGGTGCGGTTGCATGAGCAGGTGCTGGCGGTGCAACGCTAAACGAGATGCTCCCGACGAAGCTTGGAAGGGGAAAGTCCTTTGCCTCTTTACCTGGATTTTGCTTCTGCCATTCCATGACAGCCGGAATCAAGGAACTAAACGAAGATACCATTTCCTCTCTTGCGCAAGCTACCGCTGCTTGGACTGCCTCTGTAATAGCCCGGGACCGACACTCCAGAAGATTCCCGTTTTATTCTGTTGTCATCATGTGATTTGTTTGGTTGTCGCATTCATCATCGCATCATTCGCATCATCTGCATAGCATCGGCAACTTCGTTGCCATCATTTTTCAAAACTTGCATCCGTTCGTAGTCGCCGGTTCTCTCCGTTCTTGTCATCGATCGTTTCGAGACCAATCACACACACGCGCGCCCGCGGCATTGTAAAAATATTATTTTTTAAAGTGCGTGAAATGTTTTCTATGAATGGGTCGAAAGTTGGCGTGCGATCTTGATATAGAGTAGGTAGACCGCTTGCCAAATTTCGTCGCATTCAGAGGTCGTTTGATACCCGAACCATTATATATATAGCGGCACTAGTAGCCGGTTTAAATCGCAGATGTTTTCGGTTTTAAAAACTCTGTGCCAGGCCGCAACCTTCCCTCTCATCTCATCCCAAGGCCTTCTACACAGCCCAACCAGCCCATCCTAACCTGCCCCTCCGACCGGACCGTCTGATCGCAATCGGAGGATCAAAAACTGTGCAAGAACCCCCTAACCCTAGCCCCCTTGCTATATATAGACTCCTCTAGTCCATTTTTGGACATTCCTAAATAAAACCTAGCCCTAAACCTACCCCCAACCATCAGCCGCAGCCCCGCACCTCATAGCCGCCACCGCTCCATCGTTTTCCGCGCCAAGCTAGCCACCGACCGACACTTGTCGCGCCAGATTCCACCGCGCCGCCGCTCCTAGCCAGTCAGAGGCCGCCATCTGTCCTCCCCCATGCCTCCAGCCACTGTGGCCCGGGTCTGGCCCTCCCGGGGCCCGACCGAGCGCGCCGCCGCCCGCCCGGGCCCGATCTAGGCCGAGCTCGCCCGCCCCGCACCCGAGCACCACCCATGGCTGCCCTTGCCTCGCGCCCGACGCCGCCGCTGCCGACCGGTCGCCCGCAGCCTCGCCGGACCTCGCTGGCGACAAGCAGGTCGAGCCTGCCGGACCCCCCTCCTCCCTCTCCTTCCTTCCGTGCTTTCCCTTCTTCCTCTAATCTCTTCGCTCCCTCTCTTTTCTTATCTTAGGAACCTCCCATGGTTCCATGGTCGCCGCCTCAAATCCCATCGCCGGTGTCGCCGGGACCTTCTTCCGCGCCCGGATCCGGCTTCCCCATGCCCAGATCCATCCATTCTGGCTGTCCACAAGCCTCCCTTGCCGCCGCATGCCGCGCGCGGGTGCCGCTGTAGTTCCTGCTGCCAGGGCCGCCTTGCCCTTCTGCTCGTGTGGGAGGACGGGGACGCGCCCGTTGACCCGCGCTTGGGCCGCCGCCAGCGCATGGGCCGCATCCAGCGAACTGGCCCATCCCGGCCACCACGAGGCCCAGCTCCACAGCCTCGCCGACCTGGGCCGAAGCCCACTAAGGTGAGCTGTTGCCCCGCCTATCCCTCACCCAGGCGCACTTTTGTTATGTTACGCCCGTCGCTTTGTGCTGTGCCAGATTTGGCCCGTTCTGTTGGATGCTAAATGTCGCCCCTGCGTAATTTAGTTATGTTTCACTCGATCAATGGCTTAGCCCGTTAGACAGATTCGGCCCGTGGAGTATTTTTTTTACTGTCTGCGAATTTCTCTATTTATCCAGGGAATTACTGTTTTATAGAAAAGGCCTCCATGTTCATGCAATTAATAAGTCACAAACCGTGCATCGGATTAAAATGATTTAAACATGAAAAATGCTTAGAATTTCGTGTAGTTTCACAATATCACACTTTCATGAATGTTAAAAATGTTTAACTTGCTGTTTTCATGTAATTTACGTAAATGCCATGTGAAATGATTTATTTCGTAACTAAATAACCGTAGCTCCGTTTAAAATGATCTACATATGTAACTTGACTAGAAAAACATGTAGAAGCACTTGGTCCACTTTATTTTCATGTTTAATAAATATAAAATTGTGTTAGGACAGATCTGTACCAAATTCATAATTTGCATGTGGGGTCATTTTGGAAATGCTATATGTTGCTTCCGGCCTCATTTAAAATGCCTAGATGACGTAGTTATTCATGCTTCACCTCTTGCCATGATTAACACCATTTAAAATGATTGTTTAGTTAAAACAACATTAACCGCATTCCTCTTAATATGGAGATTTATTATTTTGTTATATGTATGACCTCCTTCTCCATTTAAAACTGCTTTAATTCCATCTTCACCTTATGCCATGACCACCCATGTTAAACAACATTTAATATTGATGAGTACCTAAACGAGAGTGAACTAAATGATTCGAATGTGGAGTTTCGTCAATATGCAACCTGTTGCATATTGAGCTTCACTTAATGTGTAGTGTTTGACTGTTGCATCTTGCCATGCCATGCCTTGCATATTTAAACCTGACATGCATCATCATTGCTTGTGCATCATGTCATGCATATGTTGTGGTATTTATCGTGTGTTGATTATTTGTTTTCGGATTGCTTCTTCTTGATAGAGTTCCGAAAGCGTTCGGAGTGTGAGGATTCGTTCGACTACGTCTCGTTCGTATGCTTCATGGACTCGATCTTCTTCCAAGCGGGATCTCAGGCAAGATGACCATTTCCCTGGATACCATTACTATCATTGCCATGCTAGTTGTCTCGTTTCTATCGCTTGTCTCGCTACCTACCACTTGTTTGTCAAGCTTCCCAAAATGCCATGATAAGCCTCTAACCCACCACTTCCCAGCAAACCATTGTTTGGCTATGTTACCGCTTGCTCAGCCCTTCTTATAGCGTTGCTAGTTGCAGGTGCAAGTCTTTCCATGTGCCAACATGGATATTTTTGATATATCACAATATTATTGCTATTTAATTTAATGCACATATATACTTGGTAAACGGTGGAAGGCTCGGCCTTTTGCTTGGTGTTTTGTTCCACTTTTGCCGCCCTAGTTACTTTTGTACCGGTGTTATGTTATATATTGAGCGCTCCTAACATGCTCGGGGTTGTTATGGGGACCCCCTTGATTTTTGTTTTGGGATAAAACTCATCTGGCAAGGCCCAACATTGGTACTATATTTTCTCAACATAATAATACTGAACACCGTTAGTAATGCATAGGGAGTTAGCGCTACCCGCGGATTAATCAACATAATACAGGGGGCCCAGTGTTGATGGTGTTGGTCCCAAACGGGCTGCCTGCGGGGCCGCCTCGAGGAAACTCGGGGATTGGTTTTACTCGTAGCTAGTCCCATCCGGTTGTGCCCTGAGAACGAGATACGCGGCTCCTATCGGGATTGTAGCCACGTCGGGCGGCCTTGCTAGATTTGTTTTACCTTTCTCGAACGTCTTGTGCGTGGGATTTCGAGGACACTTCGGGCTATCTCGAGGTTGAGATTTTCCATCGGGATTCCGCAAATACTACGGGTTATCCCGCGGTTGAGGAATTCCAACTTAGCTTGTGGTTAGTTTGTGATGGATGAGTTGGAGCACCCCTGCAGGGTTAAATCTTTCATGAGAGCCGTGCCCGCGGTTATGTGGCAACTTGGAAATTTGTTTAACATCCGGTCATAGAAAACTCAAAGTAAACTCTAATAAAATACACCAACCGTGTGCGTAACCGTGACTGTCTCTTCTCGTAAATTTCTGATCCGAGAGAGAACACGGTGGGGTTATGTTTGACTCGTAAGTAGGTGTTCAGGATCACTTAGTGATCATTACTAGTTCGCGTCCGTTTATGCGACGATCACCCCCCTTTATTCTTGTACTCGTAAGTTAGCCACTCAAATAATGCTTAGTGCTTGTTGCAGCCTCACCACTTAACCATACCTCACCCATTAAGCTTTAATAGTCTTGATACCCTTGGAAATGAGATTGCTGAGTCCCAGTGGCTCACAGATTACTACAACAATAGTTGCAGGTACAAGTAATGAGATGATATGACATGAGCGCGATGCTTGTTTGATTTGGAGTTCTTCTTCTTCTTCATCGATCTAGGATGGGTTCCCGGCCTGCAACCTGGGATAGCAAGGGTGGATGTCATTTTATTGTTTGATTTTGTCCGTAGTCAGACCCTACTCTTCTGTATGATGATTGTATATGTTGTTGTATAGATGTGATCTTGATTTAGTTTGTGGCGAGTGTAAGCCAATTCCATATACTCATGTCTTCTTTACATGTACTTGTAATGATATCCATTCTTGCGAAACGACGAGATGCGCTTCTATCCCTGTCGAGGTCCTCGAGCCAAAATAAGGATAGGACCGCATCTTGGGCGTTACAGCCTCCCTCACCAACTCAGGTCGTATCGCTTCTTTGGTCTCAGCTGATTTCTTATCGACCGCAAGCTCAACCTTCTTATCGACTGCAATCTCAACCTTCTTATCGACCGCAATCTCAACCTTCTTGTCTATGTTTATTTCGTTTAACCTCCATCTTTCCTTTCTCTCCTGGGCGTCCTCGCGGTAGTAGTGCTTCCACGTGGCGCCGTCTCCGATGCCATGCACGCGTCCATACGACGGCCGAGTGTCCACCGGGAGTCTTTTCAATACGTTCAAGGCCCGGTTGAAAGGGGTGTCCCACTTGGGCCTCGCCGACGCCTCAGACAGCGAGTCACTTTCGGCCGCAATCCTGTGCTGCTCTTTCTGCAAAAGGAACGTGGATCGTTTACAAATTTGACTAAACATGCAGTCGAATTGATCAGAAGCTAAAATTAGGGGGTCAATTAATAATTACCAGCAGTCTCATGAACTCCCTCATGACCGCGTCCGTTTCGAAAACCTTGTTGATTGGGTCCCAACGGTATCGGGCCCTGATGACGTCACGCTCCCGCGGGACGGTGAACTCCGCCAAGGGGTCTGGGATCCCCAGACTTTCGCGTTCCGTGTCCTCCTTGTCCCATATGTGCCTCTTCCCCGAGTAACCACGGCTCCCGAGGCGGTGGTACCCCATGTTCCTTTCTTGAAGCCCCTTCATGTGCTCCGACTTTTCTTTGGTAGCTTGGGCAATGCAAGCCGCCTTGAATATTTTGAACTGCTCTTCCGTAATTGTCGGATTATCCTTTACAATCTCGGAGTAGGGTTGCTTTTTGACGATGATCCCATGTTTCACCCTAACTTTCCAGGCAGACAACGCGTTGCTAAAGTTGCCCATGGCTTTGTTGTTTATCTTCTTCATTGCCGGGTCTTGCCACAGTCTAGGATACTTGGATTCATCCCGGCCCGGGAACAAGAAACTCCGGTGCAGCTTCGTTAGGAGGAAGTGCTCCATATTCGGTATCTTCCTTAATTTTCCGTCGTTGATGGTGGCGGTTTCCCGTAGGATGCAGCCTATTTGATTGCCGTAGCACATGCATGCTTCCTCAGGCTGTTTTGGCTCGAAATTGTCGGGGTCCATCTCCGTAACCACCAGTCTAGTAGTGCTGAGCTGGTTTGGGCGTCGTATCCTCTTCGATTGCGGTTCTGTACCGGCTAAATTGCCAGCATCGGTGCCGGTGTCGGCGCCGGTGTCGGCGCCGGTGTCATTTTATTTTCTTTTTCTTTTTTACCTTTCTCCTTTTTATTTTTATCTTATTTTTTCATTTTATTTTTGTTTTTGTTTTTGTCACTTTGAAAAATGACCGATATGCATGATGTGAAGGGCCATATATATTATATCATTTGACCGATAACGGTTAATTAAGTGTGTATACAAAATAGGAACATATTGTCGGGACCCCGATCCTAAGCCATAAGAATCTAGCATGTAACACATCACATTGCGGCCTCACGCACGGTTATCCCCACGGCTGCCACCTTACCTTGGCCGGGACTGTTTGCGTCTTTTGGCTCATGTATGTAAATATGTCGCTAGCATTCAAATGTCAAAGAACCCGGGTCGACATGACTAGTCATAGAACCCAAGTGGCACATCTGTACAGGGACAGGCATACGTAACCCAACAATGCATGTGTCGGTCATCAGCGTGTGTAGACGAGTCATAGCAAGCTACAGGGACTCCATTACGTCGTGAGACATATCTGTCATCAACGGTACGTAGACGAGTCGTAGGAGGCTACATGGAGTCCATTACACTGCGAGACATTTCCCCGAAGGGACAGACACAGCAGCAAAGAAGGATACATGCCGGTCAATTAATGCGTCCGGAGCAGTAGTAAGCTACCAAGGCTCAGTGGAAGCACAAAGAGGCATTTCCCCGTAAAGAGTACTACTAAGGCACACAACTAGGTGTCGAATCCCATACATACCGTTACACGTCACACGTACGCACGACATGTCCGATATGCATAGATACAACTATGGCATCACAACATAACCATACAACAACACAACATTTATTTAGAAGGCTCAGAAGAGCCTTGCATAATATGTTCATACAGGTAGGGGTCACATGACCCGACACTCAAGTCATACAAACAAAGTCTTACAAACCAAGCGGAAGCTTAAAGCCGTCTGAGTACAGACAGGTGAAAGGTAAAAGGCATAAAGCCTGGCTATCTACAGCCCAACCCAGGGCATCATATCGTAGCTGGGATACCAGCTACTCGGCGTCATCGACATCTAGGTAGAACCCACCAGATGGGTCCAGGTTATCATCTGCAATAGTTATTAAGCAAACATGAGTACAAACGTACTCAACAAGTCTTTAAATCAGACCTAGTCTATTCATGCTCATGTATCAACAAGGGGGAGTAGTGGAGTTTATGCAGCAAGCCAGCTTTGACTCTTGGCTAACCTGTACTACGACTACATGTTCTTTGAACAAGTTTTGAGATAGCGCACACGAGTCCACTAACACCACATCAATACTCTATTATGGATCCGCCCCCGTCACCTACGAGAGTGCTATCCACGGTACTCACACTTGTCTTGATACTTTTATGAGTAGCCATTAAATTTTCTATGAACAACATAAGTTTGCAAGTTGTCCATATCCGAGGACGCGGCTATTCGAACAGATTCATACTGTGGGGACCCCGACTCATAAGTCGTGATCACCGAATGCACGTGTACAGTGATCCCAGAGATCAATGCTCACTGAACACACAGAAGCTGAATAACAAGAGTCTTACATCCACATTTAGCGTCTTACACAAATAAAGACCATGAAGGTCTAGTCTTACATTGATAGGGCCATAAGGGCCGAACACTTAAACATAACAAGCAGCGGAAATCTTGATCGAAAGCGTGAACCCATGCCATCTACCTTAAACCTACAGGCATTCTGACTGGGAAGCGTCCTAGTTCGCATGTTCGTCACCAACGAACTCTTTGCCATATTCCTGCTCTTCCATGCCTGGCCAATTAAATAACCAGTGGCAAGCCAATGAGTACTTTGAATGTACTCGCAAGCAACCCAAGTTCTGGGACAAGGTATAACAATGCATGATATAGCACTATGTAGGTAAGTTTTGCAGAAAGTTAATTTTGAAATGCAATGATATGATCAAGTAACTTGAGTAAGCATGCATCAATTGTTAACGGGTACTCATGTGAACAAGTCTCAGTTATCATTATAAGCAGGGGTTGAACATCTCATGCTCATCATCATGCCAAGTCATCGGACTTAGCTCAAGTATCACCTTTATCACCAACACGCACACACACCAGTTTGTGAAAACATTTGGACGTAGCACAAGAGCGGTCATCCAACTGTCCTTGACCGTGGACACACCTATTTGAATAGTTTTACACTCTGCAGAGGTTGCACACTTTACCCACAAGACTCGGGGAACTTCCGTGTCATCCATGACTCGCGGTATATTACATACCCGAGGTAAGCACCCGAACAATGCCTTTACCCTAGCGATACTAAACAAAGATACCACTCGTTGGTCCGTGTCTTCATGATGTACAAACACGAGCCTTGCTCTACACAGTACCATCCAGGAAGGAACACAACGGTGTGCCTGGTGCCTGTAAAGACAGCGCATGGTCGCCCTACCAGGCATGACCCCGTATCGAGAGTGACCATGCCACTCCCGCCACTAGTAATGCGGGCTCTATGCTAGTACCCACCAAGGTAATCAACAAAGCCCCGTCCCATAAGGGGTATCGTGGTCGTACATGTAAGGTTGGAATAACGGTCGCAACTTACACCAATCCGTTTTCGAAAACCACACACACTCACTTGCTCCAGTGCACCACTTCTTTATCAAGTGGCCACCTAGCTCATCATCATCTCCCTCGGGCATTAGTGGCACCCGACGGGGTTTTCGAAAAGTCTTTGAAATCATTTTGTTTCCATCACCATGCATATTCCCATCCCACCTGCGTAGCACTACTAGCAACCTAACTACTCCCACCCGCACAACCCTCATAAGAAGGTAGGGTCATGCACGATGCAAGTATCAACAAGAAAGTATCGGAGGCACCCCACCGAAGGGGGTACCACATCATCATGATCATCATCGGAACATAAAGTGCTATATGACATGCATGAAAAGTTTCTTAACATGGTCAAGGGGCTGCTTGCCTGGCTCAACAAAGTCTTCGGGGTCTTCAAAGTCTTCGTGTCCAATCCCCTCGTCAACAACACAATCTATCGTCGCGGAATAAACGGGCAAAAATAAGCATCACACAAAAACAGAGCACAATCCTTACATCTAAAATGTTACACTACTCTGATAAATACTACAAGCTATTCTAAAAAAGTTTGTCTAAGGTTTTGTTGTGAAAAACATTTTGAAAACTATTTAAGCAGAGGCTAAAAATATTAAAAACTAGATTTTAATTAAAACCACTATGTAAAACATTTACACAAAAATGCACAAGTGGCACTGTTAAATTCTACAGATTATTCTAAGATTTATGGTGGAAAAATAATGGGCATTGGATTTTTATTTGGAGCTATGGGATTTTTGGAAAACTAACAGAAAAGGAAAAAGAAAAAGGGCACTGTGCCCTGGGCCAGATCTGGCCGCAACTGGGCCGGCCCAGAGCAAATTAGCCCCAGGCGAACCGGTGCGCCCGCGCTCGCCAGGTTCAAACCTGACGGGCGGGGCCCGGGCGCCAGTGAGAGAGAGAGCGAGAGGCGGGTGAGACAGAGGCCGACAGGTGGGGGCCACCTATCGGGTTCGTCTCCCTCCTCTGGACAGAGGGAGGCGGGGCTCACCGGCGACAGTGCGGGGCACGACAGGGCTTGGCGATGGGGGAATGGAACCAGGACGTCGCCGCCTGTCGGTCGGTGGAGGAGGCGGACGGGGAGGAGCAGCAGGTCGCCGGCGACGAGGTCCCGTGGCGGAGAGGCCTCGGGTGGTGGTTGCCATTTGGCCAAAATACCTAGCACAAAAATACCAACATATTTTATGGAATGTAGTTTGAATATTCAAACTTCCGCAAAAAGTTTCAGCATTTTTGGACATCTAAAATAATTATAGTGCTTTATTTATCATTTTCAGTAGCATTAAAAGGTTATTTTAAAATTCTATAATTGTTGTGAAAAATAAAATGTCCCCTGATATGTTGTTGCCAACATTTATCAGAATTAATGAACATTTGTGAAGGGCATTTTGGATTGATTGAAAAATCACAACTATTTGAATTGTTTAGTTAGGTGAGGTGCTAGGGTTTCTGTTAATCCCCATTTCAAGTTGATGAAATGTAAACATGATGCACACTCTAGCCAGCACAATGCAAGGGGAAAAACTAGGGATGTGACACATATATATAAATGATGGTTTGCTTCTTCTTCGTCGCCGATAACGGTTAAGTGCGTCGACGCTTTCCTTTCTGAGTGAGCTTCTTTCCTTTCTTGTTTGCTGCCGAGTAATTGTGTCCCTCATTATGACTTTTCTTTTCCATGGAGTGCGATTTTTCTTAGGTAATGTAGTCTTGCTTCTTCTTTTGACATATGCTTCATCGTCATCGTCATCTTCCCTCATCGGGTCGCCATACTGGTCGTAGTCTTCCTCGTTAGCGACCCCGTCCATTCTGACGATGCTCCTTTTGCCTCTCCTTGCGACAACACGGCTCGGATTGCTCAGGTCGGTTATGAAGAAGCATTGTGTCACGTGCTTAGCGTGTACCCATGGCTCAGTTTTGGCGATGACGTTAACGTTCACGTTAGCACTCTTCACGTCGGGTATAGACATGGTAGTGAAATACTTGTTTTGTCTGACGACGGACTTAGCCCTTCTGACATGGAACATCGTCGCACTGTGCAGTCCAGTGTAGTCAAGCTCCTACATCTCTTTGACCCTTCCATAGTATCTTTCTGTTGTGCCATTATCGCCGGTCATGAATTCCATCGTCCCCACTGAGTTCTGGTAATCACTGTTTATGTCTTTGGCCTCCATGTAAAACGTGTATCCATTGATATCATATGCCTGATAGGTCTTGAGGTTGGCTGCAGGGCCATGTGCTAAGGCGTGTATGAGCAATCCGTCTTCACTGCCCTCTTCCGGGGGATTAGCAAGAACATGCTCTTTGAACCAACGCAAGCATGTGGAGTTGTGCTCTCTAGTAACTTTGGCGTCTGTCTTGTGTAGCCCCTGGTCATGATACTTCTTTACGATGGTTTCTTTGTGTAGTTCCATCAAAGGATCTACCACGTCTAGGTGCTATAGCACTACTAAGTTTGCCATGTCCAAGTCGTTGCGTCTACCCGAGTAGTCCACATGCAATTCCCTCCAACCGTTCGTGTGACCTTCTCCTTCGAGCCTCCCAAGGTGCTTGTTGACGGGCAAACCAACAATAGGGTTTTCGTCGCTTAGATAATTCTTGCAGAAGGAGATGCACTCTTGGGTCAGATAGCCCTGCACGATGCTTCCATCCAAACAGGACATGTTACGAACGAATCCTTTGAGGACCCCATTCATCCTCTCGAACGACATCATGTTGTGAAGGAACGACGGCACGAGGTCGATGATGTCGTCCACAATGTGGACACACAGATGCACCATGACGTCAAAGAATGCGGGCGGGAAGTAAATCTCAAGCTCATTTAGTATGACAACGATCTCTTCTTGTAACCTTCGGAGCTGCTTCACACTGACCGACTTTCGAGAGATAACATCAAAAAAGTTGCACAAACCAATAAGCGTTTCACGGACGTGCTCGTCCATTATACCTCTAAGGGCAACCGGAAGGATCTGTGTCATCATCACGTGACAGTCATGAGACTTCATCCCATTGAACCGTTTCTTCTTGGTGTCTAGAAATCTGCTTATCTTCCCACAGTAACCGGAACTAACTTTGATTCCGGTAAGGCACTTGAAGAATTGATCGATCTCCTTCAGACTTAAGGTGAAGAAAGAAGGGTGGCAATAATTCTCGTCCTTCTTGTTGACTTTTCTGCCCTTGTCCCCCGCCTCCGTCTTCGTCTCCGTTGACTTTTTATGGGGCGGCATGTGCAGATCTGCCCTAATTTTCAAATCTTCCAAGTCTCTTCTTGCCTTCGGCCCATCCTTAGTCTTATCTGGCATGTTCATCTGTGTCGCAAGCAAGCTCTCAAGGATATTCTTCGTGATATGCATTTGATCAAGGCAATGAGGCGTGTCGAGTTTGGGCCAGTACGGCAAGTCCCAGAAAACAGACCTTGTTTTCCATACCTTCAGCAGCGGCTCCGGCGCCTTTTTCATCGTCTTTCCTGGCGCGGGGCACTGTTCCTAGTTTTTGAACAGCTCATCGATTTCGGCACCGCTCCGCTTACGTGGAGGTCCTCGATGCTCAGCCTCACCATTAAATAGATCTCCATGGTTTCTCCACGGGTCGTCCTGCGCGAGCCATCTTCGATGCCCCATGTACACGATTTTTCCAGACCCGTCGTCTTTTGTTGACGTTAGCTGCTGAGACGTTGTATCATCCATGCACCGCGTGCATCCGCAATATCCGTGGCACACCTATCCTGATACATATCCATAACCGAGATAGTCGTGCACCATCATCATCAGCATGGCTCTCATATAGAAATACTCGCCTTTACTGGCTTCCCATGTCTTGTCCGGTGTTTTCCATAACGTGTCTAACTCCTCTTGAAGTAGCCCCAGATACATATTAATATTATTTCCCGGTTGTCTTGGCCCTTGAATCAACATGCTCATGTTTATGTACTTTGACTTCATGCTCAACCAAGGGGGGAGGTTGTACATCCATACAAACACGGGCCATGTGCTATGGTTGGTGTTCTGGTTGCCAAACGGATTCATGCCATCGATACTGGCGCCAAGCACGATGTTCCTTGCATCATCTGCGAAATATCCATATTCCGCGTTGAATGCTCGCTACTGGCTAGCATCCGCGAGGTGTCTCAGCTTCGGGTCATCTCCGTCGTCGTGCTTCACCCTCTCCGCGTGCCAGCGCATGAGCTTTGCTTCCTTAGGATCTACGAAATAACGCTGCAGACATGGAGTGATCGGTAAGTACCACACAACTTTCTGAGGATATTTCTTCCCGGCCTTCTTGTATCGAGAAGCATTGCACACCGGACAACTGGTTTTTTCCGCGTGCTCCTTCCGATAAATGATGCAATCGTTGATGAATGCATGGTATCTAATGTGGGGCAGATCAAGAGTGTCGGCGTTCTAGGACTGGGGGTACCCAGACCTGCCTGCCTGCGGCCCAGTGCGTGGCCCACCTCGAAGGCCCGATACGGCCCTAGAACAAGCCCTCCATGTCAAGGCCCTCGCGGGAGCCCCCGCCTCGCGAGGAGGACAACGCCAAGACCTCCGAAGGAATGGCATCCCCCCAAACTGCCTCCCGAGGAGCGGAGATTCCAATGCAAGTACCCGTCCTCCCGAGGCCAGGGTGATGTGGTTTCTGACGGCTAAGCCAGGCGGGCGCCAGTGGGCGCAGAAGGAGGACATTTTCCTCTTTCGTGCTAAGGAGAAAAGGACGTACGCGGGTTCCCAAGGGATCCCCCAAAGGTTTCCTTCCTAGTGCAAGACGACCGAGACCACGAGCTCGGCAGGACGGATGTTATCGCCGAGCCCACCACTGCGTCACACCCAGAAGCTTTGCAGGCGAAGACCACCTTTAGTCAGGATAGGGTGTACTACTTGTCCCCTTTCAAATTTGGCCGTTGTGGAATCCCTTCCTGCCTGTGCGATAAGGGAAGAGGACCGTGGCCCCTATAAAGGGGGACTAGCTCCCATCGTAGAGGGCAAGTTGGAGGCACACCAGTTCATCACTGCCACAAGCCCTTGTGAGGCCACCTTACCACTGTACTAGTTCATCCCCAGCCCCCTCGAGAGGCCAATCCACCACAAGCAGGAGTAGGGTTTTACACCGCAAGGTGGCCTGAACGTTGGTAAAGACCGCGCGCCTCCGTTTGTTTCCCCCTGAGAGAACCGCCAGAAAATCACTGAGAAGCCGTGCGGTCGAGCGGGATTGGAGAACGAGCGCACCTCTGTGTTCGAACCTCATTGGGTCTGCGGAGCCCCGATTCCGACATTTGGCGCACCAGGTAGGGGTGCGCCGACGTCCTTCAGTTCCGTCGACCCCCGCTTCACCGACGGTCGGTCACCTACCGTTCCTGCTTCACCGATGCCATGGCCAGCTCCGGATGTGAGCGCCCAGGGGGTTCCTTGCTGGACGGCCGTTATCAGCCCACCAACATCATCGCCGTCACCACCGCCACCCGTACCACTCGCGTGCAGCAAGGCCCCTCGCGCCCACAGCAGCGCCCGAGCGGCCGCTCCGCCGCGCCTCCCACGGCCCCTGTCCACGTGGGGGACCTGAACGCGGAGGACGCATTGCTCATGGCCAGCGAGCTCCTTCGCTAGCGCCCGACGGAAGGGGGTTATGACGCCTGGGCCGACCACATCGCCGGGCTGGTTACTGTCGCAAGGACGACCTTGGCACCTTACCTTCCTCTACGGCCCCTGGCGCAAGGAGCAGAAGGCTCGGCCAGCAAACCATCTCCGTCGCCCCGCGTCAACGCGCGTGGCCCCCAACTCAAGGAGCCCGAGAAGGGTCCGCCTCGCGCTGTACTTCTCCTCCTCAGGGTTCCGGTGGCCAATTTCGGACCGCCGCCCGGCCCCAGCAGCGGCGTGCCCGAGGGAAATGACGGAATGCCCTGCGCACGCCATGGCGCGCGAGCCCACAACATGGAAGACCACCGCACTCACGCGCCCCCTCAACGCGGGCACACCAACCGGCGCGGGGGCCGGGCAGCTCGCGCCGCCGCGCATGGAGGATATCATGCGGGGGCGCGGGGAATGAGCACGGCGGCCACCCTCGCCAAGACAGACGCGACAAACCTCGTGGCGGCACAGGAGGCAACCAACTTCGGGCGGAAGCTCGGCGCAGGCGTGCCCGTGGGATGCGCGCCCAGGATAGCATCACGCTGTTGCCCGGGGAGGTCAGCCTCGGGGCATCCAGTGAGGCACCAGGAGGGAACCCAGGCCCTCACGCCGCGATCCGCGCTCCAGGCGGCGCAGCGACAAGCGCCAGCGCCGTGGGTCTCGCACCTGCCGCTGGCACCAGCGCCCTCCCGGTGTAGGAGGGCACACCCGGCGCCCCACATCAAGCCAGGCCCGGGAGCTTCCACTGTGGGAGCACCCGGTCCGATCGGCATGACGGAGGGGGCACCCGGGGTCACGTGGGGGCGCGCCACAACGGGTGCCCTTGCGAGCAGAGAACACGGTACCAGGCGATGGGGCTGCAGGGGCCCGTCGCCCAGAAGATCGACAAGGCTCGAGCAGTGCGGGCCACCCACGGCCGGCAATGCGAGGACGCTACACTGGCAGAGCCACGCTCCACGGGGCCTTGCACACCCCGCGGCTTGGGGAGCGCCGGCGCCGTACCCAGGGGGCTGCCGAGGCATGGCGAGCCTGGGGGCTCGGGAGACCTCGGGGGCTCAGCTCGGCTAGCGCCGCGGCGCCTCTCGAGGCAACTACACTGACACAATACTCCTACGGTCGCGCGGGGTGTGTTGCGCTCATGCTTGGGCCGCGGAAGCGCAATTCCGCGGTCGCGCGGGGAGCAATGCACTCGTGTTTGGGCCGTAGGAGCGCGCAACCGCGCCGAAATGCGTGGGGTGACTCAAGAACCCGGTCGGGAACTCCAGGGCCTTGCGCCTGGGGCGCCCGCCCAACTATCTCCAACCGTGACACTCTCACGTAAGAATGATTGGGCTGTACATGCCCAGAGCCCCCCGAGGAGCGCCGTACGAGGCCCCGGCGGGGCTCCCACCCATGCCCAAGTGGAAGCCCCATGCTCCGTCCTGGCAGACGACACTGTCCTCCAATGACTATGTCCATGCCTAGTGGAAGCCCTATGCTCCGCGCTGGGGGGAAGACGAAGACTAGCTATCAGGTGCCAGACGCGGCTGTTCCTCGCTCTTTTTTGTAACCGAATTTGCCACTTTTTCGAATGAAGTTGAAGCTTTTGCATCTTATTTGAAAAGGGGGGGAACTCTTTCCCGTGCTGTGTTTGCATCTTGAGTTTCATTTTTAAGAGGTTGGCATATGCCAACTCTCTCCCTCTTGCGCACCCCGCGAGCGGGGGCTGGACACGATGTGCACGCTTGAGCCGGCCCAGCGGCATTAAGGGCGGCATTGAGGGCCCCCCGCCTGAGGGCCCAGAACATGGCGGCCGCGGGCCTGCCCACGCCCACGCCCCGCCAAGGCTTTGGCATCAAGTCCTAGAGTGACTATCTCAAGCGAGCCAGCAGGCGCACGTGACCCGGGGGCTTCATCGAACATCCATCCCCCGGCTTGGTCGGACGACCGCGGTCCGGCGAGTTGGTAATGACCCGCCCCTCCTCGGGGCCCGCGAGCACACGATAAGCAAGGGAACGCGGTGCAAGGGAGTGCAATGTTACTTAATACATCATAGGGGAGTTCTCCCAAGGTACATTCACATCCCTGCGGGGTCATGTTCAAAATCTTTACAGGAGAACAGGGAAGGACAGTCTAAGGAGATGCACCATCGCCACTGTAGCTGTCACACCGTCAGACTCGCGCTCCCCGGTAGAGGGGTGGTCCTCGCCTACAGCGGGGGTGAATTCTGCAAAGCCGTCCACATGATCCTGCACCCAATCCTCCAGGACACACCGGATCACCTCAGGCACGGGGGCTGTCATGGACTCAAAGTCGAAGTTGGGGTCGAAATGAAGAAGGTGGTTGAAGACGCGTGAAGACGCCCGCGCAAGGAGGTCACGGCTCTTCTCCTCTGTGAGCTGGCGGACCTTCTCCGCACCACCCTCAAGGCGCTCCACAATCCCGGTGAAGAAGCAAAGATAGCCGGTGTCGTCGGCGACGAGCCGACTTGAGACTCTCTCGCCGCTGATGCTGCTAAGGGCCCAATTGGCCCTCCCCTCAAGAGCCTGGAACATCTTGGAGCGCGTGTGCTGCAGCCCCCAGGCTCGGTTCTCCTCTTCCGAGGCCTTCTTCGCGCGGGAAGCGACGTCCTCCACCTGCGTATAGAGGAAAGACAGCTCGGCCTTGGCGGTGATGTGGGCGTCCATTGCAGCCTTCTCGCGTCGCTCCGCCGCAGCTAACCTTTTCCTGAGGCCGTTCGCCTCAGCTTTCAGCTCGTCACGCCGCTTGCAGAAACGGGAATCCTGAAGCTTTAGCTTCTTGTGGTAGTCCTGGGCAAGAGTTCTGTGGGTCCGCGCCACCTCCTCGTCGCCTCCTCACAGACCCTTGCATCACGAGCGCTGAGAGAATCCCCGGCGGCAGCCACTTGACGCCCCATCACCTCCAGTCGCTCGCGCTCCAGGCCCTGCTCCATCGCCTCTATCGTCAGCGTGTCTTCAAGGATGCGGGGCCCCAGTTCGCCCGCGAATGGCCCACCTGCCGAGGCGGCTAGCGTGGCCTTGCGGGCCAGAAATTGCCGCTCAAGGGAGGCATTGAAAGCCAGAAGCTCTTCCTCATGCCTCGCTACAGCCTTACGCCGACCGTCTGCGGCCTGGGCCTCTTCAAGGGTGCGATCGCGGGCATCCCTCGCCGCAGCAAGGGACTCCTCGACTTCCATGCGAGTGCGCTCGCGTTGCACACGACCGAAGTTGATAGCGACCTCAAGCCGACGCCATTCACGCGCCAGGCGCCAATGCTCAACCTCGAGGTACGAGTCGACCTCATCAAGCTCTGTCCCGAGGCGGCCCAGCGTGCTCACCGCGTCCCGAAGGAGACCATGCCGAACGACACTGCGACCGCAAGCAAGCTCAAGCGCTTGACCTGGGCCCTGGGCGGCAGGAGGGGAGCGCGAAGGCCTATCTGCCTCCAGCGAGGACTCGGGGGCTGAGATTCCACGGTCCGGCACCCCAACCCGGGGTTGGGCCTCATGGGAAGTCGCCCCACCGCTCGAAGAAGGCGCTGATGCGCCGGCCGCCGTGACGTCGGAAAAGACTACCAGTGGAGGCCTCAGATCTGCCCCTGCCGGCTGGGGGCCTCGCCTGAAGGAAGATGCAGGAAGCCCGGGGCAGAGGTCCCCTGGGTACGGCTTGGGCCCGGATATGGGTGTCTCCTCGCGCACCGTCACACACCTCATGAGGTATTGGGCCACTCCCGGCCCAGCGACCTCGGGAGGCGGTGGCGGGGGCGCACCCACCACTTCAACGGGAAGGGGCCTGAGGAGCAAGGATTCAGAGACGCGCATCATGTGGGAAACAAGGAAGGGCAGGCACTTACTCATCCACGGCGACCCACTTCCTCTTCCTCCAAGGCCACGGAACCGGGCCGCTGCGACCCCCGGGTTCTCTCCTCCGCCGGCGCATGTGAGGATCCGGGGACGACCCGTCGGCGCATGGCGGACGACGCCCCGTGGCAGGGCATCTACAGCGCCTCCTGGCAAGGCGACCCCATCGCCACTCGGAGGGGCGGAGGTGGGCGCCAGATGGACGTCCGGCTCGGGAGGCTCTTCCGCAGCCACCTGAAGGGCACCAACCTCAGGATCTCTGGAGCAAGGGGCCACCAAGAGGGAATCGTCGCGAGGTATGACGGGACCCTCTGGAAGCAGCCCCCACTCATCAAAGCGTGGCATCTTCAGGGCGAAGGCTCTCCCGTTCTGGTAGCGGTACAAGGGGAGCACATCCACAGGAAGCTCGGGAAGCTTCCCTCCGGTCATAAGGCGGAGCGCCTCCCACAGTGCGTCGGAAGAAAGAGAAGACACCTGGAGCCTCATGACGTCGTCAAGGCTGGTGAAGGTCCACATGGGATGGGAATGGCGCTGGAGGGGAGCGATTCGCTGGCGAACGAACTCCCTCACCACCATCACCATCGTCACACCCGCCTTCTTCAGGATGCTCAACCTGGCATTGACCTGCGCGAGCCGCGGGTCGATAAGCTTCGAGTGCTCCCAACTCGCGCTCGGCTCCGCCGGGGCCGTCACGGCTTGGAGCAGGGGGTTGCGTACAGTGGCATCAGCGAACAACCACTGCCTCCGGAAGCCCTCCGCGTCCGAACTAAGCTCGACGTCGAGGATCGCGCCCGCCGCCGTATCCACCACTCGGAGCAACACGCATCCCGAGCACTGTCCGCTGGTGACCATGTGGAGGGAGAAGAAATGACGGAGGAGGGCCACAGACGGGGAGATACCCATGAAGGCCTCACATAAGAACGCAAAGGCAGAGAGGAGGACGACACACCCAGGGTCGAGATGCAAGGTGTGGATATGGTAGTGCGCGAGCACGGCATTGAAGAAACCTAAAAACGGCGGCAGCAAGCCGGTGAAGAGGGCATGGAGGTGAAGGGGGATGTCGGTGGCACTCAAATCAGCCGAAGATCGAGAGGCGGGCCAGATCGTCGTCGCCCCCCACTCATTGGTGCCGGCGGCAATCGCTCGCCGGACCTTATGCAGCCCCTCAAGATTGAGCACGACGGACCGGCCTAGTGCGGGCTCAAGCACCGGCCGGGGCCCTGACGTCGTTGAAGTCCTACCCCTTTTCCTCCTGGGAGCCATGGCAGAGGGGCAGATGGAAGCAGACACCAGAATCGGCGGAGAAGGTGTGAGCCACAGGGAAAGGAGTAGTAGAATGCAGGCGCGCGGAGGGGCAATAATGGTTCCGCCGTGTGCGCCTGGCTTTTTGTCAGCAAGGGTGGTTGCCAAGGCGACGTGGGGAACTGGAGGCGTCCGCGTCTTGTTGTGCGCCACGCGTCGGGCCTGGCCCGCAGGCGGTTGGGACCCACGGCGCTTCGGCCTCCCTTCCTAGGATTCCCCCCGAAGCCAGCCCGAGCGCGCCTCGTGCCCGGGGGCTACTGTCGGCGTTCTGGGACCAGGGGTACCCAGACCTGCCTGCCTGCGGCCCAACACGTGGCCCACCTCGAAGGCCCAATACGGCCCTGCAACAAGCCCTCCAAGTCAAGGCCCTTGCGGGAGCCCCCACCTCGCGAGGAGGACAACGCTAAGACCTCCAGAGGAATGGCATCCCCCCAAGCTGCCTCCCGAGGAGCGGAGATTCTAATGCTAGTACCCGTCCTCCCGAGGCCAGGGTGACGTGGTTTCCGACGGCTAAGCCAGGCGGGCGCCAGCGGGCGCAGAAGGAGGACAATTTCCTCTTTCGTGCTAAGGAGACAAGGACGTATGCGGGTTCCCAAGGGATCCCCCAAAGGTTTCCTTCCCAGTGCAACAGGACCGAGACCACGAGCTCGGTAGGACGGATGTCATCGCCGAGCCCACCGCTGCGTCACACCCAGAAGCTTTGCAGGTGAAGACCACCTTTAGTCAGGATAGGGTGTACTACTTGTCCCCTTTCAAATTTGGCCGTTGTGGAACCCCTTCCCGCTTGTGCGATAAGGGAAGAGGACTGTGGCCCCTATAAAGGGGGACTAGCTCCCATCGTAGAGGGCAGGTTGGAGGCACACCAGTTCATCATTGCCACGAGCCCTCGTGAGGCCACCTTACCACTGTACTAGTTCACCCTCAACCCGCTCGAGAGGCCAATCCACCACAAGCAGGAGTAGGGTTTTACACCGCAAGGTGGCCTGAACCTGGGTAAAGACCACGCGCCTCCGTTTTTTCCCCCTGAGAGAACCGCCGGAAAATCACTGAGAAGCCGTGAGGTCGAGCGGCATTGGAGAACAAGCGCACCCCAGTGTTCGAACCTCATTGGGTCTGCGGAGCCCCGATTCCGACAAAGAGGGTACACGATCTTCTTGGCCTCATCAATGCTAGTAGGACAAAGGTTCCCCAAGGGAACAACTTTATCATGTAGATACTTCAAATGCTCATCAAGGCTTGTGTCTGTCCATTTGTTTTTGGCCTTCGTCTTTAGAAGTTTGAGCGTGAAACTCAAGCGGGTCACCTCGGGATCGCAACCGTCATACAATGGAGTATTCGAGTCTACCTCCAGTTGCGCCAGCTTGGCCTCCTCTCTTGAAGCGGCTCTGTCGCTAGTCGTACTCTTGCGAAGCAGGTCTTGAACATGAGGGTCCTGCATGACTGAACTTAGTCGCGTCGAAGACTGCGCCGTATCCGCCTCTTCTACGTCGTGTCCGGCCTCTTCTCCGCCATGTACGGCATCTTCTCCGCCGTGTACGACATCTTCTCCTCCACCATGTCCAGCGCCCTCAAATTCTTCTTCGGGTCCATCATCGTCGACCATCTCTTCGTCTACCCCCATGTCGTTATTGTCTGCCATGTGGACATCCTCATCATCATCTTTAGTTATCCACCGAGTATTGCCATCCATGAAACCTTACATGAGCAGGTGTGCCTTCAAATTGCCACGGTCAAAGGGGTCCAAGATGGTGATTAGTTTGCATCTTCTACACGGACATATAACCCCAGTCCGGTTATTTAAATACATGTCTTGCACCGCGGATTGCAACCATCTTTCCACCACCCTTCCACTGACGACCTTCATGATTGCCTGCGCGGTATAATAAGCAAAAGAATTTTAATCATGCATGCATATATCAAAGTCATACAAAATTTCGACATGACCTTCCCTAATTATATGTCATATAGAGTTTGCCCGAAATTCGCCGAAATGGAAATAAATCAACATTTCGGCAAAACATAAGCAACTCATGTCAAGCACGATCCGACAAACACACATAGGCGGTGGAAACTCATGCCACACGCACATATTCCCACCATCATAGCACAAACACACATATTTCCATTAATTCTTGCAAAGCACAACTTTTTATTCACCTTTCGTCCCGAGAGAGGGCTGGGATCAATCGAGCCAACGTTAACGTATATTGTAGATGGCCGGTACGGTGCCACTATCTATCTAGCAAGGGATCGTAAGAAGTAGATCAAAGATGCATGGTAGATCTAGTTGGAAGAAGATGCTCTACCTAACTAGCTAGTGGAGAGGGAGGTAAAGCTAGCTAGTGAGACAAAATGCAAGAGAGATCAAGACCAGAAGAGAGAAGGACGGAGAGACAAATGATCAAGTGAGGGAAAGAAGCCATTAATGAAGCTCATTAATGGAGGAGATGGTGGATGGGGGCATTAATGGGGAGAGAAGAGAGGTAGGAGAAGGAAGAACTAAGTGAGGGAGGTAGAGGAGGGAGAGGGGAGGGGGAGGGGTGGGAGAGTAAAAGGTGGCTGCTACGAGTAGCAGTAGCGCTGGAGAAGAAACGCACTACTGCTAAGCGCCATAGCAGTAGTGCTGGTCTGGGCACTGGCGCTGCTGCTAATTGGGGCCCACCTGCTGGCAACATACAACCATAGCAGTAGCGGTGGACCACCGACACGCGCTACTGCTAGGGAATTAGTAGTAGCGCTGGTTTCGGACAACCGCTACCACTACAGGTAGCCCCTGGCTGTGGCGACGGGACCACTTAGCAGTAGCGGTGGTCCGATGGCCGCGCTACTGTTACTTTTGTACTTGTAGCGCTTGTCGACAGCCAGCGCTACTACTACATAGTAGTAGCGCTTTGCGTCTTTCTAGCGCTACTGCTAAAATCCTATCTATAGGCTTTCTCCTAGTAGTGTAAGTCAATCCTCATCCTGGGAACATGCGAGGACCTTAGGTCGAGGACATGGCATATACATCGTACTTGGGTCTCACAGATGACAATATCTCGCTGTGTCTCAAAGTGGGTCTGTCCGACTCAGTGATCTCAATCCTCGAGTCCATACTATCAGTTTAGCATCTCTATGCACATGACTTGTGAAACATAGTCATCAACTGAATCTTATACTAGTGAAGGATATGTGTCCGCATAACCTTAACAACTAGGGACTATTAGAATAATCATCATACAATATATAGTCTCACAAATAAGTCACATACCACTACTGCAGAATGGTCCAAAGACGACACATCAATCAGAGACCCTTCGACAAAACTGTGTGCCATGACCAAATCGCAAACTATATAGTTATAGCTCCGTCGCTAATGACGTGAACTGTGTGCGATGGCGGATCCATCAAATTCGATCTAAAAAATAGTTGTGTTTGTCATGTGTGGCAAACAGTTGGCCCAGATAAACTGTTTGGGACTGGACACTATAACGCAAACGGTTAGAAAAATACAAGTGTGCCCGATGTACGACATACAGTTCACCCTGATAAACTGTTTGCTCTGATCCAGGAGAACACAAACAATTGTCCAGATGATTACGTGTGCGATAGATGGCATACAGGTCACTCGGATGAACTATTTGTAATGAGATAAAATAACATAAACGGTTACATAGATCAAGATGTGTGTGATAGAAAACATACATGACACTGGGATGAACTGTGTGCGATAAGCAAAAATAACACAAACGGTTTCTCAGATCAAGATGTGTGTGATGGACAACATACAAAGGCCACTCGGATGTGTTGTGGGCAAACGGTTCCGGATAAAGAACTGTCAGGGACTGATTAAATCATCACCGACGGATTTGGTTGTTTAATCTATATGCGATGTGATTTGCTCAATCTGCCCACAAACATCTATGCTCTGTTTAGAAGAACATGATTGCATAACCAAATTAAACATCCAAATACACATATAACATTGGCGCACACCTCAATAAACTATTACATGCATAATAAACTTATCCCTCTAAAACTACAAATATTTCGGCATAGAGGGAGTATGAGAAACGATCATCAAATCATCTACTTCCTGTAACGCTTGCTGCCACCGCTCTGCTTGTGGCTCGAGCCCTCCTCGTCTTCAGGTAGGAGGCACTTCCTCATGTCAACGATCCGCCCGAACATCTCATAGCATGTGTACGCTTCCTTGGCCACGGTATTGAGGTGATATTCATCTAGTTTCTTCAACCAGGCCATGTGCCAGACATGCTTGTTCTTGTCGCACTCAGCCTTCAAGCCTCTGTACTAGGGGTCGATGATGGCCTCGGCTAGGTCAACATGGGATTCCATGTTCTTCTTGCTGCCCCAGACCTTGTAGTGGCTGCGGATGTCGACAAGCTTCTGGCAGGCCAAGCCCGAAGTCTTGAGCACCTTTGGATCATTGGTCGTGTCCACCGTAGCGAACATGTAGTCGGGGTTGTTGACAAAACGCTCACAAGGCACTGTGGCCAGGCAGTACTAGTAGAGGAGGACGTGATGGTGCACACACAACTAGACGACGACAACCTTCTGATCATGCCTGGCACGACTGCTGGTGTAAGCGAGGTCGAAGCTGACCACTTTGTACTTGTCATCCGCATCAAGCAACCGCTCCATAGTGTCGATGGAGTCCTCCACCATGCCTCGGTCGTTGGTGTACACCACCATGAGGTCCGTCTTCCTCATGTGGTTCTCCACATGATGCACGCCGAACTCCATTGGAGCACCGCTGAACATCCTCTCTGTATGCATCGTCGAGGGTGTGCTTATTGTGTTGTGGGGCGCGATCGGAAGCGTGAAGATACTATGGTTAATGGCCGTGGGTATAAATTGGGGACGGACGTCCTAGAAAACCGCCACGTCCGGATGGCAGTTTTTGCTACCCGTGATTCAGTCGTGGAACACGTAACTGCATGGGGTGATGCGCATGGCGCAACCGCTTGCATATGGAGCCCCGAACGTGATCATGGGCCGGCCCCAACCGCTGGCAGAGGGCACGTAGAGGGACGCGAGAGCAGAGCACGCGGTGGGACGCGAGGTCAAACCACACCACTTTGTACTTGTCCTCGTCAAGTAACAGGTCCATAACGCTGGAGTTCTCCACCGAGATCGGATGTTTGGTGTACACCACCGAGAGCCCCACGAACCTTCTGTGTGTGTCCACTAGGCATGCATGGTGAACTAGCGCTCGTCGTCGGCAACCGCTGGGAGCGCCATTGGAGCTGCGCAGGATACCCTCGGTCGTGGTTCTGCTTCTTAAGGTCCGGATATTAATCGTCCATTGCATATTAATGTCCAGATATTAATCATCAATTGCATATTAATGTCTAGATATTAATCGTCCATTGCATACTAAGGAAAAGATAGTACTACCAAAATACGAGTCTCCCTCATAAGATGCCATTTGCATGGTTGTATCACAAATGACAGAAATAGTACAAAGGTTTAAATTCCAGCATTACAAGGCTCAAATTCAAAGACTACAAGGTTCAAACTGATAATAGAAATGAAATTCAGCTTATGCAGAAACTTTGTCATGCAGCTCTAGACGCCCGCACTGATCAGCTGACATGAACATATATGATAGGTTCATACTGATATTACTACTAGTTTGGCAACTTCAATATTTCTGCAAAGGGATCCGCCGCTGACTTGTCATTTATGGGCTTGACATGAGGACTTCTGAATAGTCTGTCAACTGAAGTTACAAAACAAAATTGAGCTTTTGCACAGCCTTTTCCATTATGTACTAGTCGCCGGAGCTGATCAACAAACCATTCTTTTTTGCACAATAAATGTAGGGAAAATCTCATTATCTTTAGCACACTTTCTCTCACAACAAAGAACCTGGCAAATATAATCTCCAGTAAGGTCCCTCGGTAGGAGTTCAAAGTAATTTCTGAGAGATGGAGATCAAGGCATTCGATCGGATTGTTATATTGTATCACATTATCCACTACCGGGCCTAACTGTATCTGCGAAAGAAGAGAATGTATTAGTGCTTGGACACACAAGGGACCTCTTATGATTCGCAGGGTTTCAAAAATTGAATTCCCTTGTGATTAAAATTTAACATGAAAGAGCATCACCTTGATATGCAGCTGCTCCAGGCACGGAAAGCATCTCAGCAATCTGACAACTTGGTCCAGGTCGGGGCCGATAGATTCTACTGCAAAGACCTTCACTGTGCGCAGATATGGGGTCAAGCTTGTCGATATAAGTTTCTGGATGACAAACGAACATACATCTTGAATAGAGAAAAATGTTAATTCAAGAATGAGAAGAGGGCGACTGTTTTACCTGGACGGTTATGGATCCAAAAACAAGTTCAGATAAGTTGACGGGCGAGTAGCCAAACACTGTCAATTTTGGCGCATGAATGACCCTGATTCTTGTTGGACCTTGCTGATCAACAACAAGTAATCTCTCAAGTAAAGGCACGTCCTTAATGACCATTTGGTGATTCACCTTGTGTGATCTCCTATTGCAGCACCAGCAATACACACAAATTGTCCGGAGACTCATGGAGGTGATGTGGAGACTACTTAACCCATTGATCGCCTGGAGATGAAGGTACTCGAGCGCAGTACAACCACGGAGCAGGCGCTCCATGTCGTCGTTGGGGATGCAGATGGCGATGAACTCAAGGTGCTTCAGTCGAGGTAGCAAAAGAGCGGGATTGGCGTTAATCTGGGGAAGTGTTAGTTCATGAACCTGGCGATGCTCAGCATTGGCGTGAGGCGCATCGCGGAGGGTGGCAACGGACGCATATGTCCATCATTAAAAGTGAGCTCCTCGAGATGATCTAGGGCGGTTGATAAGAACCACTCGTTAAGCTTGGCTCGTTCCTTGCCATTGGAACGGAACTTGCCCATAGTAAGGCCTTTGATTGGGCCACAGTGCGTGCCGAGGATCTCGGACAATGCATCCAAGCGTTTGCGATAGCCAGTGCAGAGCATGTGCTCGCTAATGAGGCCGAGAGGGGCGCAATGCCATAGGGGGTGCCACCGCCCGGAGAGGACGGTTGTGTGCACGCCATCTTCGATAGGGAGGAGGAAGATGATGACTCTCAACATATCGCCGGGGAGGCTGCTGATGAAGTCTAGGCCTATCGGAGGCGCTTGTGTTTCTGGCTCAGCCCGCCTCTGCTTGTTGGCAACCTCGTCCTCCACCTTCGGATAATGGCCGACGACGGCTCTTTCTATCAAGAGTAAAGCAGTGGGAGGATAGTGATTATGTAGCTAGATCAGGGCAGAAGAATAGTGCATTGGTATTTACAAGTTACTAGGTAGGAACCGTTTTAACAGATTAAGAAAATGAAATCCCAATTGGTTGCTGAAATACTACACAATATTGCTACGCAAGTCAACATGCTGATACTAGAAAGAACACTTACTTCTAACAAAGTATGGACGGATGATGTCGTCAGGGAAATTATAATTTATCATATGGTCAGGCTCTTTTAGGTGCATCGTAATTTTAGTGCCAGCATTTAGTACATAAAACTTAGAAATTTCTACCCAAAGGCCTTTTTCAAAATAGGAGTGACAATCTTCATCAAGTTTTACAGAAACAACGATTGTAAATCCATGGTTTGTGCTCAATATGACATCCCTAGAGTCTTCAGTTATGTAAAGGCCAAGATTTAGCGCTACAGTTATCGTTGCAAAAGCAAGGGATGTACTGCAGGAATTGATAAGATTGTTAAAGAATAGGGCAACATGATAGTATGGGAGTAGTAGTTAAAAGAACAGCACATCAGTTGATATGAAAGGACAAAAAATTACAAGTAAACAGATAATGTAACCATGATGTCGCGCAAATATATATGAGAGTAAACGAAAGAACAATACATCATTAATTTGCCTACTATAGAATGAGAAGAATAAGATGAAGAAGAAATCACATTTGACGTAAATGCTGCATGTGGCACCTTTTATCCAAATGTAGCAATATATAGTATAGGTTCAGAAAAAGTATAGGCCATGCATGTCAACCCAGGTAGTGTGAGATTGAACATACATTGCACTTCGTTAAGTCGTTTGGTACGGTGAGATGGAACTCCTCGGTTTTTTGGCCGAGGCCGCATAGCCCTGATGTGTCCTTGCACTGTACACTCTGTGAATGAAAACCCTCGAATCAGCTAGAAGAAACATGAATCCATGGCGATTTCGGACGGGTGATTAAAAGGGACCGACGGACTGGGATAAGAGATGAGCGAAAATATTTCAGTAGATTAGTTACCTGGTTCTTCATAGGGAAAAAACCAGTACCGAAGATTCCCCAATCGGGTGAGGTAGGTCGACAGCGAGCAGCGTCGAGAAAGTCAGTGCCGATAGGCCGAGGCAAGCGGCGGTGGCGTTTGGCAGCAGCCGCCGGCGGCGATAGGCGTCGAGCTAAGTGGTTGCCGCGGGGATAGGCGGTGACATGCATGGAGAGTCCCGGAGTAGTGTTAGTGTAGGTGCTACTGGGGAGGGGGAGGGGGAGGGGGAAGGGGAGCGGGCAAGGGTTTTGTGACGTGTGGGTGCTGTGGGTTTTCTTTTTTTTGAAGTGATGTTGAGGGTTTTTTGTCCTAGAATAATGTGCTTTGGAGAAAACGGTTTATTAGAGCCAACCGTGTGTGATAAATCCTATATAAATATTACTCTCAAGTAAACTAGCACTCTAGTGTGATGGAGATACGGACAACTGTTCGATCTGTGTACATCCTGTGGTTCAGACGTGCGATCTGTGGGGATGCGTTCTGGCCAATCAGAACACAAATGACGCGGCACAATGAAAGTCGCCGCACAGTTTCAATCTCGAAAATAATAATAATACACAAGCATAGATATAATACACCCAAACTAGAGAGATTCAATCCGACATCTCGTCTTCATGCTTGATAGTTAAGAATCTCCAGGAACTGGGCATACACGGCGTGCGCTATCCTGCGAGAATACTTCTCCTTGAAGGAGCCAACGGCTCGTCCTCTGGCATGCATCAGAACACTAGAATATGTGTTATTAATCTTATGGTTGCAGAATGGGCATCCATAGCCCCCATTCTTCCTGACACGCCTATTATGCTTTCTAGCCATAAGCTCTCTGAGCATTTGCCTCTTGAACCTCTCCTAGACGTCTTCATCCTCGCTGTCCACATCATTAGATAGCACATATACATAGTAAAAATGTGACATCCGTATATTTTATAATGTGAATTCGCAAGGCAGAGTTTATGAAACATAATATATCATGCCACAACATGAACCCTAAATCGAAGCTAATTTGTTTGATGCCAAAAGTTGGCATGCCATATTTTAGCAACTGCCAAATGTTTGCTAGAGATTTGTTGCATACCAATTCTCGTTATCAATCTCACAAAAGGTTGCCAAATGTTGGCAAATTTTGATTTTGCCAAATATTGGCAGCAATGCCAAATGTTGGTAGCAAACCAATCAGCCTATTATATGTATTTACCAAAAATGGGTGTCGTAGGAGTAATCCTGACAGTAGTACGGGGGGTACGTATGAGTAGGGCGAAGCCTAGCTACGGAGCAAGTGTAACACTCGGAATTTACGAGTTCGGACCCCACTCGGACGTGGTAAAAGTCCTACGTCTCGAGCCCTGGGGCTAAGTGTTGCTTTGTATGTGTTCTGATTATAGAGAGTTCGTAACCCCTCTTCTGGTGTCCGGGGGTGGCTTATATAGAGTGCGCCACCGCCAGCCGAGTGCCATTACGAGGGTCATTAATGCTAGTAACTGGCGGAGTTACTGGAAACTGCTGAGTTAACTACGAGCGTTACAGGTAACGCAACATCTACAGTATTCAATGCTAATTAAGTCCCTCGAACGTTGTAGCTCCCATGTCGCCTCCGCTTCTTGACGTCCGGGTGCTGAAGCTAGGCCGAGTGGTTGATAACGTCCGAGTGACTTCCAAGAATCCGAGTGCGTCTCACACCTTCATCCGAGTGCTAAAGTAGTCCAGGGACTTCCGTGAACTTGTAGGACCCCAGGTGTATCCTAGATGAGAGGTCTATGACCCTACCTAGGGTAGGTGACCTCATCAGTAGCCCCCGAATCGGTTGAGGTTTTTGGGAGCCGAATGACCAACGCACTGGGCCGTTGGCAGCGCTTCGGGAGCACTAGGAAACGAGGTGGATCGTTCCTCACTCGGTATTGAAACCACGAACGGTTCAGGTTAAGTAACTTCTGAGCGGCCCGAACAGCCCGACTGTTCAAATCACTCGACCCGGAATAGATCAATTCTCGGGGAGATAACCTTACGACTTAGAGATGAAATTATTGAACTTTCCGTTTGACCTTCACTTGGATGCTCTTGAATTGGTTTAAGATTTAACCGAGTGCTCGATGGGGCCTTTCAGTTCGTTCGGTGAGTTTTGGTGTGTCGGAACGCATCGGCGGGCACGGAGTTCGCTCGATGGGTTTTGGCGCGTCAGAATGCACCAGTGAATACAGGATTCACTCGGTGGGTTTTGGCACGTCGGAACGCACCAGTGAATACGGGATTCACTCGGTTGGTTTTGGTGCATCGGAACGCACCAGCGAATACGGGATTCACTCGGTGGGTTTTGGCATATCGAAACGCACTGGTGAGCACAGAGCTCACTCGGTCCATTTTGGTGCATTGGAACACACCTGTGATCACGGGGTTCACTCGGGCAGCGGCGCCGCGGAATCTCCGGCGGTTTCGAAATCGTGGGGAAGCGCGCGCGAGCGATCATGACGGTTGTGTCAGGAAAGTGGGGAAACTGGCCTGTAGTGCCTCGATTTTCGCGCCCGGAATTCGCCACGCGTCCCCTAATTCTGTCCCAGAGATATCGCGGATTTGGTCGCGCCCGTTGATTGCGCGGATGCCGCAGATCTGACGGCTGAGGTTTCGCCGAGCCAGAGCATAAAAGAAGGCCGGGAAGGAGATAGGGAAAAAGCATTCCCATTCCCTATTTTCCCGATTTACTCCTCCACTCCGCCGAGAGCTTCGGCGCCGGCCGTCGCTCCCTGCTGGAGATGACGAAGAGTGCCACCGTGGGAGCCGAGAGGGTGAAGAAGACCTCGCGTGAGTCCTCCTCGAGCACGGGCGCCCCAGCTCTCTTTGTCCAGGGCGATTGGCTGGCCTCTCGGGTCACGGCCAGTCGGTTGGAGGACCTGGAGAGCCAGGGTCTCCTGGTCGCTGGAAGCTGGGGGGTGCCGGTGAAGGGGGAGGTCGAGCCCGCGCCGCGCGGGAACGAGAGGGTCCTCCTCACAACTCACCTCGACAGAGGTTTTTCTTTGCCCCCACATCCTTTCTTCCGTACTTTCTTGGATTTTTTGGTGCTCAACTTCATCATCTTCCCCCCAATTCCATTACCTATCTGGCTGCTTTCGTTTCTCTCTGTGAGAACTTCCTTGGTTGCCACCCCCACAAGGGTTTGTTCAAACACTTGTTCACATGCCGAGTGATGAGTGTAAAGAAAACCAATCTGATGGAGGAGAAGACAAATGCAGTTCAGTTGTGCGGGGGCCTGGTTATTCAGCTGAGGGGCAAAAGTAGTTTCCCATCAATGACTTTCCCAAACACTGTTAAGGGTTGGCAGTCGTCTTGGTTTTACTGCGAGGACATCCCAGTTGGAGAGGGTCAGTCGGGTCTCCCTCCATACTCGGCCGAGCGCATTCGGCGACTCCCCAAGATGACCGTGTCCAAGGACGAGAAGGTAGATGTAGACATCCTTGTGATTGCGCTGGTATCTCTAGTGAACCATAGGATCAATGGACTGGACCTGCTGGAGGTCTTCTTCCAGAGAAAGATTCAGCCGCTGCAGGCCAGAGCCCACCCCGAAGGAGCTTAACGAGGAGGCCGTGGCTAACAAGCTCAAGGCCATCACCCCAGTTCGGGATAATCCAGAGGCACGAGGCGCGTGCCTCCGTACTCGGTGGAGAATCCGGCGAACGAGGTAAATTTCGAGTGCCATTACTGTTTTCGAATGATGCAGCTTTCAATTATCAAATCTTGATTGAAGTAAGTTTTATTTTGACAGGCCTTCACTGGCATGGTGAGCTTGATACCCGCAGGCAACCACGCTCCTGCTGACATGTCTAGTGACAACGAGCGTCATGACGACTCAGACGGAGAGGAGGAGTATGTGGAAGATAGTGAAGACGGAGGGGACGACAAGGAGTCGGAACCAGGGGACGAGGCGGAGTCTTCTCCTTCGGAGAAGGTACTTCCCGAGCCCCGCAAGAGGACGCGCCAAGACCCTGGGGTCCATGGAGGCAACGTAGGGGGGTCGAGCACTGCAGAGTCCTCTGTGGTTATCCCTCCCACTTGGACTTCAAACCGCGGGCATGCCGAGCTTGTTCCATCTCCAGAGAAGAGCACCAAGCAGCTGAAGATCACTTCCAGCAAACCTCGAAAGGCGGTTCTGCCCAAGACCAAGATGAACGTGTCGGTGGATTCTGCGTAAGCACCCTCACTTTGTCTATCGTTCCGAATGACTGATCGAACGCGCTAACATTCTGAGTGATTCTTTTGCAGGACTGATACGTCGACTGCTTCACTAGAGAAGGACAAGGGCGAGGTCGACGCCGCAACTTCAAAAGGTAGCTTCAAATCCCGATCGTATATGATTTTTGAACGCCTCATTTCCTTTTTGAACTTATTTCCAAATGACTTTCAAGTATTTGCAGAGCCATGCGAAGTGATTGAGATCGACGTGGATGACCCGGTCGCACCACCGAATCCCATCTCTAGCGTGGATGTAGTAATGTGGGACGTCTCGCCTGTTCAAGTGCCAGCACCAACTCGGGGAACCTCTTCGAGAGTCGGATCGGCACACGGAATGCCACTGACCATCCCACTTGCGTCCAGTGCCATCGGGTTGCAGCGTGTCCCGGAGGACCAGGTGGGAGCAAGTAAGGAGGCTTTGATCCAACTGAGACTGATGAACGACAAGCGGAAGGAGGCATCTAACGCCGGCGAGGCTTTGGAGAAGAATGTCCGAGTAAGTACTCTTGTAAGTACCTTCTTTAGACAAAAAAATTGCGCGTTATTGTTAATGCTTTAGGTGTTCTGAGTGAGTTTGCGTCAGGAACAGAGCACACCCACTGGGTGTGACTGTTAGGGTGTAGAACTCGTCGTTTTCCAGTGGGAGCGCGCTGAGCACACCCACTGGGTGTAGTCCCCGTGGCTGCCGTCGACTGAAGCAGTCGGCGGCAGTCTCAAAAATCCAAATGTAGTACGATCCGAATGATGAGATACTTGTTGAAGAGGATGCGGTGATGGTCCATGGACCATGGCCTCTCGACGTTGACCGTTGGGGTGTAGAACCTGTAGTTCTCTAGTGGGGGCGCGCTGAGCGCACCCACTGGGTGTAGTCCCCGAGGCTGCCGTCGACTGAAGCAGTCGGCGACAGTCTTAGAATCCGAATATAGTATGATCCGAATGATGAGATACTTGTCGAAGAGGATGCGGTGATGGTCCATGGACCATGGCCTCTCGACGTTGACCGTCGGGGTGTAGAACCTGTAGTTCTCCGGTGGGGGCGCGCTGAGCGCACCCACTGGGTGTAGTCCCCGAGGCTGCCGTCGACTGAAGCAGTCGGCGACAGTCTCAAAAATCTGAATGTAGTACGATCTGAATGATGAGATACTTGTCGAAGAGGATGCGGTGATGGTCCATGGACCAGAGCCTCTGGACGTTGACCGTCGGGGTGTAGAACCTGTAGTTCTCCGGTGGGGGCGCGCTGAGTCCACCCACTGGGTGTAGTCCCCGAGGCTGCCGTCAACTGAAGCAGTCGGCGACAGTCTCAAAATCCGAATGCTATTTGCCTTGATGTTTGACTGTTATCACTGATGTTTCCCTGTTTCTTGTCGACATGGCGTGTGTGAGCTCGGGACTCGTTACAATGCCCTTGAGAAGGAAGTACAGGAGCTGCGTCGCAGTCTGGAGACAGAGAAGATCAAGAGTACGCAACTGGAACAAGAAAAGCGATCACTCGGAGGTAATCGAATCTTGACCGAGTACTTTTAGACTTGAACCTTTTTCCCTGTCCGACTGAAAGTACCTCACCAGATGTACATAGTTAGAATCTTGAACTTAATAAGAGGCTCCGGGCTTCCAATTCTATAGAGACCATGAAGGAGGCTTTGGAGAAGAAAGACCGTGAACTGGCAACTACTTAGAAGGAGGCCAGTCGGAAGGCAAAGGAAACCGAAGATAAGCTGAAGTACTTTGAGAAGTGGGAGGGAGAAAGCCCTGGAGGATGTTGCTAGGAGGAGCACTGCAGAGGCGGTCGAGGCTGAGGCGAAGCTGAAGCAGGTCGAGTCGAAGAGGCAGGAGCTGGAGAAGCTCATCGAAGACCACTGCAACGAAATGAACAACAAGCTCAGAGGTACGCATCAGGCATGACCAAGTTCCGAGTCATTTCATCCCAACTCTTCTCCTCCCTTAACTCCCTTTTCCTGAATGATCACCAGATCTATGCTGGGACGCCAAGGAGGAAACCTCCAAAATCAAGAAGGAGCTAGATCCGAGTGTGGGTCTTCTTCGTGACAGCTCGGCTCTTGCACTGCTTCGACTCGACGAGCACACTTCGGAGGCGGGCATCTTCCTCAACCTTTACGCGAAGCGGCCAAGGAGATCGAGAAGGAAGTCGCCCTGAAGAGGAGCCCTCGAGTGACTTAGACGCCCTCATCAACCATCTGCGGGACATTCCACGCCGAGTGCAATTGTGGAAGAAATCTACGGCCCGCGCTGGTGCAGACAACACACTCTCCCTTGTCTGTGTGCATTGCAAGGGCGTAGACAAGGAGAAGCTGAAGGCGCTGAAGGTCATCAACCGAAAGAACGCCAAGATTGAAGATTTCATGGAGACCTTCCTGCCGGCGGCCACTTGGATTGCAGAGGTTATTGACCTCGACAACTTCACCGACGCAGCATCCCCGACATCGGCCGAGTGAATCTCGGATAAAAATCTTTTAAGCCATATTTGCCTCAGTATGCCGAGTGCTTTCTGTATCCGTACATTTGCCGTGGCCTTGCGGTCACAACTATCTGCACTTTTGCTTTGAACTGCATGACATCCGAATGCCTTTATTTGACCATTTTGAACATTCGTCTTGACTTTTGACTTAGGCAAAATCGAGTTCGCAGCTAAGTCCCCGAGTGTGGATGATGTCCTCACTCAGAGTAGTTTTTAACTTTGGCGAAATCAGGTTCGCAGCTAAGCCCTCGAGCGTGAACGATGTTCCTACTCGGGGTAGTTTTTAACTTAGGCGAAATTAGGTTGCAACTAAGCCCCCGAGTGTGGATGATGTCCTCACTCGGAATAGTTTGTAACTTAGGCGAAATTAGATTCGCAGCTAAGTCCCCGAGTGTGGATGATGTCCTCATTCGGACTAGTTTGTAACTTAGGCGAAATCAGATTCGCATCTAAGTCCCCGAGTGTGAACGATGTTCTCACTCGGAGTAATTTGTAACTTAGGCAAAATCAGGTTCGCAGCTAAGCCCCTGAGTGTGGATGATGTCCTCACTCGGAGTAGTTTTTAACTTAGGCGAAATCAGGTTCGCAGCTAAGCTCCTAAGTGTGAATGATGTTCTCACTCGGAGTAGTTTGTAACTTAGGCGAAATCAGGTTCGCAACAAAGCCCCCGAGTGTGAACGAAGTTCTCACTCGGAGAAGTTTTTAACTTAGGCGAAATCAGGTTCGCAGCTAAGTCCCCGAGTGTGAACGAAGTTCTCACTTTGAGAAGTTTTTAACTTAGGCGAAATCAGGTTCGCAGCTAAGCCCCCGAGTGTGAATGAAGTTCTCACTCGGAGAAGTTTTTAACTTAGGCAAAATAAGGTTCGCAGCTAAGCCCCCGAGTGTGACCGAAGTTCTCACTCGGAGAAGTCTTTAACTTAGGCGAAATCAGGTTCGCAGCTAAGCCCCCGATTGTGGATGATGTCCTCACTCGGAGAATTTTTTAACTTTGGCGAAATCAGGTTCGTAGCTAAGCCCCCAAGCGTGAACGATGTTCTCACTCGGGGTAGTTTTTAACTTAGGCGAAATCAGGTTCGCAGCTAAGTCCCCGAGTGTGAACGATGTTCTCACTCGAAGTAATTTGTAACTTAGGCGAAATCAGGTTCGCAGCTAAGTCCCCGAGTGTGAACGATGTTCTCACTCGGGGTAATTTGTAACTTAGGCGAAATCAGGTTCGCAGCTAAGCCCCCGAGTGTGAACGATGTTCTCACTCGGGGTAATTTGTAACTTAGGCGAAATCAGGTTCGCAGCTAAGCCCCCAAGTGTGGATGATGTCCTCACTCGCAGTAGTTTTTAACTTTGGCGAAATCAGGTTCGCAGCTAAGGCCCCGAGTGTGGATGATGTCCTCACTCGGAGAAGTTTTTAACTTAGGCAAAATCTGGTTCGGAGCTAACTCCCCGAGTGTGAATGATGTCCTCACTCGGAGAAGTTTTTAACTTTGGCGAAATCAGGTTCGCAGCTAAGTCCCCAAGTGTGAACGATGTTCTCACTCGGAGTAGTTTGCAACTTAAGGTGAAATCAGGTTCGCAGCTAAGCCCCTGAGTGTGGATGATGTCCTCACTCGGAGAAGGTTTTAACTTAGGTGAAATCAGGTTCGCAGCTAATTCCCGAGCGGGAACGATGTTCTCACTCGGAGTAATTTATAACTTAGGCGAAATCAGGTTCGCAGCTAAGTCCCCGAGTGTGAACAATGTGCTCACTCGGAGTAATTTGTAACTTAGGCGAAATCAGGTTCACAGCTAAGCTCCCGAGTGTGGATGATGTCCTCGCTCGGAGTAATTTGTAACTTAGGCGAAATCAGGTTCGCAACTAAGTCCTCGAGTGTGAACGATGTTCTCACTCGGAGTAATTTGTAACTTAGGAGAAATCAGGTTCGCAGATAAGCCCCCGAGTGTGGTTGATGTCCTCACTCGGAGTAGTTTTTAACTTAGGCGACATCAGGTTCGTAGCAAAGTCCCCGAGTGTGGATGATGTCCTCACTTGGAGAAGTTTTTAACTTAGGTGAAATCAGGTTTGCAACTAAGTCCCCCAGTGTGAACGATGTTCTCACTCGGAGTAGTTTGCAACTTAGGCGAAATCAGGTTCGCAGCTAAGTTTATCCACGCACCCACTGGGGATGAGGAAAACAAACAAAATGAAAAAGTTTCAACAAAGAGTATGGAAAGTGAAGACTTTTATTCATCGAATTCATTCGGGAGTTCATTACAGGAATGACAGAGTGCTTTCAGACTAAGTGTAGAACTGACGGAGCAGGTCCGCGTTCCACGCTCGTGGCTCCTCCGCATCGTTTTTTAAGTTATACAACCAATAAGCTCCATTGTTCAGGACTTTGGAGATTGTTAAAGGCCCTTGCCACGGAGGCGCTAACTTGTGTGGCTTCTGCTAGTCCAATCGGAGAAAAAGGTCGCCTTCTTGAAAAGCACGCCTTCTGACTTGTGTGTCGTAAAAGCGCCTCAAGTCTTGCTGATATAGCGTCGACCTGATCAAGGCTAATTCTCTCTCTTCCTCTAGGAGGTCCAGACCGTCCTGATGTGCCACTTCTGCTTCGTCTTCATTGTAAAGTTCCACTCGGGGAGCGTTGTGGCGAACATCACTCGGCAGAACAACTTCGGACCCGTACACCAAAAAGAAAGGAGTGCGCTTGGTTGAACGATTCGGAGTCGTCCGAATGCCCCAGAGTACAGACAGTAGTTCTTCAACCCAAGCGCCAGCAGCAATTTCCAGATCCCTCATCAATCGGGGCTTCAATGCTTGAAGAATCATCCTGTTAGCTCGTTCCTGCTTGTCCATTTGATTGCGGGTGAGCTACGGAAGTGTAATTGACCCGAGTCCTTTGAGTGTAGCAGAACTCACAGAATTCATCTGAATCAAAATTCTTCCCGTTATCAGTGATGATATCATGGGGAACTCCGAATCTGAAGATAATCTGTCGAATGAAACTAACTGCGGTAGCTGCATCCAAGCTTTTGATGGGCTTCGCTTCGACCCACTTGGTAAACTTATCCACTGCAACCAATGGATGGGTAAACCCACTCGACCCTGGACGCAGGGGGGCGACCATATCGAGGCCCCACACAGCGAACGGCCAGGTGAGCGGGATGGTCTTGAGTGCAGATGCAGGCTTGTGTGTTTGGTTCTTGAAAAACTGACATCCAACACAGAGATCGACCATGTCTTTTGCAACTGCATTGGCTCGGGGCCAGTAAAACCCTGTACGAAACGCCTTTGCGACCAATGTCCGAGAGGACGCATGATGGCCACAGGTTCCCGAATGAATCTCGTGCAAAATCTGCAGCCTTTCCTATGGGGATAGGCACTTTTGTGCGACGCCGGTAGTGCTTTTCTTATATAGCTGTTCTCCCATTACTTCAAAAGATTTGGATCATCGGACAATCCGTCTTGCTTCTTCTTCATCTTCAGGGAGCTCTTGTCTGAGCAAGTAGGCTAAGTAAGGTTGGGTCCACTCGGGAGTGATCAACAACATCTCTTGAACAAGATCCACTACGGCCGGACATCAACCTCAGTTAGATTAGAAGGTCCAACCGCCTTTGGGGGCTCTTGGTTAAAAGGGTCTTCTTTGACTGAAGGGGAGTGCAGATGCTTGGGGAATATACCCTTCGGAACAACCCGCTGAGTAGAGTAGATTTTGGCCAGGTCATCGGCAACCTGGTTCTTCAGTCGGGGAATATGATGCGGCTCCAAACCTTCAAAATTCTTTTCCAACTTCCGGACTGCATTACAGTGCCAGTCATGGCTGGACTCCAGATATCCCACTCCTTCTTTACCTGATTCACCACTAACGTAGCTTGAGACTGCGTCGGTATTTCCCCAAAGAGGAAGGGATGATGCAGCACAGGGACGGTAAGTATTTCCCTCAGTTATGAAACCAAGGTTATCGAACCAGTAGGAGGATCACCAACACCCAATAAGCAGCACCTGCACACAAACAACAAATACTTGCAACCCGACGGGAAAGAGAGGTTGTCAATCTCTCTACGGTAATAAGATAGATTAAGTAGTGATAGATAGGAGAGATAGATCTCTCAAGAACACAAAATAAAAAGAGTAAATATGCAGCAATATGTTTTTTGGTTTTTGGTTTTGTAGATCTGAAAACAAAGATTGCAAAAACGTTGATCGGAAAGCAATATGATGGAAAAGTAGACTCGGGGGCCGTAGGGTTCACTAGTGGCATCGCTCATGAGTATAGCGCACGGTGGGTGAACAAATTACTGTTGGGCAATTGATAGAAAATCGAATAGTCATGACGATATCCAAGGCAATGATCATTATATAGGCATCACGTCCAATATAGATAGACCGACTCCTGCCTGCATCTACCTTTATTACTCCACACATCGACCGCTATCCAGCATGCATCTAGTGTATTAAGTTCATGGAAAAATGGAGTAATGCAATAAGAACGATGACATGATGTAGACAAGATCTATTCATGTAGGAATAGATCCCATCTTGTTATCCTTAATAGCAACGATACATGCGTGTCTTGTTGCCCCTTCTTTCACTGGGAAAGAACACCGCAAGATCGAACCCATCACAAAGCACCTCTTCCCATGGCAAGAAAAATCGATCTAGTCGGCCTAACTAAACCAAAGATTCAGAGAAGAAATACGAGGCTATAAGTAATCATGCATATAAGAGATCAAAGAAGACTCAAATAATATTCATGGATAGAAACTGATCATGAACTCAAAATTCATCGGATCCCAACAAACACATCGCAAAAGTTACATCAAATAGATCTCCAAGAGACCATTGTATTGAGAATCATAAGAGATAGAGAGGAAGCCATCTAGCTACTGCCTACGGACCCGTAGGTCTATGGTGGACTACTCATGCATCATCGGAGAGGCACCTATGAGGAAGATGAACCCCTTCGTGATGGTGTTTAGATTGGATCTCGCGGTTCTGGAACTTGCGGCGGCTGGAATTTTGTTTTGTCGACTCCCCTAGGATTTTTGGAATATTTTGGAATTTATAGGCATCAGAGGCGGTGCGGAAGCGGGCCGAGGTGGGCACAACCCATCAGGGCGCGCCGGGGCCCCCTGGCGCGCCCTGGTGGGCTGTGCTCTCCATAGCCCACCTCTCCGGCAGTTGTTTGGCCCACTGGGTGTCTTCTGGTCCAAAAAAAATCTCCAAAAAGTTTCGTCGCGATTGGATTCCATTTGGTATTGATTTTCTACGAAGTAACAACAAGCAAAAACAGCAACTGGCACTTTGGCACTATGTCAATAGGTTAGTCCCAAAAAATGATATAAAGTTGTTATAAAATGATTGTAAAACATCCAAGAATGATAATATAACAGCATGGAACAAGCAAAATTTATAGATACGTTGGAGACGTATCAGCATCCCCAAGCTTAATTCCTACTCGTCCTCGGGTTGGTAAATGATAAAAACTGAATTTTTGATGTGGAATGCTGCCTAACATGTTCATCACATTCTTTTGTTTTGTATAGCATGGACATTTGGACTTATAATGATTCAAAGCAATAGTCTAGTTTTAACATAATGACTTCAATACTCAATCATGTCAACAAGCAACCATGTCTTTCAAAATATCAACACTAAAGAAAGTTATCCCTAGCCCATCATGCTCAATCATTGATCCATTCATGAAACAAACTCAAATGTTAGCTATGCCCAATGCTCAAGTACGATCCTAGTGCCCCCTAGTTGGTGCTTATAAGAGAAGATGGAGGCTCAAAACAAAAATAAAAATTGCATAAAGTAAAAGATAGGCCCTTCGCAGAGGGAAGTAGGGATTTGTAGAGGTGCCAGAGCTCAAGGTTTAAATTGAGAGAGAGAAAATATTTTGGGTGGCATGCTTTTCCTGTCAACGAAAACGACAAAGGAGCTCACAATACTTTCCATGCTAGATATATCATAGGCGGTTCCCAAACAGAAAATAAAGTTTATTCCTTTTTCCAACAAACTTTCACTTTCCATGGTGGGCCGTATCCATGGTTGCCTTCCATACCAACACTTTCCAAGGAATTTATTATTTGACAACATAAAGTAAATATTTTTTATTTTTCATTTCGGGAATGTGCATCCCTATTATCGCCGCACTCTCGTGCAATGACAAGTGAATAAACACTCATCTTGAGAATAACACATCTAGCATGGAAAAATATTGGATACTCCCCACCGTTTCATGAGCGGTACGGGCACACAAAAGAGAAAATTTATTTTGAAAATTTAGAGATGGCACATACAAATTTTCTTGGAACGACATGGAAATACCACATATAGGTAGGTATGGTGGACTCATAAGGCAAAACTTGGTTTAGGGATTTTGGATGCACAAGTAGTATTTCTACTTAGTACAATTGGAGGCTAGCAAATAGATTGGGAAGCAACCAAACCAAGAAACGAAAATTCACATAAGTGACCATTTAACATAACTAACATTGAATAATGCACCACAAGTAGGATGTAACTTCATTGCATAACTATTGACTTTCGTGCATGCAAAGGGAATCACAAACCTTAACACCAATATTCCTACTAAGCATAATTACTCACTAACATGATTCACATATTACTATTATCATGTTTCAAAACTATCACAAGGAATCAAGTTTAATTTGTCCAATGATCTTCATGAATTTTTTTATTATATCCTCCTTGGATATCTATCACTTTGGGACTAGTTTCATATATTGCCATTGCATTTTGGCAAGCTCAAACAAATTTAAGTGAAGCGCATGAGCATAAAGATTTCATCTCTCAAAAAGGTATAAGTGAAGCATGAGAGGATTTCGTCAAAATTTACTAACTCTCAATTTAATCTAAGTGAAGCATGAGAGTATTTCTTCAAAAATTTCCAACCACACCGTGCTCAAAAAGATATAAGTGAAGCACTAGAGAAATTCTATAGCTCAAAATGTTTAAGTGAAGCACATAGAGCAATTCTAACAAATCATAGCATGATTTTGGCTCTCTCAAATAGGTGTGTCCAGAAAGGATACAAAGGAAAAACTAACAAACAAAGCAAGCAAAGATACAAGACGCTCCAAGCAAAACTCTTGATATGTGACGAATAAAAATATAGCTCCAAGTAAAATACCGATGGTCGTTTGAAGAAAGAGGGGATGCCACTCGGGGGCATCCCAAAGCTTAGTTGCTTGTTTCTCTTTGGATATATCTTGGGGGTGCGGTAGCATCCCCAAGCTTAGGCTTTTATCACTCCTTATTCCTTCATCCATCGTGATCTCACCCAAAACTTGAATACTTCAATCACACAAAACTCAACAAAATCTTTGTGAGATCCGTTAGTATAAGAAAGCAAATCACTACTTTAGGTACTGTTGCAAACCCATTCATATTTTATTATTTAATTATACCTACTGTATTTTAACTTAAACATGGCTTATACCCCCCAATAGAAACCATAGATTCATCAAAACAAGCACACAATGCAACGAAAACAGAATCTGTCTTAAACAGAACAGTCTGTAGTAATCTGTACTCTACCCATACTTCTGTAACCCTAAAAATTCTGAAAACTTAGGAAAACGTAAGGAATTTGTATAGAAACACTGTGTTAAAATTTCAGCTCAAGATCACGTTCCAGTAAAAAATGAAAATTCGTATACTGGACGCAAAGTTTCTGTTTCAGATTCAGCATCACTTCTACTCATCCTATGAATCATCCTAAAAACTTTACTTGGCACAAACACTAAATAAACCATAAAACACAATCATAACAGAGGCATAATTGTGTCAACACGCAAAAACAGAAAGGAAAAAGCAAAAAATTATTTATTCATTGGGTTGCCTCCCAACAAGCGCTATCGTTTTACGCCCCTAGCTAGGCATAATAGATAGATTCAAATATTGTCATCATTGGTTTTGGATGCATAGGATGCCCTCATGATTGATTCATATGGTGGCTTAATTCTTGTTCTAGGGAAGTGTTCCATACCCTTTCTCAAGGGAAATTGAAAACGAATATTGCCTTCTTTCATATCAATCACGGCACCTATAGTGCGTAAAAACGGTCTACCAAGTATAATAGGACAAGAAGGATTGCAATCAATATCGAGCACAATAAAATAAATAGGCACATAGTTCCTATTTGCAAGAATAAGAACATCATTAATTCTTCCCAAAGGCTTTTTAATAGTAGAATCCGCCAAGTGCAAATTAAGAGAACATTCTTCAATATTGGTAAGACCAAGCACATCACATAGATATTTCGGAATCGTGGAAACACTAGCACCCAAATCACACAAAGCAAAGCATTCATAATTTTTAATCTTGACTTTAATGGCCCACTCATCATGTAATTTTCTAGGAATAGAAATCTCCAACTCCAACTTTTCTTCAAAAGATTTCATCATGGCATAAACGATATGTTTAGTAAAAGCTTTATTTTGCTCATAAGCATGGGGTGAATTCAACATGGATTGCAACAAAGAAATACATTCAATCAAAGAGCAACTATCATAATTAAAGTCTTTGCAATCCAAGATAGTGGGCACATCACTAGTTAAAGTTTTGAACTCTTCAAACCCACTTTTATCAAAAATTTCATCAATATTTTCACCCTCCAAATTATTGGGACGCCTTCTATCTAAAGTTGACTCTACTTCAGTCCCTTCGTTATCAATTTTAACATTACTAAACAAGGAATCAATAGAGGAAACACCAATCACTTTAAGATCTTCATCTTTTCTATCCTCTAGAGAGATTGGTTTTGCGGCCATTTGATTTATCAAAGTAGCTTGCGCGTCGGAGATTTTTCAAAGCAAATTTTCAGCATGAGCATATTTAGATTGAAGATTACAAACTTCTCTACTGATATCATCAAGTTGTTTTGTTATGGCATCTAGCACGGTAGAGTGTTCTCTAAGCTCATCGATAAAATACTTATTATGCTCAAATTGTGTAGTCATATATTCCTTAGTACTTTTCTCAATTTCAGGCAAAATATTGGGGTAAGGAACTTCATAATACTTTCATTGAGGCATCATGATCATGCAAACAAGATTGCAAGCAAGGAAGAGATCTAGCAAGAAAAAGGCAAACGAAAAAGTGGGCGAATAAAACGGCAAATTGGTGAAGTGGGGGAGAGGAAAACGAGAGGCAAATGGCAGATAATGTAATTGCAAGGAGATGATATTTGTGATTAGGAACCTGGTAGATGATGATGGAGTCCCCTCGGCACCTATGATATGCAGAGACCGCTTCCTTGCTGGCAACGGCGCCAGAAATTCCTTTGACGTGGCTTGAGACTGCGTCGGTATTTCTCCAAAGAGTAAGGGATGATGCAGCACAACGACGTTAAGTATTTCCCTCAGTTATGAAACCAAGGTTATCGAACCAGTAGGAGGATCACCAACACCCAATAAGTAGCACCTGCACACAAACAACAAATACTTGCAACCCGACGCGAAAGAGAGGTTGTCAATCTCTCTACGGTAATAAGATAGATTAGGTAGTGATAGATAGGAGAGATAGATATCTCAAGAACACAAAATAAAAAGAGTAAATATGCAGCAATGTTTTTGGGTTTTTGGTTTTGTAGATCTGAAAATAAAGATTGCAAAAACATAGATCGGAAAGCAATATGATGGAAAAGTAGACCCGGGGGGCCGTAGGGTTCACTAGTGGCATCTCTCATGAGTATAGTGCACGGTGGGTGAACAAATTACTGTTGGGCAATTGATAGAAAATCGAATAGTCATAATGATATCCAAGGCGATGATCATTATATAGGCATCATGTCCAAGATAGATAGACCGACTCCTGTCTGCATCTACCTCTATTACTCCACACATCGACCGCTATCCAGCATGCATCTAGTCTATTAAGTTCATGGAAAAACGGAGTAATGCAATAAGAACGATGACGTGATGTAGACAAGATCTATTCATGTAGGAATATACCCCATCTTGTTATCCTTAATAGCAACGATACATGCGTGTCTTGCTGCCCCTTCTGTCACTGGGAAAGAACACCGCAAGATCAAACCCATCACAAAGCACCTCTGCCCATGGCAAGAAAAATCGATCTAGTCGGCCTAACTAAACCAAAGATTCAGAGAAGAAATACGAGGCTATAAGTAATCATGCATATAAGAGATCAAAGAAGACTCAAATAATATTCATGGATAGAAACTGATCATGAACTCAAAATTCATCGGATCCCAACAAACACACCGTAAAAGTTACATCAAATAGATCTCGAAGAGACGATTGTATTGAGAATCATAAGAGAGAGAGAGAGAGGAAGCCATCTAGCTACTGCCTACGGACCCGTAGGTCTACGGTGGACTACTCACGCATCATCGGAGAGGCACCTATGAGGAAGATGAACCCCTCCGTGATGGTGTTTAGATTGGATCTTGCGGTTCTGGAACTTGCGGTGGCTGGAATTGTGTTTCGTCGACTCCCCTAGGGTTTTTGGAATATTTGGGAATTTATAGGCATCAGAGGTGGTGCGGAAGGGGGCCGAGGAGGGCACAACCCATTAGGGCGCGCCGGGCCCCCCCTAGCGCGCTCTGGTGGGTTGTGCTCTCCACCGCCCACGTCTCCGGCAATTGTTTTGCCCACTGGGTGTCTTCTGGTCCAGAAAAATCTCCATAAAGTTTCGTCGCGATTGGACTCCGTTTGGTATTGATTTTTTGCGAAGTAGAAAACAAGCAAAAACAGCAACTGGCACTTTGGCACTATGTCAATAGGTTAGTCCCAAAAAATGAGAAAAAGTTGTTATAAAATGATTGTAAAACATCCAGGAATGATAATATAACAGCATGGAACACGCAAAAATGATAGATACATTGGAGACGTATCAACCACAAGGTCCGAGTCACCGAATATCATCAAGCGTCGTATATCGAGCGAGATAGCCATTCGGAGCCCATACAGGAGGGCTTCGTACTCGGCCTCATTGTTTGACGAGTTGAAATGGATTTGAAGGATGTAACTCAGTCGGTCTCCTCTGGGGGAAATGAGAACTACTCCAGCTCCGGACCCTTGAGGTATCTTAGATCCATCAAAAAACATGGTCGATTGTTCAGGAACACCCGGAGCTGGCTGTTCCTATTCTATCCACTCCGCTAAAAAGTCCACAAGTGCCTGAGACTTAATCGCCTTCTTGGCTTCGAACTTGATCTCCAGCGGGAGGATCTCAATCGCCCATTTGGCCACTCGGCCCATGGCGTCTCTGTTATGCAGGATCTCCGACAAGGGAGCATCGCTGATAACTGTGACCGAGTGCTCTTGGAAGTAATGAGCTACCTTCTTCATAGTGAGGTAAATGCCATAAACTAGCTTTTGATAGTGTGGATACCTTTGCTTCGAAGGAGTCAAGACCTCCGAAATATAATAAACGGGTCTCTGCACTTTGAATGCTTTTCCCGATTCCTCGTGCTCCACAGTGAGGACAGTACTGACCACCTGGCTAGTAGCCGTGATGTACAAGAGCAAAGGCTCTTGGCTGCTCGGAGCCGCTAACACCGGCTGGGTGGAAAGCAAGGCCTTGAGCTGATCGAAAGCGGCTTGAGCTTCGGGGGTCCATTCGAAGGTATCAGATTTCTTCATCAATCGGTAAAGAGGCAAGGCCTTTTCACCGAGTCAGGATATGAATCTACTCAGGGCTGCAAGGCATCCCAGGAGCTTCTGGACGTCGTGCAGATGGACAGGTTTCTTCATTCGGACGATGGCGCCGATTTTGTCAGGTTTAGCGTCAATTCCTCACTCGAAAACGAGAAAACCGAGTAGCTTACCCGAGGGCACTCCGAATGTGCACTTTGAAGGATTAAGTTTTATTTGGAAACAACGAAGGTTGACGAAGGTTTCGGCGAGGTCAGCCAGGAGGTCGGAACCTTTCCTGGACTTAACCACAATGTCATCCATGTAAGCCTCTACGTTCCGACTGATTTGCTCTTGCAAACACTTCTGAATCATGCGCATAAAAGTGGCCCCGGCATTCTTGAGACCGAATGGCATAGTGATGTAGCAGAAACACCCAAATGGGGTGATGAAAGATGTTTTTATTTCATTTGGTCCATACATTCGGATCTGATGGTACCCGGAGTACGCATCTAAGAACAACAGGCATTCACATCCGGCAGTAGAATCTACTATTTGATCTATGCGGGGAAGGGGAAAATGATCCTTCGGGCAGGCCCGATTGAGGTGCTTGAAGTCGATGCACATTCAGAGAGACTTGTCCTTCTTGGGCACCAACACTGGGTTGTCCAGTCACTCGGAATTGAAGACTTCGTGAATGAATCTGCAGCTAGGTGCCGAGCGATCTCTTCACCAATCGCCTTGCGCTTCTTCACGGAGGATCGGCGCAAGTGCTCCTTGACTGGTTTGACTTTAGGATCCACTCGGAGTCGGTGCTCAGCCAGTCCCCTCGGAACCACCGACATGTCAGACGGCTTCCATGCAAAGATATCCCAGTTCTCATGAAGGAACTGGATGAGCTCGGCTTCCTATTTTTCACTGAGTGTTGTCAAGATGTTGGTCGGAGCCGCACTCGGATCGGTGGGGTGAATGTGAACCTGCTTAATTTCGCCGGCCGACTGGAAAGCTGATTCCGTCGCTGGTCACTTGGACTTTAGCAAACCGGCAGTGTCCACTGCCTTCTTGTATCCGTCGAGTTTGACGGCGAGTACTTGCTCATTTGCAATTTTCGAACCCCGCTGGAGGCACTCTTCGGCAACCTTCCGTTCGCTGGTAACCGTGATCACACCATTTGGTCCTGGCATCTTAAGCTTAAGATACACGTAACATGGCCGGGCCATCAAACGCGCGTAGGCAGGCCTACCCAGGATAGCATGATACGCACTCCGGAAATCAACCACTTCGAACGTCAGGCGTTCTTTTGGAAGTTCTTCTCTCCGCCAAACACGACGTCCAGAGTGATATGACCGAGTGACTCGGCTTTCTTCCCAGGGATGACCCCATGGAAGTGCATGTTACTCTTACTCAGGCGAGACATCGGAATGCCCATCGCACTAAGTGTGTCCGCATAAATTATGTTCAGCCCGCTGCCGCCGTCCATCAATACTTTGCGCAGTCGGACTCCATTGACAGCCGGATCGACAACCAAGCCTACCTCCCAGGGGTGGCAATGTAGGCTGGGTGATCGGACTGATCGAAAGTAACAGGAGTTCTCGTCCAATTGAGGTACTTGACGACAGTCGTGGCCACCAAGTTCACCTCCGGATTAATGACCTTCAATCGGCTCTTGCTTTCGACATCTGCGAAGATCATGTTCAGGACCTTGTCGACATGAGGGTACTTGGAATCGTGCTCGCCTTCTTCGTCGTCGTCCTTCTCAGTAGAGGCCTCTTTACCCATCTCATGCTTGAGCATTCGGCACTACCGAGTGGTGTACTTTGGGTAAATGAGGTTGCCCTCCTCAGCCTTTTTAGTGTGGATAGCACAGGGCTGATCTAGCACTTCAGAATTGTACTCGGACTTCTTTTTGTTAACACAATCTTTCTTCTTATTATTTTTGGGCTTCGGCTTCCCTTGACCAGGAACCTTAGCCACTTTCGCCTTTCCTGGAGGATTGGCTTTCTGCTTCTGCTTCTTGCCTGCATTCCCCGCCAATTGAGGCGCATCACCAGCTCGACCTTTGCCGCTGCGGAGGCGGTCTTCTTCTTCACCATTGGCGTATTTGTCGGCGTTCTGGGAACAGGGGTACCCAGACTTGCCGGCCTGTGGCCCAGGGCGCAGCCCATTCCGCCGGCCGGTACGGCCTGGAAAGACTCCACTCAAGACAAGGCCCTCGCGCGGACCCCACGTTAGCGAGGGAGAACAGCACCAAGACCAGCAGGGGGTGGGCCTCCTCAGGCCCCCTCCGGAGTGGCGGAGATCTCTATGCGGAACCCGGCCTCAGGAGTCAAGGATGACGCAAGGAAGGACAGACGGGCGCCAGTGCGCCAGGCGGTGCAGTTTCCCCTTTGCTGCAAAGGGAGCAGGGACGTACGCGGGTTCCCAAAGCGCCCCCCAAAGGTTTCCATTCCAGTGCAACAAGACCACGACCATGAGCCCCGCAGGGCGGATGTCATCGCCGAGCCCACCTCTGCATCATCGACAGCCACTTTGCAGGCGAAGACCACCTTTGGGCAGGCAGGGGTGTACTCCTGTCCCCCATCAAATTTGGCCGTTGTGGGATCCCTTCCCGCCATTGCGATAAGGGAAGAGGACCTGGGCCACTGCTATATATAAAGGCTAGGCTGCACCGTAGAGGGGACGGACACACCAACACCACACAAGGCTGAGAGCCAAGAACACCACTTGAGCGCCCCCGCGAGGCTCGAGACCACTGTACCAGTTCATCCACCACACCTCCCCAAGAGGCAATCCACCAAAGCAGGAGTAGGGTATTACGCTTCACAGCGGCCCGAACCTGGGTAAACCACCGTTTTCATCTTCTTCCTCGTCATCGTGCGAGTTCACCGTAGTAACAATCGAGTAGCGAGCTGACTAGGGCAAAGCTGCCGGGGATCTTCGCACACGCCCCTGTGTTCGAACCTTGATGGTTTTGCGGAGCCCGAAATCTGACAGTATTTGTTAGCAATCTTCATGGCCCGACTGAGAGACAGATCTCCCGATCGGTCAAACTTCTGGATGAGCTCCCTGTACCGAGTGCCTGACTTGAAAGCGCAGACGGCTTGGTGCATAGGGACATTCTCAACCGTGTTGTGCAAAGTACTCCATCACTGAATGTACTCACGGAGAGTTTCATTGCTCTTTTGGACACAATGTTGCAGCTCTGTAAATCCACCCGGGCGCTTGTATGTGCCCTCGAATGTTTTGATGAACACCCGCACTAGGTCCTCCCAGCAATAGATGCTGCTAGAAGGTAACTGGTTCAGCCAGGCCCGACTGGATCCGTCCAACATGAGGGGCAGATGCTTCATCGCCACGAAATCATCTCCACCTCCGATCTGAACAGCCACTCGGTAATCCTCGAGCCAAGTTTCCGGCTTGGATTCGCCGTTAAACTTTCTGATCCCCATCGCCAACCTATAGTTGGGGGGAATCTCGGCCTCTCGGATGTACCTGCAGAAGCACTCGAGACCTGATGTCTCCCATCCGCTCACTCGGTCTCTGACCAGACGGTTTTTATCCACAATTCTCTGCGCGATGGTGGATCTGGCATTGAGCAGCGGAAGGCATCGGCCTGCTTCCTCATAGCCTCTAGGACGAGGAGCAGTCCGATTGCGGTCTTCTTTGTGAGGTCGACTGTCATCATAAGGTCCTTTGCCATATGAATCACCCCTCGGAGGGGGCGTCCGACTGATATCTTGGTCGTCGAGCCAACGCCCTCCGTGCTGGCCTCTCGGAGGAGGACGAGAGTATCGGTGCTTCCCATAAGCATGCGGACTATGCGCAGACTAAACTGTGTCAGCCCGAAGGGACTTGCTGTATATCCGCTGGTTCGATTGAGACACTTCCGAGTTCTGCCTCATCGCCATTTTCAGCAGACTCTGGATCTGCCGAATGCCTTCCCTAGCTACCGAGCTGGACGGCTGAATGGATTCAGCTATCCGAGTGGCCGCGGCTAAGTTCTCTATAGGAGTGCACATCGATGGGATCTTGGGCGGTCTGTCACTCGGAATCGACCGCCGTCTGGTGTAAGTGGAGTTTGGTTGCTCCTTTGCTGCGCGTTCATCGAGCGCTCGCTGGAGCCTCTCTAAATGCTCACGCTCGGCCAAGGTGGCCTGGCGCGAGGTCTTCAAGGCTATCTCCTCCGGGGACGTTCCCGTCATAGGGATAAGAAGGACTTCGTCATCCCTCCTTCTCCTCTCTTCCCGCTGCTCCCGAGAGAGAGGCTGGGGAAAATAACCATTGGAAGGACCGTCACTAAGACGACCTCCATTCCGGCCATGAGAGCCACCCAAGGAGTTCCCAGGGGCGCCATGATCGGTAGAGTGCGCCATCAGTATCTCAGCAGCGTTTCCGCTGCTTTCACACTCGGACTCGTCAGACAACTCGTCACCCGGCATGGGAGACAAGCTGAGGGTAGGCTCACCGGAGTCGAGCACACCGACCTGCTCGAAAGTAGGTTGCTGCGCCATGACATGCTTGAGCCACCGTTGCAACCGTGAGCGTCCGGAATGCTTGCGGCGGCTGGAGATCGAACGGGTCAACCCTGAGCTGTATGGCTCCGACGACTGTCGCAGGAGAACCCCGTGCGCAGCCGTGCTGAAATGCACAGCCCTGCGGGCGGGGAACGCATCCGGGTCTAGCGGTGCATCATGCAGCCAGGCCGAACCGTCAGCGATGAAGCAGAGGCTGCCAAAGAGGATCTCACCACCGAGTACCAGCATGATGACCGGAAAAAGAAAAGAATCCCCACTTGCGCTGGAGTTTGCTAGAACTGCCGCCCCACGGTGGGCGCCAACTGTCGTGGGAGTAATCCTGACAGTAGTACGGGGGGTACGTATGAGTAGGGCGAAGCCTAGCTACGAAGCAAGTGTAACACTCGGAATTTACAAGTTCGGACCCCACTCGGAAGTGGTAAAAGTCCTACATCTCGAGCCCTGGGGCTAAGTCTTGCTTTGTATGTGTTCTGATTTCAAAGAGTTGATAACCCCTCTTCTGGTGTCGGGGGTGGCTTATATAGAGTGCTCCACGCCAGCCGAGTGCCATTACGAGGGTCATTAATGATAGTAACTGCCGGAGTTACTAGAAACTGCTAAGTTAACTACGACCGTTACAGGTAACGCAACATCTACAGTATTCAACGCTAATTAAGTCCCTCGAACGTTGTAGCTCCCATGTCGCCTCCGCTTCTTGACGTCCGGGTGCTGAAGCTAGGCCGAGTGGTTGATATCGTCCGAGTGACTTCCAAGAATCTGAGTGCATCTCGCACCTTCGTCCGAGTGCTAAAGTAGTCCAGGGACTTCCGTGAACTTGTAGGACCCCAGGTGTGTCCTAGATGAGAGGTCTATGACCCTACCTAGGGTAGGTGACCTCGTCAATGGGTATAGATGACTAACCGGTTCTCCGTTTGTGTCGTTGTCGTCGCTGGAGTTGTCGTCGGAGTCTTTGTGGACCACCGGCTCCGGCTGGGGAAGCACAATGGCGGCGACAACATCAAGGCCGCGCAGCTGTCCGCGTGATACGTCATCTCTGACGACGGCAATCTCTGTGTCCACCTTCATGGTGTGCTCGGGTGCTTCGCCGGCCCCAACGTGCTTACTCCCTCCCATGGTGCAGGGAGGTAGCTGATGACAATTGAGAACGGCGGCGAGGATGCAGGGGAGAGAGAGGATTGTGTATAGCGAGAATGTTAAAACCAGCGGCTCGGGCGTTGTTAATAATGGTCTGTTGGGACTTGAGAGGGAGGCGGCGGCGGTTTAGAGGGATGGCTTGCCTCCCGGTGAGCCGCCTGCGCGCCGGACTGCTGGCATGCGCACCGTCAATTCACACGCCTGACGGCATGTCTCCCTGCAAAACTGCGCAGCGAACACGCCTCCCATCAATTCACACACCTACTCGCACGCATCCTGTTCAGCCTACGCGGCGACCTGCTAGCATGCGTCCCGTCAAATCATATCTGCTTGCACGGATCGCGGGGCGAGTATTGTTTTTCTGTGAAGCTACGACACTTACTCCCTCCGTTTTTATTTAGTCTGCATATTAGAGTTGACTGAAGTCAAACTTGATAAAGTTTGACCAACTTTATAGAAAGCAAAAGAAATAATTACCATGACAAATATATATGATGTGAAAGTACATTCAATAAAGAATCTAATGGTATTAATTTTTAATTGTAAACGTTAATATTTTTGTCTATAAATTTGGTCAAACTTTACAAAGCTTTACTTTAACCAACGCTAATACGTGGACTAAATAAAATAGTTTGGATTAATAAACCGTTTGCAATGTTAACGTGACAGTTATGTGTTGCATCTATTAATAAGCCCCCGTTTGCAAGAAGCTTAGTTGAAAACTTCTTTCAAATTGGACGATTTATTTACCACGACCTATAAGTTCCCTATCATGAAATCATCTCAATGTTTGATGAATTCTAGCTTAGTTGGGCGTTTGCTGGAATTTGAAAGCCAAGAGCCAATGTTTGCGGCCCCAAGATGTTTGAAATTTATTGTTTTTTCTTCCATGGGGACTAAACATGCACCCAAGACCAAAAAAAATGAATTTCTAATCCATTTGGGTGGACAACCGCGTGTGCATGTAGTTCAAATTTGAAATTTACAAATTAAATACCTAAGGAATGAATTTAATGTATAAAAATTTCTTAATGTTCTTTAAAAATCAAATTTTAACACTACACTCCTATTGTTACATGTGCACTACAGAAAAAGTTTGACATGCATGCCTCGAAGTGGCGGTGGTGTGGTGGGACGATTGGGGGTGTGGGGGTCCGGCACATAATATGTGTCGTATGCGCGCCACTACGTGGAGTTGTCTGGTTAGTTAGGCAACAAGCTAGCAATGGGGATTACTCAGGCGGGTATATTGGAGTCCCATCCCCGTCCCCATCACCGCCCTCCCATTCCCGTCCCCGTCTCCGTACCCGTGCGCGGGGATAAAAAGTTTCCCATCCCCGTCGCCACTTCTTTATCCCCGTGGTGAAACCCAACATGCATTTAAGAACAACATTCAATAGTATTTCAGTAAAAAAAAGTATTTAAACACAATAAACAATATGTTGTGGCTAAGTTTGGGATTTCTTAGGGATTTTTGGGCCAGATGGGCGGGATATGTGGAAATTTGGGTGACCGAGGGCGCAAATTACTTGGGGTCTACTAATTTCAGAGCCCACATGTAAGTACTTCATGGTTAAGGCGGGTAATGCTATATATATATCCAATCCCTGCCCTGCACACTGGGTAAGGTATTTGACCCACCATCTTCCCCATGGGAATTCAAGCTGGCACTTCTTCGTGCCCTAATAGAGTAATTACCCATGGGGATGAGGGTAACGGTTTTAACCATTGCCAGCTTCAGGTGAGGCACGTGCCACGTCAAAAGTTGTGCATTGGGTATATATTTAAAGCATCTCGATCATGACCTTTTTCATGCATATGTTTGTGTCTCATGCATGCGCTGGTGGTCCTCGTACGCTCACTCATGCGATTACCACTGACACACCCATTCGTTGCCCCCACATGATCTATCACCTTGGATGGCGCAGTGAGAGGGGTTTGATCAAAGGTGGATTCATCTTAGTCCGTGTTTCGGCGAAGATCATGGTGAGATTCCGGACGAAAGTTTGGGTGCATGTGTGCAAATGCGCGCTCATTGTAGACGTTGTGAACCTCCGTGGTTTTTTTTCCGGTTTGCAAAAGGTGCCACATCAAAGGTGTGCATTGGGTATTCAAAACATCACACAACACCTCCGTACATATGTTAGGGAAGCATGGAGGCGGTGGTTGTCCTCTGACACCGCCCCCTCGCACAATTATCAGTGTCACGCCCATCTGTGGCCTCACATACTTTTGTACCGCAACGAGAGAAGTTAATTATTTTGGATTGTTTTTTGGGATGTTTGCGGTAGGCCATGGGTGTGAGATTACATGGTATAATTTGAGTGCGTGTAGTGCACGCATTAATGTTTCTCCCATCGGCTCGAATGGGGGGTATATATATACTACGTGTCGTGAACCTCGCTTTCCGTGCTGACTTTAAGTTTCCTGAGGAAGGTGTGACACACCAAAGTTTGTGTGCTGGGTATGTAAACATCACACAATACTTCCATACATATGTTTGATCCACGCTTAGACGGTGATTGTCTTTGGATACTCCTTTGTGTGGTTGTCATTGGAAAGTCCATTCCTGGGCCCGCGTGGATGTCCATCACATTGACTAACAACGAGAGAGAGGTTACCATGGTGGATTCTTCAATTAGTTTGTGTTATGATATATATTATATAGGTCATTTGAGTTTCCTTACCCAAGTCTGAGAGTACGTACGCGTGAATCGTTCCCATCGACGCTCGGCATACTAGTTGTACGCGTCATGAACACTCGCTCGGGGGGGGGGGGGTTGGACTTTCCGGTTCCAAAGCATGTGCCACATAAAAGTTGCACATGAGGTATATATTAATGAATTCAAGCGCAACACAACATTTCCGTACATATGTTTGCGCCACCTGCATGTGATGGTTGTCTTCGACACTCCACCGCGTGGTTATTGGCGTCACGCCCATTCATGGGCCTCGGTGGATGTCGGGGATATAACTCCATGGTGTTACCCGCCTTACTGGGCCGGGTCAAGATGTCAATAACCGTTTGACTCAGTTTAGAGTGGGCCGTGTCCCAAGTGCAAACTAAGTAATGTGGCGCCTGATCAAGACGCCGGACGGCCCACAACCCGAATACGGCGGCTCAAAGCCCATGAAGCTAAGAACGGCGGTTCAAGTTTCCTTAAGGAGCAAGATAAGTTAGATATGTAGTAAGTCACGGGTCATCATATGACTCGGACTCTGTTGTAAAACCTAGGGCTTGACCTGTATATAAAGGCAGGCCCCTAGGACCGAAACTCTCAAGTCACAACCTCTCGATAGCTAGGTTAGCGATTCCGCACCCTTGTAATCGAGATCTACCCATCCAATACACGAAAAGCAGGACGTAGGCTATTACCTCCATAGGAGGGGCTGAACCTGGGTAAACCCGACTTTTTCTCTCGCTTAACACCTTCGAGTCGCCACCAAGCGGCGATGGCCTCACACCTAAGTCCTGTTACGAGGACATCTGCCAGGTTGATAAAACCACGACCGTTGGCGCCCACCGTGGGGCTCTCGCCTGGTAGAGTTGAGTTTTTGGAGGGGATCCAGCCAGGATTCGGGAAGTTTGCGGTCAACCAGATGATCAAAAGCCGCCATGACAGGATCTACGGAACGGTTTGGGGGCGTCAATACCGACCCTATCGGACATAGGTCCCGAGATCCCGCGGGAGAGATTGGATCAGAGACCTCCAAGCCGGACATCTACATCGACATCGACGAGCCAGCTCGGAGCGCCCGATCCAATCCACGTCAAGACGGTCTCCGTCGCGTGTTCGTTGGCTTCACCCAAGGGGTCAGCCTTTCGGACGAGCCGGCCTCCAGTGGAGATATCCTTGTTAATTCGGACGGCTACAGTGGTTCCGGAGCCAGGCACGGCTGGAGGTTCTGGCGGGTCAACCAAAAGGCCGGCTCACGCTATGGCTGAACCTATGGCCGAGATGGCGAAACTCGTGGATACCCCAGTCACTACTGAAAACCAGGAAGAGCGCAATGTGGAGCTAACCAAATTGCATACCCAAGTGATCGAGGTACAGAAGGAGATAGATGCTGAAAACCCACGGCTGGCAGATCTACAGGCTCGCATACATCAGGAGACAGAATGCCTTAAGGCTGAGGCCTGGCGGTTAGGGGTCCAGAGAGAAGCATCGGAGGCGGTTTACGAGAGAAGGCGTCACTGTGGACTTCCCTCGAACCTGGAACCTCAACAACTTTGTAACACTCCAAATCAAACACCAGGAACTGTTCAGCAACCCGGGAATCGGCAAGAGGAACCAGCTCAACCTCTGCCGGCTCAATCCCCCCCTCGGCGATTTCAGACACCGCGTGGTCACTTTTCCAATCCTGTTGATAACATGTTGGCAGCAACCTGGAATTTGGAAGCATTGCCCATCAATGGAAACTCTCCACTCGAGATTGAAGCTAGGAACGCCATCGAGATGCTGAAGACTGCTATGGTACAACAGGCACAGTATTCGTATAGCCGGGACCGGATGCATTCCACTCCTTATGCTAGCAAGGGCTGCCATGTGGAGGCCCTGGCCGTCTCTAGCAGTGGGCAAAGGCAGCAGCATTAGGTCTCTCCGACTCGTCCCCTGCCATCAAACGCCCAGGCGATCAATGATGCTACAAGAGATGCGCGACAGGCAAAAGCAGAAGCAGCAGCACGGGCGATCCAACAATTTCACCCTCAACCGGTGAGTTTGGGGGCTGGGTCCAACAGTAGAACGATTGTCATACCATGTTTATCTCCGACGCTCCGCGCAGAGCGCATGCCCACGGATTTCAAAGGACCTCGTAAGGTGCCAAACTACACCGCAGATCTTGAGCCGGCATCATGGATCGAGAGTTATGAGTTGGCGATGGACATGCTGGCTGTTAGTGATGCTGTGAGTGCTAAATACCTAACCATGATGTTGGAAGGATCGGCTCGGACCTGGTTGAAAAACTTGCCACCCAATTCCATCAACTCATGGACGGTGCTGAAAGAGCGATTCATCAAGAATTTCCAGGGAACCTGCAAAAAGCCTATGACGACAGTGGATTTACAGCATTGCGTCCAGCGAGTAGATGAGTCAGCTCACCACTGGACTCGTCGGGTCGCGGAAATCATCCACTCATCGGATAGCATCACGACGGCTCAGGCAGTCCTAATATTGGAAAAGAACTGCCACTTCCAGCCTCTGGTCCTGAAGCTTGGGTGGCTCAAGCGGAAGGTTCAAGACATGGGCGACTTGATGGACTTCCTCACCAGGTATGCCGAGTCGGATGGCACCAAAGATCCCGGCTCTGACGAGGACAAGACCTCCAAAGGCAAAAAAGCTGAAGGAGGGAAAGGTCAGCATGGTTCAAGCGGCAACCAGGGGGCTCAGAATAAGCGGAAGCAACCGGATGGCGGGTCAGATTTTGTGGCCAACACCAATACAGACTTCAAGAACCGGTGTCAGAATGGTCGACCCGGAGGAGCTTACAATGGGAATAAACCTCGCAATTATCAAGAGGCGCTTAAAGGACCTTGTCCTAAACATAGCACCCCAGATAAGCCGGCTTGCCACTCTTGGGAGAATTGTTATATCATGCAAGAATTCCGTAGCTAGGCTTTCAAGAATAACTCAGGAGGCAATGGTGGAGGATATCCGGGTCAACATGGATCCGGCGGGTCGCAAGGTGGCCTAGGAGCTGGATTTCAACATCAAGGAAATCATGGTAATGAGCAACATCCTAGCCAGGGCAATCGGCATAATAACCAAGGGGGATTTCAAAGTAATCCCAAGCAGCTGAATAATGGTCAGTATAACTAGCCCTCGAAACCCTGGATGAAAATTATAATTCTGGAGAGTAACAGTGAAGAAATCTTATGCCTCCAAGAAGGGAAATAAGTCGGCCCTAGGACACTAGTGGCCCTATCAAAATCTAGCTCTGCCTGCCCTTTTTATGTAATTTCTTCCCTCCTTGCAGACTTCTGTATATACTTCTTTATGTTTCAAGTATGAATAAAGCCGTCGTATTTTGTTGTTTCAACTTACAAGATAAGTTTGAGTCTTTATTTTCTGAAACAAAGGGCGCTTGGGAACTTCTGACTCATCGAGTCTAGCTTTCTCACCCTTGTGACCCGTCATATCAATGCCACCTTATCAAGGGCATTTGGGGGCTTCCAGCCCATCGGGTTTAGCTTTCTCACCCTCTTGACCTGGCAAAATAAACGCCATATATGGTTAAACCTGCATGTGTGCTTGATGCGACTCCGATCAGATGACCCCGTGAACTCTTGACGAGTCAATCCTTGTTGGACCCTGAACTCATTAAGGTTGAAACACCAGCTTGAGTCATGTGAGAGCTAGTACAAGGAAAGCTAGGATAAACCATGGGTTATCATACCCGCTTCATTGAAGCAAGACCCGAGCCTCGAAAGTCGGTCTTTTTCTGTCGAGCCTCGAAAGCCGGCATTTTAAATCATGTGTCCTTTGTATTAAGACTAGTAAAGGTGCCTTTAAAAGGGGGCTACCTATATCTCTAAATTTTGGGAAAACAATCCCCAATATGAATGTTATGTGGTGAAACTCATCACATCAAAAACAGTCTGGGCACGACCCTATTTTTACCAGTTTTTTATAAAGTAACCAGGTTGTCGGCTGCACGACAGCAATAAATTATGCCTAAGCGGCCAACAAAGGACCTCAAGCTTGGATATCAATTTTGGCCAAGATTCATTGAGTCGGCTTATCAATATCATTCTATTTTGCTTGTTTATTATAGCAAGTTTCAGGCTTAAAATTGTTGCCGGCTCATGCTTCAAGGACCGAGTTAAACAATTGAGCATGCGTGAGCAGACGATCAACAAGTTGTCCTACAGATTCAACATTGTTGGGAGAGGAACAGGCCGTTAAAATCAAAATCAATGGCCGGGTCATCCTGCCCAGGTGCATCTTATCAAAGGGCGCGTCAATGGATAGCAAATAGAGTACCCAACATCAAAGGTGCAAAACATGCACGATGGCACGGCAACAGTGTTCAAACTATCCTATTACAGGCTCAAGGAAGCCATAAACTGTTTTTCTGCCCATACATGGGGGCTCAAGTTGACAAGGTAATAGTTCAGGTAACTTAATTCATTGTTCATATTACCCGTGTCGATGGCAGCTAATCTTGCGCATGAGACGCCTTCCGGTTATCCATCGACTGGTTTTTCGGCTCCTGAACTTGAAGGTTGTCTGCATCCCAGTTGCAATAAGTTAAGGCTTGGAACACAGCCTCGTCATCAAGGATTGAAGACGGGTCAACTTCAGGGGCAAAAACATGCTCGCGTCGTTGAGGGGCCAGGTCTTTGGTAATCAGGTCAGGCGGTGGAATCTGAGTAAGATTGGCACCATAAGCCGCCTAATAACTCCTCAGTTTCATCTCAGAAACTAGCTGAGTCGACAGGATCTGAGCATCCTTGACGCAAGCCACGTAATCTTCCTGAGAGAATTTTGACCCGTCATTCTTAAATTCGGGAAAGCCCTTTGCCAGCTCTTTTGGATCAAGCTCTTCACCGTAAGCTAAAGCCCGGCTCAATGCATATATAAAGCCCGATCGGGCAGCTAATCTTTTTAGTTCTGGAATATGCCCGGGGATGATGGAGAGATTTTCCAATACGTTCTTGATATATTTTAAGGGTTGCTTCTCCCCCAGCGTCTCCTTAATTGTGAGATGACTCCCGGTGTAGAGCTGCTCTGCCAATGAGTAGACAGCCTTGAGCATGAGCAGGTTGTTATCGTAAAAGCTGCTGGTCCAGGGACCTGCAAAATAGAAACAATACATAAGTTTCCATGCGCGTTATATCTCTACTTCAAGGAAGCAGGAGGATGGACACACTTACCAAAAACAGCTTGGGCCATCTGGGCCATATGCTGTTTAAACCCGGACAACTCCTCGAAGATGGGCTTGAGTCGGCCCCCAGCATCCTCTGCGCGTTTAACCAAAGCTGCCTTTTCATCTTCGAAGGATTTTTTCTCTTTTAGGAAGCTCGCCTTGGTGTTTTCCAGATCAACCAAAGAAACCCGAAGTTTTTCTTCAACTTCGGCCCGGGAGGTCCGCCTCTTTTCCAGGTCTTTTTTCAAATTAGCCGCATTGGATTCGGCTGTCTTCAGAGCTTCCTGCACCATGAATGAAATTTACATCAAGTCCCAAACAAATTGCAAAGCAATGTATTTCGCACTTGGGGGCTAATGTATTTCAGCTTTCTAAACATAGAAGATAAGACAAAGACCCGACTCATCTCAAGGAGATGAGCCGGCCCTTGGGGGCTACACGTGCAAAGTTCTTCAATGTTATTAAAAAAAGACCTGACTCATCTCAAGGAGATGAGCCGGCCCTTGGGGGCTACACGTCCAAAGTTCTTCAATGTTATTAAAAAAAAGATCCGACTCATCTCAAGGACATGAGCTGGCCCTTGGGGGCTACAGGTTGTGCCAGAACCATTTGTAAGACCCAGCTTATCTTAGAAAGATGAAGATGGGCCTTGGGGGCTACAAAGGGGTATATGATGAAAGGAAAAGGAGAACATACCTCATATTTATTTTTCATCATGCTAACAAGGCCAATTTCCATCTCACGGCTTGTCGCCAGACGGTCTAAATAGGCAGCATGAAGATCTTCAACGCTAAATTTCTCATAATGAGGAAGTTCCAACTGTTGGAGATATGCCCTAGAAGCAATCATGTATGATGATATTTCCTATGTGGTTATGAATAAAGATAGTCCTTGGACATTATCATTGATGTGTATTAACAAGTACGTGACTTGTTTGTGAGACTATACATTGTATGATGACTGTCCTAAATGGTCCCTAGTCGAAAGAGATGTGTGGACGCTCAGCCAGTTAGACTAGCATATGACACGGTGGATGGTTCGGTCTCACTGACCATGTAGCATTGGATGCTAGCCGGATAATATGGACACAGAAAGATCTGATCGGATTCGACGTAGTCGGATCCGAGTCGAGATAAGGTCTGAGTTGGACAGACCCAACTATGAGACGCAGCGATAGGTCATTTGTGAGTCTCTAGTACAACATACGTTCTATGTACTAAGACCTGAGCTGGTGCATGTACTCGGGATGGTGACAGACTTGCTTTGGGCCGACCAAACGCTACTCCGTGACTGGGTAGTTACAAAGGTAGGTTTCGGGCTTGTCCAGACCCATGCTGCGAGACATGGTCGAGCAAGAAGGGATTTGCCCCTCCGGTTAGGAGAGATATACTCTGGGCCCCTCGTGTGATATGACCAAGATAAGCATGGCCATGCGACAAGGATTATGAGATAATCCGGTTTGTTGGTCGGTATCACTGGAACGAGAAAGAGGTCGGGCTAGCACAAGGATGACAGACTCGCCTTGAGCCCGACAACATATATCGTGTGGCAAAGGGAACAGAAGTGTGATGTACAGGTTCGCCTAACTAGCTTCATCAGACACTTGGAGTCGGCACGCTTTGCTAGAGGCCGGTACCGACTAGCTGAGTCGGATGTGATCAGACTCGCGACCAAGTGAACGAGAACCTAAGGGGTCGCGCGCTTAAGGGAAGGAACATGTGGGCTTTAGGATCCGTGCGAGGCCCAAGAGTTCAGCCCGCGCCGCATGCCTATATATAGTGGAGTTGCAGCACACCCATCCCGTTGATCGCTTCGACGCTGTCATTAGGGCTTTGCATGTGTTGCAGCTAGCCACCTCCACTTGCCACCGCCGACTGTGTGATCGGACCTAGCAGTCCGCCGCACGGTGTTCCTCCTGCACGCGCGGATACCATTAGAGGCGGTGCACTTGCGCCGCTCCGGTGAACCTGTACGTGGGATCCGGCGACCGCCAGTTCGAGGGAGATCAGACAAGGAGGAGACGGACCACGTGAACGCGCTGCCCCAACTCTACTTCCGCTGCACGGCACTCCGCGTCTAGTGGTAACGATCTGTGATCCATCTCCGTAGCAAGTTCTTCGATGTTCTGCGCGTAGAAATTTTTTAATTCGCATGCGATGCACCTACGGTAGAACCCAACACCAGCTTGGCCTTCCCTTTTTCTTGCAGTACCGCATCATCCTTAGCAACGATTCTGGTTAATATGCTGGAAGTTTCAGGAGCAGCATAAGCCGTCCCAGTAATGATAACTTCAGTAGCATCTTTGTTTGTTGTTGGAGGGTTAGGCAGATCAAGGTTATCTGTTGATGTAGCCTCAACAATAACGGCATCAATATTGATTGGTGCAGATGAAGGAGGCAAATTATCTTGTATATCCTGTGGATCTTCAGGATGATCAACATGAACTTCATGAACCGCCGGGTCAGGAAGATCCGGCTCAGGAGCCTCAGGGTTAACATAAGACCCTTCAGTCTTCCTCTTCTTGGCTTTGGCCCTGCTAAGTTACAAAAGCATGATATGAAAAATGAAACAAGCAATAGCTTACTCAAACGGATGAATTAATGAGGAGATTACCCTTGATTGATGACAAAGGGCGCCAGCTTGGACGCAGTCGAGTCATCCGACGAAGGTGGCGTCTCCTGATTAGCAAAAGGCATAGAAGTTAAAACATTTACACATCAAGCCGGAATTTTCTTTGGAAAGTTTGGAATATCAAGTACCTTGGCTGGCCGTTTCCTCGCGACTGATTTGTCAGGTAAGCCCTCAACAAGATCGCCACTTCCGCTTCGGGTCTGACGCTTAGACTGGTGCTGGGTTTTCTTCAAAATAAAGTAAGGATCTAGATGAGCATCTGGGTGAGAAAAGCCTACTTTCCGGACGACCCGCCTTGCCTTCAATGACGGCAAAGGTTCTGAGTCAGAAGAGATAGAAATTACCTCAACATCACTTGCACGGCTTGTGTCAATGTCACCCTAAGAAGAAAGGTCGTCAGATAGGTTCAATGGAATATAAGCAAAGGTATCAGTGTTACCTCTGATCGAGTGTCAGTGGCGGCTATTTCGTCCATTTGAGACAGACCTTCTGCAGCCGGTTTACTTTTCTTCTTGTTCGGGGCGGCTTTGGACTTGTTAGTCGTAGCCTTGAGACGCCTCTGATTCCAAAAAGAATAGGTAGCCTGCAAAATCAAACATTCAAGCCAAGGAAGCAAAAACTCAAAGTTTGTTCAAAAGAAAGGTCAGATGAAGATTTTAAAAGGTTTATACCGGAGGAGCCGGGTTAAGGGCATAAAAGGGTTTCAACCCGTCCTTACGTAGGTCTCCAGGTTTTCACCTAACAGCTTCTTCACCATCCGGTTTATTTCATCGGCTTCCAACGAGAAATTGTTGTGCCGCTGAGCATCATTCAAATCACCGGAATAGGCACACATTAAGCCATTGCACCGACTTAATGGGAGAATTCTCCAAGATACCCAACACCGGGTCAAGTCGACCCCCGTCAACCCGATGGCTAGAAGAGCCCTTAATTTCGGATAAACAGGGGCGTGTTGGGAATGTTCTTCTGAAGGAGCCCAACCCGGAAGCTCATGATCCATGGGCAGACGGTTGGGCCTATAACCCGGCAAGGGATTTTCATCAATCGGAGCGGTGTTTTGGCAGTAAAACTGTCTTATTCCACCTTGTGGGGTGGCTTGGTAAGGTAGCGACAAGGAAAAGGACATCCTTTCGCCTTTGAATTGAAACCCCGCCGAGTTCTAAGCCGGGGCCATCTGCACACTCTGTTTGCCGGTTCAAGTAGAAAAACTCCCTGAAGAGGGAGACAGTGGGCTCCATTTGAAGGTACACCTCGCAGAATACTTGGAACTGGCAGAGGTTCAAGATGGAGTTAGGGGCCAAGTCTTGGGGTGCAGATTGAAGAAATGCAGGACGTCCCAGAAGAACTTTGACCCGGGAGGAAAAAAACCCTCTACAGATGATCCAAAAATATCACTACTTCCCCTTCCTTGGGGTTTGGGGTCTCTTCTCTGAGGACGACTCGCCAGCCAATCCTGTTTTGAGGCGGCAAAAACCCATGCTCCTCATAATCCTTAAGGATAGCGTCGGAAACTTGAGTCGCCACCCAATTGTAGGCTTTTGGCTCCGACATAGTAAGTTGCCTGGATGAATTACAAAAGGGCGACTCAAATAAACGTTCCAAGTTAAATGGTCTAAAGGTCTTTACAGCGGTCTAAATGCATGACAAGTTACAAATACTAGGCCGACAGAAGTGAGGGCGGCTCGTTTTAAGACAATAGGTTCTTGAGAAATTTTGCTAAGTATGAGACAAACAAGTTTCTCCCAAGGCAGCAACAATTTTGGATCTAAACACAGTTCAGAAAGGCGAAAATATTTGTTAACCCTAGCAGGAGGGCATGGAAGTAATGACAATACGGTTCATCTAAATACAAGGAAATATAAAGATATATCATAGGCAAAACGGAGTTGGCATCTCTACCGCTCTTCTTTGATGAATACGTTCGTGGAATCTACTCATAGGACTAGCTATGGCGATGAACCAGAGGAAACTTGCCAAGGAACTCGAAGAACCTCGAGGTGCTCTATGGATCAAGTTGGAAGAAAGGTGACTTACCCAAAAGCAATCGACCGGAGACGGGAAAAACACGCAACGGGTTCACTGACGCAGAAGGAATGCCGTGAAGACCTTGAGGAAGCTCGGCGAGACAAGGGAGTTGCGGTGGCGGTGCGAGGAGCTCTCGGACTCGAGGAAGAAGAAGAAGCAGGAAAGGGAAGTAGAAAGTGAATCCAGAACCCTCCGATGAATATTTAAAGAGAAAGGACCCGAAGGGGCAACTGACAGGCGCGATAATCAAGGGAATGCAGTAAATTTCGGGAAACAAAAACGCATCGGTTTTCGGGATAAGTGGATATGGCCAGATTCGTTAAGATGTCATTGTTGTTTTCCCAGACTAACGAAAGATGACGTCATAATGAATGAACATTGGCAAAATGACAAGTGTGAAGGCAGAACAAGCCAGTATTGTGAAATCTGCTGAAGATGTCAATTCAAAGATGAGTCACCGTAAGAAAAGATGAGCTGCCACAGGAAGGAAGAAATCTATTGATATGAATGAATTCAAATCAATCTGGGGCCTAATGTCGAGGATATAACTCCGTGGTGTAACCCGCCCTACTGGGCCGGGTCAACATGTCAACAGCCGTTTGACTCAGTTCAGAGTGGGTTTTGTCCCAAGTGCAAACTAAGTAAAGTGGCGCATGATCAAGACGTCGGGCGGCCCACAACCCGAAGACGGCGGCTCAAAGCCCATGAAGCTACGGACGGCGGTTCAAGTTTCCTTAAGGAGCAAGATAAGTTAGAGATATAGTAAGTCACAGGTCATAATATGACCCAGACTCTGTTGTAAAACCTAGGGCTTGACCTGTATACAAAGGCAGGCCCCTAGGACCGAAACTCTCAAGTCACAACCTCTCGATAGCTAGGTTAGAGATTCCGCACCCTTGTAATCGAGATCTACCCATCCAATACACGAAAAGTAGGACGTAGGCTATTACCTCCATAGGAGGGGCCGAACCTTGGTAAACCCGACTCTTTCTCTTGCTTAACCCCTTCGAGTCGCCACCAAGCGGCGATGGCCTCACACCTAAGTCCTGTTACGAGGACATCTGCCGGGTTGATAAAACCACGACAGTGGACATCCATCCTTTCGACCAACAGCGGGAGAGGTTTGACCAAAATGTTGATTCTTTGGTCGGGATGTCCGTGTTGCGAGGCACATGGGCCATAGTCCACCTTTGACCGCAAGAGAGATGGGGTGGTTTGACCATGCTGGATTCATGTATATGTTTCATTTTCGTGTTATGGCATGGGTGAGACGCGAGCTGTTTGGGGGCATGTATCCGTAGCTAGGATTCCCCCTCCCACCGGCATGAAGTGGCGATGGAGGAGACATGTGCCACATCAAAGTTGCGCATTGGGTATTTTGAACGATCAAACCACCCTGTGCATACATATTTTTGTTCCACATGCAGGCGTGTATGTGTTCTGACCACTTTCCCGCAATTTTTTTGGGTGAAATGCTCCTATATATTATTATTATAGGAGTAAATAACAAACGATTTATTGTAACAACCGTTTGCGATTGGACACTCAACAGACACCATTCCCTCCGACGCTGGCACATCAGCATGGTCCACTGGTGGGTGCCGGACACGATTGGGCTCCACGAAACTTCCCTCGCAAAAATATCTACCGCCTTGAGCCAGTTGAAAATGGCGGTTCCGCGGGTTTTTCCTATTTTATAGCACACACTTATTATGTTTCTAATGTGTGCGATGTTTGTTGCTCCCACACTGGCCGCGCCGCTTCAATCCCGTAATCTAAATTTTCAGCAGCCCCGGCATCCTAGCATTTCACTCCCGCCTAGTAAAATTTTCAGTAGCCGTGTGGCATTTCCTCAAACACCACATGCCCCCCTCCCCACCACAAAACCTCTGCTCAGATTATGTAAAAAAAGGAAAAAATTCGCTCCCGCATGCACCACTCCTCTCCCTCGCTCGAACCCTAGCTAGCAGGCCGCCACCGCTCCCACCGCCGCCGCTCCCAACTCCACCGTCATCCTCTGCAGGCCTTCCCCTGACTATCTCGAAGTCCTCATGAAGATCCATCACAAGGGGGTTGGACTAGAGTCGTCCGTGCAATCGACAGTAGTGCTCCTCCATGTCGAATGCACGCGCAACTCTGGTCCACCCCGTAGTGTCGGCCTGCGAAGCACCCTCTTTCCCGCAGATCCCCATCCCCATCCTCACCCACACTCTAGAGCATCGCAGCCTCAACCCGGCTATGCTTCCCAGGGAGCTGGAGGAGCGAATGGCCAAAAAGAGGTATATCAAGGCATGTCCGCTGGAGGGCGGCGAGGTGGCCGCCGAGGCCCCCAGGGGAAGCTCACTACGATGACTGGCTAGGAGCTTTTAATAAGTGGGCTCACGCATGTCTGTATGTCCCGGCAGCCGGCTACGACATCGAGCTCGTCGACAGCGATGACTTGACGCGGGCTATGCCACAGGTTAAGTGACGCACCCCTGAGACGTCTCCGACGTATCTATAATTTTTTATTGTTCCATGCTGTTATATTATCATTCTTGGATGTTTTACAATCATTTTATAGCAACTTTATATCATTTTTTGGGACTAACCTATTGGCATAGTGATATGTCTCCGTCGTATCTACTTTTCCTCACACTTTTGCCCTTGTTTTGGACTCTAATTTGCATGATTTGAATGAAACTAACCAGGACTGAAGTTGTTTTCAGCAGAACTACCATGGTATTGTTTTTGTGCAGAAATAAAAGTTCTCGGATTTGGAGGAAACTTTTTGGAGATTTATTTTACAATAAATAAAAAATACTGGAGCCAAGAACCACCGGAGGGGGAGCCCTGGCTGGGCACGATACACCAGGGCGCGCCAGCCCCCCCCCCCCCCCCCGGGCGCTCCCTGGTGGGTTGTGCCCACCTCGGGGCCCCACTGACCCTAATTCCGATGCTATAAAATCCTATTTTTGGAGAAAAAAATCGAATAGAAAGTTTCATCGCATTTTACGATACAGAGCCACCGCCACCTCCTGTTCTTCATCAGGAGGCCAGATCTAGAGCCCGTTTGGGGCTCCGGAGAGGGGAATCTTCGGTCTTCTTCATCATCAACCCTTCTCCATCGCCAATTCCATGATGCTCCCCACCGGGAGTGAGTAATTCCTTCATAGGCTTGCTTGTCGGTGAGGAGTTGGATGAGATTCATCATGTAATCGAGTTAGTTTTGTTAGGGCTTGATCCCTAGTATCCACTATGTTCTGAGATTGATGTTGCTATGACTTTGCCATGCTTAATGCTTGTCACTAGGGCCCGAGTGCCATGATTTCAGATCTAAACCGTTTATGTTATCACCATTATATCTATGTTCTTGATCCGATCTTGCTAGTCATACGCACCTATTACATGTTATGATCCGTAAACCCCGGAGTGACAATAGTCGGGATACTTTCCGGTGATGACCGTAGTATGGCGAGTTCATGTATTCACCGTGTGTTAATGCTTTGTTCTGGTTCTCTATTAAAAGGAGGCCATAATATCCCTTAGTTTCCTTATGGACCCTGCCGCCACGGGAGGGTAGGACAAAAGATGTCATGCAAGTTCTTTTCCATAAGTACGTATGCCGATTTAAGGAATACATGCCTACATTACATTTATGAACTGGAGCTAGTTCTGTGTCACCCTAGGTTATGACTGTTATATCATGAATATCATCCAACGAGTGCACCGATCCAGTGCCTACGAGTTTTTCCCATATTGGTCTTGCTAAGTTACAACTGCTACTGCTACTGTTACACTTGCTACAAAACTATTGCTATCACTGTTACCGTTACTATTACTGCTACTACTACTATTAAAACTATCATACTACTGTGCTACTGATCACTCTGTTGTAGATATTTAATCTCCAGGTGTGGTTGAATTGACAACGCAGCTGCTAATACTCTCATATATTCTTTGGCTCCCCTTGTGTCGAATCTATAAATTTGGGTTGAATACTCTAACCTCGAAAATTGTTGCGATCCCCTATACTTGTGGGTTGTCAAGACCTTTTTCTGGCGCCGTTGCCGGGGAGCATAGCTATATTTGTTGAGTCACTTGGGATTTATATCAATCGATCATTATGAAGAATCTGAAGGATCCAAAAACCAAGAATTTTTCCTCTAAGACGAGGGGAGGTAAGGAACTGCCATCTAGCTCTGCACTTGATTCACCTTCGGTTATGAGTAAGCTTGGAACACCACCACATACTATTAATCCTGATATGTCGCAAGTTATTGATGATGCTACTTCTTCTATGAATAATGCTTATTATGATGCTAGTACCATGCTTGATGATAATGTGCCACTAGGTGAATTTTTTGATGAACAAATAGCTAGAGCTCAAGAGAATGAAATTATTGAAACTGATGAGATTGCTGAAACTGATGAAGCTCTTGAAACTGATGATTATGAAACACCTATTAGACCTGGCTCTCCTAGATTTGAAATGCCTAAGATACCTGAAGGTTATGTTATGGATGAGGAGACAACTAGGGAAATCCTTTCTTGTAAGGATAGAAATGATCTTAAGAAATTTCTACGTGAGTATAAGGAAAAGACTTTCAATGCTAGAATGAAATGTGATCCTAAGTTTGCTACTTCTCCTATCTTTGTTACTGATAAGGATTATGAATTCCCTGTCGACCCAGAGTTAATTACTTTGGTTCAATCTGATCCTTTCCATGGCTATGAAACTGAAACTGTAGTGGCACATCTTACTAAGCTGAATGATATAGCCACCCTATTTGCTCATGATGAGAAGATTCGCTACTACTATATTCTTAAGTTATTTCCGTTCTTATTAAAGGGTGATGCTAAGACATGGTACAATACTCTTGCTCCTAGTTGCATGCGTAGTCCCCAGGATATGATTTACTACTTCTCTGAAAAATATTTTCCTTCTCATAAGAAACAAGCTGCTTTACAGGAAATATTTAACTTTGTGCAAATTGAAGAAGAGAGTCTCCCACAAGCTTGGGGGAGGCTTCTTCAATTGCTTAATGCTTTACATGATCAACCTCTCAAGAAAAATTGAATACTTGATATCTTCTATAATGGACTAACTGATGCTTCTAGGGACTTCCTAGATAGTTGTGCTGGTTGTGTTTTCAAAGAACGAACTGTTGAACAAGCTGAGGAACTATTGAATAATATGTTGAAGAATTATGATGATTGGACCCTCCCTGAACCACCACTTAAAACCTCTCCGAAGAAGAGGGGTATCTTATTTCTCAGTCCCGAAGATATGCAAGAGGCAAAGAAATGTATGAAGGAAAAAGGTATTAAAGCTGAGGAAGTTAAGAATTTACCACCTATTGAAGAAATACAGGGCCTCGACACACCACCACCTCCACAGGTGGTAGAGGTAAATTCTTTATTAAAGTTTGATGAAAGTGATATCCCTTACAATAAACATCCTGGTCAATGCTCATATGAGTTTCATAACTACATTATGAAACAAGATCATTTCAATGCACATGTTTTGAAACAATTGAAATATAACTCCGATATGATTGCTCGCTTGAGTGACTTGTTATTTAGAATCATTAATGATGTTAGAGGTGTAGGAAAACATGCCTCTATGGTTCAAACCCAGTTAGAACAAGCCGCTAAATCTCAAAAAGAATTACTTGAAGAAATGAATAATAATATGAATGATTTTGCCGCTAGAGTAGTAACTAGAGGAGGTAGAATGATCCAAGAACCACTCTATCCTGAGGGTCATCCTAAAAGAATTGAACAAGACTGTCAGAGAATTAATACTGATGCACCTAGTCCCTCTAAAAAGAAAAAGAGAAAGAAAAATGATAGGACTCTGCATACCTCTAGTGAACCTGAGATACAAAAACCTCCTGATAATAATGATGTCTCTATTTCTGAGGCTGAAACTCAGTCTGGTAATGAACATTCACCTAGTGATAATGAACATAATAATGATGATTCATGAAGATACTCAACCAAACAATGATAATGAACCGGATAATGATGTTGAAATAGAGCCGGTTGTTGATCTTGATAACCCACAAGCTAAAAATAAACGTTATGATAAAAGAGACTTTGTGGCTAGAAAACATGGTAAAGAAAAAGAACCATGGGTTCAGAAACCCATGCCCTTTCCACCTAAACCATCTAAGAAAAAGGATGATGAAGAATTTGAACGCTTTGCTGAAATGATTAGGCCAGTCTTTTTGCGTACCCGCTTAACTGATATCTTAAAGATGCCCCCCTATGCAAAATACATGAAAGACATCATCACTAATAAAAGAAAGATACCTAAAGCTGAAATCTCCACCATGCTTGCTAATTATTCTTTTACGGATGGAGTACCTAAAAAACTTGGAGATCCTGGAATACCAACTATACCTTGCTCCATTAAAAGAAATTATGTCAAAACTGCTTTGTGTGATTTGGGAGCTAGTGTTAGTGTTATGCCTTTCTCCTTATATAAAAGACTTGATTTGAATAAACTCACACCTACTGAGATATCATTACAAATGGCTGACAAATCAACTGCCATACCTATCGGTATTTGTGAGGATGTGCCCGTTGTTGTTGCAAATGTTACTATCCTAACGGACTTTGTTATTCTTGAGATGCCCGAGGACGACAACATGTCGATTATCCTTGGTAGACCCATTTTGAATACTGCAGGGGCTGTTATTAATTGCAATAAAAGCATGGTCACTTTTCATATCAATGGTAATGAGCATACGGTGCACTTTCCGAAGAAACAATTCCAAGTGAATGGTATAAATGTTATTGAAGAATCTCCTACACTCACTATTGGAAGTTTTCAATTACCTCTACCTACTGCGACAAAGAAATATGATATACTTATTGTTGGGGATATGCACATCCCCATTGAGGTAACTTAGTGTTTTACGAAAGTTCTTCGGTTTCATGCTAATCGGAAGTGGTTGTTAATAAGACTTGATCAACCTTATTAATGGATGATTTTTGAGAGGTATGAAGTTGATGAATCTAGTAAGCACAATCTTCTGCTCCCACCTTTTATTTTCCGTTTTACTTAGTCCAATAAAATAAAATGCCATGTCTATCCTGTTTTCTGTTTTCTCCGTGCAATAAAAAATGACCCAAAAATAAAAGTTCTCAGAATGTCCTGAAAATTTGATATGATTTTTTCAGAATATTTATGAATTTTTGGTGCAAATAACATCAGAGGGGGGTGCACCTGGTACCCACAAGACACCAGGGCGTGCCAACAACCCCAGGCACGCCCTGGTGGGTTGTGCCCCCCACGTGGGCCCCCTCACTTATCCCTTTAGCCCATGTCATCCCCTACCTCCAGAAAAAATCACCATAGCTCCCATTCTCATGTTCTTGCTCTCAAACCCGCGGATTTCGATCTCTTTGCTCGAAGCTCCGTTTCTTAAACTGTTTGGAGGGATTGCTACATGGTATGTAAATCCTCCATTGCTCCAATTAGTTTTTGATTTAGTGGTTTATTTTTAGAGTAATTAGCTACTCTTGGTGCTGCTGTAGATGAGCTTGCATGTTGAATTCTTAGAGTTCTAAGTAGTTTGAATGCTTAATATGGCCTCTATGCATCCTTAGGAGTAGTGGCTATCAATTTCACGAAGTTTTGTCAACAAAATTTTGTGTCTCAAAAATATTTCAGAAATTTGTTCGCAAATAAAATGCAATTCTTTAGGAGTTCTTCAAGGAGGAGGTCCTCGGAGGCCTCATCAAGTGGAAGCTCGGTCCGGCAATCTTATGTTGACCCAAGTGAAAGCTCGATGTGAGATGCCGCTACCAAATCATGTTTGTGGCCGTGTGACGAATTCATGGAAGGTGCAGGTATCAAGGAGGAGTTCGAACAATTTGTCCACAATGCAGAAATTTCTCCCTTCATCGCAGATAAGTGTCCTCAACATCTCGAGCTCACAAAAACATTCACAAAGAAATTTATTTATTTTTCCTCGTGAGTCTAGAGTTTCATTCGACCTCTATGACTGTCCCTTCACCATGCCTTTAGATGTGTTCAGTGAAGCATGCAAAATTCCATATTGGGGTTCCCTTGATGAACCACCAAAATCTGAGTATGAGTTAGTTTTTATTAACCTTTGCTACGGTGAAGATAGGGGACTGACACAAGGAAGAAATAAAAGCATCAATTTCCCATCAATACACTACTTCGCACTCTTTAATGGCAAATGTATAATAGGCAAACAAGATTGTAGCACACTGTGTGCTCCTGATTTGAGTCTCATACACACTGCTATAAACGGAAATAAATGTTATAATCTTGGAGCAATTGTTGCACGGAGATTGCAGCACAATGCTGCTAGTGGTAATTTATATGGAGGAATTTATGCCTCCCGTGTAGCAGAGAAGCTAAATGTATCACCTTGGCCTAATGACCCCATTTTACCTACTCAGTACTTAGACTTTGAGGCCATGAAGCATCATAGGTTCCTTAAGGGCATAGTCACTAAAAACACCTATAACTTGAGGTTTAATAAAAAAAACATTGTGCATTACTTTTCCTGCTCCTGCTCTCTTTGATTTTCACAGTAGGGGAAGATATTATGTTCTTGAGACGAGGCCCATGCGTACAATGAGGAGGTCAAAGCTGCTAAGAGGTCTGAGGAGTCTACACCAAGGACCTCGGTGGGCTATCACTCTGACTTTTATCCACGCTACGGATGGTGATTACCAAGCTAGGCCAAAATCCTAAGCTTGGGGGAGTACGTCTTTCCATCGACATTATATTCATGTTCACACATTTCATTCCAGTTGTCGGTGTTCATACCTTTTCATTGTACTATCCATGCTAGATTTATTTTCTCGTTTCCTTCTTGCGTGTTTGAAAAACTTTGAGAAAACCTAAAAATATTTCCTACTTATTTTCGGTTTTTCTTTCTAGCTTAAATTAATTGTAGTATTAAAACAAAACCCAAAAAGATTTATCGTTTCTTCTTTTACTTGTTGGGAGCTTTCCCGTGTAAATAGTTTTTCTCGTTTTTGTTTTCCCTCTTTAATTTGCTTTCTTCTTGAAAAAACAAAAACTCCAAAAATATTTCAGTGTGTTTCTTTGAAATTCTATTCCTTTTATTTGAGTCGTACCAAGGAGAAGACCACGATGAAAATGTTGAGTGGCTCTCATATGCACTATTGTTAATCTAACAAAGAGCCCATGTTACCTTGTCTTCTCCTCTTGAATAAAATGTTTGCAGATTCCAGCTTAGTCCACGACACTCTTGCACTATTATTATTTTCATATCATTCATTCGTGCAAGTGAAAGGCAATAATGACGATATTTGATGAAGTGACTGTGGTAGAGAAAAGCGGGTATGAACTCAACTTGTTTTATTTTTGTAAATATGTTTAAACTAGTATCCTTGATTCAGCATATTATGATCAAACATGTTTGCAATGACAATTAAATACTATAGTTGCTCCTGCCATGCTTAAGTAGATAGGAGTTGATAATGATTTATCTTGGATATCAACATGCATTGAAATGATTGTGATGTGGTATGATGATATGGTATCCTCCTCTGAATGTTTCAAGTGGCTTGACTTGGCACATGTTCACGCATGTAGTTGAATCAAAACCAACAAAGCCTTCATGATATTTATGTTCATGGTGTCCATATCCTACTCATGCTAGTAGTCAATGTTTATTATGTATAAGGCATGCTCATGACCGTTTTCGCTCTCGAGCTAGCTGCTTCTCAATCTATTTGCTAGCCTTCGCCTGTACTAAGCGGGAATACTGCTTGTGCATCAAAATCCTTAAACCAAAGTTATTCCAGACGAGTCCACTATATCTACCTATATGCGGTATTACCCTGCCGTTCCAAGTAAATTTTCATGTGCTACCTCTAAAAATTCAAATGAACATCTGTTTTGTGTGCCTGGACCGCTCGTGGAGCGACAGGGGGCGGTCAGTATCTTCCATGTTAAACGGGTTAATATCATGATGAGTGTTTATTCACTCATTCTTACACGAGAGGGGCGGTAATAGGGATTCCCGGTCCTGAAATCAAAAATTACAAATAATTAAACAAAACTCCCCCAGGAAGGTTGTTGGTATGGACGGTACCCGTAGATTCGGCTAGCCGTGGAGTGTGATTGTTGGTGGAGGGGGAGTAAACCTTTACTTTTACCGCTTGGGAACTGCCACTAATGTGTTTAGCATGGAAGATATTGATAACTCTTGGTCGTAACATTGACAGGAAGGGTGTACCTCCAAAAATTATATCTATCTCTGTTTTAAGCTTTGAGCTTTGGCACCTCTGCAAATCCCTACTTCCCTCTGCGAAGGGACTATCTATTTACTTTTAAGTTGAGTCATCACCTTCTCAAATAAGCGCCACACCTGAGAGCACTATTGTCATCCTCATGCATTATGTATAGTTAATGTTGGGTGCAGCATGACTGGATCTTTTTCTACCATGAATTACAATATTTATTCGCTGCTTGAACTTTGGAGGTGCTCTGCATTTATGTTTTGCGGTCTCAGAAAGGGCTAGCAAGATACCACTGTTGTCATATTATCTCAGGATTGTTTTGACAAAGTGTTGGCGTTTGAGATATTTTATGATTGCTCGCTAGTTGCTTATGTCATTGATATGCGTTAATATCATTTCTAAGATTTATTACTGGCATGGTTAGTCATAATCTTTGCTGAAAACCTGGGTGCTACTTAAGCATATATATGTAAACAAGAACAAAAGAGTTAGTAAAAGTTTTTCTTTATCACTTTCAGTTTGTCAACTGAATTGCTTGAGGACAAGCAATCGGTTAAGCTTGGGGGAGTTGATACGTCTCTGTAGTATCTACTTTTCCTCACAGTTTTGCCGTTGTTTTGGACTCTAATTTGCATGATTTGAATGAAACTAACCAGGACTGACGGTGTTTTCAGCAGAACTACCATGGTGTTGTTTTTGTGCAGAAATAAAAGTTCTTGGAATTGGACGAAATTTTTTTGGAGAATTATTTTACAATAAATAAAAAATATTGGGGTCAAGAACCACCGGAGGGGAGCCCTGGCTAGGCACGATACACCAGGGCACGCCAGCCCCCCCGGGCGCCCCCTGGTGGGTTGTGCCCACCTCAGGGCCCAACTGACCCTAATTCCGATGCTATAAAATCCAATTTTTGGAGAGAAAAATCGGAGAGAAAGTTTCATCGCGTTTTACGATATGGAGCCGCCGCCACCTCCTCTTCTTCATCGGGAGGCCATATCTGGAGCCCGTTTGGGGCTCCGGAGAGGGGAATCTTTGGTCTTCGTCATCATCAACCCTTATCCATCGCCAATTCCATGATGCTCCCCACCGGGAGTGAGTAATTCCTTCGTAGGCTTGCTGGTCGGTGAGGAGTTGGATGAGATTCATCATGTAATTGAGTTAGTTTTGTTAGGGCTTGATCCCTAGTATCCACTATGTTCTGGGATTGATGTTGCTATGACTTTGCCATGCTTAATGCTTGTCACTAGGGCCCGAGTGCCATGATTTCAGATCTGAACCGTTTATGTTATCAACATCATATCTATGTTCTTGATCCGATCTTGCTAGTCATACGCACCTATTACGTGTTATGATCCGTAAACCCCGGAGTGACAATAGTCGGGATACTTTCTGGTGATGACCGTAGTGTGAGGAGTTCATGTATTCACCGTGTGTTAATGCTTTGTTCCGGTTCTCTATTAAAAGGAGGCCTTGATATCCCTTAGTTTCCTTATGGACCCCGCTGCCATGGGAGGGTAGGACAAAAGATGTCATGCAAGTTCTTTTCCATAAGCACTTACGACTATTTACGGAATACATGCCTACATTACATTTATGAACTGGAGCTAGTTCTGTGTCGCCCAAGGTTATGGCTGTTATATGATTAATATCATCCAACGAGTTCACCGATCCAGTGCCTACGAGTTTTTCCCATATTGTTCTTGCTAAGTTACAACTGCTACTGCTACTGTTACACTTGCTACAAAACTATTGCTATCACTATTACCGTTACTGTAACTGCTACTACTGCTATCAAAACTATCATACTACTGTGCTATTGATCACTCTGCTGCAGATATTTAATCTCGAGGTGTGGTTGAATTGATAACTCAGCTGCTAATACTCTAAAATATTCTTTGACTCCCCTTGTGTCTAATCTATAAATTTGGGTTGAATACTCTACCCTCGAAAACTGTTGCGATCCCCTATACTTGTGGGTTATCATATAGTGCCCAGTTCCAGTTGCTATTTTTTGCATGTTTTTTACTTCGCAGAATATCAGTACCAAAGGAAGTCCAAATGCCACGAAACTTTTTGGAGATTTGTTTTGGACCAGAAGACAACTTGGGAGCCAAGGAAGCACCTGGGGGGAGGCCCGTGGGGCCCACAAGACACCAGGGCACGTCAGAGGCCCCTGGCGCGCCCTGCTGGGTTGTGGAGCCCACGGGGGTATCCTCCACCGCCTCTCAGCTCTATAAAATACCCAAATATTCCAAAAACCCTAGGGGAGTCGACGAAACACAATTCCAGCCGCCGAAAGTTCCAAAACCATGAGATCCAATGTAGAGCCCAATTCCGGCACTCCGCCGGAGGGGAACATGACCACAGAGGGGTTCATCATCCTCATTGGTGCTCCTCCAATGATGCGTGACTAGTTCACCATAGACCTACAGGTCCGTAGGCAGTAGCTAGATGGCTCCTTCTCTCTTTTTGATTCTCAACACAATGGTCTCTTGGAGATCTATTTGATGTAATAACTTTTTGCATTGTGTTTGTTGGGATCCGATGAAGTTCGAGTTTATGATTAGATCTATATCCATGAATATTATTTGACTCTTCTTTGATCTCTTATATGCATGATTATTTATAACCTCGTATTTCTTCTCCGAATCTTTGGTTTAGTTAGGCCAACTAGAATTTTTTTTCTTGCAATGGGAAGAGGTGCTTTGAGGTGGGTTCGATCTTACGGTGTCCTCACCCAGTGACAGAAGGGGTAGCGAGGCACGTATGTATCGTTGCTATTAACGATAAAAAGATGGGGTCTATTCCTACATGAATAGATCTTGTTTACATCATGTCATCGTTCTTATTGTATTACTGCGTTTCTCCATGAACTTAATACACTAGATGCATGCTGGATAGCGGTCGATGTGTGGAGTAATAGTAGTAGATGCATAATCGTTTCGGTCTACTAATCTTGGACGTGATGCCTATATATTGATCATTGCCTTGGATATCGTCATAATTATTTGTTATTCTATCAATTGCCCAACAGTAATTTGTTTACCCACCGTATGCTATTTTCTCGAGAGAAGCCACTAGTGAAATCTACGGCCCCCGGGTCTAACTTTTATCATATTGATTTCCGATCTATCTTTTATCATTTTGTTTTCGGATCTATTATTCCAAAAACCCAAAAATACCTTGCAACACTTTTTCTATACTTATTTTAATTTTTGTTTTTGCAAGATCTATTTATCCAATCTCATACAAACCAATCTATCTTTTTACGGATGAGGGATTGACAACCCCTCTTACGCGCTGGGTTGCAAGTATTTGTTCTTTGTGTGCAAGTACCGTTTACATAGTGTTGCTTGGTTCTCCTACTAGATTGATAACCTTGGTTTCATAACTGAGGGAAATACTTGCCGTCGTTGTGCTGCATCATCCCTTCCTCTTTGGGGAAATACCAACGCAGTTCAAACACGTCAATGGAATTTCTGGCGCCGTTGCTGGGGAGACATCATCAACATCTATTAGGTTCCTAATCACAAATCTCATCTCCTTGCAATTTACATTATTTGCCATTTTCCTCTCGTTTTCATCTCCCCCACTTCACAAATTTACTATTTTATTCGCCCTCTTTTTCGTTCGCCCTTTTTTCGTCTAATCGCTTGCCTACTGTCGGTGTCAAAACCGGCGGATCTCGGGTAGCGGGTCCCGAACTATGAATCTAGGATCGATGGTAACAGGGGACGAAGGAGACGGTGTTTACCCAGGTTCGGGCCCTCGTGAGGAGGTAAAACCCTATGCCCATGAGATGGTTACAGAGTTGATCTACCTCGAGATCAAAAGAGCTAAGCCCTAGATTAGTTGACTTGTCCCCCAACGAACTAAGCCCCCTGGTTTATATAGACACCAGGGGTACCTAGGGTTACACATGGTCGGTTTCCATCTGGGCATAGATGCGCCCATTCTGACTTGAAGGACACACCAAGTCTTCGGAATACTCCCCCATAAGCCTAGGGTCATTCCACAGTCCGGCCTTCCCGAAGATGCCACAAGGCGGCCCACCGGGTTGGACTATAAGAGACAAACCAACAGCCCGAGGACCCCTTAATCCCGGACTCCCTCAGTAGCCCCCGAACTAGCCTCCAATGCCGGTCTTCAGGACATCCAGCTACTCCGCACGTCCAGAATGTTCGGCTTGCGGGACGAGTTCCTTTCTTCCCTTCATGCTTCGGCCGTCCTTAGCTCGGCCATGCATGACACCCTGCTATCCGAACATACCTTGCATAGCCTTGAAGGCCAAACGCCCGAGTGTGAATAGTGCCCTTCCTAACAACTTTCCTGACAAAAGGCTCAGACGGGTCGTGGCCACTTAACCAGTTACAAAAACTTGATTCGCGGTTCGAGGTCGCCTTTTTATTGGCACGTTCAATCAACATGAAGATCATGCTCCATTTTTTACGGGATATGATCAATGATTTGGGCTATCCCACGCGCGCATAATGGGACAGTCGCTTCGGGAACTGGCGCAGCCCACGGCACAGTAAGGGGACGCTTGGTGTTACGGCCTTCCATAAAAGGGAGAAAAACATCTTCACAGCCTTTCCACGCTCCCCAGATTCGCATTCTCAAACCTTCCTTCCTCCGAGCACGCGGATCTAGTCTTTCTCCAGCCCTTCCTTCTTCCCCGAGCACGGTCATGGCTGGTTCAATCTCGCAAGGCAAGTGGGAGGCGTCGTGCGTCACCGAGGACGAATTCCAGGAACTGAAGCGCACCTTTTACCTCCCTGTCGATGTCGCCCACCGCGCCCGCGAAGAGGGCAAAGTAGTCCCTACGCCACAGCCCGGGGAGCGGGTGGTGTACATTCCCCATTTCATCCGGGGACTGAGCTTCCCGCTGCACCCCTTTGTAAGGGGCCCGATGTTCTTCTACGGGTTGGACTTCCATGATCTTCTCCCAAACTCCATCATGCACATATCGGCCTTCATCATCGTCTGTGAGGCCTTTCTGCGGGTCCAGCCGCACTTCGACTTATGGCTGAAGGTCTTCAACGTCAAGCCGAAGACCGTAAGTAGCCAGCACACGGACTGTGTGGGGGGGGGGCGGTGATCAGCAAGCTCCCTCGGGTCCAGTGGCCGGAGGGCACCTTCATCGACACCATCAAGACCTGGCAAAAGGAGTGGTTCTATATTACCGAACCACGTGCCGCAGATTGGGCGGCCCCTCCCGAATTCAGATCTGGACCTCCCGTGAGGCTGACCTCGTGGATCAGGAAAGGGCTGGACTGGGGATTGGCTACAGAGGTAGAAGCACTGCAGGATCGCATCGGAAAGATGTTGGAGGCGAACGTCGGCCTGACCAATGTGGTTCAGGTCATGCTTCGTCGCCGCCTCCTCCCTTGCCAGCTCCGGGCCACACCGATGTGGGCCTATAAGTCCGAAGATCCTCCCACCGTGGGCAAGCTCTTCCGCACTACTCGGGAGAAGCTATGGAAGGCGTTGTTCAAGCCTCAGGAGGAGTGGCCGTCCAAAGAGGAAGACACCGGTCTGGACGCCGAACACCCTCCGCTTAAGGTAAAGCTTCAATCTTTATCTTTAGGTTCAATCTTTTAGCAAGGATTCTAACCTCTCCTTTCCTAGTTTCCATTGGGCTGGCTAGCAAAGGCCACGCGGATCAACGGCCCTGCCCCGCTGCACGAAGCCCCCAGGTCGACCCTGATGGCGGCGATGCTGGTCGAGGCGCCGTATTCGGCGCCAGAGAAGAAGGATAAGAAGAAGAAAGGCGAGAAGAAGGAGACCCGAGATGGTCTTCACCCGAGAGGCCCTCCGGATGCTAGGTCCGGGGAGACCCAAGCCTCCTCTGCTCACGAGGAGGACCGGATGGACGAAGGGGGGAACTCGACTCACCCTACCAAGGAAAAGGGCGGCATCTGCGGATGCCGAGGAGGACCCAGCTCCCCCCTCTCCGAAGAGACCCTGCAGGGCCAAGGTGACCCTGCCCAATGTTAGCCCGGATTCCAATGAGGAATCCGAGGCGTTCGAGAGGATCTCTAGGAGGACCCCCAGAGCTAAGCCCGCGGCCCAAAGGTACCGATTCCGAATACATTGTTTATACAACATATCTGTTACTGACCGAACAAACGTCTTCAATTTTGCAGCACGACCTACGATCTCCCGACCGAACAGGTCTCAGAGGGAGATCCCCTGCCAGCCGAGCTAGCGGAAAGCGGAACTGCATCCCGCACTTCCCCTCCCCAGGCCGGCGACGAGGCCATGGAGGCAATATCCCAACGGACCCCTCCTCGGCGGAATACTAAGGGCGAGGAAGCCGTGACCGAGGCTCAGACCTCGGTGGCCGAGGACCAGGAGGCCGACCCCCTCCTGGTAAACAAAGAGGGAGGCCGTGGGTCATTGGAGCTCCCTCCGAAAACGGCTCTGAAGACCACCAAGTCTCCGATATCGGCGACTCTACCTCCTCAAGAAGGAGGAGCCGCGGTGCCGCCACCGGTGCCGCCCGTGACGGGGCAGGCCACAATCGGGTGGCTAGCCGTGATGGAGGAGGCCTTGCGTAGCTCCGCCATTGCCGAAGACCACCGCATCCTTATGGGTGCGGTTCTGCAAGGCTTTCAGTCTGTTGATAGCGGACTGAAGGAGGTTTTCGACAGTTTTTTGACGGGCTTCAAGGTGAGCCACGTAATGCTCCTTTCTATATGCAAAATTTGTTTGTGAGGTATATATATTCCGTATAGGTATAGTAGCCCCCGAGCCCTGGGTGAGTTTAAGCAACTTACCCGAGGATCAAAGAAAACTCTGGTACCGAACGAAAATGATCCGAGCTCTTGGGGAATTGATTGGTATTGAAGATGAACAGCTCAGAGGTGTATCTCACATAAGTTTGCTTTGTAGGCCTCGTCATCGGCGGAGATTGTCCATGACGTGGAGCTGGCCAAGCTCAACTGGAAGCTCAAGAGCTCCGACGAGGAGCTTGATCCTCTGAACAAGCGGTTTGATGAAATGCAAAGTAAGTTGAAATTTTATCTCAAAGATCCTGTCTGATCCTTAGTGATTGAGGTTCTTGAGTATTCAATTCCTGAAATTTGGCTTTCCATTGTTTTCGCAGCCGTTACTTCCGAGGTCGAGATCCTCAAGGCTGAGCTTGAGAAGGCCAAGCAAGAGGCCGTCGATCATAGGACGGCAGCTGAACGAGCGACTGCCGAACTGAGCTCCTTGAAGGCTGTGAGTGACAAGCACCAAGCCCGGGTGGCCGAGGTGCAGCAAGAGCTCCAAGATGCAAGCGCTAAGTGCGAGGCTCTTGAGCAGAAGACAAAGGACCAGGCGGCCGAGCTATCCACATTGTCTTCCTATCTTAAATCGGAGCGTGTGGATAGGCGGTCTTATGAGGATGATCGTGGATGGTAAGTCGTACTTACTGCAATGTGCCTTTGGTGGTAATAGGTTTGCTCGTCTTACACGGCTATGGCATTCCTCAGGCGCCTTTACGGATCTTCCGAGGAGTGCGGCGGACGCGGCCAAGCACTTTGCGGCTCGGGACGGGGATGCAGAACAAAGGTTGTTCTGGGCGCAACTTCAGAACCCTGAGCCCCTTCCCGTTCTCAGCTATCAGATGAAGCAGTTGATGGAGCTGCATCGAATGGCGGAGCCGGCCTTAAAGGACATCTGTATTCGGTTGTGGCCTTCCGAGCCCCTCTCGAGCAGTTACTATAGCCTGGTGCAGAAGCTCTGCGACGCCTCCTCCCGCATTGAGGCCGTGAAGCACTCTGTGTGTATTGAGGGAGCGCGGATGGCTTTTGCGAGGACTATGATGCACTGGCTAGGGATGAAGCCACTCGAGATGGCTACAGCACCCCCGCTGCCTGGGAAAGAGCATAGGCGCCCCGAGTTGTACTTCGCCTTTGCAATGGAGGGTGCTCGGTCGGTAGAGACCTAGTGTCCTAAGGATGCGATTTTCGAATGAACACATTTATTGTATGTCAGATGAATGCTTTGATTTATATAATATGTATGCATGGTTTATCATACTTTGGTGTTTGGATTATTTTGACTCCTGTGTGGCCGTTTTGGAACTGAAAGTTGCCAGTCGTCGTCTTTAGCCCCCATGTGATTATTACAAGGGGTGTTCCGTCATTCGCATTATTATCCTTAGCCAAATTATCGGAACCCAAAGGCGGTGGTGCGAGGGATGGGAACGAAGCAATCGGACTATGTGGCTTTAATACTTTCACTTAGCCGAAGGAGCTTGACTGCGGGGGCGAGTTACTAGCCCCCAGTGTTATGTGATATTCGGGTATACCGAGGTAAAAAACCATTACCACATTACTTGCGATAATGCAAACCCCTCGTATGACACGGAGTAACCTCTATCGATTTTTAGTTTGACACTTGTGCTCGGATTGCAGACCAGTTCTCACTTATTATGACGGTCAATTTTCGGCTTTCTCCACTGAGGTACTTGACCAGGCGAGCTGGAAATACAATCGCAGTGGTTCTCCCTTTACCCAGTTAGCCGAACGAGCGAAACATAAGAGGGTAAGCACAGGAGCCGGGCAACCCAACCTTTGACCTAAGACATAATTCGGAACCTATGCATATAACGCAGAAATCCATCACGCCGGACATGTAAAGGACAATGCTGGGACGATGCTTGGGACGAGCTTTATAGCTAAACCCCCCGGACCACTAGCCGATTGCATCAAATATGTACCGAACAGTTTTGTTTCCGGAGGCGGGGAGTTGGAAAACACTTTCTAAAATGCCATAACCAGACCGTAAAAGATGATCTTTATATATTATGAATTTTTACAATTCATACCGCGGGCATAACTGTTACAGGTATTTTTAGAAACAAATGTATACAACGGGGAGGTTCGCTCGGGGCTCTTGGTAGGCGGCTTGATGTCCTTGGCGTATCCCTGTGTGCCTCCGTTCCTTTGCTCTTCCAGAGTAGCGTGCTCCTTTAAAGGCGGCTGTAATCGGCGAACTGACCTTTGAGAGAGGTGTAAGTTGAATCACCGAGACGTGCATGAGCTTGACGCCTTGGTGTGTTGAGAGTAGTTCGGTCGAACCGACCACTCCGTTTTGATAGGGTGTCCCCCCATAGCTGCCTATGGTATTTTAAGCGCAAAATGGTGCCTTCTCGGTACGTACCTGACGGGTAGCGAGGCCGTGCTGTGGGGGTGAGTCCCTATTATTGATGAATAGGAGATTGCTCCGGGAGATCGGGTCGTCATCGAACCCGCTTGCTCGCCTGTCACATGTTGTTGCCTGGTTGGGGTCTTGGTGTCTCGATGCCGGACTGGAATTCGGCCGCTAGAGCCGCTGTGTGTTCTTCCGTCCAAAGTGAGTATTCCGTATTGCCGTTGACGATGACGACCCCCTTTGGCCCAGGCATCTTGAGCTTTAGGTATGCGTAGTGGGGAACGGTGTTAAAGCAAGCGAACGCTGTACGACCGAGCAGTGCTAGATCGCCACTGCGGAAAGGCACGATATCGAATATTAAGTCTTCGCTACGAAAGTTATCGGGCGAGCCGAACACTACTTCCAGCGTCACGGTACCCGAGCAGCGTGCTTAGACACAGGCTATGACTCCCCTGAAGGTAGTGTTGCTGGGTTTAATTCTCGAAGGGTCGATACCCATCTTTTTTACTGTGTCTGAGTAAATTAGGTTAAGGCTTCCGTCCATAAGGACTCTAGTGAGGTGGTACCCATCGATGATGGGGTCCAGAACGAGGGCGGCCAAGCCTCCATGACGGATCCTGGGCGGGTGATCCCTACGATCGAAGGTGATCGGGCAAGCCGACCACGGATTGAACTTCGGGCCTATGGGCTCTACGGTGTAGACCTCCCGAAGGGCGCGTTTCCTATCCGTTTTTGGTACATGCGTGGCATATATCATGTTCACCGTTTTTACCTCAGGAGGGAATTGCTTCTGCCCACCATTGCTTGGCCCGCGAGGTTCTTCTTCGTCCTCGCTGCGCGGGTTCTTGCTCCGTTCCTCGGCTGCGAGCTTGCCGGCTTGTTTGAACACCCAATAGTTTCTGTTGGTGTGGGTGGCCGGCTTGTCCTGTGTGCCATGGATCTGGAAGGGCCTATCCATGATTTTGTCCAAAGCAATAGTTCAATCCCTGTTCCCTTTAGAGGGCTTCTTCCGTTGACCGGGTTTGGAATGGCGGAAACCGGCATTTACGGCCGTGTCTTCCGAGTCGCCATTGCTATGGCGGCATTTATTTTTGTTGCGCCTTGGCTTTCTATTGTCGTCCTGCACTTCAGAGGTGCTGGGGTCTTCGGGATTGTGGCTTCGGCGAGCTAGCCAGTTGTCTTTGCCCGCACAGAAGCGGGTCATAAGTGAGGTGAGGGCCGAGATTATTCTCGGCTTGTCCTGGCCTAGCTGGCGAGCTAGCCATTCGTCCCGGATGTTGTGTCTGAACGAGGCTACCGTCTCGGCGTCCGGACAGTCGACGATCTGGTTCTACTTGGTCAGGAAGCGATTCCAGAACTGCCTTTCTGATTCGCCAGCTTTCTGGACGACGTTGCTTAGGTCAGAAGAGTCCGGGGGCAGACGTAAGTGCCTTGGAAGTTTGACCGGAAGGCGTCTTCGAGCTCCTCCCAACTCGCTATGGAGTTCTCGGGGAGACTGTTTAACCAGTGCCGAGCTTGTCGGGGATATAACTCCATGGTGTAACCCGCCCTACTGGGCCGGGTTAACATATTGACGGCTCTATAGAAGCTTGAGATGGGCCGTGTCATATGAAGACAAGATAAGTAAGGCGGTGGCCCAACACCTGAAGACGGCAGCTCAAGGCCCATAGGGCGAAAGACGCCGGTTGGTTTCCTTGCTTAAGGAGCAAGGCGAGTTAGAGACATTATAGGTTACGAGTCATCATATGACCCGGTCTATTGTAAACCCTAGGGCCTTGACCTGTATATAAAGCAAACCCCTAGGACCGAAAGGAACAAGTTACAATCTCTTGATAGCTAGGTTAGCGATTCCGCACCCTTATAATCGATATCTATCCATCAATACACACAAAGCAGGACGTAGACTATTACCTCCATCGGAGGGGCCGAACCTGGGTAAACCCGACTCTCTTTCCCGTTCAACCCCTTTGAGTCGCCACTTAGTGGCGATGGCCTCACACCTAAGTCCTTGCACGAGGACATCTGCCGTGACAAATCCACGACAGTTGGCGTCCACCATGGGGTTCTCGCCTGGTGGACTTGGGTTCTCAAAGGGAGCCCTTCCAGGGTTTGGGAGCTATGCGATTGGTCGTATGACTAAAAGCCGCCGCGGAAAGATCTAAATCGACGACTCTGGCTGGGGCCCCGAAGCCGACTCGATCGAGTACGGCTACCGGGTCCCCTTTGGCAAGATCGGCACGTCGGTGCCTGAGCCGGACATCTGCACCAACATCATTGAGCCGTCTCGGCGCGCCCAATCCGGCCGGCGTCAAGCCGACCAAAGTCACGGCATTGTCGGGCCCTCTCGGCGGGTCAGTCCCTCGGACGAACCGGCTGTTAAGGGAGCAATCGTCATCAATTCGGACGCCAAGCTTGGGGGCGCGTTTGGAGCAGAGCCCCCCGAGGAACTTCGCATTTCCCCCCTGCAGGGCTCAATCCGCGCAACAATAAACACGGCGGCGCAAGCATCGCTCGCGTTTGGAGCATCGGGCGGCTCTGAGAGGGCGCACGACGACTCAGGAACGGAGCTACAGTAGCATGATAGTCAAGGTACTTTCCAGAAAAATCTGAAGCAGCTAAACTATGGTCAATACCATGTGTTCACCACCAATACCTGCAAGCGCGACAACAAGGTCAAGAGTAGGGCCGTCAACATGGCTGAGCCGGCGGTCCCTAGGTACCTCAACTGGTACGAACACGCAATTACCTGGAGCAGGGAGGATCATCCCCCCCGGGTTGACAATTCGGGCAGCTTAGCTTTGGTGGGGGCGCCTCAACTTGGCGGGTATTCCCTGTCCAAGGTCCTTATGGATGGAGGCAGCAGCATAAACATATTATATTACGAAACCTTTCGCCGGATGAAACTGTCAGAGAGCAAGTTGCTTCCTTCAACAACAGTTTTTCATGGAATCGTTCCTGGAAAGTCTGCTTATCCAATTGGGTGGATTAAGCTTGATGTGGCCTTCGGAGATGAGTTCAACTACAGATGCGAGCCTTTGATGATTGAAGTTGTCAAAATAAAGAGCCCTTATCATGCTCTCTTCAGACGGCCGGCTTACGCTCGTTTCATGGCCCGCCTGTGCTACGTCTATCTCAAACTCAAGACGCAGGGACTCAAAGGCACCATAACCGTGGACGGGAGCCGGAAGATAGCTCAGGAATGCGAGGAAGGAGAAGCGGCCTACGCCGAGTCAGCTTGCGCGGCAAAGGAATTGAAGTTCTACACAGCCAATGTTAACCCGGCTGACATGAGCCCGCTCAAGAAACCCAATACTGAGTCAGAACCTCTTCTCAAATTTAAGCCGGCCGAGGATAGGAAGCAAATTGACTTCACGCCGGGCGACTCATCCAAGCAGTTCACTATTGGGACCGACTTGGATCCCAAATAGGAAAGCGCGCACATCAAGTTCATCCGTGAGAATCAAGACATCTTTGCATGGAAGCCATCTGACATGCTTGGAGTCCCAAGGGAACTTGCTGAGCACCACTTTAACGTGGATCCTACGATGAAACCAGTACGCCAGTACCTCCATTGTTTTAATGAGGACAGACGCAAGGCCATTGGAGAAGAAGTAGCCTGGCTCCTAGCTGTCTTGTTTATCGTGGAAGTCTTTCACCCTGAGTGGTTGGCTAACCCAGTGCTTGTTCTGAAAAAGAATGACACTTGGCGCATGTGTGTCGACTACACAGATCTCAATAAAGCTTGTCCTAAGGATCCTTTCGCCCTCCCGCGTATTGATCAGATCATTGATTCTAGAGTGGGTTGCGAGTGTTTATGCTTCTTGGATGCTTACTCTGGGTATCATCAGATCAAGATGGCTGTTGAGGACCAAGAGAAGACGGCTTTCATTACTCCCTTTGGGGCTTTTTGCTATGTGTCCATGCCTTTTGGGGTCAAGAGCGCCGGGGCGACTTACCAGCGTTGCGTCCAGAACTGCCTTAAACCACAGATTGGGCGCAATGTTCACGCCTACGTTGATGATGTCGTGGTGAAATCTCAGAAGAAAGAAACGCTCTTGGATGACATCAAGGAAACCTTTGACAACCTTCGAGTATACCAGATGAAACTTAAGCAGGCAAAGTGTGTCTTTGGCGTCCGTGCAGGCAAGCTATTGGGGTTCCTGGTCTCTGAGCGGGGTATCGAGGCTAACCCGGACAAGATCAAGGCGGTGACTTCGCTTTATGAGCCGGAAAACGTCAATCAAGTTCAGCGTCTCGCAGGCCGCATCGTGGCTTTAAGCCGGTTTATAAGCCGCCTGGGAGAAAAGGCAAGTCCTTTCTACCAGTTGTTGAGAAAATCGGGCGACTTTAAGTGGACGGATGCTGCTAATAAAGCCATTGAAGCGCTCAAGCAACAGCTTGTTAATCCGCCCATCTTGGCTGCTCCCACCGAGAAAGAGCCTATGCTCCTGTATATTGCTGCCAACTTCAAAGTGGTAAGCGTTGTAGTTGTGGTCGAGCGGAAAGAGGAAGGAAAGGAATATCCGGTTCAGGATCCGGTTTATTTCGTCAGCGAAGTTTTAACTCTGTCCAAGCAGCGGTATCCGCATTGGCAGAAGTTGGTCTTCGGGATCTTCATGGCGAGCCAGAAGTTGAAGCATTATTTTCAGGAACACCCGATCACCTTGGTCAGCTCGGCGCCTCTCGGTGACATCAAACAAAACCGGAAGGCCACGTGTAGGATTACCATGTGGGCCATTGAGCTTGGCGACCACCATTTGAAATACATGCCCCGAACCGCTATCAAATCCCAGGCGCTGGTAGATTTCATCAACGATTGGACAGAGATACAAATTCCGGAAGATAGGCTAGATAACACGTACATGACTATACATTTTGACGGGTCTAGACAATTGGAGGGCTCGAGGGCTGGAGTCATATTATTTTCTCCGAAAGGTGATAAATTTTGTTATGTCTTACGGCTCATGTTCCCGTGTACTATCAATGCTGAGTACGAAGCCCTCTTACATGGGCTCAGAATAGCCAAGGAGATGAATCTTAGTTGGGTCAGATGACTGGTCGACTCAGATTTAGTGGCTCGGCAAGTTTGAGGGACTTGGGATTCTAAAGACCCCCTTATGGCGGCTTACCGATGGGCAGTCTCTGATGTGGCAGGTCATTTCCAAGGTTATCAAGTCGATCACATAGATCGCCGGCTTAATGAAGCGGTTGATGCCTTGTCTAGACTTGGCTCACAGAGAAAGCCGGTGCCACCCAACGTCTTTTTGGACGTTCTTCACAGTCCATCGGTCAAATTACCGTCTGAGGAGGACATAGCTGTTCTTTACCCGGAGGCACACTTGGTGGCGGCTCTACACGCTGCCCCTGATTGGACTATGCCGTATTTGGCTTATCTGACTCGAGGGGAACTCCCAGAGGAACAAGTCGTTGCTCGACAAATCATCCGGCGGTCAAAGTCAATGGCAATCGTCAATGGCGAGTTACATCGTCAAAGTAGCACTGACGTGTTTCAACGGTGTGTTTCCCCTGAGGAAGGCCAGGAAATACTTAATGAGATTCATGCCAGCAATTGCGGACATCATGCCGGCTCGCGATCACTGGTGGCCAAAGATTTCCGGCATGGTTTTTATTGGCTGACGGTTCATGCTGACGCCGAGGAGATTGTGCGCAAGTGCGACGAGTGCCAAAAGTTTGGTCGACAGGCTCATGTACCGGCTCAGGAGTTGCGTATGATGCCAATTACCTGGCCATTTGCGGTTTGGGGTCTAGACATGGTTTGTCTGTTTAAGCCGTCTTCTGACAAGAAAACCCACTTATTAGTGGCTGTTGATAAGTTCACTAAGTGGGTCGAAGCAGAGCTGGTCAGCAATTGTGATGCAGAAACTGCGATCAAATTTTTGAAGAATTTGATTTTTCGTTTTGGCTACCCTCACAGCATCATTACTGATAATGGTACCAATCTGTCCAAGGGAGCCATGGAACAATTCTGCCAACGAGAGCACATCCGGCTCGACTTAGCAGCAGTGGCGCATCCACAGTCTAATGGCCAAGCTGTAAGAGCCAACCAGGAGATCTTGAGAGGAATCAAACCCCGGCTCATGGTGCCAATTGAACGCACGCCGGGTTGTTGGGTTGAAGAACTCCCTTAAGTACTTTGGAGTATTCGAACAACGCCAAATAGATCCACCGGATACACTCCTTTTTTCCTGGTTTACGGAGCCGAGGCGGTTCTACCAAGTGATATCCGCCATGACTCGCCTCGGGTTACTGCCTACGTTGAGGCGGACAATGAGCTAGCACGCCAAGATTCCCTGGATGCCCTGGAAGAAGAATGTGACTTAGCAGCAGCCAGATCTGCCATATATCAGCAAGACCTACGTCATTATCACAGCCGTAGAGTCCGAAGTCACACTTTTCAAGAAGGCGACTTAGTGCTCCATCTGATTCAAGATCAAACAGGGGTGCACAAGCTCTCCCCGCCTTGGGAGGGTCCTTTTGTCATCAGTCGAAACCTCAATAATGGTTCTTATTATCTGGTCGACTTACGAGAAGGATCATACACTTCTGAGGACGAGACAACCGAGCCCTGGAATATTGCACACCTATGGCCTTGTTACACTTAGGGGCCACCGGCTCACTTTTTTGTAATTCCCCCCTCTCTGCAAAATTCTGTATATACTTCTTTTATGTTCAAATATAATAAAGCCGACACCCCCAAAACTTGGGGTCTCTGTCGTTTCAGCCTATAAATTGAGCATGAGTCTTTATTGTTTGACACATAGGTCACTTGGGGGCTTCCAACTCATCGAGTTTAGCTTTCTCACCCTCTTGACCCGGCAAAAACGCCATTAAATATGGTTAAACCTGCATGTATGCTTGATGCGACTCTGATCAGATGTCCCCATGTACTCTTGAAAAGTGAATCCCTTTGGACCCTGAACTTTTAAGGTTAAAACATTGGCTTGAGTCAAGTGAGAGCCAGCATACAGAAAGCTAGGATAAACCATGGGTTATTATACTCGCTTCATTGAAGCAAGACTTGCGCCTCGAAAGCCAGTCTCCTTTTTCCGAGTCTCACTGAGCCGGCCTATTAAAAAATCGCTTATATACTCGTAATTTTCAGGTACAATGATATCCTTATTGTCGGCTTATATGACCGGGTTACATAACTGAGTTCATATTATGACCAGTTTCCAGATTATCCATCTTCAATATCATTGAAGGAGAGTTCGATAGACTTGAGTCTCGAAAACCAAGTTATTTTGCTGGCTTATTCCTGACCTGCCTTATAGATGAGATAAGACTCATTGAGCACGAAGCAAGAAAAGTGCAAAGAACAGGTCATAAGAGTAGCATAAACATATTAACAGAAGCTCAACAGATTGGAGTTTAGCACCAACAAAAGGCGCCACCGTGCACGATGGCACGACAGAGCAATCCTAAAGTTTTCAAAATACTACCCCTATTACAGGCTCACTATGGAGGCCACATTTTCTTCAAGGTTTTTTCCTTACACAAGGGGGCTCGCTCTGTAGGGGCGGTTCATCAAGCTTCCGAGATGTCTTCATCCACTATCATCAGCCGCCTCTGGATCAAACTTTGCCGGCTCATCATCATCAACCTCCTGGCCCCTCTGTTGCCATTGAATTGAGATCAAAGATTCAAAATTTGTTGTTCCTTCAACAAGAGCTGATGCATCAACGTCAGGAGCAAACGTTCTCTTACGTCGAGGAGGCACCAGGTCAGACGGCTCGTCCTTGGGCGCATTAACACGCTCGTTATCGGTGGTGTATGCAGGATGATATATTGAGAGATCCATCTCATCGGCTATTAAAGGCACCAATGGTCGAGTCTCTGTGATACACTTCGCATAATCTGAATGACTGAATGCAGAGCCGTCGAGTTTAAACTCCGGGAAGCCGCCTTTTAGGAGCTCCACGTCAAATTCTGGCAGATATGCTTTTGCTCGAGCGATTGCCATGTTTGCCCCTTCTCAAGCCACCGATCTTCGGGTCTCAGTCACCCACTGTGGCACGGTGGAGAGTTGCTTCAACATATCCTTGATATTCCTTGGCGGGTGTTTCAAGTTTTTCACTGCCATGATGGAATAAACACAGCATGTGAACAGCTATTCTACGTATGTGAATATAGCTTTCAACTTCACAATTGGCAGCTCTACAAGGTTATGATCTTTCTGCCCTGCAAACAAAATATAATAAGCCGCCACATAGTCATAAGCCGGTACATTGGCAAAAGAGAGACGAACATATACCAAAGATTGCTGTCAACATTTCGTTGATCTGTTTCACAAGAGTGGCATATTTTTCCTTCAAGGGGTTGAGTTTCTCTTCAGCCTTCTCCGCACATTTTGTCGGGATGTCCTTTTTCACCTGAAACAACTTTATGGACTGTTCAAGATGTTCATTCGCCTGACGTGCAGAATCTTCAAAATGAGCCGCCTTGGACTCGGCTTCAGTTTTCAATTTTCTTTCTTCTTTGAGCCGGTTTTGCAGTTTCACAGCAACCGACTCAGCCCCCCAACATATCCCTGATAGATGCACAAGAAGAATCAGCAAATATTTCTATAGATAATTTCATGCCGCCATAGGATGGCTTACTTCTCTATCAAGTCCAAATAAGATTGCAAGCAATATCCTTGACACTTGGGGGCTAATGAATATCAGTTCTTTCAAAACTAAGATATGAAGAAGACCCGACTCATCTCAAGAAGATGAGCCGGCCCTTGGGGGCTACAGGTCGAATTTCTTCAATCATCAAAGACCTAACTCATCTCAAGAAGATGAGCCGGCCCTTGGGGGCTATAGGTCGAATTTCTTCAATCATCAAAGACCTAACTCATCTCAAGAAGATGAGCCGGCCCTTGGGGGCTACAGGTCGAATTTCTTCAATCATCAATGACCCAACTCATATAAACAAGATGAGCCGGCCCGTGGGGGCTACAGGTCGAATTTCTTCAATCATCAAAAGACCCGACTCGTCTCAAGAAGATGAGTCGGCCCTTGGGGGCTACTGGTTGATTTTCTTCAATTTTTAAAGACCCGACTCATCTAAAGAAGATGAGCCGGCCCTTGGGGGCTACACTATTACAGGTTGTACCTATTTTATTAAACCAGCTTATCATAACAAGCTAGTCTTTGGAAGCTAATGATATTATACAAGATAATGGTAAAATGAGAAGAATACCTCATATTTCTCCTTCATAGCGTTTATCATGCTCTTTTCAATTTCCCGGCTCTCAGATAGCTGGGTCAGGTATTGCTGGTACAAATCTTCAGTACCAAGTGCGGACAGTTCTGGAAATTCCATCTTGGCTTTTCCTTTGTCCAAATTCACTGGTTCACCCTTGTCACGATTTTAGCCAAGGAGTTGGAAGCCATTGGGGCTTGGAAACTCTCTTTAACAAATACAACGTCTGAAGTGTTGTGATCAAACGACGGCATGAATTCATCTGCATGGGCCGACTTGGGCGGAAGGATGGATGACTCAGTCTCAGGAGGAACATCCATAAAAACCGGCTCATCTGGCTCGGATGTCTCAGTGGCAGATGGCGGCTCCACCCTCATATTAGGCTCCTTTTCAACAAAAGGGTCAACAGTCGATGTTGTCTTTCCTAGCGGAGGGATCGGCGCCTCTTGGCCTGCTGTCCCAGAGGACGACCCACCAGCCCGTTTGGACACAACAGCTTTGGCCCTATGGATTGTTGGTAAAACGAAAGTTATGACAAGTTGGGTTAAATAATGAAAGACATAAGGCAACACTGCAAAGATAGAAGCTTACCCACGATTAACATTAAAAGGGGGAAGCTGTGACGCACTTGAGTCGCCCGATGATGGAGGGGGGGCCTGATAAAGGGAATTTGATGGGCTGAGAGGTTGTTTAAACAAACCGGCTCTAGGACAAGAATCGGTTGGACTATGGGGCACCTCGAGGCATGGTTTGCGAGCCGGTGGCACATGAGACAAATTAGGGTCTACGTCGCCCATATCACCCCGGGTCTTACGTTTTGATGAGCCGGAAGACTATGCTTTCTTCAAAAAAAAATCAGGATCCAAATGAGCTTCTGGGTGTGACAATTTAACTTTCCGAAAGGTTTGTCTTCGTTTTCGGGGAACAAACATTTCTGAAGAACTGGGGGAGATTGGAGTTACCTCAGTTTCTCCGGCTTGGCTAGATTCCGAGTCACCCTGATAAGAAGGTGTGTCAGCAAGCTCATTAAACAGGCGACCAAGAGAGTCGAGTTCTACCTCAGATTCCTCCCCTGAAGGCGACACAAAGGCCGGGGTATTCTTTCTACCCATCGAAGGAACAGAAGCTTGAGGTGCAACTTTCCAAAAAATAGAATTTGCCTGCAAATACATGAAGTATATGGTAAATAATGGCGAGTCAAAGGTAACATCGACAAAAGACAATGAAACTGATCAATACCTGAGGCGGCGGGTTGAGAACATAGTATGGACCCAAGCCGGTGACGCTGCATTGCTCTTTTGAGTCGGAGAAGAACCTTTTGGTCTCCTTGGTAAGAGCATCGTCAGAAAGGTTTTCACAAGAAAAGCGTTGAGGATCATTTGAGGCACCTGAATAATCACACATCAAGCCGTCCCTCAAGCTGACGAGTTGGATTAGCCACTTTAACCAGCAATGAATCAGATCTATCCCGGTCAGGCCATGTGCAGTCAGAGCTCTTAGTTTTGCATGAAGTGGTGCTAATGGAGCCCTCTCTTCGTCTGTTAGCCAACCCGGAAATTCCACCTTGCCACTATGTCTTTCCAATCTGAAACCTGATAGGGGATTTTCTCCTTTAGGTGCAGTGTTTTTACAATAGAACCAGGTTTTGTTTCACCCCTTCGGGTGACTCGCCAGTTTTGATTCTGGGAAGGCGCTGTTTTTTCTTTTCTGAATAGAGACGCAACCGAGCTCACATGCAGCCCCATTCTTCACCTCAGTTTGGCGGTTAAGGTAAAAGAATTCCCTAAAAAGGGTCACGAATGGCTCGACCTGAAGGTACACTTCACATAGCACTTGAAACTGACAAATATTGGTCATGGAATTCGGGCCAATATCTTGAGGCCTGAGCTTGAAGAAATGCAAGAGGTCCCTAAAGAACTTTGAGCTGGGAGGAAAAAAACCTTTGTGCAGATGATCAATAAAGACCACAACATCCCCTAGCCGTGGTTGCGGGAACGACTCTTCTTCGGGAGCCCGCCATTCTATGATTTTTTGAGCTCGCAAGAAACCTTGGTCTATAAGATTATCCAGTGTAAGCTTGGACTCTCTAGTCTTGGCCCAGTTGCAAACCTTGGAATTTTTTGGAGCCATGGCGGTTTATGCAACGACTACAAAAGTAACTAGAAAGATAAGCCGGGGTGAACTATAAGTCACCCATACTAAGGTGCTATTACGAGCCGGAAAAATCAGAGAGAGCCGAAGGGACATCTCCAACACTTAGTAAAGATGTTGGGTCACAAACAAGTTCCTATGAAAGTATCCCTACGGATAGATCTGATTAAATGAGGAAAAACAACGAGATATATGTTCTAGCTGACGGAAAGACCGAAACTACGGAATTCAAAGGATAACCCCGGATGGCTCATTTTAGATCTGCTTATGAGGAAAATAACGCGAAGATCATTCTAGAAATACGCGGCAATGAGTGGATGGCGTGTGGATCTACTAAATAAATTTCGAACAAACATGATGAACTCGGCGAGAACACCGGAAGCATCGAACCCTAAATGGAGGTGATTCATACCAGATTGCGTTGAAGCGGAGACGAAGATGATCATGTTCGCTCTGACGGTCGTAGGAAGGCTCGATGACATCGGCGATGGAGTCAGGGACCTCGGAGTCGCTACGAGAGTTCTGGTGGTGCTCGGCCGACGGAGGAGCAAGAGGAAGAAGACGATAGGAAAGTTACTGTGGAGCTCAGTGGACTTATTTATAAAGAGGGAAAATGAAATGGCGCCGAGTGAGACGAAACGACCGCGATAAATTTGTGGCTAGGAGCGTGCCTCGATTTTCGCGTCTGCCTAGATTTGGCACCGTTTTCAAAGGGCTGCGTTATGATGATTTTGGAGGACAACGGTCAGCAAGGATGACGTCACTAACAAACAGACACCGGAGAAATAATAAGTCAAGAAGCGCTACAAGCCGACATTGTGAGATCATCCTTGCTATTGTAAACCCTAGGGAAGAAATTGACATGAATGGATTCAAATCAATTTGGGGCCTAATGTCGGGATATAACTCCATGGTGTAACCCGCCCTACTGGGCCGGGTTAACATATTGACGGCTCTATAGAAGCTTGAGATGGGCCGTGTCATATGAAGACAAGATAAGTAAGGCGGTGGCTGATCTAAGTCGCCAAGCGGCCCAACACCTGAAGACGGCGGCTCAAGGCCCACAGGGCGGAAGACGCTGGTCGGTTTCCTTGCTTAAGGAGCAAGGCGAGTTAGAGACATTATAGGTTATGAGTCATGATATGACCCGGACTCTATTGTAAAACCTATGGTCTTGACCTATATATAAAGGCAAGCCCCTAGGACCGAAAGGAACAAGTTACAATCTCTTGATAGCTAGGTTAGCGATTCCGCACCCTTGTAATCGAGATCTATCCATCAATACACACAAAGCAGGACGTAGGCTATTACCTCCATCGGAGGGGCCGAACCTGGGTAAACCCGACTCTCTTTCCCATTCAACCCCTTTGAGTTGCCACTTAGCGGCGATGGCCTCACACCTAAGTCCTTGCACGAGGACATCTGCCGTGAAAAAACCACGACAGAGCTGGTCCCTTCAGTTTGAGTGGTAGGTATGTGATGGCGTGGAGATCGTCTCATCTGGCCATATGGATATGAAGGAGGAAGTCCTCGATCCATACGGCTGGGTCCGTCATTCCGTCGTATGATTCTATGTTTATGGGATTAAACCCCTCGGGGAACTGGTGCTGCATAACCTCGTCTGTGAAACACAGTGGGTGTGCGGCGCCTCTGATCCGGGCTACGTCACGCCGGAGGTTGGCTATTGGCTGGGCCCGGTATTGTTCCCGGCTTCTGTGTTTGCGGTCGAGCCACAATTGGTAGACATCCCGTCTAGCGGGGGAGCGTCCCCTATATCGGTAAATGGATCTGGTGTGACCTGCCCTATAGTCCAGGTCCTGCCGTAGATCGTATCGATCCTCATGCTGTGTGTGGGGACCCCGACTCATAAGTCGTGATCACCGATTGTACGTGCACAGTGATCCCAGAGATCAATGCTCACTGAACACATAGAAACTGAATAACAAGAGCCTTACATCCACTACGTACCGTTTGTACTCAATTATGGCCTATATGGCCAAGTCTTCATAATCTCGCAGCGGAAATCTTCAATGGTAGCGTGAACCCATGCCATCTGCCTTAACCCTACAGGCATTCTGACTGGGAAGCGTCCTAGCTCGCATGTTCGTCACCGAGGTAATCTTCAGTATAACCTGGTCTTTCATGCCTGGCCAGTAAAACAACCAGTGGCAAGCCAATGAGTACTTTGAATGTACTCGCAAGCAACCCATGTTTGGAACAAGGTTCAACAGAGCATGATATAGCACTAAGTAGGTGAGTTTTGCAGAAAGCTAATTTTGAGTGGAATGACATGATCAAATAACTTATGTAAGCATGCATCAACAGTTGGAAGATATCCATATGAACAAGTTACACATATCATCATAAGCAGGGGTTGAACATCTCATGTTCAGTCATCATGTCAAGTCATCCGACTTAACTCAAGTATCATCTTTGTCACACACACACCAATTTTTGAGAAAACATCTAGACGTAGTTTAAGAAGGACCTCCACTTGTCCATGACCGTGGACACGGCTATTCGAATAGTTTTACACTCTACAGAGGTTGCAGAATTTACCCACAAGACTCAGAAAACTTCCGTGTCAAGCCACGACTCGTGATATATTACATACCCGAGGTAAGCACCCTAACAATGCCTTTCCCCTAGCGATACTAAACAAAGAGTCCACTCGATTGGTACACAACCCTCATGATGTACATCATACGAGCCTCGCTCCAGATCATACCATCCATGAATGGACCAACGGTGTGCCCGGTGCATGTGAAGACAGCGCATGGTCGTCCTACCAGGAATGACCCCGTATCGAGAGTGACCACATCACTCCCGCCACTAGTAATGCGGGCTCTCTGCTAGCATCGACCAAAGTAATCAACAAGGCCCCTTCCCATATAGGGGTAGAGTGGTTGTACATGTAAGGTTGGGACGATTGACAAATCTTAAATCTAATCCGTTTTCGAAACACACACTCACTTGCCTCGGTACACCACTTCTTTATCAAGTGGCTACTTAGCTCATCATCATCTCCCTCGGGCATTAGTGGCACCCAGCAGGGTTTTCGAAAACTCTTTGAAAACACTTTTATTTTCATCACCATGCACAGCCCCATCCCTTTTTTGCGTAGCATCTACTTAGCAACCTAACTACTTACCACCCGCATAACCCTCATAAGGAGGTAGGGTCATGCACGATGCAAGTATCAACAAGAAAGTATCGGAGGCATCCCACCAAACTGGTCACCACATCAACATGATCAACATATCGAAATAAAGTGCTATATGACATGCATGAAAATGGTTTCTTAACATGGTCAAAGGGCTGCTTGCCTTGCTTAGCAAAGTCTTCGAGGTCTTTTTACGCTTCTCATCCACTCCGAGCACTTCATCTACTTCGTCAATTATCGCCCGAAACAACCGCAATAAGCAACACAACAGGCAGACAATAAATATGCTTTATAAATAGGAGTTTTATTTTTCTTGGACACCTCTGGTCTTAAGAAAAATAACCAAGGAGGTTTTATTGGATGTGGGTCAAGGTGGATTTTTGAATGGTGGAAATGAAGGAAATAATGATTCTGTAAGATGTCCATAGAAAATATTTTTGTAAAAAGGAGTGGATGGCCCCAACAAATAGGGCATGATCTTAGAAACAATTAGGAATTGGTTTCACTGGATTTGGAGCTGGGATGAATTTCCTATGATTTTTCCTAAGATGGAATAATGGAAAAAGGGGGCTATTTATTTGCTACAACAGAATAGGTGCATGGTAAAAATGTTGACCATGACTTAGATAAATAGGGCATGATATTTAGAGTCTCTAGGAATTTGAATCACTCAATTTGAAGTTGTTTTGAATCGCCAATGGGTTTTATAATGGGGGCCTTACAATAAAAGAAATGACAATTTAATTGGTGGTGCAGAAGATATTGCATGGAAAAATGTGCAAAGCACATATTTGGTTAGGCCATAATTTTTGGAATCTGTAGGAATTTGAATCAATTGATTTGGGGTGCAAATGATTTTTCTATGGATATTATAAGTTTCTTGAAAAAGAAAAAGAAAAAAGGGGTTATACCTAGTTGCTATAGTGCGCACAGGGCGCAAGATAACTAACCGGGCCAGCCCAGTGGCTCAGCCGGCTGGAGGTGGCGACGTCGAAAGCGCTTTTGCGGGAATACACTTTCCCCATGTGGAGGCGGTTCCCAACCGGGTCCTATTCCACTTAACGGGACAGGCCCCGTCAGCCTGGTCGACTGGCCGACAGGCGGGCCCCGCTGGTCAGGATCGTCCCCTACCTCCCGCTCGAACAGGGGAGAGGCGGGGGAGGTGGGTCCGATCACGCACCGGAGCCGTTCCGGCGACTCATGGCATCTCCGGTGGAGCTCCAACTACCGGCGTGTTTGGTGCGAAAATCCGCACCTGCCTGGGGGTTAATTCTTCGCCGTGGAGCGTCGGGGGCAGAGGGACCTCGACCGTGGCGGAGGCCGATGACGGCGGCTGTGGCAGTGGTGCTCCGACCACTGAGGGAAGAAAAAAAGGGGCACGGGGGAGCTAGCGGTGATGCCGGCGGTTACCAGGTGAGGTTTAGGGGAGGAGAGCGCCAGCGGGGAGCCCGAATCCGAGCGAGGCCGTGGCGGGAGAGCTCCGGCCATGGAGATGGATGGGGGACACAGGAGGGCAAAGGGGTCGGTCTAGTGATCTATGGGAGAGAGAGAGGGCTAAGGGGGCTGAGAGGGGCGCGTGGGAAGGCTTAAATAGCCAAGCCGAGGCGCACCGTGGACGGAGTCCATGGGCGGAGCTCGGGCGTGCCCGACAGGGGAGACAGGAGGGCAAGGGAGGAGAGGCCCGACAGGATTCCGTGACGAGGACGTCGAGGCAACCTCGAGGGACACGACCCCGGCGCCCAAGGCAGTCGGGAGCCTCTGATTGGGCAAGCTACAGTGCGTGAGTGCACTATAGCATGCTCCAAAGCGCGAACTCTGCATGCCAATGCATGTCTTTGGCATGTAGGGCACGGCCACTGGTGTCTAGGGCATCTAGGGGGTATAAACAAAGTCCCACTGGCCTTGGATGCCCTGAGGATTGCTTAGGAGAGAAGGGAGGTTGAGAGAGAGGGGAGAGCTGGCTGTCCAGGAGGGAATCTTGGGGTTTTACCCCCCCCCCCCCCCAAATAATTGAGCCATGCACACAAAATTGTTACTGGAGGTAGAGGGGAGTGAAGGCAAGATGTGGTAAAAAGATTAGGTCAAGGAGAATGGTGGAAGGAGCCAAAACAGCAAGTTAGGTAAATTAGCAGAAGGTGTTTGATGAGTGTTTGAGCTCGCTAAGATGATCTACTTGACATGAGATTTAACAGGATTAAATGGTAGATATAAGTGAGATTGATCATCAATTTTGAGCTCATTTTGATGAAAGTTGCCAATGCAAACTTTATAAACCCTAAAAATGGGCAGAAATGGATTTGTTTAGATTTATCTAAGCAAATACATTCTCCTTGATGCACCACTTGATATGGTGGCATAATTTGGGGATTAAAGCAATCACAAAAAGTTTGGGACCAAATAGGGAAACTTGACAATGCAAGAATTTACAGCTCTTGAAATCAGTAGAAATGGGTATGGGGGGATCTGGACAAGTGGAACTATTCTCCTTGATGCACCACTTGGTGTGGATGCATTATTTGAGGATTAGAGCATTTCCACAAAATTTGAGGTCAATTGGAGAAACTTCACAATGTAAAGTTGTTCAAGTTTGATTTTGGACAGAGAGGGTTTTGGGGCATTTTTGTGAACCAAAATTATTGGGATTGAGATGAAACTTGGCAAGATGGTCAAATATGTCATATGTGACATGCTAGAATTTTCTTGGATTTATTTGAGAATATTTCTTATAGAAATATTTCAAATACTCGAAGTATGCACAAAGGGTTTTGGAAGGTTTTGTCCAATATTTATATATGTCCACTGAGTTTCCCTAAATTTTCTCAAATATTTTTAAAGCATAAAAATAGTTTTTCCCAATAAAAGACCATTTCTGGCCTTAAGAAAAATCCTTTAAATAAAATAAGAAAATAATCTTTAAAAATAATATTTTGTGGTATTGGGGAGTTATATATATAGTAGGTTCCAAATAAATCCTTTGGGGCAAAATAATCCACCCAATTTCAGGTCTTGTAGTACAACCTCAATTCAGGGGTTTTGGAAAACCTAATTTGAAGAAATGCTTTTTGGCCAAAATAATATTTGATAAAAATAGTTTTAGGTCCTATACACATGGTATGATCTTTGGACAAGAGTTTGAATCAAGGAAAAGAGTTCTTGAGGGTAGGAGGAAGTTTTATGAATATAGAGCACAAGCAAGCAATCAAACAATCAGCAAACAAGTCAAACGTCATAAGCACACAAAAGTTTTAATTGGCCCTGATTTTTTAGTCATGGTAACTTAGTCATGAGGCAAAACATAAGGTGTGACAGACCTACCCCCTTACAAGAATCTCGTCCCAGAGATTCCTAGGCTAGGAGTAGAAAAGATGCGGAAATTCAGAGGAGGTAGTCTTCACGCTTCATGTTGCTTCGGCTTTGGTGTGGTTATCCTCCTGGATCTTGGAGTGCTTGACGATACGGCTTCGAGTTCATCGTTAGCTTTGTCTGTGGGTGAACGGGGTTCTCTCAGTATGCCTGGTGAGACTAAAAGTTAAGGATCTGACTTGTGGGTGTATTCCAAAGTCGGAATATGTGGTTAAATAGTGTGTCTGCATGCTGATCCTGGGACTGCTCACGTTGGTGGGTGACATCTAGATGTCTCATGTTAGAAGGGTCGAGTCTTGGTTTAGCTCCCTGTGGACGGGGAAGTTCTTATCTTCCTTCAAGCAAGAGATCTTCAGTCATGGGTGCCTTCATCCTTGAGAGTGTTGAAGCACATCATCGTAGGCTTCTCGTCGAGATCTTCTGCTTGAGTAAGTTGCCCAGGTATGTTCTTCATTCATCTTCGGCCATTTATCTTCGTCGTCACAGACGCACGTTTCTGGCGGTTCTTCGAGTATTCGGTCTACTGGCCTCTCCATAGCCATTTGTGGGAAGGTTTGGTTGAGTCTCGTCCCTAAGGCTAGCTTAGAGACTCGGTGTCAAAAACGGGGGCCACCACCTGGGAAGGTTTCAGCGTGGGTTCTTTAAGTGAGCTAGCTATTCAAAAGCGTAGAATAGCCATCTAGTCCCTCATAGTCTGGGCTTGGCAAGTGGGGTGCACCGCTTTTGACAGGTGTCCCACCATGATCCAGTCAGGATTACGTCCTTGATTGGATCAATAAGGGGCTAGAGACGAAGTCATGACAGTCGTTCGCTTCGTTCCAAACAACTGAAGAGAGTAGGGACATCATGCTTATCACACACCATCAAGGTGGTGGAGTGAGGGCGCTATCAACTTATCGGTTCCATCCTAGTCAGGAACTGATAGATGACCATTTAAAGCAAGGGGCTCTATAATCCTCTTGATGTCCAAGGGCTTCATCGTGCTCGAGCGTCGGTGCTTCTTGATATAGCCTAGCGGCTGTAGCTGGTAGAGGAGTGGTGGTTGACTTCTCTTTCTTCATATTCTTCGTCGTGGTTTCCCAACCGTAGTAGTTCTTCATCTTGCTTGGGTAAGAATGTTGTCTTCTGCTGCAGGGAGGGTGCTTTAAGGAGTCCAACTTTTTCAAGGTGAAACCTTATACTTGAGAGGATTGGTGATTGGTGTTCCTGGGGCTGGTCCAAACAGGACCAAGGTGTTCCTTTCTCTCACTGGGTAAATAAGTATGTCATCCTGTGAAGACAACAACATATTTTCCCCTCAAGTAGCACAAAAGCACATTGTTCGTGGGGGTATGTGAGAGGAGTGGCATAAGTCAACCTAAAAGGGCTTGACGGTACATACATTAACCGTGAGGTGTGGACGGTGTGGTCTTGGGGGTAAGACTCGGGAATGGCTTTTAGACTAACGGCATCTCGATTCAGCTTGCTTTCCAAGGAAAGCTCGGGAACCAATCTTTAGCCAGTTAGTCTTAACCCTCTGGGAGCTGTATTTGTCCCAGGTGGTTACTTGCCCATGGTTTTTGTGGTCCCTCGCAGCCACATCCTTCGGGTCCACTTTCCTTATGGATAGGATTGGTGGTGGTCAAGGTGGAGTATCGACCATAGCCTTTTGACTTAGAGCCAAGGCCTATGGTCATAATCCGACCATGTTCGGGGTTTCAAGGAGCTTAGGATGTGAGTGAACGTCTATCATCTTATCCTTGAGCACAATTCTTAGATGCCAATAGTCCTACCTATTACTCTGAACAAAATCACTTTATATCATCGAAGGTATCATCTCATATAAGTCAACTCCAACACCACTCATGCTATTCAACTCCAAGGTTTTTTTTTGAGAGAAGGACTAATCCAAAATCTCATATGTACTATAGCTAACCCATATATGTCCCTACGTAAAAATCCCTGGGAAAACATACAAGCTGCTAAGCTTGATTGTGACACTACAAATTCAAGTGTTCAACTAATGTATCCAAGGTCTGAGATGTTGCATCTCCATGCTAAGGAAACACGTAGTATACCAATCCAAGATATTGTTTCCTTCCTACGAGTCCGATTAATCCGTCTACTAATCCCATCAAGCATCACATGATTTATCACTTCTACAAAATCCAACTTTGATGGAGTTCCACATAATCTTCTAGAGTTCCTATAATCCATGAATCCTTGAAAGGACTATCTCATCGTAGTACATCCACCAATTCCCATCATGACGATCTAGTAAACTCCAATGTCAGGTGCATATAGATCCTTGAATCACATCGGACAACAATCTAGTGTTTCCAGTTTATCTCCCACCGAGAAATATGGTATCAAGATCAAGATCATCAGACTAAATCCAAATTACTCCGAAACATGTAGTCTTGCTTAAGACCATCACTCTATTAGGATTACCTATTTAAGTCCAAATCTCAAGTCCAACGAGAACTCCTGCTTGCTACTCCAAGTCATTAACGTAACCTCATCAATCCATGACTGTCACTTGACAAAGTCAACTATCATACCACCAAGAATTTCAGCTTGTGATCACAATTGTCCTACTAAATCCAATTTACTCAAGGGAGAAGTAAGTTATGCTACTCTATCAACTTGATCCATCAAGCTCACCTATCATTATGAAAATCTCGTAATCCACCAAAGGGTCTCAACTACTTCCTTGAGATATCTATTATAACTTCGTAAAATCATTGGTCTACTAAATCATATATCCTCAAAATGATATACCCTATGGCATCATTAGATCAAGTGCTAGCTTAAGGATGTAATGTGTTTGCTCACTATGATCACTAGTCCCATAATGAACGAAGTGCTAAGCAGGGGTTATTGAAACTCAAACGGGTGCTCTAGCAAATCCGTGTATTAAACACGAGATCAGAGGCTTGAGCTGGGGAAGCCTGTGAGGTCTAGGTTGGTCTGAGGAGGGTTTTCCAGTCTTGAAGGAAGAGCATAACCCTACGGGGTTGCATCTGGTTGAGTACGCTGTAGACATAGTCTTCAATGCTAGCTGTCCGTCGAGGTGGATCCTTGGTGTATCTTGTCTTGCTGGTCTTCAGTTGTCGAGAAAGGTGAGAGTGGAAAGTAGCATAGAGGGTAGTACCTAAGGGGGTGGTATAGTGCAAGTGCAATCAAACAAGTGCCGAGAGGGCCAAACACAACCAGTAGGATAAGCTAGGTGACATAGTCGCATACCTGTTGCCTAGGGCAAAGTGCGACTCATACCAAAGCACAAACAGAATAAACAAGCAACACACATCATGGTTCCATTCGAACCATCGCACGGACTCGACTTCGCATGGGGAATACACGACTCATCCTACCCTAGGGGTTCTCAGACTCAGTAGTCGTGCTTGCTTCGTGTCTTGGAGAGGAGTCCGCTCAATCTTCTGGGTCTTCTTCAGGTGTCGCTATGTCTTTGGTTGCTGTTCGTCGAAATGATCCAGGTTGTGCCTGAAAAGTCCTTGACAACTTCGTGTCTGGTGAGTTGATGACAAAGGTGGTTCCTCATGGCTGTCGTTGACGGTCTTCTGTTGTCTTCGTAATCGTGCCAAGGCCTTCTTGTCCTTCAAGGTGTCGAGAGTTCCAAGTGGGCAATCCTTTATGCAATGACATCAACAAGGCATGATAGAGTTCCAACTTGTTGGTCATGTTGATAATATCGACACCGAGAGCGGGGCATGAAGGGAACCGTTTTCCTGCTCACTATGGTGAGGCGGACCAAATGGCAAGGTTCTCATCCACCGGTGGTTGCTGACACAACAACGAAAAGGATAGGGTTGCTCTATTAGCGATGCATATCATGACATTGCATGTCTTGTGCCCTGGTCATCGAAGGCCAAGGTGGCACCATCCATGGGCAGGGTCAAGGGTGTCACCATCTTCTGAGTCTTGATATCCTCATTCCTCGAGAAGGTATCTTCTGTCGGTATCTTCTTGTCTGGTGTCGCCAACTTGTGTCCAAGATATGTGGGCAATCATCTGGCAAGGTGGCTTCCTTCCAGGTTACCCACGAGGATTACAAGAAATCCGAAGGTCAGGGGCATAAGGGTACTATCGACCATTTGCAAAGTTTTGAAAAAGCAGACGAGGAGAGTCAAGAGAATAAGGGTGGAAGTGCTAAGGCAGAAACCTTCACTTCCTTTGAAAATGTAGGAGAGGTGAGAAATATAGAGGTTTTGTAGGTGTTTTTGAAGGGTCTGGGAAAACCATTTTGTCCTAACTAACGTCCATGCTAACTAAGGGCTTCCTATAGTCAGGATGGCTCTGATACCAGCTCTATGGGGACCCCGACTCATAAGTCGTGATCATCGATTGTACGTGCACAGTGATCCCAGAGATCAATGCTCACTGAACACACAGAAACTGAATAACAAGAGCCTTACATCAATTACATACCGTTTGTACTCAATTATGGCCTATATGGCCAAGTCTTCATAATCTCGCAGCGGAAATCTTCAATGGTAGCGTGAACCCATGCCATCTGTCTTAACCCTACAGGCATTCTGACTGGGAAGCATCCTAGCTCGCATAGTCGTCACCGAGGTAATCTTCATCATAACCTGGTCTTTCATGCCTGGCCAATAAAATAACCAGTGGCAAGCCAATGAGTACTTTGAATGTACTCGCAAGCAACCCATGTTTGGAACAAGGTTCAACAGAGCATGATATAGCACTAAGTAGGTGAGTTTTGCAAAAAGCTAATTTTGAGTGCAATGACATGATCAAATAACTTATGTAAGCATGCATCAACAGTTGGAAGATATCCATATGAACAAGTTACAAATATCATCATAAGCAGGGGTTGAACATCTCATGTTCAATCATCATGTCAAGTCATCCGACTTAACTCAAGTATCATCTTTGTCACACACACACACACACACCAATTTTTGAGAAAACATCTGGACGTAGTTTAAGCAAGACCTCCAACTATCCATGACCATGGACACGGCTATTCGAATAGTTTTACACTCTGCAGAGGTTGCACACTTTACCCACAAGACTCGAGAAACTTCCGTGTCAAGCCACGACTCGCGATATATTACATAACCGAGGTAAGCACCCTAACAATGCCTTTCCCCTGGCGATACTAAACAAAGAGTCCAGTCGATTGTTACACAGCCCTCATGATGTACATCATACGAGCCTCGCTCCAAACCGTCGCCTTGCATGTGTGGACGATAGGGTGGGTCTATCCCACACGACACGAGATACCCGTCGGCGATGGTGTCCAACGAATGCAAACGTTTGCCAAAACTAAGCGTATGGGATGTCCGCATCTATCACAAACGAGGGTCACTGGTCAACCTTTTGAGATATGGTGGACTTCCCATACGACCCATCCTTGCAACTCGTGTGAGATCACACTAACATCGCACGCGTTATTCTATGGCTCACCGTTTACGATGTGCACCAAATCACAAATAGTTCACGATTATGAAGCGTGTATGATAAGGGGTATATCACAAACACTTATATTGGACGAACCGTTGGCGATATTTAACTAAGACTATAATTTAACCATCGTACAAGTATCGGATAGGTTTAAGAAATGTCGTACTCGCGTCCGACAGGCGCACTATTCAGTGGTCCAACGTTTGTGATGCATACTACATCACAAATGTTCCATCATTTTAAACTGTGTGCGACAGAGATTGTATCACCAACGTTGCATTCGGTTGCACCGTTTGTTATATTATCTGAAATCACACACGGTTCGCAAACGGCAACTGTGTGCATTGTCGCACACGTTTTCTATCTGTGAAATGTGTCGGATCTTGAGGTATATCACAAACGTTGAGACTTACAAACCGTGTGCGGCGTAATGACCCGTAGAGCATATTTTTTATTATTTTAATCACTACAATTTGAAATTGTACAGAATTTGAATTCGAAAGTAGGGAATAGGTTTTTACATATACATAGATAGGTTCATCAACCAAAGCATTATTCCATTCACAGGTACATACGCTCAAGAATTACGTCAATGAAAGAATTACAGAAGCACCAAATAAAGAATGATGAACGACGGTTGAATACTTGTATTAAAGATGGCAAAGAAAGAGGCAAAATATATTCTGATTGCTGTAAAAGGTGAAGCGGAATGCCCGTAGTGTGCCCTCCATGTCGTCTGCACACACGACTCTAGCCCAATCCCTTGTGATGGTTGACCGCCCATCCTTCAATATCTTCATGACTTCCAGATAGTCATTCTAGTCTGGTAGAAATACATATACATTTGCATGTCCAACAATCATGTAGTTTGAGAGGTGATCTTGGGTAGACTGCGTTGGGAACCACTGCAAAGGAAAAAGATACAGAGATTGTCATCTAACAACTCATTATGTGCAGTAAAAAGGGTACATGGTTCTGAGTTAATATACTTCATATCACTGTTGTCTTGGACAAGCTGTAAATAAATAGTTTAATTGCCACATTTTGACCAACTGTACTAGCAATATTTATTAGTTACCTCAAATGATGCTCTCTCCGTCCCACTATATAAGATCTAATTGCATCCAATGCACAAACATATTGGATGTATTAGCGTCTTTTATTATGGGGCGGAGGGAGTATAGCATGGGAAACAAATATAGCCATGTGAACCAAAAACCATTAAAATAGGCATATGTTCACTACATCACGCTTAACAACAACCAAATAAAGTCATTCATAATGGTATTGTTGAATTTGCATAGAACAAAGCTTGTACTTAAACATTAAATTGTATAATTGAACATCACAGAGTGAAAAAAATAGGCGGTGTATAACTAAATAAACAAGGCATACTACAGCTACCAAATAGTCATTCATATGGCTTTTGTTGAAATTGCATAGAACGTAACATGTGCTTAAACATCAAATTCTATGATTGAACATCACATTGTTAGAAAACCGAAATAAACAGGGGCATGTTAACTACACCAGCTTTAACAGGAACCAATTGTATGATTGAACAACCAAATCTAGCAATTGAAGCTGGACATATGTTCACTACAAACAACCAAAAACAGCTAAACACGGTATATGCTCACTACAGACAACCAAACATAGGCGTTTGTGAAATTGAACTGAAAAATTCATACTCGAGCGTAGGGCGCACTTGTCGACGACAGGTTGTTGTCGTCAATGAGACTTGACTTGGTAGCTGACGATGCCAAAACATCGCCATAGAACGCGACTTCCATAAATGACAAAAGGGTCCCGTTTGCGATGAAGGAAAATTCCTGACAGCAAAGCAGAGTAGATCAGATGCATACTACAAACAACCAAATATAGGTATATGCTAACTACAGACAACAAAACATGGCAGTGAAATTGAAATGAACAATTCATACTCCAGCATATCAAATTGCACTTTTGAACATTACAATTCATACTCCAGCATAGCACATTCCTGACAGCAAAGCAGAGTAGATCAGAGGCATACTACAAACAACCAAATATAACAATTGAAACTGGACAAATCATAACCACAAACTACCAAAAAACCTTTAAAGGAAGCATATGCTCACTACAACAGACTTAACAGCAACCAAACAGCCATTCATATCAGTATTGTTGAAATTGCATAGAAGATAGAACGCACCATGTGCTTAAACATCAAATTGTATGATTCAACATCACATTGTGAGAAAACTGAAATAAACAGGGGCGTATTAAATACACCAGCTTTAACGGGAACCAATTGTATGATTGAATAACCAAATCTAGCAATGAAACTGCACATAAGTTCACTACAAACAACCACATATCACCCTAAACAAGGTATATGCTCACTACAGACAACCAAATGCATCATCACTGAAATTGAACTGAACAATTCATACTCCAGCATATCAAATTGCACTTTTGAACAATTCATACCCCTGGGAAGAGCCTGGAGTGGGGGTGCGCACCGTGCGCTCCCTGTTGTGGCAGCTTATCTCCTTGCCTTTGGAAGAGCACGTCTGCAGGGTGACGTCCCTGATGTCGTGGATGAACTATTTCCCCTTGGAAGAGATGGATAGGGCGCCTTGTCGTCGTCGTCGTCAATGAGGTCTGACTTGGTAGCTGACGATGCCGAGCCACCGCCATATATAGAACGCGACCTTCAGTAATGACAAAAGGGTCTCGATGGCGATGAAGGCAAAATCCTGACATCGAAGCAGAGTAGATCAGTGTCGGGGGAAGGGGGGCATGGAAGAGATCCAAGTAGGTTGAACACGAGGGGGGTATACTTAACCTGTCTCATAGCCCGCGTCTAGGGGCGTCGGCGGCCACCTCGCCGTCGTCCAGCGGACAGGCCTCGATATACCTCTTTTTGGCCATTCGCTCCTCTAGCTCTCCGGGAAGCATAGCCGGGATGAGGCAACGAGACTTTGGAGTGTGGGTGAGGATGGGGATGGGGATCTGCAGGGAAGAGGGTGCTTCGCAGACCGACACTACGGGGTGGACCAGAGTTGTGCGTGCATTATTCGACATGGAGGAGCACTACTGTCGATTGCATGGACGACTCTAGTCCAACCCCCTTCTGATGGATCTTCATGAGGACTTCGAGATAGTCATGGGAAGGCCTGCAGAGGATGACGGTGGAGTCGGGGGCGGCGGCGGCGGCGGCGGGCTAGCCATGGCTCGAGCGAGGGAGAGGAGTGGTGCGAGCGGGAGCGGAGGTTTTCCTCTTTTTTTATGTTATCTGAGCAGAGGTTTTGTGGTGGGGAGGGCGGTAGGTGGTGTTTGAGGAAATGCAGTGCGGCTACTGAAAATTTTACTAGGCGGGAATGCCGGGGCTACTGAAAATTTAGATTACGGGATTGAAGCGGCGCGGCCAGGGCGGGAGCACCAAACATCGCACACAGCCGAAACATAATAAGTGTGTGCTATCAAATAGGAAAAAACCGCGAAACCGTCATTTTTCAAATGGCTCAAGGTGGTAGATATTTTTACGAGGGAAGTCTCGTGGAACCCAATCGTGTCCGGCGCCCACCAGTGGACAGTGCTGATGTGCTAGCGGCGGATGGAATGGTTTCTGTTGAGTGTACAATCGCAAACGGTTGTTACATTCGAATCGTTTGCTATTCAGCTCCTTGAATAATAATATAAAGGAGCATTTCGTAAAAAAATGCGGGAAAGGGGTCAGAACACATACACGCCTGCGTTGTCTCAAAATAAAATACATACCTGCATGTGGAACAAAAATATGTATGCACAGGGTGGTTTGATCGTTCAAAATACCCAATGCGCAACTTTGATGTGTCACATGTCTCCTCCGTCGCCACGTCGGTGGAGGGGGAATCCTAGCGACGAATACATGACCCCACACAGGTCTTGCGTATCACTCATGTCGTAACACGAAAATGAAACATATACGTGAATCTAGCATGGTCGAACCACCCCATCTCTTTTCCGGTCAAAGGTGGACTATGGCCCATGCGCCTCGAAACACGAACATCCCGACCAAAGAATCAACATTTTTGGTCAAACCTCTCCCGTTGTCGGTCGAAAAGGGTGGACGTCTACCGAGGCCCATGAATGGGCGCGGCGCCGATAATTAACCACGCGGTGGAGTGTCGAATACAACCATCACCCGTTGGTGGTGCAAACATGTGTACGGAAATGTTGTGTTGCGTTTGAATTCATTAATATATATATATACCTCATGTGCAACTTTGATGGGTCACATGCTTTGGAACAGGAAAGTCCCCCCCCCCCCCCCGAGCGAGTGTTCATGAGGTGTACAACTAGTATGCCAAGCGTCGATGGGAACGATTCACGCATTCGTAGGCATGTGCTCAGACTTGGCTAATTAAGGAAACTCAAATGACCTATATAATGTATACCATAACACAAAACAATTGAAGATTCCACCATGGCAACCTCTCTCGTTGTTAGTCAATGTGATGGACATCCACGCGGGCCCAGGAATGGACTTTCCAATGACAACCACGCGAAGGAGTATCCAAAGACAATCACCGTCTAAGCGTGGATCAAACATATGCATGGAAGTGTTGTGTGATGTTTACATACCCAGCACACAAACTTTAGCATGGCACACCTTCCTCGGGAATCTTAAAGTCGGCACGGAAAGTGAGGTTCACAACCCGTGGTATATATATACCCCCCCCCCCCCCATTCGAGCCGATGGGGTAGACATTATATTCATGCACACACTACACACACTCAAATTATACCATGTAATCTCACACCCACATGGCCTACCGCAAACATTGACCAAAAAATAATCCACAATAATTAACCACTCTTGTTGCGGTACAAAACTACGTGAGGCCACCAATGGGAGAGTGACACTAATAATTGTGCAGGGGGGCACGGTGTCCGAGGACAACCACCGCCTCCATGTTGCCCTAACATATGTACGAAGGTGTTGTGTGATGTTTTGAATACCCAATGCACACCTTTCATGTGGCACCTTCGCAAATCGAAAAAAAGGAGGTTCACAACTTGTACAATGAGCAAGCGCATGCACACATGCGCCCAAACTTTCGTCCGTAATCTCACCATGATATTCGCCGAAACATGGACTACGATGAATCCACCTTTGATCAAACCCCTCTCGCGCGCGCCATCCAAGGTGATATACCACGCGGGGGGCAACAAATGGGTGTGTCGGTGGTAACCGCATGAGTGAGTGTACGAGGACCACCTCCGCATGCATGAGACACAAACATATGCATGAAAAGGTCATGATCGAGATGCTTTAAATATATACCCAATGCACGACTTTTGACGTGGGACGTGTGCCTCACCTGAAGCTGTCATTGGTTAAAACCGCTACCTGCATCCCCATGGGTGTTTACTATATTAGGGCACGGAGAAGTGCCAGCTTGAATTCCCATGGGGAAGATGGTGGGTCAAATACCTTACCCAGCGTGCAAGATGGGGATGGGGATGGGGATGGGATATACGTAGCATTACCCGCCTTAACCATGAAGTACTTAAATGTGGGCTTTGAAATTAGTAGAACCCACGTAATTTGCGACCTCGGTCACCCAAATTTCCACAGATCCCACCCATCTGGCCCAAATATCCCTAAGAAATCCCAAACTTAGCCACAAACTATTGTTTATTTGCGTTGGAGTACTATTTTTTTTACTAAAATACTATCGAATGTTGTTCTTAAATGCATGTTGGGTTTCCCCACAGGGATAAAGAAGTGGCAACGGGGATGGGAAACATTTTATCCCCGCGCATGGGTACGGAGACGGTGACGGGAATGGAAGGGCGATGATCGGGTCGGGGATGGGGAACAGTTTATCCCCGCGCAAGGGTACGGAGACGGTGACGGGAATGGGAGGGCGGTGATGGGGACGGGGATGCGACTCCAATATACCCGCCTGAGTAATCCCCATTGTCAGCTTGATGCCTAACTAACCGGACAACCCCACGTGGTGGCGCACATACGACGCGTATTGTGTGTCGGACCCCACACCTACACTCGTCCCACCACACCACCGTCACATCGAGGCATGCATGTCAAACTTTTTTATGTACTGCACATGTGACAATAGGAGTGTAGTGTTAAAATTCGATTTGTAAAGAACATTAGGACATTATATACATCAAATTGATTCCTTAGGTATTTAATTTGTAAAATTCAAATTTGAACTATATGCACACGCGGTTGTGCGCTCGAATGGATTAGAAATTCATTTTTTGTGTTGGGTGCATGTTTAGTCCCCATGGAAGGAAAAACAATGAATTTTGAACATCTCGGGGCCGCAAACATTGACTCTAGGCTATCAATTTGCAGCAAACGCCCAGCTAAGCTAGAATTCATGAAACATTGACATGATTTCATGACATGGAACTTATAGGTCGTGGTAAATAAATCGTCCAATTTGAGAGAAGTTTTCATCTAAGCTTCTTGCAAACGGGGGCTTATTAATAAATGCAACACAGAACCGTAACGTTTACATCGCAAATGGTTTATTAATCCAATTTTTTTATTTACTCCGCGTATTAGCGTTGGATAAAGTCAAGCTTTGTAAACTTTGACCAAATTTAGAAAAAAATGTTAACGTTTACAATTAAAAATTATTACCATTGGATTCTTTATTGAATGTACTTTCACATCATATATATTTGTCATGGTAATTATTTCTATTTCTTTCTTTAAAGTTGGTCAAACTGTATCAAGCGCGATCCTTGCACGCAGATATGATTTGATGGGACGCATGCTAGAAGCAGGTCGCCTCGCAGGCTGACCGGGATGCGTGTGAGAAGGTGGTTGAATTGATGGGAGGCGTATTCGCTAAGCAGTTTCGTAGGGAGACGTGTAGTCAGACGTGTGAATTGACGGTGCGCATGCCAGCAGTCCGGCCCATAGGCGCCTCACCGGGAGGCGAGCCGTCCCTTTAAACCGCCACCCGCCTCCCTCTGATGTCCCAACTCCCCTTTATTAACCGCGCCCGATCCGTCGGCTTTAACATTCTCGCTACACACAATCCTCTCTCACCCCCCAACATCCTCGCCGCCATTCTCAATCGTCATCAGCGGCCTCCCTGCACCATGGGAGGGAGTAACCACGTCGGTGCCGGCGAAGCACCCAAGCACAGTGTGAAGGTGGGCACAGAGATTGCCGTCGTCGGAGATGACGTATCGCGCGGATAGCAGCGCGGCCTTGACGTTGTCGCCGCCGCCTTGCTTCCCCAGCCGGAGCTGGTGGTCCACAGCGACTCCGACGAACACTCCAGCGAGGACAACGACTCAGACGGAGAACTGGTTGGTCATATATACCCATTTTTGGTAAATACATATGATAGGCTTATTGGTTTGCTACCAAAACATGGCATGCCAACTTTTGGCATCAAATCAGTTAGCTTCGATTTAGGGTTCACGTTGTCGCATGATATAGCTAGTATGTTTCATAAACTTTGCCTTGCGAATTCGCATTATAAAAATATACGTTTGTCACATTTTTTACTATGTATAGGTGCTATCTGACGATGTGGACAGTGAGGATGAAGACGTCCAGGAGAGGTTGAAGAGGCAAAGGCTCAGAGAGCTTATGGCTGGAAAGTATAACAAGCGTGTCAGGAAGAATGGGGCCTATGGATGCCCGTTCTCCAACCATAAGATTAACAACACATACTCGAGTGTTCTGGCGCATGCAAGAGGACGAGCCGTTGGCTCCTTCAAGCAGAAGTATTCTGCCAGGATAGCGCACGCCGCGTACGCCCAGTTCTTGGAGAATCTTAACCATCATGCATGAAGATGAGATGTTGGATTGACTGTTTCGAAAAAAAAATGTTGGATTGAATCTATTTAGTTTGTGTGTATTATATCTACGCTTGTGTATTATATTTTTTCCTGAGATTCAAACTGTGCGACGACTTTCATTATGCGGTAACTCCATCACACCGGAGTGCTAGTTTAATTGAGAGTGATATTTTTATAGGATTTATCACACACGGTTGGATCTAATAAACCGTTTCCTCTGAAACACATTATTCTAGGGGACTAAGATTCAGTGACTTACTGCACCTGCCTTTGTGTGTATGACATGTGGGCCCAACAGGTGGCTGGTCCACATGTCATACACCCAAAGGCAGGTGCAGTTACGTCACTGAAGCTAGACAGAATCCCTCAGCAGCACTTGAAAAAAAAACTCAGCACCCACACGTCACAAAACCCTCGCCTGCTCCCCTCCCCCTTCCCCTCCCCAACCCCAGTAGCACCTACACTAACACTAGTACTCCGGGACTCTCCATGCATGTCACCGCCTATCGCCGCGGCAACCACCTAGCTTGATGCCTGTGGCCGCCGGCTGCCGCAAAAAGCCACCGCATATCTTCACTGCCGATTGTCGCGGCCTATCGGCACTGACTTTCTCAATGCTGCTCTCTGTCGACCCAGCTCGCCCGATTGGGGAATCTTTTGTAACAGCCCGGGACCGATGCTCCAGAAGATTCCCCTTTTATTCCGTTGTCATCATGTGATTCGTTTGGGTGTCGCATTATCAATGCATCATTTGCATCATCTGCATAGCATCATCATTCGTTTCTGAAAACTTGCATCCGTTCGTAGACGCCAGTTCTTTCCATTCTTGTCGTTGACCATTTCATGACCAACCACACACGCACGCGCCCGCGGCATCATTAAAATATTGTTTTCAAAAGTGCGTATAAAACTTTATCGGAATGGGTCAAAAGTTGATGTGCGGTCTTATTGTTTTGTAGGTAGACCGCCTGCCAAATTTCGTCGCATTCTGAGGTCGTTTGTTACTCGAACGGTCGACCGTAGCGGCACCGTCATCGGTTTTATTATCGGTGGTTTTCTGGGTTTAAAAAAAACTCGGTGTCGGGCCGCACCACCTCTCTCTTCTCTCAGCCCAACACCTCTACACAGCCCAATATAACCCACCTAACCCAGCCTAGCCCCCCTCTGATCAGAACCATCGGATCACGATCACAGGGTCCGAAAAGACCCCAAAACCACAAACCCTAGCACTCCTGCTATAAATAGAAGACCTCCTCGTCCATTTTCAGCCTTCCCCCACCTCTGCCTCGAATTCTGCGCTGACCATCCACCTCCCACCACTTGTCAGCCGCCGCCGCCACCTGCCGCCGTGATCTGGCCCATTGGATTCCGATCCAACCGCCCCCGCTTCCTCCGCGTAGCTCCCACCACCGCAACCCCGCAGAGCCCACGGTCGGCCCGCCCGGGCCCGACCGCGACCGCCGCCGCCCGCTCGCGCCAGTAGCCTCCAGCGCCCGAGCCCCATCCCGACCTTGCCCCGCACCGCCGCCCTGCCTGCCGCCGACGACCGCCGGAGTAGCCCCGCCGGACCCAGGCCCGAGCATCGCCCGCTCCTCTCTCTTCCTCCTCCCTCCGTTTCTCCCTCTCACCCCGCGGACTCTCTCTCTCCCGCAGGTCCTCATCGCCATGGCCGCCGTGAAGCTTCCCGCCAGTCGCCAAGCCCCGCCGGTCGCCGGATCCGAAGGCCCCACGTCCGAATCTGCCCATCCCGCGCTCGCAGCTAGCTTCCCGTGCCGGACCGCCTTCCTCGCCGATCTGCATTGCCGCCTCCTCCTCTGCATCGAGCAGGGACCAGGGAGACGACGGGCGTCGCGTCGACCGCCTGCTCGCCCCGTGGACCGCGCCCAACGCCAGGCCCAGTGCTAGGCCTCGCGCCGCCAGCTCCCGTTGACCGCGTGGCAGGCCCAGCATCGCCTCCTCACCGCCGGCCCATGGCTATTTGGGTGAGCCTCTAGCCAGCCCCCCCTGTGCCACTATTTGGTGCCGTGAGCACTGTTTAGCTATCCATCGCCCATGCCACAGTTGGCCCAGATCGCAGATTTGGCCCGATATTATTTTTTTATGTCTTGCGAATTTATCAATTATCCATGGCATGTCATAATTTCAAATTAATGCCATGTTCTAAATGTTAACAACTTAATAACTGTGTATCGTAATTAAATGTTTTATATATGTAAAATGATTAGAATTTCGTGTAGATTCACAATATCCCACTTTCATCCATGTTTAAAATGTTTGACATGCTGTTTTCTTGTATTTTGCATAAATGTCATGAATTGCATTGTGCATTAATATTTAAGCGTGCACCCGAATTAAACAAACTTTATATGTAAAATGTGTAGCATTGTTATATGCCTTTTTCATGCATGCTAAAAATATTTGATGTGTTGGTTGCATTTAGTTTGCATACATAGCTTGCTAAATCGGTTTATGTCCTAAACTCGCATATATGTGGTGTCATTTGTTTTGTAGTTAGAACCCACATATTATATATGATGTTGGGGTAGAAAAATCCATAGAATTTATCAGCGCAATTAGTTTTGTCATTTGAGCATTTTTGTGCGCATGTTATTTTGCGGTGATGCCCTTTTGTTATTTTCGCGTGATTTAATCCTTGCATCATATGAATTATTGTTGAACATCAGATATGCCCTTTGACCTGTGCACTAGCCCCTGGTCTTTTTGTTTCCCATGATAATCCATATTTAGATGTTGTTTTCTTGCTGCCATCATGTCCTAAAAATATTACTGTTTTGAGATGCTAACATATTTCTAAGTCTGAAATCTGTTATTTTGTTGCCATGTTACCATGTGAATTGCTATTGATCTAGGAGTCTTTTGTGGTTGCTCCCAAGGTGTCTTTTGTTAAGCATATTGTTGTCTACCAGGTTGTGCCAATAGTTTGCATGAATAGGTTTAGCATCATAATTAATTCTGTTGTTTAATATGTCAATCTGTTAAAAACTTCTGCACATGTCTACTCTAATTTTCACTAAGTCTGAGAATCTGTTTTCTTCATAATGCCATGTTGTGTTGATACTAGCCATGTTTCTAGGCATAATTAGACCTTGCCACCATGTAATGAATTGTAGTGCATCATGTCTACTAACATGCTGTTAAGTTTCATGCCAATAAATGACCTGTAGCATATAGGTTTACTTCTGTCAATATGCCTCCATGAAAATCTGCTATGCTAAAACCTGTTATTTTCACTAAGTCCTAATCTGCTATATTTTATTGCCATGTTGTGAGCTTCGTACCATGTGATCCATGACTCTTTTGAGTATGATATGTGAAGATGAAATGAAGTGGGTGCTATATTCTACTGCCCCATGCTTACTTTGTGAATTTTAGAATATTGTAGCTTGTTTGTTTCATGTGTGCAATATGCTATCTTGTTGTTTTGGACAGATTTGAACTAAAACTTGTATTGGTGATTGTGGTAGAACCGTAGCTCTGTTTTGCACATGCCATATATGAAACTTGCTTAGATTTTCATGTAGTATCATAATATATTGCTGCATTCATGATTTGAAATTTTTGTGGTTGTCATTTTCATGCATTTTGCATTCATGTCATGTTCATCTTGTGAAGGTCATATCTTTTAGACCGTAGCTCCGTTTGAGATGTTCCATATATGTAAATCGACTAGAATGATGAGTAGAATCTCATTGTGCACTTTATTTCCCTGTATAATAAATATAAAACCTTATTAGTTCAGATCTGGACCAATTTCGAAATTAACATATGGGGTCGTTTCGGAAATGCTATATGTTGTTTCCGGCCTCATTTAAACTTGCCTAGATGTGTAGTTTACTTATGCTTCACCTCTTTCCATGTTTAACAACATTTAATATTGTCGTGTACCTAAACGAGAGTGGACTAAATATTCAAATGTGGAGTTTCGTCAATATGCAACTCGTTGCATATTGAGCATCACTTAATGTGTAGTATTTGATTGTTGTGATTGTCATGCCTTGCATATTTAAACCGGATATGCATCATATTTGTTTGCGCATTATGTCATGCATATGTTGTGGTGTTCTCGTGTGTTGATTGTTGTTTTCGGATTGCTTCTTCTCGATAGAGTTCCGAAAGCGTTCGGAGTGTGAGGATTCGTTTGACTACGTTGGTTCGTCTTCTTCATGGACTCGATCTTCTTCCAAGCGGGATCTCAGGCAAGATGATCATTTCCCTAGATACCATTACTATCATTGCCATGCTAGATGTCTCATTTCTATCGCTGTCTCGCTACCTACCACTTGTATGTCAAGCCTCCCAAATTGCCATGAAAAGCCTCTAACCCCTCCACATCCCAGCAAACATTGTTTGGCTATGTTACTGCTTGCTCAGCCTTTCTTATAGCGTTGCTAGTTGCAGGTGCATTGTTCCATGTGCCAACATGGATTTTTTTTGTTATATCACAATATTATTGCTATTTAATTTAATGCACATATATACTTGGTTAAGGATGGAAGGCTTGGCCTTTTGCTCGGTGTTTTGTTCCACTCTTGCCGTACTAGTTACTTGTGTACCGGTGTTATGTGCCATAATTGAGCGCTCCTAACATGCTCGGGGTTGTTATGGGGACCCCCTTGATTTTTGTTTTAGGATAAAACTTGTCTGGCAAGGCCCAACATTGGTACTACATTTGCCTAATAACAACTAAAATTGCATAGGGACCCGCCGGCACCCGCGGATAATTTAATCAACAACCCGGGCCAGTGCTCCTCATGAGTGTTGGTCTAACCCAGAGTAGCTTATTAACGATACCCGGGGCAACTCGGTGATTGGCGTGGTAACCATCGCTCATCCGTCGTGTCCTGAGAACGAGATACGCGGCTCCTATCGGGATCGTCGACACGCCGGGCGGCCTTGCTGGACTTGTTTTACCTTTCTCGAACGTTTTGTGTGAGGAATTCCGATAATACTTCGGGCTATCTCGAGGTTGCGGTTTTCCAGTGGAATTGCCTAGGAAGATCACGAGATTCGTGGTCGAGGTTATTCCAGCGGCGTGTGGCTAGTTTGTGATGGATGAGTTGGAGCGCCCCTGCAGGGTTAAATCTTTCGGAAAGCCGCATCTTGGGCGTTAGAAGTTGGTATCAGAGCCAGGTTCCGACCTAGGAGCCCCCTTGATTGATCGAACTTTGGCCGAGTCGATTCTAGTGAAAAACTATTTTGAGTCTAGTTATATCGGAGAGTAGGATTCTTTTTACTCCTCTTCTATGCTCTGGTGAGGTATTCGACTTAGGAATTTTGATTCTACTCCTCTTCTCGTTCAAAAAAAATTTCGATCACGCGGGTATTTTGGAAAATATATGATGCCGATGTGAAGGAATTATGTCTTGGTGCCTCCTGTTATCGAGGAGTAGAGCTCCGAGGGATTTTTGCACATCGTTATCATTCAGTTTTCTTAATATCTCAGGACGGAGGATGTTCGAAATTGCTTCAATACTTTTCGTGGCGAGATAAGATTGGAGTCACCCAGTACTGGGGAGAGCGTCCAGGGTACTGCCATGTTTAGTATCGTTGTGTTTTCGAGTGTCTGAGGTAGACGAGTTTGCGGAGTTTCTTGGTTTATGGTGTGGAAGGTTGCGGGTGCAGTTGTAGCTGAGTACCTTGGGTACGTTCCTAGGTCCGCAACCCGAATCGCATAAACAAGAAAGACTTCGGAAATTCTTAGGTGGGAATTCAACTAGTTACCTAGGATTATCCTTCCAGCAAATGCAAATGGGTTTGTGTTTGTTTCCGGCTTAATTTGCAAGCCACATCCATTGTTTGTGTTGGAGTATGGTAATTCGAGTTGCTTCGTTGTCAGTGGTGATTTCATATCTTTCCTAACCGGTGTGTTTCTCATCAAGTTAATTCAACCCTCTCCAATATTGCAAGATCAATCCTCATATTTCTTTCCGTAGTTCATCTCATCGGTATCAAGTTGTCTTTGTTTTTCCCTGCCCTCCTGCCCTTTTTCTTCAACAATTAAATTCTCATTCGAGTGCCTTTTCTATTCATGTGATGCTTCCACTATCTTCTCTTCCGTGATGTATCCGGTGATTCGTTGTGAAGATGCTCAAGTGCTAAGTTCATCATTCTTCATTCTCGTTTTCTTCTCCGGTGGATTCAATTCAAGCGTTCGGTGCTCATCATATCATTTTCATTCTCTAATTGCTCTCCCATGTTGAAATTCTTATCCAAGCCTCTCTTGCTTATTCATCTCTCTCAATTCGATCTGGAGTCAGAAGTTATCTCAGAAGAGTCGTGTTATCGTTCAAATCCTCTTAAGTGTTTCGAGGTTCTCACCTCATCAAGTTTTATTTTATACCGGTGCAATCTCTCTTCTAGCAATTGTTTCAACGGTGTTTCCTTCAGTGGACCCATAACCCACAGGTTTTCCTCAGGATCTTACATGGCTCTTCTAATCTTTTAAGGAGATGTCCTCAAGTTCTTTTCAAATATGACGTAAGAATGATTTTCATCAGTCATATTCCTTCTCCTAGATAGCTTCGAATTAATTTTCATCATTGGCTCAACCTTTATTATTCATTATCCCGGAGTGTCTCAGTAATTCTTGGTTGTGTTTCTCGCCATCATTCTTTGCCTTGAAGACCAAGAAGAGTTTCTCTTAAATCTTTCTCCGTTCTTTCAAAGATTTGTCATCTCAGCTTCGTGATATCCTCTCTAATTGTTTTCGATCATGAGTAATTCCTTCCATATCTATCCGGAGTATTTCAGAGTTGTTTTCATTTCTCGATCCTCCGAAGGTCATCATTTCAGAAGATTTCTTCGTTCTCAGCTTTCAGCTTTCATTCTCAAATTCTTCCCAATTGTTATCTCTTCGTTCATATCTCAGTTATTCCGGTGCCTTGTTGAAGTTTTCTGTTAGTCGGATCATGATCTCTTTGTTCTCTTGTATCTCCATTCGTTCATGGTATCCTCGCTCGTTTGTGAATTTGTACCGGTGGTTCGGTCAAGACTTCTTCAAGTTTGTGCTCTTTTCTGGCATCAATCTTTTCAAGAAGAATAAGTAGTGTGCCAATTCTGTTGCTTGTCATCAATTTGACTTGATGAAGGATAAGCAGACATAATTCTTATTCTTGTTTCATCAAGTGATTTCAATCCTTCTTCTGGAGGTTGGTCATGATATCAAATTCCTTATCCCAAGAGTTCATCTTTTCTTTTCCGGAGTTCCAAGTTTTCTCAAGTATCTCATCGCGAAGCTTCATCTAAATCTTGCAAGGTCATAATCTTATTCTTTCCAGCCTTCATTTCTTTTGATCATTCTTTTGCATACGGAGGTTCTTCATGGTGGCTCTTCAAGGAATTATTTCCTTCTCAAAGTGTTCTTCAATATTCTTGTTGGAGTAGCTCAAGTATTCTTTATCTTGCATTTCAAAGGGCAATTCATTCTCTCTATCTTGAGATGGTATTTTAGCATTCTTGATTCATGAGGAGTCTCGAAGAGTAGTTATCAAGAGTGAGATAATTAACCCATCATCTTCTTCATTGGAGCTGTCTTGGATTGGATTTCACCAAAAGCATTTCCTTGGGATTGTTGCCTTCATGGTGCTCATCAATGATCCAAGTTTCAATGTATCCTCTTGGTGAAAGAAGTTTTGCATATCTTGTTGCTCCCAAGCAATCAATTGTTTCCGTTAGTGGCCGGTTATCACCTCATAATTTTGAGATGTTTTCCATAAGCCCATAACAAGATATTCTTTTCGTTGTTGAATTTCCAACAACTCCATTCAATCCTTCCTTGTAATGATGTTTTTTTCTAATTCATGGTGGTAGAAGTTGTCATTTTCTTCTCCATTCATTTCCTTCAATCGATCTAGCTTCTATTCTTTTGTTCCGGAGGCATTGTGATGTTGCTCTATTCATCTCATCATCTCGTTGTATCATGATCATGTTCTTTCCATGCTTATTCATTTAACCGGAGTGTTGTGTCATCTTTTCAAGTTCTTTCCATCTTATCAAGTTTTGTCTCTCTATCCTACCGAAGTGCTGCCCAAATTTCTTGTGAATTCTTCCTTGTTCCTCGTGTCATTTGTCATCTCATTGAAACCATCAATGATCATTGGTTTCACTCGTTTGCCAAAGAAGCAACTAAGTTTTACCCCTTCTTCTTCATCTTCCCCTTCTCATTCTAAGATCTCGGGTCGAGATCTCTTGTAAGTAGAGGAGAGTTGTAAAAGCCCGGGACCGACGCTCCGGAAGATTCCGCTTTTATTCCGTTGTCATCATGTGATTCGTTTGGGTGTCGCATTATCAATGCATCATCTGCATAGCATCATCACTCGTTTTTGAAAACTTGCATCCGTTCGTAGACGTTGGTTCTTTCCGTTATTGTCGTTGACCATTTCGTGACCAACCACACACACACGCGCCCGCGGCATCGTTAAAATATTGTTTTCAAAAGTGCGTATAAAACTTTATCGGATTGGGTCGAAAGTTGACGTGCGGTCTTATTGTTTTGTAGGTAGACAGCCTACCAAATTTCGTCGCATTCTGAGGTCGTTTGTTACTCGAACGATCGACCGTAGTGGCACCGTCATCGGTTTTATTATCGGATGTTTTCTAGGTTTAAAAAAAACTCTGTGCCGGGCCGCACCACCTGTCTCTTCTCTCAGCCCAACACCTCTACACAGCCCAATATAGCCCACCTAACCCAGCCTAGCCCCCCTCCGATCGAAACCATCGGATCGCGATCAGAGGGTCTGAAAAGACCCCAAAACCCCTAACCCTAGCACTCCTGCTATAAATAGAAGACCTCCTCGTCCATTTTCAGCCTTCCCCCACCTCTGCCTCTAATTCCGCGCCGGCCAGCCACCTCCCACCACTTGTCAGCCGCCGCCACCCACCGCCGCGATCTGGCCCGTTGGATTCAGATACAACCGCCCCCGCTTCCCCCGCGCAGCTCCCACCACCGCAAGCCCGCAGAGCCCACGGTCGGCCCGCCCGGGCCCGACCATTCCCGCCGCCGCCCGCTCGCGCCAGCAGCCTCCAGCACCCGAGCCCCATCCCGACCTTGCCCCGCACCACCGCCCTGCCGGCCGCCGCCGACCGCCGGAGTAGCCCTGCCGAACCCAGGCCAGAGCACCGCCCGCTCCTCTCTCTTCCTCCTCCCTCCGTTTCTCCCTCTCACCCCGCGGACTCTCTCTCCCGCAGGTCCTCATCGCCATGGCCGCCGTGAAGCTTGCCGCCGATCGCCAAGCCCCGCCGGTCTCCGGATCCGGAGGCCCCACGTCCGGATCTGCCCATCCCGCGCCCGCAGCTAGCTTCCCCGTGCCGGACCGCCTTCCTCGCCAATCTGCATCACCGCCTCCTCCTCTGCGTCGAGCAGGGACCAAGGAGACGACGGGCGTCGGGTCGACCGCCTACTCCCCCGTGGACCGCGCCCAACGCCAGGCCCAGCGCTAGGCCTCGCCCCGCCAGCTCCCGTTGATCGCGTGGCAGGCCCAGCATCGCCTCCTCACCGCCGGCCCATGGCCATTTGGGTGAGCCTCTAGCCAGCCCCCCATGTGTCACTATTTGGTGCCATGAACACTGTTTAGCTATCTATCGCCCATGCCACAGTTGGCCCAGATCGCAGATTTGGCCCGATATTGTTTTTTTTTTTGTGTCTTGCGAATTTATCAATTATCCATGGCATGTCATAATTTCAGATTAATGACATGTTCTAAATGTTAACAACTTAATAACTGTGTATCGTAATTAAATGTTTTATATATGTAAAATGATTAGAATTTCGTGTAGATTCACAATATCCCACTTTCATCCATGTTTAAAATGTTTGACATGCTGTTTTCTTGTATTTTGCATAAATGTCATGAATTGCATTGTGCATTAATATTTAAGCGTGCACCCGAATTAAGCAAACTTTATATGTAAAATGTGTAGCATTGTTATAAGCTTTTTCATGCATGCTAAAAATATTTGATGTGTTGGTTGCATTTAGTTTGTATACATAGCTTGCTAAAACGGTTTATGTCCTAAACTCGCATATATGTGGTGTCATTTGTTTTGTAGTTAGAACCCACATATTATATATGATGTTGGGGTAGAAAAATCCATAGAATTTATCAGCGCAATTAGTTTTATCATTTGAGCATTTTTGTGCGCATGTTATTTTGCGGTGATGCCCTTTTGTTATTTTCGCGTGATTTAATCCTTGCATCATATGAATTATTGTTGAACATGAGATATGCCCTTTGACCTGTGCACTAGCCCTGGTCTTTTTGTTTGCCATGATAATCCATGTTTAGATGTTGTTTTCTTGCTGCCATCATGTCCTAAAAATATTTCTGTTTTGAGATGCTAAAATATTTCTAAGTCTGAAATCTGTTATTTTGTTGCAGTGTTACCATGTGAATTGCTATTGATCTAGGAGTCTTTTGTGGTTGCTCCCAAGGTGTCTTTTGTTAAGCATATTGTTGTCTACCAGGTTGTGCCAATAGTTTGCATGAATAGGTTTAGCATCATAATTAATTCTGTTGTTTAATATGTCAATCTGTTAAAAACTGCTGCACATGTCTACTCTAATTTTCACTAAGTCTGAGAATCTATTTTCTTCATAATGCCATGTTGTGTTGATGCTAGCCATGTTTCTAGGCATAATTAGACCTTGCCACCATGTAATGAATTGTAGTGCATCATGTCTACTAACATGCTGTTAAGTTTCATGCCAATAAATGACCTGTAGCATATAGGTTTAATGCTGCCAATATGCCACCATGAAAATCTGCTATGCTAAAACCTGCTATTTTCACTAAGTCCTAATCTGCTATATTTTATTGCCATGTTGTGAGCTTCGTACCATGTGATCCATGACTCTTTTGAGTATGATATGTGAAGATGAAATGAAGTGGGTGTTATATGCTACTGCCCCATGCTTAGTTTGTGCATTTTAGAATATTGTAGCTTGTTGTTTTCATGTGTGCAATATGCTATCTTGCTGTTTTGGACAGATTTGAACTAAAACTTGTATTGGTGATTGTGGTAGAACCGTAGCTCCGTTTTGCACATGCCATATATGAACCTTGCTTAGATTTTCATGTAGTATCATAATATCTTACAGCATTCATGATTTGAAATGTTTGTTGTTGTCATTTTCATGCATTTTGCATTCATGTCATGTTCATCTTGTGAAGGTCATATCTTTTAGACCGTAGCTCCGTTTGAGATGTTCCATATATGTAAATCGACTAGAATGATGAGTAGAATCTCACTGTGCACTTTATTTCCCTGTTTAATAAATATAAAACCTGATTAGTTCAGATCTGGACCAATTTCGAAATTAACATATGGGGTCGTTTCGGAAATGCTATATGTTGTTTCCGGCCCCATTTAAACTTGCCTAGATGTGTAGTTTACTTATGCTTCACCTCTTGCCATGTTTAACAACATTTAATATTATCGTGTACCTAAACGAGAGTGGACTAAATATTCACATGTGGAGTTTCGTCAATATGCAACTCGTTGCATATTGAGCTTCACTTAATGTGTAGTATTTGATAGTTCTGATTGCCATGCCTTGCATATTTAAACCGGACATGCATCATATTTGTTTGCGCATTATGTCATGCATATGTTGTGGTGTTCTTGTGTGTTGATTGTTGTTTTGGATTGCTTCTTCTCGTTAGAGTTCCGAAAGCGTTCGGAGTGTGAGGATTCGTTTGACTATGTTGGTTCGTCTTCTTCATGGACTCGATCATCTTCCAAGCGGGATCTCAGGCAAGATGATCATTTCCCTCGATACCATTATTATCATTGCCATGCTAGATGTCTCGTTTCTATCGCTATCTCGCTACCTACCACTTGTATGTCAAGCCTCCCAAATTGCCATGAAAAGCCTCTAACCCCTCCACATCCCAGCAAACATTGTTTGGCTATGTTACTGCTTGCTCAGCCTTTCTTATAGCGTTGCTAGTTGCAGGTGCATTGTTCCATGTGCCAACATGGATTTTTTTTGTTATATCACAATATTATTGCAATTTAATTTAATGCACATATATACTTGGTTATGGGTCGAAGGCTTGGCCTTTTGCTCAGTGTTTTGTTCCACTCTTGCCGCCCTAGTTACTTGTGTACCGGTGTTAAGTTCCATAATTGAGCGCTCCTAACATGCTTGGGGTTGTTATGGGGACCCCCTTGATTTTCGTTTTAGGATAAAACTTGTCTGGCAAGGCCCAACATTGGTACTACATTTGCCTAATAACAACTAAAATTGCATAGGGACCCGCCGGCACCCGCGGATAATTTAATCAACAACCCGGGCCAGTGCTCCTCATGAGTGTTGGTCCAACCCAGAGCAGCTTATTAACGCTACCCGGGGCAACTCGGTGATTGGCGTGGTAACCATCGCTCATCCGTCGTGTCCTGAGAACGAGATACGCGGCTCCTATCAGGATCGTCGACACGCCGGGCGGCCTTGCTGGACCTGTTTTACCTTTCTCTAACGTCTTGTGTGGGGAATTCCGATAATTCTTCGGGCTATCTCGAGGTTGCGGTTTTCCAGTGGAATTGCCTAGAAAGATCACGAGATTCGTGGTCGAGGTTATTCCTGCGGCGTGTGGCTAGTTTGTGATGGATGAGTTGGAGCGCCCCTGCAGGGTTAAATCTTTCGGAAAGCCACATCTTGGGCGTTACATCTTCGGTACTAGGTTTTTTCCCCATGAAGAAGCAGGTAACTAATCTACTGAAATATTTCCGCTCATCTCTTATCCCAGTTCGTCGGCCCCTTTTAATCACCCGTCCGAAATCACCGTGGATTCATGTTTCTTCTAGCTGATTGAGGGTTTTCATTCATAGAATGTACAGTGCAAGGACACATCAGGGATATGTGGACTCGCCCAAAAAAACAAGGAGTTTCATCTCACCGTACCAGACAACTTCACGCAGCGCACCGTATGTTCAATCTCACACTACCTGGGTTGACATGCATGGCCTATTCTTTTTCTGAACCTATACTATAGATTGCTACATTTGGATAAAAGGTGCCACATGCATCATTTACGTCAAATGTGATTTCTTCTTCTTCTTATCCTTCTCCTTCTATATTATGCAAATTAATGTTGTATTGTTCTTTCGTTTACTCTCATATATATTTGCACGACATCGTGGTTACATTATCTGTTTACTTGTAATTTTTTATCCTTTCAAATCAACTGATGTGCATATGCTGTTCTTTTAACTACTACTCTAATACTCTCACATTAACATGTTCTATAACAATCTTATCATTTCCTGCAGTACATCCCTTGCGATGCAACGACAACTGTAGCGCTAAATCTTTGCCTTTACATAACTGAAGACTCCAGGGATGTCACATTGAGCACAAACCATGGATTTACAATCGTTGTTTCTGTAAAAATTGATGAAGATTGTCACTCCTACTTTGAAGAAGGCCTTTGGGGAGAAATTTCTAAGTTTTATGTACTGAAAGCTGGCACTAAAATTAAGCTGCACCTAAAAGAGCCTTACCAGACGATAAATGCTACCTTCCCCGACGACATTCTCCGTACATGCTATGTTGGAAGTAAGTGTTCTTTGTAGTATCTGCACGTTGACTTGTGTAGCAATATCAATGTAACTGTGTAGTATTTCAGCAACCAATTGGGATTTCTTTTTCCTAATCTGTTAAAACTGTTCCTACATAGTAATTAGTAACTTGCAATTACCAATGCACTATTCTTCTACCCTTATCTAGCTACATAATCACTATCCTCCCACTGCTCCACTCTTGACAGAAAGATACGCCAGCGGCCATTCTCCGGACGTGGATGTCGAGGTTGCCAACAAGCGGAGGCGGGCTGAGCCAGAAACACAAGCGCCTCCGATAGGCATAGACTTCATCAGCAGCCTCCCCGACGATATGTTGAGAGTCATCATCTTCCTCCTCCCTATCGAAGATGGCGTAGATTTCATTTCTATTATCGGTTTGAACCTTGTAATATTTGAATTTGAGTATTGTAATGCTGGAATTTGAACCTTTGTACTATTTTTGTCATTTGTGATACAACCATGCAAATGACATCTTATGAGGGAGAATCTTATTTTGGTAGTACTATCTTTTCCTTAGTATGCAATGGCCGATTAATATCTGGACATCAATATGCAATTGACAATTAATATCCAAACCTTAAGAAGCAGAACCATGACCGAGGGTATCCAGTGCGGCTCCAATGGTGCTCCCAGTGGCTGCCGACGACGAGCGCCAGTTCACCATGCATGCCGTAGTGGAGACGCCCTGTCGGTTCGTGGTGCACACCAAACATCCGATCTAGATGGAGATGTTCAGGCAGATCATTGACATGAGGAAGTGCCTCCTACCTGAAGACAACGAGGGATCGAGCCACAAGCAGAGCGCTGGCGGCAAGCGTCACAAGAAGTAGATGATTTGATGATCGTTTCTCAATTCTCATACTCCCTCTATGCAGAAATGTTCGTAGTTTTAGAGGGATAAGTTTATTATGCATGTAATAGTTTATTAAGGTGTGCGCCAATGTTATGTGTGTATTGGATGCTTAATTTGGTTATGCAATCATGTTCTTCTAAACAGAGCATAGATGTTTGTGGGTAGATTGAGCAAATCACATCGCATACGGAATAAACAACCAAGACCGTCGGTGATGATTTCATCAGTCCCTGACAGTTCTTTATCCGAAACCGTTTGCCCACAACACATCTGAGTGGCCTGTGTACATCACACACATCTTGGTCTGAGAAACCGTTTGTGTTATTTTTGCTTATCGCACATAGTTGATCCCAGTGAACTCTATGCTGTCTATCACACACATCTTGATCTATGTAACCGTTTATGTTATTTTACCTCATCACAAACAGTTCATCCGAGTGACCTGTATGCTGTTTATTGCACATGTGATCCTCTGGACAATCGTGTGTGTTCTACTTTATTAGCGCAAACAGTTTATCGGGGTGAAATGTATGTCGTGCATCGCACACACTTGTATTTTTGTAAGCGTTTGTGTTATATTATCCAATCGCCGACAGTTTATCTAGGCCAACTATTTGCCAAACATCGCACACGCAACTATTTTTTAGATCGTATTTGATGGATACGCCATCGCACACAGTTTACGTCATTAGCGACGGAGCTTGCACTATACCGTTTGCGATTTGGTCATCGCACACAGTTTTATCGAAGGGTCTCTGATTGATGTGTCGTCTTTGGACCATTTTGTAGTAGTGAGAGTGACCACATCACTCCCGCCACTAGTAATGCGGGCTCTCTGCTAGCATCGACCAAAGTAATCAACAAGGCCCCTTCCCATATAGGGGTAGAGTGGTTCTACATGTAAGGTTGGGACGGTCGACAAATCTTAAATCTAATCCGTTTTCGAAACACACACTCACTTGCCTTGGTACACCACTTCTTTATCAAGTGGCTACCTAGCTCATCATCATCTCCCTCGGGCATTAGTGGCACCCGACGGGGTTTTCAAAAAGTCTTTGAAAACACTTTTACTTTCATCACCATGCATATCCTCATCCCTTTTTGCGTAGCATCTACTTAGCAACCTAACTACTTACCACCCGCATAACCCTCATAAGGAGGTAGGGTCATGCACGATGCAAGTATCAACAATAAAGTATCAGAGGCATCCCACCAAAGAGGTCACCACATCAACATGATCAACATACCGAAATAAAGTGCTATATGACATGCATGAAAATGGTTTCTTAACATGGTCAAAGGGCTGCTTGCCTGGCTTAGCAAAGTCTTCGAGGTCTTCTTACGCTTCTCGTCCACTCCGAGCACTTCATCTACTTCGTCAATTATCGCCGAAAACAACCGCAATAAGAAACACAACAATCAGACAATAAAAATGCTTTATAAATAGGAGTTTTATTTTTCTTGGACACCTCTGGTCATGAGAAAAATAACCAAGGAGGTTTTATTGGATGTGGGTCAAGGGGGAGTTTTGAATGGTGGAAATGAAGGAAATGATGATTCTATAAGATGTCCACGGAAAATATTTTTGTAAAAAGGAGTGGATGGCCCCAACAAATAGGGCATGATCTTAGAAACATTTAGGAATTGGTTTCACTGGATTTGGAGCTAGGATGAATTTCCTATGATTTTTGCTAGGATGGAATAATGGAAAAAGGGGGCTATTTATTTGGTACAACAGAATAGGTGCTTGGTAAAAATGTTGACCATGACTTAGATAAATAGGGCATGATATTTAGAGTCTCTAGGAATTTGAATCACTCCATTTGAAGTTGTTTTGAATCCCCTATGGGTTTTACAATGGGGGCCTGACAATAAAAGAAATTACAATTTAATTGGTGGTGCAGAAGATATTGCATGGAAAAATGTGCAAAGCACATATTTGGTTAGGTCATAATTTTAGGAATCTGTAGGAATTTAAATCAATTGATTTGGGGTTCAAATGATTTTTCTATGGATATTACAAGTTTCTGGAAAAAGAAAAAGGAAAAAGGGGTTATATCTAGTTGCTATAATGCACACAGAGCGCAAGATAACTAACCGGGCCGGCCCAGTGGCTCAGCCGGCTGGAGGTGGCAATGACGAAAGCGTACTTGCGGGAATACGCTTTCCCCATGTGGAGGCGGTTCCCAACCGGGTCCGTTTCCACTTAATGGGGCAGGCCCACCCATCAGCCCGGTCGACTGGCCGACAGGCGGGGCCCGCTGGTCAGGATCGTCCCCCACCTCCCGCTCGAACAGGGGTCAGGCAGGAGAGGCGGGTCCGATCATGCGTCGGAGCCGTTCCGGCGACTCAGGGCGTCTCTGGCGGAGCTCCAGCTACCGCCGTGTTCGGGGCGAAAATCCGCACCTGCCTGGGGGTTCATTCTTCCCCGGGGAGCGTCGGGGGCAGAGGGACCTCGACCGTGGCAGAGGCCGACGACGGCGGCTGTGGCAGTGATGCTCCGGCCACCGAGAGAAGAAGAAAAGTGGCGCGGGGGAGCTAGCGGTGATGCCGACGGTTCCCAGGTGAGGTTTAGGGGAGGAGAGCGCCAGCGGGGAGCCCGAATCCGAGCGAGGCCGTGGCGGGAGAGCTCCGGCCATGGAGATGGATGGGGGACACGGGAGGGCAAAGGGGTCGGTCTAGGGATCTATGGGATAGAGAGAGGGCTAAGGGGGCTGAGAGGGGCGCGTGGGAAGGCATAAATAGACAAGCCGAGGCGCACCATGGACGGAGTCCATGGGTGGAGCTCGGGCATGCCCGACAGGGAAGACAGGAGGGCAAGGGAGGAGAGGCCCGACAAGATTCCGTGACGAGGACGTCGAGGCAACCTCGAGGGACACGACCCCGGTGCCCAAGGCTGTCGGGAGCCTCTGATTGGGCAAGCTACAGTGCGCGAGTGCATTGTAGCGTGCTCCAGAGCGCGAACTCTGCATGCCAATGCATGTCTTTGGCATGTAGGGCACGGCCACTGGTGTCTAGGGCATCTAGGGTGTATAAACAAAGTCCCACTGGCCTTGGATGCCCTGAGGATTGCTTAGGAGAGAAGGAAGGTTGAGAGAGATTGGAGAGCTGGTTGTCCAGGAGGGAATCTTGGGATTTTACCCCCCCCCCCCAAATAATTGAGCCATGCACACGAAATTGTTACTGGAGGTAGAGGGGAGTGAGGGCAAGATGTGGTAAAAAGATTAGGTCAAGGAGAATGCTGGAAGGAGCCAAAACAACAAGTTAGGTAAATTAGTAGAAGGTGTTTGATGAGTGTTTGAGCTAGCTAAGATGATATACTTGACATGAGATTTAACAGGATTAAATTGTAGATATAAGTGAGGTTGATCATCAATTTTGAGCTCATTTTATGAAAGTTGCCAATGCAAACTTTATAAACCCTAAAAATGGGCAGAAATGGATTTGTTTAGATTTAGCTAAGAAAATCCATTCTTCTTGATGCACCACTTGATATGGTGGCATAATTTGGGTATTAAAGCATTCACAAAAAGTTTGGGACCAAATAGGGAAACTTGACAATGCAAGAATTTACAATTCTTGAAATCAGCAGAAATGGGTTTGGGGGGATCTGGACAAGTGGAACTGTTCTCCTTGATACACCACTTGGTGTGGATGCATTATTTGAGGATTAGAACATGTCCACAAAATTTGAGGTCAATTGGAGATACTTCACAATGTAAAGTTGTTCAAGTTTGATTCTGGAAAGAGAGGGTTTTGGGGCATTTTTGTGAACCAAAATTATTGGGATTGAGATGAAACTTGGCAAGATGGTCAAATATGTCATATGTGACATGCTAGAATTTTCTTGGATTTATTTGAGAATATTTCTTATAGAAATATTTCAAATACTTGAAGTATGCAGAAAGGGTTTTGGAAGGCTTTGTCCAATATTTTGAACATGACCATGTGTTGAAACTCTTATATATGGAAAATATATGTCCACTGAGTTTCCCTAAATTTTCTCAAATATTTTTAAAGCATAAAATAGTTTTTTCCCAATAAAAGACCATTTCTTGCCTTAAGAAAAAGCCTTTAAATAGAATAAGAAAATAATCTTTAAAAATAATATTTTGTGGTACTGGGGAGTTATATATATATAGTAGGTTCCAAATAAATCCTTTGGGGCAAAACAATCCACCCAATTTGAGGTCTTGTAGTACAACCCCAATTCAGGGGTTTTGGAAAACCTAATTTGAACAAATGCTTTTTGGCCAAAATAATATTTGATAAAAATAGTTTTAGGTCCTATACACATGGTATGATCTTTGGACAAGAGTTTGAATCAAGGAAAAGAGTTCTTGAGGGTAGGAGGAAGTTTTATGAATATAGAGCACAAGCAAGCAATCAAACAATCAGCAAACAAGTCAAACATCACAAGCACACAAAAGTTTTAATTGGCCCTGATTTTTGAGTCATGGTAACTTAGTCATGAGGCAAAACACAGGGTGTGACACTGTGCTGGCCCCTTTCCCCTCCTACGAGGTGACGCGGGCCAGTACTCGGCGTCTCTAGCCACCCTGTCCCGTCCTCGAGGGGGGCGGTCGGGCTGGTCGTACTGGGAGCGCCTGGGAGATTCGGGCTCAAAGGCCTCGTCGTCGAATTGCGGCAGCAGGCGCCGGCGCGGGTAACTCTTGTTTTGGTCTGGCCGCTCAATGTCGCACCCTTCTTTGGCTGCCAGGACTTTGGTCCATCTGTTGTTGATTGTGTCCTGCTCGGCTTTGAGCTGCTACTGCTTTGCCTTTAAGCTCCGAGCGGTGGCTATGAGCTGTTGCCGGAATCATTCTTGGTCCTCGGGGTTTTCGAGGACGGTGAAGTCTTCATCTTCGAGGCTCTCCTCCTCCTTAGCGGGTGGGAGGTAGTTATCATCGTCGAAACCATTGAGGTTCTCTGCGTCCTGTTGATCCGCTAGCCTTTCCGGGTCCTCTAACGGCTCCTCGAGGGCTTCAGGCTCGCCGAGGTCCTCTTGGGTGTCGATTTCCCCTATGCCTGCGATGGCTTCCCTTCCCTTATTGGTCTTGGATCGCTTGTGTTGTTTCCGGCGCTTTGACGCTTCGCCGGATTTTTCGCCGTTCCTCCTGGGGATGTGGTTGTCCCTGTCGTTAGGGGTATCCACAATATAGACATCATAGGTCGAGGTGGCTGTCCACCACCTAGTGGTCATGGGGGCTGGGTCGCCGATCTCTTCATCCATATGTTTTGCCTCCTCGGAGGCGTAGTCCAACATGTCGGTTAAGTCTTCGACAGTGGCTACTAAGTGGGCGGCGGGTGGGCTGTAAAATTTTCCGTAACCGGCCTCTAGGTCGACCAGAACGTGCGTCGAGGTACGATCATCCTCGATTGCCATTGATTAGATCTGGTATAGGGCCTCGTTCAACCACGAGAGGACGACCAGATCAGTTTCCTGTGAGCCCTTGGAGTTAAGCTCCAAGATGTCTTCGGGATGGGCGTGTTCGGCACAGGCCGAATCCTGATATTCGGGTACTATCGACGAGCCTGGGCTCAAGGCCGGGCCTCCGGCGGAGATAGATCCGAGGGTCGAGCCGGATAAGGGACCCAAAGTTAAAGCTCCGGGATTTTCGGGTCCGTCGGACAGAATCGAGGGCTCCGCAAGGAACAGATCGCCACGGGAGTCGGTGGTGAACTCTAGGTTCCCAAACCTGATCTCCTGACCGTGGGCGAAATTTTCGATCCGGCCTAGTTGGCCGGTCGAGCCAGCATGCAGTACAATACTGCCGAATGCGAAGACCTGTCCGGGGACGAAGACGTCCTCATTACGGGCCTGTTCGCTGATGATTAAGTGAGCCATCAATCCGCGGGTGATCTCACAGCGGAACTCTCAATGAAAGCACCAATGTCGGTGTCAAAACCGGAGGATCTCGGGTAGGGGGTCCCGAACTATGAATCTAGGATCGATGGTAACAGGGAACGAAGGAGACGGTGTTTACCTAGGTTCGAGCCCTCGTGAGGAGGTAAAACCCTACGTCCTGCTTGATTGTATTGATGAATGGGATGGTTACAGAGTTGATCTACCTCGAGATCAAAAGAGCTAAACCCTAGATTAGTTGACATGTCCCCCTACGAAGTAAGCCCCCTGGTTTATATAGACACTAGGGGTACCTAGGGTATAGATTCGTCCTTGATACGATTACCGGTGGGAATTTCTTGATGTGCCCTACTTTGGATGCTTTTAATGCTATGGGAGATTTAGTGGGTGCGGCACCTATCACTATCAATGAAACAGTTTTAACTCTTGAGCATGTTATGCAAAGGTTAGATGCTATTGAAAAGAAAATGCTCACTGAAGAAAATATTGAAAAATTAGATAAAAGGATGCATAATCTTGCTAATAGAATTTGGTCAAAAGCGGTAGAGATGCTCTTAAAATACTAAGGCAAAAAGAACCCGAAGTCAACAAAAGAATGGAAGAGAGCCCCGCTAGAATTGATAAGTTGGAAGAAATCTTTAGTAACTTGAGGTCAGCTTTTTCTACCATTAAGACTATTGAAAAAACTCCTATTAGTAAATATTGCAAGTCTACACATGTTCCTAAGAACAAGGGTGCCACTTCTAGTAGCAACAATGAAGATCTTAAAATGATTAGTATTCACCCCAATTTTGTTGAAGTGGTAAATGACCCTATTTGCAAGAATGAATTTTTCAATCTTATTCCTAGAAGTATTGTCCTTGAAAGTATGCATGCTAAATCCTTGAAGAATTCTAGTTGTGTGATTGAGGAGTTGGAAACTAAATATGACATCACTTGAATCTATGCATTATACCTAGCTAGGGCGTAAAACGATAGCGCTTGTTGGGAGGCAACCCAATGAATAAATTTATTTTTGCCATTTCTCTTTCTGTTATTGAGTGTTTACACAATTATGCTACTCTTATGATTGTGTTTTTTATGTTTTAATTAGTGTTTGTACCAAGTAAAGCCTTTGGGATCATGTTGGGTGATAGTTGATTTGATCTTGTTGGAAAACAAAAACTTTTGCGTACAGTAGCCGAACTTTCAAAAATCACCGAAGTGACGAAAAATTCTGAGTTTTTTACACAAGATTGATATACAAATTGCCTACATTGTCATAATTTTTTAAAAATTTTGGAGTTACAAAAGTATGGTTAGAGTACAGATTACTACAGACTGTTCTGTTTTTTGACAGATTGTGTTTTTGTTGCATTGTGTGCTTATTTTGATGACTCTATGGATTATATCGTGGGGCTATAAGCCATGATAAAGTTAGAATACAGTAGATCTAATGCAATAATAAAATATGAATGGGTTTGCAACAGTACTTAGAGCGGTGATTTGCTTTATTATACTAACGGATCTCACGAAGGTTTTGTTGAATTTTGTGTGATTGAAGTTTTCATGTTTTGGGTGAGATCACGATGGATGAAGGAATAAGTTATGAAAAGAGACTAAGATTGGGGATGCCCATGGCAGCCCAAGGTAATATTCAAGGGGAAACAAGCAACTAAGCTTGGGGATGCCCCGGAAGGCATCCCCTCTTTCTTCTAACAACCATCGGTAATTTGACTTGGAGCTATATTTTTATTCGTCACATATCATGAGTTTTGCTTGGAGCGTCTTGTATTATATGAGTCTTTGCTTGTTTTGATTTTTAGTTTCTCACAAGTATCCTTGCTGGACACACCTATTTGAGAGAGCCAAATTATGCTATGATTTGTTAGAATTGCTCTATGTGCTTCACTTAAATTTTTTGAGCTATGGAATTGCTCTATTGCTTCACTTATATCTTTTTGAGCATGGTGTGCTTTAATTTTTGAAGAAATACTATCATGCTTCACTTAGATTTACTTGAGAATTAGTAAATTTTTGAAGAAATTCTCTCATGCTTCACTTATATTATTTTGAGAGATGAAAATCTTTATGCTCATATTCTTCACTTAAATTTGTTTGAGATTGTCAAAAACAATTGCAACATATGAAACTAGTCCCAAAGTGATAGATATTCAAGAGGGATATTATAAAAACTTTCATTAAGATCATTGGACAAAATAAACTTGAGTCCTTGTAATAGTTTTGAGATATGATGATAGTAATATGTGAGTCATGTTGGTGAGTAATTATGCTTTAGTAAGAATATTGGTGTTAAGGTTTGTCATTCCCTATGCAAGCACGAAAGTCAATAGTTATGCAATGAAATTACATCCTACCTGTGGTGTATTATTCGGTGTTAGTTATGCTTAATGCCCATTTATGATAATTTTCGTTTCTTGGTTGGTTGCTTCTCAATCTATTTGCTAGCCTCCACTTGTACTAAGTAGAAATACTACTTGTGGATCCAAAATCCTTAAACCCAGTTTTGCCATATGAGTCCACCATACCTACCTATATGCGGTATTTCCATGCCGTTCCAAGCAAATTTGTATGTGCCATTTCTAATTTTCAAAATGAAATTCCTTTTTGTGTGCTTGTACCACTCATGAAGCGGCAGGGGGTGGCCAATATTTTTCCATGCTAGATGTGTTATTCTCAAGATGAGTGTTTATTCACTTGTCATTGCACGAGAGTATAGCGGTAATAGGGATGCCCAGTCCAGAAATGAAAAATAAATTTACTTTAGGTTATGAAATAATAAATTCCTTGGACAATGTTGGTATGGAAGGCATCCGTGGATATGGCTTGCCATGGATTGTGAAAGAATGGTGGAAAAGGAATAAACTTTATTTTCGTTTTGGGAACCACCTATGATATATCTAGCATGGGAAGTATTGGGAATTCTCGGTCGTTTTCGTTAACAGGAAAGGCATGCCACCCAAAATATTTTTCTCTCTCAATTTAAGCTTTGAGCTCCTGCACCTCTACAAATCTCTACTTCCCTCTACGAAGGACCTATATATTTACTCTATGCAATTTTTATTTTTACTTTGAGTCTCCATCTTATCTTATAAAGCACCAACTAGGGGGCACTATGATCATACTTGTGCATTGGATGTAGCTAATATTCGAGTGTGTTTCATGAATGGACCAATGATTGAGCATTATGGGCTAGGGATAACTTTCTTTAGTGTTGATATTTTGAAAGACATGGTTGCTTGTGGATATGCTTGAGTATTGAAGTCTTCATGTCAAGTATAGACTATTACTTTGAACCATCTAAAACTCCAAATGTTCATGCTACAAAAGAAAATAATATGTGATGAACATGTTAGGCGGCATTCCACATCAAAAATTCTGTTTTTATCATTTACCTACTCGAGGATGAGTAGGAATTAAGCTTGGGGATGCTGATACGTCTCCAACGTATCTATAATTTTTTATTGTTCCATGCCGTTATATTATCATTCTTGGATGTTTTACAATCATTTTGTAGCAACTTTATATCATTTTTTCGGACTAACCTATTGACATAGTGCGCAGTGCCAGTTGCTGTTTTTTGCTTGTTTTTTACTTCGTAGAATATCAGTACCAAATGAAGTCCAAATGCCACGAAACTTTTTGGAGATTGTTTTGGACCAGAACACAACTTGGGAGCCAAGGAAGCACCTAGGGGGAGGCCCGTGGGGCCCACAAGACACCAGGGCGCGCCATAGGCCCCTGGCGTGCCCTGATGGGTTGTTGGGCCCACGGGGGTCTCCTCCACCACCTCTCAGCTCTATGAATACCTAAATATTCTAGAAACCCTAGGGGAGTCGACGAAACACAATTCCAGCCGCCGCAAGTTCCAGAACTACGAGATCCAATCTAGAGACCTATTACGGCACTCTGCCAGAGGGGAACACGATCACAGAGGGTTTCATCATCCTCATTGGTGCTCCTCCGATGATGTGTGAGTAGTTCACCATAGACCTACGGGTCTGTAGGCAGTAGCTAGATGGCTTCTTCTCTCTTTTTGATTCTCAATACAATGGTCTCCCTGAGATCTATTTGATGTAATGACTTTTTGCGATGTGTTTGTTGGGATCCGATGAAGTTCGAGTTTATGATCAGATCTATATCCATGAATATTATTTGAGTCTTCTTTGATCTCTTATATGCATGATTATTTATACCTCGTATTTCTTCTCCGAATCTTTGGTTTAGTTAGGCCAACTAGATTGATTTTTCTTGCAATGGGAAGAGGTGCTTTGTTATGGGTTCGATCTTACGGTGTCCTCACCCAGTGACAGAAGGGGTAGCGAGGCACGTATGTATCGTTGCTATTAAGGTTAAAAAGATGGGGTCTATTCTTACATGAATAGATCTTGTCTACATCATGTCATCGTTCTTATTGCATTACTCCGTTTCTCCATGAACTTAATACACTAGATGCATGCTGGATAGCGGTCGATGTGTGGAGTAATAGTAGTAGATGCAGAATCGTTTCGGTCTACTAATCTTGGACGTGATGCCCATATATTGGTCATTGCCTTGGATATCGTCATAATTATTTGTTCTTCTATCAATTGCCCAACAGTAATTTGTTTACCCACCGTATGCTATTTTCTCGAGAGAAGCCACTAGTGAAATCTACGGCCCCCGGGTCTATCTTTTATCATATTGCTTTCCGATCTATCTTTTATCATTTTGTTTTCAGATCTATTGTTCCAAAAACCCAAAAATACCTTGCAGCACTTTTTCTTTATTTATTTTATTTTGTGTTTTTTGCAAGATCTATTTATCCAATCTCATACAAGCCAATCTATCTTTTTACCGAGGAGGGATTGACAACCCCTCTTACGCGTTGGGTTGCAAGTATTTGTTCTTTGTGTGTAGGTACCGTTTACATAGTGTTTATTGGTTCTCCTACTGGATTGATAACCTTGGTTTCATAATTGAGGGAAATACTTGCCGTCGTTGTGCTGCATCATCTCTTCTTCTTTGGGGAAATACCAACGCAGTTCAAACACGTCAACCCCCACCCCTTCGGGTTCAACCTCCTTGGATCTCCTCCATGCTCCCCGTCGCTGATCTACTCTGCTTCGCTATCAGGATTTTGCCTTCATCGACATCGAGACCCTTTTGTCATTTCTGAAGGTCGCGTTCTATATATATGGCGGTGGCTCGGCATCGTCAGCTGTCAAGTCAGACCTTATTGACGACGACAACGACGACAAGGGCGCCCTATCCGTCTCTTCCAAGGGGAAATAGCCCATCCATGACATCAGGGACGTCACCCTGCAGACGTGCTCTTCCAAAGGGAAGGAGCTAAGTTGCCACAACAGGGAGCGCATGGTGCACACCCCCAGCCCAGGCTCTTCCAAGGGGTATGAATTGTAATGTTCAAAAGTGCAATTTGATATGCTGGAGTATGAATTGTTCAGTTCAATTTGAGTGGATATGTTTGGTTGTCGGTAGTAAGCATATACCTTGTTTAGCGTGATATGTGGTTGTTTATCTTGCATTTCACAGGGCAATTCATTCTCTCTATCTTGAGATGGTATTTTAGCATTCTTGATTCATGAGGAGTCTCGAAGAGTAGTTATCAAGAGTGAGATAATTAACCCATCATCTTCTTCATTGGAGCTATCTTGGATTGGATTTCACCTAAAGCATTTCCTTGGGATTGTTGCCTTCATGGTGCTCATCAATGATCCAAGTTTCAATGTATCCTCTTGGTGAAAGAAGTTTTGCATATCTTGTTGCTCCCAAGCAATCAATTGTTTCCGTTAGTGGCCGGTTGTCACATCATAATTTTGAGATGTTTTACATAAGCCCATAACAAGATATTCTTTTCGTTGTTGAATTTCCAACAACTCCGTTCAATCCTTCCTTGTAATGATGTATTTTTCTAATTCATGGTGGTAGAAGTTGTCATTTTCTTCTCCATTCATTTCCTTCAATCGATCTAGCTTCTATTCTTTTGTTCCGGAGGCATTGTGATGTTGCTCTATTCATCTCATCATCTCGTTGTATCATGATCATGTTCTTTCCACGCTTATTCATTTAACCGGAGTGTTGTGTCATCTTTTCAAGTTCTTTCCATCTTATCAAGTTTTGTCTCTCTATCCTACTGAAGTGCTGCCCAACTTTCTTGTGAATTCTTCCTTGTTCCTCGTGTCATTTGTCATCTCGTTGAAACCATCAATGATCATTGGTTTCACTCGTTTGCCAAAGAAGCAACTAAGTTTTACCCCTTCTTCTTCATCTTCCCCTTATCATTCTAAGATCTCGGGTCGAGATCTCTTGTAAGTGGAGGAGAGTTGTAACAGCCCGGGACCGACGCTCCAGAAGATTCCGCTTTTATTCCGTTGTCATCATGTGATTCGTTTGGGTGTCGCATTATCAATGCATCATTTGCATCATCTTCATAGCATCATCACTCGTTTTTGAAAATTGCATCCGTTCGTAGACGCCGGTTCTTTCCTTTATTGTCGTTGACCATTTCGTGACCAACCACACACGCAAGCGCCTGCGGCATCGTTAAAATATTGTTTTCAAAAGTGCGTATAGAACTTTATCGGATTGGGTCGAAAGTTGACGTGCGGTCTTATTGTTTTGTAGGTAGACTGCCTGCCAAATTTCGTCGCATTCTGAGGTCGTTTATTACTCGAACGGTCGACCGTAGCGGCACCGTCATCGGTTTTATTATCGGATGTTTTCTGGGTTTAAAAAAAACTCTGTGCCGGGCCGCACCACCTCTCTCTTCTCTCAGCCCAACACCTCTACACAGCCTAATATAGCCCACCTAACCCAGCCTAGCCCCCCTCCGATCGGAACCGTCGGATCGCGATCAGAGGGTCCGAAAAGACCCCAAAACCCCTAACCCTAGCACTCCTGCTATAAATAGAAGACCTCCTCGTCCATTTTCAGCCTTCCCCCACCTCTGCCTCGAATTCCGCGCCGGCCAGCCACCTCCCACCACTTGGCAGCCGCCGCCGCCACCCGCCGCCGCGTTCTGGCCTGTTGGATTCAGATCCAACCGCCCCCGCTTCCCCCGCGCAGCTCCCACCACCGCAAGCCCGCAGAGCCCACGGTCGGCCCGCCCGGGCCCGACCACGCCCGCCGCCGCCCGCTCGCGCCAGCAGCCTCCAGCGCCCGAGCCCCATCCCGACCTTTCCCCGCACCACCGCCCTGCCGGCCGCCGACGACCGCCGGAGTAGCCCCGCCGGACCCAGGCCAGAGCACCGCCCGCTCCTCTCTCTTCCTCCCCCCTCTGTTTCTCCCTCTCACCCCGCGGACTCACTCTCTCTTCCGCAGGTCCTCATCGCCATGGCCGCCGTGAAGCTTGCCGCCTGTCGCCAAGCCCCACGGGTCACCGAATCTGGAGGCCCCACGTCTGGATCTGCCCATCCCGCGCCCGCAGCTAGCTTCCCCGTGTCGGACCGCCTTCCTCGCCGATCTGCATCGCCGCCTCCTCCTCTGCGTCGAGCAGGGACCAGGGAGACGACGGGCGTCGCGTCGACCGCCTGCTCCCCCGTGGACCGCGCCCAACGCCAGGCCCAGCGCTAGGCCTCGCCCCGCCAGCTCCCGTTGACCGCGTGGCAGGCCCAGCATCGCCTCCTCACCGCCGGCCCATGGCCATTTGGGTGAGCCTCTAGCCAGCCCACCCTGTGTCACTATTTGGTGCCCTGAGCACTGTTTAGCTATCCATCGCCCATGCCACAGTTGGCCCAGATCGCAGATTTGGCCCGATATTGTTTTTTGTATGTCTTGCGAATTTATCAATTATCCATGGCATGTCATAATTTCAGATTAATGCCATGTTCTAAATGTTAACAACCTAATAACTGTGTATCGTAATTAAATGTTTTATATATGTAAAATGATTAGAATTTCGTGTAGATTCACAATATCCCACTTTCATCCATGTTTAAAATGTTTGACATGCTGTTTTATTGTATTTTGCATAAATGTCATGAATTGCATTGTGCGTTAATATTTAAGCGTGCACCCGAATTAAACAAACTTTATATGTAAAATGTGTAGCATTGTTATATGCCTTTTTCATTCATGCTAAAAATATTTGATGTGTTGGTTGCATTTAGTTTGCATACATAGCTTGCTAAAACGGTTTATGTCCAAAACTCGCATATATGTGGTGTCATTTGTTTTGTAGTTAGAACCCACATATTATATATGATGTTGGGGTAGAAAAATCCATAGAATTTATCAACGCAATTAGTTTTGTCATTTGAGCATTTTTGTGCGCATGTTAATTTGCGGTGATGCCATTTTGTTATTTTCGCGTGATTTAATCCTTGCATGATATGAATTATTGTTGAACATCAGATATGCCCTTTGACCTGTGCACTAGCCCCTGGTCTTTTTGTTTGCCATGATAATCCATGTTTAGATGTTGTTTTCTTGCTGCCATCATGTCCTAAAAATATTGCAGTTTTGAGATGTTAAAATATTTCTAAGTCTGAAATCTGTTATTTTGTTGCCATGTTACCATGTGAATTGCTATTGATCTAGGAGTCTTTTGTGGCTGCTCCCAAAGTGTCTTTTGTTAAGCATATTGTTGTCTACCAGGTTGTGCCAATAGTTTGCATGAATAGGTTTAGCATCATAATTAATTCTGTTGTTTAATATGTCAATCTGTTAAAAACTGCTGCACATGTCTACTCTAATTTTCACACAGTCTGAGAATCTGTTTTCTTCATAATGCCATGTTGTGTTGATGCTAGCCATGTTTCTAGGAATAATTAGACCTTGCCACCATGTAATGAATTGTAGTGCATAATGTCTACTACCATGCTGTTAAGTTTCATACCAATATATGACCTGTAGCATATAGTTTTACTGCTGCCAATATGCCTCCATGAAAATCTGTTTTACTGTTACCATGCTGTTAAGTCCTAATCTGCTATATTTTATTGCCATGTTGTGAGCTTCGTACCATGTGATCCATGACTCTTTTGAGTATGATATGTGAAGATGAAATGAAGTGGGTGTTATATGCTACTGCCCCATGCTTAGTTTGTGCATTTTAGAATATTGTAGCTTGTTGTTTTCATGTGTGCAATATGCTATCTTGCTGTTTTGGACAGATTTGAACTAAAACTTGTATTGGTGATTGTGGTAGAACCGTAGCTCCGTTTTGCACATGACATATATGAAACTTGCTTAGATTTTCATGTAGTATCATAATATCTTACTGCATTCATGATTTCAAATGTTTGTGGTTGTCATTTTCATGCATTTTGCATTCATGTCATGTTCATCTTGTGAAGGTCATATCTTTTAGACCGTAGCTCCGTTTGAGATGTTCCATATATGTAAATCGACTAGAATGACGAGTAAAATCTCATTGTGCACTTTATTTCCATGTTTAATAAATATAAAACCTGATTAGTTCAGATCTGGACCAATTTCGAAATTAACATATGGGGTCGTTTCGAAAATGCTATATGTTGTTTCCGGCCTCATTTAAACTTGTCTAGATGTGTAGTTTACTTATTCTTCACCTCTTGCCATGTTTAACAACATTTAATATTGCCGTGTACCTAAACGAGAGTGGACTAAATATTCAAATGTGGAGTTTCGTCAATATGCAACTCGTTGCATATTGAGCTTCACTTAATGTGTAGTATTTGATTGCTATCATTGCCATGCTTTGCATATTTAAACCGGACATGCATCATATTTGTTTGCGCATTATGTCATGCATATGTTGTGGTGTTCTCGTATGTTGATTGTTGTTTTGGATTGCTTCTTGTCGATAGAGTTCCGAAACCGTTCGGAGTATGAGGATTCATTCGACTACGTTGGTTCGTCTTCTTCATGGACTCGATCATCTTCCAAGCGGGATCTCAGGCAAGATGATCATTTCCCTGGATACCATTACTATCATTGCCATGCTAGATGTCTCGTTTCTATCGCTATCTCGCTACCTACCACTTGTATGTCAAGCCTCCCAAATTGCCATGAAAAGCCTCTAACCCCTCTACATTCCAGCAAACATTGTTTGGCTATGTTACTGCTTGCTCAGCCTTTCTTATAGCATTGCTAGTTGCAGGTGCATTGTTCCATGTGCCAACATGGATTTTTTTGTTATATCACAATATTATTGCTATTTAATTTAATGCACATATATATTTGGTTAAGGGTGGAAGGCTTGGCCTTTTGCTCAGTGTTTTGTTCCACTCTTGCCGCCCTAGTTACTTGTGTACCGGTGTTATGTTCCATAATTGAGCGCTCCTAACATGCTTGGGGTTGTTATGGGGACCCCCTTGATTTTCGTTTTAGGATAAAACTTGTCTGGCAAGGCCCAAAATTGGTACTGCATTTGCCTAATAACAACTAAAATTGCATAGGGACCCGCCGGCACCCGCGGATAATTTAATCAACAACCCGGGCCAGTGCTCCTCATGAGTGTTGGTCCAACCCAGAGCAGCTTATTAACGCTACCCGGGGCAACTCGGTGATTGGCGTGGTAACCATCGCTCATCCGTCGTGTCCTGAGAACGAGATACGCGGCTCCTATCGGGATCGTCGACACGCCGGGCGGCCTTGCTGGACTTGTTTTACCTTTCTCGAACGTCTTGTGTGAGGAATTCCGATAATACTTCGGGCTATCTCGAGGTTGCGGTTTTCCAGTGGAATTGCCTAGGAAGATCACGAGATTCGTGGTCGAGGTTATTCCCGCGGCGTGTGGCTAGTTTGTGATGGATGAGTTGGAGCACCCCTGCAGGGTTAAATCTTTCGAAAAGCCGCATCTTGGGTGTTACATCTTCGGTACTGGGTTTTTTCCCCATGAAGAAGCAGGTAACTAATCTACTGAAATATTTCCGCTCATCTCTTATCCCAGTCCGTCGGCCCCTTTTAATCACCCGTCCAAAATCGCCGTGGATTCATGTTTCTTCTAGCTGATTGAGGGTTTTCATTCATAGAATGTACAGTGCAAGGACACATCAGGGCTATGTGGACTCGCCCAAAAAAACGAGGAGTTCCATCTCACCGTACCAGACAACTTCACGCAGCGCACCGTATGTTCAATCTCACACTACCTGGGTTGACATGCATGGCCTATTCTTTTTCTGAACCTATACTATTGATTGCTACATTTGGATAAAAGATGCCACATGCATCATTTACGTCAAATGAGATTTCTTCTTCTTCTTATCCTTCTCCTTCTATATTATGCAAATTAATGTTGTATTGTTCTTTCGTTTACTCTCATATATATTTGCACGACATCATGGTTACATTATCTGTTTACTTGTAATTTCTTATCCTTTCAAATCAACTGATGTGCATATGCTATTCTTTTAACTACTACTCTAATACTATCACGTTAACATGTTCTATAACAATCTTATCATTTCCTGCAGTACATCCCTTGCGATGCAACGACAACTGTAGCGCTAAATCTTTGCCTTTACATAACTGAAGACTCCAGGGATGTCACATTGAGCACAAACCATGGATTTACAATCATTGTTTCTGTAAAAATTGATGAAGATTGTCACTCCTACTTTGAAGAAGGCCTTTGGGGTGAAATTTCTAAGTTTTATGTACTGAAAGCTGGCACTAAAATTGAGCTGCACCTAAAAGAGCCTTACCAGACGATAAATGCTACCTTCCCCGACGACATTCTCCGTACATGCTATGTTGGAAGTAAGTGTTCTTTGTAGTATCTGCACGTTGACTTGTGTAGCAATATCAATGTAACTGTGTAGTATTTCAGCAACCAATTGGGATTTCATTTTCTTAATCTGTTAAAACTGTTCCTACCTAGTAAGTAGTAACTTGCAATTAATAATGCACTATTCTTCTACCCTTATCTAGCAACATAATCACTATCCGCCCACTGCTCCACTCTTGACAGAAAGATACGCCGGCGGCCATTCTCCGGACATGGATGTCGAGGTTGCCAACAAGCGGAGGCGGGCTGAGCCAAAAACACAAGCGCCTCCGATAGGCGTAGACTTCATCAGCAGCCTCCCCGACGATATGTTGAGAGTCATCATCTTCCTCCTCCCTATCGAAGATGGCGTGCGCACAACCGTCCTCTCTTGGCGGTGGCGCCCCCTATGGCGATGCGCCCCTCTCGGCATCATCAGTGAGCACATGCTTTGCACTGGCTATCGCAAACGCTTGGATGCACTATCCCAGATCCTCGGCACGCACTGTGGCCCAATCAAAGGCCATACCATGGGCAAGTTCCGTTTCAATGGCAAGGACCGAGCCAAGCTTGACGAGTGGTTCTTATCGCCATCCCTAGATCATCTCGAGGAGCTCCATTTTAATGATGGACATATGTGCTCGCTGCCACTCTCCGTGTTGCACCTCGCGCCAACGCTGCGCTTCACAAGGTTCTTGAACTGCCATTTCCCCCAGATTAACGCCAATCCCGCTCTTTTGCTACCTCGACTGACACACCTTGAGCACGTCACCGTCTGCATCCCCAACGACGACATGGAGCACCTGCTCCGCGGCTGTAGTGGGCTCGAGTACCTTCATATTCAGGCGATCAATGGGTTGAGTAGCCTCCACATCACCTCCATGAGTCTCCGGGCAATTTGTGTGTATTGCTGGAGTTGCAACAGGAAATCGCACAAGGTGAAGCACCAAATGGTCATTGTGGACGTGCCTTTACTTGAGAGATTACTTGTTGTTGATCAACAAGGTCCAACAAGATTCAAGGTCATTCATGCGCCGAAATTGACAGTGTTTGGCTACTCGCCCGTCAAATTATCTGAACTTGTTTTTGGATCCATAACCGTCCAGGTACAACAATCGCCCTCTTCTCATTCTTTAATTAACATTTTTTCTCTCTCTATTAAAGATGTATGTTCGTTTGTCATCCAGAAAATCATATCGGCAAGCTTGACCCCATATCTACGCGGAGTGAAGGTCTTAGCAGTAGAATCTATCGTCCCCGACCTGGACCAAGTTGTCAGATTGCTGAGATTCTTTCCGTGCCGGGAGAAGCTATATGTTGAGGTGATGCTCTTTCATGTTAAATTTTAAACACAAGGGAGTTCAAATTTTGAAACCCTGCAAATCGTAAGAGGTCCGTTGTGTGTCCAAGCACTAATACATTTTCTTCTTTCGCAGATACGGTTAGGCCCGGTGGTGGATAATGTGATACAATATAACAATCCCATCAAATGCCTTGATCTCCATCTCTCAGAAATTACCTTGAACTCCTACCGAGGGACCTTACCGGAGATTATATTCGCCAGGTTCTTTGTTGTGAGAGAAAGTGTGCTAAAGATAATGAGATTTTCCCTACATTTATCGCACAAAAAAGAATGGTCTGATGATCAGCTCCGGCGACTAGGACAGAATGGAAAACTCTCTGCAGAAGCACAATTTTGTTTTGTAACTTCATTTGACAGACTATTCGGAAGTCCTATTGCCAAGCCCATAAATGACATGTCAGTGGTGGATCCCTTTGCAGAAATATTTAAGTTGCGAGACTAGTAGTAATATCAGTATGAACCTATCATATATGTTCATGTTCAGCTGATCAGCGCAGGCGTCTAGAGCTGCATGACAACGTTTCCTGCATAAGCTGAATTTCATTTCTATTATCGGTTTGAACCTTGTAATATTTGAATTTGAGTATTGTAATGCTGGAATTTGAACCTTTGTACTATTTCTGTCATTTGTGATACAACCATGCAAATGACATCTTATGAGGGAGACTCTTATTTTGGTAGTACTATCTTTTCCTTAGTATGCAATGGCCGATTAATATCTGGACATCAATATGCAATTGACAATTAATATCCGAACCTTAAGAAGCAGAACCATGACCGAGGGTATCCAGCGCGGCTCCAATGGCGCTCCCAGTGGCTGCCGACGACGAGCGCCAGTTCACCATGCAACGTGGTATGATCTTTGGACAAGAGTTTGAATCGTGGACACGCCCTGTCGGTTCGTGGTGCACCCCAAACATCCGATCTAGATGGAGATGTTCAGGTAGATCGTTGACATGAGGAAGTGCCTCCTACCTGAAGACAACGAGGGATCGAGCCACAAGCAGAGCGCTGGCGGCAAGCGTCACAAGAAGTAGATGATTTGATGATCGTTTCTCAATTCTCATACTCCCTCTATGCAGAAATGTTCGTAGTTTTAGAGGGATAAGTTTATTATGCATGTAATAGTTTATTAAGGTGTGCGCCAATGTTATGTGTGTATTGGATGCTTAATTTGGTTATGCAATCATGTTCTTCTAAACAGAGCATAGATGTTTGTGGGTAGATTGAGCAAATCACATCGCATACGGAATAAACAACCAAGACTGTCGGTGATGATTTCATTAGTCCCTGACAGTTCTTTATCCGAAACCGTTTGCCCACAACACATCTGAGTGGCCTGTGTACATCACACACATCTTGATCTGAGAAACCATTTGTGTTATTTTTGCTTATCGCACACAGTTGATCCCAGTGAACTGTATGCTGTCTATCACACATATCTTGATCTATGTAACCATTTATGTTATTTTACCTCATCACAAACAGTTCATCCGAGTGACCTGTATGCTGTTTATTGCACATGTGATCCTCTGGACAATCGTGTGTGTTCTACTTTATCAGCGCAAACAGTTTATCGGGGTGAAATGTATGTCGTGCATCGCACACACTTGTATTTTCGTAAGCGTTTGTGTTATATTATCCAATCGTCGACAGTTTATCTAGGCCAACTATTTGCCAAACATCGCACACGCAACTATTTTTTAGATCGTATTTGATGGATACGCCATCGCACAGAGTTTACGTCATTAGCGACGGAGCTTGCACTATACCGTTTGCGATTTGGTCATCGCACACAGTTTTATCGAAGGGTCTCTGATTGATGTGTCGTCTTTGGACCATTTTGTAGTAGTGAGAGTGACCACATCACTCCCGCCACTAGTAATGCGGGCTCTCTGCTAGCATCGACCAAAGTAATCAACAAGGCCCCTTCCCATATAGGGGTAGAGTGGTTCTACATGTAAGGTTGGGACGGTCGACAAATCTTAAATCTAATCCGTTTTCGAAACCCTTTTGTCATTTCTGAAGGTCGCGTTCTATATATATGGCGGTGGCTCGGCATCGTCAGCTGCCAAGTCAGACCTTATTGACGACAACAACGACGACAAGGGCGCCCAATCCGTCTCTTCCAAGGGGAAATAGCCCATCCACGACATCAGGGACGTCACCCTGCAGACGTGCTCTTCCAAAGGGAAGGAGCTAAGTTGCCACAACAGGGAGCGCACGGTGCACACACCCAGCCCAGGCTCTTCCAAGGGGTATGAATTGTAATGTTCAAAAGTGCAATTTGATATGCTGGAGTATGAATTGTTCAGTTCAATTTCAGCGCATATGTTTGGTTGTCTGTAGTAAGCATATAACTTGTTTAGCGTGATATGTGGTTGTTTGTAGTGAACATATGTCCAGTTTCATTGCTAGATTTGGTTGTTCAATCATACAATTGGTTCCCGTTAAAGCTGGTGTTTATTTCAGTTTTCTCACAATGTGATGTTGAATCATACAATTTGATGTTTAAGCACATGGCGTGTTCTATCTTCTATGCAATTTCAACAATATTGATATGAATGACTGTTTGGTTGCTGTTAAGTCTGTTGTAGTGAGCACATGCTTCCTTTAAAGGTTTTTGGTTGTTTGTGGTTAGCATTTGTCCAGTTTCAATTGCTATATTTGGTTGTTTGTAGTATGCCTCTGATCTACTCTGCTTTGCTGTCAGGAATTTGTTATGCTAGAGTATGAATTGTAATGTTCAAAAGTGCAATTTGATATGCTGGAGTATGAATTGTTCAGTTCAATTTCACTGCCTATGTTTGGTTGTCTGTAGTGAGCATATACCTATATTTGGTTGTTTGTAGTATGCCTCTGATCTACTCTGCTTTGCTGTCAGGAATTTGCCTTCATCGCCAACGAGAACCTTTTGTCATTTATGAAAGTCGCGTTCTATAGCGGTGTTTTGGCATCGTCAGCTGGCAAGTCAGGCCTCAATGACGACGACAACTTGTCGTCGACAAGTGCGCCCTACGCTGGAGTATGAATTGTTCAGTTCAATTTCACGAACGCGTATGTTTGGTTGTCTGTAGTGAGCATATACCTTGTTTAGCTATTCTTGGTTGTTTGTAGTGAACATATGTCCAACTTTAATTGCTAGATTTGGTTATTCAATCATACAATTGGTTCTTGTTAAAGCTGGTGTAGTTAACAAGCCCTTGTTTATTTCGGTTTTCTCACAATGTGATGTTCAATCATAGAATTTGATGTTTAAGCACATGGTACGTTCTATGCAATTTCAACAATACCGATATGAAAGACTATTTGGTTGCTGTAGTATAACTTGTTTATTTAGTTATTCACAGTGTGCAGTACAATTTGATTAATACCAGTTCAATGGCCATAATTGTTTCCTATTAAGCCTGGTGTAGGTAATACACCCCCTGTTTTTATCACTCTGTGATGTTCAATTATACAATTTGATGTTTAAGTACAAGCTTTGTTCTATGAAAATTCAACAATACCATTATGAATGACTTTATTTGGTTGTTGTTAAGCCTGATGTAGTGAGCATATGCCTATTTTAATGGTTTTTGGTTCACATGTCTATATTTGTTTCCCATGTTATACTCCCTCCGCCCCATAATATAAGATGCTAATACATCCAATATGTTAGTACATTGGCTGTAATTAGATCTTATATAGTGGGACAGAGAGAGCATCATGTGAGGTAACTAATAAAGATTGTTAGTACAATGGGTCAAAATGTGGCAATTAAACTATTTATTTACAGTTTGTCCAAGACAATAATGATATGCAGTATATTAACTCAGAACTATGTACCCTTTTTACTGCACATAATGAGTTGTTAGATGACAATCTCTGTATCTTTTTCCTTTGTAGTGGTTCCCAACGCAGTCTACCCAAGATCACCTCTCAAACTACATGATTGTTGGACATGCAAATGTACATGTATTTCTACTAGACTAGAATGACTATCTCGAAGTCATGAAGATATTGAAAGATGGGTGGTTGGCCATCACAAGGGATTGGGCTAGAGTCATGTGTGCATTCGACATGGAGGAGGGCACATTACGGGCATTCTGCTTCACCTTTTACAACAACCAGAATATATTTTGCCTCTTTCTTTACCGTCTTTAATACAAGTATTCAACTGTTGTTCATCATTCTTTATTTGGTGCTTATGTAATTCTTTCGTTGAAGTAATTCTTGAACGTATGTACCTATGAATGGCATAATGCATTGGTTGATGAACCTATCTATGTATATGTAAAAAACTATTCCCTACTTTCAAATTCAAATTCTGTATAATTTTAAATTGTAGCGATTAAAATAATAATAAAATACTCTGCGGATCATTACGCCGCACACGGTTTGTAAGTCTCAACGTTTGTGATATACCTCATGATCCTACATGTTCCACAGATAGAAAACGTGTGCGCCCATGCACACAGTTGCCGTTTGCAAACCGTGTGTGATTTCAGACAGTATCACAAACGGTGCAACCGAATTCAACATTGGTGATAGAATCTATGTCGCACACAGTTTAAAATGATAAACTGTTTGTGATGTAGTATGCATCGCAAACGTTGGACCACAGAATAGCGCGTGCGATAGTTATCCTGTCGGACACGAGTATGACATTCAGACGTTTCTTAAACTTATCCGATACTTTTATGATACTCATGATCTGCGTTGGGTTTTCCGTGAAGAGGAACGGGTTATCGCAGCACAAAGTGGGTAAGTATTTCCCTTAGTTATGAAACCAAGGTTTATCGAACCAATAGGAATATCAATCCTCAACCGTCTTCAGCGGCTGCACACAAATGAACAAACAACTTGCACCCAACGCGGGCAAGAGGGTTGTCAATCCCCTTGATCTCGTTATTTGCAAGCAAATGAGTTGTGTAGATAATTGTAGATAATTGTAAATTGCTAATTAAAATAAAAATTAAATAAAGGCAGCAAGGTAATAGTAGCACTTGTAAATATATAAGTGAATAGACCCGGGGGGGCATAGTTTTCCCTAGCGGCATCTGTCATGTAGGGTGCATACGGTGGGTAACAAATTACTGTTGGAAATTTATAGAAAAGCGGATAGTTATGTGATTTTCACGGCAATGATCATGTATATATAGGCATCACGTCCATAACAAATAGGCCAACTCCTGCCTACACCTATTACTATTACTCCAGTCATCGACCGCTATTCAGCATGCATCTAGAGTATTAAGTAAAACAGAGTAATGCATGGAGAACGATCACATGATGTAGACAAAGTAAACTCAAGCAATATGAATGAACCCCATCATTTTATCCTTAGTAGCAACAACACAAAGACGCATCTTGTCCCCTACTTTGTCACTGGGATATAGAAACTCGTCAGGTTGAACCTACCACAACGCACCACTCCCACTGAAGATAGATAAATCTACTTGGCCAAAGCACATCAATAAATCGGAGAGCATTACGAAGCTATAATGATCATGCAAATAAGAATCTTAATATTCAGAGGTGACTTAAATACTTTTCATGAATAATCTGAACATAAACCCACAATTCATCGGATCCCAACAAACACACTGCACAATAGGATTACATCAGATAGATCGAAGCGAAGATGCGATGATCATTGTATTGAAGATCAAGAGATAGAAAGATTGCCATCTAGGTACTAGCTATGGTCCCGTAGGTCTGTGGTGAACTACTCACACATCATCATGATGGAAGCAAGGTTGATGTAGAGGCCCTCCGTGATCGATCCCATTCCGGCAGGGTGCCGGAACGGAGCTCCAGATGGCCTCGCGACGGAACAGAGACTTGCGGTGGCGGAAAAAGGGTTTTAGGACTGCCTCTAGGGTTTTTAGGATTTATTAGAATTTATAGGCCAGAGAGGGGCGTCGGGAGACGCCCGAGGGAGGCATAAGCCATCAGGGCGCACCCTGTTGGATTATGCGGCCCTTGTGCGGCCCCCGGCCTCCTTCCTAAGCTTCCAGGTGTTCTTTTGGTCCAGAAAAAATCATCAAAAAGTTTCGTGCCAATTAGACTTCGTTTGGTACTGTAAATCTGAAAAGTGAAAAACATGCAGAAAACAGCAACTGGCACTAGGCACTGGGTCAATAGGTTAGTGCTCAAAAATATTATAAATTGGTCAATGAAGACCCAAAAAGTATCCTAGAATGATAATATATCAGCATCGAACAATCAAAAATTATAGATACGTTGGAGACGTATCATTGTACGACGGTTAAATTATCATCTTAGTTAAATATCGCAAACGGTTCGGACAATATAAGTGTGTGTGATATACTCCTTATCCTACATGCTTTGCAATTATGAATTGTTTGCGATTCGGCACACATCATAAACGGTGCGCTATAGAATAGTGTGAGGATGAGCCGTATGGGAAGGATGCCATATCTCAAACGGTTGACCGGTGACTCTCATTTGTGATAGATGTAGACATCTCATACACTTAGTTTTGCCAAACGTTTGCGTTCGTTGGCCACCATCGCCGACAATTTTTCTGTGTCGTGCGGGATGAACCCCCCCTATCGCCCACACAGGCAAGGCGATGGTTTAAAACTATGTCGCAGAAAGGGGTTAAAAACTGTTTGTATAGCACGTCGCTGCACTAGTGTACTTATTGATACATATCACTCATGATCTTCAAGGACAGTACAAAATACTCATGAATACATAGGAAATGAAATCATCACATGATTGCCTCTAGGGCATATCTCCAATAGTCTCCCACTTGCACTAGAGTCAATCATCTAGGCTTCGTATGCCCATGGACCTCATGTGCACCTCATACTTCGACGGCGGGAGGGGCTTCGTTAATGGATCAGCAACATTTACATCCATGTGTATCTTGCATATGTTTACATCGCCTCTCTCGACGATGTCGCGAATAATGTTAAAACGCCTGAGTATGTGTTGGTTTTATGATGGTTCTATGGTTCATTGACGTGTGCGATAGCACCACTATTATCACAATAGAGGTCCAACGGATTGGACGAGTCATGAACCACTCCAAGATCAGAAATAAAATTCTTCACCCAAACACCTTCTTTTGTAGAGTCAGCTATCGTATCTTGCTTGGAACTCCTCCAGCTCACTGCTCCTCCGTTTAGAATGAACACAAACCCAAATTGCGATCAACTATCATCCCTATCGGTTTGGAAACTAGCATCGGTGTAACTCTTTACAACGAGCTCATGCTCACCTCCATAAACCAGGAACATATCCTTTGTCCTTCTCAAGTATTTAAGAATATTCTTTACCGCTGTCCAATGACTATCACCTGGATCAGCCTGGTATCTGCCCACTACGCTTAGAGCAAAGCTAACATGGGGACGAGTACATACCATAGCATACATGATGGACCCGACAGCCGAAGCATGCGGAATCCCATCCGTGCGTCTTCGCTCATCAGGAGTCGACGGACCCTGAGTCTTGCTAAGACTAATGCCATGTGACATGGGCAAGAACCCTTTCTTGGCATCTTGCATGTTGAACCACTTCAACACCTTGTCTATATACGTACTTTGGTTTAATCCAATAAGCCTTCTTGATCTATCTCTATAGTTCTTGATTCCCAGAATATAAGTTGCTTCTCCCAAGTCTTTCATCGAAAAACTATTTTTCAACGAGTCCTTGACAGATTCAAGAATTTGAACATCATTTCCAATCATCAATATGTCATCCACATACAGGATCAGAAATGCAATTCACCTCCCACTAACCTTCTTGAATACACAATGATCATAGTCGTTCTTAGTGAAGCCAAACTCTTTGACCGCTTCATTAAAACGAATGTTCCAATTCCGAGATGCTTGCCTCAATCCATAAATGGATCTCTGAAGCTTGCATACCATGCCAACATTCTTTGGATCGACAAAACCCTCGGGCTGTGTCATATACACGCCCTCATTTAAATTTCCATTAAGGAGAGCCGTTTTGACATCCATCTGCCATATTTCATAGTCGAAATATGCAGCTATAGCAAGAATGATCCGAATTGATTTAGGCATCGCTACCGGTGAATAAGTCTCACCGTAGTCAACTCCTTGAACTTGTCCATAACCTTAAGCGACAAATCGAGCCTTATGGACTGTAAGATTTCCGTCCATGTTAGTTTTCTTCTTAAATATCCATTTGCACTCAATGGCTCGAACACCATATGGTGGATCAACCAAGTTCCAAACTTGATTTTCATCCATGGACTTTAATTCGGATCTCATGGCCTCACGCCATAACCCGGAATCAGGGCTCACCATCACTTCCGCATATGTGGTCGGCTCGTTGTTCTCCAAGAACAACACATTGCAGTCATGCATATTGAGCAACCTTTCTGACCCCCGTGGAACCGGCGCCGATTTCAGTACGGGTTCCCTGACTAACTCCGGTGTGATTGAATCACCCGTCAGAACGTCCTCGTGTGGCTCTCGAATTTCTTCAAGTCAGACCGACCTCCATGTCGAGCGACAAATACTTTGCCCTCTTCACGGCTGTAGATGTAATATCCCAAGGTTTCCCTCGGATATCCCACGAATATGCACTTGTCCGACTTGGGTGTGAGCTTGTCCGACTGGAGTCACTTGACATATGCTTCACAACCCCAAATCTTTAGAAAAGACAAACTATGACTCTTTGCAATCCATATCTCATATGGTGTCTTATCTACGAACTTTGATGGTACCATGTTTAGTGTGAAAGCTGCGGTTTCTAGAGCGTATCCCCAAAATGACAAGGGTAAATCCGACTGACTCATCATCGATCAGACCATGTCTAACAAAGTTCGATTCCTCCGTTCCGACACACCATTTCTTTCTGGTGTACCTAGAGGAGTGAGTTGTGGAACTATTCCACAGTTCTTCAGATGATCATCAAACTCCTGGAACATATACTCGCCGCCACGATCAGGTCGTAGAAGCTTGATTGTTTTGCCGAGTAGATTTTCCACTTCGTTCTGAAACACCTTGAACTTTTCAAAAGTTTCTGACTTGTCTCTTGATACGTCCATTATGCATCATGAATTCTTATTGATATTTATGATATTCTTGTCCATCATTCCTTATTATGATACAATTCTTATGCCTTTTCTCTCTGAATGTGCAAGGTACACCATGAAGAGGGAAACTGCCGAAAACTGGAATTCTGGGCGTGAAAACCAAGAAAAAGGGTGAAAAATCACTGGACTCCAAATGACCTGAAATTTCACGGAGAATTTTTACGGAATATTCAAGAATTATTGGGCCAAAAATATACCAAAGGGGGGCCACCTGCTGGCCACGAGCCAACAGGGCGCGACCAGCCCCCTGGCCGCGCCCTGTTGCCTCGTGGGGTGCAGCAGGTCTCCCGACCCCCCCTCTTCTCATATATGGTGTGTTTTAACCTACAAAAAATAATAATAAATCTTTTGGGACGAAGCTCCACCGTCTCGAGGAGGAAACCTGGGAAGAGGGCCTTTTGCTCTCCGGCAGAGAGATTCTGCCGGGGAAATTCCTCTTCGGGAGGTGGAGATCAAAGCCATCGTTATCACCAATGTTTACTCCTTCATAGGAGGACCAATATTTATCAACATATTCACCAGCACCATCTCATCTCCAACCCTAGTTCATCTCTTGTATTCAATCTTTGTCTCAAAACCTCAGACTGGTACCTATGGGTTACTAGTTGTGTTGATTACATCTCGTAGTTGATGCCTGTTGGATTACTTGGTGGAAGACATTATGTTCAGATCCTTGATCACCATTATTACACCTCTGATCTTGAACATGTTCATGAGGTGTGAGAAGTTAATATTTTTCCTGAGGACATGGGAGAAGTCTTGTTATAAGTAATCATGTGAAGTTCGTATTCGTTCGATATTTTGATGATGTCTGTTGTTGCTTCTCTTAGTGGTGTCGTGTGAACGTCAACTACACGACACTTCACCATGTTATGGGACTAAGGGAAGGCATTGTGGAGTAAAAAATAGATGATGGGTTGCTAGAGTGATAGAAGCTTAAACCCTAGTTTATGTGTTGCTTCGTAAGGGACTGATTTGGATCCACACGTTTCATGCTATGGTTAGATTTATCTTAATTCTTCTTTCGTAGTCGCGGACACTTGCGAGAGGGGGTAATCATAAGTGGGTTTATTGTTCAAGTAAGAACAACACCTAAGCACCGGTCCACCCACAAACCAAATTATCAAAGTAACGAATGCCAATCAACTCAACATGATGAACATGACTAGACAGTAATTCCCATGTGTCCTCAGGAGCGCTTGCTTTATATAAGAGTACTTTCCGGCCTGTCCTTTGCTATAAAAAGGATTGGTCTATCTTGTTGCACACTTTTTACTATTGTTACTTACCACTTGTTATGAATTATCTCGTTACAAAACTATCTATCACTGCTACTTACAACATTTGCAGAGAATACCTTGCTGAAAATCGCTTGTCATTTCCTTCCGCTCCTTGTTGGCTTCGACACTCTTACTTATCGAAAGGACTACGATTGATCCCCTATACTTGTGGGTCATCAAGACTCTTTTCTGGCGCCGTTGCCGGGGAGTGAAGCGCCTCTAGTAAGTGGAAAATTGTAAGGAAGCATTTTTGGTTCGTGCTGAAATTTACTATTGCTTGTTACTAACACTAGTGCAGGCGCCTGCTATACAAATGGTTTTTAACCCCTTTTCATGACGTAGTTTCAAACCGTTGCCTTGCATGTGTGGGCGATAGGGGGGGCCTATCGCACACGACACAAAAAACCCGTTGGCGATGCCTGCTCCCGGTCACACGCGATAGGCAAAATTATGTCGTGTGCGATTGGAAGGACTATCACAAACAGGTATTTAGGAGAAATCGTGTGAGATGTGCATACCTTCCCACATAGTGAATCCCAAACATACGTTTCCGTTCGTATTTTACATCACACACAATTTTCTGCTTAACATCGTCTGTGTTAGGCATGGCCATCACGCACGGTGCCTAGAAGAAACTGTTTGCCATAGGGCTGTCCATCACACACACGTTTTATGTGAAAATGTTTGCGAATGGGTTTTCTAACACACATAGTTTGCGCCCAGAAATCGTGTCTGATTGTTCACTGATCCAACACGCCAATTTTCCAGCAAGCGTGTGGGTTTGTTGAGGTCATCGCTGACGGTGTTCTATGACAAACCGTCTACAATATGAAACCCCAATAATCAGGCTAATTGCTCTATTATTTATAATCCAGCTAGTAAAAAAATTGATACTTCAGATCAAGCACACAATATATTTTATTTTGTATTACGGCAACCAGGATTTCATAATTGAAATACATCAGAGTACAACATCATATAGGCATATACTACCTACCTACCCAATTACACGACAGGACCGAGTTTCACATGCAACATCTAAAACCTTTGGAAAATAGCATCATATATGGTAAATAGACAGATGAATCTTGTCTAGAAAATTGTTGAAGCGAAAGGCAAATATTGAGCCTTCACTAATGTCGAAGGTTCTTGCAACTTTATGCCAGTGCATGTGGATGGTTGCCCGCCCATCCTTCATCCTCTTGAGGAAGACTTCAAGATTATACCGTGGGTGCTGTATGAATACCTTCCTTGCCTCTTGACCATACAGGTGGTTTTAGACATACTCATCGATGAACTGCTTTGGAAAGGACTGGAAACAAAGATATGCGTAAATTTCGTTTCTAAAAATTGAAATGTCACCAAGGGAAAAAAGACAAGGTAAAAGAGATAGTACCATCCTATAGTTCACTGATGTCTTCTTCATTGTGCAGACAAACAGCTTGTTGTTTTTCGTCGCAAGTTTCTTTATCTTAACAATCTTTCTGAGTTTCTTGATTTGACTGATATTCATGAACATATCATTTCCACACATGCAAAATGGGTCGAACAGTGGGTCTAAACCTCTTACGGCAGGACCTACATGTGCAAGACCAAATTATTGTTAGAAACCTAAATATTAGAATGGTTCCTGCAATTGCACAATAATGTGCTATTAGCCAAAGGATCATGAAAGTGCAAACCTCGATGGTAAACCTTAGTGTCTCCCATTGTTCCCCCTATAACGTATTTAAGAATAGATATTGATCAGTAAAATCTATTAATGAAATATAAACCCATTGCATATCCAACATATGAATTCAAGCTACATGGAAAAGACAAGCGTGCTAAGAACTATGAAATATAGCAATTATAGGTTTCACGTGCATAACAAAACAAAATTGTACCAACAATAATTGAACATGACATTGCAGATGATCACCAAAACAACTGAACCAAACAGTAAACTAAGCATCACATTGCACAATACAACATAGTAGTAGAAGGTCAGATTGCATAGTAGCATTACATTGCATATTTCACTAGAGTTTCTTAAGGAAAGGCAGGAGCAGCAGATGCAGCATGTAAAATAAACATGCGTAACAGGCGTAGCTAGCTGAACACAGGTCATTGGTAATTAAGCTTAAAAAACAAGATATTCCTCGTCGTTTGAGATATCGATAATGATGGGCTTGGACGAGGGCGAGGCCTCCACATCGTGGGTGCCCTCCTCGTAGTGGTGAGTTGCCTCAGCCTGTCCGGGCACCAACCTGCCTGCTATGGAGTTGAGGAAAGCACGGGCACGCTGAGAAAACAACACGGAGTCGTCATCGAAGGCAACAGTGGAACCCTGGAGAAAACACAACGAGCTGTTATTCAAAGCAGCCAACCGCGTGGTGGCGTGTCGGTGCACTAGGACAGGGGTATCCAGTGCCCCTGACTTATGCACAAGCCGTAGTAGCAAAACCCATCGGGAAAATCTACCACACCACCAAGCAGCATTCAAGAACCAGACCCCGGCAGCAACAACCTACAAAGGGCCAAACAAACACCGGCAGCACTGGCACAACGACACAGGAGGGGCCCAAAGCACGCCAGCCATGTCCCCGGAGCCTGCCGGGGACCGAGGCACACACATCCAAGGAAGAACCGGCAAGCCATCCCCCGGCAGGCGCGAGCTAACCAGCCACCGCTCCATCGCATCGCGACGCCAGTCACTTGTCGATGCGGTGTCGAAGCCTCAAGCGGCTAAGTAGCTCACACTACGCATGTGGCGAGGCACCGGAAGGAAGATTATAACCAGCTGACACCCGTCCAGCAGCGTGTCAAGACCCTAAGCAACAGCCAGATAAGCGGTGGCAAGAGCTTGCCGGGAATGCACCCCCAAGCGCCACCTAGTCTAGTAATCATGGTATTTTGTCTTAAATGCCAGAGTTAGGTATGATAGCTCTGCTAAGCTATCTAATCGATAGTTAATGACTATTTTGCCATTGTGGTTGCCCCTTGCTCTATAAAAGGAGGCCCAAGGCAACCTAGCTCAAGATTCGGACTTCTGGACACTTGTACTCACGTAGCAGCTCGCCCCGACAGCAACTCTTGCCGGGGTTAAGCGCTGCGTGTTCTTCATGTTCCTTTGATCAATCCACCAAAAGAAGGAGTAGGGTTTTACGCTTAGCAGCGGCCCGAACCTGGGTAAAAATGCCAGCGTCCTGATCGTCGCGCCGTCTCATGCTCTCCGCTCTTTGTGCAACGTGACCCACCTTACCGAACCACAAAGGGACCTCTGGTCCCGTAGGTGATCCTATGCATCCGTGCCCCGACATCTTTGGCACGCCAGATCAAGAACCCCAGGCAAATCACTCTGCCGGGGGGAAGGGGGAGCTCAATGATGGTGGTGGTACGGCCGACGATCAGCTGGAGCCCAGGTCGTCGTACTCCTACTTGACGGCCTGGAGCTCGTTGTCGCCGTCTTCACCAACATTGTCCTCCTCGTCGCTATCACTCGAGGAGGAGCTTTCATCACCACTCGAGCTCTCTTCGCAGTAGCCGAGGCGAGCACCCGAATGCCCGTAGATCTTGACGGAGAGCGTGTCGGCCTCCACCAGCTTGAAGCGGAGGACATACCCGCCCGTAAAGTTGTGGGCACGAGCGAAGGTCTTCCACCCGAGCCTGAAGAACATAACGCGGGGTGCCAAAAACTCGACGCCGACCCGCGCAGCGCCATTACAACAGCCATGCACGCGCAACCACAATGCATGCGGCTTATCAACCTCCATCACCCTGGCAAAGGGACGGGGGAGTCGCAGGCGGCTACGAGGAGGACCGCGTAGCCCGACGACGAACTCCAACGCCGTACTTTCAGTGTGCTCTGCCGCCAAGGAGGAAGTCGCCACTGGCAGGGGGTCAGGGACGGCACTCCGCCTCCCCTGACCACGACCCCCACACTGGCCTCGGCCTCTTCCAGCCCTCCCGCCGTGCGCGCCGGAACCGCCTCCCGTCGCCGCGGCTGAAGTAGCGGAATGACCCCGAAGGGAAGCTCTCGTCGCCCCAGCGGGGGCTGAGAGTCATCCTCTCCCCCGCGTCATGGCAAGAGCTAGCACATCCAAAGACGAACCAGAAGTGAAGGACGAATAGTGAGGACTTGGGAATAAGGAGGAGATGGAGCTGGATGAGCATCGCCACCATGACCCCCTAATTTATAGGGGAGAGCACAGGGGCTTGCTCTCCCCCACTCCAGAGCAGCCGCCCATCTCCACCAATCCCACTACCCACGACTCACGGGCGAACAGGTAACCGCCCCATTGTTCCAATCCATGGCGCTGCAGTTTCTGTCACGATTGGGCCTTTAAGTCACGAGCGCCCATCGCAAGCTCCTCGCTATGCATGCGGCGCGCGTGGCGGAAACGGCCTGAGGTGGTGGGATAGTGCTAACTAGTAAATTGGCAGTTACCTCCTCACATTGCGCGCCTGTGCATAATATTTGGGCCTGACCCAACGGTGCTGAGCAAGCACGTGTGGGCCAGACCCGGGGGCTCCTGTCGGTGCACTAGGACAGGGGTATCCAGTGCCCCTGACTTATGCACAGGCCGTAGTAGCAAAACCCGTCGGGAAAAGCTACCACACCACCAAGCAACATTCAAGAACCAGACCCCGACAGCAACAACCTGTAGAGGGCCAAACAAACACTGGCAGCACTGGCACAACGACCCAGGAGGGGCCCAAAGTGCGCCAGCCACGTCCCCGGAGCCTGCCAGGGACCGAGGCACGCACATCCCAGGAAGACCCGGCAAGCCATCCCCCGGCAGGCACGAGCTAACCAGCCACCGCTCCACCGCATCGCTACGCCAGTCACTTGTCGATGCGGTGTCGAAGCCTCAAGCGGCTAGGTAGCTCTCGCTAAGCACGTGGCGAGGCACCGGAAGGAAGATTATACCCAGTTGACACCCGTCCAGCAGTGTGTCAAGACCCTAAGCAACAGCCAGATAAGCGGTGGCAAGAGCTTGCCGGGAATGCACCCTCGAGCGCCACCTAGTCTAGTAATCATGGTATTTTGTCTTAAATGCCAGAGTTAGGTATGATAGCTCTGCTAAGCTATCTAACCGATAGTTAATGACTGTTTTGCCATTGTGGTTGCCCCTTGCTCTATAAAAGGAGGCCCAAGGCAACCTAGCTCAAGATTTGGACTTCTGGACACTTGTACTCACGTAGCAGCTCGCCCCGACAGCAACTCTTGCTGGGGTTAAGCGTTGCTTGTTCTTTGTGTTCCTTTGATCAATCCACCAAAAGCAGGAGTAGGGTTTTACACTTAGCAGCGGCCCGAACCTGGGTAAAAATTCCAGCATCCTGATCGTCGCGCCGTCTCATGCTCTCTGCTCTTTGTGCAACATGACCCCCCTTGCCGAACCACAAAGGGACCTCTGGTCCCGTAGGTGATCGTGTGCATCCGTGCCCCAACACAGCGTCCGCGCGCGAGGCGTCGACGGTGGCCTCGACGTCTAGATGTTGCTCCAAGATCTGGGGGTCAGCACGCATGGCAGCCATCGGGGACTCATCCGCTCGTGCGGTTGTGATTTGCTTCTCCGCTGCCAGGTGCTCCTTGAGATCCTGGCTATACTGCGTGCACCATGTCTTTCGGCGGCGATTATGTGGGGGTGGTCTGGTGATTTTGGTGGAATGTGTCGCGCCGGCGGTCGGGTCATGTGGAATGGAGGAGGACGTGGTGGAGGGGGAGGGGGTATGGGGAAGGTTTGGATTACCTGACTATGACTAGATGGATGAGGCCGAGCAGCAGGAAGGAGCGTCGCCGGCGAGGAGGTAGCGCTGCAAGCAAGCAGTGAAGGCTTGAACTTAGGAGATGAAGGGGGAGCAGGGGGAATGGGAAATGTGGCTTTTGGTTGGTACGAGGGGCGGGGGAGGTAGATATTTGCATGGCAGCCCAAAATTTCGTTCGGTGCGGTGAAAAAGTAGCACGCACAGTCACATCAGACATAGTACCTTTACCATAACTGCGTGCGATATTCAACAACACAAACATATGCTATAGTTTATCCCGTGTGTGATGAGACTGAACGTGAAAATTTTGGTCTCCAAGCTTCCGACGTAAGATATCGGATAGTACATTGCACACGGTACTTGCATTTCATGTTCATTTAGAAGAGAAAATGGGGATACGGCGGCAAATTTTGGTCCGAATTTCCCTCGTTACATTGGTCATTGCTTAGTTTAACAACACTTGCAAATTTGAGTAGTACTACACAAAAGAGCCTACAGCACTGCCCGCACTTACGTAATAGAGCAACTAATAAATATTAGTTAATTGACTTAAACATTACTCTAACAAAACACCATCGCTCTAGACAGAGACTAATCTTCCGTCTGGCATTCGTCGATCTCCGCCGCCTCCTCGATGACCAGCTCCCGCTCGACGAACTCCGGGGAAAGGAGATCCATCGCCACAAACTCCAGCATCTCGCAGTCTTCGTCCACCATCTCTTTGGATAAGGCCGCCATGAGCCGGGCGTGGGCGGCCTTGCTCCGGGCATGGATGGCCACAATCTTGGCTAGCAAGGCCGCCGACGAACGGACGCCTGCTCGAGCACACTCAGCGATTACCAACTCAACAGAGGTGGGTTGTCGACCGGTGTCGGAGAAGGCAGATGTGATTTGTGCAGCGACCGACATGAGATGGGCATGGGCGGCCTCGAGATGGGACTGGGCGTCCGTCATCAGGGCTACGGCGACCGCCGAGGAACTGACAGCTGATGTGCCATTCTTGCCATTTGCTATCCCCATCGCGGTTGTTGTTGTCGCCCTCTCAGCTGCAACAGCTGCCCTTTCGGTTGCTGCAGCCGCTCTGTCAGAGGTAGCGGCCGCGTTCAAGCATGTTGAGAGCGCGCTCATGGTTGATGCGGCCGCGCTCAGGCTGAAGTCGGTTGCCGAAGTTGCCCTTACGACGGGGAGCCACGTCCCCATCTTTCACCGACGACGATTGAAAAGTAAAATGGTCTGAGGAGTTAGTGCGGTAAACTGGCTGGCGGTGTACTGCAGCCGACGAAGCTTCCGGCCTAAGCCATGCATTACGAGGATTGACCCAAGATATTTTGTACTGCATCACACACGATTCATGAACGTCAACTATTTGTGAAAGACTTAATTTTCAAAATGTTTTGAAAACAAAAAATGAGGTTAATTCGACAAAGGACGGTGTTTGGATTGCAATAAGATTTTATGTGCAATGAACACTGACCAATAGCTGTGTCGTGCTAAAATATGGAATTATTCAGGGTCTGTTTGCCATTTTTATAAATTAATTGAGTTTTCTAGACATTTAATGTGTATAATTCAAATTTGAACTATCATCCCAATGTCCGTGCATCAAAATGGGATGAAAAATCGTATTAGTGTCCATGGCTTCATCTTTAGGTCACGGGCAATAAATGGGAATGAACTTCAAACATCTCGGCATCTTGGCTCGGCCACAAACGTTGACAAACTTGGTTTTTAAATTACTGTAAATCCAAAACGCGTCAGAAATTCTAAAAACTTGGCATGTTGTCATGACATGGCACATATGTGCCATGGTAAAAAAATGTACAACATGGGACAATTTTTGCCACAAGTCCCTTACAAAGCAGAGCTTCTCACTTCAATCTGTGAGGTCCCGATAAGGAAAACGTCACCTTACGTAGACAAAACGACATCCGCTCATCTTCTCGCCATGAACTTTTGTTAGAGGCAACTCGCACCAGTAAGAGTGTCTTGCTAAAATATGGAATTATTCAGGGTTCGTTTCTCATTTTCATACGTTAATTGAGTTCTCTAGGCATACAATGTGGATAATTAAAATTTGAACTAAAATCAGAAGGTCTGGTGCATCAAAATGGGTTGAAAAATCATATAAGTGTCCATGGCTACTTTGGGCCCCATGCAAGATATGGGAATGGATTTCAAACATCTTGGGGTCTTGGCTCGGCCACATACATTGAGAAACTTGGTTTTGCATTCATGTATAAATCAAAAACTCGTCAGAAATTCAGGAAACTTGGCATGGTGTCATGGCATGGCTCATATGTGTCCTGATGATAAATTGTTCGATTTGGGACAAGTTTTGGCACAAGCCCTTACAAACCTTAGCTACTCATGGAAAGCTAGCTTTTGTGGTTTCGATAAGGAACGTGTCACCTTATGTGGGCGAATCGACATCCTCTGCCTCTTCTCGTCTTGAACTATATATTTCTAGAGGCAACATATACCAAAATGAGTGTCGTTCCAAAATATGAAAGTATACATGGTTCGTTTGGGCTTCTTATACATTAATTGACTTTTATATGCATTATTTAACGTGCATAATTCAAATTTGAACTACATTCACAAGGTACGGTGCATCAAAATGGGTTGAAAACCGTATAAGTGTACATGCATCTTTAGGATCCCATGCAATATATGGGAATGAATTTCAAACATCTCGCGGTCTTGGCTCGGCCATACAAACATTGAGAAACATGGGTTTTAAATCGTGTGTAAATCTAAAACTAGTCAGAAAATTCATGAAACTTGGCATGGTGTCATAACATGCATGGCTCATATGTGCCCTAGTAAAATAATGTCTAATTTGGCACAAGTTTTGGCACAAGCCCTACACAAAGCAAAGATTAATTATCACGTGAAGCTTTGTTGTTTCGATATGGAATGTGTCACCTTATGTGGGCGAATCGACATCCGCCGCCTCTTCTCGTCTTGAACTATTTCTATAGGCAACATATACCAAAATGAGAGTGTCGTGCCAAAATATGAAATTATACATGGTTCGTTTGGCCTTTTTATACATTATTTGACTTTTGTATGCATTATTTAACGTGCATAATTCAAATCCGAACTACAATCAGAAGGTCCGGTGCATCAAAATGGGTTGAAAACCATATTAGTGTGCATGCATCTTTAGGTCCCATGCAAGACATGTGAATGAATTTCAAACATCTCGGGGTCTTGGCTCGGCCACAGAAACATTGAGAAACTATAGGGTTTTAAATCATGTAAATCAAAAACTCATCAGGAGATTCATGAAACTTGGCATGGTTTCATGAACATGGCACATAAAGGCGTCATAGCATTTTGTTTTCCTATCTGAGACTCGTTTTTTAATATATATTTTCTTTTAGAGCCAACATTGAGAATATTAGTTAAATTATAGTAAATCTAGAACTCACACAAAATTCAAGAAATTTGGCATGGCGTCATTATATAGCACAAATATGTTGTGGTATTTTTCATGTCATTAATAGCAAACAAAAGCTTTTTGGAACAAAGAACTGTCACGTTTCCACGCAAACGGTTGCATTATTTTCAAACCATTGGCGTTCTACTGCCCTTTACGTGCTGCCAAGCGTCGCACTCTTTTATTGGCTAGGGCTTAGGAGGTGCCATGCGAGCAGCTGCTTGAGTTGACAGGAGGCGTGCGAGCTGGCATCCTTCGCACAGGCTCACCAGGAGGCGTGCGGGCAGTACGCCGAAGACTCACCGGGAATCGAGCCCTTTGACCTCTGTATCCACCCTCCTCGCTTCCAACGTGTCCATCAATGGTGCCCGAGCCGCTGTTTAATAGGCGGCTTTACTGCCCACTCACTCACAATCCTCAATATATCTTCGCCTCACATTCCCCTCCATCTTCAGACCTCCACGGCGACCTACGCCATGCTGCAGAAGGATCATATGCCACTAGTCTTCCAGTTTGGTAAAGTTGACACCAAGCCGGAAGAGATAGAACATGAAGACGAATGGTACGCCATGGACATGGCCCTGGAAGAGCTGCATGCCGCAGCGGATGCTACCCCGACGCACTCGCCATCAACCATCACCGCGCCCGCGCCAGCAACCATCCCCGTGGCATTGACGGGCTGGTCGCCCAGGATCATCGCAGCGCTGGAAACCGCGGGCGTCAGGGAGGTCCCCGCCGACCCGCGTGAGCTCGTGTACGTGCAAGCGCCAGCGCCTCCTCCTGCCCCCGTGCTCGTGCCCGCCCTTGCACACGCCACGCCGGTCCCAGTGCGTGTGCCCGCACCGACGGCGCCCAACCCCTTGCGTGCGCCTGCACCCACCGCGCCCGTGCCCGTGCGCGTGCCTGCACCCGTCACAGCCCCCTCAGCGGATTGGGTCGTCGTCGTCGACAGCTTTCTCGCAGCGCTGCTAGTCGCCGCCCCCTGGCCCCGCGCTCGTCGATCGCGCGACGACCGGCTCTTTGACTGTGAAGTCCATAACATTCTGGTCTCGGTTGAAGAACTGTACAACTACGCCCCGAAGCACGAGAACGCCGCCGCAACTAGTTTTCTTTATATTGTATCTCGATTGTATGAATGTAAAGTGAAAGCTTGACTGAATGAAATCTATGGTTTGATGAACTAAGTATTTATCTCTGAATTCACGCAACAAACAAAAAACCATCATAGTTTTATCTGAATGAACACACATCACAAACGGTTCAGGTTGAATACACGTTTGAAGATCGACAACTATCTTTCCTTCGCCCATAAGCCAAGTCAAAATATTGGCGCGAAGGATTGGTCCAATGCGTCATCGCAAACGTTTCTTGAATATGATCCGTGTCCCTAGTACAGACAATCCGGGAAGATTTGCATCTATCATACTGGGTAAATTGCCATGTGTCAAATCGGAAACATTAGCATCTGCCGATCTAGTAACACTAGCATTTGTCAACATTGTAGCACTGGCATTTGGCAAGTATTACAGAAACAAAATCACAATTAGGGTGTAATTTTGCAACTGAAATTCACTTTAAACATGGATTTCATTCATACATTAAGCACTGGTCTTTGTACAATACAGTTCAACTCGACAGCTGAACCGAACAAACTTTTCCCCAATTGTTGCCAACCACGTACTGAATTAGCTAGTTCAACTATATACTAGCTAATTAAAGTATGTGGTACAGTTCAACCATATCTATAGTTAGATGAACTGAACAAAATAGCCCCTAAATACTAGTACTACAGAGGGTCTTTGTACTACTTCCAGCAGAATCGAGCGCACTCAGTAAGAGCAAGTGGAGGAGGAGCCTGCCGACGAGTTGGCGGAGACGTGTCCGTTGCCTGCGAGTGCTGCCCTCTGATGCTCAAGACGCCCCTCCTCGAAGTGACGGGACTCTGCATAGATCTCCACATTCCGCGCCGCCGCTGTGGCTTCTCCTCCGGCCATGGCGTCGGTGAGCTTCTTCGCGTGCGCGACCTGGCGCTCCACCTCCTTCTCTAGGGAGTAGATGTAGCGCGCAAGGGTTGCGACGCAGAAGCCCGGCGGCGGGCCTTTGGCGGACTCCACCTCCCGCATTCGGGCCTTGGTGGCGGCGCGGGTTATGACCCCGCAGCCTGACGACGGGGTCGTGGCAAAGACAGGCGATGGTGGGGTGGCGGCCCCGGCGGCGGAAGGCGTGGTAGCGGCCACGGCGGCCACCGGCAGCAGTTGCCTTCGGGCAGCGATGGTGGAGCGTGTAGTTGGTGGCGTGTGCACACCCACCAGGGACGCCACGTGCACTACACGCTTCAGAGGACTGCCGCGCCGACGCGATGAAGCCTCCCAGCTAGAGCTATCCTCTGGCGGAGTGGCTGGGCGACGACGAATGGCCGGTGAAATTGACGATTGGGGGAGAAGCAAACTAGACAAGCTACGGGGAGGGGGGATGAAGGCAATGTGGAGTCGTCGGCCGTGAGGGTTTATATAGCAGGCTGGCAAGCATTGGGGATTTCACCGAGCATGGTGGGAAGCTAGAGCCGTAGAACGGTTTTGCCCGCGAGAACCTGTGCGGTTCTGAGCGGGAACGGGATCATCGAGCGGGCGCGTGGCCAAAACCCAAAAGCGGTGCTGAAGCGTGCACTGGAATACTTGGGCGGCAACACGGTGACAAGACGTGAGAGAGGAGGACGGACTAATGCGGAGGCACACGCGTCAAAATAATAAAACGTCTGCGATATTAATACAAGCAAACGGCACTTCCGAATGTAGCGTCTGTAATGATCTCATCCATCGCTGACAATTACTTGGCAGCAATCGTCTGCCCACAACACACACAGCTTGTCAGTATGAATCGTCTGTGTTATTTCTGGTGTTCGCACACAATTCTCATTACTCACTTGTTTGTTGTATATCGCACACATCGTGTTATGCCGAGTCGTTTGTGTTCTGCTATATCAGCGCGCACAGTTTATCCGAGTGAACTGTATGCTGTACTTTGCACACGTATGTAGTTTTGGTAACCGTTTCTGTTATCTTCTCTAATCACAAACGGTTCATAAGAACAAACTGTCTGCCGTAGATCGCACACGCAACTACTTTCCGAATCGTATTTGATGGATCCACCTTCGCACACAGTTTGTGCCATTAGCAACGGAGCTTGCACTATACCGTTTGCGATTCATGCATCGCACACAGTTTCGTCGAAGGTTCTCTGATTGATGTGTCTTGTTTGGACCATTCTGTAGTAGTGTAAGGAAGGTCACCCTTTGAGTTGCTTGTTCGGGGCATCTTCGTCTCGAACTGAAGTTGAAAAAGTTGCTCCTCAACCTACTAAACCTACTAAAAATATTTATTATGAGATTCCCTTAGACATGTTAGAGAAATTGATAGCTACTCCTTATGATGGTACAACACATCCTGGCTACCACTTGATATATGCCGATGAAGTTTGTGGATTATTTAAGCTTGCAGGTTTGTCTGGAGACAAAGTTAAGAAGAAAGTTTTCCCTCTATCTTTGGAGGGGAAAGCATTGATGTGGTACAGGTTATTGGACGATATTGGATCATGGGACTGGATCAGAAGTTTTATCCTATGCATCTAGTCCATCATGATCGGAACTTTATTTATAATTCCTGACCTCATGAAGGAGAAAGTACCACTCAAGCTTGGGGTAGGCTTAAATCTATGATGCACACCTGCCCCCGTCATGAGCTCTCGAGAGAAATGATTATACAAAAAATTTATGCTCGGCTTTCTCATAATGATCAAGCACAACTCGATTCTTCTTCTACTGGCTCTTGCATGAATTGGACTATTGAATTCAAATGGGATCTTCTGGAAAGGATTAAATGCAATTCTGAAGATTGGGAATTCGACAAAGGTAAAGAGTCAGGTATAAAGCTTAAGTTTGATTGTGTTAAATATTTTATAGAAACCGATACTTTTCATAAGTTTGGCAATAAATATGGGCTTGACTCCGAGATAGTAGCTACTTTCTGTGAATCATTTGCTGCTCGTCTTGATATCCCTAAGGAGAAATGGTTTAAATATCATCCACCTATGGAAAAGCTAGTAGAGGAACCTGTTAAAGTAAAAGAGGAAGCAATTGTTTATCATGTTGATCCAGTTGTACCCACCGCTTATATTGAGAAACCCCCTTTTCCTGTTAGGATTAGGGAACATGCTAAAGCTACAACTGTGGTTAATAAAAGTTATGCTAGAACACCCAAACCTTCTGAATAAATAAACGTAGAACCTAATATTGTTGTAGTTAAAGATCTCCTGGTTGATAATATTGATGGACATGTTATATACTTCTATGCTGAACTGCTAGAATTGCAAAACCCGTTAGAAGTGAGCAGGACAAGCTAGATAAAAATAAACTAGTTGTTGGCATGCCTGTTGTTTATGTTAAGATAGGAGATCATTGTTATCACGGTTTATGCGACATGGGTGCTAGCACTAGTGCTATACCTTTCACTTTATATCAAAAAATAATGAATGGTATAGCCCCCCTCTAAGATTGAAGAGATAGATGTCACTATTAAACTTACAAACCGTGATACCATCTCGCCACTTATGATTGTTAGAGATGTTGAAGTCTTATGTGGAAAGGTCAAGTATCCCACTGATTTCTTAGTACTTGGCTCTGAACAAGATAATTTATGTCCCATCATATTTGGTAGACCTTTCTTGAATACTATTAATGCTGAAATTAATTGTGTTACAGAGAAAGTTAAAGTAAGATTTGGTAATGAGTCTCATGAATTCAATTTATCTAAGTTTGGTAGACAACCATATGAAAAAGAATTGCCTAGTAAGGATGAAATTATTGGTCTTGCTTCTATTGTTGTGCCTCCTACGGATCCTTTAGAAAAATACTTGCTAGATCATGAGAATGATATGCATATGAATGAAAGAAATGAAATAGATGATATATTTCTTAGACAAGCACCTATTCTTAAACACAACTTACCAGTTGATATTTTAGGGGATCCTCCTCCACCCAAGGGAGATCCTGTGTTTGAGCTAAAGACATTGCCTGATACTCTTAAATATGCTTATCTTGATGAAAAAAAGATATACCATGTTATTATTAGTGCTAATCTTTCAAAGCATGAAGATAAGAGGTTACTCAAAACTATGAAGAAGCACATCGCTACTATTAGATATACCCTTGATGATCTTAAGGGCATTAGTCCCACTCTATGTTAGCATAAGATTAATATGGAACCTGATGCTAAGCCTGTAGTTGATCATCAATGCCACTTAAATCCTAAGATGAAGGAAGTGGTAAGAACTGAAATATTAAAGCTTATGGAAGCAGGTATAATTTATTCTATTGCTGATAGTAGATGGGTAAGTCATGTTCATTGTGTTCCTAAGAAAGGAGGTATAACTGTTGTACCTAATGATAAAAATGAACTTATTCCACAAAGAATAGTAACTGGCTATAGGATGGTAATTGATTTCAGGAAATTGAATAAAGCTACTAGAAAAGATCATTACCCCTTGCCTTTTATTGATCAAATGTTACAAAGACTATCTAAACACACACACTTCTATTTTCTTGATGGATATTCTGGCTTCTCTCAAATACTTGTGTCAAAAGAGGATCAAGAGAAAACTACTTTTACTTGCCCTTTTGGAACCTATGCTTATAGACGTATGCCTTTTGGTTTATGCAATGCACCTGCTACCTTTCAAAGATGTATGTCTTCTATATTCTCTGACTTTTGTGAAAAGATTGTTGAGGTTTTCATGGATGATTTTTCCATTTATGGTTCTTCGTTTGATGATTTGTTGAGCAACCTTGATCAAGTTTTGCAGAGATGTGAAGAAACTAATCTTGTCTTGAATTGGGAGAAGTGCCACTTTATGGTGAATGAAGGTCTAGTACTTGGGCATAAAATTTCTGAACGGGGTATCGAAGTAGACAAAGCTAAAGTTGATGCAATAGAGAAAATGCCATGTCCAAAAGATATCAAAGGTATAAGAAGTTTTCTAGGTAATGCTGGTTTTTATAGGCGTTTCATTAAGGATTTCTTGAAGATTTCTAGGCCACTAACTAATCTTCTTCAAAAATATATTCCCTTTGTTTTTTATGATGATTGTGTAGAAGCCCTTGAAATACTTAAGAAAGCCTTGATTTCTGCACCCATTGTCAAACCACCTGATTGGAATTTACCATTTTAAATTATGTGTGATGCTAGTGATTATGCTATTGGTGCTGTTCTAGGGCAAAGAGTAGACAAGAAATTGAATGTTATTCATTATGCTAGTAAGACCCTAGGCACTACTCAAAGAAGTTATGCTACTACTGAGAAGGAATTTTTAGCAGTTGTTTTTGCTTGTGATAAGTTTAGACCTTACATTGTGGATTCCAAAGTAACTATTCACACTGACCATGCTGCTATAAAATACCTTATGTAAAAGAAAGATGCTAAACCTAGACTAATTAGGTGAGTGCTTTTGCTTCAAGAATTTGATTTGCATATCGTCGATAGGAAAGGAGCTGAAAATCCTGTAGTGGATAATTTGTCTAGGATGGAAAATACCCTTGATGACCCACTGCCTATCGATGATATTTTTCCTGATGAACAACTTGCTGCTATAAACACTTCAAATAGTACTCCTTTGTATGCAGATTAAGCTAACTATATTGTCGATAAATATATACCACCTAACTTCACCTATCAGCAGAAGAAAAAATTCTTCTATGATTTACGACATTACTTTTGGGATGACCCACATCTTTATAAAGAAGGAGTGGATGGTGTTATTAGACGTTGTGTACCTGAGCATGAACAGGAATAGATCCTACGGAAGTGCCACTCCGAAGCTTATGGAGGACACCATGTTGGTGACAGAACTGCACACAAGGTATTACAATCAGGTTTTTATTGGCCTACTCTTTTCAAAGATGCTCGTAAGTATGTCCTTTCCTGTGATGAATGTCAAAGAATTGGTAACATTAGTAGACGTCAGGAATGCCTATGAACTATTCACTTGCTATTGAACCATTTGATGTTTGGGGCTTTGATTATATGGGACCTTTTCCTTCCTCCAATGGGTATACTCATATTTTAGTTGTTGTTGATTACGTCACTAAGTGGGTAAAAGCTATTCCAACTAGTAGTGCTGATCACAACACCTCTGTTAAAATGCTCAAAGATATTATCTTTCCAAGGTTTGGAGTCCCTAGATATTTAATGACTGATGGTGGTTCCCATTTCATTCAAGGTGCTTTACGTAAACTTCTAGCTAAATATGATGTTAACCATAGAATTTCATCACCTTATCATCCTTAGTCTAGTGGTCTAGTTCAATTGAGCAATCAAGAAATAAAGTTAATTCTACAAAAGACTGTTAATAGATATAGAAAGAACTGGTCTAAGAAACTGGATGATGCTCTATGGGCTTACAGAACTGCTTATAAGAACCCCATGGGAATGTCCCCCTATAAAATGGTTTATGGAAAGGCTTGTCACTTACCTCTTGAGTTAGAACATAAAGCTTACTGGGCAATTAAAGAACTTAACTACGATTTTAAGCTTGCTGGTGAAAAGAGATTATTTGACATTAGCTTGTTAGATGAATGAAGGACACAAGCTTATAAAAATGCCAAGTTATTTAAAGAAAAGGTTAAAAGATGCCATGACAAGAGAATCCAAAAACGGGAATTTAATGTTGGAGACCTAGTTCTTTTGTACAACTCTCGTTTCAAAATTTTTGCAGGGAAGCTTCTCTCCAAATGGGAAAGCCCTTATGTCGTTGAGGAGGTCCATCGCTCCGGTGCTGTAAAGATTAACAACTTCGAAGGCAAGAATCCGAGGGTGGTAAATGGGCAAAGAATCAAACACTATATCTCAGGTATGCCCCTTAATGCTGAAACTAACATTATTCAGGTTATGACTCCTGAAGAACACATAAGAGAGACCTTCCGGAACGCTCCAGAACGCTGTAAAGGGGTAGGTATGTGATACGGTAAGTAAACCGACTCCAAAAATTCCAAAAAAATAGTTTCTGATGGTTTAGGTATTTTAGAAAAATTCCAAAAATAAAAAGGAGTCAGGGGGACCCACGAGGGGACCACGACCCAACGGGGCGCGACCACCCCCCTGGCTGCGCCATGTTGCCTCGTGGGGCCCTCGTGTGCCTCCCGGACTCCGTTTTCTTCCTAGACACGTATCCTGACCTAGAAAAAAATATTATATATACTCCCGACTGTTTCGACCAGCGCATCGCGAGTTTCTCCTTTGTTTTTGTTTCGAGCTGTTTTTCTGACATATTTGGAGACAATATGTCATTGCAAGATTTGGAGGGAGAGAGCCGCGTTGCAGATCTCATTCCTAATTCCCACGTCTATGGGGGAATGGATCCTTATGGGTGGTCAATGGAGGAAGAAGTAGAGGCAGATTTAAAAATGATTGAGCCCTCGGTCAAAGAAGAAGAAGAAGAAGAAGAAGAAGAAGAAGTATCTCTACCTCAACCGGGCGACATGCACGTGGAATTCAAAAATTCGAGATTGCCAAACAAGTTTATACCTACCAAAACACGTTTTACCCCTTATCGTCGGACGCAGGGAAACATTACTGCAACCCCCTCCAATAAAACCCAACCTTTGATCGAGGGAGAAATGATCGTCACCAACAAAATTCGCAAGGAGAATCTGGACCTTAGGCGATAAGTTGGCAAGCTTAATGAGGAGATCCGTATCCTGAGGAGTATCATTGCAAAAAGAATTACATCGTCACCACCATCACCAAAGAAGGACGCCTGAGTACATGGGTATGGGCACCACCCTTAGCTTGTTCCAAGCTTGGGGGAGGTGCCCCGGTATCGTATCACCATCACTTTTATTATCACCATCTATCTTAGTTCGATCCTTAGTTATGTCATGATTTTAGAGAAATAAAATTTCAGATTTGCTTTGCTTCGAATTTTGGCTTTGAGATCTATCTATCCTTGTAATCGAGTGGGAGAATTATATAATAAAGATTAGTTGAGTTTGTGTGCTTTACTTTCATGCACCTATCATCATAGCATGGCAATAAAAGAAATAGAAAAGATCATATACTTATCTCATGAGGAGTAATGACTTCACATAGAAAAAGGTATAAGTGATAAAAGATGTTGAAAACTAATAAACATAGCATTAGTGATTGATACAATCTATGCAAGACTATGACAGGGGAGAGGAGATCCACATATAAATACACTATCTTGGACATCTTTTATGATTGTGAGCCCACTAAATATTATATAATGATCAAGTATTGATGTTGGATATGGAAGACAACATGATGATCATGGTAGTTTACATTCACATAGAAGCTATATGGTCTTGGATCCTTTACCATGTGGTGCTTTCTTTAGATCTTTTGCAAACCAGAAAAATTCCGCACTAAGTAGAGATGCTACTTGTGCATCCATAAACCCTTTAAACTCAGTTTCTTTCCATGAGAGTCCAACATACCTACCTATGGATTGAATAAGATCCCTCAAGTAAGTTGTCATCGGTGCATCAAGACATAAAAATTGCTCTTATATATGTATGATCTTTTACTGCAAGGGAAAATAAGCTTTGTAGAGTGCATAACAAAGTTTGCCATCATAAGGGGCAATATAAAGTGACGTTCCTTTGCAATAAGAGTTTGCACATCTAAAATCTTAAAAGCGCATGACAACCTCTGCTTCCCTCTGCGAAGGGCTTATGGTTTACTTTCATGTATTTACTTCTAAGCAAGAGTCAATAAAGTTTATTCCTCTTCCTATATATTAACTCTATAGTGGAAAGCATCATGTGTTGAGGAAAGATTCAGATTTATATATCCAGTTGGATGTATATGATCATGATTTATTATTGTTGACATTATCCTTGAGGTGAATGAGTTGGGTGGCAAATCATTTAAGCCCCTATCTTCCTATGTATCCGATGGAAACATGAGCTCCAAAAATATGCCATGGGTGTCAGCAATCATAGGAGATTAAATGATAGTTGAGTATGTGAACTCGCTAATATGACAGCTCTTACATTGACTCTCCTCTGGAATATGATGAATTATGATTGTCCCCAGGACTAAGAGCATAGTTTGTTAATTATCAATAAAGTTTATGCTTCATACTTCGATAATTGTGAATGGATTGTTACTTGTTTATGAGGAGTATTATGATAAAATACTTGCTGCTATGATTTATGATGCCTACATTCCCGTATTTTATTTTTATCGAGACCTCTCTCTCAAATTATGTGGTCATTATTTTTGAGTTTGGCTTTCGCTTGAGGACAAGCGAGGTCTAAGCTTGGGGGAGTTGATACGTCCATTATGCATCATGAATTCTTATTGATATTTATGTTATTCTTGTCCATTATTCCTTACTATGATACAATTCTTATGCCTTTTCTCTCTGAATGTGCACGGTTGTAGGATCGAAAGTAGGTCTAGAGGGGGGGTGATTAGACTACTTGACCAAATAAAAATCTAACATTTTCCCAATTTTAGTTGTTGGTAGATTTTAACAATTGTAGCAAGTCAACTACACCCTACACATGCATGTCTACGAGTATAGCAGCGGAAAGTAAAGACACGCAAATGTAAGAGGGTAGGGATAGGAAGATCAAACGCAATTTCAAGACATGGAGATTTTTTCCTTGGTTCCGATAGGTGGTGCTATCGTACGTCCACGTTTATGGAGACTTCAACCCACGAAGGATAATGGCTGTGAGAGTCCACGAAGGGCTCCACCCACGAAGGGTTCACGAAGTAGCAACCTCGTCTATTCCATGATGGCCTACGTCCACGGAGGACTTGCCTTACTCTGGGTACATCTTCACGAAGTAGGCGATCTCCTTGCCCTTACAAACTCTTGGTTCAACTCCAGAATCTCGAAGAAGGAGGCTCCCAAGCGACACCTAACCAATCTAGGAGGCACCACCCTCCAAAAGGTAATAGATGTGGTGGTATGATGAACTCCTTGCTCTTGTGGTTCAAAAGATAGTCTCCTCAACACTCAATCACTTTCTCCCAGGTTTCGCATGGGTAGAAGAGATTGATTGGATGGAAAGCAACTTGGGGAGGTTATAAATAAAGATCCATATGGTTGGAGTGGATGATCTTGACCTCAACACAAGGGTAGGTGGTTCTCTCTCAGAAAATTGGATATGGCAAGTGGGTGTGTGTTCTGAGTGCTTCTCCGTCGAGTGAGTGGTGGTGGAGGGGTATATATAGGCTTCTCCAAAAATCCAACTGTTACAACATTATTGCCCAACTCAGTGAAACCGAAGTGAAAATTCGGTTGCACCGACTAGTGCAAAATGTGGCAACTTTGGCATTTTCGGTGAGACCGATATATGAATCTCGGTGGTACCGATATGGGTGACCTAGGCAGTTACCAAATCTCGATGAGACCGATTCCTCAAACTTGGTGGGACCGATTTCAAGAAATTGGTTAACAAAGAGTTGGTCCAACACTCGGTGAGACCGATTCTCAAAACTCGGTGGGACCGATTCTTGAAAATGGCTAACAGAGAGTTGGTCACTGATTTCGGTGGCACCGAAAGGAATGTTGGTAGTACCGAGATGCTAGGGTTTGGTTTGGCTTCTGTCTAGGGTAAACTTGGTGGATCCGAATGGGAAGTTGGTGTCATCGAATTTAGACTTTTGGCTTAGGAGAGAAGATATGTGTGGGAAAGTGGGTGAGTATTTTTGGTGGCTAATCTCTAAACACTTGAGCTACCAGATCATCATATTTATTTCATCCCCTTTTAATATGGCTTTCCTATGGACTGAAAGTGATTTCTCACAAAATGTAAAATGTAGAGTCCTTATTCTTGAAGCATGGACAATTCTATTCCTTCCTTTCCTTGGTGAGGTTCTCCACACAATCCTTAGCCAACCCCATCATTGAAATTTTTCCTGAGATACACTTGGTGGAAACATTAGTCCAATGAAATATATGTTGTTATTAATTACCAAAACCACATAGGGAGAAGTTGTGCTTTCAATCTCCCCCTTTTTGGTAATTGATGACAACATATAGATCAAATCTTCGATAAGAGATATAATCAATGAATAGCATCATCGCTTTGAGAAGTATGTGATAAGCAAGAGCTCCCCCTAACTTTGTGCATTATTTCAAATTTGCATCTGAATGCAAATGCACAATCGATTAGGATCATGGGTCACTCTTCCATGTCACAGACAACTTTGTGGTGCGCAAAAATTAATATGAATGAATTGCATAAGCACATCACACCAAACATTAAGTGAATGATCATCATATAGATAGCTCAAAGATAGCAAAGTAGTAGCATCACACAAGAGTATATGATCAAACACCGATAAAGTTTTAAACAACCGATAAACCAAATGTTTTTAAAACTGCAGAGAAGAACCATAATGCAACACACGCTCTCTCGAAGCCCCTATGATCTATAACCTCTCCCCCTTTGGCAACAAGTTACCAAAAAGTTCAAAGCTATAGAGCTAATCGTTGCTCTGGGCATGATCTCCTCCATGAGACGATGAAGCTGCTCTGGTGGCTGTCGAAGGAGTCGAGAGAAGAGCATTCGCAAAAGCTTCGACTGAAGTCCTCTGAGGTGGTGGAGTAGACATTGGAGGTGCTGGAGGAACTGATGGAGCTATGGCAGGTGCTGATGAGGTAGGCCTCGTCTCTGAAGCTGGCATAGTAGGAGTCCTAGTCTGGGTCTTGAATTGAGTGCTGGTCCTGAGAGGTGGACTATCATCATCATCAGAGGAATGAGGGCTAGGCACTGCATCCACTTCCTTCTTGAGTTCATCCACAGTCTTCGTCAGCCCATCCACCTTGTAGTTCATCGTAGTGAACTTATCTTCCACTATCCTCTCAAGACTTTCTTGATTGAGCAAGATGTTCTTGATATCCTTCTGCATACCCTGGATGGTGCTAATGAGAAGATCCATTTGATCGCTCTTACTCCTTGGAATCTGAGCACTAGTGGCTCTAGCTGCTTCTCCCTCTGCATGTGCAGTCGATGAAGTGGGATGACTAGGATCCATCACCACAACATTATCCTCAAAGTCTGGCTGGAGTGGCATATGAGGACGATCAAGTGCATATACATTCTTCTCCAACTTGGATTTGATGAGCATCTAAATGTAAGGTGCATATCCACAAGATCGTTTTTGATCGACAGTTGTCCTCTTGATTGTCTCAACAATCAAATCCATCACTCTAATCCTGGTGTGGGTGTCTATGTGGTGCAGCATGTTGGAGTACCCTCTGATCATCTTGTCATCTCTAGACTTGGGCATCAAAGTGTACCTCAAGATAGTGTTAGTAGTGGGTAGTCCTGCTTGCAAATGATTGACAGAGCCAAATTTATGTGAATGCACATGAGTGGCTAGAATCTCCTTGTACACATTTGCCATTGAGTTGTGACTCATCTTGGCTTCAGCATAGACATCCAAGTCTCCTTCTTCTACCTGTGGGGCTCCTAAGATGGTAGCCCACTCATCAACAGTAGATTGGTACCTGACTCCCTCAGCCATCCATATGATTTTGCCATCTGGGTAGAAGTGAGCAGTAGAGTAGAACTGCATGATCATCTCATCGTTCTAGGCAGTGAACTCTCTCCCAACAAATCTCTCAATGTCAATGCACTTGAAGTTGTCTTGCACACTCGGAAAATAATCCTCATTCTCCTTGATATAGGCCCAGTCAACATACCTCATATCACTGACAGCTGGGCTCTTGTCCAAAAGGACAGTCTCATAGAAATCATGTTGTTCCTTGGTGTAGAATCTGTCATCTGCAACAGTCTTTCTCCTGGAGGCATAGGGATCATTAGCTCTCCACAACCTCAGTCCTGCATCCTTTCTCTTCTTCATATCTTCAGCTACTGGGTGAGCATCATTGTGTAATGGCAAATGTGGTCTTAGCTTCCTCAGAACTGAAAGATCATCCTCTCCTTCCATGGTGGAAGATCTCTTGTTCTTAGCAGCAAGAGGGATGTCCCTGGTAGTCTTCTTAGACTTAGGAGTTGCAGGCTTCTTGGGTTCAGATTTCTTGCTCTTTGATGGAGCTTGCTTGGGCATAGCATCAGCAAGCAGTTTCTTCCTCTTGGATGGAGGAGCTTTGGCAGTTGGCTCTTCCTCCTCTTCCTCTTCAATAACATACTCTGTAGTAGAAGGGTGAACTGTAGCTTTGACATATCTTGTCCTTTCCCTCTTCTTCTCTCCTGCCTTCTTAGGCAAAGATTTCCATGGAGGCTCAACATATAATGAAGTGTTTTCCCTGGCACTCTCATGTGCTCTCATAGTCTCAGAGCTAGCATACTCTTTCCTGACAGTCCTCTTAGCTGAGGTGGCCTCTGAAGCAGACTCCTTGGCAGCCTTCTCTTTCTTGTCTTGCTGCTTCTTGGCAAGAACTTCCTCTGGCACAAAGTCTAAATCCTCCTCATTTGAATTCAACTTTCTTCTTGCCCTGGTGGCAGCCTTGGGCAGCCCATGAGAACTTGGGGTACCTGGTTCTTCTGAAGAAGAAGAATTGGCATCTGGGCTTGTGCCTGAACTCATGTCAACTTCCCTCTCCCTCAGATCATTATGGCTATCATCAGAACCTGACATGTTGACCCTGTGAATAGAGTATAGAAGAGCAGAGGGGTTGAACAACACAAGACACAATTTTTTTTCTCAAATTTGAACTTAGAATCTTAAGTTTAATCTTCTGTAAAAAAGGATTTCGGTTTCACCGAGTCCAAAATTTCGGAGCCACCGAGATAGACAACTTCCTTAACAGAGACTTGGTAGCCTTTTCAGTTTCACCGAAAAGAGACACTCGGTCTCACCGAAGCTGTTCTCAAAAACCCTAAAACCAAAATCGGTAGAACCGATTTTTATGACTCGGTGACACCGAGATTCAATCTGCGGATGGTTAAACTTAAAAATCCATCGTTCTCTAATCTAATGGAATCTATCGAGGATGGAACTTGTTCACATGGTGGGAAGAAGATGGAACTTTATCTTTTGCACATGAATCGGACAGGGAGTGCAAAGAATTCGAGGCGTTACCCTAACTTGGCGACGGCCTCCTATGGCGGTGATGGCGGGGGCGATTTCCGTCGACGGCGAGGACCTCCTGTGGTGCAGACGCACAGGAGCGAGGGAGAAGTCCGAAGACACTGAGCGGCAGCTAGGGTTTTGCGGGGACCACGGGATTTGAAGAAGTGATTTCAAAAACCAGTTCCGATGAGTATATGTATCCCATAGCTGTCGGTGACACCGGTTCTAAAATATCGTTGCCACTGAGTTCCTCTACTGTCAGCTGACAGGGAAACTTGGTGAAGCCAAGATTATGGAATCGGTGCTACCGAGATTCACAAAATCAGATCAACCCTAGGCTTCGGTGGAACCGATATTTTGAGGTTGGTACACCGAGATTGCACTGGGGAGGTTTGGAAGTCAGCTCTTAATGAAACGGAACTCCGAGTGCTCCTCACACAGAGGGTTCGAGAAGTGCTTGCTCAAATTTTGTGATTAAGCATGAATAGAATTTGAGACGAGAAAGCATAGATAGCTAGAGGGAGGTACTTAGGCATTCTTGCATATCCAATTGGCCAAAGAAAAATGAAAGCCAAATAACAACAATTGGATATCCTCGAATGAGAAAAGATATGCATATCAACATGCTCACCCAATAAATTTTCAAATGAAATATGACAAACATCCAAAACCACTCTAGAATCTACCAAGCACTTTGGAGATGACGGAGTCATCTATATATGAGTATATTGACTAAGGACCCAAGTAAGAATACTTGATCATAGGTCATACTCATCGTTTAAGCACAAGTGGGGTTTCCACTTTTACATAAAAGCATTTAATGTGTTCACATCTTTAAGAGATGCTTTAACTCAAGTCTTAGAGTAAAGCTCCCCCTAGATGTGACATCCCCCCTAAGAGGGATAAACTAACCTTGGGTTTGTCATAGAAGACTTCATGTGGGTGAGGTAGTAGTGGATGCTCATTGTTAATGAAGATCATATTGAGTTGGGAGCAATCCTCGTTGTTTTCTTACTCTTCTCACCTACATGGGTTAGTCCCACACAAGAGACAAATACAAGGATATCTATGGACATGGAGTGCAATGTATACATGATGATGTCCATGGATTCATTAATTACCTTGTCCCTTGCTTACCTTTGAGGGAATGTGTGACTCCTTGAACTATTGCATAAAGTTGGAGTTGATTGCAAATAGTCGTTGCCAATAATGAATCTGAGTGAATTTCATTGGCGGAGTCACCCCTCAAAAAATTCTCTAGTTCTTCTTCTTGGGACCCACATCAAGTTGATGGGAATCCTTGGGGTTGAAGTAGCACTAGTTGAAGTAGAACTTGGAGTAGCCTTGGGAACCCACTTGACCATGGCTTGGGACCCTTCTTCATATGCGTCAATCTCCTCTTGAAGCTTGTCCTTGCCCTTGAGCATGTGGTCTTATGGTGGAAGGTCATCTTGAGCTTTTGTTCCCTTGGGAAGAGTATGTTCATACTTCTCCTTTTGGGGAACAAACTTCGGCTTGGGGTATTGACCTTCTTCCCATTCAACTCCATTGCCGTTGAAGTAGCCAATGCCTTGGTTCTTCCGGTATCCTCCATGCTTGCATACAATCTCCTCGAATTGCTTACATCCGGCAAGACTTTTGTAGATACCTTTTTCTATAATCCCTTTCAATAGATCATTTTCTTTCTCAAGTGTAACTTGGCTAAGAGAACCATTAGTAGAATCAATAGAACTACTAGAAGCAATATCATTAGATTTATCATTTTTATTGCTACTAGTTGAAGAACCTTTCTTGCCTTTGTTACTAGTTTGCTTAGTCTTAACTTGTGGAATAAATGTAGACAAGAGTAGTCGTTTGGCTAGATAAGAAGAAGTCTTCTTTTGGAGATCGTCATTGATAGATTTAAGAAACTCATGTTCTTGCTCCAAATTGAGCTTCTCGAAGCGTAGCTTCTCATGAGTTCTTACAAGCTATCTATGATCTTCTAGAGTAGATTCATGGGCTCACTTAAGAGTGTTTAATTCTTTAGTTAGTCGCTCTATTTCCTTCTTATCATCATCACACGACTTATCTTGACTAGCATGATCATTATCTAGCTCATTTTGACTAATATCACTAGTTTTGTCAAATAGCAAGTCATCATCTCCAAGTAAGTCATCCTCATCAATATTGAAGTCAATGTATTCGGGGTGTAATACCTCGGGGCCTTTAGCCATGAAGCAACTTCCACTCCCTTCATTTGGTGAATCAAATATGTCATAGGAGTTGGAGGAAACGAGTGCAAGTCCGGCAACGCCTTCATCTTGACTATAGTCGGAGTCGGAGTGATAGCTTCTCTCGGAGTGATTGTCGAATTCGGAGCCGAAAACCCATTCACCAACATGAGCTTGATGTCTTATTCTTGTGTAGATCTTGGTGTACTTGTCCTTCTTCTCCGAGTCCCTGCTTCTCCTAGAGGGTCTTCGTTCATAACGATCATCTCTACTCCTTCTCTCTCTTCGAGGTGACTCATCTCTTGAGCTCTTTCTTCTAGGTGACTCTTCTCTTCTTTTGTGGGGGGTCATGCACTCATTGGAGTAGTGTTCGGGCCTTCCACAATTGTAACAATTCCGGTCACGACTAGATGAACGTTGCTCTTCATATCTTGAATTGGAGCTTCTTTCTTTACCTCTACTCTTGTAGAACTTGTTGAATTTCTTGACCATGAGGCATATCTCTTCATTGGTTACAAGGTTGTCACTTGCTGTAGCGGGAGTGTCACTTGTAGCTTTGTATGTACCGCTTGACTTGGTGTGAAGTTCTTCTTTGTCCTTGAGTGACATCTCATGAGCAACAATCCTTCGAATGACTTCCGTGGGCTTGAGATCTTTGTAGTTTGGCATCATTTGGATCAATGTGCACACGGTGTCGTATTTTCCATCCAAGGCTCTAAGGATCTTCTTGATGATGAATTTGTCGGTCATTTCTTCGCTTCCTAAGCCGGCAATCTCATTGGTGATGAGAGCAAGCCTAGAGTACATTTTGGCGACTCCTTCACCATCCTTCATCTTGAACTTGTCAAGTTGACTTTGTAGCACATCCAACATAGATTCCCTGATGGATTCGGTACCTTCATGCATATCAACCAAAGTATCCCAAATTTCCTTTGCATTCTCAAGACGGCTAATCTTGTTGAATTCTTCAGGGCATAGGCAGTTGAATAGAATGTCACATGCTTGAGCATTGTATGGCAACATCTTCAATTCTTCCGCGACCGCTTCACGATCTGGTTCCTTTCCATCACCAAAGAATTCACCTTGCAAGCCAACACGAACAATAGCCCATACGACGGGGTTATGACCATGAATATGCATTTTCATCTTATGCTTCCAACTAGCAAAGTTTGTACCATCAAAATATGGACCTCTAAGGTGATAATTTCCCTCGCTAGACGCCATACTCTCCTAGGTTGTGAGACCAATGCAATGGAGACCAAAGCTCTGATACCACTTGTAGGATCGAAAGTAGGTCTAGAGGGGGGTGATTAGATGACTTGACCAAATAAAAATCTAACATTTTTACCAATTTTAGTTGTTGGTAGATTTTAGCAATTGTAGCAAGTCAAGTTCACCCTACACATGCATGTCTACGAGTATAGCAGCGAAAAGTAAAGACACGCAAATGTAAGAGGGTAGGGATAGGAAGATCAAACGCAATTTCGAGACACGAAGATTTTTCCCGTGGTTCTGATAGGTGGTGCTATCGTACGTCCACGTTTATGGAGACTTCAACCCACGGAGGGTAACGGTCACGAGAGTCCATGGAGGGCTCCACCCACGAAGGGTCCACGAAGTAGCAGCCTCATATATTCCATGATGGCCTATGTCCACGGAGGACTAGCCTTACCCGGTGTAGATCTTCACGAAGTAGGCGATCTCCTTGCCCTTTTCAAACTCTTGGTTCAACTCCACAATCAAGAAGAAGGAGGCTCCCAAGCGACACCTAACCAATCTAGGAGGCACCACCCTCGAAAAGGTAATTTGCTCTTGTGCTTCAAAAGATAGTCTCCTCAACACTCAATCACTCTCTCATAGGTTTGGCATGGGTAGAAGAGATTGATTGGATGGAAAGAAACTTGGGGGGGGGCTAGAAATGAAGATCCATATGGTTGGAGTGGATGATCTTGACCTCAACACAAGGGTGGGTGGTTCTCTCTCGGAAAATTGGATATGGAAAGTGGGTGTGTGTTCTTAGTGCTTCTCTGCCGAGTGAGTGGTGGTGGAGGGGTATATATAGGCTTCTCAAAAAATCCAATCATTACAACATTATTGCCCAACTCGGTGAAACCGAAGTGAAAACTCGGTTGCACCGACTAGTACAAAATGTGGCAACTTTGGCGTTTTCGGTGAGACCGATATATGAATCTCGGTGGTACCGATATAGGTGACCTAGGCAGTTACCAAATCTCGGTGAGACCGATTCCTCAAACTTGGTGGGACCGATTTAAAGAAATTGGTTAACAGAGAGTTGATCCAACACTCGGTGAGACCGATTCTCAAAACTCAGTGGGACCGATTCTTGAAAATGGCTAACAGAGAGTTGGTCACTGATTTCGGTGGCACCGAAAGGAATGTTGGTAGTACCGAGATGCTAGGGTTTGGTTTGGCTTCTGTCTAGGGTAAACTCGGTGGATCCGAATAGGAAGTTGGTGTCACCGAATTTAGACGTTTGGCTTTGGAGAGAAGATATGTGTGGGAAAGTGGGTGAGTATTTTTGGTGGCTAATCTCTAAGCACTTGAGCAACCAGATCATCATATTTACCTCATCCCCTTTTAATATTATTGGCTTTCCTATGGACTCAAAGTGATTTCTCACAAAATGTAAAATGTAGAGTCCTTATTCTTGAAGCATGGCCAATCCTATTCACTCCTTTCCTTGGTGAGGTTCTCCACACAATCCTTAGCCAACCCCATCATTGAACTTTTTCCCGAGATACACTTGGTGGAAACATTAGTCCAATGAAATATATGTTGATATCAATTACCAAAACCACCTAGGGAGAAGTTGTGCTTTCAAAGGTACACCGTGAAGAGGGAAACTGCCGAAAACTGGACTTCTGGACCCGAAAACGAAGAAAAAGGGTGAAAAATCACTGGACTCTAAATGACCTAAAATTTCACGGAGAATTTTTACGGAATATTCAAGAATTATTGGTCCAAAAATATACCGGAGGGGGGCCACCTACTGGCCACGAGCCAACAGGGCACGACCACCCCCCTAGTCGCGCCCTTTTGCCTCGTGGGGGCCCAGCAGGTCTCCCGACCCCCCTATTCTCCTATATGGTGTGTTTTAACCTAGAAAAAATCATAATCAAACTTTCGGGATGAAGCACCGCCGTCTCGAGGTGGAAACCTGGGCAGAGGCCCTTTTGCTCTCCGGTAGAGAGATTCTGCTGGGGAAATTCCTCTTCGGGAGGGGGAGATCGAAGCCATCGTCATCACCAACGCTTCCTCCTTCATGGGAGGACCAATATTCATCAACATCTTCACCAGCACCATCTCATCTCCAATCCTAGTTCATCTCTTGTATTCAATCTTTGTCTCAAAACCTCAGATTGGTACCTATGGGTTACTAGTTGTGTTGATTACATCTCGTAGTTGATGCTTGTTGGATTACTTGGTGGAAGATATTATGTTCAGATCCTTGATCACCATTATTACACCTCTGATCTTGAACATGTTGATGAGGTGTGAGCAGTTAATATTGTTCCTGAGGACATGGGAGAAGTCTTGTTATAAGTAATCATGTGAAGTTGGTATTCGTTCGATATTTTGATGATGTGTATGTTGTTGCTTCTCTTAGTGGTGTCGCGTGAACGTCGACTAAACAACACCTCACCATGTTATGGGCCTAAGGGAAGGCATTGTGGAGTAAAAAATAGATGATGGGTTGCTAGAGTGACAGAAGCTTAAACCCTAGTTTATGTGTTACTTCGTAAGGGGCTGATTTGGACCCACACGTTTCATGCTATGGTTAGATTTATCTTAATTCTTCTTTCGTAGTTGTGGATTCTTGCGAGAGGGGGTAATCATAAGTGTGTTTCTTGTTCAAGTAAGAACATCACCTTAGCACCGGTCCACCCACATATCAAATTATCAAAGTAACGAACGCGAATCAACTCAACATGATGAACATGACTAGACAATAATTCCCATGTGTCCTCGGGGGCACTTGCCTTATGTAAGAGTACTTTATGGCCCATCCTTTGCTATAAAAAGGATTGGGCTATCTTGCTACACACTTTTTACTATTTTTACTTATCACTTGTTATGAATTACCTCGTTACAAAACTATCTATCACTGCTACTTACAACATTTGCAGAGAATACCTTGCTGAAACCCGCTTGTCATTTCCTTTCGCTTCTCGTTGGGTTTGACACTCTTACTTATCGAAAGGACTATGATTGATCCCCTATACTTGTGGGTCATCATGCCTCATCAAGTAGACATATCCATATCTACTAAAGTCGTCGATAAAAGTCACAAAGTATTGGAAACCACCTCTAGCTGTCGTGCTCATTGGTCCACATACATCACTATGTATAAGTTCCAATAGCTCAGACGCCCTCTCGCAACTCTTTGCAAAAGGATTCTTAGTCATCTTGCCGAGTAGGCAGGACTCGCATGTCTCGAATGATTCAAAATCAAATGAAGTTAGAATTCCATCATCATGGAGCTTCTTCATGCGCTTTTGACTAATGTGTCCTAGTCAGCAATGCCAGATGTAAGTCGGATTTATCTTTTTAGGCTTATGCCTCTTGACATTTATGTTATAGACCGTTTCACCTTCAAGATCTAAAATAAATAACCCGTTCACAACAGGTGCAAAGCCATAAAACATTTCAGTCAAGTAAATAGAACAACCATTGTCCTTAATACTGAATTCATAACCTTGCCTCATCAAACATGAGGCCGCAATACTGTTTTGACTTAATGCATGAATATAATAACAATTATCAAGTTCCATTACAAATCCTGAAGGTAAATTAAGTTGCATGGTGCCGACGGCTAATGGAGCAACTCTTGCTTTATTCCCGACGCGTATGTCAACTTCTACTCTTGTAACATTCCTAGTCCTTCTTAGCTCCTGCATCTAGTTGCATATGTGAACAACCGATCCGGTATCATATACCCAAGAGCTACTAGAAATATCAGCAAGAAAAAGGTCTATAACATATACAACAAGTGTACCTGAAGAAGAAGTCACACTTCCAGTCTTCTTGCCTATCTAGGCAAGACACTTGCTGCAGTTCCTCTTCCAGTGACCAGTTTCCTTGAAGTGAAAGCAAATGGTCCCCGTGTTTGGTACGAACTTGGGCACAACGGCAATAGTAGGAGTTACCTCCTTGCCCTTTGCCTTAGTCTTTTTCGTTGGACCAGCTCTTCTTGAACTTTGTCGTGTTCTGCACCATCAACACTTGATGTGTGCGTGTCTTGATATCCTGCTCTGCCACTTTTAGCATCCCATGCAATTCAGTGAGCTTCTTTTCCATGTCGTGCATATGGTAGTTCGAGATGAACGTCCCGTAGCTGGTGGGAAGAGAAGCCAGAATTGTATCCGTGGACAATTCGTCCTCAAGTGGGAAGCCTAACCGATCCAAAGCTTGCATGTATCCGATCATCTTGATCACATGCGGGCTCAGTGGATCACCCTCTTTCAGCTTACAATCCATCAAGGATCGCCAGACGTTGAACCTTTCGGTCCTTACCTGCATCTGAAACATGCTCTTGAGGTTCTCGATCATACCGAAAGCCTCAACGTTTTCGAAATGCTGCTGCAGATTGGGCTCCATACAAGCCAACATGAGACAGCTGATCTCGCTTGATTCATCAACGAGTTTCTGGTGGGCATTCCTGGCTGTGGCATTAGCATTCTCGGTAGGTTCCTCTGGTAGGGGTTCCTCTAGAACATGTTCCTTTTTATCATGCCTGAGAACAATTCTCAGATTTCTATACCAGGTGGTAAAGTTTGTTCCATTCAGTTTATCCTTTTCCAGGATTGATTTCAATGAAAAACTGGGTTGAGCAAGTGGTGCGATTGATCTACAACAGAAATATGCAAAACACTAAGACATGCATTCATAAAGAGTAATTCAAATTAAACATTTTAATAAGAACATTACTCCCACTAAATTCAACATCCCTCCGTTGATTCTTAGTGATTCAAGATCCAAGATCCACATGTCAACTAGTGACCTTTTGCATCACCGCTAGAAGACTAGATCACTCGGTAAGCAACACTTGCTAATCGTATCTCTATACGACTCTTGTTTGTTGGGGACATCTCATGTGACGCCAACTCTTATGCGTCGAGGCCCAAAACTGTTTTGATAGCCATGACAAGTTAACCAATGCTTCGCTCGTAAGTGTCTGACATAAACACACCACGATAAGGAGAATTAGCAGCACCCTAATTTTATAGGCCCACCACTATAAATACTTAACATGTGATGGTGCAGCAATTGGGGAGGCAATTTTACTTGAAATTCTTTGAGGGATCACCCTACTTAAAACATCTATAGAAGGGCGCATAAAAGGGATAAACTTTCACATGCAGTTTATATATGTGTGATATGGTATAGCCCCTTTCATTAACGCATGGTGATCTCCATCTCCACGTGCGCTGCATGCCCATGGTGATCTCCATCTCCATGCATGGTTGCCCTTGTGGTGATCTCCAACTCCACACATGGTTGCCCTTGTGGTGATCTCCACGATGTCAACCGCCAAGTGTTACATAAGATACTATGCTATTACAAACTAATAGCTATGAGAGTAAATTACATTACAAGGCATCTCATGTTGACACGCGGGTCTTTAGTACAATAATGGCACAACCATATGGCTCCAGCCGATTTCCACACTCACGACACACAGGTCATGATATAATAATTTACAAGCAACATTCATGGGCTATACCAAATCACAAGCATTCCCTGCAAAAACAAGTCAGATGTTCTACCGCCGAAAATAAAACCATCTGAAAATCTATTTTCCAAGAGGATTTTGACCTTGAAAAGTTCGCCGAAATCGCTAAAGCACTAAAGGTCGAATGCATCTTTTCGTTCCCTTCAGTTTGACAGGTCGTGGAGCGAAAACGGAGTTCGTATGCAAAAGTTATGCCCGTTTTACCGAGACTGCTCCAACAGATTTCAGCACTGCGGAAATCACATTTCCACGGTGTCGATCTTTGTCCCAGTTCAATCTCATCGATCTTTGCGTGCTGCATCTAGATTTACGTTCCATTGTCTACCCCAATGGCGGAAACCGACTGGTAGGGGTAATTCGTGTCACGGCCTCTGCATCACGATCACGGAAACAAGATCACGAAATCAACCTTCAACACTGACGTGCACGACCGATCTCATCGACTCGCACCTGAACCGATCTACATATCTCATATGCAAATCACCGAATCTATCACCACACAGCGGAGGCTCTGATACCACTATCTGAACACGCGGTAAGCTAAGCTAGCGCCAAATAAAAATTTCTACCGCACACCCAAGAACATGCTGCTGGAAATAGATCACGGGATCGGGTTTATCACTAGACGCGCAGTCACCGCAGCGGAAGTAGAGCTGGTGATGCGTGTAGTCGATCAGCCGATTTGTCTCCTCCTCTTGTAGTTGATCTCCCACGAGCAGCGATCTCCCACGAACAGCTCCTCGCGGATCCCTCAAACGGTTCGTCCAAGCACCACAGATGCGATGCCTCCAAGGTATCCACACGTACGGGGGCAGCGTCGGGCGGCAGACTGCTACGTCTGATCGCACGGCATGGAAGTGTGGGGAGTGGCGGTGGCTGTCGAGGCTAGAAAAAGATCAACCCTGAAAGGTGCGCCCAATCCCCTTTATATAGACCTCCAAGGTGGGCTCAACACTTGAGGCCCACGACGATTCTAGTCCCATTTTCCATTCGGATCCAATCCGAATGGGCTGCAATCCCTTAAGTGTGCGACCCTATAGGTTCACGTACATGGACAGAACCCGAGTCGATAGTCGGTAGCGGCTTCTAGCAGAACGTGCCAAATCCCATGTGTGCGCAAAGTCGCTAGACGAACCTCGACAATGTGTCATATACAACATTCCTTTTGCCTCATGATATATATTGTCGAGCTCAAGGCGAGTACTTGTCACATTTGTTGTAGCTCGATATCTCTTCTCGAAACCATGATGGAGATTCCCGAATTGGGTTAACACTTAACCCATGTCGCATGGCCATGCTTTCTGAATATGATCACTCGAGAGGGCCTAGAGAATATCTCTCCTTACGGAGGGGCAAATCCGATCTTGGTCAACCATGTCTCGCGGCATGTCTCACGACTCACCCAAAAGCTACCTTTATAACTACCCAGTTACGGAGTAGCGTTTGATAGACCCTAATTAAGTCGATCCTCATCCCGAGAACATGCGAGGACCTCAGGTCTAGGACATGGCATATGCATTGTACTTGAGACTCACAGATGACAATATCTCGCTATGTCTCAAAGTGGGTATGTCCGACTCGGTGATCTCAATCCCTGAGTCCATAGTTTAGCATCTTTATGCACATGACTTGTGAAACATAGTCATCAACTAAATCGTATACTAGTAAAGGATATGTGTCCGCATAACCTTAACAACTAGGGACTATTAGAATAATCATCATACAATATATAGTCTCACAAATAAGTCACATACTTATTGATACAGATCACTGATGACGTTCAAGGACAATACAAAATACTCATAAATACATAGGAAATGAATCATCACATGATTGCCTCTAGGGCATATCTCCAACAATCAGGGCAAGCACTTTTATGATGCCATCGCTCTCCACAGTTGTAGCAGATCACATCTGCATACACCTCAGTGTTGCCAGCTTGAGATTTCCCTGCATCAGCTGCATTGCCCCTAGGCATAGCCCCCATATTTGTTGGCTTCTTTGGTTGCTTCTGAAAGTTTTTGCTCCCCTGTCTCCTGGGGTTTTGTTGATTACTACCCCGAGCAAAGATCTGTTGCCCCTGGTCCTGATTCCCCCATGGCCCAATGGGTGGGGCGATCTGCCATTGCCCTGGCCCTTGTGAGAAGGGGAAAGGCCCAGGGAATTGTTGAAAACCCGATAGCGGCGGATCTCTCTGGTACCCAAAGCTCTACATAGGACCAAAACCAAAATGACACTCCCGGTCTCATCTGCTGATTAAACTGAGGGTTTTGCGTTTGCTGGAATTGTTGTTGATGCGCCATCTCTTGGAACCGAGGACTACTGCTGTCCTGTCTCCCTCTCCCCCTGCTTCTTCCTTTCCCTTCCATTAGTCTAGAAAACGAAGCGAAATCTGAATTTATGGGGGTTTCTGAGAATTGCAGCATAGAGAACAGGAGGTTGGATTCAGATTTCAGTGCAGGCCAGCAGTCTTCTGTGAACGATCTATCTGCAATTAGCTATTTCTGGATCCAGACTAAACAACTGATTTTGTTCTTGTGGTCGCCGGCGGGCGGCTGAGGCTGGGGGGGAGGTGGGAGAGGGGAACCCCAGGCCCTCTCAATATAGTCATCCCACTCCCCAACCCTAGGAGAAGCGTAAAGTTGGAAGCCGTCTTCAGAGCTACTTTTTGCCTTCTCCTTTCCACTATGGACAGAGTGTTCAAAAGTGCCTCCCTCCTTTTCAGCTTAACCTCTGGGCGACTGAATTTCCCTGTTAAACAGCACCCTCCTCGCTCCTCTAGTATGAAGCTTCCAAACGGGCAAACAATGGGCTCCTGGTGCATCTATGATGATTATGGGTGAAATTTGTTGTATCTGCCAGAGAATCCCTCCAAAGTCCTCTAGCAACATCCCTACCACACTGTCTCACAAAGCATTGCATGCTGCCAGCTAGGATTTGACCGTCGTCCTTAGCATTTCTCACTAGAGAGCATCCTCCTTCATCCAGGTCCCGGGGTGTGGAAGGATAGGAACTGGGCTCTGGACGATGCATCTTGCCAGTAATCTCCAAATCAGAAATCACATGATCACTGAAACCTGACTATTCTCGACATCCAGTATCTGAATCATCCTGGTAGATGTGCGGGCTGGGCGAGGCAGGGACTGAGCACCTGTAAGCTCTGTTCCTTCGCAGGATCAAATCCTCAGCAGGCGGTGTGGTTTCTCCTTTTGCACATACTGAATCTCTTCTCGAGCTAATCATAGGTCCAATCAATCTGTGGCAGGCTGTGGGGACAGGTATGGCAGCAGATCCACGGGCTCTGGATCCGGTGGTGTCCTGGTCGGCATCAATCCAAAGATGCATTCCCATCTCGCCCCTCGCCAGGTATCCTCCGATTTGCTCTCCTGCTTTGCCCAACGAACAAAATCAATCGAAGGAGCGGACGGGTGCGGCATCCTGCGCTTCTCCTCCATGGATCCCTCGAAGTAAATCCTTCTCGTTAGGTTCAACAGCTCTCGATCAGCATGGTCCTTGTACGACTGCAACAACCTCTGTTCCCTGGGGCTCGGATCCCTTGAGATCTCCTCCTCTTCCAGCTCACTCAACTCCCTGACACACATCGACCACGAGAGAGAGAGAGAGAGAGAGAGAGAGAGAGAGAGTCGTTGCGGATCCGCATCACCCCCCCCCCCCCCCCCCCCCCTCTCTCTCTCTCTCTCTCTCTAGCACTTCTCTCGTGTTTCCGCCAGGGTCGCCGGTGCGACGGATCCGATCAGCTGAAGCATATTGGGGAACGCCTGATAGATGAAGGGGAGGGGCATCCTGTAGCCCCCCTCCCTCCCCTCACCGGCGAGACCGTGGATCTGGGAGTGTGGGCCATGGAGGTGGTGGCTAGCTCACGCGCCGTGAGCGGCGGACGGATCTACGGCGGAGGTGGGGGGCGGCGAGGTCATGAGGGTGGGGGGCGGCGGGGTCGCGAGGGTGGGCATGGATCGTGAGGGTGTCAAGAAGAAGAAAAAAAAGTGTACCATGGAAAGGCTCGGCCCAATTAAGCTATTGTCATTCTAGGCCTTACCATGTTCTCGGGCCGAAGTGAGGCCGAGCCAAGACCCAAACTCACTGCCGCCGTCGGCTAAGACTAGTTTAGGCCCATTCTTTTTTTAAGCCCAACCAAAACTCGATCCTGTTCGCCTCGCCGGGTCTCCCATGCCGCCGGCGAGGAGCCCGGCCGCCGGCCTGCGGCGGCGAGGACCTCGAAGCGGCGACGCAGCGGTCCGAGGGGACGACGCGACGGCAACCTGTGGCTCGATCGGCGGTAGGCGCGTGCTCGGGGACGGGCTTGGCGAAGACAGGCGCAAGATCGGTTGATCAGACCGACGGCGACGCTGTACGCGCCATGGCGGGGACGACGCGCCGATCGTAGTGGATGGCGACGTTGTCGGTGGTGTCCCGGGCGATGACGACGAAGACGGACCGGCAATGGAGACCACGCAGGCGAGCGGCCGGCAGCGACACACGAAGGCGTCCCTTGGGCGGCGCGTCCAGCCTTGCCACGCGGTTGATGACGAAGTGGCCGGTGTAGAGTCGACGCCGGTGTCGGAGTAGAGGCACGGTGGTCGACGACGGCGGCGGGCGACGCAAACCGATCTTAGATCGGAAAACCAAAAAGAAAACGCCGATCAAGGTAACCAGCGGAAGAGAGAAAACCCCAGATCAAGAGATCGGGGAAAAGACTCTCTAGGGCAGCCGGTCAACACGACCGGCGGACGAACCCTAGGTACGGGTAGCGCGGCCCCTGGCGTCGGTCATGGAGACCGACCGCCCCGGGGGCGGCGCGCGATGCGGAAGCGGCGGGGGCGGCTAGGTCTAGAAACTCGCGGCAGATACCGCCTTCCTCCATCAGTTCGGACTTTTGGAGCAACTGGCTGGAGCATGAATTCAATATGGTATCCGAGCCAAGAGGTCTTGAGTTCAAGATCCTGCCAACGCAGTATTAAAAATAAACGATTATGCGGCCTACATTGATCCTACGTCTAAGGACTAAAATAGCCTAGACGTGAGGGGGAGTGTTGAAATATATTGCCCGCCTCCCTCCATCAGTTCGGACTTTGGAGCAACTGGCTGGAGCATGAATTCAATAGCTTTGCTGGGTCTACTAAGCAAGGTAGTAGTATCGTATGTGGATACGATAGATATGTGATTGGTTTCCTGTACTGTTGAATGTGTTGAAATTTACATATGTAACTGTGCGAATGTCATCTTGTAGTGTGGTCATGTTGGGGCATGGTCAGTTATTACGTTTGTTACTGCATAATAATGATCATAATGCTATAAGAGGAAATTGGGTCGATGCATACCTTAAGTGCAGCTTCTTGGTTCAGATTTATCTGTTTGTCTAGGTGTAGTGTATTCAGTCATTTCAGTGACCCCTTAAATATGCTATTACACGTTGATATATGTTCAATGCTTTGTTGTAGGATTTGTGGGTGATTCTTTGAATCGAAACATGTTTGTCTCATTGGTCTGCATGCTCAGGGGAGTGAGCGGAGAGGTTCACAAGTGGCGTCCAGCAGGGGCAGACCGAGGTTTCACATTCCTACACTACAATCTCACCGTCGCATACCACAGAACTAATCTTTTGGTACGCTATGGCAGGTAAGGAGTGCCATTTGTATTGGTACCAAAATTTAGTTCTTTGGAGATGGGTTTAACTTCTATTGTTATGCGTTGTGTAAAAATTATATATCCGCAACGTGGGTCATTGCTTTCAGTTTTGGACTAGTTCTAACTTGGTAGTATTGCAATGCTTCCAGTAGACCATTCTTGCTACCTGATTTTGAAAGAATTAAGGTTACTATTGAAACATTTTGATTAACCTATTGATGGTAATGATGGAGAAGGATATGCGGTGTTATCTGTTATCTCACTATTGTCATTAGATATGTTATATTTCCTGGCTTCTTTTGCTAACTATTTTTATGTGCTGAGCTAGACGAATCTATGACCACTCTAGCACATATAAAGGGCAAGATAACCAAGCTATTTCCTGAAACTTGTTTTTTGTGTGCATTCGTATTTCGTGTTACTGGGCTCACCCCCCTCTACTTTATACAGGTGGTGGTCCTCTTCAAAGTTTGATCCAACACAGTCACCGATGCTCTTCTTTGAGAAAGGGAAGCCGATCATACCTCCTTTACTGCCACCTGAAGGACTGGATTTGACTCTTAAACAAATGGTATGCCTGTGTTTATCTCTTAAGTTTTTCTGAAAATTCCTGTTTAGTGTTCCTTGCCTGATAACGCTGAATCAGACTGTCTGTACAACCGGAAATGCCGGAAGTTATGCCCTCGTCTGTTCGGGTTCACTTAAACCTTAAATGAGCGTTTTGCCGATAACAACCAGGAAAACATCATCGTATACGAGCAGCAGGCAAGGGATCAAACTCAGGACCTCTCACCACCATTCACGCAGGCATGGGATGCCCAGCACCTGCTGGGCTGCAGTTCATTTGTGACTAATTCACCATGTATAACTGCTATGATGTGTTTCCAAGTGTATAAGTGGTGATCCATTCATGACCAGTTCATTCACTGAAAGAGGTGGATATACTTAAAACAGCTGTCTTGCAATGAAACACAAAGCTTTTGCGTTTTCATGAGAAAAAAATTGGGTTGCTTTTGACTTGAATATTTTCACACTGCATTATGTCTGAATGACTCGTCTAAATATCCCCTGAACTCAGCAAAGAAGGAAAATATCTGCCTTGCTGTTTAATATCATCATGATATTCAACTTTCACTCTGACACTATGAATAAACAATTTTCATCAGATAACATTTGTGAACAAAGCAATGAGACCCAATGGATTGAAATTCTTCAGCACTCAATCGCCTAGGCATTTTGAAGGTGGTGATTGGAATGAAAGTGGATCTTGTCAACGTGACCAACCCTTGTCCTCTGAAGAGGTAATGAAACAACAGTGCGTTGATACTTGGATTGTGCGTTTTCATCTTCTGCTGCAAGCTTCCATTGTCTTCCCCTTTTTCTTCGAAATCGTACATATTATTGTTACACTCCTTTTAGTATGTTCGGTTGTTGGTAGTCTTAATGTGATAAATGACAGAAGTTGTTTAAACCAGAACTCACAGTTGTAATATGGAGTGAAACAAATGTTCTAACAAGGGGATACTAGGACTGCACCGTAGTCTTGTTTGCCAAAAGCATATGCATGTCTATATGTTAGGTTGTTAAAGTAGTTGTAAGGCCATAAGCCATCGCACTCATGAGATTTGTGTATCTGAACAAGGGCGCTGTCTGTTTCACCCCAAAATAAAGAAACATGAATTTGATTCCTCTGGTTGCCTGACATTGAACCTTTCCATGAAGTACTCTAATCGATTTCAGTCACTTTCAACAGAACAAAAACTGCTTTGTAAAAAAATTCTATGTGCACTTTTATATGATTTTGCCATCTGAAGCGCAAACGGCTCGACTAAAAAGAACTAACATCCGTATGACATCAAAAAGAGTTGCACTTGTCAACATATCTCCTCTGTGGACTGTGATCATCAATGCCTTGGATGGATTCCAATGTAGCGTAGCATTTGCACCTGAAATGCACAGTTTTTTCCCCCCCAGAAAATATGCAGTAACTGGCAGACAATCTGATCTTTGTATATTTATTTACCTCTGCTGGAATCACACTTTCCTGCTGAACATGCAATCAATCTCTTGAAAGTTACTGAATGTGTTTATATTTCAGTATTGCTGCAATATTATGTTTTTCCCTTTGGTCTGAATACGAAATATTGGGCTGTACTGGAAGCTTGGTGATTGTTTGGAGCTTGGAGTTTTGAGATTAATGTGTTGAGCAAAACTGGTGTAGGTCAAAGAATTTTTCTCCTTGGACAACAACGGCACAAGCACAAACGTAGAAGTGCGCTTGGTAAACCAGCACTTGATGAAGGCTCTGGAGCAGTCTACCTTCAGAGTTTTGAACGTCACTCACATGAGCGAATTCAGAGCTGATGCTCATCCAGCGACAACCGGAGGAAAGAAGCACGACGACTGCATGCATTGGTGTTTACCAGGACCAACCGATGCATGGAACGATTTGCTAGCGGCAAGTCTTGCGGCGATTCAGGGCTAGCCTTTCCCCAATTTTTTTCTTGGGGTATGAATACGATGGAGCATTATTCATTGGCACAGAAGAGATTTCCTCCGAATACCAAACTGTAGATTTAACCCACTATTGGAGCTTTATCGACGTGTACTCCTGAAGCCTAGAATAGCTTAATCGGATTTGTTTGTTGGACGATCTAACAGAGTGAAGTTTTCTCCCACATAGACTTGTCATTCCATGTCAAACCGACAGTGAAATGCACACTGTATTATTTTGTGCAAGATCTGATGGGAAATTATGTTGTTGTGGCTATACAGATACATTGACTTTTGCCTGTCATGTTGATGTTTGGTTTCCACGCGTCACCTCATTCGGCGAGGCTGTGTGGAACGACGCCCGCCGGCCGCTGGGTGTGGAGGCAGTCGGTTAGGGCTTGGGTAGGTCGTGGGGAGGAGGAACAGTCGTGCGAACGCAGAATTTTTTTCAGGTAGGCAGTCCCATATTTTCGGCATGCTTGCATGACCCCTGACATCGTGAAGCTCAGGCAAACTTTCCTTTCCCTCAACAAGACCTGATTTGTTTACTTATTTCAGACATTGAAGTATACCTGATCTCTTTGCTGATTATATACATGTACGGGTGCAATTATTAGATGATTAGCACACGCTGATTAGTCATCTCCTCCCCCTACGTGCAACCCATTTACAATCTCCTTCATGTATTGCTCCTCACGTCGTCTCAAGCAACGTGCTCGCGTGTACGACGAAAGTAATCAAACCAGCTCCCGCGCAAAACTATATAACCAGCACTGGAACCAATCTCAGGTCAATCCATCTCTCCACACTTCATTTCTCGGACGAGCTAGCACGATGAGGACGGCGTCGTCGCTTCTCTCCTTCCTCGCCGTCTCAGCGTTTATCCTGGCCCCCATGGCGATGGCGGACGGCTACAGCCAGCCGCAAGACTACCAGCCGCCGGCCTACAGGAAGCCCGCGGACGGCCTTGTCGCCGGATACTACGGCAAGTCGTGCCCCGACATGGAGGGCATCGTCCAGAGGGCCGTCAAGAAGGCCTTCGCCGCAGACTACACCATCGCCGCTGGCCTCATCCGCCTCTTCTTCCACGACTTTGCCGTCGGGGTATGCATGCATGCAAGAATTATCATACTCCACAGATGATCAACCTGCACTGTGCTAATTGAATTCACTGTGCTAATTTGATCGATAATCAGGGGTGCGACGCGTCGGTCCTGATAGACGCGCCGGGGAGCGAGAAGTACGCCGCGGCGAGCAAGACGCTCCGGGGCTTCGAGCTAATCGAGGCCATCAAGACGGAGCTGGAGGCCAAGTGCCCCAAGACCGTCTCCTGCGCCGACATCCTCACCGCCGCCACCCGCGACGCTAGCAGGGAGGTGGGAGTGGGTTACTGGTCGCTCCTGTACGGCCGGAAGGACGGCCGCCAGTCCCGCAAAGAGGCCGCCGACAAGTACGTGCCTATGGGCCGCGAGAGCGTCACCGACCTCGTCGCCTTCTTCGAGTCCAAGGGCCTAAACGTACGCGACCTCGTCGTCCTCTCCGGCGCGCACACCATCGGCAAGGCCAGCTGTGCCGCCGTGAAGCCGCGTCTCTGCAAGAGCAAGCCGGAGACGCTGGACGGCAAGTACGGCGACTTCCTGAGGCGCAAGTGCCGCCGCGGCGACGCGGAGCACGAGCAAGTGGAGCTCGACGGCGTGACCCCCACGGCGTTCGACAACGGCTACTACAAGAACCTGGAGCGCAGGATGGGACTCCTGGAGACGGACCAGAAGATGCTCCATGACTCCCGGACCAGGAGCTTCGTCCAGGAAATGGCCAGAGAGCCCGAGGAATTCAAGCGCCAGTTCGCCGAGTCCATGCGCTGGCTCGGCAACGTGCAGGTGCTCACCGGCAGCGAGGGCGAGGTCCGATCCAAGTGCTCCGCCGTCAACTACTGATCGATCCACATTATATACGTCGGCGAAACAACATGCGCATCTCGGTTAAGTTGTTGGTTCAGGAGCGATTTTTTGCTTGTCCTCTTGGGTTTAATTCACTTGTTTTGATTTATCTTTTTTAAACTATATATACTTTACTTGTTTGTGGTGCAAAGTCATGGCATGTGTCAGACATACTTTTGGCTCCCATTGGTTGGAGCCGAGGAATGAAACTTTTTTCAACAGTGTTTTTTTTTCTTTTCAAAATACCGAGATCCATTATAAAAGTTCCCTGGAAGCAAGCATTCCAAATATAATAAAATTAACGTGTTTTCCAGTTCTTTATTTATTTTATAGAACTTCATGGACTATAATTTCAATTAAGTATCCCTTTAGGGGATGACCGGTGCGAGGCGTCAGTTGGTTGATCGATCGGAGGCCCGATGGCCGTCTGATGTGGTGTCAGGACCGCCTGATCCTTGCTTTCCATCCTTGAAAAAAAACCTCCTCCCTTTCTTCTCCTTCATGTCTTGTCACTCTTGTACATGTCATGATTTGTCCCACTCGTAGCTTCATTGTTCGGTAACGAGGATATGACACCTTGGCCTGCCAGGTAGGCACGCATAGGATCAACCATGTCATCTACCAAGGTGTTGAGTCAGCCACTCGAGCGCATGCGCCAGTCAGGAACCGCACCAACCTAGGAGACAAGGAATCAAGAAGCTACCCGCACATGGCATGGTTTGGTTCGACCAAAGGGCGTGAACCCAAAATTATTCCGATCCAAGCCATGCAGTCCTAGCTCGACAGAGTATGTAGGGCAAGCTAGGGCCCTCTCGGTCCAGGATGGCATTCCAGAGCTATCTAGGCCCTGCTTGGCAACTGAGTAAAGATTTTCGCTTGTATTAAAATACAATGGTATTTTACCTGTCACTAATGAAAACACTGGAAATCGATTTAATTGTATGATGTTGTTTGGTAGACACCTATCTCTAAGAGCACTAAAACTCCAAAAACCACCGCGCACACCGCATGGAGGAGTTCATCACGCGGGTTGCCTTTTGGATGCTTGATATGTCTCAAAGGTATCTATGAATTTTGATTGTTTCATGTTATGTTTATGTCATTCTGGCATAGTTTTCATCATTTTTTCTATACTAACTTATTAACTCAGCGCACAATACTAGTTGCTTTTTTCTGCATGTTTTTGGATTTACAAAAAAATCGATTTTACGGAGCTCTAAAAATACCCCCAAAAATTACATAAAATAGTTTTCCTCGGGAAGCTCCCAGAGGGCTCAAGACGCACCACCGGGGCCCCCACAGCCTCCATGCGACCCACCATGCGTCTAGAGGGGCATGTGCCCCCCTGGATCTCCTCTCTACCGCCTCCCGACATCTATATTTTCCTTCCACTTCGTAAATCCTAAACATTGAGGAGTTATTTGTTTCTGATGTTGCACCTCGCTGTTCCGAGGCGAACCCATCCAATCTAGATGCCTTTCCCGACACTCTACGCTAGGGGAAAATCATCACGGTGGCCATCTCCGTCAACTTGAAAGTCACCATGATCGTCGTGAATAGTTTCCTTTGGACTAGGGGTCCATGGTAGAAGCTAGATGGTTTCTCTCCCTTGCTTCTCAATACAACGATCACTTGAGCTGCCCTACATGATTGTGATTCATCTGATGTAACCTGTTGGTGTGTTTGTTGAGGTGTGATGAATTGACACTTATGATCTGGTTTGTCCATGAATCTTTTTTAGATCTATTTGTTTTTTTCTTGCATAATTCTTGTTCATATATGCTCTCTAATCTATTTTTGTTTCTTTGTCCATGTTTGATATTTGATCTCCCAAGGGGAGTTGTGTATGATATTGGGTTCAATCTTGCAAGTAATCTATCACAATGATAGAAAGTGGAAAAGGCTTCTATTGCGTTCTGGCCACTATTGCGTAGTACCTTTGAATGGAGGGTGAAGACAATATCATCTACTTCTTGTCATCATAGTTAATGCAATAATATTTTTTTACTTAATACTTTAAGATGCATATTGGATAGCAGTCTTGGGTGAGTATTAGCTATATATACGGTTGGATAACAGTCTATAGATGTTTGGGCGTGATGCTCATATGCTAATTATGCCTTGGATACTCATAGTTATAAAACTGCAATTTAGTTGATATGCAACTGTAATTTGTTCACCTCCTTTTGGAGAGAAACCACTAGTGAACCTAAGGATCCCGGTCTATTATTCTTCCTATTTTTTCCGACCTTGATCAAACACTCTTTTTTAATTCTTTGTTTTACTATCTTGCTGCAATCAAATTTTTCCATACACTTGTGCCTTGTAGTTAGCAAACCCTCCCCTGTCGGAGGCTTTTACTATTAACTCTGTCTATCCAGTGAAATGAAACGCAAAGTCGTTTTCTTGAAAGAAAAACTAGCAAGGCTAGTGAGATTAACAACCTCGCTAGTTTCGTTAGGCGCAAGGAATTTTTATATGTGCATGTGTAGGTACTGGTCATTGGTTGTGTCACAAACTTTTACTGGTTCGATAAACCTTAAGGTCATCTACTCGAGGAAAATTGATGCTTTCTACGAACTCTTGCACTTGAGGGCCAACACCTTCCTAGTTCAAAGGGAGCAAGCCTTTTTCTGGTGTCGCTGTCGGGTGGTTTGCTTTATAGGTATACTCAATACAACTTGTCATCATTTTTGCCAAGTCTTTTTGCTACTTCTGTTGTTTGGTTTTGTCCTTTTACTATAGGTTTTGCATACATTTACTTTGCTACCTTGTTATCTACTTTTCTTAGTTATTTTTTGTTTCTTGTTATTTTCTTTTCTGCTTTCCAAAAAACACAATATTTAAATACCAGAAAATATTTACTTTTGTTTTTTTTTCTCTTTTCATGCCTAGTTCTTCAATTTCTACCACTTCTACTAAGCAAGAAGTGCTCCACTTAAAAAAATAGGTGGAGAAAGTTTAAAAGATGCTTGTTATAGGATTCGAGATTCATAGAATAAGTTTGTTTGTAATCAATCTACTATGGTGCTTATTAGGAACCTCTATATTGGTGTAACTTTATGGAATAAATATTTTCTAGACACTATAATGGGTGGTAACCTTTTGAGTAGCAATACTCTTGATGCATTCAATGCTATAAAAAGTATAGCAGGATCTCCACCCATGAACACTGATGAATATGAAGTTACTCTTAAACATTTTATGAGAAGATTAGATATATCAAAAAATAATATGCCAAGTAAACAAAAACTGAAAGAGATTGATAATTGAAGAGCAATATTTTTTCCCTCATCACATTGTTGTTTAAATCGGGTAATCCCAGAATTTCCAAGAAACCACTCTGATATTGCCACTAATGACTAATGAATACAAGAGATCGCAAAATCCTTTGGTTGATGTATTTTTACAGGAAATGTGCCTAAACATGGAAGGATATAATCATACACAAGGAAATACGAAGTTTGGTGGAAGGGGCAAATCAACAGTGGGTGCGACATGCCTAGCAGAGCGCAAGACAACACATGGCACGAACGTGCCCACTCGTACCACACGTCGTTGGCTCTAGTTGGTTCACCGACCAACTTCTATATAGGGGTCAACATCAGAATATCAACGATGAGAGTACCATTCATGAAACATCGCGAAACAGAGAACTAGAACCAATCTTCCAACCCTAGCCACTGTCGTTTCCCATCTCATATGCATAGCCGCTCGGAGCTAAATCTAGTAGATCCCTCAGTAAGGTATCCTTAGCCAAGCTACTTGGCACGATGGTAATGAAGACGGGGATTTTTACACAGGTTTGGGCTCTCGCGGAGGAGGTAATGCCGTACATTCTGCTATTTGCTTTATTGCGTTGGGGTGTATCAAGAGCACAAAGTACACAGAGATTGTAAATTGTCTATCTACGAGCATGGATTCCGGCTTATATAGTGTACCGGGGACCCTAGGGTACATGGATCCTAGTTGTCTACGTACGGGGAGGTAGAATCCTCCACGATCCCAACTTCTTGTCCTGCACACCAAGTCTTATGGAACCTTCTTGTTCTTTGCCTAGGCCGCCCAAATTGGCCCAGGATGGAACCGACGAAGGGGTTCTTAGCCCGCCCACCAGGCCGGGAGTCGATGTGGTGATATTGGCAAACGTAGTAGAAAACAAATGGTTTGCCCTACGATCAAAGATCACAGATCACCATGAATATGCATATAAGGTTAGGTCATATCGTTACCAACTTCAAGTTCAGCGAAAGAATAGTTGGTGTAGATCGTTCTTGAAGTCTCACGAGCCATCTACGACAATCTCTCGAACCAAAGACCGAAAGCATGACCTCTCTACGGATTGTATACATACATGCTTCATGATCTGGAAGAGCTTTGCCGTCCAGAGCTTTGCTTTCCAGAGCTTAGCATCACCGGAGAAATAGAAGAGGGAGGAATAGAACAACAAAGGTCTTCTACGTTATAGGGACTATTTAAAATCAATCTAGATCGAAGAACTGGACAAACTAGAGAGAATGGGGGGGGAGGCATCCAGAACCAAGGGACTTGTGTGTCTCTACCCCCCTAAAGTATATATTGTTAGAGGGGGAGTTGAGGCCGTCTTGGGGAGGAGGTCTCCCCCCTTGGTGCGCCAGCGTAGGAGGGGGAGTCCTCCTCCAACTTACTCCCCACCTTAGCTTTTTTAGAGGACCACCGAGCTTTATTAATCAATAGTGAAGTTTGCATAGCCCGAGAGTGCAAGCAACTAGGCATGCCTACCTGGTGCAAGAGTAAGATATTTTTCTACTAGGAGATCCCCTTACCTTGTCCAACAAGCCCTAGGGGGGCGCCTCCACCAATGGGCCAATAAGGCACATTAGCTATTCCCTCATGGGCCTTTAGTATTTTAATTAGCCCAATGACTCTAAACAAATTCTAGGGGGCTCCCAATAAATATTGGATACCTTTATAATTTATATTAGGCCCCTGGAAATAATTTCTATCTATATATCATTTTCTGGTATTACCCGGTACTTGCCGAAACACTTTCGGTAACCCCGACACATTTTTGGTTTCTCTCGAAACTATTTCTTTTATCACTGAAACTATTCCAAGAATATTTTCTCACATTCCTAAAACCACCAACACTCAGCAAATCGAAATCCCCTTAAGCATGGGACCCTGTAGGTTCAGTGAAATATAGACATGAACAAAACTTTCTTTTCTTCAGTGATCAACAACGGAATCGTGGACATCCATGTTGACCCCTATACTCACAGGAATGATATTCGAGTGAACCTTTGGTTATCATATGCTATTTCTTTTGATTCATGATACTTTATAAAACCTAAGGTGAGATATATCAGTATCGCCGTGAGTCATACACATACTCACTATACAGGTCCCCTCATTATCTTTTTTCCTTGTTGTCATATTTTGGCATCTCTGTCAGCTAGTCACCTGTGTCTAGCTAGATGATGATAGATGTCGTCACACCGATAGGGCTCTAAGAATATCTCTCCATCGCCGGAACACAAAATTCCACTTTTGAGCTATGTTGCCCCATTGTCATACTTCCTAATAAACCTGTAAGTTATCGTTATGATCATAATGTTACAGATGACGTTGGAGCAACCCCAAAGTGTATCGTTCAGTATGAAGTGACCCGATACTCTCATTGTTTAAGGAACTAGGCATACATTAACTCTTCGTATTATTGACTGTAGACTTGCGGTGATAACATCTCTAAGTATAACAAACAACTTGGAACAATTCAATATGCTCGTTCTTCTAACATCATACTCTCAATGTTGTCGGCATCCTTGTTCCACTAAAAAAATGCCTATGATAAGGAAAATATAATCATCATCCAACACTTTAACTAGTCCTAGAGGCAAGATTAGGAATTAGGTTTTACCGTTTATTACCCTGCACGTGCTTACGGGTTTTTCTTTGAATCACATATTCAAGAACCATATCCGTTATAGCATATAATATAAACATCTAATTATAAATATGGAAATAAATAATAAAATTATTATTGGCTCCAGGACATCTTTCCAATAGACTCCCATTTACACTAGAGTCAATAATCTAGTTTTCATAACTCCTTTTACACGAATGGCAGTCTGGTGTTTTTTCTTGCTTTCCACGTGGTATAGACTTCGTCCTATCGTATCTGACAAGTCCAGATTCGTGTGTAACTTTGTATATGATGCGTCTTCATGTTTTCACCAAATTCATAATTTTGTATGGAACTGGCTTTGTATAAATTGAATCACTAGTAGAACCCTTGATTCCTTAGACTGAGCTATGGAACCACTAAGAATAGTGTTTCTTTGACACAACTCATATTGATATCATGCCAAGTTCATAACTGAACTATCTAATCCATCACTCCATTTTTGCTTCTAAAGTAACATACTCAGCCTCCGTCATAGAATTCACCATAGTATCCTTTTTGGACCAATTCCAACTTACTATGCCACCATTACAAATAAACTCTTAGTTGAAATCGAAATTCGCTTGAAGCACTAATGAAGATTGTATCGATGTAACTACTTACAATGATTTTTATTTATGTAACGTCTTCCAATAATTTCTTCATTTTGTTTGTATGCGAGAAACATGTCATCTTTCCTACTTAAGTATATAATGGCATTTATTGTTGTCGTATGACCAATATTTTGAGTACTGGAAGTATGCTTTTCATTTACATAAATGGAATTAATTCAAACACAAGCGTGAGTGACATGTGTCTGGATCCATGCGGGGGTGTTTGACGGCAACCCCTCGACTCGAGAGTCATTAACGCTTGATCGTGTGATTATTCTAGCAATATTTCCAATATCAACGCGTGTATGCTTCTTACTAAGGTACCAGTGTATATAAGCATATAAAAATACACATGCAGTTCTCCACGATTAAGTCATATGTTGTAGGGATATATATCGAGTAAAACTTGAAGCAAAAACAAGGGAAAATTGAGGAAACTTAGAACAAAAAAAGTGCACACAAGTCAAGTTAGTAGAAGAAAAAGAAAAGGAAAATAAACATATCTAATGTAAACAAAACCATAGGAAGGGCTTTAGGTACACGCCACCTGAATAAGGTGGTTCCTATTTATCGTGTAGGTCGACGGTTCTAGACCAAACGCGCATCCCCACGTGTTCGCTACGTCAATTTGGTCCGGCCCAAGTAGCACAAGCTCCCCCTTCTGTTTTTTTTTGTTTCCTTTCAAAAGAATCGGAAATCCAGTTTGGCTCCCGGGAGCATGTGCTCCTGCGCACGAAAAATAATTTTTGAAATATTAAAAAAATCCTGACAATTTTTTATGTATTCTTAGTCACATCCAAATGCTACCTACAAAATTTTGGGTAAAAAGGTTAAACATTTTGGCCTGTGCAAAAAAAAGAAAAATTAACACGAAATGTTACCCCAAAATGTCACCCAAATTTGTTTTTTTCAGCGACGAAACACTACTGCTCCGTTTCGCATGAAAATTGACAAATGGTTGAGACACTAACAAAAACATCCACAAAAAAATCCAGAATTTTTTGAAAACATTTTACCACTTTTTAGCATTACAGTTCATCTGGAGCAAATGCTCCCGGGAGCCAAAACGCCCCTTCCACATCATTTTCATTTTTATTTTATTTTTTTACTTTCCACCTTTACTTTTTTTTTTCATGTTCGTCTTTTCTTTCCTTTTCCTTTTTATTTTTATTTTTCATTTTTTCTTTTAATTTAGAAAACATCTCTCAGATTCAAGAACAAGTTTTTTAAATCATGAACATTTTTTGAAATCTAAAAACACTCAAATTTGCTTTTGAAATCTAAAAACATCTTTCAGATTCAAGAGTACTTTCAAATATGTGAAATTTGTTTGACAAAATCAGGATATTGTTTTTTGAAATCATGGAAATTTTTGCAAATTTTCTTTTTTTACAAATCATGATGATTTTTTTAATTCACGGCCATTTCTTTTGACAAATTCATGAATATATTCCGAACTCATGAACAATTTCGAGCTCGTGAGGATTTTTACAAGTCAGGAACATTTACGAAATCACATTTTTTGAATTCTTAAACATCTGTTGAAATTTGGACAAATGCTTGAAACTCATGAGTGTTTTTTTAAATTCACGAATATTTTTTTTGAAATTCGGGAACATTTTGTGAATTCATGACCAATTTTGAAATTCCAGAATACTTTTTGGATTCTAGAATATTATTAAACTTTGTGAAGATTTTTAAATCTGTTTTTTAATCATGAACATTTTATAATGACGCAGAAACCCATGAAAAATGATGCGTGCTAGTGAGGGGTGCTGCGCGTTTGCTCATTTTCTACCGCATAGGGGTATCAGTTTTTTTACAATCAATACCATGATATATTTACAGTAGCGAAAACTACATGGTAGAGATACATGAGTTGGCTACATCGATTACAAAATAAGTCTAAAAGTAATGACCAAATCTTCAAGATCTTCAAATTCTTTCTTGTTCCATGACACATTCTTGTACTCTTTTGACGGCATCTGTAGAAAAATATATATCAAACTAGAGACCTGTAAATACCAACGAGAGTTCTCCCATAATTTTAATGTTGAACCGCAATGCCAAGGCTACGTGCACGAACACAGCCATTAAATTACTGAACCAACACCAGCAAGAGTATCAACTGTATTCTAGGGAAAAACTACCGAACAGCTTGGTCGACGTAGTACATGGGGAATCCTATTTGACGCATAGGTTGCTAGTAAGCGACGGAGTTCAACCCGCAGGCTACTGATACGTACAACTTGGGCCGGCACATTACATCTTTCCGGTTTACGGAAGGTTCTAGCACCTTCCCAAACCGGGGTTTCTCCTTTTTATGCATTTTTCATTCAGTATTTTTTATTAAAAAATATTTGTTATTTTTTTGTTTTTTGTTTTATAGATACATATTTTATTTCATGTTTTTTCTTTGATTTATAGTTTTATTTTATTTATTTTCAGTTTCCTATAATCGGAAACATTTCTCTAATTCCCGAACTTGTTTACAAAATCGTGAACATTTTCAATTCGTGATTTAATTATAAATGCATAATTATTTTTTGAATTTTTTAAAACACAATTTGGAACTTGAAAACATTTTTTTGAATCGATGAAAAAATATTGAAATTGGACTTTTATTAAATTCACATACATTTGATTACTTTTGAAAATTATTTTTGAGACGAACATCATAAATAATGACTATTTTCGACTCATTAATTTTCCTTCGAATCGATGATATTTTTTGTAATTCATGAACATTTTTTGAAATTTTAATTTTCAGAAAATATTCACGAATATTTTTTTTAATCTGCAGACATTTAAAAAAAATGCATGAACAGTTTTTAATACACAAGCTTTTTTTCGAAATCATGAACACTTTTTGATTTCCCGAACATTTGTTCCGAAATCATGAACATTGTTTAATGTACGAACATTTTTTTTGGATCCGGACCATTTTATGATGTCTTGAGTTTTTTGGATCCGGACCATTCTTTAATACCAGATTATTTAGGAGAAAATAAAAATAAAAAAGAAGCAAAACTGAAATAAAAATACGGCGCCCCGCACCGGGGAAGGGGGCTGCACGCTGGCTCCTTCGCCAATGCCTAGAGTGCCAAATATGAAGTCCCGTCGCACAGGTTGATGAGTAGGAGGTTTTTCTGAACAACACCCTCCGAACTTGAAAGAAAATGTTGAACTGGTATGGAAGAAGAAATTAACACAATCCCATGATACATAGTCCAAGGCGGATCAAGCATTGGAGCCATACTTTTCTTTAGGAAAAGCAACACCTGCGAAACTAGAGAGGATTCCCCGCGTGTCGTTGCGAGAATATGATGTAGTTATTTTTATAAGATTTGGCTGTATGAAGCTTTAGTTTTTGTATTAGCAATATGAGAATAGAAACTAAAGCACATACAATTTGTTATTATATTGAATATGAGTAGCATGCACGGTGCATACGCGAGTTTTTTCATGCATAGCTATATGACAAGTTGACATAGTTGCATGTTGAGAGATTAAATTAAATGAGACATGTATGATGACATGATGAATTGGCAGGATAATTGAGTTAGTGGGAACAAATTATTTGATGGACCTACCTGATGATGTGAATAAGTTGCATATTAAGATAAATAAGATGATAGGGATGAATTTCTTATCTATATAGAATATTTGGTGCACCGAGGCGCTGTAAAGAAACTGCGATAGCGTGGCTTTGAGGGATTCCAATTCGAATTTTAAGTAAGAATGAGGATCATAGAATTTTATTGATCACAGTACATTGCACTTCGGAATTGTTATCGGATAGATTATAACATCTGAATCACCTGCCAGATGACATACGACCAAGCATCTTGTCTTAGTGAATCTCCAACATCAACTCTCAAACCATCTGCAATCATTCGGATGGCGCGGTTCAGATGTGTTTTGCAATCTAACACGATCCTGCATCGGTTCGGTCGGTGGCTCGGACGCATTTTTTCCTGCAGACCGGAGCGGCGGCAGGGGTCTTTGCCGGCGTCCGGACCGGTGTCACACACGTGTCTGGATAACCTGACCCACCAAAAACCATGTCCCGTGCCCACGTGCTTTCCCGCCCGAAGCCAGCGGACCGCATTCACGATGCTCTAGAGCAGCCGCTCCGCATTGACACTGGCTCAGAGCGGACATGACATCTCGCTGGCCCTGGTAGTGAAGCGGCTCGCCGGCGAGGGCGCCGCTTGCACCGCATCCTTCGTGTCCGCTCCTTTTCAATGTCGGGGAGACGTTTACTGGACGGGACATGACGGATATCTACTATGCCCGTTAAATGCTAGTTCCTCCGTCTGTCGCCATTAAACGAGCTGGCCGCCCGAGAAACCAACTCCAGCGTCTACACATTGACGCACCCGGATGCTTGGCGTCACGGACATCCACTATTTAAAGGCGGCCAAAACCGGCGAATAGCACACCACAACCCCATCCTCTCCACATCTCCCTCCCGTGCACCACACCCACAATGACCGCGAGCGGGAACGCTTTGTGGGAGAGCCTGTCGACGAAGATGAAGCACGCGATGGCCACCCTTGCTACCGCCAGGCAGAGCCGCCGTGCCAGGCCAAACAAGACTCGCATGCCGACCAGCTCCCTGAGGTCTCCGACGACGATCCGACGATGGAGACGAGCTCCGACGATGACTTACTGCCAAAGCCCGCGCCGGTGCATGTCTGCCTGACCATGGAACGGGGGCAGATGCACTTCAACACCGCCATGGCTGAGGAGCAACCTGCGTCGGCGCCTATGTCAGTGTACCATCAGGTGCATGAGGAACAACACGGTATAACTGGTTCCTCCTCGAGTAGCACCGGCTAGCGGAGAGCCAAATCTACGGCGAGCGCGTGAGCGAGGAGGCCGTGGGGGTCATGGCCGCGGCGAACCCCAACTTCATCGCCGAACCGTGGGGGCCCTACGAGGTTGCCCGCGCTCAAGCCGCTGCTCGCAACCCACATGCGACGCTGGCTGCACAGGCGATCACGAACGAAAACACCGCCAACTGCGCGTCTTACGCGTCGCCAAACTATTTGGCGGCGCCGATGGGACGACAAGAGTGTCGACCCCTCCATTTCTATCGTGGACCTTACGTCCACGGCGACAAATAGGTCGCAGACTCCAGCGAGGATGAGTATGGCATGGAAGGCACCAGGGCCTTGTGTCTTATGCGGGCCGGTCCGTCTTCCTTGTTCTACTATTCCTCGCCGACGACCGCACCTTCACTTCATTGGTCTTATCGCCGCGGTCGGTCATGGAGACAACGGATGGTAGCCGTGGTCGTCGGAAGGCAGTGGAAGAACAAGAACTTGGACGACGGACACCACTGTAGTCTAGGTTTAGGTCCGGTCCCTTTTTTCAATGAAAATGGTCCGAAATGTAATGAATGTGTTCCGGTTTTTATAAATATCAGCTGGTTTGCATAAACTTCGTCCGGTTAGTTGAAATACGGTTTAAAAATATATGTGGACAATATTGAATGGCCGGCTTTTACATTTGTGTTCGTGGACTAATCAGCCTGTCCGTGGACGGATGGATTTGGTTTATGGGTAGAGATGGCCTTAGGATAAGTGTCAAAATGATTCGGGATGACTGTACATCGTAATATGGTACGATACGGGTCAATGATATTGATCGTGCAAGCCCGATACAGTCAAATAGATAGCACACAGGCGCGCGCACTCACGATCTACCTAGGATCCGATCCTGACACCCACACTCAAAATCTGTCGGGTTGTGATACCGAAAAGGACATGCATGGTCGTACCATGCCATCTCGACGTCCATGAACAGTCAAGCAGGACAGTGCTACACTCGATTACACCAGCATAGGACATGCGCGGCAATTTAGTGGGAGAGATCTTGTCCAGCCACGGCTCGGGTCGACGGAAATAATTCTCCCAACAAAAGGAGAGGAACAAACGGATAGCTGATGGGCGAGAAATGATGGAACATGTTGTCCCGATGCAATGGAGCTATCGGTACAAGAAAGGGTCCACCACGGTTCCGGCGATGGGGAGAACATTGGGCTCCCTGCATCCTCCCTGCACGCTCTTCATTTGGAGGACAAAACTGAAAACTTCTGGAGATTATACGGTCTTGAAACAAGGCTTTCGTTGCGCTTTATATATAAAGCGGAAATGCCGTTTGGAGCTCGGCCTCCATGGAGGCCGGTCTTTGGAAAATCGAAAAATCATCAAAATTCATATTTTTATATTTCAAAAAAATCTGAAAAAAAATACAGATATACATGAGGCATAACACACATGTGTGTAAATTTTCAGGACGAAATACGTTGAAACGAGGGTTGTGCAAAAAAGAGAAATCTGTGGCTGTTGAACACATGATACTATTCATCCCAAAAATCCATGAATTTGTTCTTTTTGCACAGATCGCATCTCAAGGTATTTCATCCTGAATTTTTGCACACATATACATTTCATCATTGTATACTTGCATATTTTATTTCAGATTTTTTTGAAACCAAGAAATTTGAATTTTGAATTTTTTAAAAATAAAGGGCTCCATGAAGGCCGAGCTCCAAAAGGCCCTATTCCATCATAACAGAGTATACGGTCGAACGATACAATATGGCGGGAAGCCTCCCTTACAGAGCAAATCAGAATATAAACAAGAAACCAGAACAAACCTTACACTTAGACGAGGTTCGACCAAGGGCACCTGAGCACCACAACAACGCCCCCAAGAGGACGACGACGCGATGCGATATCACTACCGAGTCCATACGAACTAGAGTTTTCACCTGGAGCCCTGGCAAAAAACTACTGGAGATTATACAAAGAGAAGAGACGGAAATGTGTAATTGACACATAAATAGAGGCATTATTTGCATACTCATCAGTTAAAATTGTAGAAACATTATTACATTTCAGCACTTCCCATGAGCGTACCATTGCCCGTCAGCGCTCGCGGATGCTATGGTTGCGTGAGGGCGATGCAAACACGGAGTTTTTCCACCAACATGCCAACCATCGGCGAAGGCACAATGTGATCATAACACTGTAGAATGAGTGTGAGGTTCTAATGGGTCAGGAGGACATTTTGGATGCGGTTGATGCTTACTAGGTCGAATGTTGGAGTCCTCGAGCCAGTGAGATTGTAGCTTGACTTGGATGCTCTCATGCCACCAATGCTCAACTTACGTCATCTGGAGACCCCATTTTCCGAAGAGGAGGTGGCCAATATTGTCAAAGTGATGCCGTCGGGGAAGGCACCGGGGCCGGACGGCTTCACGGGTCATTTCTGTGCCAGCTGTTGGGATACAGTTAAGTACGATTCCATACGAACACTGGATTATTTCTATAGGGGGGATATGAGAGGTATGCACGCGATACAAAGCCCTGGTCTCTCTTTTGCCCAAGAAAGATGGTGCTGGATAGTACACGCATTAGTAAAAGCATAGCGCGACCCCACTCGCGTCTCTCCCACGAGCGACCGAGGGGGAAACCCTAGCCGTTGGAGAAAAGTCCCTTGCCTACATCCCCCCCCCCTCGCCGCCGCCGGTCCGTGCCACCGGGCAAAGCTTGGCTGGTGCCGGCGGCGGCAGGGCCCTCTCTCCTCTTTGCGTATGGAGGCTCGGCGCTGGCCGGTGATCCCAGGCGGGGGTGCGGCGCTGGGCTAGGGCGCGACGGCGGTGGACAGGGGTGCATTGCTGGGCTAGGGTGCAGCGGCACTGGGCGGAGCTCGGAGGTGGTCGGTCTTTGGTTCTTCATCCCGGTAGTGGAGGGTTGGTTGCGGCAGTGGCTGTCGCCTGGGTTGGCTGCGGACAGCTGGGGCACTACCCAGATCTGGCCCGTCGGGATCCAAGGGAGTCTCCAGGTGGTTGGCCCTACTGTTCTTCGTGCTCCAAAACTTCGACCTGCTTCATGCCGACCTCCTTGATATGTACATCGACGGGTTCCGGTGTTCCTCTCGGAGATCTCAGCTTTTGGCGCATGGCACCATTGGATATCTAGATTGGAATTGATCCGGTCGGGCGCGCCCTCATCTTCGGCCAGAGAGGCTTCATGAGGGCGTGGCGTGAAGCTTCGTTGTCTTTTTGGTGCCATGGGACATGTCTAGGTATAGATTTCCACGTCGTTCATAGTGGTAAAGAAAGTCATGGTGGCTGCGATCAGAAACTTGTAATGGCGGAGAGATGTTTTGGTTGTGTTGAAGAATGGAGGCACGTGTTTTTTTCTTGTGCGTCGGGTTTTGAGGACTTCCAGTGGCGGCCTTGGTAGGAGGGGATGGCAACACAGGTGGACAACATTTTTGGTGGTGCTTCTCGAGTACCGAGCCATGATCTCTAGGGTGAAAGTCCAAGGTCTGGCTTTCATTGGTTGTACCTGGCAATGTTCTTGCGAAGGCATCGTTTTTGGGATCTCGGACTCTCTCCAGGGTTAAAACTCAAGATCCTTGATCGGGCGACGATAACGCTTGTGCATTGTTTCCTTCTTAGAGGCATCACTTTTGGAGAACCTCTTCTGTAGTCCGGGTGTTTTCTTCGGTGGTGATTGGAGTGTTGCTGTTTTGAGTGTTTCATGACTGCGATGGGGTCTTTGTTTTTATATTTCTATCTTTTTTTTCTTGGCTATGTGCATCCTTGACGTCTTTCGATATCTTGTTGGTGTAGAGGCTAGGTGTAATTGGTATCTTTGTGATATTAATATACTCCCTTTATCAAAAAAGAAAGATGATGCTATGGAGCTGCGCGATTTCCGGCCTGTTATTCTGGTACCGGAGCAGTGAAGATTTTCAAGAAAATTCTGTGAGTAAGGCTCACGGATGATTTGCCAAATCTAGTAGGGGTGCACCAATGTGCATTCGTGTGCGGGAGGTCCATTCATGAAAATTTTATGCTTGTCCAATGAACATCGCGAAAACTACATGCACTCAAGGGCTCGACGATCATGATCAAATTGGACCAAGGTGTTTGATATAGTTCAATGCCCATTGATCATGGAGGTTTTGAAGAAAATGGGCTTTGGCCCGAGGTGGATGACATGGATTGCGGGCCTACTCTCGACATCTTCAACGAGAATACCTGTCAACGGGGTTCCTGGCACTCCAATGCATATCCGCAAGGGACTAAGACAGGGAGACCCTCTGCCCCCATGCTTTTTATCCTAATGATCGAGCCACTTCAATGTCTCTTCTCGCTTATAGCATCTCGTGGTCTTCTGGCTCCACTCACACACAATGAGTTAACTTAGAGGATGTCCATCTTTGCAGATGACATCATGCTTGCCATAAAACTGGATGAGCAAGAATTGCATTTGTGTGGCATGATTTGGATATTTTTGGGGAGCCTCCGGTCTGCGAGCGAACATGGCTAAAAAATGGCAATGCCTATTAGGTATTATGAGCAACATATGGAATTAGTATCGACAACTCTTCGTTGTGCGATCGGGTCTTACCCTTGCAGGTACCTGATACATCTGCAATGTATCTATAGTTTTTGATTGTTCCATGCTATTATATTATCATTCTTGGATACTTTTTAGGCAATTACATGTTGTTTTATACTATTTTTGAGCACTAACCTATTAACCAAGTGTCAAGTGCCAGTTGCTATTTTCTACGTGTTGTTGGCTTTTCAGGAACACTGTACCAAACGAAGTCCAAATACCCCCAACTTTTTGATGATTTTTTCTGGACCAAAATAAGATCTAGAAGCTTCGGAGGAAGACCGGAGGGCAAATGAGGTGCCCCCAAGCCAATAGGGCCCGCCCAGGGGGGTGGCCATGCCCTGATGGCTTGGGGCCACCTCCCCGTCCATCTAGCGTTGTTCTGTGGCCTATAAATTCACATTAATCCCCAAAACCCTAGAGAGCCCCCCGGAACACTTTTTCTGCCGCTGCAAGTCTCTGTTCCGCCGTGTGCCCATCTGGAGCCCTGTTCCGGTGCCCTACCGGAGGGGGGATCGATCACGGAGGGCCTCTACATCAACCTTGCTGCTCCCATGGTGATGTGTGAGTAGTTCACTGCAGACCTACGAGTCCATAGTTAGTACCTAGATGGCTATCTCTCTCTCTATGTTCTTCATTGCCAAGATCACCGCGATTCCCGCGCTGATCCATCTTATGTAATCAATCTTTACGGTGTGTTTGTTGGGATCCGATGAATTGTGGGTTTATGTTCACATTATTCATGAAAAGATATCAAATACTTTCTTTTATTTTATTTGCATGATTGTTATAGCTTCGTAATGCTCTCCGATCTATCGGTTTGGTTTGGCCAACTAGATTGATTTATCTTCAAGTGGGAGTGGTGCGTTGTAGTGGGTTCAATCTTGCGGTGCTCAATCCCAGTGACAGAAAGGGACATGACACGTATTGTATTGCTGCCACTAAGGCTAAAACGATGGGGTTTATTCATATTGATTGGATTTACTTTGTCTACATCATGTCATCATCCTTCAAGCATTACTCTGTTTTTAGTTAATACTCTAGATACATGCTGGATAGCGGTCGATGGGTGGAGTAATAGTAGTAGATGAAGGCAGGAGTTGGTCTACTTGTTTATGGACGTGATGCCTATATACATGATCATTGGCGTGAATAAATATTGCATAACTATGTGCTTTTCTATCAATTGCCCAACAGTAATTTGTTTACCCACCGTATGCCTTCTTTGAGAGAGAAGTCTCTAGCGAACACTATGACCCCCGGGTCTCCTCACAATTATACTAAAACTCTAAATACCTTGCTGCCATTATTTACTTTCTTTTTATTTACTATTTATATTTATCAATTTATCTATCTATCACTACTTATCACTTGCAAGTAACGAGTTCAAGGGGATTGACAACCCTCTTGCCCGCGTTGTGTGCAAGTGTTTGCTCTTTTGTGCGTAGGCGCTGAAGACGGAGATTTGCGTGGTTCTTCTATTGGTTCGACAACCTTGGTTCTCACTGAGGGAAATACTTACCTACGCTTTGCTACATCATCCCCTCCTCTTCGGGGAAAAACCCTATGCAGTTTACAAGTATCAGGAAGGATTTCTGGCGCCGTTACCGGGGAGCATCATCAAAGTCCTATCAAGTACCTACTCACAAACTATCATTCACTTGTTCAACTTTTATTTGCTGTTATATTTTGCTTGCTATAAAAATAAAAAATATTTTTATTTGCTTGTTTGCTTAGTTATCTAGTTTACTACCTACTTTACTCGTTTGCTTGCTAGTTTACTTGCTTCATCATGTCTCAAGATACTACCAAGTTGTGTGACTTCTCAAATATTAATAATAATGATTTTATTAGTACACCAATACCACCCGCCACTAGTGCAGAGTTTTATGATATAAATGCTGCATTGGTAAATCTTGTTATGAAAGAACAATTTTTGGGAAGTCCTAATGAGGATCCCGCTTCTCATCTCAACACCTTTGTTGAATTATGTGATATGCAAAAGAAAAAGGATATGGATAATGATGTGGTAAAATTAAAATTATTTCCTTTTTCATTAAGAGATAAAGCTAAAGCTTAGTTTTCATCCTTGCCTCACAATAGTCACTACTGCAGGAATGCCTAGCAGTGGCGGGTGCAAAATGGGCATTAGTGGCGGGCTAGGGGCTCAGGCAAGCCCGCCACTGACCTCCCACCACTGCTAAAAGGCAACCAGTGGCGGGCATGAAGTAGCACCCGTCACTACTAAATGGGTGCACCATAGCAAGGATGCACCACTGGCGAGCACAGTGCTCCACCCGCCACTGCTAGCCATTTTTGAATTAAAAAATGCATGTAATGTACTGTTATGCACACAATACAGTTCATGTAATATATATTTTTCACAACACATAAAGATAGCATATAGGCTGCCATCCAGCGCACAAGTTTACATACATCATCATCGATTAACAAATTTACATAGGCTCACATAGATCATCGATGTTCTAAATCGACTAGAAAGAAAATAGGAAGAATGAAATGGTTGAATAGGGTAGACATTGCTCCTCCCAGTAGCCTTGTACTCAACCATTCTTTCCTGATTGGATCTCACCTGCAAAAGAAAAAGAAAAAGAAGCCATGAAGCAACTAAAGACCATGATCACTAACTAATTAGGATCATTCTAAGGCAAGAAAAGGACATGGTATTTATATATACCTATTAATTACCCAAATCATTGACACATACACATTCAGTTATGGACTTGCCTAAACTAGAAAAGCAGCATCATATGTGTATTGCAAGAAGATGCTTGCAAATGGTTAAATTTTGAGGAAGATCGAAGCATGACCTCGGTGAGGTGGTTGTGGTTCATCTCTCTATGGCCTTGGTAGTGAGATCCCTTGTCCTTGTTCTGCTCCTTTTCCTTCCTCACCTCCTTCTTTTTCTGGACACAGGGGAAGCAACAAAAATTTAAGATGAGAATTTGCACATGGAAAAAAGAAAAAAAATAGAGAAGGGGAGGAAGGACCCTTAAAATGTTGTGAAGTAACATTCCAGCAAGTACCAAAACAAAGTCTATGGGGAGTCCAATATGCATACATACACATTAGTTAGGAAAGGAAACTACATGAACGTCTATTAGGAATTGCAGAAAAAGACCAAGTTCCCTAATCAATATTTCAGTTAGGTAATCCTATGATACATCAGAATATGATGCGACAATAAGGTAGTGTAATCCATAACTTTGACACATCTGAATATGCAGTAGCCCCCCAGGTCTTTAGTTTGGTACAAGACGAAGACCAGGGGTAGAAATCAAAACTTAAAGGGCATGACATCAAATTCCATCCTCAACAAACAACATGATGATTAAGTGTGTATGTTCCAGAAAAGCTACTCGACATGACATATTTACAAACAAAGACGGTGGAAATTACTTGAAGTGAGGGTATTCGCCAGAAAGAAGGACTCGAGCCAATGCATAAGCTCACGACACGACTGCCTTACATATAAACTGTCCCTAGCCATCATCAACAAATCCATATCCTTGTAGTCTTTGGAATTCCGCTGATACGATGTCATTCGTCATCGCGTCTGTCGTAGAAAATAAACAAACAAGCAACAAATGAGTGTGTATAGTATATTTGATCTAGAAGTTCTCTGAGAATTAACATATGTACTATAATTCTAAGATTGGTTAGTGCAGCATAAAAAAATAGTCTGTACAACATAGACTAGCCACATATCTGAAACCCTTTCCTCACGATCTGAAATAAAATAAAAGTGCAACACCTTCAGAGTGAATGATTGCTAGTTATTGTCTGAACTTCGAATCAACTCATGTGCAATTTGTGATAAGAGGCAGTACAAGCCTGTAGTACAGTTAAAAACAAACGAGTTTGTCTCAAATAAGCTAAGTAATTGGACTGCAAGAGGAAGGTGCATACAACATCCAATTCTGGTAAAGAGAAATCTGGAAGAAGTATACACATGTTTAGTTGGCACTCATGCTATGATCAAACTACTATCATTCAAATTCTGGTTTCCAGTATTTATCTTATGAAATTTGCAAAATAGCTAGATTGTGCAATAGCACGGGTCGATGAGTAGTGCTTACCTAAACAGAATCAATCACAAGGTTTTTGTTGTTATTGCTAGCACTACTAGACTACTAGATGTATGTGCTCATCCATCCATCCATCCATCCATCCATGGACCTAATGTTGTTGTATCTAAAGACTAGAGTGCAGCAACACAAGAGGAAGACCTCAAACTGCACGACACATGTATATATACACTCATCCATGGCAAACATTACCAAAACATCCATCCATAGCAAGATTGTAGTGGGACCGAGATAAGAGGCAGAGATGGGGAGGGGACGAGCTCACCATGTGTCGGGGTAAACAGACAGGGGTGTTCATTTTCCCCCTGACTCGTGCCCGGACAGACGACCACCGGCGCCCGGCAGCCACAACCTGCACAGGCGGTAGAGCAGAAAACCCCGCCAGCAATCAAGACCAAGACTCCAGCAAGCTCAAACGCGACAGCCCAAGCCTGGGCTGCAGCACGCCAAGCACGTCCTCGACGCTTGCCGGGGACCAAGACGAATGCACCTTCCAGAAGACCCGGCAAGCCACTCCCCGGCAGGCACGAGCCAACTAGCCACCGCTCCAGCGCATCGCTACGGCTGTCACTTATCGATGCGGTGTCGAGCCTTCAGGCGGCTAATTAGCTCTCGCTAAGCACGTGGCGACACTCCGGAAGGCAAGTTACGCCCGATTGACACCCGCCCTGCAGCGTGTCAAGATCTCAAGCAGCAACCAGCCAAGCGGTGGCAAGGGCTTGCCGGGGATGCACCCCCAAGCGCCACTAGGCAGGTAATCATGGCATTTTGCCCTAAATGCCAGAGTTAGGTATGATAGCTCTGCTTAGCTATCTAATCGATAGATAATGTCTGTTTTGCCACTGTGGTAACCCCTTGCACTATAAAAGGAGGCCCAAGGCAACCTAGCTCAAGGTTGGCAACTCGAACCCCCTGAACGCTTGTACTCGCATAGCCGCTCTTCCCCCGGCAGCAGTCCTTGCCGGGGTTAGGCGCCCTGCGTTCTTCATGTTCCTCCGATCAATCCACCAAAAAGCAGGAGTAGGGTTTTACGCTTAGCAGTAGCTCGAACCTGGGTAAAATGCCTGACCCTTGATCATTGCGCCATCTCATGATCTCCGCTCTTCCTGCAACGTGACCCCCCTTGCCGAACCACAAGGGACCTCTGGTCCCATAGGTGATCGTGAGCCTCCGTGCCCCGACATCTTTGGCGCGCCAGGTAGGGGGCGTGCATCATTTGCGCGAACCCGAGTTCGTGAATGGCGGATCGGTCTTCATCGTCATCTTCTTCAACAATGGCTCCAAGGAAGAAATCCAGCATGGCCACGCGTCTTTCCACTTTAAGGACCCCCACGCGCAGCCACGGCCGTGGCGGGCGGCGCGGCGGCCGAGGGTGGGGAAGGCGTCGTAAACAACATGGCCGGCGTAGGCGGCACCGTTGTCGCGTTCTCCATGGCCGAAACCGGAGCGAAGAACACCGGAAAGAAATGGGTCTGCTCGACCCCAGAGAGATATGACGCAGTCTAGCAGGTTAATGGGAGAAAGAGGTACCTGGCCATGTCCTTCTTCCTCCCCCTTCCCCGCCTATGGTTAGCTCTGTGCAGGCGACGACGTCGTCAGTGTCGATAAACTAGCATAAGATTCGGTCTTGCATTTGTCTCGCCAAGGGACGAATCCTGAACCAAATGCTAGAGTATATCCGCTGGTAGACGCTCCCGGTAGGCGAACCACGGCAAGGTCCCGTACACCCCTCGCGGGATGCCACGGGACCATTGGGCGTTAAGATAAAGGGGGGAAGAAGTGGCCATGCCTGCTTCCTTTTTTCCATTTTCGAATCAATCATGAATATTGCATCGACCCGGCAAGCTCTATGCATCGACCCGACAAGTTCTTGCCGCGGGCCGTATGCAAGGCTAACGGATCTTCAAGTATCCCCGTCTTTGCACTTCTCTACATTCCTTCTCTTTCAGGGCTGCGGTGAGCATGTGCTTGCGCGCACACCATAGGGGGCACTAGAGAAAGGGGACGCATGGGTGACATGAAGGACCAAGAGCTAAGTTGAATCAATAAGTCAATTTCCATTAAGACATACGTTTATATGCCCTTCCGTCGAGCCAAAAGGTTTCGTATGCCGAACCTTGCGTGTGACCAAACCTTATTGTGTTCGTTCGCGCCTGTGTTTTGTTTCGAGCCTGCTCAACGAAACACGCGGCAGCGTCAACACTGCCAGAGGTAATCCGCTGGCGGCGTGTTTTTGCCAGCAGAAAGCTAAGGACCTGTTCCTCAAAGCAATTCGCGGCAGCACGACGTTGGCGGGTGACTGGAAACGTGCAATGGTGAACATCATATGGACACCAGTAGGGAAACAAAGGGCATAGTATATGATTACATAGAAACATTAGTTCAACAAACGATAAAATAAGAAGAATTCACGCCCTAATACGAGATACCTACTATGTTTTGAGTACAGGGCAACGTGGCGACGAAAAAGATACGGAGCTAACTCCGGTGGCCTCCCTGAGTCCTTGGAACTTTGAGGATCCTATCGGCGAGGGCCCGGCCTTCTCCGCAGCAGCTGAAGTGTCGGCGCCTAACGGCAGCTTCTTGAAACCATCGGAAAGGTCGAGCTCCGGATGGAAGAAGGCGAGGTTGCTCAAGACCAGGAAGAGGGCATTGCGTGCTAGCTTCCGGGATTCATCGGCGAAGGATGCAGCCCTGTCCGCTTCATACGTCTTCAAACCCTCAATCAGGCCCTCAAAGAAGATTGTCAGCTTGACGCTGGGGGCTTCATGCTTGCCGACGGAATAGGCCCAGCTCTTCATGTCCATCTTGGCAATCTGGGCAGTAAGGCGCTCAGCGATATCAACCATCCTCTTAATCTAGAGGTCACGCTGCTCAACCACGTTCTCCAGGGTCTCTCCAGCATCTTTCTGAAGGGTCTGAGCGCGGGTCATGTCTGTCAGCAATAGCTTCTCACGGGCCTCGGCGGATTCAAGATTGCTCTCCAGGGAAGCAAGCCTGGATTTCATCTCGGAGATAGTACCATTGGCGGCATCAAGGTCCTAGCCCTTGGAGGAAAGCTGTAATTGCACCTCTTCCAAAGTTGCGGTCACCTTACGCGCTTCCTCCAGCTCATCATCCTTGGCGCTCCTGGCAAGATCCTCTGTCAGTTTGGTCAGTTGGGCTTCAAATTCAACCTTGGCAGCAGAAGCAACAGCCAAGTCATCAGTCACCCCCTTCAGCCGAGCAGCAGATTCCAAGGAAAGTGCATCAAGGGTAATCTTGTGGCCATCCTGCAGCTCCTTGGTACGCTGCCGGACGCGTTCCTCTAGCTCATCATCCTTGGCATGGAGGGTGGCCTCGAGGTTCTCTTCCCGGGCAGAAATACCGTCCTCTCTGGCATCCAGAAGCGCCTTGCGCTCCGCCAAACGGGCCTTCTGGGCGATGACATCCTCGTTGGCCATGGACAATGTTTTGTGCTGGCTTTTGAGGGAATAGACCTGCCGATTGTACCAGTCCCGCAGTTCGCTCCCTTTGCACCTCAGTTGCTGATCCACAAGCCCGGCCGAATCTCGTTGCTCCTTGACCATCTGCCACTGAAGGCTGTACCTGTTCTGAACATCCTTAAGCCCTGCTGCTATGGACTCCAGAAAAGCCAAGTCCTTGGCGGCGTCTGCAGTGTTGTGGGCCCCTTCGACCCTCTGGGATAGTGGCGCTAGGATCTTGTTGATCTCTTTGTCAAGATCCACACCCGCTGAGAAGGGCGAACCAAGGGCTGTGTGGCTTAACGGAGTAGTGATCAGTACCAGATGCCTTTGTGGGGATTGCAGGGCCGACAACAGGGGGTACCTAGATGAAGAAGGTATCATGGCTCAAAGGGGAGTCTTCTCTTCAACCCCTGAGCTCAGGGCGGGCATGCTGCCGGGATTTTGTTCCATCCTCTTCGGGGACCCCTGAATATCCCCGGCAGCCGAGCCGTGTTCTTCTGCGACAGCGATCTTTATCGCTTCCGCGGCAGCATCTTTCCCAATAATGGCAACCTCCTCCAGCAGTTTGGGCTCTTCAAAAAGTGGGGCTGCTGAATAGGAAAACAAAACAGAAGCATGGACATCAAGAATCAACAAAGCACGAAGAGAAGAAGATACAGGAGAAACCAGAACACCGGCAAGAGGGATACCCGATGGAGAATGCTGCGGAAGGACCTCCCCTTCCCCGGCAACATCAGTTGCCGGCGTGCCGTCTGTCGCTGTCCCTTCGGCGGTAGCCCTTGCATGAGCAGATTCCTCGGCGGAGGCCCTTGCCGACGAGTCCCACTCATGGGCAATGGTTGATGGGGAATTTTGGAGGAAGAGTTCCACTGGATGGGCCTCCCTCCGATCTTCCTCTCCCGTTCCCCTGGCGGGGGAAGGAAGGCGCCCTTCCTCATCCCCGCCAGCGGACGAGACCTGCGCCTAAGTTTCGCAAAGAGGACTGAGCTGGTGGCTAGGCACGGGATTCCCTTCCACGTCCCCTGCGGAGCCTCCGCCTGCTGCAAGGTTCGAGCCCACGGTAGACTTGGCCCTCTTGACCCTGTGCACAAGGGTCTCATCATCTTCATCCCTGTCAAAGATCAACCATGCATGATCAATCAGGAAGATTAAAAATTAAAAACCTTCTAACGGAAGCTGGGATCAACGAAGCTTACTCCGAGGCAAGGAGCATTGAGCCCAGTTCGTACGACGCAAGCGGTGGAGTTGCTTGGCTCCTCTTCAGAGTTGGAGGGGCGGGGCTGGCAGAGAGGCCGGGACTGCCGGTAAAGACGAGCTTGGCGGAGGACTTGGACTCGACGGGGGGCTGGGATCCACCCCATGCACTTTCCGTCCCTTGGCGGGGGATGCCTTGGTCTGAGCAAGGCGTGAGGATTGGCGACATGCTACTCCATGCTCACCGCCCTTGGCAGTCGTCCTCTTCACCTTCGAGGAACTTCATGAAGATGCGGAGGCCGTTGACTCCCGATTGGTGCGTAGACGAGGGCGGCGACCCGGCTTCGGAGCTTGGGGTCCCTCTTCAAGCCCCTCCTCTACCACCTCCGAGTCCTTCGCCCCTTCCGCCTCGCCTTCCACCTGGGCCCCTACTGCCACGGTTTGGGAACCGCTAGCCCCGACAAGCTCCAGCCCGGCAGACTCCTCCGGAAAAAGGCTTTCGCCCTCCTCATCAGAAGAGCCACCGTCCCCAGGCTCCTCTTCTCCTTCAGAAGCTGCTCCCCGGCGGACCTGATAGCCTTGTCTTCCGCGATTCGTCCGGAGATAAAGGCCCTCTCCACCTCCCTGGTCGGCGCGGTCAAGTTATCCTCCGGTTTGATAGCCCTTTCCTCCAAGGCGGAGGTCCACTCCATCTCGCTCTCCAGGACGGGCAGCTCCCAGTCGAACTTAAGGCCGAAGGCATCACATTTCGGCATCCATTGAAGAATCTGATTCCTGGCGGAATTATGATGCAGCGGGATAACTTTCTCCGGCAGGCGATGTGTCCTGAAACGGCCAAACAGCTGATCGCACAGCCAGCCATGGCCGTAAGCTGTCAGGTTGTTGGCAGGACCAGGATACAGGCGCATCCAATCGGCAGGACCATTGAACTCCCAAGCAAACCGGTCTCTCTTTTGCAAAGGAGCAATGCGGCGGCGGAGGAAGTCTGCCCCCACCTGTTCAATGGTCAATCCGGCAGCCTTGAGGCGGATGATCCTGTTCAGCGCCAAGCGGAGTTTGCTGTCAGATGGGCCAGGCTTCCCCAAGTCGCTGCCGCGCGTGACGCATTCAGTCCGCGCTCGGCAAAACTCGGGGGCCTTGTCGTCCTTGATCCAGCACCAGTCACCCCTCCATTCTTTCCATTTCCGACGCAGGCTCCCGGAAAGGTACTCCTTCTTGTCCCGGGGGATCCAGCTTATATTTACGGAGCGGTGGGATTTGTCCTCAATCCGGGGAAGGAAGAAGTGCCTGAACAAGTCCACATTGGGGGCAACCCCGACAAAGTTCTCGCACAGATGGGCAAATAACGCCATGCAAGACATCGCATTGGGCGTGAAATCCAAAAGGTGAAATCCATATGTCGCCATCATGGCGCAGAAGAATTCAGAAAAGGGAGGAACAAAACCGCATTAAAAGTATGCACAGAATAAGTGGTACGAATCTGAGGGCTTCTTCTCCTTGGGGTTGTCTGGCAGAACTTGCGGCGCTCCATGCCCCTTTGTCGGACGCCCCCACATATAGGCGTACCTCTCGATCAGAGTATTGCTGTCCAGGCTCGATGGAGAGATAACTACATCTCCCTGACGTCGCCTCTCGAGCTCTTCCGCTTTCCTCCTCCGTTCCTCAGCCGTCGGGTCCGTGGATGTGGCCGTCTGCTTCCCCTTGTTGCCCGCCTTCTTCTGCCGCATCTTGGAAGTCTTCAAAGGCGGCAAGTGGTCCGGCGGCGCTTGAGGGGACGGGAATGGTGGTGGAAGCGGTTTCTTGGCTTGAGGAGGAAGATGAAGGACGGAGAAAAGGATGCGAATGAGCAGCGCCCCTGCGCATTGCCCCTGTTTTTATCAGTGGACTTGCACAAGGGCTGGCTCTTCACTATCTTTTAGGAAAACTGTCATTTTATTATTGGCAGTTCCTTTTATTCTCCAACGGCTCCCGTCCATGACCCCACAACCCGCAATAATTGCGCGGAGTGGACGTGGATGGAAAGGCAGAACCCCTTCGCCGCGTGTCCGTGCACTGTTTGGGGCCTAATCCAATGTGCCAAGCGACACGTATGGCTCAGGCCTGGGGCTTTTGTCGGGGTAAACAGATAGGGGTGTTCATTTTCCCCCTGACTCGTGCCCGGACAGACGGCCATCGACGCCCGGCAGCCACAACCTGCACATGCGGTAGAGCAGAAAACCCCGCCAGCAATCAAGACCAAGACTCCAGCAAGCTCAAAAGCGACAACCCAAGCCTGGGCTGCAGCACGCCAAGCACGTCCCCGATGCTTGCCGGGGACCAAGACGAATGCACCTTCCAGAAGACCCGGCAAGCCACTCCCCGGCAGGCACGAGCCAACCAGCCACCGCTCCACTGCATCGCTACGGCTGTCACTTATCGATGCGGTGTCGAGCCTTCAGGCGGCTAATCAGCTCTCGCTAAGCACGTGGCGACACTCCGGAAGGCAAGTTACGCCCGGTTGACACCCGCCCTGCAGCGTGTCAAGATCTCGAGCAGCAACCAGCCAAGCGGTGGCAAGGGCTTGCCGGGGATGCACCCCCAAGCACCACCTAGGCAGGTAATCATGGCATTTTGTCCTAAATGCCAGAGTTAGGTATGATAGCTCTGCTTAGCTATCTAATCGATAGATAATGTCTGTTTTGCCACTGTGGTAACCCCTTGCACTGTAAAAGGAGGCCCAAGGCAACCTAGCTCAAGGTTGGCAACTCGAACCCCCTGAACGCTTGTACTCGCATAGCCGCTCTTCCCCCGGCAGCAGTCCTTGCCGGGGTTAGGCGCCCTGCGTTCTTCGTGTTCCTCTGATCAATCCACCAAAAAGCAGGAGTAGGGTTTTACGCTTAGCAGCGGCCCGAACTTGGGTAAAATGCCTGACCCTTGATCGTTGCACCGTCTCATGATCTCCGCTCTTCGTGCAACGTGACCCCCCTTGCTGAACCACAAGGGACCTCTGGTCCCATAGGTGATCATGAACATCCGTGCCCCGACACCATGCCATGGCAGAGAGCCCTTGGTCACCTTGGAAGAAGAGGGAGGTGCGCCCCTCCTGCTCCTCCTCCTTGAGTTGGCGCCCTCCTGCCATCGTCGCCGTCAACACGCCGTTGTAAACTGCAACAAAGGGAAGGAAAGGAGGAGAAGGTGAGGTGAGGTGGGGAAGCTGGATCCCGGCGTCAAAGGAGGGGAAGGACCAACCGGTGCCATGACGGTGGCGGGTCCAACGAAATTGGGCCTCGCCATTGCTGGTTGCGGTGGATTCCGGCGAACAAGATGGGGAGGCGAAAGCCTAGCCATGGGGCAGGGTGTAGACTGTGAGAGAGCTGTGGATCTGGCCGAAGGGGCAGGAAGAGCGGACTGTGGGGAGCTCGATGGCATGCTGCGCGAGGCCGGAGCTCGCCGAAACCGGCCGGCATGAGTGGTGGGTGGTGGCGGCGGCGAGGAGAGTCACGGGAGAGAGAAAGAGAGAGGAGGTGACGAGAGGTTTGCGTGGGAGCTCTGTATCATTTTGTATTTTTATTTTATTTTCTTTCGATGGATAGATGGGTGTGAGCCATGTCATCAATCCATGACACAATTGTTTGTGGCGGGTGATTCCTAATGCCCGCCACTGCTAGTTGAGTAACCAGTGGCGGGTACATATTGCCGCCCTCCACTGTTATTTGTTTATAAATTTTGCTGCATGGCTAAAATATATAGTGACGGGCACGAATTAATGCCTGCCAATGGTAACTCAATTATCTATGGCGGGCGAGATTTTGTGCCCACCATAGGTAACATATGTCCCATGGCCAATCTGGACAGCTGTTACTAGTGACGGGTGCAAACTGACGCCCGCCACTGGTAAGGCAATAGTAGTGGCCGGCAGATTTTGGAGCCCGCCACTGCTAACAACAGTGGCGGGTGCTAAACTGCGGCCGCCACTGATTTGAGGTCACCTATAAGCCCTTTCCTAGTAGTGAGTATTGGAACATGGGATAAGTGTAAGGACATTTTTATTGCCAAGTATTTTTCCTCCCACTAAAATTATATCTCTCTGAAACCAAATTATGAATTTTAAACAACATGAGCAAGAACATGTTGCACAAGCATGGGAGAGAATAAAAATGATGATTAGAAATTGTCCCACTCATGGCTTAAAGTTATGGATGATTATGCAAAATTTCTATGCTGGACTAAACTTTGTGTCTAGAAATCTTCTGGATTCTGCTGCAGGTAGTACCTTTATGGAGGAGACATTAGGATAGGCTACAAAAATTCTGGATAATATCATGACAAATTATTCTCAATGGCACACCGAGCGAGCTCCAACTGGTAAGAAAGTAAATTCTATCGAAGAAATTACTACTTTGAGTGATAAAATGGATGCTCTTATAAATATGATTGCAAACAAGAATGCCCAAGTTGATCTGATATGCCATTGTCAACTTTGATTGAGCAAAATAATGATGCTATTGATGTGAACTTTGTCTCGCGAAATAATTTCAACAATAATGCTTATAAAGGAAATTTAAATGCTAGGTCGTATCCCGGTAATTCCTCTAATAACTATGGAATTCTTATGGTAATTCCAATGGAAACTCATCTAACAATAATAATAGGATACCTACTGATCTTGAGAACACCATTAAAGAATTTATCAGTTCTCAAAAGATTTTCAACACTATGGAAGAAGAAAAATTGCATAAAGTTGACGATATGTCTAGAAACGTGGATAGGATTGCTAATGATGTGGAAACTCTTAAAGGTAAAACTTTGCCATCTAAGAATGATCTTAATGGGTCTATTAAATCCATCCAAATATCTATTAATGAAAGCAAGGATAGGACCGCAAGGTTGAGAGCTAAGCGAGAATTCTTAGAAAAGGCTCTTCCACCCGGTTTTTACTGTAATCATGATGAAGATCTTCAAATGATTGGTACTTCTCCCATTGAATCTTTATTTACTAATCTAAAAATAGATGATAAAGGGACTTGATATGAGTCAACTTTAGCTAGAAGGTGTCCCGTTTGTTCGGAGGGTGATGATCTTAATGATAAAAATGAAAAAAGTAGGTTTGGAGAGGTCAAAACTTTAACTAGTGATGTACCCACTATCTTGGATCACAAGGACTTTAAGTATGATAATTTATCTTTAGTAGAATGTATTTCCTTGCTGCAATCCATTATTATCTCACCCCATGCTTACGGACAAAATAAAGCTTTTACTAAACATATTGCAAAAGCTATGCTAAAAGCTCATGAAGAAAAACTTGAGCTAGAAGTTTCTATTCCTAGAAAGTTGCATGATGAGTGGGAACCTACTATTAAAATAAAAGTTAAGGAGTATGAATGCAATGCTTTGTGTGACCTTGGTGCTAGTGTTTCAACATACCGAAATCTTCATGTGATGTACTAGGTCTCACCGATATAAATGAATGTTCCCTTAACTTGCATCTTGCAGATTCCACTATTAAGAAACCATTGGGTAGAGTAAATAATGTGCTTATTCTTCCTAATAGAAATTATGTACCCATGGATTTCATTGTTCTTGATATTGAATGCAATCCGTCTTGTCCAATAATACTTGGTAGGCCTTTCCTACGAACTATAGGTGCTATTATTGATATGAAGGAGGGAAACATAAGATTCCAATTCCCACTAAGGAAAGGGATGGAACATTTCCCTAGAAAGATAATTAAACCACCTTATGAATCTATTATGAGGGTCACCTATGGATTGAGTGTCAAAGATGACAATACTTGATAATATGCATTATGCCTAGCTAGGGGCATAAAACAATAGCGCTTGTTGGGAGGCAACCCAATAGTTATCTTTAATTTTATTTTTTTTACTTTCTGTATTGGTGTGATAAAATTATTAATTCTACTATAATGATTGTGTTTTTATGTTTAAATTAGTGTTTGTGCCAAGTAAAGCCTTTGGGATGACTTGCATGATAAGTAAAATTGATACAGTGCAAAAACAAAAACTTTTGCGTCTAGTGCAGAATTTCTCTAATTTTACTGGAACGTCTTTTTGATCTGAATTTTTTACATAGTATTGGTATAAAATTCCCCAGGATTTCCTAATATTTCAGAATTTGTAGAGTTACAGAAGTATGGTGATTGCACTGATCATTACAGACTGTTCTATTTTAGACAGATTCTGTTTTTTGCTTGCATAGTTTGCTTGTTTTGATGATGCTATGGATTGTATCGGGGGGTATAAACCATGGAGAAGTTAGAATACAGTAACTTATGCAATAGTAAAATATGAATCAATTTATAATAGTACCTAAAGTTTTTGATTTACCTATCATACTAATGGAGCTCATGAGTTTTCTGTTGAGTTTTGTGTGCTGAAGTTTTCAAGTTTTGGGTGCTATCACGATGGATGAAGGAATAAGGAGCGGCAAAGAGCCTAAGCTTGGGGATGCCCGAGGCACCCCTAGGAAGACTCAAGTGTCTAAGCTTGGGGATGCCCCGGAAGGTATCCCCTCTTTCGTCTCAATCCATCGGTATGTCACTTGGAGCTACATTTTTATTCATCACATGATATGAGTTTTGTTTGGAACGTCTTGTGTTTTAGTTTGCTTTTGTTTTAGTTTTCCACAATCATTGTTTGTTGGAAACACCTATTTGAGAGAGACACATGATCACCATAATTTGATAGAATACTCTATGTGCTTCAATTATATCTTTTGAGCTAAGTAGTTGCTCTAGTACTTCACTTATATCCTTTAGAGCACGATAGCGAATAGATTTTATAGGAATAATTGCATTCTCATTCTTCACTTAAATTTGTTGAGAGTCTAATATATAGTGATGGTAATTTGGATGGGTTATAAGACTAGTCCAAAAATAATAGGTATTCAAGGAGTGCATAATCAAAACCTTCATGTAGCACATAAAAGAGAAATTGTGGGTGAATGATATTGATGTGGTAATATGAAAGGGCGTGAGTGCATGGTTGTTGGTTAGTAGAAATATCGATAGTTAAAGGGTGTTAATTTGCTATTCATCTTAATATTGGTTATGGCATGGTGATGATGTGTGAGCATTCTTATTCCTCGTTGAAAACCTAGTGCTGTTTAGGTCGGGGGCGCGCGATGGTTAACTCCTACCAACCTCCTCCCTAGGGGCATGCGAGTAGTACTTTGCTTTGAGAGAGCTAATAAAGCTTTGCAATAAGTACGTGAGTTCTTTATGACTAATGTGAATCCATGGATGTATGCACACTCACCTTTTCATATATGCTAGCCTCTTCGGTACCGTGCATTGCCCATTCTCACCTCGAGGATAGGTGCAGCTTTCGCTGGTGCATCCAAACCCAGTGACATGATACCCTCTGTTGCACATAAGCCTCATTATATCTTCCTCAAAACAGCCACCATACCTACCTATCATGGCATTTCCATAGCCATTCCGAGATATAGTGCCATGCAACTTCCACCGTTACATCATATGACTAGTACACTCATTGTCATATTGCTTTGCATGATCATGTAGCTGACATAGTATTTCTGGCAAATCCATCGTTCATCATTGTTTACATGTTACGCTAGATCATTGCACATCCTGGTACACTGCCAGAGGCATTCATATAGAGTCATATTGTTTAGTAGTTTTTCATATCGAGTTGTAAGTAAATAAAAGTGTGATGATTATCATTATTAGAGCATTATCTCAGTGAGGAAAGGATGATGGAGACAATGATTCCCCCACAGGTCGGGATGAGACTCCGGACAAAAAAAAGAAAAAAAAGAGAAAGAAAAAAAAGAGAGAAAAGGAGAAAAAGAAAAAAAGAGAAATAAAAAGAAAAAGGAAAAAGAAAAAAAAGAAAAAAAAAAGAAAAAAATGAGAGATAAAGAGAGAAGGGACAGTGCTACTGCCTCTTTTTCCACACTTGTGATTAGAGAAAGCACCATGTTTTCATATAGAGAGTCTCATGTTTTGTCATTTTCATATACTAGTGGGAAATTTTCATTATAGAACTTGTCTTGTATATTTCGATGACGGGCTTCCTCAAATGCCCGAGGTCTTCATGAGCAAGCAAGTTGGATGCACACCCACTTAGTTTCATTTGAGATTTCATACACTTATAGCTCTAGTGCATCTGTTGCATGGCAATCCCTACTCCTCGCATTGATATCCATTGATGGGCATCTGCATAGCCCGTTGATCCACCTAGTTGATGCGAGACTTTCTTCTCCACTTTTACCCCTTTGAAACCTACCAGCACATTCTATTCCACCTATATGCTATGTCCATGGTTCACGCTCATGTATTGAGTGAGGTATAAAATGCTGAAGCGTGTGAAAAAGTACGATCCAATGGCTTGGCTTAACACTGTGGTGATTGATATTTGTATTTATGTGGTGAAGACGGAGCCATGCCATGCTAATATGATAAAATGAATGCGGGGTAAACATTCTTTAAGGATCATATATTTTGAAAGTTAATGATTGTGTTATTTATGCTTATGGATATTACTATGTTAATGTTTATTGATTCATCGTTTCTCAATGATCATACGTGAAAAGATTACATGTTGGGTAGCATGTCACACCAAAAATTCTGTTTTTATCATTTACTTACTCGAGGACGAGCAGGAATTAAGCTTGGGGGATGCTGATACGTCTCCAACGTATCTATAATTTTTGATTGTTCCATGCTATTATATTATCATTCTAGGATACTTTTTAGGCAATTAATTGTTGTTTTATATTATTTTTGAGCACTAACCTATTAACCCAGTGCCAAGTGCTCGTTGCCGTTTTCCACGTGTTTTTGGCTTTTCAGGAATATTGTACCAAACGAAGTCCAAATATCCCAAAAAAAATTGAAGATTCTTTCTGGACCAAAATAAGACCTGGAAGCTTCGGAGGAAGACCGGAGGGCATACGAGGTGCACCCAAGCCAACAGGGCGCGCTCAGGGGGGTGGTCGCGCCCTGATGGCTTGGGGCCACCTCCCTGGCCCTCTGGCATTGTTCTCTGGCCTATAAATTCACATTAATCCCCAAAACCCTAGAGAGCATCCCGAAACACTTTTTCTGCTACCGCAAGTCTCTGTTCCACCGTGCCCATCTGGATCCCTGTTCCGGTGCCCTGTCGGAGGGGGGATCGATCACGGAGGGCCTCTACATCAACCTTGATGCTCCCATGGTGATGTGTGAGTAGATCACCGCAGACCTACGGGTCCATAGTTAGTACCTAGATGGCTATCTCTCTCTCTCTCTCTATGTTCTTCATTGCCAAGGTCACCATGATTCCCGCGGTGATCTATCTTATGTAATCAATCTTTGTGGTATATTTGTTGGGATTTGATGAATTGTGGGTTTATGTTCAGATTATTCATGAAAAAATATTGAATACTTGCTGGTATTTTATTTTCATGACCGTTATAACTTCATAATGCTCTCCGATCTATCGGTTTGGTTTGGCCAACTATATTGATTTATCTTCAAGTGGGAGTGGTGCGTTGTAGTGGGTTCAGTCTTGCGGTGCTCAATTCTAGTGACAGAAAGGGACATGACACATTTTTTATTGCTACCACTAAGGGTAAAATGATGGGGTTTATTCATATTGATTGGATTTACCTTGTCTACATCATGTCATAATCCTCCAAGCATTACTCCGTTTTTACTTAATACTCTAGATGCATGCTGGATAGCAATCGATGGGTGGAGTAATAGTAGTAGATGCAGGCAAGAGTCGTTCGACTTGTTTATGGACATGATGGCTATATACGTGATCATTGCCGTGAATAAATATTGCATAACTATGCGCTTTTCTATCAATTGCCCAACAATAATTTGTTTACCCACCGTATGCCTTCTTCGAGAGAGAAGCCTCTAGTGAACACTATGGCCCATGGGTCTCCTCACAAGTATATTTACAAAAACTCTAAATACCTTGCTGCCATTATTTACTTTCTTTTTATTTTGCTATTTATATTTATCAGTTTATCTATCTATCACTCCTTATCGCTTGCAACTAACGAGTTCAAGGGGATTGACAACCCTCTTGCCCGCATTGGGTGCAAGTGTTTGCTCTTTTGTGCATAGGCGCTGAAGATGGGAATTTGCGTGGTTCTCCTATTGGTTTGATAACCTTGGTTCTCACCGAGGGAAATACTTACCTATGCTTTGCTGCATCATCCCCTCCTCTTTGGGGAAAAACCCAACGTAGTTTACAAGTATCACTACCTAGGTTTTCCGCTCAGCCTCTGGAAACTAAGGATATCAGATATCCACCATTTGGTGCATCAGGTGGCAAGCAAGTTTCCCTGCTGGTGGGGTGCCATGCTACCTAAGAGCAGTAGACTGGTTCTTATACGGTCAATGCTTTGTGCAATCCCAGTCCACACCATGCTCGCCTTGGATATTCCCCCAAAGACAATTAAGGCCATTATCAAAATCCGTAGAGGGTTCCTTTGGTGTGGCAAAGTCAAGGTGAATGGTAGGCAATGTGCGGTTGCCTGGAATTCTGTGTGCATGCCACGGTGGTCTGCAGGACTTGGGACCCCGGACCTACAGTGGTTGAATTATGCCTTGCAAGCTACGTGCCCGTGGCTCCAACGCACGAACAATTCGAGATTGTGGGGAGAATTTGACATCAGTGTACCAGAAGAGCCAATGAAAATTTACTAGTAATCTAAGTTCACAATCATAGGAGACGACCACATAGCACTATTTCAGGAGGATGGCTAGCTAGATGGCTTCAGAGTTCAGGATCTCGCCACAAATCTATATATACGAGTACGACCAAGGGTGCGTGATGCCAGGACATTTTAGAGGCCCTATAGGGAGGAGTATGGGCCATGGATGTGGGCACGAACATTGGACATAATATTGTGGTGGAAATCCTGGAGCTATGGAATAGGACTGTAGCCGGCAATGCACGATAACACCAGATGGGCCTAGGAGGACAACAGCTGTTATTCAGCAAGTTCTGCCTATGCAGCGGAATTCCGGGGCATGGAAGTTGCACCCTACGCCAGCTGCTCTTTGAAATCAAAAGCGCCCCTTTAATGCAGATTCTTCACTTGGCTGACTGCTAGGAATAGGCACTAGACTTCGAATTGTCTGGCTTTCCAAGGCCTTCCACATCAGGCGACGTGTCTGTTTTGTGATCAGTGCAAGGGGACAATCGACCATATCCTCTTAACGTGTGTTCTCATGATGACGGTATTGTCAGTGAAGTTGAATGCTCTAGGCAAGCCGGAATGGACACCCACGACGGATAGTGTCCTACTTGGCGGTGCAACTCTTGCCAAGCGAATAACATTGGGAGAAAGAATGTGTCAACATTAATATCTGTAGACTTGTGGGAGTTATGGAAGCACATGAACTTGATGGGCTTTGGTGGTGAAGCTCCATCACCATTTGTGGTGCTCCAATGAATGGAGGCCGAGGGTAGGGCTTAGAAACGAGTAGGTCTCCTTAAGGGCAATTTTGCTTCCTTCTTTGGTGTGTTAGTTAGGCAGGCTAGTGTGAGCAATTAGCTTAATTGTGTGTGGAAGTGAGGAGGTGGATTGCGTGCATGCGCATGTAAACTACAAGTCGATGGGGTTTCATTACCCCCTTTCTTCTCTTTAATGCAAGACACTCATGCTTGTGTGTGTTCTAGAAAAAAATATTGAGTTTTACATTTTAGTCCTAGTGGCGGAGCCAAGATTACGTAAATTTAGATGTTGAGTGGGGCGGTAAAAGCAAAAAAATTAATAAACTGTACGACTCACAAAAAGTAAGCAAATCAATTTTGTTAGGGGGTGCCAGGGCCCTTACTGATTTCTCGAGCTCAACCACTATCTAGTTCAGAATTGTATAATCGTGATCATAGTGTTCTGTTTACCTTATGTCTGGTTTTGCAAGGTTGTGCCATGTTTCACGTCCCAAGTGAGGCCGGTGATGTCTGACGTCCACGACGCGCCCACACTCTCGACTACCCGGCTCCTATCTTCCCATATATGCCCGCACCCATGATCGCTCCCTCCTCGTTGGTTGTGTCCACGATGATCGTGCCTTCTTCAGCTTAATCTCAACCTCATCCCATTTATAGTCCAATAGAGTCTGAGCCCTACATGCCCATCTTCATTAGGCGCGAGCTGGTGATTGTCCCTACCCTGAGCTTGACCCCTCCTCACTGCCGATGACAACACTGGCCGACTTCATCATCTTTCAGTTAATCATTGCAATTTGTGCCTTCAAGCAAAGAAGAGAAACTTGCATGTCATGCAGATGGCAGAGAACCTCCTTTGGCAGAAGATGGGCATTATTGAATATGGTGAACTTATCACATAGGGAGCGATAGGGAAGTTTGGATGAATGTTTCAAGATTGTCTCTCTGACATTGCGGTGGTAGCTCTACATGTTGGGAAACATATAAAACATACAAATATGTCCTACAATCAAGAACCCATGATCACTACGAAGATGCATACAATGTTAGATTAGATCGTTACCAACTTCAAGTTGCAGCGGAAGAAGAGTTGTTGTAGAACGTTGATGAAGTCCCTCGAACCATTCACGAATGATCCCTCGAACCGAAGATCAAAAGCATGACCTCTCTATAGATTTCACGTCTATGAGCAACATGATCCGGTTGTGCTTCTCCATCAAGAGCTTTATGTTGCCGGAGAATTCATGAGCAACAACTCATCAATATATCCATATGGATGGGATTCCACTACTATGTGAGCAAGATGATAGCATCGGTCGGACTAAGAGACATAATGGTGTATTCTTAAGTAAACATCCACGAGCAAGACAACATTAGGAAAATCTTTGGTGTTGTGACTTGATGACAGCCCACACTCAAATCAAAGATTGGAAAAGACAATAGATCTAACAACGGATCACATATGTCAATCGATGAATATATCATCTTTCTTCAACACACACACTCAAAAGATATCCCTTGGAATGAACTAACTTAGATAAAGCATTTATCTTCCAACTATCCAAGTTGTTGTTTAGCTTAACCAACTAGTTCAGGGGTATCAAACATGAATCCTTGGAGAAGGAGTGGTTTATAGGGAAAACCAACTTGATCGTGAACTCATCATAATGGTCAGGGGAGAACTTGATAATTCTTTCGAGAAGATATGAAATAAATTGTGTGTTTGATATGAAATGTCAATTTGATTACTAAATGGATTAAAAATAATATGCCAATTAGCCTTCTTATTGGGTTTTCTATTTCATATGGTTTCTAAGGCAACACCGTGGGCGATGACCTCCAACAACCCACATAGTTTCTTGAAAGAGCGCGTGTGAGATCAATGGACAATTGCACCTGATGGTCGATCGACAACCATTTTAGGTAGGATACCTTACCCAAACGTTTCTACATTACAAGTGTTTGTGATGGACAACCCTATGTCATATAATTTCTCTATGCATCGCGTGTGATGTATTGAAAAACGCAAACGATAATATTGTCAATATCATCTGTGATGGCCACAACTATCATAGATGAGGTTGTGGACAAAATTGCGTGTGATGTACCATACGAACAGAAACATTTCTTTGGGATTCACTATGTGGGATGCTAAGAACATCTCACACGATTTTTCTGATATGTCTCCATCGTATGTAATTTTCCAAACACTTCTGCTCTTGATTTGGACTCTAATTTGCATGATTAAAATCAAATTAACCCGGACTGATGATGTTTTCAACAAAATTACCTTGGTGTTGTTTTTTGTGCAGAATTAAAAGTTCTCGACAATTGGACGATACTTGGTGGAGATTTTTTTAATGAATATATAAAAAATATTGGTGCAAACATCTACTGGAGGGGCCACCATCTTCCCACAAAGCAGGGGGCTCCCCTACCCCCAGGGTGTGCCCAACTGCCTTGTGGGGCCCTCCGGCCTACGTCTGACCTAATTCCAACTCCATATTCTGTCTTCTCGAGAAAAGAAATCAAAGAGAAAGTTTCATCGCATTTTACAATACAGAGCCGCCGCCAAATCTTGTTCTTCGTCAAGAAGCCTAATCCGGAGTCCGTTCGGGGCTCCGAAGAGGGCAAATCATCACCTCGTCATCAACAAGACTTCTACATCAACAACCTCATGATGCTCACCTCTGGGTGTGAGTAATCTCATTGTAGGCATACTAGAGGTAGATGGAGATGGATGAGATTCATCATGGAATCTAGTCAATTTGTTAGGGCTTGATCCCTAGTATCCACTATGTTCCGAGATTGATGTTGCTATGGCTTTGCTATGCTTAATGCTTGTCACTAGGGCCCGAGTGACATGATTTCAGATTTGAAATTATTATGTTTTCATGAATATATTTGAGTTATAGATCCTATCTTGCCAGTTATACGCACCCGTTATTGTTCTAAATTGTAGACCCCAAGGTGAGAATAATTGGGACACTCTCTCGATATGACTGTAACTTCAGGAGTTCATGTATTCACCATGTGTTAATGCTTTGTTCTAGTTCTCTATTGAAAGGAGCGCCTTAATTACCCTTAGCTTCCATTAGGACTCCGCTGCCATGCGAGGGTAGGACAAAAGATGTCATGCAAGTTCTTATTATAAGCATGTATGACTATATACGGAATACATGCCTACATACGATTGATGAATTGGAGCTAGTTTTGTGTCGCTCTAGGTTGTGACTATTATATGATCAATGTCATCCAAATATCCATCGTACTCCATGCCTACGCTTTCTCATAATATTTTCTTGCTTGAATCGTTACTGCTACTACTGTTTGAATTACTACAAAACTGCTACTATTACTACTGCTATCAAAACTATCATATTACCATGCTACTAATAAATTGCTGCCAGGAGTTTGCTTCTCATGTGTGTTATATTGACAACTCAACTGCTAAGGCTTACAAATATTCTTTGGCTCCCCTTGTGTCGAATCAATAAATTTGGGTAAAATACTTCTCTCGAAGACTGTTGCGATCCCCTATACCTGTGGGTTATCATTGTCCCGCACAATTGTTTGCGATGGCTCTTCCGATGGCACATGAGCTCTTTTTACCCCGCATGTGTGATCGGAGGAGCTATTGCTGACGATTTTTCTGGGTCGTGGGGGATTGGACCCCCTATCACCCACACAGGCAAGGCGGCGTTTTAAAATTATGTCGCGTAAAGGGGGTAAAAATCGTTTGCATAAGATTCATTTGCACTAGTGCTTGATAAAGATAAGGGCACATAGTGTACCAAGTTCTTTCAATTTGAGAATTATTTACGCCAATCCCTAGATTCAAAAGGGTGGTCCAAGACACTTGGAATGAAGGGGATACCCATGTCGAGTCATGGCATGCCCTTCCTTATAACATCAGCAAACCGGCCAACGACTTTGCAAGTGGAGTAAAACTATTCTTCGTGATTCTAAAGTACATATCCTTATGACATTAGAGGCCATTCTTTGTTTGTTCATTGACAAGCGAATCGAGATTTCAGTGATCATGATAGAGATATTAGAAGAAGGCTCAAGAAGAAGGTCGTGGGCATGGATGTCGTTCAGAGAATGCGTATAAGATAAAGCTCGAGTATCACCAACCTTAAGGAGGAGGATGCCGATATTGTTTGCACCTACTAATCAATCACCAAAGACGGAAAACGGTAACTGAAAGTGAAATAATGCCATTAATAGTGATTTGACATTAATGACAATATACATATAGGAGACTAATTAAGTTTCTCAAGTGTATACACAAGTTTAGTCCCGATTGGAAAACATGTGTGTGGATAATGAACCCATCAAAACATCATGGCTCAAGAACAAAGTGATAACGGCCAGAAGCATTCCTTTTCCTATTAATTCTTGCGTTACAGGGACCACAGGCTATTAAGAGGGATCAATGGGGGTATGCAAAAGAACTTTTCAAGTCACAATGTGGGGAAGACCTGTATAAGATCTCACATTAGGTGTGATCGTGAGATCAATCTCAAAAATTCATATATGACTTTTTCACAAAATCTGAATTTATTTGACAACATCCCTGTGGGGTATGTCTAAAACTCCAGAAAAAATCAGCTCAAAACTCGATGTACATTTAAAGATTCAAAAAAGACAAATTCGAATGTGAATAGTGGCAACTTTGGGTGAATAGTACTTTGACACTACTCACATCTGATTTTGTCTTTTATGTTTCTATTAATGTAGATCGAATTAGGATCTGAAACATGTTTATATTGTACATCAAACATTGATGTGTGTCTATACATTTTTAAACTTTGAACATGTATTTTTTTTCAAACAAAAATCGAACTCATTGATCTCACCTAATGTGAGATCTCACACAAATCTCCCCCATCACAATTTTCCTAAAAAATCTGCTCTCATCTTTACCATAGTCCAATGCTAAATAATCTCACCAAATTCTAGTCCATCCTTTCCCATGGCTCCCACTGGTTTTTATAGGCCGGATGACGGACATCGTGACTAGAGGAGGCACTCTAGGGGCCTGAATATGAGCAAGAAGTTCATCTTGGCATGCAAGCCAAGAAGCCCTCATGCATGAGGTCAGTTAGGAACCCTGTAAATCCTATCTCCCATTCCCTTTATATGGTGATCTTGTGTTACCACATAAATAAAAAGCAAAGCAGGATGTAGAGTATTACATCACCACTTCTCTTCTCAAGTTTCAATAGCATGTGTAAGACCTTTTTAAGGAGGCCAAAAACTTCCTTGACTATCGGGGGTGGTATTAAATTTCCCACCACCTTCTTGTTATGACACCTACATGGGCCCTTAGAGATTTTCTAAAAGATACATTTTACAGAGCATCTGGTGAATATGGGTCGTCCGTCAGACCGGATTGGACGATCTAGATCGCAAGCAATACGCTGACATCACATGTATTATATGGGCGCCTGAGCGGCATTTTAGGAATATATTTTTCAAATAAAATCATTATTTCCCTCTTAAAATTTTCAAGGCTATTCTAGGTACAAATTACAGGGGCATTCTAGATAAGATTTATAGATTTCATTCATGTCACTGCAGTGTCCTTCCACATCATGGGCGGCACTAGGGTTTCACCCCTCTCCGGCGGTATGGTTTCACCCCTCGCCGGCAAGATGGAGCCACGCGTCTACCTGACGCCATCGACTGCTTCATGCCTCCTCCCCTCCATCCCAATCCCCTCCCCCTCTCGCATCTCCTCTACACCGAAGAGCACAAGAAGAGGTTATCCTTTCTCCCGCTGCGGCCGCTGGTGATGATTCATCGCCATCCCACCTCCCAGTCTTTATGTGCGTGCCTATATCCACAAGGTGATCATCTACCTCTTTCCAGCTTCCCCCCATTGTTGTTTGCGTCCTATAGCTCACCTCTTCGCCATGACGCAACTTGCTCTGGCCATGCATGTCCTCTAGGGGCAAGGTGGTTGGGTATCTAGATGATGTTCTCACTGTACTGGACTAGGATGGAGCCGGCCAACCTAGACGACGAGCCCCATTCGTGCGACCTCATCCACATAATGGCAAGATCTACGTATTTTCGATTGTTGCATATGTACAATTATTCCGGGGTATGATATGAGCAGTGATACAATTATACAACTAATTGAAGCTTTATTCTTTTGATTTGGCTGATAGGTGAGACATTGGTGTTGGTTAGGGAGATAAGATAATCTATTAATTTTGGAATGTACTCTAAACAATTGATAGCTTATGCTAGTCAATATTTATTATGATAGCGTCTTCATGTGCAATTGCTGGACTGGGGTTGACAGACTTGGGCATGTGGTTTATATACATTTTTAGATTCAAAGGGGATATCGACCATTCGAGGATTAGTGTAAATTCTTAATATGATGTTTTAGCTTTTTGAAAGATAGAGGGATGATTCTCGCAAAAAACAGAGAGAGAGATGAATGAGCATTGGATTGTTAAAAATGTTGCGTCTGATTCTTGGAACATTTGTTATGTGCAACGTTTGTTAGCTGGATACATGTGAAAAGGTGAGAAAAGGTAGTATTTTGTCCTTTGTTTTGCAGGGATATGACACAACATGATGTGTGACCCCCCAACGCTCCAGTGCTAAAGGGGGTCAATATGGAGGTAGGATGGGTGTACCAAGGCCACCCTGCCGTGCCCGTGAAGGTGCCTACTGCCTCAGCGATCTTCAATTTAGCGCACACCCTATCGTGCCACACCATGGTGGTTGCAGCACTGGAAAGCCCCCTCCGTACATGCTTTACTCTTGTTATCATATGATCTTTTTTGGGCTTTGTGGCCTGGCCTACGAGACATTGGTTGTGCCATTTCCTAGGATAGCTGGGAATGAGTGTTCACTCATGGTGTATTTTACTTTCTGTTGTGAAGCTATGCTTGTGCTCATACCTTTTTCCTCTCGTATATGTGAGAGCAATTTTTTTGAAACATGTTCAAGCTGACATGACACTTGCAATTAGCGACAGAAAATTGTAAAAATAAACCAATCACAATCCATTAAGGACTTCTTCTAGGTTTGCTTGTGCACTGTGTAATTGGTCTGAATCTTGTCCAGAGAGTGACGAAACTGAGCTATTACTACAATTCAGATTTGAGTTTCAGTTTCCTAATATTGAAACAACCATGATATGGTTGTAAAAAGCAAATATAGATTTCTAGGTGCTCCCATACATACCAAATTTATTTGAAGCAAAGTATTGCAACCAATATTATTGAAGTATTATAACTTGAGTAATCCACAATGGACTAAGAACATGGCTAGGAAACTTTCTTTGGGACTACAACCCAACCACACCATACTCTATCTCTTTACAGCCAAGTGGAGACTCCATATGTAAGAATCAACCACTACTGGACTAACTGCATGCATCTTCATCATCTTGATCCGCAACTGCATCCGATAGGCTAGCATGGCATCTTGAACCTTTCTTGTATTTTAATTTGTTGTAGGGTGAATTGACAAGCACAATAGGTAGCTATGTTCTATATTTTTTGATGTAAGTCTGCATGGGAGGATATGTTAGTATCATTCTGTAGTTTAAAAAATTGACACAAACATAGGTGTTACTATATGTACTTGGTCATATTGTAGTGTCAATTCTTCTCCCGTAAACAATTCGATGTTCTTCAACATGTAGAGTACATAATAAGAACTACAACGTTTAATTCTGTTAGCAGCATTTCACGTATTAACAATGAAAAACAAAAACAAAAGAGCTAATATTGTTGACTGACGTGTCATCCTGTTTTGGCACGGGAACAAGCTTTACTGGCCATTGGGTCATGTTAATGTCTTTCCATGCTTCGCTTTGTGGTCCATTGATTCATAGGGATGCTCTCAGATCTGCTTCCACACCATGTATCTGAAATTCCATGAATGATAAGTTGCTTATGATTAATACTTACGTATGATGTTAAATGATGTGTTTTAATGAAATGTCTTAAAATTCTCACCACATGATTTACTTCTCTGTATACTATATAAAGGTAAAGGGAGTAAACCTGAATCTCCCTACTTCTAGGGTTTACGACCACAAGGAACCAGTGGATGTTTAAAGTATTTCTAGTTACGAAAACCTACAGTGCATAGATAATTAGATCAACATGTATAGTAGCAAGAAAAATAAATGTGTTTAACGCCATGGTTATATGGTACCAGATCATGTTAGAGGTAGTTGGTGCCTTTTGTTGTTCCATGAATGCTCGCCAAAGTGTCCTCGTGGCACTTCTCTATCTACCATCTCTTTCGAGCATAACAATGTCGTATACCCTCTCAATATAAACCAGTGGCCCGTCCCTTGTGTAAATTGGGTCATCATGACACATGAGCTGAATCGCAATATCAACCGCCTAAAATAGAAATCAAGTTAATTGTATTGTACAAAAGGAAATTGATAAAATAATTTGTGAAATGTCTTAGTTCATCACCCAACCATTTTTCATGTTCGGCTCCATCTTTCTGGGTGAGGCATTGCAAATGCTTCTGTGGCACAACAATGTCATCAACTAACACCATTTGTTTTTCACGATCTAAAGTGTTGACTAGTCCGACCACTAAATCATGTCGAAACTCGTCTAGCTTGTCCCTCTTCCTTGAAGGATCTTTTCCCTATTTTCTAAATTATCAGAGAAGATTTTCCTATTTTTATTATTTGTGTCCTTGGAATCGTTTTCCTTTTTCTTCTTCTGTTTGGTATCATACAAAATGTATTTGTCATTCATAAATAATGTCGATACCAATCTTTTCCATCCACTCGCATGAATTGGTGGCATGGATTCAACCACACTTACTTCTCACTGCTTTAGAAATGATTCATAATGGTTGTCATCATTTGTGAATCATTGGGGTTCTTCAGGTTCCCACGATCCCTTAGCCTTGGCAGAGCGGTGCTTACTCCACCTCTTGAATGGATCCTGTGACACGAAATAAAGCGTATGTTAGCCTTTAGCAGATTCTTACTGTAGCAACCAGACCCGAAATGGTCTAGTCTCTATGTATTTGTGCTATCCCTGGATCGTGCTAGCACACACAGTACATGAATGTATATATCAAAGTTCAACCATATGCTTTATCACATCGAAAATCTCATATCAAGTCTTTATTACAATGATAATAAATTGGCTAAAGGCCAACTCATGAGATAAAAACGAACACGAAAGCATCGAAGGTAGTTGAGTCCATCCGACTCCAAGGGTAATCACCGGGCATAGAACATAGTCCTTACTTCTTGTCGGAAAATACCTTTGCAACATGATAAGTTACAGCCATGTAGATTAACATATTGAATATGCCGACAAAGTCACAGAGAGAACATAATGAAAATACTATCATCACTATATGCAATATGGCCGTTGGTGGCTCTAAGTTTACGTTTTTGCATAAAAGCTGTTTTTCCCTACTTCAAAGGATAATTCAAAATAATTTACTACAATGTTGACAATATTAATGAGATGGTTCCGCCAACCAAATTATCATAACCCAAAGTTATAATTAAACCCAATCCATTTATAGTAATTGTGTCGAGAGTTCGTGATAGTTCCAATTCCAGAGGCTCAAGTTGTGTGTAATCGGGGAACATGGCTAATCGACTAGTTTGACACTCTATAGAGGTTTGCGCACTTTCCCCACAAGACTTGAGCCCTCCTTTTATGTCCTCGCACTGCGAGGTGTTTGAGAATAGGATGACCGAAACATGGTCTTCCAGAGAGTTCCTCTTAACCACTGCCAGTGCCCATCCAATCCTACCATTCTTCTACAACTCATATCACTGTCCAGTTAGAGCCACATCAAAGATCAACCAAGCCAGATCCCATATTGACATATGGTTTCCCAGGTAACCTTCCATTCTTGAAGTATCCATCCATCTCTTTGAGCCTGGGTGGATCTTTCCTCATGATAACTGGTCTACTCCAGCTCACTAGGCAAATCCACTAGTACTCCACGGCTCCTTTCAACCATTCTTCCCAGAGGTACATTTGAAATCTTGTATTGAAGTCTTGAATCTTTAGGTTGTAGTATTGATAAAAAATAATTCACTTTCACAACTTCCATGTATCACTCAATCAACCCTTGTCTACTCAAGCGTTGCATCAAAGTAAAATTTATTGTTCCCGGGGCATAGTAACAAGGTTGTGGGTTCCTACCTCATGATACTACTTAAGAACAAACTTCAATATTACCTACTTGAATGCATGGTGGAAATATTGAATCTAATGCAACAAAACCTTGGGTATTGCAAAAACATGATCAAAATGACTTGCCTTGGTGACCTTGAAACTCTAAAGCCTCGTAATAGCAAGCTTCGCACTCCGGATGAGCTAATGAAGCAAACAATAACATTGATAAGCAATCATACTAAAATCAATAGGTAGATCAACAAGTAAAACTATAAGTATAAACATAAAGAAAATCCAAAGGAAGTCCAAAAGAAACTTCATAAAAACTTAAAGAAAAACTCAAGTTCTTAACAAACAAAACAGAAATAAGTCTCTGATCAAAACAACTTTTTTAACAGAAAATAAAATATAAAATTTTTATGTTAACATAAAGTATTTTATGTTAACAGAAAGAAAATAAATCTTTCAGCAAAAAGAATCAATTGAAAACCTTTTGTAGATCCAAAGTTATGACTAAAACAAGATTGAACTCAAATCCGATTAAAACAATTTTCATAAATTATAAAATTTTGTTCCTGATTACTAACAGAAACTTTATTTTAATTAGATGGAATGACAAAAGGTATTACATTGAAAAAATATAAAATAGTTTTATTTTTAATAAAACAAGCATAAATAGGTCAGATTTGGATCTGACTAAAAAATCACTAAAAATAATTGCCAAAATTTATTTTCATTGTTGCTCTGGTTACACAAAACTTACACAAAACAACAGCAAAAATAATTAAATCAAAAGCTATTTTTAATCAAAAGTTATTAGCAATTTAAAACATAAAAGATACGATCAATCTAGAATTCAAATCAAATGTGCAATTTAAAAGAAAAACTAAAAATAAGAAAAAGACTATAGATCCGCTACAATCACGTGTCTGGTTCCCATTAGCTACAGGCGTGCATGACAGAACTAAACGAGCTAACAACCAATCTATAATGAGAACGCTTCACGAATTAAAGATCTAATTTCAGTTGTTGTCATTGGATCTAACGGTGTAGGGATGCCGGCAAGCTTACAGAGGGGGTTGGGTTCTTCGGTGAAGGTGGCGACGACGACCGGAGCTTCAGGCGAAAGGGACGACAGCTTTAGGGGCTCCCGGCGATGTTGGAGAGGTACTAGTGATGCAGATGACCACGGTGGAATGAGAGGTGGCATCAGAGGGTGGTGAGGGGGTTTGTGGTGAGTGGGGGATCGACAATGGTGGCGGTGGTGCTCGGGGTATTCTGGCAAGGGCGTGCGCGCATCATGGAGGGTCGGTGTTGGGATATTTTTGCGAAAGTGAGAGGCCCTGGTCTCGGGTATTTATAGGGGAGTGTCCTGGAGGAGGGGGCGTCGCCAAACGGCAAGAATCGCGAGGTGATTTGCTGTCGGCGTCGGGTTCCGACGAGATTTGGAAGGAGGAAGGAGGTGGGCGCCGCAAACTTCCAGCGGAGGTGGGGCCGGCAGTTAGAGAGACAGAGAGAGAGAGGAAGGGAGGGAGGGAAAAGGGAAGGGAGCGGATGGCAGATCCGTAAGGGATTCTGGCGCGGACACTGGGTGGGTCTCGAGGTAGATGGGCTCGGGTTCTGCCCGGTTTTAAAATAAAAAGGATTTTTCCTATTTTAATAAACACAGAAGTAAAAAGATAAAAAAGGAAAATAAAAACAGAAAATTTCATTGTCAAGTTATATATCAAAATTCTTAGAATTTTCCAAAGAAAAAACTAACTATTTTCATAGCCAAATAAAATATTGTTTTTTAAAAATTCAAAATAGTGTTGGAATTTGATTTTAAATCATTTTTAATTATTTTTGTTTTCCTTTTCAAATGTTTTTCAAACATTACCTCTGATATGAGGGGTCATGTTCCTGCAGTCTTTTATTTTCTTTGATCAGAGGATTTTGAAAAGGTTCAAACTCAATAATAGAAAGGGATTCAAAAGGAAAACTTGAAACTGCATCAAATGAAAGTTGAAAGTGCTTCAAAATGAAAAGTTCAAAGCACACACAATGCAAATAGATGCTTAAATATTATCATAACATTCCAAGTGAAATTTGATATGTTACGAACGTATCCACCTTAAGATTAATCTTGTCCTCGAGATTTGGGATTATCAGCAAAAAGGTGTGGGTGGTCTCGGTGGAGGTCTTCTTCTTGTTCCCTGGTGGCTTCGTCCTCGATGTGGTGACTCCACTGAACCTTGCAAAATTTGAGAACCTTGGTGCAGGTAACTTTGTTTGCAGTCTCAAGAATCTTGACGGACTTCTCCTCACAAGTTGAATCACTATCAGGCTGTATGGATTCTAGTGGTACTATGTCTCTTAAAGGAATATCGGCCATCTCTACATGACACTTCTTTAGCTGGGAAACATGAAACACATCATGAACTCCTGATAGGCCTTCCTGTAATTCTAAATTTTATGAAACTTCTCATCTGCATTCCAGAATTCTGTAAGGCCCCACAAATCTTGGTGCTAAATTTCCTTTAACTCCAAACCTCTTGACTCCTCGAAGTGGAGACACACGAAGATATGCTCGGTCTCCCTCTTTGTGTGTTAATTCCTTGCATTTATTATCAGCAAAACTCTTTTGTCTGGATATAGCTACCTTCAACCGGTCTCGGATTAACTTGACCTTCTCTTTGGAATGTCTGATTAGGTCATGACCAAATACTTACGGTCTCCAACACCATCCCACATCAATGGTGTTCTACACCTCCTTCTGTACAAAGCTTTGAAAGGGGCCATCTTCAAACTGGTCTGGTAACTACTGCTATACGAGAACTCTGCGTAAGGTAAATTATCATCCCAGGTAGATCCATAATCTAGTGCACAAGCTCTCAACATGTCCTCCAGTATCTCGTTTACTCTTTCGTCCTGTCCATCTGTCCACGGATGAAAAGCGGTATGAAACTCACGTATGGCACCCAAAGTTTCATGCAACTGATTCCAAAACATAGAGGTAAAGTGCATTCCTCTGTGTGATACAATCCTACTTGGTACTCCATGCAAACAGATGATCCTAGTCATATATATCTTGGCCTACTTAGCACTGATATAAGTGGTTTTCACGGGTATGAAGTAAGCTACCTTAGTCAAAAGATCAACTACTACCCAGATAGAATCATAAGCTGAACGGGTCCTAGGTAATTTTGTGATAATTAAAATCCATTCCAAGTGTGTCCCATTTCCACTCGGGTATCAGCAAAGGTTGACTGCTGGCTTCTGATGTTCTGCCTTTACTCTTTGACAAACATCGCATATTGCTACATACTCGGCAATATTGTTCTTCGTACCAGTCCACCAAAACCTTCCTTTCAAGTCCAAATACATCTTAGTGTTGATGACCCACAAGTATCGGGGATCAATCGTAGTCCTTTCGATAAGTAAGAGTGTCGAATCCAACGAGGAGCAGAAGGAAATGACAAGTGATATTCAGCGAGGTATTTTCTACAGGCACTGAAAGTAGCGGTAACTGATAGTTTTGTAGCAAGGCCATTCGTAACAAGTAACAAGTAAAAATTGTAGCAATGGTGCAACAAGGTGGACCAATCCTTTTTATAGCAAAGGACAAGCCGGAACATACTCTTATATGAAGCAAAGCGCTCTCGAGGAGACATGGGAATTTCATCTAGTCACGGTTCATCATGTTTAGTTGATTCACGTTCGTTACTATGATAATTTGATATGTGGATGGACCGGTGCTAGGGTGCTGTTCTTTCTTGAACAAACAACCCACTTATGATTACCCCCTCTCACAAGCATCCACAACTACGAAATAAGAATTAAGATAAATCTAACCATATCATTAAACATGTGGATCCAAATCAGCCCCTTACGGAATAACTCATAAACTAGGGTTTAAGCTTCTATTACTCTCGCAACCCATCATCTATTTATTACTCCCCAATGCTTTCACTTAGGCCCAAATATGGTGAAGTGTCATGTAGACGACGTTCATGCGACACCACTAAAGGAAGAGCAACATACACATCATCAAAATATTGAACGAATACCAACATCACATGATTATTTATGACAAGACTTCTCCCATGTCCTCAAGAACGAAAGTTACTACTCACAAAGCATCATCATGTTCAAGATCAGAGGTTTAATATCCTTAAGGTTTGAACATATAATATTCCACCAATTAAACCAACTAGCATCAACAAGATGATGTAATCAACACTACTAGCAACCCACATGTACCAATCTGAGGTTTGAAGAGAAAGATTGAATGCAAGAGATAAACTAGGGTTTGAGATGAGATTGTGTTGGTGAAGATGTTGATGAAGATTGGTCCTCCCATGACGGAGGAAGCGTTGGTGATGACAATGGCTTCGATTTCCCCCTCCCGAAGGGAAGTTTCTCCGGTGAAATCGCTTCGCCGGAGAGCAAAAGTGCTCCTGCCCAACTTCTACCTCGAGACGGCGTGCATCATCCCTAAAGTGTTCTTACAATTTTTCTAGGGTAAATGACATCATATAGGAGAAGATGGGCACTGAAGGCTTGCCAGGGGGGCCAAGAGGCTCGAGAGCGCGCCCTACCTCGCAGGCTCGTGGCCACCTGGTGGGTCCCCTTCTGTTGATTCTTTCACCAATAATTTTCATATATTCCAAAATAATTCTCCATCAATTTTCAACTCATTTGGAGTTCCATAGAATATCTAGCTCTTCGATGGTCCTTTTTGGTCAAGAATTTCAGGTGCTGGCAATCTCCCTCTTTATACGGAACTTGCAAAATAAAAGAGAAAAGACATTAGGATTGCATCATAATGTGAAATAATAATTCAAAACATAACAAATATCAACGGAAAAACTTGATGCAAAATGGGCGTATCAACTCCCCCAAGCATAGACCTTGCTTGTCCTCAAGCGAAAGCCGAACTCGATAATCATGACCACATGCTTAGAGAGAGAGGTGTCGATAAAATAAAATGTAAACATGAAGGCATCATGATCACTATCATAGAAGCAACATAATATCATAAAACTTCTCATGAACAAGTAACAATTCATTCACACGCCAAAGTATGAATCATAAGCCTTACTCAAAACTAACAAACTATGTTCTTAGTAATTGAACCAATTACAATCCATCATACTTTCAAAGAGTCTATGTAAGAGCTTTGTTTACCAAGTTCACATACTCAGTTATCATTTAGTCTTCTATGATTGCTGACACTCATGACATATTTGTGAAGCAAAAAGTTTCAATCAGACACATAGGAAGATAGGGGTTTATAGTTTTCACCACCCAACTATTTATCTCGAGGATAATGTCAACAATAATGTGAGGGTACGACTATCTATGGGGCCGGAAAGCCCATTTCGTGGTTCGGCAAGGGAGATCCTCTAGCACAAGAGCATCACCGGACACTACACTTGTGAGGGTTTAGACAGGTTCGGGCCGCCGAAGCGTAATACCCTACGTCCTGTGTGGTGTGGTTCATTCGGGTTCACAGTACAGGAGCGTCGCAGCCCGGCAAGGATGCTTCGGGAGCGTCACTACGCGTGTAAATGAACGGACTGTCGACCTTTCTAAAGGTAGCCATGGACCTCCTTTTATAATCCAAGGGGCTACCACAGTGGCTAAAATGGTCTTTACACATAGTAAAAAATGTATATCTATCTGCCAAAATTGCTGGCAATAGCAGTAGTGGGAAATACCTAACTCTGACGGATTAGGACACACACATTAAATGCGTCGTGAGGTGGCATGCTGGCGATGTCTCCCAGCAAGGATTGCCTCTCCTTCTGTGTCGTTCGCCCAGCTACCTCTTATTCCTTCACCACGCCGCGGGACGGGTGTCATTAAAGCTCTGCTGTAAACCTGGGAAGCAGCCACGCGCCCTGACCAGTCACACCTACCCGCCTGCCCGCTCGATACCTAGCTGATGTAGGCAATCAGCCCAGCAACATGGAGCGACGGCTTGGCGGGCGGGGGCCTTGGCGGGTGCGATATCGTCCGAGCCCCCCCAGCAAGGAGGACTTGCCGGTTCGCTCGAGTCCTTGTATGAAGAGCTTGGCATGCAGATCCAGCCCGGTAGGGTCCTGCCGGTCCGGAGGCCGCGGTCGTCTTGTGTAAAAGTCAGGGTACTAAGGGCCCCATTCTTTAGTACACCGACAGGAGCCCTCGGGCCTGGGCCACACTTGCTTCTGTGACGCTTGTTGGGCTAGGCCCAAAAATAGTGCACAGACACATGCGGCCGCAATTACCGGTGGTTATGTTGACTATCTGCTTCGCCGCGATGTGCTTTGACTACGGGTCGTGGGAATAGTGGAGCAAGGCGGTTGCCTCGAGGGGTCATGCCTGAAAGGCGGCGCCGCATCAGACTAGAAGAGGCACCTTGCGTCTTCCCCTTCGTTAATAAAAGGGAATTCCGCAAGTGCGCTGCTCATTCCAACCGCACTCCTCTACTCTACCGCCTCTGCTCCTCCTTCCTGTAGTACAGAAACCCCAAGCCGTTCATCTGCTTCCGCCTCCGTACACCATCGGCTCTCCATGGCGCCCAAGCATGGACTCACTTCCGCCGCGCCGGGCCCGGCGAAAAAGGCCAAGAAGGCGTCGGATGCCGAGGCGAAGGAGTCCTTGGCGGCGATGCGGAGGAAGTGCGTTGTCTTCTCACCCTCCGTGCTGACGGCGAGCGACCCTGTCTCAAGGTACACCGTGATGTGGAGGAGGGAGACTAAAGCACATCCAGCGCCGGTATTGCTCCCCGGCGACACCTGGCCCAACAATGATAGGTATCCGTTCTTCGTGGCATACTTTTATTGCGGGCTGGTTCCCCCTTTTTCTGCTTTCTTCGTAGATCTCATGTTGACCTACGGCTTCCGCTTGCTGGATTTTACGCCGAATGCGGTGACCACTCTATCCGTTTTCGCACATTTGTGCGAGAACTTTATCGGAATAGTCCCCAATGTGTTTCTCTTCCGCCATTTCTTCTACCCATGTATAGAGGGCGAGGGGGCTATCTCCAATAGTGTCACATTGATTCCTCGTGCTTCTCACACTGAGGTGTACCCCCTGGCGATTTCCACAAGAAATGGGAAGAATGGCGAGTGGAATGGTGTTATATCGTCGACAAGGAGCCCCAGGTCTTCTGTAAAGTCCGGGACTCCAAGCCAGTCCGTGATGACGCGTGGAGTGCCCTTGCCTCCGACGACAAGAAATTGGAGATCGCCATCACCTGCATGCTCCGGTTGAGGGCTGTCGGGCTAATCATAGAGATGGTGGGCTCCGATTTCCTTCTCAGGCGTATCGCTCCTCTTCAGGACCAGAAGCGTTTCGCCTGGGACTATATTGGGCCAGCCGACGTCATGCGGATACGTCCCGGGCTTGACGGGGACCTGACCTTCCTGCAGCTTACTATCCTCCGTCACCAGCTTTTCCGCCCGGACGGCAAGTTCTTAGTCCCGCCGTCCGTCGTCCCGCTCTGCAACAACTCCCGCAAGAGCGCGATCGTGGCGATGATGCTGGTGTGTAACGCGCACGTGGTGGATCCCACGTGGAGGACGCTAGCAAAGGAGGCGGTGCAGGCGTGGTTTGATACCCTGGTGGAGGTGTGCATCAAGGATGAGGGGCCGATGGTCCGCGCCACCACCGAAGAGGTGATTGCGCACATTGGTTGGCGGGTTGTGGAGGCTGGCCTCGACGTAGGCAGCAGCAGGTCAGGTTCCGCCGCGTTCGGGGAAGAGGAGGAGTAAGAGACCGACCACGAGGAGGAAGTTGGCAAGGAGCCACCAGCGCAGGGCCAGCAGGAGGAGTTCACCGGCACCGAAGGCGCGAGGGTTGAGGGCAGCGCCGAAGCCGCTGCCGAGCTGGGTCTCGAGGAGCCCCCGTACCGCGACGTTCCCAAGGGAACGCGCATGCTCCGTAGGGCTGGCACAGGAGAGCCGGTCCGTCGCACTCCTCCTCCAGAAGTCGAGGATGAAGAGGAGGAGGACCCTCCTGCCGACGTTTCCCGGCCGCGGAGAAGGAGGCGAGCCATCGTGAAGCACATGGCAAGCGCTTCTGCTCAGGAGGTCGGGTCTTCCAGCTCCGCCGCGCCGGCGACGCGCTCCAGGACGTCTACGCCGCCACCGGCTCCCACCATTCGCCCAAAGGGGACATGGAACTTGTCTGTCTTCAGTTCAGGAGAAGAGGATGACGAGTAAGTGTTGATCCCTTGTAAATTTCTTCTTGACTTTTGCTTTGCCCTTGTTGAACCCTGCCATTGCTGTTGGCCTTGCAAAGAAGAGGAGACCCTGGCCCAGTGCCAAGCCAGGATAGCGGACCTTGCTTCTATTGTGGAGGGCACGGCAAGCCTCCAACTGGGGCATTGAGCTTTTGAAAGCACATTTGCTCCATTGGTGGTTTTGGTAATCAATAACAACATATATGTCATTGAACTAATGTTTCCACTAAGCATATTTCAGGAAAAGTTCAATGATGTGTTGGCAAAAGGATTGTGGAGAAACCCCTAGATGCAAGGAAATGGATTGGCAAAGCTTCAAGCAAGAGGACTCTACATTTTAGTTTGTGAGAAATCACCTTGAGTCCATAGGAAAGCCAATACTATTAAAATGGGGTAAGGTACTGTTGGTGAACAAGATGCTCCACGTGCACAAGTGATAGTCACCAAAAACACCCACAAACTCTTCCACAAAAGTCTGTCCAAGCCTATCTTGAAAATCGGTGCTACCAACAATTTCCACTCGGTCCCACCGATTCGCACCTCAAACAGACCCATGCCAAACCCTAGCACATCGGTGCAACCGATTCTGATTCGGTGCCACCGAGTTCAGCTTGCCAACTCTCTATTACCTCGTTTCTTAATATCGGAAATTCCAAGATTTTGGATCGGCGTCACTGAGTTTTGGGAACTGACTGTTGGTCACTAAATCGGTACCACCGAGATTTCTGTATCGGTCTCACCGAGATTCAAAATTGCTACCTTTGGAGCAACTCGATACCACCGATTTTTATACTTCGGTGTCACCGAGTTGGTCACTTTAGGTGTAACGGTTGGATTTTTGGGGATGCCTATATATACCCCTTCACCACCACCCACTCGAAAGAGAAGCACTCAGAACTATTCCATACTTGCCCCATCCAATTTTCTGAGAGAGCCACCTACTCATGTGTTGAGATCAAGCCATTCCACTCCATCCATATGAATCTTGATCTCTAGCCTCCCCAAGTTGCTTTCCACCAAATCAATCTCTTCCACCATAGCCAAATCTGTGAGAGAGTGATTGTGTGTTGAGGAGTCTATCATCTTGAAGCACAAGAGCAAGGAGGTCATCGACATTACCGAGCCTATTACCTTTTGGAGGGTGGTGCCTCCTAGATTGGTTAGGTGTCGCTTGGGAGCCTCCTACTTCATGTTGTGGAGTTGAACCGATAAGTTTGTACGGGCAAGGAGATCGCCTACTTCGTGAAGATCTACCCATAGTGAGGCTAGTCCTTCATGGACGGAAGCCATGATGGAATAGTCAAGGTTGCTACTTCGTGGACCCTTATGGGTGGAGCCCTCCGTGGACTCTCGCGACCGTTACCGTCCGTGGGTTGAAGACTCCATAAACGTGGACGTACGATAGCACCACCTATCGGAACCACGGGAAAAGTCATCGTGTCTTCAAATTGCATTTGATGTTCCTTCCTACCCTCTACTACATATGCTTGTTGTTACTTTTCGCTGCTATACTCTTAGACATGCATGTGTAGGGTGTACTTGAATTGCTCTAATCGCTAAAATCTGCCAACGCTTAAAATTGGAAAAATGTAGAAATTTTATTTGCTCAAGTAGTCTAATCACCCCCCTCTAGACATACTTTCGATCCTACAAGTGGTATCAGAGCTTTGGTCTCCATTGCATTGGTCTGACAACCTAGGAGAGTATGGCGTCTAGTGAGGGAAATTATCACCGTAGAGGTACGTACTTTGATGGCACAAATTTTGCCAGTTGGAAGCACAAAATGAAAATGCATATTCTTGGTCATAACCCCGCCGTTTGGGCTGTTGTTCATGTTGGCTTGCAAGGTGAATTCTTTGGTGATGGAAAGGAAGCAGATCGTGAAGCGACCGTGGATGAATTGAAGATGTTGCAATACAACGCTCAAGCATATGACATTCTCTTCAACTGCCTATGCCCCGAAGAATTCAACAAAATCAGCCGTCTTGAGAATGCCAAGGAAATTTGGGATACTTTGGTTGATATGCATGAAGGTACCGAATCCGTGAGAGAATCCAAGTTGGATGTTCTTCAAAGTCAACCTGACAAGTTCAAGATGAAGGATGGTGAAGGAGTCCCTGAGATGTACTCTTGGCTAGATCTTATCACAAATGAGATTGCTGGCTTAGGAAGCGAAGAAATGACCGACAAATTCATCATCCAGAAGATACTTCGAGCTTTGGATGAGAGATACGACATCGTGTGCACATTGATCCAAATGATGCCAAACTACAAAGATCTCAAGCCTACGGAAGTCATTGGAAGGATTGTTGCTCATGAGATGACACTCAAAGACAAAGAAGAGCTTCACAACAAGTCTAGCGGTGCTTACAAAGCCACAAGTGATGCTCCCGCAACTTCAAGCGACAACCTTGTCACCAATGAAGAGATAAGCCTCGTGGTCAAGAAATTCAACAAGTTCTAAAGAATAGAGGCAAAGAACGAAGCTCCAACTCAAGATATGAAGAGAAGTGTTCGTCAAGTCATGACCGAAACTGCTACAATTGTGGGAAGCCCGGACACTACTCAAATGAGTGCACGGCTCCCTACAAATGAAGAGAAGAATCACCTAGAAGACGGAGCTCAAGAAATGAATCACCTCAAAGAGAGAGAAGGGGTAGAGATGATCGTTATGAACGAAGACCCTCAAGGAGAAGTAGGGACTCGGAGAAGAAGGACAAGTACACCAAGAGCTACCCAAGAAGATGACATCAAGCTCATGTTGGTGAATGGGTTTCCGGCTCCGAATCCGACAACCACTCTGAGAGAAGCTATCACTCCAACTCCGACTATAGTCAAGATGAAGGTGTTGCCGGACTTGCACTAGTGACTACCAACTCCTATGATCTATTTGATTCACCAAATGAAGGGAGTGGAAGTTGCTTCATGGCTAAAGTCCCCAAGGTATCACACCCCGAGTATCTTGATTTCAATAGTGATGAAGATGATTTACTTGGTGATGACGACTTGCTCTTTGATAAAACTAGTGATTTTAGTCAAAATGAACTTGATAATTTTCATGCTAGTCAAGATAAGTCGGTTGATGATTATAAGATGAAAATAGAACAACTAACTAAAGAATTAAACACTCTTAAGTTAGCCCATGAATCTACTCTAGAAGATCATAGAGAGCTTGTATGGACTCATGAGAAGCTATGCTTCGAGAAGCTCACCTTGGAGCAAGAACATGAGTTTCTTAAAGCTATCAATGACGATCTCCGAAAGAAGACTTCATATTATCTAGCCAAACGATTACTCTTGTCTACATTCATGCCACAATTTAAACCTAGACAATCTAGTAACAAAGGCAAGAAAGGTTCTTCATCTAGTAGCAACAATAAAAATGCTAAATCTAATGATGTTGCTTCTAGTAGTTCCGTTGATTCCACTAATGATGATTCTCTTAGCCAAGTTACACTTGAGCAAGAAAACAATTTATTGAAAGGGATTATAGAGAAAGGTATCTACAAGAGTCTTGCCAGGTGTAAGCAATTTGAGGAAATTGTACGCAAGCACGGAGGATACCGGAAGAACCATGGCATTGGCTACTTCAACACAAATGGAGTTGAATGGGAAGAAGGTCAATACCCCAATCCCAAGTTTGTTCCTCAAAGGGAGAAGTATGAAAATACTCTTCCCAAGGGAACAAACACTCAAGATGACCTTCCACCACAAGACCATTAGCTCAAGGGCCAGAACAAGCTTCAAGAGGACATTGACTCATATGAAGATGAATCCCAAGCTTTGGTGGAGTGGGTTCCCAAGGCTACTTCAAGCTCAACTTCTACAAGTGCCACTTCAACACAAAGGATCCCCATCAAGTTGATGTGGGTCCCCAAGAAGAAGAACTAGAGAAGTTCTTGAGGGGTGACTCCGCCAATGAAATTCACTCACATTCATTATTGGCAAGAACTAGTTGCAATCTACGTCAATATCATGCAATAGTTCAAGGAGTCACACATTCCCTCAAAGGTAAGCAAGGGACAAGGTAATCAACAAATCCATGGACATTATCATGTATGCTTTGCACTCCATGTCCATAGATATCCTTGTATTTGTCTCTTGTGTGTTGGGACTAACCCATGTAGGTGAGAAGAGTAAGGAAACAACAAGGATGCTCCCAACTCTTGGTGATCTTCATCAACCTTGAGCATCCACCACTACATCACCCACATGAAGTCTTCTACGACAAACCCAAGGTTAGTTTATCCCTCCTATGGGGGGATGTCACATCAAGGGGGAGCTTTCCTCTATGACTTGAGTTAAAGCATCTCTTAGAATGTGACAACATTAAATGCTTTATGTAAAAGTGGTAACCCCACTTGTGCTTAAACGATGAGTATGACCTATGATCAAGTATTCTTACTTGGCTCCTATGTCAATATACTCATATATAGATGACTCCGTCATCGCCAAAATGCTTGATAGATGCTAGTATGTATGTGCATGTTTGCCATGATTTCATTTGACATCTTATTGTGTGAGCATGTTGGTCTGCATTTATTTATCCATTCGAGGACATCCAATTGTAGCTATTTGTACTTTGGTTTTTTCTTTTGTCAATTGGATGGACAAGAATGCCTAGGACCACTCTCTAGCTATCTATGCTTTCTCGTCTCATATTCCATTCTTCCTGCATCACAAAATTTGAACAAGTACTTTTCGATCTCTCTGTGTGAGGAGCACTCGGAGTTCCGTATCGACAAAGGACTGACCATTAAAACCTCCCAAGTGCATCTCGGTGGAACCAATACCAAAATCTCGGTCTCACCGAATGCCTAGGGTTGATCTGGTTTTCACACTCGGTATCACCGATTCCATCTTGTCGGTTACACCGAGTTTCCCTGTCAGCTGACAGTTGAGGAACTCGACAGTAGAGGAACTCGGTGACACCGAAAAGTTAGAACCGGTGTCACCGACAATCACGGGTATATAAAGAGGCGGACCCTACTTTTGAAATTACTTTCTCAAACGTCATCCCCTCCAAAACCCTAGCTGCCAAACAAGGACCCCTGGTCATCTCCTTCGTCTTCCCGAGCGCCTCCGCCATTGGAAGTCCACGCTGTCGATGGAATCTTCACCGCCGTCGCCGCTGTAGCGAGATCGTCACCAAATTAGGGTACGGTTTCGACCCCTCGTGCCCTCCTCCCTCCAAATCTTGCACATTAGGACTTTTCCATTGATAAGACAAGCTTTGAGATTGATCTATCCACAAGAACTTCCAGTAGAATAGCGAACGAAAGATTTTTTTTAGGGTTTGCCGTCCGCAACTTGAATCCCGGTGGAACCGACGCAAAAGAATCGGTAGCACCGATTGCCTTTTCTGGTCAACTGAGAACAACCTCGGTGAAACCGAGTGCCCATTTTCGGTGTCACCGAAAGTGGTGCCAAGTTTCTGTAATGCAGGTTGTTTGTCTCGGTGGGTCCGAAAAGTTTGCCTCGGTTGTACCGATATTCGCTTGGCAGAATGCAAATCTTGAGAAATTTTAGTTCAAATCTTTGAAATTTGTCTGCATTTTGTGATGACTCAACCCTTCCACTCTTCTATACTCTATTTCATAGGGTTAGAGATGTCAGGTTCTGATGATAGCCAGAATGATTTCAGAGAGAAGAATGTTGACATGAGCTCAGGCACTAGTCCGGATGAGAGCTATGATGATGTACCTAGCTCACCAGATCTGCCCAAAGCTGCAACCAGGGCAAGAAGAAAGCTCAATTCTGATGAGGAGGATGAAGACTTTGTTCCAGAAGAGCTGCCCAAGAAAGATGCTACTGCCAAGAGCACTGCTGCTGCCACTACATCCAAGAAGAAGGCTATAAGGAAGGAGTATGCTAGCTCAGGGTCAGTGAGAGCACCAGAGAGTACTAGGGCAACAATGACTGTTAAGCCCTCAAAGAAGTCCATGCCTAAGAAGGCAGGAGAGAAGAAGAAGTCCAGGAAGAGGATCATTCATGTTATGGGCAGGCCTACCTCTATGTATGAGGATATAGAGGCTGAGGCAGAAGAAGAGGAAGAGCCAGCTGCCAAGGCTCCTCCTAAGAAGAAGAAGAAGCTTATGGCTGATGCTATGCCTAAGGATACATCATCCAAAGGCACCAAGACTGCCACCAAGAAGGCTGCTGCTGCTCCTAAACCCAAGAGGTTTTCCAGAGACATCCCAGCTTCTAGCAAGAACAAGACTTCCACTTTCAGGGAAGCTGAGGATGATACACAGTTTGTCTTGATGAAGCTTAGACCACACCTTGCAGAGCACAATGCCAGCCATCCTGTTGCTGAAGACATGAAGAAGAGGAAGGACTCAGGTTTGAGAGATTGGAGAGCTATTGATCCTTACTCTCAGAGGAGGAGGACAACTGTGGACTATAGATTCTATACAAAGGAGCAACAAGATTTCTATGAAACAGTTTTGCTTGATAAGAGCCCCGCAGTAAGTGGCATGAGATATGTGGATTGGAAGCACATCAAGGATAATGAGGACTACTTCCCAAGTGTGCAAGATAACTTCCACTGCATTGGCCTTGATGAGTTTGTTGGTAAGGAGTTTACCGCTTGGAACGACGAGATGATCATGCAATTCTGCCCCACTGCACATTTCTATGGAGATGGTAGGATTGTGTGGATGACAGAAGGCACCAGATATGAATCCACAGTTGAGGAGTGGGCTGCCATCTTAGGATCTCCACATGTGCAAGACGGAGACTTGGATGTGTACTCCGAGTCGAAGGCAAATCATAATGCTATGAAGAACATGTACAATGAGATCCCTGCTGCAAACTTGCCATCACACAAGTTTGGATCCATTTACTTCCTCCAGGCTGGTCTACGCACGATCAACACTATCTTAAGGCATACCTGGATGCCTAAGCCTGGAGATGAGAAGATGATAAGAGGACACTCTATCAACATGCTGCTCCATCTTGATCAACATACCAGATTCAGAGTAATGGACTTAATAGTTGAAACAGTGAAGAGGACTGCAGCAGATCAGAAGAGGTCATGTGGATACGCTCCATATATACATCTGCTTATCAACTCCAAGTTGGAGAAGCACATATATGCACTTGACCGACCACATTTTCCACTCCTGCCAGAGCTAGAGGACAATGTTGTGGTGATGGACCCAGATCATCCCACCTCAGCTACATCACAGGCACAGGCAGAGGCAGCCAGAGACTCCAGTTCTCAGGTGCCAAAGACTAGGAGTGAGCTGCTACTTCTTGAGCTTGCGTTGGTTTTCCCTTGAAGAGGAAAGGGTGATGCAACAAAGTAGATAAGTATTTCCCTCAGTTTTGAGAACCAAGGTATCAATCCAGTAGGAGGTACAAGCAAGGCCCCAATCTATGCACCTGCACAAACAATCAAGCACTTGCACCCAACGCTATAAAGGGGTTGTCAATCCCTTCACGGTCACTTGCAAGGATGAGATCCGATAGAGATAGATATAAAAGATTACTAAAACGATAATTAAAATAAAATTAAATAAATTGCAGCAAAGTATTTTTTTTGTTTTTTAGTTTATAGATCTGAAAATATAATATGGAAAATAGACCTGGGGGCCATAGGTTTCACTAGAGGCTTCTCTCTTGAAGGAAAATAATACGGTGGGTGAACAAATTACTGTCGAGCAATTGATAGAAAAGCGCATAGTTATGACGATATCCAAGGCAATGATTATGCATATAGGCATCACGTCCGTATCAAGTAGACCGAAACGATTCTGCATCTACTACTATTACTCCACACATCGACCGACTCCTGCCTGCATCTAGAGTATTAAGTTCATGAAGAACAGAGTAACGCATTAAGTAAGATGACATGATGTAGAGGTATAAACTCAAGCAATATGAATAAACCCCATCTTTTATCCTTGATGGCAACAATACAAATACGTGCCTCGCTACCCCTACTTTGTCACTGGGTGAGGACACCGCAAGATTGAACCCAAAACTAAGCACTTCTCCCATTGCAAGAATTACCAATCTAGTTGGCCAAACCAAACCAATAACTCGAAGAGACTTACAAAGATATGAAATCATGCATATAAGAATTCAGAGAAGATTCAAATAATATTCATAGATAATCTGATCATAAACCCACAATTCATTGGTTCTCGACAAACACACCGCAAAAGAGCATTACATCGGATAAATCTCCATGAAGATCATGGAGAACATGGTATTGAAGAACATAGAGAGAGAAGAAGCCATCTAGCTACTAGCTATGGACCCGAAGGTCTGAGGTAAACTACTCACGCATCATTGGAAGGGCAATGGTGTTGATGTAGAGGCCCTCCGTGATCGAATCCCCCTCCGACAGATCGCCGGAAAAGTCCCCAAGATGGGATCTCACGGGAACAGAGGATTGCGGCGGCGGAAAAGTATTTTCGTGGCTCTCTTTGGTATTGGGGGAATATTTCTGAATTTATAGGCGAAGAGTTAGGGTTGGAGGAGCTACGGGGGGCCCACAAGCGAGGGGGGCGCGCCCTGGTGGCTTGTGGCCCACCCGTAGGTCTTCTGGCCTCTTCTCCAAGCCTCCTGGGTTCCTTCTGGTCCAAGAAAAATCAGCTTAGAATTTTATTCCGTTTGGACTCCGTTTGATATTCCTTTTCTGCAATACTCAAAAACAAGGAAAAAACAGAAACTGGCACTAGGCACTAGGTTAATAGGTTAGTCCCAAAAATAATATAAAATAGCATATTAATGCATATAAAACATCCAAAACAGATAATATAATAGCATGGAACAATCAAAAATTATAGATACGTTGGAGACGTATCAGCATCCCCAAGCTTAATTCCTGCTCGTCCTCGAGTAGGTAAATGATAAAAACAGAATTTTTGATGTGGAATGCTACCTAACATATTTATCCATGTAATATTCTTTATTGTGGCATGAATATTCATATCCATAAGATTCCAAACAAAAGTTTAATGTTGCATAAAAACAATAATACTTCAAGCATACTAACAAAGCAATCGTGTCTTTTCAAAATAACATGGCCAAAGAAAGTTATCCCTACAAAATCATAAGGTCTGGCTATGCTCCATCTTCCCCACACAAAGTATTTAAATCATGCACAACCCCGATGACAAGTCAAGCAATTGTTTCACACTTTTTATGTTCTCAAACTTTTTCAACTTTCACGCAATACATGAGCGTGAGCCATGGATATAGCACTATAGGTGGAATAGAATATGGTGGAGGTTGTGAGAAAAGGAGAAGATAGTCTCACATCAACTAGGCGTATCAATGGGCTATGGAGATGCCATCAATAGATATCAATGTGAGTGAGTAGGGATTGCCATGCAACGGATGCACTAGAGCTATAAGTGTATGAAAGCTCAAAAAGAAACTAAGTGGGTGTGCATTCGACTCGCTTGCTCACGAAGACCTAGGGCAATTTGAGGAAGCCCATCATTGGAATATACCAGCCAAGTTATATAATGAAAAATTCCCACTAGTATATGAAAGTGACAAAATAGGAGACTCCCTATCATGAAGATCATTGTGCTACTTCGAAGCACAAGTGTGGAAAAAAGATAGTAGCATTGTCCCTTCTCTCTTTTCTCTCATTTTTTTGGTGGCATCTTTGGCCTCCTTTTTTTTATTTGGGCTTCATTGGCCTCTTTTATTATTTTTTAAGTCCGGAGTCTCATCCCAACTTGTGAGGGAATCATAGCTTCCGTCCTTTCCTGACATGGGACAATGCTCTAATAATGATGATCATCACACTTTTATTTACTTACAACTCAAGAATTACAACTCGATACTTAGAACAAAACATGACTCTATATGAATGCCTCCGGCGGTGTACCGGGATGTGCAACGATCTTGCATAGCAAGTGACATTAATGAAAACATCACGCTAGCTGTCTTACGATCACGCAAAGAAATATGACAATGATGGTGCGTGTCATGATAAACGGAACGGTGGAAGTTGCATGGCAATATATCTCAGAATGGCTATGGAAATGCCATAATAGGTAGGTATGGTGGCTGTTTTGAGGAAGGGTATATGGTGGGTTTAATGCACCGGCGAAAAGTTGCGCGGTACTAGAAAAGCTAGCAAAGGTGGAAGGGTGAGAGTACGTGTAATCCATGGACTCACATTAGTCATAAAGAACTCACATACTTATTGCAAAAGTCTATTAGTTATCGACGCAAAGTATTATACGCATGCTCCTAGGGGAGAGGTTGGTAGGAGTTAACCATCGCGCGCCCCCGACCCTCACACAAAGGATGACAATCAATAAACAAATTATGCTCCAACTTCGTTACATAACGGTTCACCATACGTGCATGCTACGGGAATCACAAACTTTTAACACAAGTATTTCTACCAATCCACAATTACTCACTAGCATGACTCTAATATCACCCTCTTTATATCTCAAAACTATATGCAAGGAATCAAACTTCTCATAGTATTCAATGCACTTTATATGAAAGTTTTTATTATATCCCTCTTGGATGCCCATTATATTAGGACTAAATTCATAACCTAAACCAATTACCATGCTGTTCAAAGACTCTGAAAATAATATAAGCGTGGTATGAGAGTTCAATTATTTCTATAAAATAAAACACCACCGTGCTCTAAAAAGATATAAGTGAAGCACTAGAGCAAAATTGCCTAGCTCAAAAGATATAAGTGAAGCACATAGAGTATTCTAATAAATTCACAATTCATGCGTGTCTCTCTCAAAATATATGTGCAGCAAGGATGATTGTGGCAAACTAAAAAGCAAAGACTCATATCATACAAGACGCTCCAAGCAAAACACATATCATGTGGTGAATAAAAATATAGCCTCAAGTAAATTTACCGATGGATTGAAGACGAAAGAGGGGATACCTTCCAGGGCATCCCCAAGCTTAGGCTCTTTGGTATCCTTGAATATTCCTTGGGGTGCCTTGGGCATCCCCAAGCTTAGGCTCTTGCCACTCCTTATTCCATAGTCCATCAAATCTTTACCCAAAACTTGAAAACTTCACAACACAAAACTCAACAGAAAACTCATGAGATCCGTTAGTATAAGAAAAATAAAACACCGCCGTGCTCTAAAAAGATATAAGTGAAGCACTAGAGCAACATTGCCTAGCTCAAAAGATATAAGTGAAGCACATAGAGTATTCTAATAAATCACGATTCAGCGTGTGTCTCTCAAAAGATGTGTGCAGGACGGATGATTGTGGCAAACTAAAAACCAAAGACTCATATCGTACAAGACACTCCAAGCAAAACACATATCATGTGGTGAATAAAAATATAGCCTCAAGTAAATTTACCGATGGATTGAAGACGAAAGAGGGGATGCCTTCCGGGGCATCCCCAAGCTTAGGCTTTTTTGTATCCTTGAATATGGCTTGGGGTGCCTTGGGCATCCCCAAGCTTAGGCTCTTGCCACTCCTTATTCCATAGTCCATCAAATCTTTTACCCAAAACTTGAAAACTTCACAACACAAAACTCAAGAGATCCGTTAGTATAAGAAAAATAAATCACCACTTTAGGTACTGTTGTGAACTCATTCTTTATTTATATTGGTGTAATATCTACTGTATTCCAACTTCTCCATGGTTCATACCCCCCGATACAACCCATAGATACATCAAAATAAGCAAACAACACAAAGAAAACAGAATCTGTCAAAAACAGAACAGTCTGTAGCAATCTGGAAACTTCGAATACTTCTGTAACTCAAAACATTCTGAAAAATTAGGAAATTCTGGGAAATTTGTATATCAATCTTGTGTAAAAATTTCAGACTCATTCGATGCTCTGGTGAATTTATAAAATTCCTGGACTGAGCGCAAAAGTTTCTATTTTTCAGCAAGATCAAATCAACAATCACCGTAAACCATCCCAAAGGTCTTACTTGGCTCAAACACTAATTAAAACACTAAAACACAATTACTACAGAGGTAATAATGTGTAAATCACTCAATAACATAAACAAAAACAAAAACATAAAATAAAATTGGGTTGCCTCCCAACAAGCGCTATTGTTTAACGCCCCTAGCTAGGCATAACGCAATAGATCTAGGTATTGTCATCTTTGGTATGCAATCCATAAGTAGCTCTCATAACAGATTCATAAGGTAATTTAATTTTCTTTCTAGGAAAGTGTTCCATTCCTTTCCTTAACGGAAATTGGAATCTAATGTTTCCTTCTTTCATATCAATAATTGCACCGATCGTTCTAAGGAAAGGTCTACCAAGAATAATAGGACATGTAGGATTGCAATCTATATCAAGAACAATGAAATCTACGGGCACATAATTACTATTTGAAACAATAAGAACATCATTAATCCTTCCCATAGGTTTCTTAATAGTGGAATCCGCTAGATGCAAATTTAAAGAGCAATCATCAAGTTCATGAAAACCTAGCACATCGCATAAAGTTTTCGGAATCGTGAAAACGCTAGCACACAAATCACACAAAGCATGGCACTCATAATCTTTAATTTTAATCTTAATAGTAGGTTCCCACTCATCATAAAGCTTTCTAGGTATAGAAACTTCCAACTCAAGTTTTTCTTCAAAAGATTTCATCATAGCATCAACGATATGTTTAGTAAAAGCTTTATTTTGATTATAAGCATGCGGAGAATTCAACATGGATTGCAACAAGGAAATACAATCAATCAAAGAACAACTATCATAATTAAAGTCCTTGAAATCCAAAAGAGTGGGTTCATTGCTATTTAAAGTTTTGACCTCTTCAATCTCACCTTTATCAATTTTAGCATTAAGATCTATAAACTCCGAATCATTGAGACGACTTTTAACTAAAGTTAACTTATCTCCAACCCCATCTTTATCAAGATTTATATTAGAAAACAAAGATTCAATAGGAGTCACATCAATCACTTTAAGATCTTCATCATTATTATCACGGGAACACACTTTTTCAAGCCATTCACGCTTAGCACGCATTCTAGCGGTTCTTTCCTTACACTCATCAATATAAGTTCTCATAGCTTTTAAAGACTCATTAATATCACACTTGGGTGGAGTAGATCTAATTTTCAAAGAATCAATCTCAAGCGAAATTCTATCAACGTTCCTAGCCAAATCATTAATCTTGAGCAATTTTTCTTCAATCGTAGCATTGAAAACCTTTTGCGAACTAATAAATTCTTTAATATTATTCTCAAGATCAGAGGGAATCTTATTATAATTTCCATAAGGATTGTTGTATCAATTACCATAATTGTTAGAGGAATTACTAGGAAACGGCCTAGGGTTGAAGTTACCTCTATACGCGTTATTACCAAAATTGTTCCTACCAACAAAATTCACATCCATAGATTCATTATTATTTCCAATCAAAGAAGACAAAGGCATATCATTAGGATCAATAGGAGCTCTCTTACTAGCAAACAATTTAATTAATTCATCCATCTTTTCACTGAAAGTATTTATTTCTTCAATAGCATGCACTTTTTTACTAGTAGGAGATCTTTCGGTATACCATTGAGAGTAATTTGCCATAATATTATCTAGGAGTTTAGTAGCTTCTCCTAATGTGATTTCCATAAAAGTACCACCCGCGGCGGAATCTAAAAGATTTCTAGATGCAAAATTCAATCCCGCATACAAAATTTGTATAATCATCCATAAACTCAAACCATGTGCGGGGCAATTTCTAATCATTAATTTCATCCTCTCCCAAGATTGTGCAACATGCTCATGATCAAGTTGCTTAAAATTCATTATATCATTCCTAAGGGAGATGATCTTAGCAGGCGGAAAGTACTTGGAAATAAAAGCATCTTTACACTTATTCCATGAATCAATACTATTTTTAGGCAAAGATGAAAACCAAGTTTTAGCATGATCTCGTAGTGAGAACGGAAATAGCTTTAATTTAACAATATCATTATCCACATCTTTCTTCTTTTGCATATCACACAACTCAACGAAAGTATTTAGATGGGATGCGGAATCTTCACTAGGAAGGCCGGAAAATTGTTCTTTCATAACAAGATTAAGCAAGGCGGCATTAATTTCATAAGATTCCGCACTAGTGGCGGGAGCAATCAGAGTACTAATAAAATCATTATTATTAGTATTGGAGAAGTCACACAACTTGGTATTCTCTTGAGTCATCGTGACAAAGCAAGCAATCTAGCACACAAGCAAAGAAAAAGCAAACGAAAAGACGAACGGAAGAAGGGCGAATAAAAAGGCAAATCTTTTTGGTTTTTTCTGAAAATCGTTTTAGAAGTGGGGGAGAGGAAAACGAGAGGCAAATGGCAAATAATGTATATGCAAGAGATGAGTTTATGATGGGTACTTGGTAGGCTTGAATAGACCTCCCCGGCAACGGCGCCAGAAATTGGCAAGTTGACGGGAGAGTTCTTGTCTTGACTTGCCATGTATCCTCCCCGGCAACGGTGCCAGAAATCCTTCTTGCTACTTCTTGAGCTTGCGTTGGTTTTCCCTTGAAGAGGAAAGGGTGATGCAGCAAAGTAGATAAGTATTTCCCTCAGTTTTGAGAACCAAGGTATCAATCCAGTAGGAGGTACAAGCAAGGCCCCAATCTATGCATCTGCACAAACAATCAAACACTTGCACCCAACGCTATAAAGGGGTTGTCAATCCCTTCACGGTCACTTGCAAGGATGAGATCCGATAGAGATAGATATAAAAGATTACAAAAACGATAATTAAAATAAAAGTAAATAAATTGCAGCAAAGTATTTTTTGTGTTTTTTAGTTTATAGATCTGAAAATATAATATGGAAAATAGACCCGGGGGCCATATGTTTCACTAGAGGCTTCTCTCTTGAAGGAAAATAATACGGTGGGTGAACAAATTACTGTCGAGCAATTGATAGAAAAGCGCATAGTTATGACGATATCCAAGGCAATGATTATGCATATGGGCATCACGTCCGTATCAAGTAGACCGAAACGATTCTGCATCTACTACTATTACTCCACACATCGACCGACTCATGCCTGCATCTAGAGTATTAAGTTCATGAAGAACAGAGTAACGCATTAAGTAAGATGACATGATGTAGAGGGATAAACTCAAGCAATATGATGAAAACCCCAGCTTTTTATCCTTGATGGCAACAATACAAATACGTGCCTCGCTACCCCTACTTTGTCACTGGGTGAGGACACCGCAAGATTGAACCCAAAACTAAGCACTTCTCCCATTGCAAGAATTACCAATCTAGTTGGCCAAACCAAACCAATAACTCGAACAGACTTACAAAGACAAGAAATCATGCATATAAGAATTCAGAGAAGATTCAAATAATATTCATAGATAATCTGATCATAAACCCACAATTCTTCGGATCTCGACAAACACACCGCAAAAGAGTATTACATCGGATAGATCTCCATGAAGATCATGGAGAACATGGTATTGAAGAACATAGAGAGAGAAGAAGCCATCTAGCTACTAGCTATGGACCCGAAGGTCTGAGGTAAACTACTCACGCATCATCGGAAGGGCAATGATGTTGATGTAGAGGCCCTCCGTGATCGAATCCCCCTCCGACAGATCGCCGGAAAACGCCCCAAGATGGGATCTCATGGGAACAGAGGCTTGCGGCGGCGGAAAAGTATTTTCGTGGCTCTCTTTGGTATTGGGGGAATATTTCTGAATTTATAGGCGAAGAGTTAGGGTTGGAGGAGCTACGGGGGGCCCACAAGCCAGGGGGGCGCACCCTAGTGGCTTGTGGCCCACCCGTAGGTCTTATGGCCTCTTCTCCAAGCCTCCTGGGTTCCTTCTGGTCCAAGAAAAATCAGCGTAGAATTTTATTCCGTTTGATATTCCTTTTCTGCAATACACAAAAACAAGGAAAAAACAGAAACTGGCACTGGGCACTAGGTTAATAGGTTAGTCCCAAAAATAATATAAAATAGCATATTAATGCATATAAAACATCCAAAACAGATAATATAATAGCATGGAACAATCAAAAATTATAGATACGTTCGAGACGTATCATGAGCAGATGGATCTTCTACTTAGCTCTGTGCTCAGCATGCAGAAGGACATCGGGAACATTCTGAATAACCAGGAGAGCCTCTCGAGGATTGTTGACACCAAATTCCATATTCTCAACAACAAGGTGGATGAGCTCACAGTGACCGTGAATGAGCTCAAGAAGAAAGTTGATGGCGTGCCCAGTCCCCACACTACTGATGATGATGAGGATAGTCCACATCTCAGGACAGCCACTCAGTTCAGGACTCAGCCCAGATCTGCCACAGTGCCAGCTCATGAGTCTAGACCTTCTTCATCAGCACCTGCCGCAGCTCCTTCAGCTCCTTCAGCTCCTCCAGCACCTCCAGTTGCTACTCCGACTCCGTCCATGACGTCTGCAGAAGTCTTCGTTGATGTCGTTCTCTCGACTCCTTCATCAGCCACCGGAGGAGATCAGCCCCAGAAGAGCGCTTAGTTATATACCTTTTAACTTTTTGGTAACTTGTTGCCAAAGGGGGAGAAGATGTATATAGATCTTTAGGCTTGGAGAGAGAGCATTGCTTTTTATCGCTTTTTCAGAAACATTGATTACTTTTGGTTGGTTTGCTTGTGTTAAACTTTGTTGGTGTTTGATCATACACTTGATGTGTATTGCTACTATTTCCTATCCTTGTGATGCTTATGAAATGATCATTCACCTTTGCTTGATTGTGTTGTGCTATGATATTCATTCTTATTATTCTCGCACACCACCAAGTTGTATGTGACATGAAAGAGTGCCCCATGTACCTAATCGATTGTGCATTTGCATTCAAACGCAAACTTAAAATAATGCACAAATTTAGGGGGGGCTCTTGCTTATCACATACTTCTCAAAGCGATGATTATATTCATTGATTATATCATATGTCGAAGCTTTGATCTATATGTTGTCATCAATTACCAAAAAGGGGAAGATTGAAAGCACATTTGCTCCCTTGGTGGTTTTGGTAATCAATAACAACATATATGTCATTGAACTAATGTTTCCACTAAGCATATTTCAGGAAAAGTTCAATGATGTGTTGGCAAAAGGATTATGGAGAAACCCCTAGATGCAAGGAAATGGATTGGCAAAGCTTCAAGCAAGAGGACTCTACATTTTAGTTTGTGAGAAATCACCTTGAGTCCATAGGAAAGCCAATACTATTAAAAGGGGGTAAGGTACTGTTGGTGAACAAGATGCTCCACGTGCACAAGTGATAGTCACCAAAAACACCCACAAACTCTTCCAAAAAAGTCTGTCCAAGCCTATCTTGAAAATCGGTGCTACCAACAATTTCCACTCGGTCCCACCGATTCGCACCTCAAACAGGCCCATGCCAAACCCTAGCACATCGGTGCAACCGATTCTGATTCGGTGCCACTCAGTTCAGCTTGCCAACTCTCTGTTACCTCGTTTCTTAATATCGGAAATTCCGAGATTTTGGATCGGCGTCACCGAGTTTTGGGAACTGACCGTTGGTCACTAAATCGGTACCACCAAGATTTCTGTATCGGTCTCACTGAGATTCAAAAGTTGCTACCTTTGGAGCAACTCGGTACCACCGAGTTTTATACTTCGGTGTCACCGAGTTGGTCACTTTAGGTGTAACGGTTGGATTTTTGGGGATGCCTATATATACCCCTTGACCACCACCCACTTGAAAGAGAAGCACTCAGAACTATTCCATACTTGCCCCATCCAATTTTCTGAGAGAGCCACCTACTCATGTGTTGAGATCAAGCCATTCCACTCCATCCATATGAATCTTGATCTCTAGCCTCCCCAAGTTGCTTTCCACCAAATCAATCTCTTCCACCATAGCCAAATCTGTGAGAGAGTTATTGTGTGTTGAGGAGTCTATCATCTTGAAGCACAGGAGCAAGGAGTTCATCGACATTACCGAGCCTATTACCTTTTGGAGGGTGGTGCCTCCTAGATTGGATAGGTGTCGCTTGGGAGCCTCCTACTTCGTGTTGTGGAGTTGAACCAAGAAGTTTGTACGGGCAAGGAGATCGCCTACTTCGTGAAGATCTACCCATAGTGAGGCTAGTCCTACGTGGACGGAAGCCGTTATGGAATAGTCAAGGTTGCTACTTCATGGACCCTTATGGGTGGAGCCCTCCATGGACTCTCGTGACCGTTACCCTCCGTGGGTTGAAGACTCCGTAAACGTGGACGAACAATAGCACCACCTATCGGAACCATGGGAAAAATCATGATGTCTTCAAATTGCGTTTGATCTTCCTTCCTACCCTCTACTACATATGCTTGTTATTACTTTCCGCTGCTATACTCTTAGACATGCATGTGTACGGTGTACTTGAATTGCTCTAATCGCTAAAATCTGCCAACACTTAAAATTGGGAAAAGGTAGAATTTTTATTTGCTCAAGTAGTCTAATCACCCCCCTCTAGACATACTTTCGATCCAACAGCTTCGCCAGAGCTAGAGGTCGTTGATCTTAGCTCCCGGCGAGCCACCGGCAGGACGTTCCGCCCATATATCCGATGGCAGGTCTGGCAGTGGATGCCAGCGTCACCAGCTCTGTTCCCCTGCAAGCGGAGACGGGGCGCCCGGAGGCAGCTCACACGTGCTTGCCCCCGGAGGGGAGCTTTCTGACTGGGGACCCTTCTGGCGAGCCTTCCGGGGCTGAGGACATGCCGGAAGGTGGTGCCGCCGATGGCCACGCCATGGTGACAGACGCCACTGATGGAGGCGATGCCCCCTAGCAACAAGAACCCATGGGTGAGCCCTCAGTGCCGAGGATTCCTTATTTTACTTTCTTCTCTCTCTCTTCTTTTTTTGTCTTCCTGAACTTCTTCTAAGTTCGGTTTTTCTTTTTCTCCGGTGTTGTAGACCCACCCTTGTCAGGGGAGCCTGAGACCAACGTCAACGTCAAGGGCATCACCATGGAGGTGGAGGAGGAGGCGACCCGGATTGCGGCCGAGGAGGAGGAAGCCACCCGTCGTGCCCTAGGGTTACTGGCAAGAAGGTTCTTGAGGAACCATCCCTGGAGGCGACAACAGACGTCGCGGAAGCTTCCGCCCCGGGAATGTCAGGGGCAGGCCCATCCTTCCCGTTGGGGGCCGCCAGCAGGGTCACTGCTGGTCCATCGTCGTCAACGGAGCCGCCTCCGAGCCGGTACCTGAGGATCGGTGATCTGCGGTTCGCCAGCTTTCCTGGGGACGCGATCCTCAGTGCCTTTACTGAAGTGGCGACCATCGGCGCAGACGTCATCACCCTCGGAGGAGGGGCAGCAGACCCCCTTAGTGGGGGCGACGAAGCCAGGGAGCACGCATCCTGTCCTCCATGGGCAGGAACTTCTGGCAGCTGCAAGCGTTTTATGCTGGCCACTCGGAGAGGCTGGACCGCCGAGAAGCCCTCTTGGCCACGGTGGAGGACAGGTTCTGCGTGCTTCTCGCCGAGACGCAGGCCTGGTTCGCTGAGAGCCGCAAGGACCTTAACAACCGGCGGGCCAAGCTTGCCAAAGCCGAAGCTGACTTCATCAACCAGAAGGCTGAGGTGGAGCAGGTATGGAGGGAGGCCGGCGAGAGCATCGCTAACGAGGACACAAAACTGAACTCGCACAAGATCTTACTCGATTCTCATGAGGAAGATCTTGGCGCTCGAGAAAAAGCTCTTGCCGACAAGCTCGAGGCTGGGTTGGAGAAACATATCAAGGAGCTGGAGGCCAAGCACAAGGAAGCCATCGAGCGGCAAGCTGCTGAGCATGCCGGCAAGCTCCAAGAGGCCATCAACACCGCCAAAGCCGCCCATTCCGTCAAGGCCGAGTTGGAGATTAAGGTGCAGCGGTTGGAAACAGAGCTCGCTTCCTCTGCCCGGGAGATCTTGGAGCTGAAGGACGTCATTCAGAAGGGACTCAGACATTGGCGGATCTGCCGGCGAAGCTCGCTAGCAAGACCAAGGAGTTGGAGGTTGCTGTGGCTACCAATGCTGATCTGCGTGCGAGGGTGAGTTCCCAGGAGGGCCATCTCGAGGCGGCCTAGCGCAAGGAGCACAACTTGCTCGAGGAACTCCAGAAGGAGAAAGACTTTTTCGCCTCCGCCGCGCACACCTCCAACCAACTCCAGGAAACCGTTGGGCTATGGACGGAGCAACTCGTCGACATCCCTGGCAGGCTCTCCACCCAGCTCGCAAATATGGGCTTGGAGGAGTGCGCCTTCTCCAATGACACCAGAGAGGTGGCGAGCGTGCGGATGTCCATCTTCTTTGGGAAGCTCGTCGACGTCTTGGCGAAGTACGAGGCGGAGCAGGCTGACGAATTCCTCCAAGGTTGCCGCGAGCTATGTCGTGGGGCCCTCCTCAAGGTCCTGGTGAAGGTCGCCTACCACAACCCTGGCATCGACCTGACCAAGGCCTTCTCCAAGCTGTAGAGAGAATTTGACACCAGCGAGCTTGACGCCCTTGTCGCCCCTACCTTGGGTAATTAAGCTTCCTTTCCTGCGATGCGTGTTATCCAGAACAATGGTCTTGAATTAGCATCGTGGTTTTGCTTTTTGTAATGCACTTTATCTTCTATGATGATGACTATCTCCTTTCAACGTAGCTAAACTTGTGTGTTTTCGTTTATCCCTACGCTTGTCGGAAATGCTTGTTGGTGCGTGATAACCCACAAGTATAGGGGATCGCAACAGTTTTCGAGGGTAGAGTATTCAACCCAAATTTATTGATTCGACACAAGGGGAGCCAAAGAATATTCTCGAGTATTAGCAGCTGAGTTGTCATTTCAACCACACCTGAAAGACTTAATATCTGCAGCAAAGTATTCAATAGCAAAGTAGTATGGAAGTAACGGTAACGATGGCAAAGTAACTGTAGCAGTGTTGTAGTGATTGTAACAGTAGCAACGGAAAAGTGACTTAGCAAAGATCAATATGTGAAAAGCTCGTAGGCAATGGATCAGTGATGGATAATTATGTCGGATGACATTCATCATGCAACGGTTATAACATAGGGTGACACAGAACTAGCTCCAATTCATCAATGTAATGTAGGCATGTATTCCATATATACTCATACGTGCTTATGGAAAAGAACTTGCATGACATCTTTTGTCCTACCCTGCCGTGGCAGCGGGGTCCTAATGGAAACTAAGGGATATTAAGGCCTCCTTTAAATAGAGAACCGGACCAAAGCAGTAGCACTTAGTGAATACATGAACTCCTCAAACTACGGTAATCACCGGAAAGAATCCCAGTTATGGTCACCCTGGGGGATGCGGATCATAACTCATAATAGGTGTCTACAACTTGCAAGATAGGATCAAGAACACATATATATTCATGAAAACATAATAGGTTCAGATCTGAAATCATGGCACTCGGTCCCTAGTGACAAGCATTAAGCATAGCAAAGTCATAGCAACATCAATCTCAGAACATAGTGGATACTAGGGATCAAACCCTAACAAAACTAACTCGATTACATGGTAAATCTCATCCAACCCATCACCGTCCAGCAAGCCTACGATGGAATTACTCACGAACGGCGGAGAGCATCATGAAATTTGTGATGAAGGATGGTTGGTGATGACGACGGCGTCGATTTCACCTCTCCGGAGCCCAAATCAGACTCCAGATCTGCCCTCCTGAGGAAGAACAGGAGGTGGCGGCGGCTCCGTATCGTAAAACGCGATGAACTCTTGTCTTCTATTTTTTTTCTCCCCGAATAGGAATATATAGAAGTGGAAACGAGGTCGGAGGAGCAACAAGGGCCCCACAAGACAGGGGGGCGCGCCCTAGGGGGGGCGCGCCCCCCTGGCTTGTGACCAGGTGGTGGCCCCTCTCCGGTTGATTCTTTCGCCAGTATTTTTTATTAATTCCAAAAATATCCTCCGTGAATTTTCAGGTCAATCCGAGAACTTTTATTTCTGCACAAAAATAACACCAAGGCAATTCTGGTGAAAACAGCATCAGTCCGGGTTAGTTCCATTCAAATCATGCAAATTAGAGTCCAAAACAAGGGCAAAAGAGTTTGGAAAAGTAGATACGATGGAGACGTATCAACTTCCCCAAGCTTAAACCTTTGCTTGTCCTCAAGCAATTCAGTTGATAAACTGAAAGTGATAAAGAAAATCATTTACAAACTCTGTTTGATCTTGTTGTTGTAAATACGTCTAACCGATGTTCAGATTTTCAGCAAAGATTAAAGACTAACCACATTCACAATAACACTTAGGTCTCACATTTACTCATATCAATGACATAATCAACTAGCGAGCAATAATAATAAGTCTCGGATGACAACAATTTTATCAAAACAATCATGATATAATATGACATAACGGTATCTCGCTTGACCTTTCTGAGATCGCAAAACATAAATGCAGAGCACCTCTAAAGAACAAGGACTGACTAGACATTATAATTCATGGTAAAAGAGATCCAGTCACACTCATACTCAATATCAATTAATAACAAAGCATACAAATGACGGAGGTGCTCTCTAACTGGTGCTTTTATAAGAGGATGATGACTCAATAGAAAAGTAAAATAGATAGGCCTTCGCAGAGGGAAGGATTGATTTGCAGAGGTGCCAGAGCTCGAGCTTTTCAAATAGGGATGGATAATGATTTTGAGTAATATGCTTTCATTGCCAACATAAAAACTAAGAGATCTCGATATCTTCCATGCTAGATACATTATAGGCGGTTCCCAAACAGAATAGTAAAGTTTTTACTCCCCCTCCACCAATCGATCACACTCCACGGCGGGCCAAATCCACGGGTACCGTCCATACAAACACAATCCTGGGGGAGTTTTGTTTTATTATATTTTGATTTGAATTTTGAGCATGGAACTGGGCATCCCGAATACCAGCCACTTTCTCGTGAATGATAGTGAATCAACACGGATCGAGAGAATAACCCACCTAGCATGGAAGATACTGACAGCCCCCAGTCACTACATGAGCGATTCGGGCATACAAAACGGAATATTTATTTGAAGGTTTAGAGTATGGCACGTGCATATTTACTTGGAACGGCAGGTAAATACCGCATATAGGTAGGTATGGTGGACTCATATGGAACAACTTTAGGTTTATGAAAATGGATGCACAAGCAGTATTCCCGCTTAGTACAAGTGAAGGCTAGCAGAAGACTGGGGAGCGACCAACTAGAGAGCGACAACAGTCATAAACATGCTTTGAGATTAACCAACATTGAATGCAAGCGTGAGTAGGATATAAATCACCATGAACATAAACATCGTGGAGGCTGTGTTGATTCTGTTTCAAGTACATGCGTGAACATGTGCCAAGTCAAGCCACTTGAATCATTCAGAGGAAGATACCATCCTATCATACTATATCACAACCATTTTAAAATGCATGTTGGCACCCAAGACAAACCATTATACACTCTTAGCTAATTAAGCATGGCATGAGCAACTATAATCTCTAATTGTCATTGCAAACATGTTTCATCTATAATGAGCTGAATTCAGAACGATGAGCTAATCATATTTACAAAAACAAGATAGGTCGAGTTCATACCAGCTTTTCTCCATCTCAATCATTTCATCATATATCGTCATTATTGCCTTTCACTTGCACGACCGAACGGTGTGAATAATAATAAGAGTGCACGTGCATTGGACTAAGATGGAATCTGCAAGCAATAACTCAAAGGAGAAAGCAAGGTAATATGATCTCTCTGATAGATAAACAATAATGCATATGAGAGCCACTCAACATGTCATCGTGGTCTTCTCCTTACGACCCAAAGAAGAAAGGAAAATTATTTACACGGGAGAGCTCCCAACAAGCAAAAGAAGAACGAGAAATCTTGTTGGGTTTTCTTTTAATACTACAACTTAAACAAGCTAGAAGGTAAAGCTAGAACTAATTTTTTGGATTTTTTCAAGATTAATTAAACACACAAGAAGAAAGCATAAGGAAGAAATAAACTACCATGGATGGTACAATGAAAAAGTATGAACACCGACAACTGGAATGAGTGTGTGAACATGAATGTAATGTCGGTGAGAAATACGTACTCCCCCAAGCTTAGGCTTTTGGCCTAAGTTGGTCTAGGGCCATGGCTGGAAATAACCATCTCCGGGGTACTCCGGAGGATACTGAGGGTTCCACTGATTGGCGAGCTCATGTGGCTCCCACTGAAAAACCAGAGCCTGATATGGATCAAGGGTTGGTGCCGGCTCAGGTGCTGGGGGTTGCGACAAACCCCAATATCTGTAGATGTCCTCGGACATAATAGTGTACCTGCCTGAATGAACATCGAACAAAGAGGAAGCAGGCAGAGTAATAATCTCACAAGTTCCCTGACTAAATACTAAGTTGTAAAGCAGCCTCTTATCATTATCTTTCCTAATAAAATCATGTGCTACCATACTATCATAGTCTAAATATCTCTTAGGTAGCAGCATTTCATTTTCCTCGTTCAGCCTAATGGGTATTTTAAAATGTTTGGCTAGACGAGATGCATAGATACCTCCAAATATAGGACCCTTTGAACGGTTTAAGTTCAACCGTTGGGCCACTATAGCGCCCAAACTAAAAGTTCTATCAGCAAGTAAAGCGTGGCGCAAAATGGCGAGGTCAGGTGCACTAAGGATTCCACTCTCCCCACGACCAACTAAACATCTCCCCGCGAATAATGAATAATAGCGTAGAACAGGAAAATGTACACTAGCCGCTCTTGCCCTTGACACACCTCTCTGTTCCCCCACAATGATTGCGGCAATAAAGTCCTCCACGTCTCTAGGGCGTGGCTCACTGATGCTGCCCTCAAAAGGTATTTTGCAAACACTGCAAAAATCGTAAAGTGACAATTTCTTAGGCACGTCATATAAGTGAAATTCTACCATGGGAGGATCCTTCCTAGGATAAAAGTGAAAATTTTGCACGAAGGTATTAGTGAATAAGAGGTATTGGTCACACTTATCGTTGAGGAAGTCGGTGATGCTCGCATTCTCAGCCAAATAATAAAAATCTTCATAAATTCCGGCCGCCCTCAAGAATGCATCACTTGGCCATTCACATGGTCGAACCTCTGCGACGCGAGGGAGATTATATTTGGGCTTCTTTTCCTCCTCATTTTCATCAACTTTCGAGCCTCGGCTTGAAGAACCTCTTAATAATCTCCTCAACATTTTTCTCAAAAATTTCTACAATTTTTAGAGACTTAAAATAAAGATGAATAAAACACAACAAAACTTATAGTGACTACTCCCACAAGTGCCTAGAAGCTATATCATGCATGAAAACTACTTGGGACCATACAAATTTGACATGCAAGCTCAAAAACAAGGTCACCAAAGCAGCAAAAAATTGCAATATATAAGGCACTAGAACAAAAACTAATTGGACCATTGGAGGAGTTACATACCGATGAGCAATCCCCTAAAACAGTTTTGCAAATGGAGCTTTAAGCAGGGAGATCGAAAATGGCAGCAAGATGAGCTAGAACTAGGGTTTGAGCAATGGTGGGATTTTTTCTGGAGGAAGACGAAGTGGATGGTGGCTAGAATAAGTGAGGGGGCCCTACGTGGGACCCACAAGCCAGGGGGCGCGCCCTGCAGGCTTGGGGCCCACTGGTGCAGCCCCCTGATGTGTTCTCAGTGCCAAAAATTCTAAAATATTCCAGAAAAAATCATACTAAATTTTCAGGGTATTCTGAGGACTTTTATTTTCAGGTCATTTTTCTATTGCACGGGCAAAACAGAAAATAGAAGAATAATAGCATTCTTTCTTTATTTAATCTAATTAACAGAAGGTAAAGATTGAGTACAGAAGGTTGTTCTTTCTAAATTCATCCCTCTCGTGCCTGTCAAAAAGAATCCATCAATAAGGTTGATCAAGTCTTATTGACAAACTTTTTTCGAATGACACGGAACCGGAGAATTTTCGAATGACACTAGGTTACCTCATTGGGGATATGCATTTCCCCAACAATAAGTATATCATATTTCTTTTTGACAGTAGGGAGAGGGAATTCAAAACCTCCAATAATAATCGTTGGAATCTTTTCAATGGAATTGATACTATGAACTTGAGGTTGTTTCTTCGGAAAGTGTACCGTATGCTCATTACCATTAACATAAAAGGTGACATTGCCCTTGTTGCAATCAATAACAGCCCCTGCAGTATTCAAAAAGGGTCTACCAAGAATGATCGACATACTGTCGTCCTCGGGAATATCAAGGATAACAAAGTCCGTTAAGATAGTAACATTTGCAACCACAACAGGCACGTCCTCGCAAATACCGATGGGTAAAGCAGTTGATTTGTCAGCCATTTGTAAAGAGAATTTAGTAGGTGTCAACTTATTCAAATCAAGTCTACGATATAAACAGAAAGGCATAACACTAACACCAGCTCCAAGGTCACATAGAGCAGTTTTAACATAATTTCCCTTAATAGAGCATGGTATAGTAGGTACTCCGGGATCTCCTAGTTTCTTTGGTATTCCACCTTTAAAAGTATAATTAGCAAGCATGGTGGAAATCTCAGCTTCCGGTATCTTTCTTTTATTTGTCACAATATCTTTCATATACTTAGCATAAGGAGACATTTTCAGAATATCAGTCAAGCGCATACGCAAAAAGACAGGTCTAAGCATTTCAACAAAGCGCTCAAAATCTTCATCATCCTTTTTCTTGGATGGTTTAGGAGGAAAGGGCATGGGTTTCTGAACCCAAGGCTCTCTTTCTCTACCATGCTTCCTAGCAACAAAGTCTCTTTTATCATATCTTTTATTCTTAGGTTGTGGGTTATCAAGATCAACAGCAGGTTCAATCTCCACTTCATTATCATTACTAGGTTGAGCATCATCATGAACATCATCATTAATATTGTCACTAGGCTCATGTTCATTACCAGACTGTGTCTCAGCATCAGAAATAGAAATGTCATTTGGGTTTTCATGTGTATCTATAACAGGTTCACTAGCGGCATGCAAAGTCCTATCGTCATTCTTTTTCCTACTATTACTGGGACGACTAGGTGCATTAGTATTAACTCTCTGATAATCTTGCTCGATTCTCTTAGGATGGCCCTCAGGATACAAAGGTTCCTGAGTCATTCTACCACCTCTAGTCACAACTTTAACAGAATGATCATGGTTCTTAACATTCATCTCATTAAGCAAATCATTTTCTGCCTTAAGCACTTGTTCTACTTGAGTAGTTACCATGGAAGGATGTTTACTAATCAGCTTAAGATCATTAACAGTTCTACTCAAATACTCACCCAAGCGATCAAGCATGTAAGCATTATGTTTCAATTGTCTACTAACATAAGCATTGAAATTTTCTTGCTTGACTACAAAGTTATCGAATTCATCCAAGCATTGGCTAGCAGACTTATTATAAGGAATATCACTTTCATCAAACCTACGGGGAGAATTTACCTCTACTACCTGTGTCGGGTTATCAAGACCATGTATTTCTTCAATAGGTGGTAGATTCTTAACATCTTAAACTCTAATTCCTTTTTCTTTCATAGATTTCTTTGCCTCTTGCATATCTTCAGGACTGAGAAATAGAATACCTCTTTTCTTCGGAGTCGGCTTTGGAGGTGGTTCGGGAATAGTCCAATCATTATCATTGCTCAATATATTATTCAATAGTAGTTCAGCTTGTTCAACAGTTCGTTCCCTGAAAACACAACCAGCACAACTATCTAGGTGGTCCCTAGAAGCATCGGTTAGTCCATTATAAAAGATATCAAGTATTTCGTTTTTCTTGAGAGGGTGATCAGGCAAAGCATTAAGTAACTGGAGAAGCCTCCCCCAAGCTTGTCGGAGACTCTCTTCTTCAATTTGCACAAAATTAAATATTTCCTACAAGGCAGCTTGTTTCTTATGGGCAGGAAAATATTTATCAGAGAAGTAATATATCATATCCTGGGGACTACGCACACAACCAGGAGCAAGAGAATTAAACCATATCTTAGCATCACCCTTTAATGAGAAAGGAAACAACTTAAGAATATAGTAGTAACGGATTTTTTCCTCATGGGTGAATAGGGTGGCTATATCATTCAATTTAGTAAGATGTGCCACAACAGTTTCAGATTCATAACCATGGAAAGGATCAGATTCAACCAAAGTAATTAACTCAGGATCGACAGAGAATTCATAATCCTTATCAGTAACAAAGATAGGTGAAGTAGCAAACTTAGGATCATATTGCATTCTAGCATTCAAAGATTTTTCCTTCCACTTGCATAGCAATTTCTTAAGATCAGCTCTCTCTTTACAAGCAAGAAAGTCCCTAGCTATCTCTCCTTCCATAAAATAACCCTCAGGTATATCAGGCAATTCATATCTAGGAGAGCTAGGTCTAGCAGGTGTCTCATAGTGTTCAGTTTCAATAATTTCATCAGATTAAGAAATATCATCAGTTTCAGCACTGACTCTAGCAATTTGTTCATCAAGGAATTCACCCAGTGGCACAGTATTATCAAGCAAAGTATCATCATAAGCATCATGCATAGTAGAAGTGACATCATCAATTACTTGCGACGTATCAGATTCAGTAGCAGGTGATGGTGTCGCAAATTTACTCATAACAGAAGGTGAATCAAGTGCAGAGCTAGATGGCAGTTCCTTACCTGTCCTCGTAGTTGAGGGGTAGATCTTAGTTTTAGCATCTTTCAGATTCTTCATAGTGATCAACAGATATAAATCCCAAGTGACTCAGAGAATAGAGCTATGCTCCCCGGCAACAGTGCCAGAAAAAGGTCTTGATAACCCACAAGTATAGGGGATCGCAATAGTTTTCGAGGGTAGAGTATTCAACCCAAATTTATTGATTCGACACAAGGGGAGCCAAAGAATAATCTCGAGTATTAGCAGCTGCGTTGTCAATTCAATCACACCTAAAAGACTTAATATCTGTAACAAAGTATTCAATAGCAAAGTAGTATGGAAGTAACTGTAACGATGGCAAAGTAACTGTAGCAGTGTTGTAGTGATTGTAACAGTAGCAACTGAAAAGTGACTTAGCAAAGATCAATATGTGAAAAGCTCGTAGGCAATGGATCAGTGATGGATAATTATGTCGGATGGCATTCATCATGCAACGGTTATAACATAGGGTGACACAGAACTAGCTCCAATTCATCAATGTTATGTAGGCATGTCTTCCATATATAGTCATACGAGCTTATGGAAAAGAACTTGCATGACATCTTTTGTCCTACCCTCCCGTGGCAGCGGGGTCCTCATGGAAACTAAGGGATATTAAGGCCTCCTTTTAATAGAGAACCGGACGAAAGCAGTAGCACTTAGTGAATACATGAACTCCTCAAACTACGGTAATCACCGGAAAGAATCCCAGTTATGGTCACCCTGGGGGATGCGGATCATAACTCATAATAGGTGTCTACAACTTGCAAGATAGGATCAAGAACACATATATATTCATGAAAACATAATATGTTCAGATCTGAAATCATGGCACTCGGTCCCTAGTGACAAGCATTAAGCATAGCAAAGTCATAGCAACATCAATCTCAGAACATAGTGGATACTAGGGATCAAACCCTAACAAAACTAACTCGATTACATGGTAAATCTCATCCAACCCATCACCGTCCAGCAAGCCTACGATGGAATTACTCACGAACAGCGGAGAGCATCATGAAATTGGTGATGAAGGATGGTTGGTGATGACGACGGCGTCGATTTCCCCTCTCCGGAGCCCAAATCGGACTCCAGATGTGCCCTCCCGAGGAAGAACAGGAGGTGGCGGCGGCTCCGTATCGTAAAACGCGATGAACTCTTCTCTCCTATTTTTTCTCCCCGAATAGGAATATATAGAAGTGGAAACGAGGTCGGAGGAGCAACAGGGGCCCCACAAGACAGGGGGGCGCGCCCTAGGGGGGGGCGCCCCCTGGCTTGTGACCAGGTGGTGGCCCCTCTCCGGTTGATTCTTACGCCTGTATTTTTTTTAATTCCAAAAATATTCTCCGTGAATTTTCAGGTCAATCCGAGAACTTTTATTTCTGCACAAAAATAACACCAAGGCAATTCTGGTGAAAACAGCGTCAGTCCGGGTTAGTTCCATTCAAATCATGCAAATTAGAGTCCAAAACAAGGGCAAAAGAGTTTGGAAAAGTAGATACGATGGAGACGTATCAGTGCGCGCATCTGTACCGTGAGCGCCCGAAGGAATGGGTCCTTGGCAGCCTTCTGGTGATGTCGCTTCCAACAAGGCCTCCTTGTCGTCCTTGCCGCGGCTACTTAGGATGTTGAGCGGACTCGAAACAACCAAGTGCGCAAACAATTTCTACAAGGGTCCTTCACGTGCAGGTTTTCTCACACAAGTGTCAACCTCGATCAAGGATAAAGCCTTAATTTTTCGAAAAGTTTTTGCGACTTAGCTCTTTTTCTCATTACGTTCTTCGTCGCAAGGTGATAATCCTTGAACATTCTTGTAGGTGTCCGTACCGTCACTCCCCCCGGGAAGACTTGCACGCGGGGGCCCTTCTCCCTTTTCAGGAAAAGAAAGAGGAGACAAAAGAGTAGGCTAGGAACCTAGGTGGATCATCAGTTGCCTTACGCAAGAAAGGAGTGACCACAACATCTCACATAAGATACATAATGAACATATGTACTTCGATCAAGAGTTGCAGAACACTTAGCTTTTACTGACTATGCACAGGACCATCGCTTGGCTTTGTACAAAGGGTTACACGCCTTGGCGGCGAAGCTTCCACAAAAGGGGTATGCCGTGTGGCCTGGAAACCACACCTTATGGGTGGGATGTACGAAAGCGCCCAGTACTCATGCGTACCTCCCATTTGGGTGTCGCTTCTAGCCTCTAGGCGGCTCTCGCCGTTCCTAGTGACCTGTCCCACCCGGCAAGGGCTTGGCGGTCTTGTTCTTCTTGCTCCTAGCGGTAGAGGTCTCTGGTAACTCCTCGACGGGCGTGCAACACCTTTTGGGGTGCTTCCCGGAGTTCTTACGAGACTCGCCAGAGCTCTTGTTCCTATTCTTCCCCCTTGGAGCTTTGTCGGCAGGAGCGAGTTTCTCGTCGACAGACGCTGCCACTGCCTCCCGGAAGAGCTTGTCGACGTAGAGGAATACATCTTTGTTGTCAGCGCGGACGGTGATGACGCTCATCGGCCCTGGCATCTTGAGGGTGTTGTAGGCGTGGTGTGTTGCCGCCATGAACTTTGCCTGCGCCAGTCGGCCTAGGATCCCGTTGTACGGCATCGATATCTTCGCGACGTCGAAGACTACTCTCTCTCTGTTTTGAAGTTGAGCTCGCTGCCGAACGTCATCGGCACAGTGATTTTCCCCTTGGGCTGAGATCTTCCTGGGTTGACCCCTTGGAAGGACCTCGTCGGCTTGAGATCCGTGTCAGGAATCTGCAGCCGCTTGATCATGTCGGGTGAGATCAACTTCAATCCAGCCCCACTGTCGACCAACATCTTCATGACTTTGAGGTTGCGTATTGTTGGCGAAACCAACAATGGCACGCACCCGACGGCAGTGATGCGGTCAGGGTGGTCCTCAGCGTCGAAGATGATGGGAGTGTTGGACCACTTGAGGGGTTTCCTCGCCTCGGCCGCTGGCTCTGCCGCGTTGATATCGCGGGCCCACTGGTTGAGTTGCCGGTGAGAGGAGTGCAAAGATGCACCTCTGTCAGCGCACATGGCATCGACAGCTTTCTGGAATTATGTCCTTCAGACTCTTCTTCATCTTCGTCGTCATCATTGTCCTCATTGTCAGATTTATTGTCTCAGCCTCTAGCAGGTTTTTCCTTGCGCTGCTTGGCTTTGCCGTCTCGGCCACTACCACCACCGTTGCTTTTCTTGCCGGAACCACCTGCACCATCTTGTCCATTCGCCTTGTCACGCCTTTCGTACTCTTGCTTTTGCTTCTCTGCAAGTTGTTCTACTTGGTGGCATTCGTTTATATCGTGGCTCTTGGTGAGGTGGATCTTGAGGTATGGCTTGCTAGTCTTCTCTCCTGCCGTGGCCTCGTCGTCTTTGGAGCATGTGATAGCATTCTTGTCGGACCCCTCGGACTTGGCCTTCTTGCCGGAGTTAGGATTGTCGTTCCCTTCGACGGCCATCAGCGCTTTCCCCTTGCGCTTTCGTTCCTTCTTCGTGGAGGCGGGCGCGCTATTGTCGTCTGAGTCGACCACTGCGGTAGCCTGCTCCCCGGGGAGCCTCCTTCCTTCTTCAGCCCGCGCACACTTGTCGGACAGAGCGTAGAGCTCGGCGACATCCCGTATCTTGTTGATGCTCATCTCCTCGCACATCCGGCGATTGCGTACATTCGTGTGGAATGCAGCGATTACCGCGGCTGGCTGGATGTCTGGGATGTTGTGATGCACGCGACTGAACCTCTGGATGTACTTGCGGAGGGTTTCATCGCCGCTTTGAGGAATCACATGCAAATCGCTGGGCTGCCCTGGAAGCTTGTGGCCTCCATGGTATGCGCCAACAAACTGGTTGCACAGGTCCGCCCAAGAGGAGATGGATCCTTCCGGCAAGTTCATCAGCCAACTCTTCACATTGGGCTTGAGCGCCAACGAGACGTATTTGGCAAAAACTTTTTCGTCGCGCCCTCCGACAGCTTGCACGGCGATGGTGTAAATGCCGAGGAACTCGGAAAGGCTGATCTTGCCGTCATACTTGTCGGGTAGCTCAGGCTTGAAGGGCCTGCTGGAGGGCCAGCGGACTTGCCGTAGCTCATGGGTGAACGCCGGGCAGCCTACCTCGTAAGGCAAGCTGCCGGGCACCCCCGGCGTAGGCGCGTCGACGGCTGGGTCCGCGCGCCCATCGGACTGCTGGCACGTTTGACGCCGCCTCTCGATGGTGGTGCGGGCGTCCTCCATGCGCCTGTCCTTCAAGACCTGGCGTTGGTCTTTGCTCATCCGCGGATCTGTCGAGGCATACGACACCTTGTCTTGTACGTTGGTCCGGCGGGCAGGTTGTTGTTGCTGCGGGAGAGACTGCACCGTGGGCGCTCCTCCAGCGTTGCGTCCGGTGGTGGAAGCCCCCGGAGTCGCTTGGCGGGCGCCCGACGGGCCTGCTCCCTCCGGCCTGTCGCGGTTCGTAAAACTCAGTAGACTCTGGATGGTCAGTCTCTAGTCCTCCATCTTCTCTGGCGCGGGCGGGAAGTTCAATAGCAACTGGGCCTGCGCCAGAGCTTCTTCTGGAGTCTTGGGCATGGAGCGGTGTGAAGCGTGGGTGGCGCTCTTACTCCTGGCCGTGCCAGGAGGAGCGTTCGCTCGCGCCATCGCGCGCTGCTCATGCTCTCCTGGAGTCTATTGTCGAGCTCGGCCCTACATGTCTTGAGAAAGACGCGCAGGGGTCTTGTCCGCGTGACGCCCAGGGTCGCCACCCTGAGGGCGTTGGTCGCAATTATCTTGCGAAGGTCGCGGCGGAGGCGCGATCGCAACTATGGTTGCTGCTACTGTAGCCGCCGCCGCGGCCGCCGTTTCCGCGGCATTGACCCCGTTCGCCGCAGGCGTTCTGCGTCTCCATGACGACGGGGTCTAGATCGCGGCTCGAGGAGCTCCGTGCGGTGTTGTGGCTGCATTCGCCGGCGCGATGAACGTGGGGACCGCCTCCGTCGGCGCCGCTGGCGACCACTTGCGAGGGCAACTTGGACGCGGAAGGAGCAGGTATTGCTACGCCCTTGGTCTTCTTGGGAGGCATGATCATCGAAGAAGACGTCGACGACGACGCGCTGGAGTCGGTGAAGGTTCATGTGAAGGAGACCCCTACCTGGAGCACCAAATATGTCGGGGTACGACTATCTATGGGGCCGACAAGGCCCCTTTCGTGGTTCGGCAAGGGAGATCCTCCAGCGCAAAGAGCTTCACCGGACACTGCACGTGTGAGGGTTTAGACAGGTTAGATGTAGTAGTTGTATGTGTGATATTTGATACAAAGGTTTTGCTCTAGTAGCTGAAATAATTTTGTAACCTTTGTTTTCTTTAGTTTAGACAATTAAGACTTGTCATGGAATAGTTTTTAAATAAAATGCTATTAACCAAGTATAACTTTGCACAAGAGAAAGTCTTTCAAGACTTGGGAGTTGAGAAATTTTAGTGTAAGTGATGTTTGATATGCTCAACCCCATGTTGTTAATTTTAATAGACTTGATAGTACTTGTGGATTAAATTGTCTAGAGGAACATAGTTGAAAGGTGGGTGAGATTATGCCAAAAATCGGTGTTGTATATCTCAAACATGGTGTTACAGCCTCCGGATGGTGCCATGGCCTTTGCCACTATATATGCGTTTACGTGAGTAAATGTGGCTTCGTCACCCTTCTTGATGTTATGCTGAGGACTCCGTTGGCCAGTGAAAGATCCACCAAGAGCGACGCCTCGGATTTCGGCTATGAGTTTGTTACCGTACGTAGTGGCAACGCTACAAACGAATATTATTCGGCTTTCTCTAGAGTGGATGTGAATGTGGTAAATAAATGGGACTGGTCAAAAGAGCTCGAGAGGGACATTATTTGTAAAGGTCCATAGTTCCCAAACATTAAGCCACAACGAAAACCTATGCACGATCAATTATTTGGCATAATCTCCTTCACGTGAAAAGTTCCACCAAGCAATGATTGAAACAAAGTGTCCAAGAGCCTAGAGGAGGACGCAATTGTGGGTGTGTTCATGAGCACTTGAGCATCATATTTTACTGCATGCTTTCTACTTCCAAAGTTATGTTTTCATGGCTCTATCTAAAGAAACTCTTCCTTGCATTCCCGGCAAGCAAGTGATGTCTAGATTAAATGAAATGAAGAGTTGCATAGTTGTTTTATCTAGTAGATCAGAAATTTTGTCTTGATTATATTTGTTTCAATAACACTTGCACTATAACCATGACACCGCTATATCTATGGTAAGTTTTGAGGTCAAGAAGCAGAGGGCTATCTAGGCATGCCGATCATAAGTGAACCAAAACCTTCTCGTTATTTCGGTTTAAACAACTGAGTTCCTTATGCTTTGGATTTCTCTCTATGTTGCTCGAGGACGATCAATTTTAAGCTTGGGGGAGTAGATGAGTGATATTTTTACACTCATTTTAACCATGTTTAGACCCGAGATATTTCATCAAAAGAGATATATTCACTCCGATGTTGCCACTAATGACTAATGAATGCAAAGGATTCCACAAATCCACACTTCGGTAATTTTCCACTGAAAATGGGCTAAAAAGGGAAGAAATCACGTGGGAGAAAGGAAAGGAAGTAGAATGGAGAAGAAACAAGTCACCAAGAGGTGCCAGAAGGCCACCAGAGTCAAAGACGGTGTTCCATCCGACCGCACGCGCCCGTTTGCACGGTCGTTTGGTGTGGAAACCGAGGCAGGTCATCTACCTGAACAAGTTTTATAAAGGGGGCCACGTTGAAATGTCAACAGAACAACGTCAAGCACAGCTAGAACCTCTTCATCATCATCTTCATCCACAAACCCTAGTGATACGTATCCAACATATCTATAATTTTTTATTGTTCCATGCTATGATATTATCATTCTAGGATACTTTTTGGGCATTTATTTACTGATTCATATTGTTTTTTAGCACTAGCCTATTAACCAAGTGCCAAGTGCAAGTTGCTGTTTTCTGCATGTTTTTGGCTTTTCGGGAATACCGTACCAAACGAAGTCCAAATATACCAAAACTTTTTGACGGTTTTTTCTCGACAAAATAAGGACCTGGAAACTTCAAAGGGAGACCGGGGGCCACACGAGGTGCCCCCAAGCCAACAGGACGTGCCCTGGGGGGTGGCCGTGCCCTGATGGCTTGGGGCCACCTCCACGGCCCTATGGCATAGTTCTCTGGCATATAAGTTATTATTAATCCCCAAAACCCTAGGGAGCCTCCGCGGCCGCAAGTCTCTGTTCCTTCGTGTGCCCATCTAGAGATCTGTTCCGGTGCCCTGTCGGAGGGGGGATTGATCACAGAGGGCCTCTACATCAACCTTGCTGGTCCCATGGTGATGCGTGAGTAGTTCACCACATACCTATGGGTCCGTAGTTAGTGCCTAGATGTCTCTCTCTCTCTCTCTCTATGTTCTTTGTTGCCATGACCATCGCGATTCCCGCGGTGATCTATCTTATGTAATCACTCTTTGCGGTGCGTTTGTTGGGATCCAATGAATTGTGGGTTTATGTTCAGATTATTCATGAAAATATATTGAATACTTTCTAGTATTTTATTTGCATGATTGTTATAGCTTCGTAATTCTCTCCGATCTATCGGTTTAGTTTGGCCAGCTAGATTGGTTTATCTTCAGTGGGAGAGGTGTGTTGTAGTGGGTTCAATCTTGCGGTGCTGACAAAGTAGGGGACAAGACACATATTTGTATTGCTGCCACTAAGGGTAAAACGATGGGGTTTATTCATATTAATTGGATTTAGTTTGTCTACATCATGTCATCATTCTCCAAGCATTACTCTGTTTCACTTAATACTCTAGATGCATGCTGGATAGCGGTCGATGGGTGGAGTAATAGTAGTAGATGCAGGCAGGAGTCGGTCTACTTGTTTATGGATGTGATGCCTATATGCATGATCATTGTCGTGAATAAATATTGCATAACTATGAGCTTTTCTATCAATTCCCAATAGTAATTTGTTTACCCACTATATGGCTTCTTCGAGAGAGAGAAGCCTCTAGCGAACACAATGGCCCCCGGGTCTATTCACATATATATTTACAAACGCTATTATTTCCTTGCTGCCATTATTTACTTTTTATTTATTTTTCAATTAATATTTATCCAGTTATCATCTACACTACTTATCGCTTGCAAGTAACGAGTTCAAGGGCATTGACAACCCCTTGCCCGCGTTGGGTGCAAGTGTGTGCTCTTTTGTGTGTAGGCGCTGAAGACGGGAAGTTGTGTGATCCTCCTATAGGCTCGATAACGTTGGTTCTCACTGAGGGAAATACTTATCGATACTATGATGCATCATCCCCTCCTCTTTAGGGAGAAACCCCACACAGATCACAAGTATCACCTAGTCGCCACCATTTTCATCTCCATAGCCATCTCCACCACCATAGTGCTCTCTCATCTAGTTCGTACTTGTAATCGGGCATCGTACAAGGCATCCATTGTAAGACATATTGCAATCAATCAATCCCAAGATGTGTTATTCAATGATTTCTTCTTGTGATCTGATCTCCATGTGTGAGTAGTTTGGTAAGGTATGGGGTGAGGCATGAGCCTTGCAACCCCAGGTATTTGGTGAAGGGATCAATGGAAGTCTTTGACACAACGTCTTGTATGTGTGAAATAAAATTGTTTTCTGAAGTGTCTCTTGTCGTGTCCATGATCTCCATCCCTGCAGGTACCCAGGATCATGGAGATTGAGAACCGGTGAGGCTACAAGCAAGGGGACCGTGAAGTGTTATACCGAACACCGGGTGACAGTAAGGTTTAGTAGGGTAACATGGATCATGACCTTGGGGATTCATGAGGTGTAGTCATTAAACACCCAATGCTTTTGCCTAATATTATTATCTTAATTATTAGGGAAACCCCGCAATACGGATAGGGCCTACGGTAGGATAACATATTCTTGATGCAGGACTCGAGCCGGTCATGATGCTATTTGGACACATCCCCCACTACGATACGAAGCAAGCACCTCTTGATGGGTGACTTCCGAGCACATACCAATATCATTTTTTATCCCAACACCAATAAATGGTTGTGAGCATTAAGACCTTATCCCCATACCTTCTTTTTATTATAAGTGTTGAATCACAATTTGCTTGTTGATCCGGTCAAAAGCTGGATCGAGACTTTAACACAAACTAGCTAGACACCATTGCTTCAAGGGAGTCTTCCTCTCGTGGGTCCGATACCCAGTGTCATCTCTGGGGAATAGGTGTGGGATATCTTTTCTTCTTCCAATACCAGATCAATAAAAAGGATATATAACCGAGGATTTTCTATGGAACAAATAAAAAATATTAGAACAACGACCTACTGGAGGGGCCCAACATGCCATCCACAAGGGTGCAGGGCACGCCCCTGCCCTTGTGGGCCCCTCACAACTCCATTTGATCTAGTTCCAACTCCATAAGTGTCGTCTCACCCAGAAAAAAATAGGAGAAGAAGTTTCATCGCGTTTTATGATACGGAGCCGCCGCCACCTCCTGTTCTTCTCCGGGAGGCCAGATCTAGAGCCTGTTTTGGGCTCCGAATAGGGCAAATCATCATTGTCGTCATCATCAACCCCTCTTCATTGACAACCTCATGATGCTCACCACTGGGAGTGAGTAATTAGATTGTAGGCATACTGGAGGTACATGGAGATGGATGACTTTGATCATGTAATCGAGTCATTTTGTTAGGGCTTGATCCCTAGTATCCACTATGTTCTGAGATTGATATTGCTATGACTTTGATATGCTTAATGCTTGTCACTAGGGCCCGAGTGCCATGATTTCAGATCTGAACCTATTATGTTTACATGAATATAAGTGTGTTTTAGATCCTATGTTGAAAGTTGTATGCACCTACTATGTGTTATGATCCACATACCCCCAAAGTGACAACAATTGGGGTTCGTTTCGGCGATGACCGTAGTATGAGGAGTTCATGTATTCACTAGCTGTTAGTGTTTTGTTCTGATTCTCTACTAAAAGGGGGCCTTGATTACCCTTAGATTTCCAATAGGACCCCACCGCCACAGGAGAGTTGGACGGAAGATGTTTTGAAAGTTCTTATTGTAAGAACATATAACTATTTACGAAATACATGCCTACATATGACTAATGAATTGTAGCTAGTTCAGTGTCGCTCTAGGTTGCAACGGTACATGGTTGATGTCATCCAAATATCCGCCGATACTCCATGCCTACGTATTCTCGTATTGCGCTTGCTAAGTTACTACTAATGTTGCCACTATTACAATTGCTACTACTGCTACATTGCCGTTACCGCTACTATCAAACTACTGTGCTACTAAGACTTTGTCGCAAAGAAATAATATTCTAGGTGTAGTTGAATTGACAACTTAAGTGCTAAGGCTTATAAATATTCTTTGGCTCCCCTTGTGTCGAATAAATAAATTTGGGTAAAATACTTCCCTCGAAGACTATTGCGATCCCTTATACTTGCGGGTAATCAAGATGTTTTTCTGGCGCCGTTGTCGAGGAGCGTAGCTCTATTTATTAAGTTCAGTTGTGAATTATCTATGTGTTTTTCACTTTAAAGAATCTCATACACTCCAAAACCAAGATTATGCCCTCTAAGACGAGGGGAGGTAAGGAATTGCCAACTAGCTCTGCACTTGATTCACCTTCGATTTTGAGTCAGCTTGTGACACAACCATGTGCTATACAATGTGATATGTCGCAAGTAGTAGACACTACTTCTGCTATAGATGATATTCATCATGATGCTATGACGTGGCTTGAGACTGTGTCGGTATTTCCCCAAAGAGGAAGGGATGATGCAGCACAACGACGGTAAGTATTTCCCTCAGTTATGAAACCAAGGTATCGAACCAGTAGGAGGATCACGCAACACTACGTAAACATCACCTGCACACAAAGAACACATATTTGCAACCCGACGCGAAAGAGAGGTTGTCAATCTCTCCACGGTAAAAAAGATAGATTAGGTTCTGATAGATTGGATAGATAGATCTCGCAAGAACACAAAATAAAAAAGGCAAATAAAAAGTGCAGCAACGTATTTTTGGGTTTTTGGAATAATAGATCTGAAAAAAAAGCGGCAAAAAGATAGATCGGAAAGCAATATGTTGGAAAAGTAGACCCGGGGGCCGTAGGATTCACTAGTGGCTTCTCTCATGAGTATAGCACACGGTGGGTGAACAAATTACTGTTGGGCAATTCATAGAAAATCGAATAATCATGACGATATCCAAGGCGATGATCATTATATAGGCATCACGTCCAAGATTAGTAGACCGAAACAATTCTGCATCTACTACTATTACTCCACACATCGACCGCTATCCAGCATGCATCTAGTGTATTAAGTTCATGTAAAAATAGAGTAATGCAATAAGAACGGTGACATGATGTAGACAAGATCTATTCATGTAGGAATAGACCCCATCTTGTTATCCTTAATAGCAATGATACATGCGTGCCTCGCTGCCCCTTCTGTCATTGGGAGAGGACACCGCAAGATCGAACCCATCACAGAGCACCTCTTCCCATGGCAAGAAAAATCGATCTAGTTGGCCTAACTATACCAAAGATTTGAAGAAGAAATACGAGGCTATAAGTAATCATGCATATAAGAGATCAAAGAACACTCAAATAATATTCATGGATAGAAACTGATCATGAACTCCAAATTCATCGGATCCCAACAAACACACCGCAAAACGTCATTACATCAAATAGATCTCCAAGAGACCATTGTATTGAGAATCAAAAGAGAGAGAGAAAGCCATATAGCTACTGCCTACGGACTCGTAGGTCTATGGTGGACTACTGACGCATCATCGGAGAGGCACCAATGAGGATAATGAACCCCTCCGTGATGGTTTTAGATTGGATCTCGCGTTTCTGGAACTTGCGGCGGCTGGATGTATTTTTCGTCGACTCAACTAGGGTTTCTGGAATATTTGGGTATTTATAGAGCTCAGAGGCGGTAGAGGGGACTCCCGAGGCGGACACAACCCACCAGGGCGCGCTGGGGGCCTCTGGCGCGCCCTGGTGTCTTGTGGGCTGCCTCGGCCCCCTCTCGGGCACTTGTTTGGCTCTCTGGCTTTCTTCTGGTCCAAAACAAATTCTCCAAAATGTTTCATCGCGATTGGACTCCGTTTGGTACTGATATTCTGCGAAGTAAAAAACAAGCAAAAAACAGCAACTGACACTTGGCACTATGTCAATAGGTTAGTCCCAAAAAATGATATAAAGTTGCTATGAAATGATTCTAGAACATCCAAGAATGATAATATAACAACATGGAACAAGCAAAAATTATAGATACGTTGGAGACGTATCAACATCCCCAAGCTTAATTCCTACTCGTCCTCGAGTAGGTAAATGATTAAAACAGAATTTTTGATGTGGAATGTTGCCTAACATGTTCATCACATATTCTTTTCTTTTTTAGCATGGACATTTGGACTTCTAGATGGTTCAAAGCAATAGTTTAGTTTTGACATAAAGACTTTAATACTCAAGCATGCCAACAAGCAACCATGTATTTCAAACTATCAACACTAAAGAAAGTTATCCCTAGCCCATCATGCTCAATCATTGATCCATTCATGAAACACAATCAAATATTAACTACACCCAATGCACAAGTATGATCATAGTGCCCCCTAGTTGGTGCTTTATAAGAGAAGATGGAGACTCAAATTAAAAATAAAAATTGCATAAAGTAAATAGATTGGCCCTGCGCAGAGGGAAGTAGGGATTTGTAGAGGTGCCAGAGCTCAAGGTTTAAATTGAGGGAGAGAAATATTTTGGGTGGCATGCCTTTCCTTTCAACGAAAACGACAAAGTAGTTCGCAATACTTTCCATGCTAGATACATCATAGGCACTTCCCAAACATAAAGTAAAGTTTATTCCTTTTTCCACCATTCTTTCATAATCCATGGCTAGCCGTATCCACGGTTGCCTTCCATACCAACACTTTCCAAGGAATTTATTATTTGATAACATAAAGTAAATTTCTTTTTCATTTTGGGACTGGGCATCCCTATTACCGCCGTACTCTCGTGCAATGACAAGTGAATAAACACTCATCTCGAGAATAACACATCTGGCATGGAAAAATATTGGATACCCCCTACCGTTTCATGAGTGGTACGAGCACACAAAAAGGAAATTTATTTTGAAAATTAGAGATGGCACATACAAATTTGCTTAGAACGGCATGGAAATATCGCATATAGGTAGGTATGGTGTACTCATAAGGCAAAACTGGGTTTAAGGATTTTGGATGCACAAGTAGTATTTCTACTTAGTACAAGTGGAGGCTAGCAAATAGATTGAGAAGGAACCAACCAAGAAACAAAAATTCACATAAACGGGCATCGAGCATAACTAACACCGAATAATGCACCATAAGTAGGATGTAATTTCATTGCATAACTATTGACTTTCATTCTTGCATAGGGAATCACAAACCTTAACACCAATATTCTTACTAAAGCACAATTACTCACCAACATGACTCACATATCACTATCATCATGTCTCAAAACTATTACAAGGAATCAAGTTTAATTTTTCCAATGATCTTCATGAAAGTTTTTATTATATCCCTCTTGAATATCTATCACCTTGGGACTAGTTTCATATATTGCCATTGCTTTTGACAAGCTCAAACAAATTTAAGTGAAGAACATGAGCATAAAAGTTTCATCTCTCAAAATAGTGTAAGTGAAACATGAGAGGATTTATTCAAAATTTAATAACTCTCAAATTAATATAAGTGAAGCATGACAGTATTTCTTCAAAATTTCAAAGCACACCGTGACCAAAAAGATATAAGTGAAGCACTAGAGCAATTCCATAGCTCAAAAAATTTAAATGAAGCATATAGAGCAATTCTAACAAATCATAGCATAATTTTGGCTCTCTAAAATAGGTGTGTCCAGCAAGGATACTAGTGAAAAACTAAAAACAAAGCAAGCAAAGACTCAAATAATACAAGACGCTCCAAGCAAAACTCATGATATGTGACTAATAAAAATATAGCTACAAGTAAAATACCGATGGTCGTTAGAAGAAAGAGGGGATGCCACTCGGGGAATCCCCAAGCTTAGTTGCTTGTTTCTCTTTGGATAATATCTTGGGGGTGCTGTAGCATCCCCAAGCTTAGGCTCTTTTCACTCCTTATTCCTTCATCCATCGTGATCTCACCAAAAACTTGAAAACTTCAATCACACAAAACTCAACAAAATCTTCGTGAGATCCGTTAGTATAATAAAGCAAATCACCACTTTAAGTACTGTTGCAAACTCATTCAAATTTTATTATTTCATTATAACTACTGTCTTTTAACTTTACCATGGCTTATACCCTTCAATACAAACCATAGATTCATCAAAACAAGCACACAATGCAACGAAAACAGAATCTGTCTTAAACAGAACAGCCTGTAGTAATCTGTACTCTAACCATACTTATGTAACTATAAACATTCTGAAAAATTAGGACAACGTAAATAATTTGTATAGAAATAACGTGTTAAAATTTCATCTCATTACTACTCTCCAGTAAAAAATGAAAATTTGTGCACTAGAGGCAAAGTTTCTGTTTCAGATTCAGCATTGTTTCTACTCGTCTTATGAATCATCCTAAAGGCTTTACTTGGCACAAACACTAAATAAAAAATAATAACACAATCATAACGGAGGCATAATTGTGTCAACACTCAATAACAGAAAGAAAAAGATGAAAATAATTTTTTTCATTGGGTTGCCTCCCAACAAGCGCTATCGTTTTACGCCCCTAGCTAGGCATGATGATTTCAATGATGCTCACATAAAAAGTAGTAATTAAAATATGCAAAAGAGCATCATGATCGCATGACAAACACATTTAAGTCTAACCCACTTCCTATGCATAGGGATTTTGTGAGCAAACAATTTATGGGAACAAGAATCAACTAGCATTGGAAGGCAAAACAAGCATAACTTCGAAACTTTGAACACATAGAGAGGAAACTTGATATTTTTGCAATTCCTACAAGCATATGTTCATCCCTCATAATAAATTTCAGTATCATTATGAAGGAATTCAACAATATAATTATCACATAAATCATTGTTTTCATGATGCACAAGCATAGAATTTTCATTACTCTCCACATAAGTAAATTCCTTATCATCCATGGTAGTGAGAGAAAACTCAACAAAATAACTATCATGAGACACTTGATTGACATAACCACATTGCAAATTAAAACCATGATGATAAGTTTCATGGTTATCATTACTCATTATAGCATACGTGTCATCACCATCATCATAAATAGGAGGCATGCAATCATCATAATAAATTTGCTCATCAAAACTTGGGGGACTAGAAATATCATCTTCATCAAACATAGCATCCCCAAGCTTGTGGCTTTGCATATCATTGGCATAATGGATATTTAGAGAATTCATACTAGCAACATTGCAATCATGCTCATCATTCAACGAACTATCATGAATCACCTTATAAATTTCTTCTTTCAACACTTCATCAAAAAATTTAGATTCATGATTTTCAAACAAAACTTCATAGAGATAATCAAGTGCACTCAACTCACTAGCAATTGGTTCATCATAATTTGGCCTTTTGAAAATATTAGCAAGTGGATGTGGATCCATATCAATAGATTTTTAGCAAGCGAAGATGCAAGCAAATAAAAGGCACATGGCAACACAAGCAAAGATAGCAAACAAGCAAAAAGGCAAACGGAAAAGAGGGCGAATAAAATGGCAAATTTGTGTGAAGTGGGGGAGATTAAAACGAGAGGAAAATGGCAAGTAATGTAAATTGCAAGGAGATGAGATTTGTGATTAGGAACCTGATAGATCTTGATAATGTCTCCTCGGCGCCAGAGATTGCCATGTTGAAGAGACTGCTTCCTCCACGGCAACGGCGCCAGAAATTCCTTTGACGTGGCTTGAGACTGCGTCGGTATTTTCCCAAAGAGGAAGGGATGATGCAACACAGCGACTGTAAGTATTTCCCTCAGTTATGAAACCAAGGTATCGAACCAGTAGGAGGATCACGCAATACTATGTAAACAACACCTGCACACAAAGAACAAATACTTGCAACCCGACGCGAAAGAGAGGTTGTCAATCGGTAAAAAGATAGATTAGGTTGTAATAGATTGGATAGATAGATCTCGCAAGAACACAAAATAAAAGAGGAAAATAAAAGTGCAGCAAGGTATTTTTGAGTTTTTGGAATAATAGATCTGAAAAACAAAAGCGGCAAAAAGATAGATCGGAAAGCAATATGTTGGAAAAGTAGACCTGGGGGCCGTAGGATTCACTAGTGGCTTCTCTCATGAGTATAGCACACGGTGGGTGAACAAATTACTGTTGGGCAATTCATAGAAATCGAGTAATCATGACGATATCCAAGGCGATGATCATTATATAGGCATCGCGTCCAAGATTGGTAGACCGAAACGATTCTGCATCTACTACTATTACTCCACACATCGACTGCTATCAGGCATGCATCTAGTGTATTAAGTTCACGGAAAAACGGAGTAATACAATAAGAACGGTGACATGATGTAGACAAGATCTATTCATGTAGGAATGGACCCCATCTTGTTATCCTTAATAGCAACGATACATGCGTGCCTCGCTGCCCCTTCTGTCACTAGGAGAAGACACCGCAAGATCGAACCCATCACAAAGCACCTCTTCCCATGGCAAGAAAAATCGATCTAGTTGGCCTAACTAAACCAAAGATTTGAAGAAGAAATACGAGGCTATAAGTAATCATGCATATAAGGGATCAAAGAAGACTCAAATAATATTCATGGATAGAAACTAATCATGAACTCAAAATTCATCGGATCCCAACAAACACACCGCAAAAGGTCATTACATCAAATAGATCTCCAAGAGACCATTGCATTGAGAATAAAGAGAGAGAGAGAGAGAGAGAGAGAGAGAGAGAGAGAGAGAAAGCCATCTAGCTACTGCCTACGGACCCGTAGGTCTATGGTAGATGTAGGGATCGAAAGTAGTTCTAGAGGGGGGTGATTAGACTACTTGACCAATTAAAAACCTAACCTTTTCCCAAATTAATTTGTGGGCAGATTTTAGCAATTTGCACAAGTCAAGTTCACCCTACACATGCATGTCTACGAGTATTGCAGCGGAAAGTAAATACAAGCATATGTAAATAGAGGGGGAGAGGAGATCAAATGCAATTTGGAGACACGAAGATTTTTCCCGTGGTTCCGATAGGTGGTGCTATCGTATGTCCACGTTTATGGAGTCTTCAACCCACGGAGGATAATGGTCGCGAGAGTCCACGGAGGGCTCCACCCATAAGGGTCCACGAAGTAGCATCCTGGACTATTCCATATGGCTTCCGTCCACGAAGGACTAGCCTCACTATGGGTAGATCTTCACGAAGTAGGCGATCTCCTTGCCCTTACAAACTTTTTGGTTCAACTCCACAACACGAAGTAGGAGGCTCCCAAGCGACACCTAACCAATCTAGGAGGCACCACCCTCCAAAAGGTAACAGGCTCGATAGTAATGATGAACTCCTTGCTCTTGTGTTTCCAATGATAGTCTCCTGAACACACAATCACTCTCTCACAGATTTGGCTTGGGTGGAAGAGATTGATTGGATGGAAAGCAACTTGGGGAGGCTAGAATTCAAGATCCATATGGTTGGAGTGGATGATATTGACCTCAACACAAGGGTAGGTGGTTCTCTCTCAGAAAATTGAATGGGGCAAGTGTGGAATAGTTCTGAGTGCTTCTCTTTCGAGTGGGATGTGGTGGAGGGGTATATATAGGCATCTCCAAAAATACAACCGTTACAACATTATTGAGCAACTCGGTGAAACCGATATGAAACTCGGTCGTACCGATTTGTTCAAAATGTGGCAACTTTAGGATTCTCGGTGAGACCGATATATCATTCTCGTTGGTACCGAAATGATTGGCCGAGGGCAGTTTCCAAACTCGGTGGCACCGATTTACAAAACTCGGAGATTCCGATTTTATAAATAGAGACAACAGAATTTTGGTCACCGAAACTCGGTTGCACCAATGTGAATCTTGGTTGTACCGAGAATGAGAAGTGGCTTGGGTTTCTGTCTTGGCTTGGAACTCGGTGTGGCCGATATGAAAGTTGGTGACACCGATTTTGAGTGGATGGCTTAATGACAGAATATTTGTGGGAGAGCTTGTGAGTGTATTTGGTGGCTAACACTTGATCACTTGAGCATTTCATTCACCATTAATACATCACCCCCTTTTGATAGTATTGGCTCCTATGGACTCAAAGTGATTTCTCACAAAGTGAAATGTAGAGTCTTCATCCTTGTAGCTTTGCCAATATTATTCCTTGTATCTTGGGGTCTCCTCACAATCCTTTGCCAAGCATTAGTCCAATGAAGTATATGTTGTTATTAATTTCCAAAACCATCTAGGGAGAAGTTGTGCTTTCTATCTCCCCCTTTTTGGTAATTGATAACAACATATAGATCAAAGCTTAGATGAGAGATATAAGATATGAATAGCATCGTCTCTTCGAGAGGTATGTGATAAGCAAGAGCTCCCCCTAAATTTGTGCATTATTTTAAATTTGCGTTTGAATGCAAATGCACAATCGGTTAGGATGATGAGTCACTCTTCCATGTCACATACAACTTGGTGGTGCGCTAGAATTAATATGAGTGAATAAGAAGCACAACACACCAAACAATAGTAAATGATCATCACATAGAAATCTCAAAGATAGGTGATAGAAGCATCACATAAGAGTATATGATCAAATACCAACAAAAGTTTGCAAAACAAACGATAAACCAAATGTTTTGGAAATAGCAGAGAGGGATCAAGATGCAACACTCTCTCTCTCTCTCGAAGCCCTATGATCTACAACTTCTCCCCCTTTGGCAACAAGTTACCAAAAAGTTCAAAGCTATAGAGCTAAACGTCGCTCTGGGCTGGATCTCCTCCATGAGATGATGACGCTGTGCCTATAGCTGTCGATGGAGTCGAGAGAAGAGCATTTGTAAAAGCTTCAGCTGAAGTCCTCTAAGGTGGTGGAGTTGCTACTGGAGCTAATGGAGCTGAAGGAGCTGTAGCAGGTGCTGAAGAAGACGGCCTCAACTCTGGAGCAGTCACTGTAGGAGTCCTGGCTTGGGTCCTAAAATGAGTGCATGGCCTGAGAGGTGAAGTGTCATCCTCATCTGAACCTGTAGAGTGATAGATAGGAGCATCTTCTACTTCCTTCTTGAGTTCGTTGACTGTCTTAGTTAGCGCATCTACCTTGTTGTTTAGCGTTTTGACTCTGTTCTCCACTATCCACACAAGACTATGCTGATTTTCAAGAATGTCCTTGATATCCTTCTGCATACTCTTAACAGTGCTAAAAAGCATATCCATCTGCTCAGCCCTGGACTTTGGCACTGGAGCACTAGCGGCTCTAGCTGACTCAGCTGCTTTTCTTCCTGCAGTTGCAGTGGGATGATCTGGATTCATCACCACCACATTATCCTCAAATTCTGGCCGGAGTGGCATATGAGGTTGATCAAGGGCATACACATTCTTCTCAAGCTTAGAGTTGATCAGCATCTGAATGTATGGTGCATAACCACAAGATCTCTTCTGATCTGCAGTTGTCCTCTTCACAGTCTCAACAATAAGATCCATGACTCTGAATCTGGTGTGAAGGTCAATGTGGTGCAGCATGTTGATTGAGAAGCCTCGAATCATCTTGTCATCTCCTGACTTAGGCATCAAAGTGTACCTCATGATGGTGTTGGCGGTTGGCAGACCTGCTTGTAGATAATAGACTGAACCAAACTTATGTGAATGCACATAATCAGCAGGGATCTCTGTCGATGCACTAGTACAGGCGTACCCAGTGCCCCTGACTCATGCACAGGCGGTAGAAGCAAGAACCCGGCGAATGATCAAGACCAGACTCCAACAAACTCAACGCGGCAGCCCAAGCCTGGACTGCAACGTGCCAAGCACATCCCCGACGCTTGCCGGGGACCAAGACATGCACACCTTCCAGGAGACCCGGCAAGCCACTCCCCGGCAGGCGTGAGCCAGCCAGCCACCGCTCGACCGCATCGCTACGCCTGTCACTTATCGATGCGGTGTCGAGCCCTCAGGCAACTAATCAGCTCTCCCTAAGCACGTGGCGACACATCGGAATGCAAGTTACGCTCGGTTGACACCCGCCCCACAGCGTGTCAAGACCATAAGCAACGACCGACCAAACGGTGCCAAGAGCTTGCCGAGGATGCACCCTCGAGCGCCACCTAGACAGGTAATCATGGCATTTTGTCCTAAATGCTAGAGTTAGGTATGGTAGCTCTGCTTAGCTATCTAATCAATAGATAATGATTATTTTGCCATTGTGGTAACCCCTTGCACTATAAAAGGAGGCCCAAGGCATCCTAGCTCAACGTTAGCGATCCAGACCCCCGAACACTTGTACTCGCGTAGCAGCTCTTTCCCCGACAGCAGTCCTTGCCGGGGTTAGGCGCTGAGCGTTCTTCGTGTTCCTTCAATCAATCCACCAAAAGCAGGAGTAGGGTTTTACGCTTAGCAGCAGACCGAACCTGGGTAAAATGCCTGTGTCCCGATCGTCGCGCCGTCTCATGCTCTCCGCTCTTCGTGCAACGTGACCCCCCTTGCCGAACCACAAGGGACCTCTGGTCCCATAGGTGATCTTGAGCATCCGTGCCCCTACAATCTCCTTGTACATATTGGCCATGGAGTTGGGGTTCTTTTTTGACTCTGTGTACACATCCAAGTCACCATCTTGTACTTGTGGGGCTCCTAAAATGGTAGCCCACTCTTCAACAGTTGATTCATACTTGACACCTTCTGTCATCCATACAATCCTGCCATCACCATAAAAATGAGCAGTGGAATAGAATTGCATGATCATCTCATCATTCCAGGGAGTGAACTCTCTACTAACAAAGTTCTCAATGTCAATGCATCTGAAGTTCTCTTGCACATGGGGAAAGAAATCTTCATTCTTCTTTATGAAGTCCCAGTCAACATATCTCATGTCACTGACAGCTGGGCTCTTGTCCAACAGGACAGTCTCATAGAAGTCTTGTTGTTCCTTGGTATGAAATCTGACATCTACAGCAGTCCTTCTCCTGGAGGCATAGGGGTCCTTTGACCTCCACAATCTCAGACCCGAATCTTTCCTCAACTTCATGTCCTCAGCAACTGGATCGTCATTATTAGGCAACGACATGTGTGTCCTCAGTTTCCTCAAAACTGGCAAATCTTCTTCTTCTTCTGGCATGGTCGATTGCTTGTTCTTGGAAGCACTAGGAATGTCTCTGGTAGACTCTCTTGGATTTGGAAGCAGCAGCAGCCTTCTTGGGAGCAGTCTTGTGCCTTTAGATGATGTATCCTTGGGCATAGCATCAGCCAACAATTTCTTCCTCTTAGATGGAGGGGCTTTGGCAGCTGGTTCCTCTTCCACTTCTTCAGTAGCAGCTTCTGGATCCTCATACATAGAGGTGGCTCTTCCAACAACATGGACAATCCTCTTCCTGTACCTCTTCTTCTCACCTACCTTCTTAGGCATAGAATTCTTCCTTGGAGGTGACCCAATGTGAAGAGTCATGCTTTGCTTGACATAGTCAGGTGCCCTCATATCCTTAGCACTAGCATACACCTTCTTAGCTGGCCTCTTGGAAGATGTGGCTTCAGCAGTTGTGCTCTTGGCAAATTTATCCTTCTTGGGTGGCTCTTCTGGCACAAAGTCTTCATCCTCCTCATCTGAGTTTAACTTCCTTCTTGTCCTGGTAGCAGCCTTGGAAAAATCAGGTGAGCTGGGCACATCATCATAGCTGCCCTCAGGACTAGTGCTTGAGCTCATATCCACATTCTCCTTTCTGAAATTGTTCTGACTGTCATCTGAGCATGACATGCTAACCCTATGAATAGAGCATAGGAGAGCAGAAGAGTTGAGCATCATAGAAACACAGAATTTTTCAAAATTTTAACTTAGAAACTTTGGGTATGAACTACTGCAAAATGTATTTCGGTAGCACCGGGTTGATATTTTCGAAGTCACCGAGACTGACCGCCTGCATAACAGAAACTTGGGCAGCCTTTTCGGTGTGACCGAAAAGAACTGCTCGGTCTCACCGAGGTGGTTCTCGAAAACCCTAAAAACTAAATCAGTGGAACCGATTTTATCAATTCGGTAGTACCGAGATGCATCTTGCGGGAGATCAGATCCAAAATTCCTTCGTTTTCTAATCTATGGATGTTTCTTGTGGAGTAGATCAATTTCACATGGTGGATTATAGACAAAAACATCCTAATGCGCTTGAATCAGACATGGAACGCATGAGGAGATCGGAACCATACCCTAACTTGCCGATGGTCCGACTACGGCGACGACGGCGGTGGAGATTTCCGTCGACGGCGAGGATCCCAGCGGCGGAGGCGCTCGGGGAAGCAAGGGCGATGACCAGAGGGGTCAGGAGCGACAGCTTAGGGTTGGGGACACGGGCGTTTGAAGATGAAATTTCAAACGTCGGGTCCGCCTGGATTAAGTACCCTTCACTGTCGGTGAAACCGATTCTTATTTATCGGTGTCACCGAGTTTCGCAACCATCGGGTGGCTAGGAAAATCGATGTAACCGAGAAAGAGTAATCGGTGTTACCGAGATACAAAAACTAGATCAACTCAATGCTTCGGTGGAACCGAGATTTGTGAATTGGTTTCACCGAGATGCACATGAGAGGTTTTGGAATGCAGCTCTTGTCGACACGGTACTCCGAGTGCTCCTCACACAGAGGGATCGAGAAGTGTTTGTTCAAGTTTTTGTGATGTAGCATGAATAGAATATGAGACAAGAAAGCATAGATAGCTAGAGAGGGGTCCTAGGCACTCTTGTCCATCCAATTGGCAAAAGAAAAATCAAAGTCCAAATAGCAACAATTGGATGTCCTTGAATGAGAAAAATATGCATACCAGCATGCTCACACAATAAGATGTCCAGTGAAATCATGGCAAACATGCAAAACCACTCAAGTATGTACCAAGCACTTGGGCGATGACGTAGTCATCTATATATGAGTATATTGACTTAGGAGCCAAGTAAGAGTACTTGATCATAGGTCATACTCATTGTTTAAGCACAAGTGGGGTTACCACTTTTTCATAAAGCGTTTAATGTTGTCACATTCTTAAGAGATGCTTTAAATCAAGTCTTAGAGTAAAGCTCCCCCTTGATGTGACATCCCCCCATAAGAGGGATAAACTAACCTTGGGTTTTTTCGTAGAAGATTTCATGTGGGTGATGTAGTGGTGGATGCTCAAAGTTGATGAAGATCATTTTCAGTAGGGAGCAATCCTTGTTGTTTCTTACTCACCTCACCGACATGGGTTAGTCCCAAGCACAAGAGACATATACAAGTATATCCATCGACATGGAGTGCAAAGCATATGTGATGATGTCCATGAATTCTTTGATTACCTTGTCCCTTCTTACCTTTGAGAGAATGTGTGACTCCTTGAACTATTTCATAAGTTTGGAGTTGTTTGCAAATAGTCCTTGCCAATAATGAGTGTGAGTGAATTTCATTGGCGGAGTCACCCCTCAAGAACTTCTCTAGTTCTTCTTCTTGGGGACCCACATCAAGTTGATGGGGATCCTTGGGGTTGAAGTAGCACTAGTTGAAGTTGAGCTTGTAGAAGCCTTGGGAACCCACTTGACCAAAGCTTGGGATTCATCTTCATATGAGTCAATCTCCTCTTGAAGCTTGTCCTTGCCCTTGAGCTTGTGATCTTGTGGAGGAAGGTCATCTTGAGAGCTCATTCCCTTGGGAGGAGTAGGATCATACTTCTCTCTTTGGGGAACAAACTTCGGCTTGGGATATTGACCTTCTTCCCATTCGACTCCATTGGCGTTGAAGTAGCTAATGCCATGGTTCTTCCGGTATCCTCCATGCTTGCGCACAATCTCCTCGAATTGCTTACATCCGGCAGGACTTTTGTAGACACCTTTCTCTATAATTCCTTTCAATAAATTGTTTTATTGCTCAAGTGTAACTTGGCTAAGAGAATCATTAGTGGAATCAATAGAGTTACTAGGAACAACATCATTTGATTTTGCATTAGCTTTGTTGTTACTAGATGAAGAACCTTTCTTGCCTTTGTTACTAGCTTGCTTAGATTTAACTTGTGGAATAAATGTAGACAAGAGTAATCGTTTGGCAAGATAGGAAGAACTCTTCTTTCGAAGATCGTCATTGATAGCTTTAAGAAATTCATGCTCTTGCTCTAAGTTGAGCTTCTCGAAGCGTAGCTTCTCATGAGTTCTTACAAGCTCTCTGTGATCTTCTAGAGTAGATTCATGAGCTAAATTAAGAGTGTTTAATTCTTTAGTTAGATGCTCAATCTCCTTCTTATCATCATCATTCGATTTATCTTGGTTAGCATTGATATCATCAAGTTCATTTTGACTAACATCACTAGTTTTATCAAAGAGCAAGTCATCATCTCCTAGTAAACCATCCTCATCACTATCAAAGTCAAGATATTCGGGGTGTGATACCTTGGGGCCTTTAGCCATGAAGCAACTTCCACTCCCTTCATTTGGTGAATCAAATATGTCGTAGGAGTTGGAGGAAACGAGTGCAAATCCGGCAACACCTTCATCTTGACTATAGTCAGAGTCGGAGTGATAGCTTCTCTCGGAGTGGTCGTCGGAATCGGAGCCGGAAACCCATTCACCAACATGAGCTTGCTGTCTTCTTCTTGAGTAGCTCTTGGTGTACTTGTCCTTCTTCTCCGAATCCCTACTTATCCTTGAGGCTCTTCGTTCATAACAATAATCTCTACTCCTTCTCTCTCTTCAAGGTGACTCATCTCTTGAGCTTTTTCTTCTAGGTGACTCTTCTCTTCTTTTGTGGGGGTGGGGGGGTGTGCACTCATTTGAGTAGTGTCCGGACCTTCCACAATTGTAACAATTCCAGTCACGACTAGATGAACGCTTCTCTTCATATCTTGAATTGGAGTTCCTCTCTTTGCCTCGACTTTTCTAGAACTTGTTGAATTTCTTGACCATGAGGCTTATCTCTTCATTGGTTACAAGGTTGTCGCTTGAAGTAGCGGAGCGTCACTTGTGGCTTTGTAAGCACCACTTGACTTGTTGTGAAGTTCTTCCTTGTCTTTGAGTGACATCTCATGAGCAACAATCCTTCCAATCACTTCCGTAGGCTTGAGATCTTTGTAGTTTGGCATCATTTGGATCAATGTGCACACGGTGTCATACTTTCCATCCAAGGCTCTAAGAATCTTCTTGATGATGAATTTGTCAGTCATTTGTTCGCTTCCTAAGCCGGCAATCTCATTTGTGATGAGAGCAAGCCTAGAGTACATCTCTGCAATTCCTTCACCATCGTTCATCTTGAACTTGTCAAGTTGACTCTCAAGCACATCCAACTTAGATTCCCTGACGGACTCGGTACCTTCGTGCATGTCAACCAAAGTATCCCAAATATCTTTTGCATTCTCAAGACGGCTGATTTTGTTGAACTCTTCGGGGCATAGGCAGTTGAAAAGAATGTCACATGCTTGAGCATTGTATTACAACATCTTCAATTCTTCTGCGATCTCTTCACGATCCGGTTCATTTCCATCACCAAAGAATTCACCTTGCAATCCAACACAAACAACAGCCCATACAGCGGGGTTATGACCAAGAATATGCATTTTCATTTTATGTTTCCAACTAGCAAAGTTTGTACCATCAAAATATGGACCTCTACGGTGATAGTTTCCCTCACTAGATGCCATACTCTCTTTGGTTGTGAGACCAATGCAATGGAGACCAAAGCTCTGATACCACTTGTAGGGATCGAAAGTAGGTCTATAGGGGGGTGATTAGACTACTTGACCAATTAAAAATCTAACCTTTTCCCAAATTAATTTGTGGGCAGATTTTAGCAATTTGCACTAGTCAATTTCACCCTACACATGCATGTCTACGAGTATTGTAGCGGAAAGTAAAGACAAGCATATGTAGATAGAGGGAACAGGAGATCAAACACAATCTGGAGACACGAAGATTTTTCCCGTGGTTCCGATAGGTGGTGCTATCGTACGTCCACGTTTATGGAGTCTTCAACCCACGGAGGGTAACGGTCGCGAGAGTCCACGGAGGGCTCCACCCATAAGGGTCCACAAAGTAGCAACCTTGACTATTCCATATCGCTTCCGTCCACGAAGGACTAGCCTCACTATGGATAGATCTTCACGAAGTAGGCGATCTCCTTGCCCTTACAAACTTCTTGGTTCAACTCCACAACACGAAGTAGGAGGGTCCTAAGCGACACCTAACCAATCTAGGAGGCACCACCTCCAAAAGGTAATAGGCTCGATAGTAACGATGAACTCCTTGCTCTTGTGTTTAAAATGATAGTCTCCTCAACACACAATCACTCTCTCACAGATTTGGCTTGGGTGGAAGAGATTGATTGGATCGAAAGCAACTTGGGGAGGCTGAAATCAATATCCATATGGTTGGAGTGGATGATCTTGACATCAACACAAGGGTAGGTGGTTCTCTCTCAGAAAATTGGATGGGGCAAGTGTGGAATAGTTATGAGTGCTTCTCTTTCGAGTGGGATGTGGTGGAGGGGTATATATAGGCATCTCCAAAAATCCAACCGTTACAACATTATTGAGCAACTCGGTGAAACCGATATGAAACTCGGTCGTACTGATTTGTTCAAAATGTGGCAACTTTAGGAATCTCGGTGAGACCGATATATCATTCTCGATGGTACCGAAATGAGTGGCCGAGGGCAGTTTCCAAACTCGGTGGCACCGATTTACCAAACTCGAATATTTCGATTTTATAAATCGAGACAACAAAATATTGGTCACCGAAACTCGGTTGCACCAATGTGAATCTTGGTTGTACCGAGAATGAGAAGTGGCTAGGGTTTCTGTCTTGGCTTGGAACTTGGTGTGGCCGATATGAAAGTTGGTGACACCGAGTTTGAGTGGATGGCTTAATGACAGAATATTTGTGGGAGAGCTTGTGAGTGTATTTGGTGGCTAACACTTGATCACTTGAGCATTTCATTCACCATTAATACCTCACCCCCTTTTGATAGTATTGGCTTTCCTATGGACTCAAAGTGATTTCTCACAAAGTGAAATGTAGAGTCTTCATCCTTGTAGCTTTGCCAATATTATTCCTTGTATCTTGGGGTCGCCTCACAATCCTTCGCCAAGCTATCATTGAACATTTTCCTGAGATATACTTAGTGGAAAACATTAGTCCAATGAAGTATATGTTCCTATTAATTACCAAAACCACCTAGGGAGAAGTTGTGCTTTCAGTGGACTACTCACGCATCATCGGAAAGGCACTAATGAGGATGATGAACCCCTCCGTGATGGTGGTAGATTGGATCTCGTGGTTCTAGAACTTGCGGCGGCTGGATGTATTTTTTGTCGACTCCCCTAGGGTTTCTGGAATATTTGCGTATTTATAGAGCTCAGAGGCGGTGGAGGGGACTCCCGAGGCAGCCACAACCCACCAGGGCGTGTCGGGGGCCTTTGGCGTGCCCTGGTGTCTTGTGGGCTGCCTGGGCCCCCTTTCGGGCACTTGTTTGGATCTCTGGCTTTCCTCTGGTCCAAAAAAATTCTCCAAAAAGTTTCGTCGTGAGTAGACTCCGTTCGGTACTGATATTCTGCGAAGTAAAAAACAATCAAAAAACATCAACTGGCACTTGGCACTATGTCAATAGGTTAGTCCCAAAAATGATATAAAGTTGCTATAAAATGATTGTAGAACATCGAAGAATGATAATATAACATCATGGAACAAGCAAAAATTATAGTACGTTGGAGACGAATCATGCTACTACTATGCTTGATGAAACTATGCCACTAGGTGAATTTCTGCATGCTCAAATTGCTAAATCTTGAGAACTGGAAATTGATGAAAATGTTGAATCAACCGTTACACCTGGCACTCCTACTAGAACTAAAATGCTTGATATAACTGAGAGTTATGTTATGGATGGAGAGATTGCTAAGAAATTTCTTTCTTGTAAAGATAGTGGGGATCTTAAAATCTTAAAGAAGAAGGTGAAACAAAAAGCTATGAAGAAAATGAAGAAGTACGATCCTGAATTTGCTACCTCTCCTATCTTTGTTTATGATAAGTATTATGAATTATCGGTTTATCCTAAATTAATTTCATTAGTAGAATGCGATCCTTTTCATGATTATGAATCTAAAATTGTTATGGCACACCTTACTAAGCTTAATGAGATAGACACCCTATTCACTCATGAGGAAAAGATTCCTTATTACTATATCCTTAAATTATTTCCTTTCTCATTAAAAGGGTGAAGCTAAAGAATGGTTTAATACTCTTGCTCCTAGTTGTGTGTGTAGTCCCCAGGATATGATTTACAATTTCTCTGAAAAATATTTTCCTGCGCATAAGAAACAAGCTGCCTTGCAGGAAATATTTAACTTTGTGCAACTTGAGGAAGAGCATCTCCCTCAAACTTGGGGGAGGCTTCTCCAGCTATTAAATGCTTTATGTGATCATCCTCTTCAGGAAAATTAAATACTTGATATATTTTGTAATGGACTAACCGATGCTTCTAGGACTACCTAGGTAGATGTGTTGGCTGTGTTTTTAGGGAAAGGACGGTTGAACAAGCTCAAAAATTACTGGATAACTTATTTAAAAATGCCGATGATTGGACACTCCCTAAGCCACCACCAAAGCCAACTCCAAAGAAAACAGGTATTATATTCCTTAGTACAAAAGATATGCAAGAAGCTAAGAAGTCTACGAAAGAGAAAGGTATTAAATCTAAAGATGTCAAGAATCTAGCATGTATCAAAGAAATACATGGACTCGATATTCCTACATAGGTAGTAGAGGTAGAATCTCTTTATAAATCTGATGAGGATGACCTTCCTTATAATAAATCTCCTAGTCAGCGTTTAGATGAGTTTGATAACTTGATCGTTAAATAGGAGAACTTCAATGAAAAAAATACCTGATCAATTGAAACGTGACTCTATTATGCTTGAACGTTTAAGTGGTGTACTTGTTAGAATTTAAACGATATTAAAGTCTTTCACTCTATGGTTCAAACCTAGCTTGAATAAGTTTATAAATCACAAAATGACCTTATTGAGGAGATCATTGATAAAAATAATGATCATGTTGTTAGAGTAATGACTAGAGGTGGTAAAATGACTTGGGAACCTTTGTCTCCTGAGGGTCCTGAGGGTCATCCTAAAAGAATTGAACAAGATTCTTAGATATTTAATGATAGTGCACCTAGTTCACCTAAGAAAAAAAAGAATAGACCTTTGCATGCTTCTAGTGAATCCACTTTAGAAAAACCTTCTGAGATTCCCAATAATGTTTCTATTTCTGATGCTGAGACACAATATGGTGATAAGAATTAAACAAGTGATACTCATAAAGACAATGCCAATAATGATCACCTAGATGCTCCACCTAATGATAATAATGAACCAAATAATGAAGTGGAAATAGAACTGGAAACTAAGCTTGATGACCCACCTCTTGAATATAAAAGATATTATAAAAAAGACTTTGTTGCTAAGAAACATAGTAAAGAAAGAGAACCATGGGTTTAGAAACCCATGCCTTTTCCTAGCAAAGCTACCAAAACCTAAAGATGAAGATGCTTTCGGTCGCTTTGTTGAATTGCTTAGACCTTTATTTCCGCAAGTACCTCTGACTGATGCTATGAAAATACCTATGTATTCTAAATATATGAAACATATTGTAACTAATAAAACAAAATACCAGAGGCTGAAATTTCAGCCATGGTTGCAAATTATTCATTCAAAGGAAGGATACCCAAAAAGCTAGGAGATCCTGGAATACCCACTATACCATGAACCGTTAAGAATAATTATGATCGAAGTGCACTATGTGATTTAGGAGCTGGTGTTAGTGTTATGCCTTTTTATCTATATAAAGACTTGATTTGGATAAGATGATTACTACTAAAATTTCCTTACAAATGGCTGACAGATCCACTTCTATACCCATTGGAATTTGTGAGGACGTTCCGGTTGTTATTGCTAATGTTACTATCTTAACGAACTTTGTTATTCTTGAGATGCTCGAGGACGACAATATGTCGATTATTATTGGGAGACATTTTCTTAACATTGCAGGGGCTATTATTGATTGTAATAAAAGCAAGGTCACTTTTCATATCAACAACAAAGAGCATATGGTATATTTCCCAAAGAAGCAAAGTAAAAATTAATAGTATCAACTCCACTGAAAAATTATGACAGTTACTATTGGAGATATTGAATTCCCTCTTCTGGTTCCCAAAGAAATATCAAATTATCACTATTGGAACCATGCATATTTCGGTTGAGGTCACTTAGTGCTATACAAAGATTCTTCGGTTTATGTCAATCGGAAGTAGTTCATTAATAAGACTTGAACAACCTTGTTAATGGATCCCTTTTGAGAGGCATATGGTCGATGAATTCATAAGCACAGCCTTCTGCAACTTTAGTTTATTTTCTGTTTTTATTGGTCTAATAAGACAAAATGCCATGTTTATCATCTTTTCTGAGTTTTCTATGCAATAAAAATGACCCAAAAATAAAAGTGCTCACAAATGAGTGATATTTTAATATGATTTTTTGTTGAATAAATGAAAAACTTTGGCACTGGGCACACCTCAATGGGATGCACCTGCTACCCACAAAAGTGCAAGGCGTGCCTATCCCCCTGGGCGCACCCACAACCCTTGTGGAGCCCACAGAGCCCCACTCACTTACCTCCCATGCCCACTAGCTTCTTCCACCTTCAGAAAAAATTGTGTTTAGTTCCTAGGTCGAGTTCTTACTTCTAGATACAAATTTTTGTTCTCTTTTCTCGGAGCTCCATTTCCAAAACTGTTCAAGGAAATAGCTCCTTGGTATGTGACTCCTCCATGTGTCCACTTGGTTTTAGTGGTTTATATTTTGCATATTTTTCTGCTGTCGGTGACCAAGAAAATGAGCTCGCGTGTTGAATTCATTTGGTTCTAAGTAGTTTGAATGCTTGATATAGCCTCTAGGCATCTACATGAGTTGTTGCTATCAATTTTGTTAAGTTTTATTCACCTATTATTGGTGGCCACTTTTTTTAGAAATTTGTAGTGAAAGGAAATGTTGCGGAATATGTTCACGAGGGGCTCCTAAAGCCGGGGTTCACAGAGAACTTAGAGAAGAGCACCGGGGCTCAACCTTCCTTTAAGGGAATAGGTGGCCATGTGAACGGTCGTGCAACACATTCATGAACGAAGCCGGTTTCCACCAAGAGTTTGAGGGATTCTTGGCTAACGCTAGCCTAACCAACTTCGGCGCAGATAAGTGTGACCAGTATCAACTCATCACCAATGTATTTGTGCAATATTTTCATTTTATGCCTAGAAAGGATGTGCCTATGGTATCATTTCGTTTATATGAGCACACCTTTGAGCTACCATTTCAACACTTTTGTGAAATATGCAAGATTTCTTCTGAGGGTGTGTTGAATGAATCTAGTCCTAATAAATTTGAAGGTTTTGTTCTCACTTTAACTATGGGAGAATTTGGAGGTGTTTCTAAATCCAGAGCCATAAATTTACATTTTACTTCTATGCACTACTTCCTTTATTCATAGGAAGATGCTCAACTGCTAGACACGAGGGAGGTACACTTAGTTATCCTGACCTTGCTTTGTTGCGATGTGCACTTTTTGCTGAGAGGACTTACAGTGTAGGAGCAATTGTTGCATGTTGATTCCATACAATAGGTCAAAGGGTGCTATCTACGATGGTATTTACGCTACCCATGTTGTTGAACACTTTAATATTGCTATTCGTAGTGACGTTCGCATGCTTCCTGATAGTTACCTTGACCATGCTTCCATGATAAAAACACCATTTTATTGAGAAACCTGCTCTTCCACAGCACTATCGTTACATCTCGGTATTTAATGAGGATACATGTGAGATTATTTCGTTGCATGCTCCTGCCTTGTTTGATTTTCATGCCAGGGTGAGGTACTTCATATTGCCAGATGAGATCATTGAGTACAAGGCAGCCTTGGCGACCAAGGAGCAGCCATGGGATGCTCTGGTGTCGTAGTCAAACCAGTTTGTTCCTGGACCTGATGGATTCAAGCAGTGGCCATAGACCAAGTTAGGCAAAAATGCCTAAGCTTGGGGGAGTACATATTCTCACCGACATTTCATTTTCATGTTCACACATTCATTGCATTTGTCAATGTTCATCGTTTTCTTTACTTCATTTTTATTGTGTTTCTTTTGTGTGTTTGAAAAACATTGAAAACCCAAAAATATATTTCTCGCTTCTTTTTGCTCTTCTTTCTTGTTTAATTAGTTCGTAGTATTAAAGCAAAACCCGTAGAGATTTCTCATTCTTCTTTTGTTTGTTGGGAGTCCTCCCGTGTAATTAGTTTTTTTCTCATTTTCGTTTTTCTTCTTTCTTTCGCTCTCTTCAGAAGAACAAAAACTCCAAAAAATATTTCAGTGTGTTTCTTTGAATTCTTTTCGCTTCTCTAAGTCGTAATAAGGAGAATACTTCATACAAACTATCAAGTGGCTCATATATTCCTTATTGTTGATCTAATGAAGAGCAAATTATTCCTTGTCTTCTCCTTCAAATAAGTGTTTGCATATTCATGCTTAGTCAACACTCTTGCACTATTATAATTTTCACAGGATTCGGTTGTGCAAGTGAAAGGCAACAATGACGATAATTTGATGACATGATCGTGGTGAAGAAAGGCTGGTATAATTCTTCTTATTTTTGTTTTTGAAAATATGTTTAGCTTGTAATGATTGATTCAACATATCATGAGTAAACATATTTGTGATGACAATTAGAGATTATAGTTGCTCATGCCACGCTTAAGTAGCTAGGAGTTGATAATATGGTATCTTGTGTGTCAACATGCATTAAAATGGTTATGATGTACTCCCTCCATCCGGAATTACTTGTTGCACAAATGAATAAAAATGGATGTATCTAAAACTAAAATACATCTAGATACATCCATTCCTATGACAATTATTTCCGGACGGAGGGAGTAGTATGTTAGGATGGTATCCTCCTCCGAAGAATTCAAGTGGATTGACTTGGCGCTTGTTCAAGGCATCTAATAGATTCAAATCGAATATGGCCTCTATGATATTTATGTCCGGCGTCTTTATATCCTACTCATGCTCATGTTCAATGTTAATTTTTCTCAATGCATGACTATGGCTGCTGTCGCTCTCTAGTTGGTTGCTTCTCAATCTATTTGCTAGCCTTCGCATTTACTAAGCGCGAATACTTCTTGCGCATCCAAAACACTTATACGGTTGTTCCGAAGAGTCCACCATATCTACCCATATACGGTATTACCCTATCGTTCCAAGTAAATTTGCATGTGCCAACTCTAAAACCTTCAAATAAACATTTGTTTTGTGTGCTCGTACCGCTCATGGAGCGATGGGGGCGGTCAGTATCTTCCATGCAAAGTGTATTCAACTCACGACGACAGTTTATTCGATCGTCAACTCCGAGGGAGACTGGTAAAAAGGATGCCCAGTCCTGCTTAATACAAAAATAAATAAACAAAAACTCCCCCTAGAAAGTTGATTGTTTGGAGGGGGCCCATGGATGCGGCTAGCCATGGAAAGTGTTTTTATGGTGGAGGGCGAGTACAAAATTCATGTTGCTTGGGAACCTCCATTAATGTGTTTAGCATGCAAGACACTGAAATCCTTTGTCATGACACCGACGGGAAAAGCACACCACCCAAAATATATTTCATCTCTATTTTAAACCTTGAGCTATGGCACCTCTGCAAATCTCTACTTCCCTTTGCGAAGGGATGTTCCTTTACATTTATGTTACTTTGCTTTCATTTTATTTTGTTTTTATTATTTGAGTCATCATCTTCTCATTCAAAGAAGCAATCCTGAGAGCGCTATTGTCATTTTTATGCATTGGGTCAAGTTAATGTTGGTTGTGATCATGACTGGATCTCTTCTACCCTGAATTACAATGTTTAGTCGTTGCTTAAACTTCAGAGGTGCTCTACATTCATGTTTTGCAGTCTCGGAAAGGGCTAGTGAGATACCATTTTATCATACTGCATCATGATTGTTTTGAAAAAGTGTTGGTATTTGAGATATAGTATTATTGCTCGCTAGTTGATTATGCCATTGATATGTGTAAATGTGGTTTTTAAGTGTTATCATTTTTATGTTTACTTCATGACTTGTATTGAAAACTTCATTACTAGCTAAGCTTATATATAGAAACAATTGCAAAAGAGTTTGTAAGTTTTTCTTTATCACTTTCAGTTTATCAACTGAATTGGTTGAGGACAAGCAATGAGTTAATCTTGGGGGAGTTGATACGTCCCAAACGTATCTACTTTTCCAAACACTTTTGCTCTTGTTTTGGACTGTAGTTTCCATAATTTTAATGGAACTAACCCAGACTAACAATGTTTTCAGCAGAACTGCCAGGGTGTTGTTTTTGTGCAGCAAAAGTTCTCGGAATTGGACGAAACTTGGCGAAGATTTTTTTATTGAATAAAAAAATATTGGAACAAAGACCTATCAGAGGGGGGCCAACAGGCCGTCCACAAGGGTGCAGGGTGCACCCCTGGCCTTGTGGGCCCCTCACAGCTTCGTTTGACCTACTTCCAACTCTATAAGTATCCTCTCGCCCAGAAAAATAGTTCATCATGTTTTACAATACGGAACCGCCGCCACCTCATGTTCTTCTCCGGGAGGCCAGATCTAGAGCTTGTTTTGGGCTCCGGAGAGGGCAAATCATCGTTGTCATCATCATCAACCCCTCTTCATCGACAACCTCATGATTCTCACCACCGAGAGTGAGTAATTCCATTGTAGGCATACTGGAGGTAGATGGAGATGGGTGAGATTGATCATGTAATCGAGTCAATTTGTTAGGGCTTCATCCCTAGTATCCCCTATGTTCTGAGATTGATGTTGATATGATTTTGCTATGCTTAATGCTTGTCACTAGGGCCCGAGTGCCATGATTTCATATATGAACCTATTATGTTTTCATGAATATAAGTGTCTTTTAGATCTTATCTTTAAAGTTATGCACCTACTACGTGTTATGATCCGCATACCCCAAGTGACAAGAATTGGGATTTGTTCCGGCAATGACCGTAGTATAAGCAGTTCATATATTCACTATCTGTTAGTGCTTTGTTTCTGTTCTCTATTAAAAGGAGGCCTTAATTACCCTTAGATTTCCAATAGGACCCCGCTACCACGGGAGGGTTGGACAAAAGATGTTATGCAAGTTCTTATTATAAGCATGTATAACTATTTACGGAATACATGCCTACATATGATTGATGAATTGGAGCTAGTTCTGTGTCGCTCTAGGTTCTGACTGTTACATTGTTGATGTCATCCAAATATCCATTGCTACTCCATTCCTACGTTCTTCTCATATTGTCCTTGCTAAGTTACTGATTTTATTGCCATTGTTACAATTGCTACTACTTCCATTACTGCTACTATCAAAACTGTCAAACTATTGTGCAACTAATACTTTGTTGCAGAGAAATAATATTCCAGGTGTTGTTTAATTGACAACTCAACTGCTAAGGCTTATAAATATTCTTTGGCTCCCCTTGTGTCGAATCAATACATTTGGGTAAAATACTTCCCTCGAAGACTGTTACAATCCCCTATACTTGTGGGTCATCAGTGGTCAAGGAGGGTCTGATAGACTCACTACCTGGACCCAAGAAGAAGCAGAGGAAGAGACCACCGAAGAAAGGCTCTGCTCCCGGAAAAGCTGTCAAGGATGCTTCTAGCAGCCAGCCGCCTCCGGCGAACAGGGTTGCGGTGGATAGTTTACCGATCATAGATTTGTCGTTGCTCCATGTCGTGGGCAAGCCGATGCTACCGCGGAATGCGCTTGAGGCCATAACATGGGATCTTAGGAGACTACATGACCATGTGTTGTCGATAGAGAATAGCCTTCTCGCCTCACAGGATCCAGGATACCCGCTTTACGCAGTTCATGTGCTGAGTGGCAGGTGCTACGTCCAGACATACCCCGGACCTGTTCCTCTTGCGGTCTCATCACATGTTTGAGATGTTCCACATGAGGCGGCTTGATTTTATGTTCGTCCGCCTGTATGCTCTACATATGAACTACATCATCATGAAAGAGAAAATCTCGCATATCGTGGTAGCAGAGCCCTACTACATGCATAAGGGATTCTTGGGAAACAACGATGTGGAACATACATTTGCGGCAGAGTACATCAAAGACTTCATGGTAATGAATAAGGACAAGGAAACGATTCTCCTGCCTTATCATCCCAAGTAAGGCATTCCCACATAGCCGCTATAACACATCCTTTCATCCATTTCAATCATTCCTTTAAATGTATGGAGGCAAATAATGTGAGGTATATTTATTTTGTGCAGTGTTGGGTGCACTATCCTTATCGTTCTTTACACGCAAGTCTCCCATGCTCTGTATTGGACACGTCCAAAAACACTGTGAACAAAGACTACATACACATAATGCCTGTTATGGATCGTGCTCTCTTAGACTTCAACATGAGGGGTGGCCACATCAGGATCAAGAAACAAATGAAGGGTGTGTTGGGTTTCGGCCATAAAACTGACTTCTCGTGCATCCAGCAACTGGCAACAACTATGACGGATGGATTCTACATCATCCATCACATGCTGGATTGCAAAAGGGATCATCAAAGACTTCACATGCCATCTACAGTCGATGCCCATATCCGCAAATGGCCCGAAGCGGACACCCGCGCCGAATCGGACCAAAAACACAGAAATGACTTCTATCGCGTCTAGCAAGAGATTGCGATGATCATCATGAAAGACCTTGTCGAAGAGAATGGGATGTACCATTGTGGCCCACAATCGCGGGCTGACGTCTGAACTTGCATAGGCCTACAGCGGCAGGACATGACACCTTTCACGAAGCTAGGGTGCATCCTCCCGGATATGGACGAATGGAACTTGTAGTGATTGATGATGATGATGTCCATTTTATCAGTAATTTATGTAGGAAGAAACTTTGAATTTCTTTATGACGAAACCTTGTGATGTAAACGGTCCTCCCGAACTTGCGTAGCACTCTAGTTAATTAGTGTGGGTACGATGAACTTTGTTAGTTATGTTTACTATATGTTGCTTCTATTGCTAACATTTTCTCTTTGTGTTGCTTAAGTATATTAATTATGTTGCATATTATCAATGAATTCACATGATGACGATGCATCTTTGTCAGGGATATAGATCGATGGCAAACAAGTGCTACACCATGTACATAGGGAGGGTTCCAGGGGTGTACGACAAGTGGCTAGAGTGTCACACCCAAGTCGACCGCTTCTCGGGCAGCAACCACAAAGGGTTTAAAAGTAGAAGCGAAGGCTAGTTACTTGAGGTTCACACTAGCGAGAGAGGAATCAGAATCAGCTCAAGAACTACTTCATAATCCCTCTCTTGGTCATAGTGATCGCTCTTCTCTTGTATATCATAGTTTAGATCGATGATGAAACATGTGTATGTGACCACGTAGTTGCATGTATTCGAGACTTGTGATAACTTGTATCGCTATTTCGAGATGATGATGAGACATTTGTGTTGGATCATTATGATGATGATGATGAGACTATGTTGTAGCACTCTGATGATGATGATGATGATGACGATGAGACATTCTTGTCTCATATAGTTTGAATGCATCTATGTGTTGCAATTGAATAAAACCTGTATAAATACAACATAAATACGCTGAAGAAAAAAATACAGAAAATCTTAGCAGTGGCACCGGGTAAGATAGTAGCAGTTGTGTCAAGGCAGCGCTATTGCTACACACACTCAATTGTAGCACGGGATTTAACACGGCACTGCAACTAGTTAGCAGTAGGGCTAGGGGATCCGTGCTGCTGCTCACTTTGTGTAGCAATACCGTTGGTTTGGACCCCGTGCTACTGGTAGAAAGTTAGCAGCAGCGCGCTAGCAGTAGCACGGGCACCCGCGCTACTACTAGGTCTTTACCCTGCGCTATTTGTAGGGTTTTTCCTAGTAGTGCCTCCTCGCGCTCCCGGCGCTCCTTCTCCTTCTCCTCGTGTGCCCAACGCTGCGCGTGCTCCTACCCCATGTGCGCTCACCGTCTGCCTGCTCCTTCGTTGGCGTGCGGGCCTTGCATTGCCTCCTGCTCCAGCGTCGTGTCCAACCACATGGCCGATGCACTCACCCACTTACGGAGGACGTCGGTCCACATGTACCTCTCCTCCTGGGGCTCCGTGGGAGGCGTGGGTGTGGGATCTGCCTTGGGCTCAGGGAGAGCCGGTGGTGGTGGCTGTGGCGGCACGAACCCAGGGTAGACGTAGTCCCCCGCTGCCAACAATGCTGGGGCCTCCTCCAAGCCCTCCCAGTGCACGTGCTCCTCGCTGGCTCTCCTCCAAGGCGTGTTGGAGCGCCTCCTCCAATGCGGCCTGGTAGGCCGCCTCTGAGGGTGTCCTGGACTAGGGGATCCCAACCGAGCTGGTCTAGTCCATGGGCCGGACTGGAGGCCCGTCAAGGAGGAATGACTTCGGAGGCCCTTAGGACGTGGCTTGAGCACATCGGACTCTACCGAAGACTTCGTGTGTACTCCAAGAAGGGATGATTTGTTCATCCTGTAATTTGTAGATGCTAATCGACATTCATGTAACCCTAGATATCCACGGTGCCTATTTAAGCCTGAGGGTTTAGCCCGTAGAGGATACCCATACACATTCATCATCACCCCTAGTGTCGTGGTTTTGTCACGGCAGATGTCCTCATGCAAGGACTTAGGTGTGAGGCCATTGCCACTAGGTGGCGACTCAAAGGGGTTAAACGGGGACCGGAGGGGAGTTTACCCAGGTTCGGCCCCTCCGATGGAGGTAATAGCCTACGTCCTACTTTGTGTCTATATTGATGATGATCTCGATTACAAGGGTGCGGAATTGCTAACCTAGCTTTCGAGGGTGTCTAACTTAAGTCTTTCGGCCCTAGGGGCTTGCCTTTATATACAGGTCAAGACCCTAGGGTTTACACCAGAGTTCGAGTCATATTACAACTCGTAACCTTTCACGTCTCTAACACGCCTTGCCTTTTGAGCAAGGAATCCTCCGGTGTCTTCTGCCCTATGGGCCTTGAGTCGCCGTCTCCATACACTTGGGCCGCTCGACGGTTTACTTAGTAACCGCCTTACTTGTTTCTCCTTCGCGATACGGCCCATCTTGAACATAGTTCCAGAGCCGCAATTATACTGACCCGGCCCAGTAGGGCAGGTCATACCGTGGGGTTGTATCCCCGACATTAGGCCCCAGATCGATTTGAATTTATTCATGTCAATTTCTCTTACCTTCTCTTGGTGGCTTATCATCTGTTCGCATCTGTGTTCTTCATGGATCCCGAAGTGCCGGCTCGCAATGCTTCCAGACTTGTCATTTTTCCAGCGCCTATCTGTCAATGACGTCACCCTTGCTGACCGTTGTTCTTCGGAGTCATCATAGCGTATCTTTTGAAAACTGTGCCAAATCCAGGCCAATGCGAAAATCGAGGCGCACTTCTAGCCACAAATTTACAGTGACCGTTTCATCTTTCACGGTGTCGTTCCGTTTTTTTCTCCTTATAAATAAGTCCATTGAGCCCCTGCAGTAACTTTCCCGTCATCTTCTTCCTCTCGCTCCTTCTTTGGCTGAGCACCACCGGAGCTTCGGAGGCATCGCCGGGGTCCCCAGCTCCATTGTCGACGCCATCGAGCCTTCTCGCAACCGTCAGAACGAGCATGATCATCTCCATTTTCGTCCAACACAATCTGGTACTAATACCCTCCATTTAGGGTTTGATACTTCCGGTGTTTATGCCAAGTTCGTCGTGTTCGTCCGAGACGTAGTTCGCAGATCCATGCACTTGATATTCCTCAGTATTGCGTAGTTTTAGTATGATCTCCGCCTTATTTTCCTCATAAGTAGATCTAAAATGGGCCATCGAGGCTATCCTTTGAATGCCGTAGTTTCGGTCTCTCAGTCATCTAGAACACATATTTCATTGTTTTTCCTCATTTAATTAGATCCATTCGAAAGAAAGCTTTCGTAAAACCTATTTGTGAGCCAACACGCTTGCTAAGTGTTGCGGAGATATGCCTTCGACCCTCTTTGATTTTGTCAGCTTAAAATAGCAAATTAGTATAGGCGACATATAACTTGCACTGGCTCATTTTTCTTGTCGCTCTTGTAGTCGCTTTATAACCCGCCATGGCTCCGAAGAACTCCAAAGTCTGTAACTGGGCCAAAACCAAAGAATCCAAACTCGCCTTAGATAACCTCGTGGATCAAGGTCTCTTGCCGGCTCGAAAAGTCATAGAGTGGCGAGCTCCCAAAGAAGAGCCGTACCCACAGCCGCGGCAAGGAGAAGTTGTTGTCATTACTGATCATCTGCGTAGGGGTTTCCGTCCCCCCGGCTCAAAGTTCTTCAGGGACCTTTTGCACTTCTTCAAACTCAGGCCTCAAGACATTGGTCCAAATTCCATGACCAATATTTGTCAATTCCAAGTGTTATGCGAGGTATATCTCCAGGTTGAGCCGTCCATGACCCTTTTTAGGGAATTCTTTTATCTCAACTGTCAAACTGAGGTGAAGAATGGTGCTGCCTGTGAACTTGGTGGAGTTTCCATTCAAAAGAGGAAGAACAACGCCTTTCCAGAATCAAAACTGGCAAGTCATCCGAAAGGATGGAACAAGACCTGGTTTTATTGCAAAAATACTGCACCTGAGGGAGAAAATCCTCTGCCGGGTTTGAGATTGGAAAGACTCAGCAGTAATGTGGAATTTCCCGGTTGGCCAATAGATGAAGAGAGAGCTCCATTGGCGCCTCTTCATACAAAATTGAGAACTCTGACCGCACATGGCTTAACCGGGATCGATCTGATTCATTGCTAGCTAAAGTGGTGAATCCAACCGGTCAGTGTAAGGGGCGGCTTGATGTGCGATTACTCAGGTGCCTCATCTGATCCTCAGCGCTTCTCTCGTGAGGGTCTGACTGGTGACGTTCTTAACAAGGAAATGAAGAAGTTCTTTTTCGACTCGAAGGAGCGGTGTAGTGTTACCAGCTTGAGTCCTTTTTATCTGCTCAAACCGCCACCTCCGGTATTGATTATTTTTGTCGTCTTTTATTAATTTACTTTGACCCGCCATTCCTTACCGCATGCTTTTATATGTTGCAGGAGAACTCTATTTTCTGGAAGGTCACACCTCAAGCCCCTGTTCCTTCGTCGGGTAAAAAAGATGACCCGACCCACGTGTCATCTTCGGGGGAGGAATCCGAGGTAGAACTTGATTCTCTTGGCCACTAGTTTATTGAGCTTGCTCACGTGCATTTTTACCAGGGTGACTCGGAATCTAGCCAAGCCGCCGAAACTGAGGTAACTCCAATCTCCTCCAATTCTTCAGAAATGTTCGTTCCCAAAAAGCCAAGACAGACCGTCCGGAAGGTTAAGTTGACACACCCAGATGCTCACTTGGCTCCCGATTTTCTTTTGAAGAAAGCACAATTTGCTGGCTCATCAAAACGCAAGACCCGGAGTGATTCGGTTGACTTAGACCCTGGTTTGTCTCATGCATCGCCGGCTCGCAAACCACGCTTCGAGGTGCCTCATAGTCCAACCAATTCTCATCCTAGAGCCGGTTTGTTTAAACAACCTCTTGGTCCTTCGAATTCGCTTTATCAGGCCTCCCCTCCATCTTCAGGCGACTCAACTACGACGCAGCTTCCTACTTTCAATGTCAACCGCGGGTAAGCTCCTGAACTTGCACTTGTTGACTTATGACGTTTGTAAACCTTGAGATATATTTCCCTTAGCATAATATTTGATTTTGCAATTGTAGGGCCAAGGCTACTTCATCAAGGAGGGCTGGCGGGTCATCTTCTGGTACTGTAAACCAAAACATGCCAGACCCTCGCCAGTGAAAACAATTACAGGAATTGACCCCTTTGTAGAGAAGGAAACTGACGTGAGGGCTAAGGCGGCAACCAATGTCAAGACGCCTAGGCCGGACAAGCCGGTTTTTATGTATATACCACCTGAGGCTCACGACAGGTCGGATGATCCATCTGCCCGTCTGCCAAGCCTGGTTCATCCTTATAGCCTAGCGATTCATTTGGATGATCCCAAGGTGCCAGCAAAAGTAGACCTTCCGGATGTTATCATTGTGAAGGAGGGTTTCCAAGTTCCCGTTGTTTCCACTTCCTTAGCTAAAATTGCGGCTAAGGATGAGCCGGTTGATTTGGGCAAGGGGAAGGCCAAACTGGAGATTCCAGAATTATCTGCAGTTGGTATTGAAGATTTACACCAGCAATACTTGACCCGGCTGTCCGAGAGCCGGGAAATCGAAATGAGCATGATAAATGCTATGAAAGAGAAGTATGAGGTAAACTTCTTGTTTTCCCACTATCTTTATCCTGTCATTAGCCTCCAAAGACCAGCTTATTATGGTAAGCTGGTTTGTTTAAAATAACTATGACATGTGGCTGTAGGCCCCAAGGGCCGGCTCATCTTCTTGGGGTGAGTCGGGTCTTGGTAATACTTTGAAGAAGTCGACCTGTAGCCCCCAAGGGCCGGCTCATCTTTGTGAGATGAGTCGGGTCTTTTTTAATACTTGGAATTCGACCTGTAGCCCCCAAGGGCCGGCTCATCTTCTTGAGACGAGTCGGGTCTTTTTAAATACTTGGAATTCGACCTGTAGCCCCCAAGGGCCAGCTCATCTTCTTGAGATGAGTCAGGTCTTTTTTAATACTTGGAATTCGACCTGTAGCCCCCAAGGCCTGGCTCATCTTTTTGAGATGAGTCGGGTCTTTCCATGCTAAGATTTTGAAGAAAAAACTGGCATGCATTAGCCCCCAAGTGTCAAGGATATTGCTTGCAATCTGCTTGGGACTTTTTATAGGAAAAAAGTAATTCGTCATAAGGCGGTTTGAAGCTGTTGTAGAAATATTTGTTGATTCTTCTTATACATCTGTCAGGAGTATGTTGAGGATGCTGAGTCAGTTGCTGTGAAACTGCAGAAACGGCTCAAAGAAGAAAGAAAGCTAAAAGCCGATGCTGAATTCATAGCGGCTCGTTTTGAGGATTATGCACGTCGGGCTAATGAACGCCTTGAACAAGTCCTAAAGCTGTTTGAGGCGGAAAAGGCCACCCTGTTAAAACGTGTGGAAAAGGCTGAAAAGAAACTCGACCCATTGAAGGAGAAACAGATGAACGAAATGTTCATGACAATCTTCAGTATGTGTTATGTCTCTCTTTTGTAGTTTACTGGCTTGCGATTGTACGGCGGCTCATTGTTTCTCTTTTGTTTGTAGGGCGAAAAGACCATAATCTTGTAGAGCTGCCTATTGTGAAATTAAAGGCCATTTTCACATATGTAGAGCAATTGTTCACCGGAGCTGTTTACTCCATCATGGCAGTGAAGAATCTAAAACATCCGCCAAGAAGCATCAAGGACATGTTGAAGCAGCTTTCTACCGTACCCCAATGGGTAACTGAGACCCGGAGAGCGGCGGCTCGAGGAGAGGCAAACATGGCGCTTGCTCGAGAAAAAGCATATTTACCTGAACTGGACGTGGAGCTCCTAAAAGGCAGCTTTCCTGAGTTCAAACTCGACGGCTCCATGTTTACTCATTCAGACTATGCTAAGTGCATTATAGAGACTCAGCCACTGGCGACTCTGATAGCTGAAGAGATTGACCTCTCGAAATACCATCCTGCATACACCAACGACAATGAGCGCATTAACTCACCCAAAGATGAGCCGTCTGAGTTGGTGCCTCCCCGACGTAAGAGACCTTTTGCCCCTGATGTTGACGCATCATCTCTTGTTGAGGGAACATCAAATTTTGAATCTCTGAACTCAATTCAATAGCAACAGAAGGGCCAGCAGGTTGATGAAGATGATGAGCCAGTGGAAGCAGATCCAGAGGCAGCCGATGAGGAGAAGGCATGAAGGCATCTCCGAAGATGAATGAGTCACCAGACTGAGCTAGCCCCCCAAGTAAATTGGGAAAACTTGAGTATTTTGCGGCCTTATTATGGGCCTGTAATAGGGGTAGTCTGAAAAACTTCTTTGACATGCTTGATCATGCCATCGTGCATGTGTGCACCTTTATTGGTATGGAACTCCAATCTTTCGAGTTGTTAGCTGAGATGGAATTGATGCTGCTCTTTTGCTTATCTTTGAATATCTCTGTTGTTGTACTCAATGAGTCACTTGATTGAAAACAGAAAAAATAAGTCAAAAAACAAGCCAGCAAAAGATCTTGACTTTCGAGGCCCAGATCTGTTGAACCTTTCCACGATAATATTGGGAATAGGCATTTTAAAACTGTTCATAACAGGACCATGGTTTATTAACCCGGGCACTCATATATGAGCCGGTTATAGGGACAATATCGTTCCTGAAAATGCATAATGTGATAATAAAGAATTTATTTATATGAAGTACTGAAAATAGGTCGGCTCAATGAGACTCGGCAAAAATAGACTGGCTTTCGAGGCTCAAGTCTTGCTTCAATGAAGCAGGTATGATAACCCGTGGTTTTTCCTAGATTTATGTATGCCGGCTCTCACGTGACTCAAGCCGGTGTTTTAACCTTGAGCAGTTCAGGGTAATAAAGAGGATTGATTTGCAAGAGTACACGGGGTCACCTGATCGGAGTCGCATCAAGCATACAGGCAGGTTTAACCATATATTGTGGCGTTTTTGCCGGGTCAAGAGGGTGAGAAAGCTAAACTCGATGAGTTGGAAGCCCCCAAGCGACCTATGTTGCAAACAATAAAGACTCATGCTCAATTTATAGGCTGAAACGACAGAGACCCCGAGTTTCGAGGGTGCCGGCTTATTATATTTGAACATAAAGAAGTATATACAGAATTTGCAGGGGGGGAATTACATAAAGGGAGCCGGTGGCTCTTTTAAGTATAATAAGGCCGCAGGTGAGCGATGTTCCAGGGTCGGCTTGTCTCCTCCTTAGAAGTATATGATCCTTCTCACAAGTCTACCAGATAATATGACCCATTGTTAAGGTTTCTGCTGATGACAAAAGGACCCTCCCAACGTGGGGAAAGTTTATGCATCCCTGTCTAATCTTGAATCAGACATAGCACTAAGTCGCCTTCTTGAAAAGTACGACTTTGGACTCTACGGCTGTGATAGCAGCATAGGTCTTGCTGATAAATGGCAGATCTGGATGCTGCTAAGTCACGCTCTTCTTCCAAGGCATCCAGGGCGTCTTGACGTGCTAGCTCATTGTCCGCCTCGACATAGGCAGCAACCTGAGGCGAGTCATGGCGAATATCACTTGGTAGAACTTCCTCGGCTCCATAAACTAGGAAGAAAGGTGTGTATCTGGTGGATCTATTTGGAGTTGTGCGAATACTCCAAAGTACTGCGGGGAGTTCTTCAACCCAACAGCCCAGAGTACGCTCAAGTGGTACCATAAGCCGGGGTTTGATTCCTCTGAGGATCTCCTGATTTGCTCGTTCGGCTTGTCCATTGGACTGTGGGTGTGCAACTGTTGCCAGGTCAAGCCGGATGTGTTCTTGTTGACAAAACTGTTCCATGGCTCCCTTGGATAAATTGGTACCGTTATAAGTGATAATGCTGTGAGGGTAGCCAAAATAGAAAATCAATTTTTTCAAGAACTTGACAGCACTCTCTGCATTGCAACTACTAACTGGCTCTGCTTCAACCCACTTGGTGAACTTATGAACCGCCACCAAGAGGTGGGTCTTTTTGTTAGAAGACGGCTTGAATGGGCCAACCATGTCGAGCCCCCAAACCGCGAACGGCCAAGTAATTGGGATCATACGTAATTCCTGAGCCGGGACATGGGCCTGTCGACCAAACTTCTGACATCCATCGCACTTGCGCACAATCTTTTGTGCATCTACGTGTGCCGTTAGCTAGTAGAACCCATGTCGAAAGGCTTTTGCCACCAGGGACCGTGAGCCGGCATGACGTCCACAATCACCAGCGTGAATTTCATTAAGAATCTCCTGGCCTTCCTTAGGGGAAACACATGGTTGAAACACGCCAGTGCTGCTTCGCCGATGTAACTCGCCATTGACGATAGTCATTGATTTGGACCGCCGAATTATCTGTCGAGCGATGGTTTCCTCCGCTAGAAGCTTGCCTCGAGTCAGATAAGCCAGATATGGAATAGTCTAGTCTGGAGTAGCGTGGAGAGCCTGTTGGGTTCTACCGTAGGTGCATCGCATGCGAATTAAAATTTTCCTACGCGCAGAACATCCAAGAACATGCTACGGAGATGGATCACAGCTCGTTACAACTAGACGCGCAGTGCCGTGCAGCGGAAGTAGAGTTGGGGCAGCGCGTTTGCGTGGTCCGTCTCCTCCTCGTCCGATCTCCCTCGGACAGCCGATCCGATTTCCCTCGCGCAGCCGGTCACCGGATCTTACGTACAGGTTCGCCGGAGCGGCGCAAGTGCACCGTCTCTAGTGGTATCCGCGTGTGCAGGAGGAACACCGTGCTGCAGACTGCTAGGTCCAATCACACAGTCGGCGACGGCAAGTGGAGGTGGCTAGTTGCAACACATGCAAAGCCCTAATGACGGTGCCGAAGCTTAGGTCTTAGGACACAGAACGCATGTTGTACTAGAGACTCACAGATGACCTATCGCTGCGTCTCATAGTTGGGTCTGTCCAACTCAGACCTTATCTCGACTCGGATCCGACTACATTGAATCCGACCACATATTTCCGAGTCCATATTATCCGGCTAGTATCCAATGCTACATGGTCAGTGAGACCAAACCATCCACCGTGTCATATGCTAGTCTAACTGGCTGTGCGTCCACACAACCCTTTTGACTAGGGACCATTTAGGACAGTCATCATACAATGCATAGTCTCACAAACAAGTCACGTACTTGTTAATACACATCATTGATAATGTCCAAGGACTATCTTTATTCATAAACACATAGGAAATATCATGATACATGATTGCCTCTAGGGCATATCTCCAACAGTCTCCCACTAGCACTAGAGTCAATCAAATAGACATCGAATGCCCATAGCTCTAACGTGCCCCTCATGCTTGGGTTGTGGACGAGGCTTAGTCAATGGATCTGCAACATTTTCATCTGTATGAATCTTGCATAAATTAGTATCACCATTTTTTACGAGCTTTCGTATCATGTGATACTTTCGGTCTATGTGCCTGGTCTTGTGGTGTTGTCTTGGCTCCTTGGCCTGTGCGGTGGCACCTGAATTGTCGCAATACAGGTCCAACGGTTTTGCCTAGTCCGGGAACACACCAAGATCCTCCAGGAACTTCCGAATCCGAACACCTTCCTTTGCAGCTTCACAAGCCGCAATGTATTCGGCCTTTGTTGTGGAGTCGGCCACCGTATCTTTCTTGGAACTCGTCCAGCTCACTGCTCCTTCATTCATGACATACACGAATCCAGTTTGCGATCGACAATCATCCCTGTCGGTTTGGAAACTAGCATCAGTGTAACCCTTTATGCAGAGCTCCTCCTCACCTCCATAAACTAGGAACATCACTTTAGTCCTTTTCAAGTACTTCAGGATAGTTTCCACCGCTGCCCAGTGACTCTCACCTGGGTCGGCCTGGTATCTGCTTGTTAAGCTTATTGCATAGGCAACATCAAGCCGAGTACATAGCATGGTATACATGATGGATCCTATTGCCGAAGCATACGGAATCATACTCATCCGGTTTCGCTCATCAGAAGTCATAGGACTCTGAGTCTTGCTTAGCCTTATACCATGTGAGATGGGCAAGAACCCTTTCTTAGCCTCACTCATGTTGAACCGCTTCAACACTTTGTCTATGTACGTGCTCTGGCTTGAGCCGAGCAGCCTTCTTGACCTATCTCTATAGATCTTGATGCCTAAAATATACACTGCTTCTCCAAGGTCTTTCATCGAAAACTTGCTATTCAATGATTCCTTGACTGAGTTCAGCATTGAAAAATCATTTCCGATCAGCAGTATGTCATCCACATATAGGATCAAAAATACTACCGAGCTCCCACAAGACTTCTTGTATAAACAATAGTCCTCTTCGTTCTTGATGAAACCAAGGTCAACGATGACTTCATCAAAACGAATGTTCCAACTCCGAGCTGCTTGCTTCAATCCATAAATGGTTCTCTAGAGCTTGCATATTTTACTAGCATTATTTGGATCAACAAAACCTTCAGGCTGTATCATGTATACATCATCCTTTAAATTTCCATGAAGGAAAGCCGTTTTGACATCCATCTGCCATATCTCATAATCGAAATATGCATCTATAGCTAGTATGATCCTCACCGACTTTAGCATCGCTACCGGCGAGTAGGTCTCGTCGTAGTCAATTCCTTGAACTTGTCCATAACCTTTAGCGACAAGCCGAGCTTTGTGGATCTGAACATTTCCATCCACATCGGTTTTCCTTTTAAAGACTCATTTGCAACCAATGGCAATTACGCCAGGTGGCGGATCAACCAAGTCCCAGACTTGATTATGATCCATGGACTTTAACTCAGATCTCATGGCCTCCAGCCATGCCTTGGAATCTGGGCTCACCATCGCTTCCGCAAACGTGGCCGGCTCATCACTTTCTAGCAACAACACATCGCGTACTCTGTGCAATATTTACGACCTCCGTGGCTCCGGTGCCGATTCCACTACGGGTTCCCTGACCAACTCCGGTATGATCTCATCACGAGCCGAGTCGTCCCCGAGTGGCTCTCGAATTTCTCCGAGTCGCATCGTTCTCCCACTGGCTTCCCGACTGAGAAACTCTTTCTCTAGGAAAACCCCATTCTGAGCAACAAACACTTTGTTCTCTTCTCGGTGGTAGAAGCTGTATCCCAAGGTTTCCCTTAGATATCCCACGAATATGCATTTATCCGACTTAGGTGTAAGCTTGTCCGACATGAGTCGCTTGACAAATGCTTCACAACCCCAAATCTTTAGAAAAAACAAACTAGGACTCTTCCCAGTCCACATCTCATGTGGTGTCTTGTCTACGGATTTTGATGGTACCCTGTTTAGTGTGAAAGCTGCAGTTTCTAGAGCGTATCCCCAGAATGACAAGGGTAAATCCGATTTGCTCATCATTGATCGGACCATGTCCAACAAGGTTCGATTTCTCCGTTCTGACACACCGTTTCTCTGCGGCGTACCCGGAGGTGTGAGCTGAGGTACTATACCTCGGCTTTTCAGATGACCATCAAACTCCTGGTTCATGTACTCACCTCCACGATCTGATCGCAAAAGCTTTATCGTCTTGCCAAGCTGATTTTCAACCTCGTTCCGAAACTCTTTGAACTTTTCAAAAGTTTCCGACTTGTGCCTCATCAAATAGATATATCCATATCTACTCAAGTCGTCGTTAAAAGTCACGAAGTACTGATAGCCACCTCTGGCCGTTGTGCTCATTGGACCACACACATCACTGTGTATAAGCTCCAACAGCTCGAACGCCCTTTCGCAACTTTTTGCAAAAGGAGACTTAGTCATCTTGCCGAGCAAGCATGATTCGCATGTCTCGAACGACCCAAAGTCGGACGAAGTTAGGAGTCCATCATCATGGAGCTTGTTCATGTGTTTCAGACTAATATGTCCAAGTTGGCAATGCCAGAAGTAAGTCGGATTTATCTCATTAGGCTTATGCCTCTTGACATTCATGTTATAGACTAGTTCTGTTTCTAGATTTAAAATAAACAGCCCATCCACAATGGGTGCATAGCCGTGGAACATTCCATTCAAATAAAACGAACAACCATTGTCCTTTAAACTGAATTCATAACCCTGACTCATCAAGGATGAGGCAGAAATAATGTTCCGACTAAGTGCAGGAATGTAATAAGAATTATTCAATTCCAAAATAAATCCAGAAGGAAGCTTGAGCTGCATCGTGCTGACCTCCAACGCAGCAAATCTTGCTTTGCTGCCGACCCTGATGTCAATCTCCCCTTGTGCCACACGCCTAGTTCTTATCAGCCCCTGCATCGAGTTACATATATGAACAACCGATCCGGTATCAAATACCCAAGAGCTACTAGGTATGTCAGCAAGGTAAATGTCTATAACATATGTAACAAGTGTACCTTTGCCTGAAGAAGCACTTCCGGCCTTCTTGCCATGCTCAACAAGCCACTTGCTACAGTTCCTCTTCCGGTGACCGGTTTCCTTGCAATGAAAGCACACGGTCTTTGAGTCCGGTCCCGGCTTCGGCGTAGCGGCGGAGACAACCTTCCCCATGCCCTTTGCCTTACCCTTTTTCTTGGACCAACTCTTCTTGAACTTAGCCGAGTTCTGCACCATCAACACTTGATGTGTGCCTTTCTTAATATCTTGCTCTGCCACCTTAAGCATCCCATGCAATTCAGTGAGCTTCTTATCCATGCCGTGCATATGATAATTCGAGACGAATGTCCCATAGCTAGGTGGAAGAGAACCCAGAATTGCATCCGTGGACAGCTCGTCCTCAAGTGGGAAGCCTAACCGATACAAAGCTTGCACGTACCCGATCATCTTGATCACATAGGGCTCAGTGGATCACCCTCTTTCAGCTTACAATCCGTCAAGGATTGCCAGACGTTGAACCTTTCGGTCCTAGTCTGCACCTGAAACATGCTCCTAAGACTCTCGATCATATCGAAAGCGTCAACGTTTTTGAAATGCTGTTGCAAATCGGGCTCCATACAAGCCAGCATGAGGCAGCTGATCTCGTTTGATTCATCAATGAGTTTCTGATGGGCATTCTTGGTTGTGGCACTAGCATTCTCGGCAGGTTCCTCTGGAAGTGGATCCTCTAGAACATGTTCCTTTTTATCGTGCTTGAGAACAATTCTCAAATTTCTATACCAGGTGGTAAAGTTTGTTCTGTTCAGTTTATCCTTTTCTAGAATTGATTTCAATGCAAAGTTGGGTTAAGCAGGTGGTGCCATTGATCTACAACAGAAAATATGCAATCACTAAGCAATGTGTTTATGTAGAGTAATTCAAGCCTTAAAAACAGAACTACTCCCACTGAAGTCGGCATCCCTCCGCAAACTCTCAGTGATTCAGGATCCGTCAAGCGCGAGCGACTAGTGAGCTTTAGCGTCACTGCTAGCCAACTTGCCTATTCGGTAAGCAACTCATTGCTAATTGTATCTCTATATGACTCCTGTCGATCGGGTAGGTATCTTATACCCCGGCTCCCAACCTTCTTTGCCACAAGGGCCAAAACCGTTTTGATAGCTTTGTCAAGTTAACCTGATGCAGTGCATGTCCGTGTCCGACACGAACCCTCCAATTCAAGGACACCTAGTGGTACCTCAATTTTATGAGCCCACCACTAGACGTACTTGACATGCGAAGGTGCAACATCCAGAATGGCAATGTGCTTGATATTAACGAGGGATCTTTCTACCATTTGAACATGCATAGAAACAAGAAGCAATATTAATCACATATAAACATAAATATCTGAAATAGTATGGCTCCTTCATGGACATCCTTCCAGAGTGGCTCCAACTCCGATGACCAATGCGGAACTCCATCTTGTTCATCACACCGGGATGCCAAAGCCTCGAACTTGATCACTGTCCTCCATGTACTACAACTAGTAATGAATTTTACAGAGAATCACAAGTCGACACGCAGGTCGTTATACAATATAATGACAGCACTTTGGCTCCTGCCGGCTGACAATCATGACATGCAGGTCATGTTAAATTACACACATGCATCACATACATATGAGCCATACTATTCACATCAAACCTGCAAAACAAAGTTATGCATAGAATCGCATTCTACCGGTTTGTGTATCATGTACTCCGATCACGCTGAATTTTCTGATATGACCGATCTTATCGGTCATCACGAATCCAATTCGGATTTACGTTTCCCTGTTAACTCCGATGGCGGAAACCGACTAGTGGGGGTAGGTTGTGTCATGACCTCATCGATTCCGATTGACAGAAAACATAGCCATATCGATCCCCATGTGCAGTTGACCTCATCAACCGTGCACATAGCCTATCTCATAAACGACGACGGATCTCATATGCCGCCTCCACATATCATATATGCATCCAATCTGAATCCAAATCCTATAGAAGAGGCTCTGATACCATTGTTGGGTTCTACCGTGGGTGCATCGCATGCGAATTAAAATTTTCCAACGCGCAGAACATCCAAGAACATGCTACGGAGATGGATCAGAGCTCGTTACCACTAGACGCGCAGTGCCGTGCAGTGGAAGTAGAGTTGGGGCAGCGCGTTCGCATGGTCCGTCTCCTCCTCGTTCGATCTCCCTCGGACAGCCGATCTGATTTCCCTCGCGTAGCCGGTCGCCGGAAACCATGTACAGGTTCGCCGGAGCGGCGCAAGTGCACCACCTCTACTTGTATCCGCGCGTGCAGGAGAAACACCGTGCGGCAGACTGCTAGGTCCGATCACACAGTTGGCGACGGCAAGTGGAGGTGGCTAGTTGCAACAGATGCAAAGCCCTAATGACGGCGCCGAAGCGATCAACCTGATGGGTGTGCCGCACCTCCACTATATATAGGCATCCGGCATGGGCTCAACTCTTGGGCCTCGCACGGATCCTAAAGCCCACTTGTTCCTTCCCTTAAGCGCGCGACCCCTTAGGTTCTCGTTCACTTGGTCCCGAGTCAGATTACATCTGTCGGCGTTCTGGGAACGGGGGTACCCAGACCTGCCTGCCTGCGGCCCAGGGCACGGCCCACCTCGTCAGCCAAGCATGGCCTGGCGCGACTTCACTCAAGACAAGGCCCTCACGAGGATCCCATGCTCACGAGGAAGAACAGCACCAAGACCAGCAAGGAATAGGCCTCCCCAGGCCCCCTCCGGAGCGGCGGCGATCTCCATGCAGAACCCAGCCTCAGGAGTCAAGGATGACGCAAGGAAGGACAGGCGGGCGCCAGCGCGCCAGGTGGTGCAGTTTCCCCTTTGGTGCAAAGGGAGCAAGGACGTACGCGGGTTCCCAAAGCGCCCCCCAAAGGTTTCCATTCCGGTGCAACAAGACCACGACCACGAGCCCAGCAGGACGGATGTCATTGCCGAGCCCACCTCTGCATCATCGACAGCTACTTTGCAGGCAAAGACCACCTTTGGACAGGGCGGGGATGTACTCCTGTCCCCCTTCGAATTTGGCCGTTGTGGGATCCCTTCCCACCATTGCGATAAGGGAAGAGGACCCGGGCCGCTACTATATATAGAGGCTAGGTTCGCCATAGAGGGGAGACGAACACTCCACTACAGGGCTAGCAGAAGGCCAAGAACACCACTCGAGCGCCCTCACGAGGTTCTCCACCATTGTACTAGTTCATCCACCACACCTCCTCGAGGGGCAATCCACCAAAGCAGGAGTAGGGTATTACGCTTCACAGCGGCCCGAACCTGGGTAAATCACCGTGTGCATCTTCTTCCTTGTCATCGCGCGAGTTCGCCGTAGTAACCATCGAGTAGCGAGCTAGGTAGGGCGAGGCTGCAGGGGATCTTCGCACACGCCCCTGTGTTCGAACCTTGAGGGTTTTGCGGAGCCCGAAATCCGACATTTGATGCGCCAGGTAGGCGGCGTGTCGGAGTCTTCCTCGAGCCAAGCTCTTCTCCCACCTCGCCGCTCCGATGTCTGACGCTCGCCGAGCTCGCGCCGAGCGCCGAGCTTCCCGCGTCGCCCAGACGACACCCGTGGACTGCGCCGGCGCGCGCCGGTCCCCCTCACCTGTGGCCAATGCCGCCACGGGCCCGGAGGCCCACGAACAACAAGACTCCTCCCAGCCGGTCACCGCGCGGCGCGACGGCCACATCGCCACTCCCTCGATCGTTCCAGCTACCGGGTTGTCCTCCCACGTTCGGCCCGGGCCGGCGCGCGGCTCGGGCGCACTCGCCATGGCGAACAAGCTGCTCCGCTACCGCCCCGCCCCCGACCACTACGACGACTGGCTTCGGCGCATCGTGGGGCTCGTCAGTGCTGCCGGCGACGCTTCAGCTCTCTCCTACTCGTTTTGACCCCAGCCTTCCCTGGCAGACGACATGGCCCACGATGCGCCGCCACCTCCCCTACAACGCGACGTCGACCCCGAGCCCAGGCGTGAAGTGCGCCCGCGCGACCAGCCCCGCGAACCACGGGCAAGGGAGAGAGATGAAGTAAGCTGCCAGGTGGTGCCCCGGCCGCGCGTCGACGTGCGTGCGCTCCCCGCGCTGCCGAACCAGCACCGCGACCGGGCACCACTCGGAGCGGCCCCTCAGGAGCGTCAAGACCGGGTCCCTCCCACACACGCAGCACCCGTCGAGCCGGTGGGGTGCCTCGCCATCGCCCCGGAGCTCCACCCAACCGCGTGGCCCTGCAAGTTCAAGCCTGACCTACCCCCTCGCTACGCCGGCACCCCGGATCCCGCCGAGTTCCTACAGCTCTACTCGCTGAGCATCCGGGCGGCCGGTGGAGACGACAAGGTCATGGCGTGCTGGTTCCCCATGGCACTCAAGGGTGGCGCGCTCTCCTGGCTCCTCAACCTCCCGGAGGGGTCCATCACCTCCTGGGACGACCTGCGCAAGCGCTTCGTCGCCAACTTCCAAGGTACCCGCGACCGCGCGCTCACCGTGAATGACCTGCGGTGCGTAAAGCAGCAGGAGGGAGAGACCCTGCACAAGTTCATACAGCGCTTCATGACTACACGCCTCAAGGTCCCAAAGGTGTCGGATGAGGCTATCATCTCCACGTTCACCGATGGTGTCACGGACCTCAAGATAAAGGAGGAGCTCACCATGAACGAAGAACTGTGCTCAGCCCTGGAGATGTTCAACCTGGCGAATAGGTGCACCAAGGCCGAAGAGGGCCGCCTGTCGCTCCGTGACCCTCCGGCGGCAGAGCCAGAGGAAAAGAAGACCAAGGCCAAGGAGGCGAAGCGCAAGGCCCTAGCGGTACTTGCGGCCGAGCCTGAGGCGAAGCGCAGCCGAGGCGAGGAACACCCCGCAGGGGGGAGACCGACCTGCATCTTCCATGGCACCAACAACCACAACACCGCCGACTGCCAGGAACTCAGGCTGGTCCGCGCCGAACACTTCGGTCGGCGCCCTGGACGCACTGACCTTGGCTTCGGACGCGGCGGAGGCCACGGTGGAGTCCGTTGGGACAACCGGGAACCGCGTCAGGGGTGGCGAGACCAGCCTCGGGAGGACCGCTGGCGCGATCAGGCTCGGGAGGACCACTGGCGCGATGACCCTCCGGAGGGGTCACGCCGTGGCCAGCCTCGTGAGGCCCGTCCTCGTGAGGCCGGCCTACCACCACTACCGCCACCACCCAGAAGGAAGGAAGAGGACAGGCAAGACGATGGGGATGGGGGCTTCCAGGAGGTCAGGGCGGTAGCCTGTATCCTGAGCGGCACCCAAGCCCCAGCGTCGAACCGCGTCTTCAAGCAGTTCACGCGGGAGGTGAACGCGGCTCTCCCAAAGCCCGAAGCCATGTGTCCCCTCAAGTGGTCCCAGACTGCAATCACCTTCGACTCGAGGGATCAGCTCAGGTGCTCGGCCATGGCCGCCATGCTCCCCATGCTGTGCACTCCGACCATCAGCAACGTCCTCGTCACCAAGACCCTCATCGACAGTGGAGCGGGGCTCAATGTCCTCTCCAATGAGACCTTCGAGACGCTCCAAGTACCGTACTTCCAGCTCATGCCGACCAAGCCCTTCTCGGGAGTCACTAACGGGTCCACCGTCCCCATTGGGCAAGTGCGCCTGCCCGTCACCTTCGGCGGACGCAAGAACTACCACACCGAGATCATTGTCTTCAACGTCGCACACATCCACCTCCCATACAACGCGATCCTTGGGTACCCGGCCCTCGCCAAGTTCATGGCGGTGACTCATCACGGCTACAACATCCTCAAGATGCCAGGGAGTGGTGGCGTCATCACCGTCGCCTGCGATGAGAAGGATGACGTCTGCTCCCTCGAGCATGCTTACCGCGCTGCGGCGGCCGAGCGCTCGGACGACGAGGAGGATGCCCTGCCTCGTGAGGAGGCACGCAAGAAGAAGAAGCAGCTCCTTCCCGCGGGGCGCTAGGGGGCTGGAACCTCCAAGGGCGGAGCCCCAGGCTCTGCACCCCCACCTTCCATCGCGTAGGAAAGCGCGCTCGGCGCCCCCTTGGGTCAGGCTCGGGGGCTCCCATCTAGGGAGCTTCCGGCCTGGCCAGTGAGACAAGGGAGGCGCTCGGGCACAACCTGGAGGCGCGTCCTGATGCGCGCCTGCTCGAGCCAGGAGTACGGCGCGAGGCGCCGAGCTCGCAAGAGTCTGTCATCATAGCGATCGAGTAGCTTCAGGAGGCGCAGGCCATTAGAGGCAGGAACTGCCCTGCACCACCAATCGCAGCCGCCATCATCGGCCCGATCGACCAGCTGCGCGTCTGCGTCAACGCGCTCGCAATCAACAGGGCCGCGTCCTAGGGCCTCTTTTGGCCAACACGTGCCGATCGCGGATGGGTCTACCCGCACAACTACGTCTGCATGCCCTTCGGCCTGGCGAACGCATGCGTCACGTTCCAGTGCCTTGCCCGGGTCATGCTCGTACCTTGCCTGGCGAGACACGGCGAGGAGTTGGAGGAGATGCCCGGACCGAGCATGGGTCCTGAGCCCCGGGAGACGACGGGCTCGTGAGGGCCGCGCTCGTGGAGGTATAATATCAGGCTACGACGGCAGCTTCGACTCTTCAGCGGCATGGCCGCCAGGTGACTTTTTGTTGATCTTTGCCAGGTAACTTTTTGGTTACTCCGTTTGAGGGCGCCCACCGGGCTACATTATCCTCAGGCGATCAGGGCGTACCCCTGCATCCGCCTCATTTACGCATATTTCAGTAGTTTCTCATGCATGTGATCTGTTTCCTAACGTTTCACCTTGCCTGCACGGCTCTTTGCCGGCGTGAATGTCGCCACACCCGAATGATCCTACCTCCAACCGCCTCATGAGAGGACTGGGCACGGTGTCTGTGCTCGGGTCCGTCCCTGCAGCGTTCATAAATCCAGTGGCTGAGCTTTGTCTGGCGGGCCAGCCCCGTTCACGTCACCTCCTGGGGTCACTGATGCTTGGCCCTCTCATGCGATGGCCCTAGGGAGCACGTTCGGCACAGGATTCTCCAAAATTTGCAGGACCTCGGATGGCGCTATCTACAAGAAGATCCAGGCGCAAACCGCCTTTGAGGTCGGGGCCTCGCGAGGCCAAAGCGCCCTCGTGAGCTCCCAGATACACCTCCCAGTTCTACCGTGCCAGCCACACATACGAACTCAATGGGCTGTACACGCCCGGAGGCCCCCGAGGACGCGGAGGGGTTCCTTCCCACGCAATGTGGAAGCCATAGCTCCGTGCTGGCGGACAACACGGTCCACCAATGACTATGCCCATGCAATGTGGAAGCCACATCTCCGTGCTGGCGGACAACACGGTCCACCAATGACTATGCCCATGCAATGTGGAAGCCACAGCTCCGTGCTGGCGGACAACACGGTCCACCAATGACTATGCCCATGCAATGTGGAAGCCCTACACTCCGTGCCGGGGATAAATAACTGAGGGCGCCCCAGCGGCTGCATCCAACCTCAGGAAGGCTCCTTGCGGCCCCGTCTCGCTGCATTCCCTGGGATGTTCGCGTGAGGGGGCTGCATGGGGGCTACTACCGGGCCAAGCCTGGTACACGCCACCCCCCCAGGTCTGCCAAACCTAGTCTTCACACGCCCCTCTCAGGAAAAGCTAGCAAGGAAAGGTATGGGAGCCGCTCGTACGTCAAGGGGGACTCCCGAGCATCACGACTCAGGAGCCTCACTGGCCACGTAGCCCCTCACCCCTTGGAACCGTCCTTGGTGATCTGGACAGCCCAACGGCGGCTGAGGTATGCGCGGGGCCGGGCCCTGCCGATGCAGAGCTCAATGCGCTCAGAACCCTTAAGGAGGACGCTGGAGCTCGTACGTCAAAGGGGACTCCTGAGCACCGCGACTCAGGAGCCTTACTGGCCACGTAGCCCCTCACCCCTTGGAGCCGTCCTTGGTGATCCGGACGGCCCAACGGCGGCTGAGGTATGCGCGGGGCCAGGCCCTGCCGATGCAGAGCACAAGGTGTTCGAAAGTTCCAAGTTAACCCAATCTTCACCATGTTCCCTTCATGAGGGCTGCTCGTACGTCAAGGGGGACTCCTGAGCATCGCGACTCAGGAACCTCACTGGCCACGTAGCCCCACACCCCTTGGAACCGTCCTTGGTGATCCGGACGGCCCAACGGCGGCTGAGGTATGCGCGGGGCCGGGCCCTGCCGACGCAGAGCATCACAGCAAGCAAGAAGGAAACAAGGCGAAGAGAGCAATCACATAGTTTAACAGTTATTACAAGCATTAAAAGTTTTCGCAAATACAAACAAGTTTAACGCCTCCGCGAGGCACGATGAACATTGCAGGAAAGGAACAAGGAAGAGGAATTAGGAGGAGCCGCCACCACCACTCGTCCCGTCCGCGGGGAACTCGTCGTCGACATCGCTGGTGTCGTCTTCTTCGCCGCTAACCCCTACAGCTTCAGGAGGCGGAGGAACGGTGACGCGGGTGAACTTCTTCACCAGCACCTCCATGGCGCCCTTTGATGTCTACTACACAACCTTCTTCTTGTAGACAAGTGTTGGGCCTCCAAGCGCAGATATTTGTAGGACAGTAGCAAATTTCCCTCAACTGGATGACCTAAGGTTTATCAATCCGTGGGAGGCGTAGGATGAAGATGGTCTCGCTCAAGCAACCCTGCAACCAAATAACAAAGAGTCTCGCGTGTCCCCAACACACCCAATACAATGGAAAATTATATAGGTGCACTAGTTCGGCGAAGAGATGGTGATACAAGTGCAATATGGATGGTAGATATAGGTTTTTGTAATCTGAAAATATAAAAACAGCAAGGTAACTAATGATAAAAGTGAGCACAAACGGTATTGCAATGCTTAGAAACAAGGCCTAGGGTTCATACTTTCACTAGTGCAAGTTCTCTCAACAATACTAACATAGTTGAATCATATGTAAATCCCTCACGTGCGACAAAGAGTTCACTCCAAAGTCACAAATAGCGGAGAACAAATGAAGAAATTATTGTAGGGTACGAAACCACCTCAAAGTTATCTTTTCCGATCAATCTTATGAGCTATCCCTATAAGTGTCACCAACAGCCCTAGAGTTCGTACTAAAATAACACCTTAAGATACACATCAACCAAAACCCTAATGTCACCTAGATACTCCAATGTCACCACGAGTACCCATGGGCTTGATTATACTATATGCATCACACAATTTCAGATTCATCATGTTCAATCCAACACAAAGAACTTCAAAGAGTGCCCCAAAGTTTCTACCGGAGAGTCAAGACGAAAACATGTGCCAACCCCTATGCATAGATTCCCAAGGTCACGGAACCCGCAAGTTGATCACCAAAACATACATCAAGTGGATCAATAGAACATCCCATTGTCACCACAGATATCCCATCGCAAGACATACATAAAGTATTCTCAAATCCTTAAAGACTCAATCCGATAAGAAAACTTCATAGGGAAAACTCAATTCATCACAAGAAGATAGAGAGGGGAAAACTCCATATGATTCATCTATATCAATAAAGCTCGCGGTACATCAAGATCGTGCCATCTCAAGGACACGAGAGAGAGAGATCAAATACATAGCTACTGGTACATACCCTTAGCCCCAAGGGTGAACTACTCCCTCCTCGTCATGGATGATGAAGATGGCCTCCGGTGATGGTTTCCCCCTCCGGCAGGGTGCCGGAACGGGCTCCCGATTGGTTTTTCGTGGCTCTGGAGGCTTACGGCGGTGGAAATCCCGATCTAGGTTTGTTTCTGGGGGTTTTGGTATTTATAGGAATTTTTGGCGTCGGTCTCACGTCAAGGTGGTGCCCGAGGAGTCCACAAGCCAGGAGCGCCCTCCCGGGGGTAGGGCGCGCCCTCCTGGCTTGTGGCCTCCTCGGTCACTTCCTGGCCCAGCTCCGGTGCTTCGGGGGTCTCTTTTGGTCCATAAAAAATCACTGTAAATTTTCAGCCCATTCCGAGAACTTTTATTTCTGCACAAAAAACGACACCATGGTAGTTCTGCTGAAAACAGCGTCAGTCCGGGTTAGTTCTAATAAAATCATACCAAAATCATATAGAATTATTGTAAACATGGCATGAATACTTCATAAATTATAGATACGTTGGAGACGTATCAGCATCCCCAAGCTTAATTCCTGCTCTTCCTCGAGTAGGTAAATGATAAAAGAAATAATTTATGAAGTGTGAATGCTAGCTACATTTTTTATCATATTATTTTCTTCTTTGTATAGCATGGACATTTGGACTTGTAAATGATTCAAAGCAATAGTCTAGTTTTAACATAATGACTTCAATACTCAAGCATGTCAACAAGCAACCATGTCTTTCAAAATATCAACACTAAAGAAAGTTATCCCTAGCCCATCATGCTCAATCATTGATCCATTCATGAAACACACTCAAATATTAGCCATGCCCAATGCTCAAGTACGATCATAGTGCCCCCTAGTTGGTGCTTATAAGAGAAGATGGAGACTCAAAGCAAAAATAAAAATTGCATAAAGTAAATAGATAGGCCCTTCGCAGAGGGAAGTAGGGATTTGTAGGGGTGCCAGAGCTCAAAGTTTTAAATTGAGAGAGAAAAAATATTTTGGGTGGCATGCTTTTCCTGTCAACGAAAACGACAAAGTAGCTCACAATACTTTCCATGCTAGATACATTATAGGCGGTTTCCAAACAGAATGGTACAGTTTTTACTCCCCCTCCACCAATCAATCACACTCCACGGCAAGCCGAATCCACGGGTACCGTCCATACAAACAACAATCCTGGGGGAGTTTTGTTTCATTATATTTTGATTTGATTTTTGAGCATGGAACTGGGCATCCCGAATACCAGCCACTTTCTCGTGAATGATAGTGAATCAACACATATCGTGAGAATAACACACCTACCATGGAAAAATATTGGATACTCCCCACCGTTTCATGAGCGGTACGGGCACATAAAAGAGAAAATTTATTTTGAAGATTTAGAGATGGCACATACAAATTTGCTTGGAACGGCATGGAAATACCGCATATAGGTAGGTATGGTGGACTCATAAGGCAAAACTTGGTTTAAGGATTTTGGATGCACAAGTAGTATTTCTACTTAGTACAAATGGAGGCTAGCAAATAGATTGGGAAGCAACTAAACCAAGAAACGAAAAATCACATAAGTGAGCATTGAACATAACTAACACCAAATAATGCACCACAAGTAGGATGTAACTTCATTGCAAAACTATTGACTTTCGTACTTGCATAGGGAATCACAAACCTTAACACAAATATTCCTACTAAAGCATAATTACTCACTAACATGACTCACATATTACTATCATCATGTTTCAAAACTATTACAAAGAATCAAGTATATTTTGTCCCATGATCTTCATGAAAGTTTTTATTATATCCTCCTTGGATATCTATCACTTTGGGACTAGTTTCATATATTGCTATTGCTTTTTCGACAAGCTCAAACAAATTTAAATGAAGCACATGAGCACAAAGATTTCATCCCTCAAAAAGGTATAAGTGAAGCATGAGAGGAAATGACAAGCTACTCTCAAAAGATATAAGTGAAGATCAATGAGTAGTCAAACAATTAAGTAGCTATGTGAGGACTCTCTCTCTCTCAATAAATATTTTCAGATATTAAGCATTTTATTAAGCAGCAAGCAAAAGAAAAATAATAGCACTCCAAGAATAGCACGCATCATGTGAACGAATAAAAATTTAGGCTCAACATAGGCTAATCGATAATTGTTGATGAAGAGAGGTGGGATGCGTAGCATCCCCAAGCTTAGATGCTTGAGACTTCTTGAAATATTTACTTGGGGTGCCTTGGGCATCCCCAAGCTTGAGCCTTTGTATCCCGTTCAATCTTCTCATATCATGGTTTCACCTATTCTCAAAAACTTCATCCACACAAAACTCGAAAAGAACTCGTGAGATAGGTTAGTACGCATAAGAATAAATCAACACTTCATGTACTGCCAAGACAAGTTGCACAATAATTTTCAAACATTAGGTACTGTATACTATCATTACCACAATTTATATCTACCAATATAGGCTATGGAAACTATAGGATAAGTAGATAACAAAACTATGACAGCAATCTGTCCAAACAGAACAGTCTGTAGCAATTTATGAAAACAGTGTACTTATGTAACTCAAAAAATTATGAAAATTTAGGACATGCTATAAAATTTATATTCAATACTGTTTAAAAATTTCAGAAACTTTCCACGTTCCAGTAAAATATGAAAATTCAAACACTACAGCCAAAGTGTCTGTTTTTACACAACACTCATCAAAACATGCAATGCAAGCATCCTAAGGCAATTCTTCGAACTTTTTATTGAAAAACAAGATTATAAATAACACCTAACAGAAAGTAACAAAATATAATGACGATCCAAGCAAAGCACGTATTGTGTGACGAATAAAAATATAGCTCTAAGTAAGATATACCAATAGTGTTGAAGACGAAAGGTGGGATGCTTCCGGGGCATCCCCAAGCTTAGGCACTTGAGTATTCCTTGGATATTGCCTTGGGGGTGCCTTGGACATCCCCAAGCTTAGGTTCTTGTCACTCCTTATTCTCCTCATATCGGTGTCTCACCCAAAACTTGAAAACTTCAATCACACAAAACTTAACGGAACTTCGTGGGAAGGGTTAGTATAATAAACAAAGATCATTCACTTAGGTACTGTCAAGACAAGATTCATAATTGTTTCCACATGATACCTACTGTATTCTATCATTCCCATAATTTATACCGCTAAATATAAGCTATGGAAACACTAAAACAAGTAAACTATGCATGCAAAACAGAATCTGTCAAAAACAGAACAGTCTGTGAAGATCTGTAGTGTAACCATACTTCCCTGTCTCTAAAAATTCTGAAAAATTAGGAAAATCTAGGAAATTTGTATATCAAGACTGTGTAAACATTTCAGATCAAAAGAACGTTCCAGTGAATTTACAAAATTCCTGGACTGAGAGCAAAAGTTTCTGTTTTTGCACAGAATCAAGTCAACTATCATCCACACTATCCCAAAGGCTTTACTTGGCACTTTATTGAAACAAAAGCTATAAAACATGATTACTACAGTAGCTTAATCATGTGAACACACTAAAACAGAAAGTAAAAGTGTTGGGTTGCCTCCCAACAAGCGCTTTTCTTTAATGCCTTTTAGCTAGGCATGATGATTTCAATGATGCTCACATAGGAATAATAATTGAAACATGCAAAAGAGCATCATGAATCTCATGACAAGCACATTTAAGTCTAACCCACTTCCTATGCATAGGGATTTTGTGAGAAAACAATTTATGGGAGCAAGAATCAACTAGCATAGGAAGGAAAAACAAGCATAACTTCAAAACTTTGAACACATGGAGAGTAAACTTGATATTATTACAATATGTAGAAGCATAAGATCCTCTCTCATAATAATTTTCAGTAGCATCATGAACGAATTTCACAATATAACCAGCACATAAAGCATTCTTTTCATGATCTACAAGCATAGAAATTTTACTACTCACCACATAAGCAAATTTATTCTCATCAATAGTAGTGGGAGCAAACTCAACAAAATAACTATCATGTGAAGCATATTCCAATTGAAAATTAAAATCATGATGACAAGTTTCATGGTTATCATTATTCTTTATAGCATACGTGTCATCACAATAATCATCATAGATAGGAGGCAAGCTTTCATCATAATAAATTTGCTCATCAAAACTTGCGGGACTAAAAATATCATATTCATCAAACATAGCATCCCCAAGCTTGTGGCTTTGCATATCATTAGCATCATGAATATTCAGAGAATTCATACTAACAATATTTCTATCATGCTCATCATTCAAAGATTTAGTGCCAAACATTTTAATAACTTCTTCTTCTAACACTTGAGCACAATTTTCCTTTCCATCATTTTCACGAAAGACATTAAAAAGATGAAGCATATGAGGCAACCTCAATTCCATATTTTTTTTGTAGTTTTATTTTATAGATCAAACTAGTGATAAAACAAGAAACTAAAAGATTCAATTGCAAGATCTAAAGATATACCTTCAAGCACTCACCTCCCTGGAAACGGCGCCAGAAAAGAGCTTCGTTGACGGGATGTGAGTGCCGCTTACCTAGCCTCCCCGGCAACGGCGCCAGAAAAGAGCTTGATGTCTACTACACAACCTTCTTCTTGTAGACTTGTGTTGGGCCTCCAAGGGAAGAGTTTTGTAGGACAGTAGCAAATTTCCCTCAAGTGGATGACCTAAGGTTTATCAATCCATGGGAGGCGTAGGATGAAGATGGTCTCTCTCAAGCAACCCTGCAACAAAATAACAAAGAGTCTCTTGTGTCCCCAACACACCCAATACAATGGTAAATTATATAGGTGCACTAGTTCGGCGAAGAGATGGTGATACAAGTGCAATATGGATGGTAGATATAGGTTTTTGTAATCTGAAAATATAAAAACAGCAAGGTAACTAATGATAAAAGTGAGCACAAACGGTATTGCAATGCTTAGAAACAAGGCCTAGGGTTCATACTTTCACTAGTGCAAGTTCTCTCAACAATACTAACATAGTTGAATCATATGTAAATCCCTCACGTGCGACAAAGAGTTCACTCCAAAGTCACAAATAGTGGAGAACAAACGAAGAAATTATTATAGGGTACGAAACCACCTCAAAGTTATCTTTTCCGATCAATCTTATGAGCTATCCCTATAAGTGTCACCAATAGCCCTAGAGTTCGTACTAAAATAACACCTTAAGATACACATCAACCAAAACCCTAATGTCACCAAGATACTCCAATGTCACCACGAGTACCCATGGGTTTGATTATACGATATGCATCACACAATTTCAGATTCATCATGTTCAATCCAACACAAAGAACTTCAAAGAGTGCCCCAAAGTTTCTACCGGAGAGTCAAGACGAAAACATGTGCCAACCCCTATGCATAGATTCCCAAGGTCACGGAACCCGCAAGTTGATCACCAAAACATACATCAAGTGGATCAATAGAACATCCCATTGTCACCACAGATATCCCATCGCAAGACATACATAAAGTGTTCTCAAATCCTTAAAGACTCAATCCGATAAGAAAACTTCAAAGGGAAAACTCAATTCATCACAAGAAGATAGAGAGGGGAAAACTCCATATGATTCATCTATATCAATAAAGCTCGCGGTACATCAAGATCGTGCCATCTCAAGGACACGAGAGAGAGAGAGATCAAACACATAGCTACTGGTACATACCCTCAGCCCCGAGGGTGAACTACTCCCTCCTCGTCATGGAGACCGTCGGGATGATGAAGATGGCCTCCGGTGATGGTTTCCCCCTCCGGCAGGGTGCCGGAACGGGCTCCCGATTGGTTTTTCGTGGCTCTGGAGGCTTGCGGCGGCGGAACTGCCGATCTAGGATTGTTTCTGGGGGTTTTGGTATTTATAGGAATTTTTGGCATCGGTCTCACGTCAAGGGGGTGCCCGAGGAGTCCACAAGCCAGGAGCGCCCTCCCGGGGGGTAGGGCGCGGCCTCCTGGCTTGTGGCCTCCTCGGTCACTTCCTGGCCCAGCTCCGGTGCTTCGGGGGTCTCTTTTGGTCCATAAAAAATCACCGTAAATTTTCAGCCCATTCCGAGATCTTTTATTTCTGCACAAAAAACGACACCATGGTAGTTCTGGTGAAAACAGCGTCAGTCCGGGTTAGTTCTAATAAAATCATACCAAAATCATATAGAATTATTGTAAACATGGCATGAATACTTCATAAATTATAGATACGTTGGAGACGTATCACCCTTCACCGCCATCGCAGCACTGGCGCGGACCTCGGGGGCGACCGGGCGGATCACGGAGTCAAAGTCAAACCCTGGCTCGCGAAGGTGAAGATGGCTGAAGACGCACGTCGCGGCCTCAGAAAAGAGGTCACGGCACTCGCTCTCCAAGACCCCCTCCACCTTGGCAACGGCGCCCTCCAGTGGCTTGACGAGCTTCGAAGTGAGCCCCGCGAAGCCGCTCTCCGGAGCCACCAGGGGCTCCGCAAACCCATCCCGGCAGAGGGAGTGGAGTGCTTGGCGAAGCTTGAGCTCGACGGAGGGAAAGGCGCTGAGCTCCGCGGCCTTTTTCTCCTCAGCCGCGGCAAGAGCCTTTTCCCTGGTGTCGAGCCAGGCCTTTTCCAGGGCAACCTCCCTTTCCCGCGCGTCCAGGCGCTCTCGCTCCACGGCTCGGTCGGCCGCCGCCTGGGACAGCTCAGAGTCCCGATCGGCAAGCTGGGCCTTGTAGGTCTTGAAGGCTTCCCCCAGCTGACGCAGCTGCTCCGCAAGCGCGGACTTCTCTTCCTGAAGAACCTTCAAGCGGGCCTCCGCCTCGTCACAACGCCTTACAGCATACTGCCTTAGCCGACGCGGCCTCCTTCTCGCTCTCCGCCGCAGTGGCCTTGGCCTGACCCCAAACTGCCATGGCAGAGGCGTCGGCCTGGAGCCACCCGGAGGGAAGCCCCAGGCACCCACTCGCGAGGCGATCGTCGGTACCCCCGAGGGCGTCCCGAACTTGACCCAGAGCGGTGAAGGCCTCGTCCAGGACGTCGAGGCCGCGCGACGAAGGCATCAAGGCCTCCTCTGGAGGAGTCGCCTGTGCGATCACAGGAGACGTCTCCAGGGAGACAGCAGCACGAGGAGCAGGAGGCTCCGGAGGCTGCGCAGCGACCATGGGCAAAACGGATACAGACGAATCGACGGGCGGCTGGCCCTCTGGGGCTGGCCCTCCGGACAGTGGCACCGACGCGCCCTCGAGGGCAGGAGTGACCGCGCCAACAGGCATTGGGGGCTCGGGGGGCTCTGTGGCGGTGACCAGGAGGGTTGCCTCGTGAGCCCCCACCCCCTCGGCGGCAGGCGCCTCGTCAGGCGACGGCAGGACGACAGGAGCAGGCGGTGCATCGGAAGGCGCCTTCGGCTTGACGCCCGCCTTCTTCTTCCTCATCTTCAGCGCGGCGGCGTTCCTGGTTACCAAGCAAAGGAAAATCATCAATACACAAGTTACCGGCAGGCGACCAAGGCCGAGCCGGATTACTTACTCTTCAACGTCGACCCACTTCCTCTTCCTCTCCGCCCCGACGACGATAGGAGCGCCCTCGCCTTTCTCGGTCAGGGCATCACCACGCGGGGGAGCAGGGGCACTGTCCGCAAGGGCAGCCGCTGGAGGGATTGCCATGGCCTCGGCCTCGTCCGCCTTGCCCGCGGGCTGCGATCCGGGTGAGGGCAAGGCCGGCACTTCAACCCCCTTGCCGGCAGAGGCAGGGCACACCGGAGGAGACTCTGCTCCGCGCTTCCGGGGGGTCGCCAGGCAGGCGGACCGTGTGGCACGAGGGGCCGGTCCTAGCCCCCTGAGGACCTTGGCGGGACGTGGAGAGCCTGCAGCAGAAACTTCACCAACATCGTCGTCATCCTCAAGGTCACGCAAGAGCATGCTCTGCGACGGGGGAGACGCCCCCGCCGGGTCGTCGTCAGCTGTTTTCTCTGAATCCTCCCTGCCCGTGGTGTTGCCGGAGGACACCATCACTGGGGAGCCAAGGCCCTCAGCTGGGGAGAGCCCCAGTTCGTTGAAGACAGGCATCACGGCGACCAGATCGGCTCCGTCGTCGCGGCGGTACAGCGGGGCGTAGGCATCGGGGAGATCACCGGGGTCGCCGTTGAGCAGGGTTGCCACAGCCCTGTTCAGCTCCTCGGGGGTTGTGCGTGCGGACCGAAGCCTGAGGTTGTCGCCGCTACCCTGATAGTCCCACAAGGGCCTAGAATGAGACTGGAGGGGCGCCAGGCGCTGCGTCCAGAACTCCTTCACTATCATCCCCCCAGTCAGCTTCCTGGCACTGATATCACGAGAAATCCGCTCCAGGACGGGCCTGGCCCGGGGGTCAGAAAGCTTCGTGGAGCTCCACGCGGGGGTCTTCTCCAGCAGCCCCTTCGGCAGATCCAAGCGGGAGTTGGTGCCCTTGAGATCCACGAAGACCCAGCGGTGCCTGAAGTTCTCCACCTTCTTCCCGGCCTTTAAGAGCGTGTTATCGCTCTGGACCGCGATGAAGGAAATGCACGCCGACCACTGGGCGCCGTCGTACACGCGCAAGCTAAAGAAATGGCGGAAGAGGGCCACCGAAGGCTTCACGCCCACGAAAGCCTCGCAGTAGAAGGCGAAGACGGACAAGAGCAGGATGGAGTTGGGCTAGAGATGAAGGGCTTGAATCCCATAGTGGTCGAGGATGGCGGTGAAGAACGCGGAGAAAGGCGGGACGAGCCCGGCGAAGACGCTATGGAGAAAGAAAGGATAGGCCGACCTGGACGAGGGCCGCTTCTCCGAGGAGCCGCCCCATATCAAGGTCCGCCCCCACTCGTTGGTCCTGTCCGCCGTCGACGGGAGCACCGGGATGAGGTCTCCGTCCTTGGCAATGGTGGACTCCGAAAGCGCCGGTGAGATGGGAGCGGAGGCTGAGCTCTGGGCCTCTGGCTTCGGCTTGCTGGCGGGAGCCACCGGGAAGTTCGCGGGGCCGACGCAGCAAGGAGGAGGACGGAGCGGCGCGGGATCTGGAGAGGTCTCTGCTAAGGCCGGGGATTTGGGAGTAAGAGTAGGTGCGCAGAAAAGGAAAGCAGTAATGGCTCAACGCTGGAAGTCAGGCTTTTGTCGATTTGAGCGGTGGCCGAAGGAACGTTGGATGCCCGACATCAACCGCACGACGCACGCCAGTCCTGGCCCGCAGGCGTTTGGGGCCCGCGGTGCTTCGGGCCGTCCTCAAGGCTTCGCCCGGAAGCCAGCTCGCGCACGCCTTGGGCCCGGGGGCTACTGTCGGCGTTCTAGGAATGGGGGTACCCAGACCTGCCTGCCTGCGGCCCAGGGCATGGCCCACCTCGTCAGCCAAGCACGGCCTGGCGCGACTTCACTCAAGACAAGGCCCTCGCGAGGATCCCAGGCTCGCGAGGAAGAACAACACCAAGACCAGCAAGGAATGGGCCTCCCCAGGCCCCCTCCGGAGCGGCGGAGATCTCCATGCAGAACCCAGCCTCAGGAGTCAAGGATGACACAAGGAAGGACAGGCGGGCGCCAGCGCGCCAGGCGGTGCAGTTTCCCCTTTGGTGCAAAGGGAGCAAGGACGTACGCGGGTTCCCAAAGCGCCCCCAAAGGTTTCCATTCTGGTGCAACAAGACCATGACCACGAGCCCAGCAGGACGGATGTCATCGCCGAGCCCACCTCTGCATCATCGACAGCTACTTTGCAGGCGAAGACCACCTTTGGACAGGGCGGGGATGTACTCCTGTCCTCCTTCGAATTTGGCCGTTGTGGGATCCCTTCCCGCCATTGCGATAAGGGAAGAGGACCCGGGCCGCTACTATATATAGAGGCTAGGTTGCGCCATAGAGGGGAGACAAACACTCCACTACAGGGCTAGCAGAAGGCCAAGAACACCACTCGAGCGCCCTCACGAGGTTCTCCACCATTGTACTAGTTCATCCACCACACCTCCTCGAGGGGCAATCCACCAAAGCAGGAGTAGGGTATTACGCTTCGCAGCGGCCCGAACCTGGGTAAATCACCGTGTGCATCTTCTTCCTCGTCCTCGCACGAGTTCGCCGTAGTAACCATCGAGTAGCGAGCTAGGTAGGGCGAGGCTGCAGGGGATCTTCGCACACGCCCCTGTGTTCGAACCTTGAGGGTTTTGCGGAGCCCAAAATCCGACAACATCCGGCTCGACCAGTCGGTAGCGGCCTCTAGCAAAGCGTGCCGACTCCAAGTATCTGATGAAGCTGGTTAGGCGAACCTGTACTTCACACTTCTGTTCCCTTTTCCACACGATATATGTTGTCGTGCTCAAGGCGACAGTGTCATCCTTGTTGCAGCACGACCTCTTTCTCGTTCCGGTGGATCCGACCAACACATCGGATTATGTCATAATCCTCATTGCATGGCCATGCTTATCCAGGTCGGATCACCCGAGGGGCCCAGAGTATATCTCTCATCATCGGAAGGGCAAATCCCATCTTGCTCGACCACGTCTCGCAGCATGGGTCTGGACAAGCCCGAAACCTACCTTTATAACTACCCTGTCATGGAGTAGCGTTTGGTCGGCCCAAAGCAAGTCTGTCACCATCCCGAGTACATGCGCCAGCTCAGGTCTTAGGACACAGAACGTATGTTGTACTAGAGAATCACAGATGACCTATCACTGCGTCTCATAGTTGGGTCTGTCCAACTCGGACCTTATCTCGACTCGGATCCGACTACGTCGAATCCGACCAGATATTTCTGAGTCCATATTATCCGACTAGCATCCAATGCTACATGGTCGGCGAGACCAAACCATCCACCGTGTCATATGCTAGTCTAACTGGTTGTGCGTCCACACAGCCCTTTCGACTAGGGACCATTTAGGACAGTCATTATACAATGCATAGTCTCACAAACAAGTCACGTACTTGTTAATACACATCATTGATAATGTTCAAGGACTATCTTTATTCATAAACACATAGGAAATATCATCATACATGATTGCCTCTAGGGCATATCTCCAACAGAGCCTCCACCAATTGTGCCTCCGGGTCAAGGATAGCTATGTCCTCCTCAGATGGCAGCTTGATTGAAGGATTATGTAGGACATCGAAGAAAACATTGGGGGAACCAGCTTCCTCTGTGAGCCGAGTCGGGACAGGGCGTCGGCCGCCTCGTTGAGCCGGCGATCTATATGATCGACCTGGTAGCCTTGAAAAGGACCCGCCACATTAGAGACCGCCCGCCGGTAAGCCGCCATCAGGGGGTCCTTAGAGTCCCAAGTCCTTGAAACTTGTTGAGCCACCAAATCTGAGTCACCCAAACACCTGACCCGGCTCAGATTCATCTCCTTAGCTATTCAGAGCCCATGTAGGAGGGCCTCGTATTCAGCTGCATTGTTAGTACAAAGGAACATGAGCCGTAGAACATAACAAAAGTTATCACCTCGTGAAGAAGACAATATAACTCCAGCCCCTGAGCCCTCCAACTGTCTAGATCCATCAAAGTGTATACTCCAGTAGGTGTTATCTGGCCTATCCTCTGGAATCTGCAACTCTGTCCAGTCATTGATGAAATCTACCAGTGCTTGGGACTTGATGGCGGTTCGGGGCACATACTTTAGATGGTGATCGCCAAGTTCAATCGCCCACTTAGCAATCCGTCTAGTGGCCTCCCGGTTTTGCATGATATCACCAAGGGGTGCCGAACTGACCACCGTGATTGGATGCTCCTGGAAATAGTGCTTCAGCTTCCGACTCGCCATCAAAATTCGGAAGACTGGCTTTTGCCAATGCGGGTACCGCTGCTTGGACAAAGTTAAAACTTCACTAACGAAGTAAACTGGGTGCCGAACCGGATATTCCTTCCCTTCCTCTTTCCGCTCAACAACAACTGCTACACTCACCACTTTGGAATTGGCGGCAATGTACATGAGCATCGGCTCTTTGTCAGCAGGGGCGGCTAAGACGGGCGGATTAACAAGCTGTTTCTTGAGTGCTTCAAAGGCCTCATTAGCGGCGTCAGTCCACTTAAAGTCGCCTGTCATCTTCAGCACTTGATAAAAAGGGATAGATTTTTCCCCCAGGCGACTTATGAAGTGGCTTAAAGCAGCGATGCGACCCGCCAGGCGTTGAACCTGGTTTATATTTGCCGGCTCAACCAGCAAAGTTACTGCCTTAATCTTGTTCGGGTTAGCTTCGATGCCTCGCTCAGAAACCAAGAAACCCAAAAGTTTGCCTACGGGAACACCAAAAACACACTTTGCTGGGTTAAGTTTCATCTGGTACACTCGAAGATTACCAAACATCTCCTTGATGTCCTCCAAGAGCATCTCCTTCTTCTGAGATTTCACCACGATGTCATCAACATAGGCGTGAACATTGCGCCCAATCTGCGGCTGAATGCAATTCTGGATGCAGCATTGATTAGTCGCCCATGCGCTTTTAAGCGCAAAGGGCATAGAGACATAGCAGAAAGCACCAAAGGGAGTGATGAAAGCCGTCTTTTCTTGATCCTCAACAACCATCTTGATCTGGTGATGGCCGGAGTATGCATCCAGGAAGCACATGCGCTCACAACCCGCAGTAGAGTCAATAACCTGATCGATACGCGGGAGAGCAAAAGCATCCTTTGTACAAGCCTTATTGAGATTTGTGTAGTCTAGACACATGCGCCAGGTGCCATTCTTTTTCAGAACAACCACCAGGTTAGCCAACCACTCGGGGTGAAAAAACTCCACGATAAACCCGGCAGCTAGGAGCCGAGCCACCTCTTCTCCAATTGCCTTGCGTCTCTCTTCATTAAAACGACAAAGGTATTGGCGTACTGGTTTCATCTTTGGGTCTACGTTAAGATGGTGCTCAGCGAGTTTTCTCGGAACTCCAGGCATGTCAGACGGTTTCCATGCAAAGATGTCCTGATTCTCACGGATAAACTCGATGAGCGTGCTTTCCTATTTGGGATCCAAGCCAGTCCCTATAGTGAACTGCTTGGACGAATCGCGTGGCGTGAAATCTATCTTCTTAGTATCTTCAGCTGGCTTAAACTTGAGCGGAGGCTCCGACTTTGTGTTGGGCTTCTTGAGGGGGCTCATATCAGCCGGGTCAACATTGGCGGTATAGAACTTCAATTCCTCTGCTGCGCAAGCCGACTCGGCATAAGCCGCGTCTCCTTCTTCGCACTCCTGGGCTATCTTTCGGCTTCCGTCCACAGTAATCGTGCCCTTCGGTCCAGGCATCTTGAGCTTGAGATAGATATAACAAGGTCGGGCCATGAAACGAGCATAAGCCGGTCGCCCAAAGAGGGCGTGATAGGGTCTCTTTATCTTGACTACCTCAAACATCAGAGGCTCGCATCTATAATTGTGCTCATTACCGAAGGCAACATTGAGTTTGATCCGCCCGATCGGATAAGCCGATTTTCCAGGAACAATCCCGCGAAACACCGTCGTTGAAGGAAGCAGCGTGCTCTCAGGCAGGTTCATCCGGCGAAAAATTTCGTAGTATAAGATGTTTATGCTACTGCCACCATCCATAAGGACCTTGGACAAAGTGTAACAGCCGACTTGAGGTGCCACCACCAAAGCTAACCCGCCAGGGTTGTTAACCCGGGGGGAATGGTCCTCCCTACTCCAAGTAATCGGGTGTTCGGACCAGTTGAGATACCTGGGCACTGCCGGCTCAGCCATGTTGATAGCCCTGCTCTTGACCTTACTGTCTCGCTTGCAAGTATTAGTGGTGAAGACATGATACTGGCCGCGATTCAGCTGCTTAGGTTTGCTTTGGAAAGCCTGGTTACTGTGCTGCTGCCGAAATTCAGCTCCTGAGTCGCCCCGTGGCAGACCTGATCCGCCCGATGCTCCAGCCGCGGATGGGGTTTGGGCCATCGTGATTCCTGTTGTAGAAATAGCAACTGGACGAGGCGACTCACGAATCTTACCGAGGATCTTGGTCTCGTCACGCCGGCCGGGTAGAGGTTGGCCGGGTTGGGCGCGCCAAGCCGGCTCGACGAGGTTGGTGCAGATGTCCGACTCGGGCACCGACGCGCCGATCTGGCCGACGAAGATGTGGATCTTGCCAAAGGGGAACCGGTACCCGTACTCAATTGAGTCGGCCTCGGGGCCCCATCCTGAATCGTCGATGTAGATCTTGCTCCGGCGACTCTTGGTCATGCGACCCGCCACGTAACTCCCGAAGCCCGGAAGGGCTCCCTTTGAGAACTCAACTCCACCGGGCGAGAGCCCCACGGTGGGCGCCAAGCGTCGTGGTTTTGTCATGGTAGATGTCCTCGTGCAAGGACTTAGGTGTGAGGCCATCGCCGCTAGGTGGCGACTCAAAGGGGTTAAACGGGGACAGGAGGCGAATTTACCCAGGTTCGGCCCCTCCGACGGAGGTAATAGCCTACGTCCTTCTTTGTGTCTATATTGATGATGATCTCGATTACAAGGGTGCAGAATTGCTAACCTAGCTTTCGAGGGTGTCTAACTTAAGTCTTTCGGCCCTAGGGGCTTGCCTTTATATACAGGTCAAGACCCTAGGGTTCACAACAAAGTCCAAGTCATATTACAACTCGTAACCTTTCACGTCTCTAACACGCCTTGCCTTTTGAGTAGGGAATCCTCCGGCGTCTTCTGTCTTGTGGGCCATGAGTCGCTGTCTCCATATGCTTGGGCCGCCCAGTGGTTTACTTAGTAACCGGCTTACTTGTTTCTCCTTCGCTATACGGCCCATCTTGAACATAGTTCCAGAGCCGCCATTATACTGACCCGGCCCAGTAGGGCGGGTCATACCGTGGGGTTATATCCCCGACACCTAGGGTTTAGACCACAAACATACAATCTCGAGGTAGATCAACTCTGTACTCGCTACACCAATAATACAACAAGAGCAGGACGTGGGGTTTTACCTCCATAGAGAGGGCCTGAACCTGGGTAAATACCACGTGCTCCTTGTCTCTTGTTACCCATCGATCCGATCTCATAGCTCGGGCCCCCTACCCAAGGTCTGCCGCTTTTGACATCGACATTTGTGCTTTCATTGAGAGCTCGCTATGTGATCACCAGGATGTATGGCTTGCCTGAAATGTGATAGAAGCATCGGCTGTGGTGACATCTTCATCCCGGGGTAACTCTTCACTTTCGGCAGTGTGGTAGTGCACGCCGACCCTACCGCCGTCTGGGCCGCATCGAGACCTTTGCCTCGAACCAGGTCATCATGCTTGGAAGCCTGGAGTACTTTCTGACACCCGAGGTGATCTAGTTCTATCAGAACAGATCGGGATCCAATCTTAAGGTCCCTTGGGTGTAGATGCTTCGGAACAAGTTCTCGACCTGATCTTTAGATCCGATCCTCCGACGGAGCCGACCCCAAAGATGGATCTAGGAGCGGTCATGTTCGACCTTACTCATGTCTCCTCGGATGATAGCCCGAAGCCGAACTCACCTTCGGATCTAACGGCAGTCTCAGAGGAAGCCTCTCTGGTCATCGAACTGGAGCCGGCCCAGAAAGGCCCAGAGAACGTACATGCGTAAAGCGTCCCAAACAGTCCTTTTCATATCAGCTCGGCTTACCACCAGGCCCTCGATGAGGAGGAGCTCTTGCAGATAAACGAGGTACTGGACCGAATCCAGAACCTGGCGATCTCATTCGCGGTCTACGATCAAATCATATGTAAAGCCGACGATCAGGAAATTTTCATCCCACCCGCTACCCACCTAGTCGTCACGGTCGAGGATCTGACCGATGCATTTGACTACGGATCTGACGAGACCATCGACATGGATGAAGATGACCACGGCGATTCCAGATCAAGCTCGTCCGCCTCCATTCCCCGAACAGGGAAGTGGGCCGCAACATCCACTTACGACGTTTACATGGTCGACACTCCTAAACAAGATCTCGATGAGAAGCCTAAGGGAACTTCCAAGCGTCGTCATCCCAAGAGAAACCCAAAGGGCAACAGCGGAAGCAAAAATACAACCGACACCACAGAACCCTTGACGTGGGCGAGAACGGACAGGCCGAGCCCTCACAGCAAAACGGGCCTATGGGTATGATACGTCTCCAACGTATCTATAATTTTTGCTTGTTCCATTCTGTTATATTATCATTCTTGGATGTTTTACAATCATTTTACTACAACTTTATATTATTTTTGGGACTAACCTATTAACCTAGAGCCCAGTGCCAGTTCCTGTTTTTTCCGTGTTTTTGAGTTTTACAGAAAAGGAATATCAAACGGAGTCCAAACGGAATAAAAATTTACGGTGATTGTTTATGGACCAGAAGAGACCCACGGGGCATCGGAGTTGGGACAGAAGAGCCATGAGGAGATCACAAGCCACAAGGGCGCCCCCCCCCCTAGGGCACGCCCCCTGGCTTGTGACTCCCTCGTGGCCCCCCAGGACTTGTTTCCGCCGCCATAAATTCCTATAAATATAGAAACCTACGAAAATAAACCTAGATCGGGAGTTCCGCTGCCGCAAGCCTCCAGAGCCACGAAAAACCAATCGGGAGCCCGTTCCGGCACCCTGTCGGAGGGGGAAACCATCACCAGAGGCCATCTTCATCATCCCGACGCTCTCCATGACGAGGAGGGAGTAGTTCACCCTCGGGGCTGAGGGTATGTACCAGTAGCTATGTGTTTGATCTCTCTCTCGTGTTCTTGAGATGGCACGATCTTGATGTACCGTGAGCTTTATTAATATAGATGAATCATATGGAGTGTTTCCCCTCTCTATCTAGTTGTGATGAATTGAGTTTTCCCTTTGAAGTTTACTTATCGGATTGAATATTTAAGGATTTGAGAACACTTGACGTATGTCTTGCGATGGGATATCTGTGGTGACAATGGGATGTTCTATTGATCCACTTGATGTATGTTTTGGTGATTAACTTGTGGGTTCCGTGACCATGGGAATCTATGCATAGGGGTTGGCACACGTTTTCGTCTTGACTCTCCGGTAGAAACTTTGGGGCACTCTTTGAAGTTCTTTGTGTTGGATTGAATAGATGAATCTGAAATTATGTGATGCATATCGTATAATCAAACCCACGGGTACTCGAGGTGACATTGGGGTATCTAGGTGACATTAGGGTTTTGGTTGATGTGTATCTTAAGGTGTTATTTTAGTATGAACTCTAGGTCTGTTCGTGACACTTATAGGGATAGCTCATAAGAGATATCGGAAAAGATAACTTTGAGGTGGTTTCGTACCCTACAATAATTTCTTCGTTTGTTCTCCGCTATTTGTGACTTTGGAGTGAACTCTTTGTCGCACATGAGGGATTTATATATGATTCAACTATGGTAGTATTGTTGAGAGAACTTGAACTAATGAAAGTATGAACCCTAGGCCTTGTTTCCAAGCATTGCAATACCGTTTTTGCTCACTTTTGTTACTTAGTTACCTTGCTGTTTTTATATTTTCAGATTACAAAAACCTATATCTACCATCCATATTACACTTGTATCACCATCTCTTCGCCGAACTAGTGCACCTATACAATTTACCATTGTATTGGGTGTGTTGGGGACACAAGAGACTCTTTGTTATTTGGTTGCAGGGTTGTTTGAGAGAGACCATCTTCATCCTACGCCTCCCACGGATTGATAAACCTTAGGTAATCCACTTGAGGGAAATTTGCTACTGTCCTACAAAACTCTGTGCTTGGAGGCCCAACACGAGTCTACAAGAAGAAGGTTGCGTAGTAGACATCAAGCTCTTTTCTGGCGCCGTTGCCGGGGAGGTGAGTGCTTGAAGGTATATCTTTAGATCTTGCAATTGAATCTTTTAGTTTCTTTTTTTATCACTAGTTTAGTCTATAAAAGAAAATTAAAAAAAATGAAATTGAGGTTGCCTCATATGCTTCATCTTTTTAATGTCTTTCGTGAAAATGATGGAAAGGACAATGGTGCTCAAGTATTAGAAGAAGAAGTTATTAAAATGTTTGGCACTAAATCTTTGAGTGATGAGCATGATTGCAATGTTGTTAGTATGAATTCTTTGAATATCCATAGTACTAATGATGATTGCACTAGTCATGATAAAAAGATTTCTTATAAGCATGTCAATTTTTGTCGAGTGCATAGAGTTTGTGAAGACATGCCTAGAAGGGAAGATACATTTTTTAAGAGGCATAAGTATTTAGAAACTAAATGGTTACAAGAGAGGCTATATGTTTGTGCTGAAAGACTTAATATTTCTCGCCGTCCTTGTGAACTTTGCAATGAAAGTGGTCATTTTAATTTCCAATGTGAATTATTTCATGATCAAATTGTGTCCAAAAATTGTGACAACCTCATTACCCTTGAGCATCATAATGAACTTAGTCTATTTTTGGGGTATGAAGAAATGAAACATAAAACTAAGGATGTTCCAGCTTGGGTTCTCATGAAAATGATTGATTTTGATCTCAATGAAATCTATATGTATTGCGTGGTAAATTGCATTGAGAATCCTTATATTGCCAATTACTTAAAGACAAGGAAACAAATAGAGGATGAAGAGAATACTAATGAAGGGGAAGAGGTTTCCCAATATCCTCCTATTTTTTCTTATGATGAATCAGGTAACGAGGAGGAGCTTCATATTCAACCAATCTCTTCACAAAGAAGTTTGGAGGAATTAAATAAACCCACAGATAATGTGGTGAAGAAGAAGAAAAGAAGGAAAAGTAAAGCTAAAGAGGTATCTCTCCCAAATAATGACACCTCTTATAATCTTGAATATCTTTTTGGCACCAACTTAGAAAATTGTGATGATAACAATTGTTATACGATTGGTGCTATTCATACTATTAATGATGAGAGTGATTATGCCTATGTTTTGCAAAGCCACAAGTTTGGGGATGCTATGTTTGATGAGAATGACATGTTTGAGAATTTATTTGCTGCAATTAATGTTTGTCCCAAGCTTGGGGATGCTATGTTTAATGAAGATGATGTTTTTAGTCCCCCAAGTTTTGATGTGCAAATTTATTATGATGATAGCATACCCCCTATTTATGATGATTGCAATATTTATGAAAGTGGGTTTGGAAGAGTGTCAACTTTAGATAATAATTATCCCACTATTTTGGAGGGTGTTGAATCTTATTATAATGATAAAAGTGGATTTGGAGAGGTCACGACTTTATCTATTAATGATTCCACTATTTCGGAAGAGGTTTCAATTGACTATGATGAGAACAAAGTTGCTACTTATGATGATTATTGTGATGATACTTATGTTATAAAGAGTAGTGATAATTATTGTCATAATTTTGAATATCCTTTTACTGAACATTACTCTTTTAATGTGGAAACAATTTTTAGAATCCGAGCTTCATATGATACTCCCACCATTAGTCATGAGAAGAAAATTGCTTATGTGGAGAGTGACAAATTTTCTATGCTTGTGGATCATGAAGAGAATGCTTTATGTGATAGTTATATTGTGAAATTCCTTCTTGATGCTACTGAAAAATATTATGAAGGAGGAGTATATGCTTGTAGGAATTGCAACAATATCAAGTTTCCTCTCTATGCGTTCAAAGTTTTGAAGTTATGCTTGTTTTGCCTTCCTATGCTAGTTGATTCTTGCTCCCATAAATTGTCTGCTCACAAAATCCCTATACATAGGAAGTGGGTTAGACTTAAATGTTCTTGTCATGAGATTCATGATGCTCTTTTGCATGTTATAATTATTATTCCTATGTGAGCATCATTGAAATCATCATGCCTAGCTAAAAGGCTTTAAAGAAAAGCGCTTGTTGGGAGACAACCCAATATTTATCCTTACTGTTTTAGTGTGTTCACATGATTTAGCTACTGTATAATCATGTTTTATACCTTTTCTTTCAATAAAGTGCCAAGTAAAGCCTTTGGGATAGTGTGGATGATAGTTGACTTGATTCTGTGCAAAAACAGAAACTTTTTCTCTCAGTCCAGGAATTTTATAAATTCACTAGAACGTTATTTTGATCTGAAATTTTTACACATGATTGATATACAAATTTCCCAGGTTTTCCTAATTTTTCAGAATTTTTAGAGACAGGGAAGTATAGTTACACTGCAGATCTTCACAGACTGTTCTGTTTTTGACAGATTCTGTTTTGCATGCTTAGTTTACTTGTTTTAGTGTTTCTATAGCTTATATTGAGTGATATAAATTATGGGAATGATAGAATACAGTAGGTATGATGTGAGAACAATCATGAATCTTGTCTTGACAGTACCTAAGTGAATGATCTATCTTTATTATACTAACCCTTCTCACGAAGTTCCTTTAAGTTTTGTGTGATTGAAGTTTTCAAGTTTTGGGTGAGACACCGATATGAGGAGAATAAGGAGTGACAAGAACCTAAGCTTGGGGATTCCCAAGGCACCCCCAAGGTAATATCCAAGGAATACTCAAGCGCCTAAGCTTGGGGATGCCCCGGAAGGCATCCCTCTTTCATCTTCAACACTATCGGTATATCTTACTTGGAGCTATATTTTTATTCGTCACATAATATGAGTTTTGCTTGGAGTGTCATATTATTTTGTTGTTCTCTGTTAGGTGTTATTTATAATCTTGTTTTTCAATAAAAATTTCCAAGAATTGCCTTAGGATGCTTGCATTGCATGTTTTGATGAGTGTTGTGTAAAAACAGAAACTTTGGCTGTAGTGTTTGAATTTTCATATTTTACTGGAACGTGGAAAGTTTCTGAAATTTTTACACAGTGCTGTCATATAAATTTTATAGCATATCCTAAATTTTCATAATTTTTTGAGTTACAGAAGTACACTGTTTTCATAAATTGCTACAGACTGTTCTGATTAGACAGATTGCTGTCATAGTTTTGTTATCTACTTATCCTATAGTATCCATAGCCTATATTGGTAGATATAAATTGTGGAAATGATAGTATACTGTACCTAATGTTTGAAAATTATTATGCAACTTGCCTTGGCAGTACATAAAGTGTTAATTTATTCTTATGTGTACTAACCTATCTCACGAGTTCTTTTCGAGTTTTGTGTGGATGAAGTTTTTGATAATAGGTGAAGCCGGGATATGAGAGGATTGAACGAGATACAAAAGCTCAAGCTTGGGGATGCCCAAGGCACAACAAGTAAATATTTCAAGAAGTCTCAAGCATCTAAGCTTGGGGATGCTACGCATCCCACCTCTCTTCATCAACAATTATCGGTTAGCCTATGTTGAGCCTAAATTTTTATTCGTTCACATGATGCATGCTATTCTTGGAGTGCTATTTTTATTTTGCTTGCTGTTGAATAAAATATTCAGATCTGAAAATATTTATTGAGGGAGAGAGAGTCCTCACATAGCTCCTTAATTGTTTGACTACTCATTGATCTTCACTTATATCTTTTGTGAGTAGCTTGTCATTTCCTCTCATGCTTCACTTATATCTTTTTGGGAGATGAAATTTTTATGCTCTTGTACTTCACTTAAATTTGTTTGAGCTTGCCAAAAGGCAATTGCAATATATGAAACTAGTCCCAAAATGATAGATATCCAAGGAGGATATAATAAAAACTTTCATGAAGATCATTGGACAAATTAAACTTGATTCCTTGTAATAGTTTTGAAACATGATGATAGTAATATGTGAGTCATGTTAATAAGTAATTATGCTTAGTAGGAATATTGGTGTTAAGGTTTGTGATTCCCTATGCATGCACGAAAGTCAATAGTTATGCAATGAAGTTACATCCTACTTGTGGTGCATTATTCGGTGTTAGTTATGACTCAATGCTCACTTATGAGATTTTTCGTTCCTCGGTTTGGTTGCTTCCCAATCTATTTGCTAGCCTTCATTTGTACTAAATTGAAATACTACTTGTGCATCCAAAATCCTTAAACCAAGTTTTGCCTTATGAGTCCACCATACCTACCTATATGCGGTATTTCCATGCCGTTCCAAGCAAATTTGTATGTGCCATCTCTAAATTTTCAAAATAAATTTTCTCTTTTGTGTGCCCGTACCGCTCATGAAACGGTGGGGAGTATCCAATATTTTTCTATGCTAGGTGTGTTATTCTCACGATATGTGTTGATTCACTATCATTCACGAGAAAGTGGCTGGTATTCGGGATGCCCAGTTCCATGCTCAAAAATCAAATCAAAATATAATGAAACAAAACTCCCCCAGGATTGTTGTTTGTATGGACGGTACCCGTGGATTCGGCTCGCCGTGGAGTGTGATTGATTGGTGGAGGGGGAGTAAAAACTTTACCATTCTGTTTGGGAACCGCCAATGATGTATCTAGCATGGAAAGTATTGTGAGCTACTTTGTCGTTTTCGTTGACAGGAAAAGCATGCCACTCAAAATATTTTTCTCTCTCAATTTAAACCTTGAGCTCTGGCACCTCTAGAAATCCCTACTTCCCTCTGCGAAGGGCCTATCTATTTACTTTATGAAATTTTTATTTTTGCTTTGAGTCTCCATCTTCTCTTATAAGCACCAACTAGGGGGCACTATGATCGTACTTGAGCATTGAGCATAGCTAATATTTGAGTGTGTTTCATGAATGGATCAATGATTGAGCATGATGGGCTAGGGATAACTTTCTTTAGTGTTGATATTTTGAAAGACATGGTTGCTTGTTGACATGCTTGAGTATTTCAGTCATTATGTTAAAACTAGACTATTGCTTTGAACCTTTTACAAGTCCAAATGTCCATGCTATACACAGAAGAAAAGAATATGATGAACATGTTAGGCAGCATTCCACATCAAAAATTCTGTTTTTATCATTTACCTACTCGAGGACGAGCAGGAATTAAGCTTGGGGATGCTGATACGTCTCCAACGTATCTATAATTTTTGCTTGTTCCATGCTGTTATATTATCATTCTTGGATGTTTTACAATCATTTTACTACTACTTTATATTATTTTTGGGACTAACCTATTAACCTAGAGCCCAGTGCCAGTTCCTGTTTTTTCCGTGTTTTTGAGTTTTACAGAAAAGGAATATCAAACGGCGTCCAAACGGAATAAAAATTTACGGTGATTTTTTATGGACCAGAAGAGACCCACGGGGCATCGGAGTTGGGCCAGAAGAGCCACGAGGAGATCACAAGCCACAGGGGCACCCCCCCCTAGGGCGCGCCCCCTGGCTTGTGACTCCGTCGTGGCCCCCCAGGACTTGTTTCCGTCGCCATAAATTCCTATAAATATAGAAACCTCCGAAAATAAACCTAGATCGGGAGTTCCGCCGCCGCAAGCCTCCAGAGCCATGAAAAACCAATCGGGAGCGCGTTCCGACACCCTGCCGGAGGGGGAAACCATCACCGGAGGCCATCTTCATCATCCCGATGCTCTCCATGACGAGGAGGGAGTAGTTCACCCTCGGGGCTGAGGGTATGTACCAGTAGCTATGTGTTTGATCTCTCTCTCGTGTTCTTGAGATGGCACGATCTTGATGTACCGCAAGCTTTATTAATATAGATGAATCATATGGAGTGTTTCCCCTCTCTATCTAGTTGTGATGAATTGAGTTTTCCCTTTGAAGTTTACTTATCGGATTGAATCTTTAAGGATTTGAGAACACTTGATGTATGTCTTGCGATGGGATATCTGTGGTGACAATGGGATGTTCTATTGATCCACTTGATGTATGAGTTGGTGATCAACTTGCGGGTTCCGTGACCATGGGAATCTATGCATAGGGGTTGGCACACATTTTCGTCTTGACTCTCCGGTAGAAACTTTGGGGCACTCTCTGAAGTTCTTTGTGTTGGATTGAATAGATGAATCTGAAATTATGTGATGCATATCGTATAATCAAACCCACGGGTACTCGAGGTGACATTGGGGTATCTAGGTGACATTAGGGTTTTGGTTGATGTGTATCTTAATGTGTTATTTTAGTACGAACTCTAGGGCTGTTCGTGACACTTATAGGGATAGCTCATAAGATTGATCGGAAAAGATAACTTTGAGGTGGTTTCGTACCCTACAATAATTTCTTCGTTTGTTCTCCGCTATTTGTGACTTTGGAGTGAACTCTTTGTCGCACATGAGGGATTTATATATGATTCAACTATGTTAGTATTGTTGAGAGAACTTGCACTAGTGAAAGTATGAACCCTAGGCCTTGTTTCCAAGCATTGCAATACCGTTTTTGCTCACTTTTGTTACTTAGTTACCTTGCTGTTTTTATATTTTCAGATTACAAAAACCTATATCTACCATCCATATTACACTTGTATCACCATCTCTTCGCCGAACTAGTGCTCCTATACAATTTACCATTGTATTGGGTGTGTTGGGGACACAAGAGACTCTTTGTTATTTGGTTGCAGGGTTGTTTGAGAGAGACCATCTTCATCCTACGCCTCCCACGGATTGATAAACCTTAGGTCATCCACTTGAGGGAAATTTGCTACTATCCTACAAAACTCTGCGCTTGGAGGCCCAACACTAGTCTACAAGAAGAAGGTTGCGTAGATAGAGAGGGGAAAACTCCACATGATTCATCTATATTAATAAAGCTCGCGGTACATCAAGATCGTCTCATCTCAAGAACACGAGAGAGAGAGAGAGAGAGAGATCAAACACATAGCTACTGGTACATACCCTTAGCCCCGAGGGTGAACTACTCCCTCCTCGTCATGGAGACCGCCGGGATGATGAAGATGGCCTCCGGTGATGGTTTCCCCCTCCGTCAGGGTGCCGGAACGGGCTCCCGATTGGTTTTTCGTGGCTACAGAGGCTTGCGGCGGCGGAACTCCCGATCTAGGTTTCTTTCTGGGGGTTATGGGATTTATAGGAGTACTTGGCGTTGGAATCAAGTCAGGGGGACTCCCGAGGGGCCCACAAGCCAGGGGGTGCGCCCTAGGGGGGCGCGCCCCCTAGGCTTGTGGCTGCCTCGGGACTCCTCTCGGGTATCTTTTTTCTCCAATATTTTTTATATTTTCCAAAAATATTCTCCGTAAATTTTCAGCCGATTCCGAGAACTTTTATTTCTACACAAAAAACGACACCATGGTAGTTCTGCTGAACACAGCGTCAGTCCGGGTTAGTTCTAATAAAATCATACCAAAATCATATAAAATTATTGTAAACATGGCATGAGTACTTCATAAATTATAGATACGTTGGAGACGTATCAGCATCCCCAAGCTTAATTCCTGCTCGTCCTCGAGTAGGTAAATGATAAAAGAAATAATTTATAAGTGTGAATGCTCGCAAGTGCACAAGTTTGATCAATGATAATTCCAATCACTTTTTCTAGCATCAATATAAACCATAAACAGTAGCTCATCTCATAAAACTTCTCATGATCAAGTAACAAGCTATTCACATGTTAAAGTATAGACCAGAAAGTTTCTTGAAAACTAACAAACCATATTCCTAGTCATCAAACAATTGCAATTCATCTTATTTTCAGGAAGGGTCTATGTAAGAGCTTTGATTTAGCAAATTCCACATACTCAACTATCATATAGTCTTCCATGATTATTGACACTCAAAGCATATTTTTAGAACAAATAGCATCCATCGAACACAGAGAAAGATAGGGGCTTAATGTTTTCCCTCCCAACTTATTTATCATATAGATAATTGTCAACAATAATAATTCATGATCAAATATATTTGTTTGGATATATATGTCTAGATCATTCCCCAACACATGATGCTTGCCAAGAGAAAAAGGCGAAATATAGGAAGTGGTGAAGATCACCATGACTCTTGCATAAAGGTAAGTACTAGAAAGTAAAAGATAGGCCCTTCGCAGAGGGAAGCAGAGGTTGTCATGCGCTTTTTGTTTTTGGATGTGCACACCCTTAATGCAAAGGAATGTCACGTTGTATTGCCCTTTGTGATAGCAACCTTTATTATGCAGTCCGTCGCTTTTATTTCTTTACCATCACAAGTTCGTACAACGCTTATTTTCCCATACAATAAAAGATCATACATATTTAGGAGCAATTTTTATTGCTTTTTGCACCGGTGACAACTTACTTGAAGGATCTTACTCAATCCATAGGTAGGTATAGTGGACTCTCATGGCAAAACTGGTTTAAGGGTGTTTGGATGCACAAGTAGTATTTCTACTTGGTGCGGAAGTTTTGGCTAGTATGAGGTGGAAGCAAGCACCACATGTTGGAGGATCCATAACAATATAACTTCTATACAAATATACCCAAACATAACTCATTAAGTTGTCTTCCTTGTCAAATTTTAACTAATTTGCTCGAGTTTGAAAATAATTAATGAGCTCACAATCATAGAAGATGTCCAAGATAGTATATTTATATGTGGAATCTCTCTTCCTTCAATATTCTTTCATGAATTGTTCAAGTGACCAATGCGGTGTTTGCTAACTTTCAATAAATTTTACCACCTATACTTATTATGTGTGAAGTCATTACTCCCCATGGGATAAGTATATGAAGCATATTTAATTTCAGATTTATGATATTCAATTCATTCAACCAATTACTCATAGGATATAAGTGAAGAACGAGAGTGAATGACAAACTACTCCAAAAAGATATAAGTGAAGATCAATGAGTAGTCAAAAATTTAAATAACTATGTGAAGACTCTCTCATCTAAGAATTTCAGATCTTAAGTACTTTATTCAAACAGCAAAACAAAATAAAATGGCATTCCAAGGATAGCACATATCATGTGGACGAATAAAACTTTAGGCTCAACATAGGCTAACCGATAATTGTTGATGAAGAAAGGTGGGATGCATAGCATCCCCAAGCTTAGATGCTTGAGACTTCTTGAAATATTTACTTGGGGTGCCTTGGGCATCCCCAAGATTTAGCTTTTGTATCTCGTTCAATCCTCTCATACCACGGTTTCACCTATTCTCAAAAACTTCATCCACACAAAACTCAAAAAGAACTCGTGAGATAGGTTAGTACACATAAGAACAAATCAACACTTGGGTACTGACAAGACAAGTTGCACAATAATTTCAATCATCATCTACTGTTTACTATCATTTCCACAATTTATATCTACCAATATAGGCTATGGAAACTATAGAATAAGTAGATAACAAAACTATGACCGCAATCTGTCCAAACAGAACAGTCTGTAGCAATTTATGAAAACAGTGTACTTCTGTAACTCAAAAAATTATGAAAATTTAGGAAATGCTAAATAATTTATATGACAACACTGTGTAAAAATTTCAGGAACTTTCCACGTTCCAGTAAAATATGAAAATTCAAACACTACAGTAAAAGTTTCTGTTTTTACACAGCACATATCAAAACATGCAATGCAAGCATCCTAATGCAATTCTTGGAACTTTTTTATTGAAAACAAGATTATAAATAACACCTAACATAAAATAACAAAATATAATGACGATCCAAGCAAAGCACATATTATGTGACGAATAAAAATATAGCTCTAAGTAAGATATACCGATAGTGTTGAAGACAAAAGAGGGGATGCCTTCCGGGGCATCCCCAAGCTTAGGTGCTTGAGTCTTCCTTGGATATTACCTTGGGGATGCCTTGGTCATCCCAAAGCTTAGGTTCTCATCACTCCTTATTCTCCTCATATCAGTGTCTCTCCCAAAACTTGAAAACTTCAATCACACAAAACTTAACGGAACTTCGTAAGATGGGTTAGTATAATAAAGATAGATCATTCACTTAGGTACTGTCAAGACAAGATTCATAATTGTTCCCACATGATACCTACTGTATTCTATCATTCCCATAATTTATACCACTAAATATAAGCTATGGAAACACTAAAACAAGCAAACTATGCATGCAAAACATAATCTGTCAAAAACAGAACAGTCTGTGAATATCTGTAGTGTAACCATACTTCCCTGTCTCTAAATTTTTTGAAACATTAGCACAACCTGAAGAATTTGTATATCAAGACTGTGTAAAAATTTCAGATCATTATCACGCTCCAGTAAAAAATGAATATTCCTGTACTTGAGTCAAAAGTTTCTGTTTTGGTTCAGCATCAATTCTACTCATCTTGTGAGTCATCCCAAAGCCTTTACTTGCCACTTTATTGAAATAAAAGATACGAAACATGATTACTAAAGTATATTAATCATGTGAACACACAAAAACAGAAAGGAAAAGTGTTGGGTTGTCTCCCAACAAGTGCTTTTCTTTAAAGCCTTTTAGCTAGGCATGATGATTTCAATGATGCTCACATAGGAATAGGAATTGAAACATGCAAGAGAGCATCATGAATCTCATGACAAGCACATTTAAGTCTAACCCACTTCCTATGCATAGGGATTTTGTGAAGAAACAATTTATGGGAACAAGAATCAACTAGCATAGGAAGGCAAAACAAGCATAACTTCAAAACTTTGAACACATAGAGAGGAAACTTGATATTATTGCAATTCCTACAAGCATATGTTCCTCCCTCATAATAATTTTCAGTAGCATCATGAAGGAATTTCACAACATAAATATCACATAAAGCATTATCTTCATGATCCACAAGCATAGAAAATTTGTCACTCTCCACATAAGCAATTTTCTTCTCATTCATAATAGTGGGAGCAAACTCAACAAAATAACTACCATGAGAAGCATAATCCAATTGAAAATTAGAATCATGATGACAAGTTTCATGGTTATCATTATTCTTTATAGCATACATGTCATCACAATAATCATCATAAATAGGAGGCATGCTTTCATCATAATAAATTTTCTCATCAAAACTTGGGGGACTAAAAATATCATCTTCATCAAACATAGCATCCCCAAGCTTGTGGCTTTGCATATCATTAGCATCATGGATATTCAGAGAATTCATACTAGCAATATTGCAATCATGCTCATCATTCAAGGAATTCTCATTAAGTATTTTCATAAATTCTTCCTCTACCAATTGAGCACAATTTTCCAAACCATCATTTTCACGAAAGACATTAAAAAGATGAACCAATTGATGCAACCTAAACTCCATTTTTTTGTAGTTTTCTTTTATAAAACCAAACTAGTGAAAAACAAGAAACTAAAAGATTCAATTGCAAGATCTAAAGATATACCTTCAAGCACTCACCTCCCCGGCAACAGCGCCAGAAAAGAGCTTGATGTCTACTATGCAACCTTCTTCTTGTAGACTCGTGTTGGGCCTCCAAGCGCAGAGTTTTGTAGGACAGTAGCAAATTTCCCTCAAGTGGATGACCTAAGGTTTATCAATCCGTGGGAGGCGTAGGATGAAGATGGTCTCTCTCAAACAACCCTGCAACCAAATAACAAAGAGTCTCTTGTGTCCCCAACACACCCAATACAATGGTAAATTGTATAGGTGCACTAGTTCGGCGAAGAGATGGTGATACAAGTGTAATATGGATGGTAGATATAGGTTTTTGTAATCTGAAAATATAAAGACAGCAAGGTAGCAAGTAACAAAAGTGAGCAAAAACGGTATTGCAATGCTTGAAAACAAGGCCTAGGGTTCATACTTTCACTAGTGCAAGTTCTCTCAACAATACTAACATAGTTGAATCATATGTAAATCCCTCACGTGCGACAAAGAGTTCACTCCAAAGTCACAAATAGCGGAGAACAAACGAAGAAATTATTGTAGGGTACGAAACCACCTCAAAGTTATCTTTTCCAATCAATCATATGAGCTATCCCTATAAGTGTCACGAACAGCCCTAGAATTCGTACTAAAATAACACCTTAAGATACACATCAACCAAAACCCTAATGTCACCTAGATACTCCAATGTCACCACGATTACCCATGTTCTTGATTATACGATATGCATCACACAATTTCAGATTCATCATGTTCAATCCAACACAAAGAACTTCAAAGAGTGCCCCGAAGTTTCTACCGGAGAGTCAAGACGAAAACGTGTGCCAACCCCTATGCATAGATTCCCAAGGTCACGGAACCCGCAAGTTGATTACCAAAACATACATCAAGTGGATCAATAGAATATCCCATTGTCACCACGGATATCCCATCGCAAGACATACATCAAGTGTTCTCAAATCCTTTAAAGACTCAATCCGATAAGAAAACTTCAAAGGGAAAACTCAATTCATCACAAGAAGATAGAGAGGGGAAAACTCCATACGATTCATCTATATTAATAAAGCTCGCGGTACATACACATCGTGTCATCTCAAGAACACGAGAGAGAGAGATCAAACACATAGCTACTCGTACATACCCTCAGCCCCGAGGGTGAACTACGCCCTCCTCGTCATGGAGACCGCCGGGATGATGAAGACGGCCTCCGGTGATGGTTTCCCCCTCCGACAGGGTGCCGGAACGGGCTCCCGATTGGTTTTTCGTGGCTACAGAGGCTTGCGGCGGCGGAACTCCCGATCTAGGTTTCTTTCTGGGGGTTACGGGATTTATAGGAGTACTTGGCGTTGGAATCAAGTCAGGGGGACTCCCGAGGGGCCCACAAGCCAGGGGGCGCGCCCCCTAGGCTTGTGGCTGCCTCGGGACTCCTCTCCGGTATCTTTTTGCTCCAGTATTTTTTATATTTTCCAAAAATATTCTTCGTAAATTTTCAGCCCATTCCGACAACTTTTATTTCTGCACAAAAAACGACACCATGGTAGTTCTGCTGAAAACAGCATCAGTCCGGGTTAGTTCTAATAAAATCATACCAAAATCATATAAAATTATTGTAAACATGGCATGAATACTTCATAAATTATAGATACGTTGGAGACGTATCACCCACCGTATTGATTTTCCTGCTTAAAGTTAATGACACCCCTCGATCCCCGCGCGTCGATAGGAGGCAAACGGTCAGTAGCCTTTTACAAAAATGCCCTCCGCAGGTCAAAGGAAGAACGCCCATTAAACAGGCAAGGCGTATCATGAGCAACGAATCCTATTCCTCATCTCTCAAGAAGCCAAAAGTCAGGGAGCCCAGAGACATGGCAAGTGCCCCTGGCTCCTCCTCACGCCCTCACGGGCCCCTCCCACGTGACTGGGCAAGCTGCTCGGTCTCTTGCCTCCAATTGAGCAGCCTTGAAATGCAAGGATACCTTCCTGCCTCTGATCTAGCGCCCAAACGCGTTGGATTAACTTCCGCGAACGAAGAGGCTTTTGTAGAGAACTTCCCTGTTCCACGCAAGGAAGAGAGGGTTTGCTTCGTGCCCTTCCTCTTACGAGGCTTCGGCTTCCCCATTCACCCCTTCTTGAGGGGGTTGCTAGAGTTCTACGGGATCCAGCTCCACCATCTTACACCCGGATCCATTCTGCATATCTCGGGCTTTGTTGCCCTCTGCGAGATGTTCCTAGGCTGCGAGGCCCACTTTGAATTGTGGAGAAAATATTTCTTCCTCATTTCCCGCTCCCAGGGAGGGACCATCTTAGAAGTCGATGGAGCCGAAGTATGGCGCATAGCCGGGACGGGATATCCCATGGGGACCCCAAAGAAGGATTCCGAGGAGTGGACCTTAGAGTGGTTTTATATCGAGGATGTCCCCTTATTCGATCCAGTTCGGAGGGGCCTTCCCAAATACTCAGATGCCCCTTTAAACAAAAGGTTTAACTGGCAACCGAAGAGCCCCTCCCAAGAGAAGAGCGCCAAAGTAAAGCGTCTAGCCGCTCAGGTGAGGCTATTAGCCCACAATAAGCTAACCATAATTGATGTGATGGCCGCTGCCATTAGTCGATGTGTCCAACCTCTTCAACAAAGGATGCACCCCTTATGGCGCTACAATGGGACAAACGATGCGACCCGTTACAAAAGGCAAGGGCCTGCCAACCAGGCAGCATTGGCAGCCATATTGGCCGATCTCTTTAAAGGAGAAAAGGAAGAGTTTGCCCGCCTGAGGACCCGGGACGGGTACTCGAGCCATAATCCCATTGAATGGGTAATTTCAGTTTTGTTTCCATAGTCCGGATGTTATGTCCGCCTTTGTTGATCAAATCTTTTATCTTTCCGAACAGAGCTGGAGGAGCTGGATCGAGTCCGTCAACTACCCTTCTCCTCAATCGGAGAATTACTCCCGCGACGATGACCCAGGATTCTACGATGATCCAGATACAGCGATCGATTTTGAGGACGGGGTTTTTTATCAGGAGAGCCTTGACCGCTCCAAAGTTGCCCTTTTAGCTGATCACACTAGGACGCTCCCTTCCTCCGTTGTAAGTAACAAGAAGGCCTCTCCCCGAAAAAGGCGCTCACCTCCCATCGTTCCGAGTACGCTGACTCCTACCCCCAAGGGTCGTCGCACCACGCGTCGGACACCGGCAAGAATGGTGCCGGCCCTGTCCATACCAAACAGCGGTAGAGTTCCCCAATGTGCGGCGGCCACGGGAGCTACCTCGACCGCGCCCCCGACCAAGAGGTAATATATTGAACCCATGGTTCGGTCATGGCTATAACTGCCGTACACACTTATAATACTTGTTGTGATGTGTAGGAGCCGTGTACAGCCACCTTCATCCAAGGACGTCAGAGAGGTGCCAGGTAGTAATCCTGGACCAAGGTCATCGGCAAGGGCCGGAGTAAATGCGGAAGTCCTTGCCGTAGACCAGCTTCCAGAGGATCTCGAGGAAGTCTCGGTTACAAATTCTGAAGTCGAAAGTGTGGTGAATCACCGACGATGGAAAGAGTCACTGCGTCACTCCGCGTTTTCTAAATAGGAGTTTAATGCCCTTAATTCGGTGGATGCATATCTTGGAGCTGTGCGAGCAGGACTCGAAGGAGCCGCTGACCTTATGTCGACCAGCCTGCAGGTGAGTGAATGGTTTTGCCAATCAAACACAAATCCTAACCTATTAGCCCCTGAGCCTTAATTTGGTCGGGAAGGCCGAATTAAGGGTCTAAATATTATGGTGACATGATGTAGGTCTCAAGGGAACAAAACAAAAAGCTATCCAAGGACCTTGAGTCAAACCGAACACAGTTAGCGGCTATGAAGGCCGAAATGGAGGAGGTTAAAAAGTTCACCAGGGAGGCACACAGTGAGTGAAAAAGGTTTAACATGCAAAATTGTTTGAGGCACCTTTTCTAATGAAAGATTGCCTTATAGAAGCCTAGTCCATTAGCGAACTGCAAAGAGATCAGGATGCGGCCAGAGAAGCTCAAAGGTACGCCGAATCGCAATACAAAGCTGGCCACCGGGTACTGACCCGGAGTAATGAGGAAAGGAACGAGCTCAAAGCGGAAAACCAAAGACATGCCGAAGAAATTGAGAGGTTAAAAACTCAACTGGCCCAAGCTCATGAGGAGAACCAAAGGTTGAAAGGCGGCATGTTCAGTGAGTGAAAGTTTATTTTGCAATTTCATTAAGGTGTACTTATTACTCCAATGTAAAAGACACGTCGCGTTTCTTGTTAGGTCTCCTAACCGGGCGCCCTGAGGAAGAGGTCAGCTCGTTCAGCAGGGAACCTGCTAAAGGAGATGTCGATCATGCATGGGCGAGCCCGAAAAGCTATGAAGACCATGGTCAAGGCACTATAGACGACCGAGACGCCTCCGGAAGGGATGGCCGAGCTGGCTGATCGGTTTAAAGGAGCTTGGCAGCACTTCGAGCTATGGAGGACATCGGCGTGTCGAGAAGGAGTGTGGGAAGCATGGGCGATGGTGAAGACTCACTTTACCAAACTCGACCCAGAGCATCTGGCCCGAGTCGGGCCGGTAGGGCCGGATGGTCGAGAGTTGCCACTACATTTGGTGTATGACCAAGTGATGCCCGTCGCTCGTATCTCGCAAGAAGACTGTGAGCTTGAGGCCATAATAGATGGTCTTGACAAGCAGCCAGGTGTTTGATTCTTTGTAGCTATGTACTTTACATCAAACATGCTCCATTCGTGTTGTAAACGTTGTCTTTAACCGGCCATCGGCTTCTACCTCCCGTGCCAGTGGTCGGGGGAGTGTTCCATACTATGTGACTTAAAAATCACTTCGGAGAACCAGGCAATCCGGCCATTTGGTGTGAACAGACAGAACGCGCACGAGGAGTTATGTTAAATTACTATTTAATGTAAGAAACATCTTCCGAAGAAAATAGTTCCTCCAGGGGTTCCTTTCTTCGGGTTGCCACGTTAACCATAGACGTTATAACCGAAAACCCATGGTATGCGGTGATGGTCACTTCGGGAAAATAACCCCGGGTTTTGGTGATGATCACCAACTATTTTCACTTCCTTCATGGCCGACCAATTGTCTTCTTAAGAACGCTAGCTTTCGGCTTCACCCGTCTCAGGTACGTACCCGGGTGACCCGGTCGTAACAATCACGGAGGTGCTCCCTTTACCCCCTAGCCGAACAATCGGGAACGTAGAGGGTAAGCATAGGAGCAAGGCAGCCCAGCTTGGCCAAATCTTAAGTGAAATTTGGTGCATATAGAGGCTTAAAAACTATACTGGAAGGATGCAGACATGACAGAGATGAATAGGTGCACAAAAATATATTGATCGGCTTCGTTAAGAAGCCCACAGGTGTAACCGGGTAGCACATTTGAAGATGTATGCCGAGGAAAACATAGCTCGGTTTAGCCGAACATAGCCTGGGAAGTGCTAGTAAATCCGAAAAAAGTAAAAAGGGAGGGGAAAAGTAAAGGAAAAGACTAGTAAGGGTGATGACACCAGTCTAGCCTTAGAAGCGTCGAAGACGAGCTGCGTTCCATGGGTTCGGTTTGAGACGATTGTTTAATGGGTTGCGGAGGCGATATGCTCCTCCTGTGAGTACTTCATCGATTATGAAAGGACCGTCCCACTTGAGAGAGAGTTTATTCTTCTTCTCCGGGAGGCGTAAAACAAGCTCGCCCACATTGTATGCCTTCGCACGAACTTCCCTGCTCTGGTAGCGCCGAGCCTGCTGTTGATAAAAGGTAGAGCGGGCCCGAGCTATATTGCGCTCTTCTTCTAGGGCGTCTAGGTCGTCCTGTCAATCCAGCTCGGCCTCCTTTTCTTCGTACATGCGCACTCTAGGCGCGTCATGGATGAGGTCACAGAGAAGGACTGCTTCTGCCCCGTACACCATGAAAAATGTCGTGTATCTCGTTGATCGGTTTGGGGTGGTGCGCAGGCCCCACAGTATAGAGTCGAGCTCCTCCACCCAATGGCAGTCAGATTCTTTTAACGAACAGACCAGACGTGGTTTGATACCACTCATAATAAGACCATTGGCCCGTTCAACTTGTCCATTGGTCTGTGGGTGATATACTGAGTCATAATCAAGCTTGATGCCTATGTTGGCGCACCAGTCCTTTACTTCCTGGGCCATGAAATTGGATCCATTGTCCGTTATTATACTGTGGGGAACGCCATAATGGTGCACAACGCCGGATATAAAGTCGATGACCGGTACGGACTTAGTTGAAGCTACTGGTTTCGCTTCAATCCACTTGGTGAATTTGTCGACCATGACCATTAGATATTTCTTTTTCTTGGTCCCCCCTTTAAGTGGTCCGACCATGTCTAGCCCCCAGACCGTGAAAGGCCAGATCATCGGTATCGTCCGAAGATCCGTTGGGGCATGTGGCTTTGATTTGCAAAGAGCTGACAGCCAACACAATGTTGGACCAGCGTCTGGGCGTCTGCGCAAGTAGTGGGCCAAAAGAATCCGGCTCGAAAGGCCTTGCTTACCAGGGCCCAAGCTGCTGCGTGGTGGCCGCCCATGCCCGCGTGAATCTCAGCCAAGAGATGCTTTCCTTCGTCTTTGGATATGCACTGTTGGAGGACTCCGGTGGTGCTTTTCTTGTATAGTTCACCCTCATGGACCTTGTAGGCCTTGGATCGCCGAATTATGCGTCTTGCCTCGGTCTGGTTATCGGGGAGTTCTTGGCGGAGAAGGTAGGCAAGGAAGGGCTCGGTCCATGGTGCGATTACCGCCATGACTTCATCAGCCGAAGGCGTTTCTTCAGGTGCCGAGCCGCCGATGGCTTCTTCATCTGGTTCGATGATAGGAGGGATTATCTGCTCCGGGCCATTGGCCCCAGCGTCCTTGTTCTCGTCCTGCCATACCACAGAAGGATTGAAGAGCCATTCCATAAAGGTGTTCTTAGGGACGGGGTCGTGCTTGGCGCCCATGCGGGAAAGGACGCCAGCAGCTTGATTATTGTCTCTGGAGACGTGGTGGAATTCCAGTCCTTTGAACCGTGTGGAAATTTTAAGTACGACATTTCTATATGCTACCATCTTTGGGTTCTTGGCGTCGAATTCGTCGTGATTTGAGAGATGGCGAGGTTAGAGTTTCCCCGTACCTCAAGCTGTTGTACTCCCATTGATGTTTCCATCCGTAGTCCATACAACAGAGCCTCGTATATGGCCGCATTATTGGAATCCATGTACATGATCTGCAATACGTACCGAATGGTATCGCCAGTGGGGGATGTAAGTATGACTCTAGCCCCCAGTCCAGCGAGCGTCTTGGATCCGTCGAAGTACATCGTCCAATAGGAGTATGTACTGTATTCCCTAGGGAGCTCGGCCTCCGTCCATTCGGCAAGAAAATCGGCAAACACCAGAGATTTAATATCTCGGCGTGGTTTGTACGTGATTTCGAAGGGGAGGAGCTCAATGGCCCATTTGGCTATGCGGCCGGTGGCATCCCTGTTGTTGATTATGTCATTCAGTGGTACTTCGGATGCCACTGTGACCGAACACTCTTGAAAGTAGTGTCGGAGTTTTCGGGATGCCATGAAAACTGTATAAGCTGTCTTCTGGTAATGCGGATACCTAGATTTGCACAGGGTCAGCACTTCTTACACGTAATAGACTGGCTTCTGCACCCAGAACTTATGGCCCTCTGCCTCTCGTTCGACAACGAGAACCGCACTGACCACTTGATTTGTGACTGAGATGTACAGCAACATTGGTTCGCCTATGCCTGGCGCTACTAGTATAGGGTTGCTAGCCAACAACATTTTAATTTCTTCCAATGCGGTCGTTGCTTCGTCGGTCCATTCGAAGTTTTTGGTCCGTTTGAGCAGTCTGTAGAGCGGCAATGCCTTTTCACCAAGGTGGAAGATAAAGTGGCTTAAAGCCGCTACGCAGCCCGCCAGCTTTTGAACGTGCTTTAGTTCTATAGGGATCGCTAGTTGGGACAGGGCTCGGATTTTAGCCGGATTGTCCTCTATTCCTCTATGGGAGACAATGAATCCGAGCAGTTTACCGACGGGGACTCCAAAGACACATTTGTCCGTACTAAGCCGTATATCGTAGGCCCGCGGATTATCAACGGTCTGTCGGAGGTTATCCACGAGCTGACTAACGTGTTTGGTCTTGATGACCACGTCGTCCATGTGTGCCTCGACCGTCTTGCCGATTGTATTTTCAAGGCATGTTTGAATCATGCGCTGGTATATAGCGCCTGCGTTTTTTAACCCAAAGGGCATTGTGTTGAAGCAGAATGGCCCGTAGGGGGGATGAAGGCGGTTGCGGCCTGGTCGGACTCCATCATTTTGATTTGATGGTATCCAGAATATGCGTCAAGGAAGCAGAGCGAATCATGTCCGGCAGTGGCGTCGATGATCTGGTCTATGCGAGGTAAGGGAAAGGGATCCTTGGGGCAAGATTTATTTAGGTCTTTGAAATCGACGCACAGCCGCTAGGATTTATCTTTCTTTGGCACCATGACCAGATTTGCCAACCATTCGGGATGTTTGATTTCTTGGATGAATTCGCCTTCGAGTAGTTTTGCTAGTTCTTCACCCATAGCTTGACGCTTGGGTTCGGAAAATCGGCATAACGCCTGTTTGACTGGCTTGAAGCCTGCGATGATGTTCAGGCCATGCTCCGCTAGTCTTCGTGGGACTCCTGGCATATCTGAGGGGTGCCAGGCGAATATGTCCCAATTTTCGCGCAAGAATGCGCACAGTGCTTCGTCAACCGGGGGTCCAGCTGAGCTCCAATGGACGCTGTTTTGTTGGGGTCCATTGGATGCACCTGAAATTTCACGATTTCATCTGCTGGTTTGAAGGATGTGGATTTAGGCCTCTTACTGAGCATTACATCATCCCTATCCACCATTGAGCGGAGTGTGGTTAACTCTTCAGCCGCGAGAGTCTCGAACGGTGCCTCGAAGGCGAGCGATGTTGTTTTGTTTTCGGCCCGAAGGGCTCTAGCCGAGTCACTTATAATTGTGATCACGCCATTGGGCCCTGGCATCTTGAGCTTCATGTACCCATAATTTGGTATGGCTTGAAATCTTGTGAAAGCATCGCGCCCTAATATGGCGTGATAACCGCTGTGAAAGGGGACAACATGGACGAGAAGTTCTTCGGATCTGTAGTTCTCAGGAGTGCCGAATACCACATCGAGAGTAACTCATCCAGTGCAACGTGCCTCTTTTCCAGGGATGGTGCCTCGAAAAGTGGTGTAGCTGTGTTCGATGCGGGGTCTATCCAATTGCATTTTGTCCAGGGCATCCTCATAAATGAGGTTTAAACCACTGTCGCCGTCCATTAGCACCTTGTGGAGTCTGAAGCCATCTATTATGGGATCAAGGACCAGGGCGGCGGGTGTTCGGACGGGGAGTGTTCTCAGCTGGTTTGCCTCGCCGAAGGTGATGGGTGTGTTTGTCCAAGAGTTCATCGCTGCCACCTAGTGTATGTGATCGAGTTCTTAAAAATCTCTCTTCATCTGGTTATTTGAGCAGAACGTCTCATAGATCGTAAGGATCTCGGTGTTGTGATCCGGTGGTGTTGCTGAATGTCTGCTTGAGGGTGAGACCCCAAGGATAGCCTCTCCGCTCTTTCTGACCTACCTAACAACCCAGCAAGCTCGAAGGCTGTGAGTCGGGTTTGTGTTTAGCAGGATGGAGTGTATGGGGCGTGGTTTGTCCAGTAGTTCGTCAAGGACAGTTCTGGATCCTGCGAGGGGTTTATTTGTTTTCTCGACGGGCTCGTGTTCGGCCGACCATCGAGGGGGTATGTGCTTTCCCCGAGCTCTTACGGGTTCTCTGGCATGGATTGACTCCGTGTGCATCTGTTGAGCCTACCATGTGCTTTCCATGGCGCAGTATTTACGTACCAGCTCCAATAGCTCGGTGAAGTTTTGAACGTGGCGACGGGTGAGAGCGTTTAGGAATCCTTCATCGCGGCAGTTATGCCGGAAGGTTCCTATAATTTCCTGGTCGCTGCAGTCCGCTGTCCTATTTTTGGCAAGGAGGAATCTAGCCTAGAAGTGCTGGAACGTTTCCCCTAGCAGTTGTTTTATGTACAACAGGTCCCATATGTCGAGCTTTCTCAAATTTACTGGAGAATACTCGACATGGTGGGTGGATGGGAGAAAACTTTGTATCCCAATATTATCCGAAGCTTTGGTGGCGGCGTTTTGCGCCATCGTGGAATCCGGCCCACCGGGTTCGAGGTCCGGATTATCAACCGGGCACCGCCGCATGGACTCATGGTTGTTGTTGAATCGGGGTTCGGTCCCGAATCCTTCCGGGGCAGAATCCGGATTTCGAACTGGAGGAACGATCCTGGCGGTCGGAGATCCGAACATAGGCCACTATTGGCTCCGGTGGTTGACAGGGTGAACCTTCGGCCAAGTCCTCAATGGTAGCGACCAAGGGTGTGATAGGTGGGACATAAATCTCCATGTCGGCAGGTTTAAGCCCAATCTGATCATAAACCGAGGGTTGGCCATCGGTTATTCCCATGGCTTGGATCCGGCTGAGTAATTCATTTATCAACGAGATATCTGCGGAGTCCATGCTCTGGGAGTACATGGGGACGATCCACAGTAGAGTTGCTCCAGTGGCGTTTAAAGCCGCACCTGAACTGTATTCGGCCGAAGCTGAACTGGGTGTGTCGACTGGATCGAGCTTTAAGGCCGGATCCAGGGTGGGCATCACCCAAGTGGCGGGGTTCACCGTTCCCGAGGTTAAGGCGTCGGGACTTGCGGGCCCCTCAAGGGGAGCTGAAAGCTTAGTCAGAACAAGATCTCCCCGGGAGTCGGCGACGAACTCTAGGTTCCCAAACTTGATCTCCTGATCGGGGCTGAAACTCCCGACTTGGCCAATGTGGCCGGTCGGATCAGCGTGCAGCACGATGCTGCCAAACGTGAACATCTGTCTAGGGACGAAAATGTCCCTGTTGCAGACATCACTTCTGATGATTAGGTGAGCCATCAATCCTTCGGCGATCCCCCAGCGGAACTCTCAATGAAATCACCAATGTCAGTGTCCTAACCGGTAGATCTCGGGTAGGGGGTCCCGAGCTGTGGATCTTGGATCGATGGTGAACAGGATGAAAGAGGGACAGTGTTTACCCAGGTTTGGGTCCTCTCAAGGAGGTAAAACCCTACGTCCTGCTTGATAGTATTGATGTGTGTATGACAATTACAGAGTCGATCTACCACGGGATCAGATGAACTAAACCCAAGATGAGTATGATGATGGTTCTGTGCTCTATGAACTACAACCTCTCATTTATATAGACACCAGGGGTACCTAGGGTTACACATGGTCAGTTACCATTAGGGAACGAATATGTCGAATCTGGTATCTTGACTTGGAGGACACACCAAGGCACCAGAGATTTCCTTCCTGAACATGGAGTCGCCTCATAACCCGGTCTTCCGATAATGGCCACAGAGCAGCCCACCAATCCAGTCTATGAGAGATAGACCGGCGGCCCGAGGACCCCTTAATCCCGGACTCCCTCACCCGTACCATAACTCTCAGCGGAGCAATCCCAGCACCTCAAAAATCCGGATACGGGAATGGCAAGCCCAGCCGCAACCAACACAAGCACCGAAACAAGGACAACGAAAGCAACGCCGAGGACCCAGCAGTCAATGCAGGGTTCAACGGCTCACGGGGTGGACCTAAAAAGAGACCCTTTAAAGGGAACAAGGACAGCCCAAGCGCTCTGGAGAAAATACTGGACAAGCCCTGCCAGATACATGGCACCCCAGAGATACCTGCCAACCACACCAATAGAAACTGTTGGGTGTTCAAGCAGGCCGGAAAAGCTCTAGCCGAGGAATCAAGCAAGGGTCGGTCCCGGAGCGACGACGACAAGGATGAACCTCGGCGGCAGAACAACGGTGGCCAGAAACAATTCCCTCCAAGGTAAAAGATGTGAACATGATCTATGTCACACACATTCCTAAGAAGGAGCGGAAATGGGCACTTCGGGACGTCTACGCCTTAGAGCTTATAGCCCCGAGGCGCACCCCTTGTATGGCCTGCCAGATCACTTTCGATAATAAAGACCATCCGACCAATATCCGTCATGGCGGGTCAGCCACCCTGGTTCTAGATCCCATTGTCAATGGGTTTCACCTCACTCGCGTCCTTATGGATGGCGGAAGCGGTCTGAACCTGATATATGGGGACACGGTGCGGAAATGGGTATTGACTCATCACGGATCAAACCCAGCAAAACCACGTTCAAGGGAGTAATACCCAGCGTGGAGGCCCAATGCACGGGCACTATAACGCTACAAGTTTGTTTGCCTCCCCCGACAACTTCCACTGCGAGGACTTAATCATTGAATAGTCCCCTTCCGCAGCGGCTATCATGCGTTGCTTGGTCGTACTGCATATGCCCTCTTTAACACGGTGTCGCATTACGCCTACCTCAAACTCAAAATGTCGGGGCCCAATGGGGTCATTACCATTAACGGCAACATGAAACCCTCCCTCCATAGAGAGGAGCAGACAGCGGCTCACATAGCCGACTCCCAGGCGGCGGAAGGGTTGGCAAAGCAAGAAGCTCGGCGTGATCTTCTGGGCTCTTCGGAGCGCGTCTACACTACCAGCTCGGCCCCTGGTTGTACAAGCGTCAATCCTAAATAGGGATACGTGCTCCCCTTCCCCTACCATCTGGTATCAGACTACGTACCTCAAGTACACTACTTCGCGCTTAAAATTCCTTGGGCAATTGGGGAGAATTTTTTTATCAAGCAAGGTGTGTTACCTCAGATTATCCAAGCACACCTAAAGCCTGGTGATCTCTCCGGCACAGTAAAGGCCCACCAAAAGGAAAATCTTGGCAGAGTCAATCTGCCAAATCTCGGCTCCAGCCTCTTCGGAGGCCCCACCTCTCAATTGCTTGAAGCATCGCGGGGAATGAGCCGTATACATCAGCCTTAGATTAGGCAAGGACTGGCTAGTCAACAGCTTGCAGGCGTAGACGTGCGGCAGGGGAGTAATGGGCCACCGCGCCCGTTTATTTAAAACCTTGTATTATTCTACTCCCTTATTTTCCCAAACATACTCTCTGTATCTTCTTCAAGCTCAGATGTATGGCTAAAAACTATGAATAATAAAACAGACCTCTTTTCGCTCCCTGCACATTTTTACGTGTTTTTTTTTCATAAATGCCCCGAGGTGGTTTATTCCCAGATGTAGTAGAGTCCGATTTTTGACCGGGGGCTCGGATTTATAGACGAGCCCATGTTCAAGTCCGATGTCTGATCGACGTCTTGGATATTGCGTTATATGCATCTGTTTTGAATCGTGATTTTGGTCAATGATTGGGTTGCTCGGTTCATGTGCTTACCTCCTACATTCAGCTCTGTTTGGCTAGGAGTGTAAAGGGAGAACCACTGCGATTGCGCTTCCATCCTGGATGGTTAAGCGCCCTAGTGGACAAAGCCAAAAATCGACTGTCATGATAAGCGTAAACAGGTAAAGCAATCCAACGACAATGTCAAACTACCCGCCATTAGTGGCTGGACCATGCTAAATGAAGGGTTCTTCTTACAAGAATCGAGGTGTGAGGATAGGTGTACCTTGGACGGTCCGATCGCCACTACACCTGGGGCTAGTTCACCTACCCATCACCTAGAGCTCCTATGACTAAGTGAAAGTGATAAAGCCGCTATAGTATGATTGCCTCATTCATCTAAACATGCAAGCCGCCTACGGGTCCCGAGACGTCGGCTAAGGGTTTACGAATGTTAGAGAACACCCCACGTAGCATCTACAAGGGGGTATAAGCCAACGACTAGAAACTTTCAGATATATAAGTGGTCACACAGGAGGAGTACATAAACACACCGGATAAGAACTGAACCGGTTCGAGCATAATTTTTCAATTGTCTTTACAAAATACTCCTCGGCATACCGAGGGACCTTTCAGAAGCGTAGCTCGGACTTAGAGCATTGCGCCTCGGTCAACTTGGCACCTTCAAGGATCTCGGCCGGGAACTGCTCGGGCTTCCGGTTTTTTCCTTCCGAGGGCCCAGACGCAATCACCAGCGGTTTGATCTTCGGGAAGTGTGCCATCACGGACGCGTACGCCTGCTGAGCGCCCTCCAGACAAGTCGGCCTGTTCCAGTTGTCCACCTGGGGGCTAGCCTCGCATGGCTTGTTCAATAGGCCAAAGAAGCTGCTCGGCATTGGCCTGGCCGGCCAGAGATTGACATAGAGGTCTTCCATCATAGGTCGTGCCACACGAAACAGCTCCGCCAACTGTTTCATTTGATTATTGAGTTGAGGCGGGTGCTCGGGCGCCTGGAACTGACACCAGAAGATCTTCTCGGACGGTTTGTCAGGGCGGTCGGTATAGTGAGTGCAGGCGTCTGCGGTGCTTGTCGGTAGGTCCTTGAAGGCCTCTGAGGAATGCCAAATTTGCATAAGATGCGCAAATCGGCTATCGCCAAAAACGCAGCGAAGAAGGTAGGGCTTACCGGTGGCGATGTGGCTCACTTGATAGAGCACTTCTTGGTCCGCCAGGGCGTGGGTCTTGGCCGCTTTGTACTCCAAGCTTGCCTTGGCGAGCTTGGAGGCAAGTTTCTTCTTATCCTCCTGAAGGGTGTCACGCTCGGCGTAAATACCCTTCAGGTCCACCTCCAACTCCAGGACTCGGGCCGCATGCTTGTCGCCGACCTCCTTCGCTGCAGACAGCTCCTTGCTGGCCTGCTCCACCGTAGCTCTGTTCTACTCGGCCTCCTGCCGAGCTGTTTGCAGCTCGGACCGAAGCTTTTTAAGCATCGTGGAGGAAGCTACAAATGCATTACAAATAAAATTTAGAGCCTAGCACCGCATCATTCCTATAGATACAGGTACATAAATACTAATCATATTTTAGGATTTACCTTGAGCTTCCTCCATCAGCCTCCTCATTAGCTCCATGTCCTTGTCGGACATATCGAGCTTGCGGTTCATCTCTTCCAACTCCTTGGAGTTGGACACTGAAACTGAGGCCGATTCCTACAAGCAAACAAAATGCAGATATTAACATCTCCTCGGACGACGCCGATCCCTTGCTCGGATACTTCTATCTGATCAAGGTCTCGGTGGCTACTGTTATGGCTTTTTATATATTTTTACGACCCCCGAGTAAGATTAAACCTTGAAAGAGGCCTCAGAAGACCTCCCTCATACTGGCCTCTGTGGACCGTATGTTTTGCAGTGCCGCACCCATGAGTGTGTGGTGCTCGGCACTAATGGAAGAACCCATCATGGCTGCTTCCATCTCTTTTGTCTACCCCTTGGGCGCGTGCCCTCCGGCAGGCAGGGGTGAACGGATCACCTTGGCTCTCCCCCCTAGCGGAGAGGCCACCATTATAGAGGACGGCCAAAGCATCTCGGTGGCCTCAGGCACTGAAGACGTTGGTTTTTCCAGCTTCGTTCCTTCCGTAGTGGAAGGAACCTTCGCCAGAAGGTCCTCGGTGACCGAGGACTCCACCTCGGCCAGGGACACACCGGTGCTGTCCCCCGTGGTCAGCATGGGTGGGGCTTGCGAAGTTGCGTCCCCCAATCCGTCCTAGGCGGGAGGGAAGGGATGATGCCCCTCGGACGAGCTGCAGGGAGGAAGCCTGCTCGGTCGCTTATCGCTAGGGACCGCTCCTTGGGTCCTGTAAAAGGCAAAAGGATAAATCAAAATACACGAGTAAAGAGGGGCCGTGGTATAGAAATGAGATAGGCGTAAAGGACATACCTCCTTGGTGGCGTCTTGTTCCTACCAACCTCAGATTGCTCGCTCTCTGAAGAGGAGAGGGCAATGCAGATATTGGCGGGAGCCTTGCGGGGTTCGACGTCGGAGGCCTTTACAAGGCGTCTTCGACCAGCGCAGGTCTCGACCCCCCCCCCGACGTCCTCAGACGCCGCCCTCTTCCTTGGAGGAGACGAGTTGTCCTCGATCTGCTCCTCCTACTCTTCGTTTCCTCCTTTCAAGGACACGGCCTTGATGTCCTCGGATTTGGAATCCGAGGTTTCTTCAATCTGAAGACTTACCATCTTCTTCCTCTTCCTCCCCGACTCTCTTTTGGCCTTGGCTGGGCCCTTTGTAGGCGCTTCGGCCAAGAGAGCCTGGAGCTCGGGAGAGATGTTGCCTTCGGGCAGGGGCGCGGGGCAGTTGATACATGCCGCCCGGGCCGCCCATTTCTGCATACAAATGAAGATATTTGAGCTATAAACCACAACTCTGAATTGATAGGATCTGCGGCGCGGATGGTCACCTCCTTCGGAATGTGTGACTCCGAGTAGCCGCTGTCTGGCCCGTTTACGGGGAACTTGTTCGGCTTCGGCTTGAAAAGGGTCGTCCATATGTCATCCATGTCGGTGCAGAAGAAGTGATCGATTGTCCTGGGGTCCTCGGACTTGTAGAGCCACATTGGGCTAGCCCGAAGTTGGAGTGGCAGGATGCCGTGATGCAGCATCATGTCAATCACATCCACCAGCTTGATGTTGTCCTTGAGGGTGTGGATCTTTTTCTGAAGAAGGGTGACTTCCTCTAGGTTGCCCCACTCCAGGTTATTCGGTTGCCAGGAGTTCAGCTTCTTTGGAGGCCAACCCGTAAAGGGTGGGAGCGCGGCCTGGTTCTCGGTGCGAAGCTCGGTGATGTAGAACCAGTCCCGCTACCACATCTTCACTGTCTCGATGAAGGTACCCTCCAACCACTCTGGTCTTTGGAGTTCTCTATTCATGTCACCGTTGCACATGGCGAAGTCGCCGCCGCCACTCTTCGGCTTGACACAGAAGGTCTTTAGCCACAAGCCGAAGTGTGGCGGCATCCTAAGGAATGCCTCAAACACCGTCATGAAGGCGGTGGGGTGGCGGATAGAATTTGTGGCAAGATTGTAGAAATCTAACCCATAGAAGAAAAGAACCCCCCCCCCCCCCCCCCCGCACGAAGGGGTGCAGGGAGAATCCCAGACCTCTGACAAGGTGGGAGATGAAGATTACCCGCTCCTCGATGTGGGGAGTGGGGATGCGCCGGTTGGGCTCCGGAGTCCTGCAGGCCACGACGTTGGGGATATACCCTACCGCCCGGAGCTCGCTGATGGTGATGTTGTTGACCTTCGAGGGAACCCACTCCCCTTTCAGATTTTCCTCGGCCATTGGGGCAGAAAGCTTTGAGCTTGGTGGAAGGATTGAGGGCGCTGAGAGCGGTGGGGCTTTCGGTGCTGGAGCAGGAGAAGAGCGTGGGGAAAGGAATTAACCAGCCTCGGTTCTTTATAATCTGGTAAAAAGGCGAAGCGTCCCCTTAACTACACCGAGAAAATCGCCACGTTTCGGCTAATCGTGTCATCATGGATGCGTGGGCTAAAACAATCGATTGATGATATCCCCTAAAACGCGGGGCACGGTCTCTGTTTTGATACGACATGCCAAGAGTCGCCTCGAACCGTGGTTCGAGTAAGTAGTGACCGATATGCATGATGTCATAACTATGAGGTTTCAGAAAAAGTTGTCAGTGCTTAGGTGCCGGACACACCTATACTCCCAGTCCTCGGGGCTTAAACTATATAATTCAGACAAAGGAAAGCGTGTTTTTACATAGCGCGACCGGACTGGTTTCCTCTTTGTTAAAGGGGTAATGTGAGTCGGTTTTGCAGATCTTGTGCAGTTGCTTGGGGCTAGACTGTTGAACTTGCCTGCCAAGCCAAAGAGATTATCTGAAGTCTGTTATCATCTTCGGCTTTGAAGACAAGTTCGGGGGCTACTAAGGGTGTCCTGGACTAGGGGGTCCCAGCCGAGCTGGTCTAGTCCATGGGTCGGACTGGAGGCCCGTCAAGGAGGAAGGACTTCAGAGGCCCTTAGGACGTGGCGTGAGCACATCAGACTCTATCGACGACTTGCCGTGTACTCTAAGAATGGATGATTTGTTCATCCTGTAATCTGTAGATGCTAACCGACATTCATGTAACCCTAAATATCCTCGGTTCCTATAAGATGGAGGGTTTAGCCCGTAGAGGATAACCATACACATTCATCATCACCCCTAGGGTTTAGACCACAAACATACGATCTCGAGGTAGATCAACTCTATACTCGCTACACCAATAATACAACAAGAGTAGGACGTAGGGGTTTACCTCCATAAAGAGGGCCTGAACCTGGGTAAATACCGCATCTTCCTTGTCTCCTGTTACCCATCGATCTGATCTCATAGCTCGGGTCCCCCAACCCGAGGTCTGCTGGTTTGACACTGACAACCTCCTCCTCCTCCTTCGGCCCCACCTCCGGGGGTGGCAACACGAACCCAGAGTTGAGCTGCATGCTGCCACGGAGGGCCTCGTCATGTTCCATGGCGAACCAGGCCTCCTGGTTGGGGGAGTATGGTGTGTAGGCGGGGTTGCGTCATTACTTCGGTGTCAGGTGGGCGTGATGCTTGCGCACCTCCTCCGCATGCGCCCGCGGCGATCGCGGCATCGCCGGCATTGGGATACGATGCGTCAAGGTGCAAGTCGTGGGGCAGGTTCACATTCGGATACGGCAGGGGCTGGTGGTAATGCCAGTGCCAGCGTGATTGGTGCACCGGGATGTAGAGCATGTATGTGGCTCGCGGCGACCACTACCCGCACGCGGCTCCATCTCGGAGGTTGACGAGGGGCGGCAGCCGAGGAGGAGAAGGCACGTTTGAAGAGCCAACGCCAGTGCGGAACTTCCCCTTGCCCTTGCTGAAGATGCCCATGGGTAGGGTTGTGTGTCGCCAGCGAGGGGAGCAAGCTTGGCCAGATGTGGACGGGGGAGGAGAAGTGGATGAGCCCCCCCCCCCCCCCGGCACGTGATACGTCCATTTTGCATCATGATTTCCTACTGTTATTTATATTGTTTTTAGTCATTATTCCACTTTATGATACAATTTTAATGCCTTTTCTCTCTGAATTTACAAGGATTACATGGAGAGGAATATTACTGACAGCTATAATTCCGGACCTAAAAAAGCTACATCAGAGATACCTATTCTGCCGAACTCCAAATGACCTGAAATTTTACAGAGAATATTTTTGGAATATATAAAAAAATACTATATCCAAGAAATACCCAAGGGGGGCATGTGTCACTCACAAGGCAAAAAATACTGATGCCTTTTGGGTCCCACAGGCAGTCTCCGGTCCCCCTATTCTAATATATGATGGGTTTTGACCTGGAAAAAATCAGGAGGATACTTTCGGGACGAAGCGCCGCTGTCTCGAGGCGGGACCTGGACAGGAGCACTTTTGCTCTCCGGCGGAGCGATTCCGCTGGGGAAACTTCCCTCCTGGAGGGGGAAATCGAAGCCATCGTCATCACCAACACTTCCTCCATCATCGGAGGACCAATCTTCATCAACATCTTCACCAGCACCATCTCATCTCAAACCCTAGTTCATCTTTTGTATTCAATCTTTGTCTCAAAACCTCAGATTGGTACCTATGGTTTGCTAGTAGCGTTGAATACATCTCGTAGTTGATGCTAGTTGGTTTATTTGGTAAAAGATTATATGCTCGGATCCTTAATGAAATACAATACACCTTCGATCTTCAACATGAACATGATTTGTGAATAGTTACTTTTGTTCTCGAGGACATGGGAGAAGTCTTGTTATAGGTAATCATGTGATGTTGATATTTTGATGATATGTATGTTGCTCTTCTTTTAGTGGTGTCATGTGAACGTCAACTACATGACACCTCACCATATTTGGGTCTAAAGGGAAGCATTGGGGAATGATAAGTAGATGATGGGTTGCGAGAGTGGCAGAAGTTTAAACCATAGTTTATGAGTTGTTCCGTAAGGGGCTGATTTAGATCCACACGTTTAATGCTATGGTTAGATTTATCTTAATTCTTCTTTCATAGTTGCGGATGCTTGAGAGAGAGGGTAATCATTAGTGGGTTATTTGTTCAAGTAAGAACAACACCTGGGCACCGGTCCACCCACATATCAAATTATCAAAGTAAAGAATTTGAATATCCTAAACATGATGAACGTGACTAGATGGAAATTCCCATATGTCCTCGAGGAGCGCTTTGCTTTATATAAGAAAACTTCCAGCCTTATTATTTGCTACAAAAAGGATTGGGCCACATTGCTGCACCTTTGTTACTATTAAAACTTGTTACTTGTTACAAAATATCTTGCTACAAAACTACCTATCATTGTTACTTATAGCATTTGTAAAGAATACCTTACTGAAAACCGCTTGTCATTTCCTTCTGCTCCTCGTTTGGTTCGACACTCTTACTTATCGAAAGAACTATGATTGATCCTCTATACTTGTGTGTCATCAACATGCTTGCATTAAAAAGGACGACGACCCGGTGCTTCCACCCACTGCCAAGCGGGCCCGAGTTAGGTTGACGCGTTTAATATGACCACGAGCGGTGGTTTTACGCCCGACAGGTGGGGTCATGACGGACACCGGATCGACGCATGGCGTGTCCGTCTCGCGTCCGCATGTATGCAAATCGGACGCAAATTTGATTGTATGGACCGACGTTTCATCCGTTTGAATGTAAACAGACACAAGCGGAGAGTTTGCGTCGGCTCGTTGGTTGGAGTTGCTTAAGACAATGTATGGAGAACCGAAATCAAATGAGAACCTTCATGATTAGATCAGCCACAAACAGCTTTACATAAAAAATAGAAGACATGAGTGGGAGCCTGATTATAAACAAAAACAGACAAACACAACGCTGCGCGCGAAAGTTGGGGCAGCTGGATTTTATTTGATGAGACGAGCGGAGGAATGCCCCCTAGACAATCTTGACTAGAAAGCGTTGGTGTGGTAGGCTCCTACGAAAACAGGATTGGTTCTTTCCAGCAGTGCCTTTCCAGTGTCGATAGAATAGAAGAATAATCGAATCTAGATCCTAGTCCAACTTTTTAAGTACACCCACTTGCACTAAAGCTGCCTATGCCTATCTAGGCGATGCTACTACTCCTGGCTAATTTTTTTAAATAATACACTTTTTTTACTAAATTACACAAATAATATACAATTTTGAAAATTTTCAAAAATATTATCCAGTCGGTCTTGGTGTGGCCGACAGGGCCCAATCGGCCTAGCCGTGGCCAACAGGGCCCAGTCGGCCTAGCCGTGGCCGATTGGAGACCGGCTCATGCAGTCGGCCACAGCCAAGCCGACAGGCCAGTCGGCCCAGCCGTGGCCGACAGGGTGGCTGTGCGTGCTGTGCGCGTGCGTGTGTTCTGTAGCGTGGTCTAGCTTTTGCTAGATCACAGTGATCAGCCCTCTGGACAACCCCTAAACAGCCACTAAACGAAAGTTAAAATGGGTAAAATTCATATGGGCAGGTAGTACACTTGACGAGGTTCAAATGTTTCCATTGGACCAAATTCAAATAAGGCATAGATTAAATGCTACGAAAATCACAAAATGCTAAGTTCTGTTAACTGAAAGACTGAAAACAGCTTTATTTTCATAGCTATTCTATGGCTGTTGATGATCAAGCTAATGAACACTAATATGGATAAAAGTGATACTAACATGTAGATCGCAGAAAAATGCTCACAATTGATATAAGGCACAAAATCATAGGATGTACAGAACAATAGCGATAGCCTTCGGAAAACGGCTAAGTGATGTTTAAAACTGAGCAATTCTCAGACTTAGCAAAATTTCGGAGATATTCAGAAAACTTCGGAAATTCGTAGGAATTCATCCGTAACTCGGATCGAAAAACTTTGTACATGAAAGTTGCTCAGAACGACGAGACGAATCCGAATACGCGCTCCGTTCGTTCACCACATGCCTCTAACTACCCGAACCTGCAACCGTTCCCCTCCGGTCATCCGTCTGACAAATGTCCGGAACCGGGAAAACTTTCCCGGATGGGTTCCCCCTTCATCGGTATCGTGTAACACTGCGTTAGGTCACACCCGACACAACTTATTGCCATGTTATGCTTTGTGTTATCCAGTGCTGAAAAGCAGCTCCATAATAATAATACAAAGCAAACAATGTAACACAAAGCATAACATGGCAATAAGTTGTGTCGGGTGTGACCTAACGCAGTGTTACACGATACCGATGAAGGGGGAACCCATCCGGGAAAGTTTTCCCGGTTCCGGACATTTGTCAGACGGATGACCGGAGGGGAACGGTTACAGGTTCGGGTAGTTAGAGGCATGTGGTGAACGAACGGAGCGCGTATTCGGATTCGTCTCGTCGTTCTGAGCAACTTTCATGTACAAAGTTTTTCGATCCGAGTTACGGATGAATTCCTACGAATTTCCGAAGTTTTCTGAATATCTCCGAAATTTTGCTAAGTCTGAGAATTGCTCAGTTTTAAACATCACTTAGCCGTTTTCCGAAGGCTATCGCTATTGTTCTGTACATCCTATGATTTTATGCCTTATATCAATTGTGAGCATTTTTCTGCGATCTACATGTTAGTATCACTTTTATCCATATTAGTGTTCATTAGCTTGATCATCAACAGCCATAGAATAGCTATGAAAATAAAGCTGTTTTCAGTCTTTCAGTTAACAGAACTTAGCATTTTGTGATTTTCGTAGCATTTAATCTATGCCTTATTTGAATTTGGTCCAATGGAAACATTTGAACCTCGTCAAGTGTACTACCTGCCCATATGAATTTTACCCATTTTAACTTTCGTTTAGTGGCTGTTTAGGGGTTGTCCAGAGGGCTGATCACTGTGATCTAGCAAAAGCTAGACCACGCTACAGAACACACGCACGCGCACAGCACGCACAGCCACCCTGTCGGCCACGGCTGAGCCGACTGGCCTGTCGGCTTGGCTGTGGCCGACTGCATGGGCCGGCCCCCTCTACAGTCTCCAATCGGCCACGGCTAGGCCGACTGGGCCCTGTCGGCCACGGCTAGGCCGATTGGGCCCTGTCGGCCACACCAAGACCGACTGGATAATATTTTTGAAAATTTCAAAATTGTATATTATTTGTGTAATTTAGTAAAAAAAGTGTATTATTTAAAAAAAATTAGCCTACTCCTGCGTCTTCTTCTTCTCCTGCTGTCGTAAAAGGTCGTGTGGGCAATTTCTTAGCGTGGGTATGCACTTTTGCCTGGATCCTGTTGGACGTTCGGAAGAAAGCCGCGTCTCCTCGTAGGTTTACGCGGATTGATGGTAATCCAGCCATCCAGGCATGATCTGGGGTTACCGGTCTGGTCACGGGGGGTTTTCCATCGCCCTGCGTGCATGTGATGTGAGCACCGGTTTGGCACTTGTCACGGGGTTACTTTTAAGAAAGGTCAGATTCACATTTCACGGGGTTACTTTTAAGAAAGGTCAGATTCACATTTCCTTCTCTCACTGTTTTAACCCCGGACAAGATCCAGCAGGAGGGGTTCAAATTAAGTTGGCTCGTACACGCATACATTTGCACGTCAGTACTATAGACGCGCTACAGTACACGTACTGCTAGTTGTAATTACCACACACCCTGCACTTCATTGCGCGATCTCACCAAAGCGTCCGTAACTTTCCAGCTAGGCATCTCCAACGCCGACATCAATAGTCCGCACGTATTTTATCATTCAACGCGATTCTGTATCTATCCGTCGATTGATTTGGAAGTATCTTTTTCTGCAAATCAAAAACAAAGTTGAGGGTTTTGGGGGCGTCCCGATCGTTCTCACGCCCACGCCCGGCAACTGTGGCTCATGAAAATCCCGTCTCCCGCACCCCGCGTGCTTTCCTGTCCAAAGCCAGCTGCCCGCATTCATGCCCGTCCAGACCAGACGCGATCGCTCAACGTTGCCAGCACTGAAGTGGCTCGCCGGCCAAGAGCGTCGCCCGCTGCGCACGTCTTCTCTCCGCATTGAAACGATATTCGTCTCCACGACTATCTTCATTAAATCAGCGCTTGTGCCGACGAACCTACTCCGACGCCCCGAGCGCCACAGGTTTGTTCTTATGCCTGTCGGCATTAAACACCTCTTCGGCTGGCTCCTCGCATCCGCCCGCTATATAGACGTGGCCAGGCATCTGGTAAGAACCACACCTCACCTCCGCTCTCCAACTTCTCCTTGTACAACACCCGCCATGGCCTCCGGCTCTAAAGTCTTGTGGGACGGCCTCTCCGGCGAACAGAAGGAGCTCTCCGGCATTGTAGTGGCCTGGGTTTCCCTGGTGAGCGGGGGCGTAGACCACGACGACCATCTTCCCCCGCCCAAAAACCAACCCTGATTCGTGCTTCGCGAAGGCGCAAGGATGTTATTCTTCCCTTCCCCTTGAAGCCTATCCCTCTAGGGCTCACGACAGTCCGATGAGCGGCCTGCCGGACATAGGGAAGACATGTCGTGGGCATGGAGATCCATCGTGGCCGGTCATAGACTTGTTTTACTATAGTCCGGTATAGTTTAGTTAAAATATGTAAAAAAATCTAAATATTTTTGTCCAGTTTTATATGAAAATCATCCGGTTTGCATGTAATTCGTCCACTTAGTTGGAATCTGGATTGAAATGTATGCGGTTCGTTTTAGATGGTTGGCTCGTGCATCCGTGCCCGCAGACTGGTCCCCTTCTATCTGCGGACGGATGTGGTGTCCAGTTTGCGGGTCAGCGCGAGAGAAGCCCTAAGAGATGTGACCAAGTTTTTCCTCAAAACCCCAACCCTGTGGCGGCGCTAAGGCGACTAGGGTTTTGACAAGAACAAACCTTCGATGCTGCGTACCCCCCCCCCCCCCCCCTCTTGCCTTTGGTGCCTTCTTTTTTAGTGCCCGATGTTTGCCAAATATGTAGCAAAGGGGAATTGGTATTACCCATTTCATAATGTATGGAATCTTGGCCTTCATTCATCAAGCTCATCATGTATTAGTTCCTAAAATATGCATCACAATAAAACAACCATCTCATAATTGATCTGATTAATGCATATGTGGTAACGAAAAGGGCAATCCGGTGGTATATGAAACAAACAACATGGGTAAGCAATACAATATCATATGCGGCAAGAAAATACATGTGTGTTGGCCATTTCATCGAGCAGTGTGTGGGCATGCCCAGCATGGGCATTCCCTAACGTTGTCCACGAGCATTGGAGTTGCGGTGAGTCGTACGTTGTGTCCTCAACAACGTCTGCTTCCTCCTACGTTCAGCCATCTGAGATGCCCAACCACTGCGAGGACGAAATGGCGTCAGGTGTGGACGAGGGCGGGTACCTTCTCGCGAGCGGGGCGGATGGAGCGGAGGCAGGCACCGGAGTGCCCAAGTCCATGTCGACGTCGTCCTTCTCAGCAGCTTCCCTCTCCGAAACTTCGCTGGTGGGTTGTCGGGTGCTCTGCTCCCTCTGGGCGACGGTCTCAAGATTGCTTGCGACGACGGGGACCCCATGGATACCACTGAGCCAACGTCCATGGTGGTGGGGACGGGATAGTGGGCGTCAACATCTAGGACGGCGAACAAGGACAACGACATGGCCACGGAGGAAGGTTGAAGAAGGGCAATGACTCGAAGGTGGAAACGGAGGACGGACGTGGAAGTAGGGTGGCTGATTTTATGGACTTAATCAATTTAAAGCGATTAGAAGTAGGACCGACCAATCGAAACCGGCATGATGTACACAATACATGTTCAAGTGTCCTCGTCTCCACTCCGCATACGGACTGGGTTTGAAGGCTACCAGATAGTCCAGATGTTTGGTCTGTCTTTAGAGGGTCTGGCTGGATCGGGTTATGGCGGATTCACCAGATACATTACAATACCTCGTTCCTTAGAGCATCTACACCCAGAACTTGCAAATCCGGGCCCTCAAACGCCCGCAGACGTGCCCGGGCGCGTCCGCGGACACTGACTAGTCACGCCTCAAATCTGCTCGTCCACATCCAACTCTCTCATATTTCATCCCCTAGATCCATACAAAGTCGTGCAGAAGAAAAATCCTACGTACTACGTACTATCATACTCTTCGTCATCGTCGGAGATGGCCTCTTGCTCATCCTTGCCCGCAACAGCCTGCGCCGCGTTCGCCACAGCACGCGCCGCCTCCATCCGCTGCCGACGAAGACGCCTAGCCTCCGCAGCCGACTCCGAGCGGATGGAGTTCAAGATGGCCTGGTACTCCGCCTGCAGATCCATGTCCTCCTCCATCGCCGGTGCCTCCTCCTCCCCCACATCCAGCGCCGACACCTCCTCCTCCGGCTCCTGCTCGTCGTCCCCCACACCCAGTGTTGGCGCCTCCTCCGCCGGCTCATGCTCCTCCTCCTCCTCCTCCTCCTCTTCCTCCTCCACCGGATCCACACGTAGCCCCGCGGCCCTCCGGATTCGGACCTGCTCAAGGAGCCACAGCCGGTGCTGGATCATGTAGTGGCGGTGGCGTGGGGGCATGGCTGACGGCTGCGACGGACGGGAGGAGGAAAATGTGGAGGGTAGGGTTTGGGTGCCGGCGGTCGGCTTAAATAGCCGGGCTAGGATTACGAGGCCCACAGGTGTGGCGTCACGCGGCGTTCACACTACGGCGACGGAGGAGGCGTCCGTCGGACTACCGTGTTTCCGGGCAATTTCGAGTGGGTCCACGCCGTCATGCGGACGTGGCGGGCGTGCCCGGACACCTCATATCCGCCCCATATTTGGGCTGGATATGAAGGGTGCCGGTCAGCCCGGGCGTTTGAGGCCGGTTTGAGAGGCCCGGTTGGGTCGAAATTTCGTGACCGGTAAATGACCGGGCGGCCTGCCCGGGCATTTGAGGGGGTACGAGGGATCCGGTTATAGATGCTCTTAGAGCATCTACAGCCGGAACTTGCAAATTCGGCCCCTCAAACGTCCGCGGACACGCCCGGTCCGTTTTGACCCCCTACTTTTTCGTCCGCGCAACCACACTTCTTATATTTTTCCTCATATGTCCAGTCACTTACACGTGATTGGTGGAGAAGAAGAGAGAGAAAGAAAAGAATGAATAAAGGAAGAAAAAATGTGGTCCGGGGTGGGGTCACGTCCTACGTGGCGAATTGACCGGGCGTGTCCGGACGCGTCCACGAGCCCTTATATCGTCCTCGTATTTGAGATGAATATGAGGGGTATCGATCAGTCCGGACGTTTGAGATGGGTACGAGGGATCCGGCTGGATCGATTTTTTGTGACCGGTCAGTGACCGGGCAGCCTGTCCGAGCGTTTGAGACGGATATGAGAGGTCCGGCTGTAGATGCTCTTACGGTAGCCGATCGGGTTGAGTATTTTATGTACCGCGCTTCCGAATTGGTCTGGTTTCCAGATGTACAATCCATTTTTGTGTCCGCACGATGTTCAGACTGTCCACGCGGACGTTTAAGGGGAAGTGAAGGTCCGGTGATCCCGTCGATCCCAGTTCGAAATTTCTCCATTTGCTAACGTGGCCGGAGAATCCTATATCCCTGTTTCGAAATCGGTTTGGCTCCAAATAGACATGCTCGTTTGGTACCACTCTGTGGGGATCAAAGCGTCCGCACCTGGTAGTTGACGCAGTAGCCACCTGTCAATTGTTTTGGCTCCAACGAGTGTGCTGGTAGTTGCATGGTGTACTTGGAGTATTTAAAGTAGTGTCGACCGCTGTGCAAATAAGTGGGATCCAATTTCAAATAATCTTTACGGGAGCCAACGGAATTTTAACTCGATAATGGTTGTCCCTCAACAACTGTCGGTCTTGGCGCACATAAGGTTTAGGATTGTAAACTAACCTTTATCCGGTTTAGGTTTTCTATCTGTTGCAAATGGTGACTTTCATTTACAGTTTCGTCATCTGGTCTCCTCTCCATCTCATGGCTTCCGGAGCAGACATGTGGCTTGTGAGCTATTTTTGGAGGTTAGGATTTTGGATTTGTGCATCTTCCTGCGGCAATGGTTTCAATGATTTATTCTTCACGACATTGGCTCGGCAAGACTATGGCCTAGATGAATTTTCGCCTAAACAACAATAAAATTGGCTCTGTCAACAGAGGGGAAACAGTCGTGCGGACTATCTTCTTTATTTTGCAGGGGGTGTTTCTGTGTTTCTACGTCTGGTTTAATCAATAGATATGTTGTCTTTTCAAAAGAAAACCTGTATTATTTATTACGATACAAATTTCACAAACTCAAGTTCCAACAAATGTATGAAATTCGACGAGCCCCGCTTTTCCTATGCCTGCCTGTCACTCCGGCGACCAATGGTGAGGAGAAGGAATCCCGACGCATTCGATGCGACTAGTAGTTTAGACTTTTTAATCCTTGCAGAGTGGTGCTTGAATAGATGCGTCACTTCATGGAGTTGATCTTCCAGGGTTTCACTTTCTCGAGCTTTTTCGTCTAGACGGAATAGATGCGTCACTTTCTCGAGCTTTTTCGTCTAGACGGAATCGACGAAGTCTCCACAAATATTTTTGCCGTCTTCTTAAGTGCAATGAGGCTAGAGTTTCTTATCGTGCGTGCGGGATGGCAAGATCTGCTGCCGGGCATTTTGGACAATTAAATGGTTTAATGACGACAACTATGACTATAGGGGCTGGTTCGATAGTGCACGTGTACAAAGCCTTCCTCGCTGTCCTCGACAAGGGCATATCGGCTTTGTGAAGTGGCGCCTTTTTTTTATGTCTAGGGCGCGCTATACTTTTGGTAAAATTATATAGTAGTTTTAGACTTATTTTGGAATCTAATTTGTTTATGATAATGAGAAACCAATAGAACAGATGGTGCAAACTGAGCTACGCTCATACGGTTAGGTCTCATGTGGTGACCAACCCATTAGAGTTCAAGTCATGAACTCAACCCTTGTTCTCGCATAATATCAAGATATTGCACTGGCTCATTAACTCAAAGGTGTTCATAGGGATGGAATGTTTAAGTGAGTTCATAAGATGATTGCACGTGTGTGTATGCGAGGGCATCTTCAACACTGACCCTCAAACTCCCAGCAACTGTCTGGACCATGCGGTCCGGGCGTGTTTTGCTTGCCAACGTGATCATGTATCCGTCCGCCGACCGTTTCGAACGTCCTTTTTCCCGCAAACAGGGGGCGCTTTGCGTGTGTCCAGACTGCTGGCACGCACGCTTGCGACAACCCTGGCCCACCCAAACCCCTCTCCCTCGCCTACACCCTTTCCCGCTCAAAGCAGTCAGATCCGCTTCCGAGCGTCGGCGACGCATTCAGGCCGGCCTAGAACGAAAGCAACCGCTCACTTTAGTCGGCATTGAAGCGGCACGCCGACCGAGAGCGTCGCCCACTCAACTTCCATATGCACGCGCCTTCTCCACGTTCAAATGACAACCTGTTTGTCCACCTCCATCCTTTAACACACATGCGGTTGCCGAGGAACCTACTCCGGGGCACCCCTCCGCCTGTCGGTCGCCCACCATTAACCACCTCGCTACCTGGCCCGCCATCCGACCGATATTTAAACTCCAGGCCCAGCAACAGCCGCATCCAACCTCATCTCCTACCTATCTCCTCTCAGCACCACACCCGCCATGGCCTCCTCGAGCTCCAAAGCCATGCGCGCCAGCCTCTCGTCCGAATAGAAAAAGAAGATCAATGCCATTGCGGCCGACAAACGAACGAGCTCTCCAAAGGCCGGCGTTGTTGACGATCCATTGTAAGAGGCGACCGACGACGAGTCGGCGCCATCGTCCTCATCGGTCCCTCCCGGCATCACCATCTGGCTAGGCGCGTGCTCACTACACTGACATGGTGTCAAAAGAGAGGGAGGCCGCGTTTCGGCAGGCGCAGGTCGACCAGGCCTAGAACCTCCACCTCCTCAACGAGCATCGGGCATCGAGGAGCAAATCCTTGCTAGCACGGGCATCACGGCGTACGTGGACATGGACGAGCAGGAGACGCTGCTGACTACCACTCTTCCCGTGACATCTGTCGTGACCGTTGGTGGTACCCCGTCTGACAGGCGGAGATAAAAGCCGCCTTCAAGGAGATCGATGAGGTGGCAGATGAAGTTTACGCCAAGGACAAGGACAACATAGCTAGCTTCGCGTCGGCCACGCCCCATGGCCACCACAACAAAGCCGACATGTCCACGTGCGCCGCCGACAACGAGGAAGAGTAGAGCACGGGAGGCCGCTGACGCTTGGGTTCCACGAAGGCTACCACTCCTCCCCTTTCGTTGAAGCTAAGTTTGGCGGACTCATCAGTATCGGTCGATTAACCGCTTGTCGGCTTCGCGGAGACGGAGCTTCAGTTCTCGTGGCTCATGGTCGGGCGGTGAGATGGCGTATATGGGGAATCCTATATACCTAACAAGTTTATCCCCACTACCTCATTTATCTTAACATGCACACATGCCGCATCATCAACCATAAAGTCCACTACTTTTATTTCTTTTAACATGCATGCATGAAAATGCTGCCTATACTAATTCCATCAACATGCACAAATCCCACTTTATCAACCCCACTACTTTTATTTCTCTCAACATGCATGAGAGATACTACTTAATATTTATTTTATAATTTCATATAATCAAGTACAAAAAATTATATGCATTGTAATCTTTAGTCTCATATTGAAATTTAAAATAACCAAATCTCATCAAAATAATGTATATCACAACCAATTCTCGCATGTTCCCGCCGCAAGGTGCGGAGTGTCATCTAGTAAATGTAATGCATGTGTCTGGTTTCGATGGAAATTATCCGGTTGTATATAAAATTTATCCAACTTTCAGTGAAATTCGTTTGGCTTGTTTAATTTGCATCGAAATTATTTATTTTCATTAAATTTAATTCGAAATGCCTTTGGACATTTGCGACTACGATTGGATGACCGACTCCCGTATCATTATCCGCGGATTGATCCCCACCGAGACATTTGCGACTATGATTGGATGACCGACTCACATATCATTGTCCGCGGATTGATCCCCACCGGTACACGGATGGACGTGGTGTTCGATTTTAGGGTGAGGAGATGCTCTAAGCACCGCGATTGCACCGTTTTGAAAAAGCAGTAAGGCCAACTCTAACCAATCCCCTACAAAATAGGAGGATACGGCCGGGCAAAGCTTAGTGGAGTATGTTTACTCCACTAACCTTTGTACGGACCTAGCCGATCCCCTAAATATAACGGAGTACAATTTTGTTTTTTCTAACGTATGCAATTCTAGTTTACATTGCAAGCACATGTTAGCACACATATAGAAACTAAACATAAATATGAAGGTTCAAGCAAATCACGAATAAAGTTTACAAACCGAATTCAAAGTTTACAAATTGAATTATTCAAATTTAAACACACCGAATGGTTCAAATGTAGAAAATAACACAAGTAGGGAGTGCTATGAAGTTGCCCGTGATCCTCGATAAGATCTTCTTGGGTCTAAGTATGAACTTGCCAGTTCTTGATCCTGTGATGCCCTTCAAGGAATGCATGGATCCTATTTGAATGATACCATGGCTTAATCGGAGTCCCGTTGGTGATGTACAGAAAGGTCTCACTTCTCAGACATATCTCTCCCATCTTCAATGATAATGTTATGCAATATGATGCAACAAGTGATGATCTTCCATAGAACCTTGGACCTCAAGTACTCGGCAGGGCCACGAACAATTGCAAAGTGCTTTTCAAGCACACCGAAGGCTCTCTCCACATCTTTCCTAGCCGCTTCTTGACATTGGGCGAAGTGAATAATTTTGTTACCTTTGTTTTGACTAATGTGGACCATGGGGGATATATGCCATCCACAAGGTAGTAACACATCAAGTAGTTGTGCCCATTGACTAAATAGTTGCAAGCAGGAGCATCTCCTGTAATAAGCTTACAAAATAGTGGTGATCTCGATAACACATTCAAGTCATTGTGAGAGCCAGGCAAACCAAAGAATGAATGCCATATCCAAAGGTCCTTCGTTGCAACTGCCTCAAGAATGATAGTTGGATTGATGCAGTGGCCTTTGTACTGACCCTTCTACCCCGCAGGACAATTCTTCCCTGTCCAATGCATACAGTCAAGTGATACAAGCATCCCTGGACATCCTCTTGCTTCACTCTCTGCCATCATTCTATGGGTGTCTTCCTCGTTGGGTGCTCTCAAAGACCCCAGTCCAAAAACATCGACCACTGCTTTACTGAACCTTCGAACGACCTCCAAGATTGTGTTTTCACCAATGCAGACATAGTCGTCAACTACATCGGCCGAACACCCATATGCCAAGACTCGAATAGTCGCAATGCACTTCATCAGAGGGCTTCCACTTATCTCTCCACTTGCATTTCTCTGAAGCTTGAACCATTCATCATACTTCTCAACAACTTTTGCAAAATGGTCAGAAAAAGACTTGTGTGCATCCGAAAGCGCCGACAAAAGTACTTCTCCAAATAGGTTGTATTTGGAGCAAAGTAGTCTCGCATGATCTTGGCATGGCCCTCCGCTCAATCATGGTTGATGTGTATGCGGCCAAACTGCGATCCTCTCCTAGGCCGCCGAATATAACCATTGAAAAACATGTCTAAAACAGTTTCAAAGTCTTCGTCATCTTCTTCCTCTTCGGATCACGATGAGTCCTCGAAGGCCATCTTCCTCAACTTCTTCATCTTCAATTCAAATGGCTTGGTTCAATCCAAATGGCTCGGTTCAAAACGAAACGAATGGAAAAATTCACCTAGGCAAACCGTTGAATACTTGTTGTCCGGTGGTGGTCCACCGGCCAGCCGACGTCGTTTAAGCCAAACCAACGGGCAGCACACGTGGGAATGATCTGCAGCGGTGCGCAAGCAAGGTCAGATGTAGCGGCCGCCAAAGAGGAAGAAGATTTGAAGCAATCCGATGAATCGGCTATGGCGATAACGGCGACGTTTCACCTTGATTCCAGCGATGACGACGAGTGACGAACGTCCTCGGAGTCGGGCAGAAGGGCGGGGAGGTCCAAGAAATACAACGAGGTAGCCACGGGGCGGACGAACAGTAGCGGGGAAGTGAGCCGGCGAAGAGGCAATGGCGGGGAAGAGGCGCTAGAGGCAGATTTTTCCTTCCAAACGGTACCTGCCAAGCAATTTTTTTTTTGATAAAGGGCTTTTATTACTTAAAAGGTTTAAGCATTACACCCGGCCTCTGCATAACTAAGATGCACACAGCCACAGATCAAAAGTACGGTAACTGAAAACAGCAACAGACAAAATACGATCATGTAGACATAAATCATCGTTGCCTATGGAGGCCCAATCCGGAGATCAAGCTGCCACCCATGTGGGATAAAAATATCCCTCGCCACCTTTTCTAGTCGCACACAAGCCTCCGTAAAAAGGCCTCGAAACTCCGTCCGTTGTAAGGTGGACCACGAACGGAGAACCTGCAAACGAGAGAAATTTTTATCATTAAAAACCTTGTCATTTCTACTCAGACAAAGCGACCATATAACGGCAAGCGCTCCTACCCTAAAAATGGTTCTAAACTTATTATCTATCCCATTTAACCAATTGCCAAAAACATTGGCCACGGAAGTGGGTGGATACAAGTTGGAAGCCATTTGGATAGCTGACCAGATAGAGCGTGCGAACTTGCAATCGAAGAATAAGTGTTTTATTGTCTCTTGTTGAGGACAAAATACACACTTCGTGCTTCCATGCCAGTTGCGTTTGACGAGGTTATCTTTAGTTAAAATGACACCTTTGCGAAGGTACCACGCGAATATCTTTAATTTCAGTGGGACCTTCATTTGCCATATTTTTTTGTTATTATCGACTGGGATATCGGACTGTACCATCACCCTATACATGGAATCCACCGAGAATTTCCCATTCCCACATAGATTCCAATGAAACTCATCAGTACCTTGTGACAGCTGAACCGATGCCAGGCGTCCTAACAAGGCATTCCAAGACTGGAGTCTCGTACCGATTAAGTCTCGTCTGAACGTCACATCTGGTGGCAAAACTTGCATAACGGAAGCAAGCGTAGCACCTTTGTGTCGCACAATACCGTATAAAGCCTGATACTGTTCATGAAGGGTGGTATTCCCTAACCACTTATCCTCCCAGAATCTTATTTCCGATCCATCCTTAATCTTAAATACACCAAAGCGAAAGAAATGTTTCTTAGTCGCCATTAGGCCAGCCCAAAAATGTGAGTCCCCAGGTTTTCAAATGACCTATGATACCGGTTTTGTGCCGATGTATTTTCGTTTAAGGAGTGTTTGCCAGACACCATCCTCCGTAAGTAGCTTGAAAAGCCACTTACCCAAGAGGGCTGAGTTCTTAACCTGTAGGTCAGGAATACCCAGTCCTCCCTGGTCTTTTGGTCGGCAAACGACATTCCATTTAGTCAGTCGATATTTCTTTTTCTCACTATCCCCTTGCCAAAAAAATCTCGATCAGAAATAATCCAATCTTTGTAAGACTCCTTTGGGTAACCGGAAGAAAGATATCATATACATTACCATATTAGTTAGTACTGAATTTATGAGAACCAGTCTTCCTCCCAGGGATAGCAGTTTTCCTTTCCAACTTGCCAGTCTTTTTTGCAGACGTTCTTCGACGTGCTTCCATTCTGCATTAGTTAATCTCCTATAATGTATTGGTATGCCCAAATACTTAATAGGAAATTGCCCTTGCTCACATCCAAATAACTCGGCATATTGAGCTGCTGCGTCCTGAGCCTCGCCAAAACAAAACAATTCGCTTTTATGGAAGTTAATTTTAAGCCCAGATAACTGCTCGAACGCTGATAATATTAATTTCAGATTCGCTGCTTTATCTAGGTCGTGTTCCATAAATAGAATCGTGTCGTCTGCATATTGAAGGATTGATAATCCCCCATCCACTAGATGTGGGACCACCCCCTCAATTTGACCATCTTGTTTAGCCCGGTCAATCATGATCGCTAACATATCCGCCACTAAATTAAATAGTATGGGGGATATAGAGTCCCCTTGTCTTAATCCCTTTTTTGTTTCGAAGTAACGTCCTATGTCGTCATTGACTTTTACCACGACGCTACCTCCAGAAACAAAGCTATGGATCAAGGCACACCACTCTTTTGGGAACCCTTTCATTCTCAAAGTCTGTTGTAGGAACGACCAATTAACTTTATCATAGGCTTTTTCAAAGTCTATCTTGAAAATTACACCATTAAGTTTTGTAGTGTGCATCTCATGTACGGTTTCGTGTAAAACAACGACCCCGTCCAGGATATTCCTACCTTGCATAAAAAGCAGTTTGTGTAGGTTTAACCACATGATCAGCCACCGAATTTAACCTAATAGTTGCAGCTTTCGTAAAGATTTTGAAACTAGCATTAAGAAGGCATATAGGTCTATATTGTTGTATCCTTTCTGCCTCCAAAATTTTAGGTAACAAAATGATCTCCCCAAAGTTTAGGCGAAATAATTCTAGTTGTCCGGCATGCAAGCATCCGAATAAATCTAGAAGGTCCGGCTTAATGACTTCCCAGAAGTGCTGGTAAAACTCAGCAGGGCAGCCATCTGGACCTGGTGCCTTATTATGTTCCATTTGGAAGACCACCTTTCTAATTTCCTCTTTAGTGAAGGGAGCATTTAGAAAGGAGTTCTCCTCAGCGGATACTTGAGGGATATCATCTGTTCGTGACTCATCCATGGAGATATTTCCTTTCTCCGGAGCCCCGAACAAACCTTTATAATACTTTGTAATACATGCCTTGAGTTGCTCTTGTTCTTCGATCCGACCTTCCTTCTGATTAAGGGAATATAGGTGCGGGATAACCGACGAAGGAAAAATTATCCTCCTCTATTTGGTTTAGGGGATCGGCTAGGTGCCAATGAGAGAAGCACGACCGAGTATTGGGTCTAAGGCCAGATAGGGGGTCGTTAGAGTTGGGCTAACAGGGTAGCTGCATGCAGTACGAAGGTCCTGAATATCTCCTTGAGAATCCTAGATAGATGGTATTTTTTTTTTGTTGGGGTGCGGGGAGAATGTTGGTAGAATATACAGCACGTAGACATCGTCGTTGTTGTTGGGCTCGAGACGTCGTGGGTCGCGAGCAGCCGAGCACATGTCGCAAAGCCTAGCTTGAAGCTTAGTCAACTGCTCCGTACTCCAGATATTCAGCGATACGGCGGTCCTCCCTTGAAGTCCATGCATTTACAGGCGAATTTCAGGATTTAACTGGTCGTTGATACACCATAGTAGGTGGATTTAGTCAGAGTAGAGTAGATAGTTCCCCCGCAAAAATAAATAAAAAAAAGAGTAGAGTAGATAGTTACCGCACCTCGCTTTGATTATGAGATGGAAACGGAAAACGCCATCATGTCGATTCACTCGTACCAAGTCGTGGAGTAAGAAGTTGTGAGAAGCACGCGTGGATAACGATGGGCGTGTCACGTAGTACGTTGTGAACCGCAGATTCACACGCATAGATAAGCGTCGGACAGAGCAGAGCAGAGGAGAGGAGAGCAGAGGAGAGAAGGCAGTTCGCAGTTGGGAGACATAAACAGGCTTTGTACTTTTAGGAATACCGATGGCCTACACAATTCAAACCCAGAAAAATACCCAAAAAAGTCGGCATGTAGCTGAGGAGAGGACGGGTCGAAGTCGGAAGGAACACCCGGCATGCGCAGCCTGTCCGCAATTGCAAAGCAAGCACATTCTTCGGTGCGAAAGCAACGTGTAGCGCGACGCATGCACCACCTAATAACCAAACCAGCACCGCCGCGGGCGGAGCAGGGACGACGACCCGGGCGCACGTCACATGGCACATGGCAAGAGGCAACCACCCGGCCCGAAACGGGAAGCAATCGCGCCGAAACCTCGCTCGCGCTAACGCTAACGCCGTAACGGCACCTTCCTGCGTTGCGTCTTCCCCTGCCTCCTCCGCCTAAATTTAGCCGCAAACTCTCCCTCCTCCCCGCCATTCTGCTCTGCTCTGCTCTGTGGCTCTCTGCTCCCGTGCGCAACGGCTCATTCCATCCCATCCTCTCTCTCCCCTTGCCGCCGGGCCGCAAAATAGCATAGCGAAACCGCAATAGCAGGATCGCACGAACCGTGGAGGCGGGAGCTTCTCTGCTTGTCTCCTTATACTTGCCACCGCACACGCGTCCTCCCGCCACCACTGCCCATTCTTAGCTTGCCCCGACCCTTCTCCCCATGGCCTCTTCCCTGGCCGCCATGCCCCGCGACTCCGCACCATGGAGGGACCCCTCCACCTCCACCTCCACCTCCAGGCACAGGCGCTTCTTCAGCGTCAACGTCCTCATACCACCGCCGCGCCACTCCTTCTCCGACGCCGCCGCGCCCGCCGAGCCCACGCCCAGGCGCAGGCGGGTCATATTGGAGCGCTGGGCGGCCGCCGCTGCCGCCGCAACGGCCTCCGAGCCGTCGCCCCCCGCCGATGCGCGCCGCCGCGACAGGGAGGCCGAGCTGTCCGCGCTCACCTCGGCCACGCGCCCCGTCGCCGCCCGCGCCGCAGTCTTCCGCGCGCCCTCGCCGGCGCCGTCCGACGCCTCCTCCACGGCCACCGCCGGCCCGGAGCTGCCGCCGTCGGGCCCGCGGGCGTCGTCGCTCATCCAGCGCTGGCGCGAGATCGAGGCTGTGGGGCCCGTCACGCCCCGCGCATCCGGCGACGTCACCTCTGAATCCGATGGCTCGCCACGCGGCCGCGTCGGATGCATCGTCAAGAAGCTCAGCGGGGCTGCCTCGCTGCCGGAGGAGGACCTGGATGCCGCCAACAACGAACTCGCCTTCTCACAGTCCGCGCCCCCGTCGCCGGGCCCGCTGCGCAATGCAGTCGAGTCGCTCGCCGTTCATATCAAGGGCACTCGGCCGCCCAACCTGGTGGTCAGGACGGTACGCGGGCGCCGCGCTGTGGAGGAGCTTGTCGCTCGGATGGCCCATCGCCGCAGGCGAGAGCTCGCCGCGCTCGCGGAGCGACACGCCGTCTCTAGGTTCGGGCATAAAGGCAGGATCCAGGTAATTTCGAATTTTCCATCAAAAAAAGTTTCACGTTGCATAATGCATTATACTAGCATTAGACAGAATTACCTCCATCAACCATGAATTGAGGTTCTACTACTTTATATCCATTGATGACCAGTGACGCATTTTCTTATCGTTTTGGAAACATTATTTAAGACGACCCAAGAAGTGTGAGTTGTTGGTTTTAGACCCGCAAGGATGGGGCCAGAGAACTGTTTGGTAGATCGGTTTCCCAACTGGCATTGCTGATCAATGGCATGTGCAAACTCCATAATCATGCTTTATTTCGGCTCCTTGCTCGCTATGCCACCGTAAACCAAAAATAGACGGGAATCATCTAAAAACTTGACAGCCCCTTACATGTTATAAGTGACTATCAAACTACTCTAGTGTAGTGTAAAAAACGCTCTTATATTATGGACGGAAGGAGTAGTTAGTAATCTCATTTGTGACTCTGGTGAATAGTCACGAAAGCTCGACCAAAAGATCCGATAATCTTGACCATGGGAAACTCTAGTACCCTATAGCGACTCATGGCCTTTGCAGATCTGTTTGTATGTCATTATGAATGAGAAAGGTTAACATACGTAGTAGTACTTTCAATGGCAGTGATATGCAACTAATTTGCTGGTGACAGTGGAGCAACGTTCAGTACAGATTTTAGAACGGAGGCACTTGCCGGCCTTAGAATGAGGCCCTTACGTTCAGTACAGTAGGATGGGCATTTCATTGAAAGACTGATTGAGGTTAGGGCTTGGATCCCTAAAAAAGGGGGTTGTAGCTTGCACCCCTCAAAAGAAAAAGAAAAAAGTTTGTGCCTTCTCATATCTGATGGGTGAGATGTCACAAGTGAATATCATTTCTGGTTCCAGAATCTGAAATCTTGTGGAGATTGTGAGTGCTGCATAGTTGTGGCCAACAAGCCAAACAAACCATACCACATGACTTCACAGCTTACTTGCTATAGCATGTACCTGGGACATAAATATGAGTAATGGCTGGGTGGTTTATTTGTGCAAAGCACAACGCAATTTCAATTCTTCTTAATGGCATCACCTTTTAGGTTGTGTTATTATTTTTCTGCCATACCTTCAGTTACTTGAAACACTTTAGTTTTTTCTTTACTCCAACTCCAGCCAATATTGATGTGCATGGTACCTAGGTAAAATGAACTTTTAACTGGACAAGAAAATGACAGCGTGGTTCTGAAGAATTGCCATCCTCTAAAGCAACTGTTGTTGTTTGCAGGCATATATCGAGCATGCATTTCATTGCTCAACAGCGTTCTCTCCCTCCACATATTCCTGTCATTAGCAACTAACCTAAATAAAATATACATTTTTCTTTCATTATTCCTTCCTCCAAGGACGAGATTATTCTTCCCTCTACTGCAAAGTCTGTTAAATACCAAAGTACTTATTTGCTCGCATGAACTCATTTATTTACTCCCTGGAAGATTATTGGCATGGTATTGGTATCTGTATTTCTCCCGTCATTTTGTTTTGAATTTTCTTCTACCGTCCTTTTGAAGCATGTTTATGCAATAACCACTGCTTCTCATCTTAAAATGTTCTTTGATATGCTACAGTCCATGCTTCGTCTAAAGCTGTTGCGTCACGGAGATGCAATTAACAATGAAGTGTGGAATCTACTAAGACCGGTTAGGCCACACCCACCAAAATGCAGACCTGAGGCATTGAGGTATTAGCATGATTTTTTTCACTTGCATAAGATGGCTTGAGGATAAAAAGGATCTCTGAACTATTTTTAAACCCAGTAACATCTTCATCTTGTCTTCCTGGTCTTTTCTTAGAATGTCACACCAACACGTATTTAAGTCTGTCGTCTGCTCTAGATGATGCATAGTAAAAGAACTCACATATCACTTCTGCAATTTCTGATGGACAGAGACGATAGCAGCAAGTCAGATTCACAAGATGCAAATGAATGCAGTCTGCAAAATAATAGGTAAACTACTGTTTCAAATAGCTTAGATGGAGAATTTGGGTTTTGTCCTTGGTCGTAACTATTCAGTACATGCTTTCTGTCTACTATAACGTATGTCTAAAGCAATACTTTGTTTTCACGAAGTGCAGGGCTGATGAACAACATAGTGATGATACAAATCCTTCTGTGGAGAAGTCTACTGGGCTAGCAATTGAGAGCCTTGTTAACTCCAACGGTTCAGGAAATCGACAATATGATGAGAAGATAGACACAAAGGGAAATCAATGTCAGGAAGATCTTGTAAACTTGGTAAACACGTGTGTTCAGAATCAAGAATGTTCTAAAGCTTCAAGCTTTGCAAGCTACGATGATCATCATGCTGTCTACGATAATCAATATGTGGATGATATCTCCCCAAGCACCATAAGCACATCGTGTGAACTCCAAGAAACTCCTTCATCAAGAGGTGAAATTTTACGAGAAGAAGACAACCAAAGTCTGAATGGTTCTTGGGACGAGAGAGCACTATGGATGAGCAGTCTTGGTTGGCCTGCACCAGTAGATTCCATGAGTCCGGACAGCTGGCATCAGGGCACAATTGGGGATATGGAGAATCATAATCAGATTGAATTTAATGATCGGCCTTGGATAGACTCCCCTAACTCATGGAGATCATTGCATATTGCCACACAAGCAGATTGTCGAGATTTGTCTGGCAATGCTGATATTTGTAATCTTCTTGAGAGGTAATTTCCCTCTAATTCCAAGTATATGTTTTTGCACATTTCCAGCTGTGCAACAAGATGCACATAGGTTCACTCCCAGCAAAACTTACTTTTATGTAGGCAATACTGAGATGCAAGTGTTCCGTAAAACATGGATAGCCTACAATAAAAAGGCACTAAATGTTAAACATTTTATTCCTTGAACACACATCTAAATGTGTGTCGTCTTTTATTAGAAGAAAACACCAAGAAGGTGCAAAGTACAGCACCAAAAGCATGGCTGCAACCAAAAACCAAACCACTAAATAAAAACTACTCCAGAAGCAAAGACAAATAAACTGCCAGGCTATCCCAACAAAACGACAAGAGAACAATAAAACAAAGAGGCTAAACAAGTTTAAACATTAGACATAGATACCGTATTATCACCTTTTTAAACATGGTTAACATATACCCCCTTGCAGGTGGCAATTAGAGTCCATAATGAGTGTCCCCTTTATTTTGTCAGCCGTGATATATTTGTTCCTTCCATGCAGCAAAAAGGTCTCAAAGTCCCTTGAGAGTGATTTTAGCACTAAAATGAACCATCTCCTGAGAGCAGTTCTGCAGAAGCAAAGGCAACAACACATGATTGATGATTTTGGGGGTTACTATCCGGAACACTTATACTGGCAACAGAATGATGAACCCCGGAATGAAGATCAGGTGGCATCTGCACCGTGTTCATTAGCACCTGTCTCCCATGTCACAGCCCACCACCAAGAGAATTGGCAGCACTCATCGTTTGAACATCAACAACATGAAAATCAAAATTTGCTTGTGAGTCAGCTGCTGTTCAATGTCAATTATGGAAAGACATATTCTTACTATATTGTCTGTTACAGGAAATAGAGGTCAGGGTACGAAGTGAAATGGCCCAGATTCATCATGAAATATATGAACTACGTAAGTTGGCGGAAAGTTGTATTGCATCCCAAGTAAAGATGCAGCACTCCATTAAAGAAGAGGTGTGCAGCGCACTTCGCGAAGCTGGTGAGTTGCGACAAAAGTTTTTTAAGTCTGTGCCTCTTCTATATCTGGCCCTGTTCAGCATAAAATAGGATGAAGTTGAAGTATCTCTTTATTTTGGAAAAAGAATTTTGCACTGAAGGCAATATGAGCTCTGGTGACACGTGAGCTAGTTTTTGCTTAAAAGGCTAGCCAGATGAAATCTTAAAAAAGGACCACAGCTACTTTCGAGTTTCGAGTGGCTCTATTTGGAAAAGAGTCACTTTGGTCTTCGAAGCAAAACTATATATTCTGTTCTTCTTGGGCTGGACCACTCTCTTGACATTATATATATGACACTGCTTAAATCTAGGTTTTGTAATTCAGTCTGATACTGCTTAAATCTTGGCATGTGAGGTTTTGTAATTCAGTCTGAGTACCATCTGAAATTGGATTTGTCTTACGTTTACCACTACCCCACAGTAGCTCATTGACATTTTTGTTCTACTCATAATCATTGATGAGTACTTCCTCTGTAAACAAATATAAGACGTTTTGGGTCACTATTTTAGTGATCTAAAACGTCTTATATTTATTTACCTTGATATTTGTTTTTCTTAAGCCTGATGCAATCTTTTAAACAGGGTTGATGCCAAGCCAGCCTGACATAACAGCAAAAAAGGGCACGTGCTGCATTTGCCATGAGATGCAAGTTGACTCTTTACTTTACAGGTAATGATTGGAGAACACATACATTATGTACTTTGACTCACTTTAACCTTCAATTGCTTTTTTTTTGTGGTCGTTTAACCTTCAATTGCTAATCGAGTTGATGACGATGGTTCATTCAGGTGTGGCCATATGTGCACCTGCTTCAACTGTGCTGATCAGCTGCAATCGAGCAGCGGGAGTTGCCCAATCTGTCATTCTCCTATCGACGATGTTGTTCGGGCTCAACTGAATTTTTGAGATTTAGGATTTAGGAAGAAAAGAAAAAGCAGACACTCCCAGCTTTAGAAGTGGAGTTCGTGAAGCCCTGGTTTTGAGGAGGCTTCTTGCCTTTTGTTAACCACTAAAAGTATACGAGCTAGGTTTTCTCCAGAAAATGTAAATATGTTTTGTGCAACTGCGACATGTATTGACTGAGAGGGAAACATAGATCTAATCAAAATGCGGTCTTGTTTCTTTTGATTCCCGTTTCGGTTTATGTAGTACTACCTCTGTACACTTATATAAGACGTTTTAGATCACTAAATTAGTGATTTAGAACGTCTTATAAAAGTTTACGGAGGGAGTACCATTTTGGTTTTGTTTTTTTCAGAAAACGCAAAAGCCTCCGTTTCGATCCATTGATCTATACTTATTAAACGGGAGTTAGTAGTCTGGCATCCATGGCTTATTTTTGCCTCCATTTTGTGTCACCGTCCATCCGTGCTGGTTTTTTATCCTTTGCACGTTCCCACCAATATTTTTTCAACTGAACCCCACTTTCCGTTTCATACTGATTTTTCAACCTTCCCTCTTAACAAAACTAGCTAATCACCCATGTGTTGCTACAGAATGAAATAACATTTAAAGTGCTGATGTGTGACCGATTGTCCTCGGGCATCACCGCCGTCCTTGAAGGCGTCTTACAAGCCCTTGACCATCACCGCTTGGTCGTCCTCGAGCGCGCGACCGTCAACCTCGTCCTCGAGCGACTGTTGTCCTCATCCATGAACATTTTGGCAACCGTAGTACGTGAACATCCTACAGGGCATGGTCGTCATCTATTCTGGCCAATGCTTGGTCGCCATGTTGCGAGCGTGTGGTGGCCGTTGTTCATGTTGACAAGCGGTGCTCTGTCATGCTGTTGAGAGCCTGCTCGTAGACACCAACGTCAACGAGAGCCTGAGACAGTCCTTGGCACGAGCATTTTCAAAATGATTTAACGTGATTAATTGTCTGCTTAATTAATTACACACATAATTAACTATCTACCTAATTGTTCTGCATGCCTAATTAGCTGACAACCTAATTAATTATCTTCTTAATTGAAAAAAATCTTACTTCCAGTTACCTGCAAATCTAATTAACTTTATGTCTAATTAATTAATTACAATAATAACTCGGTTTCCAAATTGACTCGGCGCGAAAAAAATCTTATTGAAATGAAACTAACTAGAACGTCGGATGCGCCTTGTTGCGTGTTGTTGTTTTTCATCATATTAGTATTTGATTTGGCGAGTGGGGGATGATGGAGTGTGTTTTCCTCTTTTTTTGTAATGCGATGTTTTGATGGGCCTTTTGCGGTGTGATTCTATGTTATCTTCTAATCAATCCCAACTAATGTGAGGATTTTTTTTGAGTCGGTGGTTGCATCTATTTTATTGATACCACAATATCACATGTTTGGCATTTTTTTGCTAGGTGATGAGAGGGTGCGGGAGATTGATATGTCTTAATAGTCTGGTTGCTGCCGGTTGATTTGAAAAATCGTTGACCTGGTTAAAATCGTGAACCAAATTCAAAATCGAATACCTCAAGCTCCAAAATTTGAGAGCATAGTGAATTAATAAAATTGAATGAGAGAGCTCCTTGAGAATTTTTTGATCCGGTCAAAATCGGGTGACCTATTTTTAAATTGCAGACCTTAATTAACTGTGAGGGCTTAAAAATTTGGGAGCATTCAATTCCTCAATCGAATGAGGGAGCTCCAAAATTAGGATGCACAGTGAATTAAATAATTAAACGAAAGAGCTCCTTGAGAAATTGTTGACCTGGTAAAAATCAGATGACCCAATTAAAAATTGAAGACCTCAATTGAATGAGAGGGCTCTAAAATTAGGGAGCATAGTGCATTAGATAATTAATTGCATATGTGATTAACTATTGGCTAATTAATTGTATTAATTACTTGATTTTCAAATTGATTCAACGCTCGGTTTTCAAATTGTTTTCGCATGAATGTTTGCTATGAACGACGACTATATAAGTATTTCCCTTCGATGTTACACATTTGACGAGCCTCTTCTATTGTTTGATCGAGTCTTGACGGTAAAGATGCTTTTGCGGTGGATTTATTTTTGCAAGGCCTACTAAGTATTGTAGGACACATTTTCTAAACGAACTTCCTGGCATTCAAATGGACACACTTGATTTGAGACATGTAGCCTGCCTAACTCTCTGTATGACTGATAAGAAACACAATAAGACGACCAAACACAACAAATATCATGCTACCAAGACTATTATAATTATTAGCTTCGTCTCTCACAACTTCTTCAGATATCAGTGCTAAGCTCCAAGACTTCCAATAGATCGTCAGACACTTGACATCAGTTAGGTGGTGATGCTCATACCAATCGACGCTTTTGACTTTGTGGGCCAAGGTAGGCACCTAACTATGACAAAATCGCTTTGGTTGAGTAGTCACGTGGGTGTCTCGCTTTTGAACTTCAGTAATCTCTAGTCATTTCTTCACCTAGATGGTAGAAATAATCCTCACTTTCCACATAGAGAATATGAATCGGAATCTTACTGCTCCCTAACCACGCGGTACTTATCTGCTCGCGCGCCACTAGATCGCGCCACAACCTCGTTCACTAACATATTTACACGATTGTTCGATGACCCGTCCGTTGCCACGGCCGCCATTAACGCCATGCTCCACATCATGGCATTCTCGAGCACCGTTCCGGCGTTCGGCCCGGACATGGCGTCCTCCACGGTGTCAGGCAGGGCCTCCCTATGGTTTCAGTATTCATAAGGAATTATTGTGGTTGAATTAGATCAACACGGTAACCGAGTGCCCCACAAGCTTAGGTGGCATGGCCAGGGCGGTGGAATCAGATCAAGGAGGTAACCAAGGGCCCCACAAGCTCAGGTGGCGCGACCACCCTCTTGGTCACGCCATCGGCCCTTGTGGCTGGCTGGTGGCTGCTACTTGTGATGCGTTAGGATTTTCCTCAAAGAGGAAGGGTGATGTAGTAAAGTAGCGATGTAGTGACCCGACCCGAAACGCTCAAGTCTCTGTGTTTCTGTACCATCCCAAGATCATGCTGGCACACACACAGTACATCAATGTATATATCAAATTTCAATCACACCTGCTTTATTACATCAGAATCTCATATAGAGTCTTTATTACAAAATAAATTTGGCTGAAGGCCAACTCATGAGATAAAACTACTGCAGAAGACGTAGATGGTAGCGAGTCCATCCGACTCCAAGGACATATCACCGAGCGTAGAACGCGTCATCACTCCTGGTCGGAAAAGTACTCTGCAACATGACACGTTGCAGCCGTGTAGGTCAGCATTTTGAATATGCCGACAAGTCATAAGGGAGAACAGGTAAAATCATCATCTACACTATATGCGTATATGGCAGGTGGGGCTGTATGTTTAAGTTTAGCAAAAAGCTGATTCTTCCTACAACAAAGGGGGGGGGGGGGGGCAAAAGCAAATTATTACTACAAAGTTGGTTGTTAATGAGATGGTTCCGCCAACCAATTCTCAACCCCAATTATTAATAAACCCACATCATTAATATTAAATGTGTCGAGAGTTCCTGATAGTTTCAGTTCCAAAAGCTCAACTTGTCCGTAACCGGGGACACAGCTAATCGATTAGATTTGGTACTCTCTAGAGTCTTGCACACTTTCCCTACAAGATTCGATCGCCTCCGTTGAAGTCCTCACACTGCATGGTGTTTGAGAACCGGATGACCAAAACATGGTCTTCCAAAGAGTTCCTCTGGGCCACTGCCGGTGCCCATCCAGTCCTACCATTCTTCTACATCTCGTAGCACCGTCCGGCCAGAGTCACTATGATGTCTAACCAAGCCAGAGCCCATAATGGCTTGTGGCTAAGCAGGTAAGCCTTGGATCTTGAAGTATCCATCCGTCTCTTCGTGCCTGGGTGGAACTTTTCGCGTGAATACTGGCACTTCTCCAGTAACACCTAGGCTAACCACTGGGTCCTCCAGGGTGCCGTTCAACCTTTCCACCCAGAGGTACATTTGCATCATGAGGTTTTGGAGTCTTGAATTCTTTAGGTCTTGATCATAATTTAATTCTCACAACTCTCATGAAAACACTCAACCAACCCCGTCTACTGAAAGCATAGCAAAAATAAAATATCGTCACCCAGGGTAAAAGTGACAAGGGTTTATGGGGTACCTACCACATGATACCACTCCAGATCCAAGTTTCCCATTTACCTAAATTGGATGCAATGGTGGAACAAGTTGAAACTAATGCAATAAAAATCATGGGTAAAATATGATCAAATGACTTGCCTTGCTGACGATCTTCAAACTCAAGCGACTTTAAGTAGCAAGCTTCGCACTCCAGATGATCTAACGAGACAAACAATTTACACAATAAGCATAACATGTTCACAACAATAGATAACAACAAGTAAAACTAATAATAAAACAATCAAGGAAAACATAAAGGCAAAACCAAAAGAATCAATAAGAAGTCAATGGAAAAGTTTTACTATTGGAACAGCAAACTATAAATAGTTTTCTGCAAATACTAAATATATAACAGAAATTTTAGTTTTATTACAATAATAGAAAGGATTTTACCTAAAGTTTGCTACACAAAAAGAATCAACCTAAAAGCTATTATAAAACTCTACTTATGAATTAAAAAAGTTTTATACCAAAGAAGAAACAAGAAGAAAATAAATAGTTATTTTTAACAGCAAATAAAATTCCTAGTGTTGACTAACATAAACTAATCATAACTTGTCAACAATGGCAAAAGAAAACAATTGAAAGCAATTAAAACAAAAAGAAATAGAGCTAAACCTAAAAAGAACTAAAACAATACTGTTTTGATTAAAACCTAATTTTAGATAATCCTAAAAATACCCAAATTAAACCTACTGATAAAGAAACCTAATACAAACAGCAGCAAAAAGAATCACTCAAAAATATATTTTTAAACTAATGATATTCACAAAATAGTGATTCAAACAAATTTCATTGAAATCAAAATTTATCTTTTCAAAACTAATCAAACGTGACATCTACAGAAAGTTCATAATTTTATAAACCTAATGCAAAAATAAACACCTAAAAACAATAAATATCATAAAAGATATTGCAAAAGTAAAAACATAAACTATTTTGTTTAAAAACAGAAAACAGGAAAATAGAAGTTCTAACGCAACGGACAGGGGTTACGTGGCGGATTCCTATTGGCTGAGAGGTGTGCGTGCGCGTGAGAAAAGAGCGGACAGTCGGACATTAAAAGAAAACGGTTCGCTGTAATAATATTCTAATCGTATGCGTTGATCGGGGATCCGAGGGCACAGGCGAGGTCAACGGCTTACAGTGGATTGGGGATGCCGACGATGGAGATCTCCGACGAGGGCGACTCTTTGGGTCGATGTAGCCGGCGCTCCGTTGGTTGACGGAGGCTCCTGATGGCGGCAATCGGTTGCGGCGGCCTCCGATGAATTTTGGTGGCGTCGGGGTGGGGAAACGACGTCGGGGATGAGCGGGGCTTCAACTTCGGGTGGCGGTGGTGCGGCTATCTCCAGCGAGCGATTGTAGCGGCAGTGGTGCGTGGGAGGGAGTGCTTTAGGGCGGAATGGAGTGCGGGAGGGCTAGGCTTTATAGGGGAGGGCTCGGGTGGTCCAGACGGCAAGGTATCCGCGGCGTTGATCCAATCCGGCGGCGGATATCTGGCGAAGGAAAGGTGCGACGCGGGGGAATGAAGGTGACCGCTGTGGGGTCGGTTCGGGCTGTGGGGTCGGGCCGTTAGAGAGAGGAAGCGACGGGATTTGGATTGACTAGCCGGTTGGGTGGGGATTCGAATCCGGTCGGGGAATTTTGGGCCCGATTCACCCTGTGGGCCGCGCCGGGGTTTCCTATTTAAAAACTTTTTCCTAATTTTTAAATAACAGAGATAGAAAAAGAAAGATAAAGCTAGGAAAATAAAATAAAATATATACATATCATATCAAAATGACCAGAAAAACATTTCCTACAACATAGACTATTTTAGAGAGGCAAAATAAAAACTTTATAAAAATCCTTTTTTTGAAAATTCAAATAAAATCCAAATTTGACATTCAACACTTTGGCATTATTTCTTCTAACTTTTTTTGGGGTGTCATGTTTTCCCCTCTCATACTTTTGATTAAAGTATTTTGTCAGGGAATATTGGATATAACCCACTTGCCAAATTGAATTGGAATCAAAATTCAAATTGTAGGTCAAATGCCACTAATTTTTTATTTCAAAATTCAAACAACATGCATGGATTCTTAGCTATTATTGTAAAACATTCCAAATGAAATTTGGGATATTACAAGCGAAAAGTATTTCCCTCGGTTAAGAACCAAGGTTTATTGAACCAGTAGAAGAAGCAAACAAACAACCGTGAACAACACCTACACACAAAAGAGCAAATAATTGCACCCAACACGGGCAAGAGGGTTGTCAATCCCCTTGTACTCGTTAACAACAAGGATTAAATATGATAGTGGTAGATAGATAAATTGCAAAGTAAAATAAAAGTAAATAAATTGCAGCAAGGTATTTTTGTTTTTTATAATATGATTAAAGTAGACCCGGGTGCCATAGTTCTCACTAGAGCCTTCTCTCTTTAAGCATGGCATACGATGGGTAAACGAATTACTGTTAGCCAATTGATAGAAAAGCACATAGTTATGACGTTATTCATGGCATGATCATATAGATAGGAATTACGTCCGTGACAAGTAGACCGACTCCTGCCTGCATCTACTACTATTACTCCATAAATCGGCAGAATCCTACATGCACCTACTACTATCACTCCACCAATCAACCGACTCATGCCTGTACCTATGGTATTAAGTTCAAGACAAACAAAGTAACGCTTTAAGCAAGATGACATAATCTAGACAGAATAAAACCAATCAATATGATTAAACCCCACCGTGTTATCTTTAGTAGCAACAATACAATAAGTGCCTAGCTATCCCTTCTGTTATTGGGTGAGGACACCGCAAGATTGAACCCACTACTATGCACCACTTCCACTGAAGATCGATAGATCAACTTGGCCAAAGAAAACCCATAGATCGTAAAGCACTACATAGATATATAAATCATTGCAGCGACTCAATCTGAAAATATCAGAGTCTCTATGCATATCGTGCTAGTCCCTGGATCGACTTGCTAGCACACACAATACTCAATGAAATGTAACAGAGTTCAATCACACACTTTATTATATCGAGGTCCTCAAAACAATATTTATTACAATAATTTGGCTGAAGGTCATCTAAATAAAATAAACTGCAGAAGCTTCGAAGGTAAATGAGTCCATCCAACTTCGCGGACAAATAACTGAGTGCAGAACAACGACCTATCGCACCTTAATCCTCGTCGGAAAACTCTGCAACATGAGACGTTGCAGCCGTGTAGGTCAGCACATGGAATATGCCGGCAATGTCACCACAAAACAAAGGTAGTAATTTTATAACTACATGCAATTTAGGCTTTGGTGGAGGCTCTCAATTTAATTTTTCATAAAGCTAAATTTTCCCTATGACAAAATTAATTAAATTATTACTACAAATATTATACCATTATTGAGATGGTTCCTCCAACTCAATCCAATTACCCAAGTTATTATAAAACCCAATTCATTAATTAAATTATGATGATGGTGAGATCACGCGATAAATCACCTCTAGAGGCTCAAATTGTCCATAACCGGGGACACGACTAATCAATTAGTTTTCCACTTTGCACAGGTTTGTGCACTTTTCCCCATAAGACTCGACCATCTCCATGATCGAAAGATCGAGATAAGGTCTTTCAGAGAGTTTCCCTTGTCCACCGGTAGTGCCCATCTCAATTATAACCCACTACCTCTCGTAGCACTACCTGGTACGAGTCACTACAATGATCAACCAAGCCGGAGCCCATAATGTCTTGTGGCTGCCCACAGAAGCTTCTAGTCATGAATCGTTTGATCCCTTTGAACCTGGGTGGATTTCCATAAAAAGTAATCACTGGGTCCTCCAGGATACTCGGGCAAATCCTTGGTTACTCCAAGGTACCCCTCACCATGCAACCGTTCCAACCATATGGTTGATTAAAATTATTAAAGTTAACATTCAATAATTATTCTCTCACAACTTGCATGAATCGGGAATACCACCCCGTCTACAAAAGTATGGCTAAGCAATTCCAACTTAATAACAACGATTCCCGGGGTGATCAAGTGGTCATAGGTTCCTACCTCAAACTACCAAGTTTTGCCACAATTCCCAATCCTACTCATGCAAAGTACAATGGTGGAACTAATGCATAGTAAAACATAGGTACATAGGAAAATATGGTCAAGGTGGTGAACTTGTGTAGGATCGCAAGTAGGTCTAGAGGGGGGGGGGTGATTAGACTACTTGACCAAATAAAAATACTACCTTTCTCCCAATTTTAGTTGTGGGAAGATTTTAGCAATGATAGCAAGTCAAGCACACCCTACACATGCAAGTCTAAGAGTATTGCAGCGGAAAGTAAAGACAAGCACATGTAATAGAGATAAGGGTTAGGAGATCAAACACATTTGTTGACATGAAGATTTTTCCCGTGGTTCCGATAGGTGGCGCTATCGTACATCCATGTTTATGGAGTCTTCAACCCACGGAGGGTAACGGTCGCGCGAGTCCACGGAGGGCTCCACCCATAAGGGTCCACAAAGTAGCAACCTTGACTATTCCATAACGGCTTCCATTCACGAAGGACTAGAATCACTATGGGTAGATCTTCACGAAGTAGGCGATCTCCTTGCCCGTACAAACTTCTTGGTTCAACTCCACAACACGAAGTAGGAGGCTCCCAAGCAAAACCTAACCAATCTAGGAGGCACCACCCTCCAAAAGGTAATAGGCTTGATAGTGATGATGAACTCCTTGCTCTTGTGCTTCAAGATGATAGACTCCTCAACACTCAATCACTCTCTCACAAATTTGGCTTGGTAGAAGAGATTGATTGGGTGGAAAGCAACTTGGGGAGGCTAGAAATCAAGATTTGATACATCTCCGTCGTATCTATAATTTTTGATTGTTTCATGCCATTATTATACAACTTTCACATATTTTTGGCAACATTTTATATGATTTATTGGACTAACCTATTGATCCAGTACCCAGTGCCAGTTCCTGTTTGTTGCATGTTTTTTGTTTCACAGAATATCCATATCAAAAGAAGTCTAAACGCGATAAAAATTTACGGAGATTTTTTTGGAATATTTTTGAATTTTGAGAAGTGGAATCAACGCAAACGGAGGCCCACATCCCCCACGAGACACCAGGACGCGCCCCTAGGGCCCAGGCGCGCCCTGGTGGGTTGTGCCCAGCTCGTAAGTCGGTTGGAGCTCTCCTTCGGGCACAAGGAAGCTAATTTTTGGATAAAAATCCCCTCAAAATTTCAGCCCGATCGGAGTTACGGATCTCCGGGAATATAAGAAATGGTTTTCGGCCAGAAAACAGAAACGTGAAACAGAAGAGAACAGAGAGGGAGATCCAATCTAGGAGGGGCTCCTGCCCCTCCGCCGCCATAGCGTCCATGGACCAGAGGGGGAACTCTCCTCCCATCTAGGGGTGAGGCCAGGGAAGAAGAATATGGAGGGGGGCTCTCTCCCCCTCTCTCCCGGTGGCGCCGAAACGCCGCCGGGGCAAGGATCGTGACGGCGATCTACATCAACAATCTTGCTACCGTCAACACCAACTTTCTCCCCCTCTATGCAGCGGTGTAACTCCCCTTTTCCCCGTTGTAATCTCTACTTAAACATGGTGCTCAACTCCGTATATTATTTCCCAATGATATGTGGCTATCCTATGATGTTTGAGTAGATCCGCTTTGTCCTATGGGCTAATTGATGATCGTGGTTGGTATGATTGTATATTTTATTATGGTGCTGTCCTACGGTGCCCTCTGTCTCGCGCAAACGTGAGGGATCCTCGCTGTAGGGTGTTGCAATGTGTTCCTGATTTGCCTATGGTGGGTGGCGTGAGTGACAGAATACACAGACCCGAGTAGGTGGGTTGTTGCATATGGGAGTAAAGAGGACTTGATACTTAATGCTATGGTTGGGTTTTACCTTAATGATCTTAAATAGTTGCGGATGCTTGCTAGAGTTCCAATCATAAGTGTATATGATCCAAGTAGAGAAAGTATGTTAGCTCATGCCTCTCCGTCATGTAAAATTGCAAGAATGATTACCGGTCTAGTTATCAATTGCCTAGGGACAAATAACCTTCTTGTTTAACAAAAGCTTTCTACTAAAAAACTAACTTTTATTATCTTGCAATTTACTCGTAGTTTTATTCCCGCTAAGTACTTCTAGTGTTATTCGTGCAAACTATCCTATCACCTACAAAGTAGTTTCATACTTGTTCTAGGTAAAGCAAGCATTAGCGTGCGTAGAGTTGTATCGGTGGTCGATAGAACTTGAGGGAATATTTGTTCTACCTTTAGCTCCTCATTGGGTTCGACACTCTTACTTATCGAAAAAGGCTACAAACGATCCCCTACACTTGTGGGTTATCAAGACCTTTTTCTGGCGCCGTTGCCGGGGAGCAATAGCGTGGGGTGAATATTCTCGTGTGTGCTAGTTTGCTTTATCACTAAGTAGTTTTTATTTTGTGTTCTTGTTTTCTATCTTTAGATATGGGTAGGAAACGCAAAATACTAAAAAAATTAGATGTACTTGCTGCTCCAAAAGTTGAGGAACCACTAGTGTTCCGTACTACCGAAGAATATTACTTGGATCATCTTCGATCCATTTGTGCTCATGCTGAAAACCCAACTAGCTTAGTTGAGGGAAAATCATTAAATGAGCATGCTTATTATGTGCGACACCGCATATCTCAAAAAGGGAAACTCTTGTGGCATCAAATTAATACTTTGTGTTGCTATGCTTGGAATTTATGCGAAACACATGATTTTACTGGTTGTTCTGAAGAACCTAAAAAACACCTTCCCTACCAATGTGTGTTTAATGATAATGAAATACTATCTTCTTATGCCAAGGAAGCCTATTGTTATTTTGATGTTGAACAAATTGAAGAATTTGTTGCTTTTAAGGGTGCATATGAAATTGCTTCTTTGATTGAAAAGTACGATGCTACTCTTTACAAATCTGAAAATTTTGCCATACTTAAATATTGCTATGAAAACTATGCCTCTAATGCTTATGTTAAAGAATTTATTGAAGGAATGACCGCTGCCTTGGAAGAGACTAATATTTTGCAGGAATCTATGGAAGAGGAAGTTGCTGAAATTGTGAGCTCATTAGATGAAAAAGATGAGGAGGAGAGCGAAGAACAAAACGAGGAAGAGCGGATTAGCTACCTGTGCCCACCTTCTAATGGGAGTAACTCTTCAAATCATACATTGTTTAATTTCCCTTCGCACATACCGAAAGATGAATGCATGATGAATGCTATGATGATTGCTATGATCCCTTGGATTCATTTGAAATATCCTTTTTTTATGAACTTTATGCTTGCTATGCTTGTGGCCATGATGCCAATATAAATTATGCTTATGAAGACAAACTTGCTATAGTTCCTTATGTTAAGCATGAAATTGTTGCTATTGCACCCTCACATGATAGTCCTATTATCTTTTTGAATTCTTCCAACTACATTATATCGGAGAAGTTTGCTCTTATTAAGGATTATATAGATGGGTTGCGTTTAGCTACTATACATGAATATTTTGATGAATATAATATGCATGTGCTTGCTGCTCCTACTTGCAATTATTATGAGAGAGGAACTACATCTTCACCTCTCTATGTTTCCAATACTATAAAATTGCAAGAAACCGTTTATACTATGCATTGGCCTTTACTTAATGTGCTTGAATTGTTCTTGTATGACATGCCGATGCATAGGAAGAGAGTTAGACTTCGTTGTCACATGATATATATCACTTTGTGCTCACTACTAAATTACAAATCATTGTTAATTAAAATTGGCTTTGATATACCTTGGGATCCGGGTGGATCCATTACTTGAGCACTTTATGCCTAGCTTAATGGCTTTAAAGAAAGCGCTGTCAGGGAGACAACCCGAAAGTTTTAGAGAGTCGTTTATTTATGTTTTGTGCTTTTATAAAGTTTAAAAACAAAAAAAATATAGAGGGGAACCTAAAACTTCACAAAAGGAAAGGTGAAAGTGAGAAGAGATGATGAACATCGTTGAAGTGGGGGCTAGCCTTGAACTTTGTTCATGCCCATGGAAACTTTGTGAATCTTGAATCACGGAAACTTTTCAAACAAAAATAATTATCCCCTATGTACAAATACATTGTATTATAAAAATAATGTGCCAAGATTTTCCTTTAGGATGTTTGAATTGTTTGTTTGATGTGTGTTGTGCAAAAACAGAAACAGGACAGTCTGTAAAGATTTGTTTGAATTTTCATATTTTACCGGAGCGTGAAAAAATTCTGAATTTTTTACAAAATACTGTTATGCGAATCATTTCTCACGTCCTAATTATTCAGAATTTTTTGAGCTACAGAAGTATACGTGTCTACAAATCTTTACAGACTGTCCTGTTTTTCACAGATTGTTGTTATAGCTGCTCTGCGTGCTTATGTTTGAATTCTTGTTGAGCCCCATTGACTTGGGAGCCATAGAATTGTGATAGCATACAGTGGGTAATGTTAGATTATAATTATGCAATAATGTTATGGCAAGACATGATGGGATTTGGTATTATGTGTACTAACGGATCTCACGAATTTTCTGTTAAGTTTTGTGTGATTGAAGTTTTCAAGTTTGGGGTGTTATCACGATGAGAAGGAATAAGGAGCAGCAAGAGCCTAAGCTTGGGGATGCCCAAGGCACCCCAAGGTAATATTCTAGGAAGAATCAAGCATATAAGCTTGGGGATACCCCGGGAAGGCATCCCCTCTTTTATTCCAAATCATCGGTATGTCACTTGGAGCTATATTTTGTTGGGGAACGGAGCATGAATTTCAAAAATTTCAACGCTCACGCAAGATCTATCCATGGAGATGTATCGCTACGAGAGGGGAGAGTGTGTCTACGTACCCTCGTAGACCGTTAGCAGAAGCGTCTCACAACGCGGTTGATGTAGTCGAACAATCCTTCGAGCTCCACCGATCAAGTACCGAAACGTACGGCACCTCCGAGTTCTACACACGTGCAGCTCGGTGACGTTCCTCGCCTTCTTGATCCAGCAAGATGTCGAGGTAGTAGATGAGTTCCATCAGCACGACGGCGTGGCGACGGTGATGGTGAAGTGATTCCGGCAGGGCTTCGCCTAAGCTCTCCGAAAATATGACCGAGGTGGAAAACGGAGATCGGGGCACCGCACACGGCTATGGGACAATTGTGTACTTTGGGGTGCCCCCTTGCCCCCGTATATAAAGGATGAGAGGGAGAAGGCCGGCCCCCTAGGGGTGCGCCAAGTGTGGGGAGTCCTACTAGGACTCCTTAGTCCTAGTAGGATTCCACCTCCCATACGGAGTAGGAAAGAGGGAAGGGAGAGGGAAAGGAAAGAGGGGGCTGCGCCCCCTCCCCTAGTCCAATTCGGTTTGGGCAAGGGGGGACGCGAGCCTCCTCACGTGGCCTGCCTCTCCTTTTCCCGTATGGCCCAATAAGGCCCATTACTTCTCCCGGTGAATTCCCGTAACTCCCCGGTACTCCGAAAAATACCCGAATCACTCGGAACCTTTCCGACGTCCGAATATAGCCTTCCAATATATGAATCTTTACCTCTCGACCATTTCGAGACTCCTCGTCATGTCCGTGATCTCATCTGGGACTCCGAACAAACTTCGGCCACCAATCACATAACTCATATAATACTAAATCGTCATCGAACCTTAAGTGTGCGGACCCTACGGGTTCGGGAATGATGTAGACATGACCGAGACGACTCTCCAGTCAATAACCAACAGTGGAACCTGGATGCTCATATTGGTTCCTACATATTCCACGAAGATCTTTATCGGTGAACCTCATATGTCAACATACGTTGTTCCCTTTGTCTGGCGGTATGTTACTTGCCCGAGATTCGATCGTCGGTATCCAATACCTAGTTCAATCTCGTTACCGGCAAGTCTCTTTACTCGTTCCGTAATATGTCATCTTGTAACTAACTCTTTAGTCACGGTGCTTGCAAGGCTTCTGTGATGCTGTATTACCGAGAGGGCCCAGAGATACCTCTCCGATAGTCGGAGTGACAAATTCCAATCTCGATCCATGCCAACTCAACAAACATTTTCGGAGATACCTGTAGTGCACCTTTATAATCACCCAGTTACGTTGTGACGTTTGATACACCCAAAGTATTCCTACGGTATCCGGGAGTTGCATGATCTCATGGTCAGAGGAACGTGTATTTGACATAGTGAAAGCAATAGCAATAAACTGAACGATCATTTGCTATGCTAACGGTTGGGTCAAGTCCATCACATCATTCTCCTAATGATGTGATCCCATTATCAAATGACAACTCATGTCCATGGTCAGGAAATCTTGACCATCTTTTGATCAACGAGCTAGTCTAGTAGAGGCTTACTAGGGACACAGTATTTGTTTATCTATTCACACATGTATTTAGTTTCCGGTCAATACAATTCTAGCATGAATAATAAACTATTATCATGAACGGGGAAATATGATAATAACTAATTTATTATTGCCTCTAGGGCATATTTCCAACAGTCTCCCACTTGCACTAGAGTCAATAATCTAGATTACATCTCCATGTAATTAACACTTAATTAGTTCTAAAGCTGATCATGTTCTGCTTGTGAGAGAGGTTTTAGTCAACGGGTCTGCAATATTCAGATCCGTGTGTTCTTGGCAAATCTCTATGTAGATGCTGCTACCACACTTTGTTTGGAGCTACTCCAAAAATTTCCCCACTATACTTATCCGGTCTGAGACTCATAGTCTTTCGGATCAGTGTTTAAAGCTTGCATCGACGTAACCCCTTACGACGAACTCTTTATCATCTCTATTCCTGAGAAATTCTTCCTTAGTCATCTTAAGGATAATTTGACCGCTGTCCAGTGATCTACTCCTGGATCACTTTGGTACCTCTTTTGCCAGACACATGGCAAGGCACACAGCTTGGCATACTTTATAGAACCTATGGCCGAGGCATAGGGGATAACCTTCATCCATTCTATTTATTTTTCCGTGGTCGAGATTTGAGTCTTACTCAACTTCACACCTTTCACCACAGTCAAGAACTCCTTCTTTGACTGATCCATTTTGAACTTCTTCAAAATCTTGTCAAGGTATATGTTTTGTGAAAGTCATATGAGGCGTCTCAATCTATCTCTATAGATTTTGATGCCTAACATGTAAACAACCTTTACCTAGATCTTCAAGTCTTACTCCACTTCACACCAGCCAAGAACTTATTTCTTTTGACTTGATCCATTTTGAACTTCTTCAAAATCTAATCAAGGTGTGTGAATATCTTTTATCAGGTGTCTTGATCTATCTCTATAGATCTCGATGCCCAAACTGTGGATAACTCAAAAAACAGGTTTTTATTGAAAAACTCCTTTCAATTAATTCTTTATGCTTTCCAGAAATTCTACATCATTTCCAATCACATATACTTATTAGAAATGTTATAGAGCTCCCACTCACTTTGTTGTAAATACAAGTTTCTCCATAAACTTGCATAAACCCAAACGCTTTGATCACTTCATCAAAGCGAGTATTCCAGCTCCGAGATGCTTGCACCAGTCCATAGATGGATCGCTGGAGCTTGCATACTTTGTTAGCACCTTTAGGATCGACAAAACCTTCCGGTTGTATCATATACAATTCTTCCTTAAGGAATCCATTAAGGAATGCCGTTTTGACGTCCATTTGCCAGATTTCATAATCATAAAACGCGGCAATTGCTAACATAATTCTGACAGACTTTAGCATCGCTACGGGTGAGAAAGTCTCATCGTAGTCAACTCCTTGAACTTGTCGATAACCTTTAGCAACAAGTCGAGCTTTATAGACGATGACATTACCATCAGCGTCCGTCTTGTTCTTAAAGATCCATTTATTTTTAATAGCTCGCCGTTTCATCGGGCAAGTCTACCAAAGTCCACACTTTGTTCTCATACATGGATCTAATCTCGGATTTCATGGCCTCAAGCCATTTGTCGGAATCCGGGCTCGCCATCGCTTCTTCATAGTTCGTAGGTTCACCGTTGTCTAACAACATGACCTCCAAGACAGGATTGCCGTACCAATCTGGTGCGGAGCGTGTCCTGGTTGACCTACGAGGTTCTGTAGCAACTTGATCCGAAGCCTCATGATCATCATCATCAACTTCTTCTCTGGTCTGTGTTGGTGTCACAGAAATTTCTTTCTGTGGCGTACTACTATCCAGAGGAGGTACAATTATCTCATCAAGTTCTACTTTCCTCCCACTCACTTCTTTCGAGAGAAACTCCTCCTCTAGAAAGGATCCATTCTTAGCAACAAATACTTTGCCTTTGGATCTGTGGTAGAAGGTGTACCCAACGGTCTCCTTTGGGTATCCTATGAAGACGCACTTATCCGCTTTGGGTTCAAGCTTATCTGGCTGAAGCCTTTTGACATAAGCATTGCATCCCCAAACTTTCAGAAACGACATCTTAGGTTTCTTGCAAACCACAGTTCATACGGTGTCATCTCAACGGATTTAGACGGTGCCCTTGTTTAAAGTGAATGCAGATGTCTCTAATGCATAACCCCAAAATGATAGTGGCAAATCGGTAAGAGACATCATAGAACGCACCATATCCAATAGAGTACGATTACGACGTTCGGACACACCATTCCGCTGTGGTGTTCCATGTGGCGTGAGCTGTGAAACAATTCCACATTGTCTTAAGTGATTGCCAAACTCGTAACTCAAATATTCTCCTCCACGATCAGATCGTAAGAACTTTATTTTCTTGTTACGATGGTTCTCTACTTCACTCTGAAATTCTTTGAACTTTTCAAATGTTTCAGATTTATGCTTCATCAAGTAGACATAACCATATCTACTCAAATCATCAGTGAACGTGAGAATATAACGATATCCACCGCGCGCCTCAACACTCATCGGACCGCATACATCGGTATGTATTATTTCCAATAAGTTGGTTGCTCGCTCCATTGTTCCGGAGAACGGAGTTTTAGTCATCTTGCCAATAAGGCACGGTTCACATGTCTCAAATGATTCATAATCAAGATATTCCAAAAACCCATCTGCATGGAGTTTCTTCATGTGTTTAACACTGATATGACCTAAGCGGCAGTGCCACAAATATGTGGTACTATCATTATCTTTTGGCATTCGTGTTATGAACATATGTATTACTACGATCAAGATTCTATAAACCTTTCATTTTAAGTGCATGATCATCAATGATATTATCCAAATAGAATAACAATTATTCTCTGAAATTGAATAACCGTCTTGCAATATACACTATCAGATATAATGTTCATGCTTAACGCAAGCACCAAATAACAATTATTTAGGTTCATCACTAATCCTGAAGGTAGAGAGAGCGTGGCGATGGTGATCACATCAACCTTGGAGACACTTCCAATGCACATCGTCACCTCGTTCTTAGCTAGCCCTCGTTTATTCCGAAGCTCCATGTTTCAAGTTGTAAGCAACTGAACAAGTATCAAATACCCAGGTGCTCCTATGAGTACTAGTAAGGTACATATCAATAACATGTATATCAAATATCTTTGTTGACATTGCCAGTCTTATTATCTGCCAGTTACTTTGGGGAAGTTCCGCTCCCTGTGACATTTCCCTTTGCAATGGGAGCACTAAGTCTCGGGTTTGGTTCAGCCTTGGGTTTCTTCGCGTGAGCGGCAACTGTTTTACCGTTCTTCTTGAAGTTCCCTTTTCTTTCCCTTGCCCTTCTTGAAACTAGTGGTCTTATTAACCATCAACACTTGATGCTCCCTTTTTTTGATTTCTACATCCGCAGATTGTAGCATCGCGAATAGCTTAAGGATCTTCTATCCCTTGCATGTTTATAGTTCATCACGAAGATCCAGTAGCTTAGTGATAGTGACTAGAGAACTCTATCAATCACCACTTTATTCGGAAGTCTAACTCCCACTTGATTCAAGTGTTTGAAGTACTCAGACATTCTGAGTACATGCTCACTAACGGAGCTGTTCTCCTCCATCTTGTAGCTATAGAACTTGTCGAAGGTGTCATCCCTCTCGACCTGGGTGTGAGTCTTGAAAAACAAATTTTCAGCTCTTGGAACATCTCATATGCTCCATGTTGCTCAAAACATATTTGGAGCTCCGGTTCTAAGCCGTAAAGTATGGCGCACTGAACTATCGAGTAGTCATCTTTTCTTGTCTGCCAGACGTTCATAACGTCCTCAGACGAAGCCGTAGGGGTATTTCACTGAGCGGTGCATTAAGGACATAAGCCTTCTGTGCAGCAGTGAGGACAATCCTCAGATCACGGACCTAGTCCGCATAGTTGCTTCCATCAACTTTCAACTTCGTTTTCTCTAGGAACATAAAAACTGGGGAACTACAGCGCGGTCTATGGATCTACAACATAAATATGCTAAGACAAGTAAGACTATGTTCATGACAATTGAAGTTCAATTAATCAAATTACTTAAGAACTCCCACTTAGATTAACATCCCTCAAGTTGTCTAACTGTAACATGATCCACATCAACTAAACCACGTCCGATCATCACGTGAGGTGGATTAGTTATCAATGGTGAACATCTTTCATGTTGATCATATCTACTATATGACTCATGTTCGACCTTTCGGTCTCTTGTGTTCCGAGGCCATGTCTGTACATGCTAGGCTCGTCAAGTTTAACCCAAGTATTCTGCGTGTGTAAAACTGGCTTACACCCGTTGTATGCGAACGAAAGAATCCATCACACCCGATCATCACGTGGTGCTTAGAAGCGTCGAACCTTCGCAACGGTGCATACTAGCGGAGAACACTTATCTTGAAATTTAGTGAAGGGATCATCTTATAATGCTACCGTCGTCCTAAGCAAAATAAGATGCATAAAAGGATTAACATCACATGCAATTCAATATATGTGACATGATATGGACATCATCGTCTTGTGATTTTGATCTCCATCAGCAAAGCACCGTCATGATCTCTATCGTCACTGGGTTGACACCTTGATCTCCATCGTAGCGTCGTGACACCTTGATATCCATCGTAGCGTCGTGGTCGTCTCGCCGGCTATTGCTACTACTACTACTGCTAACTAATAGCGGTAAAGTAAAGCAATTACATAGCGTTGGCATTGCATACAATAAAGAGACAACCATAAGGCTCCTGCCGGTTGCCTGATAACTTACAAAACATGATCATCTCATACAACAACTTATATCACATCATGTCTTGGCCATATCACATCACCAGCATACCCTGCAAAAACAAGTTAGACGTCCTCTACTTTGTTGTTGCAAGTTTTACGTGGCTGCTACGGGTTTGCAAGAACCGTTCTTACCTACGCAAAACCACAACGTGGTGTAGTGATTGCTTTTTGATCTTCTAAAAGAACCCTCTTCATTGAAACCGATTCAACTAAAGTGAGAGAGACAGACACCCGCCAGTCACCTTTATGCAACGAGTGCATGTAGCGGTGAAACCTGTCTCGCGTAAGCGTACGCGTAATGTCGGTCCGGGCCGCTTCATCTCACAATACCGCCGAATCAAGTAACAACTAGTAACGGCAAGCAATATGTATACACCCACGCCCACAACTCACTTGTGTTCTACTCGTGCAAATCACATCTACGCATAGACCTGGCTCGGATGCCACTGTTGGGGAACGGAGCATGAATTTCAAAAATTTCCTACGCTCACGCAAGATCTATCCACGGAGATGTATCGCTACGAGAGGGGAGAGTGTGTCTACGTACCCTCGTAGACCGTTAGCGGAAGCGTCTCACAACGCGGTTGATGTAGTCGAACAATCCTTCGAGCTCCACCGATCAAGTACCGAAACGTACGGCACCTCCGAGTTCTACACACGTGCAGCTCGGTGACGTTCCTCGCCTTCTTGATCCAGCAAGACGTCGAGGTAGTAGATGAGTTCCGTCAGCACGATGGCATGGCGACGGTGACGGTGAAGTGATTCCGGCAGGGCTTCGCCTAAGCTCTCCGAAAATATGACCGAGGTGGAAAACGGAGATCGGGGCACCGCACACGGCTATGGGACAATTGTGTACTTTGGGGTGCCCCCTTGCCCCCGTATATAAAAGATGAGAGGGAGGAGGCCGGCCCCCTCGGGGTGCGCCAAGTGTGGGGAGTCCTACTAGGACTCCTTAGTCCTAGTAGGATTCCACCTCCCATACGGAGTAGGAAAGAGGGAAGGGAGAGGGAAAGGAAAGAGGGGGCTGCGCCCCCTCCCCTAGTCCAATTCGGTTTGGGCAAGGGGGGGCGCGAGCCTCCTCACGTGGCCTGCCTCTCCTTTTCCCGTATGGCCCAATAAGGCCCATTACTTCTCCCGGTGAATTCCCGTAACTCCCCGGTACTCCGAAAAATACCCGAATCACTCGGAACCTTTCCGACGTCCGAATATAGCCTTCCAATATATGAATATTTACCTCTCGACCATTTCGAGACTCCTCGTCATGGCCGTGATCTCATCCGGGACTCCGAACAAACTTCGGCCACCAATCACATAACTCATATAATACTAAATCGTCATCGAACCTTAAGTGTGCGGACCCTACGGGTTCGGGAATGATGTAGACATGACCGAGACGACTCTCCGGTCAATAACCAACAGCGGAACCTGGATGCTCATATTGGTTCCTACATATTCCATGAAGATCTTTATCGGTGAACCTCATATGTCAACATACGTTGTTCCCTTTGTCTGGCGGTATGTTACTTGCCCTAGATTCGATCGTCGGTATCCAATACCTAGTTCAATCTCGTTACCGGCAAGTCTCTTTACTCGTTCCGTAATACGTCATCTTGTAACTAACTCTTTAGTCACGGTGCTTGCAAGGCTTCTGTGATGCTGTATTACCGAGAGGGCCCAGAGATACCTCTCCGATAGTCGGAATGACAAATTCCAATCTCGATCCATGCCAAACTCAACAAACACTTTCGGAGATACATGTAGTGCACCTTTATAATCACCCAGTTACGTTGTGACGTTTGATACACCCAAAGTATTCCTACGGTATCCGGGAGTTGCATGATCTCATGGTCAGAGGAACGTGTATTTGACATAGTGAAAGCAATAGCAATAAACTGAACGATCATTTGCTATGCTAACGGTTGGGTCAAGTCCATCACATCATTCTCCTAATGATGTGATCCCATTATTAAATGACAACTCATGTCCATGGTCAGGAAATCTTGACCATCTTTTGATCAACGAGCTAGTCTAGTAGAGGCTTACAAGGGACACAGTATTTGTTTATCTATTCACACATGTATTTAGTTTCCGGTCAATACAATTCTAGCATGAATAATAAACTATTATCATGAACGGGGAAATGTGATAATAACTAATTTATTATTGCCTCTAGGGCATATTTCCAACATATTTTTATTCATCACATGATATGCGTAAATCTTGGAGCATCTTTTGTGTTTAGTTTTCACTTTTCTTTTATGCACCATGCTGGTATTGGATAGTCCATGGTTGATTTATAGAATGCTCATTGCACTTCACTTATATCTTTTGAGTATGGCTTTATAGAATGCTTCATGTGCTTCACTTATATCATTTGAAGTTTGGATTGCATGTTTCTCTTCACATAGAAAACCGTTATTCGTAGAATGCTCTTTTGCTTCACTTATATTTATTAGAGCATGGTCTTTTGTAGAAAGAATTAAACTCTCTTGCTTCACTTATATCTATTTAGAGAGTCAACAGGAATTGGTCATTCACATGGTTAGTCATAAAATCCTACATAAACATAGGGATCACTGAATATGATATGTTTGATTCCTTGCTATAGTTTTGCGATATAGAGATGATAATATGTGGGAGGTACTAGTGGATGATCATGTTTAGTAAGATATTGGTGTTAAAGTTTGTGATTCCCGAAGCATGCACGGATAGTCTCCCGTTATGCTAGGAAGTTGGAGCACAATTTATTCTTGATTGTCTATCTTTGTGTGAAGGTCGGGGGCGCGCGATGGTTAATTCCTACCAACCTCCCCCCTAGGAGCATGCGTAGTAATACTTTGCTTCGAGAGAGCTAATAAAACTTTTGCAATAAGTATGTGAGTTCTTTATGACTAATGTGAGTCCATGGATTATACGCACTCTTACCTTTCCGCAATTTGCTAGCCTCTACGGTACCGTGCATTGCCCTTTCTCACCTCGAGAGTCGGTGCAAACTTCGCCGGTGCATCCAAACCCCGTGATATGATACGCTCTATCACACATAAGCCTTATTATATCTTCCTCAAAACAGCCATCATACCTACCTATTATGGCATTTCCATAGCTATTCCGATATATATTGCCATGCAACTTCCACCGCCTCCATTTTGATGACTTGAGCATTCATTGTCATATTGCATTACATGATTGTAAGATAGCTAGCATGATGTTTTCATGGGTTGTCCGTTTTTTGATATCTTTGCTACTCTAGATCATTGCATTCATATAGGGTCACACTTTGTTCTACTATTGTTGTAGTATTGAGTTGTAAGTAAATAGAAGTGTGATGATCATCATTATTCATTATTAGAGCATGCCCCAGTGATGAAAGGATGATGGAAACTATGATTCCCCCACAAGTCGGGATGAGGCTCCGGACAAAGAAAGAAAAAAAAAGAAAAAAAGAAAAAAAGGAGAAAAAGAAAAAAAGAAAAAAAAAGAAAAGAAAGGAAAAAAAATGAAAGAAGAAGGAATATGGGCATGCTAATTCCACACTTTGTGCTTCAAAGTAGCACCATGTTTTTCATATAGAGAGTCTCTTGTGTTGTCACTTTCATATACTAGTGGGAATTTTTCATATAGAGTTAGATGCATACCCACTTAGTTTCATATTGAGCTTTCATACACTTGCAGCTCTTAGTGCATCCGTTGCATGGCAATCCCTACTCCTTGCATTGATAACTATTGATGGACATCTCCATAGCCCGTTGATATGCTGAGTTGATGCGAGACTTTCTTCCACTTTTACCCCTTTGAAACCTACCACCATATTCTATTCCACCCATAGTGTTATATCCATGGCTTGCGCTCATGTATTGCGTGAGAGTTGAAAATGCCGAAGCGCGTTAAAAAGTATGAACCAATTGCTTGGCTGACACCGGGGTACTACATGATTTATACTTTGTGTTAAGAAGACAGAGCATGACAAGGCTATATGATTTTGTAGGGATAGCGTTCTTTAGCCTTGATATTTTGAAAGACATGATTGTTTGTTGGAATGCCTGAGTATTAATGTCTTTATGTCAAAACTAGACTATTGCTTTGAATCACTTGTGTCTTAATATTCATGCCATGATTAGATATATGATAAAGATTATGCTAGGTAGCATTCCACATCAAAAATTATCTTTTTTATCATTTACCTACTCGAGGACGAGCAGGAATTAAGCTTGGGGATGCTGACACATCTCCGTCGTATCTATAATTTTTGATTGTTTCATGCCATTATTATACAACTTTCACATATTTTGGCAACATTTTATATGATTTATTGGACTAACCTATTGATCCACTGCCCAGTGCCAATTCCTGTTTGTTGCATATTTTTTGTTTCACAGAATATCCATAACAAACGAAGTCCAAACGCAATAAAAATTTATGGAGATTTTTTTTGGAATATTTGTGAATTTTGAGAAGTGGAATCAACGAAAACGGAGGCCCACAGCCCACACAAGACACCAGGGCGTGCCCCCAGGGCCTAGGCGCGCCCTGGTGGGTTGTGCCCAGCTCGTAAGTCAATTGGAGCTCTCCTTCGGGCACAAGGAAGCTAATTTTCGGATAAAAATCCCCTCAAAATTTCAGCCCGATCAGACTTACGGATCTCCGGGAATATAAGAAACGGTTTTCGGCGAGAAAACATAAACGTGAAACAGAAGAGAACAGAGAGGGAGATCCAATCTATGAGGGGCTCCTGCTCCTCTGCCGCCATGGCGTCCATGGACCAGAGGGGGAACTCTCCTCCCATCTAGGGGGAGGCCAAGGAAGAAGAAGATGGAGGGGGCTCTCTCCCCCTCTCTCCCGTTGGCGCCGGAACGCCGCCGGGGCAAGGATCGTGACGGCGATCTACATCAACAATCTTGCTACCGTCAACACCAACTTCTTCCCCCTGTATGCAGCGGTGTAACTCCCCTTTTCCCCGTTGTAATCTCTACTTAAACATGGTGCTCAACTCCGTATATTATTTCCCAATGATATGTGGCTATCCTATGATGTTTGAGTAGATCCGCTTTGTCCTATGGGCTAATTGATGATCGTGGTTGGTATGATTGTATATTTTATTATGGTGCTGTCCTACGGTGCCCTCCGTCTCACGCAAATGTGAGGGATCCTCGCTGTAGGGTGTTGCAATGTGTTCCTGATTTGCCTATGGTGGGTGGCATGAGTGACAGAATAAACAGACCCGAGTAGGTGGGTTGTTGCATATGGGAGTAAAGAGGACTTGATACTTAATGCTATGGTTGGGTTTTACCTTAATGATCTTTAGTAGTTGCAGATGCTTGCTAGAGTTCCAATCATAAGTGCATATGATCCAAGTAGAGAAAGTATGTTAGCTCATGCCTCTCTGTCATGTAAAGTTGCAAGAATGATTACCGGTCTAGTTATCAATTGCCTATGGACAAATAACCTTCTTGTTTAACAAAAGCTTTCTACTAAACAACTAACTTTTATTATCTTGCAATTTACTCGTAGTTTTATTCCCGCTAAGTACTTCTAGTGTTATTCGTGCAAACTATCCTATCACCTACAAAGTAGTTTCATACTTGTTCTAGTTAAAGCAAGCATTAGCGTGCGTAGAGTTGTATCGGTGGTCGATAGAACTTGAAGGAATATTTGTTCTACCTTTAGCTCCTCATTGGGTTCGACACTCTTACTTATCGAAAAAGGCTACAAACGATCCCCTACAGCTGTGGGTTATCAAGATCCATATGGTTGGAGTGGATGATCTTGATCTCAACACAAGGGTAGGTGGTTCTCTCTTAGAAATTTGTATATGGGAAGTGGGGAACTGTCTGAGTGCTTCTCTTACGAGTGGGATGTGGTGGAGGGGTATATATAGGCATCTCCAAAAATCTAACCATTACAACATTATTGGCCATCTCGGTGAAACCGAAGCAAAACTTGGTTCTACCGATATGTCAAAAATATGGCAACTTTCGGAATCTCGGTGAGACCGATATAGAAATCTCGGTGGTACCGAAACGAGTGGCCGAGGGCAGTTCCCAAAACTCGATGAGACCGAAACATAAACTCAGAATTTCTGATTCTATGAAAACAGTCAACCGAATCGTGGTCACCAAATCTTGGTTGCACCGATGCTGTCTCGGTTGTACCGAAGAGCTAGGGTTTGGCTAGGGTTCTGTCTTGGGTAGAAAATCGGTAGAGCCGGATGAAAACTTGGTGCCACCAATTTTGTGAAGTTGGGTTTAGACATAGTATTTTGTGGGAGAGCTTGTGGGTGTTTTTGGTGGCTAGCACTTGTGCACGTGGAGCAATTTGTTCACCAACAATACCTTACCCCCTTTTAATAGTATTGGCTTTCCTATGGACTCAAAGTGATTTCCCACAAAGTAAAAAGAGAGTCTTCTAGCTTGAAGCTTTGCCAATACATTCCTTGCATCTTGGGGTATCTCCTCACAACTTATAGCCATCCCATCATTGGACTTTTCCTGAAATATACTTAGTGGAAACATGAGTCCAATGACACATATGTTGTTATTAATTACCAAAACCACCATGGGAGCAAATGTGCTTTCAACTTGCCTTGCTGAAAGTTGTTGGAGTCTAAAGATTGATAGTATTCTGCCTCGCACTCCGGACAATCTAACATAACAAGCAACAAGCATACAATAAGCAATCATGATCACAAGTAAGCAAACAAAATCATATGCAAAACAACATCAAAAAGAAAAGTAAAAAAAAAACTCAAAGAAATTTGTCAAAACAAGTTTCTGGACAGAAATAATTTTTAACTGGAGAAAATATTATAAAACTTTAGTTTAATTGAAAGTATTTGTTAATATGTTTAATTAGAAAAAAGAATCAATTTAAAAGGTTTTATAAACAAAAGATATGGCCTAATTAAGATAGACCTTAAATTTGATCAGATTCAAATTTTATATAAACAAAACGTATTTCTTTAGCCCAGTGGATAGGTATAACATATAGAAATCATTAGCAAAAAGAATTACTCAAAATCAAAATTCCAAATAGAAATTATGCCCAAAATAGGGTTTAAATCAAATATGTTTGAATTAAAATTTTAAAAAGTTCAAAAATATTTTTATTTGGGTTCTCTAGATAGATGAGATTTTTATGAAAGCATAGGAAAAAGAATCACTAAAATTGGATTTGTAGATCTAAAGTTATAGCAAAAGGAAATTTGATCTAAACCTGAAAACAAAGTTTTTGTGAAAAAGTTAAATATCGTCCAGAGGCCATGTGGCTGGAACTTAAAAGATTCGGCCAAGCCCACTAAAATTAAAAGAAAACCGGACGGGCGGTCCGATCTAAACCAAATAAAACCATAACTAAAACCGATGTATTAAAAGAAAAACCTAACCGTTACTTTGATCTAATCTATGATGTAGGTTCACGATCAGACAAAGGCGAGGTAGCGCATCGAGGAGGAGGCGAGATCGATGGCGAGGCGGCTTCAGGGTTGACGATGAGGTCCCTCCGGTGGTCGAGGACGACGGCGGTGAGGTTGGGCGGGTGCGGCGGAGCGAGGGGCATCCGGTGCTGGTGAGGATGGAGGTCGGGGGCGAGCGGAGCATCAACGGCAAGCTTCGATACTCCACGTGCTCCGACGTCGTGCGTGGTTGACGGCGAAGGCTGTAGAGCAAAAGAGAGGCCGAGGCCATGTCAAAAAGGTGCGTCACGTCGAGACGAGTTGATGGACGAAGTCAGGGGTCGGGTGGTGGCTGATAGTTGTGATCTGCGTTAGGTTTCCCATGAAGAGGAACATGTACTTGCATCACAATACGGATAAGTATTTCCCTCAGTTAAGAGCCAAGGTTTATCAAACCAATAGGAATATCGATCAACAACTATCTTCAGCGCCTGCACACAAAAGAGCAAACACTTGCACCCAACGCGGCAAGAGGGTTGTCAATTCCCTTGATCTCGTTATTTGCAAGCAAGTGAAGTGTGTAGATGATAGTAGATAATTTTAAATTGCGAAATAAAATAAAAGGTAAATAATGGTAGCAAGGTAATGAAAGCGTTTGTAAATATAAAAGTGAATAGACCCGAGGGCCATAGTTTTCCCTAGCATCATCTCTCATGTAGGCTACATACGGTGGGTAAACAAATTACGGTTGGGCAATTGATAGAAAAGCGCATAGTTATGTGATATTCACGGCAATGATGATGTATATATAGGCATCACGTCCATAAGCAAATAGACCGACTCCTGCCTGCACCTATTACTATTACTCCACCCATCGACCGCTATCCATGATGCATCTAGAGTATTAAGTAAAACAGAGTAATGCTTGGAGAACATTGACATGATGTAGACAAACAGAATTCAATTAATATGAACTAACCCATTGTTTTATCCTTAGTGGCAACAATACAAAGACGTGTCTCGTCCCTTTCTGTCACTGGGATATAGAGCACCGCCAGATTGAACCCACTACAACGCACCCCTCTCACTGAAGAAGTATCAATCTAGTTGGCCAAACTATTTCAATAGATCGGAGATATTTACGAATCTATAATGATCATGCAAATCAGAATCATAATATTCAGAGATGACTCAAATACTTTTCATGAATAATCTGAACATAAACCCATAATTCATCGAATCCCAACAAACGCACCGCACAAAAGAATTACATCGGATAGATCAAAGCGAAGATGCGATGATCATTGTATTGAAGATCAAAAGAGAGAGATATAGCCATCTAGGTACTATGGACCCGTAGGTCTATGCACTAATGCAGAAAAGCCTAGCTATGGCATGGCAAAAATGGCCTTGCTGGCATGGACACCCGACGCCACCAATATGGCGCCACAGTTAAAAAATACTGGTGGCGTTGGAGCCACCACGCCATCGGTATTTTACATACTGGTGGCATGGCACTATTCACTCACGCCGCCACTATTTAAAATAGCAATGGCGTTCACATTTATACACGTCAGTACTATTAACTACTAGTAGTGACGTAAGCAAAACCGACCAACACCACCACTATGTATTTATGGATTTTAAAAAAATAGTTATACAATTTACTCATGCATCTAAATATGTATACATTCATCCATATATTCATATATATCAGTTATATAATTCATACATTCATGCATATGGTGTACCCACACTGTCGGAGAATGAAGGAAGGAAGATGATTTTATTTTGATGTGGTGTACACACATCTACACCTACATGAACATCAACATGGCAATGAGTAGATCTACATGGTATACACACACTACCGGAGAACAAAGGAAGGAGATGAGCTCACCATGTCAATTTTCTAGCAGATGTCGTGCACAGCCGCCGTTGGAGAGGAGCCAACAGGGACACCGAAGCCAATCCGACGATGAAGGCGACGCCATGCCTGAAATCCTAGCTGAATGAAGGGGTTGGGCACGAGCACTGGATGCCGTGTGCGATGCATCTGGCCGTAGGCAAGGACACATTGAGGTAGGCAAGGTCCACGCCGAGCTGCGCGCTGGCCATAGCCGTCGAGGCTCGTCGGAATCGGACGGCCTTGGTGGCTGCAGCGAGGTGTTGCGGAAGAGATAGATAAGGCTTGCAAGGAGATGGTTGGGTGAGGTGCTTGGTGTGGATGGCTTGGGCGGCTTGTGGTGCGGTAGGGGAGGAGAGAGGGCCAGCTGACGGCGATCTGGGAGAGGAATGCGATGTGGGTAGAGATCGTGGTGGCGGCAGTGATTTTGGGAGTTGGCGACAGAGAGTTGAATCGAGACAGAGAGATGAGAGCGAACGAGAGAGAGAGAGAGAGAGAGAGAGAGAGAGAGAGAGAGAGAGAGATTATAATTTTATTGGTGGCATCGACAAATTTGCATGGATAATACGCCACCAGTAACTGTTTAAAAAAATCAAAATTTAAACAAACCGGTCTGATTACTAGTGGCGTGTTACTGTTCACATACGCCACCACTACTTATAGTATCAATGGCGTGGCATATCTTCACACGCCACAAATAACTTGTGCCGGGTCACACTGTTGGATCCCAAATATTGGTGGCATAAATTTTAGGCAGCACGCCACCTGAAACCTATTACTGGTGACGTACCAAATATGCCAGCGCCACCACTATTTAAAAAAAATAGTGGTGGCATGGATAGAAAATGAGGCGCCACTAATTAAAGTTGTGGCTAGCCATTTCTCTACTAGTGGTGGTGAACTACTCACACATCATCATGAGGACAACAAGGTTGATGAAGAAGCCCTCCGTGATCGATCCCCCTCCGGCAGGGTGCCGGAACGGAGCTCCAGATGGGATCGCGACGGAACAGAGACTTGTGGTGGCGGAAAAGGTGTTTCGGGATGCCCTCTAGGGTTTTTGGAATATATGTGAATTTATGGGCCAGAGAACGGGGGTAGGAGGGCCACCAGGGAGGGACAAGCCATCAGGGCGTGCCGACCCCCCTGGGAGCGCCCTGTTGGCTTGTACCTCCCTCGTGCGGCCTCTGGTCTTCCCCCGAAGCTTCCAGGTCTTCTTTTGGTCCAGAAAAAATCATAAAAAAGTTTCAGGGCAATTAGACTTCGTTTGGTACTGTAAACCTGAAAAGACAAAAAACACGCAGAAAACAGCAACTGGCACTGGGTACTGGGTCAATAGGTTAGTGCTCAAAAATAATATAAATTGGTAAATTAATATTCAAAAAGTATCATAGAATGATAATATAATAGCATGGAACAATAAAAAATTATAGATACGTTGGAGACGTATCAGCATCCCCAAGCTTAATTACTGCTCGTCCTCGAGTAGGTAAATGATAAAAACAGAATTTTTGATGTGGCATGCTACCCAATATGTAATATTTTGCATGTATGCTCATTGAGAAACGATGAATTATCAAACATCAACATAGTAATATTTATAAGCACAAGCAACATAATCATCAATCTTTCGAAGTATACGATCCTAAAAGAATCTTCACCCCCATTCATTTTATCATATTAGGAAGGCATGGCTCCGTCTTCACCACATTAATACAAATCTCAAGCACCACGGTGTCCAAGTTAGGCAATTGGATCATACTTTTTCAATGTGCATCATCTTTTTATTCTTCACGCAATACATGAGCGTGAACCATGGACATAGCATAATGGTGGAATAGAATATGGTGATAGATATCAAAGGGGTAAAAAGTGGAGAAGAAAGTCTCGCATCAACTAGGCGTATCAATGGGCTATGGATATGCCCATCGATAGATGTTAATGCACTAGAGCTATAAGTGTATGAAAGCTCAGCTGAAGCTAAGTGGGGTGTGCATCCAACTTGCTTGCTCATGAAGACCTCGGGCATTTGAGGAAGCCCGTCATCGGAATATACAAGCCAAGTTTCTAATAATGAAAAATAATTCCCACTAGCATATGAAAATGACATAACATGAGACTCTCTATATGAAGAACAAGGTGCCACTTTGAGGCACAAGTGTGGTAAAGGATAGTATCAAAGTCCCTTCTCTCTTTTCTCTCATTTTCTTTTTGTTTCATTTTTTTATTTATGGTGGGCTCAATTGGCCTCCCCCATTTTTTTTACTCACTAGGACAATGCCTTAATAATGATGATCATCACACTTTTATTTACTTACAACTCAATATGAAAACTCGATCTAAAGAACTATGAAACAATATGACTCAATATGAATGCCTCTGGCAGTGTACCAGGATGTGCAATGATCTAGCATGACATGTATCAAGAATATGATGAACGGTGGCTTTGCCACAAATATTAAGCCAGCTCTATATGATCACGCAAAGCAATATGATGATGAATGAACTAGTCATATGATGTAACAGTGGAATTTGCATAGCAATATATCTCGGAATAGCTATGGAAATGCCATAATAGGTAGGTATGGTGGCTGTTTAGAGGAAGATACAAGGAGGCTTATGTGTGACAGAGCGTATCATGTCATGGGGTTTGGATGCACCGGCGAAGTTCGCACGGATCCTCGAGGTGAGAATGGGCAATGCACGGTACGGAAGAGGCTAGCAAAATATGAGGTGGTGAGATTGCGTATGTCCACAGGTTCACATTAGTCATAAAGAACTCATATACTTATTGCAAAGTTTTATTAGTTTTATCACAAATGAAAGCACTACTCGCATGCCCCGATGGAGGAGGTTGGGAGGGGTTAACCATCGCCCGCCTCCGACCCGAAACAACACTAGGATTTTAACGAGGAATAGAAATTCTCACACATCCCCACCATGCCTTTTTAATATTTAGATGAACGGGAAATTAACACCTCTTAATACCGATACTTCTATGAACCAACAATCATTCACTCACACCCTTTTTCATTACCACATCAATATCATTAACCCCAAACTTCTCTTTAATGTGCTACATGATGGTTTTGATTATCATTCATTGAATACCTATTATTTTTGGACTAATCTTATGACCCATGCAAATTACCATCACTATTTATTAACTCTCAAACAAATATAAGTGAAGAACGAGCGTGCAATTAGTTCTACAAAATCTATTCGCCACCATGCTCAAAAAGATATAAGTGAAGTACTAGAGCAACTGCTAAGCTCAAAAGATATAAGCACATAGAGTATTCTAATAAATTATGATGAAGGTGTGTCTCTCTCTGATATGTCTCCAACCTATCTATAATTTTTGCTTGTTCCATGCTGTTATATTATCATTCTTGGATGTTTTACAATCATTTTATAACAACTTTATATCATTTTTTGGGACTAACCTATTGACATAGTGCCAAAGTGCCCATTGCTGTTTTTGCTTGTTTTTTACTTCGCAGAATATCAGTACCAAACAGAGTCAAATCGCGATGAAACTTTTTGGAGATTTTTTCTGGACCAGAAGACACCCAGTGGGCCAAAGAAGTAACAGAGAGGTGGGTTATGGAGGCCACAACCCACATGGGTGCGCTAGGGGGCCCCCGGCGTGCCCTGGTGGGTTGTGCCCTCCACGGGGCCCCACTCCACCGCCTCTGACACCTATAAATTCCCAAATATTCAGAAAATCCTAGGGGAGTCGACGAAACACAATTCCAGCCGCCGCAAGTTCCAGAACTTCGAGATCCAATCTAAACACCATCACAGAGGGGTTCATCTTCTTCATAGGTGCCTCTCCGATGATGCGTGAGTAGTCCACCATAGACCTATGGGTCCGTAGGCAGTAGCTAGATGGCTTCCTCTCTCTCTTTTGATTCTCAATACAATGGTCTCTTGGAGATCTATTTGATGTAAACTTTTGCGGTGTGTTTGTTGGGATCCGATGAATTTTGAGTTCATGATCAGTTTCTATCAATGGATATTATTTGAGTCTTCTTTGATCTCTTATATGGATGATTACTTATAGCCTCGTATTTCTTCTTCGAATCTTTGGTTTAGTTAGGCCAACTAGATCGATTTTTATTGCCATGGGAAGAGGTGCTTTGTGATGGGTTCGATCTTACGGTGTCCTTTCCCAGTGACAGAAGGGGCAGCAAGGCACACATGTATCGTTGCCATTAAGGATAACAAGATGGGGTCTATTCCTACATGAATAGATCTTGTCTACATCATGTCATCGTTCTTATTGCATTACTCCGTTTTTCCATGAACTTAATACACTAGATGCATGCTGGATAGCGGTTGATGTGTGGAGTAATAGTGGTGGATGCAGGCAGGAGTCGGTCTACTTACCTTGGACGTGATGCCTATATAATGATCATCGCCTTGGATATCATCATGATTATTTGATCTTCTATCAATTGCCCAAGAGTAATTTGTTCACCCACCGTGTGCTATACTCATGAGAGAAGCCACTAGTGAAACCTACGGGCCCCGGGTCTACTTTTCCAACATATTGCTTTTCGATCTATCTTTTTGCCTCTTTGTTTTCAGATCTACAAAACCAAAAACCCAAAAATATATTGCTGCACTTTTTATTTGCCCTTTTTATTTTGTGTTCTTGAGAGATCTATCTCTCCTATCTATCACTACCTAATCTATCTTTTTACCATAGAGAGATTTACAACCTCTCTTTCGTGTAGGGTTGCAAGTATTTGTTATTTGTGTGCAGGTGCTGCTTATTGGGTGGTGGTGATACTCCTACTGGTTCGATAACCTTGGTTTCATAACTGAGGGAAATACTTACCGTCGTTGTGCTGCATCATCCCTTCCTCTTTGGGGAAATACCGATGCAGTCTCAAGCCACATCACTCTCAAATAGGTGTGTCCAGCAGACGATGATTGTGGCACATGAAAAATAAAAGAAAACAAAAGCAAACGACGCTCCAAGCAAAACTCATATCATGTGACGAATAAAAATATAGCTCCAAGTGACATACCGATGGATTGAGACGAAAGAGGGGATGCCTTCCGGGGCATCCCCAAGCTTAGACGCTTGAGTCTTCCTAGAATATTACCTTGGGTTCCTTGGGCATCCCCAAGCATAGGCTCTTGCTGCTCCTTATTCCTTCGTCTATCGTGATAACACCGAAAACTTGAAAACTTCAATCACACAAAACTCAACAAAACTTCGTGAGATCCGTTAGTATAAGCAACATATCAAATACTTTAGGTACTGTTATAAATTGATTCATATTTTATTATTGCATAATAGATATTGTATTCTAACTCCTCCATGGCTTATAACCCCCGATATAATCCATAGCATCATCAAAACAAGCAAACTATGCAAGCAAAAACATAATCTATCTAAAATAGAACAGTCTGTAAAGATCTGTAAAGAATCTGTACTTCTTTAACTGTAAAAATTCTGCAAAATTAGGAAAACCTGAAGAATGTGTATAGCAATATTGTATAAAAAATTCAGATCGAAAATACGTTCCAGTAAATCATAGAAATTCTGCACTGGACGCTAAAGTTTCTGTTTTTGCACCGTATCAATTCTACTCATCTTGTGAGTCATCCCAAAGGCTTTACTTGGCTCAAACACTATTAAATCATAAAAACACAATCATTACAGAGGAAGTAATCATGTTACCTAAAAATAACAGAAAGTGTTGGGTTGTCTCCCAACAAGCTCTTTCTTTATAGCCATTAAGATAGGCTTGTAATAATTATGATGCTCTCATGAAAGATAATAATGGAAAGTTAAAGAGAGCATCATGTAGCATGTGAAAAACACATTTAATTCGAACATACTTCCTATGCATAGGCAATTTTATAAGTAAACAAATTATCAAGACAAGAAGTATCTAGCATATGCATGTAGGAAGAATGAAGCATTAATAATTTTAACACAAAGAGAAGTAAGAGAGTAACATGAAAATTTCTATAACCATATTTTCCTCTCTCATAATAATTACATGTAGGATCATGTTAAAATTAAACGATATAGCTCTAATATAAAATATTATCTCCATGATCCATATGCACAAAAGTTTTACAATCTTCCAAGGTAGTGGGATGAACATTAACTAAAGTCATGACCTCTCCAAAACCACTTTCAATATTATTGCAACCATTATTATCCATTACATATTCATCATGAGGCTTAAATAAAATTTCAAGATCAAAAGAAGCATCATCACCCCAATCATGATCATTGCAATAAGTATTGGACATAATTTTTTTATCATCCCCAAGCTTGTAGCTTTGCATATTGCTAGCATAATTGGCATTAATAGAATTTATAGTAACATCATTGCAATCATGCTTTTTGGGTGCAATAGCAATAATTTCATTTTCAACATAAGGAACTATAGCAAGTTCATCTCCATAAGCATCATTAATATTGGCATCGTGGCCATAAGAATAGCAAGCATCACGTTCATCAAGAGGGGATATTTCAATGGAATCAATGGAATCATAATTTTTTTTCAATGCAGCAGACATTCTCTCAATAAATCTTTAACATAAGCATTAGAAGCATAGTTTTCATAGCAATATTTAAGTATGGCAAAAAATTTAGATTTGTAGAGAGTAGCATCATACTTTTAATTCAAAAGAAGCAACTTCATAAGCACCCTTAAAAGCAACAAATTCTTCAATTTGTTCGATATCATAGTAACTATAAACACCCTTGGCATAAGAAGATAAGATTTCATTATCATTAAACACACATAGGTAGGGAAGGTGTTTAGGGTTCCCAGAGCAACAAGTAGAATCATAAATTTCACACAGATTCCAAGCATAGCACATCAAACATTTTATTTGATGGCATAAAAGTCTCCCCTTTTGAGACAACCGGTGACGCACAAAATAAGCATGCTCATCTAATGATTTTCCTTCAACTAAACTAGTTGGGGGTTTCAGCACGAGCACAAATGGATCGAAGATGACCCAAGTAGAAAACTTTATGTGGATCCATAAGTCTTTAGTTTCTATTTTTGTGTGATAACATGATTATTGCAAGCAAACAAGTAACTAGCAAAGTAAATATTTTTGTATTTTTATTTTTATGAAGCAAACAAAATATAACAGCAAATAAAAAGAAGCACAAGTGAATGATAATTTGTGTGAAGTTACTTGATAGTCGGGTGATGATATTCCCCGATAACGGCACCAAAAATCCTTCCCGATACTTGTGATCTGTGTGGGGTTTTCCGTGAAGAGAAATGGTTAATTGCAGCACAATACAAATAAGTATTTCCCTCAGTTAAGAACCAAGGTTTATCGAACCAATAGGAATAACGACCGACAACCGTCTTCAGCGGCTACACACAAAACAGCAAACACTTGCACCCAACGCGGCAAGAGGATTGTCAATCCCCTTGATCTCATTATTTGCAAGCACGTGGAGTGTGTAGATGATAGTAGATAATTTTAAATTGCAAAATAATATAAAAGGTAAATAATGGCAGCAAGGTCATGAATGCGTTTGTAAATATAAAAGTGAATAGACCTGGGGGCCATAGTTTTCCCTAGCGGCATCTCTCATGTAGGCAACATACGGTGGGTAAACAAATTACTGTTGGCAATTGATAGAAAAGTGCATAGTTATGTGATATTTACGACAATGATCATGTATATATAGGCATCAAATCCATAAGCAAATAGGCCGACTCGTTCCTGCACCTATTACTATTACTCCACCCATCGACCGCTATCCACCATGCATCTAGAGTATGAAGTAAAATAGAGTAATGCTTGGAGAACATTGACATGATGTAGACAAAGAGAATTCAATTAATATGAACTAACCACATCGTTTTATCCTTAGTGGCAACAATACAAAGACGTGTCTTGTTCCTTTCTGTCACTGGGATATAGAGCACCGCCAGATTGAACCTAGTACAACGCATCCCTCTCACCGAAGAAATATCAATCTAGTTGGCCAAACTATTTCAATAGATCGGAGAGATTTACGAAGCTATAATGATCATGCAAATAATAATCATAATATTCAGAGGTGACTCAAATACTTTTCATGAATAATCTGAACATAAACCAACAATTCATCGGATCCCAACAAATGCACCGCACAAAAGAATTACATCGAATAGATCAAAGCGAAGATGCGATGATCATTGTATTGAAGATCAAAAGAGAGAGAGAGAGATAGCCATATAGGTACTAACTACGGACCCGTAGGTATGTGGTGAACTACACACACATCACCATGAGGGCATCAAGGTTGGTGAAGAAGCCCTCGTTGATCGATCCCACCTCCGGCAGGGTGCCGAAATGGAGCTCCAGATGGGATCGCGGCGGAACGGAGACTTTCGACGACAGAAAAAGTGTTTCGGGATGCCCTCTAGGGTTTTTGAAATACATGTGAATTTATAGGCCAGAGAACGGGGGTAGGAGGGCCACCAGGGAGGGACAAGCCATCAGGGCGCGCCGACCCCCCTAGGCACGCTGATACGTCTCCAACGTATCGATAATTTATGAAGTATTCATGCCATATTTGCCTATGTTTACAATACTTATATATGGTTTTGATGCACTTTATATGATTTATTTAGAACTGACCCGGACTGACGCTATTTTTAGCAGAATTACCGTGGTGTTGCTTTTGTGCAGAAAATGAAAGTTCTCGGAATTGCCCGAAACTTTTTTATGATTTTTTCTGGAGAAAATAAGAAATACTAGAGCGAAGAACCACCGGAGGGGAGCCACCAGTGGGCCACAAGCCAATAGGGCGCGCCCCCAGGCCGCGCCCTGATGGCTTGTGGGGCCCACGTGGCTCCCTTGCGCGTGATTCTAACACTGAAAAATCTTACAAATCCCAGAAACCCCAGAAATAAAGAGAGACTCTCCGCTCCGCCGCCAAAACTCTCTGTATCAACAAAAAACCAATCTGGAGCCTTTCCAGTACCCTGTCGCAGAGGGAAATCATCATCCGGTGGCCATCTTCATCATCCCCGCGGAGGCCATGACGAGGAGGGAGTAGTTCACCCTCAGAGCTGAGGGTATGTACCAGTAGCTATGTGTTCAATCTCTCTCTCTCTCGTGTTCTTGAGATGGCACAATCTTGATGTATCATAGGCTTTGTTAATATAGTCGGATCATATGATGTTATTCCCTTGCTAGCTTGTTGTGATGAATTGAAACTTTACCTTTGAGATTTTGTTATGTCGGATTGAATATTGGATTGGAGATCACTTGATATATGTCTTGCATGTGGATACCCGTGGTGACAATGGGGTGTTATATTGATTCACTTGATGTATGTTTTGGTACTCAACTTGTGTATTCTCGAGGTGACATTGGGGTAATCTATGCATAGGGTTTGATACATGTTCTTGTCCTACGTTCTCCAATAGAAATCTTGGGGTGCTCCTTGAAGTTCTTTGTGCTGGATTGAATATGATAGATCTGAAATTGTTTGATGCATGTTGCATAATTTACCCACGGATAATTGAGGTGACATTGTAGTATCTACACTAGTGCAGAAAAGCCTAGCTATGGCGTGGCAAAAAGGGCCTTGCTGGCGTAGACACCCGACGCCAGCAATATGGCGCCATAGTTAAAAAACAGTGGTGGCGTTGGAGACGACGCCAGTAGTATTTCACATGTTTATGGCATGCATTGTTGATCAACGCCAACAATTTGTTTTTTTGATAAAAAAAAATAATACTTCACAAACTTAAGAGCTTAAACTTCACAAAAGATACTGATCATTTAAACATACTCATAAACTACATACTTTAAAACTTAGTACTGATCATTTAAACATACTCATAAACTACATACTTTAAAACTTAGTACTGATCATTTAAACATACTCATAAACTTCATAGTTTAAAACTTAGTAATCAACTAACTACTCTTCATCATCAAGGATTATCCTCAGCTGGCGCATCTTCTTCCGATTGCTCTCTCCATCTTGTTTGAAATGAGCAACGGCTGTCTGTAGCTCAACCCTCTCTGTCCTGAGTTGTTTTTTCTTCAGCTTGAGTTGATCCCTATCATCTGTCAACTTATCCCTCAGCTCCCTCAGTTTGTCGACCTTAGTGAGGGCATTAGCACACTTTAGTAGCAACTCATCCCTTTCTTTCTTCAATTCGGCATTGTGTTCTTCCAGTTTTTTGATGCTCCACTCTGACTCCTCTAATCTCCACTGATTCCACTTCTCCACGCCGCCCACCGATTCGTTGTTGTTCGCTGAATTGTCCATGCTGAACTATGTACACAAGCAAATAAAAATTGTAATGAAACCAAGCAAACTATGTACACAAGCAAATTATAACTTGTAATGAAAGCAAACAAACTATGTACATAGGCAAATTAAAACTTGTAATGAAACCAAGAAAACTTTGTACACAAGCAAATTATAACTTGTAATGAAAGCAAGCAAACTATGTACACAAGCAAATTAAAACTTGTAATGAAACTAAGCAAACTTTGTACACAAGCAAATTATAACTTGTAATGAAACCAAGCAAACTATGTACACAAGCAAATTATAACTTGTAATGAAACCAAAATATAAGAACAATTGTACCTATTCTTAGTACAACAAGATATCAAGACATGGTATTGTTTATAATTTATTGAACCAAAATATCAAATTTATCTTAACCACAAGTCTGGAATAATGGCGAATATTACTGGTTGCTAGGTTTGTAATTATAATTTATCTTAAGACATGGTATTGTTTAGAATTTATTGAACCAAAACATCAAAATCCTTACGATGAATGCTAGATGTACTTGTGCTTGAGTCTTGGGCGTCGGGCGGGGCGGGTCGGCGTCGGGCAGGGCGGCCTCACGCTGCTCCTCCGACGAAGACGGGCCGGGTCGGGCGGGGCGGCATCGGGCGGGGCGGCCTCACACTGCTCCTCCAACGAAGACGGGCCGGGCGGCAGGTGGGGTGGCGGCAGGGATCAAGAGGAGAGGACGTGGAGTTTGGGGATCAAGAGATTGAGTGAGCACCAAAGGATAAGGTTTCACTGCGCCCGGAGCTGTTAAAACCGAATAGTGCTGGCGTGGGCCTATTTGGGCCTGAATGTGCAACACCGAGCCTAATTTGCAACGCCAGCACTAAGCAAATAGCTATGGCATACGATTTTAGCCCACGTCGGCACCATTTGAAAATATTAGTGCTAGGTGACATTAGGGTGGATTGATATGTGTCATTGGTATTATTTTTGTACGAACTTTAGGGCTGTTTGTGACACTTATAGGAATAGCTCAAAAGATTGACCGAAAAGAATAACTTTGAGGTGGTTCTACTACCTACACCAATTTCATCTTATGTTCTCCGCTAGATAGGAACTTTGGAGTGATTCTTTGTTGCACGTTGAGGGATGGTTATATGATTCAACTATGTTAGCATTGTTGGGAGATTGCACTAGTGAAAGTATGAACCCTAGGCCTTATTTCCAAGCATTAATATATGGTTTTGCTCGCAGATTACTATTTTCTACCTTGCTGTTTTAATATTTTCAGATTACAAAAACCTATATCTACCATCCATATTGCACTTGTATCACCATCTCTTTGCCGAACTAATGCGCCTATACAATTTGCCATTGTATTTGGTGTGTTGGGGACACAAGAGATTTCTTGTATTTGATTGCAGGGTTGTTTGAGAGAGACCATCTTCATCCTACACCTCCCACAGATTGATAAACCTTAGGTCATCCACTTGAGGGAAAATTGCTACTGTCTTACAAAACCCTGCGCTTGGAGGCCCAACAAAGTCTACAAGAATAAAGTTGCGTAGTAGACATCAAGCCATTTTCTAGCGCCGTTGCCGGGGACGTGAGTTCTTGAAGGTAAATCTTTAGATCTTGCAATTAAATCTTTTGCTTTCTTGTTTATCACTAGTTTGGTTTATAAAATAAAACTACAAAAAAATTGAGTTTAGGTTGCCTCATTTGTTTCGTCTTTATAATGTCTTTCATGAAAATAAGGATTCAGAAAATTGTGCTCAATTGGTAGAGGAAGATTTTTTTTTTAATGAGAATTCCTTGAATGATGAGCATGATTGCAATGTTTCTAGTATGAATTCTCTGAATATACATGATGCCAATTATATGCAAAGCCACGAGCTTGGGGATGCTATGTTTGATGAAGATGATATTTTTAGTCCCCCAAGTTTTGATGAGCAAATTTATTATGATGATGGCATGCCTCCTATCTATGATGATTATGATAATTACATGTATGCTATTAAGAGTGATAGTAACCATGAAACTTGTCATGATGATTTTAATATTGAATTTGGTTATGTCAATCATGTATCTCATGATAGTTATTTTGTTGAGTTTGCTCCCACTACAATGAATGAGAAGAAAATTGCTTATGTGGAGAGTAATAAATTTTCTATGCTTTTAGATCATGAAAAGGATGCGTTATATGATAGTTATATTGTTGAATTCCTTCATGATGCTACTTAAAATTATTATGAGGGAGGAACTTATGCATGTAGGAATTGCAATAATATAAAGTTTCCTCTCTATATGTTCAAAGTTTTGAAGTTATGCTTGTTTTGCCTTCCTATGCTAGTTGATTCTTGTTCCCATAAATTGTTTGCTCACAAAATACCTATGCATAGGAAGTGGGTTAGATTTAAATGTGCTTGCCATGTGATCCATGATGCTCTTTTGCATGTTTCAAATACTATTCCTATGTGAGCATCATTGAATCATCGTGCCTAGCTAAAAGGCATTAAAGAAAAGCGCTTGTTGGGAGACAACCCAACACTTTTCCTTTCTGTTTTTGTGTGTTCACATGATTAAGATACCGTAGTAATCATGTTTTGTGTCTTTTATTTCAATAAAGTGCCAAGTAAAGCCTTTGGGATAGTGTGGATACTTGTTAGTTTGATTTTGTGCAAAAACAGAAACCTTTATGTTCAGTGCATAATTTCTCTGATTTTACTGGAGAGTCAAAAAATTCTGAAATTATTACACAGTTTTTATATAGAAATTATCTAAGTTTTCCTAATGTTTCAGAATGTTTAGAGACACGGAAGTATAGTTATACTACAGATCTTCACAGACTGTTCTATTTTTGACAGATTCTGTTTTGCATGCATAGTTTGCTTGTTTTAGTGTTCCCATAGCTTATATTCAGTGGTATAAATTATGTGAATGGTAGAATACAGTAGGTATTGTGTGATAAAAATTATGAATCTGGTCTTGACAGTACCTAAGTGAATGATCTTTATTTATTATACTAATCCATCTCACGAAGTTCCGTTAATTTTGTGTGATTGAAGTTTTCATGTTTTGGGTGAGACACCGATATGAGGAGAATAAGGAGTGACAAGAACCTAAGCTTCGGGATGACCAAGGCACCCCCAAGTTAATATCCAAGGAATACTCAAGCGCCTAAGCTTGGGGATGCCCCGGAAGGCATCCCTTCTTTCGTCTTCAACACTATCGGTATATCTTACTTAGAGCTATATTTTTATTCATCACATAATATGTGTTTTGCTTGGAGCGTCATTTTATTTTGGTAATATTTGCTTTCTGTTATTTATAATCTTGTTTTTCAATAAAAAGTTCCAAGAATTGCCTTTAGGATGCTTGAATTGCATGTTTGATGTGTGCTGTGTAAAAACAGAAACTTTTGCTGTAGTGTTTGATTTTTCATATTTTACTGGAACGTGGAAAGTTTCTAAAATTTTTACAAATTATTTTCATATAAATTATTTATCATTTACTAAATTTTCATATTTTTAGATATACAAAGTGCACTTTGTAAATTAATTGCTACAGACCGTCCTGTATAGACAGATTGCTGTCATAGTTTTGTTATCTACTTCTCCTATGATTTTCATGACTTATAATCGTACATATAAATTGTAGAAATGATAGTGTACAGTACCTAATGTTTGGAAATTATTATGCAACTTGTCTTGGCAGTACATAAAGAGTTGATTTATTATTATGTGCACTAACCTATCTCACGAGTTCTTTTCAAGTTTTTTGTGGATGAAGTTTTTGAGTCTTAGATGAAACCGGGATATGAGAGGATTGAACAAGATACAAAAGCTCAAGATTGGGGATGACTAAGGCACCCCAAGTAAATATTTAAATAAGTCTCAAGCATCTAAGCTTGGGGATGCTACGCATCCCACCTCTCTTCGTCAACTATCGGTTAGCCTATGTTGAGCCTAAATTTTCATTCGTTCACATGATGTGTGGTATTCTTGGAGTGTATTTTTGTTTTGTTTGCTTCTTGAATACAATACTCAGATCTGAAAATATTTATTGAGAGAGAGATTCCTCACATAGCTACTTTATTGTTTGACTACTCATTGATCTTCACTTATATCTTTTGAGAGTAGTTCGAAATTTACTCTTGTGTTTCACTCATATCCTGAGAGTAAACGTTGAATGAATTGAATGTCATAAATGTGAAATTATATATGCTTCATATTCTTGTCCCATGGGTAGTAGTGACTTCACATACTAGGAGTATAAGCGGTAAAATTTATTGGCAGTTAGCAAACATAGCATTGGTCATTTAAACAATTCATGAAAGAATATTGAAGGAAGAGAGGTTTCACATATAAATACACTATCTTGGATATCTTCTATGATTGTGAACCCCCATTAATTATTTTCAAACTTGATCAAGTAGTTGACATTGGACAAGGAAGACAACGTAATGGTTATGTTTGTTTATATTCACGTAGCAGTTATATTGTCATGGATCCTCTAACATGTGATGCTTGTTTAGAACCTTTTGCTAGCCAAAACTTCATACTAAGTAGAAATACTACTTGTGCATCCAAATCCTTGAGCCAAGTTTCTTCCATGAGAGTCCACCATACCTACCTATATATGGTATTTCACTGCCATTCCAAGTAAATTTGCATGTGCCACCTCTAAACATTCAAATAAACATCCGCTTTGTGTGCTCGTACCGCTCATGGAGCGACGGGGCGGTCATTATCTTCCATGCTAAGCAGGTTATTCTCAAGATAAGTGTTTATTCACTTGTCATTGCACGAGAGAGGCCGGGAAAAAGGATGCCTAGTCCTGCATAATACAAAAATAAATAAACAAGAACCCCCCTAGAAAGTTGATTGTTTGGATGGTACCCGTGGATTCGGCTAGCCATGGAATGTGTTTGAATAGTGGAGGGGGAGTAAAAATTTAAATTCTGTTTGGGAACCACCAATAATGTGATTAGCATGGAAGATACTGAAAACCCTGTTGTGACGTTGATAGGAAAAATATACCACTCAAAATTACATATTCATATCTGCTTTAAAACAATGAGCTCTGGCACCTCTGCAAATCCCCGCTTCCTTCTGCGAAGGGCCTATCTTTTACTTTTATGCAAGAGTCAATAATGTTCATCCCTATTCCAATCTATAAATTCCTTAGTTGGCAAGCATCATGTGGTGGGGAAATATCCAGACACATATATCCAGTTGAATATAGGTGATCATGATTCATTATTTGTTGACATTATCCCCAAGATAAATAAGTTGGGAGGCGAAACTTTAAGCCCCTATCTTCCTATGTGTTTGACTGAAACTGTTTGTTCTAAAAATATGCTCTGAGCGTCGACAATCATGGAAGACTAAATGATAGCTGAGTATGTGGAATTTGCTAAACTAAAGCTCTTACATAGACCCTTCCTGAAAATAAGATGAATTGTAATTGTTTGATGACTGAAAACATAGTTTACTAGTTTTCAGGAAAGTTTATGGTCTATACTTTAACATGTGAATAACTTGCTACTTGATTATGACAAGTTTTATGAGAAATGCTTGCTGGTTTTGATGCTAGAAAAGTGGCTGAAATTATCCTTGATCAATATTGTACATTATGCTAGCATTCACACTTCATAAATTATTTCTTTTATCATTTACCTACTCGAGGACGAGTAGGAATTAAGCTTGGGGATGCTGATACATCTCCAATGTATCGATAATTTATGAAGTACTCATGCCATATTTGCCTATGTTTACAATATTTATATATGGTTTCGATGCACTTTATATGATTTATTTAGAACTAACCCGGACTGATGCTGTTTTCAGCAGAATTACCATGGTGTTGTTTTTGTGCAGAAAATGAAAGTTCTCGGAATCGCCCGAAACTTTTTATGATTTTTTTTGGAGAAAATAAGAAATACTGGAGAGAAGAACCACCAGAGGGGAGCCACCTGTGGGCCGTAAGCCAACAGGGTGCGCCCCCCTAGGCCGCGCCCTGATGGCTTGTGGGGCCCACATGGCTCCATTGCACGTGATTCCAACACTGAAAAATCTTATAAATCCCAGAAACCCCAGAAATAAAGAGAGACTCTCCGCTCCACTGCCGCAACTCTCTGTATCAACGAAAAACCAATCTGGAGCCTTTCTAGTACCCTGCCGGAGAGGGAAATCATCATCCGGTGGCCATCTTCATCATCCCGGCGGAGGCCATGACGAGGAGGGAGTAGTTCACCCTCGGGGCTGAGGGTATGTACCAGTAGCTATGTGTTCAATCTCTCTCTCTCTCTCTCTCTCTCTCTCTCTCTCTCTCTCTCTCTCGTGTTCTTGAGATGACACAATCTTGATGTATCACGGGCTTTGTTAATATAGTTGGATCATATGATGTTATCCCCTTGCTACCTTTTTGTGATGAATTGAAACTTTACCTTTGAGATTTTGTTATGTCGGATTGAATATTGGATTGGAGATCATTTGATATATGTCTTGCATGTGGATACCCGTGGTGACAATGGGGTGTTATATTGATTCAGTTGATGTATGTTTTGGTACTCAACTTGCGGATTCCCGAGGTGACATTAGGGCAATCTATGCATAGGGGTTGATACACGTTCTTGTTCTACGTTCTCCGATAGAAATCTTGGGGTGCTCCTTGAAGTTCTTTGTGTTGGACTGAATATGGTAGATCTGAAATTGTTTGATGCATGTCGCATAATTTATCCACGGATATTTGAGGTGCCATTGGAGTATCTAGTTGACATTAGGGTGGATTGATACGTGTCATTGGTGTTATTTTAGTACGAACTCTAGGGCTGTTTGTGACACTTATAGGAATAGCTCAAAAGATTGATCGGAAAGAATAACTTTGAGGTGGTTCTACTACCTACACCAATTTCATCTTATGTTCTCTGCAAGATAGGAACTTTGGAGTTCTTTGTTGCACGTTGAGGTATGGTTATATGATTCAACTATGTTAGCATTGTTGGGAGATTGCACTAGTGAAAGTATGAACCCTAGGCCTTATTTCCAAGCATTAACATACCGTTTTTCTCGCTGTTTACTATTTGCTACCTTGCTGTTTTTATATTTTCAGATTACGAAAACCTATATCTACCATCCATATTGCACTTGTGTCACCATCTCTTCGCCAAACTAGTGCACCTATACAATTTGCCATTGTATTTGGTGTGTTGGGGATACAAGAGATTTCTTGTATTTGATAGCAGGGTTGTTTGAGGGAGACCATCTTCATCCTACACCTCCCACGGATTGATAAACCTTAGGTCATCCACTTGAGGGAAAATTGCTATTGTCCTACAAAACTTTGTGCTTGGAGGCCCAACGAAGTCTACAAGAATAAATTTGCGTAGTAGACATCACACGTCCTGTTGGCTTGTGCCTCCCTCGTGCGGCCTCCGGTCTTCTTCCAGGCCTTCTTTTGGTTCAAAGAAATCATAGAAAAGTTTCGGGGCAATTGGACTTCGTTTGGCACTGTAAACCTGAAAAGGCAAAAACACGCAAAAAACAACAACTGGCACTGGGCACTGGGTCAATAGGTTATTGCTCAAAAACAATATACATGGGTAAATTAATACTCAAAAAGTATCCGAGAATGATAATATAATAACATGATACAATAAAAAATTACAGATACGTTGGAGATGTATTAGTGGCTCACCGATGAGGAAATTGACGACGGAAGGTCTCGGTCTCCGGCGAGATGCGAACGACGACTACAGGTGATATGGGTGATCTCAGCTTGAGGTTTTGGGGGGAATCGGATGCCTGAGCTCGAGTAGTGATAGGAGACATGCCGTGAATGAGGGGTTTGATCTATAGATAGAATTTAGGAAGACTGAACCGTGCGGCGCCGCGGTCGTGTAGGAGTTGGACTCCTCCCATTGTGGGGAGGAAGAAGACGGGGCGGGCCTACTACTTGTGAGCTGCATTGGGACTTTCCCCGAAGAGGAGAGGAGATGCATCACAGTAGAGATAAGTATTTCCCTCAGTGAGAACCAAGGTTATCGACTCAATCGGAGAACCAAACAAACTTCTTTCAACAACGCCTACGCACACAAAAACAAGCACTTCCACCCAACACAGGCAAGAGGGTTGTCAAGCCCCTTGAATCGTTACTTGCAAGGATTAAATTTTTGTAGAGATAGATGATATAAAAGCAAAAAAATAACAATAAATAAATTGTAGTAAAGTATTTTTAGGGTTTTAGTATTTATGTTTAAGTAGACCCGGGGCCCATAGTTTTCGCTAGAGGCTTCTCTCTTGAACATAGCATACGATGGCTAGACAAATTATTATTGGGCAATTGACAGAATTGCACAAAGTTATGGCATGTTATTCACAACAATGATCATGTATATAGGCATCACTATCATAAAAACGTAAACCGAAACGATCCTGCATCTACTACTGTTACTCCACCAATCTACCGAAACGATTCTGCATCTATGGTATTAAGTTCATGACAAACGGAGCAATGCTTTGAGCAAGATGACATGATGTAAAGACAAGCAATATGTTCAGACCCCGTTGTTTTATCCTTAATGGAAACAATACAAATATGTGTCTTGTCCCTTTCTGTCACTGGGATATAGAGCACCGCAAGATTGAACCCATTACAACGCACCACTCCCGCTGAAGATTAATCAATCTAGTTGACCAAACTAAACCGATAGATCGGAGAGAAATACGAAGATATAACAATCATGATAATAGAAATACGAATCTATAACAATGAATAATCTGATCTTAAATCCACAATTCATCGGATCCCAACAAACACACGGCAAAAGTGGATTACATCAGATACATCACCACGAGGATCACTGTGAACGTGGTATTGAAGATCAAATTGAGAGAGAGAGAGAGAGAGAGAGAGAGAGAGAGAAAGCCATCTAGGTACTAGCTATGGTCCCGTAGGTCTGTGGTGGACTACTCACACATCATCATGGAGGCATGAAAGTTGATGAAGAAGGCCTCCGTGATCGATTCCCCCTCCGACAGTGTACCAAAAAAGGTCTCCTAATGGGCTCCCGCCGGAATAGAGACTTGTGGCCGTGGAAAAATTGTTTCGGGTGGCTCTCTGTTGGTTTCCTGATTTTAGAGAATTTATGGAGGTAGAATTTGGTCAGACGAAGCCACGAGGGTCCCACAAGGCATTAGGCGCGCCTACCCCCTGGGGGCGCTCTATTGACTTGTCGTCTCCTCGCTTCCCATTGGTCCTCTCTCGAAGCTTCCAGGGTCTCTTTTGTCCAGAAACAATCATCAAAAAGTTTTGTAGCGTTTGGACTTTGTACCAAGAACAGGTAGAAAACAACAACTGGCACTAGGCACTGGGTTAATAGGTTAGTTCCAAAAAAATAGCATAAAATTGCATATAAAGTATCTTAGATTGATAATATAATAGCATGGAACAATAGAAAATTGTAGATACGTTGGAGACGTATCAGGCCCCCCCTGTCAGCGAGCGCGGGTGAGGGGAAGGTGGAGCATGGGTGGTCGGTCGCCCGAAGCGAAGCGCTTCGGTGCTGGCTGGGCTGCGCCTGGCCTGGCGGATTCATTTGCTTGTTGCTTTTTTTTAATCCAGAGAGGTAATTTTTTTCAAAACAGTTTCAAAACATTTTATAAAAACCTGAATTTTGGCACATAAATAGTAGGGACTATAAAGGTCATGGTGCATATTTTATTTTTTCGAAAACTTCAAATGCAATAGCTAATTAATAGGGAAAAATATTTTTTCGAAAACTTCAAATGCAATAGCATAAAATATTTTTGAGAAAAATCCAATAAATCAAATAGGGAAAACTTCAAATCCATGGAATAAATGATGATGATGCATAGCTAATTAATAACATGCCAAAATGAAAATTGGGATGTTACGAACCTACCCCCTTAAGATGAATCTCGCCCTCAAGATTTGGGTTGGCTAGCAAAAAGGTGTGGGTGGTCCTGTCAGAGATCTTCTTCGCGCTCCCAGGTGGCTTCTTCCTCGTTATGGCGACTCTGCTGAACCTTGTAGAACTTGATGACCTTGCTACGAGTGATCCTATTTGCAGTCTCAAGAATCTTGACGGGTTTCCCCTCATATGTCAAATCACGATCCATTTATATTGCCTCCAGGGGCACTGTGTCTGCCAATGGAATCTCGGCCATCTGTGCATGGTAAGTTTCAACTAGGAAACGTGAAACACATCATGAAATCCTGACAAAGCTTCAAGTAATTCCAATTTGTATGCAACTTCACCCATGCGTTCCAAGACTCTGTATGGCCCCACAAACCGTGGTGCTAATTTTCCTTTGACTCCAAACCTTTTAACTCCTCGAAGTGGAGACACACGAAGTTATGCTATGTTCCCTACTTCATAGGTTACTTCCTTGTGTTTAGTATCGGCATAACTCTTCTTCCTAGACGGGGCTATCTTGAGTCTATCACGAATCAACTTGACCTTCTCTTCTGAATCTTTGGTTAAATCTGGTCCGAACAATTTATGGTCTCCAACTCCATCCCACATCAATGGTGTTCTACACCTCCTTCCATATAATGCTTTGAAAGGGGCCATCTTCAAACTGGTCTGATAGTTATCATCCCAACTAGAACCATAGGCTAGCGCACACACTCTCAACATGTCCTCCAGAATATGATTGACTCTTTATGTCTGCCCATCCATCTATGGATGAAATGTTGTGCTGAACTCCAGCCTGGTACCCAAAGTTTCATGTAATTACTGCCAGAACTTTGAGGTAAACTGTGTTCCTCTATCTGTACGATGGTCCTCGGAACTCCATGTAGACATACAATCTGGTCATATATATCTTTGCTAGCTTAGCACTTGTATAGGTGGTTTTCAGGGGATGAAGTGAGCTACCTTGGTCAAGCGATCAACTATTACCTAGATGGAATCATAACCTGAACGAGTCCTCGGTAATCTTGTGATGAAGTCCATGCCAAGTTTGTGCCATTTCCAATCAGGTATCAGCAATGGTAGAAGTAACCCTGCTGGTTTTTGATGCTCTGCCTTAACTCGCTGACAAACATCACATACTGCTACATATTTTGCAATGTCCTTCTTCATACATGTCCACCAAAATCTTTCTTTCAACTCAATGGCCCTGATATTCTCCGGGTTGGCCTCGATCGCCTGCTCAGAGACGAGGAAACCGAGGAGTTGGCCAGCCGGCACGTCGAACAAGCACTTCTTCCGGTTCAGCCTGGTTTCAAATTCTCGCAGGCTCGCGAATGTCTCTTTGAGATCGTCCAGGAGGGTGCGGATTTCCTTGTTCTTGACCACAATGTCGTCAACATAGACATGCATGTTGCGGCCGAGCTGCCGGTACAGGCAATGCTGCATGCAACGCTGAAAGGTGGCTCCAGCGTTTTTCAAGCCGAATGCCATGGTGATGTAGCAGAATGCCCCGAAAGGGGTGATGAAAGTTGTCTTGATTCGGTCCACCAGATTTAGCTTGATCTTGTGGTAGGATGAGTAGGCGTCCAGAAAGGACAGCAGCTCACAGCTAGCTATAGAATCGATCACTTGATCGATCGGGGCAGAGCAAAAGGATCCTTGGGGCATGCCTTGTTCAGGCTCGTGTAGTCGATACACATGCGCCAAGTCTTGTTTTTCTTTAGCACCAGAACCGGACTGGCTAGCCAGTCAGGGTGGAAGACCTCCATGATGAAACCGACTGCTAGCAGTCGGACAATTTCTTCACCAATGGTTTTCCGCTTCTCCTCGAAGAAGCGGCGAAGTAGTTGGTTGATCGGCTTGGTGTCCGACCAAACGTGTAGAAAGTGCTCGACGAACTTCCTCGGGACACCCGGCATGTCTTTGGAGGACTACGTGAAGATATCCCGATTCTCACGGAGGAAGTCGATGAGCTCGCCTTCCTATTTGCTGTCGAGGCCGGCCCCAACCACGACGTACTTGCTGGGTCAGCCGGGTCTAGCGAGACCCTCTTGGTGTCTTTGTTGATTGCCCGCTGGAACTGTATCTCCCTTGCCGGCTGCTTCAGCTTTGGCTTCTGATACGTCCATTTTGCATCATAATTTCTTATTCACATTTACATTATTCTTGTCCACTATTCCCTATTATCATACAATTCCTATGCCCTTTCTCTCTGAATATGCAAGGCACATCACAAAGAGGGAAATATCCGAAAACTGGAATTCTGGACTGAAAACCGAGGAAAAGGCAGAAAAATCACAAGACTCCAAATGACCTGAAACTTCACGGGGATTTTTATTGAAAATTTAAGAATTTCTGGGCCAAAAATATACCAGAGAGGGGCCATCAGCTAGCCACAAGCCAACAGGGCGCGCCCCCCAGGCCGCGCCCTGATGGCTTGTGGGGCCCCTGCTGGCCTCCCGACGCCCCTCTTCTCCTATATGGTGTGTTTTACCCTAGAAAAAATAATAAGAAACCTTTCGGGATGAAGCACCGCCATCTCGGGGCGGAAACCTGGGCAGAGGCCCTTCTGCACTCCGGCAGTCAGATTCTGCCAGGGAAATTCCTCTCCGGGAGGGGGAGATCAAAGCCATCATCGTCACCAACGCTTCCTCCTTCGTGGGAGGACCAATCCTCATCAACATCTTCACCAGCACCATCCCATCTCCAACCCTAGTTCATCTCTTGTATTGAATCTTTGTCTCAAAACCACAAATTGGTACCTGTGGGTTACTAGTTGTGTTGATTACATCTTGTAGTAGATGCTTGTTGGATTACTTGGTGGAAGATATTATGTTTAGATCCTTAATTATTATTATTACGCCTCTGATCTTGAACATGTTGATGATGCGTGAGTAGTTAGTATTGTTCCTGAGGACATGGGAGAAGTCTTGTTATAAGTAATCATGTGAAGTTGGTATTCGTTCGATATTTTGATGATATGTATGTTGTTACTTCTCTTAGTGGTGTCATGTGAACGTCGACTACGTGAAACTTCACCATGTTATGGGCCTAAGGGAATTCATTGTGGAGTAACAAGTAGATGATGGGTTGCTAGAGTGAAAGAACCTTAAACCCCAGTTTATGTGTTGCTTCATAAGGGGCTGATTTGGATCCACATGTTTCATGCTATGGTCAGAATTATCTTCATTCTTCTTTCATAGTTGCGGATGCTTGCGAGAGGGGGTAATCATAAGTAGGTTTCTAGTTCAAGTAAGAACAACACCTTAGCACTGGTCAACCCACATCTCAAATTATCGAAGTAGCGAATGCGAATCAACTCAACATGATGAACAAGACTAGACAGAAATTCCCATGTGTCCTCGGGAGCGCTTGCTTAATATAAGAGTACTTCTAGGCCTGTCCTTTGCTATAAAAAGGATTGGGCTACCTTGCTGCAGTTTTGTTACTATTGTGACTTGTTACTTGTTACGAATTATCTTGCTAAAAAACTATCTATTATCGTTACGTACAACACTTGCAGAAAATACCTTGCTGAAAACTGCTTGTCATTTCCTTCTGCTCCTCGTTGGGTTCGACACTCTTACTTATCAAAAGGACTACGATTGATCCCCCATACTTGTGGGTCATCAAGACTCTTTTCTGGCGCCGTTGCCATGGAGTGAAGCGCCTCTGGTAAGTGAAATTGGTAAGGAAACATTTTCTATACGTGCTGAAATTTACTGTTGCTTGTCACTATTAATGGTCACTGACGTGGCTTGAGATTGCGTCGGTATTTCCCCAAAGAGGAAGGGATGATGCAGCACAGCGATGGTAAGTATTTCCCTTAGTTATGAAAGCAAGGTTATCGAACCAATAGGAGGATCACCACCACCCAATAAGTAGCACCTGCACATAAACAACAAATACTTGCAACCCGACGCGAAAGAGAGGTTGTCAATCTCTCTACGGTAAAAACATAGATTAGGTAGTGATAGATGGGAGAGATAGATCTCTCAAGAACACAAAATAAAAAGGGCAAATAAAAAGTGCAGCAATATATTTTTGGGTTTTTGGTTTTGTAGATCTGAAAACAAAGAGGCAAAAAGATAGATCGAAAAGCAATATGTTGGAAAAGTAGACCCGGGGGCCGTAGGGTTCACTAGTGGATTCTCTCATGAGTATAGCGCACGGTGGGTGAACAAATTACTGTTGGGCAATTGATAGAAGATCAAATAATCATGACGATATCCAAGGCGATGATCATTATATAGGCATCACGTCCAAGATAAGTAGACTGACTCCTGCCTGCATCTACCACTATTACTCCACACATCGACCGCTATCCAGCATGCATCTAGTGTATTAAGTTCATGGAAAAACGGAGTAATGCAATAAGAACGATGACATGATGTAGACAAGATCTATTCCTGTAGGAATAGACCCCATCTTGTTATCCTTAATGGCAACGATACATGCGTGTCTTGCTGCCCCTTCTGTCACTGGGAAAGAACACCGCAAGATCGAACCCATCACAAAGCACCTCTTCCCATGGCAAGAAAAATCGATCTAGTTGGCCTAACTAAACCAAAGATTCGAAGAAGAAATACGAGGCTATAAGTAATCATGCATTTAAGAGATCAAAGAAGACTCAAATAATATTCATGGATAGAAACTGATCATGAACTCAAAATTCATCGGATCCCAACAAACACACTGCAAAAGTTTACATCAAATAGATCTCCAAGAGACCATTGTATTGAGAATCATAAGAGAGAGAGAGGAAGCCATCTAGCTACTGCCTACGGACCCGTAGGTCTATGGTGGACTACTCACGCATCATCGGAGAGGCACCTATGAAGAAGATGAACCCCTCCGCGATGGTGTTTTGATTGGATCTTGAGGTTCTGGAACTTGCGGCGGCTGGAATTGTGTTTCGTTGACTCCCCTAGGGTTTTCAGAATATTTGGGAATTTATAGGCGTCAGAGGCGGTGGATAGGGGCCCCAAGGAGGGCATAACCCAGCAGGGCATGCCGGGGCCCCCCTGGCACGCCCTGGTGGGTTGTGGTCTCCAGGTCCCACCTCTCCGGCACTTTTTTGGCCCACTGGTTGTCTTCTGGTCCAGAAAAAATCTCCAAAAAGTTTCATCGCGATTGGAGTCCGTTTGATATTGATATTCTACGAAGTAAAAAAAAGCAAAAACAGCAACTGGCACTTTGGCACTATGTCAATAGGTTAGTCCCAAAAAATGATATAAAGTTGCTATAAAATGATTGTAAAACATCCAAGAATGATAATATAATAGCATGGAACAAGCAAAAATTATAGATACATTGGAGACGGATCAGTCACCCTTTGAGTGACTTGTTTGGGACATCTTCGCCTCGAACTGAAGATGAGGAAATTGTTCCTCAACCTACTGAACCTACTGAAAATATTTATTGTGAGATTTCTTCGGGTATGCTTGAAAAACTGTTATCTAATCAATATGATGGAATGACTCATCCTGATTATAATTTGATATTTGTCGATGAAGTTTGTGGATTATTTCTGCTTGCAGGGTTGTCTGGAGACAATGTTAAGAAGAAAGTTTTCCCTTTATCTTTGGAGGGAAAGCCATTAATGTGGTACAGGCTATTGGACGATATTGGATCATGGGACTAGAATCGCTTGAAGCTGGAATTTCATCAGAAGTTTTATCCTATGCATGTAGTCCATCGTGATCGGAACTTTATTTATAATTGCTGGCCTCATGAAGGATAAAGTATTTCTCAAGATTTGGGGAGGCTTAAATCTATGATGCACACCTTCCCCAACCATGAGTTCTCAAGAAAAATTATTATACAAATTTTTTATGCTCGGCTTTCTAATGATGATCAAGTACTACTCGATTCTTCTTCTACTGGTTCCTTTATGAATAGGACTATTGAATTCAAATGGGATCTTCTGGAAAGAATTAAACGTAACTCTGAAGATTTGGAGCTCGACAAAGGTAAAGAGTCAGGTATAAAGCTCAAGTTTGATTGTGTTAAATCTTTTATGGGAACCAATGCTTTCTATAATTTTAGCAATAAATATGGCCTCGACTCTGAGATAGTAGCTTCTTTCTGCGAATCATTTGCTACTGATGTTGATCTCCCTAAGGAGAAATGGTTTAAATATCATCCACCCATTGAAAAGCAATTAGAGGAACCTATTAAAACTGTGAAGGAAGAAATAATTGTTAGCCATGTTGATCCAATTGTTCCTACTGCTTACATTAAGAAGCCACCTTTCCCTGTTAGAATTAAGGAACACGCTAAGGCTACAACTGTGGTTAATAAAAGTCATGTCAGAACACCTAAACCTTCTGAAGAAATAAATATTGAGCCTAATATTGCTATGGTCACAGATCTTCTAGTCGATAATATTGAGGGTCGGGTTATTTAATTCTATGGTGAAGCTACTAGAATTGCAAAACCTGTTAGACATAAGCGGGATGAGTTAGACAAAAATAAACCAGTTGCTGGCATGCCTGTTGTTTCTGTTAAAATTGGAGATCATTGTTACCATGGCTTGTTTGACATGGGTGCTAGTGTTAGTGCCATACCTTTTACTTTATATCAAGAAATTATGAATGACATAGCACCCGTTGAAATTGAAGATATCAATGTAACTATTAAACTTGCAAACAGAGACACTATTACACCACTTGGGATTGTTAGAGATGTTGAAGTCTTGTGTGGAAAAATTAAGTACCCAACTGACTTCTTAGTACTTGGTTCAGAACAAGATAACTTTTGTCCCATTATATTTGGTAGACCATTCTTAAATACTGTTAATGCTGAAATTAATTGTGTCACTGAGAAGGTCAAAGTAAGCTTTGGTGATGTGTCTCATGAATTTAATTTCTTCAAGTTTGGTAGACAACCCCATGAGAAAGAATTGCCTAGTAAGGATGAAATAATTGGTCTAGCTTCTATTGTCATACCTCCCAGCGATCCATTAGAACAATATTTACTAGACCATGAAAATGATATGCATATGAATGAAAGAAATGAAATAGATGACATATTTCTTAAACAAACACCTATTCTTAAACACAACTTACCAATTGATATTTTAGGGGGTTCTCCTCCACCCAAGGGAGATCCCGTGTTTGAGCTAAAGACTTTACCCGATACTTTGAAATATGCTTATCTTGATGAAAAGAAAGTATATCCTGTTATTATCAGTGCTAACCTTTCAGAGCATGAAGAAAGAAGATTACTTAAAACTCTAAAGAAGCACAGAGCTGCTATTGGATATACTCTCGATGATCTTAAGGGCATAAGCCCTACGCTATGCCAACACAAGATTAATATGGAACCGGACGCTAAACCAGTCATTGACCACCAACGTCGTCTCAATCCTAAGATGAAGGAGGTGGTAAGAACCGAAATATTAAAACTTCTGGAAGCAGGTATAATTTATCCTATTGCTGATAGTAGATGGGTAAGTCATGTTCATTGTGTCCCTAATAAAGGCGGTATAACTGTTGTACCTAATGATAAAAATGAGCTTATTCCACAAAGAATAGTAACTGGTTATAGGATGGTGATTGATTTCAGGAAATTAAACAAAGCTACTAGGAAAGATCACTACCCTTTGCCTTTTATCGATAAAATGCTAGAAAGATTATCTAAGCACACACACTTTTGTTTTCTTGATGGATATTCTGGTTTTTCTCAAATACCTGTGTCGAAAGAGGATCAAGAGAAAACTACCTTTACTTGCCCGTTTGGAACTTATGCTTATAGGCGTATGCCTTTTGGTTTATGCAATGCACTTACTACCTTTAAAAGAAGTATGCCTGCTATATTCTCTGATTTTTGTGAAAAGATTGTTGAGGTTTTCATGGATGATTTTTCCGTTTATGGGACTTCTTTTGATGATTGCTTGAGCAACCTTGATCGAGTTTTGCAGAGATGTGAAGAAACTAATCTTGTCTTGAATTGGGAGAAGTGCCATTTTATGGTGAATGAAGGCATAGTGCTTGGGCATAAAATTTATGAACGAGGTATTGAAGTGGACAAAGCTAAAGTTAATGCAATTGAGAAAATGCCATGCCCGAAAGATATCAAATGTATAAGAAGTTTCCTTGGTCATGCTGGTTTCTATAGGTGTTTCATCAAAGATTTCTTACAGATTTCTAGGCCGTTAACTAATATTCTTCAAAAAGATATTCCCTTTGTTTTTGATAATGATTGTGTAGATGCTTTTGAAATACTTAAGAAAGCTTTGATTTCTGCACCCATTGTTCAACCACCTGATTGGAACTTACCATTTTAAATTATGTGTGATGCTAGTGATTATGATGTTGGTGCTGTTCTAGGGCAAAGAGTAGACACGAAATTGAATGTTATTCATTATGCTAGTAAAACTCTAGACGCTGCCCAAAGAAATTATGCCACCACTGAAAAGGAATTTTTAGCAGTTGTCTTTGCATGTGATAAGTTTAGACCATATATTGTTGATTCCAAAGTAACTATTCACATTGATCATGCTGCTATTAAATACCTTATGGAAAAGAAAGATGCTAAAGCTAGACTTATTAGGTGGGTACTTTTACTTCAAGAGTTTGACTTGCATATCGTTGATAGGAAGGGAGCTGAAAACCCGATAGCAGATAACTTGTCTAGAATGGAAAATGTTCTTGATGACCCATTGCTCTATTGATGATAATTTTCCTGATGAACAACTTGCTGCTATAAATACTTCACATAGTACTCCTTGGTATGCTAATTATGCTAACTATATTGTCGCTACATATATACCAGCTAACTTCACCTACCAACAAAAGAAGAGATTGTTTTATGATTTACGACATTACTTTTGGGATGACCCACATCTTTATAAAGAAGGAGTAGATGGTGTTATTAGACGTTGTGTACCCGAGCATGAACATGGACAGATCCTATGGAAGTGTCACTCTGAGGCTTACGGAGGACACCATGCCGGTGACAGAACTGCACACAAGGTACTACAATCTGGTTTTTATTGGCCTACTCTTTTCAAAGATGCTCGTAAGCATGTCCTTTCATGTAATGAATGTCAAAGAGTTGGTAACATTGGTAAACGTCAGGAAATGCCTATGAACTATTCACTTGCCATTGAACCATTTGATGTTTGGGCTTTTGACTTCATGGGACCTTTTCCTTCCTCAAATGGATATACTCTTAGTTTAGTTGTTGTTGATTACGTTACTAAGTGGGTATAGGCCATTCGAACTAGTAGTGCTGATCATAACACTTCTATTAAAATGCTTAAGGTAATTATTTTTCTGATGTTTGGAGTCCCTAGATACTTAATGACTGATGGTGGTTCACATTTTATTCATGGTGCTTTCCATAAACTTCTAGCTAAATATGATGTTAACCATGGAATCGCATCACCTTATCATCCTCAGTCTAGTGGCCAAGTTGAATTGAGCAATCGAGAAATAAAATTAATCTTGCAAAAGACTGTCAATAGATCTAGGAAAAAATGGTCTAAGAAACTAGATGATGCTTTATGGGCTTATAGAACTGCTTTTAAGAACCCCATGGGGATGTCCCCATATAAAATGGTGTATGGAAAAGCTTGTCATTTACCTCTTGAGTTAGAACATAAGGATTATTGGGCAATTAAAGAACTTGGAGAAGAGGTTATTTGATATAAGCTCATTAGATGAATGGAGGACGCAAGCCTATGAAAATGCTAAATTGTTTAAAGAAAAGGTTAAAAGATGGCTTGACAAAAGGATTCAAAAAACGGGAATTCAATGTAGGAGACCTTGTGATTTTGTATAATTCTCGTTTCAGATTTTTTGCAGGAAAACTCTTATCCAAATAGGAAGGTCCATATGTTGTCGAAGAGGTCTATCGCTCCGGAGCTATAAACATTAATAACTTCGAAGGCAAAACCCCGAGAGTGGTGAATGGGAAAAGAATCAAGCATTATATTTCAGGTACACCCATTAATGAGGAGACTAATATAATTCAAGTTATAACACCGGAAGAACACATAAGGGAGGCCTTCCGGAACACTCCAGAAACCTGAAAAAGGGGTAGGTATGTAGTACGGTAAGTAAACCGACTCCAAAAATTCCAAAAAAATAATTTTTGTTGGTTTTGGTATTTTAGAAAAATTCCAAAAATAAAACCGAGTCAGGGGGACCCACGAGGGAGGCACAAGCCAACAGGGCGCCTCCCTGGGGCGCATCCTGATGGCTTGTGGAGCCCTCGTGTGCCTCCCGGACTTCCATTTCTTCCCGAGCACGTATTCTGACCTAGAAAAAATCATTATATATACTCTCGTATGTTTTGACCGCCGCATCGCGAGTTTCTCCTCTGTTCTTGTTTCGAGCTATTTTTCTGGCAGAGCTGAGAATATGTCGTCTCAAGATTCGGATGGAGAGAGCTATGTCTCACACTATGTGGCAGACCCAAAGATCTTTGGGGATATTTACCCCTACCTATGGTCCACTGAGGAGGAGGGAGATTCCAATCTGGAGGAGACGGAAGATGTCGGTCCAGACGCCAGTTCAGATGAAGATGAAGATTCGCTACCTCAACCTGGAGATATGCATGTGGAATTCAAGAAGTCGAGCCTCCCCAACGGAGTAAACAAATCTAAGATCCAATTTATCCCGTCTCTTTTTCTGCAGGAAAGCAAGGCAGCTTTATGCAAAAAGGTCTTGAAGCTCGAGCAAGAAAATGATGATTTAAGAGAGGAAAACTTCATCTTGAGGCGTAAGCTGGAGAAGAAGGATACCACTACTTCAACACCACCACCATCACCGAAGAACACTTGATTACATGGGTATGAGCACCACCCCTAGCTTGTTCCAAGCTTGGGGGAGGCGCCCCGGTATCGTATCACCATCACTTTTTACCATCATCTTTTGTCTTAGTTCGATCCTTAGTTATTTCATGGTTTAGAGAAATAACGTTTCAAGATTTTCTTTGCTTAGTATTTTGCTTTGAGTTCTATCTATCATTGTAACCGAGTGTGAGAGTTATATAATAAAGTTAGTTGGGTTCATGTGCCTTACCCACATTGCATCCTACACAATAGTAAGGATATAAGAAAAATAAAAAGATCATGTGCTTATCTCATGAGGAGTAATGACTTCACATAAAAAGAAAGTATGTGCGATGAAAATTGTTGGGAGTAAAACAAACATAGCCTTAGTCATTGTTATAATCTATGCAAAACTATGATAGAGAAGAGAAGATCCACATACAAATACACTATCTTGGACATCATCTATGATTGCGAACCCTCACCAAATATTAAATAATGATCAAGTGTTGAAGTTGGACATGGAAGACAACTTAATGGTTATGTTTGCTTACATTTGCATAGAAGTTATATAGTCATGGATCCTTTAACATGTGATGTTTCTTTTAGATCTTTTGCTAGCCAAAATTTCCGCACCAAGTAGAGATACTACTTGTGCATCCATAACCCCTTAAACCCAGTTTCTTTCTGTGAGATTCCACCTTACCTACCTATGGATTGAATAAGATCCTTCAACTAAGTTGTCATCGGTGCACAAGCAATAAAAATTGCCTATAATCATGTATGATCTTTTATTGAAAGGGAAAATAAGCTTTGTACGATCTTGTGATGATGAAGAAATAAAAGCGACAGAGTGCATAGTAAAGTTCGCTATCACAAGGGGCAATATAAAGTGACGTTCATTTGCATTAAGAGATTGCACATCTAAACAAATAAAAGCGCATGTCACTCTGCAAATAGCCTATCTTTTACTTTCATAAAGTTTTTACTTTTACACAAGAGTCATTAATATCTTCCCTTCTTTTAATTTATAAACTCTCTTAGTTGGCAAGCATCACGTGTTGAGGAAAGATCCAGATATATATATCCAGTTGAATGTAAGAAACCATGATTCATTATTGTTGACATTATCCTTGATGTAAATGAGTTGGGTGGCAAATAAAGCCCCTATCTTCCTATGTGTCCGGCAAAAACATTAGCTCCAAAAATATTCCATGAGTGTCAACAATCATAGATGGCTAAGTGATAGTTGAGTATGTGGACTTGCTAGAATGAAAGCTCTTATATATACTCTTCTCTTGAATATGATGTATGATTATCTCGATGACTAAAAGCCCCGTTTGTTGGTTGTCAATAAGGTTTATGCTTCATATTTCGATAATTGTGAATAGATCTTTACTTGTTTATGAGAAGTTATATGATAAAATGCTTGCTGCTATAATGATATTCATGATGCTCTCATGTCCGTATTCTGTTTTTATCGACACCTCTCTCTCTCTCAAATTATGTGGTCATTATTCTCGAGCTCGACTTTCGCTTGAGGACAAGCAAGGTCTAAGCTTGGGGGAGTTAGCACGTCCATTCTGCATCATGATTTTTTATTAATATTTATGTTATTATTGTCCATTATTCCCTATTAACATACAATTCTTATGCTCTTTCTCTCTAAATATGCAAGGTACATCACAAAGAGGGAAATATCTAAAAACTGGAATTCTGGACCGAAAACCGAGGAAAAGGCAGAAAAATCACCAGACTCCAAATGACCGGAAACTTCACGAAGATTTTTATTGAATATTTAAGAATTTCTGGGCCAAAAATAAGCAACCTTTTGGGACGAAGCGCCGTTGTCTCGAGGTGGAAACCTGGTCAGAGGCCCTTTTGCACTCCGGCAGTCAGATTCTGCCGGGGAAATTCCTCTCCGGGAGGGGGAGATCGAAGCCATCGTCATCACCAACGCTTCCTCCTTCGTGGGAGGACCAATCATCATCAAGATCTTCACCAGCACCGTCCCATCTCCAACCCTAGTTCATCTCTTGTATTCAATCTTTGTCTCAAAACCTCAGATTGGTACCTGTGGGTTACTAGTTGTGTTGATTACATCTTGTAGTTGATGCTTGTTGGATTACTTGGTGGAAGATATTACGTTCAGATCCTTAATCATTATTTATTACACCTCTGATCTTGAACATGTTGATGAGGTGTGAGTAGTTACTATTATTCCTGAGGACATGGGAGAAATCTTGTTATAAGTAATCATGTGAAGTTGGTATTCGTTCGATATTTTGATGATATGTATGTTGTTACTTCTCTTAGTGGTGTCATGTGAACGTCGACTACATGGGCCTAAGGGAAGTCATTGTGGAGTAACAAGTAGATGATGGTTTGCTAGAGTGACAGAAGCTTAAACCCCAATTTATGCGTTGCTTCATAAGAGGTTGATTTGGATCCACATGTTTCATGCTATGGTTAGATTTATCTTAATTCTTCTTTCGTAGTTGCGGATGCTTGCGAGAGGGGGTAATCATAAGTATGTTGTTAGTTCAAGTAAGAACAGCACCTTAGCACTGGTCCACCCACATATCAAATTATCAAAGTGTAGCGAACGCGAATCAACTCAACATGATGAACATGACTAGAAAGAAATTCCCATGTGTCCTCGGGAGCGCTTGCTTAATATAAGAGTACTTCTAGGCCCGTCCTTTGCTATAAAAAGGATTGGGCTACCGTGCTGCACCCTTGTGACTATTGTCACTTGTTACTTGTTACGAATTATCTTGCTACAAAACTATCTATTATAGTTACTTACAACACTTGCAGAGAATACCTTACTAAAAACCGCTTGTCATTTCCTTCTACTCCTCGTTGGGTTTGACACTTTTACTTATCAAAAGGAATATGATTGGTCCCCTATACTTGTGGGTCATCAGACTCGGGCATGGACGGCTGTTCACGGGCCATGGCCACGAGCCGGTCGATCTGGCGCCGCTCATCGGTGATGAAGTGGGACTCGGCCAGCTTGGAGCCGGCCAGAGCGCACTCGGATGACTTCTTGTAGTCGTCGGTGATGGTGATGATGCCCTTTGGGCCTGATGGTTTCATCTTTAGGTAAGCATAGTGAGGGACCGCCATGGACTTGGCCAGGGCGGGCCGGCCCAGGAGCGCATGGTAGTGGCTAGCAGAGTCGACCATCTCAAACCAGATCGGCTCGTAGTGGAAGTTGTTTGCCGAGCCGAACAGGAAGTCCAGCTGATCTTGCCGATAAGGGAGCAAGAGGGGTCGCACACGATGCGGTGGAACACCATCCGACTGGGATGGAGCTGGGTCTCCTCGATCCCCAGTTTCTCTATAGTGTCACGGTAGAGGATATTGATGCTCCTACCCCCGTCGACGAGCACCCGCGAGAAGCGGTAGGTGAACCCGTCGGAGAGGAAGGTGGGTTCGAGGACCAGCGCGTAGCCGCCCAGCATGGGCATCACGGTCGGGTGGTCCTCGCGTCCCCAAGTGATGGGCTTGTCTGACCAGTGCATGTACTAGGGGACCGGAGGGACGACAATGTTTACCTGCTGATCACGCCTTCGCTGGCTGCGCTTGTTGTCATCCTCAGAGGTGAAGATGACGTAGTTGGCTGATACTCGTGATCGGCGTTGGGTTTTCCGTGAAGAGGAACGAGTAATCGCAGCACAAAGTGGGTAAGTATTTCCCTCATTTATGAAACCAAGGTTTATTGAACCAATAGGAATACCAATCCTCAACCGTCTTCAGCGGATGCACACAAAAGAACAAACAACTTGCACCCAACGCCGGCAAGAGGGTTGTCAATCCCCTTGATCTCGTTATTTGCAAGCAAGTGAGTTGTGTAGATAATAGTAGATAATAGTAAAATGCAAAATAAAATAGAAGGTAATAAATAATAGCAAGGTAATGATAGCGTTTGTGAATATATAAGTGAATAGACCCGGGGGCCGTAGAGTTCTCTAGTGGCATCTCTCATAAGCAAAGCATACGGTGGGTAAACAAATTACTGTTGGGGAATTGATAGAAAAGCGAATAATTATGCGATGTTCACGGCAACGATCATGTGTATATAGGCATCACGCCCATAAGCAAATAGGTCGACTCCTGCCTGCACCTACTACTATTACTCCACTTCAAGAGCGCTTCTATGCTTGCCTCACTACGTATTAAGTTCATGACAAACGGAGTAATGCTTGGAGAACGATGACATGATGTAGACAAAGTAAACTCAACTAATATGAATAAACCCCATCGTTTTATCCTTAGTACCAACAACACAAAGACGCAACTTGTCCCCTTCTGTCACTAGGATATAGAAACTCGTCAGGTTGAACCTACTACAACGCACCACTCCCACCGAAGAAATATCAATCTAGTTGGCCAAACTATCTGAATAGATCGGAGAGCATTACGAAGCTATGATGATCATGCAAATAAGAATCATAGTAATTAGGTTTGACTCAAATACTTTTCATGAATAATCTGAACATAAACTCACAATTCATCGGATCCCAACAAACACACCATACAAAGGGATTACATCGGATAGATCAAGGCAAAGATGCGATGAACATTGTATTGAAAATCGAGAGAGAGAGAGAGATTGCCATCTAGGTACCACCTACGGACCCATAGGTCTGTGGTGAACTACTCACACATCATGGTGAGGGCAGCAAGGTTGATGAAGAGGCCCTCCGTGATCGATCTCCCCTCCGGCAGGGTGCCGGAACGGAGGTGTAGATGGCCTCCCGTCGGAACAGAGACTTACAGCGGTGGAAAAAGTGTTTAAGGAGCGCTTCTGGTGTTTTTAGGGTAGATGTGAATTTATAGGACAAAGAACGACGTTGGGAGGCGCTCCAGGGGGCCACAACATATCTGGCCGCGCCCCCCATGGGGCGCGGTCACATGGCTTCTGGGCCCCTGGTGCATCTCCTGGCCCTCCTCCAAAGCTTCTAGGTCTTATATTGGTCCAGAAAAAATCACCAAAAAGTTTCGTGGCAATTGGACTCCGTTTAGTATTGGAACTCTGAAAAGGCAAAAACACATAGAAAACAGGAACTGGCACTGGGCACTGGGTCAATAGGTTAGTGCTCAAAAATATTATAAATTGGTAAATAAATACCCAAAAAGTATCCTAGAATGATAATATATCAGCATGGAACAATAAAAAATTATAGATTCGTTGGAGACATATCAGCATCCCCAAGCTTAATTCCTGCTCGTCCTCGAGTAGGTAAATGATTAAAACAGAATTTTTGATGTGACATGCTACCCATTATGTAATCTTTGGTATGTATGCTCACTGAGAAATGAAGAGTTAACAAACAGCAACATAGTAATATTTATAAGTATAAGAAACAAAATAATTAATTTTTCAAAGTATATGATCCTACAAGAATGTTTTACCCCTATTCATCTTATTAAATTAGCAAGGCATGCCTCCATCTTCACCACATAGATACAAATGTTAAGCACCATGGTGTCCAAGTCAGGCAATTGGATCGTACTTTTCAATATGCATCAACTTTTTATTCTTCACGCAATACATGAGCGTGAACCATTGTACATAGCATATAGGTGGAATAGAATATGGTGGTAGGTATCAAAGGGGTAAAAAGTGGAGAAGATAGTCTCGCATCTACTAGGCGTACCAACGAGCTATGGAGATGCTCATCGATAGATATCAATGCAAGGAGTAGGGATTGCCATGCAAATGATGCACTAGAGCTATAAGTGTATAAAAGCTCAACTGAAGCTAAGTGAGGTGTGCATCAAACTTGCTTGCTCATGAAGACCTCGGGCATTTGAGGAAGCCCGTCATAGGAATATACAAGCCAAGTTTACTATATGAAAAGGTAATTCCCACTAGCATATGGAAGTGTCAACATATGAGACTCTCTATATGAAGAACATGGTGCCACTCTGAGGCACAAGTGTGGTAAAGGATAGTAGCAAAGTCCCTTCTCTCTTTTCTCTCATTTTTTTATTTTTATGGTGGGCTTTTCTCTTCTTTTTTTGCCTCCCCCATTTTCTTTTTTTATATGGTGGGCTCATTTGGCCTCCCCCATTTTTATTTCATTTTTCGTCCGGAGTCTCATCCCAACTTGTGGGGGAATCATAGTCTCCATCATCCTTTCCTCACTAAGACAATGCTCTAATAATGATGATCATCACACTTTTATTTACTTACAACTCAACATAAAGAACCGATAGGAAGATATGACTCTGTATGAATGCCTCTGGCAGTGTACCAGGATGTGCAATGATCTAGCGTGACATGTATCAAAAATATGAAGAACGGTGGCTTTGACACAAATACTATGTCAGCTCTATACGATCATGCAAAGCATTATGATGATGCACGAACTAATCATGTGAAGTGACGGTGGAATTTGCATGGAAATATATCTCGGAATGGCTATGGAAATGCCATAATAGGTAGGTATGGTGGATGTTTTGAGGAAGATATAATAAGGCTTATGTGCAACAGAGCGTATCATGTCACGGAGTTTTGGATGCACCGGCGAATATTTGCACCGATCCTCGAGGTGAGAATGGGCTATGCACAACACCGAAGAGGCTAGCAAATATGAGAAGGTGAAGATGCGTATGTCCATGGTGTCACATTAGTCATAAAGAACTCACATACTTATTGCAAAGTTTTATTAGTTTTATCACAAATCAAAGTACTCCTCGCATGCCCCGAGGGAGGAGGTTGGTAGGAGTTAACCATCGCGCGCCCCCGACTCAAAACAACACTAGGATTTCAACAAGGAATATAAATGCTCACACATCATCACCATGCCTCATTAATGTTTAGATGAATAGCAAGTTAACACCTCTTAATCTCGACACTTCTACGAATCAACAATTTTGGACTCACACCTTTTTCATATTACCACATCAATGTCTTTAATCCACAACTTCTCTATATGTGCTACATGATGGTTTTGATTATCATTCATTGAATACCTAATATTCTTGGACTAGTCTTATGACCCATGCAAACTACCGTCACTATTACTCAGCTCTCAAGCAAATATAAGTGAAGAACGAGAGCATATTATTTCTATAAAATCTACACGCCACCGTGCTAAAAAAGATATAAGTGAAGTACTATAGCAACTGCCTAGGTCAAAAGATATAAGTGAAGCACATAGAGTATTCTAGAAAATTATCATGAAGGTGTCTCTCTCTCAAATAGGTGTGTCCAGCAAATGATGATTGTGACAAACTTAAAGCAAAAGCAAACAAAAGCAAACAACGTTCCAAGCAAAACACATATCATGTGATGAATAAAAATATAGCTCCAAGTGACATACCGATGGATTGAGACGAAAGAGGGGATGCCTTCTGGGGCATCCCCAAGCTTAGGCGCTTAAGTCTCCTGAGAATTATACTTGGGGTGCCTTAGGCATCCCCAAGCTTGGGCTCTTGCTACTCCTTATTCCGTTGTCTATCGTGATCACACCAAAAACATGAAAACTTCAATCACATAAAACTCAACAAAACTTCGTGAGATCCGCTAGTATATGAAACATATTGCATATTTGAGGTACTGTGATAAATTGATTAAAAATCATTTTTGCATAATAGGTACTGTATCCTAACTTCCCCATGGCTTACACCCCCGATATAGTCCATGGCATAATCAAAACAAGCAAACTATGCAAGCAAAACAGAATCTGTTTAAAACAGAACAGTCTGTAGCAATCTGTAAAGAGACCATACTTATGTAACTCTAACAATTCTGAAAAATTAGGAAAACATAAAACATTTGTATGCAAATACTTTGTTAAAATTTCAGATCATTATCACGCTCCAGTAAAAAACTAAAATTCCTGCACTGGAGTCAAAGTTTCTATTTCAGATTCAGCATCGTTTCTACTCATCTTGTGAGTCATCCCAAAGGCTTTACTTGGCACAAACACTAACTAAAACATAAAAACATAATAATTAAAGAGGCAACAATCATGTTATCACACAAAAACAGAAAGTAAAAACAAAAATAAAGATACATATTGGGTTGCCTCCCAACAAGCGCTTTTGTTTTATGCCCCTAGCTAGGCATAATGCATAGTTTCAAGTGTTGTCATCTTTGACATTAAACCCGTAGGTAGCTATCATGATTGATTGAAAAGGTGGTTTAATTCTCTTCCTAGGGAAGTGTTCCATCCCTTTCTTTAATGGGAATTGGAATCTTATGTTTCCCTCTTTCATATCAATAATTGCACCTATAGTTTGTAAAAATGGCTTTCGAAGTATTATGGGACAAGAAGGATTGCAATCAATATCAAGCACAATGAAATCTACAGGCACATAATTTTTATTTGCAATAATAAGCACATAATTAATTCTACCTAAAGGTTTCTTGATGGTAGAATCCGCAATATGCAAGTTTAGGGAACACTCTTCAATATTAGTGAGACCAAGCACATCACATAAAGTTTTGGGTATAGTTGAAACACTAGCACCAAGGTCACAAAAAGCATTGCATTCATATTTATTTATCTTTAGTTTGATAGTAGGTTCCAACTCATCATGCAATTTTCTAGGAATAGAAATTTCAAGCTCAAGTTTCTCATCATAAGCTTTTATCATAGCTTCTACTATATGTTCGGTAAAAGCTTTGTTTTGTTCATAAGCATTGGGTGAGCTAATAATTGATTGCAGCAAGGAAATACATTCTACCAAAGAGCATTTATCATAATTAAAGTCCTTGTAATCCAAGATAATGGGCACATCACTAGTTAAAGTTTTGACCTCTCCAAACCCACTTTTTTCAGTTTTAGCATTAGAATCATCACCCTCCAAGCGAATGTGACGCTCCTTAACTAATGTTGGCTCATCTCCTGTCCCTTTATCATTTATATTCAGAGATGTAAACAAAGATTAAATAGGAGAAATACCAATCATTTTAAGATCTTCATCATGATTCCGGTAAAAACCGGGTGGAAGAGCTTTTTCTAAGAATTCTCGCTTAGCTCTCAACTTAGCGTTCCTCTCCTTACTTTCATTAATAGATAATTTGATAGATTTAACAGTCTCATTAAAATCATGCTTGCGTGGCAAAGACTTATTTTTAACAGTTTCAACATCAAGAGCAATTCTATCCATGTTTTTAGCCAAAGTATCAATCATATGCAACTTTTCTTCTACTGTAGTGTTGAAAACCTTTTGAGAACTAATAAATTCTTTAATTGTATTCTCAAGATCAGAAGGTATCCTATTAGAATTTGTAGAAGCATTTCCATATGAATTACCATAAGAATTTCCATAGTTGTTAGAGGAATTACCGGGTTACGGTCTAGCATTGAAATTTCCTCTATAAGCATTGTTGCTGAAATTATTTCGCGAGATGAAGTTCACATCAATATCATCATTATTTTTCTCAATGAAAGTATACAAAGGCATATCATTGGGATCAACATTAGCATTTTTATTAGCAACCAAATTCATAAGAGCATCCACTTTTTCACTCAAAGTAGCAATTTCTTCAACAGAATTTACCTTCTTACCAGTTCGAGATCTTTCGGTATGCCATTGAGAATAAGTTTTCCTAATGTTGTCCAGAAGTTTTGTGGCCTCTCCTAAGGTCACATCCATGAAGGTACCACCTGCGGCAGAATCTAGAAGATTTCTAGACACAAAGTTTAGTCCAGCATAGAAATTTTGGATAATCAGCCACAAGTTTAAGCCATGAGTTGGACAATTTCTTATCATCAATTTCATTATCTCCCAAGCTTGAGCAACATGTTCTTGATCTTTCTTTTTAAAATTCATTATTTTATTTCTAAGGGAGATAATCTTAGCAGGAGGAAAATACTTGGCAATAAAAGCATCTTTACACTTATCCCATGTTCCAATACTATTACGAGGTAAAGATGAAAACCAAGCTTTAGCTTTGTCTCTTAGTGAAAAAGGAAATAATTTTAATTTCACAATATCATTATCCATATCCTTTTTCTTTTGCATATCACATAATTCAACAAAGGTATTAAGATGTGATGCGGGATCCTCATTAGGACTCCCCGAAAATTGATCTTTCATGACAAGATTGAGCAATGCAGCATTAATATCAAATGCTTCCGCACTAGTGGCGGGTGGAATAGGAGTACTAATAAAATCATTATTATTAGTATTTGAGAAATCACACAACTTAGTAGTATCTTGAGACATGGTGACCAAACAAGCAAAACAAGCAAGACATGTAAACTAGAAGCAAACTAGTAACTAGCAAAGGTAAATATTTTATATTTTTGATTTTTATGAGACAAACTAATATAACAGAAAATAAAAAGAAGAACAAGTGAATGAAATTTTGTGCGAAGTTACTTGATAGTTGGTGATGGTATTCCCCGGCAACGGCGCCAGAAATCCTTCCTGATACTCGTGATCTGCTTTGGGTTTTCCGTGAAGAGGAACGGGTAATCACAGGAGAAAGTGGGTAAGTATTTCCCTCAGCTATGAAACGAAGGTTTATCGAACCAATAGGAATACCAATCCTCAACCGTCTTCAGCGGCTGCACACAAAAGAACAAACAACTTGCACCCAACGCCGGCAAGAGGGTTGTCAATCCCCTTGATCTCGTTATTTGCAAGCAAGTGAGTTGTGTAGATAATTGTAGATAATAGTAAAGTGCAAAATAAAATAAAAGGTAATAAATAACAACAAGGTAATGATAGCTTTTGTGAATATATAAGTGAATAGACCCGGGGGCCGTAGAGTTCTCTAGTGGCCTCTCTCATAAGCAAAGCATACGGTGGGTAAACAAATTACGTTTGGGCAATTGATAGAAAATCGAATAATTATGCGATGTTCACGGCAATGATCATGTGTATATAGGCATCATGTCCATAAGAAAATAGGCCGACTCCTGCCTGCACCTGCTGCTATTACTCCACTTCAAGAGCACTTCTATGCTTGCCTCTCTACGTATTAAGTTCATGACGAACGGAGTAATGCTTGGAGAAGGATGACATGATGTAGACAAAGTAAACTCAACTAATATGAATAAACCCCATCGTTTTATCCTTAGTAGCAAAAACACAAAGACGCAACTTGTCCCCTTCTGTCATTGGGATATAGAAGCTCGTTAGGTTGAACCTACTACAACGCACAACTCCACCAAAGAAATATCAATCTAGTTGGCCAAACTATCTCAATAGATCAGAGAGCATTACGAAGCTACGATGATCATGCAAATAAGAATCATAGTAATCAGGTTTGACTCAAATACTTTTCATGAATAATCTGAACATAAACTCACAATTCATCAGATCCCAACAAACACACCATACAAAGGGATTACATCGGATAGATCAAGGCAAAGATGTGATGAACATTGTATTGAATATCGAGAGAGAGAGAGAGATTGCCATCTAGGTACTACCTACGGACCCGTAGGTCTGTGGTGAACTACTCACACATCATGGTGAGGGTAGGAAGGTTGATGAAGAGACCCTCCGTGATCGATCTCCCCTCCGACAGGGTGCCGGAACGGAGGTGTAGATGGTCTCCCATCGGAATAGAGACTTGCGGCGGTGGAAAAAGTGTTTCGGGAGTGCTTCTGGTGTTTTTAGGGTAGATGTGAATTTATAGGCCAGAGAACGACGTCAGACGCTTCAGGGGGCCACAACATATCTGGCCGCGCCCCCCTGGGGGCGTGGCCAGATGGCTTGTGGGCCCCTGGTGCATCTCTTGGCCCTCCTCCGAAGCTTCTAGGTCTTGTATTGGTCCAGAAAAAATCACCAAAAAGTTTCGTGGTGATTGGACTCCATTTAGTATTGTAACTCTGAAAAGGCAAAAACACGCAGAAAACAGGAACTTGCACTGGGCACTGGGTCAATAGGTTAGTGCTCAAAAATATTATAAATTGGTAAATAAATACCCAAAAAGTATCCTAGAATGATAATATATCAGCATGGAACAATCAAAAATTATAGATACGTTGGAGACGTACAGTGGCATCCTTGCGGGAGTAGTCATCGCGGCTGGCGCCGGATGCAGGAGCAGGCGGCGTGGGCAACGGAGGTGGAGGCGGCAGTAGGGCGTCACCCCGCGTGATATTGGTGAACCAGCTGCACTGTCGGGCCGTGTGCGTATCTGGCTTGGTCCCGCTATGGAACTTGCAGGGCCCATCGAGCATCTGCTCGAAGGAGTACTTGGGCTATCACTTTGGCTTGCCCTCAGTGAGTTGATGCCGGCTAGGGCCCTGCCCGTCAGCCAAGCCACCTGCCGGCCGCCGTAGCGGTTGTCTGACTGGTCGTTCTTGCGCTTGCCCAGGTCGTCCTGGCGCCGCCTGGAGGAGCCGACACCGGCATCTCTGAACGGCTGGACAGTAGCTGGCCGGGCTGGATTGGCTTGCCGACCGCATCGACTTGGACCAGCACCTTCATGGAGGACTCGGCCACGGCGTACTTGCCCACCACGGCCATGAGCTGCGTCTGGGTAGCCGGCTACCGACGCATGAGTTTGTGATTAAGGAGGGTGCCGTCTCGGCAGCCATCGATAAAGTATTGGATGGCCTGCACTTCATGTAGGCCCTCACAGGAGTTGTGCAGCTCCGTCCACCTCGTGAGGTAGTCGTGGAGAGACTCGGCCTGCTCCTGGATGCAGAGGGAGAGCTGTCGGGGCCGGATGGGACGCTTGTACGAGCTGGTAAAGTTGCGCACAAATGCCTCTTTGAAGTCCAGCCAGCTGTTGATGCTACCGGCTGGGAGGCTGTTAAGCCATGTCCGGGCCGAGCCGAGCAGCATGAGGGGCGCGTAGCGCACGACCATGCGCTTGTTGCCATTGGTGATGCCAACAACAGTGGTGTAGCTGGTCAACCAATCTTCTGGCTTGGTCGAGCCGTTGTACTTGGGGGTGTCACGGACCAACATGATGCCCATGGGGAAAGGTTCCCTCAAGATGCGTGGCCCGAAGCATGGCGGGCTGGAAGTGCTTTCTTCCTCCAGGGCCTGAGAAGTGGCATACCGCTCGAGGCGGTAACTAGCGTCCTGGTCATCCAAGAGGCATGGCCCGACACGCTCGCTCACCGAGCGCCGAGCAGCCGGCTGCTCAGATGCCAACCAGTCCCGCCTCACGAGTCGGGGTTGTCGTGCTGATTCGTGGTTATCACGGGCAGCTCGCTCGTATGCGCGGCTGTCCACAGCCGACGGGCTACGGTCGTGCTAGCTCCGGCTATCTGCAAGCCGACTGCCGCAGTGGCGGGTGCCGCTCATAGGCGAAGATGCCTAGTTTGTGTCCCACCGGCCACCGGCTGGCCGACGGCGGTCTGCCGTAGAGATGTGAGTCCTTAAGCGGGAGCCGGTCGGGTCCTCAGGTGACGGGACCGGTCCCTGCTGCTAGTTGACAGCCTTCACGAGGGTGTGGATGCGTTGCTGTTACAGCTCCAGCACCGGGCCCAAGAGTTCCTCCAACTCATTGATGGCTGCCTGCACCGCCCTCATGTTCTTGACGGGGGTGCTGTAGGAGGGATGCTCCCCGCCCAGCATCTGGCCGATGGCTCTGCCGTGGCTCCGCACTTCCACCAACGGGCTAGGCTCCACGCCAGCCGGGGTGAGGCCGTGGGTGATACGTATCCAACATATCTATAATTTTCGATTGTTCCATGCTATAATATTATCATTCTAGGATACTTTTTGTGCATTTATCTGCTGATTCATATTATTTTTGAGCACTAACCTATTAACCTAGTACCAAGTGCCAGTTGCTGTTTTCTGCATGTTTTTGGGTTTTCAGTTTATAGTACCAAACAAAGTCCAATTGCCACGAAACTTTTTGATGATTTTTTCCGGACCAAAAGAAGACTGGAGTCCACACGAGGGCCTCACAAGATAACATGATAGCTTGTGGCCGCCCCTCATCTCCTGACCCGTACTCTGGCCTATAAATTCACATATGTTCCTGACGTGGCTTGAGACTAGGTCGGTATTTCCCCAAAGAGGAAGGGATGATGCAGCACAACGATGATAAGTATTTCCCTCAGTTATGAAACCAAGGTATCGAACCAGTAGGAGGATCACGCAACACTATGTAAACAACACCTGCACACAAAGAACAAATACTTGCAACCCGACGCGAAAGAGAGGTTGTCAATCTCTCCACGGTAAAAAGATAGATTAGGTTGTGATAGATTGGGTAGATAGATCTCGCAAGAACACAAAATAAAAGAGGCAAATAAAAAATGCAGCAAGGTATTTTTGGGCTTTTTGGAATAATAGATCTGAAAACAAAAGCGGCAAAAAGATAGATCGGAAAGCAATATGTTGGAAAAGTAGACCCAGGGGCTGTAGGTTTCACTAGTGGCTTCTCTCATGAGTATAGCACACGGTGGGTGAACAAATTACTGTTGGGCAATTGATAGAAGATCAAATAATCATGACAATATCCAAGGCGATGATCATTATATAGGCGTCACGTCCAAGATTAGTAGACCTAAACGATTCTGCATCTACTACTATTACTCCACACATCGACCGCTATCCAGCATGCATCTAGTGTATTAAGTTCATGGAAAAACGGAGTAATGCAATAAGAACGGTGACATGATGTAGACAAGATCTATTCATGTATGAATAGACCCCATCTTGTTATCCTTAATAGGAATGATGCATGCGTGCCTCGCTGCCCCTTGTGTCACTGGGAGAGGACACCGCAAGATCGAACCCATCACAAAGCACCTCTTCCCATGGCAAGAAAAATCGATCTAGTTGGCCTAACTAAATCAAAGATTCGAAGAAGAAATACGAGGCTATAAGTAATCATGCATATAAGAGATCAAAGAAGACTCAAATAATATTCATGGATAGAAACTGATCATGAACTCAAAATTCATCGGATCCCAACAAACACACCACAAAAAGTCATTACATCAAATAGATCTCCAAGAGACCATTGTATTGAGAATCAAAAGAGAGAGATAAAGCCATCTAGATACTGCCTACGGACCCGTAGGGCTATGGTGGACTACTCACGGATCATCGGAGAGGCACCAATGAGGATGATGAACCCCTCCGTGATGGTGTTAGATTGGATATCGCGGTTATGGAACTTGCGGTGACTGGATGTATTTTTCGTCAACTCCCCTAGGGTTTCTGGAATATTTGGGTATTAATAAAGCTCAGAGGCGGTGGAGAAGGTTCCCGAGGCGGCCACAACCCACTAGGCCGCGCCTGGGGCCCCTGGCACGCCCTGGTGTCTTGTGAGCGGCTTGGGCACCCTCCTAGTTACTTCTTTGGCCCACTGGCCTTCTTCTGGTCCAAAACAATTCTCCAAAAAGTTTCATGGTGATTGGACTCCGTTTGGTACTGATATTCTGCGAAGTAAAAAACAAGCAAAAAACAACAACTGGCACTTGGCACTATGTCAATAGGTTAGTCGCAAAAAATGATATAAAGTTGCCATAAAATGATTGTAAAACATCCAAGAATGATAATATAACAACATGGAACAAGCAAAAATTATAGATATGTTGGAGACGTATCAGTTCCAAAAACCCTAGGGCAGCTCCCGAAACACTTTTTTTCCGCCGCCGCAAGTCTCTGTTCCGCCGCGATCTCATCTAGAGCCCTTTTCTGGTGCCCTATCGGAGGGGGGATAGATCACGGAGGGTCTCTACATCATCCTTGCTGCTCCCATGGTGAATTCTGAGTAGTTCACCACAGACCTATGGGTCAGTAGTTAGTACCTAGATTGCTATCTCTCTCTATGTTTTTTGTTGCCATGATCACCGCGATTCCCGCAGTGATCTATCTTATGTCATCACTTTTTGCGGTGCGTTTGTTGGGATCCGATGAATTATGGGTTTAGGTTCAGATTATTCATGAAAAATATTTGAGTCTCTTCTGAATACTTATTTGATTCTTATTTGCATGATTATTATAGCTTTGTAATTCTCTCCGATCTATCGGTTTAGTTTGGCCAACTAGATTTGTTTATCTTCAGTGGGAGAGGTGCGTTGTAGTGGGTTCAATCTTGTGGTTCTCTATATCCCAGTGACATAGAGGGGTCAATACACGTATTTGTATTGCTGCCATTAAGGATAAAACGACGGGGCTTCATTCATATTAATTGAGTTTATTTTGTCTACATCATGTCATCATTCTCCAAGCATTACTCTCTTTGTTATGAACTTAATACCTAGAGAGGAAAGTATAGAAGCACTCTCGAAGTGGAGTAATAGTAGTAGATGCATGCATGAGTCGGTCTACTTGTTTATGGACGTAATGCCTATATACACATGATCATTGCCGTGAATAAATATTGCATAACTATGTGCTTTTCTATCAATTGCCCAACAATAATTTGTTTATCCACCGTATGCTTTCTTTAAGAGAGAAGCCTCAACACTATGCCCCCCGGATATATGCACATAAAAATTTACAAACGCTCTTATTATTGATACGTCTCCAACGTATCTATAATTTTTGATTGTTCCATGCTATTATATTATCTGTTTTGGATGTTTTATATGCATTAATATGCTATTTTATATTATTTTTGGGACTAACCTATTAACCTAGAGCCCAGTGCCAGTTTCTGTATTTTCCCTATTTTTGAGTTTTACAGAAAAGGAATATCAACCGGAGTTCAAATGGAATAAAACTTTCACGATGATTTTTCTTGGACCAGAAGACATCTACCAGACCTGGTGAGGAGGGCAGGAGACCTGCCAGGAGAGGACAAGCCGCCAGGGCGCGCCCTAGGGGGGGCCTGGCTTGTGGGTCCCCTGGAGGCCTTCTAACCATAGCTCTTCGCCTATATATTCCCATATATTCCCAAACCATCAGAGGGAGCCACAAAAATACTTTTCCGCCGCCGCAACCTTCTGTTCCCGTGAGATCCCATCTTGGGGCCTTTTGCGGCAATCTGCCAGAGGGGGATTCGATCACGGAGGGCTTCTACATCAACTCCATTGCTCCTCCGATGAAGCGTGAGTAGTCTACCTCAGACCTACGGGTCCATAGCTAGTAGCTAGATGGCTTTTTCTCTCTCTCCGATCCTCCATACCATGTTCTCCTTGATGTTCTTGGAGATCTATCCGATGTAATCTTCTTTTGCGGTGTGTTTATCGAGATCCGATGAATTGTGGATTTATGATCAGATTATCTATGAATATTATTTGAATCTTCTCTGAATTCTTATATGCATGATTTCATATCTTTGTATTTCTCTTCGAGTTATTGGTTTGGTTTGGCCAACTAGATCGGTAGTTCTTGCAATGGGAGAGGTGCTTAGTTTTGGGTTCAATCTTGCGGTGTCCTCACCCAATGACAAAGTAGGGTAGCAAGGCACGTATTTGTATTGTTGCCATCAAGGATAAAAAGGTGGGGTTTTCATCATATTGCTTGAGTTTATCCCTCTACATCATGTCATCTTACTTAAGGCGTTACTCTGTTCTTTATGAACTTAATACTCTAGATGCAGGCAGGATTCGGTCGATGTGTGGAGTAATAGTAGTAGATGCAGAATCGTTTAGGTCTACTTGACACGGGCGTGATGCCAATATGCATAATCATTGCCTTGGATATCTTCATAACTTTGCGCTTTTCTATCAATTGCTCGACAGTAATTTTTTCACCCACCGTATTATTTTCCTTCAAGAGAGAAGCCTCTAGTGAAACCTATGGCCCCCGGGTCTATTTTCCATTATATATTTTCAGATCTATAAACCAAAAATACCAAAAATACCTTGCTGCAATTTTATTTACTTTTATTTAGTTTTACTTTTAGTAATCTTTTATATCTATCTCTATCAGATCTCATCCTTGCAAGTGACCGTGAAGGGATTGACAACCCCTTTATAGCGTTGGGTGAAAGTGTTTGATTGTTTATGCAGGTGCATAGATTGGGGACTTGCTTGTACCTCCTACTGGATTGATACCTTGGTTCTCAAAACTGAGGGAAATACTTATCTCTACTTTGCTGCATAACCCTTTCCTCTTCAAGGGAAAAACCAACGCAAGCTCAAGAAGTAGCAGGAAGAATTTCTGGCGCCGTTGCCGGGGAGGATACGTAGCAAGTCAAGACAAGAACTCCCCCGTCAACTTGCCATTTTTTGGCGCCGTTGCCGGGGAGGATACATAGCAAGTCAAGACAAGAACTCCCCCGTCAACTTGCCAATTTCTGGCGCCGTTGCCGGGGAGGTCTACATCAAGACTACCAAGTACCCATCATAAAATCATCTCTTGCATTTACATTATTTGCCATTTGCCTCTCGTTTTCCTGTCCCCCACTTCTAAAAAGATTCTCGGAAAAAACCAAAAAGATTTGCCTTTTTATTCGCCCTTCTTCCGTTCGTCTTTTCGTTTGCTTGTGTGCTAGATCGATTCGTTGCCACCATGTCTGAATTTGGGAAGGTTATCATTGAAAATTTTGAGGGTATTGCTAGTACAAATCTTGAGGAAAAATTTGGATCTTGCTCTCTAGATCATGAAACCGAACCTCCTCCTAATTATAAAGCTAAAACTTTTCAAGTGGGAGATGGTAATATTATTGGGAAGAGTGTTATTCAAGAGTTCTTTGATTGTACGGGAGTAATGCCTATGAATAAGAGATCTATTCTTCTTAGCACAAATTGTTATGCGGATTCTATTGTCATGCTCGTTGAAAAATTGGAAAGAAAATTTGTGCATGTTCATCCCGCTTTGCAAAAGGTGTTTTATGAACTTCCCAAAATTAATCATCCTAAGGCTAAAAAGATTGCCACGATCATCCTTATGCGTGAATTTGATTTTATCATACAAGAAGCTAGGGAAATTTTTGCTTTCTATAAAAAGGATATTGAACACCCTCCAATTGAAGAAATCCTACACGATAAAGAAACCTTGCGTAGCTTTGAGTCTAGGGATTATCAATCTTACCGTGACAATCTTAGAAGAAGAGTTCCCTATTCAGAAATTACCCAAACTATTTACCTTGAAACCTATGATGAATTTGATTGGATCACTAGGGGAATTTATGTAGTATTCAATGATGATTGGTTAGAAGAAAAAAATCAGGGAACCCATTAAAAATGAGATACGCGTTTTATATGATGATATTTATGGTGATGATCCAGATTATGAGTTTCTGAATGTCAAAGTTACTAATCAAAGTCCTTTTCATGAACTAAGTTCTCCTATTAGAAAGTAAATAAAAGAAACAAATGATTTGCTAAAAAGGGTTTTGGAAGATATGGTTGAGAATGGATTGCATACTAAAGATGATAATACCTAGATCTATTGCGTTATGCCTAGCTAGGGGCGTTAAACAATAGCGCTTGTTGGGAGGCAACCCAATTTTATTTTTATGTTTTTTGTTTTGTTTCTGTTCTTGAATAAATTACACATTATTACCTCTGTAGTAATTGTGTTTTAGTGTTTTAATTAGTGTTTGTGCCAAGTAAGACCTTTGGGATGGTCTACGGTGATAGTTGATTTGATCTTGCTGAAAAACAGAAACTTTGACGCCCAGTCCAGGAATTTTATAAATTCATATAAGCGTCGATTGGATCTGAATTTTTTATACAAGATTGATATACAAATTTCCCAGATTTTCCTAATTTTTCAGAATTTTTAGAGTTACAGAATTATTGGAAGTTCACAGATTGCTACAGACTGTTTTGTTTTGGACAGATTCTGTTTTCTATGTGTTGTTTGCTTATTTTGATGAAACTATGGGTAGTATCGGGGGGGTATGAACCATGGAGAAGTTGGAATACTGTAGATATTACACCAATATAAATAAAGAATAAGTTCACAACAGTACCTAAAAGTGGTGATTTTATTTTCTTGTACTAACGGATCTCACGAGTTTTCTGTTGAGTTTTGTGTTGTGAAGTTTTCAAGTTTTGGGTAAAGATTTGATGGACTATGGAATAAGGAGTGGCAAGACCCTAAGCTTGGGGATGCCCAAGGCACCCCAAGGTAATATTCAAGGACAACCAAGAGCCTAAGCTTGGGGATGCCCCGGAAGGCATCCCCTCTTTCGTCTTCAATCCATCGGTAAATTTACTTGAGGCTATATTTTTATTCATCACATGATATGTGTTTTGCTTGGAGCGTCTTGTATGATATGAGTCTTTTCTTTTTAGTTTGCCACAATCATCCTTGCTGTACACACTTTTTGAGAGGGACAAGCATGAATCATGAATTTATTAGAATACTCTATGTGCTTCACTTATATCTTTTGAGCTAGGCAATATGCTCTAGTGCTTCACTTATATCTTTTTAGAGCACGGCGGTGGCTTTATTTTATTGAAATTGTTGAACTCTCTTGCTTCACTTATATTATTTTGAGAGTCTCTAAATAGCATGGTAATTTGTTTAGGTCATTAATTTAGTCCTAATATGATGGGCATCCAAGAGAGATATAATAAAAACTTTCATATAAAAGTGCATTGAATACTATGAGAAGTTTGATTCCTTATGATTGTTTTGAGATATAAAGATTGTAATATTAGAGACATGCTAGTGAGTAATTGTGGATTGGTATAAATACTTGTGTTAAAGTTTTTGATTCCCGTAGCATGCACGTATGGTGAACCATTATGTGACGAAGTCGGAGCATGATTTATTTATTGATTGCCTTCCTTTGTGTGGAGGTCAGGATCGCGCGATGGTTAACTCCTACCAACCCTTCCCCTAGGAGCATGCGTGTAGTACTTTGTTTTGATGACTAATAGATTTTTGCAATAAGTATGTGAGTTCTTTATGACTAATGTTGAGTCCATGGATTATACGCACTCTCACCCTTCCACCTTTGCTAGCCTCTCTAGTACCGCGCAACTTTCGCCGGTGCATTAAACCCACCTTCCTCAAAACAGCCACCATATACCTTCCTCAAAATAGCCACCATACCTACCTATTATGGCATTTCCATAGCCATTCCGAGATATATTGCCATGCAACTTCCACCGTTCCGTTTATTATGACACGCACCATCATTGTCATATTGCTTAGCATGATCGTAAGATAGCTAGCATGACGTTTCATGGCTTACGCTAGATCATTGCATATCCCGGTACACCGCCAAAGGCATTCATATAGAGTCATATCTTGTTCCAGTATCGAGTTGTAAATTTTGAGTTGTAAGTAAATAAAAGTGTGATGATCATCATTATAGAGCATTGTCCCATGTGAGGAAAGGATGATGGAAACTATGATTCCCCCACAAGTCGGGATGAGTCTCCAGACTTTATGAAAAATAAAAGAGGCCAGAGAAGCCCAAATAAAAAAAAGAGGCCAAAGAAGCACACCAAAAGAAAAAAAAGAGAAAATAAAAAAAGAGAAAAGAGAGAAGGGGCAATGCTACTATCCTTTTTCCACACTTGTGCTTCAAAGTAGCACCATGATCTTCATGATAGAGAGTCTCCTATATTGACAGTTTCATATACTAGTGGGAATTTTTCATTATAGAACTTGGATTGTATATTCCAATGATGGGCTTCCTCAAATTTCCCTAGGTCTTCATGAGCAAGCAAGTTGGATGCACATCCACTTAGTTTCTTTTTGAGCTTTCATACACTTATAGCTCTAGTGCATTCGTTGCATGACAATCCCTACTCACTCACATTGATATCTATTGATGGGCATCTCCATAGCCCGTTGATACGCCTAGTTGGTGTGAGACTATCTCCTTCTTTTGTCTTCTCCACAACCACCATATTCTATTCCACCTATAGTGATGAAGATGGAGCATAGCCAGACTATATGATTTTGTAGGGATAGCTTTCTTTGGCCATGTTATTTTGAGAAAATACGATTGCTTTATTAGTATGCTTGAAGTATTATTGTTTTTATGTCAACATTAAACTTTTGTTTTGAATCTTATGGATCTGAATATTCATGCCACAATAAAGAAAATTACATGGAAAAATATGTTAGGTAGCATTCCACATCAAAAATTCTGTTTTTATCATTTACTTACTCGAGGACGAGCAGGAATTAAGCTTGGGGATGCTTGATACGTCTCCAACGTATCTATAATTTTTTATTGTTCCATGCTATTATATTATCTGTTTTGGATGTTTTATATGCATTAATATGCTATTTTATATTATTTTTGGGACTAACCTATTAACCTAGAGCCTAGTGCCAGTTTCTATTTTTTCCCCTGTTTTTGAGTTTTACAGAAAAGGAATATCAACCGGAGTCCAAACGGAATAAAACTTTCACGATGATTTTTCTTGGACCAGAAGACATCTACCAGACCTGGAGAGGAGGGCAGGAGACCTGCCAGGAGACGACAAGCCGCTAGGGCGCGCCCTAGGGAGGCGCCCCCTGGCTTGTGGCTCCCTTGGAGGCCCCTAACTCTTCGCCTATATATTCCCATATATTCCCAAACCATCAGAGGGAGCCACAAAAATACTTTTCCGCCGCCGCAACCTTCTGTTCCCATGAGATCCCATCTTGGGGCCTTTTCCGGTAATCTGCCGGAGGGGGATTCGATCACGGCGGTCTTCTACATCAACTCCATTGCTCCTCCGATGAAGCGTGAGTAGTCTACCTCAGACCTACGGGTCCATAGCTAGTAGCTAGATGGCTTTTTCTCTCTCTCCGATCCTCAATACCATGTTCTCCTCGATGTTCTTGGAGATCTATCCGATGTAATCTTCTTTTGCGGTGTGTTTGTCGAGATCCGATGAATTGTGGATTTATGATCAGATTATCTATGAATATTATTTGAATCTTCTCTGAATTCTTATATGCATGATTTCATATCTTTGTATTTCTCTTCGAGTTATTGGTTTGGTTTGGCCAACTAGATCGGTAGTTCTTGCAATGGGAGAGGTGCTTAGTTTTGGGTTCAATCTTGCGGTGTCCTCACCCAGTGACAAAGTAGGGGTAGCGAGGCACGTATTTGTATTGTTGCCATCAAGGATAAAAAGGTGGGGTTTTCATCATATTGCTTGAGTTTATCCCTCTACATCATGTCATCTTACTTAAGGCGTTACTCTGTTCTTTATGAACTTAATACTCTAGATGCAGGTAGGAGTCGGTCGATGTGTGGAGTAATAGTAGTAGATGCAGAATCGTTTCGGTCTACTTGACACGGACGTGATGCCTATATGCATAATCATTGCCTTGGATATCGTCATAACTTTGCGCTTTTTTATCAATTGCTCGACAGTAATTTGTTCACCCACCGTATTATTTTCCTTCAAGAGAGAAGCCTCTAGTGAAACCTATGGCCCCCGGGTCTATTTTCCATTATATATTTTCAGATCTATAAACCAAAAATACCAAAAATACCTTGCTGCAATTTTATTTACTTTTATTTAGTTTTACTTTTAGTAATCTTTTATATCTATCTCTATCAGATCTCATCCTTGCAAGTGACCATGAAGGGATTGACAACCCCTTTATAGCGTTGGGTGCAAGTGTTTGATTGTTTGTGCAGGTGCATAGATTGGGGCTTTGCTTGTACCTCCTACTGGATTGATACCTTAGTTCTCAAAACTGAGGGAAATACTTATCTCTACTTTGTTGCATCACCCTTTCCTCTTCAAGGGAAAAACCAACGCAAGCTCAAGAAGTAGCAATTATCTCGCTGCCATTTATTTGTTTTCTTTTTATTTTGCAATTTATAATTATCAACTATCATCTACACCACTCATTTGCTTGCAGGTAACGAGTCCAAGGGGATTGACAACCCTCTTGCCCGCGTTGGGTGAAAGTGTTTGCTCTTTTGTGTGTAGGCGCTGAAGACGGGAAGTTATGTGATCCTCCTATCGGTTCGATATCCTTGGCTCTCACTGAGCGAAATAATTATCTATACTGTACTGCATCATCCCCTCCTCTTCGGGGAAAAACCCAACGCATATAACAAGTATCAGGAAGGATTTCTGGCGCCGTTGCCGGGGAGTATCATCAACTTACTATCAAGTACCTTCTCACAAATTATCATTCACTTGTTCTACTTTTTATTTGCTGTTATATTTTGCTTGCTATACAAATCAAAAATACAAAATATTGATCTTTGCTAGTTTACTTGTTTGCTTTCTTTACTTCCTAGTTTACTTACTTTGTTTGTTACTTTGCTTGCTTGGTCACCATGTCTCAAGATAATACCAAGTTGTGTGACTTCTCAAATACTAACAGCAATGATTTCATTAGTACTCCTATACCACCCGCCACTAGTGCATAGTTTTATGATATTAATGTTGCATTGCTAAATCTTGTGATGAAAGAACAATTTTCCGAAAGTCCTAATGAGGATCCGACTATGCATCTTAATACCTTTATTGAATTATGTGACATGCAAAAAAAAGGATATGGATAATGATGTGGTAAAATTAAAGTTATTTCCTTTTTCACTATGAGATAAAGGAAATAACTACTTGGTTTTCATATTTACCACGTAATAGTATTGGAACATGGGATAAGTGTAAAGATGCTTTCATTATCAAGTATTTTCCTCCTACTAAGATCATCTCCCTTAGGAATCAAATCATGAATTTTGAACAACATGAACATGAACATTGCACAAGCTTGGGAGAGGATGAAATTGATGATTAAAAATTGCCCAACTCATGGCTTGAACTTATGGATGATTATACAAAATTTCTATGCTGGACTAAACTTTCTGTCCAGAAATCTTCTAGATTCTGCTACAGGTGGTACCTTCATGGAGGTGACATTAGGAGAGGCCAGCAAACTTCTGGATAACATTATGACAAATTATTCTCAATGGCATACCGAAAGAGCTCCAACTGGTAAGAAGGTAAACTCTGTTGAAGAAATCACTACTTTGAGTGAGAAAGTGGATGCTCTTATGAAAATGGTTGCTAGTAAAAATTCTCATGTTGATCCCAATGATGTGCCTTTGTCTAGCTTGATTGACTAAAATTATGATACTATTGATGTGAACTTTATCTCGCGGAACAATTTCAAAAACAATGCTTATAGAGGAAATTTCAATGCTAGACCGTATCCCGGAAATTCCTCTAATAGTTATGGTAATTCTTATGGAAATTATTCTACAAATAATAATAGAATATCCTCTGATCTTCTTGAGAACACCATTAAATAATTTATTAGTTCTCAAAAGATTTTTAATACTATGGTAGAAGAAAAGTTGCATAAAGTTGATGATTTGGCTAGGAACATGGATAGAATTGCTCTTGATGTGGAAACTCTTAAAAAAAACTTTGCCACCCAAGAATGATATTAATGAAACTATTAATCTATCCAAGTTTCTATTAATGAGAGTAAGGAGAGGACCGCAAGGTTGAGAGCCAAATGAGAATTTTTAGAAAAAGCTCTCCCACCCTGTTTTTACCGTAATCAGGATGAAGGTCTTTAAATTATTGGTACTTCTCCTATTGATTCTTTGTTTACTTCTCTGAAAATAGATGATAAAGGGACTGGATATGAGTCAACTTTAGCTAGAGGGCGTCCCGTTTATTCGGAGGGTGATGATTCTAATGATAAAATTAAAAAAAGTGGGTTTGGAGAGGTCAAAACTTTAACGAGTGATGTGCCCACTATCTTGGATTACAAGGACTTTAATTATGAGAGTTGCTCTTTAGTAGAATGTATTTCCTTGTTGCAATGTGTTATTATCTCACCCAATGCCTATGAACAAAATAAGGCTTTTACTGAACATATAGTAGAAGTGATGATAAAAGCTTATGATGAGAAACTTGAACTTGAAGTTTCTATACCTAGAAAATTACATGATGAATGGGAACCTATTATCGAAATAAAGGTTAAAGAATACGAATGTAATGCTTTGTGTGACCTTGGTGCTAGTGTTTCAACTATACCTAAATCTCTTTGTGATGTGCTTGGTCTCATCGATATTCAAGATTGTTCCCTTAACTCATCTTGTGGATTCCACCATTAAAAAACCTTTAGGTAGAATAAACGATGTGCTTTTATTGCAAATATAAATTATTTTCCTATAGATTTCATTGTGCTTGATATTGAATGCAATCCATCTTGTCCAATTATACTTGGAAGACCTTTCTTACGAACTTTAGGTGCCATTGATATGAAAGAGGGAAACATAAGATTCCAATTCCCATTAAAGAAAGGGATGGAACACTTCCCTATAAATAGAATGAAACCACCTTATGAATCTATCATGAGGGCTACTTATGGACTGAGCGTCAAAAATGACAACACTTGATACTATGCATTATGCCTAGCTAGCGGCATAAAACAATAGCGCTTGTTGGGAGGCAACCCAATAGTTATCTTATTTTTCTTGATTTTAATTTATGTTTGTGTGTGATAACATGATTGTTGATTCTGTAATTATTGTGTTTTTATGTTTAAATTAGTGTTTGTGCCAAGTAAAGCCTTTGGGATGACTTGCATGATAAGTAGAATTGATACGGTGCAAAAACATAAACTTTTGCGTCAAGTGCAGAATTTCTCTAATTTTACTGGAACGTAGTTTTGATCTGATTTTTTTTAAAGTATTGGTATACAAATTCCCCAGGTTGTCCTAAGTTTTCAGAATTTTTGGAGTTACAGAAGTATAGTTTATCTACAAATCATTACATACTTTTATGTTTTAGATAGATTTTGTTTTTGCTTGCATAGTTTGCTTCTTTTGATGATGCTATGGATTGTATCATGGGGGGGGGTATAAGCCACGGAGAAGTTAGAATAAATTACCTTATGCAATAATAAAATAAGAATAAATTTATAACAGTACCTAAAGTATTTGATATGTTTATTATACTAACGGATCTCACGAAGGTTTCTGTTGAGTTTTGTGTGCTGAAGTTTTCAAGTTTTGGGTGCTATCACGATGGATGAAGGAATAAGGAGTGGCAACAGGCGAAGCTTGGGGATGTCCAAGGCACCCCAAGTCAAATTCTAGGAAGACTGAAGCATCTAAGCTTGGATATGACCTAGAAGGCATCCCCTCTTTCGTCTCAATCCATCGGTATGTCACTTGGAGCTATATTTTTATTCATCACATGATATGAGTTTTGCTTGGAGCGTCGTTTGCTTTTGTATGTATTTGTTTTAGTTTTCCACAATCATTGTTTGCTGGACACACCTCTTTGAGAGGGACACACCTTCACCATGGTTTGTTAGAATACTCTATGTGCTTCACTTATATCTTTTGAGCTTAACCGTTGCTCTAGTACTTCACTTATATCTTTTTGAGCACGGTGGCGTATAGATTTATAGAAACAATTGCACTCTCATTCTTCACTTATATTTTTTTGAGAGTTAATAAATAGTGAGGGTAATTTTCATGGGTTATAAGACTAGTCCAAAAATAATAGGTATTCAAGGAGTGCATAATCAAAACCTTCATGTAGCACATAAAAGAGAAATTATGGGTTAATAATATTGATATGGTAATGTGAAGGGGTGTGTGTGCATGGTTGTTGGTTTGTAGAAGTATCGATATTAAAAGTTGTTAATTCCCCATTTGTCTAAATATTGGTTATGGCATGCTGGGGATGTGTGAGCATTCTTATTCCTCGTTGAAATCCTAGTGTTGTTTTGAGTCGGAGGCGCGCGATGGTTAACTCCTCCCAACCTCCTCCCTAGGGGCATGCGAGTAGTACTTTGCTTCTAGAAAGCTAATAAAACTTTGCAATAAGTATATGAGTTCTTTATGACTAATGTAAATCCATGGACATACGCGCTCTCACCTCCTCATATTTTGCTAGCCTCACTGGTACCATGCATTGCTCACTCTCACCTCGAGGATCGGTGCGAACTTCGCTGGTGCATCCAAACCCCGCAGCATGATACCCTCTGTTGCACATAAGCCTCCATATATCTTCCTCAAAACCTCCACCATACCTACCTATTATGGCATTTCTATAGCCATTCCGAGATATATTGCCACGCAACTTCCACCGTCACATGATATGACTAGTACACTCATTGTCATATTGCTTTGCATGATCATGTAGATAACATAGTATTTGTGGCAAAGCCACCATTCATCATTGTTTACATGCTACACTAGATCATGGCACATCCTGTTACACTGCCAGAGGCATTCATATTGAGTCATATTGTTTCATAGTTCTTCATATTGAGTGGTGAGTAAATAAAAGTGTGATGATTTTCATTATTAGGGCACTGTCTCAGTGAGAAAAAAAGAAAGAAAAAAAGAAAGAAAGAAAATAAATGACAGAAAAGAGAGAAGGGACAGTTCTACTACTTCTTTTTGCACACTTGTGCTTCAAAGTATCACCATGTTCTTCATATAGAGAGTCTCATGTTTTGTCACTTTTATATGCTAGTGGGAATTTTTCATTATGGAACTTGGCTTGTATATTCCAATGACGGGCTTCCTCTAATGCCTGAGGTCTTCATGAGCAAGCAATTTTGATGCACACCCACTTAGCTTCATTCGAGCTTTCATACACTTATAGCTCTAGTGCATCCGTTGCATGGCAATCCCTACTCCTCGGATTGATATCTATTGAAGGGCATCTCCACAGCCCGTTCATACGCCTAGTTGATGCGAGACTTTCTTCTCCACTTTTTACCCCTTTGATATCCACCACCATATTCTATTCCACCTATATGCTATGTCCATGGTTCACGCTCATGTATCGCGTGAAGAATAAAAAGCTGAAGCACATTAAAAAGTACGATCCAATTGCCTGAATTGGGCACCGTGGTGCTTGACATGTATTAATGTGGTGAAGATGGAGCCATGCCTTATTAATATGATCAAATGAATGGGTGTAAACATTCTTTGAGGATCGTATATTTCGGAAGATTGATGATTGTGTTACTTATGCTTATAAATATTACTATGTTGATGCTTGTTAATTCATCGTTTCTCAATGAGCATACATGCAAGAGATTACATGTTGGGTAGCATGTCACATCAAAAATTATGTTCTTATCATTTACCTACTCGAGGACGACCAGGAATTAAGCTTGGGGATGCTGATAAGTCTCCAACGTATCTATAATTTTTTATTGTTCCATGCTATAATATTATCATTCTAGGATACTTTTTGGGCATTTATTTGTTGATTCATATTATTTTTGAGCACTAACCTATTAACCCAGTGCCAAGTGCTAGTTGCTGTTTTTTGCATGTTTTTGGCTTTTCAGGTTTATAGTACCAAACGAAGTCCAATTGCCACGAAACTTTTTGATGATTTTTTCGGGACCGAAAGAAGACCTGGAAGCTTCGGGAGAACACCGGAGGCCGCACGAGGGGCCCACAAGCTAACAGGGCGCACCCATGGGGTGGTCGCGCCCTGATAGCTTGTGGCTGCCCCCCTCATCTCCTTAGCCCGTACTCTGGCCTATAAATTCACATATATTCCAAAAACCCTAGGGGAACTCCCGAAACACTTTTTTCTGCCGCCGCAAGTTTCTGTTCTGCTGCGATCTCATCTGGAGCCCTTTTCGGTGCCCTGCCGGAGGGGGGATCGATCACGGAGGGCCTCTACATCATCCTTGCTGCTCCCATGGTGATGTGTGAGTAGTTCACCACAGACCTATGGATCCGTAGTTAGTACCTAGATGGCTATATCTCTCTCTCTATGTTCTTTGTTGCCATGATTACTGCGATTCCAACGGTGATCTATCTTATGAAATTACTTTTTGCGGTGCGTTTGTTGGGATCTGATGAATTGTGGATTCATGTTCAGATTATTCATGAAAAAGATTTGAGTCTCCTATGAATACTTATTTGATTCTCATTTGCATGATTATTATAGCTTCATAATTCTCTCCGGTCTATCGGTTTAGTTTGACCAACTAAATTGGTTTATCTTCAGTGGGAGAGGTGCGTTGTAGTGGCTCAATCTAGTGGTGCTCTATATCCCAGTGGCATAGTAGAGGATAAGACACGTATTTGTATCACTGCCATTAAGGATAAAATGATGGGGTTCATTCATATTAATTGACTTTACTTTGTCTACATCATGTCATCGTTCTCCAAGCATTACTCCGTTTGTTATGAACTTAATACCTAGAGAGGCAAGCATAGAAGCGCTCTCGAAGTGGGGTACTAGTGTAGATGCAGGGAGGAGTCGGTCTACTTGTTTATGGACATGATGCCTATATACACATGATCAATGCCGTGAATAAATATTGCATAACTATGCGCTTTTCTAGCCCAACAGTAATTTGTTTACCCACTGTATGCTTTCTTTAAGAGAGAAGCCTCTAGGGAACACTATGGCCCCCGGGTCCATTCACATATAAATTTACAAACGCTCTTATTATCTTGCTGCCATTTCTTTGTTTTCTTTTTATTTTGCAATTTATAATTATCAACTATCATCTACACCACTCATTTGCTTGCAAGTAACGAGTCCAATGGGATTGACAACCCTCTTACCAGCGTTGGGTGCAAGTGTTTTCTCTTTTGTGTGTAGGCGTGATACGTCGCCAACGTATCTACTTTTCCAAACATGTTCGCTCTGGTTTTGGACTCTAATTTGCATGATTTGAATGGAACTAACCCGGACTGGCGCTGTTTTCAGCAGAACTACCTTGGTGTTATTTTTGTGTAGAAATAAAAGTTCCTGGAATTGGATGAAACTTTTTTTGAATTATTTTTTGGAATAAATAATGAATTATGGAGCGAAGATCAACCGGAGGGGGGCTGCCTGTGAGCCACAAGGCAACAGGGCGTGCCCACCCCTGGGCTCGCCCTATTAGCTTGTGGGGCCCACGCGGATCCCCAACGCGAGTTCCACTGCTATAAATTCACATATTCGAAGAAAAAAACTAGTGAGAAGATTTCATCGCATTTTACGAGATGGAGTCGCCACCACCTCCTGTTCTTCCTCGAGAGGACTGATCCGGAGTTTGTTTGGGGATCTGGAGAGGGGAATTCGTCACCGTCATCATCACTAACCCTTCTTCATCGACACCGCCATGATGCTCACCACCGGGAGTGAGTAATTCCTTTGTAGGCTTGCTAGATGGTGATGGGATTGGATGAGATCGATCATGTCATTTAGTTAATTTGATAGGGCTTGATCCCTAGTATCAACTATGTTCCGAGCTTGATGTTGCTATGGCTTTGTTATGCATAATGCTTCTCACTAGGGCCCGAGTGCCATGATTTCAGATCTGAACCTATTATTTTTTCATGAATATAAGAGTGATTTGGATCCAATCTTGCAAGTTGTAAACACCTATTACGTGTCTTGATCCGCATACCCCAAGGTGACAATAATTGGGATTCTTTCCGGTGATTGCCGTAGTTTGAGGAGTTCATGTATTCACCATGTGTTAATGCCTTGTTCCGGTTCTCTATTAAAAGGACACCTTAATATCCCTTAGTTTCCATTAGGACCCCGCTTCCATGGGAGGGTAAGACAAAACATGTCATACAAGTTCTTATCGCAAGGACGTATGACTATATACAAAATACACGCCTACATTACATTGATGAATTGGAGCTAGTTCTGTGTCGCCCTAGTGTGTAACTGTTACATGATTGATGTCATCTAAATCATTATCCATCACCGATCCACGTGCCTACGCTTTACATATACTGAAACATGCTAAGTTACTATTGCTGCTGCTACTGTCACAACTGCTACAAAATTACTACTGTTACTATTGCTGTTACTATTAGTACTATCACTTGTCGTGCTACTAAAAATTTGCTACAGAGAGATATCCCAGGTGTGGTTGAATTGAAAAATTAACTGCTAAGGCCGACAAATATTCTTTGGCTCCCCTTGTGTCGAATCAATAAATCAGGGTGAAATACTACCCGCGAAGACTGTTGCGATCCCCTATACTTGTGGGTTATCAAGACCTTTTTCTTGCACCGTTGCCAGGGAGCATAGCTATATTTATTGTGTTAACTTGAATATATCCAATTGCTACTATGAAGAATCTTAAAGATACTCGAACCAGGATCATCCCCTCTCGTACGAGAGCAAGCAAGGAAATGCCATCTAGCTCTGCTTTTGATTCACCTACTGTTTTGAATCAAATTATAACACCACCACCTGTTGCTCGTTCTGATACGTCACATGAACTTGATGATGCTACTTCTGAAATTAATGTTGATACTACTGCTACACTTGATGAAACTGAAACTGTGCCACTGAATGAATTACTTGATGCTCGTATTGCTAAAGCTACAGAACTTGAAAATGCTGAAACTGATGAAGATTTTGAGTCACCTATTACACCTCGCTCACCTAATAGATATGAATTGCCTGATATACCTGAAGGTTATGTTATGGATGGAGAGTTAGCTAGGGACTTTCTGGCTTGTAATGATAGATATGATTTGAAGAAACTACTCTGCAAACTGAAAGAAAAATCTATGATGGAGAAAATGAAATATGATCCTAAATTTGCTACTTCTCCTATATTTGTTACCGATAAGGATTATGAATTCTCTATAGACCTCGAGCTAATCCTTATAGTAGAGTCTGATCCTTTCCATGGTTATGAAACTGAAACTGTTGTTGGACATCTTACTAAACTGAATGATATTGGCTCTTTGTTTACTAATGAGGAAAATATGCGCTACTATTATATCCGTAAGCTTTTTTCCCTTTCTCACTAAAAGGTGAGGCTAAGGAATGGTTCCTCACTCTTGCTCCTGGTTGTGTGCATAGCCCCCCAGGATATGATATATTACTTCTCTGAAAAATATTTTCCTGCTCATAAGAAACAAGCTACTTTACAGGAAATATTTAACTTTGTGCAAAGTGATGAAGAGAATCTCCCTCAAGCTTGGGGGAGGCTTCTCCAGTTATTAAGAGCTTTACATAATCATCCTCTCAAGAAGAATGAAATACTTGATATCTTTTATAATGGACTAACCGATGCTTCTAGGGACTACCTAGATAGTTGTGCTGGTTGTGTTTTCAGGGAAAGAACTGTTGGGCAAGCAGAAGAATTATTGATTAATACATTGCAAAATGCAGATAATTGGACACTTCTCAAGCTACCACCGGAACCTATTCAAAATAAGAGAGGTATTCTATTCCTCAGCCCCGAAGATATGCAAGAAGCCAAAAGAACTATGAAGGAAAAAGGTATTAAATTTGAAGATGTCAAGAATTTACCACCTATCGAAGAAATACATGGACTTGACACCCTGACACAGGTAGTAGAGGTAAAATATGTTTGTGCCTTTAATGAAAGTGATATACCTTATACTAAGGCTCCTATGTAGTGCATGGATGAATTTGATAATTACATTGTTAAGGAAGAGAATTTTAATAACTATGTCAAGGATCAATTAAGATGTAATGCCATGATGATAGATCGCCTGAGTGACTTGATGTTTAGAATTGCTAATGATGTTAAGGGTCTAGATAAACATGCTTCTATAGTTCATACTCAACTAGACGAAGTTGCTAAGTCACAAAATGATTTGCTTGATGAATTAAACGAGAATATGAATGATCATGCTGTTAGAGTAATTACTAGAGGAGGTAGAATGACTCAGGAACCTCTTTATCCTGAAGGTCATCCTAAGAGAATAGAACAAGATTCTCAAAGAAATAATGATGATGCACCTAGTCCCTCTAGAAAGAAAAATAAAAAGAAAAATTATAGGACTTTGCATGCTTCTAGTGAACCTGTTATAGAAAAACCTGCTGAAAAACATAATGATATTTCTATCTCTGATACTGAGACACAATCTGGTAGTGGACATGCACCTAGTGATGATGAGAATGACAATAATGATGATGATGTTCACCTATATGCCCAACCAGATAATAATAAAGGACATGATAATGATGTGGAAATAGAACCTGTCGGCGTTCTAGGATCGGGGGTACCCAGACCTGCCTGCCTGCGGCCCAGCGCGTGGCCCACCCCGACGGCCCGATACGGCCTGGCAGCAAACTCCCCAAGACAAGACCCTCGCGAGGGCCCCAGCCTCGCGAGGCGAACAACGCCAAGACCTCCAGGGGAGTGGCCTCCCTAGGCTGCCTCCCGAGGAGCGGAGATTCCTATGTAGGTACCCGGCCTCATGAGGCTGGGATGACGTGAGCCATGACGACCAAGGCCAGGAGGGCGCCAGCGGGCACACAGGGGACAGTTTCCTGTTTTGTGCTAAGGAGGCAAGGACGTACGTGGGTTCCCTAGGAATCCCCCAAAAGTTTCCATTCGAGTGCAACAAGACCAAGACCACGAGCTCGGTAGGATGGATGTCATCACCGAGCCCACCTCTGCGTCGGGCCCAGAAGCTTTGCAGGGGAAGACCACCTTTAGTTAGGATAAGATGTACTTCTTGTCCCCTTTCAAAATTGGTCGTTGTGGGATCCCTTCCCGCCTGTGCGATAAGGGAAGAGGACCAATGCCACTATAAATAGGGACTAGCCTCCACCATAGAGGGGGGACCGATCGATCCATCCTCACCTCAGAGCCCTCGCGAGGTCGCTCAACCACTGTACCAATTCATCCCCAACCTCCTCGTGAGGCCAATCCACCAAAAGCAGGAGTAGGGTCTTACACCACAAGGTGGCCCGAACATGGGTAAATCTCCATGTCCACCTTCTAGTTCATTCGCACGCATTCGACGAGGCTTGGCTATGGGGTGGCAAGCTTGAGGCTAGAGCTGGCTGAGATCTTCGCACACGCCCCAGAGTTCGAACCTTCTTGGGTCTGCGGAGCCCCCATTCCGACAGAACCTGCTGAAGATCTTGATAACCCACATCCTAAAAATAAATGTTATGAGAAGAAATATTTTGTTGCTAGGAAACAAGGTAGGGAAAGAGAGCCATGGATTCAAAAACCCATGCCATTCCCTCATAGATATTCTAAGAGTAAGGACGATGAGGATTTTGAATGCTTTGCCTAAATGATTAGATCTGTCCTTTTGCGCACTCGCTTGACTGATATTTTGAAAATGCCTCCGTATGCTAAGTATATGAAGGATATTATTACCAACAAGAGAAAAATACATGAAACTGAAATTGCTACTATGCTTGCTAATTATTCTTTTGATGGTGGAGTGCCTAAGAAGTTGGGAGATCCGGATATATCCACAATACACTACTAGGGAAAAGCTTATACGTGGAGGCTTATCAGTAGTGCGCCTTTGTTCAGGGCGCTACTGCTATTTTACAGTAGCGCTGGTTGACCACAGGCGCTACTGCTATTCCATTAGCAGTAGCGCATCTCTGCCAAAACGCGCTACGGCTATGTGAACCACACATTAGTTACCAGGCTTATCAGAGTAGCAGCGCGTCCCGGAGGAAGTGCGCTACTGATATTCCCTTGGCAGTAGCGCGTGTCGCAGACCCATCAGTGCAACTAAAGCTGTGTTGTGCCACATGGTGGGCCCCGCTTAGCAGTATCGGTGCCCGTAGCCCGGCGCTACTGCTAACAATTTAGCAGTAGCGTGTTTCTCTAACCCGAGCTACTGCTAAAGCGCAGCTGCCACCTTTTCCCTCCCTTTCCCCTCCCTTCTCCTCTCTCCCTTCACTTTTCCCTCCCCCCTCCTCTCTCCCTCACTTTGCTTATTCCTCACTACTTCTTCTCGCACCCATTACTCTCTTTCTTCTAGCTCTCTTTCTCTCTCTTTAATGCCCCTTGCTACTACACCACCTCCATTAATTAATGCAACCCCTTTCTCTTTCCCCCCACTTTTCCTCCCCTCCATTAGTTAGAACCATCTACTTCCCCAACTAGCTAGATAGATCTACCCATTTAATGAATTGACCTATCTACCTCCCTAACTAGATCTAGCCATGTCAAGAAGTAATATTTGTCCACTTTTGATCACTAGTTAGCTAGCCACGGATCGACCTCATCACCATGCTCGGTCTCCATCTCGAGATAGGTGACTAAAAATTTGTGCTTTGCAAGAATGTAAATATTTGTGTGTGTGCGATATATTGACCTAATTGGGTGATAAGATGGAAATAGTGCGTGTGGCATGAGTTTCCGCGGAATTGTGCTTGAGTTTCCTATGTTTTGCCGAAATGTCAATTTATTTCCGTTTCGGCAAATTTCGGGCAAACTCTATATGTCCTATTTTTAGGGAAGGTCATGCCGAAATTTTGTATGACTTTGTAATCAATTTGCTTATTATTACCGCGGAGGTGATCATGATGGTCAGTGGAATGATGTTGGAAAGGTGGTTGCGATCGGCGGTCCAGGACATGAATGAAAATAACCGGACAAAGATCTTATGTCTGTGTCGAAGATACAAAGGAGGAGTTTGGCTCGACCCCTATAAGCATGGTCGTTTGAAGGCGCACCTGCTCATGACTGGTTTCATGGATGGCTATACTCAGTGGATAATTGAAGATGATGATGAGGAGGACGCCGACGGGGCAACCAATGATGACATAGGGCCAGACGAAGAAATGACTGATAATGGCGGTGGAGAAGGGGCCGGACATGGCAGCGGAGAAGAGGCCGGACATGGCGGCGGAGAAGAGGACGGACATGGCGGCGGAGAAGAGGCCGGACATGGCAGCGGAGAAGACGTGGACACGCTGCAGCCTTCATCGCTAGTAAGTTCAATCGTGCGGGATCCTCATGTTCGAGACCTCCTTCGCAAGGAGACGAGTACCGACAGAGCTGCTTCTAGAGAGGAGGCCAAGCTGGAGCAACTGGCGGTAGAGTCAAACACTCCATTGTATGATGGTTGCGATCCCGAGGTGACCCGCCTGAGTTTCATGCTCGAACTTGTAAAGACAAAGGCTAAAAACAAATGGACCGACATAAGCCTCGATGAGCTTCTCAAGTACCTAAAGAAGGTTCTTCCCACGGGGAATCTATGTCCTACTAGTGTGGATGAGGCCAAGAAGATCGTGTGCTGTCAGGACCGGTTTTCCAGGATATTAATTTTCCCAGCAAATGGTCCTTGTGCTCACTAGCCCCAGGATTACTGTTAGCTGGTGGACACATTCTTGATACAGAAATTCCAAGCAAAATACAAAAAAAATCTGAAGTACAAGACCATGATGGTCTATGAGTACAACAATAGGTTTCTAGTGGTTGATGGCGGAAGTGGTTCATTGATTCTCCAGCGTCTATGGGGCTCCATTTCCCACAGGAATAGCTGACCTGGATAATTCCTATCTTTGCATGGCTTCTACCTTCGATGCCTAGGTTCCGGTGTTGTCGTCATAGTGCTCCCCTCCAAGCAAGAAATCTGGCCAAGACAATAGCCAGGGACAAGCCAGTGAGTACTTTGAATGTACTCGCAAACATCATGAAAACAAGTATAATATAGCATGTGAAAATCAAACACTGAATTAATTTACGATCAAACAGTCAGTCACAAAATAAAATTCATGATTCAAGCAAGCAGGTCATTCATATTAAATATAAATAAGCATTCAAGGAATAAAATAAATTATACCAATCGAGTGTCTGAAGCGACGCCTCGAAAGGTTAAGAATATGAAACATGCCTCGGTTGGGCGTGTGAGCGACGCCACAGAAAGGGCTTATGAAGAAAATAAATAACAGGCATGCCACAGTCGGGCGTCTGTGCGACGCCACATAAAGGGCTTATATATAAAGTAAACAACCTGCGTGCCACAGTCAGGCGCATGTGCGACGCCACATAAAGGGCTTATAAGAAAATAATAACAGGATTATCCAGGTGGTAGGACCATCCCAGGGATACTCAATAATTTACATAACAGAAATGGTTAGTCCATAACAATAATAATCATCCATATCACTCGTTGCACTTCATGATCAATATTCAGGATTAGAAGGATTCCTCCGAAGACCGACACTAAGACCGACACTTGACCCACCCCAGACTGTAGTCCTTAACCGCGGACACGGCTATTCGAATAGATGTAAACTCTGCCGAGGGTGTACTCTTTACCCACGAGTAACGGATTTCCTTAGCCATCTCGAGACTAATTCCGCTTACGGTCTTTGAGTTGAAAACACACCCGACCCGCACAAACCAGCTTAACTTACCGGTGCCTGGAATCACCCGCGACACTCGTTAAGCAAAACTCTAAGTTGGGAGGCTACAACCTCGATTAGCATGGGATCACAAAATTTATACCGCGCGCAAAACAGGGGCGCTACCCCCTCGGTCTAACCGGAACACCCATGCCCCCGGACCAAGTGGCATGCCTACCAGATGCCTCCGATATCTTCCACTGTGGCCTCTCTGTATGGTGTGTGCCAAGAAAGGGGTTGACAATTTACTGAACCGCACCCTACCTGCGGCAGGGACAAGTGGTAGTACGAAACAAGTATGGGGGTTACTGGAACAAGACTCGATCTATGGTCGACTCAGGAGGATTATAAGTTTCCTGCATGATTAGCACAACAAATACTTTCCACACTTTTAGACAGAATCACCACCTACCATACCCCATCATGCCTCACTGATAATTATCGCTCCAACGAAATGTCAGCACCAAGCTCGTGTCTACCCGAGGCATGAGTGGCACAAGGTGGTGACAACGGTCACATGCATCTTAATATCAACAGCAAGAAGTTCTCATCATGCACTTAAAAGCATGATCACACTTTCACATGAAATAATGCACACTTCATGTTAACTTGATGTTGTAGTTTTATTTTTCACATCAAACAACACACAACATATATATTATACCAAGGTTCAGAATGCTTGCCTTCAATGTGTGGAGAGGTAGGGTGCATCACAAAACTTTTGAAAGCTTACTTCTCCTCCCATTTCCTATTTTGAAAATATTCGAATTAACACGCAATTCAAAAATAGTACAAAACATTGTCTTAAATATTTTTGAAATAAATATTAAAATAAACTAGGTGAAATTTGAGAGAGGTATAAAAAAGAATCAAATCATTTGGAGTTTTATTTTAAAAGTTATAGCCAGTCAAAGTAGGGGTCAAACTCTGTTTTTAATAAACCAGAGAAAAGGAAAACGGTTCGAGTTAATACGCTTACTGAGAAGGGAAGCGCACTCCAGCAGATTATGCCTTCACCGATGGGAAAGCGCACTGGGGAGAAGTGCGCCGTCTGGGGAGTTAGTTGCCTCACCGACAGGTGGAGCCCACCTGTCGGGTTCGTCCTCTTCCTCCACGCGCGCAGACAGAACAGGGGATGGATCCCTGGCGATGATCCTCGGCGCTAGGAGGCTCAATTCCTCACGCTCAGCACATCGGCGTCCTCACAGAGATGAGACGCCTCCATCCATGAGCGCCATGCTAGCTAGGGGGCATGGAAGCGAGCTCAGCTTCGAGCCCCGAGGCAATGGCGACGGGCGGTGATGGGGGATGGAGCTACGGCTGCGGGAGGAATCTACAGGGCTCAGAGAAGATTCGCCACGATGGTATGGTTCCTTTCCAGGGGCTAATTGCAGAGGGAGAGCTCTGAGAGCCTGATGCCAGCCGAGGATCGACGGCGGGATCGTCGGTCGTAGGTGGAGACATTGACCACCCCGGCTCGATTTGATGGGCACAGAAGCTCACGGAGGGGAGTGGGAAGCGCTGTCACCTCGAAGAAGGTCTCGGGCTCCTTTTTATACGCGGGCAAGGTCGGTTTGGCGAGCTCCCGAGGATAAGTCCGGCGGGCTGCCATTCCAGTTGCATGGGGGCGCGTGGCGATGGCTGGCGGGTCCGGCAGGGCGAGCGGATGAGGACACACTGCCCAAGGGGCAGCTGGCGCGCTGGGGTGGCTCGGGCGGCGCCGGCCATGGCAGAAATGACTGTGGCCGGCGGCAAGCTACCAAGAAGCTTCTGACGGCAACGCTGCGTGGCGCCAGGGGGCGGTCGGGGCGGCTCCAGCGGTCCTGAGGGGACGGGGTCATGGCTCTACGAGCAAGCAAAGGCCAAGGGGCGGGGGTAGGTGGGGCGTGGCGACGCGGCCGGCTGCAATACGGGCGCTCTGGGCGCGCCCAGAGCACGCACGCCATGCGTTCGGCGAAATGCCAACGCATCCTAGGAGCCTTAGGTGGTGCTAAAAATTAACAGTGTTGTTATTCAGAGTGTGCTAGGCCTATTGGCCAAGGTGGTTGGGTCAGGGGATCAAGTTCCCAAGGCAAACACAAAACTATGCCAATCCTGTTCATGCACTCAAGCTGTTCGACAGAATGCTATAGGCGTGAAGGAAACTTTTCTGGTGGCCAAACTTTCCATGTTGGGGTCTCTTTATGTGCTAAAGATGGTGGCAAGGTTATTTTGGCAAAAGCAAAGACTTGTTAGTGCAAGTTTTATAAAACTTTGTTTCTGGACAGAAACTATAGGTCATTATTGCATGGGGTTAAAACATCCCAATGAGGCTAATCTCCTGGACTTAAGGGTTTGGTAGGGTTAACTACAAGCAGGAAAAACCCCAAGGTCAGTAGAGAAACATAAAGTAGGGTTGTAGTGCAAAATACCAAACTGGACCAAAATGAAAAAGAGGATGATTTGCTCAAAATTTACAAAACACAAAGCTGGGTCTTTGCATAAAAGTGATCCAGGGACATCACATGTCATCTACAAATTTTTGTGGAATTTTTAAATGAATATATAAAAGGGTTGTAGTGTAATGGAGGCCTTTAAAAGAGTGAAAATGCTATTAAAAGGAATTAAAACTTGGCAAGTTTTATTATAAAAATAATTCCACTGGTTTTACTAATTGAAATGAAATGCTTTAATAAAGTATTCAAGTTCCACAATATTATTCCAGAGTTACAACTAGGAGAGAAATTTTTTGTGATTCAGAGAAAAGGAGTGGTTCTAAAATCAATCGAAAATCCAAAAAATAGAAAATAATTATTCCTGGCAAAATTTTAATTAATAAAACATGATTAAATTTTTGGGGTGTTACATGTGCCTTCTCGATCTGCCGCACATTAGATACCATGCGTGCATCAACGATTGCGTCATTTATCGGAAGGTGCAATGCTTGTCGATACAAGAGGTCCGAAAATAAATCTCCCTAGAAAGTTGTATGGTACTTTCCGATCACTCCCCGTCTGCAACATTATTTCATAGATCCTAAGGAAGCAAAGCTCATGCGTTGGCACGTGGAGAGGAAAAAGCCCGACGATGGAGATGATTCGAAGCTGAGACATCTCGCGGATGCAAGCCAGCGGAGAGCGTTCAACGCCGAATATCGATATTTCGCAGGTGTTGCAAGGAACATCATGCTTGACACGAGTACTGATGGCATGAATCTGTTTGGCAACCAGAGGACCAACCATAGCACATGGCCCGTGTTTGTATGGATGTACAACCTCCCCCTTGTTGTGCGTGAAGTCAAAGTACATACACAGGAGCATGCTGATTCAAGGGCCGAAAAAACCGGGAAATAATATTAATCTATATCTGGGGCTACTTCAAGAGGAGTTAGACACGTTATGGAAAACACCGGCCAAGACATGGGACGCCAGCAAAGGCGAGTATTTCTATATGAGAGCCGTGCTGATGACGACGGTGCATGACTATCTCGGTTATGGATATGTCGCAGGCCAGGTGTGCCATGATATTGCGGATGCACGCAGTGCATGGATGATACAACGTCTCGGCAGCAAACGAAAGATGGCGGATCTGGGAAAATCGTGTACATGGGGCATCGAAGATGGCTCGTGAAGGATGACCCGTGGAGAAACTGTGGAGATCTATTCAATTGTGAGGCTGAGCATCAAGGACCTCCACGTAAGAGGAGCGACGCCAAAATTGATGAGCTGTTGAAAAACTGGAAACAGTGCCCCACGCCGGGAAAGACGATGAAAAAGGCGTTGGAGCCGCTGCTGAAGGTATGGAAAACAAGGTCTGTTTTCTAGGACTTGGAGTACTGGCCCAAACTCGACACGCCTCATTGCCTTGATCAAATGCATATAACGAAGAATGTCCTTGAGATCTTGCTTGCGACACTAATGAACATGCCAGATAAGATCAAGGATGGGCCGAAGGCAAGAAGAGACTTGGAAGATTTGAAAACCAGGGCAGATCTCCACATGCCGCCCCGTAAAAACTCAGAGGAGACGAAGACGGTGACGGAGGCGCGGGACAAGGGCATAGAAGTGAACTAGAAGGAAGGGAATTATTGCCTCCCTTCTTGCTTTACATTAAGTCCGAAGGATATCGATCAATTCTTCAAGTGCCTTACCGAAATCAAAGTTAGCTCCGGTTACTGTGGGAAGATAAGCAAATTTCTAGACACGAAGAAGAAAAGGTTCAGCGGGATGTGTAGGATCGGAAGTATGTCTAGAGGGGGGGTGATTAGACTACTTGACCAAATAAAATTCTACCTTTTCCCAATTTTAAGTGTTGGCAGATTTTAGCGATTATAGCAATTTAAGTACACCGTACACATGCATGTCTAAGAGTATAGCAGTGGAAAGTAACAACAAGCATATGTAGTAGAGGGTAGGAAGGAAGATCAAACGCAATTTGAAGACACGACGATTTTTCCCGTGGTTCCGATAGGTGGTGCTATCGTACGTCCACGTTTATGGAGTCTTCAACCCACGGAGGGTAACGGTCGCGGGAGTCCACGGAGGGCTCCACCCATAAGGGTCCACGAAGTAGCAACCTTGACTATTCCATAACAGCTTCCGTCCACGAAGGACTAGCCTCACTATGGGTAGATCTTCACAAAGTAGGCGATCTCATTGCCCGTACAAACTTCTTGGTTCAACTCCACAACACGAAGTAGGAAGCTCCCAAGCGACACCTAACCAATCTAGGAGGCACCACCCTCCAAAAGGTAATAGGCTCGGTAATGTCGATGAACTCCTTGCTCTTGTACTTCAACATGATAGACTCCTCAACACACAATCACTCTGTCATAGATTTGGCTTTGGTGGAAGAGATTGATTTGGTGGAAAGCCACTTGGGGAGGCTAGAGATCAAGATTCATATGGATAGAGTGGAATGGCTTGATCTCAACACATGAGTAGGTGGATCTCTCTCAGAAAATTGGATGGGGCAAGTATGGAATAGTTCTGAGTGCTTCTCATTCGAGTGGGTGGTTGTGAAGGGGTATATATAGGCATCCCCAAAAATCCAACCGTTACACCTAAAGTGACCAACTCGGTGACACCGAAGTATAAACTCGGTGGCACCGAGTTGCTCCAAAGGTAGCAACTTTTGAATCTCGGTGAGACCGATACATAAATCTCGATGGTACCGATTAGATGACCAACGGTCAGATTGCACAACTCGGTGAGACCGATTCTCAATTTTCGGTGGTACCAATTCTTGACAACGGCTAACCAGAGAGTTGGTCCAAAAACTCGGTGAGACCGATTCACAAAACTCGGTGGTACCAATTCTTGAGAATGGCTAACCAGGAAGTTGGTCCAAATCTCGGTGAGACCGATTGGCAAAACTCGGTGGTACCGATGCTTGAAAATAGCTAACCAGAAAGTTGTCAACTGAACTCGGTGGCACCGAAGTGGAATGTTGGTAGTACCGAGATGGATTTGGCTAAGGATCTGTCTAGGGTTTGAATCTCGGTGAGACCGAATAGGAATTGTTGGTCTTACCGATTTTAGTGGTAGGGTTCCAGACAACGTATTTGTGGAAGAGCTTGTGGGTGTTTTTTGTGACTATCACTTGTGCCCGTGGAGCATCTTGTTCACCAACAGTACCTTACCCCCTTTTAATAGTATTGGCTTTCCTATGGACTCAAAGTGATTTCTCACAAAGTAAAATGTAGAGTCCTCTTGCTTGAAGCTTTGCCAATCCATTTCCTTGCATCTAGGGGTTTCTCCACAATCCATTTGCCAACACATCATTGAACTTTTCCTGAAATATACTTAGTGGAAACATTAGTTCAATGACATATATGCTGTTATTAATTACCAAAACCACCAAGGGAGCAAATGTTCTTTCAATCTCCCCCTTTTTGGTAATTGATGACAACATATAGATCAAAGCTTCGACATATGATATAATCAATAAATATAATCGTCGCTTTGAGAAGTATGTAATAAGCAAGAGCTCCCCCTAAATTTGTGCATTATTTTGAATTTGCCTTTGAATGCAAATGCACAATCGATTGGTACATGGGGCACTCTTTCATGTCACATACAACTTGGTGGTGTGCGAGAATAATAAGAATGAATATCATAGCACAACACAATCAAGTAAAAGTGAATGATCATATCATAAGCATCACAAGGATAGGAAATAGTAGCAATACACATCAAGTGTATGATCAAACACCAACAAAGTTTAACACAAGCAAACCAACTAAAAGTTCAATGTTTTTGAAAAGCAGTAAAAAAGCAACTCTCTCTCTCTCTCGAAGCCTAAAGATCTATATACATCTTCTCCCCCCTTTGGCAACAAGTTACCAAAAAGTTCAAAGGTATATAACTAAGTGCTCTTCTGGGGCTGATCTCCTCCGGTGGCTGATGAAGGAGTCGAGAGAATGGCATCAGCGAAGATGTCTACAGATGTCATGGACGGAGTCGGTGTAGCAACTGGAGGAACTGGAGGAGCTGATGGAGCTGAAGAAGCTGTAGCAGGTGCTGATGAAGAAGGTCTCAACTCTGTAGCTGGCACTGTAGCTGATCTAGCCTAAGTAGTGAACTGAGTGCTTGTACTGAGAGGTGCACGATCCTCCTCCTCCTCATCATCATCTGTAGAGTGAGGGCTAGGCACTGCGTCAACTTCCTTCTTGAGCTCATTTACAGTCACTGTGAGCTCATCCACCTTGTTGTTGAGAGAATGAAATTTGGTGTCAACAATCCTCGCAAGGCTCTCCTGGTTCTTCAATATGTTGCTGATGTCCTTCTGCATGCTGAGCACACAGCTAAGTAGGAGATCCATCTGCTCACTCCTAGACCTTGGCACCTGAGAACTGGAGTCTCTGGCTGCCTCTGCATGTGCCTGTGTTGTAGCTGAGGTGGGATGATCTGGGTCCATCACCACAACGTTGTCTTCTAGCTCTGGCAATAGTGGCAAATGTGGTCGGTCAAGTGCAAATATGTGCTTCTCCAACTTGGAGTTGATAAGCATCTGAATATAGGGTGCATAGCAACATGAGTGCTTCTGATCAGCAGCAACCCTCTTCACAGTCTCCACAATCAAACCCATCACTCTGAATCTCGTATGTTGATCTAGATGGAGCAGCATGTTAATGGAGTAGCCTCTTATCATCTTCTCATCTCCAGACTTAGGCATCAAGGTATGCCTTAAGATAGTGTTGATCGTGCGTAGACCAGCCTAGAGGAAGTAAATGGATCCTAGCTTGTGAGACTTCAGATGTGCAGCAGGGATCTCATTGTACATGTTCTTCATGGCATTGTGATTTTCCTTGGGCTCATTGTATACATTAATGTCACCATCTTCCACCTCTGGGACTCCTAAGATGGTAGACCACTCCTCAACAGTGGATTCATACCTTGCACCTTCAGTCATCCATACAATTCTACCATCTCCGTAGAAATGAGCAGTGGAGTAGAATTGCATGATCATTTCATCATTCCAGGCAGTAAACTCCTTACCAACAAACTTATCCAGACCAATGCAGTGGAAGTTGTCTTGTACACTTGGGAAGTAATCCTCATTGTCCTTGATGTACTTCCAGTCCACATACCTCATATCACTCACAGCAGGGCTCTTGTCAAGCAAAATTGTTTCATAGAAGTCTTGCTGTTCTTTTGTATAGAACATGTAGTCCACAACAGTCTTCCTCCTCTGTGAATATGGATCAACAGCTCTCCACTCTCTCAAACCTGAGTCCTTCCTCTTCTTCATGTCCTCAGCAACAGGATGGCTGGCATTATGCTCTGGAAATTGTGGCCTTAGCTTCATCAAAGCAGACATAGTATCATCCTCAGCTTCCCTGAAAGTGGAGGTCTTGTTCTTCGAAGTAGCTGGGATGTCTCTGGAAAACCTCTTGGGTTTGGGAACAGCAACAGCCTTCTTGGGGGCAGTCTTGGTGCCTTTGGATGATGTATCCTTAGGCATAGCATCAGCCATGAGCTTCTTCTTCTTCTTAGGAGGAGCCTTGGCAGCTGGCTCTTCCTCCTCTTCTTCAGCAGCAGCCTCTGCTGGGTCCTCATACATTGAGGTAGGCCTGCCCATGACATGAATGATCCTCTTCCTAGACTTCTTCTCTCCTGCCTTCTTAGGCATAGAATTCTTGGAGGGCTCAACAGTCATTGTTGCCCTGGCACTCTCTGGTGCTCTCACTGACCCTGAGCTAGCATACTCTTTCCTTCGAGCCTTATTCTTGGATGAAGTGGCAGCAGTAGTGCTATTGGCAGTTTCATCTTTCTTGGATAGCTCTTCTGGAATAAAGTCTTCATCCTCTTCATCAGAATTGATCTTCCTTCTTGCCCTAGTTGCAGCCTTGGGCAGATTAGGTGAGCTAGGAACATCATCAAAGCTCCCTTCAGGACTAGTGCCTGAGCTCATGACAACATTCTCCTCTCTGAAGTTGTTCTCACTGTCATTTGAGCCTGACATCTCTGACCCTGTGAAATAGTGTATAGAAGATTGGATAGGTTGAGTCATCACAAAATTGCAGAAGATTTTCTCAAATTTGAATAAAATTTCTTAAGATTTGCATTCTGCCAAGTGAATTTCGGTACTACCGATGCAAACTTTTTGGACCCACCGAGACAAATAACCTGCTAAACAGAAACTTGGCACCACTTTCGGTGAGACCGAAAATGGGCACTCGGTTTCACCGAGGATGTTCTCAGTCGACCAGAAAAGGGAATCGGTGCTACCGATTCTTTTGCTTCGGTGTTACCGAGATTCAAGTCGCGGATGACAAACCCTAAAAAATCATTCGTTCTCTAGTCTAATGAATTTTTTAGTGGATAGATCGATCTCAAACTTTGTCTTATAGATGGAAAAGTCCTAATGCGCAAGATTCGGAAAGGGGAGCGCATGAGGGGTCGAATCGTACCCTAACTTGGTGACGATCTCGCTACGACAGCGACAGGGGGGAAGAATCCGTCGACGGCGTGGACTTCCAATGGTGGAGGCGCTCGGGAAGACGAAGGCGACGACCAGGGGTCTTGTTTGGCAGCTAGGGTTTTTAGAGGGGATGCCGTTTGAGGAGTTAATTTCAAAAGTCGGGTCCGCCTGTTTATATACCCGTGGCTGTCGGTGACACCGGTTCTAACTTTTCGGTGTCACCGAGTTTCGCTACTGTCAGCTGACAGGGAAACTCGGTGTAAACGAGAAGATGGAATCGGTGATACCGAGTGTGAAAACCAGATCAACCCTAGGCATTCGGTGATACCGAAAATTTGGTACTGGTTCCACCGAGATGCACTTGGGAGGTTTTAATGGTCAGTCCTTTGTCGATACGGAACTCCGAGTGCTCCTCACACAGAGAGATCGAAAAGTACTTGTTCAAATTTTGTGATGCAGCAAGAGTGGAATATGAGACGAGAAAGCATAGATAGCTAGAGAGTGGTCCTAGGCATTCTTGTCCATCCAATTGGTAAAAGAAAAATCAAAACCAAATAGCAACAATTGGATGTCCTCGAATGCTTAAAGAAATGCAGACTAACATGCTCACACAATAAGATGTCAAATGAAATCATGGCAAACATGCACATTCATACTAGCATCTAGCAAGCATTTTGGCGATGACGGAGTTATCTATATATGAGTATATTGACTTAGGAGCCAAGTAAGAATACTTGATCATAGGTCATACTCATCGTTTAAGCACAAGTGGGGTTACCACTTTTACATAAAGCATTTAGTGTTGTCACATACTATGAGATGCTTTAACTCAAGTCTTAGAGTAAAGCTCCCCCTTGATGTGACATCCCTCCATAGGGGGGACAAACTAACCTTGGGTTTTGTCGATGAAGACTTCATGTGGGTGATGTAGTGGTGGATGCTCAAGGTTGATGAAGATCACCAAGAGTTGGGAGCATCCTTGCTGTTTCCTTACTCTTCTCACCTACATGGGTTAGTCCCAACACACAAGAGACAAATACAAGGATATCTATGGACATGGAGTGCAAAGCATACATGATGATGTCCATGGATTTGTTGATTACCTTGTCCCTTGCTTACCTTTGAGGAATTGTGTGACTCCTTGAACTATTGCTTGATGTTGACGTTGATTGCAACTAGTTCTTGCCAATAATGAATGTGAGTGAATTTCATTGGCGGAGTCACCCCTCAAGAACTTCTCTAGTACTTCTTCTTGGGGACCCACATCAACTTGATGGGGATTCTTGGTGTTGAAGTGGCACTTGTAGAAGTTGAGCTTGAAGTAGCTTTGGGAACTGCTACTTCTCGAGCATGCGTTGGTTTTCCCTTGAAGAGGAAAGGGTGATGCAGCAAAGTAGATAAGTATTTCCCTCGGTTGTTGAGAACCAAGGTATCAATCCAGTAGGAGATACAAGCAAGTCACCAATAGGTGTACCTACACAAATAATCAAACACTTGCACCCAACGCAATAAAGGGGTTGTCAATCCCTTCACGGTTACTTGCAAGGATGAGATCTGATAGAGATAGATAGAATAGATTGCTAGATCGGAAAGTAAAACAAAAGTAAAAATAAGGCAGCGAGGTATTTTTGGTATTTTTGGTTTTAGATCTGAAAGTATAATATGGAAAATAGACCCGGGGGGCATAGGTTTCACTAGAGGCTTCTCTCATGAAGGAAAATAATACGGTGGGCGAACAAATTACTGTCGAGCAATTGATAGAAAAGCGAATAATTATGAAGATATCCAAATCAATGATTATGCATATAGGCATCACGTCCGTGTCAAGTAGACCGAAACGATTCTGCATCTACTACTATTACTCCACACATCGACCGACTCCTGCCTGCATCTAGAGTATTAAGTTCATGAAGAACAGAGTAACGCATTAGGTAAGATGACATGATATAGAGGGATAAACACAAGCAATATGATGAAAACCCCATCTTTTTATCCTCGATGGCAACAATACAATACGTGCCTCGCTACCCCTACTTTGTCACTGGGTGAGGACACCGCAAGATTGAACCTAACACTAAGCACTTCTCCCATTGCAAGAATTACCAATCTAGTTGGCCAAACCAAACCAATAACTCGAAGAGACTTGCAAAGATATGAAATCATGCATATAAGAATTCAGAGAATATTCAAATAATATTCATAGATAATCTGAACATAAACCCAAAATTCATCGGATCTCGACAAACACACCGCAAAAGAGTATTACATCGGATAGATCTCCATGAAGATCATGAAGAACATGGTATTGAAGAGCAAAGAGAGAGAAGAACCCATCTAGCTACTAGCTATGGACCCTAAGGTCTGTGGTGAACTACTCACGCATCATCGGAGGGGCAATGGAGTTGATGTAGATACCCTCCGTGATCGATTCCCCCTCTGGTAGATTACCGGAAAAGGCTCCAAGATTGGATCTCACGGGAACAAAGGCTTCCGGCGGCGGAAAAGTATTTTCGTGGCTCTTTTTGGTATCCAGGGAATATTTGGGAATTTATAGGCCGAAGAATAGGGTTAGGAGGGCTGCCGTGGGGCCACAAGCCAGGGGGGCGCCCCCCCTAGGGCGCACCCCTGTTGCTTGTCGCCACACGGCGGCTCTCCTGCCTTCATCTCCAAGTCTTCTGGTTTGCTTCTGGTCCAAGAAAAATCCTTCCGAAGGTTTTATTCCGTTTGGACTCCGTTTAATATTCCTTATCTGCAATACTCAAAAACAAGGAAAAAACGGAAACTGGCACTAGGCTCTAGATTAATAGGTTAGTCCCAAAAATAATATAAAATAGCATATTAATGCATATAAAACATCCAAAATAGATAATATAATAGCATGGAACAATAAAAAATTATAGATACGTTGGAGACGTATCAAACATCCCCAAGCTTAATTCCTGCTCGTCCTCGAGTAGGTAAATGATAAAAACAGAATTTTTGATGTGGAATGCTACCTAACATATTTATCCATGTAATATTCTTTATTGTGGCATGAATATTCAGATCCGTAAGATTCAAAACAAAAGTCTAATATTGACATAAAAACAGTAATACTTCGAGCACACCAACAAGGCAATTGTGTCCTTTCGAAATAACATGGCCTTAGAAAGTTATCCCTACAAAATCATATGGTCTGGCTATGCTCCATCTTCCCCACACAAAGTATCTAAATCATGCACAACCCCGATGACAAGTCAAGCAATTGTTTCACACTTTTAATGTTCTCAAACCTTTTCAACTCTCACGCAATACATGAGCGTGAGCCATGGATATAGCACTATAGGTGGAATAGAATATGGTGGAGGTTGCAAGGAAAAAGGAGAAGATAGTCTCACATCAACTAGGCGTATCAACGGGCTATGGAGATGCCCATCAATAGATATCGATGTGAGTGAGTTGGGATTGCCATGCAACGAATGCACTAGAGCTATAAGTGTATGAAAGCTCAAAAAGAAAACTAAGTGGTCGTGCATATGATGAAAAATTCCACTAGTTATATGAAAGTGACAAAATAGGAGACTCTCTATTATGAAGATCATGGTGCTACTTTGAAGCACAAGTGTGGAAAAAGATAGTAGCAATTGTCCCTTCTCTCTTTCTCTCTTTTTTTTCTTTTTTTTTCTTTTTTTTTGCTGGGCATCTTTGGCCTCTCTTTTTTATTTGGGCTTCGCTGGCCTCTTTTATTTTTTGTAAAGTCCGGAGACTCATCCCAACTTGTGAGGGATTCATAGCTTCCATCATCCTTTTCCTCTCATGGGACAATGCTCTATTAATAAGAAATCATCACACTTTTATTTACTTACAACTCAAGAAAATTACAACTCGATACCTAGAACAAAATATGACTCTATATGCAATATGAAAGTGATGGTGCATGTCATGAAAAACGGAACGATGGAAGTTGCATGGCAATATATCTCCGAATTGCTATGATAATGCCATAATAGGTAGGTATGGTGGCTGTTTTGAGGAAAATATATGGTGGCTGTTTTGAGGAAGGTGGGTTTGATGCACCGGCGAAAGTTGCGCGGTACTAGAGAGGCTAGCAAAGGTGGAAGGGTGAGAGTGCGTATAATCCATGGACTTAACATTAGTCATAAAGAACTCACATACTTATTACAAAAGTCTATTAGTTATCAAACAAAGCATTAGACGCATGCTCCTAGGGGAGAGGTTGGTAGGAGTTAACCATCGCGCGCTCCCGACCCTCACACAAAGGTTGACAATCATTAAACAAATCATGCTCCGACTTCGTTACATAACGGTTCACCATACGTGCATGCTACGGGAATCACAAACTTTAACACAAGTATCTCTTCCAATTCACAACTACTCACTAGCATGACTCTCATATTACCATCTTCATATCTCAAAACTATATGCAAGGAATCAAACTTCTCATAGTATTCAATGCACTTAATATGAAAGTTTTTATTATATCCCTCTTGGATGCCCATTATATTAGGACTAAATTCATAACCTAAACCAATTACCATGCTGTTTTAAGAAACTCTAAAAATAATATAAGTCAGGTACGAGAGTTCAATAATTTCTATAAAATAAAACACCGCCGTGCTCTAAAAAGATATAAGTGAAGCACTAGAGCAACATTGCCTAGCTCAAAAGATATAAGTGAAGCACATAGAGTATTCTAATAAATCACGATTCAGCGTGTGTCTCTCAAAAGATGTGTGCAGGACGGATGATTGTGACAAACTAAAAACCAAAGACTCATATCGTACAAGACACTCCAAGCAAAACACATATCATGTGGTGAATAAAAATATAGCCTCAAGTAAATTTACCGATGGATTGAAGACGAAAGAGGGGATGCCTTCCGGGGCATCCCCAAGCTTAGGCTTTTTTGTATCCTTGAATATGGCTTGGGGTGCCTTGGGCATCCCCAAGCTTAGGCTCTTGCCACTCCTTATTCCATAGTCCATCAAATCTTTACCCAAAACTTGAAAACTTCACAACACAAAACTCAACAGAAAACTCAAGAGATCCGTTAGTATAAGAAAAATAAATCACCACTTTAGGTACTGTTGTGAACTCATTCTTTATTTATATTGGTGTAATATCTACCGTATTCTAACTTCTCCATGGTTCATACCCCCCGATACAACCCATAGATTCATCAAAATAAGCAAACAACACATAGAAAACAGAATCTGTCAAAAACAGAACAGTCTGTAACTCCAAAAATTCTGAAAAATTAGGAAAATCAGGGAAATTTGTATATCAATCTTTTGTAAAAATTTCAGATCCAAAGCACGTTCCAGTGAATTTAAAAAATTCCTGGACTGAGAGCAAAAGTTTCTGTTTTTCAGCAAAATCAAATTGCAAACACCGTAGACCATCCCAAAGGTCTTACTTGGATCAAACACTAATTTAAACAAGAAAACACAATTACTACAGAAGTAATAATGTGTGAAACACTCAAAAACAGAAGCAAAAACACAAGCATAAAAATAAAATTGGGTTGCCTCCCAACAAGCGCTATTGTTTAACGCCCCTAGCTAGGCATAACGCAATAGATATAGGTATTGTCATCTTTGGTATGCAACTCCTCAATTGCGCACTTATAAACCCTAGGAGATTCTTTGGTTTTATCAATAATCATATTCCTAGGCAAGGAGTCAAGAAATTCACTAGTAGTAATGGGTTCCCTAACAATATTGATAAAGCTAGGGTGAATACTTATCATCTTAAGATCTTCATCCCCTTTACTAGAGGATTCACCCTTATTTTTAGGAACATAAACAAACTTGGCAGCCTTAGAAGGAGGAAATTTTGGAGTGGTTTGAACGGAGGCAAAAGCGGAACCCAAGTTGGTAATAATGTCCTCTAGGTTTCCAATTCTAGAGGAATCTTGATCCAATTTTTCATCAACTATGGGTTCTTTTTCCCTTAGGTTTTTAGAGTAATTCCAACCTTAGATCCATATTGAGTGATATGATTATGAATCCTTTTATCCAAGTTTTCAATGAGATCAATAGTAGCAACTTTTTTTTCAATAATATCAAGCCTTCGCATCACATGATCCAAAGTTAAGATTGTTTCATTAACCATGAGAGGGGGTGAACCTACCAAATTTGTCATAGCATTATAAGAGTCAAAGGTATGGCTACCCAAGAAATTTCCTCCCGTAATGGTATCTAAAACATATCTATTCCAAGGAGAAACACCCACATAAAAATTGCGAAGGAGAACGGTAGTAGATTGCTTACGAGTAGATCTATTTTGAGCATTGCAAATTCTATACCAAGCATCTTTTAAGTTTTCTCCCACCCTTTGCTTAAAATTAAGAACTTCACTCTTGGGAGTACTAGCGATAGTGGTAAGGCTAGCCATGAATTCAAGCAATCTTACACACAAGCAAACGAAAAGGCAAACGGAAGAAGGGCAAATAAAAAGGCAAATCTTTTTGGAAAATCGTTTTAGAAGTGGGGGAGAGGAAAACGAGAGGCAAATGGCAACTAAAGTAAATGCAAGAGATGAGTTTGTGATGGGTACTTGGTAGGCTTGATGTAGATCTCCCCGGCAACGGCGCCAGAAATCGGCAAGTTGACGGGAGAGTTCTTGTCCTGACTTGCTATGTATCTCCCAGGCAACGGCGCCAGAATTCCTTCTTGCTACTTCTCGAGCATGCGTTGGTTTTCCCTTGAAGAGGAAAGGGTGATGCAGCAAAGTAGATAAGTATTTCCCTCAGTTGTTGAGAACCAAGGTATCAATCCAGTAGGAGATACAAGCAAGTCCCCAATAGGTGTACCTACACAAATAATCAAACACTTGCACCCAACACAATAAAGGGGTTGTCAATCCCTTCACGGTTACTTGCAAGGATGAGATCTGATAGAGATAGATAGAATAGATTGCTAGATCGGAAAGTAAAAAAAAAGTAAAAATAAGGCAGCGAGGTATTTTTGGTATTTTTGGTTTTAGATCTGAAAGTATAATATGGAAAATAGACCCGGGGGCCATAGGTTTCACTAGAGGCTTCTCTCATGAAGGAAAATAATACGGTGGGTGAACAAATTACTGTCGAGCAATTGATAGAAAAGCGAATAATTATGAAGATATCCAAGGCAATGATTATGCATATAGGCATCACGTCCGTGTCAAGTAGACCGAAACGATTCTACATCTACTACTATTACTCCACACATCGACCGACTCCGGCCTGCATCTAGAGTATTAAGTTCATGAAGAACAGAGTAACGCATTAGGTAAGATGACATGATGTAGAGGGATAAACTCAAGCAATATGATGAAAACCCCATCTTTTTATCCTCGATGGCAACAATACAATACGTGCCTCGCTACCCCTAATTTGTCACTGGGTGAGGACACCGCAAGATTGAACCCAAAACTAAGCACTTCTCCCATTGCAAGAATTACCAATCTAGTTGGCCAAACCAAACCAATAACTCGAAGAGACTTGCAAAGATATGAAATCATGCATATAAGAATTCAGAGAAGATTCAAATAATATTCATAGATAATCTGAACATAAACCCACAATTCATCGGATCTCGACAAACACACCGCAAAAGAGTATTACATCGGATAGATCTCCATGAAGATCATGAAGAACATGGTATTGAAGAGCAAAGAGAGAGAAGAAGCCATCTAGCTACTAGCTATGGACCCGAAGGTCTGTGGTGAACTACTCACGCATCATCGGAGGGGCAATGGAGTTGATGTAGATGCCCTCCGTGATCTATTCCCCCTCCGGCAGATTACCGGAAAAGGCTCCAAGATTGGATCTCACGGGAACAGAAGCTTCCGGCGGCGGAAAAGTATTTTCGTGGCTCTTTTTGGTATTCAGGGAATATTTGGGAATTTATAGGCCGAAGAATAGGGTTAGGAGGTCTGCCGTGGGGCCACAAGCCAGGGGGGCGCGCCCCTGTGGCTTGTCGCCACACGGCGGCTCTCCTGCCTTCATCTCCAAGTCTTCTGGTTTGCTTCTGGTCCAAGAAAAATCCTTCGAAGGTTTTATTCCGTTTGGACTCCGTTTAATATTCCTTATCTGCAATACTCAAAAACAAGGAAAAAACAGAAACTGGCACTAGGCTCTAGATTAATAGGTTAGTCCCAAAAATAATATAAAATAGCATATTAATGCATATAAAACATCCAAAACAGATAATATAATAGCATGGAACAATCAAAAATTATAGATACGTTGGAGACGTATCAGGAACCCACTCCACCAAAGCTTGGGATTCATCTTCATATGAGTCAATGTCCTCTTGAAGCTTGTTCTTGCCCTTGAGCTTGTGCTCTTGTGGTGTAAGGTCATCTTGAGTGTTTGTTCCCTTGGGAAGAGTATGTTCATACTTCTCCCTTTGAGGAACAAAGTTGGGCTTGGGGTATTGACCTTCTTCCCATTCAACTCCATTTGCGTTGAAGTAGCCAATGCCATGGTTCTTCCGGTATCCTCCGTGCTTGCGTAAAATTTCCTCAAATTGCTTACACCCGGCAAGACTCTTGTAGATACCTTTCTCTATAATTCCTTTCAATAAATCGTTTTCTTGCTCAAGTGTAACTTGTCTAAGAGAATCATCATTAGTGGAATCAATAGAACTACTAGCAACATCATTAGATTTAGCATTTTTATTGTCGCTACTAGATGAAGAACCTTTCTTGCCTTTGTTACTAGTTTGTCTAGGTTTAACTTGTGGCATGAATGTAGACAAGAGTAATCGTTTGGCTAGATAAGATGAAGTCTTCTTTCGGAGATCGTCATTGATAGCTTTAAGAAACTCATGTTCTTGCTCCAAGGTGAGCTTCTCGAAGCGTAGCTTCTCATGAGTCCTTACAAGCTCTCGATGATCTTCTAGAGTAGATTCATGGGCTAACTTAAGAGTGTTTAATTCTTTAGTTACTTGTTCTATTTTCATATTATCATCATCAACCGACTTATCTTGACTAGCATGAAGATTATCAAGTTCATTTTGACTAACATCACTAGTTTTATCAAAGAGCAAGTCATCATCACCAAGTAAATCATCTTCATCACTATTGAAATCAAGATACTCGGGGTGTGATACCTTGGGGCCTTTAGCCATGAAGCAACTTCCACTCCCTTCATTTGGTGAATCAAATAGATCATAGGAGTTGGTAGTCACTAGTGCAAGTCCGGCAACACCTTCATCTTGACTATAGTCAGAGTTGGAGTGATAGCTTCTCTCGGAGTTGTTGTCGGATTCGGAGCCGGAAACCCATTCACCAACATGAGCTTGATGTCTTCTTCTTGAGTAGCTCTTGGTGTACTTGTCCTTCTTCTCCGAGTCCCTACTTCTCCTTGAGGGTCTTCGTTCATAACGATCATCTCTACTCCTTCTCTCTCTTTGAGGTGATTCATTCCTTGAGCTTTGTCTTCTAGGTGACTCTTCTCTTTGTTTGTAGGGAGCCGTGCACTCATTGGAGTAGTGTCCGGGCTTCCCACAATTGTAGCAGTTTCGGTCATGACTTGATGAACGCTTCTCTTCATATCTTGAGTTGGAGCTTCGTTATTTGTCTCTATTCTTGTAGAACTTGTTGAATTTCTTGACCATGAGGCTTATCTCTTCATTGGTGACAAGGTTGTCGCTTGAAGTTGCGGGAGCATCACTTGTGGCCTTGTAAGCACCACTAGACTTGTTGTGAAGCTCTTCTTTGTCCTTGAGTGTCATCTCATGAGCAACAATCCTTCCAATGACTTCCGTAGGCTTGATATCTTTGTAGTTGGGCATCATTTGGATCAATGTGCACACGGTGTCGTATCTCTCATCCAAAGCTCTAAGTATCTTCTTGATGATGAATTTTTCGGTCATTTCTTCGCTTCCTAAGCCGGCAATCTCATTTGTGATGAGAGCTAGCCTAGAGTACATCTCAGCGACTCCTTCACCATCCTTCATCTCGAACTTGTCAAGATGACTTTGAAGAACATCCAACTTGGATTCTCACACGGATTCGGTACCTTCATGCATATCGACCAAAGTATCCCAAATTTCTTTTGCATTCTCAAGACGGCTGATTTTGTTGAATTCTTCGGGGCATAGGCAGTTGAAAAGAATGTCACATACTTGAGCGTTGTATTGCAACATCTTCAATTCATCCGCGGTCGCTTCATGATCCGGTTCCTTTCCATCACCAAAGAATTCACCTTGCAAGCCAACACGAACAACAGCCCAAACATCGGGGTTATGACCAAGAATATGCGTTTTCATTTTGTGCTTCCAACTAGCAAAATTTGTGCCATCAAAGTACGGACCTCTACGGTGATAATTTCCCTCACTAGACGCCATATTCTCCTAGGTTGTGAGACCAATGCAATGGAGACCAAAGCTCTGATACCACTTGTAGGATCGAAAGTATGTCTAGAGTGGGGTGATTAGACTACTTGACCAAATAAAATTCTACCTTTTCCCAATTTTAAGTGTTGGCAGATTTTAGCGATTATAGCAATTCAAGTACACCCTACACATGCATGTCTAAGAGCATAGCAGCGGAAAGTAACAACAAGCATATGTAGTAGAGGGTAGGATGGAAGATCAAACGCAATTTGAAGACACAAAGATTTTTCCCGTGGTTCCGATAGGTGGTGCTATCGTACGTCCACGTTTATGGAGTCTTCAGCCCACGGAGGGTAACGGTCGCGAGAGTCCACGGAGGGCTCCACCCATAAGGGTCCACGAAGTAGCAACCTTGACTATTCCATAACGGCTTCTGTCCACGAAGGACTAGCCTCACTATGGGTAGATCTTCACGAAGTAGGCGATCTCCTTGCCCGTACAAACTTCTTGGTTCAACTCCACAACACGAAGTAGGAGGCTCCCAAGCGACACCTAACCAATCTAGGAGGCACCACCCTCCAAAAGGTAATAGGCTCGGTAATGTCGATGAACTCCTTGCTCTTGTGCTTCAAGATGATAGACTCCTCAACACACAATCACTCTCTCACAGATTTAGCTTTGGTGGAAGAGATTGATTTGGTGGAAAGCAACTTGGGGAGGCTAGAGATCAAGATTCATATGGATAGAGTGGAATGGCTTGATCTCAACACATGATTAGGTGGCTCTTTCTCAGAAAATTGGATGGGGCAAGTATGGAATAGTCCTGAGTGCTTCTCATTCGAGTGGGTGGCGGTGAAGGGGTATATATAGGCATCCCCAAAAATCCAACCGTTACACCTAAAGTGACCAACTCGGTGACACCGAAGTGTAAAACTCGGTGGTACCGAGTTGCTCCAAAGGTAGCAACTTTTGAATCTCGGTGAGACCGATACGTAAATCTCGGTGGTACCGATTAGATGACCAACGGTCAGATTGCACAACTCGGTGAGACCGATTCTCAATTTTCGGTGGTACCAATTCTTGACAACGGCTAACCAGAGAGTTGGTCCAAAAACTTGGTGAGACCGATTCGCAAAACTCGGTGGTACCGATTCTTGAGAATGGCTAACCAGGAAGTTGGTCCAAATCTCGGTGAGACCGATTGGCTAAACTCGGTGGTACCGATGCTTGAAAATAGCTAACCAGAAAGTTGGCAACTGAACTCGGTGTCACTGAAGTGGAATGTTGGTAGTACCGAGATGAGTTTGGCTAAGGATCTGTCTAGGGTTTGAATCTCGGTGAGACCGAATAGGAATTGTTGGTCTTATCGATTTTAGTGGTAGGGTTCTAGACAGAGTATTTGTGGAAGAGCTTGTGGGTGTTTTTGGTGACTATCACTTGTGCACGTGGAGCATCTTGTTCACCAACAGTACCTTACCCCCTTTTAATAGTATTGGCTTTCCTATGGACTCAAAGTGATTTCTCACAAAGTAAAATGTAGAGTCCTCTTGCTTGAAGCTTTGCCAATCCATTTCCTTGCATCTAGGGGTTTCTCCACAATCCTTTTGCCAACACATCATTGAACTTTTCCTGAAATATACTTAGTGGAAACATTAGTTCAATGACATATATGTTTTTATTAATTACCAAAATCAGCAAGGGAGCAAATGTGCTTTCAGGATGAAGTCACATGACTGTCATGTGATGATGACGCACATACTACATGTTGCCCTTAGAGGGATAATGGACAAGCACGTCCGTGACACGCTTATTGGTCTCTGCAACTTTTTCGACGTTATCTCTCGAATGTCGATCAGTGTGAAGCAGCTTGGAAGGCTACATGAAGAGATCGTTGTGATACTAAATGATCTTGAGATGTACTTCCTGCCCGCGTTCTTTGACTTCATGATGCATCTATGTGTCCACATTGTGGACGACATAATAGACCTGGGACCGAATTCCTGCACGACATGATGCCGTTCGAGAGGATGAATGGGGTCATCAAAGGATTCGTTCGTAACATGTCCCGTCCGGATGGAACCATCGTCTAGGGCTATCTGACCCAAGAGTGCATCTCTTTCTGTGAGAATTATCTATATGGCAGAGACCCTGTTGTTTGTTTGCGCATTAAGAAGCACCTTGGGAGGCTCGAAGGAGAAGGTCACTCCAATGGTCACATGGAACTGCATGTGGGTTACTCGGATCGACGCAACAACTTTGACATAGCAAACTTAGTAGTGCTAAATCACTTAGACGTGGTAGATCCTTTCGTGACACTGCACAAAGAAACCATCGCAAAGAAGTATCATGACCGGGGGCTATGCAGGACGAACGCCGAAGTTATTAGAGAGCACAACTCCACTTTCCTGCCTTGGTTCAAAGAGCATGTTCTTGCTAATCCCCCGGAAGAGGGCTCTACGGACGGATTGCTCATATACACCTTAGCACATGGCCCCGCGGCCAACCTCGCGACCTATCAGGCATATGATATCAGCGGATACACGTTCTACACGGAGGCCAAAGATATAAACAGTGATTTTCAGAACTCAGGGGTGACGATGGAATGCATGACCGGCCACAACGCCGCAACTGAAAGATTCTACGGAAGGGTAAAGGTGATCTGGGAGCTTGACTACTCTGGACTGCATAGTGCGACGATGTTCCGTGTTAGATGGGATAAGAATGTCGAAAGAGAAAACCGGTATTTCACTACCATGTCTATACCTGACACCAAGAGCGCTACTGTGAACGCCATCACAAAAAATGAGCCATGGGTACACGCTAAGCACGTGACACAATGCTTCTTCATAACCGACCAGAGCAATCCCAACCGTGTTGTCATGAGGAGAGGCATAAGGAACATCATCGGAATGGATGGAGTCGCCAACGAGGAAGACTAAGACCAGTACGGGGAGCTCAATTATTCGACAACGAACAAGAAGGGAAAGAATCTCACTCAAAAACGAAAACGTCGCCGTTGAGAAACCGTTATCGGTCAAATGATGTAATATATATGTTCCTATTTTGTATACGCACTTAACCATTATCGGTCAAATGATGTAATATATATCGCCTTAGTTATATACATTGTATACCCCCTTCCCACCATGCATATACATATGTTTCCGGCTCTCGGTCGTCTTTCGGAAGAGAAAAAGAAAAATAAAAGGAAAATAAAATAAAAAATAGAAAAAGAAAAAGGAAAGGAAAAGAAAAGAAAAGAAAAAGAAAATGAAAAGAAAAGAAAAGAAAAGGAAAAGAAAAGAAAAAGAAAAGAAAAATGTAATAAATAGCAGTAGCGCCGGTTAATAACCAATGCTATAGCTACTTTCTTTAGTGGTAGCGCGCTTTCAGGACACGCGCTATAGCTAACTTAGCTATGGCGCGGGTTCGGAACCCGCGCTACCGCTAAAGAAAGTTAACTCCCAGCGCACGGGCTTCCCTCTTCTTTCTCCCTCAATTCCCCACTCCACCTTGCAGCCACCATCGCCGTCGTCCGACCCCAACCCCGACGCCGCGCGCCTCCTCCCTTGCCGTCACGCCCATTGCCGCCAACACCGACGCCGACCGCCTCCGGCACTGCCTCCTCCTTGACGCCGCCCACCGCCCGCACTGCCTCCTCCTCGCCGTCGCCTTTGCCTCCTCCTCGATGCCGCCGTTGCCTCTGCCTCCTCCTCGACTCCACCGTCGCCTCTACCTCGTCCTCGTCGTCGCCACTGCCTCCTCCTTGACGCCTGCCTCCTCGTCGTCGCGTCTGCCTCCTCGTCGACGCTGCTGTCTCCCCCTACCCCTATTTGTAAGTCCCCCGCGTGCCCCTCCTCTCTCACTTCCTCTCTCTCTCTCTGCTGTAGGAACTAGTAGGCAATAAGAATTTTTGTGTATGAATTCTAGTACTATTCATAGTGATTTAGGGATAAGCAATAGGATTTTTTTTTCTATTTAATCAAATTGGGACAGAAAATTACCTAGGAATTTAGGGTTTTGGTAATTGGGCATTTAGGGTTTCGGTATTATCACTGTTCTAGGGTTCATAATGTACCTAGGAATCAAATTAGGACAGTGTGAACCCTAGGATTAAAATTTCCTAGTACTAAAATTTGGAGTCTGAACCCTGGGATCAAATTCAAAAAAATGTCCTAGAATGCTCTAGGGTATATGAACCCTATATGAAATTTGACGAGTGCTGAATGTAGTATCTCTCGTGGTTTTGTCACGGCAGATGTCCTAGTGAAAGGACTCAGGGGTGAAGCCATCGCTACGGCGGTTAACTCGAAGGGGTTGATCGGGACGAAAGACACGGGTTTACCCAGGTTCGGCCCCTCCCGAAAGAGGTAAAAGCCTACGTCCTGCTTTGTGTTTGTATTGATTGGGTATCGATTACAAGGGAGCGTATATGCTTGACCTAGCTCTCGATCAATGGTTTCGTACCTTAAGCCACCCAGGGAACCCGCCTTTATATACACAGGTCGAGGCCCTGGGCTTACAAGAGTCCGGGCCGGGTTACATCTAGTAACCGACCTTATCTCTAAATTGCCATGCCTTATCCGGCAAGTCATCTCCTGGCAGCTCACACCTCCGGGTCACACACTGCCTTCCGGCTCCGGGCCTCCGCCCGGCCCGTCTGGCAAGCTACCTCCAGGCCTTGTCATAGTCTCGCGGCCTGCTCAGGGCCTCATTGCTAAACCGCCAACTTCCTAACCTGACCCCTCCTGGGCGGGTTATATCCCGTGGTTATATCCCCAACATTAGGCCCCAGATTGATTTGAACCTGTTCATGTCAATCTTCAAGTCTTCTGGTTGGCAGGTCTTATATTCTTCGTAATCACCTGCAATAAATCTTCATGACCCGCCAATTAAAATGGATGACGTCATCTCTGGAAATCTGAAAAATCTTAATGACATCACAACGGATCTTTGCATTAACTGGTCAACTCCAGAATCGATGCGTTTTCTTGGTCAATCATCATCTTGTCCCCTCGATTCCCGTGCTGGACTGTTGCTGTTCCATCTCCCCTTATAAATAGGCATGGGGGATCCCATCCTTTTCACTTTCCCCGCTGCCGCTTCTCCCTTCTTCTTCCTCCAATCGCCCACGCAGCCGAAGCTCCTCCGCGCCGTCCAGACCGCGTCGTCATCCTCAACAGGGCCGCTGCATCACCCTGATCATAACCAGAGCTCGCCGGCGCACGCCCGCACCCCCTGCGTCTTCCATGTTCCATTCTTCTTCACTCTTAGATCCACATTAGTTCATCAGAGTTCTCCCGAGCCCACTGCCGTTCATCGGAGCACTCTCCATTAATCGGTAGATGAAACATCTTTAGGCTTCAAAACGCTAGCCAAATCGCGCGGTGCCCTGCTTAATATGTATTTTGTAGACAGCGTAGATCACTCCTTCATTGTAATCCATGTTTCAACCGCATGTTCTTCCATGGCTGTTTTTAGGGTTAGCAAATGTTTTCTTTTTATTTCCGTTCGTAGATCTTGTAACGGTAGCTGTAGTTGGTGAAACTTGTTTGTCCATACTTAGCAGTATTTTCAATATTCATTGTCCATTTGACCCGCCATCCTGCTGCCGGCTCTCCCTGGGCAAATACAATCCGCTTCATACCTGTAGTTGACGGCGGCTCATAACTTTAATAATAATAACCCGCCAAGTAGCATCGCCGTCTTAGGGTTGTAGCTGTTTTTGGTCATGTAGCGTTCTTAACCCGCCATATTTCCATGTCTCTCCACAGTTTTTAACCCGCCGTCATGGCCAAAGCCCCCGCCTCTTGTGACTAGGGAGGCTCCGGGGTTACCTAAGATATGCTTAACAATTTTGTAGTCATGGGGGTTTTGCCAGCTCAAGACGTCATCCATTGGCGGGTTCCTGGTGCCGAGATCACTCCCGAACCCAACGAAGGGGAAGTTATCGTCTTCACAGACCATCTTCTCCGTGGCTTCTCACCGCCCGGATCAAAGTTCTTCCGGGACGCCCTGCACTTCTACAAGATTCATCCTCAAGACATTGGCCACAACTCGGTTACCAATCTATGCCAATTCCAAATATTCTGTGAAGCATATCTACAAGAAGATCCCTCTGTTGACCTCTTCAGAGATTTCTTCTACATCAACCGCCAGACGGAAATTGCAGATGGACCAAGCCTTGAACTTGGTGGCGTTTCAATTCAGAGGCGGAGAGATGTGTCTTTTCCCTCGGCGACTCTGCCTAGCCATCCCAAGGATTGGAATCACACCTGGTTCTATTGGAGAGACACTTCTCCAGTCGGAGAAAATCCACTGCCGGGATATCGTCCCTACCGGCTCTGCACAACACCGAGCTCCCGAACCGGTTGTCCGCCATAGAGCGCGCCCAATACGCTCCAACATTTTCAAAGATCAGGGCTTTATTGGCCAATGGATTAACTGGCGTTGATCTAACCCGCTGCTGGGTTTCTTGGAGAATCTTACCATTGAGCCGGCGCGGTGGCTTAATGTGGGAATATACTGGTGAAGTGATTGACCCTCAGCACTTCAATCAGACGCCTCTAACGGACAAGGACCTCAACTTGATTGTCAAATCACTGCTGGGAGAACCTCAGGAGGTCTGCAATAAGACGGGGTTAAGCCCCTTCTATGCTCTTAACCCGGCTCCCGCAGTAAGGCTTTTTCCTTTAAACTTTACTCTTTTCCTTTAGACTTTGCAGTTCACACACCTCACTTAACCTTTCTGCAAATGCATTTATATATACATGCCGACTCTCCCATCTGGAAGAAGAGAATAACCACCGCCTCCTCTTCAAAGAAGAAAACAAAGGCAACTAAAACCCGGGCTCCGGCTCATATGAAGAAACCGTCAGCTCAGGAACTGCTTGAGCTAGATGACTCGGAGGTAGAACTTGATTCCTTTGGCCTTCTTTTCATGCAAGTTATTGACGCTGACTCCTCTCAGGGTGAAGCGGAGAGGAGCCAAACCAGCGCAGCAGAGGTAACTACCATCTCCTCCGACTCAAAACTTTTGCCAAGAGAGAAAATACGGCGGGTCATCCGGAAAGTAAAGTTTTCACACCCCCTTGCTCACTTGGATCCCAACTATCTTTTGAAGAAACAACAACATGACTCCAGGTGTCAGACCCGGAGCGGCGGCTCTGAAGATCTAGTGGCCGGCTCACCTGACGCTCCAGCTCCTCGAAAACGCCATAACGAGGTAATTCATAACTTTGTTTTCATTTCTTATGCATGCTAGCCTTATGCAATAAACTGCTCATATTGTCCAACTTTTAACTTTTCAGGAAACACCTCCTTCTTCTGGCGACTCAACCGCCTCAAAATTGCCTCCTCTCGTTATCAACCCAGGGTAAAACTTCTTTGCATCCCATACTTCTTACTAACATTTTGCCCTTGTATATGACTTATAATGAAGTCTTTGTGCACAGGGCCCAAGCTAAAAAGAGGAAATTAAGCGGGTCATCCACCAATCCTGACGCCCCCGAGCCAGAGGATCCGAAGCTTGACACTCCTGACACCCGTGTTGAGCTCTCTGAAGCTCAGCAAGGTGCCCATAACGAAACTCCCCAGCCTACTGCGCCGGCGGATGTTGACATTGTGATTCCCGAGGCCAATCCGGAAGCTCATCCTAAGCCGCCCAGTCCTCTGCCAACAGCTGAAGATGTGGCTTCCCATGAAGAAGTTATCATTACTGGAACGGCTTATTCAACTCCAGCCCCTTCCAATGTGCTGACCAAGCATATTAGCAAGGATGAGGCGCCTTCGCCTGAAAAGGAGAAGGTTAAACTTGATCTCCCCAATCTTGAGAAGCTTACTGGTGATGAGCTGCACTCCGGATACTTGAGCCGCCTCTCCGCAAGCCGGGACATGGAAGCCAACTTGGTTGGTATGATGAAGAAGAAATATGAGGTATACTCAACTTATCCGCATCCCTTATATCCTTACGTAGCCCCCAAGAGCCGGCTTATTTTCTTGAAGATAAGCCGGGTCTTCAGCAATATGTATATTCCAATAGACCAGCGTGTAGCCCCCAAGGGCCGGGTCATTATGTAAATAATGAGCCGACACTTACTATATGATAAAGAAAATGCCTACTCTAGCCCCCAAGGGTCGGGTCATTATGAAAATAATGAGCCGGCACTTTATGATAGAGAAAATGCCAAGTGTAGCCCCCAAGGGCCGGGTCATTATGGAAGTAATGAGTCGGCACTTATTTTGCTTATATGAAAGAATTCCAGTCATAGCCCCCAAGGGCCATCTTATCTCTTGAGATAGCTGGGTCTTTTGCATTTGTAAAGAGAAACTAGTCGTCTGTTCTGCAAATTGTAGAGCCTGTAGCCCCCAAGGGCTGGCTTATCTTCTTGAAGATGATCCGGGTCTACTTATTTATAGGCTTGCTAGAACTGAGATACATTAGCCCCCAAGTGTCAAGGATATTGCTTGCAATGTGCTTGAAACTTGTAGAAAATTTCTTCACTGCCCCCAATTGCATCGTGCTACCGGCTTAGGATTGGCAAACCTTCACTTAACAACTGTGATTGCACAGGCGACTTTAAATGAGGCCGAGTCAAGCTTGACTGACCTGAGGAAAACTTTGGCACTTTAACAAGATGCCCGAGCTGAAGCTGATGCAAAATGGCGGCTCTGTTGGGGAACGTTGCATGGGAAACAAAAAATTTCCTACGCACACGCAACATCTATCCATGGTGATGAGCATCTACGAGAGGGAGAGTGGATCTACATACCCTTGTAGATCTCTAAGCGGGAAGCGTTAAGAAACGCGGTTGATGTAGTCGAACGTCTTCGCGATCCAAATCGCCGAGCGTCCCGCGATCCAATCACGATCTAGTACCGAACAGACGGCACCTCCGCGTTCAGCACACGTACAGCTCGATGACGATCTCCGCCTTCTTGATCCAGCAAGAGGGAGCGGAGAGGTAGATGAGTTCTCTGGCAGCGCGACGGCGCGGTGGCGGTGGTGGTGGAACTATTCCAGCAGGGCTTCGCCTAAGCGCTGCTGAAACTAGAGGATTTGATCTATCGGGGAGAGAGGGCTGCACCGTGGCTAGGTTTCCTTGTGTTGCTGCCCTCTCTCCCCTCTAGTATATAAAGGAGGGAGGGGAGGGGCTGTCCGACCTAGGAACCCTCCTAGGAGTCGGCCGAAGGAGGTGGAGGTGGACGAGTCCACCTCCAATCCTACTCCTAGTAGGACTCCTTCCCTTCCCCACTTGGACTTTCCCTTTCCCACAAGTCCAGCCGCATAGGACTTCTTGGGCCGGCTGCCCAGCCCACCAGGGGCTAGTGCGCCACCCTCAGGCCCATGTGACCCACTTGGGGTGTGGTGGGCCCACTTGGTGGACCCCCGGAACCCATTCGTCACTCCCAGTACACTGCCGGAAATGCCCAAAACTTTTCCGGAGTTCAAACACCACTTTCCTATATATCAATCTTTACTCCTCGTGATGTCCGGGATCTCATCCGGGACTCCGAACAACCTTCGGTCGCCAACATACATAACTCAACTATACCGAAACGTCACCGAACCTTAAGTGTGTAGACCCTGCGGGTTCGAGAACTATGTAGACATGACCGAGACACCTCTACGGTCAATAACCAATAGCGGGACCTGGATGCCCATATTGGTTCCTACATATTCTACGAAGATCTTTATCGGTTGAACCTCTATGTCAAGGATTCAGTTAATCCCGTACGCTGTTCCCTTTGTTCTTCGGTATGTTACTTTCCCGAGATTCGATCGTCGGTATCTCTATACCTAGTTCAATCTCGTTACCGACAAGTCTCTTTACTCGTTCCATAATACAAGATCCCATGGCTAACACTTTAGTCACATTGCTTGCAAGGCTTGTTGTGATGTTGTATTACCGAGTGGGCCCTGAGATACCTTTCCGTCACACGGAGTAACAAATCCCAGTCTTGATCCATGCCCTCTCAACAAACACCCTCGGAGATACCTGTAGAGCATCTTTATAGTCACCCAGTTACGTTGTGACGTTTGATACACACAAGGTATTCCTCTGGTGTCAGTGAGTTGCATGATCTCATGGTCATAGGAACATATACTTGACATGCAGAAAACTATAGCAATAAACTGACACGATCATATGCTACGTTCATAGTTTGGGTCTTGTCCATCACATCATTCTCCTAATGATGTGATCCTGTTATCAAATGACATCTCATGTCTATGGCTAGGAAACCTTGACCATCTTTGATCAACAAGCTAGTCTACTAGAGGCATACTAGGGACACAGTGTTGTCTATGTATCGACACATGTATCAGTGTTTCCAATTAATACAATTATAGAATGGATAATAAACGATTATCATGAACAAGGAAATATAATAATAACTACTTTTATTATTGCCTCTAGGGCATATTTCCAACAGGCTCTCCTCAACAGAGCTGGAAAAGATCAAGGCAGATTTTGAAGCCTACAAACAATCTGCTGAAGCTGAACAAGCCTCCTTGACCAAGCATGCAGAAGACGCCGAGGGCCGATTGAAGCCTGTGACTGAAGAATTGACCAGTCTGAAACGGCATGTAGCTCGGATGACCGAAGCTGTCTTTGGTAAGTGTTGTTGACTATCTTTTGAATATTCTGTTCAAACAGTCTTATAAGACTCGCCCGGCGACTTACGCACTTGAACTACTTGCAGGCCTTCGGACTCGTAATCTTCCAGACGACAGCTTACTAAAGTTGAAAGCATTATACTCATTCACGGAGCAGCTGTACGCTGGAAGTCTTTTCACCATCAGGGCTGTTATGGGTGAGAAGGGCACGCCAGAACTTATCAAAGATGTGCTGAAATGCCTCTCCACCATCCCCAAGCAGTTTGAAGAATTGAAGAAATCAGCCGCTCGTAAAGGCGCAATAGTAGCTTTGAGCCGGGCTTTAGCTTGTGCACCAGAGCTTAACCCAGAAGAGATGGTTGGAGGGTTCCCACAGCTGAAGGACGACGGCTCAGAATTCACGCAAGATGACTATGCTCGTTGCTTCAAGGCGTCTCGAGTACTGGCCAGCCAACTAGCCGCAGAGGCTGATCTAAAGGTTTATCAGGCGGCTTATGATGACAACAACGCACGGGTTCGAGCCCCTACTTTTGAGCCGGTGGATCTGACACCTCAGCGTCGTAAGCACATCTTTGCCCCTGATGTTGACCAGTCTCCAATCTTGCATGATGAAGCTGAATTCCAGGCCTTGATCAACTACAACTGGGATGCGGACAATCTTGATATCCAGGAGACAGAAGACCCGGCGCAGGATGACCCATCAGCAACTTAGGCGAAGGAGTTGGCCCAGGATGAAGCTTAACCCAGATGAACTAACGGCCGGGTTGTGATCGTTTGAAAAACTTCAGTCCAAAATTTTGGGCTATGCGCAGCCTTGTAATAGACTTAGTTGAAAACTGCTTGCCTGTGCCGTGCCTTAGTGCACATTTTGAACTTTATCAATTTATATCCTGTGCTGGCGGCTTATGGCCATGCTCCTGGGCGAGTTAACAACTCCGTGCCCCATGATCTTGAAAATATGGGAATAAGACCCGCTGGCAGTAGCCATCCAAAGATGAATAATCTGCTCATGAAAAAGGTCCTGCAAAACAACAATCAGAAAATATATACGCGTATATTTTCAGTTGCTATAGGGCGGCTTTAAAGGCATAGCCCAAAAGAGATCAACCCTTTATATATATTTTTGAGAAGACTCAAGATTTTTGCTTCAAAGAAGCTAGGCATTAACGCCTATAATCCCGTAGGCCGGCTCTCACGTGACATAAATCCGTCATTTTAACCTTAACAAGTTCAGGGTCTTAAAAAAGATTGACTGTTAAGAGTATGAACATGCCACATAGCGGAGAGTCTACAGCTAACAGGTGAGTTTGTCCTAGCTCTCTGTAAGCCGGCTCTCACGTGACATAAGCCGCCGTTTTAACATTGACTAGTTTAGGGTCTTGAAAAAGATTGACTGTCAAACGTTCGGCGGGTCACTTGGCGGAGTAGCAAGTTGCAAACAGGCAGGTTTAACTCAAATATGGCTTTTAAGCCGGTCAAGAGGGTATGAAAGCTAAACCCAGTGGGTTGGAAGCCCCCATGTGACCTTATGAACAATCAACTCTTTGCACAAAACTTGTTGCATGAAAATGGCAGAGGCCCCGAATTATGGGGATGCCAGCTTTAATATATTATCAAAGGGGTATATACAATGACAGAAGTATGTACATTGATGAGAGCCGATGGCACAAGTGTAGTAAGGCCGAAGATGAGCAATATTCCACGGCCTGCTGGTCTCTTCTCCGGAAGTGCGTGAGTTGCCGCTCTCCCGTATATCAATGAGGTAATACGACCCATTGTTGAGATTCTTGCTGACCACAAAAGGTCCCTCCCAGGGGGGTGACAACTTGTGCATATCTGTCTGATCTTGAATCAAACGTAACACTAAGTCGCCTTCTTGGAATGTCCGGGTCTTCACTCTGCGGCTATGATAGCGACGCAGATCTTGTTAATAAATTGCTGATCGTGCAGCTGCAAGATCTCGCTCTTCATCCAAAGCGTCCAGTGCGTCCTGACGTGCCGTCTCATTGTCAGCTTCAACGTAAGCCGCCACCCTGGGCGAGTCATGACGGATATCACTAGGGAGAACGGCTTCTGTGCCATAAACCATGAAGAAAGGCGTGTAGCATGTTGATCTGTTGGGGGTGGTTCTGATACTCCAAAGAACTGAAGGTAATTCCTCCACCCAACAACCCGGCGTTCGTTCCAAAGGAACCATATGTCACGCCCAAGATGCGATCCTATCCTTATTTTGGCTCGAGGGCCTCGACAGGGATAGAAGCGCATCTCATCGTTTCGCAAGAATGGATATCATTACAAGTACAAGTAAAGAAGAGATGAGTATATGGAATTGGCTTACACTCGCCACAAGCTACATCAATATCACATCAATGCAACAACATATCCAAACGTCATACAGAAGAGCAGGGTCCGACTACGGACGAAAACAAACGATAAAATGACATCCATCCTTGCTATCCCAGGCTGCCGGCCTAGAACCCATCCTATGATCGATGAAGAAGAAGAAGAAGAACTCCAAATCAAACAAGCATCGCGCTCACGTCAAACCATCGCATTACCTATACCTGCAACTGTTGTTGTAGTAAACTGTGAGCCACAGGGACTCAGCAATCTCATTTCCAAGGGTATCAAGACTATTAAAGCTTAATGGGTGAGGTATGGTTAAGTGGTGAGGCTGCAGCAAGCACTAAGCATTTATTTCAGTGGCTAACTTACAAGTACAAGAATAAAGGGGGATGATTGTCGCATAAACGGACGTGATATAGTAATGATCTCTAAGAGAACATGAACACCTACTTACGTCATACATAACCCCACCGTGTTCTCTCTCGGATAAGGACTCATGACAAGAGACATTCACGGTTACGCACATGGTTGGTGTATTTTATTTGAGTTTACTTCAAGTTTGCTATGACCGGGTGTTAAACAATGTTTCCAAGTTGCCACGTAACCGCGGGCACGGCTTTCCGAAAGATTTAACCCTGCAGGGGTGCTCCAACTCATCCATCACAAACTAACCACACGCCGCATTGGAATTCCTCAACCGTGGAATCACCCGTAGTATTTGCGGAATCCCGATGGAAAATCTCAACTTCGGGATAGCCCGAAGTGTCGTCGAAATCCCGCGCACAAGACGTTCGAGAAAGGTAAAACAAGTCCAGCAAGACCGCCCGGCAGGCCAGATCCCAATAGGAGCCACGCGTATCTCTTTATCAGGGCACTACCAGATGGGCAAGACGTCGGGTTGGCTGAAACCCCGGGTGACCAGGGGGCACGGGACATCGCCCGGTTTGGACCAACACTCATGAGGAGCACTGGCCCAGGGGGGTTGATTAATTATCCACGGGGTGATCATGCCCTATGAAAATTTTAGTTATTATTAAGCAAATAGTACCAATGTTGGGCCTTGCCAGACAAGTTTTATCCTAAAACGAAAATCAAGGGGGTCCCCATAACAACCCCGAGCATGTTAGGAGCACAAAATATGGAACATAACACCGGTACACAAGTAACTAGGGCGGCAAAAGTGGAACAAAACACCGAGCAAAAGGCCAAGCCTTCCACCTTTTACCAAGTATATATGTGCATTAAATTAAATAGCAATAATATTGTGATATATAAAAAAATCCATGTTGCACATGGAAGAACTTGCACCTGCAACTAGCAACGCTATAAGAAGGGCTGAGCAAGCGGTAACATAGCCAATCAATGGTTTGCTGGGATGCGGAAGGGTTAGAGTCTTTTCATGGCAATTTGGGAGGCTTGACAAACAGGTGGTAGGTAGAGAGACAGCGATAGAAACGAGACATCTAGCATGGCAATGATAGTAATGGTATCTAGGGAAATGATCATCTTGCCTGAGATCCCGCTTGGAAGAAGAACAAATCCATGAAGAAGACGAGCCAACGTAGTCGAACGAATCCTCACACTCCGAACGCTTTTGGAACTCTATCGAGAAGAAACAATCTGGAAACAACAATCAACACATGATAAACACCACAACAAATGCATGACATGATGCACAACAAGGATGAGGCATGTTATGCATGACATGGGAAAACACAACAATCAAGTCCTACACGTTAAGTGAAGTTCAATATGCAACGAGTTGCATATTGACGAAACTCCACATTCGAATTATTTAGTTCACTCTCGTTAGGTACACAACAATATTAAATGTTATTACACATGGCAAGAGGTGAAGCATAATGAAACTACACTATCTAGGCATCTTAAATAAGGTCAGAAACAACATATAGCATTTCCGAAACGACCCCATATGTTAATTTCGAAATTGGTCCAGATCTGAACTAATCATGTTTTATATTTATTGACCAGGGAAATAAAATGCACAATGCGATTCTACTCGTCATTCTAGTCGATTTACATATATGGAACATCTCAAACGGAGCTACGGTCTAAAAGATATGACCTTCACAAGATGAACATGACATGAATGCAAAATGCATGAAAATGACAACCACAAACATTTCAAATCATGAATGCAGCAATATATTATGATACTACATGAAAATCTAAGCAAGTTTCATATATGGCATGACCAAAACGGAGCTACGGGTCAACCACAACAACCAACACAAGTAATAGACATAATCTGCCCGAAACAGCAAGATGGCATTTTGCACACATGAAAACAACAAGCTACAAGATTCTAAAATGCACAAACTAAGCATGGGGCAGTAGCATATAACACACACTTCATTTCATCTTCACATTTCATACTCAAAAGAATCATGGAACACATGGTAGGAAGCTCACAACATGGCAACAAAATATAACAGATTAGGACTTAGTGAAAATAACAGGTTTTAGCATAGCAGATTTTCACGAAGGCATATTGGCAGCAATAAAACTATATGCTACAAGGCATATCATGGCATGAAAATTTACAGCATGGTAGTGGGCATGATGCACTACAATTCATTCCATGGTGGCAAGGTCTAATTGTGCATAGAATCATGGCTAGCATCATCACAACATGGCATTATGAAGAAAACAGATTCTCAGACTGAAAATTAGAGTAGACATGAGCAGCAATTTTTAACAGATTGGCAAGTTGGACAGCAGAATTAATTATGATGCAAAACCTATTCATGCAAACTATTGGCAGAACATGATAGAGCATAGCATGCTTTACAAATGACTCCTTGGTGGCAACCACAAAAGACTCCTAGATCAAGAGCAAATCACATGGCAACATGGCAACAAAATAACAGTTTCAGACTTAGTGAAAATTTAACTATCTCCCAAAACTGCAGTTTGATTAGGCATGTAGACATGGCAATAACAGTAGCTTAACAATCCTCTATGAGCATAGCAAGGACACTAACAGCAAGAAGACATGACATACTACAAAACATACCACTGGCATAATTACATAGGATGCATGGTTTGCTTAATATGATGCTCGCAAAACGGAACTCATCGTTAACAGATTTCAGTTTTAATGTGATAGCCACTTTAGAGCAACAAATAAATATGCTAATGATGTTCTACCTAGCAACCAGAGGCATGGCATCAAAGTAAACATATAATAGGGCACATCTCATGAAGAAACCACATGCAAAAGACCTACGGGTGAGATGCAACCATCCGCGCAAAATCGAATAAAATAACATATTGCAAGATACGATGAGATGCACTTTTACAACACACATTACAGCACCTAAATGAATTCCTATGAGCATACAAATGACACCATCACATAGAGCACGAAGAGTAGATGCAATTACATATATTAAACATTTCAAATGGATGCACGGTTATCGAGATACAAGTCAAACAAGATGCCAACATGATGATTTTGCACCCAGTTTAATGACTTGGCAAAAATTCACCTCGCGGAATAACTGGATGGGTTCGTCCGGGACGAGCAGATTCGAGCGCGCGGGGGCGTTTGGCTCGCGGGACGCCGGGGTCCTGGGACGAGGCCATCCCGGCGGCGGCTTGAGGGCAGCCGTGGTCATTACCGGCGGCTGGGATGGTGGCAGCGGCCGGCGGTCGCCGGAGGAGGCGAGGGACGGGGGGAGGCGATGCGGGGCAGACGGATGCCACCGGATCCGGCCGGCGGCGAGGCCGGGGCCGGCGGTGGCGACCATGGCGGCGACAGGGGCTGGCCGTCCCGATCCGGATCTGGATCGCGGCGGGGGCGGTCGCCGGTCGTCGCGGCGGTGTTGGGCTCTGGTCGTCGCGGGGAGGCGGGCTCCGGTGCGGTGGCCGAGGTGAGGTGCAGCAACGGAGCTCGGGTCATCGGCGGTGGAGGCCGCCGGCGGGAGCAGCAGGGCGGTGCGCCTTCCTGGTCGGGTGCGCGGGAGCTGAGGGGGCGGCGGCAGCGCGCGGGCTTCCCGGGCCCCGATGGGCTCGGCGGGCCTGACCCGGGCTCGGGCGGGCCGTGGCGGTTGGCCGGCTGGGGAGGGCGATGTGGCGCCCCTGGGTTGGTCGGAGGGGCGGCTGTGGCGGCGGTTGGCTGCTGAGGCGCTACTTGGCGGCGGAGAGAGGCTGCAGGTGCCAGATCCGAGGAGGGTGGCGGCGGCTGGCTGGCTAGGAGGATAGGGTTGGCACGGATTTTGAGGTGGGGGCTAGGGGACGCCAAAAATGGACGTGGGGGTGTCCATTTATAGCAGTTTGCTAGGGTTTGTGGGTTTGGGGGTGTTTCTCAACCCTCCGATCGCGATCGGACGGTCCGGTCGAAGGGGTAGGTGTTAGGTGGGGTAGTGGGCTGTGGAGAGGGTTGTTGCTGAGATGAGAGGGAGAATTGCGGCCCGGCAACAAAGTTTTTAAAACCGAAAACGTCTGACGAATAAACCGATGACCGCACTGCTACTGTTGACCCTTGGGGTATCAAACGACCTCTGATTGCGACGAAATTTGGCAGGCGGTCTACCTACAATATAACAAGATGTCATGCCAACTTTCAACCCAATCCGAAAATATTTTTCATGCACTTTAAAAACAATATTTTTTTTATGCCGCGGGAGCGTGCGTGTGTGGTTGGTCTCGAAACGGTCGACGACACGAACGGAGAGAACCGGCAACTACGAACGGATGCAAGTTTTTTCAAAAACGAGTGACGATGCTATGCAGATGATGCGAATGATGCGATGATGAATGAGATAATAAAAGAATCACGCGATGACAACGGAATAAAAGGGGAATCTTCTGGAGCGTTGGTCTCGGGCTGTTACACCATAAGCCGGGGTTTTATCCCTCTCAAAATTTCTTGGTTAGCACGTTCTGCTTGACCATTAGACTGTGGATGAGCCACGGAAGAGACATCGAGTCGGATGTGTTCACTTTCGCAAAACTCTTTCATAGCCCCCTTGGACAGATTTGTACCATTGTCAGTAATGATACTGTGAGGGTAACCAAAACAAAAAATCCGCTTTTTGACAAATTGAACTGCCGTTGCTGCATCGCACTTGTTGACCGGCTCTGCCTCAATCCACTTGGTAAATTTATCAACCGCCACCAAGAGGTGGGTCTTCTTATGTTTAGACCTTTTGAACGGTCCAACCATATCAAGCCCCCAGACCGCAAACGGCCAGGTGATTGGAATCATCCGCAACTCTTGAGCCGGCACATGGGCACGTCGTCCAAATTTCTGACACCCATCACATTTACTAACCAAGTCCTCTGCGTCTGCATGAGCTGTTAGCCAGTAAAAACCGTGTCGGAAAGCTTTGGCCACCAAGGATTTTGACCCGGCGTGAAGACCACAATCGCCGACATGTATCTCTTGCCAGATTTCACGGCCCTCCTTAGGAGAAACACAACGTGGAAAAACACCAGTCACGCTGCACCTGTGCAACTCGCCATTGACAATAGTCATGGACTTAGACCGCCTCATGATTTGGCACGCCAAGGTCTCGTCCTCGGGTAACTCGCCGCGAGTCAGATATGCTAAGTAAGGCAGCATCCAATCTGGAATAGCGCGGAGAGCCGCCACCAAGTGTCCTTCCGGATCAGGTACAGCAAGATCCTCCTCAGAAGGTAATTTGACCGACGGGTGATGCAGTACATCCAGAAACACATTAGGTGGCACCGGCTTACGCTGAGACCCCAGCCGTGATAACTCATTAGCCGCTTCATTCTTCCGACGATCAATGTGATCCACCTGATAACCCTTAAAGTGACCAGCAATGACATCAACCGCCTGGCAATAAGCCGCCATACGAGGGTCTTTAGAATCCCACGTGCCCGAGACTTGCTGGGCCACAAGATCTAAATCGCCTAAACATCTGACCCGGCTCAAATTCATCTCCTTGGCTACATGGAGCCCATGAAGCAAGGCTTCATACTCAGCTGCATTATTAGTACAAGGAAACATTAGCCTTAGGACATAACAAAATTTGTCACCTCTAGGGGAAGTCAAAACAACTCCAGCCCCTGAGCCTTCCAACTGTCTGGATCCATCAAAGTGAATTGTCCAATATGTATTGTCCGGCTTCTCCTCAGGTGCTTGACACATCGTCCAGTCATTGATAAAATCCACCAGGGCTTGAGACTTGATAGCTGTTCGAGGCACATACTTCAAATTAAGAGGCCCAAGCTCAATTGCCCACTTAGCAATCCTGCCAGTGGCTTCTCTATTTTGAATGATATCTCCCAAAGGAGTAGAGCTAACCACCGTGATTGGATGTCCAAGGAAATAATGCTTCAGCTTGCGATTCGCCATGAACACTCCAAACACCAGCTTTTGCCAATGTGGGTATCTTTGCTTGGACTCCGTCAAGACCTCACTGACATAATAAACCGGCCTCTGGACTGGGTACTCTTTGCCTGCCTCTTTACGCTCCACAACAACTGCAGCGCAGACGGCCTTGTTATTAGCCGCCACGTACAGGAGCAAAGGCTCCTTTTCCACGGGAGCGGCAAAGACAGGCGGTTCAACTAACTGCTTTTTGAGCACCTCAAACGTATCATTGGCATCATCACTCCATACAAACTCATCTTTCTTCTTCATCATCTGATACAACGGGATAGCCTTCTTGCCCAGGCGGCTTATGAACCGACTTAAAGCGGCAATACGACCCGCCAAGCGCTGGACGTCATTAATGCACGCCGGCTTAGATAATGAGATGATGGCCTTTATTTTATCTGGGTTAGCTTCAATGCCCCGCTCTGAGACCAAAAATCCCAGGAGCTTGCCTGCAGGTACACCGAAGACACACTTAGCCGGATTAAACATCATCTTGTAAACCCGTAGGTTATCAAAAGTTTCCTTCAAATCATCAAGCAGAGTCTCCTTCTTTCTTGACTTGACCACAATATCATCTACATAAGCATGAACATTGCGTCCAATTTAACTATGAAGATAGTTCTGCACACAGCGTTGATAAGTCGCCTACGCACTTTTGAGTCCAAAAGGCATGGACACGTAGCAGAAAGCTCCAAAAGGTGTGATGAAAGATGTCTTCTCTTGGTCTTTAACTGCCATCTAGATCTGATGATAACCCTAATAAGCATCCAGGAAACATAAACTCTCGCAACCCACCGTTACATCAATGATTTGGTCGATACGGGGGAGAGCAAATGGATCAACCGAACATGCCTTGTTGAGATCTGTGTAATCTACACACATGCGCCACATGCCGTTCTTCTTAAGCATGAGCACGGGGTTAGCCAACCACTCCGGGTGAAAAACCTCCACGATGAATCCAGCTACCAACAGTCGGGCAACCTCTTCTCCAATAGCTTTGCGCCGCTCTTCATTGAAACAACGGAGGAATTGCTTGACTAGCTTAAACTTAGGGTCCACATTAAGGTGGTGCTCAGCGAAATCTCTCGGTACGCCTGGCATGTCAGAAGGCTTCCATGCAAAGATGTCCCGATTCTCATGGATGAATTCGATGAGCGCGCTTTCCTATTTGGGGTCCATATTGGCCCCAATAGTGAACTGCTGCGATAAGTTGCCAGGAACAAAATCTACCAACTTGGTATCCTCTGCCACAAACTTCAAGGGTGGGTCAGATTCTGTGCTGGGTTTCTTCAACGGGGTCATATCCGCCGGGTCAACATTGTCTTTACAAAATTTGAGCTCCGCCTCGGCACAACTTGACTCTGCATACGCAGCATCGCCTTCCTCGAACTCAAGAGCAATCTTCCGATCACCATGCACCGTAATCGTCCCCTTTAGACCTGGCATCTTGAGCTGCAAGTAGACATAACAGGGCCGAGCCATGAATTTGGCATAAGCCGGCCGTCCAAACAGAGCATGATATGGACTCTTGATTTTGACCACTTCAAACCACAAGGTCTCTACCCTGTAATTGTACTCATCACCGAACGCCACTTCCAGAGCAATTTTCCCCACTGGGTAAGCTGACTTGCCAGGTACGACGCCGTGAAACACTGTGGATGATGGCTTGAGATCCTTGTCAGTCAGATTCATCCTGCGAAAGGTGTCATAGTACAGGATGTTGATGTTGCTGCCACCGTCCATCAACATCTTGGTGAACATGTAACCTCCTACCTGAGGGGCTACCACAAGGGCCAAGTGCCCCGGGTTATCAACTCGTGGCGAGTGATCCTCCCTGCTCCATGATATGGTGTGCTCAGACCACTTTAGGTACTGCGAAAGAGCCGGCATGGCTACGTTAACCGCCCTCTTGCGCACCTTCTGATCACGCTTATCAAGACTTGTTGTGAAGACATGATACTGGCCTCCATTAAGCTGTTTCGGGTTACTCTGATACCCCGATTGGTTGTTTTGCTGCTGACCACCATTGCCAGGCTGCTGATTATGACCTCCATGGTTACCTTGACCCTGATAACCAGAGCTGGAGCCGCCTATACCAAAACCTGACCCATGAGAGCCGGACCCTGACACGCCGGGTGGTCCATTGCCGTTACCGTGATGCTGGTTAAGGCTGTAATTCCGGAACTCCCGCATGATATAACAATCCTTCCAAGCATGAGTGGATGGCTTGTTGGGAATACTGTGCTTCGGGTAGGGGTCGTTAAGCATTGCTTCCATGTTAAAAGGCTTGCCTTTGCCGAAAGGTGGTTTACCGTTGCCCTTGCCGCGGTTGTTCCTGGTGTTGGTACTGGCCACCAAGTCTGACCCGCCGTCTGGATGCTTCCGTTTACCTCCATTACCTGGGTTGTTATTTCCTGCCCCGTTCTGCTGCTGACACTTGTCGTTGCCATTCTTCTTACCCTTTGCAGACTTCTCATCATCAGAACCAGGATCTTTCGTGCTATCAGAATCTGCATATTTGGTGAGAGCCGCCATGAGCTCACCCATGTCCTGGCAAGAACGCTTGAGCCATCCGAGCTTCTGTTTAAGGGGCAAAAAATGACAATTCTTCTCCAAAATCAGCACCACCTGAGCCTTCGTGATATTATCAGACGACTGGATAATGGTTGAGACCCGCCGGACCCAATGATGGGCCAACTCATCCTCCCGCTGCACACAATGATCCAAGTCAACGATCGTCATAGGCTGCTTGCACGTCCCTTGAAAATTCTTGATGAATCGTGCTTTCAACTCGGCCCAGGAATTAATAGTATTGGGGGCAGACCCTTTAACCAGGTACGGGCCGGTCCTTCCAACATCATGATGAAGTACTTAACACAGACTGCATCACTGACATCCAACATCTCCATGGCCAGCTCATAACTCTCGATCCAGGCTTCTGGGGGTGGATCAGCTGTGTAATTAGGCACTTTGCGCGGACCCTTAAAATCCTTCGGCAGGCACTCCAACAGCCCTGGAAGTGACTCCGGCTCCCACCGAGGCTGAGGGGGTCATCGGGGCGGCTCTTGGTAAGCCGCTGTGGCCGCCGCCTCCCGCTGAGCTCTAGCATTATCCACGATCGCCTGAGCATCAACAACTGGTGGGTCATCACGGGACGGGTTTCGACGTCGCTCGCTACTGGAGACCGCCGGCGACTCCAAACGCCGGCTATAACTGCGTCTTGGAATGGGGGTTGAGTGCACACTTCTCCGGCTGTATGTGTACTTCTCCTGTTGAGCCACTGTTGTCTGCAAATACCCAATGGCATTACGTGCCTCTTTGGCGAACGGCGTCCCCTCAGCGAGGGGGAGTGCATTAAGCCTGGCGGCCGCTGCTATCATGTTCTCCACCGGGTTAGAATAATGACCGGGTGGTGTCAGAAAGCGCTGCGGCGGGATCTGATTCCTGCGGGGCGGGTCTGGCTGCCGATGCAGAATCACTGCCCTATTCCGAGGCACTTCCACCGTTCGGGTCACGGTACGAGGTGCATTCGGTCCGGTCCCCGGCGTGTTAAAAAGATTTCTGGGCTCATACTGCTCAGGCAGGCGGGTCTGATGCCTCATCCGAAAAACTGCTTCTGAGGCTTGTTGATCCAGATTAAGGCGAAAAGCTTCAGCCCTCAAGCGCTCCGACTCAGCATCCATCTGAGCCTGCATCGCATTGATATCCTCCTGGGCCCTGGTCATCTGGTCCTTCAGCCTCGCGATCTCTGCATTACGGCTTGCTTGATTTTTCGTTGTGACCTCGGTTCCCATCAGAGCTGTCAGCTCATTCATCAGATCCAGCAAAACTTGAGCCGGGGGCCTGGCTGACCCGGACCCTGCCGCACCGGCAGCCGTTGTCCCGGTCGCCGTGCTGCCAGAAGCCGGCGCCGATCCAGCCATAAAGACGGCGGCTTGACTCGGCGGCTCATAGGGCTCCGGGATACTGTCGCCCTCGAAATAGCCCCCAAGCCCGCCATTATGAAGCTGGAAATTGACTCCGCCTCTCCGCTCGAAGATCCATCATCCGAATAGACAAGGGTTTCCTCTCGTGACACAGATCCTTCATCCGAATAGACAAGGGGACCCGGTACCCGTACTCGATTGAGTCGGCCTTGGGGCCCCAGCCAGCGTCGTCGATGTAGAGCTTGCCATGACGACTCTTAGTCATCCTAGCAACGGCGTATCCCTCGATCCCTGGGAGAGAGCGCTTCGAGTACTCCAAACCACCGTGCATCAGCCCCACGGTGGGCGCCAACTGCCGTGGTTTTGTCACGGCAGATGTCCTAGTGAAAGGACTCAGGGGTGAAGCCATCGCTATGGCGGTTAACTCGAAGGGGTTGATCAGGACGAAAGACACGGGTTTACCCAGGTTCGGCCCCTCCCGAAAGAGGTAAAAGCCTACGTCCTGCTTTGTGTTTGTATTGATTGGGTATCAATTACAAGGGAGCGTATACGCTTGACCTAGCTCTCGATCAATGGTTTCGTACCTTAAGCCGCCCAGGGAATCCGCCTTTATATACACAGGTCGAGGCCCTGGGCTAACAAGAGTCCGGGCCGGGTTACATCTAGTAACCGACCTTATCTCTAAATGTGGGATCACTAGAACTGTGTGTCTAGAGGGGGGGTGAATAGACTACTTGCAAATATTAAACCTAACCTTTTCCCAAGTTAATTAGTGGGCAGATTTTAGCAATTATAGCAAGTCTAGCACACCCTACACATGCAAGTCAACAAGTATGGCAGCGGAAAGTAAAGACATTGCACAGGGAAGTAAAGACATGAGATAGGGAGATCAAACGCATGAGGGACAAGAAGATTTTTCCCGTGGTTCCGATAGGTGGTGCTATCGTACGTCCACGTTTATGGAGTCTTCAACCCACGGAGCGTAACGGTCGCGAGAGTTCACGGAGGGCTCCACCCATAAGGGTCCACGAAGTAGCAACCTTGACTATTCCATAACGGCTTCCGTCCACGAAAGACTCACTATGGGTAGATCTTCACGAAGTAGGCGATCTCCTTGCCCGTACAAACTTCTTGATTCAACTCCACAACACGAAGTAGGAGGCTCCCAAGTGACACCTAACCAATCTAGGAGGCACCACCCTCCAAAAGGTAATAGGCTCGGTAATGTTGATGAACTCCTTGCTCTTGTGCTTCAAGATGATACACTCCTCAACACACAATCACTCTCTCACGGATTTGGCTATGGTGGAAGAGATTGATTTGGTGGAAAGCAACTTGGGGAGGCTAGAGATCAAGATTCATATGGATAGAGTGGAATAGCTTGATCTCAACACATGAGTAGGTGGCTCTCTCTCAGAAAGTTGGATGGGGCAAGTATGGAATAGTTCTGAGTGCTTCTCTTTCGAGTGGGTGGTGGTGAAGGGGTATATATAGGCATCCCCAAAAATCCAACCGCTACACCTAAAGTGACCAACTTGGTGACACCGAAGTATAAAACTCGGTGGTACCGAAGTGACGAAAAGGCAGTAACTTTTGAATCTCGGTGAGACCAATACATAACTCTCGGTGGTACCGATTAGGTGACCAACGGTCAGATTGCACAACTCGGTGACGTCGATTCTCAAATCTCGGTGGTACCAATTCTTGACAATGGCTAACCAGAGAGTTGGTCCAAAAACTCGGTGAGACCGATTCACAAAACTCGGTGGTACCGATTCTTGTGAATAGCTAACCAGGAAGTTGGTCCAAGTCTCGGTGAGACCGACTGGCAAAACTCGGTGGTACCGATACTTGAAAATAGCTAAACAGAAAGTTGGCAACTAAACTCGGTGGCACCGATGCAGAATCGGTTGCACCGAATGGCTAGGGTTTGGCATGGGTCTGTCTGAGTTTGGGAATCAGTGGGACCGAGTGGGAATTGTTGGTTGCACCGATTTTGGATGTTTCGCTTGGACAGACTTTTGTGGAAGAGTTTGTGGGTGTTTTTGGTGACTATCAATTGTGCTCGTGGAGCATCTTATTCACCAATAGTACCTTACCCCCTTTTAATAGTATTGGCTTTCCTAGGGACTCAAAGTGATTTCTCACAAAGTAAAATGTAGAGTCCTCTAGCTTGAAGCTTTGCCAATCCATTTCCTTGCATCTTGGGGTTTCTCCACAATCCTTTTGCCATCCCTATCATTGAACGTTTCCTGAAATATGCTAGGTAAAAGTATTTGTCCAAGAGACAATCTATGTTGTCATGAATTATCAAAACCACCAAGGGAGCATATTGTTCTTTCAATCTCCCCCTTTTTGGTAATTGATGACAACATACAATCAAAGCTTCAAGTAAAGATGTGCATGGATGTAATGAAGACTTTGAGAGACACATGACTTAGAGTTGCTCCCCCTAAATGTGTGCAATCCCTTTAAAGGATAGTTGCTTTGGAATGCATGGACACACATATAGTAGAAGGGATATAATGAGTCATGTGTACCTTGGCTATATGCATCACATATATATGAGTGAGGTGTATCCTTGTTCAAGACTTCACTCTTGCAAACAATATGTGCAAGAAGCAAGAGATCATCTTGATCAAGGATATGATGCATATACTTACCTTGAGTTCTCGAGCATTCTAGTAGTAGAAACACACTTGAGAAAACAATGTTAGGAAACACAAGAGTATTCTACTACTCAAAAAGCAATAGAACTCAATAGTACCAAGATGTGGAGAACATATAGAAGATAGTATTCCTTAAGATTGATATGTCTCCAAGATCATTTAGAACTTTCTCCCCTAGATATGAAATTGTAGGTCATCCTCTCCCTCTGAATCTTAGCATTTAGATATTGGGATTGGATAGGGTGAGAAAATTCTAACATGAGAATAACGAATGAAACAGACATATTTTTCTCCCCCTACTTTGGTGTTCTCCCTTTGTCTATATAAGTATAAGCTTTGATATTCTCCTCTCCCCCTTGATTATATCTCCCCCTTTGCATAAGCATGTATCCCCCCTTTAGCTTTTGAAGCTTTGGTACTTCTCCCCCTTTGGCATTAATTTCCAAAAAGGTCCATACATAGGGTCAGATACAGGGATCATCGATTAAGAAGGGATCCTTGAGAACAAGGGTCATGGAATGTAGGATTCATAGAAATGAAGATTATAGAGAGCATCAAAACTGAGAGAATTATTGAAAATAATTTCTCCCCCTTTGGCTTATTTGAGAGCTTGTAAGACTTCTCCTCCTTTGAGTTAAGGATCCTAGAATAGAGTTTCTCCCACCCCCTTTTTTTTAATGAGGGATCATCGACGAAATGAAAATGTCACTTGTAGAATCACGAAGGAAATAAGAATTTACCTAACATGAACACAGACTGGAGAAGATATCAAATCGGTGGCTCCGAGACAAACAAGTCGGTGGAACTGAGATGTTGTTATGCAGCTCATCTGATAAATCGGTAGAACCGAGTCATTTGTATCGGAGGCTTTGAGGGTAAACAAAAACTTGGCAATGTTTAAGAAACTTGCAAATGAGTTTGGAAAACTTGTAACAAAGTGTCAAAATAATCTTCAAAGGAAATGCAAAAGACTTTACAAAGAGATATCAACTAGAGAAGATTTGAGTGGTTCCAAGAGATCTTGCAAATAGAGAATGAACCAAACAAGATACTTAATCTAGATGATGGGCGGTGACTAGGTCACCTATATTAGAGTATATTGACTTAGGAGCCAAGCAAGAATACTTGATCATAGGTCATACTCATCGTTAAGCTCAAAATGGGGTTACCATTTTTCGATTAAACATTTTAATGTTTTCATATCACTTGAGTTGCTTTAACTCAAGACTTGGAGTAAATCTTTTTCAAGGATATGAGTACATACCTTTGAGTGATGTTGATGACGTGGCTTGTAGGTGAACTTGATAAGGATGCTCGAGATTGATGAAGTTCATCTTGTGTTGAGAGCAATCCTTCTTGTTTTGGTTCACTTTTCACCTACGTAAGTTAGTCATGCAAGGAAGAACATGATATGACACGATACCAATTGTGAAATTCAAATAAGTGTCAAGGATATGTTTTTGTTGTCCTCTTCCTTCCATCATCAAGAGGGGCTGTGGATACTTGGTCATAACAAGATTGCTTATGATTGGAGTTGATGGCAATCTTGTGAAGTGTTGTTCTTCCAAGCACCTACAAAATGTTAGATGCAATACAAGGGAGCATAGAATTCCATGGTATAAGATAATATGTCAAGTGTATCATAGAAGTATCATGTAAGCTCATGCCCTTGCATGCAACCGAGTGAGCTTAGCTCAAGTTTGAAGCATCAATGATGTTCAACTCACTCCTCAAATAACAAAACACTTTCTCATCAAGTGGCTTAGTAAAGATATCGGCCAATTGCTTGTTGGTGCGAACATGCTTAAGATTAATATCTCCTTTGGCAACATAATCACGAATGAAATGATGTTGAACTTGAATGTGCTTAGTTCGAGAATGTTGCACATGATTATGACCAATCTTAATAGCACTTTCATTGTCACAAAGTAATGGAACATTTTTCACATGGATTCCATAATCCTTAAGCGTTTGTGTCATCCATAGTAATTGTGCACAACACGATCCGGCAGCAATATACTCAGCTTCGGCAGTAGATAGAGATACCGAGTTTTGTTTCTTGGAGGACCAAGACACAAGAGATCTACAAAGAAATTCACAAGTACCTGAGGTGGATTTTCTATCAACCTTGTCACCGGCATAGTCCGAATTGGAATAGCCAACAAGGTTAAAAGAAGATCCCTTGGGATACCAAATGCCAAAGTTTGGTGTTTGTATCAAATATCTCACAATACGTTTCACGGCCAAAAGATGACACTCTTTAGGTGCAGCTTGATATCTAGCACACATGCAAACACTAAGCATAATATCGGGACGGGAGGCACATAGATATAGCAATGAACCAATCATAGATCGATAAACCTTTTGATCAACCGGTTTGTCCTCCTTGGTAAGATCAACATGTCCACTAGTAGGCATAGGAGTTTTCATACCTTTACACTCTTGCATGTTGAACTTCTTGATCAAGTCCTTGGTATACTTGGTTTGAGAGATGAAAGTTACTTCCCTCGTTTGCTTGATTTGCAAACCAAGAAAGAATTTCAGCTCACACATCATGGACATCTCATACTTCTCGGACATCAACCTTCCAAATCTTTCACTAAATTGTGGGTTAGTAGATCCAAAGATAATATCATCCACATAGATTTGGCACACAAATAATTCACCATTAACTCTCTTAGTGAATAAGGTTGCGTCAATTTTACCAATTTCAAAACCCTTTTCAATGAGAAACTTCGTTAAGCATTTATACCAAGCACGTGGGGCTTGTTTAAGACCATAAAGAGCTTAACGAAGCTTGTAAACATGATTAGGTTTCTTAGGATTCACAAAACCAGGTGGTTGCTTAACATAGACCTCTTCTTCAATCTCACCATTTAAAAAGGCACTTTTAATGTCCATTTGATAAAGCGTGATATCATGGTGATTAGCATACGCAAGAAGAATGCGAATAGCTTCAAGTCTAGCAACGGGTGCATAGGTCTCACCGTAGTCCATACCTTCGACTTGCGTATATCCTTGGGCTACGAGACGCGCCTTGTTGCGTATGACTTGACCGTCTTCATCTTGCTTGTTCCGAAACACCCATTTGGTTCCGATGATGTTGTGCTCGTCCTTGGGCTTCTCCACAAGTGTCCACACTTCTTTCCTCTCGAAGTTGTGAAGCTCTTCATGCATGGCGTTCACCCAATCCGGGTCTTCAAGAGCTTGTTCTACCTTCAAGGGTTCAAAGCTAGAGATGAAAGAATAATGCTCACAAAAATTAGCTAAGCGAGTTTTAGAGCGAGTGATTCTCCCGGTTTGTATGTCACCAAAGATTTGGTTTAGAGGATGGTTCTTGGTCACTCTTGCTCGAACTCGGGGTAGCTTAGGCTTGTTGGATGGTGGAGCTTCTTCATCTTCGTTGTTGTCGAAGGTGTCGTTTCCTTGTGGTGGTGGTGAAGGAGGTTGTGGTGGATCTTCATGATGTACTTCCTCCTCTTCATCTTGTCGTGTACCTCTTGTGGATGCCTCCATGTCGTGTTGAGGATCACCTTGACGTGAAGTAGGGGCTTCCACTTGAGTTGACGAAGTACTTTCCTTCACCTCCATGGGACGAATCTTGCCGATGGACAAGTCTTGGATAGCTTCCGAAGGATCCTTATCTCCTACATCATTTGGCAATTGTTCGACTTGCGAACCATTAGATTCATCAAACTTCACATCTACCGTCTCTTCAACTTTTCGAGTGAAGTTGTTGTAGACACGGTAGGTGTGAGAGTTCGATCCGTAACCAAGTAGGAATCCTCCATGAGATTTAGGAGCAAATTTAGTACGCCGATGCTTATCAAGAATGTAGCACTTTGAGCCGAATACCTGAAAGTATCGAACTTGGGGTTTGTTACCGGTGAGTAGCTCGTATGCCGTTTTACCGAGAAGCTTGTGCAAGTAGAGTCGGTTTGTGGCATGACATGTTGTTTCCACGGCTTCTGCCCAAAAGTGTCTTGGCGTCTTGTATTCGTCAAGCATCGTTCTTGCCATCTCAATAAGAGTTCGGTTCTTCCTCTCAACAACTCCATTTTGTTGAGGCGTGTACGTAGCCAAGAACTCATGTGAAACACCTTCATCAAGAAAGGTATCTACATGGGTGTTCTTGAATTCCGATCCGTTATCGCTCCGAACCTTCTTGATCTTCACTTCAAACTGATTTTGCGCTTTGCGAACAAAGTTCTTGAAGATATTTTGTACCTGCGACTTATCATCAAGAAAGAATACCCACGTAAATCTAGAAAAATCATCAACTATGACTAGACCATAGGAATTTCCATCGAGACTCTTGTAAGCATTGGGACCAAAAAGATCCATATGAAGTAACTCGAGTGGTCTCCTAGTAGTCATGATATTTTTAATGGGATGACTTCCACCTACTTGCTTTCCGGCTTGACAAGCACTACAAAGTCTATCTTTGTCAAAGATAACATCTTTAACACCAAGTATGTGATCACCTTTGATAAGCTTGTCTAGATTACGCATGCCAACATGTCCTAGTCTTCTATGCCAAAGGAAACCTTTAGAAGATTTTGCAATGAGACAAGTACGAGGTTTGGATCTCTTAGTGAAATCGACAATGTATAGATCACCTCTACAGAAACCGGTAAAGACCATGTTATGATTATCTTGACGAAACACTTGGCAATCTACTTTCGTGAATAGCACATTAAAACCAAAGTCGGCAAGTCTAGATACGGAAAGAAGATTGTAGCCAAGGGATTCAACAAGCATGACGTTTTGAATAGAGCTATCATGGGATATGGCCACCTTACCAAGACCAAGTACCTTACCCTTGGAGTTGTCTCCAAAAGTTACATACCTTCACGGTCCATGGTTTGGTGTGATCTCTTCAAACATCTCTCTATCTCCGGTCATATGATCGGTGCATCCACTATCGAGAATCCACTCTTTTCCTCCGGACATGTAATCCTTGAAGTTTGCCATGAGACTTAGATTCTTCATGATCTGCTCATGCTCGATGTCGAACAACTCATCTTCTTCATAGTAGTTGTGGAGGATACACGTAATAGGTAGGCCCATGATGGGTCGAAATATCATAGAAGCATGGGTCCACACATAAGGTGGGTCCAGACAAATACATACATACTATTCACTCGGACAGGCAATGTCCCATCCACTCGGATGACAGTCGACCACTCGGACGTATGACCCACTCGGATATGCGAAGACCAACAGTCAACAAGGCAGTCAGAGCATCATCGGAGGTTTCGTAGTGGGCTGACATTTTGGCATTAACGCCACCATCTTGTAACATAAGAGGTGAGGGGGTGGCGCACTCTATATAAGCCACCCCCACCACATAGCTCAGGCTAACTCATTCTTCCTCACGGAGCTCTGACTCTCTCTCTCTCTAGTCTCAGGACTTAGCTTGGAGACCCGTTCTCCCCCCTCTCTCTCAAATACACCATGTAACTCCTGTTCATGACAGATAAGCAAAGACTCTCCAGAGCACGAGACGTAGGGCTGTTATCTCCACCGCGAGAGGCCCGAACATGCTAAAATCACCGTGTCACCCATTTGCATCTCGATAGATCATGCTCCATTACACTACCCCTTTCTATTGTCCCACGACAGTTGGCGCCCACCGTGGGGCATGGCATCTATCGAGCCATGATGCAAATGGTTTTCTTTCTTCGATCTTTGTTCGTCGATCAATAATTATCGATAGAGATTTTGATCCAGGATGTTCCGGACATCACTCCATTCATAAGAGAGACATGATACTCTTCGTACAGAGGGATCAGGAAGTTCCATTCCATCCTATCTCTTTCTTTATAATCAATCTTTAATCTAACTATGGATGTTTTTCTCCTGTATGAACACGTGCTCATGCGAGTACCGTGGAGTTTCGATCAATCAAAAAGGGAAGAACATACAAGCAAGGACAACGATGGCATCATCTTCTTAACATCAACCATCGGCCCCTTCACCGAGTCAAACGCCGCTCGTCCGGCTTCACCGGCCTCGGACACAAAACTGGCCGGCGACCGGAGCTCCTCGGCCTGGTCGTCCACTCGGCAATGATCTTCATGGTGGAGGCGCCCCACCCGTAGACGTCGCAGGCGTCCTCCGCTAAGCAGTGATCTCCGACAAGGTCACAGCGACGTGCGCGACGCGGAAATAGGAAGCTGGTCAGGCCTCCGGGCTCAGCGGATCCTCCCTCCGTCGCCAGCTGCTGGGCGTGGCCCTTCCTTTTCCATTAACCATACGAGGTGAGCATACCACCTCCTCCTTAATGGCGTGCATGCAGGTAAATGCGCGCAAGTTCAGGAAACTGAAGGACGTGGTGACTCCAACGATCAGATTAATGGGCTCATTAATTAGCCACTATCTCGGCGCTGGTTACGGCCAAATGAAGGTGCGTTGATTCACCTTTTTTCCGTTAACCATGCAAACCACATGCACCAGCCTGCAACGCACATTCAACTTGCATGGATTTCAAGCCGGCTCAGCCCGTACTCTGGTACACTCGGACAAACACAGGTTGACACTCGAGCTGGTACGCCTCTCATTACCCGGACAGGTATGCCTCCGGCTTACTCGGGTGAATTTGTTCGTTCAATAGATGTTACACTCGGGCATGCCACGTTTTCTTGGACACGTTCAGAAGGCTAACGTGCAGGCACACGATCATTTGTGTGTTTTTACTTGATCGGACGCCTCCTTGAGGACATGTTCGACTTGGCCACCCCGCGCATCGTCACTCTACTGGACGCTCAGTCGTCACTCGGCCGCCCCGCGCGCCGTCGCGCTGCCGGATGGTCTGTCGTCACTTGGCCGCCCCGCGCGCCGTCACTCTGCTGGACGCTCCGTCGTCACTCGGCCGCGCTGCTACTTCTCGAGCATGCGTTGGTTTTCCCTTGAAGAGGAAAGGGTGATGCAGCAAAGTAGATAAGTATTTCCCTCAGTTGTTGAGAACCAAGGTATCAATCCAGTAGGAGATACAAGCAAGTCCCCAATAGGTGTACCTACACAAATAAACAAACACTTGCACCCAACGCAATAAAGGGGTTGTCAATCCCTTCACGGTTACTTGCAAGGATGAGATCTGATAGAGATAGATAGAATAGATTGCTAGATCGGAAAGTAAAACAAAAGTAAAAAATAAGGCAGCGAGGTATTTTTGGTATTTTTGGTTTTAGATCTGAAAATATAATATGGAAAATAGACCCGGGGGCCATAGGTTTCACTAGAGGCTTCTCTCATGAAGGAAAATAATACGGTGGGTGAACAAATTATTGTCGAGCAATTGATAGAAAAGCAAATAATTATGAACATATCCAAGGCAATGATTATGCATATAGGCATCACGTCCATGTCAAGTAGACCGAAACGATTCTGCATCTACTACTATTACTCCACACATCGACCGACTCCTGCCTGCATCTAGAGTATTAAGTTCATGAAGAACAGAGTAACGCATTAGGTAAGATGACATGATGTAGAGGGATAAACTCAAGCAATATGATGAAAACCCCATCTTTTTATCCTTGATGGCAACAATACAATATGGGCCTTGCTACCCCTACTTTGTCACTGGGTGAGGACACCGCAAGATTGAACCCAAAACTAAGCACTTCTCCCATTGCAAGAATTACCAATCTAGTTAGCCAAACTAAACCAATAACTCGAAGAGACTTGCAAATATATGAAATCATGCATATAAGAATTCAGAGAAGATTCAAATAATATTCATAGATAATCTGAACATAAACCCACAATTCATCGGATCTCGACAAACACACCGCAAAAGAGTATTACATCGGATAGATCTCCATGAAGATCATGAAGAACATGGTATTGAAGAGCAAAGAGAGAGAAGAACCCATCTAGCTACTAGCTATGGACCCGAAGGTCTGTGGTGAACTACTCACGCATCATCGGAGGGGCAATGGAGTTGATGTAGATGCCCTCCGTGATCGATTCCCCCTCTCGCAGATTACCGGAAAAGGCTCCAAGATTGGATCTCACGGGAACAGAGGCTTCCGGCGGCGGAAAAGTATTTTCGTGGCTCTTTTTGGTATCCAGGGAATATTTGGGAATTTATAGGCCTAAGAATAGGGTTAGGAGGGCTGCCGTGGGGCCACAAGCCAGGGGGCGCCCCCCCCCCTAGGGCGCGCCCCTGTGGCTTGTCGCCACACGGCGGCTCTCCTGCCTTCATCTCCAAGTCTTCTGGTTTGCTTCTGGTCCAAGAAAAATCCTTCCGAAGGTTTTATTCCGTTTGGACTCCGTTTAATATTCCTTATCTGCAATACTCAAAAACAAGGAAAAAACACAAACTGGCACTAGGCTCTAGATTAATAGGTTAGTCCCAAAAATAATATAAAATAGCATATTAATGCATATAAAACATCCAAAATAGATAATATAATAGCATGGAACAATCAAAAATTATAGATACGTTGGAGACGTATCAAGCATCCCCAAGCTTAATTCCTGCTCGTCCTCGAGTAGGTAAATGATAAAAACAGAATTTTTGATGTGGAGTGCTACCTAACATATTTATCCATGTAATATTCTTTATTGTGGCATGAATATTCACATCCGTAAGATTCAAAAAAAAGTCTAATATTGACATAAAAACAGTAATACTTCGAGCACACCAACAAGGCAATTGTGTCCTTTCAAAATAACATGGCCTTAGAAAGTTATCCCTACAAAATCATATGGTCTGGCTATGCTCCATCTTCCCCACACAAAGTATCTAAATCATGCACAACCCCGATGACAAGTCAAGCAATTGTTTCACACTTTTAATGTTCTCAAACCCTTTCAACTCTCACGCAATACATGAGCGTGAGCCATGGATATAGCACTATAGGTGGAATAGAATATGGTGGAGGTTGCAAGGAAAAAGGAGAAGATAGTCTCACATCAACTAGGCGTATCAACGGGCTATGGAGATGCCCATCGATAGATATCGATGTGAGTGAGTAGGGATTGCCATGCAACGAATGCACTAGAGCTATAAGTGTATGAAAGCTCAAAAAGAAAACTAAGTGGTCGTGCATATGATGAAAAATTCCACTAGTTATATGAAAGTGACAAAATAGGAGACTCTCTATTATGAAGATCATGGTGCTACTTTGAAGCACAAGTGTGGAAAAAGATAGTAGCAATGGTCCCTTCTCTCTTTCTCTCATTTTTTTTCTTTTTTTTGGTGGGCATCTTTGGCCTCTTTTTTTTATTTGGGCTTCGCTGGAGTCTTTTATTTTTTGTAAAGTCCGGAGACTCATCCCAACTTGTGAGGGATTCATAGCTTCCATAATCCTTTTCCTCTCATGGGACAATGCTCTATTAATGAAAAATCATCACACTTTTATTTACTTACAACTCAAGAAAATTACAACTCGATACCTAGAACAAAATATGACTCTATATGCAATATGAAAGTGATGGTGCATGTCATGAAAAACGGAACGGTGGAAGTTGCATGGCAATATATCTCGGAATGGCTATGGAAATACCATAATAGGTAGGTATGGTGGCTGTTTTGAGGAAAATATATGGTGGCTGTTTTGAGGAAGGTGGGTTTGATGCACCGGCGAAAGTTGCGCGGTACTAGAGAGGCTAGCAAAGGTGGAAGGGTGAGAGTGCGTATAATCCATGGACTCAACATTAGTCATAAAGAACTCACATACTTATTGCAAAAGTCTATTAGTTATCAAACAAAACATTAGACGCATGCTCCTAGGGGAGAGGTTGGTAGGAGTTAACCATCGCGCGCTCCCGACCCTCACACAAAGGTTGACAATCATTAAACAAATCATGCTCCGACTTCGTTACATAACGGTTCACCATACGTGCATGCTACGGGAATCACAAACTTTAACACAAGTATCTCTTCCAATTCACAACTACTCACTAGCATGACTCTCATATTACCATCTTCGTATCTCAAAACTATATGCAAGGAATCAAACTTCTCATAGTATTCAATGCACTTAATATGAAAGTTTTTATTATATCCCTCTTGGATGCCCATTATATTAGGACTAAATTCATAACCTAAACCAATTACCATGCTGTTCTAAGAAACTCTCAAAATAATATAAGTGAGGTACGAGAGTTCAATAATTTCTATAAAATAAAACACCACCATGCTCTAAAAAGATATAAGTGAAGCACTTGAGCAACATTGCCTAGCTCAAAAGATATAAGTGAAGCACATAGAGTATTCTAATAAATCACGATTCAGCGTGTCTCTCTCAAAAAGATGTGTGCAGCAAGGATCATTGTGGCAAACTAAAAAGCAAAGACTCATATCATACAAGACGCTCCAAGCAAAACACATATCATGAGGTGAATAAAAATATAGCCTCAAGTAAATTTACCGATGGATTGAAGACGAAAGAGGGGATGCCTTCCGGGGCATCCCCAAGCTTAGGCTTTTTGGTATCCTTGAATATGGCTTGGGGTGCCTTGGGCATCCCCAAGCTTAGGCTCTTGCCACTCCTTATTCCATAGTCCATCAAATCTTTACCCAAAACTTGAAAACTTCACAACACAAAACTCAACAGAAAACTAATGAGATCCGTTAGTATAAGAAAAATAAATCACCACTTTAGGTACTGTTGTGAACTCATTATTTATTTATATTGGTGTAATATCTACTGTATTCTAACTTCTCCATGGTTCATACCCCCGATACAACCCATAGATTCATCAAAATAAGCAAACAACACATAGAAAACAGAATCTGTCAAAAACAGAACAGTCTGTAGCAATCTATAGACTTCGAATACTTCTGTAACTCAAAAATTATGAATAATTAGGAAAATCAGGGAAATTTGTGTATAAATCTTGTGTAAAAATTTCAGATCAAAAGCACGTTCCAGTAAATTTACAAAATTCCTGGACTGAGAGCAAAAGTTTCTGTTTTTCAGCAAAATCAAATTGCAAACACCGTAGACCATCCCAAAGGTCTTACTTGGCTCAAACACTAATTTAAACAAGAAAACACAATTACTACAGAGGTAATAATGTGTGAAAAACTCAAAAACATAAGCAAAAACACAAGCATAAAAATAAAATTGGGTTGCCTCCCAACAAGCGCTATTGTTTAACGCCCCTAGCTAGGCATAATGATTTCAATGATGCTCACATAAAAAGTAGTAATTGAAATATGCAAGAGAGCATCATGAATCTTATGACAAACACATTTAAGTCTAACCCACTTCCTATGCATAGGGATTTTGTGAGCAAACAATTTATGGGAACAAGAATCAAATAGCATAGGAAGGCAAAACAAGCATAACTTCAAAACTTTGAACACATAGAGAGGAAACTTGATATTATTGCAATTCCTACAAGCATATGTTCCTCCCTCATAATAAATTTCAGTAGCATCATGAAGGAATTCAACAATATAACTATCACATAACTCATTCTTTTCCTGATGCACAAGCATAGAATTTTCATAATGAATTTGCTCATCAAAACTTGGGGAACGAAAAATATCATCTTCATGAAGCATAGCATCCCCAAGCTTGTGGCTTTGCATATCATTAGCATCATGGATATTTATAGAATTCATACTAGCGACATTGCAATCATGCTTTTCAATCAAGGATCTATCATGAATCACCTTATAATTTTCTTCTTTCAACACTTCATCAAAATTTTCAGATTCATGATTTTCAAACAAAACTTCATAGAGATAATCAAGTGCACTCAACTCACTAGCAATTGGTTCATCATAATTTGGCCTTTTGAAAAGATTAGCAAGTGGATGAGGATCCATATCAATAGATTTTTAGCAAGCGAAGATGCAAGCAAAATAGAAGGCACATGGCAACACAAGCAAAAAGGCAAACGGAAAAGAGGGCGAATAAAAGGCAAATCTTTTTGGTTTTTTTCTGAAAATCGTTTTAGAAGTGGGGGAGAGGAAAACGAGAGGCAAATGGCAAATAATGTAAATGCAAGGGATGAGTTTTTGATGGGTACTTGGTAGGCTTGATGCAGATCTCCCCGGCAACGGCGCCAGAAATCCTTCTTGCTACTTCTCGAGCATGCGTTGGTTTTCCCTTGAAGAGGAAAGGGTGATGCAGCAAAGTAGATAAGTATTTCCCTCAGTTGTTGAGAACCAAGGTATCAATCCAGTAGGAGATACAAGCAAGTCCCCAATAGGTGTACCTACACAAATAATCAAACACTTGCACCCAACGCAATAAAGGGGTTGTCAATCCCTTCACGGTTACTTGCAAGGATGAGATCTGATAGAGATAGATAGAATAGATTGCTAGATCGGAAAGTAAAACAAAAGTAAAAATAAGGCAGCGAGGTATTTTTGGTATTTTTGGTTTTAGATCTGAAAGTATAATATGGAAAATAGACCCGGGGGCCATAGGTTTCACTAGAGGCTTCTCTCATGAAGGAAAATAATACGGTGGGTGAACAAATTACTGTCGAGCAATTGATAGAAAAGCGAATAATTATGAAGATATCCAAGGCAATGATTATGCATATAGGCATCACGTCCGTGTCAAGTAGACCGAAACGATTCTACATCTACTACTATTACTCCACACATCGACCGACTCCTGCCTGCATCTAGAGTATTAAGTTCATGAAGAACAGAGTAACGCATTAGGTAAAATGACATGATGTAGAGGGATAAACTCAAGCAATATGATGAAAACCCCATCTTCTTATCCTCGATGGCAATAATACAATACAATACGTGCCTCGCTACCCCTACTTTTTCACTGGGTGAGGACACCACAAGATTGAACCCAGAAGTAAGCACTTCTCCCATTGCAAGAATTACCAATCTAGTTGGCCAAACCAAACCAATAACTCGAAGAGACTTGCAAAGATATGAAATCATGCATATAAGAATTCGGAGAAAATTCAAATAATATTCATAGATAATCTGAACATAAACCCACAATTCATCGGATCTCGACAAACACACCGCAAAAGAGTATTACATCGGATAGATCTCCATGAAGATCATGAAGAACATGGTATTGAAGAGCAAAGAGAGAGAAGAAGCCATCTAGCTACTAGCTATGGACCCGAAGGTCTGTGGTGAACTACTCACGCATCATCGGAGGGGCAATGGAGTTGATGTAGATGCCCTCCGTGATCGATTCCCCCTCCGGCAGATTACCGAAAAAGGCTCCAAGATTGGATCTCACGGGAACAGAGGCTTCCGGCGGCGGAAAAGTATTTTCGTGGCTCTTTTTGGTATCCAGGGAATATTTGGGAATTTATAGGCCGAAGAATAGGGTTAGGAGGGCTGCCATGGGGCCACAAGCTAGGGCCCCCCCTAGGGCGCGCCCCTGTATCTTGTCGCCACACGGCGGCTCTCCTGCCTTCATCTCCAAGTCTTCTGGTTTGCTTCTGGTCCAAGAAAAGTCCTTCCGAATGTTTTATTCCATTTGGACTCCGTTTAATATTCCTTATCTGCAATACTCAAAAACAAGGAAAAAACAGAAACTGACACTAGGCTCTAGATTAATAGGTTAGTCCCAAAAATAATATAAAATAGCATATTAATGCATATAAAACATCCAAAACAGATAATATAATAGCATGGAACAATCAAAAATTATAGATACGTTGGAGACGTATCATGCGCCGTCACTCAGCTGGATGCTCGATCGTCACTTGGCTGCCCCGCGCGCCGTCACGCTGCTGGACGCTCCATCGTAACTCGGCCGCCCCGCGCACCGTCACCTTGCTGGACGCTCCATCATCACTAGGCCTCCACGCGCGCCATCACGCTGTCGGACGCTCCGTCGTCACTTAGCCACCCCGCGCGCCGTCACTCTGCTGGACGCTCCGTCGTCACTAAGCCACCCCGTGCGCCGTCACTCAGCTGGATGCTCCATCGTCACTTGGCTGCCCCGCGCGCCGTCACGCTGCTGGACGCTCCATCGTCACTCGGCCGCCCCACGCGCCGTCACCTTGCTGGACGCTCCATCATCACTAGGCCGCCCCGCGCGCCATCACGCTGCCGGACGCTCCGTCGTCACTTAGCCGCCCCGCGCGCCGTCACTCTGCTGGACGCTCCGTCGTCACTCGGCCGCCCCGTTCGTCGTCACTCTGCTGGACGCTCCGTCGTCACTCGGCCGCCCCGCGTGCCGTCACTCTGTCACTCTATGGACGCTCCGTCGTCACTCGGCCGCCTCGCGCGCCGTCACGCTGTTGGACGCTCCGTCGTCAGTCGGCCGCCCCGCGCGCCGTCGCTCTGCTGGACGCTCCATCGTCACTCGGCCGCCCCGCGCGCCGTCGATCTGCTGGACGCTCCGTTGTCACTAGGCCGCCCCGCGCGCCGTCCCTCTGTTGGACGCTCCGTCGTCACTCGGCCACCCCGCGTGCCGTCCCTCTGCTGGACGCTCCTTCATCACCCGGCCGCCCGGCATGTCGCCACTCGGTGAGGCACACCTTCATCACCCGGCCGCCCGGCGCGTCGCCACTCGGTGAGGCACACCTTCATCAGTTGGCCGCTCCGTGCGTCGCCACTCGGTGAGGCACACCTTCATCACTTGGCTGCTCAGCGCATCGCCACTTGGTGAGACACGTCTTCATCACTTGGCCGCTCCGCGCGTCGCCACTCGGTGAGGCACACCTTCATCACTCGGCCGCCCCGCGCGTCGTCATGCCGCTGGACGCTCCGTCGTCACTCGACCGCCCCGCGCTCCGTCGTCACTTGACCCCCCCTTTTTGGTCCAATCAAGGATGTAAATTCTGACTGGATCATGGTGAAACACCTGTCAAAGGTAGTTCACCCCGCTTGGCAAGCCTCGGACCTTGGGGATTGGATGGATGGTCTATACTTTTGGGTAGCCAACTCATCTAGGACCCCTCAAAAGCTTTCCCGAGTGGTAGGAACCATTTAGGCGCAAATCTCTAAGCTTAGTCTTAGGGACGAGTCTCAGCCCAACCTTGCCACAAATGGCTACGGAGAGACAAGAAGACCAAACACTCGAAGACCGCAAGAAACGTGCGTCCGTGACTACGAAGACAAATGGCTGAAGATGAATGAAGAACATGCCTGGACTACTTACTCAAGCAGAAGATCTCGACAAGAAGCCTACGCCAACAAATTTCGACGTCCTTACAGTTGAAGATCCACGAGCACAGGAAGACAAAGTCGACGATTTCCCGTCAACGGGAAGCCACAACCTTGACCCCTTTTTATTCTAACGCGAGACATCTAGATTTCTCTAACCTGCATGGGTAACCAACATGACCAGCACGTAGACACACTGCTTTGCCCCATATTCCGACTTTGGAATACGCATGCAAGCCAAACCCTTGCTCAAACCTCGTTCACCAAACCCTTGACCTTTAGGCAAGCCTAACATATTGCAAGAACCCCGTTCACCCTCAGACGAAGGCAACAATGCACTCAAAGCCGTCTCGTCAAGCACTTCAGGGAATAGCGGAGCAACCACACCAGAGCAGAAGCAACATGAAATGTGAAGACTACCTCACCTCTGTATTTCCACATCTCTTCTACGCATAGCCTAGGAATCTCGGGGACGAGATTCTTGTAAGGGGGTAGGTCTGTCACACCCTGTGTTTTGCCTCATGACTAAGTTAATATGACTCAAAAAAATTAGGACCAAATAAAACTTTTTGTGTGCATGTGAATGCTTGTCTTGTGTGCTATTTGCTTGCTTGTTTGATTGTGCCATAAACCATCATATATCTCCTACACTCCAAACTCATCCCCCTGACCCAAGAACCTTGCCCAATGATCATGCCATGTGTATAGGACATAAACCTATTTTTATAAAATGTTATTTTGGTCAAAAACCATTTTTTTAGGTTTCAAAACCCCCTGAATTAAGGATTGTACTACAAGTCTTCAAATTAGGGTGGATATTTTTCCCCACATACTTTATTTGTATCATATCACATATGATACTTCCCAAAACCACCAAATATTATTTTCATATTTTATTTAAAGGATTTTTCTTAAGGCCAGAAATGGTCTTTCATAGGGAAAAATTACTTTTATACTTCAAAAATATTTGAGAAAATTTAGGAGAACTTAGTGGACATATATTTTCCATATATAGGAATTTCAACACATAGGCATGATCAAAATATTGGACAAAACCCTCCAAAACACTTTCAGCCTATTTCCTGTATTTGTAATATTTCTATAAGAAATATTCTCAAATAAATACAGGGAAATTCCAGAAAGTCGCACATGTTATGTTTGATGATATTGCAAAGTTTCATCTCAATCCCCATTGTTTTGATTCACCAAAATATTCGAAAACCATCTCTGTCCAGAACCAAGTTTGAGCAACTTTGCATTGTCAAGTATTTCCAATTGGTCTCAAACTTTGTGGGCATGCTCTGATCCCCAAATAATGCCACCACACTAAGTGGTGCATCAAGGAGAATATTTTTGCATGACTAAATCTACAGGAACCTGATTCTGTTAATTTCTAGTGATTACAAAGTTTACATTGTCAACTTTCTTCAGATCATCTCAAACCTTGTGATCAACCTTATTTTTACATACTATTTAGTCCTGTTAAATCTCATGGCAAGTAGACTCCATCTACTAGCCCTAACACAGCACAAACACCTTCTGGTAGATTGGTAAAACTATTGTTTTGACCCCTTACCCCATTCTCCTTGCTCTCAAACTTTTACCACAGTCACTCACATACCTCTTCTACCTCCAGTAAGTCTATCTTGCCCTGGATCAATCATTGAGGGGGTAAAATCCCAAGATTCCCATCTTTGGACAGCATTGGCATGCACTTCTCCCTCTCTCCCATTATTCTATGCATGCAACTGCCCCCAAGTTTTACCACAACACCTCTGGCATGCCAATGCATCATTACACGTCCAAATATGGCATGCCTATGTGGAAAATATGAGCAAATCATCTGAAACCAGCTTATGGCAGTAAATGTAGCTTTGTACTACAAGTACCTTGCCCTCTTATCTCCCTGATCTGAAACTTGGTGGAATAATAGTCCTTCCATTCCTATAACCACTGGACAGGGTCTTGTCCCATATACTCTTCAGTAAAAACCCTCGAGATAGCTCCCCATTTTTCTGCTGCAAACTTACCTGCGGTAAAAACCTAACCCAGCCAGCTCCCGACCTTTCCAACTTTCACCAGTGCACTCCATCACGCATGCCTTGCATGCCAGACATCATTCGCCGACCAAAATGATGCCCTGGATACAAAGTGGCGTGGTGACCACGTCATTGACCTGCAAAAGTGGTGCTCTGCCACTTGAGCTCGTCATGCAGCTCGCGTCCAGCTTTGGCAAAGCACCCCAGCACGCCTAGGATCCCTCTGAGCCTCCCACTCTCCATCCTGATGCCAGCAAGTGGCAAAAGCGCCTCGGGCACGCGTGCTCACCGCGCCCGAGAGCATCCGAGGCGCTCCCGAGCTCCCTCTCCGTCGCCCCCCTACTTCAGCCCCTCCCCGAGCTCCCCTTTGCGCGGGTATCACATCTCTCTCTCTCCCTTAGAGCCCCTGGACCAGAGCCCTTTGGCTCCCGTCGCCTTCTCCTCCTCCTTTGGCCGACGACGCCCGCCACGGCCACCGCTTGAATTGGAGCTCCTCCGTGCGCCTCCTCTCCTCTAAGCCCCACCAGACGCCCAACCATCGCCGCAGACCCCCCTCCGCACTCCTTCTCCCTCCCCTCCGCGACTGTGGCACCATGCCCATCGTCACCGTCTGTGCCCCTCCGCCATAGCCAAAACCGCGACTGGCCTCGACCTCCCCGGGGATCAAGTACCTCTCAGGCAGGTGCGGCAGGCCGCCCCGAGCCCACCGGTGGTCGGAGCGCCTCCGGAGGTGGCCGGAGCCACCGGGGCGGGCGCCGGCCGGCGCTCAGTCGGGCTCCCCTACCTCTCCCCTGCTCTGGCGGGAGGTTAGGGGAGGACCTGCCCGCGGGGCCCGCCGGTTAGTGGCTAAGCCCCCCCCCCCCCGTTAAGTGGAAACGGATTTGCGTGGCAGCCGCCTCCCCGCGTGGGAGACGCATTCCCCGGAATGCGCCTTTGGCGTGGCAGCTGCGCAAGCGCAGCTAAGCTACTGTGTCGGCCCAGTAGCTATCCCTCGCCCGGTGCGCCGTTTAGGCCTTTGGGTAAACTCTTTTTCCCTTTTTTCCTTTTTCTAGTAGATTCAAAAATCCATAGAATATTCATATGACATCCAAATTGATTGATTCAAATTTCTACATTCTTCTAAAAACCCCAATAGTTATTTGATACAACTTTCATATTTTTCTACCAGACCTTTCCGTACTGTTGTTATATAAATTCAAATTTGAGCTATTAAATACCCCCTTTCTATAATCCCTGGGGCATTCATCATAGCTTCAAATTTGGTGATTCGAATTTCTAGAGACTCCATAAATCATGCTAGCAATGGATAACATTTTTCCTATGCTATACTCTACTGGACCAAATAAATAGCCCCCTTCTCAATTATTTCATCTTAGGAAAATCATAGGAAATTCATCCCAACTCCAAATCCAGTGAAACCACTTTATAAATTCTTCTAAAATCATGCCCTATTTGGAGAGTGCATCCACTCATTTTTTACAAAAGTATTTTCTATAGACTTCTTGTAGAATCATCATTCCTTCCATTTCCACCATTCGAAGAGCCTCATTGATCCAACTCCAGTAGAGCCACTTTAGGTATTTTTCTTATGACCAGAGATGTCCAAGAAAAATAAAACTCCTATTTATAGAGCACTTTTATTTCTTTTCTTGTTGTATTGCTTATTATGGTTGTTTCCGGCGGTAGTGGACAAAGTAGACGGTGTGCTCGGAGTTGGACGAGAAGTGTGTGAAGACCTCGAAAACTTTGCTAAGCCAGGCAAGCAGCCCTTTGACCATGTCTAAGAAACCCCTTTTATTGCATGGCATATAGCACTTTATTTTGTTATGTTGATAATGATGATGTGGTGACCACTTTGGTGGATGCCTCTGTTACTTTTCTGTTGATACTTGCATCGTGCATGACCCTACCTTCCTATGAGGGTTGTGCGGGTGGGAAGTAGTTAGGATGTTAAGTAGTTGCTACAGAAAATGGGACGGGAATATGCATGGTGACGGAAAGGAAATGCTTACAAAGACTTTTTGAAAACCCCATCGGGTGCCACTAATGCTCGAGGGTGATGATGATGAGCTAGGTAACCACTTGATAAAGAAGTGGTGTACCGGAGCAAGTGAGTGTGTTGGTTTTTCGAAAACGGATTGGTGTAAGTTGCGACCGTTATTCCAACCTTACATGTACAACCACGATACCCCTTATGGGACGGGGCTTTGTTGACTACCTTGGTCGATGCTAGCAGAGAGCCCGCATTACTAGTGGCGAGAGAGCCAGAGTTACTCTCTCGATAGGGGGTCGTGCCAGGTAGGGTGACCATGGGCTGTTTTTACAGACACCGGGCACACCGTTGGTCCCTTCATGGATGGTACTATGTTGAGCAAGGCTCGTGTGATTTACATCGTGAGGGCTGTGTACCAATTGAGTGGACTCTTTGTTTAGTGTCATCAAGGGAAAGGCATTGTTCGGGTGCTTACCTCGGGTATGTGAAATACCGCGAGTCGTGGCTTGACACGGAAGTTTCCCGAGTCTTGTGGGTAAAGTGTGCAACCTCTGCAGAGTGTAAAACTATTCGAATAGCCGTGTCCACGGTCAAGGACAGTTGGATGACCGCTCTTGGGCTACTTCCGATGTTTTCACAAACTTGGCGTGTGTGTGAGAAAGATGGAATTCTCGAGACAAGTCGGTTGACTTGACATGATGATTGAGCATGAGATGTTCAGACCTTAATTATATTGATATCTATAACCTGTTCATACGGATACTTGTATCCTCGTGATGCATGCTACTTCAAGTTATTTTGATCATGTCATTGCACTCAAAATTAGCTTTCCGCAACTTACCTACTTAGTGCTATATCATGCTTTTTTATACCTTGTTCCAAAACATGGGTTGCTTGCGAGTACATTCAAAGTACTCATTGGCTTGCCACTGGTTATTTAATTGGCCAGGCATGGAAGAGCAGGAATATGGTGAAGAATTCGATGGAGATGAACATGCGAACTAGGACGCTTCCCAGCCAAAATGCCTGTAGGGTTAAGGCAGATGTCATGGGTTCACGCTTTCGTCCAAGATTTCCACTGCTAGTTATGTTTGGTGTTTGGCCTTCATGGCCCTATCTATGTAAGACTTGACCTTGATGGTCTTTATTTGTGTAAGACGGTATGTATGGATGTAAGACTCTTGTTATCCAGCTTCTGTGTGTTCAGTGAGCATTGATCTCTAGGATCACGGTACACATGCATTCGGTGATCACGACTTATGAGTCGGGGTCCCGACACTTATACCCTTCAATACAAACCATAGATTCATCAAAACAAGCACACAATGCAACGAAAACAGAATCTGTCTCAAATAGAACAGTCTATAGTAATATGTACTCTAACCATACATCTGTAAATCTAAAAATTCTGAAATATTAGGAAAACCTAAAGAATTTGTATAGCAACACTGTGTTAAAATTTCAGCTCATTATCACGCTCCAGTAAAAAATGCAAATTCGCGCACTGGTTTCTGTTTCAGATTCAGCATTGTTTCTACTCATCTTATGAATCATCATAAAGGCTTTACTTGGCACAAACACTAAATAAAACATAAAAACACAACCATAACATAGGCATAATTGTGTCAACACTCAAAAACAGAAAAAAAAAGATGAAAATAAATTTATTCATTGGGTTGCCTCCCAACAAGCGCTATCGTTTTACGCCCCTAGCAAGGCATAATGCATAGATTCAAGTATTGTCATCTTTGGTTTTTGCTCCATAGGATGCTCTCATGATTGATTCATATGGTGGCTTAATTATTGTTCTAGGGAAGTGTTCCATACCCTTTCTTAGTGGGAACTACAATTTAATATTGCCTTCTTTCATATCAATCACGACACCTATAGTGCGTAAAAACGGTCTACCAAGTATAATGGTACAAGAAGGATTGCAATCATTATCAAGAACAATAAAATCTATGGGAACATAGTTCCTATTTGAAAGAATAAGCACATCATTAATTCTTCCAAAAGGCTTTTTAATAGTAGAATCCGCCAAGTGCAAATTAAGAGAACATTCTTCAATATTGGTAAGACCAAGCACATCACATAGAGATTTCGGAATCGTGGAAACACTAGCACCCAAATCACATAAAGCAAAGCACTCATAATTTTAATCTTGACTTTAATGGTAGGTTCCCACTCATCATGTAATTTTCTAGGAATTGAAATATCTAACTCCAACTTTTCTTCAAAAGATTTCATCATGGCATCAACAATATGTTTACTAAAAGCTTTATTTTGTTCATAAGCATGGGGTGAATTTAACATGGATTGCAGCAAAGAAATACATTCAATCAAAGAGAAACTATCATAATTAAAGTCTTTGCAATCCAAAATAGTGGGCACATCATTAGTTAAAGTTTTTGACCTCTTCAAACCCACTTTCATCAACTTTTTCATCAAGATTTTCACCCTCCAAATTATTGGGACGCCTTATAGCTAAAGTTGACTTTTCAGTCCCGTTATCATCAATTTCAATATTACTAAAGAAGGAATCAATAGATGAAACACCAATCACTTTAAGATCTTCATCATTTTTCTGAAAGCAATCACTAGAAAATGCTTTTTTCTAAATATTCTCTTTTAGCTTTAAGCATAGCGGTTCTTTTCTTACTTTCATCCATAGAAAGATATAAAGCTTTAATTGATTCATCAATCTTAGGTGCAAAAGCTTTCAACTTGAGATTTTCTACATCATGAGAAATTGTATCAATGCTTCTAGACATATCATCAATCTTATTCAACTTTTCCTCTATCGTAGTATTGAAAACCTTTTGAGCATTGATAAATTCTTTAATATTACTCTCAAGATCAGAGGGGTTCATATTATTATTGTAAGAAGAATTACCATAGTAATTACCATAATTATTAGAGGAATTTCCAGGAAAAGGCCTCGGATTAAAATTACCTCTATAAGCATTGTTATTTAAATTGTTTCGCGAGATGAAATTCACATCTACGGAATCACTATTTTGCTCAATCAAAGTAGACAAAGGTACATCATTAAGATCAATAGGAGAATTTTTACTAGTAACCAACTTCATAAGAGCATCCACTTTTTCACTCAAAGTACTAATTTCTTCAACCGAATTGACTTTTTTACTAGTAGGTGCTCTTTCAGTATGCCATAATATTATCTAGCAATTTAGTAGCTTCACCCAAAGTAATTTCCATAAAAGTACCACTCGTGTCGGAATCTAGAAGATTTCTAGAGAAAAAATTCAATCCCGCATAAAAAAATTCTATGATCATCCAATGATTTAAACCATGAGTAGGACAATTTCTTAGCATCAATTTCATTCTTTCCCAAGATTGTGCAACATGTTCATGCTCAAGTTGCTTAAAATTCATGATTTGAGTTCTAAGGGCAATAATTTTCGCGGGCGGAAAATACTTAGTAATAAAAGCATCCTTGCACTTATTCCAAGAATCGATACTATTGCGAGGCAAAGAAGAAAACCAAAATTTTGCACGATCCCGCAAGGAGAAAGGAAATAATTTCAACTACACTATATCATTATCCACATCCTTTTTCTTTTGCATATCACACAATTCTACGAATGTGTTTAGATGGGATGCGGCATCCTCATTAGGAGTACCAGAAAATTGATCTTTCATGACAAGATTCAACAAAGCGGCATTAATATCACAAGACTTCGCACTAGTGGCGGGAGGAGCAATCGGAATGCTAATAAAATCATTGTTATTGGTATTGGAAAAATCACACAAATTGGTATTTTCTTGAGTCATCGTGACTACCCAAACAAGATTGCAAGCAAACAAGAGATCTGACGAGAAAAAGGCAAACGAAAAAGAGGGCGAATAAAACGGAAAATTTGGTGAAGTGGGGGAGAGGAAAACGAGAGGCAAATGGCAAATAATGTAATTGCAAGGAGATGAGATTGTGATTAGGAACCTGATAGATGTTGATGATGTCTCCTCGGCGCCAGAGATAGGCACGTTGAAGAGACTGCTTCCTCCCCAGCAACGGCGACAGAAATTCCTTTGACGTGGCTTGAGACTGCGTCAGTATTTCCCCAAAGAGGAAGGGATGATGCAGCACAGCGACGGTAAGTATTTCCCTTAGTTATGAAACCAAGGGATCGAACCAGTAGGAGAATCACGCAACACTATGTAAACATCACCTGCACACAAAGAACAAATACTTGCAACCCGACGCGAAAGAGAGGTTGTCAATCTCTCCACGGTAAAAAGATAGATTAGGTTGTAATATATTGGATAGATAGATACCACAAGAACACAAAATAAAAGAGGCAAATAAAAAGTGCAGCAAGGTATTTTTGGGTTTTTTGGAATAATAGATCTTAAAACAAAAGCGGCAAAAAGATAGATCGGAAAGCAATATGTTGGAAATGTAGACCCGTGGGGGCGTAGGTTTCACTAGTGGCTTCTCTCATGAGTATAGCACACGGTGGGTGAACAAATTACTGTTGGGCAATTTATAGAAGATCAAATAATCATGACGATATCCAAGGCAATGATCATTATATAGGCATCATGTCCAAGATTAGTAGACCGAAACGATTCTGCATCTACTACTACTACTCCACACATCGAGCGCTATCCAGCATGCATCTAGTGTGTTAAGTTCATGGAAAAATGGTGTAATGCAATAAGAATGGTGACATGATGTAGACAAGATCTATTCATGTAGGAATAGACCCCATCTTGTTATCCTTAATAGCAATGATGCATGTGTGCCTTGCTGCCCTTTCTGTCACTGGGAGAGGACACTTCAAGATCGAACCCATCACAAAGCACCTCTTCCCATGGCAAGAAAAATCGATCTAGTTGGCCTAACTAAACCAAAGATTCGAATAAGAAATACGAGGCTACAAGTAATCATGCATATAAGAGATCAAAGAAGACTCAAATAATATTCATGGATAGAAACTGATCATGAACTCAAAATTCATCGGATCCCAACAAACACATCGCAAAAAGTCATTACATCAAATAGATCTCCAAGACCATTGTATTGAGAATAAAAAGAGAGAGAGAAAGCCATCTAGATACTGCCTACGGACCCGTAGGTCTATAGTGGACTACTCACGCATCATCGGAGAGGCACCAATGAGGATGATGAACCCCTCCGTGATGGTGTTAGATTGGATCTCACGATTCTGGAACTTGCGGCAGCTGGAAGTATTTTTCGTCGAATCTTCTAGGGTTTCTGGAATATTTGGGTATTTATAGAGCTCAGAGGCGGTGGAGAAGGTTCCCGAGGCGGCTACAACCCACCAAGCGCGCCCGGGGCCCCTGGCGCGCCCTGGTGTCTTGTGGGCGGCATGGGCTCCCTCCTAGTTACTTCTTTGGCCCACTAGCCTTCTTTTGGTCCAAAAAAATTCTCCAAACAGTTTCGTCGCGATTGGACTCCGTTTGGTACTGATATTCTGCGAAGTAAAAAACAAGCAAAAAACAGCAACTGGCACTTGGCACTATGTCAATAGGTTAGTCCCAAAAAATGATATAAAGTTGCTATAAAATGATTGTAAAACATCCAATAATGATAATATAACAGCATGGAACAAGCAAAAATTATAGATACGTTGGAGACGTATCAGCATCCCCAAGCTTAATTCTTACTCATCCTCGAGTAGGTAAATGATAAAAACAGAATTTTTGTTGTGGAATGCTGCCTAACATGTTCATCACATATTGTTTTCTTTTGTAGCATGGACATTTGGACTATTAGATGGTTCAAAGCAATAGTCTAGTTTTGACATAAATACTTTAATACTCAAGCATGCCAACAAGCAACCATGTCTTTCAAAATATCAACACTAAAGAAAGTTATCCCTAGCCCATCATGCTCAATCATTGATCCATTCACGAGACACACTCAAATATTAACTACACCCAATGCACAAGTATGATCATAGTGCCCCCTAGTTGGTGCTTTATAAGAGAGGATGGAGAATCAAAAAAATGCATAAAGTAAATAGATAGGCCCTTCGCAGAGGGAAGTAGGGATTTGTAGAGGTGTCAGAGCTCAAAGTTTAAATTGAGAGAGAAAAAATATTTTGGGTGGCATGCCTTTCCTGTCAACGGAAATGACAAAGTAGTTCTCAATACTTTCCATGCTAGATACATCATAGGCGGTTCCCAAACATAAAGTAAAGTTTATTCCATTTTTGAACATTCTTTCACAATCCATGGCTAGCCGTATGCACGGTTTCCTTTCATACCAACACTTTCCAAGGAATTTATTATTTGACAACAAAAAGCAATTTTCTTTTTCATTTCGGTACTGGGCATCCCTATTACCGCCGTACTCTCGTGCAATGACAAGTGAATAAACACTCATCTTGAGAATAACACATCTAGCATGGAAAAATATTGGATACCCCCTACCGTTTCATGAGCGGTACGAGAACACAAAAAGGAAATTTATTTTGAAAATTATATATGGCACATACAAATTTGCTTAGAACGGCATGGAAATACCGCATATAGGTAGGTATGGTGGACTCATAAGGCAAAATTGGGTTTAAGGATTTTGGATGCACAAGTAGTATTTCTTCATAGTACAAGTGGAGGCTAGCAAATAGATTGAGAAGCAACCAACCAAGAAACGAAAATTCACATAAACGGGCATTGAGCATAAATAACACCGAATAATGCACCATAAGTAGGATGTAATTTCATTGCATAACTATTGACTTTCGTGCTTGCATAGGGAATCACAAACCTTAACACCAATATTCTTACTAAAGCATAATTACTCACCAACATGACTCACATATCACTATCATCATGTCTCAAAACTATTACAAGGAATCAAGTTTAATTTGTCCAATGATCTTCATGAAAGTTTTTATTATATCCCTCTTGAATATCTATCACTTTCGGACTAGTTTCATATATTGCCATTGCTTTTGACAAGCTCAACTAAATTTAAGTGAAGAACATGAGCATAAAAGTTTCATCTCTCAAAATAATATAAGTGAAGCATGAGAGAATTTCTTTAAAAGTTACTAACTCTCAAATTAATCTAAGTGAAGCATGAGAGTATTTCTTCAAAATTTCAAAGCACATCGTGCTCAAAAAGATATAAGTGAAGCACTAGAGCAATTCCATTGCTCAAATAATTTAAGTGAAGCGTATAGAGAAATTCTGACAAATCATAGCATAATTTTGGCTCTCTCAAATAGGTGTGTCCCGCAAGGATACTAGTGACAAACTAAAAAGCAACACAAGCAAAGACTCAAATAATACAAGACGCTCCAAGCAAAACTCATGATATGTGACGAATAAAAATATAGCTCCAAGTAAAATACCGATGGTCGTTAGAAGAAAGAGGGGATGCCACTCGGGGCATCCCCAAGCTTAGTTGATTGTTTCTCCTTGGATATTATCTTGGGGGTGTTGTAGCATCCCCAAGCTTGGGCTCTTTTCACTCCTTATTCCTTCATCCATCGTGATCTCACCCAAAACTTGAAAACTTCAATCACACAAAACTCAACAAAACCTTCGTGGGATCCGTTAGTATAATAAAGCAAATAACTACTTTAAGTATTGTTGCAAACTCATTAAAATTTTATTATTGCATTATACCTACTTTATTTTAACTTTACCATGGCTTATACCCTTCAATACAAACCATAGATTCATCAAAACAAGCACACAATACAACGAAAACAGAATCTGTCTCAAACAGAACAGTCTGTAGTAATCTGTACTCTAAACATACTTATGTAACTCTAAAAATTCTGAAAAATTAGTGCAACGTAAAGAATTTGTATAGAAACACTGTGTTAAAATTTCAGCTCATTATCTCGCTCCAGTAAAAAATGAAAATTCATGCACTTGTTTTTGTTTCAGATTCAGCATTGTTTCTGCTCATCTTATGAATCATCCTAAAGTCTTTATTTGGCACAAACACTAAATAAAACATAAAAACACAACCATAACAGAGGCATAATTGTGTCAACACTCAAAAACAGAAAGAAAACGATGAAAATAAATTTATTCATTGGGTTGCCTCCCAACAAGCGCTATCGTTTTACGCCCCTAGCTAGGCATAATGCATAGATTCAAGTATTGTCATCTTTGGTTTTTGCTCCATAGGATGCTCTCATGATTGATTCATATGGTGGCTTAATTCTTGTTCTAGGGAAGTGTTCCATAACCTTTCTTAGTGGGAACTGAAATTTAATATTGGGTTGCCTCCCAACAAGCGCTATTGTTTTATGCCCCTAGCTAGCCATAATGCATAGTTTCAAGTGTTGTCATCTTTGACATTCAGCTCCTTGATAACACAACTATGATTAATAGGAACAATGGAAGGCTTGACCATAGGTTCCTTTATCAAGTTCAAAAAGTTGGGGTGAACACTAATCATTTTGAGATCTTCGTTTCTGTTGGAAGGAGGTGTACTAATGCTCTTAGGAATAAATATGAACTTGGGATTTTTGTCTTGTGAGGTACTAGCACTAGTTTTGGATGGTGTGAAAGTGGAGCTCACTTTGTCAATAACCTCCTCCATTTTATCAGTTCTACTCAATCCTTGTTTTACCCTCTAATCAATAGTAGCATCTTTTTCATTTAAAGTTTTCAAAGTTATTCCTACCTGTGACCCAAATTGAGTGATATGATTATGAAGTTTTTTATCTAACTCCTCAATAGGCTCACTAGCGATCATTTTCTTTTCAATAGCATCAAGCCTTTGCATAACATGTTCCAATGTCAAATTGGTTTCATTAACGATAAGGGGTGGTGTTCCAACAGGATTTTCAATTGCATTATAAGCGTCCAAAGTATGACACATTAAGAATTTTCCACCGGTGATGGTGTCAAGGACAAACCTATACCAAGTTGTCACACCAACATAGAAATTATGAAGAAAATTGGTGGTGGATAGCTTATTAGTTGCTTTATTTTGGGCATGGAAAATCCTATACCATGCATCCTTCAAACTTTCTCCTCCCCTTTGTGTAAAATTGATAACATCATTATAGGGAGTGACACGCACAAAAGAAGAACTAGCCATGACTTCAAGCAAGAACTAGTAACAAGCAAACGTAAATATTTTTGTATTTTTGATTTTTATGAGACAAACTAAATATAATCAGCAAATAAAAAAGAAGAACAAGTGAATGAATTTTTTTGTAAAGTTACTTGATAGTTGGTGATGGTATTCCCCGGCAACGGCGCCAGAAATCCTTCCTGATACTCGTGATCTGCGATGGGTTTTCCGTGAAGAGGAACGGGTAATTGCAGCACAAAGTGGGTAAGTACTTGCCTCAGTTATGAAACCAAGGTTTATCAAACCAATAGGAATACCAATCCTCAACCATATTCAACGGCTGCACACAAAAGAACAAACAACTTGCACCCAACGCCGGCAAGAGGGTTGTCAATCCCCTTGATCTCGTTATTTGCAAGCAAGTGAGTTGTGTAGATAATTTTAGTGTTGGGGCACGGATGCACACGATCACCTATGGGACCAGAGGTCCCTTTGTGGTTCGGCAAGAGGGGTCACGTTGCACAAAGAGCTGAGATCATGAGACGGCGCGACGATCAGGACACTGGCATTTTTACCCAGGTTCGGGCCGCTGCTAAGCGTAAAACCCTACTCCTGCTTTTGGTGGATTGATCGTAGGAACACAAAGAACACGCAGCGCTCGCCCCCGACAAGGGTTGTTGTCGGGGCAAGCTACTATGCGAGTACAAGTGTCCAAAGGTCTGAATCCTGAGCTAGGTTGCCTCGGGCCTCCTTTTATAGTGCAAGGGGCAACCACAGTGGCAAAACAGTCTTTATATATCGATTAGATAGCTTAGCAGAGCTATCATACCTAACTCTGGCATTTAGGACAAAATACCATGATTACTAGACTAGGTGGCGCTCGGGGGTGCGTCCCCGGCAAGCTCTCGCCACCACCTATCTGGTCGTTGCTTAGGGTCTTGACACGCTGCTGGACGGGTGTCAACTGGGTATAATCTGCCTTCCGGTGCCTCGCCACGTGCTTAGCGAGAGCTACTTAGCCGCTTGAGGCTTCAACACCGCATCGACAAGTGACTGGCGTCGCGATGCGATGGAGCGGTGGCTGGTTAGCTCGTGCCTGCCGGGGGATGGCTTGCCGGGTCTTCCTGAGATGTGCGCGCCTCGGTCCCCGGCAGGCTCCGGGGACGCGGCTGGCGTGATTTGGGCCCCTCCTGGGCCGTTGTGCTAGTGCTGCCGGTGTTTGTTTGGCCCTCTGCAGGTTGTTGCTATCGGGGTCTGGTTCTTGAATGCTGCTTGGTGGTGTGGTAGCTTTTCCCAACGGGTTTTGCTACTACTGCCTATGCATAAGTCAGGGGCACTGGATACCCCTATCCTTGTGCACCGACTTTTAGATAATAGTAAAGTGCAAAATAAAATAAAAGGTAATAAGTAACAGCAAGGTAATGATAGCGTTTGTGAATATATAAGTGAATAGACCCGGGGGCCGTAGAGTTCTCTAGTGGCATCTCTCATAAGCAAAGCATACGGTGGGTAAACAAATTACTGTTGGGCAAATGATAGAAAAGCGAATAATTATGCGATGTTCACAACAATGATCATGTGTATATAGGCATCACGTCCATAAGCAAATACGCCGACTCCTGCCTGCACCTACTACTATTACTCCACTTCAAGAGCGCTTCTATGCTTGCCTCTCTACGTATTAAGTTCATAACAAACGGAGTAATGCTTGGAGAACGATGACATGATGTAGACGAAGTAAACTCAACTAATATGAATAAACCCCATCGTTTTATCCTTAGTAGGAACAACACAAAGATGCAACTTGTCCCCATCTGTCACTGGGATACAGAAACTCGTCAGGTTGAACCTACTACAACGCACCACGCCCATCGAAGAAATATCAATCTAGTTGGCCAAACTATCTCAATAGATCGGAGAGCATTACGAAGCTTTGATGATCATGCAAATAAGAATCATAGTAATCAGGTTTGACTCAAATACTTTTCATGAATAATCTTAACATAAACACACAATTCATCGGATCCCAACAAACACACCATACAAAGGGATTACATCGGATAGATCAAGGCAAAGATGCGATGAACATTGTATTGAAGCTCAAGAGAGAGAGAGAGATTGCCATCTAGGTACTACCTACCGACCCGTAGGTCTGTAGTGAACTACTCACACATCATGGTGAGGGCAGCAAGGTTGATGAAGAGGCCCTCCGTGATCGATCTCCCGTCCAGCAGGGTGCCGGAACGGAGGTGTAGATGGCCTCACGTCAGAACAGAGACTTGCGGCAGCGAAAAAAGTGTTTCGGGAGCGCTTCTGGTGTTTTTAGGGTAGATGTGAATTTATAGGCCAGAGAACGACGTCGGGAGGCACTCCAGGGGGCCACAACATACCTGGTCGCGCCCCCCTAGGGGCGTGGCCAGATGGCTTGTGGGCCCCTGGTGCATCTCCTCATCCTCCTCCGAAGCTTATAGGTGTTGTATTGGTCCAGAAAAAATCACCAAAAAGTTTCGTGGCAATTGGACTCCGTTTGGTATTGTAACTCCGAAAAGGCAAAAACACGCAGAAAACAGGAACTGGCACTGGGCACTGGGTCAATAGGTTAGTGCTCAAAAATATTATAAATTGGTAAATAAATACCCAAAAACTATCCTAGAATGATAATATGTCAGCATGGAACAATAAAAAATTATAGATACGTTGGAGATGTATCAAAAGGGTTGAGCGGGACAGGAGGGGCAGGGGAAGAAGGGAGAGGCATGGGCAGACGACGCTAGTTTCATCGGCAGCTGGTTGTGGCGGCATCACCGTGGGAACGTGGCGCTCGGATTTCGCATCGCCGTGGGGCCATGGTGTGCAGTGTGGGAGGCCGATAGGAAGAGGAAATGGGGGCGGTCGGACGGATCTCACGACTGAACGGGCCAGTGGCGGTGCAGGATGCGAGAGTTGGCGGGCTGAGGTGTAGGCAAAAGGTGGCCGGGCCGGGGCGGCGGCATATTGATAACCCACAAGGGTAGGGGATTGTTTGTAGCCTTTTTCGATAAGTAAGAGTGTCGAACCAAACGAGAAGCTAAAGGTAGAATTAATATTCTCTCAAGTTCTATCGACCACCGATACAACTCTACGCACGCTAACGCTTACTTTACCTAGAACAAGTATGAAACTGTTTTGCGGGAATAAAACTAGAAGTACTTTGCAAGAATAAAACTACGGATAATTTGCAAGATAATAAAAGCTAGTTGTTTAATAGAAAGCTTTCTGTAACACAAAAGGAATATTGTCCGTCGGCAATTGAATATAACACGATATATACTTATCATATGCAATGAGGGAGAGGCATACGCAAACATACTTTCCATACTTGAATCACATGCACTAATGATTGGAACTCTAGCAAGCATCCGCAACTACTAAAGATCATTAAGGTAAAACCCAACCATCGCATTAACACATCAAGTCCTCTTTACTCCCATACGCAACAACCCCCTTACTCGGGTGTAAGATTTTGTCACTCTAGCCACCCACTATAAGCGAATCATGAACGTATTGCAACACCCTCGAGCGGGAATCCCTCACGTGTGCGCGGCACAGAAGGCACCTTAGGACAACACCATATTATCATACAACTCATATCAATCACACCATACCACAATTAACCCGTAGGACCAAAGAAATCTTCTCAAACATCATAGGATAGCAACACATAATTGGAAAAGAGGAGTTACACCACTTGACAGAGGGGGGAGTTGGTGGTGATGACGGCAAAATTGTTGGTGTAGATCGCCGTCACGATGGTTGCCCCGGCGACGTTCCGGCGCCACCGGGAGAGAGGCGGAGAGAGTCCCCCTCCTTCTTCTTCCTTGGTCCCCCCTAGATGGGAGGAGAGTTTCCCTATGGTCCATGGCCGCCATAGCTCCCAGAGGGCAAGAGCCCCTCCGAGATTGGATCTCTCTCTCTGTTTCTCTCCTAATGTCATGACTATTTGCTGACCCCTTCACCATTTCTTAAATATCCGGAGATCCGTAACTCCGATTGAGCTGAAATGTTGAGTGGATTTTTATCGGGAAATTATATTTCTTGCGGCGAATGTAGGGATCCAACCGACTTACAGGGTGTTCCCAAGCCATTAGGGCACGACCGCGCCATGTTAGCTTGGGAGAACCTCGGGCACCGTGTTGCGTTGATTCTTCTACCCGAAATTCACATATATTCCAAAAAAATCTCCGTAAATTTTTATCACGTTTGGACTTCGTTGGATTTTCTGCAAAACATGCATAAACAATAGGAACTGGCACTAGGCAGTGGATCGGTAAGTTAGTCCCAAAAATATTATATAATGTTGCCAAAAGTATATGAAAGTTGTAGAGTAATGGCATGAAATAATAAAAAATTATAGATACAAGGAAGATATAAGGTGGCTTAAGTGTGAAAGATTGTATCATATCACGGGGTTTGGATGCACCGGCGAAGGCTGAACCAATCCGCGAGGTGAGAATGGGCAATGCATGATACCAAAGAGGCTAGCAAATATGTGGAAAGGTGAGTGTCGGTGTTAAATCCGGCGGATCTTGGGTAGGGGTTCCCGAACTATGAATCTAGGATCGATGGTAACAGGGGACGAAGGAGACGGTGTTTACCCAGGTTTGGGCCCTCGTGAGGAGGTAAAACCCTACGTCCTGCTTGATTGTATTGATGAATGTGATGATTACAGAGTTGATCTACCTCGAGATCAAAAGAGCTAAACCCTAGATTTGTTGACCTGTCCCTCTACGAGCTAAGCCCCCTAGTTTATATAGACACCAGGAGTACCTAGGGTTACACATGGTCGGTTTCCATCCGGGCATAGATACGCGCATTCTTACTTGGAGGACACACCAAGTCTTCGAAATATTCCCCCCTAAGCCCGGGGCCATTCCGTAATCCGGCCTTCCCGAAGATGCCACAAGGCGGCCCATCGGGCTGGACCATAGGAGGTAAGTTGACAGCCCGAGGACCCCTTAATCCCGGACTCCCTCCGTAGCCCCCGAACTAGCCTCCAACGCCGGTCTTCAGGATCTCTAGCTGCTCCGTACGTCCAGAGTGTTCGGGTTGCGGGGCGAGTTCCTTTCTTCCCTTCATGCTTCGGCCACCCTTAGTTCGGCCACCGATAACACCCTGTTTTCCGAACATACCTTGCTTAGCCTTGAAGGCCAAAGGCCTGAGTGTGAATAGTGCCCCTCCTGACAACTTTCCTGACGAAAGGCTGAGACGGGTCGTGGCCACTAAACCAGTTACAAAAACTTGATTCGCGGTTCAAGGCCGCCTCTTTATTGGCACGTCCAATCGACATGAAGATCGTGCTCCATTTTTTACGGGATATGATCAATGATTTGGGCTATCCCATGCGCGCATAACGAGATGGTCGCTTTAGGAAGTGGCGTAACTCGCGGCACTGTAAGGGGATGCTTGGTATTACGGCCTTCCATAAAAGGGAGAAAAACATATTCGTAGCCTTTCCACGCTCCTCAGATTCGCTCTCTCAGGCCTTCCTTGCTCCGAGCGCACAGATCTGTCCTTCCTCCAGTCCCTCCCAAGACACCCATCCTTCTTCCCCGAGCACGGCCATGGCTGGTTCTGGCTCGCAAGGCAAGTGGGGGTGTTGTGTGTCACCGAGGACGGCATCCAAGAACTGAAGCGCACCGGTTACCTCCCGGTCGACGTCGCCCACCGCGCCCCCGAAGAGGGTCAAGTAATCCCTACACCACGGCCTGTGGAGCGGGTGGTGTTCATTCCCCATTTCATCCGGGGACTGAGCTTCCCGCTGCACCCCTTTGTAAGGGGCTTGATGTTCTTTTACAGGTTGTATTTCCACGACCTTCCCCCAAACTCCATCATGCACATTTCGGCCTTCATCATCGTCTGCGAGGCCTTTCTGCGAGTCCAGCCGCATTTCGGCTTATGGCTGAAGGTCTTCAACGTCAAGACGAAGACCGTAAGCAGCCAGCACGCGGACTGCGGGGGGGCGGTGATCAGCAAGCTCCCGCGGGTCTAGTGGCCGGAGGGCACCTTCATTGACACCATCAAGACCTAGCAAAAGGAGTGGTTCTACATCACCGAACCATGCGCTGTAGATTGGGCAGCCCCTCCCGAATTCAGATCCGGGCCTCCCACGAGGCTGGCCTCATGGATCAAGAAAGGGCTGGACTGGGGGTCGGCCACGGAAGTGAAGGCGCTGCAGGACCGCATTGGGCAGATGCTAGAAGCGAACGTTGACTTGACCAACGTGATCCAAGTCATGCTTTGACACCGCCTCCTCCCCTGCCAGCTCCGGGCTACACCGATGTGGGCCTATAGGTCCGACGACACTCCCACCGTGCGCAACCTCTACCGCACTACACGGGAGAAGCTGTGGAAAGCATTGTTCAAGCCTCAGGAGGACTGGCCGGCCAAGGAGGAAGACACTGGCCTGGACGCCGAACACCCTCCTCTCAAGGTAAAGTTTCAATCTTTATCTTTCGGTTCAATCTTTTAGCAAGGATTTTAACCTCTCCTTCCTTGGTTTCCATAGGGCTGGCTAGCTAAGGCCATGCGGATCAACGGGCCTGCCCCGCTGCCTGAAGCCCCCAGGTCGACCATGTTAACGGCGATGCTGGTCGAGGCGCCGTATTCGGCGCCAGAGAAGAAGGACAAGAAGAAGAAGGGCGAGAAGAAAGAGACCCAAGATGGTCTTCGCCCAAGAGGCCCTCCGGACGCTAGGTCCGGGGAAACCCAGTCTTCCTCCGCTCACGAGGAGGAGCAGACGTAGGAAGGTGGGAAATCAATTCCCCCCAGCCAAGGAAGAGGGCGGCCTCGGTGGATGCCGAGGAGGACCCAGCTCCCCGCTCCCCGAAGAGACCCTGCAGGGCCAAGGTGACCCTACCCGACGTTATCCCGGATTCTGATGAGGAATCCGAGGCGTTCGAGAGGATCCCCCGGAGGATCCCCAGGGCCAAGCCCGCGGCCCAGAGGTACCGAGTCCGAACACTTTGCTCTATACAAAGTTTATGTTATTGACCGGACAAATGTCTTCCATATTGCAGCTCGGCCCGCGATCTCCCAACCGAACATGTTTCAGAGGGAGATCCCCCGCCAGCCGAGCTGGCGGAGAGCGAAACTACGTCCCACACTTCTCCTCCCCAGGCCGCTGAAGAGGCCATGGAGGTGGTATCCCGACGGACCCCTCCCCAGCCGAATACTGAGGGGGAGGAGGTCATGACCGAGGCCCGTACCTCGGCAACCGAAGACCAGGAGATCGAGCCCCTCCCGGTGAACAAGGAGGAAGGCCGCGAGTCATCGGAGCTCCCTCCGAAGACGGCTCCGGAGACCCCCAGGCCTCTGACACCGACGAACCTACCTTCTCAGGAAGGGGGAGCCGCGATGCCACCACCGGTGCCGCCCGTGACGGGGCAGGCCACCACCGGGTGGTCAGCTATGATGGAGGAGGCCTTGCGTGGCTCCTCCATTGCCGAAGACTACCGCATCCTTATGGGTGCGGTTCTGCAAGGCATTCATTCCGTTGATAGAGGATTGAAGGAGGCCTTCGGTAGTCTTCTGACGGGCTTCAAGGTAAGCCATGTAATGTTACTTTCTTTGAAAGAAATTTATTTGTGAGGTTTATATATTCCGTATAGGTATAGTAGCCCCCGAGCCATGGGTGAGTTTAAAGAACTTACCCAGGGATCAGACTAGGACCACCAGCTCGGAGGTGTGTCTCACATAAGTTTTACTTTGCAGGCCTCGTCATCGGCGGCGGCTGTCCATGACGTGGAGCTAGCCGAGCTCAACCGGAAGCTGAAGAGCTCCGACGAGGAGCTTGACCGTCTGAACAAGCGGTTTGACAAAATGCAAAGTAAGTAGGAATTTTATCGCGGGGACCCTGTGTGACCCCCATTGATTGAGGTTCTCGAGTTCGCATTTCCTGAAATTTGGCTTTCCATTGTTTTTGCAGTCGTTACTTCCGAGGTCGAGAACCTCAAGGCTGAGCTTGAGAAGGCCAAGCAAGAGGCCGCCGATCATAGGATGGTGGCCGAGCGAGCGGCTGCCAAACTGAGCTCCTTGAAGGCTGTCAGTGACAAGCACGAAGGCCGGGTGACCGAGGTGCAGCAAGAGCTCCAAGATGCAAGCACTAAGTGTGAGCTCTTGAGTAGAAGACCAAGGACCAGGCGGCTGAGCTATCCACGTTGTCTTCCGATCTTAAATCGGAGAGTGCGGATAGGCGGTCTTATGAGGAAGAACTCCACCAAGTCAGGATGATCGCGGATGGTAAGCCGTACTTACTGCAATGTGCCTTTGGTGGTAATAGGTTTGCTCGTCTTACATGGCTGTGGCATTCCTCAGGCGCCTTTACGGACCTTCCGAGGAGTGTGGCGGACGCGGCCAAGCACTTTGCGGCTCGGGACGGGGACGCAGAACAGAGGCTATTCTGGGCGCAATTTCAGAACCCCAAGCCCCGTCCCATTCTTAGCTATCAGATGAAGCAGCTGATGGAGCTGCATCGAATGGCGGAGCCGGCCTTAAAGGACCTCTGTATTCGGTTGTGGCCTTCAGAGCCCCTACCGAGCAGTTACTTCGGCCTGGTGCAGAAGCTCTGCGATGCCTCCTCCCGCATTGAGGTCGTGAAGCGCTCTGTATGTATTGAGGGAGCATGGATGGCCTTTGCGAGGACTATGATGCACTGGCCAGGGATGAAGCCACTCGAGATGGCTACAATGCCCCCGCCGCCTGGGAAAGAGCACAGGCGCCCCGAATTGTACTTCGCCGCTGCGATGGAGGTTGCTCGATCAGTAGAGACCTAGTGCCCTAAGGATGTGATTTTTGAATGAACACATTTATTGTATGTCCGATGAATACTTTGTTTTATATAATGTGTATGCATGGTTTATCATGCTTTGGTGTTTGGATTATTTTGACTCCTGTGTGGCTGTTTTGGAACTAATAGTTGCCAGTCGTCGGCTTTAGCCCCCATGTAATTCTTACAAGAGGTGTTCCGTTATCCGCAGTATTATCCTTAGCCGAATTATTGGAACCCAGAGGCGGTGGTGCGAGAGATGGGAACGAGGCAATCGGACTATGTGGCTTTAGTACTTTCACTTAGCCGAAGGAGCTTGACTGCGGAGGCTAGTTACTAGCCCCCAGTGTTATGTGATATTCGGGTATACCGAGGTGAAAAACCATTACCACATGGCTTGCGATAATGCAAACCCCTCGTATGACACGGAGTAACCTCTATCGATTTTTAGTTTGACACTTGTGCTCGGATTGCAGACCGGTTCTCGCTTATTATGACGGTTGATTTTCGGCTTTCTCCACTGAGGTACTTGACCAGGCGAGCTGGAAATACAATCGCAGTGGTTCTTCCTTTACCCAGTTAGACGAACAAGCAGAACATAAGAGGGTAAGCACAGGAGCCGGGCAACCGAACGTTTGACCTAAGACATAATTCGGAACCGATGCAGATAACGCAGAAATCTGACACGCCGGACATATAAAGTATAATGCCGGGACAATGCTTGGGACGAGCTTTATAGCTAAGCCCCCCGGTCTATTAGCCGGTTGCATCAAATATGTACCGAATAGTTTTATTTCCGGAGGCAGGGAGTTGGAGAACACTTTATAAAATGCCATAACCAGACCGTAAAAGATGATCTTTATATATTATGAATTTTTACAATTCATACAGCGGGCGTAACTGTTACAGGTATTTTTAGAAACCAATGTATACAAAGGGGAGGTTCGCTCGGGGCTCTTGATAGGCGGCTTGATGTCCTTGGCGTATCCCTGTGCGCCTCCGTTCCTTTGCTCTTGAAGATTAGCGTGCTCCTTTAAAGGCGGTTGTAATCGGCGGACAGTACTTTGAGAGAGGTATAAGTTGAATCACCGAGACGTGCATGAGCTTGACGCCATGCTGTGTTGAGAGTAGTTCGGTCGAACCGACCACTCAGTTTTGATAGGGTGTCTCCCCCACACCCCACAGCTGCCCATGGTATTTTAAGCACGAAATTGTGCCTTCTCGGTACGTACCTGACGGGTAGCGAAGTCGTGCTGTGGCGGGTGTGTCCCTATTTGTGATGAACAGGAGATTGCTCCGGGAGCTCGGGTCGTCCTCGACCCCGCTTGCTCGCCTGTCGCGGCTTGTCGCCTGGTTGGGGTCTTAGTGTCTCGATGCCGGACTGGAATTCAGTCGCTAGAGCTGCTGTGTGTTCCTCAGTCAGGAGTGAGCATTCTGTATTGCCGTTGATGGTGATGACCCCCTTTGGCCAGGCATCTTGAACTTCAGGTATGCGTAGTGGGGCACGGCGTTAAAGCGAGTGAATGATGTATGGCCGAGCAGTGCATGATAGCCACTGCGGAAAGGCACGATATCGAAGATTAAGTCTTCGCTACAAAAGTTATCGGGCGAGCCGAACACTACTTCCAGCGTCCCGGTACCCGAGCAGCATGCTTCGACACCGGGGATGACATCCTTGAAGGTAGTGTTGCTGGGTTTAATTCTCGAAGGGTCGATACCCATCTTTTTTACTGTGTCTGAGTAAATCAGGTTAAGGCTGCTTCCTCCATCCATAAGGACTCTAGTGAGGTGGTACCCATCGATAATGGGGTCCAAAACGAGGGCCGGTCGGGTGATCCCTATGATCGAAGGTGATCGGGCAAGCCGACCACGGATTGAACTTCGGGGCTATGGGCTCTACGGCGTAGACCTCCCGAAGGGCGCGTTTCCTCTCTTTTTTTGGTATATGTGTGACATATATCATGTTCATAGTTTTTACCTCGGGAGGGAATTACTTCTGCCCGCCATTGCTTGGCCTGCGAGGTTCTTCGTCATCCTCGCTGCGCGGGCTCTTGCTCTGTTCCTCGGCTACAAGCTAGCCGGCTTGTTTGAACACCCAACAGTTTCTGTTGGTGTGGGTGGCCGGCTTGTCTTGTGTGTCGTGGATCTGGCAGGGCCTATCCATGATTTTGTCAAAAGCGGTAGGTTCATCCCTGTTCCCTTCAGAGGGCTTCTTCCGTTGACCGGGTTTGGAATTGCAGAAACCGGCATTTACAGCCGTGTCTTCCAAGTCGCCATTGCTATGGCGGCGTTTATTTTTGTTGCGCCTTGGCTTTTCGTTGCCGTCCTGCACTTCAGAGGTGCCGGGGTCTTTGGGATTGTGGCTTCGGCGAGCTATCCAGTTGTCTTCACCCGTGCAAAAACGGGTTATAAGTGAGGTGAGGGCAGACATTGTTCTCAGCTTATCCTGACCGAGCTGGCGAGCTAGCCATTCGTCCTGGATGTTGTGTCTGAACGAGGCTATTGCCTCGGCGTCCGGACAGTCGACGATCTGGTTCTTCTTGGTCAGGAACAAATTCCAGAACTGCCTGGCTGATTCGCCAGCCTTCTGGACGACGTTGCTTAGGTCGGAAGAGTCCGGGGGCCGGACGTAAGTGCCTTGGAAGTTACACCGGAAGGCGTCTTCGAGCTCCTCCCAACTCCCAATGGATTTCTCGGGGAGACTGTTTAACCAGTGCCGAGTTGATCCCTTCAGTTTGAGTGGTAGGCATTTGATGGCGTGGAGATCATCTCCTCTGGCCATATGGATGTGAAGGAGGAAGTCCTCGATCCATACGGCTGGGTCCGTCGTTCCGTCATATGATTCTATGTTTACGGGTTTAAACCCTTCGGGGAACTGGTGCTGCATGACCTCGTCTGTGAAACACAGTGGGTGTGCGGCACCTCTGATCCGGGCTACGTCACGCCGGAAGTCGGCTATTGGCTGGGCCCGGTATTGTTCCCGGCTTCTGTTGTTGCGGTCGAGCCACGATTGGTAGCCATCCCGTCTAGCGGGGGAGCGTCCCCTAGATTCGTAAATGGATCTGGTGTGAGCTGCCCTATAGTCCAGGTCCTGTCGTAGATCATATCTGTCCTTAGGCTGTGTTGGCCCCTTTCCCCTCCTACGAGGTGACGCGGGACAGTATTTGGCGTCTCTAGCCACCCTGTCCCTTCCTCGAGGGGGGCGGTCCGGCTGGTCGTACTGGGAGCGCCTAGGAGATTCGGGCTCAAGGGCCTCATCGTCGAATTGCGGCAGCAGGCGCCGGCGCAGGTAACTCTTGTTTTGGTCTGGCCGCTCAATGTCAAACCCTTCTTCAGCTGCCAGGACTTTGGTCCATCTGTTGTTGATTGTGTCTTGCTCGGCATTGAGATGCTGCTGCTTTGCCTTTAAGCTCCGAGTGGTGGCTATGAGCTGTTGCCTGAATCATTCTTGGTCCTTGGGGTTTTCGGGGATGGTGATGTCTTCGGCTTCGAGGCTCTCCTCCTCCTCAGCGGGTGGGAGGTAGTTATCATCATCGGAATCATTGAGGTTCTCGGCGTCCTGTTGATCCGTTAGCTTTTTCGGGTCCTCTAGAGGATCCTCGGGGACGTCAAGGTCGCCGAGGTCCTCCGGGGTATCTATTTCCCCGATGCCTGCGATGGCTTCCCTTCCCTTGTTGGTCCTGGATCGCTTGCGTTGTCTCTGGCGCTTTGATGCTTCGCCGGATTTTTTGCCGTTCCTCCTGGGGGTGTGGTTTTCCCTGTCATTAGGGGTATCCACCATATAGACATCATAGGTCGAGGTGGATGTCCACCGCCCGGTGGTCACGGGGGCGGGGTTGCCGATCTCTTCATCCATGTGTTCTGCCTCCTCGGAGGCGTAGTCCAACATGTCGGTTAAGTCTTCGACAGTGGCTACTAAGTGGGTGGCGGGTGGGCCGTAAAATTCCCCGCAACCGGCCTCTAGGTCGATCGGAATGTGGGTCGAGGTACGATCATCCTCAATTGTCATCGATTGGATCCGGTCTAGAGCCTCGTTCAACCACGAGACAACGACAAGATCAGTTTCCTGAGAGCCCATGGAGTTAAGCTCCAAGTTGTCTTCGGGATGGGCGTGTTCGGCATAGGCCGAATCCTGATATTCGGATACTATCAACGAACCTGGGATCAAGGCCGGACCTCCGGCGGAGATAGATCTAAGGGTCGAGCCAGATAGGGGACCCGAAGTTAAAGCTCCAGGATTTTCGGGCCCGTCGGACGAAACCGAGGGCTCCGAAAGAAACAGATCGCCACGGGAGTCAGCGGTGAACTCTAGGTTCCCAAACCTGATCTCCTGACCGTGGGTGATATTTTTGATCTGGCCTAGATGGCCGGTCGAGTCAGCATGCAGTACAACACTGCCGAATGCGAAGACCTGTCCGGGGACGAAGACGTCCTCGTTACGGGCCTGTTCGTTGATGATTAAGCGAGCCATCGATCCACGGGTGATCTCACAGCGGAACTCTCAATGAAAGCACCAATGTCGGTGTTAAAACCGGCGGATCTCGGGTAGGGGGTCCTGAACTATGAATCTAGGATCGATGGTAACAGGGGACGAAGGAGACGGTGTTTACCCAGGTTCCGGCCCTCGTGAGGAGGTAAAACCGTACGTCCTGCTTGGTTGTATTGATGAATGTGATGATTATAGAGTTGATCTACCTCGACATCAAAAGAGCTAAACCCTAGATTAGTTGACCTGTCCCTCTACGTGCTAAGCCCCCTGGTTTATATAGACACCAGGGGTACCTAGGGTTACGCATGGTCGGTTTCCATCCGGGCATAGATACGCCCATTCTTACTTGGAGGACACACCAAGTCTTCGGAATATTCCCCTCTAAGCCCGGGGTCATTCCATAATCCGGCCTTCCCGAAGATGCCACAAGGCGGCCCACCGGGATGGTCCATAGGAGGTAAGTTGACAGCCCGAGGTTCCCTTAATCCCGGACTCCCTCAGTGAGTGTGCGTACATCCATGGACTCACATTAGTCATAAAGAACTCATATACTTATTGCAAAGCTTTATTAGCTCTCTCGAAGCAAAGTACTACTCGCATGCCCCTAGGGAGGAGGTTGGTAGGAGTTAAACATCGCGCGCCCCCAATTATAACAGCACAAAGGATTTCAATAAAGGATAAATTATGCTCCAACTTCATCGCATAACTACAGACTATATGTGCATGCTTCGGGAATCACAAAACTTAACACCAGTTTTCGTGCTAACACACAATCATCCACTAGTGCCCCAACATATTACTATCTTAATGTCGCAAAACTATTGCAAGGAATCAAACATGTCATATTCACTGATCTACAAGTTTTACGTAGCATTTTATGACTAACCATGTGAATGACCAATTCCAGTTAACTCTCTAAATAGGTATAAGTGAACCATGAGATTTTAGTTTCTTTCTACAAAATACGATACTCTAATAAATATAAGTGAAGCAAAAGAGGGTTCTACAAATAATGATTTTCTATATGTAGAGAAACATGCATCCAAACTTCAAGAGATATAAGTGAAGCACACGAAGCATTCTATAAAGCCATACTCAAAAGATATAAGTGAAGTGCATGAAACATTCTATAAATCAAACAAGGACTATCCCATACCAACATGGTGCATTTATAAAATAAAAATAAAAGGCACACGACGCTCCAAGAATTTACGCATATCATGTGAACAAAACAAAAACCAAGACATGCCGCTAATTGTTCAAGAAGAAAGATGGGATGCCTTCCGGGGCATCCCCAAGATTAGACGCTTGAGTCTACTCGAATATTTACTTGGGGTGCCTTGGTCATCCCCAAGCTTGAACTCTTTCCTCTCCTTATTCTTATCATATCTATACATCCTCGATCTTCGAACACTTCATCCACACAAAACTTAACTGAACTTTTATTAGAAAGGTTAGTACATATAACATCAAATCCCATCATGTCTTGCCATCACAATATTGTATAATTATAATCCAACATTACCTACTATATGCTATCACAATTCTATGGCACCCAAGTCAATGGGGCTCAACAATATTTCAAACATAAGCAGATAAAGCAACTATAAGCAATTTGTGAAAAACAGAACAATCTGTAAAGATGTAGATGAAACCTATACTTCTGTAAGTTAATAAATTCTGAAACATTAGGACGCAATAATTTTTTTTGCGTAATAGTACTGTGTAAAAATTTCAGAATCCTTCCACGCTCCGGTAAAATATGAAAATTCAAACACTACAGAAAAAGTTTCTGTTTTTACACAGCACGTATCAAACAAGCAATTAAACATCCTAAAGGTAAATCTTGGCACATTATTTTTATAATACAATGGATTTGTACAAGGGGATAATTATTTTTGTTGAAAAGTTTTTGTAATCAAGATTCACAAAGTTTTCATGGGCATGAAGAAAGTTCAAGGCTAGCCCCCACTTCAACGGTGCTCGTCCTTCTCACTTTAACTTTTATTTTTTTAAAAGTTTTAAGTTCCATGATTTATTTTTTTGTGTTTGATTATTTCAAAAGCACACAACAGAATAAAATGACTCTCTAAAACTTCCGGATTGTCTCCCTGGCAGCGCTTTCTGTGAAGCAATTAAGCTAGGCATATAGTGCTCAAGTAATTGATCCACCCAGATCCCAAGGTATATAAAAGCCAATTTTAATTAACAATGATTTGTACTTAAGTAGTGAGCACAAAGTGATATATATCATGTGACAGCGAAGTCTAACTCTCTTCCTATGCATTGGCATGTCATAAAAGAACAATTCATGCACATAGAGTAAAGGCCAATACATAGCATAAGTAGTTTCTTGCAATTTTATTGTATTGGAAACATAAAGAGGTGAAGATTTGGTTCCTCTCTCATAATAATTGCAAGTAGGAGAAGCAAGAACATGCATATTATATTCATCAAAATCATCATGTGTAATGGTAAAACGCAACCCATCAATATAATCCTTAATAAGTGAGAACTTCTCCGATATGGTGTAGTTGGCAGAATTCAAAAAGATAATTGGACTATCATGTCTCAGTGCAATATCAATAATTTCATGCTTAACATAAGGAACTATAGTAAGTTCATCTCCATAAGCATAATTAATATTGGCATCATGGCCACAAGCATAACAAGCATCAAGTCCATCAAAAAGGGATATTTCAAACGAATCCAAGGGATCATAGCAATTATCATAGCATTCATCATTCGGTAAGCACGAAGGGAAATTAAACAATGTATGAGTTGAAGAGTTACTCTCATTAGAAGGTGGGCACAGGTGATCAATCTGCTCTTCCTCCTTTTGTTCTTCGCTCTCCTCCTCATCTTTTTCATCTAATGAGCTCACAGTTTAAACAATTTCTTCTTCCATAGATTTATGCAAAATATTAGTCTCTTCCAAGGCAGCAGACATTCTCTCAATTAATTCACCACTATACGCATTGTATTCATAGTTCTCATAGTAATATTTAAGTATGGCAAAAATTTATATTTGAAAAGAATAGTATCATACTTTTCAATCAAAGAAGCAATTTCATAAACACCCTTAAAAGCAACAAATTATTCTATTTGTTCCACATCATAGTAATCATATATACCATTAGCATAAGAAGCCAATGTTCCATTATCATTAAATTCACGTTGAAAGTGGAGGTGTGGAGCCTCCATCTTAGAGCAACAAGTATAATCACATCTCAAGCATAAATTCCAAGCATGCCAATGCAACATTTTAATTTGATCCCGTAAGTGTTTCCCTTTTTGAGTCAAGAGATAATCCCTAAAGTACCCAGGTTGATCCAACGCATCTCCCATTATCAAGTTGAATGGGGATTTCTCAGAATTATCAAAGTAGTGTTTAATGTTTTCCATATAACCAACATCGAGGGTTTTAGGAGGTTCCCCATCTCCATGAGTAGCAAGTATAACTAATTTTTTTGGTGTTTCGTGTTCCATATCCATAACTAAATATATAAAACAACCTATAACAGAAAATAAAATTACTTAGTGATAAAGCAAACAAGCACACACGAGAATATCAACTGCTATGCTATTGCTCCCTGGCAACGGCGCCAGAAAAAGGTCTTGATAATCCACAAGTGTAGGGGATCCTTTATAGCCTTTTTCGATAAGTGAGAGCGCCGAATCCAATGAGGAGCTAAAGGTAGAATTAATATGCTCTCAAGTTCTATTTACCACCGATACAACTCTACGCACGCTAACGCTTACTTTAGCTAGAACAAGTATGAAACTATTTTGCGGGAATAAAACTAGAAGTACTTTGCGAGAATAAAACTACGGATAATTTGCAAGATAATAAAAGCTAGTTGTTTAGTATAAAGCTTTTTGTAATACAAGAGAAAGATTGTCTGTAGGCAATTGAATAAAACACGATAGATACTTATCATATGCAATGAGGGAGAGGCATAAGCTAACATACTTTTCGTACTTGGATCACATGCACTGATGATTGGAACTCTAGAAAGCATCCGCAACTACTAAAGATCATTAACGTAAAACCCAACCATAGCATTAACACATCAAGTCCTCTTTATTCCCATACGCAACAACCCCCTTACTTGGGTGTAAGCTTCTGTCACTCTAGCCACCCACTATAAGCGAATCATGAACGTATTGCAACAACCTCCAGCGGGAATCCCTCACGTGTGAGCGGCATGGAAGGCAGCTTAGGAAAGCACCATATTATCATACAACTCATATCAATCACACCATACCACAGTTAACCCATAGGACAAAATAAATCTACTCAAACATCATAGGATAGCCACACAATATTGGATAATAATATATAGCATTAAGCACCATGTTTAAGAAGAGATTGCAGTGAGGAAAAGAGGAGTTACACCTCTGCATAGAGGGGGAGAGAGTTGGTGGTGATGGCGGCGAAATTGTGGGTGTAGATCGCCGTCACGATGGTTGCCCCGACAGTGTTTCGGCGCCACCGGGAGAGAGGGGGAGAGAGCCCCCTTCTTCTTCTTCTTCCTTGGTCTCCCCCCTATATGGGAGGAGATTTTCCCATCTGTTCCATGGCCGCCATGGATCCCGGAGGGCAAGAGCCCCTCTGAGATTGGATCTCTCTCTTTGTGTTTCTCTCTTGTTTTCGCGACTATTTTCTGACCGCTTCACCGTTTCTTAAATATCCGGAGATCCGTAACTCCGATTGGGCTGAAATTTTGAGGAGATATTTACCGGAAAATTATATTTCTTTCAGCGAAAGTAGGGCCCCAACCGACTTACGGGGTGGTCCCAAGCCATCAGGGCGTGGCCAAACCCCTGGCCGCGCCCTGTTGGCTTGGGAGCACCTCGGGCACCGTGTTGCGTTGACTCTTCTTCCTAAAATTCACATATATTCCAAAAAAATCTCCATAAATTTTTATCGTATTTGGACTCCATTGTATTTTCTGCAAAACATGCAAAAACAATAGGAACTGGCACTGGGCACTGGATCAGTAAGTTAGTACCAAAAATATTATATAATTTTGCCAAAAGTATATGAAAGTTGTAGATTATTGGCATGAAACAAGAAATAATTATAGATACGACGGAGACGTATCACATATTTAGAGGGCGGCACGACCGGGGCGGGGCGGGGTTGGGGCGCCACGATAGAAGGTGGACGGAGGGCAGGGCGGCGCGACGGCGACCTGGGTGGTGCTCTGGAGGTGGCGCTGGTAGAAGGTTGACGGGGACGGGGCGGGGCGGCGGTTTGTGGTGGGATCCTACTGCGACGTCGGTAGAAGGTGGACGGGACGGGGCTTTGCGGCGACGACCTGTGGTTGTGCTCTGGCGACGGTGCTGTAGAAGGTGGATGAGGGTAGGTGGTGGTTTGGATCGGGGGATGGGGAAGTGGGGAAGTGAGCTTCATGCAAGAGGTGGGGTTGCTAATGTGCCGAGGGGGTCGGGCTTTTGCTGCAGTTTGGTTAGTGGGGTTGGTTAGTTGGGTGCGGGGGCATTACTTGGTTGTTAGCAGAATAAAGTTAGGTGTTGTTAGAATAAGACTCTTAAGGGTGTTTTTAGATTGACTATTCATCACCCAGGATGCAGAAATAAGTTATTCTTCACCCGAGATAATCTTATGATCATTTTACAAATAAATTACATTTGGAATACAAATAGTTACATTCATATTGATTCACTACGTAAAATTTGGCGTAAGAAAACAAAAATATAGGTCGTAACACCAGAAAAATTGCATTTTATGTATATTTTACTCTATGTTTTTATGTTTGTAAATTTACTAACATAAAATATTTTTACAACGATTATATATTTTCTTACGTTCTCCTTTTACGTATGAAATAAGAAGAAAAAATACGGAACGTAAAATTACGGTGCTTTAATGTCTAAATAGAGCCGGGGGGTGAAGCAAACCAACCTGTGGTTGGATGGTTAGAGGGACTGTGGTATCCCTAGCCCACCAGGGTTCAAATCCTTGTGCTTGCATTTATTCCTGGATTTATTTCAGGATTTCCGGCGATGCGCATTCAGTGGGAGGAGACGTTCCCGTCGACGACGAAGTGCCTACGGTGACTTCGTAAATTTCAAGATGATATGCCGGCTCAGTCTCTCGGAGGTGCTCATAGGGGTAGGGTGTGCGTGTGTGCGTTCATAGGGGTGAGTGTATGCACGTGTATATGAGCGCTTGCGTCTGTGATGTGTTCAAAAAAAAAAAAAAGCCGGGATGAAAAATAACTATTCCTCACCAGGGTGACGAATGGTCAATATATATATATATATATATATATAGGACGCTGCTACACAGCGCCCGCGCGCTGTGCAGCTGCATGTAGCGGCCGCCCTTTTTGGAAACCCCACGTGGTCCCCCGTTACTTCCTTAACTTAGTAATAAAAAAGGTAATTTGCCCACGGCTGCGTCCGTTACCACGTCCCGCCAAGAAATAAACCTTCCCTTCGCACGTCCGCTGCGTGCACCCTTCCGTCCCACACCAAAATCCCAGCAAACCACAATATCTTGCCTGATCGAGCACACCAGCCTTGGAAAAACACAGGCAAAAGAAACGGAAGCAAAATTAAACTGCAAAACATACACTTGTGAAATTTCTGCTTGCAAATCTGCCTGTTTGTTTGTAGAATTTTGGGCAAACCAACAGTAAAAGGTAGGCAATACTTGGCCATACTTCTGGATCTCTACATGATCCCTACAGCGCAAAAACTTGCCTCTCCTCTGGATCTTGTATGATCTTCATGTTGTTGCCGTCTCGTCCCCTGCAGGATTCAATTTGCTTTAGTTGCTTTTAATTCCTTGTACCCGGCCCAGGCCCCTGCAAGAAAATGAAAACAAATTGAGAAAAAGAGTTGCTTAGAGGAGAAACCATGACCAGTAGTTGCCAAAAAATTAAAAAGAAAAAAAGCAAGGAAGTAATAGGTCCCTGAGTTTGTTCAAGCAAAAAAAAAGATGACATGGGCATTTTTGACCTAATTAATTCGAGCAAGGTTTGCTTGAAAAACTGTTGGTCTTTTTGCATGTTAAAGAACCCTTGTTTGCTCATGGAAAAAAGTGGAAGTTCCCTGCGTTTGCTCCAACAATTTAGACGAAACCGCTGAACAAAAAAATTACTCGGGACACTGTTTTTTAGTCTAATATAGAAAAAGTTCGCAAAAAATGATAGAAATGTATTATTTAGAAATTGCATAAGGTTGCTTGCAAAAAACATTCTGTTGATTCATACTTAATGTGTGCAAAAAAACCTTAGAAAACTACTGAAGCATTAAAAAAACTTTTGCTTCCTGCCCCCTCCTCCAGTTTGTTAATCATCGTCCCTTTTCTCTTTGCTTTGCCGATGGCTGACTTTGATCTGAATGGTTCTCCTTGATGATTATGATGAATATGCTGATGCCCCTCTCTATTGCACGCAAGCCCGTCGTATAGGTTTGCCTATGTCGATTGAGGGTGTGGGCGAGTCACCAAACTAGGTTGACGGGATGGTCTCCAGCCTGCGCTTGAAGTTTTGGGTGTGAAATTTCATGTTTTATTGGCCATGGGAGACTTTATTGTGTACTAGATCATCGAAGGCGCGCATTGCAGCGCCCGTTTATTTTGGTGGTACAATGTTAGTGATTGATGTAATTATTTGTATGGGTAGTATTTTAGTCATATGATATAATAATCACATTATATGCAAGAGAAGCATTTTAATCATATTTTTTTCCTGAATTTTCAAACCTGGAATTTATGATGGTTTTGTGCCTGTTTATGTTGACGTGAGAATATTAGCAATTGGCGAAAAAAAACATCTAAGTTGATTAGTATTTTTTGTAGGCACATGTTAGATATTAAGAGGGCTGGTAATAGTTTGATTTTTCATAAAAATAGCAACGGTTCTCAACCACACAAGGGGGAGGAGGCAAGCGAGGACAATAAATAATATGGGAGATGTGGGTACTCATCACTTTAGGGACAACTATATCAGCTACAGTAAAATGTCCGGCAAATTGTTTTCCCAACAACACTGTAAACACAATGCTATTGACTATCCTAATTGGCAACTCATGTAGCAGCAAGGCAGCCACATGTAGTTCATATCACCGGCTGCAGTCCAGGTATAACTATGTACGACTTCCGCTCCAGTTACTGAACTTCTTCCCAGTAGACTAAAGGGTGTGCCTCCTTCCAACCGTTCAGTTAAATAACAAGTGTTACCTTCCCATGGAGCACATCCTACAGAAAGCTCAGCGCTGTGGATATGGTCAAGGTACTACTCATTTGTTATGAACATCAGTCCGACCTGAATTCCATTTACCTCTGCTGCAGAAATAGAAATACAATGAATTCTTAAAAGGAGGGACTGCAAGCTTTGCAATTTTACATGTAAAAACAACTATAAACAGAAGAAAGACTAAGTAAAATGATAAACGATACATAATGTACAAGAAAAATAATACTTTCTGACGCACCTAACATCAAGAAAATTACAGGCATGAAACATATAAGTTAAATACAACAGGGATAGGAGATGCGGCTAACACGAACAAAATTAGAGGCATGAAACATCAAACATCTAGAAAATGGTCTTTCTGGATTAACAAATACCGTTTGCGCAATTTTTGAGTCTCATTATCTGCCAGGGCCATCACTGTGCTATTAAAAAATGAGTATAAAATATATTTTGTTGTAGAGGGTTGATAACAGAAACATTATCTGATGATGCATCAAGCAAATCTGCATCAAACTGGCAGTCATCAAACATGCACATGGGAGTACTCGATAAGCATCTACAACTAACATGAACTCATGCCAATTCCACTAATTTACTAAACCCTAGGATAAGTCTATTAGGGGCTACATAAAAGAAGAAGATCAAGGAACTATTGCGATTCCACTTTGAGGCGGCAGAGGCCGATAACAAGAACTATTAAGCAAATCAGGTTTTTAGTCTTAACTGGAATTATATCATACGCCACCTAAGAATTCTCGAGCAAAAAATTCCTGTTCAAAGAGAGAAAGAATATAAAATCCATGCAAACCTTGGAAGTTAACAGTTCAAATTCAAATGCACAGAATAGCAGCAATATTTAACATTTTGGAACCCATGCAGCTCCCCTTCATATTCAACCAACAAATCAAATAAAACAATAGTACCATTATAATGACCAGACAAACTTCATTCATCCAAGTGGCTGAAGCACCACGGCCATTTGAAATTATTCGAGTTATCAGGGCCAATATGGTTTGTGAGGCAACAATCCCTGGACATTGTTATTTCATTTGTCAATCAAGTGAATGGAAGCATTGTGCATTGCTATAACTATGTGCTTACCAAACTGTGTATATTGCCATTATTCTGTCAAACATATAAATGAATAGTTAGCTCTTCTTCCAAAAACTTTGGAGGCAAGCCCAGAACCTACAAAATATGTGGTATCAGAAATATGAGAATGATAGACACATCTTGCATTAGTTGGTAACATGAAAAACTATTTCAGCAAGTGAAAAGTGAAAACAGTTCCACATAGATGTCTCACATCTTAGAACAATACAAAAGTTAATAGCTTAGCACAAACAATAGATATGCAGTCTAGCTACAGGTTAGATACATATCGGAACTGTATATTTCTCTTAGTGCATCTGTACATAAAATGAATCATAGATTTATCATTTTCTCGGTAATTTTTTTTGTATTACAATCACCCAAATACATTGAATTTGGGTGTAGTTGTCGATTTATGTGTACCATTTCAATCTGCTCAGCATTCATAGGATAATTGATTATAAGACCCCTACTTTTATCATGTATCCTCTCCCAGATGCCCCTTCTATCTGTTCTATATTTCTTTTTAGTATAACTCTCCTTCTTTTGTAGTGTTACTTGCTTTCTGAAAAAATGGAACATTATAAGTTTAACATGATTCCAAGTCCAGGGAACTTTGCAGATATAAAATCATTGTAAAATAACTTCTGGTTGTAGTGGACGGCCCATCCTCTCCCTTACTCATTGAGGCTATTTATGATCTGTCATATTGCATATTTCCTCTTCCTACAGCACCCATGCAGATGCCGTGATGATTTCGGTAAATTATTTTGTACGAAGGTTGTTTGATCGATCAATGTGGACAGGACATGACGTATGGCCGACTGTGTTATCTGATTGGAGCTCACTTGGAGGATGCACGGTTGGCGTTGTATCTTCACCTTGGCTATCCTCTCATCATCAAACACAGGCCGTCCATTCATGAGACAATTACAGAAGGCCCTTGAAAGCATCTTCGATGGGGGGAGTTTCCGTACTCCTAAAGATAAAGATGCTATGTTTAGTAAAAAAAATGCTGCGACACACTATAAGGAGAGTAGTTTTTTATCCCTGCAGACTACATACAATCTATTCCCTATACTTTCTTTTACTAAAAAATAATTCGAACATCAAGGTGATCTGAATAATTTCTGAAGTTGGTAAAATGAAAAATACAGAGTGTATGCATGAATTGTATAACAAATCGAAATAACTTCCATGGAAATCAAGTGAACATTCGTGGAAATTGAAGCATCCAGAATTTAGTTAAATGATAGCTCATTGCACACTATGAACTTAGTAAGATCAACCCTAATCATTGAGCATTATGGGCATGGCAAATCCTAATTTATTACCCTATTCTATATTACCTCGGCCCGACATACAGATTATTTAGCAAATCAATTTGTGGAGTTACTCATGCATTATTTTTTCTTAAGTATCAAGCATCAACACAGAACAACATACATGATTAATAGAAAATTGCTATTTCTAGTCAATATTACTGATGGTAACTTGATCGCACATCCTTAAAAAATAAAACCACCCTAGCATCATTAGAGAGACAACAAGCTAATTTATGAGAATGAACTCAAGGATTGACCAGAACCAGGATGGATACTGCCTGCACAAAATTGAGATTGGAAACACATTATTACAATGGAATCATTGGGTGAAAAGAGGGGATTGCAAGGAAATTGTGCAGGAATGCGTCTCCACGGCTGACCGGGTCCACGGTGGCGATGGACAGCTGAGATCTAGCGATGGAGGTGTGTGTGTGAGTGGTCCACTTGTCGGTTGCTGGTATGCGTTTAGTCTGGCCCGTTTGCCGTAGCTGGTGTGGGTACTTAACTGAACCGGTGAACCTGTACGAGGCATTTCTGAAGAAAAGGAAATACTGTGAACTCTCACCTGCTCCTGTGTTTTCTCATCCCTTTCTCTGTTTCTCTCTCAAGTACCCCAATTTCCCCATCTGCTGTTGGACTTGTTCGTGAGATCCTCCCAGGGTCCTCACGAAGAACTATAGTACAGTAATGTATATATCTGAGGAAAGAAGCACCAGGCTCCCAATTTCGTTGACTGATCAGCTCCCCGCTTCCAATCTACCTGCCGCATCATCTTACCAAGCCTGCCGCCTCGTTCTGCATGCCATAGATGAGCAACCGCTTGCCCTCCTGGACGCTGGATGTTGGGCGTTTCCGGCCTCCGAACTCGGACTCTGGAACCAATAACCGAGCGGGAAGGAGAGGAGGCTTAGATCATGAAGCGAAGAACAGGGGAAGGTTGAATTCAAAAGAGATTCAGATTTCTAAACGGGGTAAAGGGGAGAAGGGTAGCCTTCACCTGGTTGATGTGGAACATCGTAGTCGCCATCGCCATGGTGCACAACGCCACGGAGAGAGAGCAGTTGCCGCTGCCGCCGTCCTCGCCCACCACTACATGCGAGGGCAACCTCACTCGAGATCGGGTAGGGGCACCTTCGCTCGTAGTCGCTTTTACCGGCAGCACTATCAGGAGTCCCCAAGGATAAGTCGGGGAGCGGAGGGGGCGCTCGGAGGGAGACCGTGCGGTGGAACCGGAAACGCGGCGGAAGGGGGCGCTGCGAGAGAGGTCGAGCAAGTTTTTTCTTCTGATAAGGAGCAAGGTTGTTAAATGGGCTTGGTGCGCTTGAGAGCCCAGTTAACCCCTGATCTCCGATTTTTCTACTGGAATAGCGTCCCTCAAGGACAGCTGGCTCAGTTTGTAACATAGAATTAGATCAAACGGCCGGGAATGAGCGAACCACAAGATCAGACGACCGAAACTGCTAGGGGCCTCAGAGGGCTGGAAAGTAGTCCAGTTTTACTGTCCTTAATTGGATTAGTCGATTTGGTTCGTGGGTGTGAGCGACTCCATGCAAAATGTGTTGTCCCCCCTAGGCAACTTAGCTCACCCCGTTTAGTCAGGTATTCTATGGGGCGTGCGGGGACTAGTGTGCATTGGATTAGGCAACTTGTTTGTGTGGATAGGTCGTGGGCGACCAATGTGCATTGGATTAGTTGAGTTGGTTCATGGATGCGGGCTACTATATACTCGGGGAGGTAGTGGGTGACTCCGTGCAAAATGCGCTGGCGCCCTAGGCAGCTTAGATCACCCCGGGTTAGTCAGAGTTTGTGTGCGCATGCGGTGACTAGGTATTGGGGTTTAGGCGACTCCATCTATCCATTAGCGCGTTGTCGGCGACTTAGAGTATTAGATTCGGTCAAGTTGGGTGTGGGTGCGGCGACTATATAGTGGGTTGGTAGGCAACTCCATGCATTTGGTGGTCGTGGACGCTTAGTTCAATCCGGTCGCCTCGTTTTGTGAGACGTGCAAGGCAACAATGTATTAGGGTTTAGGCGACTCCATCTGTGGAATACGCCTATGGGCGGCCTAGGGTATTGGATTAGTCGAGTTGTTCAGAGGCCTTGGGCGACTTAGTTCAACCCAGTCTACTCGGTTTGTGCTACGATCGGGCGACTATGAATTGGGGTTTAGGCAACTCCATGTGTGGCTTAGGCATCTGGACGACTTAGTTCGTTGGATTCGGTCGAGTTGGGCGTGGGTGCGACAACTATATACTGGGGTGGTAGGCGAGTCCATGCGTTTGGTGGCCATGGGCGACTTGATTCAACCCTGTCGGCTTGCTTTGTGGGACATGTGGGATGACTATGATTTGGGGTTCAGGCAACTCCATGTGTGGATTAGGCATCTGGACGACTTAGTGTATTGGATTTGGTCAAGTTGGGCGTGGGTGCGACAACTATATAGTGGGGTGGTAGGCGAGTCCATGCGTTTGGTGGTCGTGGGCGACTTGATTCAACCCAGTCGGCTTGGTTTGTGGGATGTGTGGCGACTATGAATTGGGGTTTAGGCAAATCCATCCGTGGATTAGTGCATTGGATTCGAACGAGTTGGGCTTCGGTGCGACAACTATATAGTGGGGTGGTAGGCGAGTCCATGCGTTTGGTGCCCAAGGGCGACTTGATTCAACCCAGTCGGCTCGGTTTTGTGGGACGTGTGGGCGACTATGAATTGGGGTTTAGGCAACTCCATGTGTGGCTTAGCATCTGGACGACTTAGTGCATTGAATTCGGACGAGTTGGGCTTGGGTGCGACGACTATATAGTGGGGTCCTAGGCGAGTCCATGCGTTTGGTAGCCATGGGCGACTTGATTCAACACACTCGGCTCGGTTTTGTGGGACGTGTGGGCGACTATGAATTGGGGTTTAGGCGAATCCATCCGTGGATTAGGCATCTGGACGACTTAGTGCATTGAATTTGGTCAAGTTGGGTGTGGGTGTGGCAACTATATAGTGGGGTGGTAGGCGAGTCCATGTGTTTGGTAGCCATGGGCGACTTGATTCAACCCAGTCGGCTCGGTTTTGTGGGATGTGTGGGCGACTATGAATTGGGGTTTAGGCGAATCCATCCGTGGATTAGGCATCTGGGCGACTTAGTGCATTCGATTCGGTCGAGTTGGGCGTGGGTGCGACGACTATATAGTGGGGTGGTAGGCGAGTCCATGCATTTGGTGGCCATGGGCGACTTGATTCAACCCAGTCGGCTCGGTTTGTGGGACGTGTGGGCGACTACGAATTGGGGTTTAGGCAAATCCATGCGTGGATTAGGCATCTGGATGACTTAGTGCATTGAATTTGGTCGAGTTGGGTGTTGGTGTGGTGACTATATAGTGGGGTGTTGTAAGCGACTTTAGCATGTGGGCTTGGTCGAGTTAGTCCCCAGTTAGGCAACTTTGTAGTCGGGCCAAGATGACTACGTGTAGGGGCTTAGGCGGCTCTTTTTGAGTGATTTGGGGCTTTGGGAGAGTTATTGTTTTGTGATGCTCAAGGATTGCGGCAACTATGTTTTGGTTTGTAGGTGACTCTGTGTCGCGATATTAGGGGGTGTTGTAAGCGACTTTAGCATGTGGGCTTGTTCGAGTTAGTTCCCCAGTTAGGCGACTTTGTAGTTGCGCCAAGGCGACTACGTGTAGGGGCTTAGGCGGCTCTTTTGTGTGACTGGGGCTTGGGCGACTTAGTGTTTTGTAATACTCATGGATTCCGGAGACTATGTGTAGGTTGGTAGGCGACTTTGTGTTGCAATTTTAGGGGTGTTGTAAGCGACTTTAGCATGCAAGCTTGATCGAGTTAGTTCACCCGGTTAGGCATCACTGTAGTCGGGCCAAGGCGACTACGTGTAAGGGATTAGACAGCTCTTTTTGAGTGATTTGGGGCTTCGGGCCGTTGTAGTGCGGCAACTTTCTGTGTGTAGGGGTGTTTGAGCGACTTTGTGTGTGTAGGGGTGTTTGAGCGACTTTAGCGTGCGAGGATTTGTAGAGTAGGCTCTTGACGGGGGCATGGTGGGGCACCTGTGGTAGTGGCGAGTTTGAACACCCCCCCCCCCCGGCGCGGTGGTTAGTTCATTTTGTTGTCGCATCGAAGCGACTAAGTGTAAGGGCTTAGGCAGCTCTTTTTGTGTGGTTGGAGCTATGGGTGACTTGGTGTATTAGGATACTTTGGGATTCGGCGTTGGGAGTATGTGTGTGTGCTGGTAGACGAATTTGTGTTGTTATTTTAATGGTGTTGTGAGCGATATTAGCATGTGAGGCTTTGTCGAGTTGGCTCTCAGAGGGGCGCATGGTAGGGCAGTTGTGTTAGGGGGGCGAGTTAGTTCCCTTCGCCTAGCTGACTTCGTTGTCGCGCGAGCCGACTGCGTGTAGGGACTTCTGCAGCGCTTTTTTTGTCAAACATCCCCTAATTATATACATAGACAATTAAGAGGCCTACGTATTAACCAAAGATGCCTACAAACAAAAATGTCTGAAATTCTACAGTTAAAAAGATGCTTACATATATCCAAAAGATGCCTACCATAATGTCTGAAATTATAATTAAGATGCCTACGTATCATCCAAAATGTCTACAAACAAAATATCTGAAACCTACAGTTGAAAAGATGCCTGCATATATCCAAAAATGCCTACAATAATGTCTGAAACTACAATAATTTCTTGAAGACAAACTGAGGCTGCTACCTATGAAAAGGACAGCCCTACACTTACAGATGCTCATTATTCTCTCAAAGAGAAGTGGCTATGCTCATGTACTGCACTTTGCTAAATTTGCGCATCTACTGAATCCGAAAATAGATAAAAAAGATAGAAAACCCAAAGCAACCATACTATTTTATGATTTCATCTAAGAAACCTTCGCAAAATCTGTACGACAACCGATATCTCAAGTAAAAAGGTAGGAACAGATTCCAGCAGAGATAATAGAGCAAACTTTTGACCGAACTTAACTGGCTTTTTAACAGCACTAAGATAGCATAATAATACAGATTTTTTGTGCTGTCACAGATTCTACAACTCCTGCTTATAGTAACAGATCAAAAGCTAGAAAAATACATTTTATTGCCTAAAAAAAACACATCATATTGCCTGGAAAAACATATTATATTGCCTAGAAGATGACAGGTGCTCTGTGTGTTTTTATTCAGTTGATATAAAATGTAGGCAAGTACACAGAACATAATTAGGCAAAATAGAAAAACATGCACCCCACACCCCCCCGTACTTTCATACACAGCCTGATCCACCATTATTGCCTGGTTTGAAATCTTCTATTGCCTAAAATGTAAAAACACTGCATATTATTGCCTACATCCCTGGGATCTGATGGGATGGCGACATGAATTGTTGCCTACCACCCGAAATCCAAACGGCTATGAGTTGCTGCACTTCCCCCCCCCCCCCCCCCCCCTCTCCATGGGAACCAGATCCTCTAACATCAAGGAGAGATGTCACCTAAGCTACAGTCCTCTAACATCCCTCCTTCACATCCATATTATTAAGGCTAAAATAACTTGAATTAATTTGCAAATTACAAATCTACTGTATACATAGGAAAAAATTACATGCAATCAAAATTATGGTGCAAATTACAAATCTACTGTATACATAGGAATTAACCGTGACTTTCCTTCTGTGCTTTACACTAGTTTGCACTGTGGCTTAGGTGACTTCTCTCCTTGATGTTAAAGGATCCGGTTCCCCATCCATGACCGTGCACTGCTAGACCTCTACTCCATCCCTAATCCAAAACGGCGGGGTGTGGATTTGTGTGCAGGAGACATATCTAAGACCTCTAGTTTTTGATTGGCTGTCGGAATTTGAGTTTCGCTCTGAAAATTTCTCGATTCCAACAACCCTTGATTCATCTGTATTTCCCGAAATCTGAGAATTGGGCCTAAATGAGTGTGCATTTGACAATATTGCCTGCTGAACGCATATACTGGCCGACATATTCACTGCACAGAAAACATGATCCTAATTATGTTGCCTACTGAAAATTAAGTGGTAGGTTCTAGTTATATGATCACATACATTACAACATTTTGCTTACTAATTGGCTCATATATATATGCTGAACAAAAATAAGTGTATCATTGCCTGCTTATTCCTCCGTGCTTGCTTACCATCCTGCTGCCTATTTATATCCACCGGGAAAACACACACAACGCCTGCCATCTCCAAACGCCCCCTCATGACGCCACTATAAAAGCTCCCCTAAGTAGTATCCTCTTTCTGTTGCCTAATTTGTATCCTACTTATGCACAATCCTAATTCATGTCTGCTGTTGTTTTTGCCTAAAAGTATACACTATGCCAACTTGTACACTTCATCTATTGTGCCTGAATAAAAGGGGCAAAAACCTATTCTATTGCCTGCTTGAATCCACTGTTGGTTTGCTTAAACAAACATACAGTATTGCCTGCTATTGGATTGTTTGCCTGTTCTATTGCCTAAATAGACATACAGTATTGCCTTGTCGCCTCCGAAAAATGCACGCGGGAGATAGATTTGCACGCGGGGAGACATAACTAAGCCCTCTAGCTGTGGATTGGCTGCCGGACTTTGAGTTTCGCTCAGAATTTCTCTAGATTCCAGCAATCCCGGCCCACCCCATCTACTTTCCCTCCCTATCCCTTCCGCCGCTGTGGATGTCGACGACGCAAATCTACTAGTCATGGCGCCCACGAATCGCTGTTGAAAAAAATAGGAGGGATGGCCGTGTGGCAGGGACTCACCTTGTCCCCGAAGACGAAGCAGTCCGCCTCGCCGACGTTCGCCGTCTCACGCGACTTGCAACTCCTCCTCATCTCCTCTCCCCGTGTGCGCGCACTGCTTTGTCGATTGCTCAGACCTCTCCACCCACACTGGTGGTCGCTGTCGCCGGTAGCACTCCCGCCGGCCGGGCTCGCTGGCGAACCTAGGGATTGCTCTTCCCCTGTGTTCGCGCGGAGTGGTGAGGAAAGAGGAACGAACGACGGGGGCAAATGGGCGGGGCTCGTTTCACCGCTCTCTCTCACCCCTTGGTCGGTTCTTTCTGTCCACGTGGCATGATCTTGGGGATGATGCACGGTCGAGCATCGGCCGCTCACGACTACCAGATCGCGCGTGCGCCGCCCAGCGTTTGGGATATATATATATATATATATATATATATATATATATATATATATATATATATATATATATATATATATATATATATATATATATATATATATATATATATAGAAAGTCTATTCAAGACCTTGGGTGAAGAATAAGTAATTCTTCACCCTGGTCGAACGACCCAGCCAGCCGGCAGGAACTTGGCTCCATCGCACCCGTTCGAACCGTTCTCCAGCGAGGTAATTTATTCCCTACCACTGTTTTTTTTACGATGGGGCACAGCCGTTTAGGAGCTGACCCCACTCCCGCAATTTCTGGATCTATTGGGAGCGGAAGCAGCCTGCGGTTCGGAGGTGAGCGGCGGTAGGTTTCGGCGGCGAGCCGACGGCAGCTCCGGTTGGATTTGGATATGTGCGACGCTGGGGATGGCCTCGTTGGTTGGTTGTAGGCCTGCAGCATCGAGGCGAGCAGCGTTTCGAGAGGCTTCCCGTCGGGTGGCAGCTACGTCGGTCCGCGGTCGTGCCACGACAGGGCTCCACCCTTCGTTGCGCTGGCGATGGCTCGGCCTGCGTTCATTCCCCGTCCCCGAGCTCCTGCCCTATCCTATCGTCCTCGCACAGCAAGAAGGCTCTGCTTGGAGCGAGGGTCCCGACTCCCTTCCTACGACCAGCGGAAGGAGACCCCGCGTAAGATCTATGGCCTACGCAGCAGCATCATCTATTCCACGGTCCTACTTCTTCAACCAAATGGACGAGGTTCCATGGCCTTTTTGTCCTAACTGCTACACAAGACATTCAGGTTTCTCTCTTTTCCTCTTTCCTTCCGTCCATCTGTATGTCTGTGCATTTGTGCGTGTGCGTTCTTCTTATTTGTCATTACTTATGAGGACGAGTATTGTGCAGGAAGCCCCATTAGTAAAGTATAAAAGACCAGGAGTTAATTTACATCTTATCTGACCATCTTAGATCTTTGCTTACTACTCCCTTCCGTTCAGAAATCCCATATTTAGCTTTGGCATGTGTATGAGTTTATTCCCAATCAGGAATCAGCTACTGTACCACAGTAGCATTTCTCTCATTCTAAATCTCAAAACGTATTTTAGAAATCCCATATTAATCATTTAATTATGACATAATTGGATAATCATCAAACAAAGAATGTTGATTTGATGGTTGCAAACATAGATGTTTCAATTTTTCGAATGCCATGTAATGTTTCTCATAGGTTCGACATATACATGTTGGGCTAAATTTGCATTTGTGCTTGGCTGTCTATCTAAATTTAATTTCTTCCTTCATTTTTGTTGGTTTGATGATGCATTTTTCTCAGAGCTTAGGTATACTATTGTTAGCTGAATTTAATCATAGATTGTTCTTTCCATGTCATGCAAAAACATCAACCTTCTCTTCTTTATGTTGTGATTTACAAAATGTTATAGGCATACTGTTGTTAGCTGAATTTAGTTGTTGATTGATCTGATTTCCATCTCATGCAAAACAGTAATCTTCTCTTCATTATGTTGTGTTTTTACAAATTGTTATAGCCCTGGTTTGAGTGGAACCACTGTAATTCTTGGTGGAGGATGACCGGAAGCCCATTTTCCCTTGCCATGATTGTTGGGCTCCATATGTTCAAATCATGAACTGGGGGCATCAATTAGAGCTGCATGCACTTCATCTTTTGTGATGCTGCAGATGATGCCCATTTAATCATTTATAGATGTAAATATTGATTTTACATGCTACTGATAAAACACTGTTCATTCCCTTATGCTCCCTTTTCTCTCCTGCTATTTCATATTAGGTTCTGCCAATTTTCATGCTCCGTTTTGCTGGGTACTTGTGTAGGTTCCTTGTCTAAAATAATGGTATTATTGACAACATATACAGGAATATCTTCGCCATGGATGTGTGGAGAGAGGTAATTTGTGTTGTGGTGCTCGAAAAAATAATTAATAGGTGCTAACATAGAGCATGCATCTGACATTTGTGTGTACCTATTAGCACCTTTGCCAAGGAAAAAAAAAATCTGTGCATACCGTTCCGGTCACCGGTAAATAGAGTATCCGAGTGGAAAGGATGGAGCGTGTGCATTAATTTTTTTAGCATGATGCTTTGATGCTTTATTTTTTAGTCGGTCTCTGAACAATATATTAGGCTGCAGTTTAATGTTTCTAACTGAAAATTGCGGATTCCAATTATTTTGGTGGAATTTCTAAACAATGAGAATTCCGGACTTGAATTGAGAAGTCCAGTCTTGAATCTGAATATGAGCGTGACCTTGTGCACGGTGCCGATGAGCTGACCCGTGCGGCTCGATGGTAGATGAGCGTGAACTGGCTGTCGAGCCTGGCCATGGCAAGATTGTCCGGGGACTTGCGCTAGAAGGTTGTGGCGTTCACTCCCGGCACGCCCAACATCCGAGCAATGGCCACAGTGCCGCCAGATTTCTGGGATGGTGTCAACGGGGAGGGCGGCCAAAAAGACGTGCGCCAAGGTGTTGTACTCCCATGGTCTCACAGCTGGTCATTGCCTGCGGGCTAGGATAGAGATCCAGGGCCTCGGCCGGGCTGCGCAGTTGGTTGTTCTCTAATTTTTTTAACACGGAAATTGTCTATACTAGTGCCTTTTTAAGTGAAGGGTAAGTTTTAATCCTGACCATATATCTTTCTAAAAAATTGTGAACTTTCCAAAGGGGGTTGTGCTGAAGCATAGCTCATAAAATAAATAAATTTGGCAGTATGTAATAGAATTATTTAGCATGCACTAGAAGCTGCATTTGCTTGATTAACCATGATCTAGAATCTTTATTTAGGTATATAGCGGGCGTCTCTTTATACGTGCTGTGATTTCTTACTATTATTTAATTATTGGCACATCCCAGATTTCATTCTGTCAGTTTTTGAGTAAGAGCAAAATTACTTCGATCAAATATGATTCTCATTACATTATCCTTTAGGATAAGATTCGATGCGATAATGCTACTAAGAATATAACACAAAGATACTAGAATAGTAGAACTTGTCGTGTGACGTTGCTGGGTGCTGGCCGGTAAGGGCCACTACATCTTGGGGTAATTTTGTCCTTTCGGAGAATCATTTTGGTTGTACAACTACAGATGTTTTCACCAAATGTGAAGGATCTTGTATTTTTAGTAGGGAAAATTGTTTTCTTTTCTTTCTAATTGCAAGTTTAGTTCACCAGTAATCTCGTACATGCTCTCTGTTTTCTGAATTTGCCAGAACACTGAGGAATGGGGACTGCCATGAAAGCGAGGGGTTGAAGGTGTTTGTAAGGGACATGACACCGTGCCTAGGTTTGCTGAGACGCCAAGGGATAGACCTTTAGGTTTTCCCACGTCCATAGGTCTGTGTACGTCGTACTCATCGGTAAACACACATTGACATAACTCACCATTAGCTGAATGAACAGATATACCATTTAATTGGTTTTTGATTCTTCAACCATGCTCACATACGTCTAGCATAGTATTTTCATGATTGTGCATGTCACTAACGTTGCCATGTTGTCATGTGACCTGAGTTATGGATTTAATCTATCAAGTTAAGTTTCATGGACTTAACTGAATCTAGTTATCAATGGATATGTCTTGACACAATTGTTTGTACAAGAAATCAAGAATGCAGTCCTGTGATCAGATTTTCTTTGGCTGTATTCTTGACGGCCGTGGCTGTATGTAGTTGGCAAGGCATGATCGCAACAAATATTTTTAGAATGTTGCATTGAGCATTACTCCAATGCTAAATAATTTGTTTACTGTTTTCAGGAATACTTCCCGTGCTCATCAGTGTATTCGGGACGCGGAATCTATCTAACGGAAGTAAGGCAGTGATCAGCCAGACACACTAGAGCTTGTATACTTCATGGAGGTCATGGGCACCAGGCATGCAGGCGGGCAACTTCACACTTATTAAAGTAGCAAAGTTTAGTGTGTTTTTTTGCTTCGCGGACGTTCGCGGACGCCGTCTGCCTGCTGCCTGCATCCCTAATGGGCACACTCGCAGGTAGCTAGACACAGTTGTATCAAGCAGCGTTTTACGGCTATGCCTAGGTTCTCTGGGAGGTTTGTTCTTTTGAGGGGGAGGAGGGGAGGTGACTATTGCGGCAATAGCTAGGACTAGCTTCATGTTGGTCAAGTTATATCAAATATTTAGTGCAGTTGCAATGCCGACTATATATGGTTTCGTGGCTGCCACCTGTGTGTGTACTTTGTATTCTCGAGTCCATGGGATCGAGTTCTTATACCTCCGATCGGAAACTTTTGTCCTTGCCACTTAATTATGGCTCACACATCGCCACATGGTTAGCTAGGTTATCATTTGCTTAGACCTTGCAAATAGAGGTAATATATATATACGGGGTCCACAAGCGTTGCATGATTTTCAGATAAAAAAGAGTTGCATCTTGACGCATGGATCAACGGAATTAAGTCGCCACGTAAATTAAACTCCACGTTGTAAAATTACCTCGCCTGCCTAAATTCTTTACAGCCGTAAGTTATTCGGGGTAATATTAAGACGCACACGTAAGTTGTTCGCATGTGCATCGTGGAGTCCACAGCCGTAAATTTACATCCTTAGTTTATGTCATTGGGTGTGCCGTAAGTTTACATCCTGTGGTACAAAAAACTTACGTGTGCGTCTGGTTCAGGCTTGGGCGCGTGGGTGATTTGTCTGGCTCGTAAGATGGGTAGGGTGAGGAATAAGTATTCCTCACCCAGGGTGATGAATAGTCGATCCCTATATATATATATATATATATATATATATATATATATATATATATATATAGGGTGGGTCTATTTTGACAATACCCCTTAAGACCTTATTCTAACATCATTTGAGCTTATCCTCTATTCTTAAATAGCTACAACCCACTACCTAATTTTCCTTAACATGCAACCATGCCACATCAACACCAATCACAAGTTAGATTTTTTTTCATGCAGCCCACTGCCTCGCCTTTATAAGCATGCAACCACGCCACCTAAGCACCTATGCATGACAATCATAGGTTGCAAATTTATGCATTAATTTAACCATTCAACCATACCACATTAGCAACATGTAAGTCACTTATAAGTTATATTGCTTGAATTGTTTTTTTATGGTTTCACATCTGATATATGTGTTGGATATTTGGAGCATACCAACGTACTTTATGATTCATATTTTTGTCGGAACATACCTATGTGGTGTATGGTTCATATTTTGATTAGAATAACATTTCGTTAACATTTGCATTACTTTTAATTGTTTTAAACACCTATTGATACAATTGTTTTAACAAGATTCCCGCGGCAACACGGGGGCATCATCTAGTTCTGACAACACTGCTGACCTGACCTGTACCTACAAATTAGCTCCGCAAAACAATTGAACCGAACTCTGCGGGCAAAAAAGAACCACCCCCACATTATCCTCTATCTCTCTCCCACGCCTCCCACTCCCGGCCAACTACCTCCCCACGGCGCCGCACCACCTCTCCCCAATCCCCCCCACCTTCTCCCCACGTCGCCTCCTCCCACCGCGCCGCCCACTGCCCGGCCACCACCACCCACCTCGTCTCCTACCGGCCGGCCACCACCTCCCACCGTGCCGCGTGGCCACCACCAGCCACCATGCCGGCCCCCGATCTGCTCCGTCACCCGTCGGATGGATACAGAAGCACGGGCTCCGCGTTGTCCCTGACCGGCCTTCTTCCAGAGCCCCGGCGATGCCACGCTCCCCTCGTCCGGCCTCCTCCCCAGCCGGCCCGCTGGATGGCCGGCGCCACGAGGTCCCCGAACGACGCGCCTCCCCCGGCCACCAACGGCGTCATGATTAGGCGGCGGCGCCACTGTTTCTCCCAGCCACCCTCCCGCGAGCCACCTCTGGATGGATCCGATTCGCCCGCCGTCGGATTTGTGATAGGCCACGCCTTCAACTACCACGACGTGATGGGGTGCATGATCGAGGGTGGTTTCGGGGGTCAAGAAGTTGTGGATCTCGCCAGACTCACCCTTCCATCCTCCCTGCTACGCACCGGATCCCTCGGCCGCCGCTACGCCACGCACAGGATCCCTCGACCACGGTTTCGCAAGGGGACGTATCCGTGCTCTCCCCGTTGCCACCATCCACAGCCGGTGAGCACCCCGTCCCTTCTTGCCACTCCCTCCTGTTCCTTCCAACTCTGGCGTGAGCTCCTAACAGCGTGTGGTTCGGAAATGCGCGAGATGCAGCTCACCGACATGTGCTCGATGCCACCCGTTCCTGGCAGTGTTCACAAAGAGGTTCAGTTTGCAAGAGAAAGCGGTTTTGCAACTCGTCCCCTGCAGTTCCTGGCTCGTGGATGCATTTTCTTATCCTTTTTAATGTGATGTGTAGGCGTATTTTGTATCGAAATGTCCTGCTCGGGGTGTACTGCAGTCGAATGGAGGGACGCGGGTGCAGCCATGTTATCTTCTTCTTTTGACAAGCAGTGCTCTGATTGTTTTCGTGTTAAAAGAAGTCGCGCTCGGGCCGCTGTGCAGTCCGATGGCGGGGCGTGTGCAGTGCTCTATTGCTTTTGGTGTAAAAAAAGATAACAGAGAGTAACAATTATGTAGAATACAAATGAAAAAACTGCAGTTCGCTTCATTGTAATTTATTCAAACATTCTGTAGTTCGTTCGTAAAAATATTTTATTGTACACTTGTACAAAAGCTGACAAAAAAAGCTTCTTCTAAGGTGCTGTGCTCTGTTCAATTCTTCGACCACCTCTCTTGGGGTTCACTTGTCTCCACAGAGAAGCACAACGACGTCAACCACTTTGGTGGCAGAAAAGGGAGTTTTGGTGTAACCTCTACCTCTCTTGTGATGCAGTTCTATCCACCTGCACGCACAGCCCAAAAAAAATTTAGGGGCTTGATTGTGTTTTTGTTTTTAGAAAGGAGTCAAGTGGACGGTTGTTCTTGAATTCTTCAGTTCACTAATGTGTGTGTTTGCATAAAAAATAATGAATGGATATGTATGTTTTGAAGCTCACTTTGTTCTTTCACGCAGTTTCACTATGAAACTACTCCGCGTTCACTTTAAACCCGAAATAAAAACATCTGAAATGAAGCTCGCTTCTCAGTATATGCAGTACACTCGCTGAGCCCCTGCGGTTCACTTACACCCTAGGTGAAGCGCATTCCACTTCTTCGCCGAAGAAAACTTATGGCTCAATAAAACAAACCTTGCAGTTCGCTTGCTCGTAGGATGCAGTGCGGTTGTCGTCAGAAGCAGTGCGTTCTTCTGTCCGATGCGGTTCACTCGTCAATTTTGGTGTCGCGAAAAACAGAGTGTCCGCATTTCCGTAATTTCAAAATTGCTCTTTAACCGTACTGAATTAGAGAAAGAGTTCTACATGAAAAAATTGCGGCTTGTCGATATGTTTCCAACGACGTATCATTTGCACCATTCCGACAAGCAGTTTGGAAGAAAATCACAAAAAACGGCCGCTGTCACTCGTAGGCAGCGGCACCGTTTTCAAAATTCCTTTAAAACCGCGAGGAATCTCAACAAATGAACAACATTTGAAATTTGTGTCTATTACACAGCTTTCCAACGCCGTATCACATGCCTCGTTCTGACAAACGGTTAGAAAACTACAGCGAAAACCGTACCAAAAATTTCGTAAAATTTGAAAAACAGAATTCCGTTTTTTAGTAAATTTGAAATTACTCTCAAACCGTAAGGAATTAGAGAGAGTGATCTACATGAAAAAGTTGCGGCTCGACGATATCTTTCCAACGCTCGCTCGCTGCCGACGTCATGCACTCACCATTTATTCCGACGAGCGGTTTAGAAAAAAATGCGAAAATACGCTCGCTGCCACTCGTCATGCGCTCGCCATTTTCGAAACTGCTCTTAAACCGTGGGGAATCGTGAAAAGTGGTCAAGATGGAAAAGTTGCGCATTTTCCGTAGCTATCCAACGGTATATTATACGTCTCGTTCCGACAAATGGTTTAGAAATTGGAGCGAAAACGGTGCCGAAAAAACGCGTGCAGTTTTTTCTGTTGACATTGCAGTGCTCGTTTGATAGCACGTAAACCGTGCAGTTCGAAAGTGTTGTCAGAATAGTTGAATAGACGGTCTGTATATATATATATATATATATATATATATATATATATATATATATATATATATATATGTATGTATGTATGTATGTATGTATATGTGTGTGTGTGTGTGTGGAAGGCCATAGAGGTTTCTAGAAGATTCCAAAAGGTTCCGGAATTTTCTAGAATGTTCCAAAGTTGGATGCGCCCTTGGCTAGCCCAAGGGGCAACACCCACATGGGCCCTCAGGCCCAAAATGCCCCCCTTTCATAGGGGGCAATATGTGCAAAGTTGGAGGAGATCTTAGGAGGTAATCTGCATGAGGGGAGCCTTTCGCGCTGGCCCTAAGGCATTGGAGCCTCCCCTTTGTGCCATCTCTCTCTGCTTGCCAGAAGCGGCTCCACCGGTTCTTTGGTAGTGTTTTGTCTTGGATGACGAACCGATGCCGACTTGCTAATACAATACACATGGATACCATAGAAGGGTCAACTTCGACTCCCGATCAGGGAGAATTCTTGCAGTCAGGAGGTATTACCTAGCTGCAGGATTATGCTTCACAATTCTCCCTCGACTATTTCCACTGTGTGGGAACTTTGTTGGTGGTGATGTGGTCGTTATCACTGAATCTTCCTAGTCTACCTGGGTGTGTTCGCATGTCCAGTAAAAGATATATGTTTTTACTATGTTCCTCAACACGGCCGGTCCTAGACCTTCGGCGCATGCTGCAACCAGGCCTTCCAACAGCTTCCACTACTGGTTGCTTGGACCATCCATGCCTCACTCCCTATCTTGGGATGGCTGGTGACGACACGTCTAGGCCTTCTCTCCCTAGATCTAGCCCTCGACTGTTGGTGTGATCTTAGGTTCTTGTAGCGGGGTTAGTGTTGGTGGTAGGTCCCGCGACGCCTGGTGTTAGTGTTCTTCGGTGCCGGGTGATGGTGGCCTGGATTAGGGGGTACTCACCATGTCGACCTACTGTTCATGAGCCTAGCCGAGGACCCACCGACAACCAAAGAATGGGCCATGTTTGCCATGACCCTAAAGGCGTACTCAATATGGTATCTTCCGAAGACTTGACGCACACTTCAGGGCATATTCAAATATCCGACCATGTTTATCTCTAGATGCAACCGACTCATTCATATGATCTCAAGGTAGACCACCTGTACTTTGTAGCCCATCCACAGTCAATACAAAGCATAACGTAGGGTTTACCTCTTCGAGAGAGACTGAATCTGGGTAAACATCGTGTCTCTCTACTTCCTGCTACATCTAGCCGAGATCGCTCGCTCGGGACCCCCTACCCGAGATCTGCCGGATTTACCTCCAGCACCGGGCACAAATCTCCTTCCTGCGGTAGCGGATCCAGCTAGCGACTTTGTTTCCGCATCAGATTGCTTGGCCACAGGTCGGGGCAAAATCCCTGCTCGGCTTGCCCATGCTGGTAGGGGCGACAATTGCGAGTGTCGTCCCCTTCTTGGAGTCACCTCCATAGCCATATATGTGCCATTCTTTGAGCACCAGTGGAAACCCCAGATCCAGTTCTTCGGATCAGACGACGACGGCGTCACGGTGTGGTCCCCTTCATGAAGGTGTCGTCTTGGTTGCTCGTGGCGTCCCTGGTGTTGGATTTTGAGATGTTGGGCGGAATGCTTTGCGTTGACTGCTTTTCAGGGCATGGACATCCAACGTGCAATGTACGCCATCGCCGACGCTTCCTCCTTGGCTCCCTCCTCCGTCCGGCCATGTCCTGCAACCCATTTATTCTGTATGTTATGGAGTCGTAGCCACGTGACAGCGCTGCCTCGCGATGGTTGCGATGCAGCCTAGGTGTCATGTGTCTTGTCTTGTCACCTTTTCTGGTTGGAGTTCGTAAGTATTGGATGGTGTTGTCTTCCTTTGCTTTCACTCCATGTATTATTCTCTCGTATCTATCAATGACAATATACACAATCTTTGTGTACTCACCAAAAAAATGGAGTGACTGCATTTGCAAATTTTTGGATTAAAGTTTGGACCATGCATGAATCGAAAGGCAAAAGTTATATTGGAATAATATGAAAAGTGGGCATATCGATATATCAAGAACATTAGCAACACAATTCAAGGTTTAGAACAGAACTTACAAGAAACTGCTACATTTGTACTAGTATATTCGGGAAACCAATTCAAGAGTGAAATGCCTCTGAACGCGATGGTCGATCTGCGTCGATGGCGAAGACACGCCTATGAATCTGCGGACTCCGAAGTCACTGAGAATCTCACGTGGTGACGGGCTGGGATTCTATCAGTGCCGGACGTGTCGGTCGACACCTTCGCAGACGACGGTCGTGCGACCGCACGCCGCACACCTTTCTTCAGCACGCTCTTCCGTATGCCGTCGCTGTCGAACATGAAGGCGGCGTGCATGGGCAGGCCGGTCTCGTCGTCGTCCTCGTCGCAGCCTAGAATGAGCTCCAGCGGCAGGTCAAAATACGACGACGAGGCGGCCTCGTCGTCGAAGGCCAAGCCCCCCGAGGATCTCGTAGAGAATCGGCACTCGAACCGCTCGAGCGACACTGCCAGCGACATGGTGCTCTGCCGCGCCATGCTTGGATCGTCGGACTCTGACTCAGGCTGGACGGCGGCTGGGCCGCGGAACGTCGCCGACGGCAAACCTGGTGACGAGCGCACAGCGGATGCCGTCGGCGACGGCGGCAGCTTGTTCCTCCTGGTGAGCCCTGGGAGGTAGAGGCAACAGCTGAACGGCGCCGCTTCAGTGCCGGGCTTTCCCCTGCGCCTGCCGTCCTTGCCGCGCGAGTCCGCGATGAGCGGCACGTCGCTTCCCCATCGCTGCGGCGCGCTCGCCCTCAGCTCCGGGGATGAGAGGATGACGTCGAACTCGTTATCGACCGGCTCCATCTCCCCGTCGGCGCAGGACTTGCTCCTCGAAACAGCCCTAGAGGGGCATGTGGTCAGGGCCGGTCCTCACAATTCCGGGGGCCGGGGCGAAACCAAAATGGGGGCCCTAATAAGCATCTAAAAAAATTTATATATGTGTATATTAGGTGTTACCAATAGAACTCTTAAAAGCAATCTTGATATCAAATAGTGTACACATATTATATTCAAATTTTCTTCTAACATTACTAGATGCAAAGTTGGTGATTATGTCATGTTAATATCACTTTTACCGATTATCACTTCAACTATGCGACGAACGTTCTTGTTGTGATTGCGTGATCGCAGAAGAGTATTGTCTCGGTGACTCCGCTTATCACTTCTCAGCTTGGCCGCATGATGACGGGCTGACGACAGGTCGTCTTTTAGCTCAAGTCCAAAGCAGCAGAACGACGTATAGTAAAACACACAACATATCCATGAAAAAAAAGTACAAAAAAACATATGGAAAACTAGACTAGTACCTGCTTGTAGTACCAGCATTTGCCAAATATGAGAGAAATCAAAGCGTGATGAAAAAAAGGAAAATTGAGGCGTTGCGTTTACTTGATCGGTCAGCTGGCCTTTATATAGACCACCGGCCTCACGCCATTTATTTTTTTAAATCAACTGGGACAACCTAGCTAACGAAAAGAAAAAACGCACAAGCTAACCAAACAAAACAGCCCAAGCTAACCGAACGAGAAAAGGCCCAAGTTCCGACCACACAGCATAACGCTTCGTCCTTCTCTCTGAGTCCTACGAGAAAAGCTCCCAGCCTGCTGTAATGGCGCCGCCAAATGAACTATTTCCGCAACGGCGTTTGCTTTAGCTATTGGGATTTTGGGGCCCCTTGATTTCGGGGGCCCGGGGCGGCCGCCCCTCCTGCCCCCCCTCAGGGCCGGCCCTGCATGTGGTGTCCGCCACCGAGGAGGTTGCCAGGCGTGCCAAAGCAAGGTGCGCGTCCCACCTGGTGGGCGCGGTCGCCACTGACGACAAGCGCGGGGATGCCGCGCCGGAGCACGGCACGCTGGCGCTGGCGGACCGCGCAGGAGAATATGCAGGCAGGTGGTGGTCGTCAACGGAGACGGAGGGGATTGGCAACGGCCTGTCGATGTCGAGGCGGGAGAGCTGCCGAAGCGAGAAAGGGTCGATACCGATCTGCCTTTCCTCCGGCTCTTCTTGCAACATGGGGTTGCGGGTCGCCATGGTAGCTTGCGTCTTGGCAATGGCGTGAAGAAGAATTTGCTTATGGTTGAAACTAGCTAGTTTGAGGAGCTCCGTGAGATTTGAGTTTGAGCCAAAGGAGTATCGAATGGCAGTCGTAGACGACGTGGTATGCACGACAGCACGTACAATGGACGTGCCCGAGCACCACTCCTGGCTGGCTTTGCGGTAATGAGAGGCTGGGTTGACGCCGATCGGGAGGCACCCCCAGCGAACGATCCGTTCCCTCGGAGGGATGCGACAATACATGGCACTACTGGAAAAATCGTCATTACCGAATACATTTCCTTTTGGGCGGTACTAGGCGCCGGCGCCGAAAGTTTTGGCCGATCTGCCCCGGTCATCCGATACACATGTCCCTGGCCGCTCGATTTCGTCAGCTGGCCCACGCCCACGTCCCCTTCGTCGTCCAACACCACGACCCCAAGATCCCCTCTGAAAAAATCCTACCGCCCCTCGCCGCACCGCACCGCGGGCCACCCCTCGCCGGCCGTTGACCTCGTAGCAGGTTGCACCTCCCCACCCCCGCCCCCGCCCCCGCAAATCTCGGTTAGCCACCTCCCGTCCCTGCAGATTGCAGCTAGCCACCTCCTGCCGTCGGCCGCAGCTGGGCAATGAAGCCATCATAACTCCGTCACCACCACCATCGACACATGCAACACTCGTCACTGTTGCTCGTAGCCCCGACCTTCGCCACTTCTAGCATCTGCGGGCACGGTTCCAGCATTTTGCCGCCGTAGCTGCAACGCCCCCTCCTGGTGTGGTCATCGTCGGGGAGCTTGTGTTCGCGGGGTCCAGTTTCTGTCACTCCATGGGTCCAGCAAATTTCCGACATGGTTCCAACATCTAGCAACAACGGTTGCAACATTTGCAGGCGTGGTCATTGTCGGTGTCAAAACTGGCAGATCTCGGGTATGGGTCCCGAGTTGTGGATCTTGGATCAATGGGGAACAGGAAACACGGGGACAGTATTTACCCAGGTTCGGGCCCTCTCGAAGAGATAAAACCCTATGTCATGCTTGATTATATTGATGTGTGTGACGATTACAGAGCCGATCTACCACGAGATCAGATGAACTAAACCCTAGATGAGTAGGATGATGGATTCTGCCCCTACGAACTAAACCCTTCGGTTTATATAGACACCAGGGGTACCTAGGGTTACACATGGTTGGTTGCCATAAGGGAATAAACATGCCGATTCTGTCATCTTGCCTTGGAGGACACACCAAGGCACCGGAGGTTTCCTTCCTGAACACGGAGTCGCCCTATAGCTCGGCCTTCTAGTAATAGTCACAGGGCGGCCCACCTATCCGGCCCATAAGAGATAGACCGGTGGCCCGAGGACCCCCTAGTCCGGGACTCCCTCAGTAGCCCTCGAACTAGCCTCCAACGTCGGGGTCCATGATCCCTAGTAGCCTCACGCGCCCAAAGTCTTCGGCTTGCGGGGCGAGTTCTTCTCCGCTTCTATGTTCGGTCGGCACTAGTTCGGCCACCGATGACTTCCCGATTTCCGAATAGTATGTATTACTTAGCCTCGAAGGCCAACTGCTCGAGTGTGAACAATGCCTTTGCCTGACAAGTTTTAGCGAAGGGTCAAGGCCGGTCACATCCACTGACCAGTTATGAAAACTCGATTCACGGTTCGAGGCAGTTCCTCTATTGGCGCGTCCCATCGATATGGAGATCGTGCCCCGTTGTTTAAGGGATATGATCAATGATTCGGGTTATCCCACGCGCGCATAACAGCACGATTATATCGAGAAGTGGTGAGGTCTGCGGCGTAGTAAAGGGGCTCTTGGTATTACGACAGCTTATAAAAGGGAAACAACCACCAAAGCCTTCACACGCTTCTCAGATCTCCCATTGCTATCGCCTTCTCAATCTCTTGAGCTCTAAGCGCCCAGATCCATTCCTCCCTCCAATTTCCTCAGGTCACTCCCCCAGTTCGGTCATGGCCGGTTCCGGTTCCAAGGGCAAGTGGGAGGCCTCCAGCGTCACCGACGACGACATCCAGGAGCTGAAGCGCGCCGGCTACCTTCCGGTCGACGTCGTCCACCGCGCTCCAGAGAAGGGCCAGGTCATCCCTACGCCGAGGCAAGGCAAGAGGGTGGTTTTCATCCCCCATTTCTTCCGGGGACTTGGCTTCCCGCTCCACCCCTTTGTTAGGGGTTTGATGTTCTTCTACGGGTTGGATTTTCATGATCTCCCCCCGAACTCCTTCTTGCATATTTTGGTCTTCATCATTATATGCGAGGCCTTTCTTTGGGTCCAGCCACACTTCGGCTTGTGGCTAAAGGTCTTCAATGTTAAGCCGAAGATAGTCGACGGCCAACAGGCGGACTGTGTGTGTGTGTGTGTGGGGGGGGGTGGGCGATGATCAGCAAGCTCCCCCGGGTTGAGTGGCCGGAAGGTACCTTTATAGATACCATTAAGATCTGGCAAAAAGAGTGGTTCTATGTCACCAAACCGCGCGGCGCGGACTGGGCAGCACCCTCCGAATTCAAATTCAGACTGTCCACTAGGCTGGTGTCGTGGTCCAAGAAAGGTCTCGACTGGGGGTCGACAACGGAGGTGGAGTCGCTGCAGAAGCGCATCTCCAAGATGATAAAGAAGAAGCTCGAACTGGCCAACGTGGTTCAGATCATGCTTCACCACCTCCTACCCTGCAAACATCAGGCCACCCCAATGTGGTCCTATAAGCCCGGAGACCCTACTATCGTGCTCTGTTTTTACCGCACCACCAACGACAAGCTGTGGAAGTTGCTGTTCAAGCCCCAAAAGGACGGGCCGGCCAAGGAAGAAGACATCGGCCTTAACGCCGCAAACCCTCCTCGGAAGGTACAATTAAGTTTTTCTCCTATGTTCGAATACTGCCTTTTAAAAAGGAACTTGACCCTTTCTTCCCCACATTCGCAGAACTGGCTAGAGAAAGCTGTGCGAATCGATAGCCTGGCCCCGCTACCCAAGGGCCCCAGGATGGCCTTGCAGACGGAAATGATGGCCGTGGTGCCGTACAAGGCGCCGGAGAAGAAAGAGAAGAAGAAGGGCGAGAAGAGGGAGGCCCGAGAAGACCTCCGCCCAAGAGGACCCCCGGACATTAAGTCCGAGGAAACCCAAGCCCCTTCCGCACACGAAGAGGAGCAGGAAGAGGACGGGGAGGAGAGCGACACCTCCCATACAAGGAAGAGGGCGGCGTCCGATGACACTAAGGAGGATCTACCTCCTCCTGCCCTGAAAAGGCAATGCAGGGCCAAGGTGGCCCTGTCCGATGACAGCCCGGACTCCGCCGAGGAGTCTGAGGCTTCCGAGGAGGTTCCCCGAAGGAACCCCAGGGCCAAGCCCCTGGCCCAAAGGTATGAATCCGAAGACTCTTCCGGACATCCATATTGAGCTTCGTTACTAACCATATGCGTGCTTTGCATGTTGTAGCCCGCAGCGTGACCTCCCCACCGATCGAGTCTCAGAGGGGAGTTCTCCGCCAGCCGAGCTAGCGGAAAGCAGAACCGCGTCGCGCACTCAACCTCCTTCGGTTGTCAAGGAGACCGAGGAGGTGCTGTCCCAAAAGGCCCCTCCTGGGCCGAACATGGGGGACAGGGGTGATGATATCATGGCCGAGGTTAATACCTCGGTCGTCGAAGACCAGAAGGGGGGATCCCTTCTGGCGAATAAAGAGGGGGCGCCCGACCAGTCCGAGCTCTCCCCGAAGATGGTCCCAGAGCCCCCCAGGCTGCCAGAGTTGTCCATTCCGGCCTCCACAAAAGGGGGAACCGAGGTGCCGCCACCGGTGCCACCCGTGGCATAGCGGGCCGAAACAGGGTGGACGGCCGTGATGCAGGAGGCTTTGAATAGCCCCTCCATAACCGAAGGACACCGCTCCCTCATGGGTGCGGTTTTAGAAAGCATTCGGTCCGTTGACAGCGGACTGAAGGAGGCTTTCGGCGGCCTCTTGACGGGCTTCAAGGTAAATCATGTAATACCCTTTTACGAAGAGAATTTATTTTGTAGGTTTATGCAATCCTCGTATATAGTAGCCCCCGAGCCCTAGGTGAGTTTGAAAAACTCAAGCGGGGGTCAAATAGCTCAGAAAACCCTGATAATAGTAAAAGTGAACCGTAGCCCCCGATACTCTGGCAGGATTGAAGAAAACCTGACAGAGGATCTAAAAACCGATAACTCGGGAGTCTGACACGGGTGAGATGTTGTGCAGGCCTCGTCTACGGCAGAAACCACCAACATCGCGGGGCTGGCCGAGGTGAATCGGAGGCTCAAGAGCTCCGATGAGGAGCTCGACCTTCTCAACAAGCGGTTTGACGAAGCGCAAGGTAAGTCCACACTGGACTGTTTGATGTCGTGGTTTGCCTCATCAAGTTAGGTATTCGGGTTTGATCCCTAACCGCGGGGTACTTATTATAAATGCAGATGTCGCCGCGGAGGTCGAGAACCTCAAGGCCGAGCTGAAAAATGCGAGGCAAGAGGCCGTAGAAGAGAAGGCAGTGGCCGAACGAGCGGCCGCCGAAATGACGTTGGTAAAGACCGTCAGTGATAAGCACGAGGCTAGGGTGGCCGAGGTGCAGCAGGAGCTCAAGAATGCCGTCACTAAATGTGAGGCCTTTGAGCAAAAGAGTAAGGATCAGGCCTTCGAGCTGACCTCGTTAAAGTCGGCGATCCAGGAGGCGCGGTTGGAGAGGCGAGGCTGCCAAGAGGAGCTCCGCCAAGTCAAGCATATTGCGGATGGTAAGCTGTACTTACTGCAATGTGCCTTTGATGGTAACAGGTTCGTGTTGCTCACACAAGTGTGGCGTTCCTCAAGCGCTTTTGCGAATCTCCCGAGAAGTGCGGCGGATGCGGCAATGCACTTTGCGTCCTAGGAGGGTAATGTCGAGCAGAGGCTGTTTTAGGCGCAGTTTGAAGCCCCCGAGCACCCTCTCCTCCTCACTGATCAAATGAAGCAGCTAATGGAGTTGCATCGGATGGCAGAGCTGGCCACGAAGGACCTCTGCATCAGGCTATGGCCTTCGGAGCCGCTGCCGAGCAGTTACATCGGCTTAGTGCAGAAGCTGTGCGACGTCGTGCCCCGGATTAACATCCTGAAGCGCTCCGCATGCATCGAGGGAGCTCGGATGGCCTTTGCGAAGACCATGGTGCATTGGCCGAATATTAAGCCGGCCGAGATGGCCACCGTACCCCCGCCTCCTGGGAAGGAGCATAGGCGCCCCGAGCAGTATTTTCCTATTGTAATGGATGGTGCTCGGGCGATAGAGGCCCAGTGCCCGAAAGATGTACTTTATGAATGAGCGTAATATCATGTATCAGATGACAGTTAAGCTCTTGTGCTTTAAGATGCCGTTGTTTTGCATGGTATATCATGCTTTTGTTTTGTTTAATTTGACTCATGTGTGGCCGTTTTAATCTGAAAGTTACCCGTCGTCGGCTTCGGCCCCCTTGTAGATACTACAAGAGGTGTTTCGACCTCCACACTATGACCCTTAGCCGACGTCTCGGTGCCCGGATGCGGTAGTGTGTAAGGGAAACGAGGCAATCAGACTATGTGTCTTTTGTTGGAAATATGCCCTAGAGGCAATAATAAAGTGGTTATTATTATATTTCCTTGTTCATGATAAACGTTTATTATCCATGCTATAATTGTATTTATTGGAAATTCAAATACATGTGTGGGTACATAGACAAACAACATGTCCCTAGTAATCCTCTACTCGACTAGCTCGTTGATCAAAGATGACCATGGTTTCCTGGTCATAGACATGAGTTGTCATTTGATAACGGAATCACATCATTAGGAGAATGATGTGATGGACAAGACCCAAACTATGAATGTAGCATATGATTGTGGCAAGTTTATTGCTATCATTTTCTGCATGTCAAGTATCTGTTCCTACGACCATGAGATCATGCAACTCACTGACACCGGAAGAGTACCTTGTGTGTATCAAATGTCGCAACGTAACTGGGTGACTATAAAGATGCTCTACAGGTATCTCCGAGGGTGTCTGTTGAGTTGGCATGGATCAAGACTGGGATTTGTTACTCCGTATGACGGAGAGGTATCTCAGGGCCCACTCGGTAATACAACATCATAATGAGCTTGCAAGCAATGTGACTAAAGAGTTAGCCACGGGATCTCGTATTACGGAACGAGTAAAGAGACTTGCCGGTAACGAGATTGAACTAGGTATGGAGATACCGACGATCGAATCTCGGGCAAGTAACATACCGATGAACAAAGGGAACTGCGTACGAGATTGACTGAATCCTGGACATCGAGGTTCAACCAATAAGATCTTCGTAGAATATGTGGGAACCAATATGGACATCCAGGTCCCGCTATTGGTTATTGACCATGGAGGTGTCTCAGTCATGTCTGCATAGTTCTCGAACCCATAGGGTCTACACACTTAACGTTTTCGTGACGATCTAAGTATAGTCGAGATATTATGTTGGTGACCGAAGGTTTTTCGGAGTCCCGGATGAGATCCCGGACGTGACGAGGAACTCCGGAATGGGCCGGAGGTGAAGATTGATATATAGAACGAATGGTATTGGAGTCCGGAAGTGTTCCGGGGTGTACCGGGGATTCGACGGAGTACCGAAAGGGGTTTCGGGGGGCCCCGACAAGTGTTGGGGGGCCTCATGGGCCAAGGAGAGGGGGCGCACCAGCCCACTAGGGGGCTGGGAGCCGCCCAAACCCTAGCCCAATTCGGCTAGGAGGGCAGCCACACCCCCTAGGGCCGCCACCCCCCTTTACTTGGGAGGTAAGGCGCCTTGGGGGGGCACCCCAAACCCTAGCCGCACCCCTTGGCCGCCGGCCCCTAGGGGAAACCCTAGGGCACCCCCTCCTTCCTTCCTCCTATATATAGAGAGGGAGAGAGAGGGCAGCCGGACCCAACGTGCTACGGCGCTGCCCCTCCTCTCCCTCGTAGCTCTTCTCCTCTCCATTGACGCACGACGAAGCCCTGCTGAGATTCCTCCACCACCACCTCACCACGCTGTCGTGCTGCTGGAGGACTTGAGCTACTACTTCACCATCGCTCGCTGGATCGAGGAGGTGAAGGCGTCATCAAGCCGTACGTGTGTTGAACGAGGAGGTGTCATCCGTTCGGCATTTGATCGGGAGTTCGCGGGACGGATCGGGATTGGATCGCAAAGACGTTCGACTGCATCAACCGCGTTTCTTAACGCTTCCGCTTAGCAATCTACAAGGGTATGTAGATGCAATCTCTCCTCTCGTAGATGTTCATCTCCTAGATCGATCTTGGTGAGCGTAGGAAATTTTTTGTTTCCCATGCAACGTTCCCCAACAGTGGCATCATGAGCTAGGTCTTTGCGTAGATGACATCACGAGTAGAACACAAAGGAGTTTGTGGGCGTTGATATTCAGATTGATTCCCTCCTTGGTCTTTTCTTGATTCAGCGGTATTGTGGGATGAAGCGGCCCGTACCAACTTTACGTGTCCACGTACATGAGACCGGTTCCATCGACTGACATGTGACTTTGTTGCATAAGATGGCTAGCGGGTGTCTGTCTCTCCCACCTTAGTTGAATCGGATTTGACAAAGGCAGTCCTTGTAGAAGGTTAAATAGAAACTTGTATATCACCGTTGTGGTTTTGCGTAGGTAAGAATCGTTCTTGCTAGATACCCATAGCAGCCACGTAAAACATGCAACAACAAATTAGAGGACGTCTAACTTGTTTTTGTAGGGTATGTTGTGATATGATATGACCAAAGACATGATGAAATATATTTGATGTATGAGATGATCATGTTTTGTAATAGTTTATATCGACTTGCATGTCGATGCATACAGCAACCGGCAGGAGCCATAGGGTTGTCTATAATCATTGTATGACCTGCGTGTCAATCTTTAAGCGCTATGCAATGCTTTACTTTATCGCTAGACGGTAGCAATAGTAGTAGAAGCATGGTTGGTGCGACAACCCCGATGGCAACACGATGATGTAGATCATGATTGTCGGATTTCGGGCTCCACAAAACCCAAAGAGGTTCGAACTCACGGGCATGTGCGAAGATCTCCACCAGCTTTGATCTCAAGCTCACAACTTCATAGCCTAGCCTGACGAACTCACTCAACCGCGGGGAAGAAGGTTAGCACACGAGGATTTACCCAGGTTCGGGCCGCTGCGAAGCGTAAAACCCTACTCCTGCCTTTTGGTGGATTGCCTCACGAGGAGGTTTGTGGATGAACTGGTACAGTGGTGAGCGACCTCGCGAGGGCTCTCTGATGGTTTCGAATCCGTGTCCCTCTACGGAGTAGCCTATCCTCTATTTATAGTGGCCCGGATCCTCTTCCCTTATTGCAATGGCGGGAAGGGATCCCACAACAGCCAAATTCGAAGGGGGACAAGGAATACACCTTATCCTGACAAAAGGTGGTCTTCGCCTGCAAAGTAGCCAGTGGTGATGCAGAGGTGGGCTCGGCGATGACGTCCGTCCTGCGGGGCTCGTGGTCTTGGTCTCGTTGCGCCGGAATGAAAACCTTTGGGGGAACCTTGGGAACCTGCGTACGTCTTTGGCTCCTTTGCACCAAAGAGGAAACTGTCTCCTCTACGCGCGCTGGTGCCCGCCTGGCCTGGCTTGCGTCACCCCCGACCTCCTGAGGCTGAGCGCTGCATAGGGATCTCCGCCCCTCGGGAGGCGACCTGGGGAGGCCTCCTCCCTTCGAGGGTCTTGGCATTGCCTTCCTCGCGGGGGAGGGCCCCCCGCGAGGGCCTTGTTCTTGAGCGATCCTGCACCGGGCCGTACCAGGCCGTCAAAGTGGGCCACGCGCTGGGCCACAGGCAGGTAGTTCTGGGTACCCCCGTTCCCAGGACGCCGACAGTAGCCCCCGGGCCCAAGGCGCGCTCGAGCTGGCTTCGGGGCGAAGCCAAAGAAGATGGCCCGAAGCGCCGCGGGCCCCAATCGCCTGCGAGCCCAGCCTGTCGCATGGCAAGTAACGAGGCGCGAACGCCTCCACTTCCCCACAACGCCTCGACAACCGCTCTGGCTGACCAGCAACCGGCGCGCGTCGCAGGGCCATCATTGCTCGGGATAGGGAGGGGTGCCGGTTGGCCTCCACCCGGCTATAAATGGGCGGAGGGGACGGAGCCCCCAGCCCATTCCTACTTCTCGCTCCCCCGCTTTCGTCCTCCGCCTCCTTGATCATGACGCCGGTGAGGAGGTTTTCTGCTACAGAGAAGGGGAAAGCCTGCCAGGAGGGGCCGGACCAACAGCCTCCCAAGAGGAGCCGGGTCCGTCCTCGCAAGTATACCGTGGCGTCGACAGCGGCGCCCCGTGGGCGCGGCCGTATCTCCGCGAGGGCTGGTGTTGGGGGCAGCTCTTCCCTCCTTGGGCGGGCGCGGCGGCCGTGGCCAAGGAGGGAGACCCGCAGTAGGTGCTCGGCCACCGCGCCCGCGGGCCCACTCGGCCGATACGGGCCAGGAGTTCCTGGTGCTGGTGGAGAGGTCGGCGGTCACCTGGTTGCCGCTCCCGCGCTTCTTCTCGGAGACCCTGCGGGCCAATGAGCCCGCCGGTCTGTGGCTGCAAGCCGATGGTTGTTCTAGCGGCGTGTTGTGGGTGGAGGTCGAGGTTACCCCCGCAGGCTACGCCTTCTTGAGCCGCGGGTGGCAGACCTTCGCCCGCGCCCACGGCCTGGAGGGGAGGCTCACGCTCCACTTCAAGCACGACGGCGCCACGACGCTTTTCGTCAAGATCTTCGGGGAGGACGGCAGGCGCTTGGGGTGCTGCCCGGAGGGCGACGGTGGCGGCGACCTTGGAGGTGAGCTTGTCCTTGGCGACGGCCGTCATGCTTCTAGCGGCGGCGACACCTCCTCCGAGGAGAGCCCGAGCGACGACAGCTACAACGCACCACCGCGTCGGTGCACCCGGACTTCGGGGGGTAGCTAGCCGCGACGGCGCCGCTCCCCCGCCCGGGAAGCGGCTACGCCGGCGTGCCACCATGGGCCCGTCAAGGAGGAGGAGGACTCCGACTGAGTGCTGGCGCGCCGGAGCCAGGGCCTCAGGAGTGGCAGCCCCCGAGGGGGGCTCCTTCGCCTTCTTCTTCTTTTCCTTTCCCTGTAATCAAAAAAATCATGGAGAGCCCCTCTGGGCGTGTAATGAATTCTGACGCTTGCGCCCTTACATTAGCACTCTCATCATGTATCTCGATCCCTGTGTTACTGTTAATTGAGTTTCCTGTATGTCGTGATTAGGGTACTTAGCTCGATGCGTCTGCGGCGGGTCTCTGCGTCGTGAGGTCTGGCAGTGGCACCTGGGGAGCTTGTGGGTCTTGGGGGTTCCTCTTTCTTGCGAGTGAGGCGGTTTGGGAGCCCTCGGCACTCTACGTCGGCGGGGCCCAATCCCGCGCATACCTCGACCGCCGTTGGGGCGTCCGGATCACCAGGACGAGACCAAGGGGCGAGGAGCTACGCGATCTGTGAGGCTCCTGAGTCGCGTTGCTCAGGAGTCCCCCTTGACGCTCGAGCGGCGCCCTACGTCGGCGGGGCCCAATCCCGCGCATACCTCGACCGCCGTTGGGGCGTCCGGATCACCAGTACGAGACCAAGGGGCAAGGGGCTACGTGACCAGTGAGGCTCCTGAGTCGCGTTGCTCAGGAGTCCCCCTTGACGCTCGAGCGGCTCCCATACCTTTTCTTGTTGGTTCCTGCCTCGAGAGGTGTGATCCTCCAGAGGCTCCAAGATGGCGCGCCGGGCCGCGGCGGAGCCCCCGAGCGAGGGTGAGGCGACACGCGCCTGCTAGCTCACTCAAGAGCGCCACGCGAGGACCAGGACGCCAAGGCCTTGGCGAGGTGTGCGCACCGTGCCCGTAGCCCCCGCTCGCGGGGCGCGAGAGGGAGAGGCTGGCAGGTGTTAACCCGAAGAAAGAAATTTCAAGATAGAAAGGTGCAAGGAGAAAAATTCCCGCCCCCTTTTTTCAAATACAGTTGAAAGGCCTCGAGTTTCATTCCATAAAAATGGCAAATTCGAATACAAGAAAAGCAAAGAACAGCCGCGTCCGGCGCCTAAGCTAGTCTTCGTCTTCCCCCAGCGCAGAGCATAGGGCATCCACTAGGCGTCGGCATAGTCATTGGAGGAAAGTGTTGTCCGCCAGCGCGGAGCATGGGGCTTCCACTTGGGCGTGGGTGGGAACCCCTCCACGTCCTCGGGGGGCTCCGGGCGTATACAACCCACTCATTATTGCGTGAGAGTGTCATGGGTAGAACTTGCAGAGGTGCTGGATGTTCCAGGCATTCTGGATGGGGACCCCGTCCTGAGTCTCCAGGCGCACGGCGCCAGGCCTGGAGACGCGGGCGACCCTGAACGGGCCCTCCCACATGGGCGAGAGCTTGTGCATGCCCTCCCTGGAAAGGACCTGCCTCAGGACGAGGTCTCTGACTTCGAGGGTCCTGGAGCGGACGCTACGGCAATGGTAACGCCGCAGTGCCTGTTGGTAGCTCGCAGCTCGGAGCGAGGCTTGGCGACGGGCCTCCTCCCCAAGCACGAGGTCTGTCCCCCGCGAGGCATCCTGACGCTCCTCGTCGAATGCCAAGACCCGCGGGGATCGATGCTTGACCTCGTGTGGGAGGACGGCTTCAGCTCCGTAGACGAGGAAGAACGGGGTCTCGCCAGTGGGCTTAGTCGTAGTGGTGCGGATGGACCACAACACGGACTGAAGCTCATCGAGCCAACCCATGCCGCATGCCTCAAGCTTCTTGTTGAAGCTCCTTACCTTGAGGCCCCGCAGGACCTCCGCGTTGGCGCGCTCGGCCTGACCGTTGCTTCGTGGGTGCGCCACCGAAGCGTAGCATATCTGCGTTCCAAGGTTAGTACAATATGTCCTGAAAAGGTTGCTTGTGAACTACGAACCGTTGTCGGTGATGATGCGGTTGGGGACGCCGAAGCGGCTCACGAGGCCCTTGATGAACTTGACAGCCGAGCCGGCGGGGATGGTGCGGACGGGCTCCACCTCCGCCCACTTGGTGAACTTGTCGATGGCGACGTAGAGGTAGAGGTATCCGCCGGCCGCTCGCGGAAAGGGCCCCAGTATATCCAGCCCCCAGACCGCGAAGAACCAGGAGAGCGGGATGGTCTGGAGACTCTGCGCGGGCTGATGAATCTGCTTGGCATGGAACTGGCAAGCCTCACAGGACTAGACAAGCTCGGTGGCGTCGTTGAGCGCCGTAGGACAGTAGAAGCCACTGCGGAACGCCTTCCCTACAAGGGTGCGTGACGAGGAGTGGTGCCCGCAGTCTCCTCTGTGGATGTCGGCCAGCAGCTCGCGCCCCTGTCCTCCGGACACGCATCGCAATGCGACGTCGTTCGGACGCCTGCGGTATAGCTCGCCGTCCTGCAAACAATAAGCTGTGGCTTGACGTACCACACTGAGGGAGTCCTGGACTAAGGGGTCCTCGGGCCGCTGGCCTATCTCCCAATAGGCCGGCTCGATGGGCCGCTCTCTAGCTATCACAGGAAGGGCCGGATACATCGAGACCCCATGTTCCAGAAGGAAGCCCCGAAGACGCGTCGTGCACTCCAAGACAAGATGAGGAATCCGACATTTCTATCCTCGGCAGGAGACCTATCATGTGTAAACCCTAGGTACCCCCGGTGCCTATATAAACCGGGAGGGTTTTAGAATGTAGGGCAGAGACACTCATCTAGGGTTTTAGCTAGTCGATCTCGAGGTAGATCAACTCTGTAACCTTCGTATCATCAATATAATTGAGCAGGACGTAGGGTTTTACCTCCATAGGAGGGCCCGAACCTGGATAAACACCGTCTCCTTCGTCCCCTTGTTACCATCGATCCTAGTTTCACAGCTCGGGACCCCCTACCTGAGATCCGCCGGTTTTGACACCGACATTGGTGCTTTCATTAAGAGTTCCACTGTGATCACCAAAGGAATCGATGGCTCGCGTTGTCATCAAAAAATAAGTCCGTAGCATGGACTCCTTTGTCCCTGGACAGATCTTCGCTTTCGGCAGCATTGTGCTGCACGCTGACCCGACCGGCCGTTTGGGCCGGGTCGGGAGTTTCGCCCCCAATCAAGGGGTCAGATTCAGGAACCTAGAGTTCTCCGTAGACTCTCGGGGCGATCTTTCGCTCGCCGGGCTCACAGTCTTACCCGACGCGCCCGAGGACTCCGAGGCCTCAACCTTGGATTTCACTTCCGATCCCGTCCATGGGACCCGTCCCGATGATGATATGGACTTCAATCTGGATCCGGCTATAGCGCCAGATGGTCGGGCATCAACTCCTACCGAATACACTTCTCGTGCGGACGCGTCGGAGGTTAACTCTGAACGCGCCGGGCAGATTGACCCGATCGAGCTCTCGATACTCGACGAACCTCTAGATCGGATCTTATCGATGAAAATTACTGACGACCCAACCCCGATACACGCTCAGGTCGGCCTTGAGGCGGGTCAAGAAGAATTTTTCGTCCCACCCACCACCCACTTCGTAGCCACTATCGAAGACTTAACCGATATGTTGGACTACGCCTCCGAGGAGGCAGAAGGCATGGAGCAAGAGGATCGCGCCCCCACCCCCGTCAACACCGGGCGATGGACTACCACCTCCACCTACGACGTATACATGGTGGATACTCCAGCCGATAACGGCGAGCGCACACCCGCAAATAATGGTGATGAATAGGGCGAGGCGCCGTCAAGGCGCCGGAAACCGCGTAAGCTATCAAAGACAAAAAAGGGAAGGGAAGCTATTGCTGGCACCGGATAAAACGATACCCCGGACGACCTCGGCGATCCCGATATCCCCGAGTATCCGTTAGAGGACCAGGAAAGACCGGAGGACCAGTGCGACCCCGAAGACCCGAACGACTCCGAGGATGACAACTACCTCCCCCCTGTAGAGTAGGAGGATAGCCCGGAAGACGAAGACTTCACCGTCCTCGAAAACATTGAGGATCAGGAACGGTTTAGACAGCAGCTTTTAGCCACTGCCCGAAGCCTAAAGGCAAGAGCATGGCAGCTCAAGGCCGAACAAGACACCCTCAACGATAGATGGACAAGGGTCCTATCAGCCAAGGAAGAATACGACCCCGGTCTATCGGACCAACCCAAGAGCTATCCATGCCGGCGGCTGCTGCCACAACTCAATGATGAGCTCCCTAATACGCCGTCCCCCAAGCACGCTCCATACGACCAGCCGGACCGCCCTCCCCGAGGACGAGATAGGATGGCTGGCGATGCCGGTTATAGGCCGGCGATACCCCGCAGAAGGGGAAAGGAGCCAATGGAGTCTGAGGACAGGTACGACCTGCGAAGCGACCTGGATTATAGAACAGGCCGCACGAGATCCATCTACGGATCTAGAGGATACTCCCCCGATAGACGGGACGAGTACCGGCCCTGGCTCGACCGAAACAATAGAGTTCGGGACCAAAACCGGGCCAGAACAGACGCCGACTACCGGCGTGATATAGCCCGGGTCAGAGGCGCTGCCCACCCGCTGTGCTTCACCGATGAGGTGATGTAGCATCAGTTCCCAGAAGGGTTCAAACCCGTGAACATCGAGCAATACGATGGCACAACTGACCCAACATTGTGGATCGAGGATTTCCTCCTCCACATTCACATGGCACGAGGAGATGATCTCCACGCCATCAAGTACCTCCCCCTTAAACTTAAGGGACCAGCTCGGCACTGGTTAAACAGTCTCCCCGAAAATTCCATCGGGAGCTGGGAGGACCTCGAGGATGCATTCTGATCTAACTTCCAGGGAACCTATGTGCGGCCTCCGGACTCCTCCGACCTAAGCAATGTCGTCCAAAAGGCAGGAGAGTCCGCTCGACAATTCTGGAATCGGTTCTTGACCAAGAAAAACCAGATCATTGATTGCCTGGATGCCGAGGCTATAGCCTTCTTCAGGCACAATATTCAGGACGAATGGCTGGCTCGCCAGCTCGGTCAGGATAAACCTAGGACCATGTCCGCCCTTACATCACTCATGACCCGCTTTTGTGCGGGCGAGGATAACTGGCTGGCGAGACGAAGCCACAACCCCGAAGACCCCGGCACCTCCGAGGTCCGGGATGGAAATGGGAAACCATGACGCAACAAAAACAAACGCCGGCACAGCGCTAGCGACGCCGACGACACGGCTGTTAACGCCGGCTTCTGCAACCGTCGATCTGGGCAGCGAAAGAAGCCTCCTAAAGGCAACCGCGACGGACCCACCCCGCTGGACAAAATCATGGAGAGGCCTTGCCAGATCCATGGCACTCCAGACAAGCCAGCCAACCACACCAACCGTAACTGTTGGGTGTTCAAACAGGTCGGCAAAATCGCAGCGGAGGAGCAGGGCAAGGGCCCACGCAGCGAGGACGATGAGGAGCCTGAGGTCCGAGCAATGGAGGTCAGAAGCAATTCCCTCCAGAGGTAAAAACTGTGAACATGATATACGCCACTCATATACCAAAAAAGGAGAGGAAGCGCGCCCTTCGAGAGGTCTATGCCGTAGAGCCTGTAGCCCCGAAGTTTAACCCATGGTCGGCCTACCCGATCACTTTTGATCGACGAGATCACCCGACCAGTATCCGTCATGGAGGTTCGGCGGCCCTCGTCTTAGACCCCATTATCGATGGGTATCACCTCACTAAAGTCCTAATGGACGGAGGAAGTAGCCTAAATCTGATTTACTCAGATACGGTGCAAAAGATGGGTATAGATCCATCAAGGATCAAACCCAGCAACACTACCTTTAAAGGAGTGATCCCAGGTGTCCAGGCCCGGTGCACGGGCTCTGTGAGCCTGGAAGTGGTGTTCGGCTCGCCCGATAACTTCCGTAGCGAGGACTTGATCTTCGACATCGTACCTTTCCGCAGCGGCTATCACGCCCTGCTGGGCCATACAGCGTTCGCTCGCTTTAATGTCGTCCCACACTACGCATACCTCAAGCTCAAGATGCCTGGGCCCAAGGGGGTCATCACTGTCAACGGCAACACAGAGCGTTCCCTCCGAACTGAGGAACATGCATTGGCCCTGGCGGCCGAATTCCATTATGAGGACGGTCGGCAAACACCTAAATCTGCCATAAAGGCCCGTAAGGTCGACAAACGAGTTCGGTTTCAATCCGAACTCCCAGGTTCCTCTTCTCCCCAGAAATAGGGACACACCCCCAATTGCACAGCCCTAACGACCATCAAACACGTGCCAAGAAGGCACAACTTCGCACTCAAGATTCCATGGGCAACAGTGGGGAACAACCATCAAAGGGTAAGTGTTCGGCCGGACCGAACCATTACCAGTACACGTCCTCGGACAAAACACAGGCACCATCAAGGACCTGCTAAAGCGTAAAGCTCATCCACACTTCAGCGACTTCTCAAGACCTTCTTCCCAAGGTCCGCTCGGCGACAACATCGCCCTTAAAGGGATGCAACCCCCACAGATGAATATGAACGAACAGGCGACAAGGCACATCGAGGACGTCATGCCACCAATCGAAGACCCCTGGTACAACCTCCCCTCTGTAAATTTTATATTTCACCCTCAAATACCTGTAAACAGTTGCTTCGGCAAACGAAGCTATAAGAATCATTGAGCAAATACAAGACCAATATACATGGCCGCTTTGTTGTATTTTATATTTCCTATGTTCTTCCCTTATCAACTCTTCTTGCGATAACTGTTCGGTATACATCATGAGGCAACCGGCTAATAGACCGGGGACTTGAAATTAAAAAATCGCCCTGAGCATCACCCCAACACAGCGGGTCGTGTGCTCGGCGTCTTGGATTTCACTTTATATGCATCGGATCCGAACTATGTCTTGGGTCAATAGTTGGGTTGCCCGGCTCCTGTGATTGCCCCCTTATGTTCCGCTTGTTCGGCTAAAGGGGCAAAGGGAGAACCAATGCGATTGTGTTTCCAGTTCACCTGGTCAAGCACCTCAGGGGAGAAAGCCGAAAACTGACCATCATAGTAAGCGAGAACCGGTCTGCAAATCCGAGCATAAGTGTCATACTAAATGATCGATAGAGGTTATGCCGTGTTATACGATGGGTTTCGTTCTTGTACAAACCATGTGATGCTGGCTTTGGCCCCGGTACATCCGAACATCACACCACACTAGGGGCTGGTCGTCAGCCCCCGCATTTTTTCTACGCTCCCACGGCTAAGTGAAAGCGATAAAGCATCATAGTCCGATTGCCTTGTCTCCCTCGCACTACCGCCTTCGGGTACTGATACCTCGGCTAAGGGTCACAGTGCGGATACAGAGACACCCTGCGTAGTATCTACGCGGGGGCTGAAGCCGACGACTCGCAACTTTCAGTTAAACAGGCCACATAGGAGTCAAAAATAAAAGTTAAATACTTATACGACATGATAAACCATGCAACACTGATTATAAGATGTTAAAGTCCTCGGACATATTACTGTCGAATTTTGGGCTCCGCAAAACCCTCAAGGTTCGAACACAGGGGCATGTGCGAAGATTCCCCGCGGCTTCACCCTACCTAGCTCACTACTCGATGGCCAAGACGACGAACTCGCACGTTCACGAGGAAGAAGATGAACACGGTGGTTTACCCAGGTTCGGGCCGCTGCGAAGTGTAATACCCTACTCCTGCTTTGGTGGATTGCCTCTCGTGGAGGTTTGGTGGATGAACTAGTACAAGGTTCAGGAGCCTCGCGAGGGCGCCCTTGAGGTGTTCTTGGCCCTCTGCTAGCTTTGTGGTGGATCGGGTCGAATCCCCTTCTACGGTGCGGCCTAGCCTCTATATATAGCGGTGGCCCGGGTCCTCTTCCCTTATCGCAATGGCGGGAAGGGATCCCACAACGGCCAAATTTGAAGGGGGACAGGAGTACATCCCCGCCCTGCCCAAAGGCGGTCTTCGCCTGCAAAGTAGCTGTCGATGATGCAGAGGTGGACTCGGCGATGACATCCGTCCTGCGGGGCTCGTGGTCGTGGTCTCGTTGCACCGGAATGGAAACCTTTGGGAGGTGCTTTGGGAACCCGCGTACGTCCTTGCCCCCTTTGCACCAAAGGGGAAACTGCTCCGCCTGACGCGCTGGCGCCCGCCTGTCCTTCCTTGCGTCACCCTTGACTCCTGAGGCCGGGCCCTGCATAGAGATCTCCGCCGCTCCGGAGGGGGCCTAAGGAGGCCCACTCCTTCGCGGGTCTTGGCGTTTTCCTCCCTCACGAGGCTAGGGTCCTCGCGAGGGCCTTGTCTTGAGTGGAGCGGTGTCTGGCCGTGCTTGGCTGATGAAGTGGGCCATGCCCTGGGCCGCAGGCAGGCAGGTCTGGGTACCCCTGTTCCCAGAACGCCGACAGTAGCCCCCGGGCCCAAGGCGCGCTCGAGTTGGCTTTTAGGCGAAGCCATTGAAGGTGGCCCGGAGCACCGCGGGCTCCGATTGCCTGCGGGCCAGGCTGGACACGCGGCAGACGCTAAGGGGCCATTGCCTCCTCCTCTTCACGCTAGCTCAGCCATTGCCAGGTTTGTCAAACTGCTTGGTGCACGCCTCCACGCCGTCTTCGTTCCCCATTGCTCTCGCCACCTGTTTTCCCCTCTTCCGCGGCTCTTGTCCCTTCCGCCAAATCCTTGCCCGCGCGCCGCCCCGCCTTCTCGCCATGGCCTCTGAGAAAGGAGAGGACGAGGGCTTGAGGGCGTCGATGACCACGTCGGCGCCTAAGCCCGCGCTAGGCCGGTCATCGGTGGTGAACCTGGAGGGGTTGGAGAAGGTTCGGCTGGTCGTCGCCGCTAGCTCCAACGAATGGGGGGTGACCAAGATCTGGCCGGGCTCGTGGCCTCGGAGCGAGCTCGAGGCCCCAGCCATTCCCCTTCATATCCATGCACTGCTTTCGGGCTTGCTGCCGCCGTTCTCGGGCTTCCTCTCCGCCGTGCTTTCGCATTATCAGATCCACGTGCTCCATCTTGACCCCGGCTCCCTCGTCCTCCTCTCGGCCTTCGCGTTCCTGTGTGAAGCCTTCGTTGGTGTCTTCCCCTCCGTGGCCTTGCTGCGTCATTTCTTCTCCCTCGAGTTGGCCTCAGGGGCACAGTGCTCTGGATGCGTGTCCCTGAGGGCGGCAGACGCATCGGCTGGATGGGCCCTTGATGCCGGACTCTCCCCAGAGGCAGAAGGGTTCCGGCGGCAGTGGGTGTACGTCGGTGCAGCTGAGGACGACCCCCTGCTTCAACCTCCGCTGTCCCCCGCAGTGCCGAATCAGGGCTGGAGGCACGAGGAGCTTGCCGACCCGCGGCTCGAGCGGGTTCTAGCCAGGCTGGCGAGGCTGAAGGGTGCGGGTGTGACGATGGCGATGGTGGTGCGGGAGTTCACACGCCGGCAAATCGCTCCCCTTCAGCGCCATTCCCGCCCAATGTGGGCCTTCACAGGTCCCCGTGACCCCATGAAGATCCAAGTCTCGCCTCTTTCTCCCGACGTGCTGCGCGAGCCGCTCCGCCATCTGACCGGCGGTGAACCCGACGAGCTCCCCCAGGGCGGCCTCCCCTTGTACAACTACAAGGGCCGGGGAGCCCTTGTCCTGAAGATGCCACGTTTCGATGAGTGGGGGTTCCTTCCTCCGGAGGGGGCGCGCCCTCCAGATACCCCCTTCTCGGGGGCCTCGATCCCTGGGAGCCCTGAGGCCATTGCTCCTCCCGAGGTTGGGGTGGGGCGCCCTTGACCGCCCGCTCCCCCGGTTCCCGCCTTTGGTCGGCCGGATATCGAGGGTGACGCCACGTTGACGACGAAGGTCGTCGTTCCCGCCGCTGAGTGCCAGGTGCCGGTCGATGATTCATCGCCCCCCGGCCTCCGCACCGGCCGGAAGAGGAAGGCTCCCAGGGGCGGCCGCTCCTCGGCATCCTGGGCGCCGGTGAAGAGGAAGTGGATCGCCGTGGACGAGTAAGTGCCTGCGCCCCCTCAACCTTTCCTTCGGTGCTCTCTGCTACTTCTTGAGCATGCGTTGGTTTTCCCTTGAAGAGGAAAGGGTGATGCAGCAAAGTAGATAAGTATTTCCCTCAGTTGTTGAGAACCAAGGTATCAATCCAGTAGGAGATACAAGCAAGCCCCCAATAGATGTACCTAAACAAATAATCAAACACTTGCACCCAATGCTATAAAGGGGTTGTCAATCCCTTCACAGTTATTTGCAAGGATGAGATCTGATAGAGATAGATATAAAAGATTGCTAGAACGGAAAGTAAAACAAAAGTAAAAATAATGCAGCTAAGTATTTTTGGTATTTTTGGTTTTAGATCTGAAAGTATAATATGGAAAATAGACCCGGGGGCCATAGGTTTCACTAGAGGCTTCTCTCATGAAGGAAAATAATACGGTGGGTGAACAAATTACTGTCGAACAATTGATAGAAAAGCGAATAATTATGACGATATCCAAGGCAATGATTATGCATATAGGCATCACGTCTGTGTCAAGTAGACCGAAACGATTCTGCATCTACTACTATTACTCCACACATCGACCGACTCCTGTCTGCATCTACAGTATTAAGTTCATGAAGAACAAAGTAACGCATTAGGTAAGATGACATGATGTAGAGGGATAAACTCAAGCAATATGATGAAAACCCCATCTTTTTATCCTTGATGGCAACAATACAAATACGTGCCTCGCTACCCCTACTTTGTCACTGGGTGAGGACAGCGCAAGATTGAACCCAAAACTAAGCACTTCTCCCATTGCAGGAATTACCAATCTAGTTGGCCAAACCAAACCAATAACTCGAAGAGACTTGCAAAGATATGAAATCATGCATAAAAGAATTCAGAAAAGACTCAAATAATATTCATAGATAAGCTGATCATAAACCCACAATTCATTAGATCTCGACAAACACACCGCAAAAGAGTATTACATCGGATAGATCTCCATGAAGATCATGAAGAACATGGTATTGAAGAACAAAGAGAGAGAAGAAGCCATCTAGCTACTAGCTATGGACCCGAAGGTCTGTAGTAAACTACTCACGCATCATCGGAGGGGCAATGGAGTTGATGTAGATGCCCTCCGTGATCGAATCCCCCTCCCGCAGATTACCGGAAAAGGCTCCAAGATTAGATCTCACGGGAACAGAGGCTTCCGGCGGCAGAAAAGTGTTTTTGTGGCTCTTTTTAGTGTCCAGGGAATATTTGGGAATTTATAGGCCGAAGAATAGGGTTAGGAGGGCTGCCGTGGGGCCACAAGCCAGGGGGGCGCACCCTGGTGGCTTGTGACGCCACGGCAGGTCTCCTGCCTTCATCTCCAAGTTTGCTGGGTTTCTTCTGGTCCAAGAAAAATCATTCCGAAGATTTTATTCCGTTTGGACTCCGTTTAATATTCCTTATCTGCAATACTCAAAAACAAGGAAAAAACAGAAACTGGCACTAGGCTCTATATTAATAGGTTAGTCCCAAAAATCATATAAAATAGCATATTAATGCATATAAAACATCCAAAACAGATAATATAATAGCATGGAACAATAAAAAATTATAGATACATTGGAGACGTATCAAGCATCCCCAAGCTTAATTCCTGCTCGTCCTCGAGTAGGTAAATGATAAAAACAGAATTTTTGATGTGGAATGCTACCTAACATATTTATCCATGTAATATTCTTTATTGTGGCATGAATATTCAGATCCATGAGATTCAAAACATAAGTCTAATATTGACATAAAAATAGTAATACTTCGAGCATACCAACAAGGCAATTGCGTCCTTTCAAAATAACATGGCCTTAGAAAGTTATCCCTACAAAATCATATGGTCTGGCTATGTTCCATCTTCCCCACACAAAGTATCTAAATCATGCACAACCCCGATGACAAGTCAAGCAATTGTTTCACACTTTTTATGTTCTCAAACCTTTTCAACTCTCACGCAATACATGAGCGTGAGCCATGGATATAGCACTATAGGTGGAATAGAATATGGTGGAGGTTGCAAGGAAAAAGGAGAAGATAGTCTCACATCAACTAGGCGTATCAACGGGCTATGGAGATGCCCATCAATAGATATCAATGTGAGTGAGTAGGGATTGCCATGCAACAAATGCACTAGAGCTATAAGTGTATGAAAGCTCAAAAAGAAAACTAAGTGGTTGTGCATGAGATGAAAAATTCCACTAGTTATATGAAAGTGACAAAATAGGAGACTCTCTATCATGAAGATCATGGTGCTACTTTGAAGCACAAGTGTGGAAAAAGATAGTAGCATTGTCCCTTCTCTCTTTCTCTCATATTCTTTTTTGGTGGGCATCTTTGGCCTCTTTTATTATTTGTAAAGTCCGGAAACTCATCCCAACTTGTGAGGGATTCATAGCTTCCATCATCCTTTTCTCTCACGGGACAATGCTCTAATAATGAAGATCATTACACTTTTATTTACTTACAACTCAAAAAAAAATTACAACTCGATACCTAGAACAAAATATGACTCTATATGCAATATGAAAGTGATGGTGCGTGTCATGAAAAACGGAACGGTGGAAGTTGCATGGCAATATATCTCGGAATGGCTATGGAAATGCCATAATAGGTAGGTATGGTGGCTATTTTGAGGAAGGTATATGGTGGATGTTTTGAGGAAGGTGGGTTTGATGCACCGGCGAAAGTTGCGCGGTACTAGAGAGGCTAGCAAAGGTGGCATGGTGAGAGTGCGTATAATCCATGGACTCAACATTAGTCATAAAGAACTCACATACTTATTGCAAAAGTCTATTAGTTATCGAAACAAAGCATTAGACACATGCTCCTAGGGGAGAGGTTGGTAGGAGTTAACCATCGCGCGCTCCCGACCCTCACACAAAGGTTGACAATCATTAAACAAATCATGCTCCGACTTCGTTACATAACGGTTCACCATACGTGCATGCTACGGGAATCACAAACTTCAACACAAGTATTTCTTCCAATTCACAACTACTCACTAGAATGACTCTCATATTACCATGTTCATATCTCAAAACTATATGCAAGGAATCAAACTTCTCATAGTATTCAATGCACTTAATATGAAAGTTTTTATTATATCCCTCTTGGATGCCCATTATATTAGGACTAAATTCATAACCTAAACCAATTACCATGCTGTTTAAAGACTCTCAAAATAATATAAGTGAGGTATGAGAGTTCAATAATTTCTATAAAATAAAACACCACCGTGCTCTAAAAAGATATAAGTGAAGCACTAGAGCAACATTGCCTAGCTCAAAAGATATAAGTGAAGCACATAGAGTATTCTAATAAATTCACGATTCAGCGTGTATCTCTCAAAAGATGTGTGCAGCAAGGATGATTGTGGCAAACTAAAAAGCAAAGACTCATATCATACAATACGCTCCAAGCAAAACACATATCATGTGGTGAATAAAAATATAGCCTCAAGTAAATTTACCGATGGATTGAAGACGAAAGAGGGGATGCCTTCCGGGGCATCCCCAAGCTTAGGCTTTTTGGTATCCTTGAATATGGCTTGGGGTGCCTTGGGCATCCCCAAGCTTAGGCTCTTGCCACTCCTTATTCCATAGTCCATCAAATCTTTACCCAAAACTTGAAAACTTCACAACACAAAACTCAACAGAAAACTCATGAGATCCGTTAGTATAAGAAAAATAAATCACCACTTTAGGTACTGTTGTGAACTCATTCTTTATTTATATTTGTGTAATATATACTGTATTCCAACTTCTCCATGGTTCATACCCCCCGATACAACCCATAGATACATCAAAATAAGCAAACAACACATAGAAAACAGAATCTGTCTAAAACAGAACAGTCTGTAGCAATCTATAGACTTCGAATACTTCTATAACTACAAAAATTCTTAAAAATTAGGAAAATCAGGGAAATTTGTATAGAAATCTTGTGTAAGAATTTCAGATCCAAAGCACGTTCCAGTGAATTTACAAAATTCCTGGACTGAGAGCAAAAATTTCGGTTTTTCAGCAAAATCAAATCACAAACACCGTAGACCATCCCAAAGGTCTTACTTGGATCAAACACTAATTTAAACAAGAAAACACAATTACTACAGAGGTAATAATGTGTGAAACACTCAAAAACAGAAGCAAAAACAAAAGCATAAAAATAAAATTGGGTTGCCTCCCAACAAGCGCTATTGTTTAACGCCCCTAGCTAGGCATAACGCAATAGATCTAGGTATTGTCATCTTTGGTATGCAATCCATACTTGATCAAACCATCAAAAGCTTTCCTAAATTGATCTATCCTTTCCTTTATTTCCCTCCTAGTAGGGGAACTCAATTCATGAAAAGAACTTTGACTAGTAATTTTGACATTCATAAACCCGAAATCTGGATCATCACCGTAGATATCATCGTATAAAACACGTATCTTATTTCTAACGGGTTCCCTAGCCATCTTTTCCAACAAATCATCCTTATACCCTACAAAAATTCCCTTAGTTAACCAATCAAATTCATCATAAGTCTCGAGATACAAGGTTTGAGTGACTTCCGCGTAGGGAACTCTCCTCCTAAGATTTTCACTATAAGATTGATAGTCTATAGATTCCAGACTACGCAAGATTTCTTTATCATGGAGAATTTCTTCAATTGGAGGGTGTTCAACGTCTTTATTATAGAAAGCAAAAATCTCCCTAGCTTCTTGTACGATAAAATCAAATTCACGCATAAGGACGATAGTAGCAATCTTTTTAGCTTTAGGATGATTAATATTGGGAAGTTCATAAAACACTTTTTGCAAAGCAGGATGAACGTGCACAAATTTTCTTTCCAGTTTTTCAATGAGCATGACAATAGCATCCGCATAACAATTTGTGCTAAGAAGAATAGATCTCTTATTCATAGGCATCACTCCCGTACAATCAAAGAATTCTTGGATAACACTCTTCCCAATGATATTTCCGTCTCCCACTTGAAAAGTTTTAGCTTTATAATTAGGAGGAGGTTCAGTTTCATGATCTAGAGAGCAAGATTCAAATTTTTCAAGGTTTGTACTAGCAATACCCTCAAGATTTTCAATGATAACCTTCCCCAATTCAGACATAGTGGCAACGAAACGATCTAGCACACAAGCAAACAAAAAGCAAATGAAAAGACAAACGGAAGAAGGGCGAATAAAAAGGCAAATCTTTTTGGTATTTTCTAAAAATAGTTTTAGAAGTGAGGGAGAGGAAAACGAGAGGCAAATGGCAAATAATGTAAATGCAAGAGATGAGTTTGTGATGGGTACTTGGTAGGCTTGATGTAGCTCTCCCCGGCAACGGCGCCAGAAATCCTTCTCGCTACTTCTTGAGCATGCGTTGGTTTTTCCCTTGAAGAGGAAAGGGTGATGCAGCAAAGTAGATAAGTATTTCCCTCAGTTGTTGAGAACTAAGGTATCAATCCAGTAGGAGATACAAGCAAGTCCCCAATAGATGTACCTACACAAATAATCAAACACTCACACCCAACGCTATAAAGGGGTTGTCAATCCCTTCACAGTTATTTGCAAGGATGAGATCTGATAGAGATAGATATAAAAGATTGCTAGAACGGAAAGTAAAACAAAAGTAAAAATAATGCAGCTAAGTATTTTTGGTATTTTTGGTTTTAGATCTGAAAGTATAATATGGAAAATAGACCCGGGGGCCATAGGTTTCACTAGAGGCTTCTCTCATGAAGGAAAATAATACGGTGGGTGAACAAATTATTGTCGAGCAATTGATAGAAAAGCGAATAATTATGACGATATCCAAGGCAATGATTATGCATATAGGCATCACGTCCGTGTCAAGTAGACCGAAATGATTCTACATCTACTACTATTACTCCACACATCGACCGACTCCTGCCTGCATCTAGAGTATTAAGTTCATGAAGAACAGAGTAACGCATTAGGTAAGATGACATGATGTAGACGGATAAACTCAAGCAATATGATGAAAACCCCATCTTTTTATCCTTGATGGCAACAATACAAATACGTGCCTCGCTACCCCTACTTTGTCACTGGGTGAGGACACCGCAAGATTGAACCCAAAACTAAGCACTTCTCCCATTGCAAGAATTACCAATCTAGTTGGCCAAACCAAACCAATAACTCGAAGAGACTTGCAAAGATATGAAATCATGCATATAGGAATTCAGAAAAGTCTCAAATAATATTCATAGATAAGTTGATCATAAACCCACAATTCATCGGATCTCGACAAACACACCGCAAAAGAGTATTACATCAGATTGATCTCCATGAAGATCATGAAGAACATGGTATTGAAGAACAAAGAGAGAGAAGAAGCCATCTAGCTACTAGCTATGGACCCGAAGGTTTGTGGTAAACTACTCACGCATCATCGGAGGGGCAATGGAGTTGATGTAGATGCCCTTCAAGATCGAATCCCCCTCCGGCAGATTACCGGAAAAGGCTCCAAGATTGGATCTCACGGGAACAGAGGCTTCCGGCGGCGGAAAAGTATTTTTGTGGCTCTTTTTAGTATCCAGGGAATATTTGGGAATTTATAGGCCGAAGAATAGGGTTAGGAGGGCTGCCGTGGGGCCACAAGCCAGGGGGGCGCCCCCCTAGGGCGCGCCCTGGTGGCTTGTGACGCCACGGCAGGTCTCCTGCCTTCATCTCCAAGTTTGCTGGGTTTCTTCTGGTCCAAGAAAAATCATTCCGAAGATTTTATTCCGTTTGGACTCCGTTTAATATTCCTTATCTGCAATACTCAAAAACAAGGAAAAAACATAAACTGGCACTAGGCTCTAGATTAATAGGTTAGTCCCAAAAATAATATAAAATAGCATATTAATGCATATAAAACATCCAAAATAGATAATATAATAGCATGGAACAATCAAAATTTATAGATACGTTGGAGACGTATCACTCTCCTTCTGAGCTCCTGTTTCGCAGGCTCCCCCCCGGCGAAGGAGGAGCCGAGATGACGCCGCCTACTCCTGCGGGCGCTGAGCTTCCGGCGACCTTGTCTTCCGTTGGATGCGGGGCTCTGGTCGCCAGAGCGCCCGTTCCCGAGCCTGCCTGTCCGTCATGAGGCCCCGAGCGTGAGCCCCCTGCGATCTTCTTCGTCCACGGCCTCTAGCTCCCTAGTGTGGGGCCGCGCTCCCCGCTGGTGGCCTTCCCTGGGGGCACGCCGCATAGTGCCCTTGTGCGTCCTTCACTCGATGATGTGGGGCCTCAGGGGGCGCGTCATTCCCCTTGGGCGGTTACGCGGGAGCCCCCAGCCCCTGGGGACGTGTCCGGGCCGGGCGGCCCCGCTGATACGTCTCCAACGTATCTATAATTTTTGATTGTTCCATGCTATTATATTATCTGTTTTGGATGTTTTATATGCATTAATATGCTATTTATATTATTTTTTGGGACTAACCTATTAATCTAGAGCCTAGTGCCAGTTTCTATTTTTTCCTTGTTTTTGAGTATTGCAGATAAGGAATATTAAACGGAGTCCAAACGGAATAAAATCTTCGGAATAATTTTTCTTGGACCAGAAGACATCTACCAAGCTTGGAGACCAAGGCAGGATAGCCGCCGTGTGGCCACAAGCCACAGGGGCGCGCCCAGGGGGTAGGGAGCGCCCCCCTGGCTTGTGGCCCCACGACAACTCCTCCAACCCTATTCTTCGGCCTATAAATTCAGAAATATTCCCTGGATACCAAAAAGAGCCACGAAAACACTTTTCCGCCGCCAGGAGCCTCGGTTCCCGTGAGATCTAATCTTGCAGCCTTTTCCGGTAATCTGCCGGAGGGGGATTCGATCACAGAGGGCATCTACATCAACTCCATTGCCCCTCCGATGATGCGTGAGTAGTTCACCACAGACCTTCGGGTCCATAGCTAGTAGCTAGATGGCTTCTTCTCTCTCTTTGCTCTTCAATACCATGTTCTTCATGATCTTCATGGAGATCTATCAGATGTAATACTCTTTTGCGGTGTGTTTGTCGAGATCCGATGAATTGTGGATTTATGTTCAGATTATCTATGAATATTATTTGAGTCTTTTCTGAATTCTTATATGCATGATTTCATATCTTTGCAAGTCTCTTCGAGTTATTGGTTTGGTTTGGCCAACTAGATTGGTAATTCTTGCAATGGGAGAAGTGCTTAGTTTTGGGTTCAATCTTGCGGTGTCCTCACCCAGTGACATAGTAGGGGTAGCGAGGCACGTATTGTATTGTTGCCATCGAGGATAAAAAGATGGGGTTTTCATCATATTACTTGAGTTTATCCCTCTACATCATGTCATCTTACCTAATGCGTTACTCTGTTCTTCATGAACTTAATACTCTAGATGCAGACAGGAGTCGGTCGATGTGTGGAGTAATAGTAGTAGATGCAGAATCGTTTCGGTCTACTTGACACGGACGTGATGCCTATATGCATAATCATTGCCTTGGATATCTTCATAATTATTCGCTTTTCTATCAATTGCTCGACATTAATTTGTTCACCCACCGTAATACTTGCCATCATGAGAGAAGCCTCTAGTGAAACCTATGGCCCCCGGGTCTATTTTCCATCTTATACTTTCAGATCTAAAACCAAAAATACCAAAAATACCTTGCTGCGTTATTTTTTTACTTTTGTTTTACTTTCCGTTCAAGCAATCTATTCTATCTATCTCTATCAGATCTCATCCTTGCAAGTAACCGTGAAGGGATTGACAACCCCTTTATAGCGTTGGGTGCAAGTGTTTGATTCTTTGTGTAGGTACATCTATTGGGGACTTGCTTGTATCTCCTACTGGATTGATACCTTGGTTCTCAACAACTGAGGGAAATACTTATCTACTTTGCTGCATCATCCGTTCCTCTTCACGGAAACCAACGCATGCTCGAGAAGTCGCAAGAAGGATTTCTGGCGCCGTTGCCGGGGAGATACATAGCAAGTCAAGAGAAGAACTTTCCCGTCAACTTGTCAATTTCTGACGTGGTTGCCGGAGAGATCTACATCAAGTCTACCAATTACGCATCACAAACTCATCTCTTGCATTTACATTATTTGCCATTTGCCTCTCGTTTTCCTCTCCCCCACTTCACCAATTTGCCGTTTTATTCGCCCTCTTTGTCGTTTGCCTTTTTCTCGCCGGATCTCTTTTTGTTTGCTTGTGTTGCCATGTGCCTCCTATTTGCCTGCATCTTCGCTTGCTAAAAATCTATTGTTATGGATCCTCATCCACTTGCTAATCTTTTCAAAAGGCCAAATTATGATGAACCAATTGCTAGTGAGTTGAGTGCACTTGATTATCTCTATGAAGTTTTGTTTGAATCTGAAAATTTTGATGAAGTGTTGAAAGAAGAAATTTATAAGGTGATTCATGATAGCTCCTTGATTGAAAAGCATGATTGCAATGATGTTCCTATAAATTCTAGTAATGTCAATTATGCTAATGATATGCAAAGCCACAAGCTTGGGGATGCTATGTTTGATGAAGATGATATTTTTTGTCCCCCAAGTTTTGATGAGCAAATTCATTATGATGATTGCATGCTCGTGTATCATGAAAAGAATGATTTATGTGATAGTTATATTGTTGAATTCCTTCTAGATGCTACTGAAATTTATTATGCGGGAGGAACATATGCTTGTAGGAATTGCAATAATATCAAGTTTCCTCTCTATGTGTTCAAAGTTTTGAAGTTATGCTTGTTTTGCCTTCCTATGCTAATTGATTCTTGTTCCCATAAATTGTTTGCTCACAAAATCCTTATGCATAGGAAGTGGGTTAGACTTAAACGTGTTTTTCATGAGATTCATGATTCTCTTTTGCATATTTCAATTACTACTTTTTATGCGAGCATCATTGAAATCGTTACGCCTAGCTAGGGGCGTTAAACAATAGCGCTTGTTGGGAGGCAACCCAATTTTATTTTTGCTTTCTGTTTTTTGCTTCTGTTTTGGTGTGTTTTGCACATTATTACTTCTGTAATAATTGTGTTTTCTTGTTTAAATTAGTGTTTGAGCCAAGTAAGATCTTTGGGATGGTCTACGGTGTTTGTTGATTTGATTTTGCTGAAAAACAGAAACTTTTTCTCTCAGTCCAGGAATTTTGTAAATTCACTGGAAAGTGATTTTGATCTGAAATTTTTAAACAACATTGATATACAAATTGCCCTGATTTTCCTAATGTTTCAGAATTTTTGGAGTTACAGAAGTATTTGAAGTCTATAGATTACTACAGACTGTTCTGTTTTTATCAGATTCTGTTTTCTTTGTGTTGTTTGCTTATTTTGATGAATCTATGGGTTGTATCGGGGGGTATGAACCATGGAGAAGTTATAATACAGTAGATATTACACCAATATAAATAAAAAATGAGTTCACAATAGTACCTAAAGTGGTGATTTATTTTTCTTATACTAACGGATCTCATGAGTTTTCTGTTGAGTTTTGTGTTGTGAAGTTTTCAAGTTTTGGGTAAAGATTTGATGGACTATGGAATAAGGAGTGGCAAGATCCTAAGCTTGGGGATTCCCAAGGCACCCCAAGACATATTCAAGGATACCAAAAAGCCTAAGCTTGGGGATGCCCCGGAAGGCATCCCCTCTTTCGTCTTCAATCCATCGGTAAATTTACTTGAGGCTATATTTTTATTCACCACATGATATGTGTTTTGCTTGGAGCGTATTGTATGATATGAGTCTTTGCTTTTTAGTTTTCCACAATCATCCTTGCTGCACACACTCTTTTTGAGAGAGACACGCTGAATCATGAATTTATTAGAATACTCTATGTGCTTCACTTATATCTTTTGAGCTAGGCAATGTTGCTCTAGTGCTTCACTTATATCTTTTTAGAGCACGGTGGTGTTATATTTTATAGAAATTATTGAACTCTCGTACCTCACTTATATTATTTTTAGAGTTTCTTAAAACAGTATGGTAATTTGTTTAGGTTATGATTTTAGTCCTAATATAATGGACATCCAAGAGGGATATAATAAAAACTTTCATATTAAGTGCATTGGGTACTATGAGAAGTTTGATTCCTTGCATATAGTTTTGAGATAATGGAGATGGTAATATGAGAGTCATGCTAGTGAGTAGTTGTGAATTGGAAGAGATACTTGTGTTGAAGTTTGTGATTCCCGTAGCATGCACGTATGGTGAACCGTTATGTAACGAAGTCGGAGCATGATTTGTTTAATGATTGTCAACCTTTGTGTGAGGGTCGGGAGCGCGTGATGGTTAACTGCTACCAACCTATCCCCTAGGGGCATGCGTCTAATGCTTTGTTTGATAACTAATAGACTTTTGCAATAAGTATGTGAGTTCTTTATGACTAATGTTGAGTCCATGGATTATACGCACTCTCACCCTTCCACCTTTGCTAGCCTCTCTATTACCGCGCAACTTTCGCCGGTACATCAAACCCACCTTCCTCAAAACAGCCACCATATATGTTCCTCAAAACAGCCACCATACCTACCTATTATGGCATTTCCATAGCCATTCCGAGATATATTGCCATGCAACTTCCACCGTTCCGCTTTTCATGACATGCACCATCACTTTCATCTTGCATATAGAGTCATATTTTGTCATAGGTATCGAGTTGTAATTTTCTTTTTGAGTTGTAAGTAAATAAAAGTGTGATGATTTTCATTATTAGAGCATTGTCCCGTGTGAGAAAAGGATGATGGAAGCCATGACTCCCTCACAAGTTGGTATGAGTATCCGGACTTTACAAAAAAATGAAAGAGGCCTGCGAAGCCCAAATAAAAAAAAGAGGCCAAAGATGCCCACCAAAAAGAAAAAAAAAGAAAAAAAATGAGAGAAAGAGAGAAGGGACAATTGCTACTATATTTTTCCACACTTGTGCTTCAAAGTAGCACCATGATCTTCATGATAGAGAGTCTCCTATTTTGTCACTTTCATATAACTAGTGGAGTTTCATCTTGCACGATCACTTAGTTTTCTTTTTGAGCTTTCATACACTTATAGCTCTAAGTGCATTTGTTGCATGGAAATCCCTACTCACTCACATTGATATCTATCGATGGGCATCTCCATAGTCCGTTGATACGCCTAATTGATGTGAGACTATCTTCTCCCTTTTCCTTGCAACCTCCACCATATTCTATTCCACCTATAGTGCTATATCCATGGCTCACGCTCATGTATTGTGTGAGAGTTGAAAAGGTTTGAGAACACCAAAAGTGTGAAACAATTGCTTGACTTGTTCATTGGGGTTGAGCTTGATTTAGATACTTTGTGTGGGGAAGATGGACAATAGCCAGACCATATGATTTTGTAGGGATAACTTTCTAAGGCCATGTTATTTCGAAAGGACACAATTGCCTTGTTCGTGTGCTCGAAGTATTACTGTTTTTATGTCAATATTAAACTATTGTTTTGAATCTTACGGATCTGAATATTCATGCCACAATAAAGAATATTACATGGATAAATATGTTAGGTAGCATTCCACATCAAAAATTCTGTTTTTATCATTTACCTACTCAAGGACGAGCAGGAATTAAGCTTGGGGATGCTTGATACGTCTCCAACGTATCTATAATTTTTGATTGTTCCATGCTATTATATTAACTGTGTTGGATGTTTTATATGCATTAATATGCTATTTTATATTATTTTTTGGGACTAACCTATTAATCTAGAGCCTAGTGCCAGTTTCTGTTTTTTCCTTGTTTTTGAGTATTGCAGATAAGGAATATTAAACGGAGTCCAAACGGAATAAAATCTTCGGAATAATTTTTCTTGGACCAGAAGACATCTACCAAGCTTGGAGACCAAGGCAGGAGAGCCGCCGTGTGGCCACAAGCTACAGGGGCACGCCCAGGGGGGTAGGGTGCGCCCCCCTGGCTTGTGGCCCCACGGCAACTCCTCCAACCCTATTCTTCAGCCTATAAATTCAGAAATATTCCCTGGATACCAAAAAGAGCCACGAAAACACTTTTCCGCCGCCAGGAGCCTCGGTTCCCGTGAGATCCAATCTTGGAGCCTTTTTCGGTAATCTACCAGAGGGGGATTCGATCACGGAGGGCATCTACATCAACTCCATTGCCCCTCCGATGATGCGTGAGTAGTTCACCACAGACCTTCGGGTCCATAGCTAGTAGCTAGATGGCTTCTTCTCTCTCTTTGCTCTTCAATACCATGTTCTTCATGATCTTCATGGAGATCTATCCGATGTAATACTCTTTTGCGGCGTGTTTGTCGAGATCCGATGAATTGTGGGTTTATGTTCAGATTATCTATGAATATTATTTGGGTATTTTCTGAATTCTTATATGCATGATTTCATATCTTTGCAAGTCTCTTCGAGTTATTGGTTTGGTTTGGCCAACTAGATTGGTAATTCTTGCAATGGGAGAAGTGCTTAGTTTTGGGTTCAATCTTGCGGTGTCCTCACCCAGTGACATAGTAGGGGTAGCGAGGCACGTATTGTAGAGGATAAAAAGATGGGGTTTTCATCATATTGCTTGAGTTTATCCCTCTACATCATGTCATCTTACCTAATGCGTTACTCTGTTCTTCATGAACTTAATACTCTAGATGCAGGCAGGAGTCGGTCGATGTGTGGAGTAATAGTAGTAGATGCAGAATCGTTTCGGTCTACTTGACACGGACGTGATGCCTATATGCATAATCATTGCCTTGGATATCTTCATAATTATTCGCTTTTCTATCAATTGCTCGACATTAATTTGTTCACCCACCGTAATACTTGCCATCATGAGAGAAGCCTCTAGTGAAACCTATGGCCCCCGGGTCTATTTTCCATCTTATACTTTCAGATCTAAAACCAAAAATACCAAAAATACCTTGCTGCATTATTTTTTACTTTTGTTTTACTTTCCGTTCAAGCAATCTATTCTATCTATCTCTATCAGATCTCATCCTTGCAAGTAACCGTGAAGGGATTGACAACCCCTTTATAGCGCTGGGTGCAAGTGTTTGATTCTTTGTGTAGGTACATCTATTGGGGACTTGCTTGTATCTCCTACTGGATTGATACCTTGGTTCTCAACAACTGAGGGAAATACTTATCTACTTTGCTGCAACATCCGTTCCTCTTCACGGAAACCAACGCATGCTCGAGAAGTAGCACCCGCGCATGCCTCCCCCGTTCACCCTGGGGAAGGAGGAGACCCTGGCCAGACCCTTGGGCTCGCGCGTGACCGGAATGCCGTGTGGTGGGGTTTGCTCCAAACCGCAGCGGAAGCGCTAGGGCGCCTGGGGGTGGAGCTTGTCAACGACGACGCCCGCTTGGAGAGGGAGCGTCAGTGTCTTGCGCAGGAATGGCACCGCCTTGAAGTCGCCGTGAATTTCGGCCGCCTGCAGCACGAGCGCGCCCGCGCAAAGGCCGAGGAGTCCCTTGCTGCGGCGGTGGAGGCCCGCGAGCGCGCCCTTGCCAAGGCTCTGGAGGCCGACCGCCGGCGCGGTGCCTCGAAAGAACGCCTCAGAGAGCTTCAAGCCCTCAACGCCGCCCTTGAAAGGCAGATCCAGGCACGGAGGGTCGCACTTGATGGCCCGGCAATCGAGTTCCTCCCTGTCGGTGCGAGCCCCCGTGGGCCCGTGGACGCGTTGGTGATGTAGGCGCGGGAGTAGAGCATGGAGCAGGAGAGGCTGGAGGTGAGGGAGCGCCAGGCGTCGCTCGCCGAGTCCCTTGCCTCCCGCGAGGCGAGGTTCCAAGAGGAGGTCGACAACAAGGTGGCGGTGGCTTGGCGTTCCCTTCTCCAGGACTATCGCGCGAAGCTGAAGCTCCAGGAGTCCCGCTACTGCCAGAGGCGTGAGCGCCTGAAAGGGGAGGTTGATGTCCTCAAGAAAAGGTTAGACCAAGCGGAGCGGAGCCGGCGAGCCACGATGAATGCCCAGGCTGCTGCCGAGGCTGAGCTAGCTTCTCTCCATAAGCAAATAGAGGGCGTTGCCTCCCGGGCGGAGAGGGCTTCGGACGAGGCGGACCATGCTTGCGGCCTCCAGTACGCGCGCTCCCAGATGTTCCAGTCCCTCGAGAGGAGGGCCAACCGGGCCTTGAGCGACATCTGCGGTGCGAGCGTTTCGAGCCCCCTGGTTCCAGACAATGCTGGGTACCTGGGCTTCTTTTCCAGGGTCGTGGAGTGCCTTGAGGGGGGTGCGGAGAAGACCGGCGCGCTCGTGGAGGAGAAGCGCCGGGTCCTCCTCGCGCGGGCGGCCTCGAACGTCTTCACCCACCTCCTCAGCCTTGACCCGCACTTCGATTTCGGGGCAGTGCTTGGTCCCGTGCCCGAAGTGACTCGCGCTGCCCTCGCCGAGCGGGTCAAAGACCATGTGGAAGATCTGATAGCGGAGCTTTCTTCTGACGAAGCCGAGGGCCATGCTGGAGCCGGAAAGCACGAGGCTGCCGGTGGCGGTGACGACGTGAGTGGCGGCGACTGCACGCCCCTTTGAGCAACCTTCTTGTTTTCCTAGCATGGTTATGCATGTAGCCTAGTGGCAACTATAATGTATTTCGGAAAATACCCTTGAATGCTCTCCCGAATGGCGAGGTGTGTTGCGCCGCGCTTCCTCTTGACTGGGATCTCCGCCGATCCGATTGACCTGCTCGCGGTGGCCTTCCTCGTCAGGGAGGCTTAGCAGTGGCGCTTGAGTGGGGGGGGGGGCGCGGACGTCCTGTGGGTTTCTCCTTCTTACGGGTGAGGAAAGTTGGGAGCCCTTTCGGTACTCTGTGTCTGCAGGTCCCAGTCCCGCGCATTTCCCGACCACCGTAGTGTACGATCGGATCACCAAGGACGCACCCTACGGGATTAGGCCTCGACACCCTTGATGCCGACCAGATCACCAAGGACGATATCAAGGGGCGAGTGGCTATATGACCGGTAGGGCTCCTGAGGCATGCTGCTCAGGAGCCCCCTTTGACGCTCAAGCAGCTCTACGTCGGCAGGTCCCAGTCCTGCACATTTCCCGACCACCGTAGTGTATGACCGGATCACCAAGGACGCACCCTACGGGGTTAGGCCTCGACACCCTTGTTGCCGACCGGATCACCAAGGACGACATCAAGGGGCGAGTGGCTATATGACAGGTAAGGCTCCTGAGGCGTGCTGCTCCGGAGCCCCTTTTGACGCTCGAGCGACTCCCCAAAGAAAATTTTGTTTCCTGCCCCGGGGGTATGCCTCCCGAGGCTCCGAGATGGCGCGTCGGGCCATGAGTGGAGCCCCCGAGCAAGTGTGAAGCGACGCGCGCCTGCTGACTCATCCGGGAGCACCACGCGAGGATCCGGGCGCCAAGGCCTTGGCTAGGTGCAAGCACCATGGTGCGAGCACCGTGCACCCAGCCCCCGCTTGCCGGGTGCGAGGGGGAGGAAAGCAGGCGAGTGCTTGCCTCGAAGAAAATGTGGCACAAAACGAGGGTTACCATCAAAGAGAAAACACCCCTTCCCCCCAGAAGAAAGATGCAAGAACGCTAAGCTCTATTCCAAAAGGTGGCAAGTTCGAGTACAGGAAAGATTCTGAAAGGCGGCAACTTCGAATACAAAAAAGGGCAAGAAACAGCCGCGTCCGGCTCTTAGGGCGGTCTTCATCTTCGTCTTTCCCCAGCGCTGAGCGTAGGGCATCCACGTTGCGTGGGAAGGAACCCCTCCGCGTCCTCGGGGGGGCCCGGGCGTATACATCCCACTCATTATTACGTGAGAGTGTCACGGTCTTCGTCTTCGTCTTCCCCCAGCGCGGAGCTTAGGGCTTCCACATTGCGTGGGAAGGAACCCCTCCGCGTCCTCGGGGGGCTCCGGGCGTATATATCCCACTCATTATTACGTGAGAGTGTCACGGTCTTCGTCTTTGTCTTCCCCCAGCGCGGAGCTTAGGGCTTCCACATTGCGTGGGAAGGAACCCCTCCATGTCCTCGGGGGGCTCCGGGCGTATACAGCCCACTCATTATTACGTGAGAGTGTCACGGGTTGGTCCCGGGGGTGTACAGGGAGCCCCATGTCCCGTGGATATGAAGCCCACTCCCAGACCCAGGCTTGGCGTGGCGAAGCAGGGTCGGCTCCGGACGGGCCCTCGCGCGTAGGGGGAGCCCCCCACACCCCGGAGCTCGTGACCGGATGCCGTCGTCGTAGCGAAGGCACATCCCCCTGCGCCGCGGGTCGGGCCCGGTGAGGCCCTCCCGTTGCGCGCGAGGCCGGCACCCTGGGCAGTGCCCCAGCGCGCCTCGCTGGGGCGCCCGGGGTCCTCGCGCAGGTACTCGAGGCCCTGCCCCAAGGCTGGGCGAGCCGGGCCTGGGGACATGGGCGAGTACTGGATCGCCCGCTGGTGACCGAGCGAAACCCGACCTGGAGACATGGGCGTATGTTCCACCCTCCATCTCCAAGCGGGCGTCGCGTGCTTCAGAGACATGGGCGTGTGTTCCACCCTCCGTCTCCAGGTTGGGATCATCTGGCCCGAAGACATGGGCGTGTGTTCCACCCTCCGTCTCCAAGCTGGGGCCACGTGACCCGGGGACGTGGGCGCGCATTCCACCCTCCGGTCCCAGGCAAGTGACCCCCGGTCCCCAGACCCAGATGCCTGCTCAAGGCAGCTCCCTACCAGCGGGTGCGCCTCGCGAAGGTGCCTACCCCGGGCATCTTCACGAGGCCAATCCCTCAAGCCGCCCTCACGAGGCTGTGCATACCAGCCCGCGCGAGAGCCGCCCACGAAGTCGCGTATGTGTCTCCTGTCGCCGCGGTAGCCGGCGTTGCTTCCTCCGAGGCCCGGGCGCTAGTCAACATGGTCGTTGTAGAGTTGCTCGAGTCCCCGGGCGCCGGCACGGTCGAGTCCCCGGGGCTCCTCCCCGGTTCCGGCGGGTGTGCTGAGGGGCGCGAGCCGACGCCCCTCTCGCGCAGGCAGCACCCCCCAGTGGTCTCTGCCGACGCCAGTGGCCAGCTCCTGCGCCCCCAGCGACCGGGTCCAGGCTCCCGGCGGGCGCGGGTTGTCGAGGGCATCCAGAACGCGCCCGTGCTGCCAAAGCACTGCGCCAGCCGGTTGAGCGAGTTCACGGGCACGAACCTCGCCGAGGCATACCTGGGTCCCGCCGGTGGTGATGGCGCGCCTGGGAGCAAAACTGGCCCAGCCGTCATGGTGACCGCGCGCAGCGCGGTGGCGCTGTAGCTCGTGCGCCACCAGGAGCGCGACGTGTCTGTGCGTCGGGTCGTGGCAGTCCTGGAAGGGCGGCGGCGCGGCCCGGACGCGGGGAAGGGCCAGGGCGGCGAGGGCGTGCCATGTGGTTGGTGGAGGCGGCAGCCCCCGGCGCCTGTTGAGGGCCCGGCCGGCGATGGCGCCCGCCGACAATGAGGCAGAACGACGTGGGGTGCCGAGGCCTGCCGGCGCCGCCCGCGCTACGCGGGCGGCCCGCCGCTCAGCACGGGCTTGACGTCCTTTCGCCATGAGCGTGGCGAGCGGAGGTGGGGCAAGACTTGGAGAAGACTTCGACACGCCCCCTACCTGGCGCGCCAAATGTCAGATTTCGGGCTTCCCAAAACCCTCAAGTTTCGAACACAGGGGCGTGTGCGAAGATTCCCCGCGGCTTCACCCTACCTAGCTCACTACTCGATGGCCAAGACGATGAACTCGCACGTTCATGAGGAAGAAGATGAACACGGTGGTTTACCCAGGTTCGGGCCGCTGCGTAGCGTAATACCCTACTCCTGCTTTGGTGGATTGCCTCTCGTGGAGGTTTGGTGGATGAACTAGTACAAGGTTCAGGAGCCTCGCGAGGGCGCCCCTGAGGTGTTCTTGGCTCTCTGGTAGCTTTGTGGTGGATCGGGTCGAATCCCCTTCTACGGTGCGACCTAGCCTCTATATATAGCGGTGGCCCGGGTCCTCTTCCCTTATCGCAATGGCCGGAAGGGATCCCACAACGGCCAAATTTGAAGGGGGACAGGAGTACATCCCCTCCCTGCCCAAAGGCGGTCTTCGCCTGCAAAGTAGCTGTTGATGATGCAGAGGTGGGCTCGGCGATGACCTCCGTCCTGCGGGGTTCGTGGTCGTGGTCTCGTTGCACCGGAATGGAAACCTTTGGGAGGTGCTTTGGGAACCTGCGTACGTCCTTGCCCCCTTTGCACCAAAGGGGAAACTTCTCCACCTGACGCACTGGCGCCCGCCTGTCCTTCCTTGCGTCACCCTTGACTCCTGAGGCCGGGCCCTGCATAGAGATCTCCGCCGCTCTGGAGGGGGCCTGAGAAGGCCCACTCCTTCGCGGGTCTTGGTGCTGTCCTCCCTCACGAGGCTAGGGTCCTCGCGAGGGCCTTGCCTTGAGTGGGGCGGTGTCTGGCCGTGCTTGGCTGATGAAGTGGGCCATGCCCTAGGCCGCAGGCAGGTAGGTCTGGGTACCCCTGTTCCCAGAACGCCAACAATTACAACGCGCTCATTCATACAAAACATCTTTGGAGCATTGGGCCTCTATTGCCCGAGCACCCTCCATCACTGCGGGGAAGTAGAGGTCGGGGCGCCTATGCCCCTTGTCAGGAGGCGGAGGTGCGGTGGCCATCTTGGTCGGCTGGAGCTTCGGCCAGTGCACCATGGTCTTTGCAAAGGCCATCCGAGCTCCCTTGATGCATGTAGAGCGCTTCAGCACATCAACCCGAGGCGCAGCATCGCATAGTTTCTACACCAAGCCGAAGTAGCTGCTCAGCAACGGCTCCCCAGGCCACAGCCGGATGCAGAGGTCCTTCATGGCCGGCTCCGCCGTCCTGTGCAGCTCCATTAGTTGCTTCATTTGCTCGATGAGGAGAGGAGGACGCTCGGGGGACTCAAATTGTGCCCAAAACAGCCGAGCCAGATCATCCTCCTCCCGCGAAGCATAGAACCTGTTCACGTCCACTACACTCTTCTGGAGATCCGCACAGACGCCTGAGGAACGCCACACCTGGGTGAGCAAAGCAAACCTGCTACCACCAAAGGCGCATTGTAGTTAATACGGCTTACCCTCTGTGATAGCCTTGACTTGGCGAACCTCCTCTTCAAAAGACCACCTATCCACCCGCTCCTTCTGGAGCTCGGATTTTAGCGCGGCTAGCTCGGTGGCTTGTTCTTTGCCTTTCTGCTCAAGGGCCTCACACTTCGTGCCGGTATCCTTGAGCTCTTGCTGCACCTCCTCCACCCGGGCCTCATGCTTGGCACTTGCGGCCTTCAAAGCGGACAGCGCGTCTGCTGCTTGTTCAGCGGCCGCCTTCTCATCCGCGGCCTCTTGCTTCATCTTCTGGAGCTCGGCCTTGAGTTTTTCAAACTCCAAAGCGGAAGCTGTAGAAGCAATAACTAACTAATTACACTGGGTCACCAGTACGGATTGTTAAAAAGCTCGGATATTAGAATTCGGCTTACCTTGTGCCTCGTCGAACCTTTTGTTCAGGCTATCAAGCTCCTCTTCGGAGATCCTGAGCTTCCGATTTAGCTCGGTCAGCTCAGCGGCATTAACGGCCACCGCCGATGACGAGGCCTACAAAAAACAAAAAATATGCATCCAGTTATGTGCATTCCAACCTCCGAACTGTCAAGGATATGACTCTCTGTTCGGTCCTCTTAAGGGCTTTTAGAACATTGCAGGACTAAATGGTGCCTTGCGCATCATTGTTCATCCCTTATTATTTGACCCCCAGATGTGTTTTTGCAAACCCATCCGGGGCTCGGGAGCTACTACATATATAAGGATAGCACAAACTTAAAATTAACGTTGTTCAGAAAAAGGGTATTACGTGACTCACCTTGAAGCCCGCCAAGAGACCATTGAAGGCCTCTTTCAGTCCGTTATCAATGGACTGAATTCCTTGTAAAACCGCACCCATAAGAGTGCGGTGATCCTCGGAGATGGGGACGCTTGCTAGCGCCTACTCCATAACCGGCCACCCAGCCGTCGGTGGCGTCAGTGGTGACCGGACAGTCCGATCTCTGACCGGAGACTGAGCCGGTAGCTCCGGAGGCACAGCGTGCTCCGGAGACGTCCTTGGAGGGGACTGGGCGTCTCTTCGCCCTTCCTCTTCGGCGGCCAGGGGAGTATTCTCCCCCTGGTCCTCAGCGGCCTGGGGAGTTTCCTCTCCCTGGCCTTCGGCGGCCGCGGCATCAGCCTCGGGCATGGCGTGGTCACCCCCACCGCCCATGTTCGGCTCCAACGGAGCCTGGCTGGATGACACCTCCGCGGCATCCTTCGCGGCCCCTGGAGGTGTGGGGTGCGACGCAGTCCCACTCTCCGCTAGCTCGGCGGGTGGAGACTCCCCATCCAATATTTGGTCGGTGGGGAGAACGCGCGATGGGCTGCAGATCAAAAGACGTTCTTGTATTTAAAGCATTAAAAACTTGGCATAAATAACCCGGGAGTCTTCAGATTCATACCTTTGAGCAGGGGGCTTGACCCTTAAGTTCCTTCGGGGAACCCTCTCAAATTCCTTTGGATTCTGCGTCAGAATCCGAGCCGTCGCCGAGCAGGATCAACCTCGCCCGACGCGCCCTCTTCAGGGAAGGGGGAGCTGCATCCTCCGCGGCGTCCGATGACGCCGCCCTCTTTCTTGTGAGGGGGGAAACGCCTTCCCCCCGTCTTCATGCTCTTCCTCATGACTAGAGGAGGCATGGGTTTCCTCGGACGCGGCGTCCGGCTGGTCCTTTATGCGGAGACCCTCTCTGGCCTTCTTTTTCTTCTCCTTCTTCTCGGGCACCGAGTACGGCGCCACAACGAGCATCGCCGTCAACAACTCCGACCTGGGGTCTTCGGGTTGTGGAGCCGGGTAGTTAACTCTCGCGGCTTTGCTCAACCACTTCTGCGAAAGTAAGGGAGAAGGTGTTCAGTCTTTTGGTCGAAGAAGCAGAGTCAGCGGATTAAAATTATGCCATAGCTTGGTGGGGGGTTATCGGTGCTTAGGCCCGAATCCTCTTCCTTGGCCGGCCAGCTTTTCCGAGGCTTGAACAAAGCCTTCCACAGCTTCTCAAGGGTGGTGCGGAAGAGTTGGCGCATGGTAGGCTCGTCCTCGGGCCGGTAAGCCCACATGGGGGAAGCCTGGCGCTAGCAAGGAAGAATACGGCGGTGGAGCATAACCTGGACTACGTTAACCAGCTCCACCTTGACCTCGATCACCGAGGTAATGCACTTCTGCAGCAGCTTCACCTCGGCATCCGACCCCCAGTCAAGGCCCTTCCAGAGCCACGAGGTCAACCTCGTGGGGGGTCCGGATCTGAACCCGGCAGGCGCCGCCCAGCTCTCGTCCTTGGGCTCGGTGATGTAGAACCACTCCTTTTGCCAGATCTTGATTGTGTCGATGAAGGTGCCGGTTGGCCACTCGACGCGGGGGAGCTTACTGATTACCGCCCCTCCGCAGTTTGCGTGCTCGCCTGCCACGGTCTTCGGCTTGACGTTGAAGACCTTGAGCCACAGGCCGAAGTGCGGCTCGACCCGCAGAAAGGCTTCGCAGAGAATGATGAAAGCCGAAATATGCATAAAAGAATTCGGAGGAAGATCGTGGAAATCCAACCCGTAGAAGAACATAAGGACCCAGACGAAGGGGTGGAGCGGGAAGCTCAGTCCCTAGATGAAATGGGGGACAAAGACTACCCTTTCGCCTGGCTTGGGGGTGGGGATGACCTGTTTCGCCTCTCGGGCGCGGTGGAAGACATTGGCGGGGAGGTAGCCGGCGAGCTTTAGCTCCCGGATATCCTGGTCGGTGACCGTGGAGGCCTCCCACTTGCCCATGGAGCCTGAACCCGCCATGACTAAGCTCGGAGGGGAAGTTGAGGAGAAACTGGATCTGGGCTCTTGGAGCTTGGGGAGATTGGGAAAGCAGAGGAGGCGAATGAGAAAGCGTGAGTAATCCTTGGGGCTTTCTCCCTTTTATGGGGCGTCACGCCGATTAGCCTCCCTTTACCGCGCCGCGAGTCTCTCCGCTTCCCAAGGCGTGCGTGCCATTATAAACACACAAAATAAGCCCAGAGTTATGATTATATCCCGTGTGAAACGGAGCACGATCCGTACGTTGATGAGTCGTGTCAATGTAAAAATGGCCTCGAACCACGAATCGAGTTTTCATAACTGGTTCAGCAGTCGTGGTAGGCCACGACCCTTCGTCAGAAGGGGGCGTCAGAAAACACTGTTTACGCTTTGATGATTGGCCTTCGGGGCTAAGCAATTCATGGTGTTCGGATGATCGAATGATCGGATGAAATACGTGTCATCGGAATCCGGATTGGTCTCAGCCGATCATTTACGGGAAGAAGAACTCACCCCGCAAGCCGAAGACTCTAGTCATAGAAGCTGCCAGAGCTGAGACTCTTGGCGTTGGGGGCTAGTTCGGGGGCTATTGAGGGAGTCCTGGACTAAGGGGTCCTCGGGCCGCTGGCCTATCTCCCAATAGGCCGGCTTGATGGGCCGCTCTCTAGCTATCACAGGAAGGGCCGGATACATCGAGACCCCACGTTTCAGAAGGAAGCCCCGAAGGCGCGTCGTGCACTCCAAGACAAGATGAGGAAACCGACATTTCTATCCTCGGCAGGAGACCTATCATGTGTAAGCCCTAGGTACCCCCCGGTGTCTATATAAACCGGGAGGGTTTTAGAATGTAGGGCAGAGACACTCATCTAGGGTTTTAGCTAGTCGATCTCGAGGTAGATCAACTCTGTAACCTTCGTATCATCAATATAATCGAGCAGGACGTAGGGTTTTACCTCCATAGGAGGGCCCGAACCTGGGTAAACATCGTCTCCTTCGTCCCCTTGTTACCATCGATCCTAGTCTCACAGCTCCGGACCCCCTACCCGAGATCCGCCGGTTTTGACACCGACACACACGCTCTGCGTCTTCCTCCTTTCCTGGTAGTGTGCCATGGAGCAGGTACATCTTGAACTCATATGTCCAGTCATCGGCCTGGGGCTCCAGCGCCAGGAGCAGTCGCGCTCCTGAGGCCGGGCCACAAGTTGTAGCCCCCGAGGGCGGTGCTGGGGGCAGCTCTTCACTCTGCGGCGCCTGGTCCGTGGTTGGAGGTGCCGCGGATGGCTTGAAGAGCCTTTCCTCGAAGACGCCTGGCTCCTGAGGCTCGTGGCGCGACGCCCTCTTGGCGATGTCATCGGCCTCCTTGTTAGCGCCGCGTGGAATGTGCTACAACTCCAAGCCCTGGATACGCTTTTCAATCTTACGTACCTCTTCCAAGTATGCCTCCATGTGCTCGTCCTTCGGCGCATACTCCTTGTTGGAGAAGTTCACGAGGAGCTGGGAGTCGCCCTTGATGGTGAGGCGCTTAACCCCCAAGGCAGCCGCGGCCTTGAGGCCAGCGATCAAGCCCTCATACTCCGCGATGTTGTTGGAGACCTTCTCGCCGTGCTGGAAACAAAGCTGTACGGCGTAGTAGTGCTTGTCCCCGGTCGGGGAGATGAGCACAACTCCGGCCCCCGCTCCCTTGCGCGCGAAGGCCCAATCGAAGTGCATGATCCAACCATCAGGCGCCTCGTCGTCGGGGGTGACGGACTGGCCCTCGTCCAGCCCTCGGTCGGGAGCGTCCGTCCACTCGGCCACAAAGTCCGCCAGGGCTGCTCCCTTGATGACCCTGGTCGTACTGAACTCTAACTCGAAGGCCTGCAGCTCGATGTTCCACTCTGCGACCCTCCCCGCGGCGTTGGGGTTGCGCAGCACCTTCTCCAAGGGGTATGCAGAGACGACCTTGATGGGGTGGCACTGAAAGTAATGGCGCAGTTTCCTTGAAGCGACGAGGAGCGCGAGCAGGAGCTTCTGCTGCATAGGGTAGCGCGAGCGCACGTCCCGCAGTACGGTGCTGACGTAGTACACCGGGTGCTCGACGAGTGACAAGCCATCCGTGCCGCCCCGCTCCGCGGCGGGCACACAAGATCCCGATGTTCCCTGGGTCGCCGGGGCGGCTGAGGCCTCTGGAGTGCCATCTTGAGGAGGTGAGGGCTTCGGGGCATCCTGTGATTCACCTTGCTCCTTGCCCGGGGACTCGCCTGCGCCTGAGGGTGTTGCATGCGCGCCGGCGCGTTCCTTCCTGACCGCCACGAGCGCAGCGCTGGTGGAATGCGGGGTGGCAGCCAGGTACAACACCAGGGGTTCGCGAAGGCGGGGTGCCACCATCACCGGTGGGCTCGTGAGGTACCGCTTGAGGTCTTCGAATTCCGCGTCCGCCTCCGGAGTCCATTCGAAGGGGCCCTTCCTCTTCATGAGCTTGAAGAATAGGAGGGCGCGCTCGCCAAGCTAGGAAATGAAGCGCCCCAAAGAGGTCACACAGCCCGCCAGCTTCTACATTTCCTTGAGGGTCTGAGGCGGGCTCATCTTGCTTATAGCTTTGATTTTCTCCGGGTTTGCCTCGATTCCCCGGTGCGACACCAAGAAACCGAGTAGCTTACCCGACGGGACCCCGAAGACACACTTCTCGGGGTTCAGCCTTAGGTTTACCTGCCGCAGGCTGGTGAATGTCTCCTCCAGGTCTTCGATCAGAGTCTTCGCCTCTCGCGACTTGACCACAATGTCGTCGATGTAGGCCTCCGCGTTCCTTCCAAGCTGCTGCCCCAGGGCAATGTGCATCAACTGCTGGAAGGTCACGCCAGCGTTCCGCAGCCCAAATGGCATGCACGTGTAGCAGAACACACCGCACGAGGTGAGGAAGGCCGTCTTCTCGACGTCCTCCACCGCCATCTTGATCTGATGGTAGCCAGAAAAGCCGTCCAGGAAGCACAGGAGGTCGCACTCGGCGGTGGAGTCCACTATCTAGTCGATGCGCGGCAGCGGGAACGGGTCTCGGGGGCAAGCCTTGTTGAGGTTCGTGAAGTCGACGCACATGCGCTCCTTCCCGCACTTCTTCGGGAGGACCACTGGGTCAGCTAGCCACTCCGGGTATCGCACCTCTCGGATCACCCCGGCCTCCTTCAACTTGCCGACCTCTTGGGCGATGAACGCTTGCTTCTCCTGGGCCTGCCGCCTCGCCTTTTGCTTCACCGGACGTGCGTTGGGGCACACCATGAGGTGGTCCTCAATCACATCCCTCGGAACCCCCACCAGTTCGGATGCTTTCCATGCAAACGCGTCCTTGTTTGCGCGGAGGAAGGCGACCAGCACCTCTTCCTGCTCCGGAGGAAGGTCGGCGCCGATGGTGAAGGTGAGGCCAGAGTCTCCGTCGCCTACGGGCACCTGCTTTGTCTCTGCCCGGTTTTGAGAGAACAACTGCTTCTTCTTCACTGGCGCGGCGTCCCCAGCGTCCCCAGCGTCCTCCAAAGCCTGCGCGGCGTCCCCAGCGTTGGGGCGTGTCGCAGCCGCGGCCTTGTAGGTGAGCTTGAGTGCTTGGACCGCGTCCTTGGCGTCTCCGGCGACGGAGATGATGCCGTTGTTCCCAGGCATCTTGATGACGTTGTAGCCTGGGTGCGTTGCGGCCATGAACTTGGCGAGGGCGGGGTAGCCCATGATCGCGTTGTAAGGGAGGTGGATGTGGGCAACGTCGAAGTTGATATGCTCGGTGCGGTAGTTGTAGCGGGTGCCAAAGGTGACGGGGAGGCGTACCCGCCCCAAGGGGGCGACAGAGCCCCTGGCCACCCCAGAGAAGGGCCTTGAGGGTGCGAGCTGGTCGTAGGGCACCTGAAGCGTGTTGAAGGTCTCCAGGGAGAGGACGTTGAGGCCGGCTCCGCCATCGATGAGGGTCTTGGTGACGGCCACGTTGCTTATGGTCGGTGTGCACAGCATGGGGAGCGTACCGGCGGCGGCCGTCGTCCTGGGATGGTCGTCGGGGCTGACGGTGATGTCAACCTACGGCCACGATCGAAGCTGCGGGGCCTCGAGCCGTGGCCGAACCACGCTCGCCTGGCGGAGAAAAGGCTTGACCAGGCGGCTGGAGGCGGGCACCTGCGATCCGCCGAGGATGCACGCGACCGCCGGATCGGCCAGGCAAGTCATGGCGCTCCCGCACGCCACGGGCTGCCTGGCCTCGGAGGCGATGCCGACCATGGAGCTGATGAATCGAGGCCTGACTGTAGCCGTGGATGGAGAGGCTTCGACACGCCCCCTACCTGGCATGCGAAATGTCGGATTTCGGGTTCCGCAAAACCCAAAGAGGTTCGAACTCAGGTGCGTGTGCGAAGATCTCCACCAACTTCAATCTCAAGCTCACAACTTTACAGCCTAGCCTAACGAACTCACTCAACCGCGGGGAAGAAGGTTAGCACACGAGGATTTACCCAGGTTCGGGCCGCTGCGAAGCGTAAAACCCTACTCCTGCTTTTTGGTGGATTGCCTCACGAGGAGGTTTGTGGATGAACTGGTACAGTGGTGAGCGACCTCGCGAGGGCTCTCTGATGGTTTCGGATCCGTGTCCCTCTACGGAGTAGCCTATCCTCTATTTATAGTGGTCCGGGTCCTCTTCCCTTATCGCAATGGCGGGAAGGGATCCCACAATGGCCAAATTCTAAGGGGGACAAGGAATACACCTTATCCTGACAAAAGGTGGTCTTCGCCTGCAAAGTAGCCGGTGGTGATGCAGAGGTGGGCTCGGCGATGACGTCCGTCCTGCGGGGCTCGTGGTCTTGGTCTCGTTGCGCAGGAATGGAAACCTTTAGGGGGAACCTTGGGAACCTGCGTACGTCTTTGGTTCCTTTGCACCAAAGAGGAAACTGTCTCCTCTGCGCGCGCTAGTGCCCGCCTGGCCTGGCTTGCATCACCCCAGACCTCCCGAGGCTGAGCGCTGCATAGGGATCTCCGGCCCTTGAGAGGCGACCTGGGGAGGCCTCCTCCCTCCGAGGGTCTTGGCATTGCCTTCCTCGTGGGGGCGGGGCTCCCGCGAGGGCCTTGTTCTTAGCGATCCTACACCGGGCCATACGAGGCCGTCGAAGTGGGCCATGCCCTGGGCCGCGGGCAGGCAGTTCTGGGTACCCCCATTCCCAGGACGCCGACAATGACGATGGAGATCATGGTGTCATGGCTGTGACGATGGAGATCATGTCGGTGCTTTGGAGATGGAGATCAAAAGCACAAGTTGATGGCCATATCATGTCACTTATGATTTGCATGTGATGTTAATCCTTTTTATGCATCTTATTTTGCTTAGGATGGCGGTAGCATTATAAGGTGATACCTCACTAAAATTTGAAGATAAAATTGTGTTCTCCCCGAGTGTGCACTGTTGCGTAAGTTCGTCGTTTCGAAGCACCACGTGATGCCCGGGTGTGATAGACTCTACGTTCACATACAACGGGTGCATGCCAGTTTTGCACATGCGGAACACTTGGGTTAAACTTGACGAGCCTAGCATGTATTGACATGGCCTCGGAACACAAGAGACCGAAAGGTCGAAGATGAGTAATATAGTAGATATGATCAACATGGAGATGTTCGCCATTGAAACCACCTCATCTCACATGATGATCGGACTAGGGTTGGTGAATTTGGATCATGTAGCACTCGGATGACCGGAGGGATGTCAATTTGAGTGGGAGTTTTAAGTAATATGATTAACTAAACTCATTATCTTGAACAATAATCTAAGATATCTTTGCAAATTTATGTTGTAGATCAATGGTCGCGCAGGAGCTCCCCTGAATTTCAATGTGTTCCTAGAGAAAGCCAAGCCAAAATATGATGGAAGTAACTTTGTAGAATGGGCCCGTAATCTGAGGATTATTCTCACGGCTGCCCAAAAGGCTTATGTCCTTCATGCACCGATCGGTGACCAACCTGCTCCATCGTCTGTGGACGTTATGAATGCCTGGCAGACGTGTGTTGATGATTACTCAATAGTTTAGTGTGCTAAGTTGTATGGCTTAGAACCAGGACTTCAAAGACGTTTTGAACGTCATGGAGCATATGAGATGTTCCAGGAGTCGAAGTTTATCTTTGAGAAGAATGCCCGGATCGAGAGGTATGAGACCTCCGATAAGTTCTATGCTTGCAAGATGGAGGAGAACGTGTCTGTCAGTGTGCACATACTCAGAATGTCTGGGTATTACATCCGTCTGGTTGAGTTGTGAGTTGTGCTCCCGCCAGAGGTGATCACTGACAGAGTTCTTCAATCGCTACCACCTAGCTACAAAAGCTTTGTGCTGAACTATAACATGCAAGAGATGAACAAATCAGTTGCCGAGCTGTTTGCGATGCTGAAAATCGCTGAGTCAGACATCCAGAAGGAGCATCAAGTGTTGATGGTCAATAAAACCACTAGTTTCAAGAAAAATGGCAAGGGCAAGAAGGGTAACTCCAAGTAGGGTGGCAAAGCAGTTGCCCCTCCCGTGAAGAAACCCAAGGCTGGACCCAAGCCAGAAACTGAGTGCTTCTATTGCAAGGGAACTGGTCACTAGAAGCGGAATTGCCCTAAGTATCTGGCCGACAAGAAGGCGGCCAACGCCAAACAAGGTATATATGATATACATATTGATGTGTACCTTACCAACTCTCGTTGTAGTGCCTGGGTATTTGATACCGGTTCGGTTGCTCACATTTGCAACTCAAAGCAGGAACTACGAAATAGACGGAGGCTAGCAAAGGACGAAGTGACGATGCGCGTGGGAAATGGTTCCAAGGTTGATGTGATCGCCGTCGACACGCTCGCTCTTCGATTACCATCGGGATTGGGGATGAACCTGAATAATTGTTATTTGGTGCCTACGTTGAGCATGAACATTATATCTGGATCTTGTTTAATGCGAGACAGTTACTCTTTTAAATCAGAGAATAATGGTTGTTCTATTTGTATGGGTAATATCTTTTATGGTCATGCACGCATTGTGAGGGGGTTTATTCTTATTGAATATCGATAGTGATGATACACATGTTCATAACATTGATGCCAAAAGATATAGAGCTGATAATGATAGTACCACTTTCTTGTGGCACTGCCGCTTAGGTCATATTGGTGTAAAATGCATGAAGAAACTCCATGCTGATGGACTTTTGGAGTCACTTGATTTTGAATCACTTGATACATGTGAACAGTGCCTCATGGGCAAGATGACCAAGACCCCGTTCTCCGGAACAATGGAACGGGCAAGTGACTTGTTGGAAATCATACATACTAATGTGTGCGGTCCGATGAGCATTGAGGCGTGCGGTGGATATCGTTACTTTCTCACCTTCACCGATGACTAAAGTAGATATGGGTATATTTACTTAATGAAACACAAGTCTGAAACGTTTGAAAAGTTTAAGCAATTTCAGAGTGAAGTTGAGAATCATCGCAACAAGAAGATTAAATTCCTACGATCTGATTGAGGGAGAGAATATCTGAGTTATGCGTTTGGCAATCACTTAAGACAATGTTGAATTGTTTCATAGTTGACGCCGCCTGGAACACCACAGCGTAACGGTGTGTCCGAACGTCGTAATCGAACCTTATTGAATATGGTGCGTTCTATGATGTCTCTTGCCGATCTGCCACTATCGTTTTCGGGTTATGAGTTAGAGACAGCTGCATTCACTTTAAATAGGGCAGCATCTAAATCTGTTGAAACGACACCGTATGAACTGTGGTTTGGCAAGAAACCAAAGTTGTTGTTTCTTAAAGTTTGGGGATGCGATGCTTATGTCAAAAGGCTTGAGCCAGAAAAGCTCGAACCCAAAGCGGACAAATGCATCTTCATAGGATACCCAAAGGAGACGGTTGGGTATACCTTCTATCTCAGATCCGAACGCAAAGTGTTTGTCGCTAAGAATGGGTCATTTATCGAGAAAGAGTTTCTCTCGAAAGAATTGAGTGGGAGGAAGATAGAACTTGATGAGGTTGTTGAACCTTTACTTCAACCAGAGAGTAGCACAACGCAGAAAGTTGTTTCTGTGGAGCCTACATCAGTTGAAGAGGAAGTTGATGATGGTGATCATGAAGCTTTGGATCAAGTTACTATCGAACCTCGTAGATCGACAAGGACCGGTACTGCTCCTGAATGGTACGGTAACCCTGTCTTAGAGGTCATGTTGTTGGACAACGATGAACCTACGAGCTATGGAGAAGCGATGGTGGGCCCGGATTCCGACAAATGGTTAGAGGCCATGAAATCCGAGATGGGATCTATCTATGAAAACAAAGTATGGACTTTGGAATTATTACCTGAAGGATGAAAGGCCATTCAGAATAAATGGATCTTTAAGAAGAAGACAGACGCGGACGGTAATATCACCGTCTATAAAGCTCGACTTGTGGCAAAGGGTTTTTCACAAGTTCAAGGAGTTGACTATGATGAGACTTTCTCACCCGTAGCGATGCTTAAGTCCGTCGGAATCATGTTGGCAATACTTGCATTTTTCGATTATGAAATTTGGCCGATGGATGTCAAAACAGCATTCCTTAACGGTTTCCTTAAGAAAGAGTTGTATATGAGGCAACCAGAAGGTTTTTTCGATCCAGAGAATGCTGACAAAGTTTGCAAACTGCAGCAATCCATTTATGGGCTGGTGCAAGCGTCTCGGAGTTGGAATCTTTGCTTTGATGAGGTGATCAAAGCGTTTGGGTTTATACAAGTTTACGGAGAAGCTTGTATTTACAACAAAGTGAGTGGGAGCTCTATAGCGTTTCTAATATTATATGTGGATGCCATATTGTTAATTGGAAACAATATATAATTTTTGGAACGCGTGAAGGAATATTTGAACAAGAGTTTTTCATTGAAGGACCTAGGAGAAGCTGCTTTCATATTAGGCATCAAGATCTATAGAGATAGACCGAGACGCTTAATAGGACTTTCACAGAGCACATACCTTGATAAAGTTTTGAACAAGTTCAAAATGGATCAGTCCAAGAAGGGGTTCTTGCCTGTATTGCAAGGTGTGAAGTTGAGTAAGACTCAATGCCCAGTGACTGCAGATAGAGAAAATATGAGTGTCATCCCCTATGCTTCTTCCATAGGCTCTAACATGTATGCAATGTTGTGCACAAGACCAGATGTCAGCCTTGCCATAAGTATGGCCGGAAGGTTTCAAAGTGATCCAGGAGTGGAACACTGGACGGCGGTCAAGAATATCCTTAAGTACCTGAAAAGGACTAAGGAAATGTTTCTCGTTTATGGTGGTGATCAAGAGCTTGTCGTAAAGGGTTACGTCGATGCAAGCTTTGACACTGAACCGGATGACTCTAAGTCTCAAACCGGATACGTATATATTCTCAATGGGAGAGCGGTAAGCTGGTGCAGTTCCAAGCAAAGCGTGGTAGCTGATTCTACATGCGAAGCGGAGTACATAGCTGCCTCGGAGGCGGCGAAGGAAGGTGTCTGGATGAAGCAGTTTATGACAGATCTTGGAGTTGTGCCCAGTGCACTAGACCCAATGACTTTGTTTTGTGACAACACTGGTGCCATTGCTCTGGCCAAGGAACCAAGGTTTCACAAGAGGACCAGATACATTAAGCGAAGCTTCAATTCCATAAGCGATGTGATCAAAGAGGAGGACATAAACATTTGCAAAGTGCACACGGATCTGAATGTTGCTGATCTGTTGACTAAACCTCTTCCACGGGCAAAACATGGTCAGCACCAGAACTCTATGGGTGTTAGATTCATTACCTTGTAATACTAGATTATTGACTCTAGTGCAAGTGGGAGACTGTTGGAAATATGCCCTAGAGGCAATAATAAAGTGGTTATTATTATATTTCCTTAGTCATGATAAACGTTTATTATCCATGCTATAATTTTATTTATTGGAAACTCAAATACATGTGTGGGTACATAGACAAACAACATGTCCCGAGTGATCCTCTACCGGACTAGCTCGTTGATCAAAGATGACCATGGTTTCCTGGCCATAGACATGAGTTGTCATTTGATAAAGGGATCACATCATTACGAGAATGATGTGATGGACAAGACCCAAACTATGAATGTAGCATATGATCGTGTCAAGTTTATTGCTATCGTTTTCTGCATGTCAAGTATCTATTCCTATGACCATGAGATCATGCAACTCACTGACACCGGAAGAGTACCTTGTGTGTATCAAACGTCGCAACGTAACTAGGTGACTATAAAGAGGCTCTACAAGTATCTCCGAGGGTGAATATTGAGTTGGCATGGATCAAGACTGGGATTTGTTACTCCGTATGAGGGAGAGGTATCTCAGGGCCCACTCGGTAATACAACATCATAATGAGCTTGCAAGCAATGCGACTAAAGAGTTAGCCGCTGGATCTTGTATTACGGAATGAGTAAAGAGACTTGCCGGGAACGAGATTGAACTAGGTATGGAGATACCGACGATCGAATCTCGGGCAAGTAACATACCGATGAACAAAGGGAACTGCGTACGGGATTGACTGAATCCTTGACATCGAGGTTCAACCGATAAAGATCTTTATAGAATATGTGGGAACCAATATGGACATCCAGGTCCCGCTATTGGTTATTGACCGTGGGGGTGTCTCGGTCATGTCTGCATAGTTCTCGAACCCGTAGGGTCTACACACTTATCGTTTGGTGACGATGTAAGTACAGTCGAGATATTATGTTGGTGACCGAAGGTTGTTCGGAGTCCCGGATGAGATCCCGGACGTGACAGGAACTCCGGAATGGTCCGGAGGTGAAGATTGATATATAGATCGAATGGTATTGGAGTCCGGAAGTGTTCCAGGGTGTACCGGTTATTCGACGGAGTACCGAAAGGGGTTTCGGGGGGCCCCGGCAAGTGTTGGGGGGCCTCATGGGCCAAGGAGAGGGGGCGCACTAGCCCACTAGGGGGCTGGGCGCCGCCCAAACCCTAGCCGAATTCGGCTAGGAGGGCAGCCACACCCCCTAGGGCCGCCGGCCCCCTTTATTTGCGAGGCAAGGCGCCTTGGGGGGCACCCCAAACCCTAGCCGCACCCCTTGGCCGCCGACCCCTCGGGGAAACCCTAGGGCACCCCCCCCTCTGATGACCCACAAGTATAGGGGATCAATCATAGTACTTTTGATAAGTAAGAGTGTCGAACCCAACGAGGAGCAAAAGGAAATGACAAGCGGTTTTCAGCAAGGTAATTTCTGCAAGCACTGAAATTATAGGTAACACATACTTTGATAGCAAGATAATTGATAACGAGCAAGTAGCGGTAACAGTAAATAAAGTGCAGCAAGGTATCTGTAACAGCCCGCGACCGCCGCTCCAGAAGATTCCCCTTTTATTCCTTTGTCGTCGTGTGATTCGTTGTTTGTCGCATTCATCATCGCATCATTCGCATCATCTGCATAGCATCGTCACTCGTTTTTTGAAAACTTGCATCCGTTCGTAGTCGCCGGTTCTCTCCGTTCGTGTCGTCGACCGTTTCGAGACCACCCACACACGCACGCGCCCGCGGCATCTTAAAAATATTGTTTTAAAAGCACGCGAAAAATATTATCCGATTGGGTCGAGACTTGGCATGTGGTCTTGTTATATTGTAGGTGGACCGCCTGCCAGATTTCGTCGCAATCGGAGGTTGTTTGATACCCCTACAGTCATCCGTAGCGGCACCGTAATCGGTTTTATCGTCGGACATTTTCGGTGTTTTAAAAAACCTGATGCCGGGCCGCGTGTTTTTCCCTCTCTTCTATGCCTAGCCATTCTGCACAGTACACAGACCCCTCGTGCACGCCCGATAATTTCCCCGAACCTGGATCGACGAGTTGTGACCGTTGGGTCCAGATCAACCCCGTAATCCCCCAAACCATTATCGTTTTCTCGGTTGGACTCCCTAATCTATCTTTCCCTACCGTTCGATCGAAATCAGAGAGTCCAAAGCTAGTCCCTTTTTCCTATATATAGACCAACCCCTAACCAAATTTGTCAAACCCTAAATTTTAGGATGGCTGTCCCATCCTCTGTTCCGCCGCGCCGCCACTCTCTTTCTCTCCCTCGGGATCCTCCCCATCCAAAGCCACCAGCCACCGCACACCCTTGTCGCTCCTCGTTTTGCCAACCAGACCAACCGGCGCATCCGGCCACTCATGGCACGCAGCCATCGGGAGGGGTGCTCCCTGCCCCATCGCTCCCGTGCCCCCAGGAGATCGGAGCTCTGGCAGACGCAGCACAAGGGAGGAGCCGCTGCCATGGCCTCAAAGCTTGCAGCCAACCTACGCCAGGACCTCCACCCCGGACCTCGTCGGAGACCAGCAGGAGCAGCCCTGTGCCAAGTTCCTCCATCGCCGGCGACCTCGACCCGTCCAGGCCGGCCCCGTCGCCCTTGCCTTCCTTCTCTCCCCCCTGTCTCTCTCATCTCAACTCTCTCTCACTCTTTTCGTTGTTAGATGCAGGGAGCCGCCATGGACGCCATCGCTGGACTCCCACGATCTCGCCTTCGCCCAGATCCGGCCACCCGTTGACCCGATCTGCCGGTTCCCGCCGCCGCAGATCCGTTCCCAGCTATCCCCACGGCCCGCCGTCGCCGGTGCACCTGGCCGCCGGTGGTTGCCCTGCCTCCTGCATGTGCGAGCTGGGAGAGGACGACGCCCCAGCGCTGCAGCCTCGCTCGCCTCCCGCGCATGGGCCTTCAACCGTTGGCCGGCCCAGCCTTCCTCCGCTGCTTCCCCGCCGCGCCACCGGACGGCATCGCCGTCATCGTCCCGTTCGTCACCCGCTGAGGACCACGTCGCCCTGGATGAAAGGCTTCTGTTTTTCCTAGATCCGTTCTCGTTGTAGATGTTAGGTAGACTTGGCAGTACGTTTCACCACGAGTAACCCAGTAGGCCAGTTGGTTAGCGCAGCCAGTTTCCAACCAAGGGGTCTGGGGATGGATTCCCACGCGCCCCTGTTTTCTTTTGCTTATTTGTTATGGCAATTGTTTGTTTAGATTCGCTCGTTTTGCATACTTCATATGGCGCTAAACCCATTACTGATGAGAGAGACCTGTTGTAGCACAGCTGGTCAACCACGCGAGCACACACACGGAGGTCTTGGGTTCAAAGTCCCAGGCGCCCTCATTTTTGCTGGAATTTTGATATTCTGTTGTTTCTATGACACCTGGGTCCCAGTGCCCGGTTGACCAGTCCTTGTTGACTTGTTGACCCATCCACGGGCCCACTGGTCATACACCATAGCCAGCCCAGCGTATCAATATGTTTTCTGCATTTTGTTGCATCATATATAATTTTGCATATTAAAAGTAAATGCTATTGTTTTTAATATGTCTATAACTAAATAACTGCACGTCGGATTAAAATGATATATATATGTAACATGCTCAGAATTTTGTGTAGATTATCAATATCCCACTTTCATGCATGATAAAAATGTTTAAACTTGCTGTTTATATTAATTTTGATATTCTGTTGTTTCTATGACACCTGGGTCTCAGTGCCCGGTTGACCAGTCCTTGTTGACTTGTTGACCCACCCACGGGCCCACTGGTCATACACCATAGCCAGCCCAGCGTATCAATATGTTTTCTGCATTTTGTTGCATCATATATAATTTTGCATATTAAAAGTAAATGCTATTGTTTTTAATATGTCTATAACTAAATAACTGCACGTCGGATTAAAATGATATATATATGTAACATGCTCAGAGTTTTGTGTAGATTATCAATATCCCACTTTCATGCATGATAAAAATGTTTAAACTTGCTGTTTATATTAATTTGCATAAATGCCATGCTAAAACGGTTTTTATCATAACTAATTAACCGTGGCTCCGATTAAAATGTTCCACATGTGAAACTTGACTAGAAAAATGTGTAGAATAACATGATGATATTTATTTTGCTGTTTAACAACTCGAAAATTATTTTCTAGGCAGAACAGTACCGAAATCTTATTTTGCATATGGGGATTTTTCATGAATGCTATACGTTGTTTCCGACCTCATTTAAAATGCCTAGATATATCGTTTATTTATGCTTCACCTCTTGCCATGTTTAATAACATTTAATATTGTCGTGTACCTAAACGAGAGTGAACTAAATATTCGAATGTGGAGTTTCGTCAATATGCAACTCGTTGCATATTGAGCTTCACTTAATGTGTAGAAGTTGATTGTTGTGCTTGCCATGTCATGCATAACATGCATCATATTTGAAGTGCATCATGTCATGCATATGTTGTGGTGTTTAACATGTGTTGATTGTTGTTTCCGGATTGCTTCTTCTCGATAGAGTTCCGAAAGCGTTCGGAGTGTGAGGATTCGTTCGACTACGTTGGTTCGTCTTCTTCATGGATTTGTTCTTCTTCCAGGCGGGATCTCAGGCAAGATGATCATTTCCATGGATACCATTACTATCATTGTCATGCTAGATGTCTCGTTTCTATCGCGGTCTCGCTACCTACCACTTGTATGTCAAGCCTCCCAAATTGCCATGAAAAGCCTCTAACCCCTCCACATCCCAGCAAAACATTGTTTGGTTATGTTACCGCTTGCTCAGCCCTTCTTATAGCATTGGTAGTCGCAGGTGCAATTGTTTCCAGCTATCACAATATTATTGCTATTTAATTTAATGCACATATATACTTGGTAAAGGGTGGAAGGCTTGGCCTTTTGCTCGGTGTTTTGTTCCACTCTTGCCGCCCTAGTTACTTGTGTACCAGTGTTATGTTCCATAATTGAGCGCTCCTAACATGCTCGGGTTTGTTATGGGGACCCCCTTGATTTTCATTTTAGGATAAAACTTGTCTGGCAAGGCCCAACATTGGTACTATATTTGCCTAATAACTAATAAAATGCATAGGGACCCGCCGGCACCCGCGGATAATTAATCAACAACCCGGGCCAGTGCTCCTCATGAGTGTTGGTCCAAACTAGAGCCGTGTGCGGGGCCAACCCGGGGCAACTCGGGAGATGTCTATCAGGCCACTATACGTTGTGCTTATCCGGTCGTGTCCTGAGAACGAGATACGCGGCTCCTATCGTGTTCGTCGACACATCGGGCGGTCTTGCTGGACTTGTTTTACCTTTCTTGAACGTCTTGTGCGAGGAATTCCGAGAATACTTCGGGCTATCTCGAGGTTGCGGTTTTCCAGTGGAATTGCCTAGGAAGATCACGAGATTCGTGGTCGAGGTTATTCCCGCGGCGTGTGGTTAGTTTGTGATGGATGAGTTGGAGCACCCCTGTAGGGTTTAATCTTTCGGAAAGCCATGCCCGCGGTTACGTGGCAACTTGGAAACTTTGTTTAACACCCGGTCATAGCAAACTTGAAGTAAACTCAAATAAAATACACCAACCGTGTGCGTAACCTTGACTGTCTCTTCTCGTGAGTCCTTATCCGAGAGAGAACACGGTGGGGTTATGATTGACGTAAGTAGGTGTTCAGGATCTCCTAGAGATCATTACTAGATCACGTCCGCTGATACGACGATCACCCCCTTTATTCTTGTACTCGTAAGTTAGCCACTCAAATAAATGCTTAGTGCTTGCTGCAGCCTCACCACTTAACCATACCTCACCCATTAAGCTTTAATAGTCTTGATACCCTTGGAAATGAGATTGCTGAGTCCCTGTGGCTCACACATTACTACAACAACAGTTGCAGGTACAGGTAATGCTATGCTTTGACGTGAGCGCGTTGCTTGTTTGATTTGGAGTTCTTCTTCTTCATCATCGATCATAGGATGGGTTCCAGGCGGCAGCCTGGGATAGCAAGGATGGATGTCATTTTATCGTTTGTTTTCGTCTGTAGACGGACCCTGCTCTTCTGTATGATGTTTGGATATGTTGTTGAATTGATGTGATATTGTTGTAGTTTGTGGCGAGTGTAAGCCAATTCCATATACTCATCTCTTCTTTACATGTACTTGTAATGATATCCATTCTTGCGAAACGACGAGATGCGCTTCTATCCCTATTGAGGCCCTCATGCCAAAATAAGTATAGGATCGCTTCTTGGGCGTTACAAGTTGGTATCAGAGCCTGTACCGACCTAGGAGCCCCCTTGATTGATCGAACTTGGCCGAGTCGAGTCTAGTGAAAAAACTATTTTGAGTCTAGTTATATCGGAGTGTAGGATTCTTTTTACTCCTCTTCTATGCTCTGGTGAGGAATTACGACTTAGAAATTTTGATTCTACCCTCTTCTCACTCAATTTTTTTTAGGATCACGCGGATATTTTGGAATCTATATGATACCGATGTGAAGGAGTTCTGTCTTGGTGCCTCCTGTCTGACTAGATTTCTTCTGGGGAGTTGAGCTTGAGGGGATTCTTGTGCACATCATTATCATTCAGCTTCCTTAGTATCTCAGGACAGTGGATGTTCGAAATTTCTTCAATACTTGTAGTGGCGAGAGGAGTCCGGGATCCCCACTACTGGTGGAGAGAGTTCGGATGTACTGCCATGGTTAGTATCGTTGTGATTACGAATGTCTGAGGTAGATGAGTTTGCGGAGTTTCTTGGATTATGTTGTGGAAGGTTGCGGGTGCAGTTGTAGCTGATTACCTTGGGTACGTTCCTGGGTCCGCAACCCGAATCGCATAAACAAGAAAGACTTCGGAAATTCTTAGGTGGTAATTCATGTAGTTACCTAGGTGTATCCTTCCAACAAATGCAAATGGGTTATGTATTTGTTTCCGGCTTAATTCTCAAGCCTCATCCTTTGTTTTGTTTTAGAGTATGGTAATTCGAGTTGCTTCAATGTCAAGTGGTGATTTCATATCTTTCCTAACCGGTGTGTTTCTCATCAAGATAATTCATCCCTCTCCAATATTTGCAAGATCAATACTCATATTCCTTTTCGGAGTTCGTCTCATCTGTCTCATGTTGTCTTTGTTTTTCCCACCCTCCCGCCCTTTTTCTTCAACAATTAAATTCTCGTCCAAGTGCCTTTCTTGCATGTGACGCTTCCGCTATTTTTTCTTCCATATGGTATCCGGTGATTCTTCGTGAAGATCTCAAGTGCTCAAGTTCATCATTTCTTAGTCTTCATCTTTGTTTTCTTTCCGGTGGATTCAATTCAATCTCACGGTGTTCATCATATCCTTGTCATTCGTTATATGATTCCTCATGTTGGAAGTTCTTAGCCAAGCCTCTCTTGTTTGTTCGTCTCTATTCTATCCGGAGTGCTGAAGATATCTTAGAAGATTCGTGTTATCATTCAAATCCTCATAAATTATTTTGAGGTTCTCACCTCATCAAGTTTTCAATTTATTCCGGTGCAATCTCTCTTCCTAAGCAATTGTTGCAACGGTGATCTCTTTGAGTGGGCTCATAACCCACAGTTTTGTTTTCCAGGATCTTACCTGGCTCTTTTAATCTTTCCGGAGATGTCCTCAAGTTCTTTTCAATATGACGTAAGAATGAATTTCATCAGTCATATTTCTTCCCGAAGATCGCTTCTAAATCATTTTCATCGTTGGCTCAACCTTTCTTTATTCATTATCCCGGAGTGTCTCAGTAATTCTTGGTGGTGTTTCTCGCCATCATTCTTTGCCTTGAAGACCAAGAAGAGTTTCTCTTAAATCTTTCTCCGTTCTTTCGAAGATTTGTCTTCTCAGCTTCGTGCTATCCTCTCAAATAGTTTTCGGTCATGAGTAATTCCTTCCTTATCTATCTGGAGCATTTCAGAGTTGTTTTCATTTCTCGATCCTCCGAAGGCCATCATTTCAGAAGATTTCTTCGTTCGCAGCTTTCAGCTTTCGTTCTCAAATTCTTCTCAACTGTTGTCTCTTCGTTCGTCTCTCAATTATTCCGGTGTTTTGTTGAAGACTTCTTTAAGTTTGTGCTCTATATATCTCTCTCTTCTATCCTTTTCAAGAAGAATAAGTGGTGTGTGAAATCCGTTGCTTGTCATCAATTTAACTTGGCGAAGGATATGCATAACTTAATTCTTATTCTTGTTTCATCAAGGTGATTTCAATCCTTCTTTTCCAGAGTTGTTCATGATATGAAATTCTTGATCCTAGGTTCATCATCTTTTGTTTTCCGGAGTTCCAAGTTTTTCTCAAGTATCTCATCATGAAGTTTCATCTAAATCTTGCAAGGCCTAAATCTTATTCTTTTGGCAACCTTCAATTCTTTTCTATCATCCTTTCATTTCCAGAGGTTCTCCAAGGTGGTTCATCAAAGATTTCTTTCATTCTCAAAGCGTCCTTCAAGATTCTTGTTGGAGGAGCTCAAGTATTCTTTATCTTGCATTTCAAGTGCGATTCATTCTCCCTTATCTTTGAGATGGTGTTATAGCATTCTTGATTCATGAGCAGTTTCGAAGAGAAGTTATCATGAATGAGGTATGTAAATCCATCATTCTTCCTTGGAGTTATCTTGGATTAGATGTCACCTAAAGCCTATCCTAAGGATTGGTGTTGTTTGTGGTGCATATCAATGATCCAAGTTTTCTCTTATCCTCTCGATGGAAGGAGTTTTCACCTCTTGTTGTTCCCAACCAATCAATTCTTTCCGTTGTGGACGGTTGCCACCTCATAATGTTGAGATGTTTCCCATAAGCCCACAACAAGATTTTCTTTTCATTGTTGATTTTCCAACAACTCCGTTCAATCATTCTTTGTAAAGATGATTTTCAATTCAATTGTGGCAGAAGTTGTCGTTTTCTTCTCCGTTCTTGCCTCTTCATTGATCTAGCTTCTATTCTTTTGCTCCAGAGGCATTGTGATGTTGCTCTCTTCAACCATCTTCTCGTTTTATCAAGATCGTGTTCTTTCATTGCTTGTCCATTTACCGGGGGGTTGTGTGATCTTTTCAAGTTCTCTCCCATCTTATCAATTTTGCCTCTCTATCCTACCAAAGTGCTGCCGAAATTTCTTTTGAAATCTTGCTTGTTCCTCATGTCATTCTTCATCTCTTTCCAACCTTCATGTTTCTATGGTTTCACTCGTTTGTCAAAGAAGCAACTAAGTTTTACCTCTTCCTCTTGCTGTTTCTCTTCCCCTTCTCATTCTAAGATCTCGGCAAGATCTCTTGTAAGTGGAGGAGAGTTGTAACAGCTCGAGACCGCCGCTCCAGAAGATTCCCCTTTTATTCCGTTGTCGTTGTGTGATTCGTTGTTTGTCGCATTCATCATCGCATCATTCGCATCATCTGCATAGCATCGTCACTTGTTTTTTGAAAACTTGCATCCGTTCGTAGTCGCCGATTCTCTCCGTTTGTGTCGTCAACCGTTTCGAGACCACCCACACACGCACACGCCTGCGGCATCTTAAAAATATTGTTTTAAAAGCGCGCGAAAAATATTATCGGATTGGGTCGAGACTTGGCATGTGGTCTTGTTATATTCTAGGTGGACCGCAGATTTCGTCGCAATCGGAGGTTGTTTGATACCCCTACGGTCATCCGTAGCGGCACCGTCTTCGGTTTTATCGTTGGACGTTTTCGGTGTTTTAAAAAACCTGATGCGGGGCCGCCTGTTTTCCCCTCTCTTCTATGTCAAGCCATTCTGCAGAGTACACAGACCCCTCGCGCGCGCCCGATAATTTCCCCGAACCTGGATCGATGAGTTGTGATCGTTGGGTCCGGATCAACCCCGTAATCCCCCAAACCATCATCGTTTTCTCGGTTGCACTCACTAATCTATCTTTCCCGACCGTTCGATTGAAATCGGAGAGTCCAAAGCTAGTCCCTTTTTCCTATATATAGATCAACCCCTAACCAAATTTGTCAAACCCTAAATTTTAGGACGGCTGTCCCATCCTCTGTTCCGCCGCGCCGCCACTCTCTTTCTCTCCCTCGGGATCCTCCCCATCCAAAGCCACCAGCCACCGCGCACCCTTGTCGCTCCTAGTTTTGCCAAGCAGACCAACCGGCGCATCCGGCCACTCATGGCACGCAGCCATCGGGAGGGGTGCTCCCTGCCCCATCGCTCCCGTGCTCTCAGGAGATCGGAGCTCTGGCAGACGCAACACAAGGGAGGAGCCGCTGCCATGGCCTCAAAGCTTGCAGCCAACCTGCGCCAGGACCTCCACCCCGGACCTCGTCGGAGACCAGCAGGAGCAGCCCCGTCCCAAGTTCCTCCATCGCCGGCGACCTCGACCCGTCCAGGCTGGCCCCGTCACCCTTGCCTTCCTTCTCTTCCCTCCTGTCTCTCTCATCTCAACTCTCTCTCACTCTTTTCGCTGTCAGATGCAGGGAGCCGCCATGGACGCCGTCGCTGGACTCCCACGACCTCGCCTTCGCCCCGATCCGGCCACCCGTTGACCTGATCTGCCGGTTGCCGCCGTAGCGGATCCGTTCCCAGCTATCCCCACGGCCCGCCCTCGCCGGTGCACCTGGCCGCCGGTGGTTGCCCTGCCTCCTGCATGTGCGAGCAGGGAGAGGACAACGCCCCAACGCTGCAGCCTCGCTCGCCTCCCACGCTTGGGCCTTCAACCGTTGGCTGGCCCAGCCTTCCTCCGCTGCTTCCCCGTCGCGCCACCGGACGACATCGCCGTCATCGTCCTGTTCGTCGCCCGGTGAGGACCACGTCGCCCTGGATGAAAGGCTTCTGTTTTTCCTAGATCCGTTCTCGTTGTAGATGTTAGGTAGACTTGGCAGTTCGTTTCACCATGAGTAACCCAGTAGGCCAGTTGGTTAGCGCAGCCAGTTTCCAACCAAGGGGTCTGGGGATCGATTCCCACGCGCCCCTGTTTTCTTTTGCTTATTTGTTATGGCAATTGTTTGTTTAGATTCGCTCGTTTTGCATACTTCATATGGCGCTAAACCCATTACTGATGAGAGAGACCTATTGTAGCACAGCTGGTCAACCACGCGAGCACACACCCGGAGGTCTTGGGTTCAAAGTCCTAGGCGCCCTCATTTTTGCTGGAATTTTGATATTCTGTTGTTTCTATGACACCTGGGTCCCAGTGCCCAGTTGACCAGTCCTTGTTGACTTGTTGACCCACCCACGGGCCCACTGGTCATACACCACAGCCAGCCCAGCGTATCAATATGTTTTCTGCATTTTGTTGCATCATATATAATTTTGCATATTAAAAGTAAAAGATAATGTTTTTAATATGTCTATAACTAAATAACCGCACGTCGGATTAAAATGATATATATATGTAACATGCTCAGAATTTTGTGTAGATTATCAATATCCCACTTTCATGCATGATAAAAATGTTTAAACTTGCTGTTTGTATTAATTTGCATAAATGCCATGCTAAAACGGTTTTTATCATAACTAATTAACCGTGGCTCCGATTAAAATGTTCCACATGTGAAACTTGACTGGAAAAATTGGTAGAATAACATGATGATATTTATTTTTCTGTTTAACAACTCTAAAATTATTTTGTAGGCAGAACAGTACCGAAATCTTATTTTTCATATGGGGATTTTTCGGGAATGCTATACGTTGTTTCCGACCTCATTTAAAATGCCTAGATATATCGTTTATTTATGCTTCACCTCTTGCCATGTTTAATAACATTTTATATTGTCGTGTACCTAAATGAGAGTGAACTAAATATTCGAATGTGGAGTTTCGTCAATATGCAATTCGTTGCATATTGAGCTTCACTTAATGTGTAGAAGTTGATTGTTGTGCTTGCCATGTCATGCATAACATGCATCATATTTGAAGTGCATCATGTCATGCATATGTTGTGGTGTTTAACATGTGTTGATTGTTGTTTCTGGATTGCTTCTTCTCGATAGAGTTCCGAAAGCGTTCGGAGTGTGAGGATTCGTTCGACTACGTTGGTTCGTCTTCTTCATGGATTCGTTCTTCTTCCAAGTGGGATCTCAGGCAAGATGATCATTCCCTGGATACCATTACTATCATTGCCATGCTAGATGTCTCGTTTCTATCGCTGTCTCGCTACCTACCACTTGTATGTCAAGCCTCCCAAATTGCCATGAAAAGCCTCTAACCCCTCCACATCCCAGCAAAACATTGTTTGGCTATGTTACCGCTTGCTCAGCCCTTCTTATAGCGTTGCTAGTTGCAGGTGCAATTGTTTCCAGCTATCACAATATTATTGCTATTTAATTTAATGCACATATATACTTGGTAAAGGGTGGAAGGCTTGGCCTTTTGCTTGGTGTTTTGTTCCACTCTTGCCGCCCTAGTTACTTGTGTACCGGTGTTATGTTCCATAATTGAGCGCTCCTAACATGCTCGTGGTTGTTATGGGGACCCCCTTGATTTTCGTTTTAGGATAAAACTTGTCTGGCAAGGCCCAACATTGGTACTATATTTGCTTAATAACTAATAAAATGCATAGGGACCCGCCGGCACCCGCGGATAATTAATCAACAACCCGGGCCAGTGCTCCTCATGAGTGTTGGTCCAAACTAGAGCCGTGTGCGGGGCCAACCCGGGGCAACTCGGGAGATGTCTATCAGGCCACTGTACGACGTGCTTATCCGGTCGTGTCCTGAGAACGAGATACGCGGCTCCTATCAGGTTAGTCCACACGTGTGGCGGTCTTGCTGGACTTGTTTTACCTTTCTCGAACGTCTTGTCCGAGGAATTCCGAGAATACTTCGGGCTATCTCGAGTTTGCGGTTTTCCAGTGGAATTGCCTAGGAAGATCACGAGATTCGTGGTCAAGGTTATTCCCGCGGCGTGTGGTTAGTTTGTGATGGATGAGTTGGAGCACCCCTGCAGGGTTTAATCTTTCGGAAAGCCATGCCCACGGTTACGTGGCAACTTGGGAACTTTGTTTAACACCCGTTCAAAGCAACTTGAAGTAAACTCAAATAAAATACACCAACCGTGTGCGTAACCGTGACTGTCTCTTCTCGTGAGTCCTTATCCGAGCGAGAACACGGTGGGGTTATGATTGACATAAGTAGGTGTTCAGGATCTCCTAGAGATCATTACTAGATCACATCCGCTGATACGACGATCACCCCCCTTTATTTTTGTACTCGTAAGTTAGCCACTCAAATAAATGCTTAGTGCTTGCTGCAGCCTCATCACTTAACCATACCTCACCAATTAAGCTTTAATAGTCTTGATACCCTTGGAAATGAGATTGCCGAGTCCCAGTGGCTCACAGATTACTACAACAACAGTTGCAGGTACAGGTAATGCGATGCTTTGACGTGAGCGCGTTGCTTGTTTGATTTGGAGTTCTTCTTCTTCATCGATCATAGGATGGGTTCCAGGCGGCAGCCTGGGATAGCAAGGATGGATGTCATTTTATCATTTGTTTTCTTCCGTAGACGGACCCTACTCTTCTGTATGATGTTTGGATATGTTGTTGAATTGATGTGATATTGCTGTAGCTTGTGGCGAGTGTAAGCCAATTCCATATACTCATCTCTTCTTTACATGTACTTGTAATGATATCCATTCTTGAGAAAAGACGAGATGCTCTTCTATCCCTGTCGAGGCCCTCGTGCCAAAATAAGGATAGGATCGCATCTTGGGTGTTACAATATCCCAATCCTTTTGTGGCAAAGGACAGGCCAGAACAGTCTCTAGTAATAGGCAAAGTGTTCTTGAGGGTACACGGGAATTTCATCTAGTCACTTTTATCATGTTGGTTTGATTCGTGTTCGCTACTTTGATAATTTGATATGTTGGTGGACCGGTGCTTGGGTGCTATTCTTACTTGAACAACCTCCCACTTATGATTAACCCCCTCGCAAGCATCCGCAACTACGAGAAAAGTATTAAGATAACATCTAGCCATAGCATTAAACGTTTGGATATAAATTAGCCCCTTACAAAGTAGCGCATAAACTAGGGTTTAAGCTTCGGTCACTCTAGTAACCCATCGTCTAATAACTAATCCACAATGCATGCCCTTAGGCAAGGATGGTGAAGTGTCATGTAGTCGACGTTCACATGACACCACTAAGGGAATCACAACATACATATCATCATAATACCGAACACATATCAAATTCACATGATTACTTGCAACATGACTTCTCCCGTGACCTCAAGAACAAAGGTAACTACTCACAAATAATATTCATGCTCAAGATCAGAGGGGTATTGAATAGCATAATGGATCTGAACATATGATCTTCCACCAAATAAACCATATAGTAATCAACTACAAGATGTAATCAACACTGCTAGTCACCCACATGTACCAATCTGAGGTTCCGGTACAAAGATTGAACACAAGAGATGAACTAGGGTTTGAGAGGAGATGGTGCTGTTGAAGATGTTGATGAAGATTGGCCTCCCAAAGATGAGAGGGGTGTTGGTGATGATGATGGCTTCGATTTCCCCCTTCGGGAGGAAGTTCCCCTAGCGGAATCGCTCCGCCAGAGGGCAAAGGTGCTCCTGCCCAAGTTCCGCCTCGAGACGGCGACGTTCCATCCCGAAAGTCCTCTCCTTATTTTTTCTAGGTCAAAATACCTTATATACCAGAAGATGGGCACTGGAGGTGGGCCGAGGAGGGCACAACCCAGCAGGGCACGCCTGGGAGGCATGGCGCACTCTGGTGTCTTGTGCCCACCAGGTTGGCCCCCTCCGGTAGTTATTTGCTGTAGTATTTTTCATATATTCCAAAAATATTCTCCGTAAAGTTTCAGCTTCTTTAGAGATGTGCAGAATAGGTAACTCTGATGTGCTTTTTTAGGTCCAGAATTCCAGCTGCCAGTATTCTCCCACCACCAAAGAAACTAAAGATCGAACTAAAATAGGTAAAGGTGAATAAAAGTGATGGTGATACGATACCGGGGCACCTCCCCCAAGCTTGGCTCAAGCCAAGGGGAGTGCTCATACCCGTGTGCTCAAGTCTCCTTTGGTGGTGGTGATGAAGTAGGTGGTGGTGATGAAGTGGTAGGCTTGTCCTCCAAGTTCCAGGACAAGGGCTGACCATCAAAAGTTGACGCAAGAGTCCCCTGAGTCCTGCAACTGGCAGCTAAACTCATACCTTTAAATCTTGCTTCATATTCAAAAACTTGGTTTTGAAGATCATAAACTCGACTTTGCAGAAAATTGATTTGCTCGTTGAGGGTGGAGATGGTGTCCTTCACAGACCGGCCATCCACCATCTGATCACGGGTGAATTCCGTGATCATGGAGTGATTGGTACTAAGTCCACGCTCCACCATCCTTTGGCACTTGAAGATGTCTTGTTCCACTGCCTCGAGCCTAGCCTCCACGCTTTCGGTCCACTTAGGTCCCTGAACATGTGGAGTACCCCCTCACACATCTCAATGGCTTGAGGGTGCTTCATCACCTCCGGCAAGTACGGGTTGATGACCTTCTCGAAGAACTTGTCCTTGGAGGAGCTTGGTGGAGCCATGGAGATCTAGATCCGACGAGAAAATAGCACAAAACAAGAAGAGAGGATTTTTCTGCGATGCGGTCGTCAAAACAGTCGGGGTGTATATAGAGAATTTTTATTCTTGGGAAGCAAGCATATGGAAGGCAAACGGAGTCGGGAAGGTGTCCGAGGTGGGCACAACCCACCAGGGCGCGCCTGGCAGGGCTGGCGCGCCCTGGTGTATCGTGCTCATCTCGATTGCCATCCGGTTTATTTCTTATTTTCCTAATTTTTATAATATTCCAAAACTGACAGAAAATATTTTTGCGGATTTTTCGGAGTCCGTTTACTTACCGTATCACGTACCTCCTATTTTTTAGAATTCTGGAGTGTTCTGGAAGGTTTCTTTTATGTGTTCCTCCGGCGTCATGGTTTGGATAACATTGCTTTCAACATTAATAGGCGTACCTGAGATATAATGTTTAATTCTTTGTCCATTGACCACCTTCGGGTTAGTACCTTCGGCATTATTAATCTTGATAGCTCCAGAACGATAAACCTCTTCGATAATATATGGTCCTTCCCATTTGGAGAGAAGCTTACCTGCAAAAAATCTTAAATGAGAGTTGAACAAAAGAACATAGTCTCCTATTTTGAATTCCCGCTTTTGGATTCTTTTGCCATGCCATCTTTTTACTTTTTCTTTGAATAGTTTGGCATTTTCATAGGTTTGGGTTCTCCATTCATCTAGTGAGCTAATATCAAATAGCCTCTTCTCACCGGCAAGTTTGAAATCATAATTGAGTTCTTTAATTGCCCAAAATGCTTTATGTTCTAACTCTAGAGAAAAATGACAAGCTTTTCCATATACCATTTTGTATGGAGACATACCCATAGGATTTTTATAAGCTATTCTATAGGCCCAAAGTGCATCATCTAGTTTCTTAGACCAATTCTTTCGAGACCTATTAACAGTTTGTTGTAATATAAATTTTATTTCTCTATTGCTAAGTTCAACTTGACCGCTAGATTGAGGATGATAGGGTGATGCAATTCTATGGTTAACATCATATTTAGCAAGCAACTTACGGAAAGCACCATGAATAAAGTGTGAACCACCATCAGTCATTAAATATCTAGGGACTCCAAACCTCGAGAAGATAACTTCTTTAAGCATTTTCATAGAGGTGTTGTGATCAACACTACTAGTTGGAATAGCTTCTACCCACTTAGTGACATAATCAACAACAACCAAAATATGAGTGTACCCGTTAGAGGCAGGAAAAGGTCCCATATAATCAAAACCCCAAACATAAAATGGTTCAACAACAAGTGAATAATTCAAAGCCATTTCCTGACGCTTACCGACATTACCAATTCTCTGACATTCATCACAAGACAAGACAAACTTACGGGCATCCTTGAAGAGAGTAGGCCAATAAAAACCAGATTGCAATACCTTGTGAGCAGTTCTATCTCCCGCATGATGTCCTCCATAAGCTTCGGAATGACATTTCCGTAGGATTTGTTCCTGTTCATGCTCAGGTACATAACATCTAATAATACCATCTACTCCTTCTTTATAGAGATGTGGGTCATCCCAAAAGTAATGTCTTAAATCATAGAAGAATTTTTTCTTTTGTTGATATGTGAAACTAGGTGGTATATATTTAGCGACAATGTAGTTAGCATAATCAGCATACCAATGAGTTTTTTTAGAAACATTTATTGCAACTAACTGTTCATCAGGGAAACTATCATCAATGGGTAGTGGGTCATCAAGAATATTTTCTAACCTAGACAGGTTATCAGCTATGGGGTTCTCAGCTCCCTTCCTATCAACAATATGTAAGTCAAATTCTTGAAGCAAGAGAACCCACCGAGTAAGTCTAGGTTTAGCATCTTTCTTTTCCATAAGATATTTTATAGCAGCATGATCGGTGTGAATGATAACCTTGGAATCAACAATGTAATATCTAAATTTATCACAAGCAAACACAACTGCTAAGAATTCTTTTACAGTAGTAGCATAATTTCATTGGACATTGTCTAGAGTTTTGCTAGCATAATGGATAACATTCAATTTCTTATCAACTCTTTATCCTAGAACAGTGCCAACAGCATAATCACTAGCATCACACATAATTTCAAAAGGCAAGTTCCAATCAGGTGGTTGAATGATAGGTGCAGAGGTTAAGGCTTTCTTGAGTGTTTCAAAGGCTTCCACACAATCATCATCAAAAACAAAAGGGATATCCTTTTGCAAAAGATTAGTAAGAGGCCTAGAAATTTTAGAGAAGTCTTTAATGAACCTATAGAAACCAGCATGACCAAGGAAACTTCTAATACCTTTAATATCTTTAGGGCATGGCATTTTCTCAATTGCATCAACTTTATCTTTATCCACCTCAATACCTCGTTCGGATATTTTATGCCCCAAGACAATACCTTCATTAACCATAAAGTGGCGTTGCTCCCAATTCAAGACAAGATTAGTTTGTTCACATCTCTGCAAAACTCGATCAAGGTTGCTTAAGAAATCATCAAAAGAAGTCCCGTAAACGGAAAAATCATCCATGAAAACCTCCACAATCTTTTCAAAAAAGTCAGAGAATATATCAGTCATACATCTTTGAAACGTAGCTGGTGCATTGCATAAACCCAAAGGCATACGTCTATAAGCATAGGTTCCAAAAGGGCAAGTAAAGGTGGTTTTCTCTTGATCGGATTGTGATACAGGTATTTGAGAGAAACCAGAATATCCGTCCAGAAAGCAAAAGTGTGTGTGCTTAGATAATCTTTCTAGCATTTGATCAATGAAAGGTAGAGGGTAATGATCTTTTCTAGTAGCTTTATTTAATTTTCTAAAATCAATTACCATTCTATAGCCAGTGACAATTCTTTGTGGAATGAGTTCATATTTATCATTAGGAACAACGGTAATACCTCCTTTCTTAGGGACACAATGAACGAGGCTTACCCATCTACTATCAGCTATGGGATAGATTATACCTACTTCCAGAAGCTTTAATATTTCAGTTCTTACCACTTCTTTCATCTTAGGATTCAATCACCGCTGGTGATCAACAACGGGTTTAGCATCGGGATCCATATTAATCTTGTGCTGACATAGAGTGGGACTAATGCCCTTAAGATTATCAAGAGTATATCCAATAGCAGCACGGTGCTTCCTCAGAATTTTTAATAATATTTTCTTCATCATGTTCTGAAAGGTTAGCACTAATAATAACAAGATATATCTTTTTCTCATCAAGATAAGCATACTTCAAAGTATCAGGCAGTTGCTTTAATTCAAACACAGGATCACCTTTAGGTGGAGGAGGTCCTCCAAGAGTTTCAATAGGCAAATTGTGTTTCAAGAGAGGTTGTTGTTCAAAGAATTTTTTTATCTATCTCATTTCTTTCACGCAAGTGCATATCATTTTCATGGTCAAGCAAATATTGTTCTAATGGATCAGTAGGAGGCACGGCAATAGAAGCAAGACCAATTATTTCATCCTTACTAGATAATTCTCTATCACGAGGTTATCTACTAAACTTGGAAAAATTAAACTCATGAGACACATCACCAAAACTGACACCGACAGTTTGTTTTTCACAATCTATCTTAGCATTTACGGTGTTCAAGAAAGGTCTACCAAATATAATGGGACAAAAGTCATCTTGTGGGGAACCAAGAACTAGAAAATCAGTAGGATATTTTACTTTCCCACACAAGACTTCAACATGTCTAGCAATCCCAAGTGGTGTGATGGTGTCTCTATTAGCAAGTTTAATAGTAACATCAATGTCTTCTATTTCAGCAGGTTCTATTTCATTCATAATTTCTTGGTATAAGGTAAAAGGGATAGCACTCACACTAGCACCCAAATCACATAGACCATGATAGCAATGATCTCCTATTTTGACTGAGACAACATGCATGCCCACTACGGGTCTATGTTTATCGTTTTCAACAGGTTTGGCAATTCTAGCAGCTTCATCACAGAAGTAGATAACATGCCCATCAATATTTTCTACCAGGAGATCTTTAACCATAGCAACACTAGGTTCTACTTTAATTTGCTCAGGGGGCTTAGGTGCTCTAATATAACTCTTGCGAACCACAGTTGATACCTTAGCATGTTCCTTTATCCTAACAGGGAAAGGTGGTTTTTCAATATAACCGGTAGGCACAACTGGATCAACATTGCAAATGATGGTTTCATCTTTAGCTATGACCGGTTCTTTGATTTCTTCTTTAATAGGGGGATGATATTTAAACCACTTCTCCTTAGGGAGATCAACATGAGTAGCAAATGCTTCACAGAAAGAGGCTACTATCTCAGAGTAGAGTCCATATTTAGTGCTAAACTTGTGAAAAGCATCGGTATTCATAAAAGATTTAACGCAATCAAACTTAAGATTTATACCTGACTCCTTACCTCCATCAAGTTCCCAATCTTTAGAGTTGCGTTTAATTCTTTCTAAGAGATCCCACTTGAATTCAATAGTCTTCTTCATAAAAGAACCAGTACAAGAAGTATCGAGCATGGATTGATCATTATGAGAAAACCGAGCATAAAAATTCTGAATAATAACTTCTCTCGGGATATCATGATTGGGGCATGAATATAACATTGACTTAAGCCTCCCCCAAGCTAGAGCGATGCTTTCTCCTTCACGAGGCCAAAAATTATATATATAATTCCGATCACGATGAACTAGATGCATGGGATAAACTTTTGATGGAAGTCCAATTGCAATCGATTCTAGTTCCATGATCCAATATCATCACATAGCCTATACCATGTCAATGCTTTTCCCTTCAAATATAAAGGGAAAACCTTCTTCTTAGCTTCATCTCAGGGTAAACCTGCAAGCTTAAATAATCCACAAATTTCGTTCACATATAATAGGTGCATATCAGGGTGTTCAGTTCCATCTCCTGCATAAGGTTTAGCTAGCCGTTGTTCTACCATACCCAAAGGAATTTCATAACCAATATTTTTAGTAGGTGTAGTAGGTTGAGGGGAAACTAATTGTGGTTCCGGTCGAGGTGAAGATACCCCGAACAAACCCCTCAAAGGATTGTTTTACATAGTAGCAAGTGACAATAAATTTCAGCATGTAGTATAGTTTTTCCTTACCAATTTCCACTTACCAAGAGTGCTTCACTCCCCGGCAACGGCGCCATAAAAGACTCTTGATGACCCACAAGTGTAGGGGATCAATCGTAGTCCTTTCGATAAGTAAGAGTGTCGAACCCAACGAGGAGCATAAGGAAATGACAAGCGGTTTTCAGCAAGGTAATTTCTGCAAGCACTGAAATTGTAGGTAACAGATAGTTTGATAGCAAGATAATTGATAACGAGCAAGTAGCGGTAATAGTAAATAAAGTGCAGAAAGGTATCCCAATCTTTTTGTGGCAAAGGACAGGCCAGAACAGTCTCTAGTAATAGGCAAAGTGTTCTTGAGGGTACACGGGAATCTCATCTAGTCACTTTTATCATGTTGGTTTGATTCATGTTCGCTACTTTGATAATTTGATATGTGGGTGGACCGGTGCTTGGGTTCTGTTCTTACTTGAACAACCTCCCACGTATGATTAACCCCCTCAGCAACTACGAGAAAAGTATTATGATAAAATCTAACCATAGCATTAAACGTTTGGATCCAAATCAGCCCCTTACGAAGTAGCGCATAAACTAGGGTTTAAGCTTCTGTCACTCCAGCAACCCATCATCTAATAACTACTCCACAATGCATTCCCTTAGTCCCAAGGATGGTGAAGTGTCATGTAGTCGACGTTCACATGACACTACTAAGGGAACCACAACATACATATCATCATAATATCGAACACATATCAAATTCACATGATTACTTGCAACATGACTTCTCCTGTGACCTCAAGAACAAAGGTAACTACTCAAAAATAATATTCATGATCAAGATCAGAGTGGTATTGAATAGCATAATGGATCTGAACATATAATCTTCCACCAAATAAACCATATAGTAATCAACTACAAGATGTAATCAACACTACTAGTCACCCACCGGTACCAATCTGAGGTTCCTGTACAAAGATTGAACACAAGAGATGAACTAGGGTTTGAGAGGAGATGGTGCTGTTGAAGATGTTGATGAAGATATGCCTCCCAAAGATGAGAGGGGTGTTGGTGATGACGATGGCTTCCATTTCCCCCTCCGGGAGGGAAGTTCCCCCGGCGGAATCGCTCCGCCGGAAGGCAAAAGTTCTCCTGCCCAAGTTCCGCCTCGAGACGGCGGCGTTTTGTCCCGAACGTCCTCTCCTTATTTTTTCTAGGTCAAAAGACCTTATATACAAGAAGATGGGTACCGAAGGTGGGCCGAGGAGGGCACAACCCACCAGGGCGCGCTTGGGGGGCCTGGCGTGCCCTGGTGTCTTGTGCCCACCAGGGTGGCTCCCTCCGGTCGTTATTTGGTCCAGTATTTTTCATATATTCCAAAAATATTCTCCGTAAAGTTTCAACTTCTTTGGAGATGTGCACAATAGGTAACTCTGATGTGCTTTTTCAGGTCCAGAATTCCAGCTGTCGGTATTCTCCCTCGTGTAAACCTTGCATATTATGAGAGAAAAGGCATTAGAATCACTCCCTAAAGCATTATTATTCAACAAAACATAATAAATAACAGTAGGAAATCATGATGCAAAATGGACGTATCACCCTCCTCCCTTCCCCCCATATATATAGAGAGGAAGAGAGAGGGCAGCCGGACCCAACGTGCTACGGCGTTGCCCCTCCTCTCCCTCGTAGATCTTCTCCTCTCCATTGACGCACGGCGAAGCCCTGCTAAGATTCCTCCACCACCACCTCACCAGGCCGTCATACTGCCAGAGGACTCAAGCTACTACTTCACCATCGCTCGCTGGATCGAGGAGGTGAAGGCGTCATCAAGCCGTACGTGTGTTGAACGCGGAGGTGTCGTCCGTTCGGCACTTGATCGGGAGTTCGCGGGACGGATCGTGATTGGATCGCGAAGACGATCGACTACATCAACCGCGTTTCTTAACGCTTCCGCTTAGCTATCTACAAGGGTATGTAGATGCAATCTCTCCTCTCGTAGATGTTCATCTCCTAGATCGATCTTGATGAGACGTAGGAATTATTTTGTTTCCCATGCAACGTTCCCCAACAGCTTTAGTATATTCACTTAGCCATAGGTGCTTGACCGAGGGGCCCAGTGACTAGCCCCCAGTGTTTTGTGATATTCGGGTATACCGAGGTTGAAACCATTATCACTTGGTTTGTGTGAATACAGACCCTTCGTATAACACGGCATAACCTCCATCGATTTTTAGTTTAACACTTGTCATCGGATCGCCGACCGGTTCTCGCTTATTATGACAGTCATTTTCGGCTTTCTCCACTGAGGTACTTAACCAAGCGAGCTGGAAGTACAATCGCAGTGGTTCTCCCTTTACCCTCCTAGCCGAACATGCGGAACGTAAGAGGGTAAACACAGGAGCCGGGCAACCCAACTATTGTTGTCGGAAATCGGGCTCCGCAGACCCAAGAAGGTTCGAACTCTGGGGCATGTGCGAAGATCCCAACCAGCTCTAGTCTCAAGCCTGCCGCCCCACAGCCAAACCCTACCGAAGATGCGCGAGAACGCAAGAAGATGGGCACATCGATTTACCCAGGTTCGGGTCACCTTGCGGTGTAAACCCATACTCCTGCCTTTGGTGGATTGGCCTCACGAGGAGGTTTGGGTATGAACTAGTACAGTGGTGGAGCGACCTCGCGAGGGCTCGTGGGTAAGGATGGACTCGATCCCCCTCTACGGTGGTGGCTAGTCCCTATTTATAATGGCCTTGGTCCTCTTCCCTTATCGCACAGGCGAGAAGGGATCCCACAACGACCAAATTTGAAAGGGGACAGGAGGTACAACTTTTCCTGACTAAAGGTGGTCTTCGCCTGCAAAGCTCCTGGCGTGACGCAGAGGTGAGCTCGGCGATGACATCCGTCCCACCAAGCCCGTGGTCTTGGTCTTGTTGCACTGGAATGGAAACCTTTGGGGGATTCCTTGGGAACCCGCGTCTGTCCTTGCCTCCTTAGCACAAAAGAGGAAACCGCCTCTGCTGCTCCTGCTGGCGCCCGCCTGCCTTGGTCGTCATGGCTAACGTCATCGCAGCCTCCTGAGGCTGGGCACTGCATAGGAATCTCCGCTCCTCGGGAGGCAGCCTGGGGAGGCTGCTCCCCTGGAGGTCTTGGTGCCGTTCTCCTCGCGAGGCTGGGGCCCTCGCGAGGGTCTTGCCTTGAGGGGTTGGTCGCCAGGCCATACTGGGCCGTCGAGGTGGCCCACGCGCTGGGTCGCAGGCAGGAAGGTCTGGGTGCTCCCGATCCCAGAACGACGACAGTAGCCCCCAGGCCCAAGGCGCGCTCGGGTTGGCTTCGAGGCGAAGCCAAGGAAGGAAGGCCGAAGCGCCGCGGGCCCCAATCGCCTGCGGGCCAGGCTTGACGTGTGGCGCATGACGGGATATGAGCGCCTCCATCCCACGTTGCCTCGGCAACTGCCCAGGCTGACAAAAGCCTGGTGCCCGCTGCCGAGCCATCATTGCTCTCCTTCCTTGCGCCCTTGCTTCCTTGCTCAGATCCCCTTTCCCTTGCGAGAGCTACCTCCAGATCTTGGCGCAGCGCCGCCCTTCCTCTTACTCCTCCAATCCCCAGAATCCTTCAAATGGCGCCCGCCGGGAAGTCGAAGCCTGAGGCCCAGGCCTCGACCTCCTCTTCTCCCTCGCCGGCGCTTATAGAATCCACCATCGCCAAGGAGGGGGACCTCAACCCCCTGCTCTCGTTGACAGCGGACCACACCAATGAGTGGGGGCAGACGTTGATCTGGTTTGGCTCTGTGGAGCAGCGCACCTTGGCGAAGACAGTCTATCCCTTCTTCCTTCACAGCGCCTTCTCCGGGCTCATCCCGCCTTGCTCGGGGTTCTTCACCACCATCCTCGAGCACTACGGGATCCAGGCCCTTCATCTTTAGCCCAACTCCATCTTGCTCCTGTCCGTCTTTGCCTTCTACTGCGAGGCCTTCGTAGGCGTGAGGACCTCAGTGGCCCTCTTCCGCCACTACTTCAGCCTGTGGCTTCATGACTGTGCGCAGCGGTCGGCGTGTGCCTCCTTCGTCGCGGTCTTGAGCGGGAACGTGCTCCTGAAGGCCGGGAAGAAGGTGGAAGGTTTCAGGCACCGCTGGGTCTTGTTGGATGCCCGGGGCGCCGATCCGCGCTTGGAGCTCCCGACGGGGCTTCCCGAGAAGATCCTCGCATGGGGCTCCACGAAGGTCACCGATCCCCGGACGAAGCCCGTCCTGGAGCGGATCTCCCAAGACATGGAGGCCAAGCACTTGACCGGGGCGATGATAGTGAAGGAGTTCCTGACGCAGCACCTGGTGCCGCTCCAGGTGCACTCGAAGCCCATGTGGGAGTACGATGGTGCGAGGGAAGCCATCAGGCTTCGATCCACTAGCCTGACTGGTGAGGATCTGGGCAAGGCCGTGGTTACCCTGCTCCACAACGATCCCGGGGACCTTCCAAAGGCCTACGCCCTGCTGTACCGCCGTGACGATAGGGGGCCTGGTTGCCGCCATGCCCGCCTTTGATGAGCGCGGGCTCACGCCGAATGAGCATCCAACCTCCCCGGTGCCAGTGTCCTCAGGCGATGCCAGCGGCGAGGTAGACTCGGAGAAAACCGTGGATGACGGCCCGGAAGAGGTGTCTCCCCCGTCGCAGAGCGTGCTCCTCCGCAATCTTGAAGATACGACGATGTCGACGAGCCTCCGGCCACGGACTCCCTGCGCTTTGTCAGGGCCCTCAGGAGGCCAAGGCCTGCATCCCAGACCACGCCGGCATCTAGCCGGGTGACCCCGAAGAAGCGCGCGGCCGCGCCTCCTCCGGCGGACTCCCCGCGCTCCAGCAGGGCGCTTGATACGCCGGTCTTGTCTCCATCCGAGCCACGGCCGAAAGACTGGGCGGCCGCCGCCGGGGCAGACGTGGCTGCTCCAACCGCGGCCCCTCGGGGCGATCTCGCCACCCCTCCGGGCGGCAGCGCCATGCCGAAGAAAGGCGGGAGCATCCCGGCCATCGATGACGTGGAGAGGAAGAGGAAGTGGGTCGCGGCCAACGAGTAAGTAACTCGCCTTGCCTTTGGTCGATTATAAATTGTGCGCATGCTCACGGCCCCTTCTCTCCTTGGCGGCCAGGGTCGTCGTCGAGCCGAAGAAGAGGAAGGCGGGCGCCGAGCCGAAGTTGCCCCCTGTCCGGAGGGGGCCTTTGGCCTCTGGCCGCGGACACGGTGGGTGAGGAAGCGCGTCACGCCAGCTTAGCACGACCTTTGAGTGCCCCGGCAGCACCGTGCCCGAGCTCGCAGGTGTAACGCTTCTCCTGACAATGTGACGACGCCGCTCGGGGGGCCTGCCAGCGGGAGCGGGGAGGCTCATGAGGCGGCACCCCTTGCCGCGGCTGTGGCAACTCCAATGCCGATGAAGGGGGCGATCTCCCGCCCCTCCTGACGGAGTCCGCTCTTGAGGACGCAGCGGGGCGGACTCGGGAGGAGCCAGCCCCCATGGGCCATCAGGCTGAGAAGTCGTCCGCTCTTGTCGTGCTCGAGGAGAGACTGGAGCCTGCATCGCCCCAAGCCAGCCACGCCACCGCTCCCTTGGACACGGCGCCTGTCGAAGTGCTGGTGCCGCCTCCTGGTCAGGCTCTCGCGCTCGCGGGCTGCGGCCCTCCGGATGGGCCCGACGCCTTGGATGAGGCTAACACCGCGCTTGACTGGATCCGGGCCGACCTCCAAGGCGCCAACAAGCGCTCCTTCGCGGGGGAACGCCTGGAGCTTATCTCCGGGTGGCTCCACGCTGACGCAGCCATCAAGACGGCCTGGGGTCGGGTTGATGCTACTGCCGCGGAGAGCAAGAAGGGGGCCACCGAAGCCGTGTCAGCTCGCGATGCGGCGTTGGTCAAGGCAGTGTCTGCCGCAGAGCGCTGCAGTGAGGCAAAGGCCAAACGGAAGGCCCTTCAGAAGGAGCAAGCCGCGCATGCGCAACGGCTTCACAAGTGGGAGGAAGACCTGAAGGCTCGCGAGGCAAAACTCGTCGATCGCGCCTCTGTGCTATCCTAGGTGGCCGACGACCAAGCTGCGGAGCGCGAGCATCTGGCCAAGCTGAAGGATGAGGTAGCAGAGGCCCAGACGTCACACGCCCGATATGTCTCCGACGCGAAGGCCCAACTGGATGCTAGGGAGAAAATCCTTGCCGCTGCTGAGGAAAAGGCAGCCGCAGAGCGCGATGCCTTCCCTTCCGTCGAGCTCAGGCTTTGCCAGACTTTGCGCTTCATCTGCAAGGGAGGATTCGGGGAGCCACTGACGGCTCTTGAGGGTGGCTACGCCGGGCTCTCCACCAAGCTCGCTAAGGCGCTCGAAGGTGCGGTCGCCAGGGTGGACGCCATCCTGAAGAGCGAGTGCCGCGGCCTTTTCTCCGCGGCCGCAACGCGTGTCTTCAGCCGCCTTTACCTCCACAAGCCCGGCTTTGATTTCAACGCTGTGATGACCTCGGTTGCCCCTGAGTCCCGTGCCACCGCAGCGGCGGCAGTGAAGGATTCCGTGGATGCGCTGATGAAGAAGTTCGGCTGCGTCCCCGACACCGAGCCCCCTGTGGTGGAGGCGAGCAGTGGCGACGAAGGCATCAATGACGATGTTGACGATGAGCTCGACATGACCGGGGCGATCGGCGGCGGCGGCCTTGGCGATGACGGCTCCTCCTCTTAGACTCCGGCCTGCGACATTTATCGTGCCTCGTGGAGGCGTAAGACTTGTTTGAATCGCAAAACATCCTGTGCTTGTAATAACTTGTTTGAATTCTGTGATTTCCTTTTGTGCCTTGTTTCCTTCCTGCTTGCTTTTGTGCTCTGCGTCGGCAGGGCCCAATCCCGCGCATACCTCGACCGCCGTTGGGGTGTCCGGATCACCAGGACGAGACCAAGGGGCGAGGGGCTATGTGACTAGTGAGCTCCTGGGTCGCGATGCCCAGGGGTCCCCCTTGATGTGCGAGCAGCCCTCACGAAGGAGACATGGTGACAACAGAGTCGATTTGGAGCGCCTTAGTGCTCTGCGTCGGCAGGGCCCAATCCCGCACATACCTCGACCACCGTTGGGGCGTCCGGATCACGAGGACGAGACCAAGAGGCGTAAGGGCTACGTGATTAGTGAGGCCCCTGGGTCGCGATGCCCAGGGGTCCCCCTTGATGTACGAGTGGCTCCCATACCTTTCCTCGCCAGCTTTCGCCTGGGAGGGACGCGAGAAGACCAGGTGCCAGGAACCTGGTGAGGTGGCACGCGCCAGGCATGGCCTGAGCGTAACCCCCGTCCATCCCCCTCGCGCGTGCACCCCAGGAGAACGCTGCGTGATGGGGTAGTGAGGCCATCCTGAGGTTAGTGCAGCCGCTAGGGCGCCCTCAGTTGTTTATCCACCAGCGCGGAGCATGGGGCTTCCACTCGGCGTGGGCATAGTCATTGGAGGACCGTGTCGTCCGCCAGCGTGGAGCATGGGGCTTCCACTTGGGCATGGACATAGTCATTGGAGGACCGTGTCGTCCGCTAGGGCGGAGCATGGGGCTTCCAGTTGGGCGTGGGCATAGTCATTGGAGGACCGTGTCGTCCGCCAGCGCGGAGCATGGGGCTTCCACTTGGGCGTGGGAAGGGAGCTCCGTGTTAGAGTCTCCGGGTGTGTACAGCCCAACTGGTGGAGGTGTATTTGAGCACCCCTGAGCTAGCGCGGGTCTCACGAGGCCCTACCTCAACGCGGGTTGCGCCTGAGTCTTCTGACATGGTGCGCGCTTGCAAAACCTGTGTGGTGGGGACAACCTGCACCGAATGAATCTCCGGAGGCCATTGCATGAGAACGCCAAACACCCAGGACCCCAGGAGGTGACGTGAACGGGGCCAGCCCGCCAGACAGAGCTCAGTCGTTGGGTTTATCGACGCTACAGGGACGGACCCGAGTACAGATGCCGTGCCCAGTCTTCTCATGCGACAAGCCTGAGGAAAAACATCCGGCGCGCGGCTCCCGTGACAGCGAAACGCCGAACCGCGGTTACACGAACCGGGCCGCGCGCCCTAGCTCTCCTACTCTCGATTAGCTCACGCGAGGACGAAGCACCAAGGACCATGGGAGGTGACGTGCACGGGACCGGCCCGTGAGACAGAGCTCAGTCGCTTGGATTTAACAACGCTGCAGGGACGGACCCGAGCACAGACGCCGTGCCAGCCCTTAATCATGAGGCGGTCGAAGGCGGGGTTGTTAGGGCGCAGCGACATTCATGGTGACGAAGCACTTGGCAGGCAGTTTGGAATATTTGGAAAACTCATCAAATGTAGAATCAGTTCTGATACATGCGCAAAACGATGCGACTGTCGGGGCGGGCCCTAACAGCCTGAGGATTATGCAGCCCAAGGGGCGCCCCCAAATGAACAAACCAAAAGGTCACCTGGAATAGATGCTGCCGAAGCATTGAGGTAGTTGTCGAAGTTTGATCCTCACGAGCCTGAGGGCTCCGGAGGCTCGAGGGGCCCGCGAGGCCCAGGGGGCTCGTGAGGGTCCGAGATCTCCTGCAGGACCGCGCGGCATCGGGCCTCATGAGACGCGAGTGCTGCCTGCGCGAGGTGCTGGTATGTGATACCCACGTTCACGAGGCCAAAGGGCATGCAGACGTAGTTGCAGGGGTAGCCCCCACTGTGGCCGACACGCGATGGCCAGAAGAGGCCCTGGGATGCGGCCCTGTTGAGGCCCGGGTTGTTGACACATACGCGCAGCCTGCCACCCTCGTCGGGGGCGGCAACTGCACTGGGTGGTGCGGGGCGGCGATTGCCGCGCATGGCCAGCGCCTCCTGAAGCTCCTCGTGAGCCTGGCGCCTCGCGCCGTGCTCCTTGCTCGTGGGGGCGTGCGTCGGAGCACGCCTCCAAGTGGTGCCCGAGCACCTCCCTCGTCGCGCCGGCCGGGTCAGAGACTCTCCAGGTGGAAGCCCCCGAGTCCGTCCTGAGGGAGGCGCTGGGCGCGCCTTCCTATGCAGGAGGGAGAGGTGCCCCAGTGATGGGCGCAGGGCCTGAGGTGCTGTTCTTGGGACTCCCCGACCCCTGACGGCCCTTGGGGAGGAGCTGCTTCTTCTTCTTGGGTGTGTCTTCAGGAGGCAGGATGCCACCCTCGTCGTCAGAATTTTCAGCCGCCGCAGCCTAGTAAGGACGCTCGAGGGAGTAGACTGCATCCTTCTCATCACAGGTGACGGTGATGACACCGCCGCTCCCTGGCATCTTGAGGACGTTGTAGCCATGGTGGGTTGCCGCCATGAACTTGGCGAGGGCAGGGTACCTGAGGATGGCATTGTACGGGAGGTGGATGTGGGCGACGTCGAAGTCGATGAGCTCAGTGTGGTAATTATCGTGCTTGCCGAAGGTGACTGGGAGGCGGACCTGCCCCAGGGGAGTGGTAGACCCATCGGTGACTCCTGAGAAGGGCTTGGTTGGCATGAGCTGATCATAGGGCACCTGAAGCATCTCGAACATCTCGACAGAGAGGACACTGAGCCCAGCGCCGCCGTCGATGAGGGTCTTGGTGACGAGGATGTTGCTGATGGTGGGCGTGCAGAGCATGGGGAGCACGCCTGCGGTGGTCGCGCACTTGAGGTGATCCTTAGAGTCGAAGGTGATGGCGACCTGCGACTGTCGGATTTCGGGCTCCGCAAAACCCAAAGAAGTTCGAACACAGGGGCGTGTGCGAAGCTTCCCTGCGGCCTCGCCCTACCTAGCTCGCTACTCGATGATTACTACGACGAACTCGCACGATGACGAGGAAGAAGATGCACACGGTGATTTACCCAGGTTCGGGCCGCTTGAAGCGTAATACCCTACTCCTGCTTTGGTGGATTGCCTCTCGAGGAGGTGTGGTGGATGAACTAGTACAGTGGCGAGGAGCCTCGCGAGGGCGCTCGAGTGGTGTTCTTGGCCCTCTGCCCTGTTGGGTGTTGTGTTCTCTCTCGGTTCTGCCGCCCCCTCTACGGTGGAACCTAGCCTCTATATATAGCAGTGGCCCGGGTCCTCTTCCCTTATCGCAATGGCGGGAAGGGATCCCACAACGGCCAAATTTGAAGGGGGACAGGAGTACATCCCCGCCCTGTCCAAAGGTGGTCTTCGCCTGCAAAGTAGCTGTCGATGATGTAGAGGTGGGCTCGGCGATGACATCCGTCCTACTGGGCTCGTGGTCGTGGTCTTGTTGCACCGGAATGGAAACCTTTGGGGGGGGGGGGCGCTTTGGGAACCCACGTACGTCCTTGCTCCCTTTGCACCAAAGGGGAAACTGCGCCGCCTGGCGCGCTGGCGCCCGTCTGTCCTTCCTTGCGTCATCCTTGACTCCTGAGGCCGAGTTCTGCATAGAGATCTCCGCCGCTCCGGAGGGGGCCTGAGGAGGCCCATTCCTTGCTGGTCTTGGTGCTGTCCTTCCTCGCGAGCCTAGGGTCCTCGCGAGGGCCTTGTCTTGAGTGAAGTCGCGCCAGACCGTGCTTGGCTGACGAGGTGGGCCATGCCCTGGGCCGCAGGCAGGCAGGTCTGGGTACCCCCATTCCCAAAACGCCGACATCGACCATTTTAGGGGACGCGTAGCTTCGAGCTTCGGGAGGGCTGCGTTCACCTCACGAGAGAATTGCTTGAAGATGCGGTTGGAGGCAGGGGCATGAGTGCCACCCAGGATGCAGGCGATCGCACGGGGTTCCTGGAAGCCCCCATCCCCATCATCTCGCCGGTCATCGTCGTTCCTCCTTGGTGGCGGCGGCAGCGGAGGGAGGCCAGCGTTGCCCTGAGGACGACCCTCTCAAGGCTGATCGCGCCGGGGCCCGTCGCGAGGCTCGTCGCGCCAGCGGTCCTCGCGAGGCTGGTCACGCCAGTCCTGACGTGGGTCGCGGTTGTCCCAGCGACCTCCGTCACGGCCCCCTCCACGGCCGTAACCGCGGTCACCGCGCTTGGGGCGGCAGCTGAGGCGCTCGTCGCGGAGCGTCCTGAGCTCCTGGCAGTCTTCAGTGTTGTGGCTGCGGGTGTAGTGGAAGATGCAGAACGGGCGGCCGCCCTTGGGGGGCTCAACTTGGTCGCGACTGCGCCTCATCTCGGGCTCTGCCACCAGCACCGCGGGGCCCTTGCGCTTCACCTCCTTAGCCTTGGCCTTCTTTTCTTCAAGGTTTGCTTCCGGAAGCTTGAGGAGAGAGAGGCGGCCCTCCTCAGCCCTTGCGCACTTGTTCGCCAGGTTGAACATCTCCAGGGCCATGCACAGTTCGTCATGGATGGCGAGCTCCTCTTTCATCTTGACACCCCGGACGCCATCGGTGAACGCTGAGATGATGGCCTCGTCCGACTCCTTCGGGATCTTGAGGCGCACGTTCGTGAAGCGCTGTATGTATTTGTGCATGGTCTCGCCCGGCTGCTGCTTCACGCGTCGCAGGTCGTTCACTCCCAGGGCGCGGTCGCGGGTACCCTGGAAGTTGGCGATGAAGCGCTCGCGGAGCTCATCCCAGGAGGAGATCAATCCCTCCGGGAGGTTGAGGAGCCAGGAGAGAGCGCCACCTTTGAGGGCCATGGGGAACCAGTTCGCCATGACTTTGTCGTCGCCGCTCGCTGCCTCGATGCTCAATGCGTAGAGCTAAAGGAACTCCGCGGGGTCGGGGGTGCCATCATAGCGTGGAGGCAGGTCTGGCTTGAACTTGTCGGGCCAGCTGACACGGTGCAGCTCCGGGGTGAAGGCGCGGTAGGCTGCTCCGCTCACAGGCGCGGCGTGTACGAGGGGAGCTGGGTCTTGACGTCCGTGCGCCGCGGCCTCCGGTAGCGCACGGTCCTGATGATGGCGCGATGGTGCGGGGAGCACACGCGCGTCACCTCGCGGTCGCGGCACCACCTGGCAGCTTGCTTCATCTCGTGCCTGCACCGGTGCCCCGTGTGGAGGGTTGCGCGGGCGCGCTACGCGCCTAGGCTCGGGGGCGGCGCAACGCAGAGAACATGGAGGAGGGGGTGCGCCATGAGCCACGTCACCTGCCTGGGAGGGCGGGGGACGGAGCGAGTGGGTGGGCGCCGGGACCTCGCCCGCGACGCTGACAAGCTCGGCGCTGCGACCCAGCCAGCCGTCGTAGCGATCGTGGGCAGGGCGGTAGCGCGGCAGCTCTCGCGCCATGAACAACGCTGCCTGCGCGTTCGCCAGTCCGTAGCGAGCATGGGAGGACGACGCCGAGGCGGGGACGAGGGACGGAGTAGTGGTGCGGCCATCGTGCTGCATGGTGGGTGGCTGCGACGAGTCCTGCTGCTCTTGAGCAGCCGGGCCAGTGGCAGCGTTAGCTGCAGGAGAGGCGGACCGGCGCGGGGCGCTGCGGCCCACGGGCGCCGTCTGTGCGACGCGGGCAGCTCGACGCTCGGTGCGGGCTCGGCGGGCATCGGCCATGGGAGCGACGAAGCGGAGCCGGAGGAAGGATTCCGACACGCCCCTACCTGGCGCGCCAAATGTCGAAAATCGGGCTCTGCAGACCCAAGAAGGTTCGAACTCTGGGGCGTGTGCGAAGATCCCAACCAGCTCAAGTCTCTAGCCTGCTGCCCCATAGCCAAACCCTGCCGAAGATGCGCGAGAACGCAAGAAGATGTATACAACAATTTACCCAGGTTCGGGCCACCTTGCGGTGTAAAACCCTACTCCTGCCTTTGGTGGATTGGCCTCACGAGGAGGTTTGGGTATGAACTAGTACAGTGGTGGAGCGACCTCGCGAGGGCTCGTGGGTGAGGATGGACTCGATCCCCCTCTATGGTGGTGGCTAGTCCCTATTTATAGTGGCCTTGGTCCTCTTGCCTTATCGCACATGCGGGAAGGGATCCCACAACGGCAAAATTTGAAAGGGGACAAGAGGTACAGCTTATCGTGACTAAAGGTGGTCTTCGCCTGCAAAGCTCCTGGCGTGATGCGGAGGTGGGCTCGGCGATGACATCCGTCCTGTCGAGCCCGTGGTCTTGGTCTTGTTGCACTGGAATGGAAACCTTTGGGGGATTCCTTGGGAACCCGCGTCTGTCCTTGCCTCCTTAGCACAAAAGAGGAAACCGCCTCTGCTGCGCCTGCTGGCGCCCGCCTGCCTTGGTCGTCATGGCTCACGTCATCGCAGCCTCCTGAGGCCGGGTGCTGCATAGGAATCTCCGCTCCTCGGGAGGCAGCCTGGGGAGGCCGCTCCCCTGGAGGTCTTGGCGCCATTTTCCTCGCGAGGCTGGGGCCCTCGCGAGGGTCTTGCCTTGAGGGGTTGGTCGCCAGGCCGTACTGGCCCGTCAAGGTGAGCCATGTGCTGGGCCACAGGCAGGCTGGTCTGGGTACCCCCGATCCCAGAACGCCGACAATTGACCCAACACACAATTCGGGACCGATTCATATAATGCAATATCTGAGACGCTGAGCACATAAAATAAAAAAAGGTGTCGGAATGATGCTTGGGGTGAGATTTATAGTCGAACCCCGGTCCATTAGCCGGCCGCATCTTAGGAAAATATGTACCGAACTAGTTTGTTTCGGCGTCGAAGAGCGGAAAAAAGGTTATGCAACATAAATGATGGCAATGGGACCGTAAAGAATGGTCTTTATTTCTGATGAACTCGTGACGTCTAACCGTACAATCCGAACTGTCGAAGCAACTGTTATAAATACTTTGTTTTAAAAATAAAATTTACAGAGGAAAGGTTCACACAGGGCCTTTATGAGTGGTTTGACGTCCCTATTGTGCCCTGCTACACGTTTGCGCCTTTGCTCTCGAGGGGTGTGTGCTCCTTTAGAGGAGATAGTGATCGGCGGACGGACTTTCAAGAAAGCGTCTTGAGAGGCCGCCATAGTATGTTAGCTTGATGCTGGGTAGGTCCTAGATGGTACCTACTATTGTCCGAAGACGTGTTTGACCAAAGCTCGGTCAAGCCGAACACTTGGTCCTTAGTAGGTCCCCACAGCTGCCCATGGTATTTTGAGCGCGAAATTGTGCCTCCGAGGTACATACTTTGCAGCTAGCGGGGCCATGTTGTGGGGAGCGTGTTCCTATTTATGTTGAGCATGGGAAGACTCCGGGAGCTGAGATAGGGCTCGGGCTCGTTTGCCCAACTGTCGTGCCTTGACAGCGGACTGAGACTTTGGCGCCTCATTGCCGACCTGGGTTTCGGCTGCCAGAGCCGCTGTGTGCTCCTCAGTTCGGAGTGAGTGCTCCGTGTTGCCACTGACAGTGATGACACCCTTGGGTCCGGGCATCTTAAGATTTAGATATGCGTAATGGGGGACGGCGTTGAAGCGAGCGAACGATGTATGGCCGAGAAGTGCATGATAGCCATTGCGGAAAGGGGCGATGTCCAAGATCAAGTCTTCGCCGCGGAAGTTGTCGGGCGAGATGAACACTACTTCCAGAGTCACGGTGCTCGAGCAGCGGTCTTCGACGCCTGGGATTACTCCTTTAAAGGTGGTGTTGCTGGGTTTGATCCTTGATGGATCAATACCCATTTTTCTCACTGTATGTGAATAAATCAGACTGGGGCTACTGCCTCCGTCCATGAGGACTCTAGTTAGGTTGTACCCATCGACAATGGGGTCAAGTACCAGGGCCGCTGATCCTCCATGATGGATACTGGTCGGGTGGTCCCTACGGTCGAAGGTGATCGGGCATGCCGACCATGGGTAGAAATTCGGAGCTATGGGCTCTACGGCGTAGATTTCCTGAAGCGCACGCTTCCTCTCCTTCTTTGGTATGTGCGTGACGTAGATCATGTTCACAGTTTTTACCTCGGGAGGGAATTGCTTTTGTCTCCATTGTTCGTCCCGCGAGGCTCGTCATCGTCCTCGTTGCAGGGGCCCTTGCCTTGCTCCTCGGCTGTGAGTTTGCTGGCCTGTTTGATCACCTAACAATTATGGTTGGTGTGAGTGGCGGGCTTGTCTGGGGTGCCGTGGATCTGGCAGGGCCCATCCAGGATTTTGTCCAGTGCGGTAGGTCCATCCCAATTCCCTTATGAGGGCTTCTTCCGCGGTCCTGATTTTGCGTTACTGAATCCGACATTTACTGCCGTATCCTCGGCATCCCAACTGTTGTGTCGACGCTTGTTCTTGTTACGTCGTGGCTTCCCGTTTCCATCCCGAACTTCAGAGGTGCAGGGGTCTTCGGGATTGTTGCTTCGACGAGCTAACCAACTGTCCTCGCCCACGCAAAAGCGGGTCATGAGTGAGGTAAGGGCCGACATTGTTTTCGGCTTGTCTTGGCCATGCTGACGAGCTAGCCAATCGTCCCGGATGCTATGTCTGAAAGCGTATATTGCATCGGCATCCGGGTAGTCGATGATTTGGTTCTTCTTAGTCAAGAACAGGTTCCAAAATTGCCGGGCTGACTCACCGGGCTGTTGAACGACGTGGATCAAGTCATCGGCGTCCGGGGGCCGGACATAGGTGCCTTGAAAGTTAGCTCGGAAAGCATCCTCGAGCTCTTCCTAGGTCCCAATGGAGTTTTTGGGGAGGCTGTTTAGCCAGTGCCCTGCTGGTCCTTTAAGCTTTAATGGCAAGTATTTTATGGCGTGGAGATCATCTCCTCGGGCCATACGAATTTGGAGAAGGAAGTCTTCAATCCACATAGCCGGCTCTGTTGTCCTGTCGTATTGTTCAATGTTTACGGGTTTAAACCCTTCGGGGAACTGATGCTGCATCACCTCATCTATAAAGCACATTGGGTGTGCGGCGCCCCTGACCCAGGCTACGTCACGCCGGAGATCTGCTGTCATCCAAAACCGGTGTTGTTCCCGAGCTCTATCAATTCCGTCGAGCCGAGCTTGGTATTCATCCCGTCTAGCGGGAGTGTACCCTCTAGATCCATAGATGGATCTTGTTCGACCTGATCCAGCGTCCAGGTCGGGTCGTAGGTCATATGAGTCCTCAGGCTATAGAGGCTCCTTTCCTCTCCCGCGGGGGAGTGCAGCTGGATCGTCGACCTCTCAGCCGTCATGTCCCGTCCTCGAGGGGGGCGGTCTGGCTGGTTGCCCTGAATGCGTCTGGGGGTGCGGGCTGAAGGACCTCATCGTCGAATTGCTACAGCAAATTTCGGTGCGGGTAGCTTTTGTTTTGATCAAGCCATTCATTGTCGTACTCTTCTTCGGCTGCTAGGACTCTCGTCCATCTGTCGTTGAGGGTATCTTGTTCGGCTTTTAGCAGCTGCTGCTTCTTCTTCAGGCTTCGGGCAGTGGCTATAAGTTGTAGCTTGAACCATTCTTGATCCAAATGGTCCTCGGGGACAATGAAATCCCCGGCTCCGAGGCTAACCTCCTCTTCGGAGGGAGGAAGGTAGTTGTTGTCCTTGGAGTCATTGAGGTCCTCAAGGTTATACTGATCCTCGTGCCCGTCTGAGTCATTGAGTTGCTCTTCGGGGGCAACGAGGTCGCCGAGGTCTTCCAAATTGTCCGGGGTATCATTTTCTCCGGTGCCCGTGTTGCTTTCCCTACCCTTGCACCCCTTGGATCACTTGAGCTGACGTCGGCGTTTGGGCGGCTCCTCGCCGGGCTTGTCGCCGTTCTTTCTGGGGGTGTCATCGTCGCTCTTCCAAGTGGTGTCATCGCCCTTATCCTTGGGGGTGTTCACCATATAGACATTGTAGGTGGAGGTGGCTGTCCACCGTCTAGTGGTGCGAGGGGCACTTGTGTAGACATCTTCGTACATGTGCTCGGCCTCCTCAGAGGCGTAGTCCAGCATATCGGTTAGATCTTCGACAGTGGCTACCAAGTGGGTGGTGGGTGGGATATAAAATTCCCCATGGCCCGCCTCAAGACCGATCCGAGCATGGGTCAACGACGGGTCGTCCGTAATGTTAAATGTCTGGATCCGGGCCAGCGTCTCGTTCAATAGCAAGAGGTCAGCCGGATTAGTCTTCCGTAGTCTTTCGAAGTTGACTTTCGGTGTGTCGGCACAGGGAGCGTGTTTCACCAAGGTTGACCCCTGGTCTTCGGGTGCCCTAGTCGGATCCAAGCTCAAAGCCGGATCCGAGGTAAGGATACACCCAGGGATGGGGTCGAGCAGGAGCCCCGAAGTTAAAGCTTCAGGATTTCCACGCTCATCGGGTGAGGCCGAGATCCCAGTAAGGACCAGATCGCCCCGGGCCTCGGTGACGTACTCTAGGTTGCCGAACCTGATCTTCTGCTTTGGGGCGAAGCTGCCGATCTGGTCGAAGTGACCGGCCAGGTCGGCCTGTGGAACGATACTGACGAACGCGAAGAGCTAGCCGGGGACGAAGACATCTCCGGTGTGGATGCTATCGCTGATGACTAAGCAAGCCATCGATCCTTTGGCGATACCAGAGTGGAAATCTCAATGAAAGCACCAATGTCGGTGTCGAAACAGGCAGATCTCTGGTAGGGGGTCCCGAGCTGTGGATCTTGGATCAATGGGGAACAAGAAACGCAGGGACAGTATTTACCCAGGTTCGGGCCCTCTCGAAGAGGTAAAACCCTACGTCTTGCTTGATTATATTGATATGTGTGACGATTACAGAGTCGATCTACCACGAGATCAAATGAACTAAACCCTAGATGAGCAGGATGATGGATTCTGCCCCTACGAACTAAACCGTTCGGTTTATATAGACACTAGGGGTACCTAGGGTTACACATGGTCGGTTGCCATCAGGGAATAAACATGCCGATTCTACCATCTTGCCTTGGAGGACACACCAAGGCACCGGAGGTTTCGTTCCTGAACACGGAGTCACCCTATAGCTCGGCCTTCCAGTAATATTCACAGGGCGGCCCATCTATCCGTCCCATAAGATATAGACCGGTGCCCGAGGACCCCTAGTCCCGGACTCCCTCAGTCATGACGGTCACCATGATTGCCGCGATGATGTAGCAAAATTTCCGGCCGGTCGTGGCACTTGGGCCCACTGGTCGTAGCATGTTTGGGTGTTGGTTGTAGCACCGCCCAGTCACTGAGTGGCCAACACCCCACCACACCCGTTGTAGCGTTTTGGCATGCCGGTGGTAGCATCTAGCAACAACGCTTGCAACATTATGCGGGCATGGTCACCGATATCACCATGGTCGCCGCAGTCATGTAACAAAAATTCCTGCCAGTTGTAGCACTTGAGATCACTGGTCATAGCATGTTTGGATGCCGGTTGTAGCAGCTCCCAGTCGTTGAAACCATTTCTGACGGCCGGTTGCAGCACTGCGCCAGGTAGGTTTCAGCACCATTGCTGGTCGGTTCCAACAAACTTGTTGCTGGTTGTAGCACCACATCCCTCCATGGTCATCGCCGAAGCTCACCATCCCCTGGCAACAGTGCCATCATCCCCCTGCAGCAGCGCCTCCCCTCCTTAGCCGGCCAGCGAAGCAACCCAAGCAACAAGAGTAGCTCCGCCCATGGCCGTGCCTTGCAGCCTGCCTCACCGGAGAGGAAAAAGAATGAAGGTGCAGAGAAAGAGAAAAATCACGAAGGAAGCATGGGCTAGGAGAAGAAAAATATAGGGTTGCGCGTGACAACAACGAGCGAAGGGGCAAAAATGCGAAGGAAGCAAGGGCTGACGTCGGATCCATGTGGATTGCGCGACGCACGTGAGACCGGCCGAAGTTTCGGCCGGCGCGCCAGGTATAAGTGTTTACCTTTCCTTTTGCTATCACGGGATCACGACAAAAGTAATATAGGCCGAGTGCGACTCTCAACAAACAGCAGGACATGGCACATAGGAAGCTCTGCCGAGCCTCGCCAGGTACATACTCGTTAAACATAAAGGAACTCGGCTTATCCACAGTATGCCGAGAACCGTGCGAAAGGCACCTGGCAAATATGAGCCACATGGCACGACTGTTTGCAACTGACGGCCCCGTGATGGTGGATAACTTTTGCCGAGATCCCAATGAAAGGTATTCGACAACCTATGAGGTATTTAAACTGGTCAAACCCTAGCCGCCGCTATTGTATTGTCGATCGGGAGTAGGACGCCGCTTTTCCCCTTGTGGTTCTGTCGCCGCTGCTAGGCCTATATGTATACCTACCGTTCGCGGTCGTGCGAGCCAACTGGTCGGATCCAGCATTGCCCGAGGCCGCTCGGACCCTCCTCGCTGCACGGATCCGGCCCCAAGGAGGGTTGGAAGGATTTCCTTTTTTTAGGGAAACAACGGGACTCTGCTGCATATTTTTATTGATTTTCGAATAAATAATACAAAGTATAAGGTCACAAACGGGTACAAAAGGAAAGAAAAATTATACAAAAAATGTATACAAGAAAGCTAAAACAGACTAGAAAACAAAGAGAACACCAAAAACGGGAATTACAATGGCAATGTACAAATCTTCAAAGCATTGTTATCTGAATGGCTTAACCCAGTCTTTAAATCGTGCATATTCCTTCCTCTTGGCCCTATAAACGATCCATTGCAGTTCTTCTTTGAGTTTTCTCCTACGTGCATATAGGCTGGGTGGTTTTGAATTGAATATGACATCATTTTTGGTAGTCCAGATGGCCCATTAAACCAAAATGGTGAGTTCAAAAGCAAATGGAACTTGAAGCAAATTCCTAATTTCCCTAAGTTCATCTTGAATGACGAAATAGTTGGGTGACCATATTGGGCATATATACCTCCAACATAATTGTGCAAATGGGCAGTGGAAGAAGAGATGATCTCTGGTTTCAAGGTCACTAGAAGTGCACATAACACAAGAATATGTTGGAAGGAAAAAAGTTTTCCTAAGAAGCATTGCCCTGGTATTCAATCTATTGTTGATTAAGAGCCAAAAGAAAATCTTGTGTTTAAGTTGGCAGTAGGTTTTCCAAGACCACTTAATAATTGGCAGTGTTGGAGGAAAGTCACTGAGCAATTTATATGCATGAGAAACCTTCTATGTGGGAGAAGCAAATGTCATTTGCCAAAAGTCTGGTTCATCTGAAAGCACCAATTGCTGCAAATATTCTTCCATTTCCTAAATTGGGAATAGGCTTGTTCTAACAGTGGTAAGAAAAACTGGTCAGAAAGGTCTTCCACGTGCCACATGTGAGAGAGACAGATATCTACCGTTCTTTGGCAAAGAAATAAAAGTGAGGCCATTTCTACAGAAGTGGCATCCCCTCCCATTTGTCACTCCAAAAGTCCAATGAAGTTCCATTCTGGAGGATACAAATGGAGGGATTCCTCATGGGAAAAAATACAAGTTGGACAAGTTGTGATGATTACTCTAAGGAACACCGCGCGCAACGACTTGAACATGATGGTTGTCATTGACATCATTTACAAATAATTACGAACTATTTGAGTTCAATAATGCTACCATATATATAGGAGCTATTTCTTTATGCATAACAGAATATTATTCCGTTACTATTCTCGAACTGATGACTTCAAGCGGGTGTACTCATACTTTCATTTTCGTCGAATTGATCGCCTTCTTTAATTCAAAAAAATCTGATTCTTTTGGTCGGAACGGGGCGTCTAATATACCGTTGGGAAGGTCTTGATAGCTAGATTACGAGCCATATATACATTTATACAGAATCCTAACCATTTCAGAGCAGTTTTGATTTTTTTTTTCAAATTCGAAAACGTGAATTCTATGTTGGACTTAGTTTTCGAGCGGTTTCTCGGAAGTGAGTAAATGATATGGCATTAGAAAGCTGGTGAAAATCCACTTATTCCATATATATGTTGTTTTTTCAAATTCCATACAGTTTGAAGGTAATTTGAAAATCGGTGAAATGTATTTTCATGATTTTTTGCAAATAGTGTGTCGGATTGATGCAAATGATATGGCGTTGGAAAGCTATGGAAAATGCGAAACTTTTGTATATATAAAGATTTTTTCTATTTTATTACGGTTTAAATTTGAATTGTTTAAAAAGTTTATCAAAATGAGGCAAATGATATATCGTTGGAAAGCTATGAAAAATATGGAACTTAGTCATGTTGAACGTTTTCTCAAATTCGCAACCGTCTAAGAGTATTTTTGAATACGATGAGAACCATCTTGCTGTTTTCCCGTCCAAAAAAACAGAGTACTAGTACTGATCTATGTGTGTATTTGTATTGAGATATTTTTCATAGAGTAATTTTGAATGGATCCCAAAAAAAGTACTTGAACTGATGGCCGTATGGTTTTGTACTGAGCGTGTTTTCATAGACTAGACTTTACTTTGATATGGTTTTCCTCGTAAGTTTTCAACGGTTTACGGTATCATCGTCCCGAACTTGCATGCTTTATATCATTAAACTGAATGATATTTTTTCAAAAAGAAATGTTTTCATGTTGGACTGATCTCCTTTTCCCATCTGGACGGATCAGTTACAGAACTTGGACCTCAACGTCACAGAATTGCACTTTCGACGGATCACCTTCTCCCATCTGGACTAACCACAAAACTTGCATCAGGAAACTCACAGAACAAGGACAATTCAAACCTCAACTCTACTCAGAATATTTTTGCATCCAATTAGAAATACATCACATTGAAATGAACATTCTCACATTTAGCGAAATACAAAGAAGAAAAAACAACCGAGTAAGAGGATATGAGATGACTGATACGTCTCCAATGTATCGATAATTTATGAAGTATTCATGCCATATTTACCCATGTTTACAATATTTTATATGGTTTTGATTCACTCTATATGATTTAATTGGAACTAACCTGGACTAACGTTGTTTTTAGCAGAATTACCGTGGTGTTGTTTTTGGGCAGAAAATGAAAGTCCTCGGAATTGAACGAAACTTTTTGATGATTTCTTCTGGAAGAAAACAGACCCAGGAAGCTTCGAGGGAGTACCAGGGGACTCACGAGAAGGTGACAAAGCCAAAGGGCGCGCCTAGGGGGGTGGTCGCGCCCTGATGCCTTGTGGCCCCCTGTGGCACATCTCCGCGTGATTCCAACGCTGAAAAATCCTATATATTCAGAAGCCTCCAAAAGTTAACCTAGAATTTATGCTTCGCAGTTGTAACTCTCTGTATCGAAGAAATCTCATCCGGAGCCTTTTCCGGTACCCTGTCGGAGGGGGAAATCATCAACGGAGGCCATCTTCATCATCCTCGTGGTCTCCATGATGATGAGGGAGTATTTCACCCCCGGGGCTGAGGGTATGTACCAGTAGCTATGTGTTTGATCTCTCTCTCTCTCTCTCTCTCTCTCTCTCTCTCGTGTGTTCTTGAGATGACACGAGCTTTGTCAATATAGTTTGATCATATGGTGTTCTTCCCTCTCTATCTTGATGTGATGAATTGAGTCTTTCCCTTTGAGATCTCGTTATTTTGGATTGAATACTTTGGATTTGAGAACACTTGATATATGTCTTTCATGTGGATACCCGTGGTGACAATTATATGTTCTATTGATTCACTTGCGGATCTCCACGGTGACATTTGGGTAATCTATGCATATGTTTTGATACACGTTCTTTTCCTACTTCCTCCAATAGAAATCTTGGGGTACTCTTTGAAGTTCTTTTTGTTGGATTGAATATGATGAGTCTGAATTTGTTTGATGCATGTCAAATAATTAACCCGCGGATACTTGTGTTGACATTGGAGTATCTAGATTACATTAGGGTTGATTAATGCGTATCATGGGTGTTATTCTAGTACAAACTCTAGGTCTGTTTGTGACACTTATAGAGATGGCTCAATAGATTGATTGGAAAGGATAACTTTTAGGTGGTTTTGCTACCTACAACAATTTCATCTTATGTTCCCCGCTAGATATGAACTTTGGAGTGATTCTTTGTCGCACATTGAGGGATGGTTATATGATTCAATTATGTTAGCGCCATCGAGAGATTGCACTAGTGAAAGTATGAACCATAGACCTTGTTTCCAAGCATTGATATATTGTTTTGCTCGTTGTTTACTACTTGCTACCTTGCTGATTTTATTTATTCAGATTATAAAAACCTATTTCTACTATCCATACTACACTTGTATCACCATCTCTTCGCCGAACTATTGCACCTATACAATTTATCATTGTATTGGGTGTGTTGGGGACACAAGATATTTCTTGTATGTGATTGCAGGGTTGTTTGAGAGAGACCATCTTCATCCTACACCTCCCATGGATTGATAAACCTTTGGTCATCCACTTGAGGGAAAATTGCTACTGTCCTACAAAACTCTCCGCTTGGAGGCCCAACACGAGTCTACAAGAATAAAGTTGTGAAGTAGACATCAAGTTCTTTTCTGGTGTCGTTGCTGGGGAGGTGAGTGCCTGAAGGTATATCTTTAGATCTTGCAATTGAATCTTTTAGTTTCTTATTTTATCACTAGTTTGGTTTATAAAAGAAAACTACGAAAAATGGAATTTAGGTTGTCTCATCTTCGTCTTTATAATGTCTTTCTTGAAAATAAGGATTCCGGTAATTGTGCTCAATTGTTAGAAGAAGAATTCAATAAAATGTTTGGCTTTAAATCCTTGAATTATGAGCATGATTGCAATGTTTCTAGTATGGATTCTTTGAATATCCATGATGCTAATGATGTGCAAAGCCATAAGCTTCGGGATGCTATGTTTGATGAAGATGATCTTTTTAGTTCGCCTACTTTTGATGATCAAATTTATTATGATGATAACATACCTCCTATTTTTGATAATTATATTGATGAAAGTGGGTTTGGAAGTGTGTCAACTTTAGGTACTAATGATCCCACTATTTTGGCGGGTGTTGAATCTTATGGCAATAATTATGTAAGTGGATTTGGAGAGGTCATGACTTTATGTAACGACGATTCCACTATTTCGGAAGAGGTTTCAATTTATTATGATAACCAAGTTCCTATCTACAATGATTATTATGATGAAACTTATGATATAAATAATAATGATAACCATGAAACTTCTCATCATGATTTTAATGTTCAATTTGGTTTTGTCAATCAAGTATCTCATGATAGTTATTTTGTTGAGTTTTCCCCACTATATGTATGAGAAGAAATTTGCTTACATGGAGAATAATAAGTTTTCTATGCTTATGGATCATGAAAAGAATGCTTTATGTGATATTTATATTGTTGAATTCCTTCATGATGCTACTAAAAATTATTATGAGGGAGGAACATATGCTTTTACGTATTGCAATAATATCAAGTTTCCTCCCTATGTGTTCAAAGTTTTGAAGTTATGCTTGTTTTATCTTCCTATATATGCAAGTTGATTCTTGCTACAATAAATTGTTTTCACAAAATCCCTATGCATAGGAAGTGCATTAGACTTAAATGTGCTTGTCATGTGATTCATGATGCTCTTTTGCGTGTTTCATTTACTATTCCTATGTGTGCATCATTGAAATCATCATGCCTAGCTAAAAGGCTTTAAAGAAAAGCGCTTGTTGGGACACAACCCAACACTTATACCTACTGTTGTGTTCACATGATTAAGCTACTGTAGTAATCATGTTTTGTGCCTTGTAATTCAATAATGTGCCTTGTAAAGCCTTTGGGATAGTGTGGAAACTCGTTGATTTAATTCTGTGCAAAAACGTAAACTTTTCTCCAGTATATAATTTCCCTGATTTTACCAGAGTGTCAAAATATTCTGAAATTTTTACACAATATTGATCTGTAAATTATCTACGTTGTCCTAATTTTTCAGAATTTTTGGGGGCGGCCGAAATTGGGGTTGTGGTCAATCTCTTCTTGAGCTCTTGGACACTTTCTTTGCACTTTGGCGTCCATTCGAACTTCTTGTCCTTCTTCAAAAGTTGAGTCATGGGTCACGCAATGCTTGAGAATTCTTTGATGAACTTTTGGTAATATCGCGCGAGTCTGAGGAAGCTTTTGGCTTCCTTCACATTGCTTGGGGATTGTCACTCAGTCACGGCTTCAATGTTTGCATGATCCACTGACAACCCTTCTGCAGTCAACACATGACCCAGGAATCCAACTTTGTGCAGCCAGAATTTGCGCTTGCTAAACTTGGCATAAAGCTGGTGCTCTCGAAGTTTATCCAAGACCATCCTCAAGTGTTGCTCATGCTCTTATTTAGACTTGGAAAAGATAAGTATGTCATCAGTGAAGACGATGATAAACTTGTCCAAGTACTCCATGAAAACTTTGTTCACGAGGTTCATGAAGTAGGCTGGGGCATTGGTCAACCCAAACGACATGACCGTGTACTCGTACAGGCCATACCGGGTTACGAATGCCGTCTTGGGAATGTTTGGGGTCTGATCTTCAATTGATAGTACCCAGACCTAAGACCAATCTTGGAAAACACTTTGGCTCCATTTACCTGATCGAACATGTCTTCTATCTTGGGAAGTGGGTACTTGTTCTTGATTGTGTCTTCATTAAGAGATCGATAATCGACGCAAAGTCGGATAGTACCGTCCCTCTTTTCCACAAACAGAACATGTGATCCCCATGGAGAGGCACTAGGGCGGATAAATCCTTTTCTGAGCTTCTCAGCCAGTTGCTTCTTCAATTCAGCCAACTCTTCCAATCCCATTATATAGGGCTTCTTATAGATGGGTCATGCTCCGAGCATCGGTTCGATGATGAACTCAATGTCGCGGTCAGGAGGCATTTCGGGCAGCTCGTCAGGAAAGACATCTGGGTATTCACATACCACTAGCACTTGGTCTAACTCAATCCCTGACAGACAATTGGCTTGAGGGGCTTGAGTGGAGGAAGGGTTGGGGACATACTTGACTTCAACTCCTTGGCTATTGGCCATGGTGACAGTCCACTTGGCGCATTCTAGCAAGCTTTGGTGCTTGGCAACCAATCCATGCCTTGGATCATATTCAAACCTTGTGATATCAAGATGATAAGGTCTGCTAGAAATGCTACCCCATTGATGATAACCTCAACCCCTTTACACCCTATCTTGGTTCTCAACTCTTAACCAGGTTTTTTACCACCATGGGGTTACCCAAGGGTGTAGGTTCCACTCTCTAACTAACACCTTTGAGTAACAAAAGAATGCGAAGCTCCACAATCAAACAGAGTGGTTGCGGGTGTTGAGTTTACAAGGAACGTACCCAGTATGATGCCCGGGTCTTCCTGGGCTTCCTCAGTGGTCACATGGTTCACACGGCCTTTGCCATTGTTGGGCTGGTTGCAGGGAGCTAGGTTCCTCGGTGGCGCTCCACGGCCTTGTCCTTGATTATGCGCATTGGGCCGCGGTACATCTGGCTTCTTATTGGGACAGAGCTTAGAGATTTGTCCTGGCTGACCACATCCAAAGCATGTGATATGTCCTGAGTTGTTGTTCTTGCCACCCTTGTTATTATTGGGGTTGTTGTAGGAAGGCCTGGGATAGGCATACTGTTGAGGCTGGTAGTTCAGACGAGGTGCAAGAGTCCTGGCTTGCTGAGCCTGATAGGTTGGCCTGGCAGGGGCTGGCTGCGATGGATGAGGCTTCTGATTGCTGGAACTACCATTGTTGACCATCTTGCGCTTGCAGGTGTCTTCCATAGCATGACGCTTGTCTTCAAGCATGAGTGCCTTGTTCACCAGATTGAAGAAAGTTGGGTAGTCGTAGACAATGGCCTCATACAGCAGGGCTTGCTGAAGGCCTTCCATGAAGCGTTCCTTCTTAGCTGCCTAAGTGTTGACATCCTCAAGGGCGTATCTTGACACAAGGTTGAACTTCTGCATATACTCCTTGACTGAGCCACTTCCTTGCTTCAGCACTCAGAATTCCCGCTTATTGATAGCCATGATCCCAAAATGAATGCGGGTCTTGCAAAAACCATCCTTGAAGTCATTCCAGGTGATCACATGGTCGCCTTGCATGACATTGAATCCATCCAACCAAGCTCTGGTGGTTCCTCCGAGATAGTGAGAGGCATAAAGCACCTTCTCACAATCCTCGTTGCAGTTGACCAATGTAAGAAGATCCTCAATGGTGCGGATCCAGTCATCAGCATCCAAAGGTTCAGCAATCTCGGTGAAGGTTGGGGGCGGATTCCTCATGACCTCCGACAGAATGGAGTGGCCATTGCCGTTCCTAGCTTGCTGCGGGTTGTTGACGAGGGTCTGAGCCATTTGCTAGATAGCAGTAGTGTTGGCTTGGTGTTCCTCCCGGAGAACTTGGAGGAATTGGGCCATGCTCATGTTCTTCGGTGGAGGTGGTGGTGGAGGAATGTCTCCATGGGGATGCTCCTGGTGAGCTCCAGTTTCAGCAGATCCGCATGTTTCCTTGTGCTAGCAGGCGTTTCCGACATTGGGATTGGCAAAGGTGCTGGTGCGGGTTGCAGTCACCATCCTGTTTGGAGCAGCCAAGGTCAAACGACTGGGATAGGCGAGAGGGAAAAGCAATAATAGAGGACAGACGCCTAAGGGGGTGGTATAGTGCAAGTGTGATCAAACAAAGGCCGAAAGGCCAAGCTCATAATATTAAGATAAGATAGGCGATGTAGTCGCTTGCATGTTCCCTCAGGGAAAAGCGATACTTGCATCGAAACACAAACAACAAAAACAAACAACAAGCACACATGGTTTCATATGAACCATTACATGGACTCGACTTCGCATGGGGGATACATAACTCGTCCTACCCTAGGGGTGCTCGGACTCAGGTGGTGGAGTGCGCGGTCTCGTACTCATGCTCTTCTAGCTCTTCCTCCTTGTTGTCATTCGCACGGGTGTCTTCTCTGGTCGAAGGGGTCGGAGAACAAGCAGATCCATCCTAATGATGCTTCACCGGTGGCGCGGTGAAGAGCTCACGATACTCCTTGGAACTCATGCGACGACACTGAGATGTTCCCTGAGCGGGTGCATCTCTGGCTGGGGGTACTCCTCCTGTGTAAGCGATAGCTGGTCATCCACTGGGGGCACCTTCCTTCTTGATCATGTCTGGCTTCTTCTTGGCTTGGCATTGTAGCTCTCGGGTGTGGTGAAGTTCCTTGCGGAGCTTCACAGACTCCTCAATCTGGTTGTGAGACAGACAACCGGCAGAGAGGCTGAAGTAGGTTTGGAACCTGAGTGGTGTTCCATCCTCCTTGGATGGGACTAACGTCCAACTCACGCCAATATCGTCCTTCCTGGAAGGTAGGTGGCGGGTGGCTGGCTCGTTAGCCATCTCTGGGAGAATGTCTCGAAGGTGGATAAGTGCCTTCCGTGCTGCCGTCTCGACTACGATCACTAGGGTCTCCATCTGTGGTCCTTCAAAGAACCAACTCCCAGGGGAGTCGTTTGCCATCATGGCCACATCAACATGGTACTCCTTTGTGGTGGCATCAACCCAGTGCTAGTGGTAGAGGAAAACGGGAGGTCGGGTAAACTAGAACTTCTTCAGGCTGTCCTCAAGGAGTAGGGGTAAACCGGTGGCTAGGAGGTCCTCGGGTATGGCGGCCATGTACAAGGTTTAAGGGAGGGGAGATAGTAAAGTTTTGAAAAGAGGCTAGAAAAGATAAGAAGCGTAAAAACTATTGAATATATATGCTAGGTATAGTTTTTGACAATAGTTTTTATCCTATCTAACGTCCATGCTAACTAGGGCTTCCTACAGTCAGGATGGCTCTGATACCAGCTCTGTGGGCACCCCGACTCATAAGTCGAAGCCTCCGAATGCACGTGTATAGTGATCCCAGGATCAGTGCTCACTTAACACACATAAATGAATAATCAAGAGTCTTGCATCCATGACATACCGTCCTACACAAATATGACCATTATGGTCAAGTATTACATAGATAGGGCCGTGAAGGCCAAACATCAAATAAACATGCAGCAGAAATCTTCAACGATAACTTGGACCCATGCCATCTGCCTTAACCCTATAGGCATTCTGACTAGGAAGCGTCCTAATTCGCATGTTCATCACCAAGGTACTCTTCTTCACATCCCTTCTCTTCCATGCCTGGCCAATTAAATAACCAGGGAAAGACCAATGAGTATTTTGAGTGTACTCCCAAGCAACCCATGTTTTGGAACAAGGTACTCATGCATGGTATAACAATAGTATGTACTTTTGTGGAAAGCTAGTTTTGAGTTCAATATCATGTCCTATCGGTTTGTAAATCATGCATCATGAGGTTACAGATATCAACATAAACAGAGTTTGAACAACTCAAGTTTCACCATCTTGACAGACCATCTGACATAGCTCAAGGTTCTCTTTCACATATCCAATTTTGGTAAAACAGTGGACGTAGACCAAGAGAGGTTATCTAGCTTTCCTTGACCACGGGCATGGCTATTCGAATAGTTTGACACTCTGCAGAGGTTCCACAGTTTATCCAAAAGATTCGGGGAACTTTCGTGTCAATCCATGGCTCACGGTACATCAAGTACCTGAGGTAAGTACCCGAACAATATATGTCCCTTGACAACACTAAACAAAGAGTCCACTCATTGGTACCCGACCCTCATGATGCACATCACATCATACCATCCATGAGGGGACACAACGGTGTGCCCCGTGTCTGTGAAAACAGCCATAGTCATCCATTCAGGCACGACCCCATATCGAGAATGATAATGCCACTCCCGCCACTAGTAATGCGGGCTCTCTGCTAGCATCAACCAAAGTAATCAACAAAGCCCCGTCACATACGGGGTAGTGTGGTCGTACATGTAAGGTTGGAGTAACGGTCGCAACTTAAACCAATCCCTTTTCGAAAACAACACTTACGACTTGCCTCAGTACACCACTTCTTTGTCAGGTGGTTACCTAGCTCAACATCTCCCACGGGCATTAGTGGCACCCCATGGGGTTTTCGAAAAAGTCTTCGGTAAAACACTTTGTTTCCATCTCGATGCATATCCCTGTCCCAGTTGCGTAGACTCTACTTGGCATCCTATCTACTTCCCACCCACGTAACTCTAAGGGGAAAATAGAGTCATGACTATGCAAGTATCAACGAGAAATGCATCGAAGACAAACCTAGCAAGGTTGTCACCACATCATCATGCTTTTTCATGCAATAAATAAAGTGCTATATAGACATGCATAAAAGGGGTTCATCAACATGGTCAAAGTGCTCCTTGCCTGTCTCGCCAAAGTCTTCAAAAGCTTTTGCTCCAACTTCTTCGTCAACAATGTGATCTAACGTCACAAAATAACGGAACACAAATAAGGGCATAGGCATAACAAAAAATAAAAGCACTCAGAAAAATTTCAACTTATTTCTGTTAAATACTAGATTAAAAACCCAAAATACTATATGTGTTGGTTTTGGTGTTGGACTGACAGAAACATAGATTTGGATTTTAAACAATAGATTTAAATTCCTAAAAAATGGATTTAAATGCGAACAATGAAGAAAAGGTGTGATATTTGTCCAAATGGAGTGGAAGTCGTACTATTAAATAGGTGGGATTAATACAAGATTTTAGAAATTTGAATCATTGGATTTGGACAAATATTTTGATGTGTGGAATTTTTGGAAATCTATTGAAAATAGAAGAAATGGCAATGTGCTAGTGGGCCGAAATGGCTGGCCGAGCCAGCCAAGAGGCGAAATAGTCTCGGGCGAGTCGAGGGCGCGCGCTCGCCAGGTTTCAAACCTGATGTGCAGGCCCCTGCTGCCAGTTAGGGAGGAGGGCACGGGAGGCTCCTGCGGGGTCGTCGACAACCTCCGGCTAGGGAGGTCGCGGTGCTCACCGCGGAGCTACGGTCGACGGCGAGTGGAGCTGACAGCAGGAATGGACTCGGGGGGCTGTCGCCGTTCGGATGGAGGTCGAGATGGTCGCCGGAGTCGTCTAGTTCGTCAGCGATGAGGAGGCCGCTACGGAAGGGCCTCGGGTGTACTTGCCCCAGTCGATTTCGACCACAATATGCATGGGAAAGGAGGGGGAAAGCATCAGTGCACTGAGGGAGGACCAGAGGGAGAGAGAGGATGACCCGAGGCGGCGGAGCCCCGGTCCATCCCGAGCTCCGGGTGCTCCTAGAGAAGAACGGGTGGTCCGGGGGTGAGATTGGGGGTATGAGAGAGTCGGGGAAGGGGAGAGAAGGATGCGGGCAGACTACAGGAATCAGGTACTTTGCCGTCTGCCATGGCAGACGGCAAAAGATAGGTTAGCGGACGTCAAAATCATTTGCCGTCTGCCAGCAAACGGCCCCACGTCCGGCACAGAAAACTCCGGTAAAGGGGCTCTTTGCCGTCTGCTTTTTAATAGCGGACGGCAAACATGTTTGCCGTCTGCCGTGTAGGACCCGCAGATGGTAACACGAGTGGACGGCACAGGAATCAGGTTAGCCCCGTTAGGTGGCTAACGGCAGCCTTTGTCGTCCGCCCACGGACGGCAAAGAGAGCAAATCCTTTGCCGTCTGCCAGAGACGGCAAACTGGCAGGATGGGCCAGCTGGTCAGATGGGCTACTGCAAATCTTTGCCATCTGCCAGCCGACGGAAAAACGGCATACTTTTCCGTCTGCCAGTAGACGACAAAGTGACCAAATGGTTCAGACCTGGTGCTCCCAAGTTGCACAGGTTGCTACCGCGTGGCACCTTTGCTGTCTGTGGCAGACGACAAAGAGCCCCTTTACCGTCTGTGGCAGATGGCAAAGAGCCTGTATTGCCCCTTTTTATTCTGTTTTTTGTTATATCCAATCATTTTCACAAGTAAATATATATATATATATATATATATATATATATATATATATATTTCACAGAAACTATATCCCTGCCATATGGATATGATCATCCAGCAAACATACCAAATCAAAAGTGTCGGATTTCGGGCTCCGCAAAACCCAAAGAGGTTCGAACTCAGGGGCGTGTGCAAAGATCCCAACCAGCTTCGGCCCCAAGCTCACAGCCCAAAAACCTAGCCCAATCGACTCACTCAATCACGAGGAAGAAGGCTAACACGCGGATTTACCCAGTTTTGGGCCGCTGCGAAGCGTAAAACCCTACTCCTGCTTTTGGTGGATTTCCTCACGAGGAGGTTTGTGGATGAACTGGTACAGTGGTGAGCAACCTCGCGAGGGCGCTCGGGTGGTTTTCGATTTGTCCCCCTCTACGGCGCAGCCTCGTCTCTATTTATAATGGCCCGGGTCCTCTTCCCTTATCGCACTGGCGGGAAGGGATCCCACAACGGCCAAATTCGAAAGGGGACAGAAGGTGCATCTTATCCTGACGAAAGGTGGTCTTCGCCTGCAAAGTAGCTGGCAGTGACGTGGAGGTGGGCTCAGCGGTGACATCCGTCCTGCCGAGCCCGTTGGCCTGGTCTTGTTACACCAGAATGGAAACCTTTGGTGGGACGCCTCGGGAACCCGCGTACGCCCTTGCCTCCTTTGCACCAAAGAGGAAACTGTCTTTTCTGCGTGCGCTGGTGCCCTCCTGGACTGGCTTGCGTTACCCCCGACCTCGCGAGGCCGGGCGTTGCATAGGGATCTCCGCCCCTCGGGAGGCAACCTGGGGTGGCCTCCTCCCTCCAGGGGTCTTGGCGTCGTCCCCATCGCGAGGGTGGGACTCTCGCGAGGGCCTTGTCTTGAGTGAAGCCGCGCAGGGCCGTACTGGTTGTCGAAGTGGGCCACACCCTGGGCTGTAGGCAGGCAAGTCTGGGTACCCCCGTTCCCAGGACGCCGACAGTAGGCCCAAGGCGCGCTCGAGTTGGATTCGACGCGAAGCCGAAGAAGACGGCCCAAAGCGCCGCGGGCCCCAATCTCCTGCGGGCCAGGCCTGGCGAGTGGTGCGCAGTTGGATGCGGACATCTCCGCTCCCGTGTTTCCTCGGCAACTGCCTGAACCGACAAAAGCCTGACGCCCGGTGTCGATCCATTATTGCTTTCCTTCCCTGTGCTCTTGCTCCTTCGCCCAGATCCCTATCCTCTGCGAGAACTCCTCCAGATCTCAGCGCTGCACCTTCTTCCCCCTTGCTCTCATGTTCTCAAGGATCTCTCAATGGCGCCCGTCGGCAAGTCGAAGGCCGAAGCTCAAGGCTCAGCCTCCGTTTCCACCTCGCCGGCGCTCTCGGAGTCCGCCATAGCCAAGGATGGGGAACTCGCCCCGGTGCTTCCGTCGACGGTGGACGACACCAATGAGTGGGGGCGGACCTTGATATGGTGCGGCTCCGCGGTGCAGCACGGCTTGGCCAAGTCAGTCTACCCTTTCTTCCTCCACAACATCTTCTCCGGGCTCGTTCCGCCCTTCTCAGGGTTCTTCACCGCCATCCTCGAGCACTATGGGATCCAGGCCCTCCATCTCCAACCCAACTCCATCCTGCTCTTGTCCGTCTTTGCCTTTTACTGCGAGGCCTTCGTAGGCGTGAAGCCTTCAGTGGCCCTCTTTCGCCATTTCTTCAGCTTGAGGCTTCACGACGGTGCTCAACGGTCAGCATGCGTATCCTTCATCATGGTCCAGAGCGGGAACATGCTCTTGAATGCCGGGAAGAAGGTGGAGAACTTCAGGCACCGCTGGGTCTTCTTGGATGTCCAGGGCCTCAACTCCCACCTGGAGCAACCGAAGGGGCTGCCGGAGAAGGCTCCTGCGTGGGGGTCCGCGAAGCTCACTGACCCCCGGGCCAAGCCCGTCCTGGAGCAGATCTCTCGAGACATCAGCGCCAGGAAGTTGACCGGGGGGATGATTGTGAAGGAGTTTCTGGCGCAACGCCTGGCGCCGCTCCAGGCTCACTTGAAGCCCACGTGAGACTACCAGGGTGGTGGGGATGGCATCAGGGTCCGATCCGCTCTCCTGACCAACGGGGAGCTGAACAGGGCCGAGGCGACCCTGCTCAACGGCGACCCCGGGAACCTCCCCGAGGCCTACGCCCCGCTATATTGCCACGACGACAAGGCCGATTTGGTCGCTGCCATGCCCACCTTCGACGAGCTGGGGCTCTCTCCGGCCGAGTGCCCAGGCTCCCCGGTGATGGTGTCCTCCGACGACACCGCGGGTGAGGAAGACTCGGAGGAGACCGCGGATGACGATCTAGAAGAGGTGTCCCCTCTGTCACGGAGTGTGCTCCTCCGCGGCTTCGAAGACGAGGACGATGCTGGCGAACCCCTGGCTGCAGGTCCTCCGCGATTCGCCAGGGTCCTCAGGGGGCCAGGACCAACTCCTTGGGCCGTGCGGACCGCCGGCCGGGCGACCTCGAGGAAGCGTGAGGCTGGGCCTCCTCCGGAGTGCCCCCCTCGTGCCAGTAAGGCGACTGAGGCACCTGCCTCGCCCCTGCCCGAGCCGCAGCCTGCGGGCGAGGTGGCCGTGGCCGGGGTGGGTACGGCTTCCCTGGCCGCGGCCCTTGTGGGCGACGCCTCTGCTTCCCTACACGGTGGCGCCTCCCCGGAGAAGGGCGAGGGCATTCCAGCCTTCGACGCGGTGGAGAAGAAGAGGAAGTGGGTTGACGTCGAAGAGTAAGTAACCCTGCTTGGTTTTTGGCCGCCCGCAGGTGGCTCGCGTGCTCACATTCCCTTCTTCGCTTGGAAACCAGGAGGACCGTAGTGCTGAAGGTGAAGAAGAAGAAGGTGAGCGTCAAGCCGAAGGTGCTCTCCGATGCGACGCCCGTCCCTGGCGCCCTGCCGACGCCTGATGAGGGGCCGGACATCGTGGGTGAGGAGGCTCATGGGGCGACTCTCCTTGTCGCGGTCGTGGAGCCCCCAAGGCCAGCGCGTGAGGCTCGCGGGGCGCCACTCCTTGTCGCGACCGCGGAGCCCCAGACGCCCGTGGGAGAGGCTACTTCTGCCCCTGGGGATGCATCGATGTTGTTGCCGGAGAGGCCAGCCCCCGAGGCCCGGCTGGACGAGGGGCCGTCCGTCCTTGCCTTGTCTGAGGTGGTGTCACAGCCTCCGGCGCCCTCAGCCTTCAATACTTCTGCCACCCTGGGGGCGGCGCCCGCTGCTGCGCAGATGCCACCTCCGGGCCAGACCCTGGCGCCTCCGAGTTGTGGCCTTCTGGTCGAGTTAGGTACCCTGGAGGGGGCCTACGCCGCTCTGGATCAGGTCCGGGACGATCTCCGGTGAGCCGACGGTCGCCTCGCGAAGGAGCGCTTGGGGCTCCTTTTTGGGTGGCTCCAGGCCGACGCTGCCGCCATGGCAGTTTGGAGCTAGGCTGAGGCCACCTCTGCTGAGAGCAGGAAGGAAGCCGCGTCAGCCAAGGTGGCCTGTGATGCGGCCTAGCCGATGCAGCGTCTGCCGCGAAGCGCTGCGGTGAAGCGGAGGCCAGCCTGAAGGTTCTTCAGGAGGAGAAAACTGTGCTCGCGGAACAACTCCGCCAGTGGGAGGGAGACCTCAAGGCCTTGGAGGCCAAGCTTGCCGACCGCAACTCCGCGCTGTCCCAGGGGTTGGCCGACCAAGCCACAGAGCGCGAGCGTCTGGACAAGCTGAAGGGGGAAGTAGCGTCTTTAGTCACCTCTACCTTCGCGAGCCGGGTTTCGACTTCGGCGTCGTGATTTGCCCGGTTGATCCTGGGGTTCGCGCCACTACGACGACAGCCGTGGAGGGCGCCGTGGAGGCGTTGATGAAGAAGTTCGCCTGCGTTGCCATTCCCTCGCCTCCCGCAATTGCGAAGGCAATGACGACGACGACAACGACAGCGATGTCGACGATGAGCTCCCCGCGGTCGGGGCATGCAGCGGTGTCAGCTCCTCCTCCTAGGTCCTTTCCTGCAACATTTATTGTTCCTCGTGGAGGCGTTAGACTTGTTTGCGTTTTCGGAGACATTCAATGCTTGTAATGACTGTTTAAATTATGTGGTTTCCTTCCTCGCCTAGCTTCCTTCCTGTTTGCTGTAGCGCTCTACGTCGGCAGGGCCCGATCCCACGGATACCTCAACCGCCGTTGGGGCGTCCGGATCACTAGGACGAGACCAAGGGGTGAGGGGCTACGTGACTAGTGAGGCCCCTGAGTCGTGATGCTTAGGAGTCCCCCTTGACGTGCGAGCAGCCCTAATGAAGGGAACATGGCGACGACGGGGTTGATTTGGAGATTTGGAGCGCCTTGAGCTCTGCGTTGGTAGGGCCCGGTCCCGCGCATACCTCAACCGCCGTTGGGGGCGTCCGGATTACTAGGACGAGACCAAGGGGTGAGGGGCAACGTGACTAGTGAGGGCCCTGAGTCGCGATGCTCAGGGGTCCCCCTTGATGTACGAGCGGCTCCCATACCTTTCCTGGCCAGCTTTCGCCTAGGAGGGATGCGGAAAGACCAGGTATCAGAGACCTGGGGAGGTGGCGCGCGCCAGGCTTGGCCTGAGCATAGCCCCCGTGCAGCCCCCTCGTGCGGGCATCCTAGGGGAATGCTGTGAGACGGGGCCGTGAGGGGCCGTCCTGAGGTTGAATGCAGCCGCTAGGGCGCCCTCAGTTGTTTATCCACCAGCGCGGAGCATGGGGCTTCCACGTTGCGTGGGCATAGCCACTGAGCGGCAGTGTCGTCCGCCAGCGCGGAGCATGGGGCTTCCACTTGGGCGTGGGAAGTGGGGCTCGACTCCTGAGCCCCCGGGCGTGTACAGCCCATTAAGTTGGCCTTCAAAGGCGGGTTGCGCCTAAATCTTCTGGTAGGAGGCGCCATTGCAAGTCCTGTATATTTTGGAGAAACCTGCACCGAATGAGTTTCCGAGGGCCATCGCATGAGAAGGCCAAACACCAAGGACCCCTGGAGGTGACGTGAGCGGGACCGGTCCGCCAGACAGAGGTCAGCCCTTGGATTTATCGACGCTCCAGGGACGGACCCGAGCACAGACGCTGTGCCCAGTCTTCTCATGCAAAAAACCTGAGGAGAAAACACCCGGCACGCGGCTCCCGTGGCGGCGAAACGCCGACTGTGTTTGCAGGAACCGTGCCGCGTGCCCTGACTCACCCACTCCCGATTAGCTCATGCGAGGACGTTGCACCAAGGGCCATAGGAGGTGACGTGCATGGGGCTGGCCCGCGTGACAGAGCTCGACCGCTTGCATTTGTCAACGCTGCAGGGACAGACCCGAGGACAGACGCCGTGCCAGCCCTTAATCATGAGGCATTCGAAGGCGGGATTGTTAGGGTGCGACGACATTCACGGTGGCGAAGCACCGAGCATGCATGTTGGAATACTTAGGAAATTTATCAAATGCATAAGAGGTTCAGATACGTGCGCAAACGACGCGGCTGCAGGGACGGGCCCCAACCGCCTGAGGATAATGCAGCCCGATGGGCGCCCTCAATCCGAACAAACCAAAAAATTACCTGGGACGAACCAAAAAGTCACCTGGCAGCGATACCGCTGAAGCATTGAGGTGGTCGTTGAAGCCTGGCCTTCATGAGCCCGACGCCTCCGGAGGCTCGGGGTCCTCGCTAGGGCCTGACACCTCCTCCAGGACCTCGTGGCACCGGACCTCGTAGGGTGCGAGCATGGCTTGGCAAGGCGCTAGTACGTGGCACCCGCATTCACCAATCCAAAGGGCATGTGGATGTAGTTGCACGGATAGACCCACTGCGGCCGATGCGCGACGGCCAGAAGAGGTCCTGGGATGCGGCCCTGTTGATGCCCAGTATGTCAACGCAGACGCGTAGCATGCCGCCCGAGCCGGGGACGGTGGCTGCGCTAGGTGGTGCGGGGCGACACCCACCTCGCATGGCCTGAGCCTCCGGAAGCTCCTCGATTACATTGGCGATGAACTCCCACGAACCTGGCGCCTCGCGCCGTTCTCCTTGCTTGAGTGGGCGCGCATCATGCCTCCATGTGGTGCCCGAGCACCTCCCTCATCTCACTGGTCAGGTCGGAGGCCTTCCAGATGGAAGCCCCCGAGCCCGACCCGAGGGAGGCATCGAGCGTGCCTTCCTATGCGAGGGGGGAAGGAGCCCTGGCTCCGGGCGCGAAGCCTGAGGCGCCATCCTTGGAGGCCTCCGCCCCCTGACGCCCCTTGGAGAGGACCTGCTTCTTCTTCTAGGGGACATCCTCAGGAGGCAGGATGCCACCTTCGTCGTCAGAGTTTTCCGCCGCTGCGTCCCGGTAGGCGCACTCGAGGGAGCAAACGGCGTCCTTCTCATTGCAGGCGACAGTGATGACGCCACCACTCCCCGGCATCTTGAGGACATTGTAGCCATGGTGAGTCACCGCCATGAACTTGGCAAGGGCAGGGTACCCGAGGATCGCGTTGTACGGGAGGTTTATGTGAGCGACGTCGAAGTCGATGAGCTCGGTGTGGTAGTTGCTACGCCCGCCAAAGGTAACCGACAGTCGTACTTGCCCGATGGGGACGGTGGAGCCATCCGTGAACCCTGAGAAAGGCTTGGTTGGCATGAGCTAGTCATAGGGAACTTGGAGCGTCTCGAATGTTTCGATGGAGAGGACATTGAGCCCAGCGCCACCGTCGATAAGGGTCTTGGTGACGAGGACGTTGCTGATGGTCGGCGTGCACAGCATGGGAAGCGCGCCTGCCACGGCCGAGCACCTGAGTTGATCCTTGGAGTCGAAGGTGATGGCGCACTGTGACCGCTTGAGGGGACGCACAGCCTCAAGCTTTGGGAGAGCCGCGTTCACCTCCCGTGAGAACTGCTTGAAGATCCAGTTCGACACAGGGGCCTGAGTGTCGCCCAGGATGCAAGCGATTGCCCTGGCTTCCTGGAAGCCCCCAGCCCCGTCGTTCTGCCTGTCTTCTTCCTTCCTCCTAGGTGGCGGCGGCGGCGGGGGAGGCCGGCCTCATGAGGTTGGTTGCGGTGGGGCCCCTCACGAGGCTCATCGCGCCAGCGGTCCTCCCGGCTGGTCGCGCCACTCCTGACGCGGGTCACGACTGTCCCAGCGGCCTCCACCACGGCCTCCACTGCGACCATAGCCGCAGTCGTTGTGCCGAGGGCGACGACTGAAATGCTCGTCGTGGAGGGACCTGAGCTCCTGGCAGTCGTTGGTGTTGTGGCTGTTGGAGCAATGGAAAATGCAGAACGGCCGTCCACCCCTGGGGGGCTCCTCATCCCGATTGCGCTTCGCCTCAGGTTCCGCCGCCAGCACCGTGGGGGCCTTGCGCTTCGTTTCCTTGGCCTTGGTCTTCTTGTCTTCAGGGTCCGCCTCCGGAAGCTCGAGGAGGGAGAGGCGGCCCTCCTCGGCCTTCGCGCACTTGTTTGCCAGGTTGAACATTTCCAGAGCAGAGCACAGGTTGTCGTGGATGGCGAGCTCCTCCCTCATCTTGACGTCCCTCACGCCGTCGGTGAACGCCGAGATAATGGCCTCATCCGACGCCTTCGGGATCTTGAGGCAGACAGTCGTGAAACACTGTATGTACTTGTGCAAGGTCTCGCCCGGCTGTTGCTTCACGCGACGCAGGTCAATCACGGCGAGGGCGCGGTCTCGAGTGCCTTGGAAGTTGGTCCTAAGAGGAGATCGACCCCTCCGGAGGTTAAGGAGCCAGGAGAGCGCACCACCCTTAAGGGCCATGGGAAACCAGTTCGCCATGACCTTGTCGTCTCCACCAGCCGCCTTAATGCTCAGCGAGTACAGCTGTAGGAACTCCACGGCGTCATGGGTGTCGTCATAGCGAGGAGGCAGGTCCGGCTTGAACTTGCCAGCCCAGGCGACCCGCCGCAGCTACGGGGCGATGGTGCGGCACCCCACCGCACCCACGGGTGCCGAGCGCACGGGACTGACCCGATCTTGGTGTTCCTGCGCCGCGGCCTCCAGAGGCGCATAGTCGTGACGCTGGCGCAGCGGCGCGGGGAGCGCGCGTGCGTCAGCGCGCGGCCGTGGCACCACCTGGCAGCTTGCTTCATCCCTCGCCCGCGCCGGTGGCCTGCGCGGCTGGTCACGCGGGTGTGCATCACGCTTGGGCTCGGGGTCGGCGTCACGCTGGGGAGGAGGGGGTGGTGCATGTCGGATTTCAGGCTCCGCTAAACCCTACGAAGTTCGAACCCAGGGGCGTGTGCGAAGATCCCCAACAGCTTCACCCCTCCAAGCTCACAACACGATGACCCCGCTCGATGGCGAGGAAGAAGATGGCACACGAGAGTTTACCCAGGTTTGGGCCGCTACGAAGCGTAAAACCCTATTCCTGCTTTTGGTGGATTGTCTCATGAGGAGGTTTGCGGATGAACTAGTACAGTGGTCAGTTGCCTCGCGGGGGCGTTTGGGGTGGTGTCTTGCCCCCCCTCTACTGAGCTGCCTAGCCTCTATTTATAGCGGCCCGGGTCCTCCTCCCTTATCACAATGGCGGGAAGGGATCCCATAATGGCCAAATTTGAAAGGGGACAGCAGGTACATCTTATCCTGACGAAAGGTGGTCTTCGCCTACAAAGTAGCCGGTGGTGATGCAGAGGTGGGCTCGACGATGACGTCCGTCCTGCGGGGCTCGGGGTCTTGGTCTTGTTTCACCGGAAGGGAAACCTTTGGGGGGGCGCTTCGGGAACCTGCACTCGTCCTTGCCCCCCTTTGCACCAAAGGGGAAACTGTCACCTCTGGCGCGCTGGCGCCCGCTTGGCCTGGCTGGCGTCACCCTTGACCTCCCGTGGCTGAGCAATGCATAGAGATCTCCGCCGCTCGGGAGGAGGCCTGGGGAGGCCTACTCCCCCGCGGGTCTTGGCGCTGTTTCTCTCGCGAGCTTGGGGTCTCGCGAGGGCCTTGTGCTGAGTGAGGCCGCGCTGGACCGTACTTGGTCGTCGAGGTGGGCCACGCCCTGGGCCACAGGCAGGCAAGTCTGGGTACCCCCGTTCCCAGGATGCCGACAGTAGCCCCCGGGCCCGAGGCGTGCTCGAGCTAGCTTCTGGGCGAAGCCAAGGAGGATGGCCCAAAGCACCGCGGGCCCCAACCGCCTGCGGGCCCGACTCGACGCGTGGCACACAACGAGACGTGGGCGTCTCGGCTCCCTGAGGACGTCAGGAACCGCCCTGAGTTGAGCCGACGCGAAGCCTGCGCGCCTCCCTGGCCATTATTGCTCTTCCTTGAATGCGGCCGTCTCTTCGTGCCCTCCTTCTTTTTCAGGCCACACGGATGTGACCCGAGGGAAGCAGGTGACGCGACGTGAAGCAGTGTGACACGCCGACCGAGTCTGGCATGCGTCGCCCGAGAAGTGCACGGCGCCTCCACTTCCCATGACGTCTCGACAACCACTCCGTCCGACCTTCAACCGGCGCACGTTGCGGGGTCATCATTACCCGGGATCTGGAAGACGCCGGTTGGTCTCCATCCAGCTATAAATGGGCGGGGGGAGCTGAGCCCCCAGCCCATTCCTACTCCTGCTCCCTCGCCTTCGTCCTTCATCTCCCCCATCATGACACCTATGAGGAGGTTCTCCGCCGCCGAGAAGGGAAAAGCCTGCCAGAGGGCGCCGGACCAAGATCCTCCCAAAAGGAGCAGGGGTCGCCCACGTAAGTATACTGGGACGTCCCCGGCGACGCCCCGTGGACGTGGGCGCCCCTCTTTGGGGCCCGGCGCCTCCGCTGGCGCAGCCGGAGGCGGAGGGCGCGGCGGCCGTGGCCGGGGAGGGAGACCTGTAGTCGGCGCTCGGCCACCGCATCCACAAGCCCGCACGGCCGACATGGGCCCGGAGTTCCTGGTGCCGGTGGAGAGGCCGGCGAGCACCTGGCTGCAGCTCCCGAGCTTCTTAAGGGAGGTTTTGCCAGTCGACGCGCCTGCAGGTCTGTGGCTGCAGGCCGACAGTTGTTGCAGCGGCGCGTTGTGGGTGGAGGTTGAGGTTACCCCCGCAGGCAACGCCTTTTTGAGCCTCGGGTGGCAGACTTTCGCCCGCGCCCACGACCTCGAGGGGAGGTCCATGCTTCACTTCAAGTATGGCGGCGCCGCGACACTTTTCGTCAAGATCTCTGGGGAGGACGGCAGGCGCTTGGGGTGCTGCCCGGAGGGCGGCGGCAGCGGCGATCTTGGAGGTGAGCTTGCCCTTGGCGACGGCCGCCATGCTTCCAGTAGCAGCGATACCTCCTCTGAGGAGAGCCCGAGCGACAAAAGCTATGACGCCCCGCCACGCCGGCGCACCCGGACTTCGGGGGGAAGCCAGCCCCGACGGCGCCGCTCCCCCGCTCTGTATTTTTGATGTGGAATGCTACCTAACATATTTATCCATGTAATATTCTTTATTGTGGCATGAATGTTCAGATCCATAAGATTCAAAACAAAAGCTTAATATTGACATAAAAACAATAATACTTCAAGCATACTAACAAGGCAATTGTGTCATTTCAAAATAACATGGCCAAAGAAAGTTATCCCTACAAAATCATATGGTCTGGCTATGCTCCATCTTCCCCACACAAAGTATTTAAATCATGCACAACCCCGATGACAAGTCAAGCAATTGTTTCACACCTTTTATGTTCTCAAACCTTTTCAACTTTCACGCAATACATGAGCGTGAGCCATGGATATAGCACTATAGGTGGAATAGAATATGGTGGAGGTTGTGAGGAAAAGGGAAAAGATAGTCTCACATCAACTAGGCGTATCAATGGGCTATGGAGATGCCCATCAATAGATATCAATGTGAGTGAGTAGGGATTGCCATGCAACGGATGCACTAGAGCTATAAGTGTATGAAAGCTCAAAAAGAAACAAAGTGGGTGTGCATTATAATGAAAAATTTCTACTAGTATATGAAAGTGACAAAATAGGAGACTCTCTATCATGAAGATCATGGTGCTACTTTGAAGCACAAGTGTGGAAAAAACATAGTAGCATTGTCCCTTCTCTCTTTTCTCTCATTTTTTTATTTTTTTTATTTTGGTGGGCATCTTTGGCCTCTTTTTTTTATTTGGGCTTCATTGGCCTCTTTTATTATTTGTAAAGTCCGGAGACTCATCCCAACTTGTGAGGGAATCATAGCTTCCATCATCCTTTCCTCTCATGGGACAATGCTCTAATAATGATGATCATCACACTTTTATTTACTTACAACTTGATACCTAGAACAAAATATGACTCTATATGAATGCTTCCGGTGGTGTACCGGGATGTGCAACGATCTAGCCTAGCAAATGACATCAAAAAACGGACAAACCATGAAAACATCATGCTAGCTATCTTACGATCATGCAAAGCAATAGGAAAATGATGGTGCATGTCATAATAAACAGAACGGTGGAAGTTGCATGGCAATATATCTCGGAATGGCTATGGAAATGCCATAATAGGTAGGTATGGTGACTGTTTTGAGGAAGGAAATATGGTGGGTTTAATGCACCGGCGAAAGTTGTGCGGTACTAGAGAGGCTAGCAAAGGTGGAAGGGTGAGAGTGTGTATAATCCATGGACTCACATTAGTCATAAAGAACTCACATACTTATTGCAAATGTCTATTAGTTATCGAAGAAAAGTATTAGACGCATGCTCCTAGGGGAGAGATTGGTAGGAGTTAACCATCGCGCGCTCCCGACCCTCACACAAAGGATGACAATCATTAAACAAATCATGCTCCGACTTCGTTACATAACGGTTCACCATACGTGCATGCTACGGGAATCACAAACTTTTAACACAAGTATTTCTACCAATCCACAATTACTCACTAGCATGACTCTAATATCACCATCTTTATATCTCAAAACTATATGCAAGGAATCAAACTTCTCATAGTATTCAATGCACTTTATATGAAAGTTTTTATTATATCCCTCTTGGATGCCCATTATATTAGGACTTAAATTCACAACCTAAACCAATTACCATGCTGTTTAAATACTCTCAAAATAATATAAGTGAGGTACGAGAGTTCAATTATTTCAATAAAATAAAACGCCACCGTGCTCTAAAAAGATATAAGTGAAGCACTAGAGCAACATTGCCTAGCTCAAAAGATATAAGTGAAGCACAAAGAGTATTCTAATAAATTCACGATTAATGCATGTCCCTCTCAAAAGATGTGTGCAGCAAGGATGATTTTGGCAAACTAAAAAGCAAAGACTCATATCATACAAGACGCTCCAAGCAAAACGCATATCATGTGGTGAATAAAAATATAGCCTCAAGTAAATTTACCGATGGATTGAAGACGAAAGAGGGGATGCCTTCCGGGGCATTCCCAAGCTTAGGCCCTTTTTGGTATCCTTGAATATGGCTTGGGGTGCCTTGGGCATCCCCAAGCTTAGTCTCTTGCCACTCCTTATTCCATAGTCCATCAAATCTTTACCCAAAACTTGAAAACTTCACAACAGAAAACTCAACAGAAAACTCGTGAGATCCGTTAGTATAAGAAAAATAAATCACCACTTTAGGTACTGTTGTGAACCCATTATTTATCTATATTGGTGTAATATCTACTGTATTCTAACTTCTCCATGGTTCATACCCCCCGATACAACCCATAGATACATCAAAATAAGCAAACAACACAAAGAAAACAGAATCTTTCAAAAACAGAACTTTCTGTAGCAATCTGTAGACTTCGAATACTTATGTAACTCCAAAAATTCTGAAAAATTTGGAAAATTTGGGAAATTTGTATATCAATCATTTGTAAAACATTCAGACTCATTCGACGCTCTGGTGAATTTATAAAATTCCTGGACTGAGCGCAAAAGTTTCTGTTTTTCAGCAGAATCAAATCAACAATCACCGTAGACCATCCCAAAGGTCTTACTTGGCTCAAAAACTAATTAAAACAATAAAACACAATTACCACAGAGGTAATAATGTGTAAAGCACTCAAAAACAGAAACAAAAACAGAAATAAAATTGGGTTGCCTCCCAACAAGCGCTATTGTTTAACGCCCCTAGCTAGGCATAACGCAATAGATCTAGGTATTGTCATCTTTGGTATGCAATCCCTCAATTGCACACTTATAAACCCTAGGAGGTTCTTTGCTCTTATCAATAATAATGCTCCTAGGAAAGAAGTCAAGAAATTCACTTGTGACAATAGGTTCCCTAACAATATTGATAAAGCTGGGGTGAACACTTATCATCTTAAGATCTTCCTCCCCTTTACTAGAGGATCCACGCTTATTTTTAGGAACATAAACAAACTTGGCAGTCTTAGAAAGAGGAAAATTTGGAGTGGTTTGAACCGAGGCAAAAGCGGAACCCAAGTTGGTAATAATGTCCTCTAGCTTGCCAATTCTTGAGGAATCTTGATCCAATTTTTCATTAACTATGGGTTCTTTTTCCCTTAGATTTTTTAAAGTAACTCCTACCTTAGATCCATATTGAGTGATATGATTATGTATCTTTTTATCCAAGTTTTCAATGAGCTCTATAGTAGCAACTTTATTTTCAATAACATCAAGCTTTCGCATCACATGTTCCAAAGTTTAGATTGTTTCATTAACCATGAGTGGGGGTGAACATACCAAATTTATCATAGCATTATAAGAATCAAAGGTGTGGCTTCCCAAGAAATTTCCTCCCGTAATGGTATCCAGAACATATCTATTCCATGGAGAAACACCCACATAAAAATTGCAAAGAAGAACGGTAGTAGATTGCTTACGAGTAGATCTATTTTGAGCATTGCAAATTCTATACCAAGCATCTTTTAAGTTTTCTCCCTCCCTTTGCTTAAAATTAAGAACCTCATTCTCGGGAGTACTAGCGATAGTAGTAAGGCTAGCCATGAGTTTAAGCGATCTAACACACAAGCAAACGAAAAGACGAACGGAAGAAGGGTGAATAAAAAGTCAAATCTTTTTGGTTTTTTCTGAAAATCGTTTTAGAAGTGGGGGAGAGGAAAACGAGAGGCAAATGGCAAATAATGTAAATGCAAGAGATGAGTTTGTGATGGGTACTTGGTAGGCTTGATGTAGATCTCCCCGGCAACGGCGCCAGAAATCCTTCTTGCTACTTCTTGAGCTTGCGTTGGTTTTCCCTTGAAGAGGAAAGGGTGATGCAGCAAAGTAGATAAGTATTTCCCTCAGTTGTTGAGAACCAAGGTATCAATCCAGTAGGAGATACAAGCAAGTCCCCAATCTTTGCACCTACACAAACAATCAAACACTTGCACCCAACGCTATAAAGGGGTTGTCAATCCCTTCACGGTTACTTGCAAGGATGAGATCTGATAGAGATAGATACAAAAGATTACTAAAACAAAAAGTAAAACAAAAGTAAAAAGATTGCAGAAAAGTATTTTTGGTATTTTTGGTTTATAGATCTGAAAATATAATATGGAAAATAGACCCGGGGGCCATAGGTTTCACTAGAGGCTTCTCTCTTGAAGGAAAATAATACGGTGGGTGAACAAATTACTGTCGAGCAATTGATAGAAAAGCGCATAGTTATGACGATATCCAAGGCAATGATTATGCATATAGGAATCACGTCCGTGTCAAGTAGACCGAAACGATTTTGCATCTACTACTATTACTCCTCACATCGACCGACTCCTGCCTGCATCTAGAGTATTAAGTTCATGAAGAAAAGAGTAACGCATTAAGTAAGATGACATGATGTAGAGGGATAAACTCAAGCAATATGTTGAAAACCCCATCTTTTTACCCTTGATGGCAACAATACAAATACGTGCCTCGCTACCCCTACTTTGTCACTGGGTGAGGACACCGCAAGATTGAACCCAAAACTAAGCACTTCTCCCATTGCAAGAATTACCAATCTAGTTGGCCAAACCAAACCAATAACTCGAAGAGACTTGCAAAGATATGAAATCATGCATATAAGAATCCAGATGAGATTCAAATAATATTCATAGATAATCTGATCATAAACCCACAATTCATCGGATCTCGACAAACACACCGTAAAAGAGTATTACATCGGATAGATCTCCATGAAGATCAGGAAGAACATGGTATTGAAGAACATAGAGAGAGAAGAAGCCATCTAGCTACTAGTTATGGACCCGAAGGTCTGAGGTGAACTACTCACGCATCATCGGAGGGGCAATGGAGTTGATGTAGATGCCCTCCGTAATCGAATCCCCTTCCGGCAGATTACCGGAAAAGGCTCCAAGATGGGATCTCACGGGAACAGAGGCTTCCGACGGCGGAAAAGTATTTTCGTGTATCTTTTTGGTATTGGGGGAATATTTGGGAATTTATAGGCCGAAGATTAGGGTTGGAGGACCGGCAGGGAGGCCACAAGCCAGGAAGGCGCCCCCCTAGGGCGCGCCCTGCAGGCTTGTCTCCCCCGGCAGGTCTCCTTCCTTCCTCTCCAAGTCTGGTAGGTTTCTTCTGGTCCAAGAAAAATCATCCCGAAGATTTTATTCCGTTTGGACTCCGTTTGATATTCCTTATCTGCAATACTCAAAAACAAGGAAAAAACAGAAACTGGCACTGGGCTCTAGGTTAATAGGTTAGTCCCAAAAATAATATACAATAGCATATTAATGCATATAAAACATCCAAAACAGATAATATAATAGCATGGAACAATAAAAAATTATAGATACGTTGGAGACGTATCACTCCCCCCCTGGGAAGCGGCCATTCCGTCGTGCCACCGCGGCGCCATCAAGGAGGAGGAGGACTCCGATTGAGCGCCGGCGCGCCGAGGCCGGGGCCTCAGGAGCGGTAGCCCCCGGGGGGGCTCCTTCACTATCGGGGGGATGACCCCCGGGTAGGCAACGGAGCCCGAATCCCTTTCGGAAAATCATCAGAGCAAGACAAGTCCCTCTGGCCGGCTTGCCAGGCACGCCGGCTCCCCAGCGCGAGCCGGCTCGGCGTGGCAACCCGGCCTGGCCGGCTGGCCCATGCCGGCTGGCTGCGAGGCGGCGAAGCCTTAGCGACGAAGCAAGCGGTGCTACAGCGCTCCTCCCTTTACCCTGACAGAGCAGGTGAGGCTGCAGCTTTCCTTGCGCCCCCGCCCGAGGCGGGCGGTGTCAGTGAGGCGCGGTCCTGTAGAAACGGCGGCGCCGACCTCCCTCTGGCGATGGACAAGACGCGCCACAGTGCCTCGAACCCAGACTGACGAGACAAGACCCGTCACGATGCCCGCGCCAGGCAGGTGCGGCGCACCTGGCGACTCGGCACCCGGCGACCCGGCATCCCGGCATCTGGCGACCCGGCGACCCGGCCACCGGATCCTGGTCAATGACACCAGGGGCCCGCGCCTCTGGTACGTTACCGTTGTAACCCTGGGGGTCGGCCTATAAGACCCCCAGGGAGGCCTCCGTGCAGAGGGGTCGGGTTTTAGTGGCTGAGAGTTCGAGTTAGTGCGGTAAAGTCAGTTCTCACCCTAGCTAGCTCTCTCCAGACCATGAACACTCGCACAGGAGAGGCAGAACGGTGGCTTAGCCCATTCTCCCTCCTCCGTCCAAGCAGCTCCAGGAGCGACTCTGTAACCTCTGTGCTTATCAGCTCACACGGCAGGAGTAGGGGTGTTACCTCTCCAGAGGGCCCCGAACCTGGGTACGTCTTGTGTCCCGCACTCGCTCGTGCCAACCTCGCCTCCGGAACCCACCGGCGTCCTATCGTAGCCCCACCTCATAAGCCATCTCATGGCATCTGCCATGAATCACGCACCCCCAGCGAGAATACCACGATAGTTGGCGCCCACCGTGAGGCTAGCTGCTACTGGAATCACGGGCCGGGCGGGACTTTCTTCGTCACCACTACCGCGACATCGCCGCCGTCCAGAGGCGGCGTGCTCGCGTACCTCCGCGCGCTGCTCCGACCGCGGTCGCGCGTCCGCTCTCCACCGCGCCGCCTCGCTCAGGCTCCGGCACGCCTGGGCGTCCGCTCCTTGTTCCGTGGATCTTTTCCTCTGGACCGAGCTCTTCCTGCACGCCTCTTTCCCTCGTTCTTCTTTTTCACACTAGTACAAGCAAAAGCAAAAAAATGTTCCTGGAAACACCCAGCGGGCAGCCGTCACTGCTCCGGCTCCACGCTGCTTTGCCCCCGCGCCCGTCCGCGCTCGTCCTCGCGGGCCTGCGGCCGGCCGCGACCTGCGCCGGCTGGCCGGCTCCCCCGCCCAGCCGCCTCGCCTTTGCCTTGCTTCGCGTGACTGCGTCGCCTGGCCGCCTCCCCTCTGCGTCGCCTGGCCGCGTCCGGCTCCCGCGCCATCTTCCCCGAGCCCGGCCGCGTCCGGCCTCGCGCCGTCTTCCCCGAGCCCGGCCGCGTCCGGCCCCGCGCCGTCTTCCCCGAGCCCGACCACGTCCGGCTCCCGCGCCGTCTTCCCCGAGCCCGGCCGCGTTCGGCCCCGCGCTGTCTTCCCCGAGCCCGGCCACGTCCGGCCCCGCGCCCTTCCGCGCGCCGCTGCCCGGCTGCGCAGAGCCCCGCCCGCGCCCGAGCCGCCCGCCGGCTCGCCGCGTCGCCTCGTCGCCTCTGCCGCCCCGCACCCTTCCGCGTGCCGCTGCGCCCCCGGCCGGCTCCGCCTCGCCGAGCCCCCGGCCGGCTCCGCCACTCCGGCCCGCCCCGCATCGCCCCGTTCCACGCCGGTTCCGCCTGCTCCGCCCTGGCCGCTGCGCCGGCTCCCCCGCGCCCGTGCGTGACCCGGCGCCGGCTCCCGCTCCGTAGCCGGCCTCCCCTGTCACCGCATCTGCCGGCTCCTGCGGCGGCCCTGCTCGCCCACGGCCAGCTCGCCTCTAGCCGGCCCTGCGCGCGCGCGCAGGCTCCCCTGCTCCGTTTTGGCCGGGTGCCACAAGAGAGAAAGAAAAGTCAAGAGATGGGTCCGGCTGCCCAAAAAAAATGCTGCCGGATAAAAAGAAAAGAGGACCAGCAGCTCTGCCCGCTCCGACGCCCGGCCGGCTAGCTACCCGGCCCGGCCGTCTGCCTGCTCCGACTCCCGGCTGGCTGGCGACCCGGCCCGGCCGGCTGCCCGCTCCGACTCCCGGCCGGCTGGCGACCCGGCCCGGCCATTACCGTGGTGAGCACGGCCCCCATCGGCGAGATCGTGGGCTGCCGGCATGCCTCTGGCCGGGTGGCCAAGTGGGCCCTCGAGCTAGCCGACCACACAATCCTCTACGAGCCGCGCACCACCATCAAGTCCCAAGCGCTGGCCGACTTCCTCGTCGACTGGACCGAGACGCAATACCTGCCGCCGGCGCCGGAGTCGACTCACTGGCGCATGCACTTGGACGGCTCCAAGATGCGCAACGGCTTGGGAGCCGGCATCGTGCTGTCCTCCCCCAAGAACGACCGGCTGCGGTACGTGCTCGAGATCCATTTCGCCGCCTCCAACAACATCGCCGAGTACGAAGCTCTCGTGCACGGCCTCCAGCTGGCCAGGAAGATCGGCATCCGGCGCATCCTCTGCTACGGCGACTCGGACCTGGTGGTGCAGCAAGTTTCCGGCGATTGGGACGCCAAAGACGCCAACATGGCTAGCTACCGTTTCCTGGTCCAGCAACTCTCCGGCGGGGTCGATGGTTGTGAGTTCCTCCACGTCCTACGCGCCGACAACGAAGCAGCCGACGCCTTGGCCAAAGTAGGCTCCACCCGGCAGGCCATCCCGTCCGGCGTCTCCCTCGAGCACCTGCGGAAGCCGTCCATCAAGCCGTCTCCCGAGTCGGAGTCCATCTTCGTCCCGGACGACCCCAGCGCGCACCCACCCGGCCCTGGGATTCCCGGCCCAAGCTCGAGGACTGCCAGCACCAGCCCGGGGACTGCCGTCTCCAGCTCGGGGGCTGCCGTCTCCAGCTCGGGGGCTGCCGGCTCCAGCCCGGAGACTGCCGGCCCCGGCTCGGGGGCTGCCGTCCCGGGTCCTATCCCGGCGACCGTCCTCACGGTGGTCACGGCGCCCTCCTGGGCTCAGCCAATCCTTGCCTTCTTGGAAGACGGCGAACTTCCCATCGACGAAACTGAAGCCCGGTGTCGGGGGGATGACCCCCGGGTAGGCCCAAGACGGCGAAACGACACTTCAAGCTTTGCCAGGGGAGTGTCCCCTGGCGACCTGGCAACCCGGCCGGCTCGCCACCCGGCGTCCCGTCCGGCTCGCCGCCTCGCGACCCGGTGACCTGCCTGGCTGGCTGGAGCCTAGCTGGCTGGAACCTGGCACTGTTCACCCTGGCACTGTTCACCCTGGCCGGGTCCCCAATCCGGGTTCCCAATGCAGGTCCCCAATCCGGTCCCCAATCCGGGTTCCCAATCCGGGTCGAGCCATCCGGGTCGGGCCATCCGGGTTGAGCCGTCCGTGTGGAGCCGTCCGGGTGGAGCCATCCGGGTGGAGCCGTCCGGGTGGAGCCCGTCCGGCTGGAATCCGGCGAAGTCAACCACAACGTCCCGTCGGACTGCGCGGACACGCACTGTAGATTTAGCGGCTGGCACTGTACATTTAGCGGCTGGCACTGTAGATTTAGCGGCTGGCACTGTTCACCTGCGGGCCACCCCTTGTCCCCTGGGCTCCCCTTTATAAGGAGCACCAGGGGAGGCCTCACGCAGGGACGCACAGCCATGGGCTCTCATGCTCTCACTCTCCCTCTCGTTCTCACTCTCACAGGAGAAGAGGAGAGCTCAGTGGCTCCTTCTTCCTCCTCCAAACAGCTCCAGGAGCAAACATGTACTACCATTACTCCACATATACATCAGACATGCAGGAGTAGGGGTGTTACCTCCCACGGAGGGCCCCGAACCTGGGTAAACCACCGTGTACAGTTGCCCAAACCCGTCCCGGATCTCCACTGCAGCCTTGCCCTCACCTCAAGCCATTCCATGGCATCTGCCGTGACGCGGCACCCCCCGCGAGAATACCACGACAGTTGGCGCCCACCGTGGTGCTCGCTGCTACTGGAATCGCGGCCGAGCGGGACCCTCTTCGTCACCGCTCCCATGACGTCGTCGTCGTCCGGAGGCGGTAGGCTCGCGTGCCTCCACGTGCTGCTCCGCCCACGGCCGCGCGTCCGCTCCTCGAGCTCGCGCTCGTTCCTGGACGCCTCCTCGTGTCCGCACGCGCTCTGCTGCAGGCTCTCCCTCGTTCTTCTTTTTCACACTAGTACAAGCAAAAGCATGAAAAAAGTCCCTGGGAAGAGCAGGAACACCCACCGGGCGGCCGTCGCTGCTCCGGCTCCGCGCTGCTTCGCCCCCGCGCCCGTCCGCGCTCGTCCTTGCGGGCCTTCGACCGGCTGCTCCCTGCGCCGCCTGCGCGACCTCGAGCAGGCCATCCTGCTCGCCTCCGACTCCCCCGCGCCGGCTTCCTCCGCCATCTCCGCCCGTGGCGCCGGGTCCGGCCCCGTCCGCTGGCCGGCTCCCCCGCCTGGCCAACTCGCCCGGCCGGCCTCCGGCACGCCGGCTGGCTGGCTCCCGCGCCCGAGCTCGTCGCCCTGCCTCTGCTCCGCCCGCTCCCCCGAGCGCCTCCCGTCGCTGCGCCCTCCAGTCCGCGCTGGCCGGCTCCGCCCGCATCCCGGCCGGCCCGGCCGCCCGCGCTCGGCCGCCTCGCCGCCTCGCCGCCTGCCCACTTGCCGGCTCCGCGCGACCTGTCCACGCCGGCCGGCTCCGCCCGCCTCCCGGCCGGCCCGGCCGCCCGTCGGCTCGCTGTCCCGCCCCGGCCGGCTCCCGCCTGCCGGCTCCACCCCCGCGCGCACGCCGGCCTCCTGCCGCTCGAGCCGCCCGCGTCGGCCGGCTGCGCCCGTGTGCTCTGAGGCCGGCTGGAGACATAAAAAAAATGCAGAAAAAGAAAAAGACGTCCGGCTGGCCCGTCTGCCTGCTTCGCCACTCAGACGGCCAGCCGTGCCCCGCCTCGCCCGCTCCGCCCCGCCCGGCCGGCTCCGCTCGCCGCCTCGCCCGGCCGGCTCCGTCGCCGCCTCGCCCGGCCGGCTCCGTCGCCGCCTCGCCCGGCCGGCTCCGCTCTCCCTGTCCGGTTCGGCCCAGGTCGGCTGGGGCGCCCCTCGACCGCCCGGAGGCTCGGGCCGCCTGCCGCACGTCACCTCCGCCCCGTCCGCGTCAAAACGCAATGTGAGCTCCTCGTCCGCATATCTCTGCACCGCGCGCAAGAACGGATAACCCCGAGCGACCCTCGGGGGCCACCTCCGCTCTTTTCCAGTTGCGTTGCTGTTCGCCCCGGCGCCAGCTATTCTTTGCCCAGAGGCTTGCCGTTTGGCCCCATTCGTCCTTCCCTGCAGACGGCTTAGTAGTGTGCACGGTACCAAAGGCCCACTCTTCGTCTCAGCTACAGACCGCACCGCGGCTGTCTGGCTAGCGAGAGCAAAAGCTGTAGGTCACCTCACGCGAAAAACGTACGGGGGAGGAAGCGGCTTGGGCGACCCGGTCGTTTCCTTTATGAGTATCTGCTCGGTCGAATCTGCTCCCAGAGTCCGAGTACTGTACGCTCCACTCCGCGGCCCACTCTTCGCCTCAGCTACAGACCGGCTCCCGGCTGTCCGGCTGGCAAGAGCAAAAGCCAAAGGGCGGAGGGGACACAAAAAAGACTGAAGGGGGCTCGGACGAAACCGAGTCGGCACCCTCTGCATAAAACTTGCGCTGCCAAAGCTAAATATTTGATATATCTGCACTGCCTAACTTTGTCTTTCGCATGATTATTTCCGTGGGGAACCCCCGCCTCCTTGCCCGGAGGCTCGGAGGCTACACCCAGTGGGTGCGCCGGCGTGCCCCGCTGGGAGAATGCCACGCCGGTTGCAGGCCCGCCGCCGGCTGCCACCGGCATCCTCGACGCCACCGTCTGCTCCAACACCCGCGGATACCCTCCGCCCGACTCTTCGAGTCGCCCGGAGGCTCGGAGGCTACACCCAGTGGGTGCGCTAGCGTGCCCCCACTGGAAGCGAGCCGCGCCGGCTGTAGCCCACAGCCGGCTGTCATCAACGACATCTGCCACGACAACTACAAATACCCTCCGCCCGACTCTTCGAGTCACCCGGAGGCTCGGAGGCTACACCAAGTGGGTGCGCTGGCGCGCTCCCACTGGAAGCAAGCGGCGCCGGCTGCAGCCCGCAGCCGGCTGTCATCAACGACATCTGCTACATCAACGCCCGCGATAACCCTCCGCCCGACTATCCAAGTCGCCCGGAGGCTCGGAGGCTACTGTCAGGGGAATGACCCCCGGGTAGGCCCAAGACGGCGAAACGACACTTCAAGCTTTGCCAGGGGAGCGTCCCCTGGCGACCTGGCAACCCGGCCGGCTCGCCACCCGGCGTCCCGTCCGGCTCGCCGCCTCGCGACCCGGCGTCCCGTCCGGCTCGCCGCCTCGCGACCCGGCGACCTGCCTGGCTGGCTGGAGCCTAGCTGGCTGGAACCTGGCACTGTTCACCCTGGCACTGTTCACCCTGGCCGGGTCCCCAATCCGGGTTCCCAATCCGGGTCCCCAATCCGGGTTCCCAATCCGGGTCGAGCCATCCGGGTCGGGCCATCCGGGTTGAGCCGTCCGTGTGGAGCCGTCCGGGTGGAGCCGTCCGGGTGGAGCCCGTCCGGCTGGAGCCGTCCGGGTGGAGCCCGTCCGACTGGAATCCGGCGAAGTCAACCACAACGTCCTGTCGGACTGCGCGGACAAGATGGACACGCACTGTAGATTTAGCGGCTGGCACTGTACATTTAGCGGCTGGCACTGTTCACCTGCGGGCCACCCCTTGTCCCCTGGGCTCCCCTTTATAAGGAGCACCAGGGGAGGCCTCACGCATGGACGCACAGCCACGGGCTCTCACGCTCTCACTCTCCCTCTCGTTCTCACTCTCACAGGAGAAGAGGAGAGCTCAGTGCCTCCTTCCTCCTCCAAACAGCTCCAGGAGCAAACATGTACTACCATATACTCCACATATACATCAGACATGCAGGAGTAGGAGTGTTACCTCCCACGGAGGGCCCCAAACCTGGGTAAACCACCGTGTACAGTTGCCCAAACCCGTCCCGGATCTCCACTGCAGCCTTGCCCTCACCTCAAGCCATTCCATGGCATCTGCCGTGACGCGGCACCCCCCGCGAGAATACCACGACACCCGGCAAGTGCAGCGGTGCGCGTCCGCCTACGGCATCATCAACCACGAGCTCGTCAAGCGCAGCACGACGGGCGTGTTCCAGCGCTGCATCGAGCAGAGCAAAGGGATCGAGATCCTCCTCGACATCAACCAGGGCGAGTGCGGGCACCACGCCGCCTCGAGATCCCTGGTGGCCAAAGCATTCCGGCACGGTTTCTACTGGCCCACGGCCCTGCAAGACGCCGAGGAACTGGTCCTCAAGTGCGAGGGCTGCCAACGCTTCGGCAAGCGCAGCTGCCAGCCGGTTTCGGCCCTCCGAACCATCCCGATCACATGGCCCTTTTGCCGTCTGGGGACTCGACATGGTGGGGCCCTTCAAGACCGCCCGAGGCGGCATGACGCATCTCCTCGTCGCCATCGACAAATTCACCAAATGGATCGAGGCCAGGCCGATCAAGAAGCTCGACGGGCCCACGGCCATCCGATTCATCAAGGATATCGCGGTTCGCTACGGCATGCCGCACATCATCGTCACCGACAACGGCACCAACTTCGCCAAGGGCGCGCTGGCTCACTACTGCTCTGCATCTGGCATCCGGCTCGACTTGGCCTCCGTCGCCCATCTCCAGTCGAACGGCCAGGTCGAGCGGGCAAACGGCCTCATCCTAGCCGGCATCAAGCCGCGACTCGTTGAGCCGCTCGTGCGTTCCCCCGGCAGCTGGCTCGATGAGCTTCCGGCCGTCCTCTGGAGCCTCTGGACGATGCCGAACCGCTCCACCGGGTTCACCCCGTTCTTCCTCGTCTACGGAGCTGAAGCCATCATTCCAACCGACGTCGAGTTCGACTCACCCCGGGTGGCGATGTACACCGAAGGCGAAGCAAAAGAAGCACGCGAAGACGGCGTCGATCTGCTCGAGGAGGCGCGCCTCCTGACCCTCAACCGGTCCGCCATCTACCAACAAGGCCTGCGCCACTACCACAGCAAGAAGATCAATCCCCTCACGTTCCGCGAAGGCGACCTCGTACTCCGGCTCGTCCAGCGAACAGCCGGGCAGCACAAGCTGGCCTCCCCCTGGGAAGGCCCCTTCATCGTCAGCAAGGCTCTCTGCGACCGGAACGCATACTACCTCATCGACGCGCAGAAGCCGAACAAGCGCAAGCGAGATGCAGCCGGCGAGGAGTCCAGCCGGCCCTGGAACGCGGAGCTCCTCCGTCCGTTTTTCAGTTAAACCCATGTATGTATGCATCACCATCTTTTGGACTTAACCAAAGCAGGCAGCTCCCCCGTTCTTATGTTTCCTGCCAAGTCGGCGCAGCCGGCTCGAGGGCTCAGGGGCTCCCTTTTTCCCGCTTTATTCTGTGTCTACACACAACCATGTTTTTTCTAATTCCCCCACCGAGTCGGCATAGCCGGCTCGGGGGCTCGGGGGCTAGCCGGCTAGACCACGCCCCGTCTTTTTTCCCTTAGTCCGTCTCGGAGTGTACGATCCGCCAAAGCCCTCTCTTCACCAGCCACAGCCGACTCCCGGCTGTCCGGCCGGCAAGAGCCAAAGGCCGGAAGCATCGTTATGCAAGAACGACTAAGGAGACAGCCCGGCACGGCCAACCCGGCTTAACCCGTTTTATCTCGCTTGTTCGCCGCACGACCGGCTGTGCGCCAGGCGGCCTCGCCGCCTGCCGCCAGCCGGCCCAGTGGGTGTTTCGCTCGCGCTCAACGTCCGAAAAAGCCTAAGTACTGTGTGTTCGGTCTCAAAGCCGAGTTCCCGTCCTAGCCACAGTCCGCAACCCGGCTGTCCGGCTAGCGGGAAGGAAGCCCAGAGAAACGACAAACAGGAAAAGGCCCAAGGCAGAACAACAGAAAGTGAAATCACCACGACAGTTGGCGCCAAATCACATGCCAAATTTATATATAGCATGGGCCTTCGGCCACGAGTTCATTACATTGAACTACACCCCCAGTGGGTGGACCTGCTACCTAACAAAAGTTTGAGCACAGAAAAAACAAAGGCCCTAAGCGGCACCCGCGTCATCTCCGGCCGGCGTCGGCCCAGCCAAGGTGGACGCAGCCGCCGGGTTGGATCCAGCGCTCTCCGCCGTCCTCTCCGCCGTGGCGTCGTCGTCCGCATCAGTCTCGTCGTCGGCATAGGCACCCGTCTCGGCCGAGCGGCCGTCCGGGTCGTCGAGCAGAAGGCCGAGCGTGTCGGCAGGGAGCTCCTCGCCGTCTTCCGTCCGCTCGACGACGAACTTGTCGTGCGGGGCGAACGCTGCCAAGTAGCTGGCCCGCCCGGCGATCCGCTGCGCTCGCGCCGCCAAGTCCTCCTCCGCGCCATCCCGCTGCGCCGCCAGACGGTCGAGGTCCATGCCTGGATACCACGACACGACGAAGCGCAGCGCCGTCTTCGCGCCGGCCCGGGCCGCGGAGGCCCTCCATGCACCGAGTCGCTCCACGCCGGCCTGCAGCCACCGCGCCAGCCAGGTGACGCTGTTTGGCGCCACCGCGCTTGGCCAGAGGCTGCTCGCTATGCCCAAGCCGGCCTCAAACAGGCGACGCATCTGCTCCTCCACGGCCCAAATACGGGCCTCGCCGGCAAGAACAAGCTCCGAGAAGGACCAGGCGGCGTACGCGTCGATCTCCGCCCCCAGCTCGCGCTGCTCGGCCCGGTGGGCGTACACGGCCGCATCAGCCGCCTCCTGTGTCTCCGGGAAGACTCCTGGCAAAGGAAAGAAACAAGTCAGTCAAAGAAGGCAACTTGCCGGCTTCGCCAGCCGGCCCGAAGAAAGGGATGATACTTACGGGCGAAGGTCTCGTCAAGGTGCTGCGCCTCGCCCAGCATCCCGCTCTCCCGGATCTCCGACGTGCGAGCCTGGGCCTCGAGATCCTTCTCGAGCTGGGCGATCTTCCTGCCGGCGTCCGCCAGCTCCTCGGCCTCCTTGCCGCGCTCCTCCGCCAACCGGCCCAGCTCCGCCTGATGGGCCTCCTCCGCCCTGGCCTTCTCGGTCGCCATCCGGTCCACCTCGACCTGGAGCCGGTCGCGGTCGCCGGCGGCGAGGTCGCGCTGCTGGCCGGCTTCCGCAAGCCGGCCTCGAAGGCCTCGCACCTCGGCCGCATCGGCTGCGCGACAAGATTCCCGGTCAGATGCCGAAAGCAAGGATTAGAAGAAAAAGTCAAGGCTCTAAGATTCGACCCGGCTGCTCCGCAGTCCGGCCCGAATCTCGGGGGCTACACCCAGTAGGTGCGCTGGCGCGCACCTACTGAAGGCACGAAGGCATACCTTGGACCTGATGCAGCTCCTCCTCCGAGGCGGCGAGCCGGGTTCTGGCCTCGCGGTACCGTTCCCGGAGCCAATTGAACGCGCTGGCCCGCAGGTCGTACAGATGCTGCGCGCAGACAGAAGATTAAGATAATGCAAAAGACGGCCATAAGATTCGATACGGCTGCTCCGCAGCCCGGACGAACCTCGGGGGCTACACCCAGTGGGTGCGCTGGCGCGCCCCCACTGATTCAATAATCAAGATAGAAGAAAAAGCTCACCACGATCGCCTGCTCCAGCTGCCGTGCCCGGTCCAGCTCATCCCAGAGGAAGGCCTGCAGGCGCTCGTCCCGGCCGCGAAGTTGCGAGCGCAAGGCATCCGCCGCATCGTCCTCCCGGGTTCGCGGCCCCACCACGGCCTCGCTGGAGCTCACCCACGGAAGCTGAAGTGCGGTCCCGGCGCCGGATCCACTTCCACCCGGCCGCTCGGGGTCCATGGCGGCTTGGGGCGGCACGACCGCCAGGGTGCCGGTGCCTCCTGCCGCGGCCCCCGCGGCCGGCGTCGGCTGCGCTTGGCCGGATTGCGCGGAGTCCGCCTCGCGCCTCTCCCCGCCGTCCTCGCCTCCCTCCGCCGGGTTGGCCCGGGGCGGCGTGTCCACGACGATCTCCTCGTCAACGTTCGACCCGCCGCCGGCCGGCTCCGCCCTCGTCTCCGGATCGCCCGCTCCCGCCGGCTGCGGCTCAATGACCGTCACTGCCGGCGCCGAGCCCGTCTCCATCTCCGGCCAGGACGGATCCGCGGTAGGCCTGGCCCGCGTCGCGGAGGCCCTCTCCCACGCCTGGGCCGAGGCCTCCCGCATCGCCTTCTCAGCCTCAGCCCGGTCCCGCCAGGCGGCACGCGTCGCCGCCTCAAGATCCTGGCCGGACTGGCGGGCTCGAGTTCTTCCTCCCCGGACCGACTCGGCGGAGGGTCGACGGCGCTGCTCCTGGTCTTCCTCCAGGTGACCTCGCCCGCCGCGACCTCCGTCGCCGCCACTGCCAAGTCAATAGCCGACCTGTGCACGGCGGATTCGTCACGGCGAAGGCATAAGGAAGAAAAAAGATAATCCACAAGACGACAGTTGGCGCCCCACAAATAAGGCAAGGAGCACTTACCCGATGACCATCGGGGGCTCCCGCCTCGGCCCTACGGACGGGGCGAGCTGGCGCTTCTTCTTCACGACGGCCCTCGCGCGCGCCGGCTCCGCCGCCGGGGATTTCGCGGCCGGTCTCACCTCGACCACCTCCTTCCCGTGCGGCCGGCTGGCGGTCGCCGCCGCGCGAGCCGGCCCGGCGCCAGCCGCCTTCCGCAGCCGTCTTGGGGGGTCGACGCTGGCGTCCTCCCCAGCCGAGGGCGCTGCACCGTGGGCGTCGGTCAGGCTCTCCTCGTCGTCATCCGGCCAGTCCCGCAGTAGATCTGGAGGCGGAGACTTACCTGCGACCCGCGACCCCCCGGCTGCGGCGTTGGCCAGGCGTGCCTCGACCGCCCCCTCCTCCGCCTCGGCGCCTGCCTCCTCCACATCCGAGTCGGGCAGGTCGGCCAGCAGGATCTGGGAATTCGGCCCGTCGTGGTTCCGCTGGCTGGCGAATAGCTGCGGCCATCCCGCGACGTTAGGAGGCAAGAATAACGTCGAAGCGGCAAAATATAAAGACCAGGGACTCACCGCAGGCGCCGGGTTCTCCCGGTGATAGGGCGCCTTCCCGAAGCTCCACTCCCCCTCCTTCAGCGCGGCCTTGGAGATGTAGTTGACCCGCTGGACGATCCCAGCCGGCATCAGCTCCTTGGTCGACATCCGGGTCGGGTCGTGCCGGCCGCTCATGTCGCCAATCCGATGTGCCCGGCGCTGCAGCGGCAGAACCCGGCGGGCGATGAAGGCCGCGATGAGATCAGCCGGCAAGCTGCCAGGCGAAGCCGCCCGGCCGGACTCCGGCGCTTCATCAACAGAACTGGCTCCTCAGGGTGGTAAGCTGCAAAGACTCCCCTGCCTGAAGCCGGCGAACCTTCACAGCTTCGGGGACTACTGTCGGGGGGATGACCCCCGGGTAGGCAACGGAGCCCGAATCCCTTTCGGAAAATCATCAGTAGGCAAGGGAGGAGCAAGACAAGTCCCTCTGTCCGGCTTGCCAGGCACGCCGGCTCCCCAGCACGAGCCGGCTCGGCGTGGCAACCCGGCCTGGCCGGCTGGCCCATGCCGGCTGGCCGCGAGGTGGCGAAGCCTTAGCGACGAAGCAAGCGGTGCTACAGCGCTCCTCCCTTTACCCTGACAGAGCAGGTGAGGCTGCAGCTTTCCTTGCGCCCCCACCCGAGGCGGGCGGTGTCAGTGAGGCGCGGTCCTGTAGAAACGGCGGCGCCGACCTCCCTCTGACGATGGACAAGACGCGCCACAGTGCCTCGAACCCAGACTGACGAGACAAGACTCGTCACGATGCCCGCGCCAGGCAGGTGCGGCGCACCTGGCGACCCGGCACCCGGCGACCCGGCATCCTGGCATCTGGCGACCCGGCGACCCGGCCACCGGATCCTGGTCAATGACACCAGGGGCCCGCGCCTCTGGTACGTTACCGTTGTAACCCTGGGGGTCGGCCTATAAGACCCCCAGGGAGGCCTCCGTGCAGAGGGGTCGGGTTTTAGTGGCTGAGAGTTCGAGTTAGTGCGGTAAGGTCAGTTCTCACCCTAGCTAGCTCTCTCCAGATCACGAACACTCGCACAGGAGAGGCAGAACGGTGGCTTAGCCCCTTCTCCCTCCCCCGTCCAAGCAGCTCCAGGAGCGACTCTGTAACCTCTGTGCTTATCAGCTCACACGGCAGGAGTAGGGGTGTTACCTCTCCAGAGGGCCCCGAACCTAGGTACGTCTTGTGTCCCGCACTCGCTTGTGCCAACATCGCCTCCGGAACCCACCGGCGTCCTATCGTAGCCCCACCTCATAAGCCATCTCATGGCATCTGCCGTGAATCACGCACCCCCAGCGAGAATACCACGACATTCACCTTCCCTTCTTTTGCCTGTAACCAAAAATCATGGGGGCCCTTCCGGGTGTCTAATGAACTTTGGCGCTTGCGCCCTTTTATTAGCACTCTCATTACGTTTTACGGTCACTGCGCTATTGTTAATCGAGACTTCCCCTTGATCGTGGCTAGAGTACTTAGCATGATGCGTCCGCGACGGGTTTCCACGTCGTGAAGTCTGGCAGTGGCGCCTGGTGAGCTAGTGGCACTTGGAGAGCTTGGGGAGGATCCTCCTTCGTCGTGAAGTTTGGCAGTTTGGGAGGGCCCCTTTCGGCACTCTGCGTCTGCAGGGCACGATCTCGTGCATGCCCCACCACCGTTGGGGCGTTCGGATCACCAGGACGAGACCAAAAGGGGCGGGGCCTCGACCGCCAGTGGGGCGTCCGGATCACCAGGACGAGACCAAGGGGCAAACGAGGACCTACGCGACCAGTGAGGCTCCTGAGGCGCGATGCTCAGGAGCCCCCTTTGACGCTCAAGCGGCGCTCTACGTCGGCGGGGCCCGATCCCGTGCATGCCTCATCCACCGTTGGGGCGTCCGGATCACCAGGACGAGACCAAAGGGGCGAGGCCTCGACCGCCATTGGGGCGTTCGGATCACCAGGAGAAGACCAAAGAGCGAGCGAGTAGCCACGCGATCAGTGCGGCTCCTGGGGCGCGATGCTCAGGAGCCTCCCTTGATGTTCAAGCGGTAACCAATCCTTTCTGTCTTGTCCCAGGGGGCGTGAGCCTCCAGGGGTTTTTAAGACAGCGCACCGGGCCACGGCGGAGCCCCCGAGCGAGGGTGAGGCAGCGCGCGCCTGCTAGCTCGCTCAAGAGCACCACGCGAGGACCAGGACGCCAAGGCCACTCGGGGACCAGGACGCCAAGGCCTTGGTGAGGTGTGTGCACCGTGCCAGTATCCCCCGCTCGCGGGGCGCGGGAGGGAGAGGCTGGCAGGCATTATCTCAGAGGAAGAAATGTCAAGAGAGAGGACTGCAAGCAGAAAAATTCCCGTCCCTTTTCCTTTAAATAGAGTCGATAAAAATCTCGGATTTGGTTCCAGGAAAACGGAAAATTCGAACACAAGAAGAGCAAAGAACAGCCGCGTCCGGCACCTAGGCTAGTCTTCGTCTTCCCCCAGCACGGAACATAGGGCATCCACGTTGCGTGGGCATAGTTATTGGAGGACAGTGTTGTCCGCCAGCTCGGAGCATGGGGCTTCCAATTGGGCATGGGTGGGAACCCCTCCGCGTCCACAGGGGGCTCCGGGCGTATACAGCCCACTCATTATTACGTGAGAGTGTCACGGGTAGAACTTGCGGAGGTGCTGGATGTTCCAGGCATTCTGGATGGGGACTCCGTCCTGAGTCTCCAAACGCACGACGCCAGGTCTGGAGACGCGGGCGACCTTGAACGGGCCCTTCCACATGGGCGAGAGCTTGTGCAAACCTTCCCTGGAAAGGACCCGCCTCAGGACGAGGTCTCCGACTTCGAGGGTCCTGGAGCGGATGTTATGGCAATGTTAATGCCGCAGTGCCTGTTGGTACCTCGCAGCTCGGAGCAAGGCCTGGCGATGGGCCTCCTCCCTGAGCATGAGGTCCGTCCCCCGTGAAGCATCCTGACGCTCCTCGTCAAATGCCAAAACCCGCGGGGATCGGTGCTTGACTTCGTGCGGGCTTAGTTGCGGTGGTGCGAATAGACCACAACACGGACCGAAGCTCATCGACCCAACCCCTGCCACAGGCCTCAAGCTTCTTCTTGAAGCTCCTCGCCTTGAGGCCCCGTAGGACTTCCGCGTTGGCGCGCTCTGCCTGACCGTTGCTTCGCGGGTGTGCCACTGAGGCATAGCATATCTGCGTTCCAAGGTTAGCGCAATAGGTCCTGAAGAGGTTACTTGTGAACTGCGAACCGTTATAGGTGATGATGCGGTTGGGGACGCCGAAGCGGCTCACGATGCCCTTGATGAGCTTGATGGCTGATCCGGCAGGAATGGTGCGGACGGGCTCCACCTCCGCCCACTTGGTGAACTTGTCGATGGCGACGTAGAGGTAGCGGTACCCGCCTGCTGCTTGTGGAAAGGGCCCCAGTATATCCAGCCCCCAGACCGTGAAGGGCCAGGAGAGCGGGATGGTCTGGAGGCCCTGCGCGGGCTGATGAATCTGCTTGGCATGGAACTGGCAGGCCTCACAGGATCAGACCAGCTCGGTGGCGTCGTTGAGTGCCGTGGGCCAGTAGAAGCCGGTCCGGAACGCCTTCCCTACAAGAGTGCGCGACGAGGAGTGGTGTCTGCAGTCTCCTCCATGGATGCCGGCCAGCAGCTCGCACTCCTGTTCACGGGATACGCACCGCAACACGACATCGTTCGGGCGCCGGCGGTACGGCTTGCCGTCCCACAGACAGTAAGCCGTGGCATGTCATACCACACCCTTCGCATCTTCCTCCTATTCCGGTAGCGTGCTCCTGAGGCCGGACCGCAAGGTGGAGCCCCTTAGGGTGGTGCTAGGGTAGCTCTCCACTCCGCGGCGCTTGGTCCCCGATTGACGGTGTCGCGGCTGGCTTGAAGAGCCGCTCCTCGAAGACGCCCGGCTCCTGAGGCTCGCGGCGCGATGCCCTCTTGGCGATGTCATCGGCCTCCTTGTTCGCGCCGCACGGGATGTGCTGCAATTCTAAGCCCTGGAAACGTTTTTCAATCTTACGTACCTCTTCCAAGTATGCCTCCATGTGCTCGTCCTTAGGCGTATACTCCTTGTTGGAGAAGTTGACGAGGAGCTGGGAGTCGCCCTTGATGGTGAGACGCTGAATCCCCAAGGCGGCTGCGGCCTTGAGGCCGGCGATTAAGCCCTCGTATTCCGTGATGTTGTTGGAGACCTCTCACCACGCCGGAAACAGAGTTGCACGGCGTAGTAGAGCTTGTCCCCGGCCAGGGAGACGAGTACAACTCCGGCCCCTGCTCCCCTGCGCGCGAAGGCCCATCGAAGTGCATGATCCAACCCTCAGGCGCCTCGTCGCCGGGGGCAAGGGACTGGCCCTCGTCCAGCCCCCAGTCAGGAGCGTCCGTCCATTCGGCTACAAAGTCCGCCAGGGCTGCCCATTTGACGACCCTGGTTGTGGTGAACTCTATGTTGAAGTCCTGCAGCTCGATGTTCCATTCTGCCACCCTCCCTGCTGCATTGGGGTTGCACAACACTTTCTCCAAGGGGTACACAGAGACGACCTTGAGGGGGTGCCCCTGGAAATAATGGCGCAGTTTTCTTGAGGCGACAAGGAGTGCGAGCAAGAGCTTTTGCTGCATAGGGTAGCACGAGCGCGCGTCCCGCAACACGGTGCTGACGTAGTACACCAGATGCTCGACGAGGGAGAGGCCTTACGCGCCGTCCCTCTCCGCTGCGGGCTCATGAGGCCCGGGCGCCTCGGGGGCCGCCGGGGCGACTAAGGCCTCAGGGGCGTTGTCTTGGGGAGGTGAAGGCCCCTTGGCGTCGCGTGAGTCACCTTGCTTCTTGTCCGGGGGCCCGCCTGTGCCTAAAGGCGTAGCACGCGTGCCGGCATGCTCTTCCCTGACCGCCACAAGTGCAGCACTGGCGGAGTGCGGGGTGGCAGCCAGGTATAGCAGTAGGGGCTCCCGGGGGTGAGGTGCCACCATTACTGGTGGACTCGTGAGGTACTGCTTGAGGTCCTCAAAAGCCGCATCCGCCTTCGGAGTCCATTCGAAGGGGCCCTTCCTCTTCATGAGCTTGACGAACGGCAGGGACCGCTCGCCAAGCTTCGAGATGAAGCGCCCCAAGGAGGTCACGCAGCCCGCCAGCTTCTGCATTTCCTTGAGGGTTTGAGGCGGACTCATCTTGCTTATAGCCTTGACCTTCTCCGGGTTCGCCTCAATCCCTCGGTGCGACACCAAGAAACCGAGCAGTTTGCCTGACGGGACTCCGAAGACACACTTCTTGGGGTTGAGCCTCAGGTTCACCCGCCTCAGGCTGGCGAAAGTCTCCTCCAGGTCCTCGATCAGGGTCCTGGCTTCTCGCGACTTGACCACGATGTCGTCGACGTAGGCTTCCGCGTTCCTCCCGAGCTGCTGCCCCAGGGCGATGTGCATCAGCCGCTGGAAGGTTGCGCCAGCGTTCCGTAGCCCGAAGGGCATGCACGTGTAGCAGAACACACCGCACGTGGTGAGGAAGGCTGTCTTCTCAACGTCTTCCACCGCCATCTTGATCTGATGGTAGCCCAAGAAAGTGTCCAGGAAGCATAAAAGGCCGCACTCGACGGTGGAGTCCACGATCTGGTCGATGCGCGGCAGCAGGAACGGGTCCTGGGGGCATGCCTTGTTGAGGTTCGTGAAATCGACACACATGCGCTCCTTCCCACACTTCTTCGGGACGACTACAAGGTTGGCGAGCCACTCCAGGTACTGCACCTCTCGAATGACTCCGGCCTCCTTCAGCTTGCCAACCTCTTGGGCGATGAACACCTACTTCTCTTGAGCCTGCCTCCTCGCCTTTTGCTTCACGGGGCGTGCATTGGGACACACCATGAGGTGGTGCTCGATCACATCCCTCGGGACACCCACCAGGTGAGAAGCGTTCCACGCGAACGCATCCTTGTTCGCGCGGAGGAAGGCTACCAACGCCTCCTCCTACTCCCGGGGCAGGCCGACGCCGATGGTGAAGGTAAGGCAAGGATTCTCATCGCCTACGGGCACCTGCTTCGTCTCAGCCTAGTTCTGAGAGAATAGCTGCTTCTTCTTCACCGGCGCGACATCGACGACGCCCCCTGTGCCCTCCGCGGACTGCGCAGCGTCCCCAGCATTGAGGCATGCCACAGCCGCCGCTTTGTAGGCAAGCTTGAGCGCGTGGGTTGTGTCCTTGGCGTCTCCGGCGACGGAGAGGATGCCGCCGCTCCCGGGCATCTTGATGACGTTGTAGCCCGGGTGCGTTGCCGCCATGAACTGGGCGAGGGTGGGGTAGCCAAGTATTGCGTTGTAAGGGAGGTGGATGTGGGCAATGTCAAAGTCGATCTGCTCGGTGCGGTAATTGGAGCGGGCGCTGAAGGTGACGGGGAGGCGCACCCGCCCTAAGGGGGCGATGGAGCCCCCGGCTACCCCAGAGAAGGGCCTTGAAGGGGCGAGCTGGCCTTGGGGCACCTGTAGCGCATTGAAGGTCTCCACGGAGAGGACGTTGAGGCCGGCCCCGCCGTCTATGAGGGTCCTAGTGACGGCCACGCCATTTATGGTTGGTGTGCATAGCATGAGGAGCGTACCGGTGGCAGCTGTTGTTCTAGGGTGGTGGACGGGGCCGAAGGTGATGTCGATTTCCGGCCACGTTCAATGCTGCGGAGTCTCGGACCGTGGCCGAATCGCGCTTGCCTAGCGGAGGAACTGCTTAACTTGGCGGTTGGAGGCGGGCGCCTGCGATCCGCCAAGGATGCAAGCGACCGCAGGGTCGACGCTGTGAGCCGAGGCACCACCGTGCGCCGAGGGCCGCCCGGCCTCGGGGGTCGCATCAGCCATGGAGCCAGTGAATCGGGGCCCGACTGCAGCCGCAGATGGGGAAGCTACGACACGCCCCCTACCTGGCGCGCCAAATGTCGGATTTCGGGCTCTGCTAAACCCTTCGAAGTTTGAACCCAGGGGCGTGTGCGAAGATCCCCAACAACTTCACCCCTCCAAGCTCACAACACGATGACCCCGCTCGATGGCGAGGAAGAAGATGGCACACGAGAGTTTACCCAGGTTCAGGCCGCTGCGAAGCGTAAAACCCTACTCCTGCTTTTGGTGGATTGCCTCACGAGGAGGTTTGTGGATGAACTAGTACAGTGGTCAGTTGCCTCGCGGGGGCGTTTGGGGTGGTGTCTTGTCCCCCCTCTACTGAGCAGCCTAGCATCTATTTATAGCGGCCCGGGTCCTCCTCCCTTATCACAATGGCGGGAAGGGATCCCACAATGGCCAAATTTGAAAGGGGACATGATGTACATCTTATCCTTACGAAAGGTGGTCTTCGCCTGCAAAGTAGCCGGTGGTGATGCAGAGGTGGGCTCGGCGATGACGTCCGTCCTGCGGGGCTCGAGGTCGTGGTCTTGTTGCACCGGAAGGGAAACCTTTGGGGGGCGCTTCGGGAACCTGCACTCGTCCTTACCCCCCTTTGCACCAAAGGGGAAACTGTCACCTCTGGCGCGCTGGCGCCCGCCTGGCCTGGCTGGCGTCACCCTTGACCCCCCGAGGCCGAGCACTGCATAGAGGTCTCCGCCGCTCGGGAGGAGGCCTGGGGAGGCCTACTCCCCCGCGGGTCTTGGCGCTGTTTCCCTCGCGAGCTTGGGGTCTCGCGAGGGCCTTGTGCTGAGTGAGGCCGCGCTGGACCGTACTTGGTCGTCGAGGTGGGCCACGCCCTGGGCCGCAGGCAGGCAAGTCTGGGTACCCCCGTTAACAGGACGCCGACAGTGCACCATGGGCCATGTTGCCCGCCAGAGAGGGCGGGGGACGGAGCGAGTAGGAGAATGCCGGGGCATCGCTGGCGGCGCTGACGAGCTCCGCGATGCGCCTGAGCCAGTCCTCGTAGCGGTTGGGGGCAGGGCAGGAGCGCAGTAGCTCGCGGGCCATGAGCAGTGCGGCCGGCCCGTGCGCCTGCCCGGGGCAAGCATGGGAGGACGACCCAGTAGCTGGAACAATGGACGGGGTGGCAGTGCGGCCCTCGCGCCGTGCGGTGACCGGATGCAACGAGTCCTATTGCTCGCGGACATCTGGGCCCGTGGTGGCGTTGGCTGCAGGAGAGGTGGATCGACGTGCGGCAGTGCAGCCCACTGGCGCTGTCTGGGCGACATGAGTAGCCCGACGCTCGGCGCGGGCTCGGACAGCATCAGCCATCGGAGCGGTGGAGCGGAGAGGAAGAAAATCTTGAGGAAAGACTTCGACATGCCCACTACCTGGCGCGCCAAATGTCGGATTTTGGGATCCGCAAAACCCAAAGAGGTTCAAACTCAGGGGCATGTGCGAAGATCCCAACCAGCTTCGGCCCCAAGCTCACAGCCCCAAAACCTAGCCCAATGGACTCACTCAATCACGAGGAAGAAGCCTAACACGCGGATTTACCCAGGTTCGGGCCGCTGTGAAGCGTAAGACCCTACTCCTGCTTTTGGTGGATTTCCTCACGAGGAGGTTTGTGGATGACCTGGTACAGTGGTGAGCAACCTCGCGAGGGCGCTCTGGTGGTTTTCGATCTGTCCCCCTCTACGGCGCAGCCTCGTCTCTTTTTTTATTGGCCCGGGTCCTCTTCCCTTATCGCACTGGTGGGAAGCGATCCCACAATGGCCAAATTCGAAAGGGGACATGAGGTACATCTTATCCTGACGAAAGGAGGTCTTCACCGGCAAAGTAGCTGGCAGTGACGCGGAGGTGGGCTCGGCGGTGACATCTGTCCTGCTGAGCCCGTTGGCCTGGTCTTGTTACACCAGAATGGAAACCTTTGGTGGGACGCCTCGGGAACCCACGTACGCCCTTGCCTCCTTTGCACCAAAGAGGAAACTATCTTCTTTGCGCGCGCTGGTGCCCGCCTGGCCTGGCTTGCGTCACCCCCGACCTCGCGAGGCCGGGCGCTGCATAGGGATCTCCGCCCCTCGGGAGGCAACCTGGGGTGGCCTCCTCCCTCAAGGGGTCTTGGTGTCGTCCCCCTCGTGAGGGTGGGAATCTCGCGAGGGCCTTGTCTTGATTGAAGCTGCGCCGGGCCGTACTGGCTGTCGAAGTGGGCCACGCCCTGGGCCACAGGCAGGCAAGTCTAGGTACCGCCGTTCCCAGGACGCCGACAAAAAGTGCAAGTTTCATCCATACATACATAGTTTCATCCATATTACAATAGTTTCTTCCATAGGTAGCAAGTTTCACATTGTTCATCGATACAAAATCAAAACTGAAAGTTAACACAAGCACTCCATCAATGCAAGCTTCCGTGAAGTGAATCAAATCTGCAAAATGGGAAATAAGAAAGTTAGAAGAGGAAGATCTAGAAGAAGAAGAAGAAGAAGTGTTTTTCTTCTCTTTCTCTTTCTCCTCTTGTTTTTCTTCTTATTAGTGCTTATTTGTGTCATTTTAGAGCTAACCTAGGTAATTATGCCATTTTTGACCTAACTAAGCTTATTGTGTCATTTTGCAAGAAAATAAGCTAAGTATATGACATTTATGAGGTTACCAAGATTATTATGCCATTTTTGACCTAAGTAAGCTAAGTATGCCATTTTTGACATAAGTAAGCTAAGTACATGTCATTATTGAGCTAACCTTGGTAATTATGCCATTTTTGAGTTAACTAAGCTTATTATGTCATTGTGGAGGAAACACAGCTAAGTATAGGTCATTTTAGAGCTAACTTAGGTAAAATAGGTCATTTTGGAGTTAAGTAAGCTTATTATGTCATTTTGGAGGAAACAAAGCTAAGTATAGGTCATTTTAGAGCTAACTTAGGTAAAATAGGTCATTTTGGAGCTAAGTAAGCTTATTATGTCATTTTGGAGGAAACAAAGCTAAGTATTGGTCATTTTAGAGCTAACTTAGGTAAACTAGGTCATATTGGAGCTAAGTAAGCTTATTATGTCCCTTTGGAGGACAATAAGCTAAGTATATGACATTTATGAGATAACCAAGGTTATTATGCCATTTTTACCTAAGTAAGCTAATTACGTCATAAATGAACTAAATAAGCTAAGTATAGGTCATTATGCATTTGTTAAGCAAAACACTAGAGAAACTTACCATACTCGTCATCACGGAGGTAAAGCACCGGGATTGCTCATGCTGGTTTCACCTGGAGAAGGATTCCCTGGAGAAGGGTCGTGCGATGCGACTCGGGAGTTATGCTATACCAAAGATCATTTGCAATGTCTCGTTAGCATGATGACACTGAAATGCTAAGACTAGTAACTAATGACCATTCAAATGAAACTCACCGTTCCCGCCGTGGTAATGACTGGCATTGGCGGAGGGGTCTGGCCGAACTTCTCGCACATAGAGTGCACATTTGGTTTTGACAAGTCAATCATATTAGTTATTAATGAAACGAACATTACATGCATGATTTGGCTAATACGAAGAAGAAACTTACCACGAAGAGCTCGTACATGGACCGGTGAGACATCTCGTTCCGTGCCCTCTCCTCCTCCAACAACCTAGCCGTCCTCTCCTCGAACTCCCTCTCATTCTCTGCCGCCTGCCGGTCCCTATCCTCCAGAAGCGCCTGGGTTGCCTCTCTCTCTTTCTGAAGAGCAGCCTGCAACACAACTTCTCGTTAGCATTGTAATCATCTTTGTTCGCACACACAATGTAATGGAGGAAGGCTATCTGAGTCCGTATGAGTAACCTCGATGGCGAGCTCGACTGGCCGTGGACGAGGCCTTATCTCAGGACAGGAGCTCGTTTGGCGCGCCTTGATCTCCCGGAGAGTGCAAGAAGACTGTATAAGTCCATCTCCAATGGCTATCGAGCCATGGGGCCTCCCGCCGCCAGCTATCATCACCAGCTCTGGATCAATAGGATGCTGGCTCGGGTTAAAGTCCTCCCCTTTCCTCGCCTTCCCCTAATCTTTGTACCTCACGAGCTTGTGGTGGGAGGAGATGTTGGTGAAGTTCTCGGAATGATCGAGGTCAGACTTAGAGAATGTCTTGGCCTTCTTGTACGAGGCAGTATGGGCCATGGCATAGAGGTCGTACACCTCTGGCACCTCCATCTTATTGTAGTGCGCCTAAAAGAGAGAGAGAGGAACAAAGTATTAGTAAAGGGCTCAAGCTAGCATCAAGAATGAATTGCATGAATCATGAAGCAAACCACATACCCAGTTCTGCCCGAACTGATATAAGTTGGGACTGCCTTGATGGTGTGGCACACCAACCATTTTGGCACGCGGGTCCTTGGCATTGTTGTCCATGGCTAGCCATTCGTCTTAGCACCACTCATGCACCAACGCCTACCAACAATCCATCTTATCCGCACACCATCTCGGGGGAACCTAAGTTAGTAAAGAGAAATTTGAGCGCTACGCCTACGAATCAAACTAGGTTTTTTCCTGGCCACAGGGGCACCGGGTTTTTTCCTGGCCATTTGCAAATGCGGCACTCACAAACCCCTTGGTTTTTGTTAACCATTCATTGGTCATGTCTTCCTGACTAGTGTGACCGGTATACATCCTCGCACGATCACTCATCTTGCCTACCTACTAAACACACAAGAAATATATATATATATAATTCATCATATATAATTCATCATATATATTCATCAGTTAATTAAGTTTGTGAATTTTATTACGCCCATGCAACCTACACGTTAATAGGTAACGATATGTCCTAATCCCACCCGAGTATGTGTAGATTGGGTTTGTTTTCCCATGCTCTGCTCCGGATCCGACGCAGAATTTCCTTCGGCAGCACTTCCCCGCTGTTCTCCTGATACACGTCTCGGCAATAAACTGTGTACCCAGAGAACAACAGGAAGGCACTGACGAAATTCTGCATCAGATCCGGAGCAGAGCATATGGGAAAACGAACCCAATCTACACATACTCGGGCTGTCCATGGATAACGTTGGACAATTCGAAAGGATGGCGGTTATAAACATGCAAAGACATGCATGTTTATAGATGCCACCCTTTCGAACGGGAGACACATACTGATGATTGAAGACACCTATAGCTAGCAAGTTTCATCGGCATGAAAACCGGAACAGAGCAAATTAAGGGGGGAGGAGATGTCATTTCTGCTCACCCACGAACGCAGGGGCGGAGCTCGTCCAACGCACGGGGAGGTCGTCGAACACCAGACCCTCACAGCGACGAAACAACTGCACATTGAAATCCACCCGATCAACACAAATATGATGTTTTTTATAACAAAATCGGAAAATATATGACCTAACTCATAATTTACAAAGACCCCGTCGGCCTCTGGAAGGCCAAAGAGCACATTTTCGGTCAACAGGAGGCCGAATAGGTGTAGGGGGTCGGGGGTCGGGGGTCAGTGGCGTCGGGAGTCAGTGGCGTCGGGGGTCGGGGGTCAGTGGCGTCAGGGGTCAGCGGTGTCGGGGGTCAGCGGCGTCGAGGGTCGGGGGTCAGTGGCGTCGTAGGTCAGTGGCGTCGGGGGTCGGGGTCTGTGGCGTCGGGGGTCAGTGGCGTCGGGGGTCAGTGGCACCTTTTCTTCTTCCTCTTCTTCTTCTTTTTCCTTTTCTTCTTATTCATCTTCTTCCTTTTCTTCTTCCTTTTCTTCTTCTTCTTCTTCTTCTTCTTCTTCTTCTTCTAATTCTTCTTCTTCTTCTTCTTCTTCTCCTCCTCCTCCTCCTCCTCCTCCTCTCCTCTCCTCTTTTTCTTCTTCTTCTTCTTCTTCTTCTTCTTCTTCTTCTCCTCCTCCTCCTCCTGTTCTTCTTCTTCTTCTTCTTCTTCTTCTTCTTCTTCTCCTTCTTCTTCTCCTTCTTCTTCTCCTTCTTCTTTTCCTTCTTCTTCTTTTCCTTCTTCTTTTCCTTCTTCTTCTTCTTATTCTTTTCTTCTTTTCCTTTTTCCTTTTTCATTTTTTTCCTTCTTCTTTTCTTCTTTTTTTTCTTCTACGTTTATTCTTTTTTCTAAGTTTTTTCCTTTTTTTCTTTTTTATAATCTAATAAACTAACCTAAATAACCAAATAAACTAATAAACCTACCTAACTAATTTAACAGAAAAAATAGAAAAAACAAAAAATGGGGGCGGTTGGCGGGTGCTCACCGGCATGGGCGGCGGGGCGCCGGGGCGGCGGGTGGCAGGGACGACGGTGCGGCGGGGCGACGGGGTCGGCGGGGCGACGGGGCGGCGGGGACGACGGGAGCGACGGGGGCGGTGGGCGGCGGCGCGACGGCGGCTGTGGTGGTTGTCGGGGCCGGTGTGGGTGTCGGGGGAGAGAGAGAGTGAGAGAGAGAGAGGGGTGGGGGCGGGGCGGCCGTTAGTTAGGTTAGTCTCTTTGTCGTCCGCTGGCAGACGACAAAGAGGCTAGCCTCTTTGCCGTATGCTTTTAGGCTCTTTGCCGTCCGCTGGCAGACGGCAAAGAAGGGTCAAATTTTGACCTAAACGGTCCACGGTCCAGTGGGGCCCAGTGGGTTCTTTGCCGTCTGCCTGTGGGCTCTTTGCCATCTGCCAGCAAACGGCAAAGAATGCACTGAGGGCAAATAATATCTTTGCCATTAGTGTATTCTGTGCCGTCTGTTTTTTGGAAGCTGACGGTAAAGATCTTCTTTGCCGTCAGCTGGCAGATGGCAAAGAACTGACTGATGGCAAATTCCCTGATTCCATGATATGTCCTGACTTGTTCTTCTTTCCACCATTGTTGTTATTCGGGTTGTTGTAGGAAGGCCTGGGATTGGCATACTGTTGAGGCTGGTAGTTCGGACGAGGTGCAAGAGTCCTGGCTTGCTGAGGCTGATAGGTTGGCCTGGCTGGGGCTAGCTGCCATGGACGAGGCTTCTGATTGCTGGAACTACCGTTGCTGACCATCTTGCGCTTGCGGGTGTATTCCATAGCACGACACTTGTCTTCAAGCATGAGTGCCTTGTTCACCAGATCGAAGAAAGTTGGGTAGTCGTAGACAATGGTCTCATACAGCAGGGTTTGCTGAAGGCCTTCCATGAAGCGTTCCTTCTTAGCTGCCTCAGTGTTGACATCCTCAAGGGCGTATCTTGACACAAGGTTGAACTTCTGCATATACTCCTTGACTGAGCCACTTCCTTGCTTCATCACTCCGAATTCCCGCTTATTGATAGCCATGATCCCAGAACGAATGTGGGTCTTGTAGAATACATCCTTGAAGTCATTCCAGGTGATCACATGGTCCCCTTGCATGACCTTGAATCCATCCAACCAAGCTCTGGTGGTTCCTCCGAGACAGTGAGAGGCATAAAGCACCTTCTCACAATCCTCGTTACAGTTGACCAATGTAAGAAGATCCTCAATGGTGCAGATCCAATCATCGGCATCCAAAGGTTCAGCAATCTCGGTGAAGGTTGGGGGCGAATTCCTCATGAACTCCGACAGAATGGAGTAGTCATTGCCTTTGCTAGCTTGCTGCGGGTTGTTGACGAGGGTCTGAGCCATCTGCTAGATAGTGGTAGTGTTATCTTGGCGTTCCTCCCGGAGAACTTGGAGGAATTGGGCCATGCTCATGTTCTTTGGTGTAGGTGGTGGTGGAGGAATGTCTCCATGGGGATGCTCCTGGTGAGCTCCAGTTTCAGCAGATCCGCATGTTTCCTTGTGCTGGCAGGCGTTTCCGACATTGGGGTTGGCAAAGGCCAAGCTCATAATATTAAGATAAGATGGGCGATGTAGTCGCTTGCATGTTGCCTAAGGCAAAAGCGAGACTTGCATCGAAACACAAACAACAAAAACAAACAACAAGCACACATGGTTTCATATGAACCATTACATGGACTCGACTTCGCATGGGGGATACATAACTTGTCCTACCCTAGGGGTGCTCGGACTCAGGTGGTGGAGTGCGCGGTCCCGTACTCATGCTCTTCCTATTTGTCGTCATTCGCACGAGTGTCATCTCCGGTCGAAGGGGTCGGAGCACAAGGAGCTCCATCCTAACGACGCTTCGCCGGTGGCGCGGTGAAGAGCTCATGATACTCCTTGGAACTCATGCGACGACACTGAGATGGTCCCTGAGCGGGTGCATATCTGGCTGGGGGTACTCCTCCTGTGTAAGCAATACTTGGTCATCCACTGGGGGCACCTTCCTTCTTGATCATGTTTGGCTTCTTCTTGGCTTGGCATTGTAGCTCTCGGGTGTGGTGAAGTTCCTTGCGGAGCCTCACGGACTCCTCAATCAGGTTGTGAGACAGACAATCGGCAAAGAGGCTGAAGTAGGTTTGGAACCTGAGTGGTGTTCCATCCTCCTTGGATGGGACTAACGTCCAACTCACGCCAATATCGTCCTTCCTGGAAGGTAGGTGGCGGGTGGCTGGCTCGTCAGCCATCTCTAGGAGAATGTCTCGAAGGTGGATAAGTGCCTTCCGTGTTGCCGTCTCGACTGCGATCACTAGGGTCTCCATCTATGGTCCTTCAAAGAACCAACTCCCAGGGGAGTCGTTTGCCATCATGGCCACATCAACATGGTACTCCTTTGTGGTGGCATCAACCCAGTGCTAGTGGTAGAGACAAACGGGAGGTCAGGTAAACTAGAACTTCTTCAGGATGTCCTCAAGAAGTAGGGGTAAACCGGTGGCTAGGAGGTCCTCGGGTACGGCGGCCATCTATAAGGTTTAAGGGAGGGGAGACAGTAAAGTTTTGAAAAGAGGCTAGAAAAGATAAGAAGCGTAAAAACTTTTGAATATATATGCTAGGTATAGTTTTTGACAATAGTTTTTATCCTATCTAACGTCCATGCTAACTAGGGCTTCCTACAGTCAGGATGGCTCTGATACCAGCTCTGTGGGGACCCCGACTCATAAGTCGAAGCCTTCGAATGCACGTGTATAGTGATCCCAGGATCAGTGCTCACTTAACACACATAACTGAATAATCAAGAGTCTTGCATCCATGACATACCGTCTTACACAAATATTACCATTATGGTCAAGTCTTACACAGATAGAGCCGTGAAGGCCAAACATCAAATAAACATGCAGCAGAAATCTTCAACGATAACTTGGACCCATGCCATCTGCCTTAACCCTACAGGCATTCTGACTGGGAAGCGTCCTAATTCGCATGTTCGTCACCAAGGTACTCTTCTTCAAATCCCTGCTCTTCCATGCTTGGCCAATTAATTAACCAGGGAAAGGCCAATGAGTATTAATGTACTCGCAAGCAACCCATGTTTTGGAACAAGGTACTCATGCATGGTATAACAATAGTATGTACTTTTGTGGAAAGCTAGTTTTGAGTTCAATATCATGTCCTATCGGTTTGTAAATCATGGATCATGAGGTTACAGATATCAACATAAACAGAGTTTGAACAACTCAAGTTTCACCATCTTGACATACCATCTGACATAGCTCAAGGTTCTCTTTCACATATCCAAGTTTGGTAAAACAGTGGACATAGTCCAAGATTGGTTATCCAGCTTCCTTGACCACGGACACGGCTATTCGAATAGTTTGACACTCTGTAGAGGTTCCACAGTTTATCAAAAAGACTCGGGGAACTTTCGTGTCAATCCATGGCTCACGGTACATCAAGTACCTGAGGTAAGTACCCGAACAATATATGTCCCTTGACAACACTAAACAAAGAGTCCACTTGTTGGTACCCGGCCCTCATGATGTACATCACATCGTACCATCCATGAGGGGACACAACGGTGTGCCCCGTGTAGGTGAAAACAGCAATAGTCATCCATTCAGGCATGACCCCATATCGAGAATGGCAACACCTCTCCCGCCACGAGTAATGCGGGCTCTCTACTAGCATCAACCAAAGTAATCAACAAAGCCCCGTCACATAAGGGGTAGTGTGGTCGTACATTTAAGGTTGGAGTAACGGTCACAACTTAAACCAATCCCTTTTCGAAAACAACACTTATGACTTGCCTCAGTACACCACTCCTTTGTCAAGTGGTTACCTAGATCAACATCTCCCACGGGCATTAGTGGCACCCCATGGGGTTTTCGAAAAAGTCATTGGTAAAACACTTTGTTTCCATCTCGATGCATATACCTTTCCCACTTGCGTAGACTCTACTTGGCATCCTATCTACTTCCCACCCACGTAACTCTAAGGGGAAAATAGAGTCATGACTATGCAAGTATCAACGAGAAATGCATCGAAGACAAACCTAGCAAGGTTGTCACCACATCATCATGCTTTTTCATGCAACAAATAAAGTGCTATATAGACATGCATAAAAGGGGTTCATCAACATGGTCAAAGGGCTCCTTGCCTGGCTCACCAAAGTCTTCAAATTCTTCAAAAGCTTTTGCTCCAACTTCTTCGTCAACAATGTGATCAAACGTCACAAAATAATGGAACACAAATAAGGGCATAGCCATAACAAAAAATAAAAGCACTACGAAAAATGTCAACTTATTTCTGTTAAATACTAGATTAAAAACTCAAAATACTATATGTGTTTGTTTTGATGTTGGACTGACAGAAACATAGATTTGTATTTTAAACAATAGATTTAAATTCCTGAAAAATGGATTGAAATGCGAACAGTGAAGAAAAGGTTATCCAAATGGAGTGGAAGTCGTAACATTAAATAGGTGGGATTATTAGAAATTTGAATCACTGGATTTGGACAAATATTTTGATGTGTGGAATTTTTGGATATCTATTGAAAATAGAAGAAATGGCAATGTGCTAGTGGGCCGAAATGGCTGCCCGAGCCGGCCAAGAGGCGAAATAGGCCCGGGCGAGTCGAGGGCGCGCGCTCGCCAGGTTTCAAACCTGATGTGCAGGCCCCTGCTGCCACTTAGGGAGGAGGGCACGGGAGGCTGACCGGCGGGCCCCGCGGGGTCGTCGACAACCTCCGGCTAGGGAGGTCGCGGTGCTCACAACGGAGCTACGGTCGACGACGAGTGGAGCTGACGGCAGAAATGGACTCGGGGGGCTGTTGCCGTTCGGATGGAGGTCGAGATGGTCACCGGAGTCGTCGGGTTTGTCAGCGATGAGGAGGCCGCTGCGGAAGGGCCTCGGGTGTGCTTTCTCCGGTCAATTTCGACCACAATATACAGGGGAAATGAGGGGGAAAGCATCAGTGCACTGAGGGAGGACCAGACGGAGAGAGAGGATGACCCGAGGCGGCGGAGCCCCGGTCGATCCCGAGCTCCGGGTGCTCCTAGAGAAGAACGGGTGGTCCGGGGGTGAGATTGGGGGTATGAGAGAGTCGGGGAAGGGGAAAGAAGGTCTCGGGGATGCCTATTTGTAGGTGGGCGGCGGCGCACCGTGGACAGGGAGCTAGCCGAGGTCGTGGCAGTCACCAGAGCGCATGGGGGCTCAACTGGCTCGTGTGTGGGTTGTTCCTCGACCTGGTCTCGGACCGGGGGAGGTAAGAAATAGAGAGGGAGAGGCTCAGGGCGTCGTGCGTGTGAGGCTGTCCACTGGCCGAGCCGGGCGGCGTTGGGCATGCGTGGGAGAGGGTGAGAGAGTGGGGGAGAGAGGGCGCGTGACACAATGGTGTGTCGTGGACGTCGTGGGACCTCGACTGGCGCACGGGGGAGGCCCGAGGTGGTCGGGTGCGCGGCGTCAACTTTTGGATGCACTGTTGCATGCTCTAGAGCGCCTTTTTGACCGGTATGGGCGTGTCCGGACATGCTATAGCACGCCCACCCATGTCCATTGGCTGCAAAAGAATAAACAAAGGGGAAGGAGGCCTTGGATGCTCTTGTTGCCGGCTAGGAGGGACGGAGAGCTGTGAGAGACTGAGAAAGGGGTTGTCCAGGGGGGTGCAAGTGGGGTTTTCATCCCCCTGCAATCATGGAGCTCGGGGTTGGAAAACTTACTGGAGGTGGGGAGAGACCAGGACATTGTCTGGTAAAAATCTCAGGTGAAGGAGAACTTCTCTTCCCCCTCAATCATTGATCACAAATAATTGACAGAAGTTGTTTGATCAAGAATTGGGGTACTTAGAAGAATCCATTGATTGTGAAAGTTAACAGAAACCATCTTGGGGTTGTTTTGGACTAGACCACCAATTTGCAGCTCATTTGGAAAAAGCGGCCAATGCAACTTTGGCAAACCCTAGAAATCAACAGAAACATATTTGGATAGATCTAGCTAAGCTACACTATTCTCCTTGATCACCACTTGGTGTAGATGCATCATTAGGGGATTTGAACATGCCCACAAAGTTTGAGCTCAATTAGTGACACTTAGCAATGTAAAGTTGATCAAAGTTGAATCTGAACAGAGAGGGTTTTGGGACACTTTTGTGAACCAAAACAATTTGGATGAGGATGAAACTTAGCAAGATCATCATATAAGGCATATGTGACTTGCTCGAATTTTCCTGGATTTATTTGACAATATTTCTTATAGAAATATTCCAAATGCTTGAAATATCCAGAAAGGGTTTTGTTAGGTTTTGTCCAATATTTTGAACATTACCATGTGTTGAAACTCATATATGGGAAATATATGTCCACTGAGTTTCCCTATTTTTTCTCAAATATTATTGGAACATAAAAATAATTTTGCCCTATAAAAGACAATTTGTGGACTTAAGAAAAAGCCTTGTAATAAAGTATGAAAATAACATTTTAAATATTATTTTATGATTTTAGGAAGTCTTATATATAATAGGTTTCAAATAAATTTTTTGAAAGAATTTAAATACCCTAATTTAAGGACTTGTAGTTCAAGTCTCAACTGAGGGGTTTTCGAAAACATAAATTTAATAAATTCTTTTGGCCAAAAGAAATTTGTATAAAAATAGTTTTATGTCCTATACACATGGCATGATCATTGGGCAAGGTTTTGAATCAAGGAGAAGAGTTTTGAGAGTAGGAGGATTTCGATGAATAAGGAGGACACTCAAACAAGCAATCAAATAGCAATCAAATCAACATCACATGCATACAAAGATTTTTGTTGGTCCAAAACTTTGACCATTATAATCATAGTGATGTGAGAGAAATCAAAGGGTGTGACAGACATACCCCCCTTAATGATTTCTAGTAGTTGCGGATGCTTACTAGAGATCCAATCATAAGTTCATATGATCCAAGTATGGAAAGTATGTTAGCTCATGCCTCTTCCTCATATAAAATTACAAGAATGATTACCGATCTTGTTATCAATTGCCTAGGACAATTCCGCACAGCATACCATCATTATTCCACACTCCCTATTTCTAATATATTCTAACTTTATTTATGCAGCAACAATTTTCATATTATAGTTCTCCAATATCCTGGAAAGCTATCCTCTTTATACCAACAACGCGGTTTTATTTCTCATTTCTAGATAGAAGCAAACGCTTGGTGTATGTAGAGTCGTATCGGTGGCAGATAGGACTTGAGAAAAATATTGATGTTACCTTTAGCTCCTTGTGGGTTTGACACTCCATACTTATCACTTCCATCTTTGTAAAGTGCTACGATGATTCCTTGCACTTGGGGATTATCACTGGATCGTCTACAGACGGTCCTGCGCGGCCATCAGATTGACGACACGCCTCCCGTCGTCGCTCGATCGTAGTCTGATCATCTTCGCGGTGCCAGTAGTGGATGACTTGGCGCTGATCTGGGCAGCTCTATGGGTCGGATGACGCCTTGGAGACCTCGTCCCTTGCATCTTGCCCGGCCGGCCGTTGCTGCTATTGTGCAGACTGCACTGTTAGCGCAGCTCCTCTGGTTCACTCGCCGGCCGTCCTGGCTGGCGCTATTGGGTGTTGTTATGAGGGCCCTGCCTCTTATGGGGTGTCCCTATAGGCAAAGCCGATGAGGCTCTGGATGGTGGCGCTCCACTCATCCATATTCTCCGGTGTGGGAGGGAAGTTGACGAGTAGTTGTGCTCTGGCCATGGCTTCCGTCGGTGTCTTGGACAAATCAGGGTGCAAGGAGTGGGTGATGTTGCGACTCCTGATAGAGCCAGAAGGAGCATCGTCCCGCTCATGCTGCCGCTGCTGATGCCCACCGATGGGTTGGCGAGGTGGTCGTCCCAGGGCATCTTGAGAACGGTGCACAGGGTCTTGATCTTGGCGCCGTCCGGAGCTTCCGGTGCCTCGCGGGAGCGTGTTGCGGTCGTCTTGCGATGGCCTTGACGAACATCTCACCGCCTCTCTGTTGCGTGCCGCCGCGTCATCCTTGGACCCCGCCGCGCTGCCCGTAGATGTGGCGATGACGTCCTTGGAGTTCACAGTAGCAAGATCCCGGCTTGCTGAGCTCCGTACCACGTCGCTGTGGTGGCTGCACTTGCCAGAACGACGTGGTGGTGATGTGCCTCCGCCTCTGTCCGCTGTAGCCGCCGGCATTGGCAGCTTGGATGTAGACGGGGCGGTAGCTAATGCGCCCTTGTCCTTCTTAGGAGCCATGGGCGAAGCTGGTGGTGATGAAGAATCTCGCGCGTAGACTGCTGAGTCGGATTCGCACACGCGATCCCCCTGCTTGGCGTGCCAAAGATGTTGAGGTATGACAATCTATAGGACCGGCATGTTCCCTTTGCGGTTTGACTGTGGGAATCTACATGCGCAAAGAGCAGAACCAGCAGTCACACAAGCGATTTTACCCAGGTTCGGGCCACCGTGAGGTGTAAATCTCTACTCCTACTTTGCTGGATTGATTGTGTAAGCTCAAGTTTACAAGGAGCGTCGCTTGCCGGCATGGGTGCTTGGGAAGAGCAGCTACTGCATGCAAATGGGCAAAGAGTCGACCTTTGTAAAGGTAGACATGGCCCTCCTTTTATAGGTCAAGGGTTCATCACAATGGAAAAATAGTCATTACACTATACAGATAGTGGCTACAGTACCAAATACCTAACTCTGACGGGTTAGAACAAACACATTAAATGCATCCTAAGGTGTCATGCTAGGGACGTGTTCCGGCAAGAGTTGTCTCTTCTTATGTATCATTTGCCCAACTACCTTCTATTCCATCGCCACGCCACCTGGACGTGTGTCAATAAAGCTTGATCATCAGGCCGAATCTGACACGTGCCCTGACAAGCGTCACCTAACTACTTGCACGCTCCATGATACGTCTCAAACGTATCTACTTTTCCAAACACTTTTGCTCTGGTTTTGTCCTCTAATTTGCATGATTTGAATGAAACTAACTCGGACTGACGTTGTTTTCAGCAGAACTACCTTGGTGTTATTTTTGTGTAGAAATAAAAAATCTCAACATTGGACGAAACTTTTTGTGGATTTTTTCTGGAATATATAAGGATTTTTGGAGCAAAGAACTGCCAGAGGGGGTGGACCAGAAGGCCACCACGCAACCGGATGTGCCCCCCTAGGGGCTCGGCCAGATGGCTTGTGGGCCCTTGTGGCCCCTCCGACCCTAATTCCAACGCTATAAATTCACATCCGCGGAGAAAAAAATCAGAGAAAAGATTTCATCGCGTTTCACGAGACGGAACCGCCGCCACCTCCTGTTCTTCCTAGGGAGGGATGATCTGGAGTTCGTTTGGGGCTCCGGAGAGGGCAAATCGTCGCCGTCGTCATCACCAACCCTTCTCCATCAACACCGCCATGATGCTCACCACCGGGAGTGAGTAATTCCTTTGTAGGCTTGTTGGATAGTGCTGGGATTGGATGGAATTGATCATGTAATCGAGTTAAGTTTGATAGGGCTTGATCCCTAGTATCCACTATGTTCTGAGATTGATGTTACTATGACTTTGCGATGATTAATGCTTGTCACTAGGGCCCGAGTGCCATGTTTCAGATCTGAAGCTATTATGTTTTCATGAATATAAGAGCGATTTGGATCCTATCTTGCAAGTTATATGTACCTATTACGTGTCATGATCCGCATACCCCAAGGTGACAATAATTGGGATTCTTTCCGGTGATTGCCGTAGTTTGAGGAGTTCATGTATTCACCACGTCTTAATGTTTTGTTCCGGTTCTCTATTAAAAGGAGGCCTTAATATCCCTTAGTTTCCAATAGGACCCCGCTGCCACAGGAGGGTAGGACAAAAGATGTCATGCAAGTTTTTATCGCAAGCACGTATGACTATATACGAAATACATGCCTACATTACATTGATGAATTGGAGCTAGTTCCGTGTCGCCCTAGTGTGTAACTGTTATATGATTAATGTCATCTAAATCATTATCCACCACCGATCCTCGTGCCTACGCGTTACATATACTGAATCTTGCCAAGTTACTATTGCTATTATTGCTATCACACTTGCCACAAAACTGCTACTGTCACTATTACTGTTACTTTTGCTACTACAATTTGTCGTGCTACTAAATCTTTGCTGCAGAGAGATATGCTCGGTGTGGTTGAATTGACAACTCAACTGTCAAGGCCAATAAATATTATTTGGCTCCCCTTGTATCGAATCAATAAATTAGGGTGAAATACTACCCGTGAAGACAGTTGAGATCCCCTACACTTGTGGGTTATCGCTCGACACCTTTTGACAATCGACTAGCTGGTTGATGAGGTGGAATGGTGGCTCGGTAGTGGGATCTTGCCGGCACGAAGCTTGCCGGGTCTTCTCTTGCCGGCATGGTGGTCTTAAATGCTTGTGTCTTTAGAGTAGTTATCCTCGAGCAAGCCTTGCCATCGGGAAGGCTGCAACTATCTGTACATAAGTCAGGGTACTAAGAGACCCATTTCTTAGTACACCAACGGTCAGGTTGGGCTTAAATTTATCCATGAAGTCTATGGGCCTTTAAGAGGCCGAAAGTCACTTCGGACCAGGAATGGGCTGTTATATGGCTGAAATTGAAATCGTGCTGAAAAGGCCCAAGTGCACCCAGGGCCGTTAGAAGGCCGAAACAAACGTCGGGGTGAATTGGGTCAAACTGTTAAATTAGCCTTCGACAGGCTGTAATATAAACCGGGCCTTCAATGGGCCCAGAAACAGATTGGACTATTAACGGGTCGGAACTGATATGGGTCATAAATTGGCCCAAAACATGGATGGGTGTTAATGGGCCAGCCCACTAGAATGTGATCAAAAAAATGTCGGGGAAACGACGATCTATGGGTCCGGCAAGAACCCTTTGTAATCAGGTGAGTAGGTCTCTAACACAAAGAGCATCCTTGATTCCTGTGCACGTAGGGGTTTAGACGGCTTCAGGCCGCCGGAGTGTAAAATCGTACGTCTTGTGTTCTTGTGGTTTATGGGTGTTCACAGTACAGGGCACAACAACCCCGGCAAGAGGTGCCTCGGGAGTGCAGCTATGTGTATAAAATGAACAGAGTGTCGACCTTTGTAAAGGTAGCCATGGGCCTCCTTTTATAGACAAGGGGTTACCACAGTGGCAAAATGGTCTTTCCTTCTGGCGAACAGTGGATAATGTCTTCTGCCAGGGTGTCAGGAAAGGTAGTAGTGGGAAATACCTAACTTTGACGGACTAGGACATGCGCATTGAATGCGTTGTGAGGTGTGAAGCTGGCGACGTCTCCCGACAAGTATTGCTTCTCCTTCTGTGGCGTCCGCCCATCTACCTTCTATTCTTTTGCCACGCCATGGGACGGGTGTCGTTAAAGTTGTTGTAAATCCATCCATGTTGCCACACACCCCGGCCGGTTCCACCTATCCACGTGCCCGTCGCCACCTGGTCGATGTAGACAACCAGACTGGCGACGTGGAGCTCGGCCTTGGCGGGTGCGTGCGTCCTTGAGCCCCCGGCAAGGCGTCTTGCCGGGTTTACTTGGCCTTTGCTCGTTGCAGTTGGAGGAATGCTCATTCCTGGCAAGATCTTCCCGGGCTGGAGGCTGCGACATCTAGTGCACCAGTCCTGGTGCTAAGGACCCCGTTTCTTAGTACACTGACAGGAGCCCTCGGGCCTGGGCCACACATGCGTCTGCGACATTTGTTGGGCTAGGTCCAAAAACAGTGCACAAGCGCACGCGGCCGCAATCTTCTGCAGTTATGATGACTCCTACTTACCTTTCCCACGACGCGTAGTAAATGTGGGTCGGGGGAGTGGCAGAGTGGGGCGGTCACCCGAGGAGGCGCGCCCAAAAGCCGCACCATGCTGGACAAGGAGTGACGCTTCCCTCAGGCCACGTGTTCCCATGTGGGGTCGCGTACGGGGAAGGGAAACGGTCGCCCAGTAGCACGCTTGGTAGTGAATAGTCGACTCCCAAGCTCGCCGGTGACGCTTGAGCGTCTCCGCCTTATCAGTCGCGTCCCGTGCGACACGTGTCACACACGGGGCTTAGTATTGGCTGAGAGGGGCGGTCGCGGGCGCTTGCTGAGGGCCAGTGCGCGTCCAGCCCAAGTTGCGAAGAGTCGGCCGCTTCCCCTTCCCCGGCCCTATAAAGAGGGGTGGGGGGGGGGGGGCTGAGGGGAGGCGCTACTCATTCGCGTCTTCCTGCTCTCAGCTCTTCTCCCATCGTCTTCTCTTTCCCTCACCTTCCCCCACCTCTTACTGCGTGTTCCCCTCGAAATGGCAAGGGGTCATGGTCGTGCTCGCGGATCGGGCGGCATTGCGAGGGGCGCTCCGCAAAGCCCAATACAGACTGTGGTGATGACGTCGGGGCTTGGGCCCAGCTCCCGTGATCGGTCATCGTCCGCAGGTCATGGGCAGGCGGCTCCATCGGCCCGCAGAGGTCGCGGTGGTCGGACGGCTCCACCGAACCGTGGCGACCGCGGCGGCGATAGTGGCGGTGCACCCCTCCCTCAACCCCACGTGGGTATCCACGCGGGGGAGGAGGTGCAAGAGTTCGTCATGGCGGACCCCCGTCATCCCCAGACCTAGCTGCGCCTGCCCAACCCATTCGCCCAGGCCATGGGGGTATGGCTGTGAGCGAACGGCTGTTGCAACGGCTCTGCCTGGGTGGCTGTCGACCTCTCTGTCGGTAGCTCCATGTTTCTGATGCGAGGGTGGAAATCGTTCGCCTGCTCCCATGGCTTAGGCCCCGGGCATCTCATCCACTTCAAGTTCGACGGCGCCGCCACCGTCTTCGTGAAGACCTTTGGGGCGTCCGGCGTCCGCTTGGAGTGCTGTGTGTAGAGCTCGAGCGGCAGCGACTATGGTTCCTCCAGCGACAGTGACAACGATGGCAGCACCTTCGGCATCAAGCAAGAGGAGTCCGACTAGGCGCACATGGCGTCGTAACTAGGGTTTTAGGGATCCGGGAACGAGGCTCTATCCACGAGACCTTGTTTTTGGATCAATTGCCACATCGTAGTGGCAGATCTCCTGTCGGCGGCCGACGGGGTCACAGAGGAAGTTGTACTCCGACTTGACACCGTCACCACCGTCGCCGAGCTGGGACGCCTTTCTACTCGGAGGCCGGTAGGGACGTTATAGGAAGTCGTACTCCGTTCTGTCCACGCCGCTGCCATCGTCGGGCTTGGCATCTTCCTTTTGTATTTAAGCCGAGCTCGGAGTTCTCCTTTTGTATTTAAGTGGTGTCCAATGTAATCCTGCAATGAAATGAAGCAAAAGATTGGGCAATCTAAAAAAGGAACAACAGCGAATTCGCTTTCCTGTCGTGAGAGAGCCTCGCGTTCATGCATTTTTCGGGTTCCTTCGCTCGCCAAGGGCACTTGCCGTTATGTAGATCCTCGCTTCGGGCGCTTCTAAGGATAAGTTCCCGAGCACCCTAATAGAGACGTCGCTTCTGGCAAGGCTGCACTGCCATCCCACTGCAGCAACCTTAAGTGTTGGGCATTCTTCCAGCACTCAAGTGTGCAACGAATCTGACAAGGGGCCTTAGCGTGCAAGTTTTCCTGCATGAATAGGAAAAAGTTCGAATCTTTTTAAGGGGTAGTGCGACTTAGCTTTTTCCCGTCGCATCTCTTGCCATCGAACGCTTCTGAAAGTGCCTGCACCATCACTCCCCCCGAGAAGACTTGCACGCGGGGTCCTTTCTCCTTTTCGAGAAAAAGAAAGAAGAGAAAATAGAGTAGGCGGGGAACCTAGGTGGTCCAACAAACCCCTTACGCAACATGTCATGAAAAATACACGAAATAAATATGTACTTTGACAAAGGGTTGCGGAATACTTAGCTTTGATTAACTATGCACAGGTTCATCGGCTGGCTTTGTACAAAGGATTACATGCCCTTCCGGCATAACTTGCACAAAAGTCGTTCCCGGGCGGGCCCGACAACCGCGCCCACGGGTAGAAATTTTTAAGATGCTTTATATTCCACGAGTTTTGCACTGGAGTGCCATCTTTGGTCTCCAGGCGGACTATGCCAGGCCTGGTGACTCGTACCACCCGATAATGGCCTTCCCACTTTGGCGTCAACTTGTTTGATCCCTTCGCGGATTCGTCGAAGGACAAGGTCGCCTTCCTCAACAATCCTGGTATGCACCTTGCGGCTATGATAGCAGTGCAAGGCCTGCTGGTACCTAGCAACGCGCAGTGCGGCCTGGAGACGATCTTCCTCGTGGAGCGTGGCATCGTCATGCCATAGCCGCTCTTGCTGGTCCTCATCAAAGGCCTACACTCTTGGTGACCCGTACGTGAGTTCTGTGGGGAGAACTGCTTCCGCCCAATAAACTAGGGCGAAGGGTGTCTCTCGGGTGGCTCGATTTGGCGTCGTTCTGATCGACCAAAGAACCGTCGGCAGCTCATCAATCCAGCGCCTTCCGTGCTTGCGCAGCTTGTCGAAAGTTCTCGTCTTGACGCCGCACGGAACTTTAGCATTTGCCCTCTCTACTTGCCCGTTGCTCCTGGGGTGGGCAACCGAGGCAAAGCAGACCTTGGTACCGATATCTTGACAGTATTGCTTGAAAGTGCTGCTGGTGAGTTGCGTGCCATTATCGGTGATGATCATGTTCGGGACCCTGAAACGGCAAACAATCCCTCTGAGGAAGTTGACTGCTGCCTGCGCTGTTACCTTTCTCACTGGCTCAACCTCGGTCCACTTCGTGAACTTGTCGATGGCAATAAACAAGAACTCGAAGCCCCCGGTAGCACGGGGGAGGGGACCAACGATGTCGAGCCCCCAGACCGAGAATGGCCAAGAGAGCGGCACGGTTTGAAGGGCTTGTGCTGGTTGGTGTATCTGCTTGGCGTGATATTGGCATGCTTCACATGTTGTCACCACCGCCAAGGCGTATTGAAGGGCTGTGGGCCAGTAGAAGCCTTGCCAGAACGCCTTCCCGACAAGGGCTCGTGATCCTACGTGGGAGCCACAAATCCCCTCGTGTATCTCTGCCAATAGATGTTGTCCTTCTTCCCGAGGGATGCATTTCAGCTTCACGTTGTTTGGCCTCCTCTTGTACAAGGTGTCGTCCATGAATTGGTACGTGCTTGATCGCCGGGCTACTCTTTCCGCTTCTTCTTGTTCCTCGGGATGGTCTCCTCTGTGGAGATAATGGACAATTTGCTACGCCCATGTCGGAGCTTGTGGCTCGACGACAAGGACTAAAGGAATTTCTCCACGCGGGCACTAGCTTTTACGACCAAGACCCTCGGGTCTGTCGGCGCATGTGGTTCCCGACACGTGGGTAGTCGCTCCCGGCAACCCTCTTGGCGTCCACTGGCGGCTCTGCCGGAAGATGATTGCCGGAATTGACTTTTCTTTTTTTGTTCCTCCGTGTCGAGGGGTTGACTGAAGGTTGCGTCAATCGGAGGAAAAAAGTGCCCTGTTCCACAGGCAGCTTCTGCGCAGCTCTCTTTGACAGGTCATCGGCAACATCATTCTAGGCACGAGGGACGTGCTCCATTTGCAGACCGTCAAATCGCTCCTCCAATATCCACACCTCGTCAACATAAGCTTCCATCAAGGGGCTCTGATAATCCTTGTTTACTTGGCGAATAATAAGTTGTGAGTCTCCCCTTACTATCAGTCTTCTAATGCCAAGATCTGCCGCTATCCTCAACCCGGCTAGCAGCCCTTCATATTCAGCTGTGTTGTTCGTCGACTCCTCCCGGGGAAAGTGCATCTGGACCATGTACTTGAGGTGCTCTCCAGTGGGTGCAATGAGTAGCACTCCAGCACCGGCGCCTAGCAGCGAAAAAGCTCCGTCAAAGTACATGACCCATTCCTGAGGCGCTTCCTTGCCGGGGAGTGTTCTCTCAGGTGTTTCTTCATCCGGCGGTGGTGTCCATTCTACTATGAACTCCGCCAAGGCTGTGCTCTGAATTGTTGCTATGCTCTCGAAGTTCAAATCAACACTTGCCAACTCCAACGCCCACTCGACGATCCTGCCTGTCGCCTCCGGGTTCCTCAGGATACGCTGCATTGGAAACCTGGTGACGACGGTGATGTGGTGTGCTTGGAAATAGTGGCACAGCTTCCAGGAGGCCATAAGGAGGCCGAAAAGCATCTTCTGCATCCAGAGTACCTTGACCTAGCCCCCTGTAGGAGGGAGCTGACAAAGTACACTAGTCGCTACACCATCTTGTTCTTTCACACGACTTGTTGGTTCTCTCCTTGCATCATGTCTATGCCTGACTCTGGCTTGTCTGTTGCCGGCTCAGGGGTCTCTATCTCGTCTCCCTCAGCTTCTCTCTCCGCCACTAGTGCAGCACTTACCACTTGGTTCGTCGCTGCTAAGTACAATAGCAACGGTTCCTCTGGTTTAGGCGCAACTAGGACTGGCGCTGAGGAGAGGTACTTCTTCAGGTCTTGCAGCGCTGCCTCTGCCTCCGGGGTGCAAGTCATTGGGCCGACTTTCTTCAAGATCTTGAAAAATGGCAAGGCACGCTCTGCGGACATGGAAATGAACCTGCTGAGGGCGGGGATGCAGCCCGCCAGACAGCATACGTCCTTGATGCGCTTCGGTACCTCCAGCTGCTCAATTTCTTCAATCTCGGCGGGGTTCGCTTCACTGCCGCGCTGCGAGATGAAGAACCCAAGGAGCTTGCCGGATGGGACTCCGAAGACGCACTTCTCAGGGTTGAGCTTCAGGTTGATCTTTCGCAGGTTTGCGAAGGTTTCTTCTAGGTCCTGCACCAGCGTGTCCTTGTTCTTGGTCTTGACCACTATGTCATCCATGTATGCTTCTACATTCCCGTGTAGCTATGGGCCTAAACCAATCTGGACCGCTCTTGCAAACGTGGAACCAGTGCTCTTCAACCCGAACGACATGCGTCTGAAGCAGTATGCGCCGCAGGGGGTGATGAACGTCATTTTCTCTTCGTCCTCCTTGGCCATGAAGATCTGGTGATAACCAGAGTAGGCGTCAAGGAAGGACAACAGGTCGCAGACAACGGTTGAGTCCACTATCTGATTGATGCGCGGCTGCTACTTCTCGAGCATGCGTTGGTTTTCCCTTGAAGAGGAAAGGGTGATGCAGCAAAGTAGATAAGTATTTCCCTCAGTTGTTGAGAACCAAGGTATCAATCTAGTAGGAGATACAAGCATCAAACACTTGCACCCAACGCAATAAAGGGGTTTTCAATCCCTTCACAGTTACTTGCAAGGATGAGATCTGATAGAGATAGATAGAATAGATTGCTAGATCGGAAAGTAAAACAAAAGTAAAAATAATGCAGCAAGGTATTTTTGGTATTTTTGGTTTTAGATCTGAAAGTATAATATGGAAAATAGACCCGGGGGCCATAGGTTTCACTAGAGGCTTCTCTCATGAAGGAAAATAATACGGTGGGTGAACAAATTACTGTCGAGCAATTGATAGAAAAGCGAATAATTATGAAGATATCCAAGGCAATGATTATGCACATAGGCATCACGTCCGCGTCAAGTAGACCGAAACGATTCTGCATCTACTACTATTACTCCACACATCGACCGACTCCTGCCTGCATCTAGAGTATTAAGTTCATGAAGAACAGAGTAACGCATTAGGTAAGATGACATGATGTAGAGGGATAAACTCAGGCAATATGATGAAAACCCCATCTTTTTATCCTCGCTGGCAACAATACAATACGTGCCTCGCTACCCCTACTTTTTCACTGGGTGAGGACACCGCAAGATTGAACCCAAAACTAAGCACGTCTCCCATTGCAAGAATTACCAATCTAGTTGGCCAAACCAAACCAATAACTCGAAGAGACTTGCAAAGATATGAAATCATGCATATAAGAATTCAGAGAAGATTCAAATAATATTCATAGATAATCTGAACATAAACCCACAATTCATCGGATCTCGACAAACACACTGCAAAAGAGTATTACATCGGATAGATCTCCATGAAGATCATGAAGAACATGGTATTGAAGAGCAAAGAGAGAGAAGAAGCCATCTAGCTACTAGCTATGGACCCGAAGGTCTGTGGTGAACTACTCACGCATCATCGGAGGGGCAATGGAGTTGATGTAGATGCCCTCCGTGATCGATTCCCCCTCCGGCAGATTACCGGAAAAGGCTCCAAGATTGGATCTTATGGGAACAGAGGCTTCCGGCGGCGGAAAAATATTTTCGTGGCTCTTTTTGGTATCCAGGGAATATTTGGGAATTTATGGGCCGAAGAATAGGGTTAGGAGGGCTGCCGTGGGGCCACAAGCCAGGGGGGCGCCCCCCTAGGGCGCGCCCCTGTGGCTTGTCGCCACACGGCGGCTCTCCTGCCTTCATCTCCAAGTCTTCTGGTTTGCTTCTGGTCCAAGAAAAATCCTTCCGAAGGTTTTATTCCGTTTGGACTCCGTTTAATATTCCTTATCTGCAATACTCAAAAACAAGGAAAAAACTGAAACTGGCACTAGGCTCTAGATTAATAGGTTAGTCCAAAAAATAATATAAAATAGCATATTAATGCATATAAAACATCCAAAACAGATAATATAATAGCATGGAACAATCAAAAATTATAGATACATTGGAGACGTATCAGCGGCAAGGGGAATAGGTCGTTTGGGCAGGCCTTGTTGACGTCAGTTAAGTCAATGCAAAGCCTCCATTTCCCGTTCGCCATGCACACGACCACAGGGTTTGCCAACCAAGTTGGGTGGATCACGCCTCTGATCAAACCTGCTGCTTCTAGCTTCTTAATCTCTTCGTCAATGAACTCTTGCCACTCTAATGCTTGTTTTCTGACATTCTGCTTGACGGGGCGCGCATGGGGGCAAACGACAAGGTGGTGCTCAATCACCTCCCTAGGAACACTGGGGATGTCTGATGGCTGCTAGGCAAACACATCGACATTCGCCCGCAGGAAGGTGACGAGCGCGCTTTCCTGTTTGTTGTCGAGGGTGGCACTAATGGTGAAAGTGCCGCCCTCGCCACTTTACCGCGCAACCAATTGCTTCGTCTTGGGGATGGTCACCTTATCCTTCTTGCTCCTAGCGCCGGAGGTCTCTGGTAAGTCCTCGACGGGCGTGCTGCACTCTGTCGTGCGCTTCCCGGAGTTCTTACGAGACTCGCCAGAGCTCTTATCCTTGTTCTTTTTTTAGAATGGAGACGCAAGATGGGTCTGGCTTTAAATTAGTAAAGCCCACCAACAGGCAGCATCCAAGTTCGGAACGATACAGAAAACAACAAACACGGCCGAGGCCGGAAGTCTTAGAACATGCAACCGGCCGTAGCCTGATAAGAAACTAGCAGTAGCCTAAACCGCCAGCCGGTAGGAGTCCAAATCTAGCAAAAACACCATGGGGATCAATGACGAGCAGCGATCTAAATAGCGCGGATCCACTCCATGGCCTCCTCCATCCGCTCAGTGCCCCGCCGTTTCCCCAACGACATCCAGGTCTGAAGGAACAAATGGCATTTGAAAATGATGTCAGCAGGATGTGAAGGAAACTTTTGCTCGATAGTAATCTTGTTACGGGTGGTCCAAAGAGACCACAACAGCGCCTCTACACAACGCCAAAGAATCCTAGCGAAACCACCCTTATGGACGCTGAGTATGGCGCGCAACTCCCCACCGGAGTGAGGGTTCCAGTTTTGCCCAAAGGCTTCCCGGACCGTACTCCAAGCAAAACGAGCGAGGTGGCAATTGAAGAAAATGTGGTTAGCATCCTCATGAGCCCCACAGACCACACAGTTACCGTCCAAAGGTCCATTTCACTTAGCAATGTTATTGGATGACGGAAGGCGGTCACAGAACATTTGCCAAAGAAACACCTTGATTTTGAGGGGGATAGCCACTTTCCACAGCCCCCTAGCTGTGTCAAGTGTAGGGCCCTTCAATATGTTGGCGTAAAGCGATTTAACCAAAAACTCCCTAGAATTTTTCATAGACCAGGACACCATGTCTTGCTCTGTGTTCAACACAGTACCGGATACCATGGTGCATAGCCCCTCCCAGCACGCTCGTTCTGGGTCAGTGAGGGGCCGCATGAAAGAGATTGCTGGAGGGGTTGATCTAAGCACGTCTGCCACTAAAAGTTCGGTGTTCGTAGCAAGGCGGTATAGAGACTGGTGGCTTCGCCAGAGCGGCTCAGCCCCACACCAGGAATCAAGCCAGAAGCGTGTCGATCTACCGTTGTTAACTCGAAACTGGGCTCCTAGCGCAAAACCCGGTTTGATAGCCTGGATCCCATTACGGAAGGTCGAACCTTTGGCCTTGGAAGTAAGGAAGTTACCGTCAGGGAAATATTTCGCCCTAAGGATCTCCACCCAGAGCCCCTTCTCATTTTGCGAGAGCTTCCACAACCATTTAGAAAGGAGGGCCACGTTCATGAGTTTGGAGTTTAGGATCCCCAACCCTCCAAACTTCTTGGGTCGGCAAACCGCAACCCACTTGACTAAGTGGTATTTCCTTTTGGTCCTGGTTCCTTCCCAAAAGAACTTGGACCTTGGTGAGTCAAGCTTGGTGTGAACACCGTCAGCAAGAAGAAACATGCCCATAGTAAACATGGGTAGCGAGGTAAGACTAGTGTTAGTCAAGATAAGCCTAGCGGCCGAGGACATGAACCTACCGCGCCAAGGGCTAACCCTGTTTGCCACCTTGCTGTACAGGGGCTCCCAATCGTGAATGGAGATATGTTTGTCTGTGATCGGGAGGCCCAGGTACTTAATCGGGAAGCTCCCTAGCTTACAGTTAAGCATATTGGCGGCCGGGATCGCCTCGGGTACTACCATCCCTATGGCAATCACCTCGCTCTTAAGGAAGTTGATCTTCAGGCCTGAGATCACCTCAAAAGCTAAAAGGATGAGCTTGATAGAAGCGATACTATGGTCATCGGGCTCAAATAGCAGCATCGTGTCTTCTGCGTATTGGAGATTCGTGACCCCCCCTGGAATGAGGTGAGTGACCACGCCGCGGATGTGCTCGGCACCCTTCGCCTTGTCGATCATGGCCGAGAGTGCGTCCGCAACTAGGTTAAAGATCAAGGGGGAGCTTGGATCTCCTTGTCTTAGGCCACGCTTGTTGCGGAAGAAGTGCCCAACTTATCCGTTAATTGACACTGCAGTCTGCCCCCCCAAGACCATATGCATGATGCGGTGAACGAAGCCTGAATTGAAGCCCTTCCGAATCAGAACCTCACGAATGAACTCCCAGTTCACTCGATTGTAGGATTTCTCAAAGTCCAGCTTGAGGAGCACAGCCTGCTGCTTGGTTCGTTTGAGCTCATGGACAATTTCCTGAAGCACGACCGGGCCCTCAAGGATGTTGCGACCTTTGAGAAACGCCGACTGGCTCCTATTGATCACCCGCTGCGCGATAGGGGCAAGTCTCGTCGTATAAGCCTTAGTGCAGATTTTGAAACGAACATTGATGAGGGTTATCGGTCGGTACTGCTTAATCGAGTCGGCCCCCTTAACCTTTGGGATCAAGCTGATGACCCCAAAGTTGAGGCGCGAGATGTCTACCGTACCTAACGCAAACCCATTGATTATATCATAAAACAACCCTTTCAACGATGGCCAAAGCGTCTAAAGAAGGCCACCGGCCAGCAATCGAGGCCTGGGGCAGTGACAACCTTCATCGAACCCACAGCCGAGTCAATTTCCTTAGTGGAAAAGGACAGGCCCAGGAGATCGTTTTCTTCCAGCGAAACACGAGCGTCATTTCCCCACATGTCAGGTCATAGTAGCAGTGGTTGTCGGCGTCCTGGGAACGGGGGTACCCAGACTTGCCTGCCTACGGCCCAGGGCGTGGCCCACTTCGATAGCCAGTACGGCCCGGTGCGGCTTCCCTCAAGACAAGGCCCTCGCGAGAGTCCCACCCTCGCGAGGAGGACGATGCCAAGACCCCCGGAGGGAGGAGGCCTCTCCAGGTCCCCTCCCGAGGGGTAGAGATCTCTATACAGCGCTCGACCTCGGGAGGCTGAGGTGACGCCAGCCGGGCCAGGTGGGCGCCAGCGGGCACAGAAGAAGCAGTTTCCTCTTTGGTGCAAAGGAGGCAAGGACGTACGCAGGTTCCCAAGGCATCCCCCCAAAGGTTTCCGTTCCGGCGCAACGAGACCAAGACCACGAGCCCCACAAGACGGACGTCATCGCTGAGCCCACCTCTGCATCACTACCAGCTACTTTGCAGGCGAAGACCACCTTTCGTCGGGATAAGGTGTACTCCTTGTCCCCCTTCGAATTTGGCCGTTGTGGGATCCCTTCCCGCCAGTGCGATAAGGGAAGAGGACCCGAGCCATTATAAATAGGGACGCCGCCGCTCCATAGAGGGGGACAGATCAAAAAACCACCCGAGCGCCTTCGCGAGGTTGCTCACCACTGTACCAGTTCATCCAACAACCTCCTCGTGAGGCAATCCACCCAAAGCAGGAGTAGGGTTTTACGCTTCGCAGCGGCCCGAACCTGGGTAAATCTGCGTGTTAGTCTTCTCCCCCATGATTGAGTGAGTTCGATTCGACGAGGCTGTGGAGCCGTGAGATTGAGGTCGAAGCTTGTGGGGATCTTCGCACACGCCCCTGGGTTCGAACCTCTTTGGGTTTTGCGGAGCCCGAAATCCGATAGTGGCTTCTCCTCAGCCGTTCCCAACAGGCCAAGGAAGAAATCGTAGATGTGGGCCGAAATCTCGTCTTGACGTACTAACACCCCGTAGTCGGCTTGAAGCCTAAGAATTGAGCACTTTCGCTTGCGACCATTGGCATGGGCATGGAACTAGCCAGTGTTAGCGTCGCCCTTGGTAACCCACTTGACACCGCCCCTGCGGCGCCAATACTCCTCTTCTTCCCAAAGGATGGAGAGCACCTGATTTTCAAGGGCGTAGCGGTTGGCCCACTCAGCCTCTGAAATAACTCTGGTGTCAGCTTGAGCGTCGATGGTTTTGATTTCCTCAATGAGGGCTTCCCTAGCCCGTTTCGCCTCGCTACCATGGTTGGCACCCCATCCACGGAGGAAGGATTGCAGCATACCCGCCGCCGTGATCCAAAGGTCCATGGGACCTCGCTGACAACCAGACGAGGTGATTGCAAGCTCCCAGCGTGCGATGACCAGAGGGATAAAACCCTCAATCTCAAGCCAGCCAGTTTTGACAAGGGTTGCGCTTGATCCTATCTTCCCTTGAGGATAAGATGAGCAGGACATGGTCTGAACCAATGCGCGTTTCAGCTATAAGCATACACATGGGGAAGAGGATTTCCCAATCCGCCGAGATAAAGACCCGATCTAACACACTATGCTCCGGAGCTAACTGTTTGTTAGTCCAAGTGTATCTAGCTCTGGTCCGAGCAATTTCCCAAAGGGAGGCCGCGGCAATGGCATTATTGAACATCGTGACCCAAGGCCAGTCAATATTGCTGTTGTTTTTTTCAGCCCCGGATCTGATTAGGTTAAAATCGCCCCCTAAGATTATGGGGATATCGACGGCCTGCTTGGCCCCAACCAAAGCTTGGATTTCCCCCAAGAAATCGACCGCACATGAATGATCTACTGGTCCATACACAGAGACAATCGACCAAACAGCAAGAGAAACCCGATGCTTAATCGTAGCAGAGATGAAGAAGGTGCCCGATTCCCACGATATAACATCACATACATCACAATTACACCCAGAAGGAGACCACCAGAGTGGCCGCTAGAAGGGACCCAGCCCCAGGGGAAGCGCTGGAGGGGGTTGAACGCCGCAAGATCTCTAAACGAAAAATCGGATTTGATCGTGTCCTGAAGCGCTACCACGTTGATCTGTTCGCAAGCAATACACTCTCTGAGCTGAGAATGCAGACCAGCCTGCCTGCGTCCCCTAATATTCCAGAAAAGGTACCTCATCTAGATAATACGGTTTCTAAGGCGAACTCCCCTGGAGGTCACCGCTTTTGCCACTCTTTTCTTGGCCGGGGCACGGCTGGTGGAGGGAGCTGCATCTGCCTCCCTGGCTTCTGCTACTCCACCTAACGATGGGGTGACCAAACCACCAGGAGCAGCCCCAACTGTAACCTGTGTCGAATCAGCCCCGGAAACGACCGCACTGGCCTTGGCCGCCGCTGCTGCCTCAGCAAGTGCGGCTTGGGCATCCTCTCGCTCACGGATCATCGAGATAATCTCAACACCCTTATCCTTGTTCTTCCCCTGGGAGCTTTGCCGGAAGGAGCGAGTGCCTCGTCGGCAGACGCTGCCACTGCCTCCTGGAAGAGTTTGTCTATGCAGAGGACTGCGTTCTTGTTGTCAGCCTTGATGGTGATGACGCTCATCGGCCCCGACATTTTAAGCGTGTTGTAGGCGTGGTGGGACGCCGCCATGAACATTGCCAGTGCCGGTCGGCCCAGGATTCCATTGTACGGCAGAGACATCTTTGCGACGTCGAAGACAATCTTCTCCATCCTGAAGTTGATCTCGCTGCCGAACGTGACCAGCAGAGTTATCTTCCCCTTTGGCTGAGACCTTCCCGGGTTGACCCCTTGGAAAGAGCCTGTCGGCTTAAGATCTGAGTCGGGGATCTGCAGGCGCTTAATCACATCTGGTGAGATCAGGTTCAGCCCGGCCCCACTATCGACCAACATCTTAGTGACCTTGAGGTTGCGTATTATTGGTGATACCAACAATGGCACACACCCGACGGCAGTGATGCGGTCGGGATGATCCTCAGCGTCAAAGATGATGGGAGTGTTGGACCACTTGAGGGGTTTTCTTGCTTCTGTCGCTGGTTCCGCCGCGTTGATCTGACAGGCCCATTGCTTGAGTTGCCGATGAGAGGAGTGCAAAGATGCGCCCCCGTCAACACACATGGCGTCCACAACCTTATGGAACTCCGGGTCTTCGGACTCTTCTTCGTCCGAATCGCCGTCGTCATCGGATTTGTTGTCTCAGCCTCTAGCAGGCTTCTGTTTCTGTTGCATGGCCTTACCACGGCGGCTACCACGGCCACCACTGCTCTTCTTACCGGAGCTACCGGCACTGTCTTGACTCTTCTCCTTATTGCGCCATTCATACTCTTGCCTCTACTTCTCGGCAAGTTGTTCTACTTGGCGATAGTTGTTGATGTCATGGCTCTTGGTGCGGTGGATCTTGCAGTATGGCCTGCTAGTCTTCTCTCCCGTCGCGGCCTCATCGTCTACGGAGCACGCGGCGATGCTCTTGCCAGACCCCTAGGACTTGGCCTTCTTGGCGGAGTCGGGGTTACCGCCCCCTTCGACAGCCATCATTGCCTTTCCCTTGCGTTTCTTGTTGCGCTTCCGGCCTTTTTCTTGGCGGTTGACGCATCGTCGTCGTCGACCTCCGCGCCAGCGTCTTCTCCGAGGAGTCTCCTCCCCTCTTCAACGCGCGCGCACTTGTCAGCCGGAGCATAGAGCTCGGCGACGTCTCGCACCTTGTTGATGCTCATCTCTTCCCGCATCCGCCGATTGCGCACGTTCGTGTGGAACGAGGCAATCACGGCGGCGAAGTGGATGTCTGGAATGTTGTGCTGCACGCGACTGAACCTCTGAATGTACTTGTGGAGGGTCTCACCGTCCCTTTGGTGGAGCACGTGCAAGTCACTGGGCTGCCCTGGGAGCTAGGGGCCCCCATGGTACGTGCCAACAAACTGGTTGCACAGATCCGCCAAAGATGAGATGGACCCCTCCGGCAAGTTCATCAGCCAACTCCTCACATTGGGCTTGAGCGCCAACGGGAAGTAATTGGAAAGTATCTTCTCGTCCCGTCCACCGGCAGCCTACACGGAAATGGTGTAGATGCTGAGGAACTTCGAGGGGCTGATCTTGTCGTCGTACTTGTCGGGCATCTCGGGCTTGAAGGCCCTGCTGGAAGGCCAGCAAACCTGCCGCAACTCGCGGGTGAACACCGGGCATCCCACCTCGTAAGGTAGGCTACCAGGTGCCCCCGGCGTGGGTTCATTGACGAAGGGGTCCATGTGGCCGTCAGATTGATAGTGAGTCTCGCGCCGTCTTTCGATGGTCGTGCAGGCGTCCTCCTTGCGCCTATCCTTCAGGATTTGGCACTGATCCTGGTCCCGCCGTGGGTCCGGCGTGGCGTACGACACCTCGTCTTGTACGTCGGTCTGGCGGGAAGTTGCTTGCGGAGGTGACTGGACAGTATGCGCCCCGCCAGCGTCGCGCCCAGTGGATGGGCCTCCAAGAGCCGCTCAGCATGTGTGTGATGGTCCTGCCCCCTCCGGCATGTCATGGTTTACGAAGCTCAGCAGACTTTGTATGGTCGCTCTCCAGTCTCCCATCTTCTCCGGCGCAGGGGGGAAGTTCAGCAACAATTGCGCCTGCGCCAGAGCCTCTTCCACAGTTTTGGGCATGGAGCAGTGCGACTCATGGGTGACGCTCTTACTCTTGACAGTTTCAGGAGGAGCATTCGCCTGCGTCGTCGTGCGCTGCCCATCTGCCCCAGAAGGTTGTTGTCTAGCTTGGCCCTCCGCGTCCTGGGAGGGACGCGTAGGGGTCTTGTCCTCGCGCCGCCCGGGCTCACCACCTCGGGGGTGTTGGTCGCGGTCATCCTACGAAGGGCGCGGCGGGGGCGCAGTTGCCTTTGTCGCTGCTGTAGCTGCCGCCGCGGTCGCCGCTGCTTTGGCATCAGCCCCCGATGCCACCAGCGCATGATAACCCACAAGTATAGGGGATCGCAACAGTTTTCGAGGGTAGAGTATTCAACCCAAATTTATTGATTCGACACAAGGGGAGCCAAAGAATATTCTCGAGTATTAGCAGCTGAGTTGTCAATTCAACCACACCTGAAAGACTTAATATCTGCAGCAAAGTATTTAGTAGCAAAGTAGTATGGAAGTAACGGTAACGATGGCAAAGTGACAGTAGCAGTGTTGTAGTGATTGTAACAGTAGCAACGGAAAAGTAACTTAGCAAAGATCAATATATGAAAAACTCGTAGGCAATGGAGCAGTGATGGATAATTATGTCGGATGGCATTCATCATGCAACAGTTATAACATAGGGTGATACAGAACTAGCTCCAATTCATCAATGTAATGTAGGCATGTATTCCATATATAGTCATACGTGCTTATGGAAAAGAACTTGCATGACATCTTTTGTCCTACCCTCCCGTGGCAGCGGGGTCCTAATGGAAACTAAGGGATATTAAGGCCTCCTTTTAATAGAGAACCGGACCAAAGCATTAGCACTTAGTGAATACATGAACTCCTCAAACTACGGTAATCACCGGAAAGAATCCAAGTTATTGTCACCCTGGGGGATGCGGATCATAACTCGTAATAGGTGTCTACAACTTGCAAGATAGGATCAAGAACACACATATATTCATGAAAACATAATAGGTTCAGATCTGAAATCATGGCACTCGGGCCCTAGTGACAAGCATTAAGCAAAGCAAAGTCATAGCAACATCAATCTTAGAACATAGTGGATACTAGGGATCAAACCCTAACCAAACTGACTCGATTACATGGTAAATCTCATCCAACCCATCACCGTCCAGCAAGCCTACGATGGAATTACTCACGAACGGCGGAGAGCATCATGAAATTGGTAATGAAGGATGGTTGGTGATGACGACGGCGTCGATTTCCTCTCTCCGGAGCACAAATCAGACTCCAGATCTGCCCTCCCGAGGAAGAACAGGAGGTGGCGGCAGCTCCGTATCGTAAAACACGATGAACTCTTCTCTCTGATTTTTTTCTCTGTAAATAGGAATATATAGGAGTGGAAACGAGGTAGGAGGAGCCACAGGGGGCCCACAAGCCATAGGGGCGCGCCCTAGGGGGGTGGGCGCGCCCCCCTGGCTTGTGGCCAGGTGGTGGCCCCCCTGCAGTTGATTCTTTCGCCAGTATTTTTTATTAATTCCAAAAATATTCTTCGTAAATTTTCAGGTCAATCCGAGAACTTTTATTTCTGCACAAAAATAACACCAAGGCAATTCTGCTGAAAAGAGCGTCAGTCCGGGTTAGTTCCATTCAAATCATGCAAATTAGAGTCCAGAACAAGGGCAAAAGAGTTTGGAAAAGTAGATACGTTGGAGACGTATCAACTCCCCCAAGGTTAAACCTTTGCTTGTCCTCAAGCAATTCAGTTGATAAACTGAAAGTGATAAAGAAAAACTTTTACAAACTCTGTTTGATCTTGCTGTTGTAAATATGTCTAACTGATGTGCAGATTTTCAGCAAAGATTTTGAACTAACCACATTCACAATAACATTTAGGTCTCACATTTACTCATATCAATGGCATAATCAACTAGCGAGCAATAATAATAAGTCTCGGATGACAACAATTTTATCAAAACAATCATGATACAATATGACATAATGGTATCTCGCTAGCCCTTTCTGAGACCGCAAAACATAAATGCAGAGCACCTCTGGAGAACAAGGACTGACTAGACATTGTAATTCATGCTAAAAGAGATCCAGTCATACTCATACTCAAAATCAATTAATATCAAAGCATACAAATGACGGGAGTGCTCTCTAACTGGTGCCTTTTATGAGAGGGTGATGACTCAATAGTAAAATAAAATAGATAGGCCCTTCACAGAGGGAAGCATTGATTTGCAGAGGTGCCAGAGCTCGAATTTTTAAAACAGGGATGAATAATAATTTTGAGCGGTATGCTTTCATTGCCAACATAACAACTAAGAGATCTCGATATCTTCCATGCTAGATACATTATAGGCGGTTCCCAAACAGAATAGTAAACTTTTTACTCCCCCTCCACCAAATCAGTCACACTCCACGGCGGGCCGAATCCACGGGTACCATCCATACAAACACAATCTTGGGGGAGTTTTGTTTATTATATATTGATTTGAATTTTGAGCGTGGGACTGGGCATCCCGAATACCAGCCACTTTCTCGTGAATGATAGTGAATAAACACATCTCGTGAGAATAACCCACCTAGCATGGAAGATACTGACAGCCCCCAGTCACTACATGAGCGATATGGGCATACAAAACGGAATATTTATTTGAAGGTTTGGAGAGTGGCACATGCAAATTTACTTGGAACGGCAGGTAAATACCGCATATAGGTATGTATGGTGGACTCATATGGAACAACTTTGGGTTTATGGAAATGGATGCACAAGCAGTATTCCCGCTTAGTACAAGTGAAGGCTAGCAGAAGACTGGGAAGCGACCAACTAGAGAGCGACAATAGTCATAAACATGCTTTGAGATTAACCAACATTGAATGCAAGCATGAGTAGGATATAAATCACCATGAACATAAACATCGTGGAGGCTATGTTGGTTTTGTTTCAACTACATGCGTGAACATGTGCCAAGTCAAGCCACTCGACTCATTCAGAGGAGGATACCATTCTATCATACTACATCACAACCATTTTAATATGCATGTTGGCACTCAAAACAAACCATTATTAACTCTCAGCTAATTAAGCATGGCATGAGTAACTATAATCTCTAATTGTCATTGCAAACATGTTCAACCCATAATGAGCTGAATCCCGGACGATGAGCTAATCATATTTACAAAAACAAAATAGGTCGAGTTCATACCAGCTTTTCTCCATCTCAATCATTTCATCATATATCGTCATTTGCCTTTCACTTGCACGATCGAACGGTGTGAATAATAATAAGAGTGCACGTGCTTTGGACTAAGCTGGAATCTGCAAGCAATAACTCAAAGGAGAAGGCAAGGTAATATGGGCTCTCTGATAGATAAACAATAATGCATATGAGAGCCACTCAATATGTCATCGTGGTCTTCTCCTTACGACCCAAATAAGAAAGGAAAACTATTTACATGGGAAAGCTCCCAACAAGCAAAAGAAGAACGAGAAATCTTTTTGGGTTTTCTTTTAATACTACAACTAAACAAACTAGAAGGTAAAGCTAGAACTATTTTTTTTTATTTTCTCAAGGTTAATTAAACACACAAGAAGAAAGCAAAAAGAAGAAATAAACTACCATGGATGGTACAATGAAAAAGTATGAACACCGACAACTTGAATGAGTGTGTGAACACGAATGTAATGTCGGTGAGAAATACGTACTCCCCCAAGCTTAGGCTTTTGTCCTAAGTTGGTCTAGGGCCACGGCTGGCCCGGATAATATCCGAAGTCATAATTGGGGTGGTACTGGACTGCGGCGGCTACTGCCTGAACAGCTGTAGCGTGGAGGCGAGCGGCTTCCGCCTCCTCTCATACTCATTTGCCTCCTCTCTGGTTATAAAGCGTCTTTGTTTTTCCTGAAAGTTAAAGAAGGCAGGAGCAGGAAGAGTAATATGGACAGCACGCTGTCTGTCAAAAATTAGTCGGTATAGGATGGACCGTTCGTCCCTCTCAAGGAACTGGTAGCGCACCAAAGCCTCATAATCAAGAAAAGCAGGGGGTAACTCAATATCATTCTCTCTTATGGGTACCCCAAGATACTTAGCTACACGAGTGGCATAAATTCCACCACAGAAATCTCCATCCTTAGCATTAAGATGTAACCTCCTAGCAATAATAGCCCCCAAGTTATATCGTCTATCTCCCATGACCGCACTTTTAAGAATACTGAGATCAGGTACGCAAAGGTGGCTATGGTCATGTTTACCGTTAATGCATCTACCTATGAAGAGAGCAAAATAATGTATGGCAGGAAAGTGAATGCTCCCCAAAGTAGCTTGTGTAATGGTTCTAGTTTCTCCCACCGTGATGCTAGCAAGGAAATCATTATATTCATTTCTATGAGGATCGCTATGGCTACCCCACTGTGGAATTTTGCATGCATCGTTAAAATCCTCTAGGTCCATGGTATAGGACTTATCATAAAGATTAAATAGAACAGAATGCGAATTACGCCTGGATGAAAATTCAAACCTCCGCACGAAAGAATCGGTGAGTTGATAATATTGCTTGCATCGGTCTGAAATAAAATCCTTAAGGCCAGCATTCCTTATGTATGCGTAAAACTCTTCCTTGAACCCGGCATTGTCCATGAATTGATCCGACGGCCACTCACAAGGTCGCACTTGAGCTTCCCTTCGTGGTTCAAAGTCAGGCTCGCGTAACGCGAGCCTCGGGGTCTTCTTGCTCGAGGAACCACCTTGGTATATTCTCCTTAACATATCTTTTGCGATGAGCAACCCCCTAAAACAGTTTTGCAAATGGAGCTTTGAGCAAGGAGATCAAAAATGGCAGCAAAATGAGCTAGAACACTGGTTTGAGCAATGGTGGGATTTTTTCTGGGCGAAGACGAAGTGGATGGTAGCTGGAATAAGTGAGGGGCCCTACGTGGGACTCACAAACCAGGGGGCGCGCCCAGGGGGTGGGCGCGCCCTGCAGGCTTGTGGCCCACTGGTGCAGCCCCCTGATGCATACTCAGTGCAAAAAATTCTTAAATATTCCAGAAAAATTCATACTAAATTTTCAGGGCATTCTGAGGACTTTTATTGTCAGGTCATTTTTCTATTGCACGGATAAAACGGAAAACAGGAAAATAATAGCATTTTTACTAAATTGAAACTAAAGAACATGGAATAAAAGTTGGGTACAGAAGGTTGTGCCTTCTAAATCCATCCATCTCATGCTCCTCAAAAAGAATCCATCAATAAGGTTGATCAAGTCTTATTGACAAACCTTTTTCGAATGACATGAAACCGGAGAATTTTCGAATAACACTAGGTTACCTCAATGGGGATATGCATGTCCCCAACAATAAGTATATCATATTTCTTCTTAGCAGTAGGGAGAGGGAATTCAAAGCCTCCAATAATAATCATTGAAACCTTTTCAATTGAGTTGATACTATGAGCTTGAGGTTGTTTCTTCGGAAAGTGTACCGTATGCTCATTACCATTAACATGAAAAGTGACATTGCCCTTGTTGCAATCAATAACAGCCCCTGCAGTATTCAAAAAGGGTCTACCAAGGATAATCAACGTACTGTCGTCCTCGGGAATATCAAGGATAACAAAGTCCGTTAAGATAGTAACATTCGCAACCACAACAGGCACATCCTCGCAAATACCGATCGGTAAAGCAGTTGATTTATCAGCCATTTGCAAAGAGATTTCAGTAGGTGTCAACTTATTCAAATGAAGTCTACGATATAAAGAGAAAGGCATAACACTAACACCAGCTCCAAGATCACATAAAGCAGTTTTAACATAATTTCCTTTAATAGAGCATGGTATAGTAGGTACCCCGGGATCTCCTAATTTCTTTGGTGTTCCACCCTTAAAAGTATAATTAGCAAGCATGGTGGAAATCTCAGCTTCCGGTATCTTTCTTTTATTTGTCACAATATCTTTCATATACTTAGCATAAGGAGACATTTTCAGAATATCAGTCAAACGCATACGCAAAAAGACAGGTCTAAGCATTTCAACAAAGCGCTCAAAATCTTCATCATCATTTTTCTTGGATGGCTTAGGTGGAAAGGGCATGGTTTTTTGAACCCATGGTTCTCTTTCTCTACCATGTTTCCTAGCAATAAAGTCTCTTTTATCATATCTCTTATTCTTAGGTTGTGGGTTATCAAGATCAACAGCAGGTTCAATCTCCACATCATTATCATTACTAGGTTGAGCATCAACATGAACAACATCATTAATATTATCACTAGGCTCATGTTCATCACCAGAATGTGTCTCAGCATCAAAAATAGAAATATCATTTGGATTCTCAGGTTTATCTATAACAGGTTCACTAGCAGCATGCAAAGTCCTATCGTCATTCTTTTTCCTACTCTTACTAGGACGACTAGGTGCATCAGTATTAACTCTCTGAGAATCTTGCTCAATTCTCTTAGGATGTCCCTCAGGATACAAAGGTTCCTGAGTCATTCTACCACCTCTAGTCACAACTTTAACAGCATGATCATTGTTCTTATTATTCATCTCACTAAGCAAATCATTTTGTGCCTTAAGTACTTGTTCTACTTGGGTAGTTACCATGGAAGCATGTTTACTAATAAGCTTAAGATCATTGACAGTTCTACTCAAATAATCACCCAAGCGATCAAGCATGTAAGCATTATGTTTCAATTGTCTACTAACATAAGCATTGAAATTTTCTTGCTTCACAACAAAATTATCAAATTCATCCAAGCATTGGCTAGCAGACTTATTATAAGGAATATCTCCTTCATCAAATCTACGGAGAGAATTTACCTCTACTACCTGTGTCGGGTTATCAAGACCATGTATTTCTTCAATAGGTGGTAGATTCTTAACATCTTTAGCTTTAATACCTTTTTCTTTCATAGATTTGTTTGCCTCTTGCATATCTTCGTGACTGAGAAATAGAATACCTCTTTTCTTCGGAGTTGGCTTTGGAGGTGGTTCAAGAATAGTCCAATCATTATCATTGCTCAATATATTATTCAATAGTAGTTCAGCTTGTTCCACAGTTCGTTCCCTGAAAACACAACCAGCACAACTATCTAGGTGGTCCCTAGAAGCATCGGTTAGTCCATTTTAAAAGATATCAAGTATTTCATTTTTCTTGAGAGGATGATCGGGCAAAGCATTAAGTAATTGGAGAAGCCTCCCCCAAGCTTGTGGGAGACTCTCTTCTTCAATTTGCACAAAGTTAAATATTTCCTGCAAGGCAGCTTGTTTCTTATGGGCAGGAAAATATTTTTCAGAGAAGTAATATATCATATCCTGGGGACTAAGCACATAACCAGGAGCAAGAGAATTAAACCATATCTTAGCATCACCCTTTAATGAGAAAGGAAACAACTTAAGAATATAGTAATAGCGAATTTTTTCCTCATGAGTAAATAGGGTGGCTATATCATTCAATTTAGTAAAATGTGCCACAACAGTTTCAGATTCATAACCATGGAAAGGATCAGATTCAACCAAAGTAATTAACTCAGGATCGACAGAGAATTCATAATCTTTATCAGTAACAAAGATAGGTGAAGTAGCAAACTTAGGATCATATTGCATTCTAGCATTCAAAGATTTTTCTTTCCACTTGCATAGCAATTTCTTAAGATCATCTCTATCCTTACAAGCAAGAAAGTCCCTAGCTACCTCTCCTTCCATAACATAACCTTCAGCGATATCAGGCAATTCATATCTAGGAGCGCTAGGTCTAGCAGGTGTATCATAGTGTTCAGTTTCAATAATTTCCTCAGATTCAGAGATATCATCAGTTTCAGTATTCACTCTAGCAATTTGTTCATCAAGAAATTCACCCAGTGGCACAGTAGTATCAAGCAGAGTATCATCATAAGCATCATGCATAGCAGAAGTAGCATCATCAATTACTTGCGACATATCAGAATTACTAGCAGGTGGTGGTGTCGCAAGCTTACTCATAACAGAAGGTGAATCAAGTGCAGAGCTAGATGGCAGTTCCTTACCTGTCCTCGTAGTTGAGGGGTAGATCTTAGTTTTAGCATCTTTCAGATTCTTCATAGTGATCAACAGATATATTTCCCAAGTGACTCAGAGAATAGAGCTATGCTCCCCGGCAACGTTGCCAGAAAAAGGTCTTGATAACCCACAAGTATAGGGGATCGCAACAATTTTCGAGGGTAGAGTATTCAACCCAAATTTATTGATTCGACACAAGGGGAGCCAAAGAATATTCTCGAGTATTAACAGCTGAGTTGTCAATTCAGCCACACCTGAAAGACTTAATATCTGCAGCAAAGTATTTAGTAGCAAAGTAGTATGGACGTAACGGTAACGATGGCAAAGTGACAGTAGCAGTGTTGTAGTGATTGTAACAGTAGCAACGGAAAAGTAACTTAGCAAAGATCAATATATGAAAAACTCGTAGGCAATGGAGCAGTGATGGATAATTATGTCGGATGGCATTCATCATGCAACAGTTATAACATAGGGTGATACAGAACTAGCTCCAATTCATCAATGTAATGTAGGCATGTATTCCATATATAGTCATACGTGCTTATGGAAAAGAACTTGCATGACATCTTTTGTTCTACCCTCCCGTGGCAGCGGGGTCCTAATGGAAACTAAGGGATATTAAGGCCTCCTTTTAATAGAGAACCGGACCAAAGCATTAGCACTTAGTGAATACATGAACTCCTCAAACTACGATAATCACCGGAAAGAATCCCAGTTATTGTCACCCTGGTGATGCGGATCATAACTCGTAATAGGTGTCTACAACTTGCAAGATAGGATCAAGAACACACATGTATTCATGAAAACATAATAGGTTCAGATCTGAAATCATGGCACTCGGGCCCTAGTGACAAGCATTAAGCATAGCAAAGTCATAGCAACATCAATCTCAGAACATAGTGGATACTAGGGATCAAACCCTAACCAAACTAACTCGATTACATGGTAAATCTCATCGAACACATCACCGTCCAGCAAGCCTACGATGGAGTTACTCACAAACGGCGGAGAGCATCATGAAATTGGTGATGAAGGATGGTTGGTGATGACGACGGCATCGGTTTCCCCTCTCCGGAGCCCAAATCAGACTCCAGATCTGCCCTCCCGAGGAAGAACAGGAGGTGGCGGCGGCTCCGTATCGTAAAACGCGATGAACTCTGCTCTCTGATTTTTTTCTCCGTAAATAGGAATATATAAGAGTGGAAACGAGGTCGGAGGAGCCACAGGGGCCCACAAGCCACAGGGGCGCGCCCTAGGGGGGTGGGCGCGCCCCCCTGGCTTGTGGCCAGGTGGTGGGGCCCCTGCAGTTGATTCATTTGCCAGTATTTTTTATTAATTCCAAAAATATTCTCTGTAAATTTTCAGGTCAATCCGAGAACTTTTATTTCTGCACAAAAATAACACCAAGGCAATTCTGCTGAAAACAGCGTCAGTCCGGGTTAGTTCCATTCAAATCATGCAAATTAGAGTCCAAAACAAGGGCAAAAGAGTTTGGAAAAGTAGATACGTTGGAGACGTATCAGCGCGTTCCGCGTCTCTACGACAGCGGGGTCCGGGTCATGGCTCGTGGAGATTCGCGTGTTGTTGTGGCTGCACTCACCAGCGTGGTGAGCGTGGTTGTCGCCTCCATCGGTGTTGCCGATGGCTGCCTGATATGGCAGCTTGGATGTGGTCGCAAGAGGTGTCGCCGCGCCCTTGGCCTTCTTGGGGGCCATGGGAATCGATGAAGCTACCGATGAAGGTGCGCAGAGACCAGCGAAGGTTCGTGCAAGAGATCCCCCCCCTACTTGGCGCGCCAAAGATGTCGGGGAAACGACGATCTATGGGTCCGGCAAGAACCCTTTGTAATCAGGTGAGTAGGTGTCGAACACAAAGAGCATCACTGATTCCTGCGCATGCGGGGGTTTAGATAGGTTCGGGCCACCGGAGCGTATAAACCCCTACGTCATGTGTTGTCGTGGTTTATGGGTGTTCACAGTACAGGGCGCAACAACCCCGACAAGAGGTGTCTCGGGAGTGTAGCTACGCGTATAAAATGAACAGAGTGTCGACCATTGTAAAGGTAGCCATGGGCCTCCTTTTATAGACAAGGGGTTACCACAATGGCAAAATGCTCTTTCCATCTGGCGAACAGTGGATACTGTCTTCTGCCAGGGTGTCAGCAGAGGTGGTAGTGGGAAATACCTAACTCTGACAGACTAGGACAGGCGCATATAATGCGCCGTGAGGTGTCAAGTTAGCGAAGTCTCCCGGCAAGGATTGCATCTCCTTCTGTGTCATCCGCCCATCTACCTTCTATTCTTTTGCCGCACCATGGGATGGGTGTCATTAAAGCTGCTGTAAATCCCTCCATGCTGCCACGCGCCCCGGCCGGTTCCACCTATCCGCATGCCCGGTCGCCACCTGGTCGATATAGACAACCAGCCTGGCGACGTGGCGCTTGGCCTTGGCGGGTAGATTCCTTGGCGGGTGCGTGCGTCCTTGAGCCCCCGGCAAGGCATCTTGTTGGGTTTACTTGGCCTTTGCTCGTTGTAGTTAGAGGAATACTCATGCCTAGCAAGATCTTGCCGGGCTGGAGGCTGCGGCGTCTGGTGCACAATTACGGGTGCTAAGGACCCCGTTTCTAAGTACACCGACAATTTTGTGGGCCTTTGACTGGGCCGGCCTTTTAACATAAAAGGGCCACTATTGGGCCATGACACGTGTCAACATTCTGTGTGCTACTCTTGTCGAATGGACAACTGACATCTGTCTTAACAGAGAGCTCACACATGGCTCCTTAGACGAATGGGAAAATGACACGTGGAAAATCATCATTGGTCGGGGCTGTTAATGGGTATTGGATCGAAAACCAGCACTCGATAGCTTAACGGTGACCGGTTACGGTGGCTACCACATGTTGGTTACCCTTGACGAAATCACTTCTACAACGCGCCATTTTTCGTCATGGAAGTGGACACTACCGTGATGATAATTTGAGTATTGTCATGGAACACTTCAATGACAGCATAGGTATGACTATCTTGATTCTGTCATAGAATCATCATGGATGTACATGCGTGACAAAAAACGTGACCTACTATGACAAACACGTATTGTAACAGCCCGGGACCGACGCTCCAGAAGATTCCCATTTTATTCCGTTGTCGCCATGTGATTTATCTAGTTGTCGCATTCATCATCGCATCATTCGCATCATCTGCATTGCATTGGCACTCTGTGTCGTCAGTTTTTAAAACCTTGCATCTGTTAGTAGTTGCCGGTTCTCTCCATTTTCGTCGTCGACCGTTTCGAGACCAACCACACACGCACGCGCCCGCGGCATCGTCAAAATATTGTTTTCAAAAGTGTGTTTAAAACTTTCTCGGATTGGGTCCAGAGTTGGCATGTGGTCTTGTTTTATTGTAGGTAGACCGCCTGCCAAATTTCGTCACAATCAGAGTCCCTTTGGTACCCCAACGCACAACTATAGCGACACAAGTAGCCGGTTTATATCGTAGACGTTTTCGGTTTCCAAAACTATGTCATGGGCCACAAGTCTTCCTCTCTTCCCCACCTACCCCACCTACACAGCCCACCTAAGCCTACCCTAACCCACCACTCCGATCGGACCGTTTGATCGTGACCGGAGGGTCGGAAACCACTCAAAACCCCAAACCCTAGCCTCCCTATGTATAAATAGAAGGCCTACCCTGCCAGATTTGGCCTCCTAGCCTCCCATCCCCTCCGAATCCGTGCCCGGCCGCTCCCCTGCCGCCACTTGTCACCGCCAGCTCCACCTAGTGCCGCCGCAACAGCCCCCGCAGCCAATAGGGACATGCCACGTCACCCGCCCCAGTAACCTCCACCGCCGCGGCCCTCCAAGCCCGCGCGGGGCCCGCCCGAGCCCTTCGAGTCCCGGGGGCAGCCCCCGTCCCGCCGCCAGGGACCTCCCGCTCCTCCCTGTGCCTGCCTCCATCGCTGGTGCTCCCAGCCCCGCCGCCGGCGACCTGCCCCACCAGCTGCGTCATGCTGGAGCCCCGAGCCGCCGCCCTGCTTCGCCTGGCCGGGCTCTGCCCGCATAGCCCCGCCGCCGGGCCACTCCGCCCGCCCAGCCTGCGCCGCCGTCCTCCATGGGAGCTGGTCCCAAGCTCCTCACTCGCCGCCGGCTCTGCCTCCGATCGGATCTTGCCGTCGGGGCACGGATCCGCGCCCCCGTGCCTTCCCCAGCTCGTCCCGTCGCCGAACGTCGCCCGCCGTCGGGAAGACTCGCGCCGCCACCCCTGCTCGCCAGTTCGAGCGAGGAGGACGATGGACGCCCTCGCTCAGCCGGCCTCCTGGGCCTCACCAGCCAGGCCCAGTTCCCTCGCGGCCCAGCCGGTCGCGGCCTCCCTAGCTCCGCCAGCCCAGGGCCAGGCTGGTGAGCGCCCTTGTTATCCCCCGCCCAGCGCGTCCAGTTGTTGTCCATCGCCCATGCCTCTGTTCGGGGCCTATTGCAGATTTGGCCCAACTTGTATTTTTCTTCTGCTCTGGACGATTTTAGTAATTAACCGGTGAATTGTCGTTTTACAGAAAACCCCTCAATCATCATGCATTTAATAACTTCATAACCGTGCATCGGAATTAAGCATGTTCAAGATGTAAAATGTGTAGATTAATTATATCGCATTTTCATGCATGATAAAAATGTTTGATGTGATGTTTGCATTTAATTTGCATAAATGACTTGCTAAAACGGTTTATGTCCTAATCTCGCATAAATTCATTTGTTTTATAGTAAAAACCCACATATTATATATGATTTTGGGGTAGAAAAATCCATAGAATTTATCTGTGCATTTAGTTTTGTCTTTTGAGCAAATTGGTGTGCATGTCATTTTTGCTATGATGCCCTTTTGTTTATTTTGTGTGAATTATTCCATGCATCATATCAATTTTTGTTGAACATGAGAAATGCCCTTGGACATGTGTGCTAGGCCCTGGTATATTTAGTTGTTATAGAAATCCATGTTTAGGAGTTATTTTCTTGTTGCCAACATGCCATAAAAATATGTGTTTTTTACATCTATGCCTCTCGTTCCTTAGTTGTACTCATCCATCCCCACGCTCTTACAATTTGCTCACTTTTCCCCACTCTCTTGTCCAAAACCCTCACGAAAGGTCACAACGGAGGATGCCGTCGGGTCAATGGTTTGACCGTTAACTCTGGCTAGTGGGGCCGCGTCGTAAGGGCAACTCCAAATCGTACGCCCACGTCCGCTTGGGGCAAAATGGACAGACGGGTCGTCACTCGTGGCGGCGTCCAACCTACCCCCACTGCCCAAAGTAAATGCGCACGCGTGGCGGGGCCCGGTCATCAGCCACCCACCTTCGTGTCGTCGTCCTTCTTTAAATGGAAACCCGTGGACCGGCCAGTCACACTCCACACAGTAGCTTCCGCTTCCAAAGCCAATCCTGCCCCCTCCACCCCCGGCAGTTTCTAGAAACCCCAACCCGCCGCCGTCGCCATGACCTGGCTGTGGTCCTTGAAGCGGAAGCACGGCCATGAGGCCGGCTCATCCTCCGATAGGCGCCGCTCCGGTCACTCTAGGAGCCCACCACCGCCGCCGCCCCCGCCGTCGCCTGCTCTGTCCGCTCCGCCCGCATTTGCAATCGGTCCGCCGGCCGCCCCGCAGCGCACGCGCCCGTACATCGGCACGGAAATATTCCGGAGGTACTGGGAGATGGCCACACCATTTTTGTGGGGAGATGCCCACCTCCCGAACAACTGGCATCTGTCCGCGGATCGGGTTCCAATCCCCCCGGTGCCGATGAGCGGCCGCGCTCGCCGTGAGGAGATCGACCGACGTCGCGCGCGCCTGCCTCCGGATCTCCTCCACGACCCAAGGTACGGCGTCAACTCGCCACTATGGGATACGTGGCTCCACGACGAGCACGACCTGCAGCGGCAGTCTTTTTTTGCTGGTCGTCCACCTAGCCCACGGCGACGACGTGTTGCTAGCCCGCCCCAAGTGCGCGGTCGTAGGCGTGTCCGCGGCCTCACCCCGACACCATCTCCGTCCCCGTCACCACCACCTCCGATGACCGAGGTGGAGGAGGCCGAGCTCATTAGGCATGTCATGGAGGAATCCGCGCACATGCACGGCGAGCGTCAATGGATGGACATGGAGAGGGCGTTGGCCCTCTCTGCGGCCGGCGATGTGGCCATCCCTGAGCTGGAGATGGCCGCCATCGTCAAGGAGGAGGTGAATGAGGAGGTGGCGGAGGAGCCGGCCCTTGCGGCGTGGAACCACCGGCTGGTGGGCCAATCGTGGGGATGGTCGGCCAATGCGTCGGAGATGGCCGACGCGCTGGCTGTCTAGCCGTGGGCACCCACGCCGCCGCGATCACCGGAACCGGAGTAGGAGCCACGGGAGGAGGTGTTGCGGGCACCGCAAGTGCCTCCGGCCTGGCAGGGGCTGCCAGCCCACCTTTGGAAGCCGCCTCCCTACGTCGATCTCACCAGCGACAACGGCGAGTAGGACGGTGCTCCTAAAGACGGCGCCTACTTCAGGGGCGGGCAAAATTGTCTATATTTTACATGTGTTATATTTTTATTTGTGTTTTTATATTAGTTGCTACTGGCACGGTGTATAATGCACTAGAACTATCGCCGGCCTCTGTGGTCGGCATTGATGTTTAATTAAAGCTAATGCATGGTGATGTGATGTGATGTGACAGGTATCACACCCGCGCCAGATTGAACAGCAGAGTTAGAACCCAACCAAATACAATTCTTGCATTATCTTACCGAAAGGTTTGATAGGGTTAGGCAGATGCCCCATTACTCGTAAACAAGAAGAAATCCAGTGAATAAATACCAGCATCTGCAATAAGATAGATGGCCATCATCTAACCACTTATATGCCGCCAATCCTATGTGATGTTTGAATATGATTTGATTTGATGATTAATTAAGGTAAAAACTTGAATTTGAACTAACATTTGAATTATAAGCGACATGTTGAAAGAGGCCTAAGTTGTAATGATCATGTTACCTTATGTTGAAATGATCTAACAGCAAACAAAACAAAAATAGACTCCTAAACCCTAACCCTAAACCCAAACCATAACCCTTTATTAAAAAATCCATTATTATGAAGACAGTTTAAAATTTCAAAAATGAAAAATACGTTCGGATCCTTCTTACTCACACTGAAATGGAGCTCTGGTGATTTTTTTTATTTTTTTTATTTTTCGTAAACATAAACCCACTATCGCTCTCTTCTCGAACTCTATACAACCCCATACGTGATAGCTCATATGTCTGAAGGAGTTTTCATGGAAATGTCCATAAACCAAGATTTTTATTTTTTGCCATAACCATGTCACAGACAAAGGCATTGTGAGCAGATTTTACTTTTTTTGATTTTTTTTGAATTTAGTTCTGCTCATTTGAACTTGGAAATGGTAGCTCATCTCAAAAGAAGTTTTTACTTAAAAGAGTCCCTAAACCAAGGTTTATATTTTTAGGGTAACTATGTCTTATAAAACGACGAACAGGGAAGGTTTCATATTTTTTTTGATTTTTTTTGAATTAGTTAAGGTCATTTGAAAGTTGGTCAAACTTAAGATAACCCCGCTGACCAGCTCAAAACCCCGCAGCATCTCTACAAACCCTAACGTTGAACTACACTCGTCTGATCATACCCTAGCGCCAAGTGAAAACAGTCGGATATGGTCTTCTAGATGGATACAGGTAGGCTGCGTGCGGGCTCCACGTCGTTGGATCACATGAACGGCTCTGCATCGTTGGATCGTTGGGCGATCCGCGAGACGTTGGTTCTGCTCACCCACTCGCCCGCGGGAAAAAAAAGTCCTGGTTGGTCCTTCGCTACGCGTTGACTGTCGAGGGAGGAGGCACCGATCCGGTTCCCCGTCATTATCCATAGACGGCTATTTAAGCCGGATGGTGATACGTCTCCAACGTATCTATAATTTTTGATTGTTCCATGCTATTATATTATCTGTTTTGGATGTTTTATATGCGTTAATATGCTATTTTATATTATTTTTGGGACTAACCTATTAATCTAGTGCCTAGTGCCAGTTTCTGTTTTTTCCTTGTTTTTGAGTATTGCAGATTAGGAATATTAAACGGAGTCCAACCAGAATAAAATCTTCGAAATAATTTTTCTTGGACCAGAAGAAACCTGCCAGACTTGGAGATGAAGGCAGGAGACTTGCCGTGTGGCGACAAGCCACCAGGCTTGTGGCCCCACGGCAGATCTCCTAACCCTATTCTTCAGCCTATAAATTCCCAAATATTCCCCCAATACCAAAGGGAGCCACGAAAATACTTTTCCGCCGCCGGAAGCCTCTGTTCCCGTGAGATCCCATCTTGGAGCCTTTTCCGGTAATCTGCCGGAGGGGGATTCGATCACGGAGGGCATCTACATCAATTCCATTGCCCCTCCGATGATGCATGCGTAGTTCACCTCAGACCTTCGGGTCCATAGCTAGTAGCTAGATGGCTTCTTCTCTCTCTACGTTCTTCAATACCATGTTGTTCATGATCTTCATGGAGATCTATCCGATGTAATACTCTTTTGCGGTGTGTTTGTCGAGATCCGATGAATTGTGGGTTTATGATCAGATTATCTATGAATATTATTTGAATCTTCTCTAAATTCTTATATGCATGATTTCATATCTTTGCAAGTCTCTTCGAGTTAGTGGTTTGGTTTGGCCAACTCGATTGGTAATTCTTGCAATGGGAGAAGTGCTTGGTTTTGGGTTCAATCTTGCGGTGTCCTCACCCAGTGACAAAGTAGGGGTAGCGAGGCATGTATTTGTATTGTTGCCATCGAGGATAAAAAGATGGGGTTTTCTTTATATTGCTTGAGTTTATCCCTCTACATCATGTAATCTTACCTAATGCGTTACTCTGTTCTTCATGAACTTAATACTCAAGATGCAGGCAGGAGTCGGTCGATGTGTGGAGTAATAGTAGTAGATGCAGAATCATTTCGGTCTACCTGACATGGACGTGATGCCTATATGCATAATCATTGCCTTGGATATCGTCATAACTATGCGCTTTTCTATCAATTGCTCGACAGTAATTTGTTCACCCACCGTATTATTTTCCTTCAAGAGAGAAGCCTCTAGTGAAACCTATGGCCCCCAGGTCTATTTTCATATTATATTTTCAGATCTATAAACCAAAAATACCAAAAATACTTTGCTGCAATCTTTTTACTTTTGTTTTACTTTTCATTTTAGTAATCTTCTATATCTATCTCTATCAGATCTCATCCTTGCAAGTAACCGTGAAGGGATTGACAACCCCTTTATAGCGTTGCGTGCAAGTGTTTGATTATTTGTGTAGGTACACCTATTGGGGACTTGCTTGTATCTCCTACTGGATTGATACCTTGGTTCTCAACAACTGAGGGAAATACTTATCTAGTTTGCTGCATCACCCTTTCCTCTTCAAGGGAAAACCAACGCAAGCTCAAGAAGTAGCAGACGGCGTCCCCTAGCCCTAGCTCATCCGCCTGCTCCCTCTCCCTACTGGCACCCGAGCACTCCCCTCTCCGAGCCCATCAGCCATACCACCACGCAGCCAGTACTACACAATCGAACACCATCTCTTCCTCCTTCGACAGGCCCAAATCCGGAGGCAAGCGAGGCTACCTCTGGAACCGGAGGAGGATTTCGAGGAGGGATCAGAGATGGGGGAGGAGGAGCCAGAGGAGGCGCCGCCGCAAGAGCCAAAGGAGGAGGCACCGCCGACAGGAGTCGGGAGTGGAGGCACCGCCGGTCTACTATCGGTGGCCCGACCAGGTGACGATTCTCAACTCCATCCGCTCGGAGCAGGCCCCGCGTCTTCATCGGCAGCAAAGAGGCAATAATAAAAGTAGTTATTATTATATTTCCTTGTTCATGATAATCATTTATTGTCCATGCTATAATTGTATTGATTGGAAACTCAATTGCATGTGTGGATACATAGACAACACTGTGTCCCTAGTATGCCTCTAGTAGATTAGCTTGTTGATCAAAGATGGTCAAGGTTTCCTGGCCATAGACATGAGATGTCATTTGATAACAGGATCACATCATTAGGAGAATGATGTGATGGACAAGACCCAAACTATGAACGTAGCATATGATCGTGTCAGTTTATTGCTATTGTTTTCTGCATGTCAAGTATCTGTTCCTATGACCATGAGATCATGCAACTCACTAACACTGGAGGAATACCTTGTGTGTATCAAACGTCACAACGTAACTGGGTGACTATGAAGGTGCTCTATAGGTATCTCCGAAGGTGTCTTTTGAGCTGGCATGGATCGAGACTGGGATTTGTTACTCCATATGACGGAGAGGTATCTCAGGGCCCACTCGGTAATACAACATCACAATAAGCCTTGCAAGCAATGTGACTAAAGTGTTAGCCACGGGATCTTGTATTACGGAATGAGTAAAGAGACTTGCCGGTAACGAGATTGAACTAGGTATAGAGATTCCGACGATCGAATCTCGGGCAAGTAACATACCGAAGAACAAAGGGAACAGTATACGGGATTAACTGAATCCTTGATATAGAGGTTCAACAGATAAAGATCTTCGTAGAATATGTAGGAACCAATATGGGCATCCAGGTCCCGCTTTTGGTTATTGACCGTAGAGGTGTCTCGATCATGTTTACATAGTTCTCGAACCCATAGGGTCTACACACTTAACGTTCAGTGACGTTTCGGTAGTATTGAGTTATGTATGGTGGTGACCGAAGGTTGCTCGAAGTCCCGGATGAGATCCCGGACGTCACGAGGAGCTCCGGAATGGTCCGGAGGTAAAGATTGATATATACGAAGTCCCGTTTTGGCCACCGGAAAAGTTTTGGGTATTTCCGGTAGTGTACCGGGAGTGCCGGAGGGCCATCGGGAGGGGCCACCCATGCCGGGAGGCCACATGGGCCTGAGGGGGGTGCACCAGTCCTTAGTGGGCTGGGCAAACCAGCCCCACAAGGCCCATGCGGCTAGGAGGTGGGAAAAAGGAAAAAGGCCAAGAGGGGGGAGGTTTTCCAAGTAGGATTGGAATCCTACTTGGAGTAGGATTGGAGGTGGACTCCTCCACCTCCTCTCCACTTCGGCCGACCCAAAGGGGAGCCCTAGGGCGGCTGCCTCCTCCCCCTCCCTCCTATATATACTAGAGGAATAGAGGCCCCAAACACACAAGTCCACGTGCTAGTTCTCTATTCCCTAGTTCCTCCACCAAATAGATTCCGACGGTGCTTAGGCGAAGCCCTGCCGGAATAGTTCCACCACCACCGCCGTCGCGCCGTCGCGCTGCCGGAAAACTCATCTACCTCTCCGCTCCCTCTTGCTGGATCAAGAAGGCGGAGATCGTCATCGAGCTGTACGTGTGCTGAACGCGGAGGTGCCGTCCGTTCGGCGCTAGATCGTGATTGGATCACGGGACGGCTAGCGATTTGGATCGCGAAGACGTTCGACTACATCAACCGCGTTTCTTAACGCTTCCCGCTTAGTGATCTACAAGGGTATGTAGATCCACTCTCCCTCTCGTAGATGCTCATCACCATGGATAGATCTTGCGTGTGCGTAGGAAAATTCTTGTTTCCCATGCAACGTTCCCCAACACCTGGAAGGTGGAGACACGTGTGAGAAGAGAGGAACCAGCATCTGCGACCGTCAATGCGTCCGTCGCGGCGCACATTGGCACATGCAGGCAGGCTAGCTGGATCATGTGGCATGCATAGCAGGCTTCTGTATCGTGGCGGCGCACGTCAATCGGCATGCCCTAGAATTTAATTGCCACGCTGAATTGATGCTGCGGAGGTCAAAGGCTGAGACGGTGTGAACTGTGAATCGATCGAGGAGGCGCGTGCAAGAAGAGTTGAACCGGCAGCAGCGACAGTCGCTGAGTCCGTGGCGGCTCACAGGAAGTCTGCGTCCATGTCGGCTCGCATCGGCGCATGCAGGCAGGCTAGCTGGATCATGTCGCGCATGCATAGCAGGCTTATCGTGGCAGCGTGCATCAGTGCATGGACGCGGGCATTTAATTCAATGGCCCAAACGAAATCACGGCCCAACGGTCCAACCAGCGCCACCATCCAACGGGCGACACAGTCCAGCGCGGCCCCACACGTCAGAATGGTCAAAGGAGGGCGACACAGTCCAACGCGGCCCCACTTGGCAGGTCCAACGGGCGACACAGTCTAGCGCGGCCCCACACGTCAGAGTTAACGGTCAAACCATTGACCCGACAGCATCCTCCGTTGTGATCATTTCTGAGGGTTTTGGACAAGGGAGTGGGGAAAAGTGAGCAAAAGTTAAGGGCGTGGGGATGAATGAGTACAACTAAGGAACCAGGGGCACAAGAATAGAAAGCCCTAAAAATATTGCTGTTTTGAGGGTCCAGAATAATTCGAAGTCTGAAATTGTTATTTTGTTGCCATGTTGCCATGTGATTTACTATTGATCTAGGAGTATTTTGTTGTTGCTCCAATGGAGTCTTTTGTTAAGCATGTTATTGTCTTCCAGGGTGTGCCATTTGTTGCCATGTATAGGTTTTGCATCATAGTTATTTCAGCTGTCCAACATGTCAATCTGTTAAAAACTGCTGCTCATGTCTACTCTAATTTTTACCAAGTCTGAGAACCTATTTTCTTCATATTGACATGTTGTGTTGAAGCTAGCCGTGATTCTATGCATAATTAGACCTTGCCACTATGGAATGATTTGTAGTGCATCATGCCCTCTACCATGCTGTAAATTTTCATGCCATGATATGACCTGTAGCATATAGTTTTAGTGTTGTCAATATGCCTCCATGGAAAACTGCTTTGCTAAAAACTATTATTTTCACTAAGTCCTAATCTGCTAAATTTTATAGTCATCTTGTGAGCTCATTTCTTATTGATCCATACCTCTACTCAATTTGCTGGTATGATATGAATTGTTGTGCATCGTATAAGCTACAGCCCCATGTCTAGTTTGTGCATTTAGATGCTTGTAGCCTGTTAGTTTGAGGTGTGCAAAATGACATGTTGCTGTTTTGGGCAGATTATAGCTAAAACTTGTGGTGGTGGTTGTGGTTGAACCGTAGCTCCGTTTTGAACATGTCATATATGAAACTTGCTTAGAATTCCATGTAGTTTCATAATACCTTGCTGCATCTATGATTTGGAATGTTTGTGGTTGTCGTTTGCATGCATTTTGCATTCATGACATATTCCTCTTGTGTGGGTCATATCTTTTAGGTCGTAGCTCCGTTTTAAATGATCTATATATGTAAATCGCTTAAAATGACGTGTAGAATCACATGGTGCATTTTTTTTGCTGTTTAACAAATATAAAACATTATTAGCTCAGATCTGGACCAATTTCTAAATTAACTCACGGGGTCGTTTCGGAAATGCTATATGTTGTTTCTGACCTCATTTAATATGCCTAGATGTCTAGTTTACTTATGCTTCACCTCTTGCCATTTTACTCAACATTTAATATTCATGAGTACCTAACGGGAGTGAACTAAATGATTCGAACGTGGAGTTTCGTCAATATGCAACTTGTTGCATATTGATCTTCACTTAATGTGTAGTAATTGTTCGTTCTGATTGCCATGCCTTGCATATTTAAACCGTACATGCATCATATTTTCTTGCGCATCATACCATGCATATGTTGAGGTGTTTATCATGTGTTGATTGTTGTTCCCGGATTTCTTCATCTCGATAGAGTTCTGAAACGAATTCGGAGTGTGAGGATTCGTTCAACTACGTGCCGTTCGTCTACTTCATGGACTCGTTCTTCTTCCAAGCGGGATCTCAGGCAAGATGGCCATTTCCCTGGATACCACTACTATCATTGCCATGCTAGTTGTCTCGTTTCTATTGCTATGTCTCGCTACCTACCACTTGTATGTCAAGCCTCCCAAAATGCCATGACAAGCCTCTAACCCTCCACATCCCAGCAAACCATTGTTTGGCTATGTTACCAATTGCTCAGCCCTTCTTATAGCGTTGCTAGTTGTAGGTGCAAATTGGTTCCATGTGCCAACATGGATTTTTTTGAGATGTCACAATATTATTGCTATTTAATTTAATGCACATATATACTTGGTAAAAGGTGGAAGGCTTGGCCTTTTGCTCGGTGTTTTGTTCCACTTTTGCCGCCCTAGTTACTTGTGTATCGGTGTTATTTTCCATATTGAGCGCTCCTAACATGCTCGGGGTTGTTATGGGGACCCCCTTGATCTTCGTTTTGGGATAAAACTCGTCTGGCAAGGCCCAACATTGGTACTAAATTTGCCTAATAACTAATAAAATGCACAGGGACCCGCCGACACCCGCGGATAATTTAATCAACAACCCGGGCCAGTGCTCCTCATGAGTGTTGGCCCAAAACGAGCGATGTCCGGCGCCCCCTGGTCACCCGGAGTCTCAGCCAACCCGACGTCTTGCTCATCCGGTCATGCCCTGAGAACGGGATACGCGGCTCCTATCGGGATTGTCGGTACGCCGGGCGGCCTTGCTGGATTTGTTTTACCTTTCTCGAATGTCTTGTGCAAGGGATTCTGATGATACTTTGGGCTATCTTGAGGTTGAGGTTTTCCGATGGAATTTCCGAGGAGACCATGGGTTTCCGTGGTTGAGGCTATTCCATGCAGCGTGTGGTTAGTTTGTGATGGATGAGTTGGAGCACCCCTGCAGGGTTAAATCTTTCATGAGAGCCGTGCCCGCTGTTATGTGGCGACTTGGAAATTTGTTTAACATCCGGTCATAGAAAACTGAAGTAAACTCTAATAAAATACACCAACCGTGTGCGTAACCGTGACCGTCTCTTCTCGTGAGGCCTGCTCCGAAAGAGAACACGGTGGGGTTATGTTTGACTTGTAAGTAGGTGTTCTGGATCACTTAGTGATCATTACCAGTTCACGTATGTTTATACGACAATCATCCCCCCTTATTCTTGTACTCGTAAGTTAGCCACTCAAATAAATGCTTAGTGCTTGCTGCAGCCTCACCACTTAACCATACCTTACCCATTAAGTTTTGCTAGTCTTGATACCCTTGGAAATGAGTTGCTGAGTCCCCGTGGCTCACAGATTACTACAACAATAGTTGCAGGTACAGGTAACGCGATGATTTGACGTGAGAGCGATGCTTGTTTGATTTGGAGTTCTTCTTCTTCTTCATCGATCATAGGTTGGGTTCCAGGACGGCAGCCTGGGATAGCGAGGATGGATGTCATTTTATCGTTTGGTTTCGTCCGTAGTCGGACCCTGCTCTTGTGTATGATGATTGAATATGTTGTTGTATTGATGTGATCTTGATGAAGCTTGTGGCGAGTGTAAGCCAATTCCATATACTCATCTCTTCTTTACATGTACTTGTAATGATATCCATTCTTGCGAAACAACGAGATGCGCTTCTATCCTTGTCGAGGCCCTCGAGCCAAAAATAAGGATAGGATCGCACCTTGGGCGTTACACGTATTATCACGGAAGTGGGGTTTTTGTAGTGTATCTAGGTTTATCGATTGTAAGTGAACCAATACCTTCTAGTTATTTCAGTTTAAACAACTGAGTTCCTTATGATTTCGATTTCCATTTATGTTGCTAGAGGATGATCTAGTGTAATCTTGTGGGAGTTGATGAGTGATATTTTTACACTCGTCTAACCTCAATTTTTAACCGATATATTTCATTAAAACCGATATATTCGCTCTGATATTGCTACTAATGAGAAATAAATGCGTAGGATTCCAAAATCCTTCCTTAATTTTGTTTCCATGGGAAATCGGATAAATATGGACAAAATCATAACATGGAAAGGAGTAAAGGAGGATATACAAGAAGTCAAGTGGAGGCTCCACCAGAAGAAGCAGCATGAAAGACGGTGCATCATTCGACCACGACCGCTCGTATGACTGATCGTACAACATGGATTCCGAGGTGCCTCCGTAGCCTGAACATATACTTTATAAAGAGTTCGAGGTCGTCATGTTAATAGAAATAATGAGAGGAACCGCAAGACAGAATCATCTTCATCCCATGTTCAACCCTAGTCGTCGCCATCTCCATAGCCACCATCTCCATCTCCACCATAGTTCTTCCTCCTCTAGTCATACATGTAATTTTGTATCACACGCGGCATCCATTGTAAGACATATTACCAATCAATCTACCTTCATGATGTGTTATCGGATGCGATCTTCGTGTACTCTGATCTCCATGTGTGAGTAATTCGGTAAGGTATGGCTTGAGGCAACGTCCTTGCAACCCTATGTATTTGCTGCAAGGATTAATGGAAGAGCTTCGAATTTGTATCTCGTATGTGTGAAATAAAATTGTTCTGTAGACGTCTCTTGTCTCTTTCGCGTTCTTCATCCCTGCAGGTACCTAGGATCATGTAGAGTGAAGCATGAGGAGGCTAAGGGCAGGGAGACCATGAAGTGCTATTCTGAACACTAGTGATAGAAAGGTTTAGTACAGTAACACGGATCCTATTCCTGGGATTCAAGAGGTGTAGTCATTAAACGCCAAATGCTTGTGTAATTATTGCAATCTTAATTATTGAGGCAACCCCGCAAGGCAAATAAGGCCTTCGGTTGGACAACTGAATCTTGATGCCTGGCGCATGCCGGTCAAGACGTAATTTTGACACATCACCCACTTCGGTTTGAAATAAGCACATCTTGATGGGTGACTTCCAGCACACAAATTAATATCATATTGATACCAACACAAATATATGGTTGTGAGCATTAAGCCTCATACCCGTGCCTATTTTCATTATTATTGCTCTCCTTCGGTTGCTTTATTTTGATTTTGTCAAAAGCTGGAATTGTTTCTTTAGGAAAAGCTTGTCTGAGACCCTAGCCTAAAGGGCATCATCCTCCCGTGGGTTCAATAACTCAGGGTCCTCCTCTAGGGGAAAAGGTGAGAATACCTTCTGCTCCATTGTCGGATCACCAGTGGAAGTAATCACTATCCGAGTAGCTGGTAGGACCTTCTCGAAGTACTTCTCTGGCTTCACCACCTCGTTGTTACTCTATCGACAGTGCCTGATAATGTGCTCCATGTCCATCTTCGGGTAATATGCTTGCATGGCTACAAAAGTCTGCCGTGCACCCACGATGCACAACGACTTCTTCCACATGTCGGCTTGGGAAATTGGTTCATGGAGAGGGTGCACCAGCCCAGAGCCGCTTATCCGCAAAGGATCTCTCGGCCACAAGGCCTTGTAGAGATAGTTCATGGCAGGCGTTCATAACCCACAAGTATAGGGGGTCGTTTGTAGCCTTTTTTCAGTAAGTAATAGTGTCAAACCCAACGAGGAGCTAAAGGTAGAATTAATGTTCTCTCAAGTTCTATTGACAACCGATACAACTCTACGCACAACAGTGTTCACTTCACCTACTACAAGAAATAAACTACTTTAAGGGAATAAAACTAGAAGTACGTTGTAGGTGTAGGAAGATAGTTTTGCAAGATAATAAAGAACGTGGAAATAGAAGATAGGTGCCGTTTTAATAAAATAACAATTAATTTAATATAGCGAGTGTGAAAAGGTGGTCGTAGGATTTGCGAGATTCTCCTAGACAATTGATAACAAGATCGGTAATCATTATTGCAATTATATATGAGGGAGAGGCATGAGCTAACATACTTTTCGTACTTCGAGCATATGAACTTATGATTGGACATCTAGCAAGCATCCGCAACTACTGGAAATCATTAAGGTAAGCCAAACCATAGCATTAAGTAACAAGTCCCCTTCATTCCCATACGCAACACGCCCCTTAATCGGATTTAAGCTTCTGTCACTCTCGCAACCCACTACAAGCGAATCATGAATGTATTGCAGCACCTTACATCGGGAATCCCCCCACATGTGCGTGGCACGGAAGGCACCATAGGACAGCACCAAAATAAAACACGCAACTCAAACCAATCAAGATCATCAATCAACTCATAAGACAAAAAGGATTTACTCAAACATCATAGGATGGCAACACATCATTGGATAAGAATATGAAGCATAAAGCACCATGTTCAAGTAGGGGTGATATGTCTCCAACGTATCTATATTTTTTTTTCTTGTTCCATGTTGTTATATTATCATTCTTGGATGTTCTACAACCATTTTATAGCAACTTTATATCATTTTTTGGGACTAACCTATTGACATAGTGCCAAAGTGCCAGTTGCTGTTTTTTCTTGTTTTTTACTTCGTAGAATATTAGTACCAAATGGTGTCCAATCGCGACGATACTTTTTGGAGACTTTTTTGGACCAGAAGAAGGCTAGTGGGCCAAAGTAGTCACCAGGAGGGAGCACATGCCGTCCACAACCCACCAGGGCGCTCCAGGGGCCCCGGGAGCGCCCTGATGGGTTGTGGACGCCTCGGGAACCCCCTCCATCGCCTCTGAGCTCTATAAATACCCAAATATTCCAAAAACCCTAGAGGAGTCGATGAAAAATACATCCAGCCGCCGCAAGTTCCAAAACCGCGAGATCCAATCTAACACCATCACGGAGGGTTCATCATCCTCATTGGTGCCTCTCCGATGATGCGTGAGTAGTCCACCATAGACCTACGGGTCTGTAGGCAGTAGCTAGATGGCTTCCTCTCTCTCTCTCTCTCTCTTTTGATTCTCAACACAGTGGTCTCTTGGAGATCAATTTGATGTAAACTTTTTGCGGTGTGTTTGTTGGGATCCGATGAATTTTGAGTTCATGATCAGTTTCTATCCATGAATATTATTTGAGTCTTCTTTGATCTCTTGTATGCATGATTACTTATAGCCTCGTATTTATTCTTCGAATCTTAGGTTTAGTTAGGCCAACTAGATCGATTTTTCTTGCCATGGGAAGAGGTGCTTTGTGATGGGTTCGATCTTGCGGTGTCCTCTCCCAGTGACAGAAGGGGCAGCGAGGCACGCATGTATCGTTGCTATTAAGGATAACAAGATGGGGTCTATTCTTACATGAATAGATCTTGTCTACATCATGTCAACGTTCTTATTGCATTACTCCGTTTTTCCATGAAATTAATACACTAGATGCATGCTGGATAGCAGTCGATGTGTGGAGTAATAGTAGTAGATGCAGGCAGGAGTCGGTCTACTTATCTTGAACGTGATGCCTATATAATGATCATCGCCTTGGATATCGTCATGATTATTTGATCTTCTATCAATTTGTTGGGGAACGTTGCATAGAAAACAGAAATTTTCCTACGCACACGCAAGATCTATCCATGGTGATGAGCATCTACGAGAGGGAGAGTGGATCTACGTACCCTTGTAGATCGCTAAGCGGGAAGCTTTAAGAAACGCGGTTGATGTAGTCGAACGTCTTCGCGATCCAAATCGCCGAGCGTCCCGCGATCCAATCACGATCCGTCCCGATCTAGCGCCGAACGGACGACACCTCCGCGTTCAGCAGACGTACAGCTCGATGACGATCTCCGCCTTCTTGATCCAGCAAGAGGGAGCGGAGAGGTAGAAGAATTCTTCGCCGGAGCGACGGCGCGGCGGCTATGGTGGTGGAACAATTCCGGCAGGGCTTCGCCTAAGCACCGCTGAAACTAGACTAGAGGAGAAACCGATCTAGATGAAGTAGAGGGAGCACGTGGTAATTAGGGTTAGCTCTGCCCTCTAAATCCTCTAGTATATATAGGAGGGAGGGAGGGGAGGAGGCAGCCTCAAACCCTCAAGGTTTGGCCGAAATTGGAGGTGGAGGAGTCCTACTCCAATCCTATTAGGAGTAGGATTCCTCCTCTCCACTTGGAAACCCTTTCCACCTTTCCTCCTTTGGATTTTTTCCACCCAAAGCCACATGGGCCTTAGTGGGGGGGTTAGGCCAGCCCACTAGGGGCTGGTTTGACTCCTCCCACAGCCCATGAGGTCCTTTGGGTCGAGACACCCCTCCCGATGGTCCCCGGTACCCCTCCCGGCACTCCCGGTACACTACCGAAATACCCGAAACTTTTCCGGTGACCAAAGCAGGACTTCCTATATATCAATCTTTACCTCCGGACCATTCCGGAGCTCCTCGTGACGTCTAGGATCTCATCTGGGACCCCGAACAACCTTCGGTCACCACCATACATAACTCTACTATACCGAAACGTCACCGAACCTTAAGTGTGCAGACCCTGCGGGTTCGAGAACTATGTAGACATGACCGAGACACCTCTATGGCCAATAACCAATAGCGGGACCTGGATGCCCATATTGGTTCCCACATATTCTACGAAGATCTTTATCGGTTGAACCTCTATGTCAAGGATTCAGTTAATCCCGTATGCTGTTCCCTTTGTTCTTCGGTATGTTACTTGCCCGAGATACGATCGTCGGTATCTCTATACCTAGTTCAATCTCGTTACCGGCAAGTCTCTTTACTCGTTTTGTAATACAAGATCCCGTGGCTAACACTTAGTCACATTGCTTGCAAGGCTTATTGTGATGTTGTATTACCGAGTGGGCCCTGATTTACCTACTCGAGGACGAGTAGGAATTAAGCTTGGGGATGCTGATACGTCTCCAACGTATCTATAATTTTTTGCTTGTTCCATGCTGTTATATTATCATTCTTGGATGTTTTACCATCATTTTATAGCAACTTTATATCATTTTCGGGACTAACCTATTGACATAATGCCAAAGTGCCAGTTGTTGTTTTTGCTTGTTTTTTACTTCGCAGAATATCAGTACCAAACGGAGTCCAATTGCGACGAAACTTTTTGGAGAATTTTTTTGTACCAGAAGAAGGCCAGTGGGACAAAGTAGTCACCAGGAGGGAGCCCAGGCCGCCCACAACCCACCAGGGCGCTCCAGGGGCCCCGGGAGCACCCTGATGGGTTGTGGCCGCCTCGAGAACCCCCTCCACCACCTCTGAGCTCTATAAATACCCAAATATTCCAAAATCCCTAGAGGAGTTGACGAAAAATATATCCAGCCGCCGCAAGTTCCAGAACCGCGAGATCCAATCTAACACCATCACAGAGGGGTTCATCATCCTCATTGGTGCCTCTCCGGTAATGCGTGAGTAGTCCACCATAGACCTATAGGTCCGTAGGCATTAGCTAGATGGCTTCCTCTCTCTCTTTTGATTCTCAATACAATGGTCTCTTGGAGATCAATTTGATGTAAACTTTTTACGATGTGTTTGTTGGGATCCAATGAATTTTGAGTTCACGATCAGTTGCTATCCATGAATATTATTTGAGTCTTCTTTGATCTCTTATATGCATGATTACTTATAGCCTCGTATTTTTTCTTCGAATCTTTGGTTTAGTTAGGTCAACTAGATCGATTTTTCTTGCCATGGGAAGAGGTGCTTTGTGATGGGTTCAATCTTGCGGTGTCCTCTCCCAGTGACAGAAGGGGCAGCGAGGCACGCAGGTATCGTTGCTTTTAAGGATAACAAGATGGGGTCTATTCCTACATTAATAGATCTTGTCTACATCATGTCACCGTTCTTATTGCATTACTCTATTTTTCCATGAACTTAATACACTAGATGCATGCTCGATAGTGGTCGATGTGTGGAGTAATAGTAGTAGATGCAGAATCGTTTCGGTCTACTAATCTTGGACGTGGTGCGTATATAATGATCGTCGCCTTGGATATCGTCATGATTATTTGATCTTTTATCAATTTCCCAACAGTAATTTGTTCACCCACCGTGTGCTATACTCATGAGAAAAGCCACTAGTGAAACCTACGGCCCCCGGGTCTACTTTTCCAACATATCACTTTCCGATCTATCTTTTTACCGCTTTTGTTTTCAGATCTATTATTCCAAAAAACCCAAAAATACCTTGCTGCACTTTTTATTTGCCTCTTTTATTTTATGTTCTTGAGAGATCTATCTATCCAATCTATCATTACCTAATATATCTTTTTACCGTGGAGAGATTGACAACCTCTGTTTTGTGTCGGGTTGCAAGTATTTGTTCTTTGTGTGCAGGTGTTGTTTACATAGTATTGGTGATCCTCCTACTGGTTCGATACCTTGGTTTCATAACTGAGGGAAATACTTACCGTCGCTATGCTGCATCATCCCTTCCTCTTTGGGGAAATACCGACACAGTCTCAAGCCATGTCAAAGGAGTTTCTGGTGCCGTTGCTGGGGAGGAAGCAGTCTCTTCAACGTTCCAATGTATGGCGCCGGGGAGACATCATCAACATCTATCAGGTTCCTAATCACAAATCTCATCTCCTTGCAATTACATTATTTGCCATTTGCCTCTCGTTTTCCTCTCCCCCACTTCACAAAAAATTGCCGTTTTATTCGCCCTCTTTCCCGTTTGCCTTTTTGCTTGTTTGCTATATTTGCTTGTGTTGCCATGTGCCTTCTATTTGCTAGCATCTTCTCTTGCTAAAAATCTATTGATATGGATCCTCATCCACTTGCTAATCTTTTCAAAAGGCCAAACTATGATGAACCAATTGCTAGTGAGTTGAGTGCACTTTATTATCTCTATGAAGTTTTGTTTGAAAATCATGAATCTGAAAATTTTGAGGAAGTGTTGAAAGAAGAAATTTATAAGGTGATTCATGATAGTCCCTTGAATTATGAGCATGATTGCAATGTTGCTAGTATGAATTATCTAAATATCCATGATGATAATGATATGCAAAGCCACAACCTTGGGGTTGCTATGTTTGATGAAGATGATATCTTTAGTCCCCCAAGTTTTGATGAGCAAATTTATTATGATGATTGCATGACTCCTATTTAGGGTGATGGTGATGACACGCATGATATAATGAGTAATGATAACCATGAAACTTATCATCATGGTTTTTATTTGCAATGTTGTTATGTCAATCAAGTGTCTCATGATAGTTATTTTGTTGAGTTTGCTCCCACTACCATGGATGATAAGGAATTTGCTTATGTGGAGAGTAATGAAAATTCTATGTTTGTGCATCATGAAAAGAATGATTTATGTGATAGTTATATTGTTGAGTTCCTTCATGATGCTACTGAAATTTATTATGAAGGAGGAACTAATGCTTGTAGGAATTGCAATAATATCAAGTTTCCTCTCTATCTGTTCAAAGTTTTGAAGTTATGCTTGTTTTGCCTTCCTATGCTAGTCGATTCTTGTTCCCATAAATTGTTTGCTCACAAAATCCCTATGCATAGGAAGTGGGTTAGACTTAAATTTGTTTGTCATTAGATTCATATGCTCTTTTGCAAAATTCAATTACTACTTTTTTATGTGAGCATTATTGAAATCATCATGCCTAGCTAGGGGCGTAAAACGATAGCGCTTGTTGGGAGGCAACCCAATGAATAAATTTATTTTCATCTTTTTCTTTATGTTTTTGAGTGTTGACAAAATTATGCCTCTGTTATGATTGTGTTTTTATGTTTTATTTAGTGTTTGTTCCAAGTAAAGCCTTTAGGATGATTCATAAGATGAGTAGGAACAATGCTGAATCTGAAACAGAAACTTTACCTCCAGTGCGTGAATTTTCATTTCTTACTGGAGCGTGATATTGAGCTGAAATTTTAACATAGTATTGATATACAAATTATTTACATTTCCCAAATTTTTCAGAAATTTTAGAGTTACAGAAGTATGGTTAGAGTACATATTACTACAGACTGTTCTGTTTAAGAAAGATTCTGTTTTCGTTGCACTGTGTGCTTGTTTTGATGAATCTATGGTTTGTATTGAAGGGTATAAGCCATGGTAAAGTTAAAATACAGTAGGTATAATGCAATAATAAAATATGAATGGGTTTTCAACAGTACTTAAAGTGGTGATTTGCTTTATTATACTAACGGATCTCACGAAGATTTTGTTGAGTTTTGTGTGATTGAATTTTCAAGTTTTGGGTGAGATCACGATGGATGAAGGAATAAGGAGTTAAAAGAGCCTAAGCTTGGGGATGATATAGCACCCCCAAGATATATACAAAGAGAAACAAGCAGGTAGGCTTGGGGATGCCACGAGTGGCATCCCCTCTTTCTTCTAACGACCATCGGTATTTTACTTGGAGCTATATTTTTATTCGTCACATATCATGAGTTTTGCTTGGAGCGTCTTGTATCATTTCAGTCTTTGATTGCTTTGCTTTTTAGTTTGTCACTTGTATCCTTATTGTACACACCTATTTGAGAGAGCCAAAATTATGCTATGATTTGTTAGAATTGCTCTATATGCTTCACTTAAACTTTTTGAGCTATGGAATTGCTCTAGTGCTTCACTTATATCTTTTTGAGCACAGTGTGCTTGGAAATCTTTGTAGAAACACTCTCATGCTTAACTTAGATTAATTTGAGAGTTCATAAATTTTGAATAAATCCTCTCATGCTTCACTTATATTATTTTGAGAGATGAAATCTGTATGCTCATGTTCTTCACTTAAATTTGTTTGAGCTTGTCAAAAGCAATGGCAATATATGAAACAAGTCCTAAAGTGATAGATATTCAAGGAGGATATAATAAAAACTTTCATGAAGATCATTGGACAAATTAAACTTGATTCCTTGTAATAGTTTTGAGACATGATGATAGTGATATGTGAGTCATGTTGGTGAGTAATTATGCTTTAGTAAGAATATTGGTGTTAAGGTTTGTGATTCCCTATGCAAGCACGAAAGTCAATAGTTATGCAATGAAATTACATCCTACTTATGGTGCATTATTCGGTGTTAGTTATGCTCAATGCCCGTTTATGTGAATTTTTGTTTCTTGGTTGGTTGCTTCTCAATCTATTTGCTAGCCTCCACTTGTACTAAGTAGAAATACTACTTGTGCATCCAAAATCCTTAAACCCAGTTTTGCCTTATGAGTCCACCATTCCTACCTATATGCGGTATTTCCATGCCATTCTAAGAAAATTTGTATGTGCCATCTCTAATTTTCAAAATAAATTTACTTTTTGTGTGCTCGTACTGCTCATGAAACGGTAGGGGTATCCAATATTTTTCCATGCTAGATGTGTTATTCTCAAGATGAGTGTTTATTCACTTGTCATTGCAAGAGAGTACGGCGGTAATAGGGATGCCCAGTCCCAAAATGAAAAAAATTACTTTATGTTGTCAAATAATAAATTCCTTGGAAAGTGTTGGTATGGAAGGCAACCGTGGATACGGCCAGCCATGGATTGTGAAAGAATGGTGAAAAAAGGAATAAACTTTACTTTATGTTTGGGAACCGACTGTTGGAAATATGCCCTAGAGGCAATAATAAATTGGTTATTATTATATTTCCTAGTTCATGATAATTGTTTATTATCCTTGCTAGAATTGTATTGATTGGAAACTAAATACATGTGTGAGTATATAGACAACAATGTGTCCCTAGTATGCCTCTAGTAGACTAGCTCGTTGATCAAAGATGGTCAAGGTTTCCTGACCATAGACATGAGTTGTCATTTGATAATGGGATCACATCATTAGGAGAATGATGTGATGGACAAGACCCAACCGTAAGCATAGCAGTTGATCGTGTCAGTTTATTGATACTGCTTTATCCATGTCAAGTATCTGTTCCTACGACCATGAGATCATGCAACTCCCAGACACCGGAGGAATGCCTTGTGTGTATCAAATGTCACAACGTAACTGGGTGACTATAAAGGTGCTCTACAGGTATCTCCAAGGGTGTCTGTTGGGTTGGCATGGATCGAGACTGGGATTTGTCACTCCGTATGACGGAGAGGTATCTCTGGGCCCACTCGGTAATACAACATCACAAGAAGCTAGCAAGCAATGTGACTAAGGAGTTAGTCATAGGATCTTGTATTACGGAACGAGTAAAGAGACTTGCCGGTAACGAGATTGAACTAGGTATGGAGATATCGACGATCGAATCTCGGGCAAGTAACATACCGATGGACAAAGGGAACTGCATACGGGATTGTCTGAATCCTTGACATTGTGGTTCGACCGATAAAGATCTTCGAAGAATATGTAGGAACCAATATGGGCATCCAGGTCCCGCTATTGGTTATTGACCGTGGAGGTGTCTCGGTCATGTCTACATGATTCTCGAACCCGTAGGGTCGCACGCTTAACGTTCGGTAGCGCTAGGGTAGTATTGAGATATTAATAGTGGAAAGTCTGAAGGTTGTTCGGAGTCCCGGATGGGATCCGGGACATCACGAGGAGCTCCGAAATAGTCCGTAGGTAAAAATTCATATATGGAAAGTTGTTATCGGGGTTCCGGAAAAAGTTCGAGTTTTTCCGGTATTGTACCGGGAAGGTTCTAGAAGGTTCCGGAGTGGGGCCCACCTGCATGGGGGACCCACATGAATGTGGGTAGTGGGGAAAGTCCCCACAACCCTGGTCTAGGCGCACCAAGATCCTCCCTTAAAAGGAATAGATTCATATCCCAAGGGGATAAGATCAGGATCCCTAAAAAGGGGTATAGCAATCGGTGGGGAAGGAAAGGTGGGATTTCCTTCCTCCCCCTTTGGCCAACGACCCTAGGGCCTTGGAGGGCAAGCCACCAGCCCCCTCCACGCCTATATAATGGTGGGGAGGCGTTGGGGGCAGCCACCCTTCGACCCTTGCCCGTTACCTCTCCCAACTCCTCCCACGTTTCACCGGTACGCGCTTGGCGAAGCCCTGCCGGAATTCCGCTGCCACCACCACCACCATACTGTCGTGTTGGTCCCGATCTCATCTACCCCCTCTCTCTCGCTTGATGGATCAAGCAGAGGACGCCGCAGAGCCGCACGTGTGCTAAACTCGGAGGTGCCGTCCGTTCGGCACTTGATCGGGAGTTCGTGGACGGATCGTGATTGGATCGCGAAGACGTTCGACTACATCAACCGCGTTTCTTAACGCTTCCGCTTAGCGATCTACAAGGGTATGTAGATCCAACTCTCCCTCTCATAGATGCTCATCACCATGGATAGATCTTGCGTGTGCGTACGAGAAATTTTTTGTTTCCCATGCAACGTTCCCCGACAGTGGTATCAGAGCCAGGTTTATGTGTAGATGAGATCTTGACTAGAACACAAAGGAGTTTGTGGGCGTTGATATTCAGATTGCTTCCTCCCTTAGTCTTTTCTTGGTTCAGCGGTATTGTGGGATGAAGCGGCTCAGACCAACCTTACTCGTACGCTTACGAGAGACCAGTTCCATCGCTAACATGCAACTTGTTGCATAAAGATGGCTGGCGGGTGTCTGTCTCTCCCACTTTAGTTGGATCGGATTTGATTGAGGCAGTCCTTGTAGAAGGTTGAATAGCAATTTGTGTATCACCGTTGTGGTTTTGCGTAGGTAAGAATCGTTCTTGCTAGATACCCATAGCAGCCACGTAAAACATGCAACAACAATTAGAGGACGTCTAACTTGTTTTTGCAGGGTATGTTGTGATGTGATATGGCCAAAGACATGATGTGATATATATTTGATGTATGAGATGATCATGTTGTAATAGTTAAATATCGACTTGCATGTCGATGAGTACGGCAACCGGCAGGAGCCATAGGGTTGTCTTTAATTTATTTGCGCCGTTTTGCTTTACTTTATCTCTATGAGTTAGCAATAGTCGTAAACGCAACAGTTGGCGCGACAACCTCATGGTGACACGTTGATGGAGATCAAGATGATGGAGATCATGGTGTCATGCCGGTGACGATGGAGATCATGCCGGTGCTTTGAAGATGGAGATCGAAAAGCACAAGTTCATAGCCATATCATGTCACATATGATTTGCATGCGATGTTAATCCTTTTATGCATCTTATTATGCTTAGGACGACGGTAGCATTATAAGGTGATCCCTCACTAAAATTTCAAGATAAAATTGTGTTCTCCCCGAGTGAGCACCGTTGCGAAAGTTCGTCGTTTCGAGACACCACGTGATGATCGGGTGTGATAGACTCTACGTTCACATACAACGGGTGGAAGCCAGTGTTGCACATGCGGAACACTCGGGTTAAACTTGACGAGCCTAAAATGTACAGACATGGCCTCGAAACACAAGAGACCGAAAGGTCGAACATGAGTCCTATAGTAGATATGATCAACATGAAGATGTTCACCATTGAAACCACCTCATCTCATGTGATGATCGGACTTGGGTTGGTGAATTTGGATCATGTAACACTCGGATGACCGGAGGGATGTCAATTTGAGTGGGAGTTCTTTAGTAATATGATTAACTGAACTCATTATCATGAACATAGTCAAAATGTCTTTGCAAATTATGTTGCAGATTACTAGCTCGCGCTGTAGCTCCCTTGAATTTTTATATGTTCCTAGAGAAATAGAGTTGAAAGATGATGGTAGCAATAATGCAGACTGGGTCCGTGATCTGAGGATTGTCCTCATTGCTGCACAGAAGGCTTATGTCCTTAATGCACCGCTTGGTGCACCACCCCCTCAAGCGTCGTCTGTAGATGTTGTGAACATCTGACAGGCACGTTCTGATGACTACTTGATAGTTCAGTGCGTCATGCATTACGGCTTAGAATTGAGGCTCCAAAACGTTTTGAACGTCACAGAACATATGAGATGTTCTAAGAGCTGAAATTGGGATCTCAGGCTCGTGCCTGTGTTGAGAGGTATGAGACCTCTAACAAGATTCTTTGCCTGCAAGATGAAGGAGAATAGCTCAATCGGTGAGCATGTGCTCAGATTGTCTGGGTGCTACAATCGCTTGAATCGAGTGGGAGTTGATCTTCCAGATAAGATAGTGATTGATATAGTTCTCCAAGTCACTGTCACTAAGCTACTAGTGCTTCGTGATGAACTATAAAATGCCAGGGATGGAAATAATGATCCCTGAGCTATTCGCGATGTTTGACACCGTGAAGGTAGAAATCAAGAAGGAGCATCAAGTGTTGATGGTTAGTAAAACCACTAGTTTCAAGAAGGGCAAGGGCAAGGAGGGAAACTTCATGGATGGCAAGTCAGTTGCTGCTCCAGTGAAGAAACCCAAGGTTGAACCCAAACCCGAGACTAAGTGCTTCTATTATGAGGAGAACGGTCGCTGAAGCGGAACAACCCTAGATACTTGGTAGATAAGAAGGCTGGCAACGTCGACAGAAGTATATTTGATATACATGTTATTGATGTGTACCTTACTAGTACTCCTAATAGCACCTGGGTATTGGATACCGGTTCGGTTGCTAAGTGTTAGTAACTCGAAATAAAAGCTACGGAATAAACGGAGGCTAGCTAAGGGTGAGGTGACGATGAGTGTTGGAAGTGTTTCCAAGGTTGATGTGATCACCATCGCACGCTCACTCTACCTTCGGGGTTAGTGTTGAACCTAAATAATTTTTATTTAGTGTTTGCGTTGAGCATGAACATGATTAGATCGTGTTTATTGCAATACGGTTATTCATTTAAGTTAGAGAATAATGGTTATTCTGTTTACATGAATAATACCTTCAATGGTCATGCACCCAATGTGAATGGTTTATTAAATCTCAATCGTAGTAATACACATATTTATAATATTGATGCCAAAAGATACAAAGTTAGTAATGATAAGTACCACATACTCGTGGCACTGTCGCGAAGGTCATATTGGTGTAAAGCGCATGAAGAAACTTCATGCTGATGGATCTTTTGACTCACTCGATTTTGAATCGGTTGAGACATGCGAACCATGCCTCTTGGGCAGGATGACTAAGACCCCATTTTCCGGTATGATGGAGCGGGCTAGTGACTTATTGGAATTGATACATGTTGATGTATGTGGTCCAATGAGTGTTGAAACACGCAGTGGATATCGTTATTTTCTTACCTTCACTGATGATTTGAGTAGATATGGGGATATTTACTTAATGAAACACAAGTCTGAAACGTTTGAAAGGTTCAAGCAGTTTCAGAGTGAAGTTGAAGATCATCGTGACAAGAAGATAAAATGTCTACGATATGATCATGGAGGTGAATATCTGAGTTACGAGTTTGGTATGCAACTTAAGACAATGTGGAAATTGTTTCACAGCTCACGCCGCCTGGAACACCATAGAGTGATGGTGTGTCCAAACGTCATAGCCGTGCCCTATTTGATATGGTTCATACTATGATGTCTCTTATCGTTTTGCCACTGTCGTTTTTGGGTTAAAGCATTAGAGACAAATACATTCACTTTAATAGGGCACCATCTAAGTCCGTTGAGATGACACTGTATGAATTATGGTTTGGCTGAAACCTAAGCTGTCATTTCTTAATGTTTGGGGCTGCGACGCTTATGTGAAAAAGGTTTTCACCTAATGAGCTCGAACCCAAAGCGGACAAATGCATCTTCATAGAATACCCTAAGGAGACATTGGGTATACCTTCTATCTCAGATCCAAGAACAAAGTGTTTGTTGCTAAGAACGGGTCCTTTCTCGAGAAAAAGTTTCTTTCGAAAGAATTGAGTGGGAGGAAAGTATAACTTGATGAGGTTGTTGAACCGTCACTTCAGTTGGATGGTAGCACAACGTAGAAAGATGTTTCTGGGGTGCCGACGCCAATTGAAGAGGAAGCTAATGATGATGATCATGAAACTTCAGATCAAGTTACTACCGAACCTCGTAGGTAGACAAGGATACGTACTGCCCTGAGTGGTACGGTGATCATGTCTTGGAAATCATGTTGTTAGACAACGATGAGCCTACAAACTATGAAGAAGCGATGGTGGGCCCGGATTCCAACAAATGGCTAGGAGCCATGAAATCCGAGACATGATCCATGTATGAAAACAAAGTATAGACTTTGGTAGACTTGCCCGTTGAACGGCAGTTCGTTGAGTACAAATGGACCTCTAAGAGGAAGACAGACGCTGATGGTAAATGTCACCATTTATAAAGCTCGACTTGTCGCGAAAAAGGTTTTCGACAAGTTCAAGGAGTTGACTATGATGAGACTCTCTCACCCGTAGCGATGCTGAAGTCTGTTGGAATTATGTTAGCAGTAGCTGCATTTTTTGATTATGAAATCTGGCAGATGGATGTCAAAACATCGTTCCCTTGAAGAAAGGTTGTATGTGATACAACCAGAAGGTTTTGTCGATCCTAAGGATGCTAAAAGGTATGCAAGCTCCAGCGATCCTTCTATGGACTGGAGCAAGCATCTCGGAGTTGGAATATACGCTTTGATGAGGTGATCAAAGTTTTTGAGTTTATACAAAGTTTATGAGAAACTTGTATTTGCAAGAAAGTGAGTGGGAGCACTATAGAATTTCTGATATGAATATGTGGTTGACATATTTTTGATCGGAAATAATGTAGAATTTCTGGAAAGCATAAAGGGTTGTTTGAAAAGAGTTTTTCAAAGGAAGACCCGGATAAAAGCTATTAGTATATTGGGCATCAAGATCTATAGAGATAGATCAAGACGCTTGATAAGTCTTTCAATGAGAACATACCTTGACAAATTTTTGAAAGAGTTCAAAATGGATCAGACAAAAAAGGAGTTCTGCCCGATTTGTAAGGTGTGAAGTTGAGTAAGACTGAAAACTCGACCACGGCAGAAGAAAGAGAAAGGACGAAGGTCGTCCCCTATTCCATTAGCCATAGGCTCTATATTGTATGCCATGCTATGTACCGCACCTGATGTGTGCCTTGCCATGAGTCTGTCAAGGGGTACAAGAGTAATCCAGGAGTGGATCACTGGACAGCGGTCAAAATTATCCATAGTAACTAGAGGACTAAGGAAATGTTTCTCGAGATGGAGGTGATAAAGATTTTGTTGTAAAGAGTTACGTCGATGCAAGCTTTAAACACCAATCCGGACTACTCAAAGTAGCAATCCGGATACGTATGGTGGGGTAGCCATTTGGAATAGCTCCAAGTGAAGCGTGGTAGCAACATCTACAGTATAGAGAGTTACAAAGTACACACGGATCTGAATGTTACAGACCCGTTGACTAAAACCTCTCACACAAGAAAAACATGATCAAACCCCAGAACTTATTGGGTGTTAATCACATGATGATATAAGTGTTAATCACATGGTGATATAAGTGTTAATCACATGGTGATGTGAGCTAGATTATTGACTCTAGTGCAAGTGGGAGACTGTTGGAAATATGCCCTAGAGGCAATAATAAATTGGTTATTATTATATTTCCTAGTTCATGATAATTGTTTATTATCCATGCTGGAATTGTATTGATTGGAAACTAAATACATGTGTGGGTATATAGACAACAATGTATCCCTAGTATGCCTCTAGTAGACTAGCTCGTTGATCAAAGATGGTCAAGGTTTCTTGACCATAGACATGAGTTGTCATTTGATAACGGGATCACATCATTAGGAGAATGATGTGATGGACAAGACCCAACCGTAAGCATAGCAGTTGATCGTGTCAGTTTATTGCTACTCCTTTATCCATGTCAAGTATCTGTTCCTATGACCATGAGATCATGCAACTCCCAGACACCGGAGGAATGCCTTGTGTGTATCAAACGTCACAACGTAACTGGGTGACTATAAAGGTGCTCTACAGGTATCTCCAACGATGTCTGTTGGGTTAACATGTATCGAGACTGGGATTTGTCACTCCATATGACGGAGAGGTATCTCTGGGCCCACTCGGTAATACAACATCCCAAGAAGCTTGCAAGCAATGTGACTAAGGCGTTAGTCACGGGATCTGGTATTACGGAACGAGTAACGAGACTTGCCGGTAACGAGATTGAACTAGGTATGGAGATATCGACGATCGAATCTCGGGCAAGTAACATACCGATGGACAAAGGGAACTGCATACGGGATTGTCTGAATCCTTGACATCGTGGTTCGACCGATAAAGATCTTCGTAGAATATGTAGGAACCAATATGGGCATCCAGGTCCCGCTATTGGTTATTAACCGTGGAGGTGTCTCGGTCATGTCTACATGATTCTCGAACCCGTAGGGTCGCACGCTTAACGTTCGGTAGCGCTAGGGTAGTATTGAGATATTAATTGTGGAAAGTCCGAAGGTTGTTCGGAGTCCCCGATGGGATCCGGGACATCACGAGGAGCTCCGGAATAGTCCGGAGGTAAAAATTCATATATGGAAAGTTGTTATCGGGGTTCCGGAAAAAGTTTGAGTTTTTTTGGTATTGTACCGGGAAGGTTCTAGAATGTTCCGGAGTGGGGCCCACCTGCATGGGGGACCCACATGAACGTGGGTAGTGGGGAAAGTCCCCACAACTCTGGTCTAGGCGCACCAAGATCCTCCCTTAAAAGGAATAGATTCATATCCGAAGGGGATAAGATCAGGATCCCTAAAAAGGGGGATAGCAATCGGTGGGGAAGGAAAGGTGGGATTTCCTTCCTCCCCCTTTGGCCAACGACCCTAGGGCCTTGGAGGGCAAGCCACCAGCCCCCTCCACGCCTATATAAAGGTGGGGAGGCGTTGGAAGCAGCCACCCTTCGACCCTTGCCCGTTACCTCTCCCAACTCCTCCCACGTTTCACCGGTACGCGCTTGGCGAAGCCCTGCCGAAATTCCGCTACCACCACCACCACCATACCGTCGTGTTGGTCCCGATCTCATCTACCCCCTCTCTCTCGCTTGCTAGATCAAGAAGGAGAGGACGCCGCCGAGCCGCACGTGTGCTAAACTCAGAGGTGTCGTCCGTTCGGCACTTGATTGGGAGTTCGTGGATGGATCGTGATTGGATCGCGAAGACGTTCGACTACATCAACCGCATTTCTTAACGCTTCCGCTTAGCGATCTACAAGGGTATGTAGATCCAACTCTCCCTCTCATAGATGCTCATCACCATGGATAGATCTTGCGTGTGCGTACGATAAATTTTTTGTTTCGCATGCAACGTTCCCCGACACCGACTATGATATATCTAGCATGGAAATTATTGCGAACTCCTTTATCGTTTTGATTGACAAGAAAGGCATGCCACCCAAAATATTTTTATCTCTCAATTTAAACTTTGAGCTCTGGCACCTCTACAAATCCCTACTTCCCTCTACGAAGGGCCTATCTATTTACTTTATGCAATTTTTATTTTTATTTTGAGTCTCCATCTTCTATTATAAAGCACCAACTAGGGGGCACTATGATCATACTTGTGCATTGGGTGTAGTTAATATTTGAGTGTGTTTCATGAATGGATCAATGATTGAGCATGATGGGCTAGGAATAACTTTCTTTAGTGTTGATATTTTGAAAGACATGGTTGCTTGTTGGCATGCTTGAGTATTAAAGTCATTATGTTAAAACTAGGCTATTGCTTTGAACCATCTAACAGTCCAAATGTCCATGCTACAAAAGAAAAGAATATGTGATGAACATGTTAGGCAACATTCCACATCAAAAATTCTGTTTTTATCATTTACCTACTCGAGGACGAGTAGGAATTAAGCTTGGGGATGCTGATACGTCTCCAACGTATCTATAATTTTTTGCTTGTTCCATGCTGTTATATTATCATTCTTGGATGTTTTACCATCATTTTATAGCAACTTTATATCATTTTCGGGACTAACCTATTGACATAATGCCAAAGTGCCAGTTGCTGTTTTTGCTTGTTTTTTACTTCGCAGAATATCAGTACCAAACGGAGTCCAATTGCGACGAAACTTTTTGGAGAATTTTTTTGGACCAGAAGAAGGCCAGTGGGACAAAGTAGTCACCAGGAGGGAGCCCAGGCCGCCCACAACCCACCAGGGCGCTCCAGGGGCCCCGGGAGCGCCCTGATGGGTTGTGGCCGCCTCGAGAACCCCCTCCACCGCCCCTGAGCTCTATAAATACCCAAATATTGCAAAATCCCTAGAGGAGTTGACGAAAAATATATCCAGCCGCCGCAAGTTCCAGAACCGCGAGATCCAATCTAACACCATCACAGAGGGGTTCATCATCCTCATTGGTGCCTCTCCGGTAATGCGTGAGTAGTCCACCATAGACCTATAGGTCCGTAGGCATTAGCTAGATGGCTTCCTCTCTCTCTTTTGATTCTCAATACAATGGTCTCTTGGAGATCAATTTGATGTAAACTTTTTACGATGTGTTTGTTGGGATCCAATGAATTTTGAGTTCACGATCAATTTCTATCCATGAATATTATTTGAGTCTTCTTTGATCTCTTATATGCATGATTACTTATAGCCTCGTATTTTTTCTTCGAATCTTTGGTTTAGTTAGGCCAACTAGATCGATTTTTCTTGCCATGGGAAGTGGTGCTTTGTGATGGGTTCAATCTTGCGGTGTCCTCTCCCAGTGACAGAAGGGGCAGCGAGGCACGCAGGTATCGTTGCTTTTAAGGATAACAAGATGGGGTCTATTCCTACATTAATAGATCTTGTCTACATCATGTCACCGTTCTTATTGCATTACTCTATTTTTCCATGAACTTAGTACACTAGATGCATGCTCGATAGCGGTCGATGTGTGGAGTAATAGTAGTAGATGCAGAATCGTTTCGGTCTACTAATCTTGGACGTGGTGCGTATATAATGATCGTCGCCTTGGATATCGTCATGATTATTTGATCTTTTATCAATTTCCCAACAGTAATTTGTTCACCCACCGTGTGCTATACTCATGAGAGAAGCCACTAGTGAAACCTACGGCCCCCGGGTCTACTTTTCCAACATATTACTTTCCGATCTATCTTTTTACCGCTTTTGTTTTCAGATCTATTATTCCAAAAAACCCAAAAATACCTTGCTGCACTTTTTATTTGCCTCTTTTATTTTATGTTCTTGAGAGATCTATCTATCCAATCTATCATTACCTAATATATCTTTTTACCGTGGAGAGATTGACAACCTCTGTTTTGCGTCGGGTTGCAAGTATTTGTTCTTTGTGTGCAGGTGTTGTTTACATAGTGTTGGTGATCCTCCTACTGGTTCGATACCTTGGTTTCATAACTGAGGGAAATACTTAGCGTCGCTATGCTACATCATCCCTTCTTCTCTGGGGAAATACCGACGCAGTCTCAAGCCACGTCAAGGGGGTACAGCGGTTTTCGGGAGAGTGGACCACTGTAAATAGATGAGGGAAGGTGATGGTGGTGTTGAGAAAGACGGTGGAGTTGTTGGTGTAGATTACCACCACGACGATTCCCCTGGCGGCACTCTGGCGCCGCCAGAAGAGAGGGGGAGAGATCCCCCTCCTTCTTATTCCTTGGACTGCCCCCTAGATGGAAGGAGGGTTTCCCCTCTGGTCCTTGTCCACAATGGCCCCCGAGGGGCCCCCCTAGATTGGATCCTTCTTTGTGTTTCTCTTCTGTTTCTGTGTTCCCGTTTTCTGGCGTTTCACCATTTCTTAAATATCCGGAGATCCGTAACTCCGATTGGGCTGAAATTTTGAGGGGATTTTTATCCGGATATTAGATTACTTGCAGCCAAATGACACCCCCAACCGACCTCCGACGAACCCATGAGCTCAAGGGGCGCGCCTACCCCCCCCCCCCCCCTGAGGCGAGCCCTACGAGCTCGTGGATCTCTCAGACAGCGTATGGCGTTGATTCTTTTTCCCAAAAATCACATATATTCCAAAATAAATCTCCGTAAATATTTATCGCATTTTGACTTTGTTTGATATGGATTTTTTGTGAAAGAAAAAACATGCAACAAACAGGAACTGGCACTGGGCACTGGATCAATATGTTAGTCCAAGAAAATCGTATTAATTTTTGCCAAAAGTATGTGAAAGTTGTAAAATAATGGCATGAAATATTCAAAAATTATAGATACGACAGAGACGTATCAGCATCCTCAACCTTAATTCCTGCCCGTCCTCGAGTAGGTAAATGATAAAGGATAATTTTTTATGTGGAATGCTACCTAACATAATCTTGAACAAATATCTAACTATGGCATGAATATTGAGATTTGAGTGATTCAAGGCAATAGTCTATAATTTGACAAAAAGACATCCCTACTCGGATTTACTAACAAACAATCATGTCCTTCAAAATCAACGATGCTAAAGAATGTTATCCCTACACATTTAATCATGTAGGCATGGCATGACTCTGTCTTCGTAACACAAGTACAAATCATGATCACCCCGGTGTCAAGTCAGGCATTTGGTTCAAAAAAATTCGTGCGCTTCAGCATTTTCAACTACACTTAAAACATGAGCGTGAGCCATGGACATAGCAATACGGGTGGAATAGAATATGATGATAGAGATAATAGGAGAAGTCAAAAAGGTTGTTTCGTAACCCCCGTTTATTCAAACTCTTTGAGATGCCAGAATTAGAGTATGATAATTCTAGTTTGAATGAACTTTATGCTAATGATTTTGATGTGGAGGAAAGTCATCTTACAAGTGAGGGTGAAAATTATCTGGAGTCGCTAAGCATCTTATTTGAGGAGTCTAATATTAGCTATAGTGATAAACAAGATGAAGGAAATACTCTTGATTTATCTACACTAATGTCCAACTATGCTTCTTTGGACGATTTTCTTATGCAGGGGAAACTATTAAGGAGTGTTGAATTAACCACTCCAAAGGAAGAATTTTATGAAGTGTTTCCCTACAATGGTAGCCAACGTGACATATTAAAATTTATTCAAAAATCTATAACCTTTGCATTGCAGAAGTACATGGAGACATGTCTTCGTACTCTAGTGCATCAGTTATGTCATGAGAGCGAGGACCTCTTCACATATGTGATGTCGATGCATCGCAAGAGGGTACGACTCCAACCACACTTTTCTATGAGATGCTCCAAAAAGTGGTTAGAAGCAAGTACAACTACACACCGTGTCGATATCCCTTGGGATCCGGGTGGATTTATTGAGCATCAAAGCCTAGCTAAATGGTTCTAAAGAAATCTCAATCGGAGGCAGCCCGTAAGTAAGTAGGAGTCTTTCTTAGTTTTGAGTCTTTATAGTTTAGTATGCACTCATATGTTTGCATTGGCACTATGCATGACTTGCTATTAAAGTTGTTTTGGTTAAGTCTTCATTAGGTGAAATTTTTTGTCTGCTCAGAATTTCGTAAGTGATACAATTGCACTGCTGGATCTTCTTAATATTTTCCTAGTACAAGTGTTGGAGCTAACCCCACGGGAATTTTTGAAGAAAACAAAGTTACAGGCTAAATAGAGGAAAAGACGGTGTTTCTTACGACCACCTATGGCCGTATGCGCGGCCGTATCGAGCGAGGGAGGTGCCAACAAAAACATCCAGAGACAACAGAGGGAACGACGGCGCGTGATACAAGCACAAGCACTCGTATGCATGGTCGTATGGAACGAGCGCGAGCACTCGTATGAGCAGTCATACGAGCGCTCGTATGAAGGTCAGAAAATACTCATTTTGTTTATTTCTTCGAGCCAAGTTTAGTGGGTTATATAACCATCTATTTGCACTCTAATATTTATTACTTACCTTCGAAGACTCTGGACCAATAGATTTTGTAGTTCTTCATGTTATCTTTTATTCCTTTTGCCTGGTTGTGAATACGAACTACGTTCGTATACCGAACCGTGTTCTTTTTATCTTGTGTGTTAATTCGCACAGGTTTGGACCTAGTGTGGTGATATGTACGGTATGGTGCCAACCGTATGCAAACCCACACAAGTCACTCAGTCACTTGGATTCAACGAAGTCTTCAACTACAAGTGTCAGGTTCTACCAGACCATATCAAAAATGTTTGCTAAAGCGTAGGTCCATGTCCATTTTGAAGGAGAGGTTATTAGCACCTCAACGGTAAAAGTTTTACTCCCCTTTGTTAGTTTAAGCTTGGGGAGGTAACCACTGGCCATACTCTCCTTTAATAATCTCCACTTTCTCTTTTCATGATTTTCTTGAGATTAGTTCTTGAGTTCTAAGATTGGTGGATTTATTTTTGCATGTGTGGAGTTGTGTGCAATGATTTTTATCTGATGAATACTATGCAATCATGTGTACAACTATTTGATAAGCTTGCTTAAGTATGATTGCTCTGTATTTGTATAAGGGAATCACTTGCTCAAGTTAGGCCCCATATTGCCAAGTTAATTTTGTTATGCATTTTGTTCCAGTTTTTGCATAGCGTGGGAACAATCTTGTGATCCTCTGAAAGACGCTGTCACAACCTCTACTTTTACAAAAGAAAAAGAAATGATGATATGGTTGAATAAATTTTTTGACACTTGTTAGAATTGTTTTAAAAGAAAGAGTTATGGAGTAGCTTAACCCCGTGGTGTTTGATATAATAGACTCAATTGCCCTTGTGAATAAAGTTGTCTAGAGGAACTTAGTTGAAAGGTGAATGAGATTATGCCAAAATTTGTGCTGCATTTTTACATGGCGCTTCAGCTTCTCGCTGGTTACCTCCTTCGGAGTGTGTGACTCCGAGTAGCCGCTGTCTGACCCGTTTATGGGGAACTAGTTCAGCTTTGGCTTGAAGAGGGACATCCACATGTCGTCCATATCGGTGCGGAAGAAGTAGCAGATCGTTCGGGGGTCCTCGGGCTTGTAAAGCCACATCGGACTAAAGCGAAGTTGAGTGGAAGGATGCCGCGATGCAGCATCATGTCGATCACATACACCAGCTTGGCGCTGTCCTTGAGGGTGTGGATATTCTTCTGGAGGATGGTGACCTCCTCCGAGCTTCCCCATTCCAAGTTCTTCGACTGCCAGGAGTTCAGCTTCTTCGGAGGTGAGCCCGTAAAGGGTGGGGGCGCGGCCTGGTTCTTGGCGCGTGGCTCGGTGATGTAGAACCAATCTCGCTGCCACATCTTCACCTTCCCAACGAAAGTGCCCTCCAGCCACTCCGCTCTCTGGAGTTTGCTGATCATGGAGCCACCACACTCGACAAAGTCGCCGCCGCCACTCTTCAGCTTGACACAAAATGTCTTTAGCCATAAGCCGAAATGCGGCAGCAAAAGCCTCACACACCATAAAGAAGGCTGTGAGGTGGAGAATGGAATTTGGGGCAAGATTATAGAAATCAAGCCCGTAAAAGAAGAGAACCCCCCGCATGAAGGGGTCTAGGAGGAATCCCAGACCTTCGACAAGGTGGGAAACGAAGATGACCCGCTCCCCGGCTTGGGGAGTGGGGATGTGAAGGTTGGGCTATGGGACCCTGCAAGCCATGCCGTCGGGAATATACTCCGCTGCTCGGAGCTCGGTGATGCTGTCATCGTCAACCTTCGAGGGAACCCACTTCCCTTTTGGATCTGCATCGTCCATTGGGGGCGGAAACCTTTGAGCTTGGTGGAAGGGTTTGAGGGCACCGAGAGCTGTGGCGGTTTCGGTGCTGGAGCGGAAGGAGAGCGTGGGGAAAAGAATTACCCAGCCCCCAGCTCTTTATAGACTGGTAAAAAGGTGAAACATTCCCCTAACTGCACCGAGAAAAACTTTTCGGATGTATCGTGATGTTGTGGACGTGTGGGATAAAACAATCGATTAATGATATCCCCTAAAACGCGGGGCACGATCTCTGTTTTGATACGCATGCCAAGAGTCACCTCGAACCGCGGTTCGAGTAAGTAGTGACCGATATGCATAATGTCATAAATATGACATTTTGGGAAAAGTTGTCAGTACTTTGCAACTGAACACATCTATACTTCTAGTCCTCGGGGCTTAACTACGCACTTAGGACAAGGGGAGATCTCGCATAGTTGCTTGGGGCCGGAATCTTGAACTTGCCTGCCAAGCCGAAGACTGTCGGTCCAAAGACATTTATCCGAAGTCAGTTATCATCTCCGGCTTCAAAACAAGTTCGGGGGCTACTGATGGTGTCCTGGACTAAGGGGTCCTAGTCGAGATTGTCTAATCCATGGGCCAGCCTGGGGGGCCATCAAGGAAGAAGTACTTTTGAGGCCTTGGGATGTGGCATGAGCACATCGGACTCTACCAAAGACTTGGCGTGTACCCCAAGGAGGGATGATTAATTCGACATGTTTCTACTTGTAAACTGCGTTGAGTTTTTCCCTGAAGTGGAGAGGAGATGCGGCACAGTAGGGATAAGTATTTCCCTCAGTGAGAACCAAGGTTATCGAACCAATAGGAGAATCACACAAACTCTCATCGTCAGCACCTACACACACAGAATCAAACACTTGCACCCAACGCGGGCAAGAGGGTTGTCAAGCCCCTTGAACTCGTTACTTGCAAGGGTTAAATCTTGATAGATAGATATTGTAAATGAAAAATAAAATAAAAGTAATAAAAGTGTAGCAAGGTAAATAAGGATTTTTAGTTTTTATGTTTAACTAGACCTGGGGTCCATAGTGTTCGCTAGAGGATTCTCCCTCGAAAAAACAATACGGCGGGTAAACAAATTACTATTGGGCAATTGATAGAAAAGCGCATAGTTATGACATGTTATTCAAGGCAATGATCATGTATATAGGCATACCGTCCGTAAACAAGTAGACCGACTCCTACCTGCATCTACTACTATTACTCCGCTCATCGACCACTATCCAACATGCATCTAGAGTATTAAGTATGAAACGGAGTACCGCTTTGAGCAAGATGACATGATGTAGACAAAGTAAAGTCAACTAATATGCATAAACCCCATCATTTTATCCTTAATGGCAGTTATACAATACGTGTCTTGACCCCTTCTATCACGAGGATAGAGCACCGCAAGATTAAACCCATCACAACGCACCACTCCCACTGAAGATAAATCAATCTAGTTGGCCAAACCAAACCGTTAGATTGGAGGAAATACAAAGCTATAACAATCATGCATAAAAGAATCTAGAGAAGACTCAATTAATATTCGTGAATAATCTGATCATAAACCCACAATTCATCGGTTCCAACAAACACACCGCAAAGAAAATTACATCGAATATATCATCGTGAAGATGCGATGAACTTTGTATTGAAGATCAAGGAGAGAGAGAGAGCCATCTAGGTACTATCTATGGACTCGTAGGTCTATGGTGAACTACTCACACATCATCATGGGAGCAGCAAGGTGGATGTAGAGGCCCTCCGTGATCGATCCCCCCTCCGGCTGAGTACCAGAACAGGGCTCCAGATGGGCACACGGCGGAACAGAGACTTGCGGCGGTAGAAAAAGGGTTTTGGGTGTCTCTCTGTTATTTTCCCGATTTTAGAGAATATATAGAGGCAGAGTTAGGTCAAACGGAGCCATGAGGTGGCCCCAAGGCAAGGGGGGACGCCCTACCCCTTGGTCACGCCCTCTTAACTTGGCACCAGCTCGTGCGGCCTCCAAACTCCATCCCAAGCTTCCACGTCTTATTTTTGTCCAGAAAAAATCACCAAAAAGTTTCGGGTCATTTGGACTTCATTTGGTACTGGTTTCCTGAAAGGCCAAAAACAAGCAAAAAACAGCAACTGGCACTGGGTACTAGGTTAATAGATTAGTTCACAAAAATGATATAGAATAGCATATAAATGCATATAAAGTATCCTAGAATGATCATATAATAGCATGGAACAATCAAAAATTATAGATACGTTAGAGACGTATCAACATCCTGAAGCTTAATTCCTGCTCGTCCTCGAGTAGGTAAATGATAAAAACAGAATTTTTGATGCGACGTGCTACCCAACATGTAATCTCTTTTAGATATGGTCTTTGAGAAAGGATGAACTAATAAACATCAACATAATAATATCCATAAGCATAAGTAACATAATCATTAATTTTCAAAATATACGATCCTTAAAGAACGTTACTCCCCACTCATTTTATCATATTAGCATGGCATGACTCCATCTTCACCACATAAGTACAAATCATGAGCACCAAGGAGTCAAGAAGTCAGGCAATTGGATCATACTTCCAGCGCGCTTCAGCATTGTCAACCTACATCACTACATGAGCGTAAACCATGGATATAGCATATGGGTGGAATAGAGTATGCTGGTAGGGATTAAAAGGAGTCAAAGTGGAAAGAAAGCCTCGCATCAACTAGGCGTATCAACGGGCTGTGGAGATGCTTACCAATAGATATCAATGCGAGGAGTAGGGATTCCCATGCAACGGATGCACTAGAGCTATAAGTGTAAGCTCAACGGAAGCTAAGTAGGTCTGCATCCAACTTGCTTGCTGATGAAGACCTTGGGCATTTGAAGAAGCCCGTCATCGGAATATATAAGCCAAGTTCTATAATGAAAAGTTCCCACTAGCATATGAAAATGACAACTCAGGAGACTCTCTATATGAAGAACATGGTGCCACTTTGAGGCACAAGTGTGGTAAAGGATAGTAGCAAAGTCCCTTCTCTCTTTTTATCTCATTTCTATTTTTTTTTCTTTATTTCCCTCTTTTTCTTTTTCTTTTTCTTTCTTTTTTCTCTTTTTTTCTTGGTGGGCTCATTTGGCCTCCCCCTTTTTTAATTTTTCGTCCGGAGCTCATCCCAACTTGTGGCGGAATCATTTATTCCATCATCCTTTCCTCACTAGAACAATGCTCTAATAATGATGATCATCACACTTTTATTTACTTACAACTCGATATAACAACTCAACATAAAACAATTTTCACTCTATATGAATGCCTCTGGCGGTGTACCAGGATGTGCAATGATCTAGCATAACATGTAAACAATGATGAATTGTGGCTTTTCCACAAATACTATGTTAGCTATATGATCATGCAAAGCAACATTATGATGAACACACAAGTCATGTGATGTAACGGTGGAAGTTGCATGGCAATATATCTCGAAAATGCTATGGAAATGCCATAATAGGTAGGTATGGTGGATGTTTTGAGGAAGATATAAGGAGGCTTATGTGTGATAGAGCGTATCATATCACGGGGTTTGGATGCACCGGTGAAAGTTGCATCGATCCTCGAGGTGAGAATGGGCAATGCACGGTACCGAAGAGGCTAGCAATATACGGAAAGGTGAGTGTGCACACATCCATGGATTCACATTAGTCATAAAGAACTCATATACTTTTTGCAAAGCTTTATTAGCTCTTTCGAAATAAAGTACTACCGTGTGCCTCTAGGGAGGAAGTTGGGAGGAGTTAACCATCGCACGCCCCCGACCCGACCAGCACTAGGATTTCAACGAGGAATAAGAATGCTCACACATCATCACCATGCCATAACCAATATTTAGATGAGCAACAAGTAACAAGCTTTAACTATCGATATTTTTACTAACCAACAATCATGTACTCATGCCCTTTCATATTACTACATCAATATCATTAACCCAAAGTTTCTTCTTATAGTGAGCTACATGAAGGTATTATTATGCTCTCCTTGAATACCTATCCTTTTTGGACTAGTCTTATAACCTGTGCAAATTATGGTTACTATTTATTTAGACTCTCAAACAAATTTAAGTGAAGTATTAGAGTTCAATCATTTCTATAAAATCTACGCGCCCCCGTGCTCTAAAACATATAAGTGAAACACTAGAACAACTGCTAAGCTCAAAAGATATAAGTGAAGCACATAGAGTATTCTAACAAATCATTATGAACATGTGTCTATCTCAAATGGGTGTGTCCAGCAAACAATGATTGTGGCAAACTAAAAATAAAGCAGACTATAATACATGACGCTCCAAGCAAAACACCTATCATGTGATGAAGAAAAATATATCTCCAAGTGACATACCGATGGAATGGAGACGAAAGAGGGGATGTCTTCCGGGGCATCCCCAAGATTAGACGATTGATTCTTCCTAGAATTTTACATTGGGGTGCCTTAGGCATCCCCAAGCTTAGCGTCTTGCTGCTCCTTATTCCTTCATCCATCATGGTCTCGCCCAAAACATGAAAACTTCAGCGAACAAAACTCAACATAACCTCGTGAGATCCATTAGTATAATAAACATATCAAATACTTTAGGTACTATTATAAATTGATTCATATTTCATTCTTTCATAATAGGTATTGTATTCTAACTTTTCCATGGCTTATACCCCAGATACAATCCATAGCATCATCAAAACAAGCAAACTATGCAAGCAAAAAGCAGAATATGTCTAAAACAGAACAGTCTGTAAAGATCTATAGAGAAACTATACTTCCATAACTCCAAAAATTCTGAAACAATAGGACAACATGGGAAATTTTTACAAAAGTACTGTGTAAAAGAATTCAGATCTAAAAGACGTTCCAGTAAAATCAGAGAAATTCTACACTGGACGCAAAAGTTTCTGTTTTTGCACCATATCAATTATACTATGTTCCAAATCATCCCAAAGGCTTTACTTAGCACAAACACTAATTTAAACATAAAACCACAATCATTATAGTATAAATAATCATGTCAACACATAAAAATAGAAAATAAAAAAATAAAGATAACTATTGGGTTGCCTCCCAACAAGCGCTATTGTTTTATGCCCCTAGCTAGGCATAATGCAAAGTATCAAGTGTTATCATCCTTATATTCCTTCATATCTTTTAATATTAGATCATCAAAAACCTTTGTAATCAACTCTCTATTTTCATGTTCCACTTGTCTAGTGGGTGAACTCAAATGTTTAAAGGGACTATACTTGGTAACCTTGACATCCATAACATCATTACTGGAATCATCACCATAAAGGTCCTCATATAAGACATGGATTTCAATATCAATAGGTTCTCTAGCCAGGTTTTTAAAAGATTCCTCATTAAACCCTTCATCAATCCCTTTAGTAATCCATTCAAATTTATCACAAGCATTATGGTACAAAGATTTTATTAAGACCTCATGAGGGACTCTCCTCCTCAAACTCTCACCATAACTATGATAATCCTTAGATTCCAACCTACACGTTGTATCTTTATCATGAAGAATTTCTACTACTGGAGGGTTTTCTGAAACTATTTTATAGTAAGCAAAAAATTCCCTAGCTTCTCTAATTAGATAATCAAATTCAGGCATAAGGATGATAGTCAAAATTTTCTTGGCCTTAGGGTCATGTATGTTGGGAGACTTAGGAACACTTTCTGCAAGAAGGGGTGTAGGTGAACGGATTTTCTTTCTAATTTGAGCACAAGCATAGTAATGGCATCCATATAACATTTTTTTTATCAAGTATAGATCCCTTAACAACTGGTATGACTCCCGTACATTCAAAAAATTCTTGAATAACATTTTCCCCAATAATATTACCATGCCCCCACATGATAGATTTTAGTTTTCAAGGATGGCGGGTGTTCGACACTAGGATCTTGATCCCTTGGAGGATCATGATTAGCAGCAAAAGAATTAGGTTTTTCCTCATTAGATTCACTAGCACTATCTTCACTAGCACTCTCAACAATAACCTTTTCAAGACCAGACATGATAGCAACTTCCAACAAGCAAGCAAGCAAGTAAACAAGATAGTAAACTAGATAACTAAACAAACAAGCAAATAGAAATATTATTGTACTTTTGATATTTATATAGAGCAAAATATAAAAGAAAATAAAAAGTAGAACAAGTGAATGAAAATTTGTGTATAGGTACCTAGAAGAAATTTGATAATGTCTCCCCAGCAACGGCGCCAGAAATTCTTCTTGCTACATGTAAACTGCGTTGGGTTTTTCCCCGAAGAGAACAGTAGATACATCATAGTAGAGATTAGTATTTCCCTCGGTGAGAACCAAGGTTATTGAACCAATAGGACAATCACACAAACTCTCATCGTCAGCACCTACACACAGAAAATCAAACACTTGCACCCAATGCGGGCAAGAGGGTTGTCAAGCCCCTTGAACTCGTCACTTGCAAGGATTAAATCTTCATAGATAGATATTGTAAATGCAAAATAAAATAAAAGTAATAAAAGTGCAGCAAGGTAAATAAGGATTCTTAGTTTTTATATTTAAGTAGACCCGGGGGGTTATAGTGTTCGGTAGAGGCTTCTCTCTCGAAAAAAGCATACGGTGGGTAAACAAATTACTGTTGGGCAATTGATAGAAAATCACATAGTTATGACATGTTATTCAAGGCAATGATCCTGTACATAGTCATCATGTCCGTAAACAAGTAGACTGACTCCTACCTGCATCGACTATTATTACTCCACTCATTGACTGCTATCCAGCATGCATCTAGAGTATTAAGTATGAAACAGAGTAACGCTTTGTGACGCCCCCAATTTCGACCGTACGCTAAACAAACACGCAATGCGTATGACCAAGATTAGGGACTCACTGATCGATATCACAACACAACACTAGACACAAACTAAAGTCATACAGCTTCATATTACAAGCCAGGGGCCTCGAGGGCTCGAATACAAAGCTCGACAAGCACGAGTCAGCGGAAGCAAATAATATCTGAGTACAGACATAAGTTAAACAAGTTTTGCCTTAATAAGGCTAGCACAAACATAAGCAGCGGATCGGAAGAGGCGAGGCCTCCTGCCTGGGAGCCAACCTAACTATTCTTGAGTGTCGGCACTCTCCACGTAGTAGTAGGCTCCAGCGGTGGTGTAGTAGTCGTCTCCGGCGTACTCCATCTCCTGGGCTCCGTCGTCTGAACGCAGAATCGTATCGAGGGGGAAGAGAAAGTAAAGCAGCGGTGAGTACTCATCCAAAGTACTCGCAAGACTGACATCAGAACTATGCTAAGTATGCATCAGTATCAAGGAATGGAGTAATATCTGGGCTGACTGTAGAAAGCGAGAAAAGGGGGAAGGCCTAGTCCTATCGAAGACTAGCATCTTGCAGCATTAGAAGAGAGTAGAGTGGTATCTCATATATAGACATATTATTGTAGCAAATTTTATTAAGTAACCACGCCCAGAGATTCTTCCTCGACTCCCTGCGAGAAAGCAATCTCGGAGCCAACATTCATTTCAATTTAAAGTCATAATTTTAGTTGTAGTAGATCAAGGTACAACTCCAAGTCGTCCTGTTACCGCGGACACGGCTATTCGAATAGATGAATTCATCCCTGCAGGGGTGCACCGCATTTCCAACAAGCTTGATCACCTCCGGCCGGACACTTTCCTAGGTCATGCCCGGCCTTGGGATTTCAACACGTCGTCGCCCCACCTAGGCTCAACAGAGAGGCCAGCCCGCCGGTCTAAATCCTAAGCACACAGGTGTCGTGGGCCCACTTGCCTTTTGCGCTCCTGCACGATGCGTACGCGGCCGAGGTCAGCCCTAGCACACCCTAATCCAAGAGCTGTGCCGTCCAGGCCACTCGGGCGCGCGCCGCTCCATTGCTGACGTCCGAAGAGCTTCGGCTGATACAACGACGCTGAGTACCCATAACTTCTCCCACGTGAAGGTTTGGTGCGTAAAAGGTCAAACGACCAACTCAGATCAAATACCCAACCCATTAGCATTTTATTAATGCGGGGCAAGCGCGACCCATGAAGTGTGGTCCCGTCGCCCCGTCTCGAGGATGTGTGGCAAGGGCCTCTCCTGCCCGTCCACGCCTCATCATCATCACACCGTGGGTACCCCTCAGGGACGACCCATCACCAACATGTTTCTGTAACCAGGTCATAGTAACTGTGTGTATAAAACATCAAGACGGAACCTGAGGAATCACCCTCAAAGGGTCCCGCTCGATGAAACCGTCAAGGTGGACTTAGAGGAATCACCCCCGAGGGTCCCACACATGAGGGGTTGCACGACAGAGTCATCATTGGGAGTGGTGAAGGAGGAATCACCCTCGATAACCACGACTGACTAGCTGCACTACAGAGTTAACATCATGAGTACTTCACGAGGTGTCACCCTCGGTACTCGATAGTAGCTCTACAGAGTCGTACAACTAAGGGGTGTGCGGTGAGGTAAGGGGCCTGGCTCGTCGGTCGGTTGACCGAGTCTTCGAGTCATCGAGTCGTCGATGAAGAAGCGGGGGCAACTGGGACTAAGGGGGTCACAAGGGATTCATTGATCAACCTATACTAAGCAGTTGATATAACAGCAGGTATAGTACCAGCTTGTCAAAAACAGGCTATGCATCAGAATAGGAGCTAACTAATACAGTAGAAAAATCTAATGCAAGAATGAGAGGGAAGAAATGGGCGATATCGGAATGCTCAAGGAGGGTGGGGTTGCTTGCCTTGCTGCTCTGCTGCAAAGGCCTGATCGTCAATGGCGTAGTCGTACCCGGCAGCAGCCTCAGTCTCAGGGTCTACCGGTAAGAAGAGGGGGGAGAAACAATAAATATAATGCAGACATATGCAACATGGTGCATGACATGGAAATATGCAGAGCTAGGCATGCACTAACGCAGTACTACACGTCGCAGACGGATCGGAAGAATATCTGACGATATTTCCCGGGTCTTGGGCCACTACCGGATAGATGGAAACGATGGAAAAGTTCCAGGTTCGTTATGAAAGGAGCACGTGATAGACGAACGGACCGCGTATTCGGATTCGTGGGATTTTTCTGAACAACTTTCATGTTCAAAACTTTTTCACCCGAGTTACGGTTTAATTTATATTAATTTTTAAAGATTTAATCAATTTCTGGAATTAACAGATTTAATTTAATTTGAAAATTAATTTATTTCGTCATCACGACGTCAGCATGACGTCAGCAGCCAACAGGACTGTTGACTGGGTCAAACTGACGGGTGGGACCCGTCTGTCATTGACTGTTAATTAACTAACAGTTTTAGTTAGTTTAATTAGCATGTTAATTAATGTTAAGTTAATTAAGCAACTTAATTAAGTTACTTAATTCGTTAATTAATTAATTAATCTATTTATTTTTAATTCTAAAATCCCTTTTTATTCAATTTTGTTTTAAAGGGGCGGGCCCCATCTGTCATTGGCCATGGGGGTCCAAAAAGGGGGGGCGGCCGAGCCGTGCCCGCTCGGGAGCAGAGCGCCGGCGGGGCCGACGCCGGAGGCCAGCGCGGGGCGAACCGTGGCCGCGACGGCGATGCGAGCGACGCGGTGGTGGCGGGCGCGTGGCAGGGCGGCCAGTAGGGGCTCGGGCCAGCCGAGGCCTTGGCGAGGCCGGTGCAGGCGCGGGGGCGAGCAGGGGACGGCGAGCGGCGCGGGCGTGCGTGCGTGCGCATGGAGCGAGCAGGGGGGCGCGTGCGGGTGCGGCTAGGGCATGGCCCGGCCGTGGCTAGCGCGGGGTGAACACCGGGAGGGGAGAAACGGGCGACGGCGGCTCCTGGCGAGCGGCGCGGGTCGGGCCGGATCCAGCGTCGGGGGGGAGGGGAAGAGAGCAGGCGCGGCTCACAGGCGACGAAGAGGTGGCGGGTTCGGCAAGGCTTGACAAAGCCGACGAGGAGGAGATGAGGAGGGGGTGACGGCAGGCGTTGGGCGGCTCGGCCGCGGGCTCAAGGAGGCCGGCGGCGAGGCTGGGAGGAGGAGGCGCGGCGGTGCGAGGCGGGCCGGTTGGGAGGGCCGCCGGGTCGGGGAGCGGGGTGGCGGCGGCGGGTCGCGCGCTCTAATCGGGAGCGCAGGGGGGAGAAGGGGATTGGGGGGAGGGAGTGGAGAGAGTGGGGCGCCGGGGTAGGGTTAGGGTTTTGGTGGGGGGTAGTATAGGGGCTGGGTGGGCCGGCCGGTTGGGTGGGCCGAGGCCCAGTAGGCCAGCTGGGCCGGTTGGCCCAGCAGGGGGGGTTGTTTCTTATTAGTTTTATTTTTATTTTTTATTTCATGTTTTTAAATAGATTTAGAAATGAATTAGCCTTACAAAAATAAGTGAACATGCCCAATATTTGCAATGCGATATTTGGCATAGTCTCAATAATTTTGAAGGTCCTTTGAAAACATTTGAAAAATATTATAATCCCAAAAGGCATTTAATAATTGTTTTGGCATCTGTTAAAAATAGTTTTGAGGCACATAACCACATGAAAAAAATGTTGGTTCCAATTTTAGAATAGCTTAGGGAATAAATGCAACCTAAGCATGATTTTTAATTTGAAGTTTGCAAAACTTTTAAACCACCTTCGAAATGAATTTGAATTGCAAAGGAAATTTGAATCCGGGTTGATTCCAATAGTGATCATAACTGGATTAGGAAAATGATTAAGCTTGATCAAGGTCAATACTGTAGCTTAATTACACGGATTACTGTAGCTGCAATTCCAAACTCCGCCTATGTTGTCTCAACATAGCCGGTCCCAAGCCCGGATAAAGGAGGAGGGTTGTGATAGGCTTGGCGAGCCAACGTCAAAACTCAGCCACTCTTATGGAGATGAAACCCAAAAGATTTTCGTTGGGGCGTAACCCTCTCAGCGACACGCCACATCGGAACCCGGGTGTGGTGGAAAATGGGCAAGGGCCAGGCCGTCACCCCCCAGGTGGCGCGCCGTATCTTGATCTGGATACGGTGGCAAGTGAGCGAGGATCGGGTCGTCGCATCCTTAGTGGCGTGCTACATCGGCGCCCGGGTGTAGTGGAAATTGAGCAAGGGTCTTCGCATTTGACTCGACGAGTGCGAAGGGTAAGGAAGCTAGCCGAGCCTAGGAGGATTTGCTTAGGTAGCTGGAACGTAGGGTCTCTGACAGGTAAGCTTCGGGAGGTAGTTGATACCGCGGTGAGGAGAGGCGTTGATATCCTTTGCGTCCAAGAGACCAAATGGAGGGGACAAAAGGCGAAGGAGGTGGAGGGTACCGGCTTCAAGCTGTGGTACACGGGGATGGTTGCAAACAGAAATGGAGTAGGCATCTTGATCAGCAAGAGCCTCAAGGATGGAGTGGTAGACGTCAAGAGACGTGGGGACCGGATTATCCTGGTCAAGCTGGTAGCTAGGGACTTAGTTCTCAACGTTATCAGCGCGTATGCCCCGCAAGTAGGCCACAATGAGAACACCAAGAGGGAGTTCTGGGAAGGCCTAGAGGACATGGTTAGGAGTGTACCGATTGGCGAGAGGCTCTTCATAGGAGGAGACCTCAATGGCCACGTGGGCACATCTAACACAGGTTTTGAAGGGGTACATGGGGTTTTTGGCTATGGCATCAGGAACCAAGAAGGAGAAGATGTCTTAAGCTTTGCGCTAGCCTACAACATGATCATAGCTAACACCCTCTTTAAGAAGAGAGAATCACATCTAGTGACTTACAGTAGTGGGCAACACTCTAGCCAGATTGATTTCATCCTCTCGAGAAGCGAAGACAGGCGTGCATGCCTAGACTGTAAGGTGATACCTGGAGAGAGTGTTGTCCCTCCGCATAAGCTTGTGGTTGCTGACCTCCGCTTTCGGATTCGTGTCCAGCGGGACAAGCGTGCCAAAGTCGCTAGAACGAAGTGGTGGAAGCTCAAGGGGGAGGTAGCTCAGGCATTCAAGGAGAGGGTCATTAAGGAGGGCCCTTGGGAGGAAGGAGGTGATGTAGACAACATGTGGATGAAGATGGCGACTTGCATTCGTAAGGTGGCCTCAGAGGAGTTTGGAGTGTCCAGGGGAAGTAGAAGAGAAGCTAAAGATACCTGGTGGTGGAACGATGATGTCCAGAAGGCAATTAAGGAGAAGAAAGAGTGTTTCAGACGCCTATATCTGGATAGGAGTGCAGACAACATAGAGAAGTACAAGATGGCAAAGAAGGCCGCAAAGCGAGCTGTGAGTGAAGCAAGGGGCCGGGCGTATGAGGACCTCTACCAACGGTTAGACACGAAGGAAGGCGAAAGGGACATCTATAAGATGGCCAAGATCCGAGAGAGGAAGATGAGGGATGTTGACCAAATCAAGTGCATCAAGGACGGAGCAGATCAACTCCTGGTGAAGAATGAGGAGATTAAGCATAGATGGCGGGAGTACTTTGACAAGCTGTTCAATGGGGAGAGTGAGAGCTCTACCATTGATCTGGACGACTCCTTTGCTGATACTAGCAGGCTTTTTGTGCGGCGAATCCAGGAGTCGGAGGTCAAGGAGGCTTTGAAGAGGATGAAAGGAGGCAAGGCGATGGGCCCTGATTGTATCCCCATTGAGGTGTGAAGAGGCCTCGGGGACATAGCGATAGTATGGCTAACCAAACTTTTCAACCTCATTTTTCGGGCAAACAAGATGCCAGAAGAATGGAGACGGAGTATATTAGTACCAATCTTCAAGAACAAGGGGGATGTTCAGAGTTGTACTAATTACCGTGGAATTAAACTGATGAGCCATACAATGAAGCTATGGGAGAGACTCATTGAGAACCGCTTAAGAAGAATGACAAGCGTGACCAAAAATCAGTTTGGTTTCATGCCTGGGAGGTCGACCATGGAAGCCATTTTCTTGGTACGACAACTTATGGAGAGATATAGGGAGCAAAAGAAGGACCTGCATATGGTGTTCATTGACTTGGAGAAGGCCTATGATAAGATATCGCGGAATGTTATGTGGTGGGCCTTGGAGAAACACAAAGTCCCAGCAAAGTACATTACCCTAATCAAGGACATGTACGATAATGTTGTGACAAGTGTTCGAACAAGTGATGGCGACACTGATGACTTCCCGATTAAGATAGGACTGCATCAAGGGCCAGCTTTGAGCCCTTATCTTTTTGCCTTGGTGATGGATGAGGTCACAAGGGATATACAAGGAGATATCCCATGGTGTATGCTCTTTGCGGAAGATGTGGTGCTAGTCGATGAGAGTCGGACGGGGGTCAACAGGAAGTTGGAGTTATGGAGGCAAACTTTGGAATCGAAAGGTTTTAGACTTAGTAGGACTAAAACCGAGTACATGAGGTGCGCTTTCGGTACTACTAGGCACGAGGAGGAGGAGGATGTTAGCCTTGATGGGCAGGGGGTGCCGCAGAAGGACACCTTTCGATATTTGGGGTCAATGTTGCAGAAGGATGGGGATATCGATGAAGATGTGAACCATCGAATTAAAGCCGGATGGATGAAGTGGCGCCAAGCTTCTAGCATTCTCTGTGACAAGAGGGTGCCACAAAAGCTAAAAGGCAAGTTCTATAGGACGGCGGTTCGACCCGCAATGTTGTATGGCGCTGAGTGTTGGCCGACTAAAAGGCGACATGTGCAACAGTTAGGTGTGGCGGAGATGCGCATGTTGAGATGGATGTGTGGCCACACAAGGAAGGACCGAATCCGGAATGATGATATACGAGATAGAGTTGGGGTAGCGCCAATTGAAGAGAAGCTTGTCCAACATCGTTTGAGATGGTTTGGACATATTCAGCGCAGGCCTCCAGAAGCCCCAGTACATAGCGGACGGCTAAAGCGTGCTGATAATGTCAAAAGAGGCCGGGGTAGACCGAACTTGACATGGGAAGAGTCCGTAAAGAGAGACCTGAAGGATTGGAGCATCACCAAAGAACTAGCCATGGACAGGGGTGCGTGGAAGCTTGCTATCCATGTGCCAGAACCATGAGTTGGTCGCGAGATCTTATGGGTTTCACCTCTAGCCTACCCCAACTTGTTTGGGACTAAAGGCTTTGTTGTTGTTGTTGTTGTTGTACTGTAGCTGCAATTCCAGGGCGTCACAACTCTCCCCTACTAAAAGGAATTCTCGTACCGAGAATTAAGAAGTAGAAGGAAAGATCCCGGGGTATTCTGCACGAAGATGATCTTCGCGTTCCCAAGTGGCATCATCTTCAGAATGATTTGCCCACTGCACTTTGAAGAACTTGGTATCCTTCTGAGGAGTCTGACGTTCAGTTTCATCAAGAATGCGGACTGGTTGCTCTTTGTAAGAGAGGTCTTGTTGCAGCTCAAGCATATCATGATCCACTGCTCGGATAGGATCCTTGAAGCAGCGACGAAGCTGTGACACCTGGAACACATCGTGAACCTGAGAAAGGTTTGGCGGCAGTTCCAGTTGATATGCTACTTTACCACACCTTTCGAGAACAGTGAAAGGACCAATATACCAAGGAGCCAGCTTGCCCTTGATCCCAAAGCGGTGTGCACCTCTCATTGGCGTGACTCGAAGATAAGCCTTTTCGCCAGGTTGATAGACCATATCTTTGTGATGACGGTCATACTGACTCTTCTGACGAGACAGAGCAGCCTTCAGATTTGCATGGATAATGCGGACTTGATCTTCAGCATGTTGAATAATATCCGGACCGATAAGTGTACGTTCCCCAGTTTCTGACCAATTCAGAGGAGTCCGACACTTACGTCCATATAACACTTCAAAGGGAGCCATCTTCAGACTAGCTTGATAGCTATTGTTGTAGGAGAACTCAGCATACGGGAGATATTCCTCCCATTTCTTGCCGAAAGAAATGACACAAGCTCGAAGCATGTCTTCGAGAATCTGATTGACTCTTTCAACTTGTCCCTGGGATTGATGGTGAAAAGCGGTGCTGAAGGACAAATGAGTTCCCATAGCTTCCTGGAAACTTGCCCAGAATCTTGAAGTGAATAAACTGCCACGGTCCGAACTAATCACCAGTGGAATACCGTGGAGTGAAACAACTCTGGACATGTAAAGATCTGCTAACTGACTAGCAGTAATAGTTTCCTTGACAGCCAGAAAATGTGCAACTTTGGAAAGACGGTCACTGACGACAAGAATAGCATCATTACCTTTCTGCGATCTGGGAAAACCAGTGACGAAGTCCATTTCAACATGATCCCATTTCCATTCAGGAATAGAAATAGGTTGCAGAGTTCCAGCAGGCTTTTGATGTTCTGCCTTGATCCGACGGCAAACGTCACATTCTGAAACATAGCGTGCAATGTCTTGTTTCATGTTTGACCACCAGAATCGTTGACGGAGGTCTTGGTACATTTTGGTACTACCCGAATGAATAGACAGCGGAGTATCATGAGCCTCCTTCATCACTTTCTTAGTTACATTCAGGTTTTCCTTCGTAGTGGGAATGAATAAACGATCCTTGAAGTACAAGGCGCCGTCATCAGCCACGGTGAAGAATGAGGGTTTACCCTCCGTCAGATAGCGTTTAATCCTTTCGACTTCACTGCAATAGCGTTGCATAGTTTTGATGCTGCCCACGAGATCTGGTTCAACAACCAGGTTACTCAAAGAACCCTGGTTAACAACATGAAGGTTCATCTTGCGAAACTCCGATGGAGGGGGAACGAGATAACCCTGAGGTACAATATGGAGGTTCAGCTTGCGGAATTCCTTTTGAAGAAGGGGGTGAACCTTGTGAACCTGAAGGTGGTTGCAGTATGACTTGCGGCTCAAAGCATTAGCCATTACATTAGCCTTGCCTGGTGTATAAGAAATACCGACGTTGTAATCTGATATGCACTCCATCCATCTCTGTTGACGGAGATTCAAATTTGGCTGAGTAAACAAGTACTTCAGACTTTGATGATCGGTGTAGATCTCGCAACGATTACCAACAAGGTAATGCCGCCACTCTTTCAGTGCATGAATTACTGCAGCAAGTTCAAGGTCATGAACTGGGTAGTTCCCTTCATGAGGACGCAATTGACGAGATGCATAAGCAACCACTCTGCGCTCTTGCATTAAGACACAGCCTATTCCCTGACGTGAGGCGTCACAATAAATGACGAAGTCCTTACGAGTATCCGGAGGAGCAAGCACTGGAGCAGACGTCAGTTTGTCCTTAAGTGCCTGAAAGCTCTCCTGACATTTTTCTGTTCACTCATATTTAACACCTTTGTGAAGCAAATTGGTTAAGGGCTTTGCAGTCTTGGAGAAGTTCTCGACGAATCGACGGCAATAGCTGGCGAGTCCGAGAAAACTTCTGACTTGCTTGACATTCTTCGGGGGAGTCCACTCAAGAATATCCTGAACTTGTTCAGGATTGACCGCAATACCATCCTTGGAGATCACATGACCAAGGTAGGTTACTTCGTCCATCCAGAACTCACACTTTGAATACTTTGCATAAAGTTGATGTTCTCGAAGCTTCTCCAGTATAAGACGAAGATGTTCAGCATGCTCTTCTTTATTCTTGGAGTAAACCAGGATATCATCCAGATAAACCATGACGAATTTATCGAGGTAATCCATGAATATATAGTTCATCAGGCGAGAGAAGGTTGTCGGGGCATTGGTTAAGCCGAAGGACATGACGGTGTACTCGTATGAACCATAGCGAGTAACAAATGCAGTCTTGGGAATATCCTCTTCACGAACCCGGATCTGATGGTAACCCAACCTCAAGTCGAGTTTTGAGAACACTGATGAACCAGCAAGTTGATCATACAGATCGTTGATCCGAGGAAGCGAATATTTGTTTTGAATCGTTGCTTGGTTGATGGGACGGTAATATTGGACCAATCGATTCATACCATCTTTCTTCTTGACAAAGAGAGAAGGTGCTCCCCAAGTAGAGGAACTTGGACGAATGAACCCTTGACAAAGCGAATCATCGATTTCTTGTTTCAGTTCAAGGACTTCATGTGGAGGCATCTTATATGGCCGCTTGGCAATAGAGGTGGTGCCTGGCACTAAGTCGATGACAAACTCGACAGCCCTTACAGGGGGGAATCCCTGGAAGTTCTTCTGGAAAGACATCTTGAAAATCACGGACCACTGGAATATTTTCAATCCCTTCAAGAGGTGACACATTTAATGCATTCAAGGTATATAACCGGGCTTCAGCATCTAACAGCTTGGAATGACATGATCGAGTACAACTCATAACCAAAGAAGATTACTAAGAGTTGTTGAATTGCAATGCGTACTCGATTCAGATATCAATATCCTTGATTGTCCAACAACTCAGAATACGAGGAAACTGGAATCAGTGAAATATCATAGTTGATGAGGAGCTCATAAGAAGTTATAAAGCTCCATGATATTTATCAAGATATCAGGGATAATACTCGGAGGTAGATCAGAATAGAGGTTAGACTAGTGTATTGATCTGTGGAGGACAAGCACTTTAACTTGTCTGAGAATGAAATCAAAGTAGAACAACATGGTCGGAACCACGATTTCAAAGGACAAGATCAAACATACAATATCAAATCATACAATGAATGATTATATGAAAGGAGAAGCTTGTATGATAAGATCAACATCGTTTCCATGGGCATGAACACAAGGTTCAAGGTCGACTCCCACTTCATCAATGCATCACCTTCCATTTACACCTCGCCTTTGATGAAGTTGTAGTTTTGAAAGTTTAACTGGCAAAACACCAGGAGAGTATGACTCGTGAAAACTGTCGGGTTCACACGGATTAAGGAAGGCATAGGTTCAACCCATCAGGGCATCTTAGGAACATATACCACAAGCTTCAATAGTAATTAACACATGCTTGCAAATAGAGCATGGCTGACGAAAGTATAGGATACAACTTATCAGAGGGAGAAGACACGGTTTCCCAATGGCATCATTTATTAGGGGGAGAACATCACAAGAATTTTGAATGTGAAGGATGCTATCGGATAATAACACAACACTGGGTCTGGCGGTCCACAAAGGACCTGATGTGAGTATCGGTACCCAATCAGAGGGAGAAAGAATGCAAGGCATCAGATCATAGAACATCCAAATAATTTGATGCTTAAATAACCAAAGGAATTAAGATTTCCAAATTGGTGTATCGGAAACAGATGTTCCGATCAAATACAAGTAAGATGAAAGGACTTAGATGGGCAATCAATCCAGGTTGATTTGTCGGGAACCAACTCATGTTTGGAAAGACATCTGAGCCGGACAGATAATTTATGATAAACAACTGATGACTGCGTGCATTCACACACAGGTTGAATCAATAAAATCAAATGAAAACCACAAAGGATTTACTAAATATTGCTAGACATATGGAATTAACCATAATGCAAGAAGGTGAGAAAGGTCAAGAGCAAAAGGCTACAGAGGATTACGGAAGATCGAATAGCAATTCAAAGAATTCTGTGAAACACATGTCAACCGAGGAAGAACAAAACTCCAGTAAGATAATTCGATGTACCTTGTAATAACAAAAGCAACTGGATATGAAAGTATGAGCGACAATTGCATGTAGTCATCCATAGGGGTTGACGGCGGAAGGGAATCGCAAAAGCGATGAGCACAAGTTCTCAGGAGAACATCGGAGAGTATCTTCGAAGTCTTCTGATGAATCGAGCCATTGTCTGAAATGAGGGGCTCTCCGGGAGGAGTAGTTACGAGAACCTAGAGTTAGAGTTAATAAAATCTTTAACCCGAAAGAGAAGAGAGATCAGAACCCAGAGTGTAGATGAGGAATAAAAGATCCTAATACCACCCGATTGAGATGTGGGCCCGTAAGCCACAGAACAATGTTAGTAAAAGTTTTTCAATGACTAGACTCAACTTCGGCCAAGGAGTTGGAAAGGGGGCTACCTACAGGCAGTCGGCTCTAACACCAACTTGTGACGCCCCCAATTTCGACCGTACGCTAAACAAACACGCAATGCGTACGACCAAGATTAGGGACTCACTGATCGATATCACAACACAACACTAGACACAAATTAAAGTCATACAGCTTCATATTACAAGCCAGGGGCCTCGAGGGCTCGAATACAAAGCTCGACAAGCATGAGTCAGCAGAAGCAAATAATATCTGAATACAGACATAAGTTAAACAAGTTTTGCCTTAAGAAGGCTAGCACAAACATAAGCAGCGGATCGGAAGAGGCGAGGCCTCCTGCCTGGGAGCCAACCTAACTATTCCTGAGCGTCGGCACTCTCCACGTAGCAGTAGGCTTAGCGGTGGTGTAGTAGTCGTCTCCGGCGTACTCCATCTCCAGGGCTCCGTCGTCTGAACGCAGAATCGTATCGAGGGGGAAAGAGAAAGCAAAGCAGCGGTGAGTACTCATCCAAAGTACTCGCAAGACTGACATCAGAACTATGCTAAGTATGCATCAGTATAAAGGAATGGAGTAATATCTGGGCTGACTGCAGAAAGCGAGAAAAGGGGGAAGGCCTAGTCCTATCGAAGACTAGCATCTTGCAGCATTAGAAGAGAGTAGAGTGGTATCTCATATATAGACATATTATTGTAGAAAATTTTATTAAGTAACCACGCCCAGAGATTCTTCCTCGACTCCCTGCGAGAAAGCAATCTCGGAGCCAACATTCATTTCAATTTAAAGTCACAATTTTAGTTGTAGTAGATCAAGGTACAACTCCAAGTCGTCCTGTTACCGTGGACACGGCTATTCGAATAGATGAATTCATCCCTGCAGGGGTGCACCGCATTTCCAACACGCTTGATCACCTCCGGCCGGACACACTTTCCTGGGTAATGCCCGGCCTCGGGATTTCAACACGTTGTCGCCCCACCTAGGCTCAACAGAGAGGCCAGCCCCGCCGGTCTAAATCCTAAGCACACAGGGGTCGTGGGCCCACTTGCCCTTTGCGCTCCTGCACGATGCGTACGCGGCCGAGGTCAGCCCTAGCACACCCTAATCCAAGAGTTGTGTCGTCCAGGCCACTCGGGCGTGCGCCGCTCCATTGCTGACTCCGAAGAGCTTCGGCTGATACAACGACGCTGAGTACCCATAACTTCTCCCACGTGAAGGTTTGGTGCGTAAAAGGTCAAACGACCAACTCAGATCAAATACCCAACCCATTAGCATTTTATTAATGCGGGGCAAGCGCGACCCATGAAGTGCGGTCCCGTCGCCCCGTCTCGAGGATGTGTGGCAAGGGCCTCTCTTGCCCGTCCACGCCTCATCATCATCACACCGTGGGTACCCCTCAGGACCGACCCATCACCAACATGTTTCTGTAACCAGGTCATAGTAACTGTGTGTATAAAACATCAAGACGGAACCTGAGGAATCACCCTCAAAGGGTCCCGCTCGATGAAACCGTCAAGGTGGACTTAGAGGAATCACCCCCGAGGGTCCCACACTTGAGGGGTTGCACGACAGAGTCATCGTCGGGAGTGGTGAAGGAGGAATCACCCTCGATAACCACGACCGACTAGCTGCACTACAGAGTTAACATCAAGAGTACTTCACGAGGTGTCACCCTCGGTACTCGATAGTAGCTCTGCAGAGTCATACAACTAAGGGGTGTGCGGTGAGGTGAGGGGCCTGGTTCGTCGGTCGGTTGACCGAGTCTTCGAGTCGTCGAGTCGTCGATGAAGAAGCAGGGGCAACTGGGACTAAGGGGGTCACAAGGGATTCATTGATCAACGTATACTAAACAGTTGATATAACAGCAGGTATAGTACCGGCTTGTCAAAAGCAGGCTATGCAGCAGAATAGGAGCTAACTAATACAGTAGCAAAATCTAATGCAAGAATGAGAGGGAAGAAATGGGCGATATCGGAATGCTCAAGGGGGGGGGGGGGTTGCTTGCCTTGCTGCTCTGCTGCAAAGGCCTGATCGTCAACGGCGTAGTCGTACCCGGTAGCAGCGTCAGTCTCGGGGTCTACCGGTAAGAAGAGGGGGGAGAAACAATAAATATAATGCAGACATATGCAACACGGTGCATGACATGGAAATATGCAGAGCTAGGCATGCACTAACGCAGTACTACACGTCGCAGACGGATCGGAAGAATATCTGACGATATTTCCCGGGTCTCGGGCCACTACCGGACAGATGGAAACGATGGAAAAGTTCTAGGTTCGTTATGATAGGAGCACGTGACAGACAAACTGACCGCGTATTCGGATTCGTGGGATTTTTCTGAACAACTTTCATGTTCAAAACTTTTTCAACCGAGTTACAGTTTAATTTATATTAATTTTTAAAGATTTAATCAATTTCTGGAATTAACAGATTTAATTTAATTCGAAAATTAATTTATTTCGTCATCACGACGCCAGCATGACGTCAGCAGTCAACAGGACTGTTGACTGGGTCAAACTGACGGGTGGGACCCGTCTGTCATTGACTGTTAATTAACTAACAGTTTTAGTTAGTTTAATTAGCATGTTAATTAATGTTAAGTTAATTAAGCAACTTAATTAAGTTAATTAATTAATTAATCTATTTATTTTTAATTCTAAAATCCCTTTTTATTCAATTTTGTTTTAAAGGGGGCGGGCCCCATCTGTCATTGGCCATGGGGGGTCCAAAAAGGGGGCGCGGCCGAGCCGTGCCCGCTTGGGAGCAGAGCGCCGGCGGGGCCGACGCTGGAGGCCAGCGCGGGGCGAGCCATGGCCACGACGGCGGCGCGAGCGACGCGGTGGTGGTGGGCGCGCGGCAGGGTGGCCAGCAGGGGCTCGGGCCAGCCGAGGCCATGGCGAGGCCGGTGCAGGCGCGGGGGCGAGCAGGGGACGGCGAGCGGCGCGGGAGCGCGCGGGCGTGCGTGCGCACGCACGGAGCGAGCAGGGGGGGCGCGTGCGGGTGCGGCCAGGGCGTGGCCCGGCCGTGGCGAGCGCGGGGCGAACGTCGGGGGGGGGGGGGGGGGGGGGGGGGGGGGAGAAACAGGCGACGGCGGCTCCTGGCGAGCGTTGCGGGTCGGGCCAGATCCAGCGTCGGGGGGGGGGGGGGGGGGGGGGGAGGGGGGGGAAGAGAGCAGGCGCGGCTCATAGGCGACGAAGAGGTGCCGGGTTCGGCGAGGCTTGTCGAAGCCGGCGAGGAGGAGATGAGGAGGGGGCGACGGCGGGCGTCGGGCGGCTCGGCCGCGGGCTCGAGGAGGCCGGCGGCGAGGCGGGGAAGAGGAGGCGTGGCGGCGCGAGGCGGGCCGGTGGCGAGGGCCACCGGGTGGGGGAGCGGGGCGGCGGCGTCGGGTCGCCCGCTCCAATTGGGAGCGCAGGGGGGGAAGGGGATCGGGGGGAGGGAGTTGAGAGAGTGGGGCGCCGGGGTAGGGTTAGGGTTTTGGTGGGGGGGTAGTATAGGGGCTGGGTGGGCCGACCGGTTAGGTGGGCCGAGGCCCAGTAGGCCAGCTGGGCCGGTTGGCCCAGCGGGGGGGGGGGGGGGGGGGGTTGTTTCTTATTAGTTTTATTTTTATTTATTATTTCCTGTTTTTAAATAGATTTAGATATGAATTAGCCTTAAAAAAATAAGTGAACATGCCCAATATTTGCAATGCGATATTTGGCATAGTCTCAATAATTTTGAAGGTCCTTTGAAAACATTTGAAAAATATTATAATCCCAAAAGGCATTTAATAATTGTTTTGGCATCTGTTAAAAATAGTTTTGAGGCACATAACCACATGAAAAAAATGTTGGTTCCAATTTTAGAATAGCTTAGGGAATAATTGCAACCTAAGCATGATTTTTAATTTGAAGTTTGCAAAACTTTTAAATCCACCTTCGAAATGAATTTGAATTGCAAAGGAAATTTGAATCCGGGTTGATTCCAATAGTGTTCATAACTGGATTAGCAAAATGATTAAGCTTGATCAAGGTCAATACTGTAGCTTAATTACACGGATTACTGTAGCTGCAATTCCAGGGCGTCACACGCTTTGAGCAAGATGACATGATGTAGACAAAGTAAAGTCAACTAATATGAATAAACCCCGTCATTTTATCCTTAATGGCAGTAATACAATACGTGTCTTGACCACTTCTGTCACGAGGATAGAGCACCGCAAGATTAAACCCATCATGACGCACCACTCCCACTGATGATAAATCAATCTAGTTGGCCAAACCAAACCGATAGATCGGAGAGAAATATGAAGCTATGACAATCATTCATAAAAGAATTCAGAGAAGACTCAATTAATATTCATGAATAATCTGATCAGAAACCCAAAATTCATCGTATCCCAACAAACACACCGCAAAGAAGATTACATCGAATAGATCATCGCAAAGATGCGATGAACTTTGCATTGAAGATCAAAGAGAGAGAGAGAGACAGAGCCATCTAGGTACTAGTTATGGACCCGTAGGTCTATGGTGAACTACTCACACATCATCATGTGAGCAGCAAGGTTGATGTAGGGAGCCTCCGTGATCGATCCCCCCGTCGGCAGAGTACCAGAACAGGGCTCCAGATGGGCACATGGCGGAACAGAGACTTGCGGCGAAAGAAAAAGGGTTTTGGGTGGCTCTTTCTTATTTTCTGATTTTAGAGAATATATAGAGGCGGAGTTAGGTCAAACGGAGCCACGAGGTGGTCCCAAGGCAAGGGGGCACGCCCTACCCCCTGGTCGCGCCCTCTTGCCTTGGCACCACCTCGTGCGGCCTCAAGACTCCCTCTGAAGCTTCCGGGTCTTATTTTTGTCCAGAAAAATCATCAAAAAGTTTCGGGTCATTTGGACTTCATTTGGTAATGGTTTCCTGAAAGGCCAAAAACAAGCAAAAACAGCAACTGGCACTGGGAACTAGGTTAATAGATTAGTTCGCAAAAATGATATAAAATAGTATATAAATGCATATAAAGTATCTTAGAATGATAATATAATAGCATGGAACAATAAAAAATTATAGATATGTTGGAGACGTATCACATGTAGTCTGTAGATGGTAACCGACATTCATGTAACCCTAGATACCCTGGATGCCTATATAAAATGAAGGGTTTAATCTGTAGAGGATACGCATACACATCATCATTACCCCTGGGGTTTATACCATAAACATACGATCTCGAGGTAGATCAAGTTTGTACTCGTTATACCAATAATACAACAAGAGCGGGATGTAGGGTTTTACCTCCATAGAGAGGGACTGAACCTGGGTAAATACCATGTGTTCCTTGTCTCCTGTAACACATCGATCTGATCTCATAGCTCGGTCCTCCCTACCCGAGGTCTGCCGGTTTTGACACCGACACCTGACAGCACTTTCTTTAAAGCCATTAACCTATGCATATAGCGCTCAAGTAATTTATCAATTCAGATCCTATGGTGTATCAAAGCCAATTTTAATTAACAATGATTTGTAATTTAGTAGTGAGCACAAAGCAACATGCATGTATCATAGAACAACGGAGTCTAACTCTGTTCCTATGCATCAGCATGTCATAAAAAACAATTCATGCACATCAAGTAAAGGCCAATGCATAGTATAAATAGTTTCTTGCAATTTTATCATATTGGAAACATAGAGGTGGAGATGTAGTTCCTCTCTCATAATAATTGGAAGTAGGAGCTGCAAGCACATGCATATTATATCCATTGAAATCATCATGTGCAATTGTAAAACACAACCCATCAATATAATTTTTAATAAGTGCAAACTTCTCCGGTATAATGTAATTGAGAGAATTCAAAAAGATAATAGGACTATCATGTGTAGGTGCAATAGCAATAATTTCATGCTTAACATAAGGAACTATAGCAAGTTCATCTCCATAAGCATAATTCAAATTGGCATCATGGCCACAAGCATAGAAGGCATCAAGTTCATCAAAAAGGGATATTTCAAACAAATCCAAGGGATCATAGCAATTATCATAGGAATCATCCTTCGGTAAGCACGAAGGAAAATTAAACAATGTATGAGATAAAGAGTTACTCTCATCGGAAGGTGGGCACGGGTGATCAATCAGCTCTTCCTCCTTTTGTTCTTCACTCTCCTCCTCATCTTTTTCATCTAATTAGTTCATAGTTTCAACAATTTCTTCCTCCATAGATTCTTGCAAAATATTAGTCTCTTCTTGGGCAGCAGAGACTTTCTCAATAAATTCACCAATATAGGCATTGTATTCATAATTCTCATAGGAATATTTAATTATAGCATAATTTTAGATTTGTAAAGAGCATCATGACAATCTTCATACTAACAAAGATTCAATTTCATAAGCACCCTTAAACGCAACAAATTCTTCTATTTGTTCCACATCATCAACTTCAACAAAGATTTGGTGTTTCTAGGAGATGGCTAGATTGAGCATCGACTTCAACAAGAGTGAAGTGATGGTATTAGGTTATTCCAAGGACGAGCGTTGGAGTATTACAAATCATCTGAATTGTAGGTTGGGGATTTTCCAAACTTCATATTTGGGGATCTCGGTTAGTGACTCTCGGTTCATGATGAAGGATCGCCTGCTACTGATGACGAAGATCTAACATCGGGTTGAGCCTTGGCCGGGAAGGCTGGTCTCCAAGGTGGTTCAGGCGGTCCTTATCAACTCGTCCATGTCGAGCATGACCATGTTTATCGTGGGCTTTTATGCACTTCATGAAGGCTTCCATGAAGAGATTGCTAAGTATCAATCCATGTTATTTTGGGAAAGGGGGAAGGGCAAGCAAAAGTATCACATGGTTAAATGGGTGGATATGTATCAACCCAAAGACAAGGGGGGTCTAGCTCTCATCTCAACCAAGCATATGAACATTTTTCCCTTCTCTCCAAATGGTTGTAGCGCATTCAAATAATGGAGAGGGTTGTGGATGGACATTATTAAATCGAACTATCTCCATTGACAACCCATAGCATATTGTCAATGTGGGAGGGGATCCCAGTTTTGGCAATCCCTCATTTCGCTCCTCCCGATTATTTATCTTGGCTCGTCTATCTCGATTGAAACAGTCTCCTCGACGTTATTTTGACCTGATAGATGGCTCAAGTATGCTCCCATCGCTATATGGGTCCCTGAACTTTTTGCCATTTGTGTCAATCAAAATATCTCTATTGAGATGGCCCTGTTGGATCTTTGGTGCTCACTTTCAGGCATGCCTTTTGCCCGATGGACTTGGCTACTTGGGAAGGGCTTCTAGACTACATTGTAATCCATTCTCCATCGTTGGAACCCGATCCCATGTTTTGGCACTTGGAAGCATATGGCCGCTTCTCCGCAAAGTCACTTTATTGCGCTACTGCGTCTAAGCCTGGCCCAGATGAGTTATCCCTTATTTGGGACATCAAACTTTCCCTAAGGAACTGTACTATCATGTCCAGTTGGCACTAGGACGGGTACATTCAAGGGTTGAGGTGCAGAAACGAAATGGCCCCAGAAATGGCCGATGTCTGTTGTGTGATGTGAATGAGGACTCCAATCATATATATTTTTCATGTGACACAATTCCTTTTGGAGTTGTTTGCCAGAAGTGGTCGGTTGTGAGTGGTGCCCTTTAATTTCCTTCAAATGGTTCAATCTAGTAATGCTAATGTTTATGGGGAATTTGAGGATTTGCCCCACCTTTGCTTGCATTTCTAGGATTTGCCCTTCTTTTCCTTGTAATTGATCATTTGCCACAAGTTTGCTAAAACTTTTATGATTTGACCTTTCTACCTGGTTTGAGATTATAGCTGGCCAAACGGGTCGGGCTAACTAGGCCAGCCCGCGAGCACGCCGGCACGGCCCGCCATGGGCCAGGCACCGCACGACCGTAAACGGGCCGGGCCCGGCACGTGACACGCCTTGGGCCATGCCTGGGCCTGGAGGCTGGGCACGCGGGCCGGCACGACACAACCCGTTTATTATTTTTATGTATTTTTAGATTTTTTTTTAATATATATACTTAAAATACAGCCCAATAGACCTAAAACTGAGCCCAACAGACTGAAAATGTGTAGCCCAGCGTGCTAAACGGACCAACGTGCCAGACCGTTTAGTAATCATGCCGTGACTGGGCCTGAGAGCGCAGCCCACGGGCTGGCACGGCACGGCCTGTTTAGTAAACGTGCCTAGGCGGGCCGTGCCGTGCCGGGCCGGGCCGGCCCGTTTGGCCAGGTCTGTTTGAGATTACACAACGCATTGGATGACCCAAATGCCCTTCTTCCTTATCTGTTCGTTCCACATGCCTTGCTGCGCTGCTGTTACTCCTCTTCCCAAGCTCCTATGCCAAGCAACTGCTGCTCCTCCCTGCTACGGTGCAGGCTACTGCTACTCCTCCTCTCCCCACGTCCTCCTCCCTCCTCTACAATGACATGTGCTCGAGGCGCAGCTCCGGTGTTCGTTCATCGAAATCGTCGGGCGAAGCGCAACACTTGTAGACCAGTCGAGCTCTCAGAGGAAGGTGCCGCACTTCCTGCACCAGTCACCCATGACGGCGCGGGCCGTGCTGTCCGTCACGAGCGTCAATAGACACGTGTGCATCTCCACGGGCGCGTGGCCGCCGGCGCCGCGGCCACGCCGGCACAACCGAGCATCTTTAGCGAGCTCCTCACAAAAGGAGCAAGAGTCGGACGTGGTGCGCAGAGCCGCAGAGGGTGCCATCCAAGGTCCGAGCCCGGGATGGTGGTGGTTGTCCATGGTTAGCTCGGACAACGGTTGTCCATGGTGAGCAGCAGCACCGGACGCCCAGGTGTTAGAGCACGCACGCACACAATACACGCACGGAGCACTCACTCACGGCCAGGTGCTAGAGCACGCACGTACACAACGCACGCAGAGCACTCACCCACACATGCACGCCCAGGCACACCTCACATGCACACCTAGCACACATCGTGCATGCCTAGATGCAAGATCACACACGCACACAAGCACACAAAGCACTCACGCACACAAGCACGCCCAGGCACACATTCACTGGCCGTCCGCCTCAAGGCGCCGCCGTCCATCCGGCTTCTGCTTCTCTCCCCAAGCAGGTGCTCCATGAGCAGACCGGTGGCTATAGGTCGAGTCGAGCCTGAATCCCGTCATCCGTGCTCGCCTCCAGCGCCGTGCTTGGAAAGGCCCAGATTTTCCGCGTCGGGCGAGCAGCAAGGCCGGCGGGGGCAGACCCACGGCCACCTCCGCCGGAGCAACAACGGCGGCGGAGCTCATGTCCGCCTCAGGTCTTCCCTCCAAGAGATGTGCTCGGTCGAGGTGGACTGAGCAGGGCAGGGGTAGTTTGGACATTTTACAGTAGGCCCATCTTGCCAGGGGCAAATCATCAAGTTTATGCCAAAGGTGTGGCAAAAGATCAATTTAAATGAAAAGAAGGTCAAAACCTAGAAGTACAAGCAAAGATGGGGCAAATCATCTAATTCCCCAATGTTTATTGTGCTCATTGGCTGACTTTTAGAGCGATGGCATGGACTCTTTGGACTATTCAAAACGGACTTGTCGTTGAGCACTTCCTCTTGCGTCGTCCGTCCGATGCAATTCACAAAATTTATGGTTACATGGAGCAGTGGAAGGTGCTTAGCCGTCAGCGCGAGCGCGACGACATCAAAGCCCCCTCTGCATCTCCTCCTCAGGAGCCTAATTAGGCTTTTATCTTGTGGATTTGAGGCTTGTTGTGCTGCTGCCCACAACTAAACCAATTATTTGCCATGTTGTTTCTTTTGTTTTTGCTCTTGTTTCGAACTTGAATGCTTGGTGGTTGTGCTTTATTTATAAAGCTTGGTGCGAGTCTTTTTCATCAATGCTTACTTTTAGGGATCCAATAAGTCCCGAACGTTCGGATTTTAGCATTTCGTCCCGAACGTTTTTGATGGCAACTTCAGTTGACGCGAGGTGGCAACTTTACTTGTTAAGACATGACAACTTCGTCCCAGTTTAGAAAATTGCCCTGTTTGCCGCTAAAGTTGCCACCTCCTGTCAACTAAACTTGCCACCTCGTGGCAACTAGATGTCAGAAACGACACATATGGGATCGCGTGGATCCCTTTACGGTTCGGCAGGGAGAAAGGCTCGCACAAAGAGCAGATCCAACGATCAACACAAGGGATTCTTACCCAGGTTCGGGCCACTGAGAAGCGTAAAACCCTACTCCTGCTTTATTATATTGGATGTGTTTAAGCCCTGGTTCTAGGAGCGCTTGTGATGAACAGTACACAGCAGCTACACATGCAGAACGGGCCAGAAGAAGATCCTACCTGTAGCTATGCCTTGGGCCTCCTTTTATACGTTCGAAGGGGTCACCAACAGTGGCGTACAGTGCATACATGAGGTGTAAAGTTGCTACAGTGCTATCATACCTAATACTGACGGATTAGGACAAGTGACTTTAATGCTCCGTTGAGGTGTCCCTTAGCTTCTTGGGGACGGGAAAAGGGGCCGTCCCATCAGCACCGCTTAAGCCCAATGCCGTTAGCCTCCTGACACGTTACCAGGAGGACAACAGCTAAAAGACAAGCTAGTTGCTGCACTAGAGCGATGACAGGGTGGTGAGGTCTTGCCGGGTGCAAATCTTGCCGGGGCTCGTTAGGTCAGCCCGGCAAGATCTTGCCGGGGCCCCAGCCTTCGGTCTTCTGTGCTCTGACTGTTGACTTGAATGCCTTCTTGATAGTCTTGTGCTTATTCCCAGTTGTCCCCCGGCAAGCATCTTGTCGGGAGTCCAACATCGGGTCTTCTCGGTGACCTGCCTGGAGGTCTTCTCCCAGGAAGGCTCGCTTCCCGGAAATTCTATCCTGAACTTCCCGGCCTTTGAGCTTGCCGGTGATGCGTAGGCCTGTTCCCGGCAAGTAATCCTTGCCGGAAACCTGGGTCCTAGATGTGTCCCATAAGTGGTTTCTTCTCTGCCATGCCCTTCCCGCCTGGAGGTTGCAACTTGCCGGTGCGTGTCCAGGGGTAATGAACACCCCCCGGTCACTACACCGACAGGAGCCCCCGGGCCTGGGCCGGACAAGCATGCACAGTGTTTGTCTGGGCTTGGCCCAAAAACATGCACCGGTACACGCGCGGCGAGAAGTAACCGTAACTTATGACTTTCAACTACACGCTGATGAAGACTTGCGGCTTGACGGGCCTTGGGCTTGCCGGCAGCGTGGGCAGACAGAGCAGGACGGCAGCAGGAGTCGTGTGCCCGAAAGGGAGCGCCACACGGTGCAACGAAGAGCCAGCCCCCGAGCCTTCCCCATAAAGGGTATCGCGGGTGCGGTGCTCGATTCGTACGGTCATCCCTGCTGTCGCCGTCGTCTACTGCGAATGCCTCACTGCCGTCTTGCTGGCCTCTAGCACGGCGCCCTTGGCTTTCTCGGCTGCCGCGTGACGCCGAGAATAAAGCAACCGCCGAGGCTGAAATACTTCTTGCATACCTGTTGCTGCAATGGCGCATGTAAAGGAATAATTAATCTTAGTCAGGCCAATTTTTATGTATGCAAGACATGTTTCTTTATGCTAAATGAATGTTTGCTTCCCTCTTGATTAATTCCGTCCTTGCATATATCTTATATCCTACGCTGTTTGGAAACCTTGCCGGTGCGCACGTTTGCCGCGAGCGCTAGGTGCGGGACTTTAGCAGCCTGCTGGAAACGCCGCTGCCGGCAAGGCGACTTGCCAGGTCAGAACGCGGCTGCTAAGCTTGCCGAGCGGACTCGAGGCGAAACTGGAGCGCGAGCTCACCATGACAAGGCTCCTTCGTGTGCAGATTGATGTACAAGGACGAACGATCAATCAAGACGACCCATGCTTGCCGGAAAGCTTTCCGGTGCGCACGCTCCAGTCGGCAACGCTTGGAGGAACGGGTCCTTAGCGGCTTGCCGGGAACGCCGCCTCCCGAAAAGGTTTACCTTCCCGGTGTCTGTGTAGCTGCTCACATCGCCGAGCGGACTTGAGGCGACTAGGAGCGCAACTAGCCCCGGGAAGGCTCCTTCGCATGTGGGTGTAGGGAGCAAGCGAGGACAGCAAAAGAAATGCAATTGTCACAAGCTTTTGTAACTTAGCTTTTCCTGCTGTTCGGCCTGCATAGTGAGGCCGCGCTCGAGGTGATGACCGGCAGCTCTCTAGGAGGTCTCTCTCTAGGGCGCAGCCAGCCCCCGAGCCCGCCTTCCATGCGTATTCCTGCAACACTGATTGGGCATGTAATGCCACGACAGCAGCACAGCAAGTTAATTAGCTTCTGGTCTATGATTAATCTGCTGAAATCTTGACTTCTGTCGAATGTTCCCTTGCTTGCCGGAACACTTTCCGGTGCGCACGATCCAGTCAGCAGCGCTTTGAGGAACGGGTCCTTAGCGGCTTGCCGGGAACGCCGCCTCCCAAAAAGGTTTACCTTCCCAGCTCTAGTGCAGCTGCTCACATCGCCGAGCGGACTCGAGGCGACTAGGAGCGCAACTAGCCCCGGGGAGGCTCCTCAGCATACGGGTTACGCAGAAATCCGAAAATAAAACTCATCGAGCATTTTCCTTGAACAATTGCATTTTTGTACAATGAATCCCTACGCTTGCTGGAATACTCTCCGAATGCGCACGTTCTGGTCAATGGCGCTTAGGATCGGGTCCTGTCTAGCAGCCTATCGAGAACGCATCCTCTCCAGGAGCTTAACGCTCTAGAGACAACCGCAGCTGCATCTGTGTTGTTGGGCGGACCCAGAACAACCAGGAGCGCAGAGTGTGTCTAGAGCGCTCCCTCGCGCACAGGTTATACAAAACTACCATCAAGGATAAGGCTACACAACAAAAAGCAATCAAAGCTTTAGGACTTAGCTTTCTGTAAGTAGAGCGAAGTCGCCATGGACGATGAAGCTGATGCACTGACCGCTAGATCAGGTTCGCGCAACCTTTCCCCCTAGCTGGCGCGCCAAAGATGTCGGAAACGACACCTATGGGATCACATGGATCCCTTTACGGTTCGGCAGGGAGAAAGGCTCGCACAAAGAGCAGATCCAACGATCAACACAAGGGATTTTTACCCAGGTTCGGGCCGCTGAGAAGCGTAAAATCCTACTCCTGCTTTAGTATATTGGATGTGTTTAAGCCCTGGTTCTAGGAGCGCTTGTGATGAATAGTACACAGCAGCTACACATGCAGAACGAGCCAGAAGAAGATCCTCCCTGTAGCTACGCCTTGGGCCTCCTTTTATACGTTCGAAGGGGTCACCAATAGTGCCGTACAGTGCATACATGAGGTATAAAGTTGCTACAGTGCTATCATACCTAATACTGACAGCTTAGGACAAGTGCATTTAATGCTCCGTTGAGGTGTCCCTTAGCTTCTTGGGGACGGAAAAAGGGACCGTCCCATCAGCACCGCTTAAGCCCAACGTTGTTAGCTTCCTAACACGTTACCAGGAGGACAACAGCTAAAAGACAAGCTGGTTGCTGCGCTGGAGCGATGACAGGGTGGCGAGGTCTTGCCGGGGCTCGTTGGGTCAGCCCGGCAAGATCTTGCCGGGGCCCCAGCCTCCGGTCTTCTGTGCTCTGACTGTTGACTTGAATGCCTTCTTGATAGTCGTGTGCTTGTTCCCAGTTGTCCCCCGGCAAGCATCTTGTCGGGAGTCCAACATCGGATCTTCTCGGTGACCTGCCTGGAGGTCTTCTCCCAGGAAGGCTCGCTTCCCGGAAATTCTATCCTGAACTTCCCGGCCTTTGAGCTTGCCGGTGATGCGTAGGCCTGTTCCCGGCAAGTAATCCTTGCCGGAAACCTGGGTCCTAGATGTGTCCCATAAGTGGATTTCTTCTCTGCCATGCCCTTCCCGCCTGGAGGCTGCAACTTGCCGATGCGTGTCCAGGGGTAATGAACACCCCCTGTTCACTACACCGACACTAAAGTTGCCAGTTCGGGACGAAATGCTAAAATCCGGACGTTCGGGATTTATCATTACCGTACTTTTATAAATAAAATTTGCAAAATTTGTTACGGAAAAATAGAATAGATATGTGCTTCTGAAATAGAAAAGGAAGCATAATTTTAGTTTACTTGACAAAAAATAATAGTATTAATTCTAAATATTGCCCATTATTTGAAGGACCCCATAACGTCCGAACGTTCAGGATTTTACCACGGCAAATCGAACGTTTTTTATGATAATTTTAGTTATGTGAGGATGGCAATTTTAGTTGGCAAACGTATCAACTTCATGCTCAGTGTATTTTTTGTCAGAGTGTGTGTCATCGGCGTGTTACTAAATTTGTTATAGAAAACATTCTATTGCAGTGGTCATAACCCAAAATGTTCGGGATTTATCATTTTGGTAAAAAAATGTTCGGTCACGAGGCCGAGGGTCCCGTAGTTGGCGGAGTCGCCTATAAAACCCGGTGGCCGCATCCACCCTGCCCCCAGCCCGCTACCTGCTCCTTAATTCTCTCTTCTCGACCTACTCCCATCCCGTGGCTAGAAGCCAATAATTTGTCTGCCATGGCGTCGGAGCCGGTGATCGGGAAGCTCAGCGTCCGCGTTGTCCGAGGCCACAACCTCGTCATCGCCGACCCGCTCACCCACACCAGCGATCCCTATGTCGTCCTCTACTACGGCTCCCAGGTCGAACCCTCGTTCCCTTCTCCCCAGTCCTTGACATAGGAGCCGTGTGTTGCCGCCGGCCGCTGAGCGCGGCGCGGCAAAGGTCGCAGCCAACGACCCACGCATACATAGGTTATGGCCGCACGGCATTCGGGGGATCGAGCGCGGGGAGGGTGACGATCTTCTCCGAACTCGTTTTGTGCTCACAAGATGTTCGATAGAAGAATAAGTTTCGGACCAGCTATCCTTTGCCGTTAAGCTAGGTTCTTATATTTTCATATAGTTACAGCGGAGAGGAGCGAGTTAACAATACCTTATAAACAGGTTTTGAAGTGATTAATTAGAATCGGACTAGTTCCCAACTTGGTCATGGGATTTCAAGACCGGCGCATTTGGCCTGGCGTGCAAACAGTACATGTTATGTTTTGCAGCATGTTGAACTGAACTACTGAAGAGCAGTATATCAAATCCTGCAATAAGTCAAGCTCAAAATAAGATAACTGTGATGGAAATATGAATGTCCAGAGCAGAGTACCAAAACCTAAAAAGTTCACCTTAAATAGAAAAATCGTGATGTTATGTCCATTTAGTTGATGATGAATCGGTACAGTAAGCGGCCTTTGGGTGTTTCCCACACTGATAGGCTAAGCAAAATGGCATACCGTTTGGTAAAATGGTCAGCTAGCATGTGCTAGTTGCTATTTTTTATTCATAGCTGTCAATTTCTGAGATAAACCACGGAGTATCTTACTTTTTTTGTTTCTTTAAGATTATCTTGTGTGTTAAGAAGGGATTGGCTCTTCTAAAAAACAGGGCTTGCCGTGCTCCAGGATTACCTACCCAATGGTTTATATAATGCACTCAGTAGTTACGTAGGAACAGGTCTAGTTCTATTTTATCTCCTCGTGGAATTGTTGCTAGCCTTTGATAGGGTTGGTTGAATGCTATAAATTTTGGACAGTGCCATGATGTCAGATTTTCAGTTCACTATTATGCACTATGATTATATAAACTGTAATTTCTACAGTTGACTTCAGGTTCAGTGACATGGACAGCTATCCATTTTCTCAGCATTACTGCTAATTTCATTATCTATCTGTGTTACTGAAGTTTTATTTCCTCGTGGTGTAGAAGGTGAAGACTAGTGTTCAGAAAAAAAATGCTAATCCTTTATGGAATGACGTACTGGTGCTCCCTGTCACAAATCCTACAAAGCCAGTGAAACTTGTAAGTTTGTTGTTTGAGTTTCTTCATCAAGTAAACTCTACTAAAACTTTGTGTTCGACATCTGTTATATACATTAGTATTTTAACCAATTTCTTAAAGAAGCCCCCAACAATGATTGCATAGAAATTTTTTCTTTGTTTACACCATAGGTCCACAGATGGTTGGTGGAGATATTAAATGAACACTTATATATATCCACCTGGCAAAAACATCATGCAGGAGGTTTTTGATGAGAACAAATTCACAGCGGATGACAGCATGGGAGTGGCTGAGTTCAATGTAACTGATATCTATGACGCCGCAAAGCTGGATCTAAAGCATGCCTCTGATGGAACCAGGATCAAGACGATCTACCCGGTTGGCACAAACTACCTTGGCGGTGAGAGCCACGTATCGTGGAAGAATGGCAAGGTCGTCCAAGACTTGATTCTGAAGCTGAAGAACGTTGACAGTGGCTCTGTCGTGCTACAGCTGGAATGGGTTCACGTCCCCGGTGTTACCCTGTAAGTTGCACCCGGCTGAATGTTATTGTAATCTGCTTTGATGAAGCTGGAGCTATGGTTGGTTCCTGTTCCTGGTGTCAGATGTATTATTGTGGATGTTGTGGTTTGCAGTGTGTGTTCGTTATTGATTTCAGCTTGATGTATGCACTATATTTGTAGTACTGTGGTTGTGAAGTTTGTGCTTGAAGTTGAACAAATAAGAGACAGCGTTTGTGGTCAGCTACACTGAGGTGTAATTTAAGAATTCACAGCTTAAATTGAAAGATTGGTGGTAATTAGTTTACATAAATTGTCACCTCAAAACTGTACAATTAAGAATTTAGTATTTCATACGTAATCGGGTGTTTGGTTCAACGGGATGCATCGTCGGGTGGGCTCGCAGAGCAATCAAAAACAAAGAACAAGCAAAAACAACTCATCTCTACTCCCAAAGGATGAGTTTATACGTTCGTTGGTACCCATCCTTTGATGCAAAACAATAAAAACGAGCACCGAGTCAATTTGGAAATCAAGCCAATAATGAAATTAGTAGGCAGACATTAATTATTCATGCAATTAATTAAGTCTATTTTAGTACTAGGGATTTGTTCATGCCGAATGAATTATGAAATTGAGTCATAAATGCAAAAACAATAAAGAAATCGAGCACCGAAACAATTTAGAAATCAAGCCATTAATGCAATTAACAGATACACAATTAATTACGCATGCAATTAATTACCTTTGTTTAAGTAAAGATTTGAAAATTAAGCCATTAATGCAATTAAGAGGCAGACAATTAATTAAATGTGCAATTAATTAAGTCTGTTTAAGTAGGGATTTTTCACGCCAAGTCAATTATTAAATCGAGTCATTAATGTAAAAATAATAATAATAACGAACACAGAATCAATTTAGAAATCATGTCATTAATGTAATTAATAGACACACAATTAATTGCGTGCAATTAATTTAGTCTGTCTACGTAAGGATTTTTTTCACGTCGAATCAATTATGAAATCAAGTCATTAATGCAATTAATTAATTAGTCAGGCACCTAATTAGGGATGCATATAATTAGTAGTAGGAAGTTTTTTCAACTAACATCCTCTGAAATAACGACACACCTCATGGTTGATCCGGTCGTTGTCGTGCGTGATCAAAGATGTGCCAAAGGAGCGCACCTCTGGATCGATCTGGTCGTCGTCATGCATCATCCTTATGGATCCAGTGTGGAAAGAGAGGGGGTTCCAGGACATGAGCATTGGGCTGCCAGCACAGCTCTAGGGATGTGATGAGTGGGGAGGGACGTTGCCGCCCTCGGGTGACGCATCTTGGGTAGGGATAGCCTGCCACCGGGGCCGTATTGTGCTCACCTCCTCAGATCTCGTGGTCATGGCCGAAGCCGTGTCGAGAAGAGTAACCCACGGTCGATCGAGAGTGATGTGAGTGGAGGAGCCAAGCGGGATCACACCCCACTACCTCTAATGATTGACACTAGCAGGTGAAAGAGGGACGATGAGGAGGGCGGCGCTGGTAAGAGGACGAGACGCCGTGAAGTAGGTCGCGCCGGTGTCCGTAGAGTGGTAGTTGCGGGAAGAGTCCTCACACATGCAACCTTTTTCACTCAACTGATCTCCCTCGTAGCATCATCTTCCTATCCATGCATTATTTCCATCATGGGGAGAGTGCTGCAGCGGACGGTCGGAGAAGTATAGATCAATCAATCCAGTAGCCATCACCCTGAGAGCACAAAGCGAGTTGTGGGAAATCTGCACACGCCGGTGTGACACCACCAGATGAGGTCATGTGTCCACGCTCAGAAGGAGCCGCCATGGACGTCCACTTGAACGAACTCCCTTAGCAGTTACCGTCACACACATCTGCTAGCTGACCTCTACCTCCATCTACCTAACCCAATCAACATTGTAACGCATTGATGCCGTCTGCAACATGTTCCACCAAAAGCTACTGATAAACTGAAGTGTCAGTAGAAAACAGAACAATTGTTCTTTTTCGGTATTAGAACTATTTATTGTGTAACAGTATGATTCATTTTCTATTGATCATGTTTAAAAGGAACACCATTTCTGAACAATGAGGCTCGTGAGGTCACAAGGAAAGAATTGCACTCGTTTTCTTTTTGACTATGTTGAGATGTTTACATATCACATGTAGCTTTATATAGACATTCCAAAGTTATTTCAGCTGGTATGATTAGTTAGACAAGTAACTGATTTAGGGAGCTAAGTTGAGGTTGTACGTGTTTCTATCCTTGTATCATATATTATCTATTCAACCTTAGGATTTAAGTTCATGTATCAAATTTAAAAACACACACGGAAAAGCAGCATAGAAAATACACTGGAGAATTGCGTTTTCATTGATAGAGGAAGGGTGGGAACACGCCAATTGTACAGGGAAAAGAAAGAAAATGGAAACTAAAATAAAAAACTAAGAGAGAAAAATACTATGATCTCATGATAAGATGTCGGCCACTAGCCACCGCCCACGGGAGCGCTCCTATAGTAGGTAATAAGGGACACCTATTTTTTTGATTAGTACTAGCATGCATGTCAATGAATGTCACATGCTCTGTCTAACATGTAATGCTTGATCTGTCATTATTTTGCCTATATTTTATGATTTTCTTTTTCAGTTATGCAATTTAGAAAATCAGTATGTTATTATCCAATCATACCATGTCAGTATAGGTACGAAGGACAGTGAAGTGATTATTAGTTAAAAAGCATAGGCCAAGCATGATATATTCTAATTTGTAGTAACCTAACCTCCGCTATAAACTAGTCCTTCATGTTGTGATTATCAAGCTTCAATTGCATGATGCTTTCGTTGATTAATTTTATCTTATGTAGGTTCGTCATAAGCAAGGTTGCCTCATATAGTTGCGGTAGATGATGTCCATTGATTCCGACAGGCGACAACTATCTAGGTTGTAGGGCGTATTGAAGAAGACATTCACAAGAGGACAGTGGGCATTTGTTATTGATTTGCATTAACAGATCTTGCATGCTATCCCAAAGAAATCAAAAGATCGGTTATGTCATCTCATTAGTAAATGACTTCTTATAGAATTTCTTTTCTTTCACAATTACATGTTAACCACATACATTCAGGAATTGTACAAACTCTTAGATTTTTGTTAATATAAATACTGTTCTTTTGCTAAAATGGAACAGTGTGGCAACACATGCTCTAAAAATTATGTAAGCAATCATTCTTCATACCATGGTCATGTATGTCTAATTAGTGAATTATATTTCGTAGCTCATATTTTTTCTATGATATACCAACAACCAAAATGATAAGGAGTGTATTTAACAAAAAACAATAGATGCGCAGATTAGATTAAGGGGCATAATTGAATTAAGAATTCAGACCAAATATGCTTTCTAAAAATATACATTGTTGCCCATAGCAAAGCACGGGTGTTCTACTGGTACTAATAAGAGAAACATCTGGATTCACCCGGCTGATAATACGCGTGCGTAGGCTGCCTCCACGACAGTCTGATCAATCTTTACTCATACCATGTGGAGCAACCCAGTCAGACTCGCTGCTAGACGTGTAGCGCATGCGACACATGTCATGTCCCCGTGCGTAACTTTCTCCCTCTATCTTACCTTATCACAACGCTTCCCGTACACACGTTCGTTTTCTCTATCCGAGCCTCCTCCCTCAACTACTCACCGGTACGCTGCAAAGCCGCTAGGCGAGACGGAACCGACCGGCGATTTTGTGCTAGTAGAGATAGGGACCGGCGACCATTGCACAACCAATAGCGGCCATGGTTTCAACACCCTATGGCAGGCCATTGTTGCAAAGGCAGGGGATGTTGTCAGCTGGTGCGATGGACGACCGGCTGCAGTGGGGATGTTCCAAGGGTGATGAACGACTGCTTCGAACCGGACAGCGACGCTAACAGTGGTGCCGCAAAGGGAGCGCTGGTGCCACGAGCTTGCCGGATTGCAACGTCACTGACATTTCCGAAACATCACCGGTGTTTGTGGAGGCGTCTCAGTTGCGGGGGTGTGAATGCTGCGAGATCGCTAGATTGCAACTTCGTTGTCGTTTCTGAAGCATCACTGATGTTGCGGAGATGCAGGTATGCGAGCTTGCCTAATTGCAACTTCACTAATGTTTCTGAAACATGCTCAATGTGTTGGGGATATAACCCCGTGATGAGACCCGCCCAGGAGGGGCCGGGTCATACGGTTGGCGGCTTACGACAAGATTAGGAGTAAGCTTATCCAATGGGCCTGAAGGCCCAGAGCCAGAAGACAAGATGTAACCCGGCGGGCTCGAGCCGCCGGTGGCGGCTTGTTAGACAAGGCATATGTAGTTAGAGGTGAGGTCGGTTATCAAGTATAACCCGGCCCGGACTCTTGTAAGCCCAGGGCCTTGACCTATGTATATAAAGGCGGGTTATCTGGGCGGCTTAGGCCACAAAACAACTCATCGATAGCTAGGTTAAGCAAACTCGCTCCCTTGTAATCGATACCCAATCAATACAACACTAAGCAGGACGTAGGGTTTTACCTCCTTTCGAGGGGCCGAACCTGGGTAACCCTTGTCTCTCGATTCCGATCAACCCCTTCGAGCTCACCGCCTTAGCGATGGCCTCGAACCTAAGTCCTTTCACGGGGACATCTGTCGTGACAAAACCACGACAGTTGGCGCCCACCGTGGGGCTAGCGCTCGGTGGTGTGGAGTTCTCGAAGGGCTCTCTCCCAGGGATCGAGGGATATGCCATTGGCAGGATGACCAAGAGTCGCCGCGGCAAGCTCTACATCGACGATGCTGGCTAGGGCCCCGAGGCCGACTCAATTGAGTACGGGTACCGGGTCCCCTTCGGCGGAATTCACGTCTTCATCGGCAAGATCGGCGGATCTAAGCCTGGGCCGGACATCTGCACCGACCTCGTCGAGCCGGCCCGGCGCGTGCAACCCGCCCGAGTTAATCCGGGTCGGAAGCACGTCTTCGTCGGCTTTACCCAAGGCACGGAGCTTGAAGGTTCCATGTCTCGGGAGGAAACCCTCATCTGCTCGGAGGAGGGATCCTCGAGCGGAGAGACGGAATCAATCTACCAGCTTCACAACGGCGGGCTTGGGAGCTACGTCGAGGATCACCCTGAGCCGGAGTATCATGAGCCGGAGTACTATGAGCCGCCGAGCCGCGCTGCTGTATTCATCGCAGGATCGGCACCGGCCCCTAGCAGCACGGCGGCTGGTGCGTCCGGGTCCGGGTCAGGCAGGCCGCCGGCTCAAGTTTTGTTGGATCTGATGAACGAGCTTACAACTCTGATGGAAACTGAGGTCATGGCCGAAAACCAAGCAGCCCGTAACACGGAGATCACGAGGTTGAAGAGCCAGATGGCCGGAGTCCAACAGGAAATTAATGCATTGAAGGCTCAGATGGATGCTGAGTCGGAGCGCCTTAGGGCGGATGCTTTTCGCCTTGAATTAGAGCAGCAGACCGCAGCGGCAGTTCACCGGATGAGGCATCAATCCCGTTTGCTGGATCAATATGAGGCCAGAAATCTTTTCAACACGCCAGGGACGGGACGGAATGCACCTCTGACCGTAACCCGGACGGCGGAAGTACCTGGGAGCAGGGCGGCGGTTCAGCATCGGCAGCCAGACCCGCCCCGCAGGAACCAGACCCCGCCACAATTTTTTCCAACACCGCCAGGTCATTATTCTAACCCGGCGGAGAACATGGTGGCAGCGGCTACCAGACTCGGCACGCTCCCCATCCCTGATGGGACGCCTTTCGCAGAGGAAGTGCGGAACGCCATTGGATATTTGCAGACAGTGGTGGCCCAGCAGGAGAAATATACTTACAGCCGGAGTCGCGTGCACTCAACCCCCATCCCAAGCCGCAGCTACAGCCGGCGTTTAGAGTCGCCGGCGGTTTCTAGCTGTGAACGACGTCCAAACCCGCCGCGAGACGATCAGCCGGCTCTTGATGCTCAGGCGCTGGTGGATCGGGCAAGAGCGCAGCGAGAGGATGCAGCATTGGCAGCTGCGGCGGCTTATCAAGAACCCACCGTAGCGCCTTCCGTTTCGGTAGGAGCTGGAGTAACCTCAAGGGCTGTGGGAGTGCCGTGCTTAGTGTCGGCTTTGCGAAACGAGCGTTTGCCGAAGGACTTCAAGGGTCCTCGCAAGGTACGCAACTATACCGCTAATCTGCCTCCAGAAGCTTGGATCGAAAGCTATGAGCTAGTCATGGAGATGTTAGGTGTCAGTGATGCAGTATGTGCCAAGTGTTTCATCATGATGCTGGAAGGGCCGGCTCGCACGTGGTTGAAGGGTTTGCCACCCAACACCATTAATTCCTAGGCCGAGTTAAAAGCGAAGTTCATCAAGAATTTCCATAGAACGTGCAAGCAGCCCATGACAATTGTGGATTTGGATCATTGCGTGCAGAGGGAGGACGAGTCGGCTCATCATTGGGTCCGGCGGGTCTCAACCATCATCCACTCTTCTGATAACATTACGGCGGCTCAAGCGGTCCTTATTCTGGAGAAGAATTGCCACTTTGTGCCCCTGAAGCAGAAGCTTGGCCGGCTCAAACGTACATGCCAGGATATGGGGGAACTCATGGCGGCTCTCACCAAGTATGCGGATTCGGATAGCACGAAGGACCCTGGTTCCGATGATGAGAAATCGGCCAAGGGTAAGAAGAATAACAATGGCAAGAGTCAACCGCGGAACGGGGGAGGAAATAACAACAATGGCAACGGCGGAAAGCGGAAACACCCGGATGGCGGGTCAGATTTAGTGGCCAACACCAATGCTGGGAATAACCGTGGCAAGGGCAACGGCAAGCCGCCTTTCGGTAAACGCAAGCCTGTTGACATGGAGGCGATGTTGAGTGTTCCTTGCCCGAATCATAGCCTTCCTGATCAGCCGTCCACTCATGCTTGGAGGGATTGTTGGATCATGCGGGAGTTTCGAAACTACAACGTTAACCAGCATCAAGGCGGCGGCGGCGGACCATCCGGCGGGTCAGGATCCGGTCCTTTTGGGTCTGGCTTCGGTACAGGCGGCTCAGGCTCTGGCCATCAAGGCTAAGGAAACCATGGAGGTAATAATCAACAGTCTGGCGGTGGAGGTCAGCAACAAAATAACCAGTCCGGGTATCAGAGTAATCCAAAACAGCTTAATGGAGGGCAGTACCATGTTTTTACAACTAGCCTCGACAAGCGGGATCGGAAGGTGCGCAAGCGGGCGGTTAATGTAGTCATGCCGGCTTTCCCACAATACTTGAAGTGGTCTGAGTATGACATAACTTGGAGCAGGGAGGATCACCCGCCGCGCGTTGATAACCCGGGGCAGTTGGCTTTGGTAGTGGCCGCCAAGTGGGAGGATATGTATTCACCAAGGTACTTATGGATGGTGGCAGCAGCATCAACATCCTGTATTATGACACTTTCCGCCGGATGAATTTGCTTGACAAGGATCTTAAACCCTCTTCAACGGTTTTTCATGGCGTGGTGCCCGGAAAGTCGGCTTATCCAGTTGGAAAGATTTCCTTGGAGGTAGCTTTTGGCGATGAATTCAACTACAGGGTGGAATCTTAATGATTCAAAGTGGTCAAGATCAAGAGCCCGTACCACGCTCTGTTTGGACGGCCGGCTTACGCCAAGTTTATGGCTAGGCCTTGCTATGTTTACTTACAGCTCAAGATGCCCGGGTTAAAAGGGACGATTACTGTGCATGGTGATCGGAAGACGGCTCTTGAGTGTGAGAAAGGTGATGCAGCATATGCAGAGTCGAGTTGTGCTAAGGCGGAATTAAAGTTTTATAAGGAAAATGTTGACCCGGTAGATATGACCCCGCTAAAGAAGCCTAGCACGGAATCTAAGCCGCCCCTCAAGTTTGTGGCAGAAGATACCAAGCTAGTGGACTTTACGCCTGGCGACTCATCATAGCAGTTCACTATTGGGGCTAATATGGATCCCAAATAGGAAAGCGCGCTCATCGAATTCATCCGTGAGAATCGGGACATCTTTGCATGGAAGCCTTCTGACATGCTGGGTGTACCGAGAGAATTCGCTGAGCACCACCTTAATGTGGATCCTAAATTTAAGCCGGTCAAACAGTTCCTCCGTCGCTTCAATGAGGAGAGGCGTAAGGCTATTGGGGAAGAGGTGGCCCGGCTCTTGGCAGCAGGGTTCATTGTTGAAGTTTTTCACCCGGAGTGGTTAGCTAACCCGGTGTTAGTACTCAAGAAGAACGACACGTGGCGCATGTGCATGGATTACACGAATCTTAACAAGGCGTGTTCGGCTGACCCATTTGCTCTCCCCCGTATCGATCAAATCATTGATGCGACGGCGGGTTGTGAGAGCCTATGCTTCCTAGATGCTTATTCAGGTTATCATCAGATCAAGATGGCAGTCAAAGACCAAGAGAAGACGTCTTTCATTACGCCTTTTGGAGCTTTCTGTTATGTGTCTATGCCTTTCGGGCTCAAGAGTGCCCAGGCGACTTACCAGCGTTGTGTGCAGAACTGTCTTCATGGGCAAATTGGGCGCAATGTTCATGCTTATGTGGATGATATTGTGGTCAAGTCAAGGAAGAAGGAGACTCTGTTGGCCGATTTGAAAGAAACTTTTGACAATCTACGGGTTTACAAGATGATGCTTAACCCGGCAAAATGTGTGTTCTGTGTACCTGCAGGCAAACTCTTGGGTTTTTTGGTTTCTGAGCGTGGCATTGAGGCTAACCCGGACAAGATAAAGGCCATTACTTCTTTGTCTAAGCCGGCGTGCATTAATGATGTTCAGCGCCTGGCGGGTCGTGTCGCTGCGCTGAGCCGGTTCATAAGCCGCCTGGGTGAGAAAGCTATTCCTCTGTATCAGATGATGAAGAAGACAGACGATTTCGTCTGGAGTGATGCGGCTAATGAGGCGTTTGAGGCGCTCAAAAAGCAATTAGCTGAGCCGCCTGTTCTGGCCGCTCCCGTGGAAAAGGAACCTCTGCTTTTATATGTGGCGGCTAACAACAGAGCTATCAGTGCTGCAGTTGTGGTCGAGCGCAAGGAGGCGGGTAAGGAGTACCCGGTCCAGCGGCCGGTTTATTATGTCAGTGAAGTATTGACGGAGTCTAAGCAAAGATATCCACATTGGCAAAAACTGGTGCTTGGGGTGTTCATGGCCAATCGCAAGCTGAAGCATTATTTTCTTGGGCACCCGATCACAGTGGTCAGCTCTGCTCCTTTGGGAGATATCATTCAAAACAGAGAAGCCATTGGAAGGATTGCTAAGTGGGCAATTGAACTTGGACCTCTCAATCAGAAATATGTGCCCCGGACGGCTATCAAATCTCAAGCCCTGGTGGAGTTTATCAATGACTGGACAGAATGTCAAATTCCTGAGGAAAAGCCGGACAATACTTATTGGACGATTCACTTTGATGGATCCAGGCAATTGGAAGGCTTGGGGGCTGGAGTTGTTTTAACTTCCCACGAGGTGACAAATTCTGTTATGTTTTGAGGTTAATGTTTCCTTATACTAACAATGCAGCGGAATACGAGGCTTTGCTTCATGGGCTCCGGGTGGCCAAGGAGATGAACTTGAGCCGGGTCAGATGTCTTGGCGACTCAGACCTGGTGGCTCAACAAGTCTCTGGCACGTGGGATTCTAAGGACCCTCGTATGGCGGATTATCGTCAGGCAGTTGATGTTATCGCTGGCCACTTTAAAGGTTATCAGGTGGATCATATTGACCGATGGAAAAATGAGGCGGCTGACGCATTATCAAGGCTGGGGTCTCAGCGTAAGCCGGTGCCGCCTAATGTATTCTTGGACGTGTTACATCACCCATCGGTCAAGTTACCGTCGGAGGAGGATTTGGCTATACCTGACCCGGAAGGGCAATTGGTGGCGGCTCTTCGTGCGATCCCGGATTGGACGTTGCCTTATCTGGCGTACCTGACCCTTGGCGAGTTACCTCAAGATGAAAATTTGGCACGACAGATCATAAGGCGATCTAAGTCTATGACTATTATCAACGGCGAGTTACATCGGCGCAGTGTGACTGGTGTCATTCAGCGCTGTGTTTCTCCTGATGAAGGCCATGAGATCTTACATGAGATCCATGCGGGTGATTGTGGTCATCACGCCGGGTCAAAATCTTTGGTGGCTAAGGCTTTTCGCCATGGTTTTTACTGGCTGACGGCTCATAAAGATGTAGAGTACTTGGTCAGTAAGTGTGACGGGTGCCAGAAATTTGGACGACGTGCCCATGTGCCGGCTCAAGAATTGCGGATGATTCCAATCACTTGGCCATTTGCAGTCTAGGGGCTTGATATGGTGGGACCTTTTAAGAGGTCTAAGGACAAAAAGACCCACCTCTTGGTGGCGGTTGACAAGTTTACTAAGTGGGTTGAGGCTGAGCCGGTCAGCAAGTGTGATGCAGCAACAGCAGTTCAGTTTGTCAAAAAACTAATCTTTCGTTTTGGCTATCCGCATAGTATCATCACTGATAATGGCACAAATCTGTCCAAGGGGGCTATGAAGGAGTTCTGTGATGAGGAGCATATCCGTCTTGATGTATCTTCGGTAGCTCACCCATAGTCTAATGGTCAAGCTGAGCGTGCTAACCAGGAAATTTTGAGAGGTATAAAACCCTGGCTCATGGTTCCTTTGGAGCGCACGCCGGGTTGTTGGGTAGAGGAGTTGCCGTCTGTTCTTTGGAGCATAAGAACCACCCCCAACAGGTCTACAGGTTATACACCTTTCTTCATGGTTTATGGCGTAGAAGCTGTTCTCCCCAGTGATATTCGTCATGACTCGCCCAGAGTGGCGGCTTACGTAGAAGCTGATAACGAGGCGGCGCGTTAGGATGCTTTGGATGCCTTGGACGAAGAACGGGATCTTGCAGCAGCTCGGTCGGCGATTTATCAGCAAGACCTGCTTCGCTATCATAGCCGCAGGGTCAAGATCCGGACGTTTCAAGAAGGTGACTTAGTACTCCGGTTGATTCAAGACCACTCAGATATGCATAAGTTGTCACCTCCCTGGGAAGGACCGTTTGTGATCAGCAGAAATCTCAACAATGGTTCTTATTATCTCATTGATGTACGGGAAAGTGACAAGTCTCGCACTTCTGGTGAAGAGACCAAGAGGCCATGGAATATTGCTCACCTTCGGCCATACTATACTTAAGCCGCCAGTCCGGCTCTCATCAATGTACATCTCCCTGTCATTGTATATACCATTTTTATGATATAATAAAGTGGGCATCCCCATGATTAGGGGCCTCTGCCATTTTTTCCGCACCAAGATTTATGCACAGGAGTTGATCCTTCATCAGGTCACTTGGGGGCTTCCAACCCACTGGGTTTAGTTTTCATACCCTCTTGACCAGGCTTTATATGCCATGTTCGAGTTAAACCTGCCTGTTTGCAACTTGCTACTCCACTATGTGACCCGCCGAACTCTTGACAGTTAATCTTGATAAGAGACCCCAAACTTTCATAAGTTATTCTCGCACAAAGACCCTGAACTTGTCAAGGTTTAAACGACGGCTTTTGTCACGAGAGAGCCGGCTTACAGTGAGCTAGGATAAACTCGTCTTGTCTGCCATAACCCCTCCGCTATGTGGCCCGTTCATACTCTTAGCAATGTCAATCTTTTAAAGACCCTGAACTTGCTAGAGTTTAAATGGCGGATTTATGTCATGTGAGAGCCGGCTTACAAGTTTTTAGGCTTTCCGCCTAGTTTCTTCGGAAACGATACATATTTTTTTTTCGTAAAGCAAAAGTTATCTTGTCCTACTGCGCCTTTAAAGCCGGTTTATAGGGCGAGATATACAAAATTATTTGTTTTTTGCAGGTACTCTTATGATAAGATTCTAAGTTTTGGAAAATTCCAACTTGGTACTACTCAGGGAGTATAACCCGCCCGGCGTGTCAAGGCAGTCAAACGGTTATATATCAAAGACGAATTTGCTAAGTCGCCGGGAGAAGCTTAAAACAGTGCATCAAAAGCACACGGGAGGGCGGATAAATGTTTTCCTACTGCTATTACAAGGCTGTTCAAAATGCCCAAAAGCTGCAGACTTCAAGTTTTTTCAGCCAATTCTAATCCGGCGAATTAAACAAGGCTGGGTTACCCTCACATGATGCAAAGTTTTTCTCTAACTCGCCGCCGGGTCATCCTGTGCCGGGTCTTCGGTCTCTTCGATCTGGAGGTTGTCCACATCCCAATTGCAGTTGGTTAAAGCTTCAAACATGGCTTCATCGTGCATGATTGGAGACGGGTCAACATCAGGAGCGAAGAGGTGCTTACGGCGTTGAGGAATCAGGCTCTTCGCTTCAAAAGTGGGCCCTCGAACACGCTTGTTATCTTCGGAGTAAGCCGCCTGATATACTTCCAGATCAGCCTCTGCGGCCAGTCGGCTTGCCAGAACCCGGGACGCCTTATGACAGCGAGAGTAATCTTCCTGTGTAAACTCCGAGCCATCATCCTTTAGTTGAGGGAAGCCATCCATCATCTCAACCGGGTTAAGCTCCGGGGCATAGGCCAGTGACCGGCTCAAAGCAGCAATTGCACCCTTGCGGGCGGCTGATCTCTTTAATTCTTCCAGCTGCTTCGGGATGGTCGACATGATTTCAAGCACGCCCTTCATGAGCTTCGGAACGCCCCTCTCAGTCATGACAGCCCAGATGGTAATTAAAGACCCAGCATACAACTGTTCTGTCAAAGAGTATAAAGCCTTGAGTTTCAGCAGGCTGTTGCCTGTTAGTTGGTGGCTCCGTTCACCTACAGGCAAGTCAAATTTTATAAGCCGCCAGAAAAGATTATCGACAAGCGCCTTTTTAAATTGAAGGATAAGGATGCTTACCAAAAACAGCTCCAATCATACGGGATATTTGGCCCTTCAGAGTGTTCAGCTCGTCAGTTACCGTTTTGAGACGGCCCTCTGCGTCTTCAGCGCGCTTGGTCAGGGCGGCTTGGACTGACTCGGCGTCTTTCTTGAAGGTTTTGAGCTCGGCCTTGATCACGTCCAGCTCAGTCAAGGTGATCTGGTACTTGGCGTTAGTCTCTGCTCGGCCTTCCTGTTGCTGTGCCAGACTCTTCTTCAGGTCTGACACGATCGATTCAGCGGCGTTCAAAGATTCCTTCACCGGGCAAGTCATGACAGAGCAAGGTTGTCAGTTTTAAGCCGCCGGTCCGGCTCACACAGTTTTTTGTCAAAATTTGGCATAATGGTTACAAGTCCCAAGCAGATTGCAAGCAATATACTTGACACTTGGGGGCTAATGTGTCTCAGTTCTTTTTTATAGAACCGGCTCATTACTTAGGTAATGACCCGGCCCTTGGGGGATACAATTGGCGCTTAATATATGATTGAGTGCCGGTTCATTACTTAGGTAATGACCCGACCCTTGGGGGCTACAATTGGCGCTTAATCTATGATTGAGTGCCGGTTCATTACTTAGGTAATGACCCGGCCCTTGGGGGTTACGATTGGCTCTTAATTTATGATTAAGTGCCGGTTCATTATTGGTATAATGACCCGGCCCTTGGGGGCTACGATTGGCTCTCAGTCCATGTTTCACATACTGATGACTCTTCAAAAGTTGCCAAATTAATGCAAGACCCGGCTGACCTTCTCAGAGATCAACCGGTTCTTGGGGGCTACATAAGTATATACATGAAGAGGCAAGGGAAGTAAAGTACCTCGTAATTTTTCTTCATCTTGGCGACCAAGTTAGCCTCCATGTCTCGGCTGGCAAACAGACGACTTAGACAGCCGGCATGCAATTCATCAGCAGTAAGTTTCTCCAAATTTGAAAGATCAGAGGGAGTCTTTTCTTCCTTCGAGGGAGCCACTGCGTCTTCATTGATATGCTTTGATAGCGCATGTGAGGGAGCTGGAGGTTTGTAAGCCGCCCCGGTGACAATGACTTCTTCATGAGAAGCCATATTTTCAGTTGACGGCCGGGGGCTGGGTGGCTTAGGAGCAGAATCTGGATGGGCTTCAGGAACTTCAATGTCCATAGCAGACGGCTCGTTCTGTGGAGGAACCTCTCCATGGGCGTCTTTAGCAGCTTTAGAAGGTTGAATGTGAGGTTCAGGAATATTGGGCATTGGGTTCTCCGGGTCTTGGGCATCAGGAGTTGCGGATGACCCGGCCACTTTCCTTCGTTTGGCTTGAGCCCTGCGAGCAAAGGCAGTGTTGGGTATGTCATGATAAGGTATGAGATATTAAACACATTTTGGGATATAGAAATACTTACCCCGGGTTAATAATAAGAGGAGGCAGCTTTGAGGCGGTCGAATCGCTAGAAGAAGGAGGCGAGTCCTGTAAAAAGTTAGCATTGTTAAACAGTTAATAAGCTGCAAGGATAGTGTATAGACAAAATAAGTTCAAGGCAAGGAAGTACTTCGGTGCACTATTTCCGAGGGGCCGGCTCATTGGGTAAGCCGGTTAAAAGGTCTCCAGAGCTAGCGCTCCGGGTCTGACGTCTGCTGTCGTCTTGCTGTTTCTTCAAAAGAAAGTTATGACTCAAGTGAGCAAAAGGACGGGAACTCTTTACCTTCCGTACAGCCCGCCGTACTCTCTTTACTGGTGAAAGATCCGAGTCAGAGGAGACAATGGTTACCTCGACAGCATCGGCATGACTTGTTTCTGCTTCTTCCTGTGAGTAATCATCGTCAATGAGTTGCATAAAGAGAAGACCAAGGGAGTCAAGTTCTACCTCTGAGTCATCTAAATCAAATAACTCTTTCGCTGACTATTTCGTCTTGCGGGTTGGCGCCTTAGTTTTTGATGCCTTGGGGACCTTGCTCTTCTTCTTGAGAGCCGGGGGCAACAGTTTTTTCCAGAAGGAAGAGCCGGCCTACGTATGACAAAGCATATTGGCATAAAAGGTTTAACAAAGTATGGAGTTAAAAGAATGGATGAGGGTTAGGATGAAAAGACTTACATCCGGAGTCGGGTTAAGTGCAGAGAAGGGACTTAAGTTAGTCTTGCTGCAGGCGGCTAGTGATTCCCCTAGCAAAGACTTGACGATAGTGTTGAGATCCTGATCCTTCAAAGGGGTCTGGTTGAAGCATTGAGGGTCGTCCACTTTACCAGTGTATTGGCACATTAAGGCGCCGTGGCGGCTCAACGACAGAATCCTCCAAGAAACCCAGCAGCGGGTCAGATCAACACCTGTCAACCCGTTGGCCAACAGGGCCCTGACTTTTGAGAAAGTGGAGGCATATTGAGCACGTCTGGCCGCTGACATCCGATCTGGAAGCTCTGTATCTGTGCTAAGACGGTAGGAACGGTAACCCGGCAGTGGGTTCTCCCCCTCTGGTGAAGTGTCTTGACAGTAGAACCAAGTCTTGTTCCATTCTTTGGGGTGACTTGGCAGGGTCGCTGCTGGAAAGAGTACGTCCCTCCGCCTCTAAAGAGTAACGCCCCCGAGCTCAAGGCTTAAACTGTCCGCCATTTCTGTTTGGCGGTTGATGTAGAAATACTCTTTGAAGAGGTCGACATATGGCTCCTCTTGAAGGTAGGCTTCACAGAAAGTTTGGAATTGGCACATATTGGTGACAGAATTCGGGCCAATATCTTGGGGGTGCAGTTTGAATGCATGTAAGACATCCCGGAAAAATTTAGACCCGGGCGGGGAGAATCCACGCAACAGATGATCCGTGAATACAATGACTTCCCCGTCTTTGGGTTTAGGGGTGGTCTCACTGCCTGGAACCCGCTAGTGGATAACGTCCTGAGCCGGTAGAACTCCCATGGTGACAAATTCTTTGAGTGACTCTTCGGTCACTCCAGACTTTACCCAGTTGCAGGTGGATGGGGTTTTAGACATCGTGGCGGCTTAAGAAGCTGCGGGAAGACATGAATGTTCGGCGGGTTAAAAAATACATTCTGACCAAGGTCGCTATGACTAGAAAAGGTGACAGCGTATGGCGGGTCAATATAAAATTATGAGCCGCCAAAGCTGCTTGCGGTATGACAGCGTGCGCCGGCAGCTTTACGGCGGGTCAAGGTTATCAGCGCAGATTGAAAAATTTGCTAAGTGTTGAGAAACAGATTCTGCAACCACGGCTATGGATTCAAGATCTACGGGTGAGGAAAAAAGAAAAAATATTCTAGCCCTAAAGGACCAGTGGAAGAACAGACGGCCTCTGCGCAGATTAAAACGAACTACGGATCTACAATGAGTGCGGCATGATTGTGGAGCGGATTTCGGCAGCGTCGTAAGACTTTAGAGAAGGTGCTTTCCATCTAATCAGTGAAGAATGTTCTGATGAACGGAGACGAACACCGAAGAAATCCGACGAACTCGGGGAAGATCTAAAGGATTAAGTATAGATCTAACAGGGAGCGATAACGAAACCTGGAGGATGCGAGCGGATGCGGCGATGTTCTGGACACGTTCAGGTTGATGCAGCGGCCGGAGTTGATGAAGGCGACGAGCTTCGGTGGCGCAGCGAGCTTCGGTGGTCCAGAGGAAAAAGAAGAAGATGGCGGCGGGGAAAATGAAAGTGATAGCCCCCCGTGCTTATTTATAAGGTTATAATAGCCTCACGAACGGTCCGGTGCGGGAATCGAGGGAGCACGATGATGATTAAACTAAGAAGACGCCTCGATTTTCGGGCTGGTCATATTAATGACGAAAGATCCGCTCTGACGTCAGAGGAATCTTTTTTGATTTTTCTGATGACGTCACGGTGGGTCATGAAAGCTTGTCAGAAGCAACGATCACCCATTTTCGGCGGGTCATGAAGATTATCAGAGAAGGCAAGACTCGCCAACCAGAAGATTTGGAGATTGACATGAACCAGTTCAAATCAATCTGGGGCCTAATGTTGGGGATATAACCCCATGATGAGACCTGCCCAGGAGAGGCCGGGTCATACGGTTGGCGGCTTACGACAAGATTAGGAGTAAGCTTATCCAATGGGCCTGAAGGCCCAGAGCCAGAAGACAAGATGTAACCCGGCGGGCTCGAGCCGCCGGTGGCGGCTTGTTAGACAAGGCATGTGTAGTTAGAGGTGAGGTCGGTTATCAAGTATAACCCGGCCCAGACTCTTGTAAGCCCAGGGCCTTGACCTATGTATATAAAGGCGGGTTATCTGGGCGGTTTAGGCCACGAAACAACTCATTGATAGCTAGGTTAAGCGAACTCGCTCCCTTGTAATCGATACCCAATCAATACAACACTAAGCAGGACGTAGGCTTTTACCTCCTTTCGAGGGGCCGAACCTGGGTAACCATTGTCTCTCGATTCCGATCAACCCCTTCGAGCTCACCACCTTAGCGATGGTCTCGAACCTAAGTCCTTTCACGGGGACATCTGCCGTGACAAAACCATGACACAATGTGTGATGTTGTTTTTGCAGGGGAGGATGCGCCAATGTTCTGAAGCAAGACGAGGGATGCGATGTGGGATGTTTGATTGCGGTTGATCTGACGGTGGAGGAGGCAGGGATAGCTGAAAGTTATCATCCAGCCGACACGTAGCTCTCCCCAACTATTAAAATCTACTAGAACATGAAGACGCGCGTTGCCGTGCCCACCCATTTTGTAGAAAATAAAGTTATAAATTAAAGATGATAGAAGCATATGATGAAATTTGAATAAACATATTTTGAAAAAAGATTGAATGGTGTATTAAGTAGAAATGAAGTTAAACCTAACAAAAATGGGGCGACAATTATGTTCATTATCGTCGGAAGGCCTATCTCAAACCACAAATATTTCACTGAAATTGCACTCCTATCACTGCATTGTATTGTGGCTATGAAATTCCCCAATCTAAATCTTTCTTATGGAATCAAATTTTCATTTAATATTGAATAGAAATAGCTCGGGAACTTGATAAATAGAGTCAGAGGAACGACCGTTGCATTTCTGATTTTGATTTATGAGTCAATGATAAATAGTCAGAAGAATCACAAATAATACGGATTAATTTACACATGCCAAGAAACTGGCTCACAACAATGATTACTTGATCACCCGCAAAAAAAACAATGATTACTTGACGTGGTGATCAAATTCAACATGTTTCTTGTTCTAGCATTGCAGGTCGATGAAAAACAATGATCAGCAACTGGCACACAGCTGGCACACAACAACAATGATTACTTGCCTCGCAGATGCCCTAGCCTAGCATTGCAGTTACTGAGGAGGCAAAGCTTGCCCACGCTGACCGAGAAAGCCAAAAAATGCATGTCTATCTGATATCCTGGTTCTTGGCCAGTCACCCTATGCTCTTTTTCTTGTTTTATCTCTAGATTGTAATTTTCATTTTCTTTATGCTTATTGCATAGCACACACTGGATTTAGTTTTATGTTGTCTTACATTCCGCTGTAATAGCAGACTATTGTTCTAATGTTCCACGTGTGTTCTTAAGCTATGTGAATGGATACATTCATATTATTATTTTCGTTGCTCACCTTCATGTGGATGCACGGTGTTTAACCCAACGAATTGGGCAATTCAATTCCTATAGTGAACTACAATTGCTTTCTTTTAACGTGTTTTTTCCAGTTAGGAACACTGCTTGTACAAGGACCATTGGACCTGGGAAGAAATCCAAACCTCTTTAGAAGGGTCAATTGTACATAGAAGGTAATCCATTATTTATGTGTTTGATCTACTACTTTTGTCATCACTCAGTTCTAACAAGATTTTTTTCCACGAGAGATACAACTGTACCTCGTGGAAAAGGTAAAAATCACGTTTTTTTTCACGAGAGGCGTAATTCTTCCGCGAGAGACACATATTTGCTTCTTATGGGGGCACAGATTTGCTTCCGCGAGAGAAAAGAAAAAAAGTGGGAAAAATCGTGCTTCCGTCTTGGACCTTCTGGTTTTTTGTAAAAAAAAATCGTCGAACCTATTAAAATGTGATCTAGTTTTAAAAATCTTGACATGAAAAAATCAACGGTGAAAATGCTTCGCGATTAGGACATACAGTTTATGAGATAAAACGTTTTAAATAAATGAACCTACGAAAAAGGGAAAAACTCACATGTTGTGACAAGTGACGCATATGCAGTTGCGCATCACTTGTCATAACTTGAAAAGGTGAGAGTGGCCTTTGTAAAGTTACCCCTTAATTAGAGATTTCGCAATTATTTTTCTTATAGAAAATAAAAAAGATAAGAGGTTGGCATATCTCTGCCTCTCATTTACCCCTTTGGCCCAACCCAATGGGCGTTGGATAGCAGTTTAGTGGGGAGCAACTAATAAAGGAGCGCTCCTTCGGGAGCCTCCCAAGGATCATTTGGGCTGGGCTGAGAGCGCGTCATTTCGCGTGCTCTCGCCGTCAGCGTCGCGCTCCCTTCGAATTTTGTTTTTTTAAACTTTTTTCACACCTTTTTTGGTTTTTTATAATTTTTTTGGTTTTTTCATCTTTTAGTTTTTCACTAGTCTTTCTTTGCTTTTGGACAAAAAAATCGAAAAACAATGCGCGAAATTTTTTTCTTCTTTTTTCCTTCTGCGAAAGGCAAGGATTTGCTTCTGCGACGTGCCTCTCGGAAACAGAAAGAAATTGCAATTTTTTTATTTCCGCAAGAGGCACGGCCGTGCCTCTCGGAAACGAAAAAATGCGTTTTTTTCTTCCGCGAGAGGCACGGCCGTGTCTCTCAAAAAGGAAAAAAAATGTGTTTTTTGTTTTTTTCCTTCCGCGAGAGGCATGGTTTTTCTTCCGTGAGAGGCACGGATTTTCTTCTGCGACCGTGCCTCTTGGAAACGAAAAAACAAAACACATATTTTTTTCCTTCCGCGAGGGTGCAGCCGTGCCTCTTTGAAACGGAAAAATATGTGTTTTCTTTCTTTTTCCTTCTATGGGAGGCATGGTTTTGCTTCCGTGAGAGACACGGTTGTGCCTTTTTCTGGGAAGAAAAAAACGTGCTTCCGGTTTGGTTTCTCCGTCCATTTTTTTTGAAAAAAAATCGTCTAAACCTATCAACATGGGATCTAGTTTTGAAGATCTCGATGCAGGAATCCAACGGTGAAAAAGGTTTGAGAATTTGATGCACAGTTTAAGAGATAAAACATTTTGAGTAAATGAATCTACGAGAAAAGAAAGCGCCACTTGTCACGACCTGGGAGATGGGAGTGATCTCTACAAAAAGTACTCCTCAACCAGTGATTTCGAGTTTAATGCCCACTAGTGCAACACAGCCTTCAACGCCCAAAGCCCAAAATCTGGCCAATCCAACCATCTCACCCTTGTGTATGTCAAATTGTCGACCTACTCCCTATCCCAAATCAAAACCAATAGAGCATCTACAACTGCAACTTGCAAATCCGGCCCCTCAAACGTCCGTGGACGCGCCCGGGCGTTGTAAGTGCATCTAGTGCCACCCTTGTTTGGTTTTGGAGTATTGAAGACAAATGTGGTTGAGGGACTAATGTGTTTCTGAGAGTTCACATGTTAACATAGATAGAAGTTTCTGTAGATTCGGTTTAACCGTTGAAGACGACCCCTAAAAATGTCCGAAGACATTGATGATGGCCGAAGCCATTGGTGGTACGCGAAGATAATCGCTTGAAGATAATGAAACGTGAAGACGAAGTCTTTTGGTAGTTTTGTTTCTTCTTTCCTGAGTCATAGGAACCACCGTACTGTTAAGTGGGTTCGATGTGATCAAAGTCAGACGCTGACGTGATGCTCAACCCATACCTATGTCTTCGAGTGAAGACAATGAGAGGAAATCTCTTCCAGAGTTGGTTGAGTCAGCTTTACTTGTAGCCCAAGTAAAGTTGCCACGTGTGTTTGACATCCGATCGTTGGGACACGTGTCAGTTGGCCATTGACCCAGGGTCATTTCGGTCATATCAGGTCGAGTTGCCTGTTGGCTATAAATAGCCCACCCCCTCCACCATAAGTAGGTGGCTGCTCAGAGAAAGATATTGCTGTTGTCGTTTTGGAGCAACCCACCTCGAAGGCATTGAGAGAGAGAAATATCCTGTGAGGATAAACCTAAACACCTAGAGCTAGAGTGTTTGAGCATCACCGAAGTCGTTCTGTTCTGAGTGAACTGAAGACTTATTACACTTGAAGACTGTGATCTTCCAGACGGATAGGCGTCTGGGTCTAGAGCATCCAAGAGTCATTGTGGATTGCCGGGTGACCAAGTTTGTACGGGTTTCAGAAGTCTCCCCTGAAGACTTACCTGAGTGATTGGGCACTGTCTAAGTGACTTCGGCTCAAGGGAAACAAGGTGAAGACGAGGTCTTCTGAGCTAAATCTCAGCCTCCCTAAACAGACGTACAGTTGTCACAGCAACTGGAACTGGTCCAACAAATCTTGTGTCTTCATCGAGCTACTGGTCCTATCCTTCACTCTTTTACATTCTGTTCTGAACCGTGATGCCATTGCCTGAATACTACTATTTGAAGACATACCCCGAAGACATTCATATCTGTTGTTTATCTTCATACTGTCTAAGTTTGTCTTCGACTCATCTTAGTGTGTTCGATGATAATGCTCAACTTGCTTGTATGTCTTCATTGTTTTGCATGCACTGCTTAGATCCTTGATATCTACCCCTACCTGATCTTGTTCCGCTTCCGCATATTTCGAATACATTCATTATTTTGAAGCCTTTCATAAAAATCGCCTATTCACCCCCCTCTCTCGTCGATAACTAGCACTTTCAATTGGTATCAAAGGAAGGTACTCCCTTGTTCTGTGTTTCAGTTTAACCACCTGGAGTTTTAGCTATGTCGACTACAGGGATTATCAAGGTCTCCGATGCGTGCCCTGTCTTCGATGGCACCGACTAGCCCTACTGGAAGAACAAGATGCGCATGCATCTCGAAGCCATTGACAATGGCCTATGGTATGTCGTCATGGCGGGCATTCCTGAGGTAGGAGAAGGTGTTACTGCTGCTGATGTGAAGAGGTTCACACAACTGAACTCCACCGCCAAGAACATCATCTGTGGTCACCTGACCAAAGGACAGTATGGCCGTGTGAGTGGACTGAACACTGCAAAGCAAATCTGGGAATGGTTGTCCAAAGTGAATGAAGGTGTCTCATCTCAGAGAGACTCTCGTGTTGATGTGCTTCGCAACCTGTTCAACCGCTTCAAGAGACTTGAGAACGAAAATGTCCAGCTCATGTTCGATCGACTCACTGACATCTCAAATGAGTTGAATGCACTTGGTGCCACTGATATCAACAAACATGAGGTCATGAAGAAGCTTCTCAGATCACTTGACGGTTCCTTTGATACTCTCGCACTCATGATCCAAGAGCGCCCTGACTTCAAGAGTTTGGATCCTGCTGATATCCTCGAGAGGTTGAACACACATGAATTCCAACAAGATGAGAAGAGGGATATCTACGGTCCTAGTTACAGTCGCTCTCGTGCCCTGAAGGCCAAGGATGTGTCCTCATCTGAAGATGGCTCTGAATGCAGTTATGATGGTGTTGAAGACTTTGGAAAAGAACTTGCTCTACTCATCAGGAAATTCCGGAAGTTTGCCAAATCAAAACGCTATGTAAAGTCTTCAAAGCATGATTCCAAGAGATCTGGTGAAATGTCTTCACGGGACAGCAAGAAGCAAACCTGTCACAAGTGCAAGAAAGTTGGCCACTTCATTGTTGATTGTCCTCGATGGGAAAAGGAATCCAAGAAGAAGAGCAAGGACTATGACTCAGATGACAAGAAGAAGAAGAAGTATGCAAAGTATTCATCACAAAAGAAGAGTTCAACTGGCAAAGCACATGCCTTTATCGAAAAGGAGATGGATTCACAGTCTGAATCTGGTTTTGAAGTTGAGGAAGCATCTGAGGAGGACTCTGACGCTGAAGTAGCTGGACTAGCTATGGCTTCGGCATTCGTCTCCATATCTGTCTTCGAACCCGAAGACAATGGCTCCTTCTTCAACACCGAAGACAGTGATGATGATACTACTCCTGCCTACTGCTTCATGGCGAAAGCCTCCAAGGTATCCTCAAAATCCTCATGTCATGACTCTGAATCTGAAGCTGAATCTGATGATGACATGAAACCTAGCTATGCTAAACTTGTAAAAAATGCCACCAAGCAACAAAGTGCCATGGAGAAAATGCAAACTACTCTAGAGAAAAGCGATGACCTGTTACGTGAAGAGATGAGTCTGAACAAAACTATGGCTGAAGACATGCGTAGTCTTCGTTCAAGGTTTGAGGATCTCCAAAGTCATCATGATGCCCTCTCAACTGAACATGAGAAGCTTTCTCTCGAATATCTTTAGAGAAATATTGATCTTGAGAAGTTGAGAGAAGCTCATGATGACCTACAGAAGGAAAATGACTCACTCCTAGCAGAACAGATCAGTACCGCTCAGGATGAATTTGATGCTCCATGCTTAAAATGTCTTTCTCGTGAAGCTAATGATTCAACTGCTGAATGTTCAAATGCTTCTGAAAATGCATTATCTTCAACTGTATTTTTGGTGACTAACCCCTCATCTGAGGAAACCACTGCTATCACAAATAACAATGACAGGTTGAAGACATTGCTTGAAACTGGTATGTACAAAAGTCTGAAGGGACATCAGATTCTTTGTGATGTCCTGAAGAACACAATCTTGAACAAAAACCCTAGGAAAGAGGGTGTGGGTTTCGAAATAAACATCAATGTTGATGGTTCTTACTAAACCCCCGAGCAGTATCCCAAAACCACATGGGTTGCTGAAAAAGGCCCTTCAATGGATCCATCCACATTATCTGGCTTTAACCGTGCTAACCCTGTCATCATTGACGAGTGATGACCCACAAGTATAGGGGATCAATCGTAGTCCTTTTGATAAGTAAGAGTGTTGAACCCAACGAGGAGCAAAAGGAAATGAAAAGTGGTTTTCAGCAAGGTAATTTCTGCAAGCACTGAAATTGTAGGTAACAGATAGTTTGATAGCAAGATAATTTGTGATGGGCAAGTAATGGTAACGGTAAACACGGTGCAGCAAGGTAGCCCAATCCTTTGAGGCAAAGGACAGGCCAGAACAATCACTAGTAATAGGAAAAGTGTTCTTGAGGGTACACGGGAATTTCGTCTAGTCACTTTTATCATGTTGGTTTGATTCGTGTTCGCTACTTTGATAATTTGATATGTGGGTGGACCGGTGCTAAGGTGCTGTTCTTACTTGAACTAACAACCTACTTATGATTAACCCCCTCGCAAGCATCCGCAACTACGAGAAAAGTATTAAGACAAAGTCTAACCATAGCATTAAACATGTGGATCCAAATCAGCCGCTTACGAAGTAGCGCATAAACTAGGGTTTAAGCTTCTGTCACTCTAGCAACCCATCATCTAATAACTACTCCACAATGCATTCCCTTAGGCTCATGAATGGTGAAGTGTCATGTAGTCGACGTTCACATGACACCACAAAGGGAATCACAACATACATATCATCAAAATATCGAACACATATCAAATTCACATGATTACTCGCAACATGACTTCTCCCGTGACCTCAAGAACAAAGGTAACTACTCACAAATAATAAACATGCTCAAGATCAGAGAGGTATTGAATAGCATATTGGATCTGAACATATAATCTTCCACCAAATAAACCATATAGTAATCAACTACGCAAGGTAATCAACACTACTAGTCACCCACAGGTACCAATCTGAGGTTCCGGTACAAAGATTGAACACAAGAGATGAACTAGGGTTTGAGAGGAGATGGTGCTGTTGAAGATGTTGATGAAGATTGGCCTCCCAAATATGAGAGGGGTGTTGGTGATGACGATAGCTTCGATTTCCCCCTCCGGGAGGGAAGTTCCCCCGGCGGAATCGCTCTGCCGGAGAACAAAAGTGCCCCTGCCCAAGTTCCGCCTCAAGGCGGCGGCGCTTCGTCCCGAAAGTCCTCCTCTGATTTTTTCTAGGTCAAGAGAGACCTTATACCAGAAGATGGGCACCGGAGGTGGGCCAGGCTGAGCACAACCCATCAGGGCGCGCCCAGGGGGTCTGGCGCGCCCTGGTGGGTTGTGCCCACCTGGGGGCCTCCTCCGGTAGTTTCCAGCTCCAGTGTTTTTTTATTAAATGTAAAAATAATCTCCGTAAAATTTCAGCTTCATTGGAGTTGTGCAGAATAGGTATCTCTGACGTGCTTTTCTTGGGTCCAGTATTCCAGCTGTCGGTATTCTCCCTCCTTGTGTAAACCTTGCATATTATGAGAGAAAAGGCATTAGAATCACTCCCCAAAGCATTATTATTCAACAAAACAAAGTAAATAGCAGTAGGAAATCATGATGCAAAATGGACGTATCAACGAGTAATTTGACTCCAACTACAAGTTGTTCAAATCTATGAATGGTGAAGTGTTTGCCAGGTATATTGGAACTAACTGTAGGAATGGTTCACAAATGAAGAGGATATGGGTTCCCAAATATCTTCTTGAGAAGCTTCCAGTCAATGTCATGACACCACCAAGGAAGAAGACAAACCCCAGATCAAAGTCTTCATGTGGAACAAAATCTTCATATGGACCTAAATCTTCATATGATCATTCTAACACCTATGTTTCGCAGGGTAGAGCTGAAAGGGCTCATGAATATGTGAACTATGGCATGAACCGATATGTTCATCCTACTAAGAATTTCTCTGCATATTCATTTGAGTATTCTAACTCCCCTGTGAAACGTACTTTTAGGGCATCTTTGCCTAAATTCTCTGATGCTACCTTACGTCTTATTGCTTCTAAGCCACCCCTACGCATGTGGGTGGGTAAGAAGAACTAATATCTTCATGCAGCATTGGGTCTCCAGATGGGATGAAGTCTATTTTGAAGATTATCTCTAGAGTCCCGAAAACAATCTTGTTTGGACACAAGAAAATTAATGCAAATGGTGTTACCATTTATGTCGTCCAAAAGTTACTTACAATTGTGTACTGCAATATCTTCATCAATGCATGTTACAGTTGCATGCCTTGGTGAACTAGACTAATTCTCAATGCACGAAGACAAATGCAATGCCACTGAATGGATTATGGACAGTGGATGCGCTAGTCATATGACTGGTGATCGAAGCCTATTGATGGAGCAAACTCTTCGACCTCCAACAAAAGACCACATCGTCTTTGCTGACAAGAGCAGCAGGAAAGTGTTGGGGCTAGGTAGAGTTGCTATCTCAAGGGACCAGCACATGGAAAATGGTATGCTTGTCGAATCCCTTGGTTACAACTTGATGTGTGTCTCAATGCTCTGTGACTTAGATATGCTTGTTATATTTGGGAAATTTCGATGTGTTTTTCTAATGGCCTCTGACAAAACCAAAGTCTTCGAAGGTTTTCAAAGAGGTGATTTGTATATGGTAGACTTCTCTGCAGGACCATAGGTTGCCTCATGTCTTCTAGGAAAGGCTTCAGAATGTTGGTTATGGCATAGAAGGCTAGGACATGCTGGGATGAGGAACTTGCACACTCTCGCCAAGAAGAAGCTTATCATTGGCGTCGAGGGTGTGAAGTTCAAGAATGGCCACCTGTGTGGCGCCTGTGAAGCCGGGAAGATGACTAGGGTCAAACATCCCTTGAAGACAATTATGAAGACCACTCGTCCCTCTGAGCTGCTACATATGAACTTATTCGGCCCTACTCACTATTCCACCTTCTCTACCACTGCAAATCTATATGGCTTCGTAATTGTTGATGATTATTCTCGATTCACCTGGGTGCATATTATACTCCATAAAACAGAAGTGCAGGATGTCTTCAGGCGCTTTGCTAATAGTTGTATGAACAACTACAACATCAAGATCAAGCACATCAGGAGTGACAATGGCACTGAATTCAGGAACACTGGACTGGACATCTTTCTTGATACTCTTGGCATCACTCATGAGTTCTCTGCTCCATACACACCTTAGTAGAATGGCGTCATGGAGCGCAAGAATAGGACTCTCATCGAGATGGCATGCACTATGCTTATTGAATACAAGACACCACGGAAGCTATGGCCTGAAGCCATTGATACTGCATGCCACATCATCAACAGAGTATATCTTCATGAGTTCTTCAAGAAGACATCATATGAGATTCTCACTGGTAAGAAACCCAATGTAAGTTATTTCAAAGTCTTCTGTGCAAGATGCTGGATAAGGGATCCACATCACACTTCTAAATTTGCACCGAAAGCACATGCGGGTTTCATGCTTGGTTATGGAAAGGATTCACACACCTACAGAGTCTTCAACACTTTCCACAGTAAAGTTGTTGAAACTATAGATGTCTGATTCGATGAAACTAATGGCTCCCAAAGAGATCACCTACCTCCTGTGCTAGATGAACTTCCACCTGACGAAGCTATTAGATTGATGGGCACTAGAGAAATCATGCCTGAAGAACCGGAAGTTGAGGAAGTCATCATTCCTCCATCCACTCAGCGTGAAGACAATGTTGAACCTGAAGACAATGCTGCTGACGAAGACAATGCTCAGCAGCCTGAACAAAGTCTTCGTCCTGCTCATCCACGTGTGGATAATGAATTCCAAATTGAGAGAATGCTTGATAGCATAAATGCACTAGGTCCACTCACTCGCTCAAGAGCTACTCAACTGGCTAACTTTTGTGGGCACTTTGCTTTTGTGTCTATCTCAGAGCCCACCAAAGTAGATGAAGCCTTCAAGGAATTAGAATGAATTCAAGCCATGCAAGAAGAACTTCACCAGTTTGAGCTCAACAACGTGTGGGAACTCGTGAAGCGCCCTGATCCGAGGAAGCACAACATCATTGGCACGAAGTGGATCTTTCGCAACAAGCAAGATGAGTTTGGCCAAGTCGTCAGGAACAAGGCTCAACTTGTGGCTCAAGGCTACACACAGGTTGAGGGTATTGACTTCGGTGAAACATTTGCACCTGTTGCTAGGCTCGAAGCTATACGTATACTACTTGCTTATACTAACCATCATGACATATGCTTATATCAAATGGATGTCAAAAGTGCAGTCCTCAATGGTAAGATTGAGGAAGAAGTATATGTTGCTAAACCACCAGGGTTTAAAGACCCAAAGCATCCTGAGAAAGTCTACAAGCTCAACAAGGCACTCTATGGCCTCAAGCAAGCACCAAGAGCTTGGTATGACACACTCAAGGAGTTCCTCAAGAAGAAAGGCTTCAAACCTGGTTCACTCGATCCCACTCTCTTTACTAAATCTTATGATGGTGAACTGTTTGTATGTCAAATCTATGTGGATGACATTATCTTCGGCTGTACTAACAATCGATACAGTGATGAGTTTGCTTTTATGATGCAAGAGAAATATCAAATGTCGATGATGGGAAAACTGAAATTCTTCCTAGGGCTTTAGATTGGACAACAACCCAATGGCATCTTTATATCTCAGGAGAAGTACCTTAAGGACTGCCTCAAGAAATTTGGCATGAATGAAGCCAAATGCTACAAGACGCCAATGCCTACAGATGGTCACCTCTGCACTGACGAAAATTGTAAATATTTCGATCAGAAGGTATATCGCTCCATGATTGGCTCTTTATTGTACCTATGTGCATCTAGGCCAGATATAATGCTTAGCGTTTGCATGTGCGCCCGATTTCAAGCGGCACCAAAGGAGTCGCATCACCTAGCGGTTGATACGTCTCCGTCGTATCTACTTTTCCTCATGCTTTTGCTCTTGTTTTGGACTCTAATTTGCATGATTTGAATGAAACTAACCCGGACTGACGCTGTTTTTAGCAGAACTACCATGGTGTTGTTTTTGTGCAGAAATAAAAGTTCTTGGAACTGGACGAAACTTTTTGGAGATTTATTTTACAATAAATAAAAATTACTGGAGCCAAGAACCATCGGAGGGGGTGCCTTGGTTGGGCACGATACACCAGGGCGAGCCACCCCCTCCAGGCGCGCCCTGGTGGGTTGTGCCCACCTTGGGGCCACACTGACCCTAATTCCAGCGCTATAAAATCCTATTTTCGGAGAAAAAATCAGGGAGAAGTTTTATCACGTTTTACGATACGGAGCCGGCACCACCTCCTGTTCTTCATCGAGAGGCCAGATCTGGAGCCCGTTTGGGGCTCCGGACAGGGGAATCTTCGGTCTTCGTCATCATCAACCCTTCTCCATCGCCAATTCCATGATGCTCCCCACCGGGAGTGAGTAATTCCTTCGTAGGCTTGCTGGTCGGTGAGGAGTTGGATGAGATTCATCATGTAATCGAGTTAGTTTTGTTAGGGCTTGATCCCTAGTATCCACTATGTTTTGAGATTGATGTTGATATGACTTTGCCATGCTTAATGCTTGTCACTAGGGCCCAAGTGCCATGATTTCAAATCTGAACCGTTTATGTTATCACCATTATATCTATGTTCTTGATCCGATCTTGCTAGTCATATGCACCTATTACGTGTTATGATCCGTAAACCCCGGAGTGACAATAGTCGGGATACTTTCCGGTGATGACCGTAGTTTGAGGAGTTCATGTATTCACTTTGTGTTAATGCTTTGTTCCGGTTCTCTATTAGAAGGAGGCTTTAATATCCCTTAGTTTCCTTATGGACCCCGCTACAACGGGAGGGTAGCACAAAAGATGTCATGCAAGTTCTTTTCCATAAGCATGTATGACTATTTACGGAATACATGCCTACATTACATTTATGAACTGGAGCTAGTTCTGTGTCGCCCTAGGTTATGACTGTTATATGATGAATATTATCCAACGAGTTCACCGATCCAGTGCCTACGAGTTTTCCACATACTGTTCTTGCTAAGTTACTATTGCTACTGCTACTGTTCCAACTGCTACAAAACTATTGCTATCACTGCTACTGTTACTGTTACTGTTACCACTGCTATAAAAAGTATCAAACTATTCTGCTACTGATCACTCTGCTGCAGATATTTAATCTCCAGGTGTGGTTGAATTGACAACTCAGCTGCAAATACTCGCAAATATTCTTTGGCTCCCCTTGTGTCGAATCTATAAATTTGGGTTGAATACTCTACCCTCGAAAACTGTTGCGATCCCCTATACTTGTTTGTTATCAAGACCTTTTTCTGGCGGCGTTGCCGGGGAGCATAGCTATATTTGTTGAGTCACTTGGGATTTATATCAATTGATCACTATGAAGAATCTGAAGGATCCAAAAACCAAGATTTTTCCCTCTAAGATGAGGGGAGGTAAGGAATTGCCATCTAGCTCTGCACTTGATTCACCTTCGGTTACGAGTAGTCTTGCAACACCACCACATGCTATTAATCATGATATGTCGCAAGTTATTGATGATGCTACTTCTGCTATGAATGATGCTTATGATGAAGCTAGTACCATGCTTGATGATAATGTGCCACTAGGTGAATTTCTTGATGAACAAATTGCTAGAGCTAAAGAGAATGAAATTATTGAAACGAATGAAAATACTGAAACTGATGAAGTCTTTGGAACTGAGAACTGTGAAACACCTATTAGACCTAGTTCTCCTAGATTCGAAATGCCTAAGATACCTGAGGGTTATGTTTTGGATGGAGAAATAGCTAGAGAAATCCTTACTTGTAAGGATAGAGATGATCTTAAGAAATTATTATGCAAGTATAAGGAAAAGACTTTGAATGCTAGAATGAAATGTGATCCTTGGTTTGCTACTTCACCTATCTTTGTTACTGATAAGGATTATGAATTCTCTGTCGACCCAGAGTTAATTACTTTGGTTGAATCTGATCCTTTCCATGGCTATGAAACTGAAACTATAGTAGCACATCTTACTAAGCTGAATGATATAGCCACCCTCTTTGCTCATGATGAGAAGATTCACTATTACTATATTCTCAAATTATTTCTGTTCTCATTAATGGGTGATGCTAAGATATGGTACAATACTCTTGCTCCTGGTTGTGTGCGTAGTCCCCAGGATATGATTTACTACTTCTCTGAAAAATATTTTCCTGCTCATAAAAAATAAGCTGCTTTACAGGAAATATTTAACTTTGTGCAAATTGAAGAAGAGAGTCTCCCACAAGCATGGGGAGGCTTCTCCAATTGCTTAATGCTTTGCTAGATCACCCTCTTAAGAAAAATGAAATACTTGATATCGTCTATAATGGACTAACTGATGCTTCTAGGGACTTCCTAGATAGTTGTGCTGGTTGTGTTTTCAGGGAACGAACTGTTGAACAAGCTGAGGAACTACTGAATAATATATTGAAGAATTATGATGGTTGGACCCTCCCTGAACCACCACTTAAACCCACTCTAAAGAAGAGGGGTATCTTATTTCTCAGTCCGGATGATATGCAAGAGGCAAAGAAATGTATGAAGGAAAAATGTATTAAAGCTGAGGATGTTAAGAATTTATCACCTATTGAAGAAATACATGGCCTTGACACACCACCACCTCCATAGGTGGTAGAGGTAGATTCTTTATTAAAGTTTCATGAAAGTGATATCCCTTACAATAAACATCCTAGTCAATGCTTATATGAGTTTGACAAATACATTATGAAACAAGATCACTTCAATGCAAATGTTCTGAAACAATTGAAATAAAATTCTGATATGATTGCTCGCTTGAGTGACTTGTTATTTAGAATCAGTAATGATGTTATAGGTGTGGGAAAACATGCCTCTATGGTTCACACCCAGTTAGAACAAGTTGCTAAATCTCAAAAAGAATTGCTTGATGAAATGAATAATAATTTGAATTATTTTGCTGCTAGAGTAGTAACTAGAGGAGGTAGAATGACCCAAGAACCTCTTTATCCTGAAGGTCATCCTAAAAGAATTGAACAAGACTCTTAGAGAATTAACACTGATGCACCTAGTCCTTCTAAAAATAAAAAGAAATAGAAAAATGATAGGACTTTGCATACCTCTAGTGAACCTGAGATACAAAAACCTCCTGATTATAATGATGTCTCTATTTCTGATGCTGAAACTCAATCCGGTAATGAGCATTCACCTAGTGATAATGAAAATGATAATGATGATGTTCATGAAGATACTCAACCGAACAATGATAAAGAACCAGATAATGATGTTGAAATAGAGCCTGCTGTTGATCTTGATAACCCACAACCTAAAAATAAATGATATGATAAAAGAGACTTTGTGGCTAGAAAACATGGTAAAGAAAGAGAGCCATGGGTTCAGAAACCATGCCTTTTCCACCTAAACCATCTGAGAAAAAAGATGATGAAGAATTTGAATGCTTTGCTGAAATGATTAGGCTGGTCTTTTTGCGTAAACGCTTAACTGGTATCTTAAAGACGGCCCCTTATGCAAAATACATGAAAGACATCATCACTAATAAAAGAAAGATACCTGAAGCTGAAATCTCCACCATGCTTGCTAATTATTCTTTTAAGGATGGAGTACCTAAAAAACTTGGAGATCCAAGAATACCAACTATACCTTGCTCCATTAAAAGAAGTTATGTCAAAACTGCTCTGTGTGATTTGGGAGCTGGTGTTAGTGTTATGCCTTTCTCCTTATATAAAAGACTTGATTTGAATAAACTCCAACCTACTGAAATATGATTGCAAATGGCTGACAAATAAACTGCCATACCTATCGGTATTTGTGAGCATGTGCCCGTTGTTGTTGCAAATGTTACTATATTAACAGACTTTGTTATTCTCGAGATGTCCAAGGACGACAACATGTCGATTATCCTTGGTAGACCCTTTTTGAATACTGCAGGGGCTGTTATGGATTGCAATAAAAGCAAAGTCACTTTTTATATCAATGGTAATGAGCATACGGTGCACTTTCCGAAGAAACAATTCCAAGTGAATGGTATAAATGTTATTGAAGAATCTCCGACACTCACTATTGGAAGTTTTCAATTACCTCTACCTACTGCCAAAAAGAAATATGACATACTTATTGTTGGGGATATGCATATCCCCATTGAGGTAACTTAGTGTTTTACGAAAGTTCTTCGGTTTCATGCTAATCGGAAGTGGTTGTTAATAGGACTTGATCAACCTTATTAATGGATCATTTTTGAGAGGTATGAAGTTGATGAACCTAGTAGGCACAACCTTCTGCTCCCACCTTTTTTTCTATTTTACTTAGTCAAATAAAATAAAATGCCATGTCTATCATGTTTTCTATTTTCTCCGTGCAATAAAAATTGACCCAAAAATAAAAGTTCTCAGAATGTCCTGAAAATTTGATACGATTTTTTTCTGAATATTTCTGAATTTCTGGTGCACATAACATCAGAGGGGAGTGCACCTGGTGCCCACAAGACACCAGGGCGCGCCAGCAACCCCAGGCTCGCCCTGGTGGGTTGTGTCCCCGACGTGGGCCCCCTCACTTACCTCTTTAGCCCATGTCATCTCCTACCTCCAGAAAAAAATCACCATAGCTCTCACTCACGTGTTCTTGCTCTCAAACCCGCGGATTTCGATCTCTTTGCTCGAAGCTCCGTTTCCGAAACTGATTTGGGGGATTGCTACTTGGTATGTGACTCCTCCATTGCTCCAATTAGTTTTTGATTTAGTGGGTTATTTTTAGAATAATTAGCTACTCTTGGTGCTGCTGTAGATGGGCTTGCATGTTGAATTCTTAGAGTTCTAAGTAGTTTGAATGCTTAATATGGCCTCTATGCATCCTTAGGAGTAGTTGCTATCAATCTTACGAAGTTTTGTTGACAAATTTTTTGTAGACTAAAATTTTCAGAATTTTAATTATAGGAATAAGATGGATTTCTTTAGGAAGTTTTCCTCCAAGAAGAATGCTAAAGGAGTCATTGGGGAATCATCAGACAATGACCTCCACACTCCGAGAACGGCGGAGGTGCGGCCGTGCGAATGGCCGCATGATGCCTTCATGGAGGAGGCGGGGTTTCATCAAGAGTTTGCCCAAATTGTTGCAAATGCTGGGCTGACCAATTTCCTCACAGCAAAGTGTGACCAACACCACATCCTTACAAATTCCTTTGTGCAAAGTTTTCATTTTCTGAGTAGGAATAATCCTCCTGAGATGAAGTTTAAGCTATATGCTAAAACTCACAAGATACCACTCAATGACTTTTGTGAAATATGCTTGATCCCTTCTGATGGGGAATTAAGAGAGCCTAGACTAGTGGAGTTTGAGGACTTTCTCCTCACTTTAACAGTGGGTGAAGATAGAGGCGTGTCAAAAGCCACTGCTACCAGTTTGCAGTTTCCTTCTGTGCATTACTTTGCTTTGTTCATCGCGAAGTGTTTAACCGCTAGAGAGAAGGTTGGTGCACTCAGTGCCCCCACTTCGCAATTTTACATTGTGCATTGCACAATGATCACACATTTAGCATGGGGCTATTATTGCACGTCGCTTACACCTTAACAGGACTAAGGGAAAGATACATGGTGGTATTTATGCTACTCGCTTAGCGAGACACTTTAATGTTCAGATTCACCCACCTGATTATCCCTTGTCCCAAGGTTATCTAGATCACAAGGCATTGCAGGATCGCCAATTTATTGATGCAGCTGATTCTTTTCATAACATTCGCTATAACTTAGTATTCAGCGTCGAAACCCGTGATGTTATCCCGTTGCCTGCACCTGCTCTGTTTTGATTTTACTACCAGGAACGGATACAGGATCATGCCAGAGGACATAACAGCCTACCGGAACAACCTAGCAGCTGCTGAGGAGGAGCCCCAGGAGTGGGACGCTCAGGTGCCGTCTCCACCGCACTTTGACTTAGGACCGGATGGTTATTATGGATGGTGATTACCAAGCTAGGCCAAAAGCCTAAGCTTGGGGGAGTACGTATATCCACCAACATTATATTCATGTTTACACATTTCATTCCAGTTGTCTATGTCCACACTTTTTCATTGTATTATCCATGCTAGATTTATTTTCTTGCTTACTTCTTGCGTGTTTAAAAAACTTTGAGAAAACCCAAAAATATTTCCTACTTCTTTTCGGCTTTTCTTTCTAGTTTAATTTAATTGTAGTATAAAAAGAAAACCCAAAAAGATTTCTCGTTTCTTCTTTTACTTGTAGGGATCTCTCCCATGTAAATAGTTTTTCTCGTTTTGTTTTTTCCTTCTTTAATTTGCTTTCTTCAAGAAAAAACCAAAAACTAAAAAAAAATCAGTGTGTTTCTCTGAAATTCTTTTCCTTTTATTTGAGTCGTACCAAGGAGAAGACCACGATGAAAATGTTGAGTGGCTCTCATATGCAGTACAATTGATCTAACAAAGAGCCAAATTACTTTCTCTTCTCCTCTTGAATAAAATGTTTGCAGATTCTAGCTTAGTCCGCGGCACTCTTGCACTATTATTATTTTCATATCATTCGGTCGTGCAAGTGAAAGGCAATAATGACGATATTTGATGAAGTGACTGTGGCAGAGAAAAGTGGGTATGAACTCAACTTGTTTTTGTTTTTGTAAATATGTTTAACCTAGTATCCATGATTCAGCATATTATGATCAAACATGTTTGCAATGACAATTGGAGATTATAGTTGCTCATGCCATGCTTAAGTAGCTAGGAGTGGATAATGATTTATCTTGGATGTCAACATGCATTAAAATGGTTGTGATGTAGTATGATGATATGGTATCCTCCTCTGAATGTTTCAAGTGGCTGGACTTGGCACATGTTCACGCATGTAGTTGAATCAAAACCAACATAGCCTCATGATATTTATGTTCATGGTGTCCATATCCTACTCATGCTAGTATTCAATGTTTACTATTCATAATGAATGTTCATGACCGTTTTCGCTCTCTAGTTGGCCGCTTCTTAACCTATTTGCTAGCCTTCGCCTGTACTAAGTGGGAATACTGCTTGTGCGTCAAAATCCTTAAACCAAATTTATTCCAGATGAGTCCACTATATCTACCTATGTGTGGTATTACCCTGCCGTTCCAAGTAAATTTGCATGTGCCACCTCTAAAATTTCAAACGGTCATCTATATTGTGTGCCTTGACCGCTCATGGAGCGACAGGGGGCGGTCAGTATCTTCCATGTTAAGCGGGTTATTCTCATGATGAGTGTTTATTCACTCGTCCTTACACGAGAGGGGCGGTAATAGGGATTCCCAGTCCCGAAATCAAAAATTACAAATAATTAAACAAAACTCCACCAGGAATGTTGTTGGTATGGACGGTACCCGTGGATTCGGCTAGCCGTGGAGTGTGATTGCTAGTGGAGGGGGAGTAAACCTTTACTTTTACCGCTTGGGAACCGCCGCTAATGTGTTTAGCATGGAAGATATTGATAACTCTAGGTCGTAACGTTGACAGGAAGGGTGTACCTCCCAAAATTATATTTATCTCTGATTTAAGCTTTGAGCTCTGGCACCTCTGCAAATCCCTGCTTCCCTCTGCGAAGGGACTATTTATTTACTTTTATGTTGAGTCATCACCTTCTAAAATAAGTGCCAGACCTCAGAGCACTATTGTCATCCTCATGCATTGTGTATAGTTAATGTTGGGTGCAGCATGATTGGATCTTTTCTACCATGAATTACAATGTTTTAGTCGTTGCTTGAACTTTGGAGGTGCTCTGCATTTATGTTTTGCGGTCTCAGAAAGGGCTAGCGAGATACCACTGTTGTCATATTATATCACGATTGTTTTGACAAAGTGTTGTAGCTTTAGATATTTTATTATTGCTCGCTAGTTGCTTATGTCATTGATATGTGTTAATATAAATTTTAAGAGTTATTGCTGACATGGTTAGTCATATTCTTTGCTGAAAACCTGGGTGCTACTTAAGCATATATATGTAAACAAGAAAAAAAGAGTTCGTAAAAGTATTTCTTTATCACTTTCAGTCTGTCAACTGAATTGCTTGAGGACAAGCAATGGGTTAAGCTTGGGGGAGTTAATACATCTCCGTCGTATCTACTTTTCCTCACGCTTTTGCTCTTGTTTTGGACTCTAATTTGCATGATTTGAATGAAACTAACCCGGACTGACGTTGTTTTCAGCAGAACTACCATGGTGTTGTTTTTGTGCAGAAATAAAACTTCTCGGAACTGGACGAAACTTTTTGGAGATTTATTTTACAATAAATAAAAATTGCTGGAGCCAAGAACCACCGGAGGGGCTGCCCTGGTTGGGCACGATACACCAGGGCGTGCCACCCCCTCCAGGCGCGCCCTGGTGGGTTGTGCCCACCTCGGTGCCCCACTGACACTAATTCCAGCGCTATAAAATCCTATTTTCAAAGAAAAAATCAGGGAGAAAGTTTCATCGCGTTTTACAATACAGAGCTGCCGCCACCTCCTGTTCTTCATCGGGAGGCCAGATCTGGAGCCCGTTTGGGGATCCAGAGAGGGGAATCTTCGGTCTTCGTCATCATCAACCCTTCTCCATCACCAATTCCATGATGCTCCCCACCGGGACTGAGGAGTTGGATGAGGAGTTGGATGAGATTGATACGTCTCTGTCGTATCCAATTTTGCTGGTCGGTGAGGAGTTGGATGAGATTGATACGTCTCTGTCGTATCCAATGTTGCTCACACTTTTGCCCTTGTTTTGGACTCTAACTTGCATGATTTGAATGAAACTAACCCGGACTGACACTGTTTTCTGCAGAACTACCATGGTGTTGTTTTTGTGCAAAAATAAAAGTTCTTGGAACTGGACAAAACTTTTTGGAGATTTATTTTACAATAAATAAAAAATACTAGAGCCAAGAACCACCGGAGGGGGGGGCTGGTGGGTTGTGCCCACCTCGTGGCCGCACTGACCCTAATTCCGATGCTATAAAATCCTATCTTTGGAGAAAAAATCGGAGAAAAGGTTTCATCGCGTTTTACGATACGGAGCCGCTGCCACCTCCCGTTCTTCATCGGGAGGCCAGATCTGGAGCCCGTTTGGGGCTCCGGAGAGGGGAATCTTCGGTCTTTGTCATCATCAACCCTTCTCCATCGCCAATTCCATGATGCTCCCCACTGGGAGTGAGTAATTCCTTCGTAGGCTTGCTGGTCGGTCAGGAGTTGGATGAGATTCATCATGTAATCGAGTTAGTTTTGTTAGGGCTTGTTCCCTAGTATCCACTATGTTCTGAGATTGATGTTGCTATGTCTAATGCTTGTCACTAGGGCCCGAGTGCCATGATTTCAGATCTGAACCGTTTATGTTATCACCATTATATCTATGTTCTTGATCCGATCTTGTTAGTCATACGCACCTATTACGTGTTCTGATTCGCAAACCCCGGAGTGACAATAGTCGGGATACTTTCTGGTGATGACCGTAGTTTGAGGAGTTCATGTATTCACCGTGTGTTAATGCTTTGTTCCGGTTCTCTATTAAAAGGAGGCCTTAATATCCCTTAGTTTCCTTATGGACCCCGCTGCCACAGGAGGGTAGGACAAAAGATGCCATGCAAGTTCTTTTCCATAAGCACGTATGACTATTTACGGAATACATGCCTACATTACATTTATGACCTGGAGCTAGTTCTGTGTCGCCGTAGGTTATGACTGTTATATGATGAATATCATCCAACGAGTTCACCGATCCAGTGCCTACGAGTTTTCCACATATTGTTCTTGCTAAGTTACTACTGCTGTTGCTACTTTTACACTTGCTACAAAATTATTGCTATCACTGCTACCGTTACTATTACTGTTACAACTGCTATCAAACTATCATACTACTGTGCTACTGATCACTCTGATGCAGATATTTAATCTCCAGGTGTGGTTGAATTGACAACTCAACTGCTAATATTCTCAAATATTCTTTGGCTCACCTTGTGTCGAATCTATAATTTGGGTTGAATACTCTACCCTCGAAAACTGTTGCGATCCCCTATAGTTGTGGGTTATCAAGGCCTTTTTCTGGTGTTGTTGTCGGGGAGCATAGCTATTTTTTTGAGTCACTTGGGATTTATATCAATTGATCACTATGAGGAATCTGAAGGATCCAAAGACTAAGATTTTTCCCTCTAAGACGAGGGGAGGTCAGGAACTGCCATCTAGCTCTGCACTTGATTCACCTTCTGTTATGAGTAAGTTTGCAACACCACCACATGCTAGTAATCCTGATATGTCGCAAGTTATTGATGATGCTACTTCTGCTATGAATGATGCTTATGATGATGCTAGTACCATGCTTGATGATAATGTGCCACTAGGTGAATTTCTTGATGAACAAATTGCTAGAGCTAAAGAGAATGAAATTATTGAAACTGAGGAGATTGCTGAAACTAATGAAGCTCTTGAAACTGGTGATTATGAAACACCTATTAGACCTGGCTCTCCTAGATTTGAGATGCCTAAGATACCTGAAGGTTATGTTATGGATGAGGCGGTAACTAGGGAAATTCTTTCTTGTAAGGATAGAAACGATCTTAAGAAATTGCTACGCAAGTATAAGGAAAAGACTTTGAATGCTAAAATGAAATGTGATCCTAAGTTTGCTACTTCACCTATCTTTGTTACCGATAAGGATTATGAATTCTCTGTCGACCCAGAGTTAATTACTTTGGTTGAATCTGATCCTTTCCATGGCTATGAAACTGAAACTGTAGTGGCACATCTTACTAAGCTGAATGATATAGCCACCCTCTTTGCTCATGACGAGAAGATTTGCTACTACTATATTCTCAAATTATTTTCGTTCTCATTAAAGGGTGATGCTAAAACATGGTACAATACTCTTTCTCCTGGTTGTGTGCGTAGTCCCCAGGATATGATTTACTACTTCTCTGAAAAATATTTTCCTGCTCATAAGAAACAAGCAGCCTTAGATGAAATATTTAACTTTGTGCAAATTGAAGAAGAGAGTCTCCCACAAGCTTGGGGGAGGCTTCTCCAATTGCTTAATGCTTTGCCTGATCATCCTCTCAAGAAAAATGAAATACTTGATATCTTCTATAATGAACTAACTGATGCTTCTAGGGATTTCCTAGATAGTTGTGCCGGTTGTGTTTTCAGGGAACGAACTATTGAACAAGCTGAAGAACTATTGAATAACATATTGAAGAATTATGATGATTGGACTCTTCCTGAACCACCCCTTAAACCCACTCCGAAGAAGAGGGGTATCTTATTTCTCATTCCTGAAGATATGCAAGAGGCAAAGAAATCTATGAAGGAAAAAGGTATTAAAGCTGAGGATGTTAAGAATTTACCACCTATTGAAGAAATACATGGCCTTGACACACCACCACCTCCACAGGTGGTAGAGGTAAATTCTTTATTAAAGTTTGATGAAGGTGATATCCCTTACAATAAACATTCTAGTCAATGCTTATATGAGTTTGACAACTATATTATGAAGCAAGATCATTTCAATGCACATGTTTTGAAACAATTGAAATATAATTCTGATATGATTGCTCGTTTGAGTGACTTGCTATTTAGAATCAGTAATGATGTTAGAGGTGTAGGAAAGCATGCCTCTATGGTTCAAACCCAGTTAGAACAAGTTGCTAAGTCTCAAAAAGAATTGTTTGATGAAATGAGTAATAATATTAATGATTTTGCTGCTGGAGTAGTAACTAGAGGAAGTAGAATGACCCAAGAACCTCTCTATCCTGAAGGTCATCCTAAAAGAATTGAACAAGACTCTCAGAGAATTAATACTGATGTAGCTAGTCCTTCTAAAAATAAAAATAAAAAGAAAAATGATAGGACTTTGCATACCTATAGTGAACCCGAGACACAAAAACCTCCTGATAATAACGATGTCTCTATTTCTGATGCTGAAACTCAATCTAGTAAAGAACATTCATCTAGTGATAATGATAATGATAATGATGATGTTCATGAAGATACCCAACCAAACAATGATAAAGGACCAGATAATGATGTTGAAATAGAGTCTGCTGTTGATCTTGATAACCCACAACCTAAAAATAAACGTTATGATAAAAGAGACTTTGTGGCTAGAAAACATGGTAAAGAAAGAGAGCCATGGGTTCAGAAACCCATGCTCTTTCCACCTAAACTATCTAAGAAAAGGGATGATGAAGAATTTGTACGCTTTGCTGAAATGATTAGGCCAGTCTTTTTACGTACCCGCTTAACTGATATCCTAAAGATGGCCCCTTATGCAAAGTACATGAAAGACATCATCACTAATAAAAGAAAGATTTCTGAAGCTGAAATCTCCACCATGCTAGCTAATTATTCTTTTAAGGATGGAGTACCTAAAAAACTTGGAGACCCTGGAATACCAACTATACCTTGCTCCATTAAAAGAAACTATGTCAAAATTGCTTTGTGTGATTTGGGAGCTGGTGTTAGTGTTATGCCTTTCTCCTTATATAAAAGACTTGATTTGAATAAACTCACACCTACTGATATATCATTGCAAATGGCCGGCAAATCAACTACCATACCTATCGGTATCTGTGAGGATGTGCCCGTTGTTGTTGCAAATGTTACTATCTTAACGGACTTTGTTATTCTTGAGATGCCCGAGGACGACAACATGTCGATTATCCTTGGTAGACCCTTTTAGAATACTGCAAGGGCTGTTATTGATTGCAATAAAAGCAAAGTCACTTTTCATATCAATGGTAATGAGCACACGGTGCACTTTCCGAAGAAACAATTCCAAGTGAATGGTATCAATGTTATTGAAGAATCTCCGACACTCACTATTGGAAGTTTTCAATTACCTCTACCTACTTCCAAAAAGAAATATGATATACTTATTGTTGGGGATGTGCACATCCCCATTGAGGTAACTTAGTGTTTTACGAAAGTTCTTCGGTTTCATGCTAATCGGAAGTGGTTGTTAATAAGACTTGATCAACCTTATTAATGGATCATTTTTGAGAGGTATGAAGTTGATGAATCTATTAGGCACAATCTTCTGCTCCCACCTTTTATTTTCTGTTTAACTTAGTCAAATAAAATAAAATGCCATGTTTATCCTGTTTTATGTTTTCTCCGTGCAATAAAAAATGACCCAAAAATAAAAGTTCTCAGAATGTCCTGAAAATTTGATACGATTTTCTTGCTGAATATTTCTGAATTTCTGGTTCGAATAACATCAGAGGGGGGTGCACCTGGTGCCCACAAGACACCAGAGCGCCCCAGCAACCCCAGGCGCGCCCTGGTGGGTTGTGTCCCCCACGTGGCCCCCCTCACTTATTCCCTTAGACCATGTTATCCCCTACCTCCAGAAAAAAATCACCATAGCTTCCATTCCCGTGTTCTTGCTCTCAAACCCGCGGATTTCGATCTGTTTGCTCGAAGCTCCGTTTCTGAAACTGTTTTGGGGGATTGCTACTTGGTATGTGACACCTCCATTGCTCCAATTAGTTTTTGATTTAGTGGGTTAGTTTTAGAGTAATTAGCTACTATTGGTGCTGCTGTAGATGAGCTTGCATGTTGAATTCTTAGAGCTCTAAGTAGTTTGAATGCTTATTATGGCATGTATGCATCCTTGGGAGTAGTTGCCATCATTTTCATGAAGTTTCGTTGACAAAATTTTTGTAGGCTAAAATTTCAGAATCTTTATTATAGGAATAAGATGGATTTCTTTAGGAAGTTTTCCTCCAAGAAAAATGCCAAAGGAGTCATTGGGGAATCATCGGACAATGACCTCCAGACTCAATGAACGGTGGAGGTGCGGCCGTGCGAATGGCTGCATGATGCCTTCATGGAGGAGGACGGGTTCCATCAAGAGTTCGCTCAATTTGTTGCAAATGCTGGGCTAACTGAGTTCCTCGCAGCTAAGTGTGACCAAGACCACATCCTTACAAATTCCTTTGTGCAAAGTTTTCATTTTCTGAGAAAGAATAATCCTCCTGAGGTGCAGTTTAAGCTGTACGCCGAAACTCACAAAATACCGATCACTGACTTTTGCGACATATGCTTGATCCCTTCTGATGGGGAATTAAGAGAACCGAGACCAGCGGAGTTTGAGGATTTTCTCCTCACTTTAATAGTGGGTGAAGATAGAGGCGTGTCAAACGCTACTGCTACCAGTTTGCAGTTTCCTTCTATGCATTACTTTGCTTTGTTCATCGCAAAGTGTTTAACCGCTAGGTAGAAGGTTGGCGCGCTCAGTGCCCCTGACTTTGCTATTTTACGCCGTGCACTGTACAATGATCATACATTTAGTATGGGGGCTATTATTGCACGCCGCTAACACCTTAACAGGACTAAGGGAAAGATACATGGCGGTATTTATGCTACTCGCTTAGCGAGACACTTTAATTTTCAGATTCGCCCACATGGTTATCTCTTGTCCCAAGTTTATCTAGATCACAAGGCGTTGTAGGATCACCAATTTATTGAGGCAACTGATTCTTTCCGTGACATTTGTTACAACCTAGTATTCAGCGTAGAAACCTGTGATGTTATTCCGTTACCTGCACCTGCTCTGTTTGATTCTATTGCCAGGAACGGATACAGGATCATGCCAGATGACATTACAACCTACCGGAACTACCTAGAAGCTGCTGAGGAGGAGCCCCAGTTGTGGGACGCTCAGGTGCCACCTCCACCTCACTTTGACTTAGGACCGGATGTCTACTACGGATGGTGATTACCAAGCTAGGCCAAAAGCCTAAGCTTGGGGGAGTACGTATTTCCACCGACATTACATTCATGCTAACACATTTGATTCCAGTTGTCGGTGTTCATACTTTTTCATTGTAATATCCATGCTAGACTTATTTTCTTGCTTTCTTCTTGTGTGTTGGAAAAACTTTGAGAAAATCTAAAAATAGTTCCTACTTCTTTTCGGTTTTTCTTTCTAGCTTAATTTAGTTGTAGTATCAAAAGAAAACCCAAAAAGATTTCTCGTTTCTTCTTTTACTTGTTGGGAGCTTTCCCGTGTAAATAGTTTTTCTCCTTTTTGTTTTTCCTTTTTAATTTGCCTTCTTCAAGAAAAACCAAAAACTCCAAAAATATTTCAGTGTGTTTCTCTGAAATTCTTGTTCTTTTATTTGAGCCGTACCAAGGAGAAGACCACGATGAAAATGTTGAGTGGCTCTCATATGCACTAATGTTAATCTAACAAAGAGCCCATGTTACCTTGTCTTCTCCTCGTGAATAAAATGTTTGCAGATTCCAGCTTAGTCCACGGCATTCTTGCACTATTATTATTTTCTTATCATTCGGTCGTGCAAGTGAAAGGCAATAATGACGATATTTGATGAAGTGACTGTGGCAGAGAAAAGCGGGTATGAATTCAACTTGTTTTTGTTTTTTGTAAATATGTTTAGCCTAGTATCCTTGATTCAGCATATTATGATCAAACATGTTTGCAATGACAATTAGAGATTATAGTTGGCCATGCCATGCTTAAGTAGCTAGGAGTGGATAATGATTTATCTTGGATGTCAACATGCATTAAAATGATTGTGATGTAGTATGATGATATGGTCATCTCCTCTGAATGTTTCAAGTGGCTTGACTTGGCACATGTTCACGTATGTAGTTGAATCAAAACCAACATAGCCTTACTGATATTTATGTTCATGGTGTCCATATCCTACTCATGCTAGTAGTCAATGTTTATTATAAGTAATGCATGTTCATGACCGTTTTCACTCTCTAGCTGGCCGCTTCTCAATCTATTTGCTAGCCTTCGCCTGTACTAAGCGGGAATACTGCTTGTGCATCAAAACCCTTAAGCCAAAGTTATTCCAGATGAGTCCACTATATCTACCTATATGCGGTATTACCCTGCCGTTCCAAGTAAATTTGCATGTGCCACCTCTGAAAACTCAAATGAACATCTGTTTTGTGTGCCTGGACCGCTCATGGAGTGACACGGAGCAGTCAGTATCTTCCATGATCAGCGGGTTATTCTCATGATGAGTGTTTATTCACTTGTCCTTACACGAGAGGGGTGGTAATAGGGATTCCCAGTCCCAAAATCAAAAATTACAAATAATAAAACAAAACTCCCCCAGGAATGTTGTTGGTATGGACGGTACCCGTGGATTCAGCTAGCCATGGAGTGTGATTGTTGGTGGAGGGGGAGTAAACCTTTACTTTTAACGCTTGGGAACCGTCGCTAATGTGTTTAGCATGGAAGATATTGATAACTCTTGGTCGTAACGTTGACAGGAAGGGTGTACCTCCTAAAATTATATCTATCTCTGTTTTAAACCTTGAGCTCTGGCACCGCTGCAAATCCATGCTTCCCTCTGCGAAGGGACTATCTATTTACTTTTATGTTGAGTCATCACCTTCTCAAATAAGCGCCAGACCTGAGAGCACTATTGTCATCCGCATGCATTGTGTATAGTTAATGTTGGGTGCAGCATGACTGGATCTTTTCTACCATGAATTACAATGTTTAGTCGCTGCTTGAACTTTGGAGGTACTCTGCATTTATGTTTTGCGGTCTCAGAAAGGGCTAGGGAGATACCACTATTGTCATATTATACACGATTGTTTTGACAAGGTGTTGGCGCTTGAGATATGTTATTATTGCTCGCTAGTTGCTTATGTCATTGATATGAGTTAATATAATTTCTAAGAGTTATTGTTGTCATGGTTAGTCATAATCTTTGCTAAAAACTTGGGTGCTACTTAAGCATATATATGTAAACAAGAACAAAAGAGTTCGTAAAAGTTTTTCTTTATCACTTTCAGTTTGTCAACTGAATTGCTTAAGGACAAGCAATGGGTTAAGCTTGGGGGAGTTGATACGTCTCTGTCGTATCTACTTTTCCTCACACTTTTGCCCTTGTTTTGGACTCTAACTTGCATGATTTGAATGAAACTAACCCAGACTGACGCTGTTTTCAGCAGAACTACCATGGTGTTGTTTTTGTGTAGAAATAAAAGTTCTCGAAACTGGACGAAACTTTTTGGAGATTTATTTTACAATAAATAAAAAATACTGGAACCAAGAACCACCGGAGGGGGGCCCCTGGCTGGGCACAAGACACCAGGGAGCGCCAGCCACCCCCCCCTCGGCGTGCCCTGGTGGGTTGTGCCCACCTCGTGGCCTCACTGACCCTAATTCCGACGCTATAAAATCCTATTTTTGGAGAAAAAATCGGAGAAAAAGTTTCATCACGTTTTACGATACGGAGCCGCTGCCACCTCCTGTTCTTCATCGGGAGGCCAGATCTGGAGCCCGTTTGGGGCTCCGGAGAGGGGAATCTACGGGTCTTCGTCATCCTCAACCCTTCTCCATCGCCAATTCCATGATGTTCCCCACCGGGAGTGAGTAATTCCTTCATAGGCTTGCTGGTCGGTGAGGAGTTGGATGAGATTCATCATGTAATCGAGTTAGTTTTGTTAGGGCTTGATCCCTAGTATCCACTATGTTCTGAGATTGATGTTGCTATGACTTTGCTATGCCTAATGCTTGTCACTAGGGCCCGGGTGCCACGAGTTCATGTATTCACCGTGTGTTAATGCTTTGTTCCGGTTCTCTATTAAAAGGAGGCCTTAATATCCCTTAGTTTCCTTATGGACCCCGCTGCCACGGGAGGGTAGGACAAAAGATGGCATGCAAGTTCTTTTCCATAAGCATGTATGACTATTTACGGAATACATGCCTACATTACATTTATGAACTGGAGCTAGTTCTGTGTCGCCCTAGGTTATGACTGTTATATGATGAATATCATCCAACGAGTTCACCGATCCAGTGCCTACGAGTTTTCCACATATTGTTCTTGCTAAGTTACTACTGCGAATGCTACTCTTACACTTGCTACAAAACTATTGCTATCTCTGCTACCGTTACTGTTACTGTTACTACTGTTATCAAACTATCATACTACTGTGCTACTGAACACTCTGCTGCAGATATTTAATCTCCAGGTGTGGTTGAATTGACAACTCAACTGCTAATACTCTCAAATATTCTTTGGCTCCCCTTGCCTCGAATCTATAAATTTGGGTTGAATAGTCTACCCTCGAAAACTGTTGCGATCCCCTATACTTGTGGGTTATCAGAGATTCATCATGTAATTGAGTTAGTTTTGTTAGGGCTTGATCCCTAGTATCCACTATGTTCTGAGATTAATGTTGCTATGACTTTGCCATGCTTAACGCTTGTCACTAGGGCCCGAGTGCCATGATTTCAGATCTGAACTGTTTATGTTATCACCATTATATCTATGTTCTTGATCCAATCTTGCTAGTCAGATGCACCTCTTATGTGTTATGATCCATAAACTCCGGAGTGACAGTAGTCGGGATACTTTCCGGTGATGACCATAGTTTAAGGAGTTCATGTATTCACTATGTGTTAATGCTTTGTTCCAGTTCTCTATTAAAAGGAGGCCTTAATATCCCTTAGTTTCCTTATGGACCTCGCTGCCACTGAAGGGTAGGACAAAAGATGCCATGCAAGTTCTTTTCCATAAGCATGTATGACTATTTACGGAATACATGCCTACATTACATTTATGAACTGGAGCTAGTTCTGTGTCGCCCTAGGTTATGACTGTTATATGATGAATATTGTCCAACGAGTTCACCGATCCAGTGCCTACGAGTTTTCCACATACTGTTCTTGCTAAGTTACTATTGCTACTGCTACTGTTCCAACTGCTACAAAACTATTGCTATCACTGCTACTGTTACTGTTACTGTTACCACTGCTATCAAAACTTTCATACTACTGTGCTACTGATCACTCTGCTGCAGATATTTAATCTCCAGGTGTGGTTGAATTGACAACTCGGCTGCTAATACTCGCAAATATTCTTTGGCTCCCCTTGTGTCGAATCTATAAATTTGGGTTGAATACTCTACCCTCGAAAACTGTTGTGATCCCCTATACTTGTGGGTTATCAGCGATGAAGTGAATACTTAGATATCTGGCTCACACCCCAACACTAGGATTATGGCATCCAAAGGATTCAAAGTTTGAGCTCATTGGCTATTCAGATTCTGACTTTCCTGGCGAGAGAGTTGATCGCAAGTCTACATTAGGCACATGTCACTTTCTGGGACGATCTCTTCTATGTTGGTCTTCGAAGAAGCAGAACTGTGTATCACTCTCCACTGCCGAAGCTGAATACATTGCTGCTGGCGCTTGCTGCACTCAGATTCTCTGGATGAAGCAGATCCTCAAGGACTACGGCATCAACCTGAAGCATGTTCCTCTCTAGTGCGACAATGTGAGTGCGATCAAGATCTCCTACAACCCAGTACAACATTCGAAGATGAAGCATATACAGATACGACATCATTTTCTTCGGGATCATGTGATGAAAGGCGACATCAACATCAAGCATGCTGACACTGAAGATCAGTTTGCGGATATCTTCATGACGCCTTTGGATGAGAAGAGATTATGCAAGTTGCGGTGTGAGCTAAATATCTTAGAATCCTCAAATGTCCTTTGAATGGGAATACATCCTAACGCTTATGCATGTTGATGACTTTGATGCACAACACACAAAGTAACGTATGTCTTCAATCTCATGAAGACTTACACTCTAAGTGTGAATATATTAACGAAGAATATGACTACAGAGTGCCACGATAATTGTGCGTCATGTCTGGGTCAAACATCCTTATACGGTGCGTAACACCACCACCCAACCTGAAGACTTTGCTTTTATCTTAGCCTCTGTCTATGTCTTCAGGAAACCATGTTTGTCTTCAGAGTAGACTGTTTGTTTCAAACTTGCATAATATATTTGGCATAATATATGGATTTATGTCCTCTACAGCGTTGAGCCTAGCGCTATATCTTCGAATTTTACTCTAGGCCAATGTGATTGGACCCACTATCCTTGTCTATTCTAATCTCGTCTTACTCTAGTCAACTCCAGTCATATGCATTCTACTTGACACATGTTGATTGTCTTCACTGCGTCCTTGTCAGTCAAAGACAAATCCAACCAAACGTTTAAAATTCCAACTTGTTGTCGTTACCGCACTTATCGCAACAACTCCCTGCACCGTCGCTTCCGGTCGTGTAGTCGGCTGTTAGACGTGTTGCATGCTCGCCATGTGTCCCACTAAGCCGAAGAGTCAGGGGCATATCCGTCCAAAAATATCGGATGTTCCAGTCCTTATAAATACATATCCCCCTGCTCATTAATTACTCTCCCTCACCACCTCCACCGCTCGAGCTCCCAAACCCTAGCGCCATCGCTTGATTCCATCGTCGTCGAAGACGAAGTGCTTAGCTGCCTTGACTTCTCCGACGACGTACTCTCGCCGGACGTGACCATCTCCATCTCGCCGCTGCCGTAGCTGTCTGCCTCCACCGAGTTAGGGTGAGGCAGATCAAACCTCTCGGCCTCTCCGCCTCGTCAAGCTGTTCATCGTTTTCTTCACCGCGGCAAATAAATCGCTAGTTTTACCGTTCGTTTGATCTGAAAAGTTACCGAAAATCTTTGATTGCTGTTTTTTCCCTTTCCTTCAACAGCACTCAGATCTTGAACTCAATCTACCTAATGCTTTCACTTTTTGGTCTAAATTGGTTTGATTTCTCACTTGTACAAATCTCAGACTTGTACAAATCTGAAACCACCATATTCTCTATAAAAGTGAATGTCTTCGGTAAACGAGGTCAATGTCTTCAAACACTGATGTATCTTCAAAATCTTCTGAGAATGCATATGACCTATTCTCTTCCCTCGCGTCTCTAACTCTTTCACAGGTACATGTCTGCAACAGAATCGCTTGGATCTCATAGTCTGAATTCATTTGCAGACTACTTGCAAATTCATCTGGACTCTTCTGGCGCCTGCTCTCATTTGCACACACCAGCGAAGCCTTTGCCGAAGCCAATGGCCACTGAAAAATCATCAAAGAAGGGTGGTCAGCAAAGATGACTGAACACTGCCAAAGATCTTCCTCCAGAGCTCTATGAACGGTACAAGTCTGATGAAGATGATAACTATACACAGCGCAAGAACCGAATCCAATGGATTCGAAGATATTGGGTGGAAAAGTGGTTCAAGTATCAGTTTGTAACAGATGAGTATGCCGAGAAAAATGCTGAGAAGGCACCATGGACAGATATCATCTACAAGAATCTTCTGCCGAAGACTGAGGCTGAAGCAAGAAAAATTGGTTTCTTCCCGTGCATGGTCAGGCCTCCAATGCCAAGAAATCCACATCCGTCCAGCATTCGTGGTTGCCCAGAACCTGAAGATTTTGAAGAAGGAGATGAAGATCCTCCTCCTGTTCCTGATCCGAAGCCTAAGAAGAAGGCAAAGGCTTCAAAGCCTAAAGCTTCAAAGGCTTCCAAGCCTGCTGACTCAACACCTCAAGCTTCTCGATCACCCTCAGTTGATCCAAAAGACCCCGAGGAAGAATCTCGCCTCCACAGGCAAATGAAAAGGAAAGTTGCTGCTGCCAGGGGACCAAGGCCCATTATTTCTTTGATGGATGCTGCCAACATGATAGAACTATCAGATGACGAATTTGACGATGAAGCGTTGGCGAAGCTTATCCAGCAGAAAGAATAGGAAGCCAAACGCCTTGAAGACTTACCTCTCTTTGATGCATCCATTCTTGATCAATTCATTGATGAGTGGTTTGTTGATCCCTCCCTCACCATCGACACCCTTCAGCTTCCCATTGGACCGAGTGTCACCTTCCAAGGGATGGTCAATGAGGAGCTCACCATGGATTAGAAAGTCATACAGCAAAAGGCTATGATTAGCCATGAGAAGAATGTCTTCAAGGCCAACGTCCACAAGCTAAATGCTGATGAAATTCATGGATATCAGCTTATGATGAAAGACCTCAAGGCTGAGTTTGACAAGCGATGTGAAGCTGTCAAGGGCGCCCTAGTGCGTCTCAAGAAGAAAGCAGCAACCCTGGTCCAAGCACACAACGACATGCTGAAGAGAAAAGCTATTGGACAGCCTGCTCTTAATCCAAGGATCATTGAGAGATCCAAACAGGCTTCAATGTTTTCGAGCCAAACTGCCCCCTCAAGATCAGAGTCTCGAGGCATTGTCTTCACACTGGCTTCTCTGGCTCAAGGTCACCTCCTCCTTCCTCTGTTGTATCCAGCAAGAAGACAAAGAAGGCCAAAGCTGATGCCCGCAAACGCAAGAGAGCTCAACCCGCTGAAGTCCAACATACGGCTCAGCCGAAGCCAAAGAAACCCAAGTCTTCACGACCTGCGCAAGTTTTGACTGTCACATCACCTGCACCACCGCCTGCTCCAGAGGAACCCCTGCGTGTGACGCCTATCTCAGTCGCCCCACCAGCAAATGCAAATAGATAGGCAAGTCATTCTGCATGAGCCTGCTCCCGCAGAGGCTCAGACCACTGAATACATTCCAGCTACCAACCCCAATGCAGCTGAAGACATTGTTGATGAAGACAATGTTGTGCCAGATCCCGTGCCTCAAATTTATGCACCAATGGTATCATCGCCCCAACAAGAAAGCGAGTACGTGGATATTGGCACTCCAATCAGGCCCGAAATTCTTGAAGCTGATCCTGGTACTCCTTCACCGCCATCCCCCCCTGCTCCAAGATCTCCTGAATCGCCATTCATCGCCAAGGAGATAGAAACTACTGCTCGTGCGTCTCCTCTCAGAAGGATTCGTTGTGGACCAAGACCTGCTATGGCTTCAATGCATAGCATCCCTGAAGATGAAGCTCATGTCTCACCTACTGTATCAGTTGATGAAGTGCTCATGATTGAGGATATTCCAAGAGATCAAACTGAACAAGAAGCCAAAGCTGATGAAGACATTGCGGCAGACAACACTATGGGCGAAGTCAATGCCCCTGATGGTCCTCCTATCCCTTCCACGCCATCGGCCGACGACAATGCTGAGAATATCGTCATGGCTCGCAATAGGCAAGGAGAGATGGTCCCTACAAGATGGCCCAGGATTGTTGCTCCACCAAGCACTACTGGAATCAGGATCTTTGCCGTCTGCCATGGCTGACGGCAAAGGCATGCATGGCGGACGGCAAAGGTCTTTGCCGTCAGCCAGCAGACGGCACCACATCCGGCTGAACAAGCTACGGTAAAGGGCACTTTGCCGTCTGCTGGCAGACGGCAAAGATGCAAAGGTCTTTGCCGTCTGCCAGTAGATGACAAAGGGCATGGACGGCACACGTGGCAGCTTAGGTCCGTTAAGGGGTTAACGGCGTGCTTTGCCGTCTGCTAGCAGACGGCAAAGTGGCCAAATAGGCCAGCCCAGGTTCCCCCCAGGTAGCTGCCACGTGGCTCGCTATGCCGTCTGCTGGCAGACGGCAAAGATGCAAAGTTCTTTGCCGTCTGCCAGCAGACGGCAAAGCAACCACATAGGCCAGCCCAGTGCCCCCCAGGTTGCACAGGTAGCTGCCACGTGGCAGCTTTGCCGTCTGCTGGCAGACGGCAAAGAACTTTGCCGTCTGCCAGCGGACGGCAAAGTGCCTGTACTGCCCCTGTTTTTTCTGTTTTTTCTTAAATTCAATCAATTTCACAGATATATATATACATTTGAAAATACTTTCAACAAGCATACATATCCCTGCCATATGGATATGATCATCCAACACATATACATACCAACTCAAAAGTCCATATCCAACATATATATATATAGCCAACATATATCCAACAACAAGCATACAATGGTTTAATCCATACATACATATATAGGTAGCAAGTTTCACATTGTTCATCCTACAAAATCAAAACAAAAAGGAAGGACAAGGAGAAGAGTAGACTCCATCAACGCAAGCTTCCATGATCTAAAGCAAATCTGCAAATTGGGAAAGAAGAAAGTTAGAAGAAGAACAAGAAGAAGAAGAAGAAGAAGAAGAAGTAGAAGTAGAAGAAGAAGAATTTTTCTTCTCTTTCTTTTTCTCCTCTTCTTTATCTTCTTCTTCTTCTAACGAAGGTAACTTAGGTAATTATGCCATTTTTTAGCTAAGCTAGGTAAAAATGCTAAGTGTAGGTCATTTTAGAGCTAAGCTAGGTAAATAGGTCATTTTGGAGGTTAGTAAGGTTATTATGTCATTTTCGAGGAAAATAAGCTAAGTCAATGTCATTTTGGAGGTAACCAAGATTATTATGCCATTTTTGACCTAAGTATGCTAAGTATGTCATAAATGAACTAAAGAAGCTAAGTATAGGTCATTTTTGAGCTAACCTAGGTAGTTATGCCATTTTTTAGCTAACTAAGCATATTTATTCATTTTGGAGGACAAAATGGTAAGTGTAGGTCATTTTTGAGCTATCCTAGTTAAAATCGGTCATTTTGGAGCTAGGTAAGGTTATTTTGTCATTTTGGAGGAAAATAAACTAATGATATGACAGTTTGGAGCTAAACCAAGGTTATTATGCCATTTTTTTTACCTAAGTAAGCTAATTATGTCATAAATGAACTAGCTAAGCTAAGTATAGATCATTATTGAGCTATCCTAGGTAGTTATGCCATTTTTTTAGCTAACTAAGCATATTAAGTCATTTTGGAGGAAAAAATGCTAAGTATAGGTCATATTATAGCTATCATAGGTAAAATATGTCATTTTGGAGCTAAGTAAGGTTATTATGTCATTTTCGAGGAAAATAAGCTAAGTATAGGTCATTTTGGAGCTAAATAGGTCATTTCTTAAGCTAAGTATGCATTTGTTAAGCAAAACACTTGGGAAAACTTACCATCATCACGGAGGTGAAGGACCGGTCGGGTTTGCGCCAGTGTGAGACGAAGAAGGACCGGTCGGGGTTGCGGCAGATGCAGAAGGATCGGTCGATGCTTGTCGGGAGGCATGCTGCACCAAAGATCATTTGCAATGTCTCGTTAGCATGATGCAACTCAAATGTGAATACTAGTAACTAATGACCATTCAAATGAAACTCACCGTGGGCGCTATACCAATCTGGGGCATCGGCGGAGGGGTCTGACCGTTGTTCTGGCACACGGTCTGCACATTTTGTTTTCACGAGTCAGTCATATTAGTTAGTGATGAAACGAACATTACGTGCATGATTTGGCTAATATGCAGGAGAAACTTACCACGAGGAGCTCGTATAGGGCCCGGTGAGACGCGTCGTTCCGGTTCCTCTCCTCCTCCAACAGCCTAGCCGTCCTCTCCTCCATGTCCCTCTCCCTCTCCGCCGCCTGCCTGTTTGCCTCCGCCAGAAGCTCTTGGGCCCTAGCCTCGATGGCGAGCTCCATTGGCCGTGGACGAGGCCTTATCTCAGGATCGGAGCTCGTCTGGCGCTTCTTGATCTCCGGGAGAGTTCTAGGACAACGTATCAGTCCATCCCCAATGGCTATCGAGCCATGGGGCCTCCCGCCACTAGATATCATCACGAGCTCTGGATCAAAAGGACTCTGGCTCGGGTTGAAGTCCTCCCCTTTCCTCGTCTTCCCCTCATCTCTGTACCTCACGAGCTTGTTGTGGGAGGAGATGTTGCTGAAGCTCTCTGGATGATCGAGGTCATCCTCAGAGAATGCCTTGGCCTTCTTGTACGGGGCAGTATGGGCCATGGCATAGAGGTCGAACAGCGGTGGCACCTCCTTCTTGTTGTGTCATGCCTAAAAGAGAGGAACAAAATATTAGTTAAGGGCTCAAGCTAGCATGAAGAATGAAATTGCATGAATCATGAAGCAAACCACATACCCAGTGATCCCCGAACTCAAACAGATTGGAGCTCCCTTGATGGTGTGGCACACCTTTCATTTGGGCACGCTTATCCTTGGCCTTGTTGTGGACGGCTAGCCATTGGGGAGAGCACCACTCATCCACCAACGCCTCCCAACAGTCCATCCTATCCGCACACCATCTCGGGGGCACCTAAGTTAGATAAGAGAAATTTCAGCGCTACGCCTATGAATCAAATCAAGGAAACTAAGTACAAGGCCTTAAGAATAGGTAATTACCTTCATGTACTTCTCCTTTCTCAGAAACTTGGCGCGGCACTTCTTCTTGGCCCTCTTAATGTTAGTCGAGGCGTAGTAGTCTCGAACAGCCTGCACCCGAGCCTCGTGCCGTAAGTTCTGAAATAGGCGCTTGCACTCGGCTACGAGAACAATAGCCGCGTCCGCCTCGTGTTCCTCAAGACACCTGTAGAAGGTCTGCAATCAAACAAGACAACACTGATTAGTACAATCACTAGGTGCTGTTGATTTTTAATTCAGTAAAGGAGAAATTACCCAAAACCGCCGGATCACAATGTCGGCCACCATCTCGCACAAGACACCGTCGACCCTCTCCTCCGGCGGGGCCGGGGCAACCACGTACAGCTCCCAGCTCAGTGCTAGCTGTCGAACCTCACCCTCACCGGGCAACGTGACCCACCCCGGGAAGTGGTGCCGGCAAAGCACACCAAGGACCTGGTTGGGCCTGCGGACACCAGGGGTGTGTTTCCAACCCCTGCAGTATGACAAGGCCAACACATTAGATATTAATTTGAAGAAACATGAAGGCAAAAGGTTAAAAATGAGTAAATGCACTTACTTCTCCCCATTAGGCACAATCAACCACCTCTGATCGCGGGTCGCCGGCACGGGCGGGAGCTTTGTACCACCACGCTGGTAGACCTTCTTGCCCTCCTCAACCAGCTCGCCATCGCTATAGCTATCCTCAGAAAAGCTGTCCTCGCCACCATTAGCATGGCCACTAGCCTCCGGAGTCACGTGGGACGAAGACTCTGGGACCGGAGTCTCCTGGGACGAAGACTCTGGGACCGGAGTCTCCTGGGACGAAGGCTCGGCGACCCGAGGCTCTTCGGCCCGAGACTCGTGGACCGGAGTCCGAGACGGGTCCACCTGAGACGGAGCACTCCAGTGGTCAGGAGAATCAGCTGGGGGTGGCGGCGAGGAAGGCGCAGCAGCCTTCCTACCTATCCCGCCACCACGTCCACCTCTAGCACCCCTCTTCGTCTTCCCCCGACCTCTCCCGGCCGAAGAAGAAGCGCCCGCCGGTGTCTGCATACTGTGTACCAGCGCTCTCCGGAGGTGCTCGGGTGGAATAATAGAACCCCTCCCAGCACGCGCCGAGGAAGGAGGCTCGGAGCGCTCTCGACCCGCGCCCACCATCTGTCAACACCTGCAATGACAAAGAGTAAACGAAATTAGTACAACATAAAAAATATATGACCCCGTCGGCCTCTGGAACACTAGACCCTCGCAGCGACGAAACAACTGCACATTTAAATCCACCTGATCAACATAAATATGATGTTTTTTATAACAAAATCGAAAATAATATGACCTAACTCATAATTCACAAATATATGACCCCGTCGGCCTCTGGAAGGCCGAAGAGCACCTTTTTCGGGATCGGGGTGTCGGGGGTGTCGTATCGGGGTCGGGGTGTCGGGGGTGTCGTGTCGGGGTAGGGGTGCTGTGTCGGGGTCGCGGGTGCCGTGTCGGGGTGTCGGGGTGTCGTGTCAGAGTCGACCCTCGACTCCTTTTCCCCTCGATCCTCGACCCCTCGACCACTCGGCGACCCTCTTTTCCCTCGGCGACCCTCGACCATCGGCGACCCTCTTTTTCTACTTTTCCTACTTCTTTTTTTCATCTTCTACTTCTACTTTTTTTCCATCTTATTCTTCTTTCTTCTTCTTCTTCTTCTTCTTCTTCTTCTACTTATTGTTCTTTTTTTTCATCTTCTTCTTCTTCCTCTTCTTCTTCTTCTTCCTCTTCTTCTTTTACTTCTTTTTTTTCATCTTTCTTGTTTATTCTTAAAAAACAGGAAAAAAAACCTAAACTAAACTAAACTAAATCTAACCTAAACTAAACTAAACTAAACTAAACTAAACAAACCTAAACTAAATCTAAAAAAACAGAAAAAAAAACAGAAAAACTCACCACGGGGAGGGGGCGCGGGTTGAGGAGGCAGGCCACGGGGAGGGGGCGCGGGTTGAGGAGGCCGAGGGGAAGGGCGGCCGGCGACGGTGCGGCTCCGGCGGCGGGGCGGGGCGGCGCGGTGCGGCTCCGGCGATGGGACGGGGCAGGGCGGCCGCCGCGGCCTGCGTCCGCTGGGCGGGGCGGCCGGGCGGGACGGGCGGGCGGTCGGCGACGGGGCGGGCTCCGGGGGGCGGGGCTGGCCGGCGGCGCCTCGGGCTCCGGGGGGTGGCACGGGGCGGCGGCGGCTCGGGCACGGAGGCGGTGCGGGTGAGGTGAGGGGAGAGAGAGAGGGGTGGGGTGCGGGGCGGGCTCCGAGGGGCGGGGCTGGCCGGCGGCGCCTCGGGCTCCGGGGGGTGGCGCGGGGCGGCGGCGGCTCGGGCACGGGGGCGGCGCGGGTGAGGTGAGGGGAGAGAGAGAGGGGTGGGGCGCGGGGCGCTGACTGTTTTAGATAGGTCAAATCTCTTTGCCGTCTGCTAGCAGACGGCAAAGAGCCTAGCTAGTGGGGTGGGGCCGGGGGGAACGGACGTTAGTTGGCCACTTTCTTTGCCGTCTGCTAGCAGACGGCAAAGAAAGTGGCTGTTAGGTGGTTCTCGTTAGTCGGCCACCCTTCCTCTTTGCCGTCTGCTAGCTGACGGCAAAGAGATGGCTGACGGCAAACATGATCTTTGACGTCAGCTCTTTGTTTGCCGTCAGTTTTCTGTAAGCTGATGGCAAAGACCTTCTTTGCCATCAGCTAGCTGACGGCAAAGAGCTGGCTGACGGCAAAGATCCTGATTCCAGTAGTGAAGGATGGGGCCTCAGTATGAATTCAACCTCAATCGACGCCCCAATGTCATGAACCCAATGCCTAGACTTCTATGTCTTCGCCAGTTCGGCCCTGCAAGACCGTTGGTCTTTGAAGTCAAAAGCTTCAGATTGAACAACACCTTCCTTGACTCAGACCGCAATCCATACGATCGTCCAAAGATACAATCTGATAGATTTTGGAGTGCTCCACAACGTCAGTATTACATGTTTGTGCTCTATGGACAAAACATGATCTTTCCCCACAAGCATCTCAGCTTTGAAGCTATGATAGATCTTCCCTGTTTTGATCAAGCACTGGATTGTCTTCGGGATGTTGGACTGTTGCCATTTTGCATTGACCATGAAGACTGGAATGAGGAACTCATCCTCCACATCTGAGGTATGGGAAGAGACTTGAACACTTGGAAGATGGATTTTATGATCCGAGATGAGCATATCACTGCCACTGCCCTGGACATCTTCCCTGCTACACCTCTTGCTGCCTCAGGAGAAGACTTAGATCCTCGATCTGAAGCCTATGTTGCTGCCACTTGAAGCATTTTTCAAATGCCAGAGCCCAATATGACTAAGATGCTCACTTTGATGAAGCCTTTGGCTCCAGATGCAGATTTGACCACGTCATTCTTTGTTGATGATCTTCAGTACCTGCCAAGGACTATCTATCATATTCTTCGGCATACAATCTGGCTAATGAAAGGGCATAACTCAACTCACAAGATTGAAGGGGCTCTAAAGACATTGGTGTACAACACTATCTATGGAATTAGGTTTAATCTTCAAGATTTATTCCTTCGCAACCTCGCAGCAAATGGCATCAATCTCTTTGAGCCAAAGATATATGCCACATGGATTATGCGCTCCATTAAGTATAGAACCAGCACCAGGTTTCTGCCCTCTGCTCGCAATCATGGCATTTATCTTCCTGACATAGAAATTGTCCAAGCAGATCTATACCCCTCCAAAGGAAAGAACCCCATCGTGGAAGGCGCCAGTGGCACTACTGAAGATGAAGGTCTTCACCTTCCGTTTGATCTCACAAGGGCAAGACTGATTGGCTCATTTCGCCAACCTAGATCAAGTGCCACTGCTACTGAAGCCCCAGCTAGCACTCTGCCTCGCCAAAGACTGCCAAGAAGAGAGCGTGCCCTCACTGATCGAGAACTTCTCTTTTCTCTGATTCAGAAGCAAGATCGGCACCACGTGTGGTCGCGAAGACAAATGCATTCCATGGTTTGAGATATCAACCGTATTCGCAATCTCACCACCAAGAATGCCTTTGTGGCCTATGAAACCGGTTGTCACTCATGGAAGACTTTGACCATGCTGGCTCCTGAGGAAGAACTTCGAGAGGATGGCTTCCACCAATGCTACAAATTTGGTGCACCACCTCCTAGCACGGTGAAATGGCGCAAGACTCCATCGCTCAAAGACAGTAATTTCTCCTCGTCGGCACCTTCCAGCAACGTCAGGCTTGCAGATGAAGCTGATGATGCGACCTCTCTACCTCCATCGACTCGGCGATGCGGCACTGCACCAAGCTCATCTACACCAACGCACCATGACCCTGCTGCACCGTCGACCTCAATTCATGTTGGGGACGTGTAGTGCTCGATGTCTTCGTCCCTTTTTGGTCATGCGATGACAAAGGGGGAGAAGCATTAGATGATAGTCTTCAAACGGGTCTATCGATATGGGCTGGGTGCTGCTATCTTTTCTTAAGTTTACAACTCTCGTTCTGAAAATTTGCTTTTTGGGTTGTAAAACTTAAGTCCTGATGGACGTCTGCACACTTTATGTTTACCGTACTCTTGGCGCAACTTTAAGTTTTATCATATGCGCCCGAAGCAATACTACAGACGCCTATTTTTCATTATGCATTTTATTATCTTCTAAATATCATTTAAATGCATAGTGATTGGATTACAAGATATAGGGGGAGATCTCCAAAAAATCTAACCTGCCATGTGCTCTTGCATTCCAAGCAAAATCTTCAGAAGCACATCTTTAGGGGGAGCTCTCTATATCTTATAATCATAATCTCCAAGTCTTTATCTTCACATATTTTTATCCCCGTTGAAAACCTCAACCAGTTTGTCATCAATCACCAAAAAGGGGGAGATTTTAAGTGCATCTAGTGCCACCCTTGTTTGGTTTTGGAGTATTGAAGACAAATGTGGTTGAGGGACTAATGTGTTTGTGAGAGTTCACAGGTCAACACAGATAGAAGTCCCTGGAGATTCGGTTTAACCGTCGAAGGCGACCCCTAAAAATGTCCGAAGACATTGATGATGGTCGAAGCCATTGGTGGTACGCGAAGATAATCGCTTGAAGATAATGAAACGTGAAGACGAAGTCTTTTGGTAGTTTTGTTTCTTCTTTCCCGAGTCATAGGAACCACCATACTGTTAAGTGGGGTCGATGTGATCGAAGTCAGACGCTGACGTGATGCTCAATCCATACCTATGTTTTCGAGTGAAGACAATGAGAGGAAATCTCTTCCAGAGTTGGTTGAGTCACATTTACTTGTAGCCCAAGTAAAGTTGCCACGTGTGTTTGAAATCCGACCGTTGGGACACGTGTCGGTTGGCCATTGACCCAGGGTCATTTCGGTCATATCAGGTCGGGTTGCCTGTTGGCTATAAATAGCCCACCCCCTCCACCATAAGTAGGTGGCTACTCAGAGAGAGATACGGCTATTGTCGTTTTGGAGCAACCCACCTCGAAGACATTGAGAGAGAGAAATATCCTGCGAGGATAAACCTAAACACCTAGAGCTAGAGTTTTTGAGCATCACCGAAGTCATTCTGTTCTGAGTGAACTGAAGACTTATTACACTTGAAGACTGTGATCTTCCAGACGGTTAGGCGTCTGGGTCTAGAGCATCCAAGAGTCATTGTGGATTGTCGGGTGACCAAGTTTGTATGGGTTTAAGAAGTCTCCCCTGAAGACTTACCTGAGTGATTGGGCGCCGTCTAAGTGACTTCGGCTCAAGGGGAACAAGGTAAAGACGAAGTCTTCTGAGTTAAATCTCAACCTCCCTAACCAGACATACAGTTGTCACAACAACTGGAACTGGTCCAACAAATCATGTGTCTTCATCGTGAAGCCAACTGGAACTGGAACCTATCCTTCACTCTTTTACATTTTGCTCTGAACCATGAAGCCATTGCCTGAATACTACTGTTTGAAGACATACCCCGAAGACATTCATATCTGCTGTTTATCTTCATACTGTCTAAGTTTGTCTTCGACTCATCTTAGTGTGTTCGATGATAATGCTCAACTTGCTTGTATGTCTTCATTGTTTTGCATGCACTGCTTAGATCCTTGATATCTATCCCTACCTGATCATGTTCCGCTTCCGCATATTTCGAATACATTCATTGTTTCGAAGCCTTTCATAAAAATCGCTATTCACCCCCCCTCTAGTCGATAACTAGCACTTTCAGGCGCGTCCGCGGAAACTGACCGGCCACGCCTCAAATAATTCATTCTACAACCGGACATCTCATATTAGATTCCTCAAATCCATACAAAAGCATGCAACATATAAAACCTATGTTACGTAGTACGTAGAACCTATCTACTCCTCGTCGGAGATGTCGACGATCTCCATGCCCTTCGGCGGATAAATGGCCGCCAGCCACAGCTCCGCCCCTCCGTGCCTCCGATGTGGCCCCCTCCAGCGCCTCCGTTGTGGCCCCCTCCGCCCCCTCCGGCGCCTCCGTTGCTGCTTCCTCCGGCTCGATCTCCGCCTCCAGCTCGTCGAAGAGGGCGTCGGCCTCCGCCTGCCTTTGTCGGATGAGCCAGCTGTTGACCTCCACCTCGGCCTCATCCCGGATGGAATCCAGGATGCCATGTTGCTCCGCCATCTCATCCGATTGGGCGACGGCGAACTCCATCTCCGCCTCCACCTTCGCCATGCTCAAGACGGGAGCCTCCTCTTCCGGCTCATCCTCCTCCATGGCCTTCAGCTGCTCCTCCTCCTCCTCCTCCGTCTCCGGCAAGTCCGGAGAGAGACCCGCAGCGATGCGGGCGGCGCGGCGAGCCTGGATCTCCGCCTCGATTTGTAGGTGCCGCTCCGACGTGAGCTGTGCGTACGTGGTGATGAGCCGGCGGACCATCCTGACGGAGAGGGGAGTGCGAGAGGAGGCGGATGGGCTCGGGTGGCGGCAGAGAGAGGGAGGAGACGGATGTGCTAGGGCTGGGGGCGCCGACCGGCTTAAATAGCCGGCCCTGACCTCGGGCGGGGAGCCGGAGCGGCGCCACGCGGCATTCACACCGCGATGACGGTCGAGGCGCCAGTCGGACCGTCGGGTTTCTAGGTGAGTCCGCATAGGGCCACGCCGTCAGGCCGACGTGGCGGGCGTGTCTGGGCGCGCCCGGGCTCCCCCATATCCGCCCAATATTTGGGCTGGATATGGAGGGTGTCTGTCAGCCCGGGCGTTTGAGGCCGGTTTGAGAGGCTCGTCTGGGTCGCTTTTTCATGACCGGTCAATGACCGGGCGGTCTGCCCGGGCGTTTGAGACGGATTTGAGGGATCCGGTTGTAGATGCTCTTACCAGTGGCTAGGATGGCTGAGGTTTAGCCGTGGCCATTTTTAGACCTTTAGGCTATGTTTGATAGTAAAGTATTATACAAACCAAAGTATCAAAAAACTACAGTAATTTAGCATGTAGGTATAACATACAGTGGTTTTGACAAAACAGAGTATTTTGGTGTATCGACAATACAGAAAATATGTTTGGCGCAGCGACGTAAAATCAGTTGCAGCGTTAGCAGTGCAAACACCTGTTCTCCTAGCGAAGCTAGCCGTTGCATGCAGGAAAGTGATCGGCCAAAGAACAGCCATGCACATTGCGATAGAGCAGTGTGTTACCATCAGCATGCATAAGAAAGGAAGCTTGCACTAAGTGAACTTCGCTGAACGGCCATTACCAAAAAGGACGCTTGGCAGCCTGTCGTAGCCGACGGCTAACCAAGCGGCAGAGCTGCATGAGGACGGTGCGGCGGAGCTACACGTGTAGCAGATGGGACAACGGTGATCCATAGAGAGAGGCGTACATGCAACAGCGGCGAGTCGTCTGCTCAGTTTCTAAAAAACAGGTCTTGGGTTCTTTTATAATACAGAAAAAAGCAGTTTGTTGGCAAATATTGTAGTACTAAAATCATAGTTTTTAGAAGCAACCAAACAGCTCATTGTAAATAAGACTATGGTAATCTAAAAAATTGTAGTATTCTCAAAATACTTAGAAAATACTTTGCTATCAAACAGGGCCTTAGGTGTTTTAGCTAGCAGCCAATGACAGTGGACCCGGCGCACTCTATTGACCGCTCCACGTGACCCGTTTGACCACCGCCACAGGCCAAATAGTTTCTGGCCACAAATATGAATTATTACTAATATATAAATGTAGCACTTCTCCTAATTAAAAAACTAAAGGGAAATTTATTTTTCTTTGAGGGGTAATCTATATATATATATATATATATATATATATACTCTTATATACATACCTATACCTATTAATAAAGGAAGAACCGCTTCTTACCACCGTAATTTCGTCTGTCCACCTCGCTCCCATAATTTTCATCCGGTTCCGTGCGTTCTTTGCAGCTTCACAAGTCAATGGGCCAGAATTTTTGTTACGGACCAGTAAAAAAGTTCGATCTCACGAGCTGCTCTCCCTCCCTTACGGGAGGTCCTATACGCCGCTCCCTGCGGCAACCAGTCGGGGCTTCGCACAGGGCGACCCACGACTGGGCCGGCCCAGTAGGCGCGCGACAATTTTTTCTTTTTTTTTTCTGTTTCTTTTTTCCCTTTCTGCTTATTTCTTTTTTTTCTTTTTTGCGTCATTTTTCTTCCCGTTTTCCTTTTTTTCCTTTTTTTATCAAAACGAACAAACGTTGAATTTCTCAATCATTTTTTGAAAACAAGAACGTTTTTTAAAACAGAGAACAAATTTGAAAACACGAACAATTTTTTAAAGGATGAATATTTTTTGAATCTTGAGAACAAATTTTTAAACCAAGAATAATTTTGAAAAATCCTGAACAAATTTGGGACCACGAACAATTTTTTAAAGCACGAACATTTTTTGAATTTTGAGAATTTTTTTTTGAAACGGAGAACAATTTTGAAAACCGCAAACAAATTTGGAAGTCTGAACAATTTTTTAAAAGCACAAACATTTTTTGAATCTTGAGGACAAATTTATAAAATGAGAACAATTTTGAAAAATCCCGAACAAATTCATAAACCCGTACAATTTTTGAAAACACGAACAATTTTTGAATCTTGAGAACAAATTTCGAAAAACAAGAACATTTTTTGCAAAACATTTTAAAAAATCCAGAACATTTTTTGAAAATCCAGAACATTTTCCTAAAAAGCAAAAACATTTTTCGAATTTGAAGAACAAATTTTGAAAATTCCGATTTTTTTTGAAAATCCAGATCATTTTTTGAAAATCCATAAAAAATTTCTGAAAAAGATGAAAAAAATTCCGAATTGGAAGAACATTTTTTGAAAATCCAGACATTTTTCTAAAAAGCAAAAACATTTTCCGAATTTTAAGAACATTTTTTGAAAATTCCGAACATTTTTTGAAAATCCAGAACATTTTTCTAAAAAGCAAAAACATTTTTCGAATTTAAGAACAATTTTTGAAAATCGCGAACAATTTTTGAAAATCCAGAACATGTTTTTAAAAAAGCAGAAACATTTGTCGAATTTGAAGAACATTTTTGGAAAATCCAAAGCATTTTTTGAAAATCCAGAACACTTTTCTAAAAAGCAAAAATATTTTTCTAATTAGAAGAACAATTTTCGATAATCCAGAACATTTTTTGAAAATCCAGAACATTTTTTGAAACAGAAAAGAATAAAGAAAAAAGGAAACGAAAAAACAAAAACCCGGTTCAGGGAACCTTCTAGAAGTTTCCTGAAACCGGAAAAAACCGGCTGGGAATATCTAGAAGGTTCCCAAAACCGGGGGCGTTGCAGCGGTTAAACGGGCTGGCCAGTTGCATCGCTCGCTGCTGTATCCCCATGTGCGAAGCCCCGACATTACGACGCAATGAGCGTCCAATAGGGTTTTCTCTCCTTAACGACTGCAGCAAAGGGAAATGATTCGCTAGCACACCCGGGCCTCAGCCCGTTGTTATATGGGCTGGCTGCCGTGGCAACCCAGAAAATACATGTGACCGGAGAGCCAAAAAATACGCTGACATAAGGAATTGAACTCCGGACCAACATCAAATCTCAAAGCTTAATGACCATCAAGCCACCTAATGATTATGTGTATAAGATTTGATTCGTCCACCTATTAATTAGTCCCACCTTGCTTTTTTGCAACTCACCCCACCAATTTATATTTATCCATGAATTGAAATTAGTAAGCCTCCTCAAGAATCAAAGCATAGGTGAAGGAATTAAGAAAATCTCTACTCCTACAGGGGACTTGGTAGCTTCCGTTCTGGATTTTTTTTGTTTCTCCTCCCACCCTCGTCTTGTTTTTTTCGTCTCCCCTCTCACCTCTTCAGTTTTGTTTCGTCTCACTACCCACCTTCGTCCGGTTTTTTCTTCTTTCCTCCCCCACCGTCTATTTCGTCTGGGTTTTTTTCGCCTCACATCCCACCACTCCCTCCCATTGGATTTTTTCTTCCTCCAACTAAAAAAACAATTCTTGTAGGACCGAAAGTATGTCTAGAGGGGGGGGGGTGATTAGACTACTTGACCAAATAAAAGTTTTGCCTTTTCCCAAATTTTAGAGTTGGCAATTTTAGCATTTCATGGCAAGTCAAGTACACCCTACACATGCAAGTCTAAGAGTATAGCAGCGGAAAGTAACAACAAGCATGAGTAGAAATGATAGGGTAGGAAGATCAAACGCAATTGTAGACACGATGATTTTTCCCGTGGTTCCGATAGGTGGTGCTATCGTACATCCACGTTTATGGAGTCTTCAACCCACAGAGGGTAACGGTCGCGAGAGTCCACGGAGGGCTCCACCCATAAGGGTCCACGAAGTAGCAACCTTGACTATTCCATAACGGCTTCCGTCCACGAAGGACTAGCCTCACTATGGGTAGATCTTCACGAAGTAGGCGATCTCCTTGCCCGTACAAACTTCTTGGTTCAACTCCACAACACGAAGTAGGAGGCTCCCAAGCGACACCTAACCAATCTAGGAGGCACCACCCTCCAAAAGGTAATAGGCTCGGTAATGACGATGAACTCCTTGCTCTTGTGCTTCAAGATAATAGACTCCTCAACACACAATCACTCTCTCACAGATTTGGCTTGGTGGAAGAGATGGGATTGGTGGAAAGCAACTTGGGGAGGCTAGAAATCAAGATCCATATGGTTGGAGTGGAAGATCTTGACCTCAACACAAGGGTAGGTGGTTCTCTCTCAGAAAAATGGATGGGGCAAGTATGGAATAGTTCTGAGTGCTTCTCTTTCGAGTAGGTGGTGGTGAAGGGGTATATATAGGCATCCCCAAAAATCCAACCGTTACACACAAAATGACCAACTCGGTGACACCGATGTGTTAATCTCGGTGGTACCGAAGTGACCAAAAGGTGGCAACTTTTGAATCTCGGTGAGACCGATATAAGAAACTCGGTTGCACCGATAAGGTGACCAATGGTCAGATTCCCGATCTCGGTGACGCCGATCCAGCAATCTCGGTGGTACCGATATTGTGAATTTGCGTAACAGAAAGTTGGCAACCTAAACTCGGTGGCACCGGTATAGAATCGGTTGCACCAAAGTGGCTAGGGTTTGGCATAGTCTGTCTATGGTTGAGAATCGGTGGCACCGGGATGGAAATGTTGGTTGCACCGATGTTGAGTATTTGGCTTTGGACAGACTTTGGTGGGAGAGTTTGTGGGTGTTTTTGGTGACTATCACTTGTGCACGTATGAGCATTTTGTTCACCAACAAAACCTTACCCCCTTTTAATAGTATTGGCTTTCCTATGGACTCAAAGTGATTTCTCACAAATGTAAAATGTAGAGTCCTCTTCCTTGAAGCTTTGCCAACCTATTTCCTTGCATCTTGGGGTATTTCCACAATCTTCACAATCCTTTTGCCATCCCTATCATTGAACTTTTCCTGAAATATACTTAGTGGAAACATTAGTTCAATGACTTATATGTTGTTATAAATTACCAAAACCACCAAGGGAGGAAATGTGCTTTCAATCTCCCACTTTTTTGTAATTGATGACAACATATAGATCAAAGCTTCGACAAAGATATAATCAATGAATATAATTGTCGCTTTGAGAAGTATGTGATAAGCAAGAGCTCCCCCTAAATTTGTGCATTATTTTAAATTTGCGTTTGAATGCAAATGCACAATCGATTAGGTACATGGGGCACTTCTTCCATGTCACATACATCTTGGTGGTGTGCGATAATAATAAGAGTGAACAACATAGCACAACACAACCAGACAAAGATAATGATCATCTCAAAAGCATTAAGATGATAGGAAATAGTAGCACAACACACATAAAGTGTACGATCAAAACACAAAACGTAGCCAAAAGTAAATGAACCATGTGTGTTTTTGAAAAAGCAATAAAAACCAAACGCTCTCTCTCGAAGCCTAAAGATCTATATACACTTCTCCCCCTTTGGCAACAAGTTACCAAAAAGTTCAAAGGCATATGTCTAAGCGTTCTTGGGCTGATCTCCTCCGGTTGTTGATGAAGGAGTCGACAGAACAGCGTCGGCGAAGATCTCTGCAGATGTCGTGGATGGAGTTGGAGTGGCAACAGGAGGAACTGAAGCTGATGGAGCAGGAGCTGAGGTGACAGTGGCTGGAGCTGATGAAGAGGGCCTCAAGTCTGGAGCTGGCACAGTGGCTGATCTGGCATGAGTAGTAAACTGTGTGCCTGGCCTGAGAGGTGATCCATCCTCATCATCATCATCATCTGAAGAAGTCTGAGGAAGAGGCACTGAGTCAACTTCCTTCTTGAGCTCATTGACTGTCTTGGTTAGCCCATCCACCTTATCATTAAGGGTCTTGATCCTGTTCTCGAAGATCCTCACAAGACTGTTCTGGTTGTCCAGAATCCCCTTAATGTCCTTCTGCATGCCCTGTACTGATGAGATCAAAAGATCCATTTGCTCGTTCCTGGATCTAGGGACCTGAGCACTAGTGGCTCTAGCTGCCTCTGCTTCTGCCTGTGCTGCAGCTGAAGTGGGATGATCCGGGTTCATCACCACAATGTTGTCCTCGAGATCTGGCTGTAGGGGCAAGTGGGGACGGTCTAGAGCAAATATGTGCTTCTCCAACTTAGAGTTGATGAGCATCTGGATATAGGGTGCATAGCAGCAAGAGCGCTTCTGATCAGCAGCAACCCTCTTAACTGTCTCAACAATTAAGTCCATGACTCTAATCCTGCTGTCAAGATGAATCAGCATTTTGATGGAGTAGCCTCGGATCATCTTGTCATCTCCTGACTTGGGCATTAAGGTATGCCTCAGAATGGTGTTCATGCTGTGGAGGCCAGCCTGAAGAAAGTAAATAGATCCTAGCCTGTGAGACTTCACGTTAGCAGCAGGGATCTCTTTATACATGTTAGCCATAGCATTGTGGCTCTCCTTGGATTCTGAGTAGACATCCAAATCTCCATCCTGAACTTCAGGAACTCCTAAGATGGCAGCCCACTCCTCAACAGTGGACTCATATCTAGCTCCTTCAGTCATCCATACAATTCTACCATCTCCATAGAAATGTGCAGTGGAGTAGAATTGCATGATCATCTCATCATTCCAAGCAGTGAACTCTCTGCCAACAAACTCATCCAAACCAATGCAGTGGAAATTGTCTTGGACACTTGGAAAATAGTCTTCATTCTCCTTGATGAATTTCCAGTCCACATACCTCATATCACTCACAGCTGGACTTTTGTCAAAAAGCACAGTCTCATAGAAATCCTGTTGCTCTTTGGTGTAAAATCTATAGTCCACAGCTGTCTTTCTCCTTTGGGCATATGGATCAGCAGCTCTCCAAGCCCTCAAACCAGAATCCTTCCTCTTCTTCATATCCTCAGCAAGTGGGTAGCTGGCATTATGTACTGGAAGGTGTGGCCTAAGCTTCATTAAGGCAGACATAGCATCCTCATCCTCAACTCTGGAGGCAGTCCCTTTGTTCTTCTCAGATGCTGGAATTTGCCTGGAAGTCCTCTTGGGCTTCTCAGCAGCAGACTTCTTGGGGGCAGACTTGGTGCTCTTGGAAGTGCCAGTCTTTGGCATAACATCAGACATAAGCTTCTTTTTCTTCTTGGGAGGGGCCTTCTCAACATGTTCTTCCTCCTCCTCAGCAGCAGCAGCCTCCTCAGGATCCTCAAACATGGAGGTCTGCGTGCCAGTGACATAGACTATCCTCTTTCTAGCTCTCTTCTTCTCCCCTGCCTTCTTAGGCATAGATTTCTTTGGGGGTGACTCAAGGTGAAGAGCCATTTTTTCCCTAGCACCCTCAGGTGCTCTCATAGCCTCAGAGCTAGCATACTCTTTCCTGACAGCTCTCCTTGGAGAGGTAGCTTCATTTGCAGCTTTCTTGGCAGCCTTCTCTTGCTTCTTAGCAAGAACCTCTTCTGGAACGAAGTCTGAATCCTCCTCGTCTGAATTCAGCTTCTTCCTAGCCGTTGTAGCAGCCTTGGGCAACCCATGGGAACTAGGAGTGCCTGGATCTGAAGATGAACTAGACTCAGGACTAGTGCCAGAATCCAATTCAACACTCTGCTCTCTAAAGTTGTTCTCACTGTCCTCAGCACTTGACATACTGACCCTGTGAATAGAGTATAGAGGAGCAGAAAAGGATAAGTCATCACAAAATGTGGCTGGTTTTTGAAAGTTTGAACAAAAGATTTTCAAAGTTTTACATTCTGTCAAATGAAAATCGGTACAGCCGAAGCAAAGTTTTCGGTGCTACCGAGACTGACTATCTCATTAACAGAAACTTGGCACTCCTTTCGGTGAGACCGAAAGGAATTACTCGGTTTCACCAAGACAGTTCTCAGCAACACAGACAGGCAAATCGGTGATACCGATTAGTTCACTTCGGTTCTACCGAGTTCCATCGGGCGGAAGGCAAACCCTAGAAAATCGATAGTTCTCTAATCTACGGAGTTTTCTCGTGGATAGAAAGATGTGCAAACTGTGGCTTATAGAGAAAATCAACTTTATTGCGCAAGAATCAGACGGGGAGCGCAAGAAAGATCGAATCCGTACCCTAGCTCGGTGATGGATCCGCTACGGCGGTGACGACGGCGAAGATGCCCGTCGACGGCGAGGATTCCCAGCGGCGAAGACACACGGGAATGCAAGGCGATGACCAGGGGGTCCTTTTGCGGCAGCTTAGGGTTTGGGGCGCGACGATTGAAGATTGAAATTTCGAACCGTCAGGACCACAACTTATATACCCTTCACTGTCGGTGATACCGGTTCTAAATTTTCGGTGACACCGAGTTCCTCAACTGTCAGCTAACAGGGAAACTCGGTGTAACCGAGAATATGGAATCGGTAGTACCGAGATTGAAAACCAGATCAACCCTAGGCATTCGGTGTGACCGAGAATTGTGGGTTGGTTCCACCGAGATGCACTTGGGAGGCTTTAATGGTCAGTCCTTGTCGATACGGAACTCCGAGTGCTCCACACACAGAGGGATCGAAAAGTACTTGTTCAAATTTTGTGATGCAGCATGAATGGAATATGAGGTGAGAAAGCATAGATAGCTAAAGAGTGGTCCTAGGCATTCTTGTCCATCCAATTGGCGAAAGAGAAAATCAAGAGCCAAATAGCGACAATTGGATGTCCTCGAATGAAAAAATAAATGCAGACCAACATGCTCACACAAGAGATGTCAAATGAAATCATGGCAAACATGCACAAACATAAAAGCATCTAACAAGCACTTGGGCGATGACGAAGTCATCTATATATGAGTATATTGACTTAGGGTCCAAGTAAGAATACTTGATCATAGGTCATACTCATCGTTTAAGCACAAGTGGGGTTACCACTTTTACATAAAGCATTTAATATTGTCACATACTAAGAGATGCTTTAACTCAAGTCTTAGAGTAAAGCTCCCCCTAGATGTGACATCCCCCCATAAGAGGGATAGACTAACCTTGGGTTTTGTTGAAGAAGACTTCATGTTGGTGAGGTAGTGGTGGATGCTCAAGGTTGATGAAGATCACCAAGATTTGGGAGCATCCTTGTTGTTTCCTTACTCTTCTCACCTACATGGGTTAGTCCCAACACACAAGAGACAAATACAAGGATATCTATGGACATGGAGTGCAAAGCATGTGTAATGATGTCCATTGATTTGTTGATTACCTTGTCCCTTGCTTACCTTTGAGGGAATGTGTGACTCCTTGAACTATTGCGTAGAGTTGATGTTGATTGCAAATAGTTCTTGCCAATAATGAATGTGAGTGAGTTTCATTGGCGGAGTCACCCCTCAAGAACTCTCTAGTTCTTCTTCTTGGGGACCCACATCAAGTTGATGGGGATCCTTGGTGTTGTAGTAGCCTTTGTAGAAGTTGAGCTTGAAGTAGCCTTGGGAACCCACTCCACCATAGCTAGGGATTCATCTTCATATGAGTCAGTGTCCTCTTGAAGCTTGTTCTTGCCTTTGAGCTTGTGGTCTTGTGGTGGAAGATCATCTTGAGTGTTTGTCCCCTTGGGAAGAGTATTTTCATACTTCTCCTTTTGAGGAACAAACTTGGGCTCGGGATATTGACCTTCTTCCCATTCAACTCCATTTGCGTTGAAATAGCCAACACCACGATTCTTCCGATATCCTCCGTGCTTGCGTACAATTTCCTCAAATTGCTTACACCCGGCAAGACTCTTGTAGATACCTTTCTCTATAATTCCTTTCAATAAAGCATTTTCTTGCTCAAGTGTAACTTGGCTAAGAGAAACATCATTAGTGGAATCAATAGAACTACTAGAAGCAACATCATTGGGTTTTGCATTTTTATTGTTGCTACTAGATGAAGAACCTTTCTTGCCTTTGTTACTAGATTGCTTAGTTTTAACTTGAGGAATGAATGTAGACAAGAGTAGTCGTTTGGCTAGATAAGATGAAGTCTTCTTTCGGAGATCGTCATTGATAGCTTTAAGAAACTCATGCTCTTGCTCCAAGTTGAGCTTCTCGAAGCGTAGCTTCTCATGAGTTCTCACAAGCTCTCTATGATCTTCAAGAGTAGATTCATGAGCTAACTTAAGAGTTTTTAGTTCTTTAGTTAGTTCTTCTATTTTCATCTTATCATCATCAATTGACTTATCTTGACTAGCATGAGAATTATCAAGTTCATTTTGACTAACATCACTAGTTTTATCAAATAGCAAGTCATCATCACAAAGCAAGTCATCTTCATCACTATTGAAATCAAGATACTCGGGGGGTGATACCTTGGGGCCTTTAGCCATGAAGCAACTTCCACTCCCTTCATTTGGTGAATCAAATAAATCATGGGAGTTGGTAGTCACTAGAGCAATTCCGGCAACACCATCATCTTGGCTATAGTCGGAGTCGGAGTGATAGCTTCTCTCGGAGTTGTTGTCGGAGTCGGAGCCGGAAACCCATTCACCAACATGAGCTTGATGTTTTCTTCTTGTATAGCTCTTGGTGTACTTGTCCTTCTTCTCCGAATCTCTACTTCTCCTTGAGGGTCTTCGTTCATAATGATCATCTGTACTCCTTCTCTCTCTTTGAGGTGATTCATTCCTTGAGCTTCGTCTTCGAGGTGACTCTTCTCTTCATTTGTAGGGAGCCGTGCACTCATTGGAGTAGTGTCCGGGCTTCCCACAATTGTAGCAATTGTGGTCACGACTTGACGAATGCTTCTCATCATATCTTGAGTTGGAGCTTCTTTCTTTGCCTCTATTCTTCTAGAACTTGTTGAATTTCTTGACCATGAGGTTTATCTCTTCATTGGTGACAAGGTTGTTGCTTGAAGTTGCGGGAGCATCACTTGTGGCTTTGTAAGCACCGCTAGACTTGTGGTGAAGCTCTTCTTTGTCTTTGAGTGTCTTCTCATGAGCAACAATCCTTCCAATGACTTCCGTAGGCTTGAGATCTTTGTAGTTGGGCATCATTTGGATCAATGTGCACACGGTGTCATATCTCTCATCCAAAGCTCTAAGTATCTTCTTGATGATGAATTTGTCGGTCATCTCTTCGCTTCCTAAGCCGGCAATCTCATTGGTGATGAGAGCTAGCCTAGAGTACATCTCAGCGACTCCTTCACCATGCTTCATCTTGAACTTGTCAAGCTGACCTTGAAGAACATCCAACTTGGATTCTCTCACGGACTCGGTTCCTTCGTGCATATCAACCAAAGTATCCCAAATCTCTTTTGCATTCTCAAGACGGCTGATTTTGTTGAATTCTTCTGGGCATTGGCAGTTGAATAGAATGTCGCATGCTTGAGCGTTGTATTGCAACATCTTAAATTCATCCGCGGTCGGTTCACGATCCGGTTCCTTTCCATCACCAAAGAATTCACCTTGCAAGCCAACACGAACAACAACCCAAACGGCGGGGTTATGACCAAGAATATGCATTTTCATTTTGTGCTTCCAACTAGCAAAATTAGTGCCATCAAAGTACGGACCTCTACGGTGATAACTTCCCTCACTAGACGCCATACTCTCCTAGGTTCTGAGACCAATGCAATGGAGACCAAAGCTCTGATACCACTTGTAGGACCAAAAGTATGTCTAGAGGGGGGTGATTAGACTACTTGACCAAATAAAAGTTTTGCCTTTTACCAACTTTTAGAGTTGGCAATTTTAGCATTTCATGGCAAGTCAAGTACACCCTACACATGCAAGTCTAAGAGTATAGCAGCGGAAAGTAACAACAAGCACGAGTAGAAAGGATAGGGTAGGAAGATCAAACGCAATTGTAGACACGATGATTTTTCCCGTGGTTCCGATAGGTGGTGCTATCGTACATCCACGTTTATGGAGTCTTCAACCCACGGAGGGTAACGGTCGCGAGAGTCCACGGAGGGCTCCACCCATAAGGGTCCACGAAGTAGCAACCTTTACTATTCCATAACGGCTTCCGTCCACGAAGGACTAGCCTCACTATGGGTAGATCTTCACGAAGTAGGCGATCTCCTTGCCCGTACAAACTTCTTGGTTCAACTCCACAACATGAAGTAGGAGGCTCCCAAGCGACACCTAACCAATCTAGGAGGCACCACCCTCCAAAAGGTAATAGGCTCGGTAATGACGATGAACTCCTTGCTCTTGTGCTTCAAGATGATAGACTCCTCAACACACAATCACTCTCTCACAGATTTGGCTTGGTGGAAGAGATGGGATTGGTGGAAAGCAACTTGGGGAGGCTAGAAATCAAGATCCATATGGTTGGAGTGGAAGATCTTGACCTCAACACAAGGGTAGGTGGTTCTCTCTCAGAAAACTGGATGGGGCAAGTATGGAATAGTTCTGAGTGCTTCTCTTTCAAGTAGGTGGTGGTGAAGGGGTATATATAGGCATCCCCAAAAATCCAACCGTTACACACAAAATGACCAATTCGGTGACACCGATGTGTTAATCTCGGTGGTACCGAAGTGACCAAAAGGTGGCAACTTTTGAATCTCGGTGAGACCGATATAGGAAACTCGGTTGCACCGATAAGGTGACCAACGGTCAGATTCCCAATCTCGGTGACGCCGATCCAGCAATCTCGGTGGTACCGATATTGTGAATTTGCATAACAGAAAGTTGGCAACCTAAACTCGGTGGCACCGGTATAGAATCGGTTGCACCGAAGTGGCTAGGGTTTGGCTGAGTCTGTCTATGGTTGAGAATCGGTGGCACCGGGATGGAAATGTTGGTTGCACCGATGTTGAGTATTTGGCTTTGGACAGACTTTGGTGGGAGAGTTTGTGGGTGTTTTTGGTGACTATCACTTGTGCACGTATGAGCATTTTGTTCACCAACAAAACCTTACCCCTTTTTAATAGTATTGGCTTTCCTATGGACTCAAAGTGATTTCTCACAAATGTAAAATGTAGAGTCCTCTTCCTTGAAGCTTTGCCAACCTATTTCCTTGCATCTTGGGGTATTTCCACAACCTTCACAATCCTTTTGCCATCCCTATCATTGAACTTTTCCTGAAATATACTTAGTGGAAACATTAGTTCAATGACTTATATGTTGTTATAAATTACCAAAACCACCAAGGGAGCAAATGTGCTTTCAATTCTCTACTCCTATAGAAAAAGAATCCGGAAGAAATCCTCTCTTTCTAAAATTGGATGCAATATTATTAAATTGATTGGCTCATTATGAGTGTCATGGGAAAATGCGTCAAATCTCTCCCGAGGGAAGAAATCTTGACGCAATCCCCTCTTTCCAAAAGTCGGGACGCAATCTGATTAGATTGATTGGCACTCCCTCGGCGCCATGCCAAGATGCAACAAATCTCTTCACATGGAAAGAATCCTAAAGACATCCATTGTTTCCAAAAATCCAGTGCAATCTTATTAAATTGGTTGACTGTTTCTTAGTGTCATGAGAAAATGCGTCAAACCTGTCCGGAGGAAAAGAATTTGGACGCAATCCTCTCTTTCCAAAATCAAGACTCTCCCTTAGTGCCATGCCAGGAAAGGAGAAAAAGGAGCGCCATATATAAATTGATTAGATAATGCGGAGAGCCATATGGCCACGCGGTGCTGGACGGATACTCTGATGCGAAGGCATGCAAGGGCGTGCTTGCCGCCTGCTGGAAAGGCAAGCCCAGGGTGGCAGAGGAGCAGGACTACGTCCTCTGCCTCACCGCCCCAGCAGTGGAAGTTCAGCGTGGGTCGGCGGCCGGTGGCCGAGCTTGGCCAAGAGCGCACATGGCACCGGCACAAAGACAATCATCGGTCGCGACCAGACGACAATCATGGTTGATGGAGTATGGGAAGACGGTGGCCTACACCAGTCTCCTCTCCATGCGTCGCTCCCCACGGTCCCCATCAACTCCTTGCCGGAGGCGGCCTCCCGGAACTGAAAGGATCGATATGGTCGACTAGAGGGGGGTGAATAGGCAACTACCAATTTTTAGCTTTTCTTAACAAATTAGGTTTACAAACAAATAGGTTGTCCAGATATGCAACTAGGTGCGCAACCTATATGATGCTAACAATAACAAGATACACACAAGCAAAGGATACAACACAAGTAAAGCTTGCACAAAGTAAAGGTAAGAGATAACCACAAGTGGAGCCGGTGGAGACGAGGATGTGTTACCGAAGTTCCTTCCCTTTGAGGGGAAGTACGTCTCCGTTGGAGCGGTGTGGAGGCACAATGCTCCCCAAGATGCTACTAAGGCCATCGTATTCTTCTCACGCCCTTACACAATGCGAGATGTCGTGATTCCACTACTGGAGCCCCTGAAGGCGGCGACCGAACCTTTACAAACAAGGTTGGGGCAATCTCCACAACTTAATGGAGGCTCCCAACACCACCACAAAGCTTCCCCACAATGGAACGTGGCTTCGGGGTGACCTCAACCATCTAGGGTGCTCAAACACCCAAGAGTAACAAGATCCGCAAGGGATTAGTGGGGGAATCAAATTTCTCTTGGTGGAAGTGTAGATCGGGACCCTCTCAGCCAAACCCTAGAAGAGCAACAAGTTTAGTTGGCTAGGGACAGAGATCGGGCGAACATGGAGCTTGGAGCAACAATGGAGCTTAGGGTAGGAAGAGGTGGTCTTCTTGGGGAAAAGACCCCCTTTATATTGTGGGGGAACAAATCCAATCATTATACCCTCCCAGCTCGCACACAAGCGGTACTACCGCTTGGGTGGTTGAGCCAGCCACACATGCAATGGCACGAAGCCACGAGGTGGTAGTGCCGCTGGAGCAGTACTACTGCTCACCCAAGTGGTATTACCGCTTGGGTTGCAGTGCAGCAGCCCTACAAACACAGAGGGGCGGTAGGTGCAAAGGTAGTTCCACCTGAGCGGTACTACCGCCTGCGAGAGCGGTACTACCGCCTATAGGCGGTACTACCTTGCCCTACTGCCGCTCGGAATTTGCTGAGAGGTCCAGGCTAGGAAAGAAGAGAGGTAGTGGCACGATAGTAAAAGGCGGTACTACCGCCTCTAAGCGGTACTACCGCGCCGTACTGCCGTCCAGAAATCGCTCGGGCCAACTAATACATCTCCAACGTATCTATAATTGTTGATTGATCCATGCTGACATATTATCATTCTAGGATACTTTTTGGGTATTTATTTACCAATTTATAATATTTTTGAGCACTAACCTATTGACCCAGTGCCCAGTGCCAGTTCTTGTTTTCTGCGTGTTTTTGCCTTTTCAGAGTTACAATACCAAACGGAGTCCAATTGCCACGAAACTTTTTGGTGATTTTTTCTGGACCAATACAAGACCTAGAAGCTTCGGAGGAGGGCGAGCAGATGCACCAGGGGCCCACAAGCCATCTGGCCGCGCCCCCAGGGGGCGCGGCCAGATATGTTGTGGCCCCTGGAGCGCCTCCTGACGTCATTCTCTGGCCTCTAAATTCACATCTACCCTAAAAACACCAGAAGCGCTCCCGAAACACTTTTTCCGCCGCCGCAAGTCTCTGTTCCGACGGGAAGCCATCTACACCTCTGTTCCGATACCCTGCCGGAGGGGAGATCAATCACGGAGGGCCTCTTCATCAACCTTGCTGCCCTCACTATGATGTGTGAGTTGTTCACCACAGACCTATGGGTCCGTAGGTAGTACCTAGATGGAAATCTCTCTCTCTCTCTCTCTCTCTCTCTCTCAATCTTCAATACAATGTTCATCGCATCTTTGCCTTGATCTATCCGATGTAATCCCTTTGTATGGTGTGTTTGTTGGGATCCGATGAATTGTGAGTTATGTTCAGATTATTCATGAAAAGTATTTGAGTCAAACCTGATTACTATGATTCTTATTTGCATGATCATCATAGCTTCGTAATGCTCTCCGATCTATTGAGATAGTTTGGACAACTAGATTGATATTTCTTGGGTGGGAGTGGTGCGCTGTAGTAGGTTCAACCTGACGAGTTTCTATATCCCAGTGACAGAAGGGGACAAGTTGCGTCTTTGTGTTGTTGCTACTAAGGATAAAACGATGGGGTTTATTCATATTATTTGAGTTTACTTTGTCTACATCATGTCATCGTTCTCCAAGCATTACTCCGTTTGTCATGAACTTAATACGTAGAGAGGCAAGCATAGAAGCGCTCTTGAAGTGGAGTAATAGTAGTAGGTGAGTTGCAGGCAGGAGTCAGCCTATTTGCTTATTGACGTGATGCCTATATACACATGATCATTGCCGTGAACTTCGCATAATTATTCGCTTTTCTATCAATTGCCCAACAGTAATTTGTCTACCCACCATATGCTTTGCTTATGAGAGATGCCACTAGAGAACTCTATGGCCCCCGGGTCTATTCACTTATAAATTCACAAACGCTATCATTACCTTGCTATTATTTATTATCTTTTATTTTATTTTGCACTTTACTATTATCTACAATTATCTACACAACTCACTTGCTTGCAAATAACGAGATCAAGGGGATTGACAACCCTCTTGCCCGCGTTGGGTGCAAGTTGTTTGTTCTTTTGTGTGCAGCCACTGAAGACGGTTGAGGATTGGTATTCCTATTGGTTCAATAAACCTTGGTTTCATAACTGAGGGAAATACTTACCCACTTTGTGTTGCGATTACCCGTTCCTCTTCACGGAAAACCCAACGCAGATCATGAGTATCAGGAAGGGTTTCTGGCGCCGTTGCCGGGGAATACAATCACCAACTATCAAGTAACTTCGCACAAAATTTCATTCACTTGTTCTTCTTTTTATTTGCTGTTATATTTAGTTTGTCTCATAAAAATCAAAAATACAAAAATATTTACCTTTGCTAGTTAATAGTTTGCTTTACTTGCTAGTTTGATTTTGTTGCTATCATGTCTGATTTTGCGATTAGTGGTGTTTCCGCCGCTAGTGCGGAAGCCCTTGAGCACCCAACTTCACGTTGCACTAATAATTCTAAAAGAAATTTTGATGTCGTTGCTAAAGAAAAACTTGATAATCTTGCGGATGACGATCCTTTTAAAAGTGAACCCACTATGCAAACAAACAAACTCCGTATAGGTAGTGGGAATATTATTGGAAAGAGTGTGATTCAAGATTTTTTCACTTGTGAGGGATCATTACCATTGATGGGAGGTTCCATTGTTACTAGAACTATAAGTTATGCGGATGCCATATCTATGCTTATTGCACAACTGGAAAGACAATTTGTCCACGTGCACCCCTTCATACGATGGTTGTTTTTAGAGTTCCCTAATATTCAGGAAGCTCCTACTAAACGTCTAGCTATTATATTTCTTGTTCAAGAATTTGGCAATATCATACAAGAGGCTAGAGATATATTTGCTTATTATAGGATTAACTGTGAATTCCCACCAATAGAAGGAATTCTCTATGAAATGGAAGGGGTGAGAAAACTAAGATCAACGGACTATGTTGCTTATGATGAAAACCTTAGAAACAAGGTTTCGGTGCACTAGGAATGGGGTACCCAGTGCCCCTGACTTATGCACATGCAGTTGTAGCACGACCTCGCCAATGCCAACCCAAGACAAAGAAGCCGCTCTACGTGAGATCAAGAAGATAACATCAACATCCAAGCCCCCGGCAGAGGCTGTCTACATTGACTACCAATGCAGGCAAGCTCAATACAACGGCCCAGGAGGGGCCCAAAGCGCGCCAGCCACGTCCCCGGTGCCTGCCGGGGACCGAGGCGTGCGCACCCTCAAGAAGACCCGGCAAGCCGTCCCCCGGCAGACGCGAACCAAATAGCCACCGCTCCACCGCATCACAACGCCAGTCAGTTATCGATGCGGTGTCGAGCCCTGAGATGGCCAAATGACTCTTGCTAAGCATGTGACGGTGCACCGGAAGACAGATTATACCCAGTTGACACCCGTCCAAAGGCGTGTCAAGACACCAAGCAACAGCCAGCTAAGCGGTGGTAAGAACTTGCCGGGGATGCATCCCCGCGTGCCACCTAGACTAGCAATCATGGTATGTTGTCCTAAATGCCAGAGTTAGGTATGATAGCTCTGTTAAGCTATATAATCGCTAGATAATGACTGTTTTTCCACTGTGGTTGCCCCTTGCTCTATAAAAGGAGGCCCAAGGCAACCTAGCTCAGGATTTGGACCTTTGGACACTTGTACTAGCGTAGTAGCTCACCCGAAGGCAACCCTTGCCGGGTTAGAGCGTTGAGTATGCTTCGTGTTCCCTGATATCAATCCACCAAAGCAGGAGTAGGGTTTTACGCTTCTCAGTGGCCCAAACCTTGTTAAAACACCAGCGTACCATCGTCGTGCTGCTCCACGGTCTCTGCTCTTTGTGCAACGTGACCTCCCCTTGCCAAACCACAAAGGGGCCTCTGGTCCCATAGGTGATCGTGTGCATCCATGCCCCAACATCTTTGGCGCGCCAGGTAGGGGGCGTGCTTCATTTGCGCGAACCTGAGGCCGTGGGCAGCGCGTCGATCTTAATCACTGTCTTCTTCATCCATGGCTCCCAAGAAGAAGACCGGCGCGACCACACATCCTTCCACTTCGAAGGCTCCCTCGCAGGCAGCCACGGGTGCCACTAGCGCATCGGCGGCGGCGAACGAGGTGGACGTTGTGGGTGACGCGACTGGCGCAGGCGGCGCCACCGTCGTGTCTCCCATGGCCGAAGCTGGAGCAAGGAGCGCCGAAGAAGAGCAATAGCAACAACATCTTGGCGAGCCTGCCCCTAGTGCCACGGGAGGGGAAAACAATCCGTCTCCGCCTCCGCGCCACATTGGTGGCCGCGGCCGCAACAGCGGTGCCCATTTTGGGGACGTCCGTGGCCCTCCTGCAGCGCTTGTTGCAGGTGCGGTTGCCGGACACGCGCCTCGCCCGGAACAAGACGGAGCACCGAGCGGGACCGTAGACCCGCAAGCTCGACCTCCTCCACGTCAGACCGCCTCGGCGACCGTGCACGGCGACAAGGGCGCTGCGACGCTCCTCTTGGTTCCACCAGGAGTCGAGCGACCTCGCGGTCCGCTTCCTTAGCCATGCCGGCCAAGGCAGCTGAAGCAATGGCACGTGTCAGATTTCGGGCTCCGCAAAACCCAAAGAGGTTCGAACACAGGGGCGTGTGCGAAGATCCCCACCAGCTTCGACCTCAAGCTCACAGCTCGATAGCCTAGCCCGATGAATTCGCACAATCGTGGGGAAAGAGACTAGCACACGAAGATTTACCCAGGTTCGGGTCGCTGCGAAGCGTAAAACCCTACTCCTGCTTTTGGTGGATTGCCTCACGAGGAGGTTTGTGGATGAACTAGTACAGTGGTGAGTTGCCTCGCGAGGGCGCTCAGGTGGTGTTGGATCCCTCCTCTCTACGGAGCGGTCTCGCCTCTATTTATAGCGGCCCGGGTCCTCTTCCCTTATCGCAATGGCGGGAAGGGATCCCACAACGGCCAAATTCGAAGGGGGACAAGGAGTACGCCTTATCCTGACGAAAGGTGGTCTTCGCCTGCAAAGTAGCCGGTGGTGATGCAGATGTGGGCTCAGCGATGACGTCCGTTCTGTGGAGCTCGTGGTCTTGGTCTCGTTGCACCGGAATGTAAACCTTTGGGGGTGCTTTGGGAACCTGCGTACGTCCTTGCCTCCTTTGCACCAAAGAGGAAACTGTCCCTTCTGCACGCGCTGGTGCCCACCTGGCTTGGCTTGCGTCATCTCCAACCTCCCGAGGCTGAGCGTTGCATGGGGATCTCCACCACTCAGGAGGGTTCCTGGGGAGGCCTCTTCCCTCTGAGGGTCTTGGCGCCGTCTCCCTCGCGAGCGCGGGGCTCTCGCGAGGGCCTTGTCTTGAGTGAGGCCGCGCCGGGCCATGCTTGGCTGTCGAAGTGGGCCACGCCCTGGGCCGCAGGCTGGCAGGTCTGGGTACCCCCGTTCCCAGAACGCCGACAGCAGCCCCCGGGCCCGCGGCGCGCTTGGTTTGGCTTCGGGGCGAAGCCGGAGAAACCGACCTGAGCGTCGTGGGCCCCAACCGCCTGCGGGCCCATCCTGGTGCATGGCGCATAATGAGGCGCGGACGCCTCCGCTCCCCGAAGACGTCGGGAACCGCCCCGAGTCAAGCTGACGCGAAGCCTGCGCACCACGCCAGCCATCATTGCCCTTCCTTGAATGCGGTTGTCCCCTTGTGTCTTCCCCCCTCGGTCCATGCGGATGTGACCCGACGAGGGCAGATGAAGCGACGTGAAGCAGGGCTGCACGCCGACCGAGTCTGGCACGCGGCGCCCGAGGAGCGCTCGGCGCCTCCACTCCCCACGACGCCCCATGGGCAGCCGTTGTGCATATAAACCCGCCCCGCCCCGGGGGGGGAGGGGTCTTGCCATGCTGACGCGCCCTCTTGCTTCCCATCCTTCCAAAGATATCTTTCTCATCCTCCTCTCTTCCCTCATCCTCCATGGCATCTGGGGGGGAGTGCAGCAGGTGCGGGGAAGCGCACGGGGTCCTCGGCTCCACCGCCGGCCTATGGAGGCAGCGGCGGGGGGCCTTCAGGGCCGGCCCAAGCTCGCCGACGCTGGGCCATCATCGACGAGTAAGTGATCTGTCACCCGCCCCCTTTCTCTTGCAATCACGCCCAACACACCGGACCTGATTGTTTCCTCCTCCCAGGGCACCTGCGCCCAAAAGGCGCAGGCTCGACGAGCTCCAGGAGGAAGCGGACGCGTTGAGGGCCCAGCTGGTGGGTGCCGAGGCCGCCCTCCAGGCCGCGCTCAGGGGCGAGGCGGAAGCCCAGGCGGAGCTGGCGTCCCTCCAGGCCCAGATCAAAGGGGCAGCTGACGCCGTGCAGGCCGCCCAGGACGAGGCGGTGCATGCGAAGATGCTGGAAGCGCAGCGCGCCAAGCAGTACCTGGATATCACCCACCGCGCGGTTGGTGCGGTGAGCCGGTTCGTCGAGGAAACCCCCGCGCTGCCGTGCGCGCACGGCGACGGAGGCTACCTCAACTTCTTCGGCAAGGTGGTGGAGGCGCTGGAGACCGGCGTCTCCCGGGTGGACGACGGCAACGTGTCCAGCGCGTGCGACCTCCTGGACCTCGCTCTGACACGCGTCTTCTCCAACCTGCGCCGCCATGTCCCGAAGCTCGATCTCCCCCGCGTCATGGAGCCGGTGCCTGAGGAGCTCCAGAGGCCCCTCAGGGATGAAGTGCGCCCGCACGTGGAGTCCCTGGAGGAGCGGTTCGTCCAAGAGCCTCCCTCCGACGAGGGTGACGACACCGGTGCCGAGGCGGGCGGGGGTGTGGATGGCGACAGCGGCTCCTCTGCCCAGGCTTCCCCTGTCTTCTTCCTCTGGTTCCTGTTTCACCAAGAAGCACTTGGCCCCTGAGGGCATTAAACTTTTGTGTTTTACCTTCGTCTTCCTCCCTCTTCTTTTAAGCTGTCGGTTGCTTGTTTTGGGCGACGCGCCCTCGTCTCTTGCGCGGAGCTTTGGGTTATTGTTGGTGCAGCACCGCGCACTCCCTAGTACCTTCGCTCGTCCCTCCGTGTTGCTGCTCCATGCCTGGCGCCCCCTGAGAGGTCCGCGTAGGTGTCGCACTACGCTCGGCGATGACGGCCTGTCGGGGCCTTACGAGGCGGACCCTCCTGAAGGGGAGCGTGCCGTTCCGAGACCGGGGTTTTGGCGACAACACCTAGAGAGGCTAGATTCCTTCCCTTGCGATGCCCATCCCTGTACCTGGAGCCACAAGAGTCCTGGCGTGGGCACGTGGTAAACCGTAGCGCCTGCATTCTCACGTTAGCGTTCTTGTCTCATACCCAGCATTCTGGCTATCATCAGATCAAAAAGTTTCTGCCCTTTATGGTTGGGGTACTTAGCTTGGCGGGCAGTGGCGAGCTCGTGCGTCGTGAGGTGCTGCTAGGGCGTCCAGGGAGCTCGAGGATTCCTCTAGAGAAGGCTTCTTCCTTGCGAGCGGAATGGTTTGGGAGCCCTTTCGACACTCTACGTTAGCGGGGCCCAATCCCGCGCATACCTCGATTGCCGTTGGGGCGTCCGGATCACCAGGACGAGACCAAGGGGCGAGGAGCTACGCGATCAGTGAGGCTCCTGAGGCGCGCTGCTCAGGAGTCCCCCTTGATGCTCAAGCGGCGCTCTACGTCAGCGGAGCCCAATCCTGCGCATACCTCGACCGCCGTTGGGGCGTCCGGATCACCAGGACGAGACCAAGGGGCGAGGGGCTATGTGACCAGTGAGGCGCCTGAGGCGCGCTGCTCAGGAGTCCCCCTTGACGCTCAAGCGGCTCCCATTCCTTATCGCTAGTTCCTGCCCCGAGAGGTGCCTGAGCCTCCCGAGGCTCCATGATGCCGCGCCGGGCCATGGCCGAAGCCCCCGAGCAAGGGTCGGCCGCTAAAAGATGGGCGCTTCCGAGGCAACAGGCCCGTGCCGGCTTGCCCAGAGGCGCCATGCGAGGACCAAGGTGCCAGGGCCTTGGTTAGGCGTGCACACCGTGCCCGTGCCGCCCCCGCTCGCGGGGCGCATGAGGGGGAGACCGATAGGTGTTGATTCAGAAAACGAGATTTCAAGACCAGAAAAAGAATCGCAAAGAGAGAAAATCCCCACCCCTTTTTCAAATAGAGTTACGAAACTTTCGAGTTTCATTTCAAAAAGTGGCAATTCGAATACAAAAAGGAACAAGCAATAGCCGCGTCCGGCACCTAGGATAGTCTTCGTCTTCGTCTTCCCCCAGCGCGGAGCATAGGGCTTCCACCTTGCGTGGGCATAGTCATTGGAGGACAGTGTTGTCCGCCAGCGCGGAGCATGGGGCTTCCACTTGGGCATGGGATGGAACCCCTTCACATCCTCGGGGGGCTCCGGGCGTATACAGCCCACTCATTATTACGTGCGAGTGTCATGGCCGAAGATAGTTGGGCAAGCCCCCAGGCAAATGGCCTGGGTGCTCCCAACTCGGTCAAGAGCCATCCCGCGCATTTATGCACGGTTGCGCGCCCCTACGGCCCAAACATGAGCGCATTGTTCCCCGCGTAGCCGTGGGATTGCGCTCCCGCGACCCAAACATGAGCACAATGCACCCAGTGCAGCCATAGGGGTGTTGTGTCGGTGAAGCCGCCTCGTGAGGCGCCGGGGCGCCGACCAGACCAAGACCCGAGGACCTCGCGAGGCCCTGCCTCCTGAGGGCCGCGCCGGCGCCCCGGTTGCCGCAGGTGGCCCGCGCTGCTTGTATCCTGTCGCTCCCCCTAGATGGTTGCCCCTGCGGCCCAGGGGGCTCAGATGCGTGCTGCTTGCTCGCGAGGGCAGCGGTTGTGCCGCGCCCCCGCGCGTCCTGGGACGCCCCCTTGCTTGCACCAACCTGGCCTGGTGCCCCCTCAGTGGAAGCCCCCAGGCCCAGCTTGGAGGGGACGTCCGGGACATCTCCCTACTCCAAGAGGACGCTAGTACCCGCGAGGGGCGCGTGATCCATCGTGCCAGCCGCAGGTATGACGTAGCTCGGAACATATGCCTCGGTGTAAAGGCCTTGGCTTCCTCCTGAACCGTCTCCGCGCGCCCCATGGGCGGCCTCCCTGGGCGGCAAGGTGGCGCCGCCCTGGGCGCGCGGCCCACTGACCCTCTTGCGGCGAGCCTCCACCCAAAGTTGCTTACCTCTGTCGTCGCCGTGGGGTTGGTCGCGCGTGTCCTGTCGTGGGTTGCCTCCCTGGTTATCCACCGCGCCTCCGCTATGGCTACCTACCTGCCCGGCAGCCTGAGTCGCCTGGTCCCTGCGCCGGTTGGCGCGCTCGCGCCGGGACGACCCTGGCTGCTAATGATCCACCGGGGTATGAGTGCGCGCGTTGAGGCACGCGCGGAGCGCCCCGTCACCTCTTTCGAAGGCACCACCGGCAGGGCTGGACGGCGCCCTGAAGCCGGTCATCGGGATCTGGAGGAGAAGGAGCACGACGGGCCTTGGCCGGGCTCGCCTGGGTATGGGTCGGGCACGCCGTCCGCAGATCAGGTGAGCGGCACGGCGAGCGAGCCCTCGGCGCCCTGCGTCGGGGGTCGAGAAGAGTGGTAAGGAACCCAGGCCCTCCTCGCGATGGTGAGCAACTCGGCAATGTGGTTGGCCCAGGCGTCGAAGCCCCCGTGCCTCAGGCGATGGCAAAGCAGCTCACTCGCCATCAGCAGCGCGTCATGCACGTTGAGGTCTCCCACGTGGGTACAGGGTGATGTCGGTCCCGTCGGCGCCGCACGCCCACCTCGCATCTGGCCGGCACGAGCGGCGACGGCGGTGGAGACGACGCTGGTGGCCTGGTAACGACCGCGCAGCACCGAGCTGCCATAGCGTGTGTCTTGGGTAGTAGCAGCGAGGTTGGTGAAGGCAGACCCGCCGGGGCCGAAGGAAGCTTGTCGGGCATCGGCCATCGACACGACGGAGCTGGGGAAAGGCGAAACTAGTAGAAGACTCCGACACGCCCCCTACCTAGCGTGCCAAATGTCGGATTTCGGGCTCCGCAAAACCCAAAGAGGTTCGAACACAGGGGCGTGTGCAAAGATCACCACCAGCTTTGACCTCAAGCTCATAGCTCGACAGCCTAGCCCGATGAATTCGCACAATCGTGGGGAAAGAGACTAGCACACGAGGATTTACCCAGGTTCGGGCCGCTGCGAATCGTAAAACCCTACTCCAGCTTTTGGTGGATTGCCTCACGGGGAGGTTTGTGGATGAACTAGTACAGTGGTGAGTTGCCTCGCGAGGGCGCTCGGGTGGTGTTGGATCCCTCCTCTCTACGGAGCGGTCTCACCTCTATCTATAGCGGCCCGGGTCCTCTTCCCATATCGCAATGGCGGGAAGGGATCCCACAACGGCCAAATTCGAAGGGGGACAAGGAGTACGCCTTATCCTTATGAAAGGTGGTCTTCGCCTGCAAAGTAGCCGGTGGTGATGCAGAGGTGGGCTCGGCGATGACGTCCGTCCTGCGGAGCTCATGGTCTTGGCCTCGTTGCACCGGAATGGAAACCTTTGGGGGTGCTTTGGGAACCTGCGTACGTCCTTGCCTCCTTTGCACCAAAGAGGAAACTGTCCCTTCTGCGCGCGCTGGTGCCCACCTGGCTTGGCTTGCGTCACCTCCGACCTCCCGAGGTTGAGCGTTGCATGGGGATCTCCGCCACTCAAGAGGGTGCCTGGGGAGGCCTCTTCCCTCTGAGGGTCTTGGCGCCGTCTCCCTCATGAGCGCGGGGCTCTCGCGAGGGCCTTGTCTTGAGTTAGGCCACGCTGGGCCGTGCTTGGCTGTCGAAGTGGGCCACGCCCTGGGCCGCAGGCTGGCAGGTATGGGTACCCCCGTTCCCAGAACGCCGACAGCGTGGGCCCAACTGTTGCTAAACTTCCCACCGGCAGCGGACAAGATGGATGAGTGGAGAGCTACCATCCAGAGTTTGATCGGCTTCATCGAAGCCAGCAGATCACAGCATGCAGAGCCGTCAGCACTCCCACGAACGACAACGGCGGCCCGGGCTGGCGGTCGCATCGAGGGTGCCGCACCAATGGTGCAATCCCCTCCGCAACAACAGGCCCAGAGGCAGCCACGACAAGCTCCGCGTGCAGACAAGCCCGACGAGGCATCTATGGTCTCGTCTAGCTTGCACGATCACCGGGACCAGCGGTGTGTCCAAAATGAACGGCGGAGGGAAAACGTGCGCATCACCATCGAGCGGCGCCGGGAAGCACACCACCAATCCGACAAGCGCAACGGCCCAGACGCTGGCGACCCCGCTCCCAGTGTTGGCGGGTACCTGCCTTATGAGGTTGGGTGCCCTGCCTTCACTCGCGAGCTGTGATAGGTCCGCTGACCATCGGCCCGAGCCTTCAAGCCTGAGCTAACGGAGAAATACGACGGGAAGCTGAACCCGGCAGAGTTCCTGGGCATCTACACGATTGCCGTTCAAGCTGCCGGAGGAAGAGATGAGAAGGTGCTCGCCAATTATTTCCCTTTGGCACTCAAACCAAATGTGAGATCGTGGCTGATGCACCTGCCGGAAAACTCTATCTCATCATGGACTGATCTGTGCAACGAGTTCGTCGACGCCTTTACGGGTGGCCACCAGGAGCCAGGACAGCCCAGCGACCTGCAAGTCCTTCCACAGAAGGAAGGAGAGGCCCTGCGGAAATACATCCAGAGGTTCAGTCGAGTGCACCGCAACATCCCGGAGATACACCCCGCAGCCGTGATTGCCGCGTTCCATTCGAATGTGTGCAACAGGAGGATGCGGGCCAAGATGAATGTAAAGCTCCCCAAGACCGTCAATAAGCTGTACACATTGGCAGACAAGTGTGCTCGTGCTGAGGAAGGAAGGCGACTCCCCGGAGAGGAGGCTGGCATCGAAGTCGACTCAGATGACGACGACGATGCCCCTGGCTCGAAAGGGAGAAGCCGAAGACGTAACAAGAAGCGCAAAGGGAAAGCAGTGTTGGCTGTTGAGATCTCCTGTAATCTCATTGCCGGCAAGAAAGCCAAGACCGAGACCCCCGGCAAGGGAGCTGCCGCGTGTGCTGATTGCCGGGAGGCCGTAGCAATAGAGAAAACCGGAAAGTCCGACGGGCCGTACTGCAAAATCCACCGCACCAAGGGCCATGATCTCCAAGAATGCCACCAAGTTGAGCGGCTTGCTGAGAAGCAGAAGGCTGAATACGAGAAGCGCGACAAGGAGAAGGGCCAAGATGGAGCTGCCGGGAAGGGCCGTGGTAGTAGAGGAGGCCGCCGCGGCAAGGCCTCACAACAGAAGGAGAAACCTGCTAGAGGCCGCAAGAGGAAAGAAGAAGATGATATGAGTGATGATGGGGATGATGAAGAGTCTAGTGATCGAGAATTCCAGAGGGCAACTGAAGCCATGTGCGTTGACGGGGGTGCGTCCTTGCATTCTTCTCATCGCCAGCTTAAGCGATGGGCACGCGAGATCAACGCTGTGGAGCCAGCTGCAGAATCCAGAAGGCCACTTAAATGGTCTCGCACGCCTATCATCTTTGATGAAGAGGATCATCCTGATCGCACCACTACAGTCGGATGTTTGCCGTTGCTGGTCTCCCCAACAACCCGCAACCTCAAAGTAACCAAGATGTTAGTTGACGGCAGGGAAGGGTTGAACCTTATTTCCCCTAAAGTGGTTGAAAGGCTGCAGATCCCTAACGGAGAGCTTAAAGCCACGGGTACGGTCCAAGGAGTCAATCCCGGCAGGAGCCGGCCCAAGGGAAAGATAACTTTACCTGTGACATTTGGCGGGGAGTTGAACTACCGGACCGAGAAGGTGGTGTTCGATGTGGTTGAGCTCCCCCTGCCTTACAATGGAATTCTTGGTCGCCCAGCTTTGGCGAAGTTCATGGCAGCATCCCACTATGCTTACAACACTTTGAAGATGCCAGGGCCCACAGGAATCATCTCCATCCCATCTGATAAAAAGGATGCAGTCATATGTGTGGATAAGATGTATCGACATGCGGTAGCAGCTGAAGTTGCAGAAGCACCAGCTCCCACCAAAGGATCAAAGAAAGAGAAGAAGCCTAGCAGAGACACCGGCAAGGACTCTGGGAAGCGCGCTTCTTCAGAGTGCGCCGCCCCCGTCGATGACCTGCCGGAGAGTTCCACTAGCAAGAAATCCAAGGTCACCTTTCCTGTGACAAAGAAGATCCTGACAGGGCAGGATGGTGCTGACGGTACATTTACCATCAGCGCCACCCTTACTGACAAATAGGAAAGCGCGCTCATTGCCTTCCTGCGGGCAAATGTCGATGTGTTTGCCTGGCAACCATCTGACATCCCCGGTGTTCCCAGGGAGGTAATTGAGCACCACCATGCTGTCTGCCCCCATGCCAGGCCCATCAAGCAGAAAGTTAGAAAGCAAGCCTTGGAGGGGCAGCAGTTCATTGCCGAGGAGATCAAGAAACTTGAAGCAGCTGGTTTGGTCAGAGGAGTTTTGCATCCGACATGGTTGGCCAACCCGGTAGTGGTGCGCAAGGCAAATGGGAAATGGAGGCTTTGCATTGATTTCACTGACTTAAACAAAGCATGCCCGAAGGACCCTTTTTCCTTGACGCGCATCGACCAGATTGTTGATTCCACTTCCGGGTGTGACTTGCTTTCCTTCTTGGACGCATACTCCGGATACCACCAGATTTTCATGGCCAAGGAATATGAGGAAAAGATCGCGTTCATAACTCCGTGTGGCACGTACTGCTTTGTACACATGCCCTTCGGGTTAAAGAGCGCCAGTTCTACCTTTGCCAGGGCCGTGCAGAATTGATTTGAACCTCAGTTGCACAGGAACATGGAAGCTTACATGGACGACATCATGGTCAAGACCAAGGATGAAGCAACTCTTATACAAGACTTGGAAGAAACTTTTGTCAACTTGCGCAAGATCAACTTGAAGCTCAACCCTGAGAAATGTGTGTTTGGTGTCCCATCCGGCAAGCTGCTTGGGTTCTTTGTGTCTCAGTGAGGAATTGAAGCCAATCCCAACAAGATCAAAGCAATCGAGCAGATACAGGCACCTAGGTCTGTCAAGGATGTAAGGCGCCTGGCCGGATGCGTTGCCGCATTGAGTAGGTTCATCTCCAAGTCCGCTGAGCGCGCCCTGCCGTTTTTCAAGATTCTGAAAAAGGCCGGCCCAATGAAGTGGACCCCAGAACCAGAAGCAGCGCTGCAAGACCTAAAATCTTACCTCTCCTCCGCTCACACTTTAGTCGTGCCTAAACCGCAAGAGCCGTTGCTGCTATACTTGGCGGCAACAAATCAAGTGGTTAGTGCAGCACTGGTGGCGCAGCGAGAAGTGGACGAAGGAGCAGCCGCTGCGATTGATGTCACGGAAGATGGAACCGGAACATCCGCGGCAAGACCAGATAAGAGCCAAGGGGAACTCAAACCGGCAAGCGAAGGCAGTTTTAAGGAAGTGGCAAAGAAGAAGATGGTGCAGCGGCCAGTGTACTTTGTCAGCTCCTTGTTACAAGGGGCTTGGTCAAGGTACTCTGGAGTGCAAAAGCTGATCTTCGGCTTTCTCATGGCCTCGAGCAAGCTGCGCCACTACTTCCAAGCCCACAAGATCACTGTTGTCACCCGCTTTCTGCTACAGCGTATATTGAGAAACCCCGAGGACACTGGCAGGATAGTTGAGTGGGCGCTAGAGCTGTCAAGTTTTGGTTTGAAGTATGAGAGCACTTCCACAATCCAGAGCAGGGTGTTGGCGGAATTCGTTGTAGAATGGACACCCACGCCAGATGAAGAGGTTCCAGAGACAATTATCCCCGGCAAAGAGGCACCTAAGGAATGGATCATGTACTTTGACGGTGCTTTCTCACTTCAGGACGCCGAAGTAGGCGTGTGATACGTCTCCAACGTATCTATAATTTCTACTTGTTCCATGTTGTTATATTATCATTTTTGGATGTTTTACAATCATTTTATAACAACTTTATATCATTTTTTGGGACTAACCTATTGACATAGTGCCAAAGTGCCAGTTGCTATTTTTGCTTGTTTTTTACTTCCCAGAAAATCAATACCAAACAGAGTCCAATCGTGACGATACTTTTTGGAGATTTTTTCTGGACCAGAAGACACCCAGTGGGCCAAACAACTGCCGGAGAGGTGGGCTGTGGAGAGCACAACCCACGAGGGCGCGCCAGGGGGGCCCCGGCACGCCCTGATGGGTTGTGCCCTCCTCGGCCCCCTTCCACACCGCCTCTGATGCCTATAAATTCCCAAATATTCAAAAACCCTAGGGGAGTCGACGAAACACAATTCCAGTCGCCGCAAGTTCCAGAACCGCGAGATCCAATGTAAACACCATCACGGAGGGGTTCATCTTCCTCATAGGTGCCTCTCCGATGATGCGTGAGTAGTCCACCATAGACCTACGGGTCCGTAGGCAGTAGCTAGATGGCTTCTTCTCTCTCTCTTATGATTCTCAATACAATGGTCTCTTGCAGATCTATTTGATGTAAACTTTTGTGGTGTGTTTGTTGGGATCCGATGAATTTTGAGTTGATGAACAGTTTCTATCCATGAATATTATTTGAGTCTTCTTTGATCTCTTATATGCATGATTACTTATAGCCTCATATTTCTTCTTTGAATCTTTGCTTTAGTTAGGCCAACCAGATCGATTTTTCTTGCCATGGGAAGAGGTGCTTTGTGATGGGTTCGATCTTGCGGTGTTCTTTCCCAGTGACAGAAGGGGCAGCAAGACACGCATGTATCGTTGCTATTAAGGATAACAAGATGGGGTCTATTCCTACATGAATATATCTTGTCTACATCATGTCATCGTTCTTATTGTATTACTCCGTTTTTTCATGAACTTAATACACTAGATGCATGTTGGATAGCGGTCGATGTGTGGAGTAATAGAGGTAGATGTAGGAAGGAGTCGGTCTATCTATCTTGGACGTGATGCCTATATAATGATCATCGCCTTGGATATCGTCATGACTATTCGATTTTCTATCAATTGCCCAACAGTAATTTGTTCACCCACCGTGCGCTATACTCATGAGAGAAGCCACTAATGAACCCTACGGCCCCCGGGTCTACTTTTACATCATATTGCTTTCCGATCTACGTTTTTTGCAATCTTTGTTTTCAGATCTACAAAACCAAAAACCCAAAAATATATTGCTGCATATTTACTCTTTTTATTTTGTGTTCTTGAGAGATCTATCTCTCCTATCTATCACTACCTAATCTATCTTATTACCGTAGAGAGATTGACAACCTCTCTTTTGCGTCGGGTTGCAAGTATTTGTTGTTTGTGTGTAGGTGCTGCTTATTGGGTGTTGGTGATCCTCCTACTGGTTCGATAACCTTGGTTTCATAACTGAGGGAAATACTTACCATCGCTGTGCTGCATCCTCCCTTCCTCTTTGGGGAAATACCGACGCAGTCTCAAGCCACGTCAAAGGAATTTCTGGCGCCATTGCCGGGGAGGAAGCGGTCTCTTCTACGTGCCTATCGTAGGCGCCGAGGGGACTCCACCATCATCTACCAAGTTCCTAATAACAAATCTCATCTCCTTGCAATTACATTATTTGCCATTTGCCTCTCGTTTTCCTCTCCCCCACTTCACCAATTTGCCGTTTTATTCGCCCTCTTTTTCGTTTGCCCTTTTTCTTGCCGGATCTCTTCCTTGCTTGCAATCTTGTTTGCGTAGTCACGATGACTCAAGAGAACACCAAGTTGTGTGATTTTTTCAATACTAATAACAATGATTTTATTAGTACTCCTATTGCTCCTCCCGCCACTAGTGTGGAGTCTTGTGATATTAATGCCGCTTTGTTGAATCTTGTCATGAAAGATCAATTTGCCGGTAATCCTAATGAGGATGCCGCGTCCCATCTAAACACGTTCGTAGAATTGTGTGACATGCAAAAGAAAAAATATGTGGACAATGATATTGTTAAGTTGAAACTATTTCCTTTTTCCTTGCGAGATCGTGCTAAAATTTGGTTTTTCTCTTTGCCTCGTAATAGTATCGATTCTTGGAATAAGTGCAAGGATGCTTTTATCACTAAGTATTTTCCGCCCGCGAAAATTATTTCCCTTAGGACGCAAATCATGAATTTTAAGCAACTTGAGCATGAACATGTTGCACAATCTTGGGAAAGAATGAAGTTGACGCTAAGAAATTGTCCTACTCATGGTTTAAATCTTTGGATGATCATACAAAAAATTTATGTGGGATTGAATTTTGTCTCTAGAAATCTTTTAGATTCCGTCGTGGGTGGTACTTTTATGGAAATTACTTTGGGTGAAGCCACTAAATTACTATATAATATCATGGCTAATTATTCTCAATGGACCTACTGATAAAAAAGTGAATTCGGTAGAGCAAATTAGTACTTTGAGTGATAAAGTTGATGCTTTGATGAAATTTGTTGCTAGTAAAAATGCTCCTATTGATCTTAATGATGTGCCTTTGTCTACTTTGATTGAGCAAAATAGTGATTCCGTAGATGTGAACTTTGTCTCGCGAAACAATTTCAATAACAATGCTTATAGAGGTAAATTTAATCCTAGGCCTTTTCCTAGAAATTCCTCTAATAATTATGGTAATTCCTATGGCAATTCTTCCTACAATAATAATAGGAACACCTCTGATCTTGGGAGTAATATTAAATAATTTATCAATGCGCAAAAGGGTTTCAATACTACGATAGAGGAAAAGTTGAATAAGATTGATGATATGACTAGAAGCATTGATAGAATTTCTCATGATGTTGAAAATCTCAAGTTGAAAGCTTTTGTGCCTAAGATTGATGAATATATTAAAGCTTTATATGTCTCTATGGATGAAAGTAAGAAAAGAACCGCTATGCTTAGAGCTAAAAGAGAAATCTTAGAAAGATCGTTTTCTAATGATTGCCTTCGTAAAAAAGATGAAGATCTTAAAGTGCTTGGTGTTTCTTCTATTGATTCCTTGTTTAGTAATGTTAAAATTGATAATGAAGGGGCTGAAGTAGAGTCAACTTTAGCTAGAAGGCGTCCCAATAATTTGGAGGGTGAAAATCTTGATGAAAATTTTGATAAAAGTGGGTTTGAAGAGGTCAAAACTTTAACTAGTGATGTGCCCACTATCTTGGATTGCAAAGACTTTAATTATGATAGTTTCTCTTTGATTGAGTGTGTTTATTTGTTGCAATCCATGTGAATTCACCCCATGCTTATGAGCAAAATAAAGCTTTTACTAAACATATCGTTGATGCCATGATGAAATCTTTTGAAGACAATTTGGAGTTGGAGATTTCTATTCCTAGAAAATTACATGATGACTGGGAACCTACCATTAAGGTCAATATTAAAAATTATGAATGCTTTGCTTTGTGTGATTTGGGTGCTAGTGTTTCCACGATTCTGAAATCTCTATGTGATGTGCTTGGTCTTACCAATATTGAAGAATGTTCTCTTAATTTGCACTTGGCGGATTCTACTTTTAAAAAGCCTTTGGGAAGAATTAATGATGTTCTTATTCTTGCAAATAGGAACTATGTGCCTATTGATTTTATTGTGCTTGATATTGATTGCAATCCGTCTTGTCCCATTATACTTGGTAGACCGTTTTTACGCACTACAGGTGCCGTGATTGATATGAAAGAAGGCAATATTCGTTTTCAATTTCCCTTGAGAAAGGGTATGGAACACTTCCCTAGAACAAGAATTAAGCCACCATATGAATCAATCATGAGGGCATCCTATGGATCCAAAACCAAAGATGACAATACTTGAATTTATCCATTATGCCTAGCTAGGGGCGTAAAATGATAGCGCTTGTTGGGAGGCAACCCAATGAATAAATAATTTTTTGCTTTTTCCTTTCTGTTTTTGTGTGTTGACTAAATTATGTCTCTGTTATGATTGTGTTTTTATGGTTTATTTAGTGTTTGTTTCAAGTAAAGCCTTTAGGATGATTCATAAGATGAGTAGAAGTGATGCTGAATCTGAAACAGAAACTTTGTTTCCAGTATATGAATTTGCATTTTTTACTGGAACGTGATATTTAGCTGAAATCTTAACACAGTGTTTCTATACAAATGTCTTACGTTGTCCTAATTTTTCAGAATTTTTAGAGTTACATAAGTATGGGTAGAGTACAGATTACTACAGACTGTTCTGTTTAAGACAGATTCTGTTTTCGTTGCATTGTGTGCTTGTTTTGATGAATCTATGGGTTATATTGAATGGTATGAACCATGGTAAAGTTAAAATACAGTAGGTATAATGCAATAATAAAATATGAATGGGTTTTAAACAGTACCTAAAGTAGTGATTTGCTTTCTTATACTAACGGATCTCACGAAGATTTTGTTGAGTTTTGTGTGATTGAAGCTTTCAAGTTTTGGGTGAGATCACGATGGATGAAGGAATAAGGAGTGATAAAATCCTAATCTTGAGGATTCTACTGCACCCACAAGATATATCCAAAGAGAAACAAGAAACTAAGCTTGGGGATGCCCCCGAGTGGCATCCCCTCTTTCTTCTAACGACCATCGGTATTTTACTTGGAGCTATATTTTTATTCGTCACATATCATGAGTTTTGCTTGGAGCGTCTTGTTTCTTTGCTTGCTTTGTTTGTTAGTTTTTCCCTTGTATCCTTGCTGTACACACCTATTTGATATATCCAAAATCATGCTATGATTTGTTAGAATTGCTCTATGTGCTTCGCTTAAACTTTTTGAGCTATAGAATTGCTCTAGTGCTTCACTTATATCTTTTTGAGCACGGTGTGCTTGGAAATTTTTGTAGAAATACTCTCATGCTTCACTTAGATTAATTTGAGAGCTAGTAAATTTTGAAGAAATCCTCTCATACTTCACTTATACCTTTTTGAGAGATGAAATCTTTATGCTCATGTGCTTCACTTAAATTTGTTTGAGCTTGTCAAAAAAGCAATGGCAATATATGAAACTAGTCCCAAAGTGATAGATATCCAAAATCCTTAAACCAAGTTTTGCCTTATGAGTCCACCATACCTACCTATATGCGGTATTTCCATGCCGTTCCAAACAAATTTGTATGTGCCATCTCTAAATTTTCAAAATAAATTTTCTCTTTTGTGTGCCCGTACCGCCCATGAAACGGTGGGGAGTGTCCAATATTTTTCCATGCTAGATGTGTTATTCTCAAGATGAGTGTTTATTCACTTGTCATTACACGAGAGTGCGGCGGTAATAGGGATGCCCATTCCCGAAATGAAAAATAAAAAAAATATTTACTTTATGTTGTCAAATAATAAATTCCTTGGAAAGTGTTGGTATGGAAGGCAACCGTGGATACGGCCCGCCATGGAAAGTGAAAGTTTGGTGGAAAAAGGAATAAACTTTATTTTCTGTTTGGGAACCGCCTATGATATATCTAGCATGGAAAGTATTGTGAGCTACTTTGTCGTTTTCGTTGACAGGAAAAGCATGCCACTCAAAATATTTTTTCTCTCTAAATTTAAAAACTTGAGCTCTGGTAACTCTACAAATCCCTCCTTCCCTCTGCGAAGGGCCTATCTATTTACTTTATGCAAATTTTATTTTTGCTTTGAGTCTCCATCTTATCTTATAAGCACCAACTTAGGGGCACTATGATCGTACTTGAGCATTGGGCATAGCTAATATTTGAGTGTGTTTCATGAATGGATCAATGATTGAGCATGATGGGCTAGGGATAACTTTCTTTAGTGTTGATATTTTGAAAGACATGGTTGCTTGTTGACATGCTTGAGTATTGAAGTCATTATGTTAAAACTAGACTATTGCTTTGAATCATTATAAGTCCAAATGTCCATGCTATACAAAAGAAAAAGAATGTGATGAACATGTTAGGCAGCATTCCACATCAAAAATTCTGTTTTTATCATTTACCTACTCGAGGACGAGTAGGAATTAAGCTTGGGGATGTTGATACGTCTCCAACGTATCTATAATTTTTGCTTGTTCCATGTTGTTATATTATCATTCTTGGATGTTTTACAATCATTTTATAACAACTTTATATCATTTTTTGGGACTAACCTATTGACATAATGCCAAAGTGCCAGTCACTGTTTCTGCTTGTTTTTTACTTCGCAAAAAATCAATACCAAACGGAGTCCAATCACGACAAATTTTTTTGGAGATTTTTGTTGGAAATATGCCCTAGAGGCAATAATAAATTGGTTATTATTATATTTCCTTGTTCATGATAATCGTTTATTATCCATGCTATAATTGTATTGATTGGAAACTCAAATACATGTGTGGGTACATAGACAACACTGTGTCCCTAGTAAGCCTCTAGTTGACTAGCTCGTTGATCAAAGATGGTTAAGGTTTCCTAGCCATTGACATGAGATGTCATTTGATAACGGGATCACATCATTAGGAGAATGATGTGATGGACAAGACCCAAACTACGAACGTAGCATATGATCGTGTCAGTTTATTGCTATTGTTTTCTGCATGTCAAGTATCTGCTCCTATGACCATGAGATCATGCAACTCCCTGACATCGGAGGAATACCTTGTGTGTATCAAACGTCGCAACGTAACTGGGTGACTATAAAGGTGCTCTACAGGTATCTCCGAGGATGTCTGTTGGGTTGGCATGGATCAAGATTGGGATTTGTTACTCCGTGTGACGGAGAGGTATCTCAGGGCCCACTCGGTAATACAACATCACAATGAGCCTTGCAAGCAATGTGACTAAAATGTTAGCCACGAGATCTTGTATTACGGAACGAGTAAAGAGACTTGCCGGTAACGAGATTGAACTAGGTATAGAGATACCGACGATTGAATCTCGGGCAAGTAACATACCGAAGAACAAAGGGAACAGTATACGGGATTAACTGAATCCTTGACATAGAGGTTCGACCGATAAAGATCTTCGTAGAATATGTAGGAGCCAATATGGGCATCCAGGTCCCGCTATTGGTTATTGATCGTAGAGGTGTCTCGGTCATGTCTACATAGTTCTCGAACCCGCAGGGTCTACACACTTAACGTTTGGTAACGATTAGTATAGTTGAGTTTTTTTGTTGGTGACCGAAGGTTGTTCGGAGTCCCGGATAAGATCCCGGACATGACGAGGATCTCCGGAAGAGTCCGGAGGTAAAGATTGATATATGTGATAATAGTGTTTTGATCTCCGGAAGGGTTCCGGAATTCACCGGAAGGGGTTCCGGATGTTTACCGAAGTGTTCGAGTGCAGCAACACTTTATATGAGCCAAAGGGGTAAAGCCCACGAGGTATTGGAAAGTGCAAAAGGAAGTTTTGCTGCTGCCTTAAGCGGTACTACCGCTGGTAAGGCAGTACTACCGCATAAGCGGTACTACCGCTTGTGTGAAGCGGTACTACCGCTCAAGCGGTACTATCGCTCGTGAGCGGTACTACCGCTTGTGCGCGGTACTGCAGGGATCCGAGTTGGACTCTTTCCCTGCGGGCCAAACCGACCTTGTGCGGGCAAAACCGACCTGGAGGAGGTTTTTACTCCAAGTTTAGACCCCAAGGCTCAACATATAAATAGAGGGGCAGGGCTAGCACACGGGATACATCAAGATTTCCCAAGCCGTGTGTCGGCAACCCTAACCCTCTAGTTCTCCCGTCATAATCTCCGTAGTGCTTGGCGAAGCCCTGCAAAGATTGTTCCTCACCACCATCACCACGCCGTCGTGCTGCCGGAACTCATCTACTACTTCACCATCGCTCGCTGGATCGAGGAGGTGAAGGCGTCATCAAGCCGTACGTGTGTTGAACGCGGAGGTGCCGTCCGTTTGGCACTAGTTCGTGATCGGATCGAGGGACGACTTGCGATTTGGATCGCGGAGACGTTCGACTACATCAACCGCGTTTCTTAACGCTTCCGCTTAGCGATCTACAAGGGTATGTAGATTCACTCTCCCTCTCGTAGATGCTCATCACCATGGATAGATCTTGTGTGTGCATAGGAAAAATTTTGTTTCCCATGCAACGTTCCCCAACAGTGGCATCTGAGCTAGGTCTATGCGTAGATGAGATCTCGAGTAGAACACAAATGAGTTGTGGGCGTGGGTGTATACATATTGCTTGCCGTTACTAGTTGATACTTGATTCGGCGGTATTGTGAGATGAAGTGGCCCGGACCGACATTACGCGTACGCTTACGCGAGACAGGTTCCTTCAACTGACATGTAACTTCGTTGCATAAAGATGGCTAGCGGGTGTCTGTCTCTCTCACTTTAGTTGAATCGATTTCAATGAAGAGGGTTCTTTTAGAAGATCAAAAAGCAATCACTACACCACGTTGTGGTTTTGCGTAGGTAAGAACGGTTCTTGCAAACCCGTAGCAGCCACGTAAAATTTGCAACAACAATTAGAGGACGTCTAACTTGTTTTTGCAGGGTATGTTGTGATGTGATATGGCCAAGTACATGATGAGATATATGTGATGTATGAGATGATCATGTGTTGTATAGAATATCACGACTTGCATGTCGATGAGTACGGCAACTGGCAGGAGCCATAGAGTTGTCTTTAATTATTTTCGCCGTTTTTGCTTTACTTTATCGCTATGAGTTAGCTATAGTCGTGGAAGCAACAGTCGGTGCGACAACCTCATGGCGACACGTTGATGGAGATCAAGATGATGGAGATCATGGTGTCATGCCGGTGACGATGGAGATCATGTCGGTGCTTTGAAGATGGAGATCAAAAGCACAAGTTCATGGCCATATCATGTCACTTATGATTTGCATGTGATGTTAATCCTTTTATGCATCTTATTTTGCTTAGGACGACGGTAGCATTATAAGGTGATCCCTCACTTAAATTTCAAGATAAATTGTGTTCTCCCCGAGTGTGCACCGTTGCGAAAGTTCGTCGTTTCGAGACACGCCGTGATGATCAGGTGTGATAGACTCTACGTTCACATACAATGGGTGTAAGCCATGTTGCACGTGCGGAACACTCGGGTTAAACTTGACGAGCCTAGCATGTACAGACATGGCCTCGGAACACAAGAGACCGAAAGGTCGAACATGAGTCATATAGTAGATATGATCAACATAAAGATGTTCACCATTGAAACCACCTCAACTCACGTGATGATCGGACTTGAGTTGGTGGATTTGGATCATGTTACACACGAATGACCGGAGGGATGTCTATTTGAGTGGGAGTTTTTAAGTAATATGATTAACTAAACTCATTATCTAGAACAATAGTCTAAGTTATCTTTGCAATATTTATGTTGTAGATCATGGCTCGCGCAGTAGCACCCCTGAATTTTAATGCGTTCCTAGAGAAAGCTAAATTGAAAGATGATGGAAGTAACTTTGTGGACTGGGCCCGTAATCTAAGGATTATCCTTACGGCTTCCCAGAAGGCTTATGTCCTTGATGCACCGCTTGGTGATCCACCAGCTCTAGTTGAGTCTCTAGACGTTGTGAACGCCTGGCAGGCTCGTTCTGAAGATTACTCAATAGTTCAATGTGCAATATTGTATGGCTTAGAACCGGGACTTCAAAGACGTTTTGAACGTCATGGAGCATATGAGATGTTCCAGGAGTTGAAGTTTATCTTTCAGAAGAATGCCGGGATCGAGAGATATGAGATCTCCGATAAGTTCTATGCTTGCAAGATGGAGGAGAACGGGTCTATTAGTGATCACGTGCTCAGAATGTCTGGGTACTCCACCCGTCTGGCTGAATTGGGGATGCCCCTTCTGCCAGAGGCTATCACTGACAGAGTTCTTCAATCATTGCCACCTAGCTACAAGAGCTTCGTGTTGAACTATAACATGCACGGGATGAACAAGTCAGTCGCCGAGCTGTTTGCGATGCTGAAAGCCGCTGAGTCTGAAATTCAGAAGGAGCATCAAGTGTTGATGGTCAATAAAACCACTAGTTTCAAGATAAATGGCAAGGGTAAGAAGGGCAACTCCAAGAAGAGTGGCAAAGCAGTTGCTCCTCTCGTGAAGAAACCCAAGGCTGGACCCAAACCAGAAACTGTGTGTTTTCATTGCAAGGGAACTGGACACTGGAAGCGGAACTGCCCCAAGTATTTGGCTGACAAGAAGGCGGCCAACAACAAACAAGGTATATACGATATACATGTTATTGATGTGTACCTTACCAACTCTCGTTGTAGTGCCTGGGTATTTGATACCGGTGCGGTTGCTCATATTTGCAACTAAAAACAGGAACTGCGGAATAGACGGAGGCTGGCAAAGGACGAAGTGACGATGCGCGTAGGAAATGGTTCCAAGGTTGATGTGATCTCCGTCGGCACGCTCGCTCTTCGATTACCATCGGGATTAGTGATGAACCTGAATAAATGTTATTTAGTGCCTGCGTTAAGCATGAACATTATATCTGGATCTTGTTTATTGCGAGACGGTTACTCATTTAAATCAGAGAATAATGGTTGTTCTATTTATATGAGTAATATATTTTATGGTCATGCACCCAATGTGAGGGGTTTATTCTTATTAAATCTCGATAGTAATGATACACATGTTCATAACATTGATGCCAAAAGATGTAGAATTGATAATGATAATACCACTTTCTTGTGGCACTGCCGTTTAGGTCATATTGGCGTAAAACGCATGAGGAAGCTCAATGCTGATGGACTTTTGGATTCACTTGATTTTGAATCACTTGACACATGTGAGCCATGCCTCATGGGCAAGATGACTAAAACGCCGTTCTCTGGAACAATGGAACGGGCAAGTGACTTGTTGAAAATCATACATACTGATGTGTGCGGTCCGATGAGTATTGAGGCGCGCGGTGGTTATCGTTACTTTCTCACCTTCACTGATGACTTAAGTAGATATGGGTATATTTACTTAATGAAACACAAGTCTGAAACGTTTGAAAAGTTCAAACAATTTCAGAGTGAAGTTGAGAATCATCGTAACAAGAAGATTAAATTCCTACGATCTGATCGAGGAGGAGAATATCTGAGTTATGAGTTTGGCAGTCACTTAAGACAATGTGGAATTGTTTCACAACTGACACCGCCTGGAACACCACAGAGAAATGGTGTGTCCGAACGTCGTAATCGAACCTTATTGGATATGGTGCGATCTATGATGTCTCTTGCTGATTTGCCACTATCGTTTTGGGGTTATGCATTAGAGACAGCTGCATTCACTTTAAATAGGGCACCATCGAAATCCGTTGAGACGACGCCATATGAACTTTGGTTTGGCAAGAAGCCAAAGCTGTCGTTTCTTAAAGTTTGGGGATGTGATGCTTATGTCAAAAAGCTTCAGCCTGAAAAGCTGGAACCCAAAGCGGAAAAATGCGTCTTCATAGGATACCCAAAAGAAATAGTTGGGTATACCTTCTACCTCAGATCCAAAGGCAAAGTGTTTGTCGCTAAAACGGAACATTTCTTGAGAAAGAGTTTCTCTCGAAAGAATTGAGTGGGAGGAAGATAGAACTTGATGAGGTTGTTGAACCTTTACTTCAACCTGAAAGTAGCACAGCGCAGAAAGATGTTTCTGTAGAGCCTACATTAGCTGAAGAGGAAGTTAATGATGATGATCATGAAGCTTTGGATCAAGTTGCTATCGAACCTCGTAGGTCGACAAGGACGCGTACTGCTCCTGAGTGGTACGGCAACCCTGTCTTAGAGGTCATGTAGTTGGACAACGATGAACCTACGAGCTATGGAGAAGCGATGATGGGCCCGGATTCCGAGAAATGGTTAGAGGCCATGAAATCCGAGATGGGATCCATGTATGAAAACAAAGTATGGACTTTGGAAGTATTACCTGAAGGGCGTAAGGCCATTCAGAACAAATGGATCTTTAAGAGGAAGACGGACGCAGACGGTAATGTCACCGTCTATAAAGCTCGACTTGTGGCAAAGGGTTTTTCACAAGTTCAAGGAGTTGACTACGATGAGACCTTCTCACCCGTAGCGATGCTTAAGTCCGTCAGAATCATGTTAGCAATAGCTGCCTTTTTCAAATATGAAATTTGGCAGATGGATGTCAAAACAGCGTTCCTTAACGGTTTCCTTAAGGAAGAGTTGTATATGATGCAACCAAAAGGTTTTGTCGATCCAGAGAATGCTAACAAAGTTTGCAAACTCCAGCGATCCATTTATGGACTGGTGCAAGCATCTCGGAGTTGGAATCTTCGCTTTGATGAGGTGATCAAAGCGTTCGAGTTTATACAAGTTTACGGAGAAGCTTGTATTTACAAGAAAGTGAGTGGGAGCTCTATAGCGTTTCTAATATTATATGTGGATGACATATTGCTGATTGGAAACAATATAGAAATGTTGGAAGGCGTGAAGGAATATTTGAACAAGAGTTTTTCAATGAAGGACCTAGGAGAAGCTGCTTTCATATTAGGCATCAAGATCTATAGAGATAGATCGAGACGCTTAATAGGACTTTCACAAAGCACATACCTTGACAAAGTTTTGAAGAAGTTCAAAATGGATTAGTCCAAGAAGGGGTTCTTGCCTGTATTCCAAGGTGTGAAGTTGAGTAAGACTCAATGCCCAGTGACTGCAGAAGATAGAGAAAAGATGAGTGTCATCCCCTATGCTTCAGCCATAGGCTCTATCATGTATGCAATGCTGTGCACAAGACCCGATGTCAGCCTTGCCATAAGTATGGTCGGAAGGTTTCAAAGTGATCCAGGAATGGAACACTGGACGGCGGTCAAGAATATCCTGAAGTACCTGAAAAGGACTAAGGACATGTTTCTCGTTTATGGAGGTGATCAAGAGCTCGTCGTAAAGGGTTACGTCGATGCAAGCTTTGAAACTGATCCGGATGACTCTAAGTCACAAACCGGATACGTATTTATTCTTAATGGGGGTGCGGTTAGCTGGTGCAGTTCCAAGCAAAGCGTGGTAGCTGATTCTACATGCGAAGCGGAGTACATCGCTGCCTCGGAGGCGGCGAAGGAAGGTGTCTGGATGAAGGAGTTCATGACAGATCTTGGAGTAGTGCCTAGTGCGCTTAACCCAATGACTCTGTTTTGTGATAATACTGGTGCCATTGCTCTAGCCAAGGAACCAAGATTTCACAAGAGGACCAGACACATAAAGCGACGTTTCAATTCCATCCGCGATTACATCAAGGAGGACGACATAAATATTTGCAAAGTACACACGGATCTGAATGTTGCAGATCCGATGACTAAACCTCTTCCAAGGGCTAAACATGAACAACACCAGAACTGCATGGATGTTCGATTCATTACAATGTAAATCACATAGTGATGTGAACTAGATTATTGACTCTAGTGCAAGTGGGAGACTGTTGGAAATATGCCCTAGAGGCAATAATAAATTGGTTATTATTATATTTCCTTGTTCATGATAATCGTTTATTATCCATGCTATAATTGTATTGATTGGAAACTCAAATACATGTGTGGGTACATAGACAACACTGTGTCCCTAGTAAGCCTCTAGTTGACTAGCTCGTTGATCAAAGATGGTTAAGGTTTCCTAGCCATTGACATGAGATGTCATTTGATAACGGGATCACATCATTAGGAGAATGATGTGATGGACAAGACCCAAACTACGAACGTAGCATATGATCGTGTCAGTTTATTGCTATTGTTTTCTGCATGTCAAGTATCTGTTCCTATGACCATGAGATCATGCAACTCCCTGACATCGGAGGATTACCTTGTGTGTATCAAACGTCGCAACGTAACTGGGTGACTATAAAGGTGCTCTACAGGTATCTCCGAGGATGTCTGTTGGGTTGGCATGGATCAAGACTGGGATTTGTTACTCCGTGTGACGGAGAGGTATCTCAGGGCCCACTCGGTAATACAACATCACAATGAGCCTTGCAAGCAATGTGACTAAAATGTTAGCCACGAGATCTTGTATTACGGAACGAGTAAAGAGACTTGCCGGTAACGAGATTGAACTAGGTATAGAGATACCAACGATCGAATCTCGGGCAAGTAACATACCGAAGAACAAAGGGAACGGTATACGGGATTAACTGAATCCTTGACATAAAGGTTCGACCGATAAAGATCTTCGTAGAATATGTAGGAGCCAATATGGGCATCCAGGTCCCGCTATTGGTTATTGATCGTAGAGGTGTCTCGGTCATGTCTACATAGTTCTCGAACCCGCAGGGTCTACACACTTAACGTTTGGTAACGATTAGTATAGTTGAGTTATTTTGTTGGTGACCGAAGGTTGTTCGGAGTCCCGGATAAGATCCCGGACATGACGAGGATCTCCGGAAGAGTCCGGAGGTAAAGATTGATATATGTGATAATAGTGTTTTGATCTCCGGAAGGGTTCCGGAATTCACCGGAAGGGGTTCCGGATGTTTACCGAAGTGTTTGGGTGCAGCAACACTTTATATGAGCCAAAGGGGTAAAGCCCACGAGGTATTGGAAAGTGCAAAAGGAAGTTTTGCTGCTGCCTTAAGCGGTACTACCGCTGGTAAGGCAGTACTACCGCATAAGCGGTACTACCGCTTGTGTGAAGCGGTACTACCGCTCAAGCGGTACTACCGCTCGTGAGCGGTGCTACCGCTTGTGCGCGGTACTGCAGGGATCCGGGTTGGACTCTTTCCCTGCGGGCCAAACCGACCTTGTGCGGGAAAAACCGACCTGGAGGAGGTTTTTACTCCAAGTTTAGACCCCAAGGCTCAACATATAAATAGAGGGGCAGGGCTAGCACACGGGATACATCAAGATTTCCCAAGCCGTGTGTCGGCAACCCTAACCCTCTAGTTCTCCCGTCATAATCTCCGTAGTGCTTGGCGAAGCCCTGCAGAGATTGTTCCTCACCACCATCACCACGTCGTCGTGCTGCCGGAACTCATCTACTACTTCACCATTGCTCGCTGGATCGAGGAGGTGAAGGCGTCATCAAGCCGTACGTGTGTTGAACGCGGAGGTGCCGTCCGTTCGGCACTAGTTCGTGATCGGATCGAGGGACGACTTGCGATTTGGATCGCGGAGACGTTCGACTACATCAACCGCGTTTCTTAACGCTTCCGCTTAGCGATCTACAAGGGTATGTAGATTCACTCTCCCTCTCGTAGATGCTTATCACCATGGATAGATCTTGTGTGTGCGTAGGAAATTTTTTGTTTCCCATGCAACGTTCCCCAACAATTTTTTCTGGACCAGAAGACACCCAGTGGGCCAAACAACTGCCGGAGAGGTGGGCTATGGAGAGCACAACCCACCAGGGCACGCCAGGGGGGCCCGGCACGCCCTGATGGTTGTGCCCTCCTCGGCCCCCTTCCGCACCGCCTCTGATGCCTATAAATTCCCAAATATTCCAAAAACCCTAGGGGAGTCGACGAAACATAATTCCAGCCGCCGCAAGTTCCAGAACCGCGAGATCGAATCTAAACACCATCACGGAGGGGTTCATCTTCCTCATAGGTGCCTCTCCGATGATGCGTGAGTAGTCCACCATAGACCTACGGGTCCGTAGGCAGTAGCTAGATGGCTTCTTCTCTCTCTCTCTCTCTTATGATTCTCAATACAATGGTTTCTTGGAGATCTATTTGATGTAAACTTTTGCGGTGTGTTTGTTGGGATCCGATGAATTTTGAGTTCATGATCAGTTTCGATCCATGAATATTATTTGATTCTTCTTTGATCTCTTATATGCATGATTACTTATAGCCTCGTATTTCTTCATCGAATCTTTGGTTTAGTTAGGCCAACTAGATCGATTTTTCTTGCCATGGGAAGAGGTGCTTTGTGATGGGTTCGATCTTGCGGTGTTCTTTCCCAGTGACAGAAGGGGCAGCAAGACACGCATGTATCGTTGCTATTAAGGATAACAAGATGGGGTCTATTCCTACATGAATAGATCTTGTCTACATCATGTCATCGTTCTTATTGCATTACTCCGTTTTCCATGAACTTAATACACTAGATGCATGCTGGATAGCGGTCGATGTGTGGAGTAATAGAGGTAGATGCAGACAGGATTCGGTCTATCTATCTTGGACGTGATGCCTATATAATGATCATCACCTTGGGTATCGTCATGACTATTCGATTTTCTATCAATTGCCCAACAGTAATTTGTTCACCCACCGTGCACTATACTCATGAGAGAAGCCACTAGTGAACCCTACGGCCCCCGGGTCTACTTTTCCATCATATTGCTTTCCGATCTACGTTTTTTGCAATCTTTGTTTTCAGATCTACAAAACCAAAAACCAAAAAATATATTGCTGCCTATTTACACTTTTTATTTTGTTTTCTTGAGAGATCTATCTCTCCTATCTATCACTACATAATCTATCTTATTACCGTAGAGAGATTGACAACCTCTCTTTCGCATTGGGTTGCAAGTATTTGTTGTTTGTGTGCAGGTGCTGCTTATTGGGTGTTGGTGATCCTCCTACTGGTTCGATAACCTTGGTTTCATAACTAAGGGAAATACTTACCGTCGTTGTGCTGCATCATCCCTTCCTCTTTGGGGAAATACCGACGCAGTCTCAAGCCACCTCAGCATGCTCCTCATCGCCCCCACTGGAGAGCACCTCAAGTATGTGGTCCAAATGCACTTTCCCTGGGAGGAGGCCACCAACAACACTGCTGAATATGAGGGGCTCCTTGCCGGGCTCAGGATCGCGGTGGAGTTGGTAATTAAAAAGCTGATCATCCAAGGAGATTCTCAACTCGTGGTGAGACATGTCAATAAAGACTATCAGAGCCCGTTGATGGAAGCATACGTGGAGGAAGTAAGGAAACTGGAGGAGCGCTTTGACGGATTACAAACAGAGCACATGCCGCGTGCAAAAAACAGCATCGCTGATCATCTGTCAAAGTGCGCTGCACAAAAGCTCCCTATGGAACTAGGAACCTTTGTCCTCCACCTCACTCAGCCATCCGTATCCCCATCAGCGATGACCAGGAAAAGAAGAAAGCTGAACTCCGGCAAGCATTTCCCGGCAGAGCTTCCCGAAGCCGGTGGTAGAGAGGCTGCCGGGGACAGTCTCGTTTCGCCTGGTGAGCAGCTCCCTCATGCGGAATCCTAGGTTCTTGCAGTCGAGGCAAGCGCTCCCACGGACAAGGAGATGCCTTTAGTCCTAGTTGTCGAGCCCCAGGCTCCAACTTGGGCATAGCACATAGTCCATTTCCTTCAAACATGAGAACTTCCCGAAGAATAAGAAGAGGCCGAAAAAGTAGCCCGTCAGTCAAGTATGTACCAGTTTGTCGATGACACTCTATACAGAAAAAGACCCAATGGAGTGAAATTGAAGTGCATTTACCGGGAAGATGGACTGAAGCTGTTGGCAGAGATTCACGGAGGCATGTGTGGGTCTCACATTGGATCAAGAGCCCTTGCCGGGAAAGCCTTCCGGCAGTGTTTCTATTGTCCCACTGCCCTCCAAGATGCAACTGAGCTAGTTACCAAATGTGAAGCCTGCCAGTTCCATTCCAAAAACATCCATCAACCAGCGCAAGCTCTCTAGATGATCCCTTTATCCTGGCCATTCTCGGTCTGGGGACTCGATATTTTGGGCCCCTTTCCCCGCGCTGTCGGGGGCTTTGAATTCTTGTTCGTAGCAATCGACAAGTTTACAAAGTGGCCTGAGGTGGAACCAGTGAGGAAGGTGACCGCGCAGTCAGCTGTCAAGTTCATGAAAGGACTGGTGTGCCGTTTTGGAGTGCCCAACAGGGTGATCACCGACAATGGCACCCAGTTCATGAGCCGCACCTTTATGCAGTACATCCAAAGCATTAGAAGCAAGGTCTCCTTCGCCTCTGTTGCCCACCCAAGGACCAACGGGCAAGTTGAGAGGATGAACACTGAAGTGTTGCGTAGACTCAAGACAAGAACTTTCGATAGACTACGGAGATGTGGCAAGCGTTGGATAGATGAGCTGCCGGTGGTTCTTTGGTCCCTCAGAACGACACCAAATCGAGCTAGCGGCCAGACACCCTTCTCCCTGGTATACGGGGCGGAGGCAGTTCTCCCCACGGAACTCATATATCACCTCGAGTACTCCGGGAAAGATTGTCTCCGGGCCGCTGTGCGTGCTGCACGCTACCAGCAAGCCCTGCGTCGCTACCATAGCTGCAGGGTCCACGCCCGGAGCTTTGAGAAAGGCGACCTTGTCCTTAGGCGCGTTCAGTCCGCCAAGGGTACCAACAAGTTGATGCTGAAGTGGGAAGGCCCTTACTGGGTAGCACGAGTCACCAGACCTGGCGCAGTCCGTCTGGAGACCGAAGATGGCATCAAAGTGCTTAACTCATGGAACATTGAGTATCTTCGTAAGTTCTACCCGTAAGGCGCGGTTGCTGGGCTCAGTCCCTGGCAGCCACCTTTTGTACAAGCCTTGCCGCAGTTGCATGTAACCCTTTGTACAAAGCCAGGCGCAGACCCTGTGCATGCAGAAAAATAAAGCTAGGCATTGCATCATATCATCAAACTTGCATGTTTACTATGCATTTTTCTTATGTTGCAATGTTATCGCTTTTAAGTTTTTAGAGATCTGCTCGAGTACTTGATGAGCCTGTAATCCTTGTCACTATGTTCTCCCCCCCAGAGGACAGAGGCCTATTGCCTTACATGTTTTACCGCCAGGAAAACAAAGACGAAGGGCAAAGGAACAAGGACGATGGCTCAACGTGCTCTAGAGAGGGATACTACCTGAAAAGATAAGACTAATCGCATATCCCAAGTCCAGTGCTATTTTACTTCCTTTAAGGAAACACCTCTTTATTCCTTCGTGACTGCATGCCACAAAGTTCATCCCGCAACGGAAACCCTTATAGGGACGAGCCGCCTCTCAGCTCCTGTTGATCACCAGCTCTGGGGGCGCGACGATACCGACAAGGAGCTTTGCCGGGGAACGATACCAGCCTGCTGCCGGGGGCTCGCTACCCCTTTGGCACTCGCGGTTAGTACTGACCCGGCAAGTAGTTCCATACGGCAAGAACAAACTTACTGGTGCAGTACAAACAAGAAGGAAAGAAAGGATAGTACTTAAGGGAGAAATATAGCATTCATTCATTCATTTTTTTGATACAAATATGGATCAAGATACATTAGAGGACTCCTTTCTGATAAATCTTTATTTGACTTTCTCCCCTAGGAGCAAGCTACAAAAGGACAAAAGGTAGAAGGAGGACCTAAACACAAGCCCAGCCTGACCCCGTCAGGGGTGCCAGGGAACGGCTCGGCGGGACCACCGGCAAGGAAGACAAAGCCGAAGTCCACGAGCCTGCCAAGGTCCAGTTGGGGGGAAGAGGAGGCGCCCAAGTCAAGAACCCCCGGCTAATCACTCTGCCGGGGGAGGGCTCGCTAACGGTGATGGTGCGACCGGCGGTCAGCTGGAGTCCAGGTCGTCGTACTCCGACTTGATGGCCTGGAGCTCGCTATCGCCATCTTCACCGTCACTGTCCTCCTCGTCGCTATCGCTCGAGGAGGAGCTTTCGTCACCACTTGAGCTCTCTTCATAACAGCTGAGACGAGTGCCTGAACGTCCATAGATCTTGATGGAGAGCGTGTCGGCATCCACCAGCTTGAAGCGGAGGACGTACCCGCCAGTGAAATTGTGAGCGTGTGCGAAGGTCTTCCACCCGCGCCTGAGGAACATGAAGCGGGGCACCGGAAACTTGATGTCGGCCCGCACAGCGCCATTGCAACAGCCGTGCACGCACAACCACATCGCGTGCGGCTTGTCGACCTCCATCACCCTAGCGAAAGGACGGGGGAGTCGCAAGCGGCTATGAGGAGGGCCACGCAGCCCGATGACAAACTCCAGCATCGTGCCTTCAGTATGTTCCATTGCTGAGGGAGAAATCTCCACTGGAGGAGGGTCAGGGGCGGCGCTCCGCCTCCCCCGACCACGAGCTCCGCGCTGGTCCCGGCCTCTTCCAGCTCTCCCACCGCGCACGCTGGAACCACCTCCCGTCGCCGCGGCTGAAGCAGCGGCGTGATCCCGAAGGGAAGCTCTCGTCACCCCGGCGGAAGCTGAAAGTCGTCCTTGCCCCCTCGTCATGGCGAGAACTAGCGCATCCAAAGATGAACCAGAAGAGAAGGGCAAGCAAGGTGGACTCGGGATTAAGGAGGAGAAGGGGATGGATGAGCATCGCAGCCGTGACCCCCTAATTTATAAGGGAGGGCGCGGGGGCTGGCTCTCGTCCACTCCTGAGCGGCCGTTCATCTCCACCAATCCCACTTCCCACGATCACGGGCGAACAGGTAACCGCCTCGATGCTCCAACCCCTAGTGCTGCGATTTCTGCCACTCCCACGCCTATGGACCAGGCGCATCAACCGGAAACTCCCTGCAATACATGCGGCGCGTGTGGCGGAAACGGCCTGAGGTAGCCAGTAAGTGCTAACTTAAAGGTTGGCAGTTACTCCTTCACATTGCGCGCTTGTGCATCAATTTTGGGCCTGACCCAACGGCGCTATGCGAGCGCGTTTGGCCCAAACCCGGGGGCTCCTGTCGGTGCACTAGGAATGGGGTACCCAGTGCCCCTGACTTATGCACAGGCAGTTGTAGCACGACCTCGCCAACGCCAACCCAAGACAAAGAAGCCGCTCTACGTGAGATCAAGAAGCGCATCTAGAAGATAACATCAACATCCAAGCCCCCGGCAGAGGCAGTCTACATTGGCTACCAACGCCGGCAAGCTCAATACAACGGCCCAGGAGGGCCCCAAAGCGCGCCAGCCACGTCCCTGGTGCCAGCCGGGGACCGAGGCACGCACACCCTCAAGAAGACCTGGCAAGCCGTCCCCCGGTAGACGCGAGCCAAACAGCAACCGCTCCACCGCATCACAACGCCAGTCAGTTATCGATGCGGTGTCGAGCCCTCAGATGGCCAAATGACTCTTGCTAAGCACGTGGCGGCACACCGGAAGACAGATTATACCCAGTTGACACCCGTCCGAAGGCGTGTCAAGACACCAAGCAACAGCCAGCTAAGCGGTGGTAAGAACTTGCCGGGGATGCATCCCCGCGCGCCACCTAGACTAGCAATCATGGTATTTTGTCCTAAATGCCAGAGTTAGGTATGATAGCTCTGTTAAGCTATCTAATCGCTAAATAATGACTGTTTTTCCACTGTGGTTGCCCCTTGCCCTATAAAAGGAGGCCCAAGGCAACCTAGCTCAGGATTCGGACCTTTGGACACTTGTACTAGCGTAGTAGCTCACCCGAAGGCAACCCTTGCCGGGTTAGAGTGATGCGTGTTCTTCGTGTTCCCTGAGATCAATCCACCAAAGCAGGAGTAGGGTTTTACGCTTCTCAGCGGCCCGAACCTGGGTAAAAACACCAGCGTACCATCGTCGTGATGCTCCATGGTTTCTGCTCTTTGTGCAACGTGACCTCCCCTTGCCGAACCACAAATGGTCCTCTGGTCCCATAGGTGATCGTGTGCATCCGTGCCCCGACAGAAGGTTCCACCTAATGTCCTAGTTGATAAAATCTCTGAACACAATGATCAATTTGCTATACCAAAACTTGGAATGGGTAATGAGCTTGAGAGAGAATTAAGAAAATACCTTCATCGAAATCTATACAATGAGTAAATAGTTATCACCTATGAGAAACCTAAAGAAGAGCCTCCTATTCCTCCTGAAATGGATCTCTCGGATCCTTGTGTTGTGAAGTTTAGTCCGTTCAATTATTTTTGCTTACCCAATAGAAAGCTTGTTGCTTAACGAAGGGAATATGATTATAGCATGACGGATCGTTTCCGTAGATATGACAACACTTGAAACTATGCATTATGCCTAGCTAGGGGCATAAAACAATAGCGCTTGTTGGGAGGCAACCCAATATGTATCTTTATTTATTTTTTTACTTTCTGTTTTTGTGTGATAACATGATTGTTTTCTCTGTAATGATTGTGTTTTTATGTTTTAATTAGTGTTTGTGCCAAGTAAAGCCTTTGGGATGACTCACAAGATGAGTAGAAACGATGCTGAATCTGAAACAGAAACTTTGACTCTAGTGCAGGAATTTTCATTTTTTACTGGAGCGTGATAATGATCTGAAATTTTAAAACAGTATTGCTATACAAATTCTTTACGGTTTCCTAAGTTTTCAGAATTTTTAGAGTTACGTAAGTATGGGTTCTTTATAGATTGCTACAGGCTGTTCTGTTTTAAACAGATTCTGTTTTGCTTGCATAGTTTGCTTGTTTCTATTATGCCATGGACTATATCGGGGGGTGTAAGCCATGGGGAAGTTAGAATACATTACCTATTATGCAAAAATGAATTGTAATCAATTTATCACAGTACCTCAAGTATGCAATATGTTTCTTATACTAACGGATCTCATGAAGTTTTGTTGAGTTTTGTGTGATTGAAGTTTTCAAGTTTTGGGTGTGATCACGATGGACTACGGAATAAGGAGTAGCAAGAGCCCAAGCTTGGGGATGCCCAAGCATCTAAGCTTGGGGATGCCCCGTAAGGCATCCCCTCTTTATTTTCAATCCATCGGTATGTCACTTGGAGCTATATTTTTATTCATCACATGATATGTGTTATGCTTGGAGCGTCGTTTGCTTTTGTTTGCTTTTACTTTCAGTTTGTCACAATCATCATTTGCTGGACACACCTATTTGAGAGAGACACACCTTCATGATAATTTGCTAGAATACTCTATGTGCTTCACTTATATCTTTTGAGCTAGGTAGTTTCTCTAGTACTTCACGTATATCTTTTTGAGCACGGTGGCGTGTAGATTTTATAGAAATAATATGCTCTCGTTCTTCACTTATATTTGTTTGAGAGCTGAGTAATAATGATGGTGATTTGCATGGGTCATAAGACTAGTTCAAGAATATTAGGTATTCAATGAATGATAATCAAAACCATCATGTAGCACATGTAGAGAAGTTGTGGGTTATTGACATTGATGTGGTAATATGAAAAAGGTGTGAGTCCAAAAAATTTGATTCGAAGAAGTGTCGAGATTAAGAGGTGTTAACTTGTTATTCATCTAAAAACTAAAGAGGCATGGTGATGATGTGTGAGCATTTATATTCCTCGTTGAAATCCTAGTGTTGTTTTGAGTCGGGGGCGCGCGATGGTTAACTCCTACCAACCTCCTCCCTCGGGGCATGCAAGGAGTACTTTAATTTGTGATAAAACTAATAAAACTTTGCAATAAGTATGTGAGTTCTTCATGACTAATGTGACACCATGGACATACGCATCTCCACCTTCTCATATTTGCTAGCCTCTTCGGTACCGTGCATATCCCATTCTAACCTCGAGGATCGGTGCAAATATTCGCCGGTGCATCCAAACCCCATGACATGATACGCTCTGTTGCACATAAGCCTGATTATATCTTCCTCAAAACAGCAACAATACCTACCTATTATGCATTTCCATAGCCATTCTGAGATATATTGCCATGCAATCGTGCATCATCATAATGCTTTGCATGATCGTATAGAGCTGACATAGTATTTGTGGCAAAGCCACCATTCTTCATATTTTTGATACATGTCACGCTAGATCATTGCACATCCTGGTACACTGCCAGAGGCATTCATACAGAGTCATATCTTCCTATCAGTTCTTCATATTGAGTTGTAAGTACATAAAAGTGTGATGATCATCATTATTAGAGCATTGTCCCAGTAAGGAAAGGATGATGGAGACCATGATTCCCCCACAAGTCGGGATGAGACTCCGGACGAAAAATGAAATAAAAATGGGGGAGGCCAAATGAGCCCATCATTTATAAAAAAAGAGAAAATGGGGGAGGCAAAAGGAAGAAAAAAGAGAAAAGCCCACCATAAAAAAATTATAAAAAATATTAAAAAATGAGGGAAAAGAGAGAAGGGACTTTGCTACTATACTTTACCACACTTGTGCCTCAGAGAGGCACCATGTTCTTCATATAGAGAGTCTCCTATGTTGACACTTCCATATGCTAGTGGGAATTACCTTTTCATATAGTAAACTTGGCTTGTATATTCCTATAATAGGCTTCCTCAAATGCATGAGGTCTTCATGAGCAAGCAAGTTTGATGCACACCCCACTTAGCTTCAGTTGAGCTTTCATACACTTATAGCTCTAGTGCATCATTTGCATGGCAATCCCTACTCCATGCATTGATATCTATCGATGAGCATCTCCATAGCTCGTTGGTACGCCTAGTTGATGCGGGACTATCTTCTCCACTTTTTACCCCTTTGATACCTACCACCATATTCTATTCCACCTATATGATATGTCCAATGGTTCACGCTCATGTATTGCGTGAAGAATAAAAAGTTGATGCATATCGAAAAAGTATGATGCAATTGCCTGACTTGGACATCGTGGTGCTTAACATTTGTATCTATGTGGTGAAGATGGAGTCATGCCTTGCTAATATAAAAAGATGAATAGGGGGTAAAACATTCTTTTAGGATCGTATACTTTGAAAATAAATTATTTTGTTTCTTATACTTATAAATATTACTATGTTGCTGTTTGTTAATTCATCATTTCTCAATGAGCATACATACCAAAGATTACATAATGGGTAGCATGTCACATCAAAAATTCTGTTTTTATCATTTACATACTCGAGGACGAGCAGGAATTAAGCTTGGGGATGTTGATACGTCTCCAACGTATATATAACTTTTTTATTATTCCATGCTGACATATTATCATTCTAGGATACTTTTTGGGTATTTATGTACCAATTTATAATATTTTTGAGCGCTAACCTATTGACCCAGTGCCCAGTGCCAATTCCTGTTTTCTACGTGTTTTTGCCTTTTCAGAGTTACAATACCAAATGGAGTCCAATTGTCACAAAACTTTTTGGTGATTTTTTCTGGACCAATACAAGACCTAGAAGCTTCGGAGGAGGGCGAGGAGATGCACCAGGGGCCCACAAGCCACCTGGACGCGCCCCAGGGGGGCGCGACCAGATATGTTGTGGCCCCCTTGAGCGCCTCCCGATGTCGTTCTCTGGCCTATAAATTCACATCTACCCTAAAAACACCAGAAGCGCTCCCGAAACACTTTTTCCGCCACCGCAAGTCTATGTTCCGACGGGAGGCCATCTACACCTCCGTTCCGGCACCCTGCCGGAGGGGAGATCGATCATGGAGGGCCTCTTCATCAACCTTGTTGCCCTCACCATGATGTGTGAGTAGTTCACCAAAGACCTACGGGTCCGTAGGTAGTACCTAGATGGCAATCTCTCTCTCTCGATCTTCAATACAATGTTCATCGCATCTTTGCCTTGATCTATCCGATGTAATCCCTTTGTATGGTGTGTTTGTTGGGATCTGATGAATTGTGAGTTTATGTTCAGATTATTCATGAAAAGTATTTGAGTCAAACCTGATTACTATGATTCTTATTTGCATGATCATCATAGCTTCGTAATGCTCTCCGATCTATTGAGATAGTTTGGCCAACTAGATTGATATTTCTTCGGTGGGAGTGGTGCATTGTAGTAGGTTCAACCTGACGAGTTTCTATATCCCAGTGATAGAAGGGGACAAGTTGCGTCTTTGTGTTGTTGCTACTAAGGATAAAACGACGGGGTTTATTCATATTAGTTGAGTTTACTTTGTCTACATCATGTCATCGTTCTCCAAGCATTACTCCGTTTGTCATGAACTTAATATGTAGAGAGGCAAGCATAGAAGCGCTCTTGAAGTGGAGTAATAGTAGTAGGTGCAGTCAGGAGTCAGCCTATTTGCTTATGGACGTGATGTCTATATACACATGATCATTGCCGTGAACATCGCATAATTATTCGCTTTTCTATCAATTGCCCAACAGTAATTTGTCTACCCACCGTATGCTTTGCTTATGAGAGATGCCACTAGAGAACTCTACGGCCCCTGGGTCTATTCACTTATAAATTCACAAATGCTATCATTACCTTGCTGTTATTTATTATCTTTTATTTATTTTGCACTTTACTATTATCTAAAATTATCAACACAACTCACTTGCTTGCAAATAATGAGATCAAGGGGATTGACAACCCTCTTGCCGGCGTTGGGTGCAAGTTGTTTGTTCTTTTGTGTGCAGCCGCTGAAGACGGTTGAGGATTGGTATTCCTATTGGTTCGATAAACCTTGGTTTCATAACTGAGGGAAATACTTACCCACTTTTTGCTGCGATTACCCGTTCCTCTTCACGGAAAACCCAACGCAGATCACGAGTATCACCGACACGAAAAGTCAAGACTCCCAAGCCGGCGGTACAGTGCGCGGCACTAGGCAATGGCACTACCACCCGTATGTGGTACTACCGCTGGCCAGAGCGGTACTACCGCTTGCCGTGCGTGGTACTTCCGCTTGGCTCATTCCGGACGAGAACAAAGGCATCATCCGAACAACTCCATTGATGCGGGAAAGGAACAAGGGTGCAAATGAAAGTGTACGTGTTGATTCCACCCAAACCTTTCCGATGCGGACCCCCTCTTGATAGTACGGTTCTCCTACGACTCAATTCCATCGAAAACAAAATGCAGGGAAGGAACCGTCTTCACTCTAATCCACCGAGGGGCTAGAATCGTCTTGTGCCATATGATGAATTATCTGAAAGGCTTAATGCACACAATTAGTCCACAAAATCATTGTCATCAATCACCAAAACCACTAGGGTAGAAATATGCCCTTACAATCTCCCCCTTTTTGGTGGATTGATGATAACGCCGGATTTGCACAATAGATAGAAAGGAAACCCCAACATCTATAAAATATAGACGAGCTCCCCCTAGATGTGTGCACTATTTTAGATATGCTTTTGGAATGCAAAGCACACACACTAGGATCAACACTCCCCCTATATTTTATAAACAAGCACTACTTGCATTAGGAGAATAAGAGATACTTATAAAAGCAAGGTATGACATGTAAGCATAAGCATAGGGCACAAGATAAGCATAACTCACATACTAAGACATATAAAGATAGTTAAAAGGTAGAATATGTCTCACACCATATGACACGGTCTTTAAGTCTCACAAACATAAACCAAACCAAGGTAAATGATAAAAGAGTTCACGAGTGAAGAAAGCACACAACCAACTAAAAACGCACTCGTGACTCGGCAAATCCCTAAACTCTCTCACCCTTTGGCATCGAGACACCAAAAGGGAAGAGAGAGCTAAGATGACCCGAGGTGGTAGAAAATCATGGAACCATCTTCAATATTCTCCGGACTTGGGGCTATCAGCTGTGGTGCCAGGCTGAGCTACTGTGTCAAGCTGATCAACATCTGAATCCCATGGGCAGTTGCGGGAAATCCATGTCTCCTCATTAGTAAGTTTTTCCTCCGAGCCACTTGGAATATCCATGCTAAGGTGCCTACCTATAGCCTTGTGACGGCTCCTAGCCGCCTTCTCTGCCTCATGCGCTTTGTACTGACCATGTGCCTTGGTACTTGTGATCTACGTTGGGTTTTCCATGGAGAGGAACGGGTGATGCAGCACAGTATAGATAAGTATTTCCCTCAATAGAGATCCAAGGTTTTGAACCAATAGGAGTAGCATGCAACCCCTGTCTTCAGCGACTGCACACAAAGGAGCAAACACTTGCACCCAACGCGGGCAAGAGGATTGTCAATCCCCTTGGACTCGTTATTTGCAAGCTAGTGAAATATGTTGATGAAAGTTGAATAATATAAATTGCAAAACAAAATAATAGGAAATAAATTGCATCAAGGTATTGAAAGTTTTTGTAAATATATGGATGAATAGACCCGGGGTCCATAGTGTTTGCTAGTGGCATCTCTCATGTAGTAGGCATACGGTGGGTAAACAAATTACTGTTGGGCAATTGATAGAAAAGCGCATAGTTATGCAATCTTTATTCACAGCAATGATCATGTGTATATAGGCATCACGTCCATAAGAAAATAGGCCGACTCCTGCCTGCACCTATTACTATTACTCCACCCATCGACCGCTATCATGCATGCATCTAGAGTATTAAGTAAAATAGAGTAATGCTTGGAAAACAATGACATGATGTAGACAAAGAGAATTCAATCAATATGAATTAACCCCATCGTTTTATCCTTAGTGGCAACAACACAAAGACGTATCTTGTCCCCTACTTTGTCACTGGGATATAGAAACCTGTCAGGTTGAACCCACTACAACGCACCCATCCCACTGAAGAAATATCAATCTAGTTGGCCAAACTATTTCAATAGATCAGAGAGATTTACGAAGCTATAATAATCATGCAAATATGAATAATAATAGATTTCAGAGAACACTCAAATCTTTTTCATGAATAATCTAAACATAAACCCACAATTCATCGGATCCCAACAAACGCACCGCACAAAGTGATCACCGCGAAGATGCAGTGAACTTTGTATTGAAGATCATGAGAGAGAGAGAGATAGCCCTCTAGGTACTAACTATGGACCCGTGGGTCTGTAGGGAACTACTCACACATCACCATGGGAGCATCAAGGTTGATGAAGAGGCCCTCCGTGATCGATCCCCCCTCTGGCAGGGCACCGGAATAGGGCTCCAGATGGGCACACGGCGGAATAAAGACTTGCGATGGCGGAAAAATTATTTCTACGGTTTTTGGGATTAATGAGAATTTATAGGCCAGAGAGGGGCATCGGGGGCCAGCCGAGGGGGATAGCACACATCAGGACGCGGCGCGCCCTGTTGTGTGGTGCCTCCCTCGTGCGGCGTCCAGTCTCCTCCCAAAGCTTCCAAGTCTTATTTTGGTCCACAAAAAATCATAAAAAAGTTTCGGGGCAATTGGACTTCGTTTGGTACTGTAAACCTGAAAAGTCAAAAACATGCAGAAAACACCAACTGGCACTGGGCTCTGGGTTAATAGGTTAGTGCTCGAAAATAATATGAATTGGTAAATAATCACCCAAAAAGCATCCTAGAATGATAATATTATAGCATGGAACAATCAAAAACTATAGATACGTTGGAGACGTATCATGCATGCATGCAAAATAACATCTTCATCTTCTCCTTGAGCTTCTGAGCCCAAGATGGCTCAGCACTAGAAGGCGCAAAACTGGGATTAGCACCACCCTCAGCCACATAGTCATCATCATCCTCAGACAGGTCCATCTCCGGAGCAGCATGTGTGGACCACTTGTCTTTCTGCCTCAACTACACCACCTCATGAGGAACCAACTCACCACATTCAAATATAAGTCCTGGAAAGGTATTTTCCCAGGTAATCTCAATTAGGTGCATCAAGTATGGAGCATAAATAGGACACTTGCGTTCAGAAATTGCTGAGAGGATCTCCGACCACATGACATGTGAAACATCCAAGACTTCTACCTCATCTGCGGTCCTCATATTCTGACAATAGAGCAGCATATCCACCAGAAAGGAGTGTACCATATCCAAGTTTCCAACACGGGGAAAAAGAGTGTGCCTGAAGATGCGGTGCATAATGTCAAGAAAGGGCTCAAGCACAAAGGTTGACTTGCCACTGATGGAGGAGATCTTCTTAGTGCAATAGGGCAAAGCTTGCTCTTGTACGTAGATGTGGTCTTCCTATGGGGGTGAAATCCAATTGGGCTTTGGATCCCATCATCCTCATAGCCTAGCAGATACATGAATTACTTCCAAGTAGCAGACAGACGCCGTCCATTAGTCATCCAGGTCAAATTCAGGTCCTCATCAAAGCCTAGATGGATAGTGGCAAAGAACACATCCACAGTTTCTGCATGAAAGTCTTTGTTGAACTGCATGAGATTGACAATACCGAGCTTCTCACATAAGTCAAGGGATTATCCAAAATACCTAGCATTCTTCCGCAGATGATCCATATCAATGGACATGACATGAGGAACATACAGGTTCTTCTTCTGCTTGAGCACATCATGATAAATAGAACCTTCTTGTCTGGTCCAGAAGGAACGGTTGTGAAGAGTTGTTTCTTGAGGTTCAACATAGGGGTTGCGACGGCTGAGTTGCCAGAACTCTTTGCTGGGCAATTGAGCCATTGACGGAGCCTTCTTGGTCTTTCTTGCAGCCTGCTTGACCTTATGCTTGGGGGTGCATTGGGGTTGACATTGTCATCACCTGTAGTGCGGTATCGCTTAGAGCCACCCTCACGACTTGGATTCACCCAACGCTCCTGTTGAGCAGAGCTGCTACCACCTGGAGTCCACAACATAGAGCGAGGGAAAAGCAGGTGTGATAACAATGCATAAGCCAAAATAAAAAGGAAGAGTAAATCTGAAGTTGAATCAAAAGAATATGTGTGTTTGGCAGCACAAGCGGTAGTACTACCTACTGTAAGCGATAGTACCGCTCCAGGAGGAGCGGTAGTACCGGTCGGGGCAAATGTAACCGGGGCAACCACCACCGTGTGTCAGATCCAGTACTACCGGTGATGCCAAATGCAAATATTCTCCTATAGAACTTCAAATCTACTTACTAGCCGCCTTCCACATCCTACTCATGCCTCGATTTGACTACAAATCGGAGAATGCATCTCATATTGCCCTAAAGCCTAGATTCAAGAAATAGAACCATAGAAGAGGAGAACGGGGGTAATACCGACATCCATGGCAAGAGGAGAGGGTGGGGATCGAGTCCACCGGTCAGAATCGTGGAAGAACAGCCGGAAACGGAGGTCTGGCGGCAGCCTCCGTAGCTCTTGGGTTGCTTGGAGAGAGAGCACCACGGGGAGGAAGAGGGGTGAATGGGTATGGGGAAGTGGTAACTCCCCCTACCCGCCCCTTAACCCCCACCATGGGGGCACAAGCGGTAGTACCGCTTGGAGAGTGGTACTACCGCCCAGGTACTACGGTGCGGCAGAAGGCCAGGTAGTACCTCTCCGTCCGTAGTAAAGCTGTGAGGGCGGTAGTACCGCTTACGAATGTAAATGGTAGTACCGTGCCACCAGCGGTAGTACCGCCCAAGGTGACCACTAAGCCAACAACTAACTACAAATGTGGCTTATGCAAAATATATGAGGTTTTGAGATGATAGAGGGCTTAAGCAACGTGCATAGTATGGAAACACAAAACCAACAAATGGTAGGGACACTCCATGTTCTAAAAAGACAAAGAGAAGAAACACAAACTTGGAGTGACACAAAACTCAAACAAGCTCTCAAAAAGCAAATACCTCACTAGGAGGGGGTAGTGGCCGAGGCCACCTATGATTGAGTCAATTGGTATGGCACTGCGAAGATTTTAACCTTGGCCCATGACCAAAACTCATCTTTGAAGCACAAGTACCATCAAAAATGGCTAATGTGAAAGACTTGATCGATTTGTGCATAATAGGGGGAGGGAGAGTTCATTGAGATAACAACACTCCCCCTATACCCATGCCTACATCTAAACAAGACACAATGATGAGTGCGGTGGGGTGTGCAATACTTCAAGCCACATTGCTTGAATCAATGATATTTAGCTCATGCCTTAACTCGCGAAATCTTGCTTCATCCAATGGCTTCGTGAAGATATCTGCAAGTTGTTCATGAGTATTGAGATGAATAAGTTCAATCTCCCCACGCTTGATGTGCTCCCGGATGAAGTGATGATGAATCTTAATATGCTTCGTCTTGCAATGTTGAACCGGGTTGTTGGAGATCTTGATAGTACTCTCGTTGTCACAGTAAAGAGGCACTTTGTCACAAGTGACACCATAATCCTTTAAAGTTTGCCTCATCCAGAGCAGCTATGCACAACAACTTGCGACGGCTACATACTTGGCCTCACTGGAAGAGAGAGAAACACAGTTTTGTTTCTTTGAAGACCAACTTACCAAAGAGAGGCCAAGGAATTGGCAACCTCCGGAAGTTGACTTCCTATCCACACGATCTCCCGCCCAATCCAATGTCCGAATATCCTATGAGATCAAATGAAGCACCTTTGGGGTACCATAAGCCAAAGGTTGGGGTATGAGCCAAATATCTAAAGATTCGCTTGACCTCCACATAGTGGATTTCCTTAGGTGTAGCTTGAAATCGTGCACAAATTCCCACACTCAACATAATATCCGGTCTAGATGCACAAAGATAAAGCAAGCATCCAATCATGGAGCGATATACCTTTTGACCATGGCTTTTCCATTGGGATCAATGTCAAGTTGGCATTTGAGTGGCATCGGAGTATTGGCCTTGGCCGGCTTGACATCATCCAACTTGAACCTCCTGAGCATGTCTTGAGTGTATTTTGCTTGGTTGATGAAGGTTCCTTGACTTCGTTGCTTGATTTCGAGTCCAAGGAAGAACTTCAACTCTCCCATCATAGACATCTCAAACTCTTTGGTCATTAGTGCGGCAAACTCATCATTGAAAGCTTTGTTAGGAGAACCAAAGATAATATCATCAACATATAGTTGGGATATGAACAAGTCCCCTTTAACCCTCTTTGTGAAAAGAATGGGATCAATTTTCCCAATTTCAAACCCACAGTCTTGCAACAACTCGGTAAGGTGCTCATACCATGCACGTGGGGCTTCTTTAAGGCCATAGAGTGCCTTATCGAGCTTGTATACATGATTGGGGAACTTGGGATCCTCGAGCCCCAGGGGTTGCTTGACATATACCAACTCCTTAAGAGGACCATTAAGAAATGCACTCTTCGCATCCGTTTGTTGCAATTTGAAATGACGATGAGATGCATATGCAAGCAACATGCGAGTAGATTCAAGACAAGCAACGGGAGCAAAGGTTTCACTGTAGTCGATACCCTCGACTTGGGAGTAGCCTTGTGCCACCAATATTGCCTTGTTGTGAATGAAAACACCGTTCACATCTTGCTTGTTCTTGAAGATCCATTTGGTTCCAATGACATTGTGATTCTCCTTTGGTCTTGGCACCAACTGCCACACCCTATTGCACTCGAAGTTGTTGAGTTCAACGTGCATGGCTTCAAGCCAATCTGTGTCCTCGAGCACTTCTTGTACCTTTAGGGGTTCAAAACAAGAAACAAACGTGTGATGCTCACAAAAGTTTGTTAATTGTTTACGAGTGATTACCCCTTTACTCAAGATTCCGTAGATGTTCTCCAAAACATGATCATGACTTCTAATCTTGGAAGCGATCTTGGCGGCTCAGCGTTCTAATATTTCCTCCATAAAGGATTGGGGAGGACCATCTTGAGAACTTGGAGCGATGTCTTGAGCTTGCTCTTGATCTTGAGCTTGCTCGGGGGTATGAACTTGATCTTGCGCATCACTTGGTGAATCACCATCATCATGAGGTTGATCTTGCCCTTGATCGTGTTCACTCGGTGGAGGGCCTTCACTTTGTTCTTCGGAAGCGCATGGGTCTTGCGTCGGTGATGGTTTCACTTGCGTGGAACATTGTCCTTCTCCTTCGGCCACAAGGGGTTCCTCAACGGGTAGGAAGTGTCCCACACCCATTCTTCTTATGGCTTGGGGAGGAATTTCATCACCTACATCACAAAGACCACTTTACTCGACTTGGGAGCCATTATTTTCATTAAACTCTATGTTACACGTCTCCTCAATGAGTCCATTGGACTTGTTGAGAACACGCTAAACATGAGAGTTTGTAGCATAACCAACAAATATGCCCTCTTGAGCTCTAGGTTCAAATTTAGACAATGAGCACCTTTCTTGAGAATGAAACACTTACAATCGAACACACGGAAGTACTTCAGGTTGGGCTCGTTACCGGTAAGTATCTCATATGGAGTCTTGTTCAAGCCTTTGTGGAGGTAGAGCCTATTAGATGCACGACAAGCGGTGTTGATGGATTTGGCCCAAAAGTTGTACGGAGATTTGAATTCCGCCATCATGGTCCTTGCCGCATCCATCAACATCCGGTTCTTCCTCTCCGCAAACCATTTTGTTGAGGAGTATATGGTGTAGAGTATTGGTGTTTGATCCCCTCATCACATAGAAACTCATCCAAGGTGTATTTCTTGAACTCGGAGCCATTGTCTCTTCTAATCATCAATATCTTTGCATCATGTTGGCGTTGAGCTTCATTTGCAAAGTCGATGATGGTTTTTTGGGTCTCACTCTTCCTCTTGAAGAAATATACCCATGTGTATCTTGAGTAATCATCCACAATCACCAAGCAATAATTTCTTCCCCCAAGACTATCAAATGATGGAGGACCGAAGAGATCCATGTGAAGGAGCTCTAGGGTCCTCTTAGAGTAAATCGTAGTCGTGGGGCGGTGAGTCGTCTCATGTAGCTTTCCTTCGATACAAGCACTACAAGCACGATCTTTGACAAAACTCACATTTGTTAGTCCACGAACATGATGCCCTTTGAGGAGGCTTTGCAAAGATCTCATATTGACATGGGCTAGACGGCGATGCCAAAGTCATCCCACATGAACTTTAGCCATTAGGCAAGTGAGAACCCACAATTATAGGGGATCGTGACAGTCTTCACGGGTAGTATTTCACCCTAATTTATTGGTTTGACACAAGGGGAGCCAAACAATATTTATTGGCCTTGACAGTTGAGTTATCAATTCAACCGCGCCTGGGATATCTCTCTGCAGCAAAGGTTTAGTAGAGGGGCAAATAGTAGTAGCAAAAGTAACAGTAGTAGTGAGAGAAGCAATTTTGTAGCAGTTGTGACAGTAGCAGTAGGAATAGTAACTTAGCAAGATTCAGTATATGTAAAGCGTAGGCACGTGGATCAGTGGTAGATAATGATTTAGATGACATCAATCATATAACAGTTACACACTAGGGCGACACAGAATTAGCTCCAATTCATCAATCTAATGTAGGCATGTATTATGTATATAGTCATACGTGCTTGCGATAAGAACTTGCATGACATCTTTTGTCCTACCCTCCCGTGGCAGCGGGGTCCTATTGGAAACTAAGGTATATTAAGGCCTCCTTTTAATAGCGAACCGGAACAAAGCATTAACACATGGTGAATACATGAAGTCCTCAAACTACGGCAATCACCGGAAAGAATCCCAATTATTGTCACCTTGGGGTATGCGGGTCATGACACATAATAGGTGCATACAACTTGCAAGATAGGATCCAAATCACTCTTATATTCATGAAAACATAATAGGTTCAGATCTGAAATCATGGCACTCATGCCCTAGTGACAAGCATTAAGCATAGCAAAGTCATAGCAACATCAATCTCAAAACATAGTTAATACTAGGGATCAAGCCCTATCAAACTTAACTCGATTACATGATCAATCTCATCCAATCCCACCACCATCCAGCAAGCCTACAAAGGAATTACTCACTCCTGGTGATGAGCATCATGGCGGTGTTGATGGAGAAGGGTTGTTGATGACGATGGCAACGATTTCCCCTCTCCAGAGCCCCAAACGGACTCCAGATCAGCCCTCCCGAGGAAGAACAGGAGGTGGCGGCGGCTTCGTCTCGTGAAATGCGATGAAAACTTCTCTCTGATTTTTCTCTCCGAAGATGTGATTTTATAGGACTGGGATTAGGGTCGGAGAAGCCACGTGGGCCCCACAAGCCATCAGGGCACGGCCTAGGGGGCGCGCCCTGTTGTCTTGTGCCCCACAGGTGGCCTCCCTCTGGCAGGTCTTTGCTCCATAATTCATTATAATTGTCAGAAAAATCCACAAAAAGTTTCGTCCAATTCCGAGAACTTTTATTTCTGCACGAAAATAACACCAAGGAAGTTCTGGTGAAAACAGCGTCAGTCCGGGTTAGTTCCATTCAAATCATGAAAATTAGAGGTCAAAACCAGAGCAAAAGTGTTTGGAAAAGTAGATGCGTTGGAGACGTATCAACTCCCCCAAGCTTAACTCATTGCTTGTCCTCAAGCAATGCAGTTGACAAACTGAAAGTGATAAAAAAAACTTTTACAAACTCTTTTGTTCTCGTCATTATACACATGCTTAGCTAGAGCTCAAGTTTTCAGCATAAATTATAAATAACCATATCCATGATAACAATTAAACCTCATATCAACTCATGGCAATACATAACCAACTAGCAAGTAATAATAAGATATCTCACATGCCAACAGTTTATCAAAACAATCATGATATAATATGGTGACATGGTATTTCGCTAGCCCTTTCTGACACCGCAAAACATAAATGCAGAGCACCTCTGAGGTTCAAGCAGCGACTAAACATTATAATTCAGAATAGAAATGATCCAGTCATGCTCACATCCAACATTAACTACACTCAATGCATAAGAATGACAATAGTGCTCTTCGATCTGGTGCTTTTAGTAAGAGGATGATGACTCAACATGAAAATAAATAGATAGGCCCTTCGCAGAGGAAAGCATTGATTTGCAGAGGTGCCAGAGCTCAAGTTTTAAAACAGGATTGAAATATAATTTTTGGGTGGTGCACTTTTCTTGTCAACGTTATGACAAAGGTTTCAATATCTTCCATGCTAAACTCATTATTGGCAGTTCCCAAACAGAATAGTAAAGTTTACTCCTATCCACCATCCATACACAAACCATGGCTAACTGAATCCACGGATGCCTGCCAACATATCAACTGTCCCAAGGAGTTTTGTTTAATTAATTTTGATTATGCAGGACTGGGCATCCTTTTTACCAGCCTCTCTCGTGCAATAACGTCGAATAAACGACCGTCTTGAGAATAACTCATTTAGCATGGAAAATATTGACCGCCCCGTCGCTTGATGAGCGAGATGCGTGCACAAAATGGATGTTTATTTGAATAATTAGTGATGGCACATGAAAATTTACTTGGAACGACAGGGTAATACCGCATATAGGTAGGTATGGTTGACTCATGTGGGATAACTTGGTTTAAAGGTTTTGGATGCACAAGCAGCATTCCCGCTTAGTACAGGCGAAGGCTAGCAATAGATTGGGAAGCGACCAGCTAGAGAGCGAATACAGTCATGGGTATGCATTGCGAATAATTAACATTGGACATAGCATGAGTAGGATATGAATACTCTGAATTTGAACATTATGAAGGCTACATTGGTTTTGAATCAACTACATGTTTGCACATGGGCCAAGTCAAGCCGCTTGAATTTCTCATAGGGAAATATCATACTACCATACCACATCATAACCATTTTAATGCATGTTGACTTATAAGATAAATCATTATTCACTACTAGATATTCAAGCATGGCATGAGAAGCTATAATCTCTAATTGTCATCATGAACATGTTTACTCATAATATACTAAATCGAGATCGAACGAGCTAAACACATTTACAAAAACAGAAAACAAGAAGAGTTCATACCAGCTTCCTTTGCCACGATCACTTCGTCAAATATCGTCATTATTGCCTTTCACTTGCATGACTGAATGATGTGATAATAATAATAGTGCAAGAATACCATGGACTAAGCTAGAATCTGCAAGGCAGTTTTGGACAAAGGAGAAGACAAGGTAATATTGGCTCTCTGTTAGATCAACAACAAAGCATATAAGAGCCACTCAAAATTTTCATCGTGGTCTTCTCCTTTCAAAGACTCGAAAAAAAAAATCAGAGAAACACACTGAAATATTTTTGGAGTTTTTGTTTTTCTCAAGCAAGCAGATGAAGTAAGGGAAAACAAGAACGAGAAAAATTATTTACACGGGAAAGCTCCCAACATGCAAAAAAATCATTTTGGGTTTTCTTTTTAGTACTAAAGATAACTAAGCAAGGAAAGAAAACTAAAAAGAAGCGAGAAATATTTTTGGGTTTTCTAAAGTTTTTCAAACACACAAGAAGAAAGCGGAAAAATAAAATTAACATGGATATACAATGAAAGAGGATGAACACCGACAATTTATATGAAGTGTGTGAACATGAATGTAATGTCGGTGATAAATACGTACTCCCCCAATCTTAGGCATTTTCCTAGCTTGGTGATCACCATTGATAATAGCCGTCAGGTCCGAGAAAGTGTTCCGGCTGGGGCACCTGAGAATCACAGGCCTGGGCTTCGGCCTCCGCAGCGGCCAACTCATTCTGGTAAGCGATTATATCTTCTGGCTTTATTCTGTATCCGTTCCTGGCATGATAGTTAAACAAAGAGGGTGCAGGCAAAGGAATAATATCGCAAGTCGTCTCGCTAAATACTAAGTTGTAACGAATATGTTGTGGTGGTTGTGGTTCCTCAATGAATTGGTGTTCCATCATAGACTGGTGATCAAGATAGACCTTAGGCAATAAATAATCAGTAGGGCGTATAGCGACTTCAAAATGCTTTGCCAATCGAGTGGCATAAATACCACCATGAACCTTGCCCTTGTTTCGGTTATGATTTAATCGACGTGCAACAATAGCTCCTATGTTGTAAGTATTATCACCATAAAGTGCATGGCGTAGAATAGCCAGGGTAGGGGCACTGAGGCCACCACCCTGTTCCATGGCAGTTATGCATTTTCCTATAAATAGAGAAAAGTACTGCACAGACGGAAATTGCAAACTGGTAGCTCTAATGTTTGACACGCCCCTAGTTTCTCCCACAATTAAGGTTTGAAGGAAACCCTCAAACTCCTCGGGCTTAGGCTCACGCATTCCCCTGTCAGAAGGAAGCAAACATATTTCACAAAATTCATGTAGAGACAATTCATAGTTCGTGGCATAAAGATCAAAGCGTACTGTGGGAGCACCGGGCGTATTTGTGAAGTAAAAGTTTTGCACGAAGGAATTAGTAAGGAGATAGTATTGGTCACACTCATCTGCGAGGAAGTTGGTAAGCCCGGCATTTGCAATGAATTGCATGAAATCTTCATAGAAAACTGCTTCGTTCATGAAGGGTGTATGTGGCCATTCACACGGCCTAACGTCCATGTTGCAAATCCTGAGTTCTTCTAATAGCTCCCTTGGAGCTCCGGCTTCAAGAACCTCTCCTCAAGAAATTCATTTTCCAAAGCTCAAATTTCTGAAATTTTTGAGCAACAAATTCATGTCAATAAAACTTTGCAAGATTGATAGCAACTACTCATATGGATGCCTAGAGGCCATATCAAGCATTCATACTACTTGGAACTCAAAGAATTCAACATGCAAGCTCATTTTCTGTAGCACCAAGTGCAGCACATTTTGCAAAATATAAACCACTAAAACAAAAACTAATTGGAGGAGTGGAGGAGTCACATACCAAGGAACGATTCCTCAAAACAGTTTCGGAAACGGAGTTCCGAGCAAAGAGATCAAAAATTTCCCTTTCTGAGTGAAGAACACGGAAGAGAGATGGATAGGAAAATTTTGCTGGAGGTAGGAGAAAAAGTGGGACGAAGGGATAAGGCAAGGGGCCCCTGTGGGCCCCACAAGCCATCAGGGCGCGACCCAGAGGGGCCGCGCCCTGTTGGCTTGTGCCCCACAGGTGCAGTCCCCTGCTGTAATTTTCGTGCCAAAAATTCTTATTTATTCTAGAAAAATTCATGTTAAAATTTTGTGGCAATCTGAGACTTTTTAGTTTCTGGCATTTTTCTACGCACGAGAAAAACAGAAAAACGGAAAATCATGCTAATTTATTTTATATAAACTGAAAATAACAGAGGATAAACTTTTGATACAGAAAGTTGTGAGTACTAAATTCATCAATCACATGACTTCCGAAAAGGATTCATTAATAAGGTTGATCAAGTCTTATTAACAACCGTTTCAGATTAACATGCAACCGAAGAATTTTGTATATCACTAGGTTACCTCAATGGGAATTTGCATCTCCCCAAAAATAAGATTATAATATTTCTTCTTGACTGTGGGTAGAGGAATTGCAAAACTTCCAATGATAACCGTGGGAGTAGGCTCAATGACATTAATATTATTAACCAAAGTTTGCTTCTTCAGAAAATGCACGGTATGTTGCTTGCCATTGACGTGAAAGGTAACCTTGCTTTTATTACAATCAATAACAGCCCCTGCAGTATTTAAGAATGGTCTACCAAGGATGATCGACATATTGTCGTCCTCGGGCATATCAAGAATAACAAAGTCTGTCAAGATAGTAACATTTGCAACCACAACAAGAACGTCCTCGCAAATTCCAATAGGTAAAGCAATGGATTTATCAGCCATTTAAAAAAGATATCTCAGTAGGTGTAAGCTTACTCAAATAAAGTCTTTTATAAAGGGAGAAAGGCATAACACTAACACCGGCTCCTAAATCACATAAAGCAGTTTTAACATAGTTTCTTTTAATAGAGCAAGGTATTGTGGGTATGCCAGTATCTCCTAGCTTCTTAGGTATTCCTCCATCAAAAGAATAATTGGCAAGCATACTAGCAATTTAAGTTTCAGGTATTTTTCTGTTATTGGTAATAATATCCTTCGTATACTTAGCATACGGAGGCATTTTCAATATATAGGTCAAGCGAGTACACAAAAAGACGGGTCTAATCATTTCAGCAAAGTGATCAAAATCTTCATCATCCTTACTTTTGGAAGGCTTACGGGGGAATGGCATGAGTTTTTGAACCCATGGCTCTCTTTGCCTTCCATGTTTTCTAGCAACAAAGTCTCTCTTATCATAACGTTTATTTTTAGGAGGTGGGTTATCAAGATCCTCAGTAGGTTCTATCTCAACATCGTTATCATTCTCTTTATTACTATCTGGTGGAGCATCTACATGCACAATATTACTTTCATCTTCCTTTTCATTATCACTAGGTGCATGTTCACTACCAGATTGTGTCTCGGCATCAGAAATAGAAACATCATTATGTTTCTTAGTGGGTGTTTCTATAACAGGTTCACTAGAAGCATGGAAGTTCCTATCATTTTTCTTATTCTTTTTCTTATTAGAGGAGCTAGGTGCATCAACATTAATTCTCTGAGAATCCTGTTCTATTCTTTTAGGATGACCTTTTGGGTAGAGAGGTTCTTTGGTCATACGATCTCCCCTAGTCATTACTCTAATAGCATGATCATTCATATTATTATTTATTTCAGCTAGCAAATCATTTTGTGACTTAGCAACTTGGTATAGTTGGGTGTGAACCATAGAATCATGTTTACCTAGACCTTTGACATCATTACCAATTCTAAACATCAAGTCACTTAAGCGGTCTATCATCATGGCATTACGTCTCAATTGATCTTTAACATAATTGTTGAAGTGTTCTTGCTTAACAACACAATTATCATATTCATCCATGCATTGTTCAGGAGACTTAGTGTAAGGTATATCATTTTCACCAAAGGAACGGAGAGAGTTTACCTCTACTACCTGTGTCGGGTTATCAGGTCCATGTATTTCTTCGATAGGTGGTAATTTCTTGATATCCTCAATTTTAATACCTTTCTCCTTCATAGATCTTTTTGCTTCTTGCATATCTTCAGGGTTGAGGAATAGAATACCTCTCTTCTTTTGAATAGGTTCCGAAGGTGGTTCAGGAAGTGTCCAATCATCAGCATTTTGCAATATGTTATTCAATAATTCTTCAACTTAACCGATAGTTCTTTCCCTGAAAACACAACCAACACAACTATCTAGGAAGTCCCTAGAAGCATCGGTTAGTTCATTATAAAAGATATCGAGAATTTCATTTTTCTCAAGAGGACAATCAAGCAAATCTCTAAGTAACCGGAGAAGCCTCCCCCAAGCTTGAGGGAGATTCTCTTCTTCAATTTGCACACAGTTAAATATTTCCTGTAAGGCAGCTTGTTTCTTATGAGCAGGAAAATATTTTGCAGAAAAATAATGGAGCATATCCTGGAGACTATGCATACAACGAGGAGCAAGAGAAAGAAACCATTCGTTGGCCTCGCCTTTTAACAAGAAAGGAAAAAAGCTTAAGAATATAATAGTAGCATATCTTTTCATCATTGGTAAACAGAGCAGCAATATCATTCAATTTCATAAGGTGTTTGACAACAGTTTCATTTGCATATCTGTGGAAAGGATCAGATTCTACTATAGGAATTAACTCATGGTCCACAGAGAACTCATAATCCTTATAAGTAACAAATATAGGAGAAGTAGCAAATTTAGGATCATATGTTATTTTCTCCATCATAGATTTTTCTTTTAGTTTGCATAGTAGTTTCTTCAAGTAATCTCTATTTTCACAAGCAAAGAAATCACTAGTTGTTTCCTTATCCATGACATAACCTTTAGGTACAGGAGGCAATTCATATCTATTAGGAGAGAGAGGTGTAATAGGTGATTCGAATTCCTCATTAGTTTCAGCATTTTCAAGTTCCCTAGCTCTAGCAATATGAGCATCAAGCACTTCATTCAGTGGCACAGTTTTAGTTTCAATATGTGTAGCAATAGTATCATCATTAATTTCATAGGTAGCATCATAAATTTCATGTGACATATCAGAACGATCAACAGGTGGTGGTGTAACAAGCTGATTCAAAACAGTAGGTGAATCAAAAGCAGAGCTATATGGCAGTTCCTCACCTCCTCTCGTGCGAGAGGGGACGATCTTAGTTCGATTATCATTCAGATTCTTCATAGTGGCAATTGGATATCCTCAAGTTAACACAATAAATAGAGCTATGCTCCCTGGCAACAACGCCAGAAAAAGGTCTTGATAACCCACAAGTATAGGGGATCGCGACAGTCTTCACGGGTAGAATTTCACCCTAATTTATTGGTTCGACACAAGGGGAGCCAACAATATTTATTGGTCTTGACAGTTGAGTTTATCAATTCAACCGCACTTGGGATATCTCTCTGCAGCAAAGGTTTAGTAGCACGGCAAAGAGTAGTAGCAAAAGTAACAGTAGTAGTGACAGGAACAATTTTCTAGCAGTTGTGACCGTAGCAGTAGCAATAGTAACTTAGCAAGATTCAGTATATGTAAAGCGTATGCACGTGGATCGATGGTGGATAATGATTTAGATGACATCAATCATGTAACAGTTACACACTAGGGCGACACAGAACTAGCTCCAATTCATCAATGTAATGTAGGCATGTATTCCGTATATAGCCATATGTGCTTCCGATAAGAACTTGCATGACATATTTTTTCCTACCCTCCCGTGGTAGCGGGGTCCTATTGGAAACTAAGGGATATTAAGGCCTCCTTTTAATATAGAACCAGAACAAAGTATTAACACATGGTGAATACATGAACTCCTCAAACTATGGCAATCACCAGAAAGAATCCCAATTATTGTCACCTTGGGGTATGCGGATCATGACACGTAATAGGTGCATACAACTTGCAAGATAGGATCCAAATCACTCTAATATTCATGAAAACATAATAGGTTCAGATCTAAAATCATGGCACTCGGGCCTTAGTGACAAGCATTAAGCATAGCAAGGTCATAGCAACATCAATCTCAGAACATAGTGGATACTAGGGATCAAGCCCTATCAAACTTAACTCGATTACATGATCAATCTCATCCAATCCCACCACCGTCCAGCAAGCCTACAAAGGAATTACTCACTCCCGATGGTGAGCATCATGGCGGTGTTGATGGAGAAGGGTTGTTGATGACGACGGCGACGATTTCCCCTCTCCGGAGCCCCAAACAGACTCCAGATCAGCCCTCCCGAGGAAGAACAGGAGGTGGCGGCGGCTCCGTCTCGTGAAATGCGATGAAAACTTTCTCTGGTTTTTTTCTCCGAAGATGTGATTTTATAGGACTGGAATTAGGGTCGGAGGAGCCACGTGGGCCCCACAAGCCAACAGGGCGCGGCCTAGGGGGGGCGCCTTGTTGGCTTGTGCCCCACAGGTGGCCTTCCTCCGAAAGGTCTTCGCTCCATAATCCATTATAATTCTCAGAAAAAATCCACAAAAAGTTTCGTCCAATTCCGAGAACTTTTATTTCTCCACAAAAATAACACCAAGGTAGTTCTGCTGAAAACAGCGTCAGTCCGGGTTAGTTCCATTTAAATCATACTAATTAGAGGTCAAAACCAGAGCAAAAGTGTTTGGAAAAGTGGATACGTTAGAGACGTATCAGCAAGTCGCAGTCTTAGTGGGTCGCTCCAAAAAGTTAACCACATAGAGACCGTTTTCGACATGCCCAACAAAGGCTACTTTAAGAGTCTTTCTCCACAAAAGGGCCACGCAATCAATACCAAAGAAGGTACAAAAACCCATGAGTTCAAGTTGACGAACGGAAACTAAATTGTATTCAAGGGTCTCAACAAGCATGACTTTCTCAATGGTTAAATCCGGAGAGATCACCACCTTCCAAGACTCAATACCTTCGAAATTGTGTCATCACCGAAGGAGACTTGAGTGGCCAAGGATGTGTCAGTTCAAACGTCCACCACCAAGTCCTTCTTTCCGGTCATATGATTTGTTGCTCCACTATCAAGCAACCATGAACCTCCTCTGGAAGCAAACTCCTACAAGAGATCAATGCTTGGATTTAGGTACCTATTCTCTAATGGGTCGTTTCATGTTAGTAACAAGAGTCTTAGGAACCCACATAGACCATTCAATGTACTTATAAGAAGAACCAAAAAAATTGGCATAAACATGCCCATCACTAGCACGGCATAAAACATAAGAGGGATTAAAGTCGCCGGCATTGTTGAAAGGGGTGGTCTTGCCCTTCTTGGCATTACCACCCACAACCTTGTCCTTCTTCTTCTCATGAGTATCCTCCCCTACTTTGACAAAGGTTTCCATGAGCGGGAGAGGTTGCTTGGTCTTGAACTTCTTCTTCTTCTTAGGATTGGGTGCAAACCCAATCCCTTCCTTTGCTACAAGTTATGCATGCTCACAACACGGGTTAGTAGCATTGGCATTATCAATTAGAAAAAATGAGGACATGAGGCTATTTCCTTAATAAGTTTTACTTGGAGTTGATCATGAGACTCCTTAAGAGAACCATGAGCACTCTTCAAAGCCTTGTGAGCTTTGTCGAGTGTGTTAAACTCTTCCTTGAGTCTATTATGGTCAACCCCAAGTGCAATCTTTTTGGATTTGAGCACACGAGTAAGAACAATAGCATGATCACGATCTTTTTGTAATTTAGCAAGATTATCGTTGTGTGGCTCCTCAAGAGTCAAACGAAGATCTCACTCTTCCTCAAGAGCAATAGAAAGATTCGCTATCTCATCGGCATAGTCATGACTATGCCCCTCCAATTTGAAGATGGTTTCCTCATGAGACTCAATGAGATCACTAGCTTCACCAAGTTGTTTCAAGAGAGCAACAAAGTGCTTCTTGGTCTTACCATTGAGTTTAGATATGAACTTGTCGAACTCATTCTCATCGATGTTCACCTCCTTATGATCATCCACACATTCCAACGAAGGAGAAGTAGTGGTAATGGAAGTTTTGAAGTTGGACGTTACCTTGTTGATACCTTTAGCCTTGAGGCACTTGGCAATGTGGTTCTCGTTAGGGGAGTCGAAGAGAGACACCTTGGTTGGGGAAGAGATTGAAATGGCCACCGTTGCCATCACCGTTCCTTCACCACTTGTATCTTCATCATCAGCATCATCATCGGAGATGTACTCTTTGTGAGCCACCAACACCTTTTGAGACACTTTCTTGGTGAAGTTGTTCTTGTTGGGGAAAGACTTGGCCTTGTCTTTGCGGATGAGCTTGCTACCATTGTCTTCTCTCTTCTCATACGGACAATCCACCATGAAGTGACTCACATTGCCACAATTATAGCAAGTTATCACACGTTGCTTGCCTTTAGAGCGACTTGAGTTGTTCTTGGAGAAGTTTGGCCTTGAGTTTCTCTTGTTGCCCCAAAATTGCCTTGACGCAAGAGCCATGTCCTCGTGGTATGCATATTTGGTGTCTTCGGGGTAGCCATCCTCTTCTTCTTATTCTTTCGGAATTGTCTTGGCCTTCAAAGGAAGGTTGGGTGAATCTTTCTTTGATCGTTGGACACGAGCTAGAGCGTTGTCGGCGGTCTTGTTCAAGATGTTCATAGAAATAAATTCATCCAACACATCACTCGAGGACAAGGTGTGGAAGGAGGTCTTTGACGGATAACGGAGGACATGGCCTTGTTGAATGGCATGATGGCCTTGAGAAACTTATGCTTGATCTAATTTTCATCCGTATCCTTACGCCCATGATCTTGAAGGGATACCGCGAGAGTTTTCAATCTCCACTAAAGCTCATGAGGGCCCTCATCTTCATTCATCACAAACTCATCGGCCTCATCGAGAACCACCTCAAAGTTGGATCGTTGAATACTTGAGCTTCCCTTATATAAATAAACAATATGTTCCCAACAATCTTTTGCACGAGTGAAAGGACGCAAGTGAGCTAGATCTTTAGGGGGCACAGCGGTTTGAAGGATGAACAAGGCGGAGTGGTTGTATTGATTGTCCTCCTCTTCTCTTGGAGTGAGATTGTTCAGATCATGCGGGTAGTATCCTTGCTCAATGATTCTCCAAAGATTAGTTGAGCTGTGATTCAAATGAGACTTGATATGAAAAATCCAATTAGCAAAATCATTTTTCACAAGTTTAGGAGGAGGACCTAGGTTGTTAATATGAGGTGTGTGAACCGGTCCTTCATAGACCGTGGAGGGGGAACCGAGGCAAAGGTTCCCGTCCCATTCTTTCCTTGAGGCAACTTATCCTTATCACTACTAGCCCCCTCCTTACCGGAGTTGGCATCCGACTCCGAGTTAGTGGGATTAACCACTACCAACAGATCGGTAGAAAGTTTGAGACCATCAAGGAATTCTTTAAATAGGGATTTGACCTCGGTCGTCATAGAAGATTTAAGTTAGGCAATTGCCTCATTTAAATCCTCACGAGAGACCATGCTCACTCCCTCGGCCTTGGGTAAGTCCACAACCCTATCCCCATCGTTAACCATACTCTTCGGGCGGTAAAGCCCTTAATAAAGATACGTAGCTCTGATATCAATTGAAAGAACCGATATGGTTGACTAGAGGGGGGTGAATAGGCAACTAGCAATCTTTAGCTTTTCTTAATAAATTAGGTTTAGCAACAAATAGGTTGTCTAGATATGCAACTAGGTGAGCACCCTATATGATGCTAACAACAACAAGATACACGCAAGCAAAGGATACAACACAAGTAAAGCTTGCACAAAGTAAAGGTAAGAGATAACCACAAGTGGAGCAGGTGGAGACGAGGATGTGTTACCGAAGTTCCTTCCCTTTGAGGGGAAGTACGTCTCCGTTGGAGCGGTGTGGAGGCACAATGATCCCCAAGATGCCACTAAGGCGACCGTATTCTCCTCATGCCCTCACACAATGCGAGATGTCGTGATTCCACTAGTGGTTCCCTTGAAGGCGGAAACCGAACCTTTACGAACAAGGTTGGGGCAATATCCACAACTTAATTGGAGGCTCCCAACACCACCACGAAGCTTCACCACAATGGAATGTTGCTCTGAGGTGACCTCAACCGTCTAGGATGCTCAAACACCCAAGAGTAACAAGATCCGCAAGGAATTAGCGGGGGGAATCAAATTTCTCTTGGTGGAAGTGTAGATCGGGGTCCTCTCACCCAAACCCTAGAAGAGCAACAAATTCTGTTGGCTAGGGAGAGAGATCGGGCGAACATGGAGCTTGGAGCAACAATGGAGCTTAGGGTAGGAAGAGGTGGTCTTCTTGGGGAAGAAGACCCCCTTATATAGCGGGGGAACAAATCCAACCGCTATCCCCTCTCAGCCCGCACACAAGTGGTACTACCGCTCACGGGAGAGGTACTACTGCTTGGGTGGCTGAGCCAGCCACACTGGCAATGGCACAAAGGCACGAGGCGGTAGTTCCGCCGGAGCGGTACTACCGCTCGCCCAGGCGGTACTACTGCTTGGGTTGCAGTGCAGCAGCCCTACAAACACAGAGGGGCGGTAGGAGCGAAGGTAGTTCCACCTGAGTGGTACTACTGCCAGCGAGAGCGGTACTGCCGCCTATAGGCGGTACTACCTCGTCCTACTGCCGCTCGGAGTTTGCTGAGAGGTCCAGGCCAGAAAAGAAGAGAGGTAGTGACACGGTAGTAACAGGCGGTACTACCGCCTATAAGCGGTACTACCATGTCGTATTGCCGTCCAAAAACCGCTCAGCCCGACATGAAAAGTCAAGACTCCCAAGCCGGCAGTATAGCGCGCAACACCCTACACATGCTAGTCAATAAGTATGGCAGGGGAAAGTAAAGACAAGCAAATGTAAGAGAGTAGAGATAGGAAGATCAAACGCAATTTGGAGACACGAAGATTTTTCCCGTGGTTCCGATAGGTGGTGCTATCGTACGTCCACGTTTATGGAGACTTCAACCCACGGAGGGTAACGGCCACGAGAGTCCACGGAGGGCTCCACCCACGAAGGGTCCATGAAGTAGCAACCTCGTCTATTCCATGATTGCCTACGTCCACGGAGGACTAGCCTTACTCGGGGTAGATCTTCACAAAGTAGGCGATCTCCTTGCCCTTACAAACTCTTGGTTCAACTCCACAATCACGAAGAAGGAGGCTCCCAAGTGACACCTAACCAATCTAGGAGGCACCACCCTCCAAAAGGAAATAGATGTGGTAGTATGATGAACTCCTTGCTCTTGTGCTTCAAAAGATAGTCTCCTCAACACTCACTCACTCTCTCACAGGTTTGGCATGGGTAGAAGAGATTTCTTGGATGGAAAGCAACTTGGGGAGGCTAGAAATCAAGATCCATATGGTTGGAGTGGATGATCTTGACCTCAACACAAGGGTAAGTGGTTCTCTCTTAGAAAATTGGATATGGCAAGTGGGTGTATGTTCTGAGTGCTTCTCTTTCGAGTGAGTGGTGGTGGAGGGGTATATATAGGCATCTCCAAAAATCCAACCGTTACAACATTATTGCCCAACTCGGTGAAACCAAAGTGAAACTAGGTTGCACCGACTAGTTCAAAATATGGCAACTTTGGCATTTTCGGTGAGACCGATATATGAATCTTGGTGGTACCGATATGGGTAACCTAGGCAGTTACCAAATCTCGGTGAGACCGATTCCTCAAACTCGGTGGGACCGATTTCAAGAAATGTGTTAACAGAGAGTTGGTCCAACTTCTCAGTGAGACCGATTCTCAAAACTCGGTGGGACTGATTCTTGAAAATGGCTAACAGAGAGTTGGTCACTGGTTTTAGTGGCACCGAAAGGAATGTTGGTAGTACCGAGATGCTAGGGTTTGGTTTGGCTTCTGTCTTGGATAAACTCGATAGATCCGAATGGGAAGTTTGTGTCCCCGAATTTTGACTTTTGGCTTTGGACAGATTATATGTGTGGGAAAGTGGGTGAGTATTTTTGGTGGCTACCTCTAAGCACCTGAGCAACCAGATCATCATATTTACCTCATCCCCTTTTAATAGTATTGGCTTTCCTATGGACTCAAAGTGATTTCTCATAAAATGTAAAATGTAGAGTCCTCATTTTTGAAGCATGGACAATCCTATTCCTTCCTTTCCTAGGTGAGGTTCTCCACACAATCCTTAGCCAATCCTCTTTGTGGACTAAACCTGAAATAAACTAGATAGAACTATTAGTCCCAGAGACAATGTATGTTGTCATGAATTATCAAAACCACCAAGGGAGCATATGTGCTTTCAATCTCCCCCTTTTTGGTAATTTATGACAACATACAATCAAAGCTTCAAATTAAGATATGCAGAAATATGTGATAGCTTTGAAGGATACATGATTAATACAAGCTCCCCCTAAATGTGTGCAGTCCATTTTAAAGGATAGTTGCTTTGGAATGCATGAACACACACATAGTAGAAAGGACGTGAGAAGTCATGTATATCTTGGCTATATGCATCAAATATGTGTGAATGAGGTGTTTCCATGTTCAAGACTTCACCCTTGCAAACAATATGTGCAAGAAGCAAGAGATCATCTTGACCAAGGATATGATGCATATACTTACCTTGAAGATCTTGAGCATTCTAGTAGAGTAGAAACATACTTGAGAAAACAATGTCAGGAAACACAAGAGTATTCTACTCATCCAAATGCAAAAGGATTCAAGAGTACCAAGATATGGAAGACATATGAGGAATAGAGTTTCTTAAGATTGATATATCTCCCCCAATAGAATATGTGGAACTTTCTCCCCTAAGTATGGATCTGTAAATCTTCCTCTCCCCCTGAATCTTAGCATGTAGATATTGGGAGTAGGTAGGGTGAGACAAGTCTAGCACTAATAGGCAATCAAATCAAAGATTTCTCCCCCTTTGGGCAAGCATAAGCTTAGATGTACTTTGATATTCTCCTCCTTGATATATTCTCCCCCTATATACAAGCATAAGCTTTGATATTCTCCCCCTTTTAAGATTTCTTCCCCTTTGTCAGCAAGTATAAGCTTTGATATTTCTCCCCTTTTGGCATTAATTTCCAAAAAGGGTGACACAAAGGGTCAGAGGAAAGGGATCATTGAGAGGGGAGGGCTCCTTGAGAATAAGGGTCATAGAGAGCATTTGAGACTAAGGGGTCCTTGAAGACTTTTTCTCCCCCTTTTATTATCCGAAAAGGCTCTTTAAAATTTCTCCACCTTTTACATAGGGATCCTTGAAGAAAGTTTCTCCCCCTACTAGCATCTGAAAAACATTAATATTTCTCCCCCTTTTTTACAAAGGGATCCTTGAATAATTTAGATTTTGCTAATTTTGGCGAAGAGCACAGAAGATAGCAAAACCGGTGGCTCTGAGGCTAATGATTCGATGGAACCGAAGTGTGTACGTGCAACTTATCTGCAATATCGGTGACACCGAGTTACTTGGATCAGAGGCTCCCAAAGGCAAAATAGAAACTTGGCAAAGTTTGTCAAAAGCAATTTTTCAGAAAGTCTCAATAGACTAAAATGATTTGCAATTAATTTTCAGGAAGTTTTGCAAGGAATTTTCAAAAATATTTGCAAAGAATTTTCAACTAGATGGAAATTGAGTGGTTACTAGAAAGCATGCAACTATAAGATGAACCAAACAAGATTCTTCACCTAGATGATGGGCGGTGACTAGGTCACCTATATTAGAGTATATTTACTTAAGGAGCCAAGCAAGAATACTTGATCATAGGTCATACTCTACGTTAAGCGCAAAATGGGGTTACCATTTTTCGATTAAGCATTTTAATGTTTTCATATCTCTTGAGTTGCTTTATCTCATATCTTGGAGTAAAGCTAGTTCAAGGATATGATCACATACCTTTGAGTGATGTTGATGACGTGGCATGTAGGAGAACTTGTTGTGGATGCTCATTGATGATGAAGATCATCTTGAGTTGAGAGCTATCCTTGATCATTTTGGTTATCTTTTCACCTACATGGGTTAGTCATGCAAGGAAGAGCAAGATATATCCAAATGACAATAGCGAAATTTTCATCATATGTAAGTCAAGGATATAGTTTGTGTTGTCTTCTTCCTTCCATCATCAAAGAAGGGTTGTGGATACTTGGCCATGAAAAGATTGCTTGTGATATGAGTTGATGGCAATCTTGTGGAGTGTAGTTCTTCCAAGTACCTACAAAAGGTTAGATGCAATACAAGCGAGCATAGTTTTCCAAGATATAAGATAGTGTCATATCAAGTGTAACATGGAATAGTCATGTAAGCTCTTGCATGCATCGGAGTGAGTCTAGCTCAAGTTTGAAGCATCAATGATGTTCAACTCACTCCTCAAGTGACAAAACACTTTCTCATCAAGTGGCTTAGTAAAGATATCGGCCGATTGCTTGTTGGTGCGAACATGTTTGAGATTAATGTCCCCTTTAGCAACATGATCACGAATGAAATGATGGCGAACTTGAATATGTTCAGTTCGAGAATGTTGCACGGGATTATGAGCAATCTTTATAGCACTCTCATTGTCACACAACAATGGAACATGTCTCACATGGATTCAATAATCCTTAAGAGTTTGAGTCATCCATAGCAATTGAGCACAACATGATCTGGCGGCAATGTATTCCGCTTCAGCAGTAGATAGAGATACCGAGTTTTGTTTCTTGGATGACCAAGACACAAGTGATATACCAAGAAATTGACATGTACCCGAGGTGGATTTTCTATCAACCTTATCTCCGGCATAGTCTGAGTCAGAATAGCCAACAAGGTTAAAAAAAGATCCCTTGGGATACCATATGCCAAAGTTTGGTGTTTGTATCAAGTATCTCACAATTCTTTTCACGGCCTTAAGATGACACTCTTTAGGTGCGGCTTGATATCTAGAACACATGCACACACTAAGCATAATATCGGGACGGGAGGCACATTGATATAGCAATGAACCAATCATTGATCGATAAACCTTTTGATTGTTGGAAATATGCCCTAGAGGCAATAATAAAATTAGTTATTATCATATTTCCTTGTTTATGATAATCGTTTATTATCCATGCTATAATTGTATTGATTGGAAACTTAAATACATGTGTGGGTACATAGACAACACTGTGTCCCTAGTATGCCTCTAATAGACTAGCTCGTTGATCAAAGATGGTCAAGGTTTCCTAGCCATAGACATGAGATGTCATTTGATAACGGGATCACATCATTAGGAGAATGATGTGATGGACAAGACCCAAACTATGAACGTAGCATATGATCGTGTCAGTTTATTGCTATAGTTTTCTGCATGTCAAGTGTCTGTTCCTATGACCATGAGATCATGCAACTCACTGACACCGGAGGAATATCTTGTGTGTATCAAATGTCGTAACGTAACTGGGTGACTATAAAGATGCTCTACAGGTATCTCCGAGGGTGTCTGTTGAGTTGGCATGGATCGAGACTGGGATTTGTTACTCCGTGTGACGGAGAGGTATCTCAGGGCCCACTCGGTAATACAACATCACAATAAAGCCTTGCAAGCAAAGTGACTAAAGAGTTAGCCACGGGATCTTGTATTATGGAACGAGTAAAGAGACTTGCCGGTAACGAGATTGAACTATGTATAGAGATACCGACGATCGAATCTCGGGCAAGTAACATATCGAAGAACAAAGGGAACAACATACGTGATTAACTGAATCCTTGACATAGAAGTTCAACCGATAAAGATCTTCGTAGAATATGTAGGAACCAATATGGTCATCCAGGTCCCGCTATTGGTTATTGACCGTAGAGGTGTCTCGGTCATGTCTACATAGTTTTCGAACCCGCAGGGTCTGCACACTTAACGTTCGGTGACGTTTCGATAGTATTCAGTTATGTATGTTGGTGACCGAAGGTTCTTCGGAGTCCCGGATGAGATCCCAGACATCACGAGGAGCTCCGGAATGGTCCGGAGGTAAAGATTGATATATAGGAAAGTGGTATTTGGGCTCCGGAAAAGTTTCGGGCACTTCCGGTAGTGTACAGGGAGTGACGAATGGGTTCCGGGGGTCCACCAACTGGGGCCCACCCACCCCAGGGACCACATGGGCCTAGGAGGTGGCGCACCAGCCCCTGGTGGTCCGGGCAGCCAGCCCCTAGAGGCCCTTGCGCAAGGTGGTGGGGAGAGGGCCAAGTGGGAGGGAGTTCTACTAGGACTCCACCTCCCTTGTGGGAGGTGGACTCCTCCCTCTTGTGGCCGGCCAAGCCCCTAGGGGAAACCCTAGGGCGCCCCACCTACCCCCCTCTCCTCCTATATATATTGGAGGGTTTTGAGGGCAGCCACCACCTAAAAAGCCACAGCTGCCTCTCTCTCCCTCTAGATCTGTTCTCCACTAGATCGTCTCGGTCGTGCTTGGCGAAGTCCTGCCGGGACAGCTCCACCACCACCGCCACCACACCGTTGTGCTGGCGGAGAACTTATCTACCTCTCCACCCTCGCTTGCTGGATCAAGGAGGTCGAGATCGTCATCAAGTTGTACATGTGCTGAACGCAGAGGTGCCGTCCGTTCGGCGCTAGATCGGAAGGACCGTGATTGGATCGCGGGACGGATCGTGATTGGATCACGGGACGGCTTGCGATTTGGATCGCGAAGACGTTCGACTACATCAATCGCGTTTCTTAACGCTTCCCGCTTAGCGATCTACAAGGGTACGTAGATCCACTCTCCCTCTCGTAGATGCTCATCACCATGGATAGATCTTGTGTGTGCGTAGGAAATTTTTTGTTTCCCATGCAACGTTCCCCAACAGTGGCATCATGAGCTAGGTCTATGCATAGATGAGATCACGAGTAGAACACAAAGGAGTTTGTGGGCGTTGATATTCAGATTGCTTCCCTCCTTAGTCTTATCTTGATTCGGCGTTATTGTGGGATGAAGCGGCTCGGACCAACCTTACTCGTCCACGTACGAGAGACCGGTTCCATTGACTGACATGTAACTTTGTTGCATAAGATGGCTGGCGGGTGTCTGTCTCTCCCACTTTAGTTGAATCGGATTCGACAGAGGCGGTCCTTGTAGAAGGTGAAATAGCAACTTGTATATCACCGTTGTGGTTTTGCGTAGGTAAGAATCGTTCTTGCTAGATACCCATAGCAGCCACATAAAACATGCAACAACAATTAGAGGACGTCTAACTTGTTTTTGCAGGGTATGTCGTGATATGATATGGCCAAACACATGATGTGATATATGTTTTGTATAGATTATCACGACTTGCATGTCGATGAGTACGGCAACCGGCAGGAGCCATAGGGTTGTCTTTAATTATTATGTGGCCTGCGTGTCACTCATTAAGCGCTTTGTAATGCTTTACTTTATCGCTAAGCGGTAGCAATAGTAGTAGAAGCATGGTTGGCGCGACAACCCCGATGGCGACACGTTGATGGAGATCAAGATGATGGAGATCATGGTGTCATGCCGTCGAAGATGAAGATCATGCCGGTGCTTTGGAGATGGAGATCAAAAGCACAAGTTCATGGCCATATCATGTCACTTATGATTTGCATGTGATGTTAATCCTTTTATGCACATTGTTTTGCTTAGGACGACGGTACATTATAAGGTGATCCCTCACTAAAATTTCAAGATAAAATTGTGTTCTCCCCGAATGTGCACCGTTGCGAAAGTTCGTCGTTTCGAGACACCACATGATGATCGGGTGTGATAGACTCTACGTTCGCATACAACGGGTGCAAGTCAGTGTTGCACATGCAGAACACTCGGGTTAAACTTGACGAGCCTAGCATGTACAGACATGGCCTCGGAACACAAGAGACCGAAAGTTCGAACATGAGTCATATAGTAGATATGATCAAACATGGAGATGTTCACCATTGAAACCACCTCATCTCACGTGATGATCGGACTTCGGTTGGTCGATTTGGATCATGTCACACTTAGACAACCTGAGGGATGTTGATTTAAGTGGGAGTTCTTAAGTAATATGATTAATTGAACTCATTATCATGAACATGGTCAAAGTGACTTTGCAAATTATGTTGTAGATCAATAGCTCGTGTTGTAGCTCCCCTGTTTTTATACGTTCCTAGAGAAAATAGAATTGAAAGATGATGGTAGCAATAATGCGGACTGGGTCCGTGATCTGAGGATTGCCCTCATTGTTGCACAGAAGGCTTATGTCCTTAATGCGCCGCTAGGTGCGCCACCCCCTCAAGCGTCGTTTGTAGATGTTGTGAACATCTAACAGGCACGTTCTGATGACTACTTGATAGTTCAGTGCATCATGCATTACTGCTTAGAATTGAGGCTCCAAAATGTTTTGAACGTCACGGAACATATGAGATGTTCTAAGAGCTGAAATTGGGATCTCAGGCTCGTGCCCGTGTTGAGAGGTATGAGACCTCCAACAAGATTCTTTGCCTACAAGATGAAGGAGAATAGCTCAATCGGTGAGCATGTGCTCAGATTGTCTGGGTGCTACAATCGCTTGAATCGAGTGGGAGTTGATCTTCCAGATAAGATAGTGGTTGATATAGTTCTCCAAGTCACTGCCACAAAGCTACTAGAGCTTCGTGATGAACTATGAAATGCCAGGGATAGAAATAATGATCCCCGAGCTATTCGCGATGTTTGACAGCGCGAAGGTAGAAATCAAGAAGGAGCAGCAAGTGTTGATGGTTAGTAAAACCACTAGTTTCGAGAAGGGCAAGGGCAAGGAGGGAAACTTCATGGATGGCAAGCCAGTTGCTGCTCCAGTAAAGAAACCCAAGGTTGAACCCAAACCCGAGACTGAGTGCTTCTATTATGAGGAGAACGGTCGTTGAAGCGGAACAACCCTAGATACTTGGTAGATAAGAAGGCTGGCAACGTCAACGGAAGTATATTTGATATACATATTATTGATGTGTACCTTACTAGTACTCCTAGTAGCACCTGGGTATTAGATACCGGTTCAGTTGCTAATGTTAGTAACTCGAAATAAAAGCTACGGAATAAACAGAGACTAGCTAAGGGCGAGGTGACGATGTGTGTTGGAAGTGATTCCAAGGTTGATGTGATCACGATCGCACGCTCCCTCTACCTTCGGGATTAGTGTTGAGCCTAAATAAATGTTATTTGGTGTTTGTGTTGAGCATGAACATGATTGGATCATGTTTATTGCAATACGGTTATTCATTTAAGTCAGAGAATAATGGTTATTCTGTTTACATGAATAATACCTTCAATGGTCATGCACCCAATGTGAATGGTTCATTGAATCTCGATCGTAGTGTTACACATGTTCATAATATTGATGCCAAAAGATGCAAACTTAATAATGATAGTACCACATACTTGTGGCACTGCCGCTACAGGTCATATTGGTGTAAAGCGCATGCAGAAACTCCATGCTGATGGATCTTTGGACTCACTCGATTTCGAATCGGTTGAGACATGCGGACCATGCCTCATAGGCAAGATGACTAAAACCCCGTTTTCCGGCTTGATGGAGCGGGCAAGTGACTTATTGGAAATGATACATGTTGATGTATGCGGTCCAATGAGTGTTGAAGCGTGTGGTGGATATCACTATTTTCTTACCTTCACTGATGATTTGAGTAGATATGGGGATATTTACTTAATGAAACACAAGTCTGAAACGTTTGAAAAGTTCAAACAAATTCAGAGTGAAGTTTGAGATCATCGTGACAAGAAGATAAAATGTCTACGATATGATCGTGGAGGTAAATATCTGAGTTACGAGTTTGGTATGCAACTTAAGACAATGTGGAAATTGTTTCACAACTCACGCCACCTGGAACACCATAGTGTGATGGTGTGTCCGAACGTCGTAGTCGTGCTCTATTGGATATGGTGCGTACTATGATGTCTCTTATCGATTTGCCACTATCGTTTTGGGGTTATGCATTAGAGACAACTACATTCACTTTAAAATAGGGCACCATCTAAGTCCGTTGAGATGACACCGTATGAATTTTGGTTTGGCAGAAACCTAAGCTGTCATTTCTCAGAGTTTGGGAATGCGACGCTTATGTCTGATAAGCTCGAATCCAAAGCGAAAAAGTGCATCTTCATAAGATACCCTAAGGAAACAGTTGGGTATACCTTCTATCTCAGATCCAAGGGCAAAGTGCTTGTTGCTTAAAACGGGTCCTTTCTCGAGAAAGAGTTTCTCTCGAAAGAATTGAGTGGGAGGAAGGTAGAACTTGATGAGGTTATTGAACCGTCACTTCAGTTGGATGGTAGCACAACGCAGAAAGATGTTTCTGCGGTGCATACACCAAATGAAGAGGAAGCTAATGATGATGATCATGAAACTTCAGATCAAGTTACTACTGAGCCTCGTAGGTCGGCAAGGAATCGTGCTGCCCCTAAGTGGTGCAGAATCCTCTCTTAGAGGTCATGTTGTTGGACAACAGTGAATCTGCGAGCTATGAAGAAGTGATGGTGGGCCTGGATTCCAACAAATGGCTAGGAGCCATGAAATCCGAGAAAGGATCCATGTATGAAAACCAAGTATGAACTTTGGTAGACTTGCCCGTTAAACGGCAGGCCGTTGAGTACAAATGGACCTTTAAGAAGAAGACATACGCTGATGGTAAATGTCACCATTTATAAAGCTCGACTTGTCGCAAAGAAGTTTCCGACAAGTTCAAGGAGTTGACTACGATGAGACTTTCTCACCCGTAGCGATGCTAAAAGTCTGTTGGAATTATGTTAGCAGTTGCTGCATTTTTCGATTATGAAATCTCGCAGATGGATGTCAAAACATCGTTTCCTTAACGGTTTCCTTGAGGAAAGGTTGTATGTGATACAACCGGAAGGTTTTGTCAGTCCTAAGGATGCTAAAATGTATGCAAGCTCCATCGATCCTTCTATCGACTGGAGCAAGCATCTCGAAGTTGGAATATACGCTTTGATGAGGTGATCAAAGTTTTTGGGTCTATACAAAGTTTATGAGAAACTTGTATTTACAATAAAGTGAGTGGGAGCACTATAGAATTTCTGATAAGCATATGTGGATGACATATTGTTGATCGGAAATGATGTAGAATTTCTGGAAAGCATAAAGGGTTGTTTGAAAGGAGTTTTTCAAAGGAAAACCTGGAATGAAGCTACTTAAATATTGGGCATCAGGATCTATAGAGATAGATCAAGACGTCTGATAAGACTTTCAATGAGTACATACCTTGACAAGATTTTGAAAGAGTTCAAAATGGATCAGTCAAAGAAAGAGTTCTTGCCTAATTTGTAAGGTGTGGAGTTGAGTGAGACTCAAAGCTCGACCACGGCAGAAGAAAGAGAAAGGACGAAGGTCGTCCCCTATGCCTTATCCATAGGCTCTGTATAGTATGCCATGCTGTGTACCGCACCTGGTGTGTGCCTTGCCATGAGTCTGTCAAGGGGTACAAGAGTGGTCCAGGAGTGGATCATTGGACAGCGGTCAAAATTATCCTTAGTAACTAGAGGACTAAGGAACTGTTTCTCGATTATGGAGGTGATAAAGAGTTCGTCGTAAAGGGTTAATTACGTCGATGCAAGCTTTGACACCAATCCGGATGACTCTGAGTAGCAATCCGGATACGTATAGTGGAGCAGTCATTTGGAATAGCTCCAAGTGGAGCGTGGTAGAAGCATCTACAGTATGACATAGAGATTTGCAAAGAACACACGGATCTGAATGTCGCAGACCGTTGACTAGAACCTCTCTCACATGCAAAACATGATCGAACCCCAGAACTCGTTGGGTGTTAGATTCATTACAATGTTAATCACATGGTGATGTGAGCTGGATTATTGACTCTAGTGCAAGTGGGAGACTGTTGGAAATATGCCCTAGAGGCAATAGTAAAATTAGTTATTATCATATATCCTTGTTTATGATAATTGTTTATTATCCATGCTATAATTGTATTGATTGGAAACTTAAATACATGTGTGGGTACATAGACAACACTGTGTCCCTAGTATGCCTCTAATAGACTAGCTCGTTGATCAAAGATGGTCAAGGTTTCCTAGCCATAGACATGAGATGTCATTTGATAACGGGATCACATCATTAGGAGAATGATGTGATGGACAAGACCCAAACTATGAACGTAGCATATGATCGTGTCAGTTTATTGCTATAGTTTTCCGCATGTCAAGTATCTGTTCCTATGACCATGAGATCATGCAACTCACTGACACCGGAGTAATATCTTGTGTGTATCAAATGTCGCAACGTAACTGGGTGACTATAAAGATGCTCTACAGGTATCTCCGAGGGTGTCTGTTGAGTTGGCATGGATCGAGACTGGGATTTGTTACTCTGTGTGACGGAGAGGTATCTCAGGGCCCACTCGGTAATACAACATCACAATAAAGCCTTGCAAGCAAAGTGACTAAAGAGTTAGCCACGGGATCTTGTATTACAGAATGATTAAAGAGACTTGCCGGTAACGAGATTGAACTAGGTATAGAGATACCGACGATCGAATCTCGGGCAAGTAACATACCGAAGAACAAAGGGAACAGCATACGGGATTAACTGAATCCTTGACATAGAGGTTCAACTGATAAAGATCTTCGTAGAATATGTAGGAACCAATATGGGCATCCAGGTCCCGCTATTTGTTATTGACCGTAGAGGTGTCTCGGTCATGTCTACATAGTTCTCGAACCCGCAGGGTCTGCACACTTAACGTTCGGTGATGTTTCGATAGTATTGAGTTATGTATGTTGGTGACCGAAGGTTGTTCGGAGTCTCGGATGAGATCCCGGACGTCACGAGGAGCTCCGGAATGGTCCGTAGGTAAAGATTGATATATAGAAAAGTGGTATTTGGGCTCCGGAAAAGTTTCGGGCACTTCCGGTAGTGTACCGGGAGTGACGAATGGGTTCCGGGGGTCCACCAAGTGGGGCCCACCCACCCCAGGGGCCACATGGGCCTAGGAGGTGGCGCACCAGCCCCTGGTGGGCCGGGCATCCAGCCCCTAGAGGTCCTTGCGCAAGGGGGTGGGGAGAGGGCCAAGTGGGAGGGAGTCCTACTAGGACTCCACCTCCCTTGTGGGAGGTGGACTCCTCCCTCTTGTGGCCGGCCAAGCCCCTAGGGAAACCCTAGGGCGCCCTACCTACCCCCCCCCTCTCCTCCTATATATATTGGAGGGTTATGAGGGCAGCCACCACCTGAAAAGCCACGGCTGCCTCTCTCTCCCTCTAGATCTGTTCTCCATTAGATCGTCTCGGTCGTGCTTGGCGAAGCCCTGCCGGGACAGCTCCACCACCACCGCCACCACGCCGTTGTGCTGGTGGAGAACTCATCTACCTCTCCACCCTCGCTTGCTGGATCAAGGAGGTGGAGATCGTCATCGAGTTATACGTGTGCTGAACGCGGAGATGCCGTCCGTTCGGCGCTAGATTGGAAGGACAGTGATTGGATCACGGGACGGATCGTGATTGGATCGCGGGACGGATCGTGATTGAATCACGGGATGGCTTGCGATTTGGATCGCGAAGACGTTCGACTACATCAACCGCGTTTCTTAACGCTTCCCGCTTAGCGATCTACAAGGGTACGTAGATCCACTCTCCCTCTCATAGATGCTCATCACCATGGATATATCTTGCTTGTGCGTTGAAAATTTTTGTTTCCCATGCAACGTTCCCCGACATTGATCAACCGGTTTGTCCTCCTTGGTGAGGTCAACATGTCCACTAGTAGGCATAGGAGTTTTCATACCTTTACACTCTTGCATGTTGAACTTCTTGATCAAGTCCTTTGTATACTTGGTTTGAGAGATGAAAGTTCCTTCTCTCGTTTGCTTGATTTGCAAACCAAGGAAAAATTTCATCTTACACATCATGGACATCTCATACTTCTCGGACATCAACCTTCCAAATTTCTCACTAAATAAGTAGATCCAAAGAAAATATCATCAACATAAATTTGGCACACAAATAATTCACCATTAACTCTCTTAGTGAATAAGGTTGCGTTAATTTTACCTATTTCAAAACCCTTTTCAATAAGAAACTTCGTTAAGCATTTGTACCAACCTCGTGGAGCTTGCTTAAGTCCATAGAGGGCTTTACGAAGCTTGTAAACCTGATTAGGTTTCTTAGGGTTCACAAAACCAGGGGGTTGCTTAATATAGACCTCTTCTTCAATCTCACCATTTAAAAATGCACTTTTAATATCCATTTGGTAAAGCATGATATCATGGTGATTAGCATAAGCAAGAATAATGCGGATAGCTTCAAGTCTAGCAATGGGGGCATAGGTCTCACCGTAGTTCATACCTTCGACTTGGGTGTAGCCTTGAGCCACGAGACGCGCCTTGTTGCGTACGAATTGACCATCTTCGTCTTGTTTGTGCTGAAACACCCATTTGGTTCCGATGATGTTTTGCTCGTCCTTGGGCTTCTCCACTAGTGTCCACACTTCGTTCCTCTCAAAATTGTGTAGCTCCTCATGCATAGCATTCACCCAATCCGGATCCTGGAGAGCTTCTTCTACCTTCAAAGACTCAATACTAGAGATGAATGAATAATGCTCACAAAAGTTAGCTAATCGAGTTTTAGAGCGAGTTATCCTCCCGGTTTGTATGTCACCGAAGATTTGATCTAGAGGGTGATTTTTGTTCACTCTTGCTTGGACTCGAGGTAGATTTTGCTTGTTGGATGGCGGAGCTTCTTCATCATCTTCTTCTTCATTGTTGTTGAAGGTGTCGTTGCCTTGAGGTGGTGGTGAAGGTGGTTGTGGTGGATCATCATGATGAACTTCTTCCTCCTCTTCATCTTGTCGTGTACCGCTTTTGGATGCCTCCATGTCATGTTGAGGTTCACCTTGACGTGAAGTAGGGGCTTTCACTTGAGTTGATGAAGTACTCTCCTTCACCTCCATGGGACGAATCTTGCCGATGGACAAGTCTTGGATAGCTTCCAAAGGTTCCTTATCTCCTACATAATTAGGCACTTGTTTGACTTGCGAACCATTAGATTCATCAAACTTCACATCTACCGTCTCTTCAACTTTTCGAGTGAAGTTGTTGTAGACACGGTAAGTGTGAGAGTTTGATCCGTAACCGAATAGGAAACCTTCATGAGATTTAGGAGCAAATTTAGAACGACGATGCTTATCAAGAATGTAACACTTGGAGCCGAATACTCGAAAGTATCCAACTTGGGGCTTGTTACCGGTGAGTAGCTCGTATCACTACTGGAATCAGGATCTTTGCCGTCTACCATGGCTGACGGCAAAGGCATGCATGGCGGACGGCAAAGGTCTTTGCCGTCAGCCAGCAGACGGCACCACATCCGGCTGAACAAGCTACGGTAAAGGGCACTTTGCCGTCTGCTAGCAGACGGCAAAGATGCAAAGGTCTTTGCCGTCTGCCAGTAGACGGCAAAGGGCATGGACGGCACACGTGGCAGCTTAGGTCCGTTAAGGGGTTAACGGCGTGCTTTGCCGTCTGCTAGCAGACGGCAAAGTGGCCAAATAGGCCAGCCCAGGTTCCCCCCAGGTAGCTGCCACGTGGCTCGCTATGTCGTCTGCTGGCAGACGGCAAAGATGCAAAGTTCTTTGCCGTCTGCCAGCAGACGGCAAAGCAACCACATAGGCCAGCCCAGTGCCCCCCAGGTTGCACAGGTAGCTGCCACGTGGCAGCTTTGCCGTCTGCCAGCGGATGGCAAAGTGCCTGTACTGCCCCTGTTTTTTCTGTTTTTTCTTAAATTCAATCAATTTCACAGATATATATGTATATACATTTGAAAATACTTTCAACAAGCATACATATCCCTGCCATATGGATATGATCATCCAACACATATACATACCAACTCAAAAGTCCATATCCAACATATATATATAGCCAACATATATCCAACAACAAGCATACAATGGTTTCATCCATACATACATATATAGGTAGCAAGTTTCACATTGTTCATCCTACAAAATCAAAACAAAAAGGAAGGACAAGGAGAAGAGTAGACTCCATCAACGCAAGCTTCCGTGATCTAAAGCAAATCTGCAAATTGGGAAAGAAGAAAGTTAGAAGATGAACAAGAAGAAGAAGAAGAAGAAGAAGAAGTAGAAGTAGAAGAAGAAGAATTTTTCTTCTCTTTCTTTTTCTCCTCTTCTTTATCTTCTTCTTCTTCTAACGAAGGTAACTTAGGTAATTATGCCATTTTTTAGCTAAGCTAGGTAAAAATGCTAAGTGTAGGTCATTTTAGAGCTAAGCTAGGTAAATAGGTCATTTTGGAGGTTAGTAAGGTTATTATGTCATTTTCGAGGAAAATAAGCTAAGTCAATGTCATTTTGGAGGTAACCAAGATTATTATGCCATTTTTGACCTAAGTATGCTAAGTATGTCATAAATGAACTAAAGAAGCTAAGTATAGGTCATTTTTGAGCTAACCTAGGTAGTTATGCCATTTTTTAGCTAACTAAGCATATTTATTCATTTTGGAGGACAAAATGGTAAGTGTAGGTCATTTTTGAGCTATCCTGGTTAAAATCGGTCATTTTGGAGCTAGGTAAGGTTATTTTGTCATTTTGGAGGAAAATAAACTAATGATATGACAGTTTGGAGCTAAACCAAGGTTATTATGCCATTTTTTACCTAAGTAAGCTAATTATGTCATAAATGAACTAGCTAAGCTAAGTATAGATCATTATTGAGCTATCCTAGGTAGTTATGCCATTTTTTAGCTAACTAAGCATATTAAGTCATTTTGGAAGAAAAAATGCTAAGTATAGGTCATTTTATAGCTATCCTAGGTAAAATATGTCATTTTGGAGCTAAGTAAGGTTATTATGTCATTTTCGAGGAAAATAAGCTAAGTATAGGTCATTTTGGAGCTAAATAGGTCATTTCTTAAGCTAAGTATGCATTTGTTAAGCAAAACACTTGGGAAAACTTATCATCATCACGGAGGTGAAGGACCGGTCGGGTTTGCGCCAGTGTGAGACGAAGAAGGACCGGTCGGGGTTGCGGCAGACGCAGAAGGATCGGTCGATGCTTGTCGGGAGGCATGCTGCACCAAAGATCATTTGCAATGTCTCGTTAGCATGATGCAACTCAAATGTGAATACTAGTAACTAATGACCATTCAAATGAAACTCACCGTGGGCGCTATACCAATCTGGGGCATCGGCGGAGGGGTCTGACCGTTGTTCTAGCACACGGTCTGCACATTTTGTTTTCACGAGTCAGTCATATTAGTTAGTTATGAAACGAACATTACGTGCATGATTTGGCTAATATGCAGGAGAAACTTACCACGAGGAGCTCGTATAGGGCCCGGTGAGACGCGTCGTTCCGGTTCCTCTCCTCCTCCAACAGCCTAGCCGTCCTCTCCTCCATGTCCCTCTCCCTCTCCGCCGCCTGCCTGTTTGCCTCCGCCAGAAGCTCCTGGGCCCTAGCCTCGATGGCGAGCTCCATTGGCCGTGGACGAGGCCTTATCTCAGGATCGGAGCTCGTCTGGCGCTTCTTGATCTCCGGGAGAGTTCTAGGACAACGTATCAGTCCATCCCCAATGGCTATCGAGCCATGGGGCCTCCCGCCACTAGATATCATCACGAGCTTTGGATCAAAAGGACTCTGGCTCGGGTTGAAGTACTCCCCTTTCCTCGTCTTCCCCTCATCTTTGTACCTCACGAGCTTGTTGTGGGAGGAGATGTTGCTGAAGCTCTCTGGATGATCGAGGTCATCCTCAGAGAATGCCTTGGCCTTCTTGTACGGGGCAGTATGGGCCATGGCATAGAGGTCGAACAGCGGTGGCACCTCCTTCTTGTTGTGTCGCGCCTAAAAGAGAGGAACAAAATATTAGTTAAGGGCTCAAGCTAGCATGAAGAATGAAATTGCATGAATCATGAAGCAAACCACATACCCAGTGATCCCCGAACTCAAACAGGTTGGAGCTCCCTTGATGGTGTGGCACACCTTTCATTTGGGCACGCTTATCCTTGGCCTTATTGTGGACGGCTAGCCATTGGGGAGAGCACCACTCATCCACCAACGCCTCCCAACAGTCCATCCTATCCGCACACCATCTCAGGGGCACCTAAGTTAGACAAGAGAAATTTCAGCGCTACGCCTACGAATCAAATCAAGGAAACTAAGTACAAGGCCTTAAGAATAGGTAATTACCTTCATGTACTTCTCCTTACTCAGAAACTTGGCGCGGCACTTCTTCTTGGCCCTCTTAATGTTAGTCGAGGCGTAGTAGTCTCGAACAGCCTGCACCCGAGCCTCGTGCCGTAAGTTCTGAAATAGGCGCTTGCACTCGGCTACGAGAACAATAGCCGCGTCTGCCTCGTGTTCCTCAAGACACCTGTAGAAGGTCTGCAATCAAACAAGACAACACTGATTAGTACAATCACTAGGTTTTGTTGATTTTTAATTCTGTAAAGGAGAAATTACCCAAAACCGCCGGATCACAATGTCGGCCACCGTCTCGCACAAGACACCATCGACCCTCTCCTCCGGCGGGGCCGGGGCAGCCACGTACAGCTCCCAGCTCAGTGCTAGCTGTCGAACCTCACCCTCACCGGGCAACGTGACCCACCCCGGGAAGTGGTGCCGGCAAAGCACACCAAGGACCTGGTTGGGCCTGCGGACACCAGGGGCGTGTTTCTAACCCCTGCAGTATGACAAGGCCAACACATTAGATATTAATTTGAAGAAACATGAAGGCAAAAGGTTAAAAAAGAGTAAATGCACTTACTTCTCCCCATTAGGCACAATCAACCACCTCTGATCGCGGGTCGCCGGCACGGGCGGGAGCTTTGTACCACCACGCTGGTAGACCTTCTTGCCCTCCTCAACCAGCTCGCCCTTGCTATAGCTATCCTCAGAAAAGTTGTCCTCGCCACTATCAGCATGGCCACTAGCCTCCGGAGTCACGTGGGACGAAGACTCTGGGACCGGAGTCTCCTGGGACGAAGACTCTAGGACCGGAGTCTACTGGGACGAAGGCTCGGCGACCCGAGGCTCGTCGGCCCGAGGCTCATGGACCGGAGTCCGAGACGGGTCCACCTGAGACGGAGCACTCCAGTGGTCGGGAGAATCAGTTGGGGGTGGCGGCGAGGAAGGCGCAGCAGCCTTCCTACCTTTCCCGCCGCCACGTCCACCTCTAGCACCCCTCTTCGTCTTCCCCCGACCTCTCCCGGCCGAAGAAGAAGCGCCCGCCGGTGTCTGCATACTGTGTACCAGCGCTATCCGGAGGTGCTCGGGTGGAATAATAGCACCCCTCCCAGCACGCGCCGAGGAAGGAGGCTCGGAGCGCTCTCGACCCGCGCCCACCATCTGTCAACACCTATAGCTAGCAAGTTTCATCGGCACGAAGACCGGAACAGAGGAAATGAAGGGGGGAGGAGGAGATGTCATTTGTGCTCACCCACGAACGCAGGGGCGGAGCTCGTCGAACGCACGGGGAGGTCGTCGAACACCAGACCCTCGCAGCGACGAAACAACTGCACATTTAAATCCACCTGATCAACATAAATATGATGTTTTTTATAACAAAATCGAAAAATATATGACCTAACTCATAATTCACAAATATATGACCCCGTCGACCTCTGGAAGGCCGAAGAGCACCTTTTTCGGGATCGGGGTGTCGGGGGTGTCGTGTCGGGGTCGGGGTGTCGGGGGTGTCGTGTCGGGGTAGGGGTGCTGTGTCGGGGTCGGGGGTGCCGTGTCGGGGTGTCGGGGTGTCATGTCGGGGGTCGGGGTGTCGGTGGTGTCGTGTCGGGGGTCGGGGTGTCGGTGGTGTCGTGTCGGGGTCGACCCTCGACTCCTTTTCCCCTCGATCCTCGACCCCTCGACCACTCGGCGACCCTCTTTTCCCTCGGCGACTCTCGACCATCGGCGACCCTCTTTTTCTACTTTTCCTACTTCTTTTTTTCATCTTCTACTTCTACTTCTTTTTTTTTCATCTTCTTCTTCTTTCTTCTTCTTCTTCTTCTACTTATTGTTCTTTTTTTTTCATCTTCTTCTTCCTCCTCTTCTTCTTCTTCTTCCTCTTCTTATTTTACTTCTTTTTTTCATCTTTCTTGTTTATTCTTAAAAAACAGAAGAAAAAAACCTAAACTAAACTAAACTAAATCTAACCTAAACTAAACTAAACTAAACTAAACTAAACTAAACAAACCTAAACTAAATCTAAAAAAACAGGAAAAAAACAGAAAAACTCACCACGGGGAGGGGGCGCGGGTTGAGGAGGCAGGCCACGGGGAGGGGGCGCGGGTTGAGGAGGCCGAGGGGAAGGGCGGGCGGCGACGGTGCGGCTCCGGCGGCGGGGCGGGGTGGCGCGGCGCGGCTCCGGTGATGGGGCGGGGCAGGGCGGCCGCCGCGGCCTGCGTCCGCTGGGCGGGGCGGCCGGGCGGTGTGGGCGGGCGGCCGACGACGGGGCGGGCTCCGGGGGGCGGGGCTGGCCGGCGGCGCCTCGGGCTCCGGGGGGTGGCACGGGACGGCGGCGGCTCGGGCACGGGGGCGGCGTGGGTGAGGTGAGGGGAGAGAGAGAGGGGAGAGAGAGAGGGGTGGGGCGCGGGGCGGGCTCCGGGGGGTGGCACGGGGCGGTGGCGGCTCGGGCACGGGGGCGGCGCGGGTGAGGTGAGGGGAGAGAGAGAGGGGTGGGGCGCGGGGCGCTGACTGTTTTAGATAGGTCAAATCTCTTTGCCGTCTGCTAGCAGACGGCAAAGAGCCTAGCTAGTGGGGTGGGGCCGGGGGGGAACGGACGTTAGTTGGCCACTTTCTTTGCCGTCTGCTAGCAGACGGCAAAGAAAGTGGCCGTTAGGTGGTTCTCGTTAGTGGGCCACCCTTCCTCTTTGCCGTCTGCTAGCTGACGGCAAAGCTTCTATGCCGTCAGCTAGCAGACGGCAAAGAGATGGCTGACGGCAAACAAGATCTTTGCCGTCAGCTCTTTGTTTGCCGTTAGTTTTCTGTAAGCTGATGGCAAAGACCTTCTTTGCCGTCGGCTAGCTGACGGCAAAGAGCTGGCTGACGGCAAAGATCCTGATTCCAGTAGTGTATGTCGTTTTACCGAGAAGCTTGTGTAGATAGAGTCGGTTTGTAGCATGACAAACTGTTTCCACGGCTTCTACCCAAAAGTGTCTTGGCGTCTTGTATCCGTAGAGCATCATTCTAGCCATCTCTATGAGAGTCTGGTTCTTCCTCTCAACAACTCCATTTTGTTGAGGCGTGTACGTAGCCAAGAACTCATGTGAAATCCCTTCTTCTTCAAGAAAGGAATCCACATTCGTGTTCTTGAACTCCGATCCGTTGTCGCTCCGAACTTTCTTGATCTTCACTTCAAATTGATTTTGCACTTTGCGAGGAAGTTCTTGAAGATTTTTTGCACCTGCGACTTATCATCAAGAAAGAATACCCACGTAAATCTAGAAAAATCATCAACTATAACTAGACCAAAGGAATTTCCACTGAGGCTCTTGTAAGCATTGGGACCCAAAAGATCCATATGAAGCAACTCGAGTGGTCTCCTGGTAGTCATGATATTCTTTACGGGATGACTTCCACCTACTTGCTTTCCAGCTTGGCAAGTACTACAAAGTCTATCTTTGTCAAAGATAACAACTTTAACACCAAGTATATGATCACCTTTGATGAGCTTGTCTAGATCACACATACCAACATGTCCTAGTCTTCTATGCCAAAGCCAACCTTTAGAGGATTTTGTAATAAGACAAGTGCGAGGTTTGGATCTCTTAGTGAAATAAACAATGTATAGATCACCTCTATGGAAACCGGTAAAGACCATGCTATGATTATCTTGACGAAACACATGGCAATCTACTTTGGTAAATAGCACATTAAAACCGAAGTCGGCAAGTCTAGATACGGAAAGAAGATTGTAGCCAAGGGATTCAACAAGCATGACATTTTGAATAGAGCTGTCATGGGATATAGTCACCTTACCAAGACCGAGTACCTTACCCTTGGAGTTGTCTCCAAAAGTCACATACCTTCGCGGTCCATGGTTTGGTGTGATCTCTTGAAACATGTCTCTATCTCCGGTCATATGATCGGTGCATCCACTGTTGAGAATCCACTCTTTTCCTCCAGACATGTAATCCTTGAAGTTTGCCATGAGACTTAGATTCTTCATAGTCTTCTCATACTCGATGTCGAACAACTCATCTTCACCATAGTAGCCATATTTCCACATTGCCATGATCAAGTGGGAAATCCTCGTCATAAGAAACAAGAGATTTGTTAGAGTTGTGATCATGACAATTTTCAAGATTATGAATGCGAATGGCTTCAACAATGATGTTGTTGATAGTTATGACATCTCCTTTAGCACGCATGAGGTCTCTAAGCACAAATAGATAATCATCAAACTTAGGATCACTAGGCATCATTTTGTGAAAAGCAATAGATTTATGAAGAATTTCATCAAGATTACTCAATGGATAATTTGGATATCATTTCTCCAAATCATTCCACAAAGTATAAGCACATTCAAAATTCTTCATTTGATCAAACACAATTCTAGGCAATCCTCTAATGATAAGATTAATAGTTCTAAGATTACAAAGCATATCAATTTCCTCTTCGTGTGTGGGATGTAAAGGATCAATGGGAGGTACATAGGGGTTCTTAACATACTTTCTCAAATGGAATTCATTGAATAAGTCAAGCATCTCATATTTCCATTGACTATAGTACTCCCCATCGAGAACTGGCACTCTACAACTAAGACTCCCCAAACTAGACACATTCATCTTCCTCCAACGGTGATGAAACCGAAGCTTTGGAGACCAAAGCTCTGATACCAATTGTGAGATCACTAGAAGGGATGTCTAGAGGGGGGTGAATAGACTACTTAACAAATTAAAAACCTAACCTTTTCCCAAGTTAATTGGTTGGCAGATTTTAGCAATTCTAACAAGTCTAGTGCACCCTACACATGCTAGTCAACAAGTATGGCAGCGGAAAGTAAAGACAAGCAAATGTAAGAGAGTAGAGATAGGAAGATCAAACACAATTTGGAGAGACGAAGATTTTTCCCGTGGTTCCGATAGGTGGTGCTATCGTACGTCCACGTTTATGGAGACTTCAACCCACGAAGGGTAACGGTCGCCAGAGTCCATGGAGGGCTCCACGCACGAAGGGTCCACGAAGTAGCAACCTCGTCTATTTCATGATGGCCTACGTCCACGAAGGACTAGCCTTACTCGGGGTAGATCTTCACGAAGTAGGCGATCTCCTTGCCCTTACAAACTCTTGGTTCAACTCCACAATCACGAAGAAGGAGGCTCCCAAGAGACACCTAACCAATCTAGGAGACACCACCCTCCAAAAGGTAATAGATGTGGTAGTATGGTGAACTCCTTGCTCTTGTGCTTCAAAAGATAGTCTCCTCAACACTCAATCACTCTCTCACAAGTTTGGGATGGGTAGAAGAGATTGATTGGATGGAAAGCAACTTGGGGAGGCTAGAAATCAAGATCCATATGGTTGGAGTGGATGATCTTGATCTCAACACAAGGGTAGGTGGTTCTCTCTCAGAAAATTGGATATGGCAAGTGGGTGTATATTCTGAGTGCTTCTCTTTCGAGTGAGTGGTGGTGGAGGGGTATATATAGGCATCTCCAAAAATCCAACCGTTACAACATTATTGCCCAACTCGGTGAAACCGAAGTGAAACTCGGTTGCACCGACTAGTTCAAAATGTGGCAACTTTGGTGTTTTCGGTGAGACCGATATATGAATCTCGGTGGTATCATATGGGTGACCTAGGCAGTTACCAAATCTCGGTGAGACCGATTCCTCAAACTCGGTGGGACCGATTTCAAGAAATGGGTTAACAGAGAGTTGGTCCAACTTCTCAGTGAGACCGATTCTTGAAAATGGCTAACAGAGAGTTGGTCACTGGTTTCGGTGGCACCCAAAGGAATGTTGGTAGTACCGAGATGCTAGGGTTTGGTTTGGCTTTTGTCTTGGATAAACTCGGTGGATCCGAATGGGAAGTTGGTGTCACCGAATTTTGAATTTTGGCTTTGGACAGAGGATATGTGTGGGAAAGTGGGTGAGTATTTTTGGTGGCTACCTCTAAGCACTTGAGCAACCAGATCATCATATTTACCTCATCCCCTTTTAATAGTATTGGCTTTCCTATGGACTCAAAGTGATTTCTCACAAAATGTAAAATGTAGAGTCCACATTCTTGAAGCATGGCTAATCCTATTCCTTCCTTTCCTTGGTGAGGTTCTCCACGCAATCCTTAGTCAATCCTCTCTATGGACTAAACCTGAAATAAACTAGATAGAACTATTAGTCCAAGAGACAATGTATGTTGTCATGAATTATCAAAACCACCAAGGGAGCATATGTGCTTTCAGCGGTACTTCCGCTTGGCTCTTTCCAGACTAGAACAAAGGCAACATCGGAACAACTCCATTGATGCGGGAAAGGGACAAGGGGTGCATATGGAAGTGTACGTGTTGATTCCACCAAAACCTTTCCCCCCTCTTGATAGTACGGTTCTCCTACGACTCAATTCCACCGAAAATGAAATGCAGGGAAGGAACCGTCTTCACTCTAATCCACCGAGGGGTTAGAATCGTATTGTGCCATATGATGAATTATCTCAAAGGCTTAATGCACACAATTAGTTCGCAAAAGCATTGTCATCAATCAGCAAAACCACTAGGGTAGAAATATGCCCTTACAAGATCGTCATCTCCATGTAGTGTAGCCTGTCGGCCTCTCCACGTGAATGAGAAGAATATTGCGCTCTTTCGAATAAAATGGCTGGGAGTGTTCGTTCGTGCTATGATGGACGTTGGATGGCGTCGCCGGTAGTCTCGGCTATTTTATTTACTGGTGAAGATAGCAAATGTTCTTGTTTTTAAATGTAGTTATCTATGCTTCCAGTTGGTAGAGATTAAAGTATTTCATACTTTCAGACATTCTAAATCTTTTCTTCCTTTGCTATTATTCATGAACCATGAACGAGAGGAGGGAGAGCGGAGGGAGCGGAGTGCCAAGAAAATACAGCGGGAAAGGTAGGGGTTAGCGTCACTCGAGCAGGGAAGGGTAGGGAAGACGACCCGTGCGCAAGGGTGGCACGACACTGTAGCGGGGTATAGCGGCTCTGAATACGGGCAAGGATACGGAGCGGGAGATGTGGGAGAGGTAAATATTTTTTGTTCTAGGTTGTTGTTGCTACTTGTGCCGCCACTTGCTACGCTACTGTTGATGTTTGTGGCGCTGCTGCTGATACATAGAGCACGGAGTGACAGAGAGATCCTTGTGGTAGAGAGATGTTTGACAAAAAAGAGTAAGAGAGAGATGAGATTCTTTACTCTACGGTGTTGTTGCTGCTACAATTCGCTTTTGCTGGTAAATCAGAGAGAGATCCATTTTACAAGAGAGAGACGAGATGAGAGAGAGACCTTGTGCTATCGTTATTGTTGTGTAGATCAGAGAGAGAGAGAGAGAGAGAGGGAGGGAGAGAGAGAGAGATCTTGTGTTGTGTATTGCACACTCGTGTATTTATTTGATAATTGCTTTCCCTTGTGATTTTCAAAAATACAACGTGAATCTCTACATGGTTTGTCAAGTGAGGGGAACATTTGATGCACGAACACTATTTTTAATTCAGATACGTTCGTTGATTTCCAATTGTCATATGAAGTGTTAAGTAGTCTAAATGATGCATTCATGTTAAGGAGGTTACTGGAAAGGGTGAAGGTCTGGTCATTAATTGTCCTGAAGCCTTAACTACTCCTACCGACAACAAAGATATAGTCATTATATTTTGCACGAAAGTTAAAGCTACTGATGCGCCCGTTTGACTTTCGAACATGCCCATATGTATAAGGGAGAAACGATCTTAATTATGTGTTTGATTCATTTGTATGTATTGTAGTCATAGCAACGCACAGGCGTTCATGATAGTTTACAACGAATTTCATGCATTCCTAGGAAAAATCATAGCACTGCGTTTCCTTCATCTTGTTAAACTTTCACGTATAGAGGTGAGCACAAGCTATATGGGTTTGTTCTTGCGTTGTAAGAAATATTGGCACTATTGCAACACAATTAGAAACTAGAAAATATGACATTTTACTGCGGGCATTTTCAAAGTTGAATGGACCGTTGAATATTATATCTATAGTTATTTGCTATTTATGGCAATAATATGTGTTAGTTTAACCCACTTTATTATATTGTAAATATGAAAATTTTGCAAATGTTGCCACGCACGGCGAGGGTGAGGTGGGTGTCATTCTGCTTTAAAGGAGAGGGCCCCAGCGAGAATGTCCCGCAACATCGAGAAACAAAGCGGGAAGGGGAGGGTCCGCCGGGAAAAGGGAAGGGTGCGTCTGGGGTGGGTTTTTTGTGTTGGGTCCGTGCATTAGAGATAACATGGCGGATAGACCGGACAACCACATTTCCCCCTCATATGACCTGGATTTGGGGAAGCCCAGACTATCCGGACTGTTGAATTTTAGCGAGCCTACTCATCACCCGTTTGATGTCCGAATACGCCCGGACATATGAGGGAGAAATGAGCTTCGAACTTAAATACGACCTTAGTCATTTGTTTGATTCACTTATATATGCATTATAGCTCGTGGCAACGCACGGGCGTTCTACTGGTAAAAACATAGGTCCGGATTGTGCTCAAATATGAAACAAGGGAAAAATCTGTCAAACGAAGTAAGGAAAGGAGTAATTAAGGGAAAATAAAAAATCTGGCATCTGGCTAAGGAAGGAAAAGATGTGCCTAGGAAAGAAATATGAGAAGAGGGGAAAATGTGGCGGACCGAAGGAAGGAAAGGAGCAATTAAGGAAAATAATAAAAAATCTGAAAGGAAAGCAATTAACAGAAATAATAATCTGGCGTGTGCCTAAAGAAGGAAAGAAATTAGGAAGAATAATATTAGCTCTGCCTAAGAAAGGAAAGGAATTAAGAAAAAGAATAAAACTCTCATGTGGGACAAGGAAAGAAAATAAGAGAAAGAATAAACTTTGTTCTTGCTAGGATGGAAAGGAAATAGTACGATTAGAATTAATATTTTCATGTGTTTTAGTTTTCTTTGTTATGTGTTATTAAAAATGTTTTGCCTTTTGAAAAATGATGTGTAGTTTTTAGAAATTGTTCATGCGTTTTAATTTATTTTGTGAAGTTTTAAGAAAACTTTTCACGTGTTAAACTAATATTCATATAATTTGAAAATTATTCACCCTTTCCCACAAGAAAATTTTCATGTAATTCTAAAGTGTTCACATGCTTAAAAAATCGTAATTAAAAACTATCCATTCTCTTTTAAGAAGTCCATGTGAGTTAAAAAGTGTTTATATATTTGAAAAAGAATATTGATGCATTTTTAAAAACTAATATACAGTGGAAAGTGTATGGGCGTACGAGGGATAATGTGTGAAGTAGGTGTAGGTTGTAGAGGGAAAGGCGGACGTCACGTCCAGCTCGCCGAGATTAGTTTCAAAACTATTAGAAATTCAGTTGTGATGGTTTGGTTCAGTGGCAAGTGTGGGTGGGTTTACGGTTTAGACGGCAGCCGAGATCGTCACCTTGGGATTGTATGCGATCAGACGGACATCGCGGTCATGGTTGATGAAGGCGTGAACGAGGATAAGCAATAACATCAATGTGGCGGTATGTTAAAATAGATAACATGGACTTATGAAGGGATATTGAGTCGTTCTTATTGTGCTAGAAGCATGTGTTTTATTCTCCGGTTGTAACACACGTGCATGTTTTCTAGTAATAAAACTAAAGGGAGATGGGATTGAGAAATAGGACGTGCGTTGTCGGATGGAACGCCGCTCCCGGTCTTGTTGTCAGGCCGCTAATTTTAACGACTCCCCGTGCTTCCTCCACTCGCGTAAAGTAAGTAACGTCCACGACGATCGATCGACCTTCTTCCCCGGGTCGATCTTCTTGGCAGCTCCTCGATCGATCCATGGAGCGCCTGCTCGGGCTGCTCAAGGTGAAGGTGGTCCGCGGGGTGAACCTGGCCATCTGCGACCCCCTCACCCACAGCAGCGACCCCTACGTCGTCATCCGCCTCGGACAGCAGGTACCGTTTCTTTCCTGTCCTCCAGCCTGAATGAAGATCATCACTGGGCCGATCCAGTGCTACATCTAAAACTGACATATAATCATGTGCAGAAAGTAAAGTCCAGTATCAAATATAAATCCACCAACCCAGAATACTTTCATTACAGTAAGTCTTTGACCATGATACTTTCACCAAGGATGACAGCATGGGCGATGCAGAGATCGCCAGGAAGGACCTCAGCGATGTCCCTGACGACACGGTGATGAAGACGATCCACCCTGACAAGGACAACTGCTTCTCCACCGAGACCCACATCACATGGAAAGACGGCAAGGTCTCTCAGAACATTGTCCTGAAGCTGAGGAACACCGACACCGGTGAGATCGTCCTGCACCTGGAGTGGGTTAGCATCCCAGGCATGGCACGGTGATTTGCAGTGGCCAACTATGGTGGCCAGGTCTATTGCCTATTGGCTGCTTTCTGTGACTGGAATGTTGCTTCCTCTGTGAGATCCACAGATCATTACAGTGGGTGTTAATTAAGGTATGCAATAGACTTATGCTACTGGGGGTTAATGTCTGTTTACAGTTTTGCTTCTGCATATACGTAACAAAAGATAATGAAGCTGGTATAGAATTGTCCTATCAGCTACGAATAGGATGATCCAGATCATTTCTCAGTTGACAATACTCCCTGACTGAACATTTGGAGGTAAAAAGGGAGCATATACACCATCCTGACCTAGCATGTACAGTTGTTTTACAACTCAAGCTGACAGCAGCATTAACTGAGCATACCGGAGAGAATGCACAATCGAAATAGCATTTACCATTCGCGGCAAGTAACTAGGAAAGCAAATGTGGTGAGCTTTCATTGTTGCCACCACGTGGGCTTTCATGTGGGCGGTGGTGCTTGCCCATTTGCACATCCCGTGTAAAGTGGGTCCTTGATTTAGCATAGGGAGCTTCCCTTGCTGCAAAACGAAAAAAAAATACTTAGTCCATCATATCAAACAAATTTGTACGCTCTTACATTCAGATTTAAATGGCTTACTACAGCTTCTTACCTGCAGCTAATTTCTGACCACGGATAATGTTCTGCCTCCTTTTCCACCAGCATGCCGCAAATACAACTAGAAACAGAAAAGCTACAAGTACCCCGAAAGCCATGCCGATCTTCGCAGCGACAGATAAATGCGGGCCACACTCACGTAAACCAGGAATTCCACACAGCCCAGCGTTGTCCGTAAAGCTGCCATTTCAACAGTTTGTAAGCTTCCCCAACATTCAAGTAATATCAAGACAAATATTAAGATAAACAGGAACTCAAATGTGTATCTAGATTGGGGTTTATGCTCCTATATACATGGAGAAAGGAGTAACTCCAATGCAAACTATATGTATGTAGTAATAAACGCTGTGGGTTCTTACTTGAATCTAACTCTGTGTAGAGGTCTTCCTCCCAGGCTGGCTGGAACCCTTCCTGAAAGACCATTGCCATTCAGGTTCCTGCATTAAGAGAAAGTTTTTCTAGTTAAGGGAGAAGAAACACGAAGTAAGTTCCAAACAGAAAAAAAGTGCACTTAATGTCCTCACAGTGTCTGTAAAGACGTCAGTTGGCCAAGGCTCTCCGGAATAGAACCATTGAATTCATTGAATGACAGATCTCTACAAATATGATTACGAAATAAGGATTAAAGGAAAAATTGGGACTTCCCAATACTGGTGTTACAGAGACTTACAGTACTCTTAGCCCTGGGATGGTACCCAAAGAGAATGGAATATTGCCCTTTATACTATTACCGCTGAAGTTTCTGTTTGACCAAATGAAAGTTTATCTTTGTCAGGCCAAAATCATAGTGCCAGTGCTTTCTTAATACAGTAAGAAATGCAAGTAGTTTTATTTAGATTTCGTCAAGTAATATCCTCAAATTGAGGATCATTGACAATATTGATTTGCTCCTGATTACTCAATCACGTCCATAGTCCATTTAATTCTGCCAATGGAAATTGGCGTGTTTACAGCATTGGGAATTTCAAGTATGAATCCCGCATGATTCATGTAATGCAAAGCTTGAACTACTTTGACTTTCAGCATATGTCACTCGAGAATTGTTCCAAAGATTCATTTCATAGTTAATTTTTTTATGAGGCGGAATTCAGTTGTTTAAAAAATTATGCAAAATTCAAACACATCTATGAAGTAATTAGGATTTAACTAGTTGCCACCAGCTCAAAAATAGCAACATATATTTCAGAAGACTATACTTTTTGTTTGCCGGGAACAAGGCTTGTATTACTCAAATAAATGGTTGCAATTGTTCCAGTATAGCTGATTTCTGTGGATCAGGCATGGAACCCAGGCAATCAGATCTTTGAACAAGCCTTTTGTATCTGATTGAACAACTACAAAGTTGTTTCAAGATACTTCAGTCCATTTCCAATGATCCTTCATGTTGAACACAAGGTTTTTGAGTCGTGGACTAATCACCGACTAGATGCCTACTAATCACTGAGAAGGTGCGGGATAGCAAGTTGGGTAATTAGTGGCGACTAATCACCGACTAGGTCCGGCTAATCGCTGAACCGGAGGCATATTGACTCGACTTGACTCGGCAACTGAAAAACCTTGGTTGCACTGGTTTATGAAAATGCATCCATCAACAGTAACTAAAGCTAATGATCTTACGGGTTTTCAGTACTACAAGATATAGCAAAGCATAATAGTAACCATGACACTTCAATTCATATTAAGAAATTAAAATGATCATGCACTCATGCATTCATATTGGGGTTGTGAAACAAACTTACATGTTTTGCAGGTGTTGTAGCTTAGATACATCACTAGGTATAACTCCTCTCAAGCCTTGGTTGTCAAGACCTCTGCATGTTCAAGGAGTAGTTTAAATACTTGCAGTAACAATAATACGGCATTAATGGGAAATTAATGAAACTGTATTGAATATAAGAACACAGAAGGTGCTGTTAAGGCCTAAACAAGGTAACACAACAAATAATTGGAGGGAAAACTGCTCTCACAAAACTATTTTAAAGTTTAAATCCACTTCGCTCTCAGAGCACTCATAAAATAGCACCACATGATCACACTGTTATGCTCCATCTGCACTCTTGTAAATCTCCTGTACCTCACTCTCTTTCCCCACTGCCCTTTGGGTCTGTGGGATGCACATCTAAGGCTCTTCTTCACCCTTTAGTACCTCCCCAATTTAGAAAACTACAACCTGTGATGAAGCTCTGATCTATAACGGCCATTGTATATTAACAACACACAAAAGGAGCTTATCCCTACCAAGCATATAGCACATCTTGTATTGGTCGGCTGGAGCACATTACTGTGAGGCGTTATGTGTAGAGTAGTAGAGAACATGACCTCGGTGCTCCGTAAAATGTTGCCAGCGAGCTTAAAGCCATAGACTAGAGTGTATAATCGGTGGTGTCTGGGTTACCAGGGCTCCTCCACTATGAGAATGATTTTCTTGCTGACGACATCCCCGTTGCACCAGAAGGGCTCATCGGAGGATGAGAGTGTCCACCATCTGCACAAGGTATACAGTGGCCAGCATGAGGTTTCCCAGGATGCGGATCCAGCACTGAAGCTTGTCAGGCAAGGGTGGATCTAGAAATTTTGTGGAGTGGGGGAAATCATTGGAGCGGGGCATTTATTGTACAAATTTGCAGAATTTAAAAAAATCTTTTAGGATACAAGCAATTAGGTGTGGCGGAGATGCGCATGTTGAGATGGATGTGTGGTCACACAAGGAAGGACCGTGTCCGGAATGATGATATACGAGATAGAGTTGGGGTAGCGCCGATTGAAGAGAAGCTTGTCCAACATCGTCTGAGATGGTTTTGGCATATTCAGCGCAAGCCTCCAGAAGCCCAAGTGCATAGTGGACGGCTAAAGTGTGTTGATAATGTCAAAAGAGGCCGGGGTAGATCGAACTTGACATGGGAGGAGTCCGTAAAGAGAGATCCGAAGGATTGGAGTATCACCAAAGAACTAGCCATGGACAGGGGTGCGTGGAAGCTTGCTATCCATGTGCCAGAACCATGAGTTGGTTGCGAGATCTTATGGGTTTCACCTTTAGCCTACCCCAACTTGTTTGGGACTAAAGTCTTTGCTGTTGTTGTTAGGATACAAGCAATTCCTATTGAAATTTCAAAAATTGAGTGGGAGCCTGAGCATCCACTCAACACTATGTAGCTTCACCCCTGTTGTCGGTGCCTATCAAGACATCCGAGTAAGCCGAGGCCCATTGTGACATCATGGCTTAATAGGAATGATAGAATGCTGAAATTTCAATAGGAACCTCATAGTAAGTCGAGGCCCGCTGTGACATCCGAGTAAGCCGAGGCCCGTTGTGACTACTGATATCAACAAGGAATTCCTTCTTTTCTGGTAGCCCATTCGCAAGGAACCTCAAAGTTAAGCGTACTAGGAAGTTGATCCTAGGTGTGCATGAGTGAGGACAAAGTACGCAGGAAAGACTAGTGTTGATCCGTGAGGCTAGTCTAGATCCGCCAGATGTAATGGCGGGGAATCGGTGGATATTGTCAGGGCATTACAAATGGTATCATAGTCGACCCCCACGGTTACACGAGCATGTGCGGGTCAGTGGTGTCGACATGTACATGGCACGTGTTGCCAGTTGTGGCACACGGCATGGTCACATGTGGATGTTGGCACTGGCGCGCATGGACGTGTGCTAAAAGGGAACATTCCTGGTGGGCCGATGAGGACGTCGGTTCCTTCGAGTGGGGGTGTATGTAACATCCTGGCTTAACAACAATGATAGACTACTCATATCAACAAGGAATTCCTTCTTTCCGGGAGTCCATTCGCAAGAAACCTCAAAGTTAAGCGTGCTTGGCTTTGAGCGATTTGAGGATGGGTGACCGATTAGGAAGTTGATCCCGGGTGCGCACGAGTGAGGACAAAGTGCACAAGAAAGACTAGTATTGGTCTGTGGAGCCAGTCTAAATCCCACCAGGCATAATGGCCGGGAACCGGTGGCTATGGTCGCGGCCTTACACCCGTGCTCACCGGTGCGTGCCACGGTTTGACATCTCTGGCATGATATGCTTTGCAGCATTTGCATAAACGATCCCAAGATAATGTTAGAATAATTTAAGGCGTGCATCAATCCGTCGAGGACAAGCAATCACACAAGCAGGAGAACGACACCGAAATTTGTTAACAAGGTTCACCAACATGGCTACATCTTCGGGGCATGACTATGGGCGCTCCTCCCCATGTACCAAATCACATGATATAGTCTATGACAAGCCGACCGAGGCCATCAGACAGGTCTCCGGCCACTCGTGCCTGTGCCAGACCGTCCCTCTCATGATCTCTGTCTAGCCTACCAACTTATGTCTAGTCTATTTGGTTATCCTATGGTGCCTTTATATATAGGCCCGGGTTACACGTGTTCGACTCAAATACCTAACCCTCCGCTAATTACAAGTCCAACTGTAGCACAACTCGTACACCTAATATTCAACACATATTTTAACACTCCACCTTGGCGAATATGTCCTCGCCATCTTGAAGCCACCATGTGCGAACCTCCATGTACCTTGGACTTGAACCATTATTCATGAGCTCTGCCTTGGCCCATGTAGCATGTTGCTTCTACGTTGCACTGCCGGAACCGATCAAGACTGCTTGTCGACTCTAAGATCCTGATGACCTCCGCTGCTGCACGTGACCCGACCTAATCACACCGAGATCAATCCAAAACACGCCGCCGCCATTGCACGTGCTACTGCCTTCCAATCTATTGTTTCCAATAGCTTCTTTTCTCAATGCAGTCCAGCCGCAACCTGACGACTTCCATGGAAGAAATCTTCCAACCGACCAGCATCAACTTGAATAATTGTTTCTTCCACATGCCGTCTTCACACCAAACGTGATTCATCCTCTAGATCAACTTGCGACCATATCGAAACCTTGCTCTGATACAACCTGTTAGAATAATTTGCGCCGCACGCCAATCTGTCTAGGACAAGCAATCACAAAAGCACGAGCATGACACCGAGATTTGTTAATGAGGTTTACCAATATGGCTACATCTTTGGGGCATGACTATGGGCGCTCCTCTCCATGTAGCAAATCATATGAGTCAATGACAAGCCCGCGAGGCCATCAGATAGGTCTCCGACCACTCGCCATGGCCGGTCCTTCCTTCAAGTGATCTCTATCTAGCCTACCAACTTATGGGTGCCTTTATATAATAGGCTCGGGTTACACGTGTTCGACTAAAACACCTAACCCTCCGCTAATTACAAGTTGAACTGTAGCACAACTCGTACACCTAATATTCGGCACATATTTTAACAAGATACATGCTCGGTGTGAAGTGGAGAAGGAGCCATCTGCCGATGAGATCATGCCAGCCATTATTGCCTTTCGACAACATCAACATCACGACCACATACCGCATCACCATGGGAGAAGAAGAGAAGGTCAGGCACAAGTAGCATGAGCCATCACATCAAAGGGGGTTGACTTCGAACTTCTTGGTTTCGTCTTGATTACTTTTCAATGGTGAGGAGATATCACAGGGTTTAAGACTAAGGGAAGGCAAGACAGAGCATAGTGATGCGATTAAGTAGGGTTCTTTTAGTAAACTCATTTTCTGAGAACGCTATGGGAGTGAGGTGAAGGGGAGCCTTGGCGCAGCGTTTGTTGCCTCCTGACCATGAGGTCACGGGTTCGAGTTTTGGAAACAGCCTCTTGCAAAAATGCAGGGAAAGGCTGCATACAAAAGACCCAAAGTTGTCGGATCCTTCCCCGTACCCTACGCAAGCGGGAGCTACGTGCACCGTGCTGCCATGGGAGTGTCATGCAGCCGAGTCAAACTTTTGGAGTACATGTGTACTGTTTTCATGTACATGCGTACAGTTTTCAAGTACATGATAATGCCTGTAAACGCCATATCCGAACCCAGAAGTATTTATTTCCTATTTATTTATATTATATGTAATATGAAATTTATTTTCATCAATAACATATTATGTCTATATTTGCAAAAACTATTTGGCTGCAGCCGAGTCAAACTTTTGGACTCGTAGAACTGATGCCAAACTGGTCAGACTGCACATGGACAAGTCTAGTTTCAAGTAACAGAAACCCAACCAACAGGGAGATTTTTCAACCTCCAATAAATAAGCAGATAGTCTCCTCATATCATCACGGTGATATTTGCGCAGATAACAAACTGAATACAGTACAGGAAGTTTAGCATCCTGATCATAAAAGCCTACAGATGCTTGTGATATAAAGTGGTATGAGGTAGAGAACATACAGTCCATCAATGACCCAATGCCTTTTGGTATCGTCAAACTGGCAATCAACTCCGCTCCACGGATGCTGCTGAGGAATGCAGGGGTCACCATTCCAGCCAAATCGAAGAGGAAGACCAAGTGAACCCTTCAAAGTCCGCAGAGCAGTCACTACAGAGCACGGCAAAGGAGAGAATCAATAGAGAAACCTAGTTGCTAAACTCTGGCCTCTGGTGATACTCATTTGAATAGCTGTAAAATACAGACAGAGAAAAGCTGTCCTACTTGTTCGCGTTTAATAAAAGCATATTTATTGAAAAGTAGATTGTGTCAACCATCAATTGATTATACACCATGAAATGGAAAATATCCTACATGATTTCTGAACCATATTATGTATAGCAAGAATGTCATCCAAGGATTGGAAGTGGCTTTTTCATATGGTTCACCAATAAAAGAAAGCCTCCAAGCAAACATATTTACTAACATAAACTTATTATTGCTTGAAATAAAGGGAAGATAATTTGGAGAGTGTTAAGCACCAACCTTCTTGAGTTAAGGTCTTCATTTCAGCTGGAATGATCTCAAAAACCTCAATCGCACTAACAATGGCATGTGTTCCTTCAACAGGCTGCAAGGTGATTTTTAGTGTTGTCCCACTGACAGCAACAGTTTTATTCAGAACAAGCGCAGTAAAACGCTCTCCTGTCATGCGGATTATATCAATATCCTTGAAAGCAGTGTCACCATTGATAAGTACATCAAATACCCTTTGCTCTTCTGCAGTTATTCCGCTCTCAATCTCAGCAAAATGAAGCCATACAGAATAGTTCTTGTTTGGAGTCACATCCATTTCAAAGGATAACGCCGGCTGCCTATCAGTGCCCACAATAGCTGATTGGTACATACTTTGAGGATAAAAATTTGGTGCAAGCAATGTCTCTGCTATAACATTTTCAGTTGATATAGGTTGATCATCAGAACTAGATGATAAAGTTTTCAACCCTAACCAGAATCTGTCACCACCCCAGTGGATACCGTTTAGGTCTTCGTCAAAAGCTGGCTTTCCAGAACCACATGTCAATCTTTTGGTAGTTCTAAGCACTGTTCCCTTTCCCCAAAGGGAACCAAACTTATAGGCATTATCATCTATTTGGAGAACTTCGATAGAAAGAATTGATGGATCGCCGTGACCGGTGCTGTGGAAACAAATCGATAAGCTTGAGTCTTGAACAAAAACCAGGGCTTCCGCAAATGTCTTCTCATCATCACTACTCCAGCCCGAAAGCAAAGAACTGAATAGAGTGCCCTCAACAGAAACATCAAATATTGGCTCACTGTCAAGATTAGGATCAGCCACAAGGGCAAAGAAAAGCCTAACTTGGTAGTGCCCATTGGGAACATTGTTGATGTAGTAACAATTTTCAGGGCCATCAGACAGAGGGAAATATCGAAGAGTTTTCAGTGGAGGTACAATAAAGCTCGGGCGAGTGGCATTTGCAAACCTGCCACCAGTATAACCAAAATCTCGGTACCACAACGTGTTGGTAGGTGCCGTGTGAACATCGTCGAAACTCCCACAGCTTATACGGATGGTAAAAGGTTCTGAGAACAAACAAGCATTTAGAACTAGAATGAATAGCAATGCTGAGAAGCATAAAGTAAGCAATTACTGTGAAACCAATGTACCATTTGAGTTGTACAGAAGGTGCAAGAGGTTCATTGAATCACGAAAGTACAATACAATAGAGAAATAAATTAAAGCTTGGACGTCTGCTTTCGTTTCCTCCTAGTTAAATTTCCCATGCCCCCTTCCTAGCTTGAGCAAATTTATCTTAAATGGCATACTATTTAGCAAACCAGATTCTACATACGGGTGGGAAGGGGCGGGAACTGGACTAATTTCGAGGGATAAGGAAGCTATCAATATGATTACATGAGCAAATGGATAGAACTAGTGGGTGGGGGGGTGTCCAATATTTCTCAAAATGTGTCCCCTTTCCGTCAAACATCACAGCCTTAATAGCCCCAAATGCGAGGAAGGGGAAGTTCTCTTCAGGCAAATCTGAAAACGGAATGGTATTCCAAGAAATTCCCTAGCCTGAAACTAAACGACGTCTAATTTTCGCCAACGGTAAAAAATAACGGCAGATAATCTATCGACTTGGGGAAGATCCACTTCTTATTACATCAGCAAACGTGGAAAGCAAGAGGGCACGAAATTGCTCAATCTGGAAGGATTCTTGATTTAGGTAAGAATGCAAATACCGGTTGCATAAATAAATGCAAAAACATGGCGAGCCTCACCTCACAGTATGCTACATTTAGCAGGGAAATAACAAATTTTGGGGAAAAGCAAAGAGAAAGCAAGAAAGCTCACCTTTGCTGAGGTCGGCCGCGAGAACGCCAAGAAGAGCTGACGATGCGGAGACAGCGAGCAGCAGCGGCCAGAGCTGCGCCACGCCAAGAAATCTCTTCTGCATCGCGCCTCCCTCTCGCCCCTCCCTCTCAAAGACGAGACTTTTCTCCTTTGCTTTGGTACGCCATCCAGTCCGAGATACTAGTATCTCTTTTGCTTTTTCTTCTCCCGCAAAAGGACTGGGAAATCAGAATGAGCTGTCTAAAGTTGAGACTCAAAATGGGTCAGGAGACTCACGGAATACCGGCGACTAACTACTATTGGACTTAATATATATAGATTTGGCACTATATATATTAAGTCCAATAGTTTGTAGGAGTATATGTAACATTATTACTTCACGAATATATATACCCTTTCACATAGGATTTGGCTTTTGCATTCGGCTTGCATGTAAGAGTTGTAGTATGAAGTTTAAGCAAATAATAAATCGTCTCTCTTCTAACTATTACCCGCACATAGGATTTGGCTAATGTAGCAATGGCTAACCAACAATTTTTTTTTTTGAGGAAGATGGCTAACCAACAATGACATGGTACTGCTGGGGATGCCCTAATAATGATGATTGCAGCGGTTGTTGTGGGTCACTGTATCCCTTTTCCACTGTTTTAATGGAGGCATGGGAGCCGGTCACGCTCTTGGCCACGATACACAACTCACGAAGTCACGAGAAGCACACCACCCCCGATCTAAGAATTTTGAATGGACGCACGATTTAAGTGTCTGGTGGTAACACGTTAAGTTCGCAAAAAATACTTAATCGATTCTGAAATAAGTGTCGTTAATTTTGTATAATTTTATACTCCATTGAAATTGTACAAAATCAGTTACACTGATTTTATGACGGAGAGAGTAGTAGTATTAGGCCCTCCCAATGCTCCACTTTGTATGGGTGCTAAGGCTGTCATATAGGCAAAAAATCTGATGTGGCAAGGTATTTAAGAGGAGAGAGATGGGTGTGGTGACCCCGGAAGAAACGATTTCAAGCGCGTGAACCTAGGCAAAATACTTAAATGGGAGAAAGCCCACCAATGCATGTAGAACTTTAGTAGCTAAATCATTAAATGAAGTATACTTAGCTACAACAAGTTAAGCACCTATGCATTGGGGGCTTTGGTTGCTAAACTTTTAAATGTGCTTAGCAACTCGTCATAGCATCAATGCATTGGAAGTAGCCTTAGAGTACAAAACTGAACATGCTTTGTCAGTTTTAATAACCTCAAAAGGGAAAACTAGCTCTGACATGCCTTGTCTAGTTTACCGGATGTGAATGCTAGTCACGTGGGAACAGGGTCAGCTCAAAGCTACAACGTACAGGTGACAAGCGGCCAATTTGGTGGCGGTAGTAGCGGTGTAGTGCGGCACAACACAACCATCCGAGCGGGTTCTTGGGCGCGTGCACGCAGCTGAGACGTGCGCACAGCGCAGCTCATAGTTTCGTCCAATGGTACGGCGGTGATTAATGCGGCTGCTGCGGCGTAAACAAAGGGCGGGTTCACGGGTACCTGATTTGTTTTTGTTTTTTTGAACACAGTACAGACGCAAGCGTTTATATACACACGCATACACTCACCCCTATGAACGCACACACGCACACCCTACCCCTATGAGCACCTTCGAAAGTCTGAGCCGGCATATCATCTTGAGATTTACGAAGTCACCGTAGGCGCCTCGTCATCGACGGGAACGTCTCCTCCCACTGAATGCGCATCGCCGGAAATCCTGAAATAAATCCAGGAACAATGCAAGCACCAGCACTTGAACCCTGGTGGGCTGGGAATACCACAGTCCCTCTAACCATCCAACCACAGGTTGGTTTGCGGTACCTGATTTGTTGCGGCGAGTTAGAGCATCTACACCCCACGTATAAAGAATGACAAATATGACCCTTTTAACGGACGCGTTCAAATCCATATAAAAATATGCAAAATAAAAAATCTACGTAGTACGTAGCTACTCTTCGTCGGAGATGTCAACTATCTTCGTGTCCTCGAACGGTTACATGCGCGACAGCTGCAGCTCCACCCCCTCCGACGCCTCCGGCTCCTCCGCTCCGACCTCCTCCTCCTCTATCTCTGCGTCGAGTTTGTCGAAGAGCGCGTCCGCCTCCGCCTGCTTCTGCCGGACGAACTAGCGGTTGGCCTTCACATAGGCCTCATCCTGGATGGACTCCAGGATGGCCTGCTGCTCCGCCATCTTCTCGGCTTGGGTGACGGCGAACTCCGCCTCCGCCTTCGCCATGTTCAACCTCGGAGCAGGGTGCTCCTCCTCCGGATCCGCCACATCCATCGGCTCCGGCAGCTGCTCCTCCTCCTCCTCCTCCTCCTCCTCCGGCTCCGGCAAGTCCGGAGGCAGCCCGACAGCGATGCGGGCGGCGCGTCGGGCCTGGATCTGCATCCGGTGATCCGGCGTGATCATTGCGTAGGTGGTGATCTTCTGTCGGACCATGGCGACACCAAAGAGCGTGGGAGAGCGGGGGGGAGGAGGCGAATGAGCTCGGGTGGCGGCGCAGAGAGGGAGGAGGTGGATGTGCTAGGGCTGGGGGACGACAGCCGATGGATTTAGCCTCGAGCGGCGAGCCAGAGCGGCGCCACGCGGCGTTCACAACGCGACGACGGAGGAAGCGTCCGTCGGACCGCCGGGTTTCCAAGCGAGTCCGCGTGGGACCCCATCGTCAGTCTTACGTGGCGGACAAGACCAGTCGTGCTCGGGCGCCCAAATATCCGCCCCATATTTGGGCTGGATATGAGGGGTGTCGGTCAGCCCGAACGTATGAGGCGCCCGGCTGGGTCGAAATTTTGTGACCGGTCAATGACTGGGAGACCTGCCCACGCATTTGAGGGGGGTTTGGGGCACTCGGTCGTAGATGCTCTTAAGCGCTGGGGGCAAATATCGTGCACTCCATCAACACTAGTTTTTCTTTAGGAAAAGTCGTAAACAAACCTTGAATTCATATTCTCGGTCTAAAGCAAACCCTCATCTCAAAAATCTTGAAATTGGCACCACCGTCCTTTGTAACCCCGGTCGATCCCAGTGGTTTTTAGCTGAAATCTTGATTGGGCTCCAGGATTGCTTACATGGCACAGGGTGAACGGAGAATCCAACATTTTCTTGCCATGAAGCTTGCTGGTGATGTACCATAGGTTGTACTCCCATGGTTGAGCCTCTGGTTCCGGCATGGCTCGCCATCGGCAACGGTTCAGCGAGTAGATGGTCACGACGGATAGTCGGTCCTAGTTGGTATTGGTCACAACTTGGTGCTCGACACTCTCGTACCCATTGTTAGTGAGCAGAGTCGTTGAGATTGACAACGAGCACGCGCGGGGTGGGGTGAACGTGCACCCAGGCGCTCGCCCGGAGGACCTGCAGCCTCGCGCAGTATGCTGGAACACGGTGACCGCGCTCTTGTCCGATAAAAGAAGTTCATCCACCGTCATGCCCAAAATGCGGTACTATCCTCGCGACGGCTCGAGGGCCTCGACAAGGATAGAAGTGCATTTCGGGTCGCTTCGCAAGAATGAAAATTGTCATAATACATGTAAAGAAGAGATGAATATATGGAGTTGGCTTACACTCACCACATGCTACAACATAAATATCCCAATATATCGATACATAACAATCATCATACAGAAGAGCAGGATCTGACTACGGATGAAATCAAATGAAAAAGAATACGACGTCCACCCTGCTAATCCTAGGTTGCCGACCTGGAACCCATCCTATGATTGATGAAGAAGAAGAAGAACTCCAAATAGAACAATCGTCACTCTCACATCAAAGCATCGCATTACCTATACCTGCACATGTTGTTGTGGGAATCTGTGAGCCACGGGGACTCAGCAATCTCATTATCAAGGTATCAAGACTAGTAAATCTTAATGGATGAGATATCTTTAAGTGGTGAGGTTGCAGCAGCGACAAGCATTTTATATGGTTAACTTACGAGTACAAGAATAAGAAGAGTGATCTACGCATAAACGGACGTGAACTAGTAATGATCAAGAAGTGATCCTGAACACCTACGTACGAGTCATACATAACCCCATCGTGTTCTCTTCCCGAACTCCCTCGAAAAGAGATGGTCACGGTTACACACACGGTTGTTGTATTTTAATTGGATTTACTTCAAGTTTTCTATAACCGAGTATTATAAAATTTCCAAGTTGCCACATAACCACGGGCACGACTTACAGAAAGATTTAACCCTGTAGGGGTGCTCCAACTCATCCATCACAAACTACCTCAAGATGTAGTGGAAAACCTCAACCGCGGGATAGCCCGTAGTATCCTCGAAATCCCGGTGCATAAGACATTCGTTAAAGATAAAACAAATCCAGCAAGACCGCCCGATGTGTCGACACCCCGATAGGAGCCGCGTATCTCGTTCTCAGGACACGACTGATGGGTCACACTACGAGTCAAACCAAACCTCGAGTTTCCCCGCGGTGGCCCCGCAGTCTGCCCGTTTGGGCCAACACTCATGAGGAGCACTGTCCTAGTTTGTTGATTAATTATCCACGGGTTAATTACTCCCTATGCAAGTTTTATTAGTTAAGCAAACGTAGTATCAATGTTGGGCCTTGTCGAAAGAGTTTTATCCCAAAACGAATTATAAAGGGGGTTCCCAAAACGACCCCAAGCATGTTAGGAGCGCTCAATATGTAACAAAACACTGGTAATCGGACACTAGGGCAGCAAGAGTGGAACAAAACACCAGGCAAAAGGCCGAGCCTTCCATCCTTTACCAAGTATATAGATGCATTAATTAAATAGCAAGAATAATGTGATATCCCAAGATATCCATGTTTTCACATGGAACCACCTGCACCTGCAACTAGCAACGCTATAAGAGGGGCTAGGCAAGCGGTAACATAGCCAAACAACAGTTTGCTAGGATGTGGAGGGTTAGAGGCTGATCATGGCAATTTGGGAGTCTTGACAAACAAGTGGGCGAGACATAGCGATAGCATCGAGATTACTAGCATAGCAATGATAGTAATGGTATCCAAGGTGATGGTCATCTTGCCTGAAATCCCGCTTGGAAGAAGATCGAATCCATGAAGTAGACGAATGGGCATAGTCGAACGAATCCTCACACCCCGAAATGGTCTCGGAACTTTAGTGAGGAGAAGCAATCCGGAAACAAACAAACGACACGGTAAACGCCACAACATATTCATGGCATGATGCACAATCAACTATGATGCATGTCCAGTTTAAATAGGCATGGCATGGCATGGCAACAATCAAATACTATACATTAAGTGGAGCTCAATATGCAACGAGTTGTATAGGAAAATACTTTCTCATGGCCGCGCGTCCCAACGCGCGATGGACTACTTGGAGTTTATCATAATCATTATCCTCCCCTGATTGTACGTGCTTCCCTATTAGATTTCTTTCCTAATGTATCTACTCTCCCCTGATTTTACATTGGGAACTTCCTCTAATCTTTCTCTGCCCCGTGAGTTCTCTCTCTAATCTCTCTTCCCCCTGATTTTAAGGGGGTGGGTGGCTGCATGCAGGGAACCGATACGCGCTCTTTGCATGGAAAATAAAAATGGAAAGAAAGAAAAAGGAAACGAACACATGCAGGAAAATCAATGCGGAAACATATGTTGTCGAAAACCGAGCGCGTCAACGCTCGCGCGCGAGATAGCCACGCCCAGTTGCATATTGATGAAACTCCATATTTAGTTATTTAGTTCGCTCCCGTTTATGCTACTCACCAATGTTAAATGTTGTTAAATATGACAAGAGATGAAGCATGAGTAATCTACCTATCTAGGCAATTTAAATGAGGCCGAAAACAACACATAACAATTCCGGAAAATCACCATATGCAAATTTCGAATTTGGTACTGTTCTGCCTATAACATATTTTCAATGTTGTTAAACAAGAAAAATACATGCATCATGTTCTTCTAGACATTTTTCTAGTCAAGTTACATATGTAATTTATTTAATTCGGAGCTACGGTTATTTAGTTATGAAATAAACCATTTAACATGGCATTTATGCAAATTAAATTCAAACAGAAATTTAAGCATTTTTAACATGGATGAAAGTTGGATATTGTGAAACTACATGAAATCCTGAGCATTATGCACATATGACATGTTTTATTTTTATGCATGAATATTTAGTTACTAGCAATTTAAAATAGTGGCATTTCTGTAAATATTAATGTCCTGGTATAATCAATAAATTCATTCGCAAAGAAAAAAACGTTATTAGGCCGAACCTGGAATGAGTTGGGCTGCACATGCATGAGCGCAAGATAGCAAAATGCGCTCAGGGCGAGGGGCAAGGTGGGATGCTCACCAAGGGCCCTGGTCCGGATCTGGAGACGCGCTGCCCACACGCGGGTGGTTCGCTATGCAGAGGAGGCGACGGATTGAGCATGAACTACTTGATCCCGAGCAGGGGCTCATGGTGCGGCTGCGCCTGGGAGACGCCGAAACGGGGCAAGCGGCAGTCGCGGCGACGCTGGGGACTCTGGCGGATGGCGAACTTGAGGCGGCGGCGGAACTTAAGGCGCTTGGGGCGGCCTCAACCATCCATGGACGACGGCCATGGTTGCTCCTGCAGAGAGAAAGAGACGAGAGGGAGTTGAGAGTGAGAAGAGAGGACGGGGGATAAAAGAGGAAGGAGGGAGCATGGGGAGCAGGAGGAGGTACAACGCGGCGGGGAGGTTCTCCGTTGACGGCATAGGTCGCCGGAGCCCGGAGACGAGGTGGCGTCAGGGAGGCAGGAGGCTCGGGCGAGACGACATGGCGGCAGGAGTTCGTCCCTGAATAACAGAGGGAAAAAATAAGAGGGAGGGAAGAAAATAGAAGGAAGAGGGAAGGAGGGGAGGAGGACCAATCTGGTGGATCTCATGCTCCGGCGAGCTGCAGCTCGTGGTCGCCGGCGGCGGCGCCGGTCGCCGAATGGGGAGGGAAAAAGCGCTTGGGCACCGCTGCTGCTCGCGGCGGAACTGGAGGCAAGCCCCTTGGGCACGGGCAGGAGGGAGGAGGCTGCACGGGGTTGGTCGAGCACGGAAACGGAGGGGAGCAGGGGTGCTGGCAGGTGGATGAATGGATCGGGAGGTGGCGCTGGTTGGCTGGTAGATGATCCCGAGGTGGGAGGCGACCCGGCGGTGGCGGCAGTGGAAGGACAAACCTCCTAGATTTTAGGGCTTGACTGATTTGGCTAGGGTTGCCTACTATATATACGAAGGGGAGCAAGTGAGGGGGGGGGGGTTGACAGATTTTTGGACCCTCTGATTTCCATGGGACGGACGAGATAAATAGGCTGGGGGAGTCAAATGAAGAATTCAAAGATGTTTGGGGTAGATCGGGGTTGATCCAAGCCCAACGATCACGGACGGGCATTTCGGTTCGGGGAAGTTATCGGGCTGTAACGCCCAAGATGCGATCATATCCTTATTTTGGCTCGAGGCCTCTGTCGGCGTTCTGGGAACGGGGGTACCCAGACCTGCCTGCCTGCTGCCCAGGGCATGGCCCACCTCGCGAGCCAGGCACAACCTGGCATAGCCCCACTCAAGACAAGGTCCTCGCGAGGACCCAAGCTCGCGAGGGAAGCAACACCAAGACCAGCGAAGGACGGGCCTCCTCAGGCCCCCTCCGGAGCGGCGGAGATCTCTATGCAGAGCCCGGCCTCAGGAGTCAAGGATGACGCAAGGAGGGACATGCGGGCGCCAGCACGCCAGGCGGTGTAGTTTCCCCTTTGGTGCAAAGGGAGCAAGGACGTACGCGGGTTCCCAAAGCGTCCCCCAAAGGTTTCCGTTCCGGTGCAACAAGACCACAACCACGAGCCCAGCAGGACGGATGTCATCGTCGAGCCCACCTCTGCATCATCGACAGCTACTTTGCAGGCGAAGACCACCTTTAGACAGGGCGGGGATGTACTCCTGTCCCCCTTAAAATTTGGCCGTTGTGGGATCCCTTCCCGCCATTGCGATAAGGGAAGAGGACCTGGGCCGCTGCTATAAAGAGAGGATAGGCTGCACCGTAGAGAGGGGGACAAAAGGAGGAGAGACAACAAGAAAGGCACAGAGCCAAGAACACCACCCGAGCGCCCTCACGAGGCTGCTTACCTCTGTACTAGTTCATCCACCACACCTCCTCGAGAGGCAATCCACCAAAGCAGGAGTAGGGTTTTACGCTTCGCAGCGGCCTGAACCTGGGTAAATCATCGTGTGCATCTTCTTACTCATCATCGTGCGAGTTCATCGTCCTAACCATCGAGTAGCGAGCGAGGTAGGGAGAGGCTGCAGGGGATCTTCGCACACGCTCCTGTGTTCGAACCTTGAGGGTTTTGCGGAGCCCGAAATCCGACATTTGGCGCGCCAGGTAGGGGGCGTGTCGGAGTCTTCCTCAAGCCAAGCTCTTCCTCCGCCTCGCCTCTCCGATGTCTGACGCTCGCCGAGCCCGCGCCGAGCGCCGAGCTGCCCGCGTCGCACAGACGGCGCCCGTGGGCCGCACCGCCGCTCGCCGGTCCCCCTCACCTGTGGCCAACGCCGCCACGGGCCCGGAGGCCCACAAACAACAGGACTCCTCCCAGCCGGTCACCGCGCGGCGCGACGGCCGCACCGCCACTCCATCGATCGTTCCGGCTACCGGGTCGTCCTCCCATGCTCGACCCGGGCCGCCGCGCGGCTCGGGTGCACTCGCCATGGCGCACGAGCTGCTCCGCTACCGCCCTGCCCCCGACCGCCATGACGACTGGCTTCGGTGCATCGCGGAGCTCGTCAGTGCTGCCGGCGACGCTTCAGCGCTCTCCTACTCGTTTCGACCCCGACCTTCCCTGGCAGACGACGTGGCCCACGATGTGCCGCCACCTCCTCCACAACGCGACGTCGACCCCGAGCCCAGGCGTGAAGCGCGCCCGTGCGACCAGCCCCGCGAACCGCAGGCAAGGGCGAGAGATGAAGTAAGCTGCCAGGTGGTGCCCCGGTCGCGCGTCAACGCGCGTGTGCTCCCCGCGCTACCGAATCAGCGTCGCGACTGGGCACCGCTCAAGGAGGCCCCCCAGGAGCGTCAAGACTGGGTCCCTCCCGCATGCGCAGCACCCGTCGAGCCGGTGGGGTGCCACACCATCGCCCCGGAGCTCCATCCAACCACGTGGCCCTGCAAGTTCAAGCCTGACCTACCCCCTCACTACGACGGCACTCCGGATCCGGCCGAGTTCCTACAGCTCTACTCGCTGAGCATCCGGGCGGCCGGTGGAGACGACAAGGTCATGGCGTGCTGGTTCCCCATGACACTCAAGGGCGGCGCACTCTCCTGGCTCCTCAACCTCCCGGAGGGGTCCATCACCTCCTGGGACGACCTGCGCAAGCGCTTCGTCGCCAACTTCCAAGGTACCCGCGACCGAGCGCTCACCGTAAACGATCTGTGACGTGTGAAGCAGCAGGAGGGAGAGACCCTGCACAAATTCATACAGCGCTTCACGACCACCCGCCTCAAGATCCCGAGGGTGTCGGACGAGGCTATCATCTCCGCATTCACCGACGGCGTCACGGACCTCAAGATGAAGGAGGAGCTCGCCATGAATGACGAACTATGCTCAGCCCTAGAGATGTTCAACCTGGCGAACAGGTGCGCCAAGGCCGAAGAGGGCCGCCTATCGCCCCGCGAGCCTCTGGCGGCAGAGCTGAAGAACAAGAAGACCAAGGCCAAGGAGGCGAAGCGCAGGGCCCCCGCGGTGCTTGCGGCCGAGCCTGAGGCGAAGCGCAGCCGAGGCGAAGAACCCCCCGCAGGAGGGCGGCCGTCCTGCATCTTCCACGGCACCAACAACCACGACACCATCGACTGCCAGGAGCTCAGGCTGGTCCGCGACGAGCACTTCGGCCGGCGCCCTGGACGCGTGGACCGTGGCTTCGGACGCGGCGGAGGCCGCGGCGGAGGCCGTTGGGACAACCGGGAGCCACGTCAGGAGTGGCGAGACCGGCCTTGGGAGGACCGCTGGCGCGATCAAGCTCGGGAGGACCGCTGGCGTGACGACCCTCCGGAGGGGTCACGCCGTGGCCAGCCTTGTGAGGCCCGACCTTGTGAGGCCGGCCTACCACCACTACCGCCGCCACCCAGAAGGAAGGAAGAGGACAGGCAAGACGGTGGGGCTGGGGGCTTCCAGGAGGTCAGGGCGATAGCCTGCATCCTGGGCGGCGCCCAAGCCCCGGCGTCGAACTGCATCTTCAAGCAGTTCACGCGGGAGGTGAACGCAGCTCTCCCGAAGCCCGAGGCCATGCGCCCCCTCAAGTGGTCCCAGACCGCAATCACCTTCGACTCAAGGGATCAGCTCGGGTGCTCGGCCATGGCCGGCACGCTCCCCATGCTGTGCACTCCGACCATCAGCAACGTCCTTGTCACCAAGACCCTCATCGACAGCGGAGCGGGGCTCAATGTCCTCTCCATTGAGACCTTCGAGACGCTCCAAGTACCGTACGACCAGCTCATGCCGACCAAACCCTTCTCAGGAGTCACTGATGGGTCCACCGTCCCCATTGGGCAAGTGCGCCTGCCCGTCACCTTCGGCGGATGCAAGAACTACCACACCGAGATCATCGTCTTCGACGTCGCACACATCCACCTCCCGTACAACGCGATCCTTGGGTACCCGGCCCTCGCCAAGTTCATGGCGGTGACTCATCATGGCTACAATGTCCTCAAGATGCCAGGGAGTGGCGGCATCATCACCGTCGCCTGCGATGAGAAGGATGCCGTCTGCTCCCTCGAGCGTGCTTACCGCGCCGCAGTGGCCGAGCGCTCGGACGACGAGGAAGATGCCCTGCCTCGTGAGGATGCACGCAAGAAGAAGAAGAAGCTCCTCCCCGCGGGGCGCCAGGGGGCTGGAACCTCCAAGGACGGCGCCTGAGGCTCTGCACCCCGGGACGGGGCCCCACCCTCCATCGCATAGGAAAGTGCGCTCGGCGCCCCCCTTGGGTCGGGCTCGGGAGCTTCCATCTGGGGAGCTTCTGGCCTGGCCGGTGAGACAAGGGAGGTGCTCGGGCACAACCTGAAGGCGCGTCCTGACGCGCGTCTGCCTGAGCCAGGAGCACGGCGCGAGGCGCCGAGCTCGCGAGAGTCCGTCGTCAGAGCGATCGAGGAGCTTCAGGAGGCACAGGCCATGCGAGGCAGGAGCTGCCCTGCACCACCAAGCGCAGCCGCCATCGTCGGCCCTGTCGACAAGCCGCGCGTCTGCGTCGACGTGCTCGTGATGAACGGGGCCGCGTCCCAGGACCTCTTCTGGTCGACGCGCACCGGTCGCAGGTGGGTCTACCCGCACAACTACGTCCGCATGCCCTTAGGCCTAGCGAACGCAGGCGTCGCATTCCAGCGCCTTGCCTAGGCCATGCTCATACCTTGGCGGGTGAGGCGCAACGAGGGATTGGAGGAGATGCCCGGACCGAGCAGGGGTCCCGAGCCCCGGGAGACGACGGGCTCGTGAGGGTCACGCTCACGGAGGTACAAGATCAGGCTACGACGACAGCTTCGACTCTTCAGTAGCATGGCCGCCAGGTGATTTTTTGGTTTGTGCCAGGTAACTTTTTGGTTTACTCCGTTTGAGGGCGCCCACCGGGCCGCATTATCCTCAGGCGACCAGAGCATACCCCTGTAGCCGCCTCGTTTACGCATATTTCAGCAACTTTCCATGCATGTGATCTATTTCCTAACGTTTCACCTTGCCTGCACGGCTCTTTGCCGGCGTGAATGTCGCCGTACCCGAATGATCCTACCTTCGACCGCCTCATGAGAGGACTAGGCACGACGTCTGTGCTCGGGTCCGTCCCTGCAACGTTGATAAATCCAGTGGCTGAGCCCTGTCTGGCGGGTCGGCCCTGTTTACGTCACCTCCTGGGGTCACTGGTGCTTGGCCCTCTCATGCGATGGCCCTCGGGAGCACATTCGGCGCAGGCTTCTCCAAAAATTTGCAGGACCTCGGACGGCGCTATCTACAAGAAGATCCAGGCGCAAACCGCCTTTGAGGTAGGGACCTCGCGAGGCCAAAGCGCCCCCGCGAGCTCCCAGATACACCTCCCAGTTCTACCATGCAAGCCACGCGTACGAACTCAATGGGCTGTACACGCCCGGAGCCCCTCGAGGACGCGGAGGGGTTCCTTCCCACGCAATGTGGAAGCCCCATGCTCCGTGCTGGCGGACAACACGGTCCACCAATGACTATGCCCACGCAAGGTGGAAGCCCCATGCCCCGTGTTGGCGGACAACACGGTCCACCAATGACTATGCCCACGCAATGTGGAAGCCCTACGCTCCGTGCTGGGGATAAACAACTGAGGGCGCCCCAGCGGCTGCATCCAACCTCAGGAAGGCTCCTTGCGGCCCCGTCTCGCTGCATTCCTTGGGATGTATGCGTGAGGGGGCTGCATGGGGGCTACTACCGGGCCAAGCCTGGTACACGCCACCTCCCCAGGTCTGCCAAACCTGGTCTTCACGCGCCCCTCTCAGGAAAAGCTAGCGAGGAAAGGTATGGGAGCCGCTCGTACGTCAAGGGGGACTCCTGAGCATCGCGACTCAGGAGCCTCACTGGCCACGTAGCCCCTCAGCCCTTGGAACCGTCCTGGTGATCCGGACGGCCCAACGGCGGCTGAGGTATGCGCGGGGCCAGGCCCTGCCGATGCAGAGCTCAAAAGCGCTCAAAACCCTTAAGGAGGACGCTAGAGCTCGTATGTCAAGGGGGACTCCTGAGCATCGCGACTCAGGAGCCTCACTGGCCACGTAGCCCCTCACCCCTTGGAACCGTCCTGGTGATCCGGACGGCCCAATGGCGGCTGAGGTATGCGCGGGGCCGGGCCCTGCCGACGCAGAGCGCAAGGTGTTCAAAATTTCCAAGTTAATCCAATCTTCACCATGTTCCCTTCATGAGGGCTGCTCGTACGTCAAGGGGGACTCCTGAGCATCGCGACTCAGGAGCCTCACTGGTCCTGTAGCCCCTCACCCCTTGGCACCGTCCTGGTGATCCGGACGGCCCAACGGCGGTCGAGGTATGTGCGGGGCCGGGCCCTACCGACGCAGAGCATCACATCAAGCAAGAAGGAAACAAGGCGAAGAAAGCAATCACACAGTTCAATAGTTATTACAAGCATTAAAAGTTTTCGCAAATACAAACAAGTCTAACGCCTCCGCGAGGCACGATGAACGTTGCAGGAAAGGAACAAGGAAGAGGAATTAGGAGGAGCCACCGCCACCACTCGTCCTGGCCGCGGGGAACTCGTTGTCGACATCGCTGGCATCGTCTTCTTCGCCGCTAACCCTTGCAGCTTCAGGAGGCGGAGGAACGGTGATGCAGGTGAACTTCTTCACCAGCGCCCCCACGGCACCCTTCACCGCCGCCGCAGCGCTGGCGCGGACCTCGGGGGCGACCGGGCGGATCACGGAGTCGAAGTCAAACCCCGGCTCGTGAAGGTGAAGATGGCTGAAGACGCGCGTCGCGGCCTCAGAAAAGAGGTCGCGGCACTCGCTCTCCAAGACCCCCTCCACCTTGGCAACGGCGCCCTCCAGCGCTTCGGCGAGCTTCGAAGCGAGCTCCGCGAAGCCGCTCTCCGGAGCCACCAGGGACTCCGCAAACCCATCCCGGCAGAGGGAGTGAAGCGCTTGGCGAAGCCTAAGCTCGACGGAGGGAAAGGCGCTGAGCTCCGCAGCCTTTTTCTCCTCAGCCGCGGCAAGAGCCTTCTCCCTGGTGTCGAGCCGGGCCTTCTCCGAAGCGACTTCCCTCTCCCGCGCGTCCAGGCGCTCTCGCTCCGCGGCTCAGTCGGCCGCCGCTTGGGACAGCTTGGAGTCCCGATCGACAAGCTGGGCCTCGTAGGTCTTGAGGGCTTCCCCTTGCTGACGCAGCCGTTCCGCAAGCGCGGACTTCTGTTCCTGAAGAACCTTCAAGCGGGCCTTCGCTTCGTCACAACGCCTTGCAGCAGACTCCGCGTCGGTCAGTGCCGCCTCACAGGCTGCCTTGGCTGACGCGGCCTCCTTCTCGCTCTCCGCCGTGGTGGCCTTGGCCTGGTCCCAAACCGCCACGACAAAGGCGTCGGCCTGGAGCCACCCGGAGAGGAGCCCCAGGCGCCCACTCGCGAGGCGATCGTCAGCGCCCCCGAGGGCGTCCCGAACCTGACCCAGAGCGGTGTAGGCCCCGACCAGGACGCTGGGGCCACGCAATGCGGACACCAAGGCCTCGTCAGGAGGAGTCGCCTGTGCCATCACAGGAGACGCCCCTGGGGCGGCAGAAGCACGAGGAGCAGGAGGCACCGGAGGCTCCGCCACGACCACAAGTAAGGTGGATGCAGACGAGTCCAAGGGCAGCTGGCCCTCGGGGGCCGGCTCCTGGGGCAGCAACGCCGACGCGCCCCCGAGGGCAGGAGTGGCCATGCCAACAGGCATCGGGGGCTCAGGGGGCTCCGCGGAAGCGGCCAGGAGGGTCGCCTCGTGAGCCCCCACACCCGCAGCGTCAGGCGCCCCGTCAGGCGACGGTAGGATGACAGGAGCGGGCGGTGCATCGGCAGGCGCCTTCGGCTTGACACCCGCCTTCTTCTTCCTCATCTTCAGCACGGCGGCATTCCTGGTCACCAAGCAAAGGAAAAATCATCAGCACACAAGCTACTGGCAGGCGACCAAGGCCGAGCCAGATTACTCACTCTTCAACGTCGACCCACTTCCTCTTCCTCTCTGCTTCGACGACGACGGGGGCGCCCTCGCCTTTCTCTGGGAGGGCACCACCATGCGAGGGAGCAGGAGCACTGCCCACAAGGGCGGCAGCTGGAGGGATCACCATGGCCCCGGCCTCGTCCGCCTTGCCCGCGAGCTGCGATTCGGGCGGAGGCGAGGCCGGCGCTTCAACCGCCTTGCCGACAGAGGCAGGGCACGCCGGAGGAGACTCCGCCCGCGCTTCCTGGGGGTCGCCAGGCAGGCAGACCGCATGGCACGAGGGGCCGGTCCTGACCCCCTGAGGACCTGGGCGGGACGCGGAGAACCTGTAGCAGAAGCTTCACCAACATCGCCGTCGTCCTCAAGGTCACGCAAGAGCATGCTCTGCGATGGGGGAGACGCCTCTGCCAGGTCGTCGTCCGCTGTCTTCTCCGAATCCTTCCCGCCCATGGTGTCGCTGGAGGACACCATCACCGGGGAGCCAAGGCCCTCAGCTGGGGAGAGCCCCAGTTCATTGAAGACAGGCATCGCGGTGACCAGATCGGCTCCGTCGTCACGGCAGTACAACGGGGCGCAGTCGTCGGGAAAATCTCCGGGGTCGCCGTTGAGCAGGGTTGTTACAACTCTGCTCGGCTCCCCGGAGGGCATGGGGGCAGACCGAAGCCTGAGGTCGTCGCCGCTGCCCCGGTATTCCCACAAGGGCCTCGAATGCGATTGGAGGGGTGCCAGGCGCTGCTTCAAGAACTCCTTCACTATCATCCCCCCAGTCAGCTTCCTGGCACTGATATCGCGAGAAATCCGCTCCAGGACGGGCCTGGCCCGGGGGTCGGAAAGCTCCACGGAGCTCCACACGGGGGTCTTCTCCGGCAGCCCCCTCGGCAGATCCAAGCGGGGGTTGGTGCTCTTGAGATCCATGAAGACCCAGCGGTGCCTGAAGTTTCCCACCTTCTTCCCGGCCTTTAAGAGCATGTTACCGCTCTGGACCGCGATGAAGGAAACGCACGCCGACCATTGGGCGCCGTTGTGCACGCGCAAGCTGAAGAAATGGCGGAAGAGGGCCACCGAAGGCTTCACGCCCATGAAAGCCTCGCAGTAGAAGGGGAAGACGGACAAGAGCAGGATGGAGTTGGGTTGGAGATGAAGGGCTTGGATCCCGTAGTGGTCAAGGACGGCGGTGAAGAACTTGGAGAAGGGTGGGACGAGCCCAGCGAAGACGCTATGGAGAAAGAAAGGATAGGCCGACCTGGACGAGGGCCGCTTCTCCGAGGAGCCGCCCCATATCAAGGTCCGCCCCCACTCATTGGTCCCGTCTGCCGTCGATGGGAGCACCGGGACGAGGTCTCCGTCCTTGGCAATGGTGGACTCCGAGAGTGCCGGTGAGATGGGAGCAGAGGCTGAGCTCTGGGCCTCTGGCTTTGACTTGCCGGCGGGAGCCATCGGGAAGTTCGCAGGGGCGACGCAGCAAGGAGGAGGACGGGGCGGCGCTGGGATATGGAGAGGTCTCTGCTAAGGCCGGGGATCTGGGAGTAAGAGCAGGTGCGCAGAAGAGGAAAGCAGTAATGGCTCGGCGCTGGAAGTCAGGCTTTTGTCGATTCGAGCAGTGGCCGAAGGGGCGTTGGATGCCCGACATCTCATCGCTTGACGCAAAGCCCTACTCTTAGTGCAGGACACCAGAGTCTGGAACTCATTTTCCTTCGCATTGCCGCAGTCTTCACATGTTATGTCCATGACAATCGTTCGTTTGCACTTGTTAGCTTTTGGTGGCTAAAGTGTTCGTAGCCACCCTCCATCCGAAATTTTTAATTTTTCCAGGAATTTTTGCTTTCCAGATGAGGTCCCAGCTGTTCCGATCATGAATACTTGTCATGGAACTAGAGGTTTGGGGACCGATCCTTTTTTCCCGCCATTGCTAGCTTGTACGTAGTCCTAATAGTAAAATTACCAGAATTCTCATAATGTCATGCCACGCAATTCTCAGCCTTACCTTACGGTATTCTTATCTTAACAATTCCGGAAGCATCAAAAGGATTAAAAATCCTGTTGATAAGTCCATGGTTACATTCTTTGGATACCGGATCAATAAGCTGATTGACCCATCTTAGTCTCGACCTGCATGTGAAGTTGGCGACTTTAAGGCCTTCTTTCCTTGGGATCCACTAATCTCTTTGGATTTGGATGTTCTTTCAGTTACCCACTCTCCAAATGGGACATTTTTCAGAAGTTCTAGGCCAAACTCAATTCTTTCCAGGCTGGAGAGGCATCTGAGGCAAAGATCATATCTAAAAGTTCCCCATTAAGGTAGTATTTGGACTTAAGGACTCCTACGCACAAACTCTCTGGGTACTAGATCAGTCTCCATCACTGTTTGGCCAGCAATGCTTGGTTGAACAAATGCATATCTCTGAAACCGATCATGCCCCCTCCTCTCTTTAGTTTCATCATTTTATCCCAGGGCATCCAGTGAACTTTCTGATGACCTTCTTCGTCACCCCAATAGAAATCTCTAATCAGTTTCTCGTACATCTCACATGAACCCATGGGCATCTTAAACACACCCATAGTGAAGGTTGGTAATGCTTGGACGGTTGATTTAACATGTACCTCCTTCGCAGCAAAGACGTATGTCTCCCTGTCCAATTATTACATATTTTCATGAATCTTTCCATGATCGGCGACAAGTTCTCTTCCTTCATTCTACCCTCCAGAGTAGGTAGCCCAAGATATTTGCTCTCGAACATTGAGGACTCGACCTTGAGTACCTCTGTAATGCCGGTTTGGATATGATCTGGGCATTTATCGTTGAAAAACAAAGAGCGTTTATTTGGGCTAAGGAGCTGACCAGCGCCCTTTTGAAAAGTGGTTAGCGCGTGTTTTGCCACCTCTGCTTGGTCAACCGAAGCTCTGAAGAAAAGGAGTCTATCAGCCGTGAATAGTAGATTAGAGATGCTTGGGATCCAACGTGCTTTTTTTAGAAGCATGATGTGGCCACCCCGAATCTCCCTATGAAGAATACGAGAGAAGCCCCCGCCACAAAAAATAATAGGTACATGCCGAGGGGATCATCTTGTCTCAACCCTCGTGAAAGTTTGAAACTCTCCAGAAGCTCACCGTTGCATTTGACAGAATATCTCACGGACCAGACACATACCATAACCCATGTTATCTTTTTTTGCTGAAGTTATATCTGCCAACACACCTTCCAAGAACCTCCAATCCACCCTATCTTACACCTTGGCAAGGGCAAGCTTGTATGAACAATGTGTATTCACAGGATACTTGTCGTGTTAGATCTTGTGGAAACATTTGAAAGCAATCAGGGCATTATCCGTAATCATTCGACCAGGAATAAACGCACTCTGAGTCATGGATAACAACCCATCCAGTAGGGGACGTAGTCGGTTGACCATGCATTTCGAGATCACCTTGTAAATGACATTACAAAGGCTTATCGGTCTGAATGATTATGGGTCATTACCTTTGGGGTTTTACCACAATGGTTGTGTTGTTCAGTCCCTCTAGCATGATTCAATCAGCAAAGAAACTTTGTACGACAATCACTACCTCTGTCTTCAAGAGCCCTGGGGCCTTTAGCGTTCCAATCTGGAAAAGCGCATCGTTGATTTCTTTCTCTATGAATTCTCTCTCAAGGTCATCGTTCATTCCTTGGGTGATCATCTATGTGAATAGATTTAAGAGCTCATGTGGGGTCACACCCTTGTACTATGTAAACATCTCCTTGAAGTAACTCATTGTCATATTCTAAAGATCCTCCTTTTTCTCAACCCACTGACCCTTTCCATTTTTTCAGTTTCATTATGGTATTCTGTTTCCGTCTCCACGTAGCTTGCCGGTGAAACCAGTTTGTGTTCCTATCTCCTTCACACAGGTATGTTGCTCTAGATCGTTAGCACCACATAATCTCCTCTCGCAGGAGTAGCTCATCCAACTCCTCAGCAACCCTTTTTATCTCCCTGCATCACTCTGTGAAATATTCATGAGGAGTTGCAGTTTCCTCCAAAGCTTGTCTGTTTGCATAGTGATTGATCCAAACTTTGTTGTACTCCACTTGTCGAGCTCCTTCTATAGGGCATGCACCTTGTGATGAATCTCCCGTAGTGATGCGACATGCCCTTTCTTTCTCCAAATTTCTCCCAACAACTCCTACAGCGAACCCTCTCTCTCCCACATTGCTTCATATTTAAACTCCCTTTTCTTTTTGTACTCCAGCTTGCCCCCATACTAAGGTAGGAGCGACAAGTGATCAGATCTTGCAGAGCATACATGCTGAATATTGGCATCTTCAAAGCACATGCTCCAGCTAGGATCAGTAGCTACCCCACGGTCCAGCCTACCCATCACATTGCTTTTGTCGAACTGCTTATTACTGTAAGTCCACCCCGGTCCTTTGAAACCCAAGTCATACAATAGCAACTAACACGTAACAAAAGTAACAAGGTGCAACAAGGTGGCCAATGGTTATTAGTGCTAAGGACAAGACATAGTAACTTATTATAGTGATTAAAACGCTCTTGAGGACACACGGGAATTGCGTATAGTTACTTTCATCATGATTCATTGACTCGTGTTAATTGCTTCGATAAGTTATTATGTGGATGGATCGGAGCTAAGGTGTTTTTATTAATTGAACAAACAACCCACTTATGATTAACCTCTCCAAGCAAGCATCCACAACTACATGAGAAGAATTAAGATAAATCTATCCATAGCATTAACCATATGGATCCAAAACAACCCCTTACGGAACAACTCATAAACCGGGGTTTAGGTTTCAGTCACTTCCGTAGCCCATGATCTACAAAATAATTACGTAATGCCTTTCCCTAGGCCCAAACATGGTGAAGTGTCATATAGTCAACGTTCACACGACACCACTAGAGGAAGAACAACACAACACATCATCAAAACATTGAACGGAAACAACCTTCACATGATTACTTATAACAAGACTACTCCCATGTCCTCAAGAACAAATAGAACTGCTCACAAATCATATTTATGTTCATGATCATAGGAGATAGATAAGTGATTAACAATCCGAACATATAACCTTTCATGAAGTAAACCAACTAGCATCAACCACAAGATGTAATCAACACAACTAGCATCCCCTAGGCACCAATATGAGGTTGAAGACAAAGATTGAATACAAGAGATGAACTAGGATTTGGAGATGAGATGGTGCTGGTGAAGATGTTGCTAAAGAAGCATCCCGCAATGAGAGGAATGTTGGTGATGATGATGGCTTCGATTTCCCCCTCCCGAAGGGAAGTTTCCCCAGCGGAACCGCTCCGTCGGAGAGAAAAAGTGCTCGCCTTTGGTTCTGCCTCGAGAAGGCGGTGACTTCTCCCGCAAGTCTTCTCTTGTTTTTTCTAGGGTAAATGGCATCATATAGGTGAAGATTGGTGGCACTGGGCCTTCGTGTGGCCCACAAGCCACCTGGGCGTACCCTGGGGGTGGTTTGTGGCCCCATCGAGGCTTCTCTCTGGTACTTCTTTCTTCCAGTATTTTTATACATTCCAAAAAAAATCTCCATAAATTTGCAGGTCATTTGGAGCTCCGGAGAATAGCTATCTCATGGCTCAATAATTTGTGATATTTTTGAGTGATTCTCATATGGTGTTTACCGGATCTTTATTACTTCTCGGTTATTTCTAACGCTAATCTTCCAAAAGAGAAGAAAATATGCTTTTCCATTGTTTGGCAGATAATATCATATATGGAAGGAAACCAAGGATAATTACTGCAAATCAAGTAAAAATGGAGCAACTTCTATGTTGAGATCCAAACCACCAGGCGCACCAGATCAAAAGACGACCTTCCATACGACCACAAACGCTCGTGTGAGCGGTCATATGGAGTGCCAACAACACCACCGTGTCTATACAAGACATTTTCATGAAGGGACCGAGGGTAGAAGAGAACCCTAGCTGTCGCCACCACAACGAGAACAAAAGAAGAAGGGATGCCAAGAACCTCGGGAGATCTTCTTAGTTCGGTCCTTTCATCTCCATCATCATCTCATCCTTCACTATTGTAAGAGGAATTCCAGGTTGTGAGAACAATTGTAACTCTATTGCAATCTCATATGGATATCAAACTGTTTAGATAATACCTTTCATCTTATTGTGGATCTTCTCGGTATTATCAATATGGTTTTTATTGGGTTAATCTCTTATGTGATCGGTTTCTCTCTTACGATGCGTGAGTAATTCCTCATAGGCGTGAGAGATGTAGGTGAGTGGTAAGATTCATTTATGCCTAATCTATATGTCGTCATTTATATTTGTAGCAGTATGATCTATCTAGTAAGTTGTTATACTGTGGTGAACTCTATGCGTGTTGTCCAATTTAAGGGCCCAGGCAACATGGTCTAAAGACCTACACAAGTAACGCATATTGTTTAGAGAATATGTGATCTCTGACGTTGGAGATATCTATGAGGACCGAAGATAATATGAGATAACGATGAACCATAAAACTTAATGCTTGGTTCCGGTTCAAGTACCTTAATTTTGGAGACGAACACTCAGTGCCAACGTCAAAACAGGACCATAGAATGAAATATAATCCCGCGAAAAGGAGTTTTATAACTTTAAGGCAAACTGCCTACATAATACACATATTAAATACTATGAGTATGATAGGAGGTAGCTGGTATTACCGTCGCACTAACACACCTTCATATTTTGAGCATACACTTTTATATAGGGAAAATACATCCTACTACCGGGTGTAGTTACTCCCATGTCTTATATAGTACCATGTGGCAATATATATACTACTTTATTATTTTTAGTATGTTCGTATACTATATTTAAGATACTTCAAAGTGAGTTATATGAAATTTTTTGCAAGTAGGCCCATATATTTATTACATTTATAAAATACGTACATATTTATACGTAAAAAAGTATATGCTCAAAATATGATACATACTACCTAAAAAGTAGTATATATACTACCTAAACATTCTTATATACTACATACTACGCATACATACACTTTGGAATGACAGATACTACCTGTAACATACAAAACAAAAGTGGGAGTAACTACACCTGGTCGTACATATATATATATATATATATATATATATATATATATATATATATATATATATATATATATATATATATTCGTGCTATTCGTTACCCTGGGTGAGGAATAGTTATTCTTCATCCCCCCATCTATTTTAACATCAATACACCGTAATTTTACGTTCCGTAATTTTTTTCTTATTTTATACATAAAAAGAGACCGTAAGAAAATATGAAATCACCATAAAAATATTTCATGTTACGTAAAATTACAAACATAAAAATATAGCGTAAAATATACATAAAATGCAAATTTTCTTGTCTTATGACCTATATTTTTTGTTTTCTTATGTCAAATTTTACATAATGAATGGATATAAATGTAATTATTTGTATTTCAGATGTAATTTATTTATAAAACAATCGTAAGATTACCTCGGACGAAGAATAACTTATTCTGCACCCTGGGTGATGAATAGACTTTCTCTCTCTCTCTCTCTCTCTCTCTATATATATATATACATATATATATATATATATATATATATGTCGGTGCACTGATACAGGGGTACCCAGTGCCCCTGACTTATGCACAGGCGGTAGTAGCCGAGCCCTTCAACGTTCATTCAATCCCAGCGAATGATCAAGACCAGACTTCAACAAGCCCAACACGGCAGCCCAAGCCTGGACTGCGACGCGCTAAGCACGTCCCCGGTGCCTGCCAGGGACCAAGACATGCGCGCCTTCCCGAAGGCCCGGCAAGCCATTCCCCCGGCAGGCGCGAGCTAACCAGTCACCGCTCCACCGCATCGCTACATCAGTCACTTGTCGATGCGGTGTCGAGCCCTCAAGTGGCTAATCAGCTCTCGCTAAGCATGTGGTGGCGCACCAGAAGACAAGTTACGCTCAGTTGACACCCGCCCTGCAGCGTGTTAAGACCATAAGCAACCACCGGCCAAGCGGTGGCAAGAGCTTGCCGGGGATGCACCCCCGAGCGCTACCTAGGCTGGTAATCATGGTATTTTGTCCTAAATGCCAGAGTTAGGTATGATAGCTCCGCTAAGCTATCTAATCGATAGATAATGACTGTTTTGCCATTGTGGTAACCCCTTGCACTATAAAAGGAGGCCCGAGGCAACCTAGCTCAGGATTGGCACCCCCGAACATTTGTACTCACCTAGCAGCTCTTTCCCCGAAGGCAACCCTTGTCGGGGGAGAGCGCGAGGCGCCACTTGTGTTCTTCCAATCAAATCCACCAAAAGCAGGAGTAGGGTTTTACGCTTAGCAGCGGCCCGAACCTGGGTAAAATGCTCGTGTCCTGATCGTCACGCCGTCTCACGCTCTCCGCTCTTCGTGCAATGTGACCCCCCTTGCCGAACCACAAGGGGCCTCTGGCCCCATAGGTGATCGTGAGCATCCGTGCCCCGACATCTTTGGCGCGCCAGGTAGGGGGCGTGCATCATTTGCGCGAACCCGAGTTCGTGAACGGAGAATCGATCTTCATCGTCATCTCCTTCAACAATGGCTCCCAAGAAGAAATCCGGTGTGGCCACGCATCCTTCCACTTCGAAAGCTCCCTCACACGCAGCCGCCGGCGCCGTCGACGCTGCGACGGCTGCGGGTGAGGCGGGCGTTGTGGACGACGCGGCCGGCGCAGGCGGCGCCCTCGTATAGTCTTTCACGGCCGGAGATGGAGCAGGAGGCGACGGAGGGGAGCGACTACAACAACAACTTGGCGAGCCCGGCCTCGACGCCATGGGCGAGGGGAACAACCATTCATCACCTCCCCATCGCGCGGACGGCCACTGCCGCCTCGGCGACGCCCGGTCCGGTGCGAGCCGCGACCCTCCGGCCGCACCCGCCGCTGGCAAGACTGCTGGCGCGCACCTCGTGCAGAACGAGACGGAGCGCCGAGCGGAGCCGCGGGCCTGCAGGATCGGCCCCCTGCATGCCAGACAGCTCCAGCGAGTGGTGCACGGCATCAAGAACGTGGCGGCGCTTCTCTTGGTCCTACCAGGAGTCGAGCAATGTCATAGTCTGCCTCTTTCGCCATGCCGGGCACCACAGAGGAAGCCATGGCACGAGTCCAGATGCTGCTCAACTTCATGCCATCGGCTGATAAGATGGATGAATGGAGAGCCACCATTTAGAGTCTGGTTTCCTTCGTCGAAGCCAACAAGCTCCAGCATGCAGAGCCATCGCAACGTACACGAACAGCAGCAGCAGCCCGGGGCAACGAGCGCGTCGAAGGGGCCACCTCAACGGTGCAATCCCCTCCGCGACAATAGGCCCAGAGGCAGCTGCAGCAAGCTTCGCATGCTGATGAGCACGATGAGGCATCCATAGTCTCATCTGGCCGGCGTGACCACCGGGATCAACGGCGCGTCCTTGACGACCGGCGGAAAGAAGATGCGCGCATCACCATCGAGCGACATCGGGAAGCACACCGTCAATCTGACAGGCGCAACGGTCCAGATGTCAGCGACCCCACGCCCAGCGCTGGAGGGTACCTTTCCTACGAGGTTAGTTGCCCTGCCTTCACTAGCGAGCTGCGACGAGTCCGCTGGCCGTCGACCCGAGCCTTCAAATCTGAGCTGCCTGAGAAATATGACGGGAAGCTGAACCCGGCAGAGTTCTTGGGCATATACACGATAGCTGTTCAAGCCGCCGGAGGAAGAGATGAAAAGGTGCTCGCCAACTATTTCCCTTTGGCACTTAAGCTGAATGTGAGATCGTGGCTGATGCATCTGCTGGAGAATTCAATTTCGTCTTGGGCTGATCTGTGCAACGAGTTCGTTGGCGCCTTCACCGGTGGTCATCAAGAATCAGGCCAGCCCAGCGATCTTCAAGTCCTCCCGCAAAAGGAGGGAGAGACCCTAAGGAAGTACATCCAGAGATTCAGCCGAGTGCACCGCAACATCCCAGAGATCCATCCCGCAGCGATGATTGCCGCGTTCCATTCGAACGTGCGCAATAGGAGGATGCGAGCCAAGATGAATGTCAAGCTCCCCAAGACCGTCAATGAGCTTTACACCTTGGTGGATAAATGTGCTCGAGCTGAAGAAGGAAGGCGACTTCCCGGGGAGGAGGCGGGCGTCGAAGTGGACTCCGATGATGACGACGACGCCCCCGACCCGAAGGGAAGAAGTAGGAAGCGCAACAATAAGCGTAAGGGAAAGGCAGTATTGGCTGTCGAGAGCTCTGGAGACCTCAGTGCAAGCAAAAAGGAGAAAGCCGAAACCCCCGGCAAGGGAGCTGGCTCGTGCGCTGATTGCCGGGAGGCTGCTGCCGCTGAGAAGACCGGAAAGTCTGATGGGCCGTACTGCAAAATTCACCGTACCAAGGGCCATGATCTCCAAGAATGCCGGTAGGTTGAGTAACTTGTTGAGAAGCAGAGGGCCGAGTACGAGAAGCGCGACAAGGAAAAAGGCTAGGATGGCGCTGTCGGGAAAGGCCATGGCGGCAGAGGAGGTCGCCGCGACAAAAGGAAAAGCCCGCCAGAGGCCGAGAAAAGAATGAAACAGACGATATGAGTGAGGATGAGGATGATGATGAGGATTCCAGCGACAAGGAGTTTCAGAAAGCAACTGAGGCCATGTGCATTAACGGGGGTGCGTCCTTGCATTCCTCTCACCACCAGCTCAAGCAGTGGGCACGCGAGGTCAATGATGTGGAACCTACTGCAGAATCTAGGAAGCCACTCAAATGGTCCCGCACGCCTATCATCTTCGACGAAGAGGATCATCCTGACCTTACCACTACGGTCGGATGCTTGCCATTGTTGGTTTCTCCGACAATCCGCAACCTCAAGGTGTCCAAGATGTTAGTTGACGGTGGGGCAGGGTTGAACTTAATCTCCCCTAGAGTGGCTGAGAAACTGCAGATGCTTGATGAAGAGCTCGAAGCCACGAGTACGTTCCAATGAATCAACCCCGACAAGAGCTGGCCCAAGGGAAAGATCACTCTGCCTATGACGTTCAGTGAGGAACTGAACTTCCGGACAGAGAGAATAGTGTTTGACATCACCGAGATCCCGCTGCCCTACAACGGAATCCTCGGCCGCCCAGCTCTGGCAAAGTTCATGGCGGCATCCCACTAGGCCTACAATACCTTGAAGATGCCGGGGCCTATTGGAGTTATTTCCAATCCATCCGATAAGAAGAACGCAGTTATCTGCGTGGACCAGATGTATCGTGACGCGGTAGCAGCTGAAGCCGCAGAAATCCCAGCTCCCGCCAAGAACACAAGAAAGTTGAAGAAAGCTAGCATGGACACCGGCAAGGACTCCGGGAAGCGCGCCTCTTCGGAGTGCGCTGCACCCGACGATGACCTACCGGGGAGTTCCTCTAGCAGGAAGACCAGGGTCACCTATCCTGAGACGAAGAAAATCCCGGCAAGGCTGGACGGCACTGGTGGTACGTTCACCATCAGTGCTACCCTTATTGACAAATAGGAAAGCACGCTCGTTACCTTCCTGCGGGAGAATGTCGATGTGTTTGCCTGGCAACCATCTGACGTCCCCGGTGTTCCCAGGGAGGTAATTGAGCACCACCTTGCTATCTGTCCTCATGCCCGGCCCGTCAAGCAAAAGGTTAGGAAGCAAGCCCTGGAGCGGCAGCAGTTCATTGCCGAGGAAATCAAGAAGCTTGAAGCAGCTGGTTTGGTCAGAGGAGTACTGCATCCAACTTGGCTGGCAAACCCGGTGGTGGTGCGTAAGGCAAATGGGAAATGGAGGCTTTGCATAGACTTCACTGACTTGAACAAAGCTTGCCCGACGGACCCTTTCCCCTTGCCGCGCATAGATCAGATTGTTGATTCCACCTCCGAATGTGACTTGCTCTCATTTTTGGATGCCTACTCTGGATACCACCAGATATTCATGACTAAAGAAGATGAGGAGAAGACCGCATTCATAACTCCCTTTGGCACGTACTGTTTCGTGCATATACCCTTCGGGTTAAATAGTGCTGGTTCAACCTTCGCCAGAGCAGTTCAGATTGGTTTTGGACCTCAGCTGCACAGAAATGTGGAAGCCTACATGGATGACATCGTGGTCAAGACCAAGGATGAAGCCACTCTCATACAAGATCTGGAAGAAACTTTTGCGAACTTGCGCAAGATCAACCTGAAGCTCAACCCTAAAAAATGCGTATTCGGTGTCCCATCCGGCAAGCTGCTTGGGTTCTTTCTATCTCAGCGAGGAATAGAAGCCAATCCCGACAAGATCAAGGCGATTGAATAGATACAGGCACCAAAGACTATCAAGGATATCAGACGCTTGACCGGATGTGTTGCCGCGTTGAGTAGATTCATTTCCAAGTCTGCTGAGCGCGCCTTACCGTTCTTCAAGATCTTGAAGAAGGCCGGCCCGATGAAGTGTACCCCGAAGGCAGATGCAGCCCTGCAAGACCTGAAGAATTACCTATCCTCTGCTCCCACCTTGGTCGCTCCTAAACCGCAAGAGACGTTGCTGCTGTACTTGGCAGCGACGAATCAAGTGGTTAGTGCAGCGTTGGTGGCGCAGCGGGAAGTGGATGGGGATTCAACAGTTGCTGCTGATGCTACCAGGAATGAGAAAGAAACATCCGCGGCAAGACTCGATGCAAAGCAAGGGGGACCTCAGCAAATGATCGACAGCGGATCCAAGGAGGTGGCAAAGAAGAAGATGGTGCAGCGGCCCGTGTACTTTGTCAGTTCCCTACTGCAGGGGGCTAGGTCAAGGTACTCTGGAGTGCAAAAACTGATCTTCGGCCTCATCATGGCTTCGAGGAAGCTGCGCCACTACTTCCAAGCCCATGAGATAACAATAGTCACCCGTTTCCCGTTGCAACGCATATTGAGGAACCCCGAAGCCACTGGTAGGATAGTTGAGTGGGCATTAGAATTGTCAAGTTTTGGATTGAAGTATGAGAGCACTTCCACCATTCAGAGCAGGGCGTTGGCAGAGTTTATTGCAGAATGGACTCCCATGCCAGATGATGAAGCTCCAAAGACAATTCTCCCCAACAAAGAAGCACCCAAGGATTGGATCATGTACTTTGACGGTGCTTTCTCACTCCAGGGCGCTGGAGCAGGCGTGCTCCTCATCGCCCCCACCGGAGAGCACCTCAAGTACATCGTCCAGATGCACTTTCCCCAGGAGGAAGCCACCACTAACACCGCTGAGTATGAGGGGCTCCTTGCCGGACTCAGAATCTCTGTAGAGTTGGGAATAAAAAGGTTGATCGTCCAAGGAGATTCTCAGCTTGTGGTGAAGCAAGTCAACAAGGACTACCAGAGCCCTCTAATGGAAGCATACGTGGAAGAAGTGAGGAAACTGGAGGAGCATTTTGATGGACTGCAAACAGAGCACGTGCCACGAGTAGAAAACTGCATTGCTGACCATCTATCAAAATGCGCTGCGCAGAAGCTTCCTATGGAACCAGGGACTTTTGTTCTCCACCTCACTCAACCATCAGTATCCCCATCAGCGGTGTCCAAGAAGAGAAGGAAGCTGAACTCCGACAAGCATTTCCCGGCAGAGCTTCCCGGAGCCGCTGGTAGAGAGGCTGCCGGGGAAAACCCCGTTCCGGTTGACGAGCAGCTCCCTCCCGCAGGACTTCAGGTTCTTGCGGTAGAGGCAAGCGCTCCCGGAGACGAGGAGATGTCTTTAGTCCTTTTTGTCGAGCCGCATGCTCCAACCTGGGCACAACACATAGTCCATTTCCTTCAAACAGGAGAACTCCCTGAAGAGCAAGAGGAAGCTGAAAGAGTAGCCCGTCGGTCAAGTATGTACCAGTTTGTCGATGACACCCTGTACAGAAGACGACCGAATGGTGTGAAATTAAGGTGTATCTAACGGGAGGACGGACTAAAGCTGTTGGCAGAGATTCATGGAGGAGTATGTGGTTCCCACATTGGATCAAGGGCCCTTGCTAGAAAAGCTTTTCGACAGGGTTTCCATTGGCCCACTGCTTTCCAAGACGCTACTAAGCTGGTCACCAAGTGTGAAGCTTGCCAGTTCCATTCCAAGAACATCCATCAACCAGCACAAGCCCTGCAAACGATCCCTCTATCCTGGCCGTTCTCGGTCTGGGGGCTCGATATCCTTGGCCCCTTCCCCCGCGCTGTCGGGGGCTTTGAGTTCTTGTTCATGGCAACCGTCAAGTTCACAAAGTGGCCTGAGGTGGAACCAGTGAGAAAGGTGACCGCGCAATCAGCTATCAAGTTCATGAAAGTTCTGGTGTGCCGCTTTGGAGTGCCTAACAGAGTGATCACCGACAACGACACCCAGTTCACGAGCTGCGCCTTCATGCAATATATCCAAAGCCTTGGAAGCAAGGTCTCCTTCACCTCTGTTGCTCATCCGAGAAGCAATGGGCAAGTCGAGAGGATGAATGCTGAAGTGCTGCGAGGACTCGAGACAAGGACTTTTGATAAGCTGCGGAAGAGCGGCAGGCGCTGGATAGATGAGCTCCGGTGGTTCTTTGGTCCCTCAGAACGACACCGAATCGAGCTACTGGCCAGACACCCTTTTCCCTAGTGTACGGGGCGGAAGCAGTGCTCCCCACGGAACTCATATACGGGTCACCTCGAGTGCTTGCCTACGACGAAGTAGAGCAACAGCAGCAACGGCATGACGATGCCATGCTCCTCGAGGAAGACCGTCTCTAGGCCGCGGTGCGTGCCGCACGCTACCAGCAAGCCCTGTGCCGCTACCATAGCCGCAGGGTCCATGCCTGGAGTCTTGAGGAAGGCGACCTTGTCCTTAGGCATGTTCAGTCCGCCAAGGGTGCAAACAAGTTGACGCCGAAGTGGGAAGGCCCTTACCGGGTAGTACCAGTCACCAGACCTGGCGCAGTCCGTCTGGAGACCAAAGATGGCACCAAGGTGCAGAACTCATGGAACATTGAGCATCCGCGTAAGTTCTACCCGTAAGGCGCGGCTGCCGGGCTCAGTCCGGCAGCCACCTTTTGTACAAGCCTTGCCGATGTTGCATGTAACCCTTTGTACAAAGCCAGGCGCATACCCTATGCAACAATAATAAAGCTAGGCATTGCATCATATCATCATCCTTACATGCTCATTATGCATTTTTTATGAATGCAATATTATCGCTTTTAAGTTATAAAGATTTACTAGAATACTTGATGAAACCGTAATGTTTGTTACTGTTCTCACCCTACATGTTTTACCATCGAGAAAACAGGGAAGGGGAACAAAGAAACAAGGATGGTGGCCCGTCAGACTCGAAAAGAAGATACTTCTTGGAAAAGATAAGTATATCGCATATCTCCAGATTCAGTACTTCTCGATTTCTCAAGGAAACCCTTAGTATCTTCCTTACTGCGGGTTGTGGAGTCATCCACGTGGTGAAACCCTTGTCGGGACGCGCCGTCCCCCTGTCTTTGTTTATAGGGGTGGCAGCGCCGATACCGACAAGGAGCTCTGCCGGGGAACAACGCCAACATGTTGCCGGGGGCTCGTTCCCCCTCTTTGGCACTCGTGCTTTGAATGATGACTCGGCAAGCAGCTCCGTGCAGCAAAGACAAAACATACCGATGCAGTATAAATAAGGAGAGGAAAGGGATAGTACTTGCGAAAGAAAGACAACGCTATTTCTCATTCATTTCCGATACAAATGGGATAAAGATTACATAAGAGGGCGTCTCTTTTTAATGACTCTTTATTTGGCTTTCTCCCCTAGGGGCAGATTACGAAAAGAAAAAGAGCAGAGGGAGAACCCAAGCAGAAGCCTAGCCTGACCCCGTCAAGACTGTCGGGGGATGGCTCGGCAAGACCATCGACAAGAAGGATGAAGCCGAAGTCCACGAGACTGCCGGGGTCCAGCTGAGAAGGAGAGGCGGCGTCCGAGTCAAGAACCCCCGGCAAATCGCTCCGCCGGGAGGAGGAGGAGGAGCGCGATGACGGTGATGGTGCGGCCGACGATCAGCTGGAGCCCAGGTCATCGTACTCCGACTTGATGGCCTGGGACTCGTCATCGTCGTCTTCACCGACACTGTCTTCCATGTTGCTCTCGAGGAGGAGCTTTCGACATCGCTCGAGCTCTCCTCGCAGCAGCCAAGACGGGCGCCCGAACGCCCGTAAATCTTGACGGAGAGTAGGTCGGCCTCCATCAGCTTGAAGCGGAGGACGTGCCCGCCCATGAGGTTGTGGGCGCGTGCGAAGGATCTCCACCCGCGCCTGAGAAGCATGACGCGATGCTCCGGGTACTCGACATCCACCCGCACAACACCATTACAGCAACCATGCGCCCGCAGCCACATGACGTGCGGTTTGTCAACCTCCATCACCCTGGCAAAAGGGTGGGAAAGGCGCAGGCGGCTTCGGGGAGGACCATGCAGCTTGATGACGAACTCCAGCGCCGTTTCCTCGGCATGGGCCTCCTCAAGGGGAGGGTCCGATGGCGGAGGAGGAAGAGAAGCAACACTCCGTCTTCCCCGGCCGCGGGTCCCGCGTCGGCTTCGGCCCCTTTCAGCTCCTCCACCATGCACACTCGAGCCACCCTCCACCTCCGCGGCTGAAGCGGTGGCATGATCCCGACGGGAACCCCTCGCCGTTGAGGCGGAGGCCGGAGGGCACACTCGTCCCCTGGGCATGCTAGCGGCGAATGCAGCCCAAGACAAGGAAGCAAAAGGGCGAGCTCTGTGGATTCGGACTCAAGGAGAAAGAAAGGATGGATGAGCATCGCCCCTCGTGACCTCAATTTATAGGGGAGGGCGCGAGGGCTGGCTCTCCCCCCACTCCAAGGGTAACCGCCCATCTCCACCAATTCCATCGCCCACGATCACGGACGAATAGGTAACCGCCCCATTGCTCCAATCCATGGCGCTGCGGTTTCTGCCACGATCAGGACTTTAAGTCACGTGCGCCCGTCGCTAACTCCCCGCTATGCATGCGGCGCGCGTGGCGGAAACGGCCTGAAGTGGTGGGTCAATGCGGACCAATAAATTGGCGGTTACTCCCTCCCATTGCGTGCATGTGCATAGATTTTGGGCCTGACCCAACGGCACTTGGCGAGCGCGTGTGGGCCAGACCCGGGGGCTCCTGTCCGTGCACTCATACAGGGGTACCCAGTGCCCCTGACTTATGCACAGGCGGTAGTAGCCGAGCCCTTCAACGTTCATTCAATCCCAGCGAATGATCAAGACCAGACTCCAACAAGCCCGACGCGGCAGCCCAGGCCTGGACTGCGACGCGCCAAGCACGCCCCCGGTGCCTGCCGGCGACCAAGACATGCGCGCCTTCCCAAAGGCCCAGCAAGCCATTCCCCCGGTAGGCGCGAGCTAACCAGTCACCGCTCCACCGCATCGCTACATCAGTCACTTGTCGATGCGGTGTCGAGCCCTCAAGTGGCTAATCAGCTCTCGCTAAGCACGTGGCGGCGCACCAGAAGACAAGTTACGCTCAGTTGACACCCGCCCTGTAGCTTGTCAAGACCATAAGCAACGACCAGCCAAGCGGTGGCAAGAGCTTGCCGGGGATGCACCCCCGAGCACCACCTAGGCCGGTAATCATGGTATTTTGTCCTAAATGTCAGAGTTAGGTATGATAGCTCTGCTAAGCTATCTAATCGATAGATAATGACTGTTTTGCCATTGTGGCAACCCCTTGCACTATAAAAGGAGGCCCGATGTAACCTAGCTCAGGATTGGCACCCCCGAACATTTGTACTCACCTAGCAGCTCTTTCCTCGAAGGCAACCCTTGTTGGGGGAGAGCGCGAGGCGCCACTTGTGTTCTTCCAATCAAATCCACCAAAAGTAGGAGTAGGGTTTTACGCTTAACAGCGGCCCGAACCTGGGTAAAATGCTCATGTCCTGATCGTCACGCCGTCTCTCGCTCTCCACTCTTCGTGCAACGTGACCCCCCTTGCCGAACCACAAGGGGCCTCTGGCCCCATACGTGATCGTGAGCATCCGTGCCCCGACAATATATGTTCACGACAATATATATATATATATATATATATATATATATATATATATATATATATATATATATATATATATATATATATATATATATATATATATATAGGGTCGCGCTATTCGTCACCCTGGGTGAGGAATGGTTATTCTTCACCCTCCCTCTATTTTCACATCAATGCACCGTAATTTTATGTTCCGTATATTTTAATCTTATCTCATACGTAAAAAGAGACCGTAAGAAAATATATAGTCATCGTAAACAATATTTTATGTCACGTAAAATTACAAACATAAAAACATAGTGTAAAATATACATAAAATGCGATTTTTCTGGTCTTATGACCTATATTTTTGTTTTCTTATGTCAAATTTGGCATAGTGAATTAATATAAATGTAACTATTTGCATTTCAAACGTAATTAATTTATGAAACGATCGTAAAATTACCTCGGGTGAAGAATAATTTATTCTACACCCTGGGTGATGAATAATATATATATATATATATATATATATATATATATATATATATATATGACAAATGTTTGGTACAACCGGGTGTAGTTACTTCCATTTTTGTTTCGTATGTTATAGGTAGTATCTATCATTTCGAAGTGTATGTATGCGTAGTATGTAGTATATAAGAACGTGTAGGTAGTATATATACTACTTTTTAGGTAGTATGTCTCATATGTTGAGCATATACTTTTTTACGTATAAATATGTACGTATTTTATATATATAATAAAAACATGAGTCTACTTGCAATTTTTTCATAGAACTCACTTTGAAGTATCTTAGATATAATATACGAACATACTAAAAATAATAAAATAATATATATACTACCACATAATAGTATATGAGACCTGGGAATAACTACACCCAGTAGTAGGATGTATTTTCCCTATATATATATATATATAGACACACACGTGTGTGCGTGCGTGTGAGCGGTGGTAGTTACCTCCTAAGCAATTGCCTTCCACGTGTCCCGCTAGCAGCAAACTAAACGGGCCGTTGGATATCTAAAGATCCGATAATATGGCACAAACTAGCTATTTTAAATTAGTTAATCCGATTTAACAGCAAAACAGAGGAAGTTTTTTGGCAGCTAACTACATGCGTGCATCGAGTTGAATGGATATGCATGCTCCTCAAAACTCTTTGCATGTGCATTCGTTATATATATCTCCCAGATCTTAGTGTGTACGTAATTAGATGAAATTATATTGGAGTATGTACGTATGCTTGGAGCCTTGGAGTACGGAAACATTTTTTTAGTTTTAACAATATGTACGTCCACGAATACGAGTATGATGACACTGGAGAGTATGTTGAGTGTACTGATTGAAAAAAAAGAATATATTCAGTGTACTGTATATTAAAAAGAACTTACGAGCACGTAGTATGTGTGCATGGCATGTGAGCCGAAAAAGAATGTAGTATATTCATTGAAAAGGAAGTATATAAAAAGTAGTAAGAAGTATGTGTATTGATATGTTAGCTGAAAAAGGATGTAGTCTATTCGTCGGAAAGGAGTATATAAAAAAGTATTATGAAGGGTGTATGATGAAATGTTAGCTGAAAAAGCATGTAATATATAGAACTGGAGTATACGGAGTATACATAACCAAAAAGAGTATGTAGTATCATCAACGTATCTAAAAAATAAGTATATAAAAAATTAGTACGTAGTATGTGTGCATGGCACGTGAGCTGGAAAAGTATGTTGTATATTCGCCAAAAAAGAAGTATATAAAAGAGTAGTAAGAAGTGATGATATGTGAGCTAATACATACACTAGTGGAAAACGGGGCTTTAATCCCAGTTGGCAATGGCCTTTAGTACCCGTTCATCAACCGGGACAACGAAACTGAGACAAAGGCCCTCACCCTTTAGTCTCGGTTGGCCACAACCCGGGACTAAAGTCCCTCTACATGGCTGCGAGCGTGCGCTGTGGGCTGGAGGACCTTTAGTCCCGGTTGGTGACACCAACTGGGACTAAGTATTTTCTGTTTTTTTATGTTGGGGTTTAGGGTTTTAGGGTTTAGGGTTTATTTTTTCTTTTTATTTTGTGTTTTCCATTCATTCCTTTTCATTTCAAACATATTTTACGCTACTACATACTGTACACGTTGATACATATATAATATAATTTTTCGTACGACCATATACACACACACACACACACATACACACACAATTTCTCCTACAATTTAGAGATCATTACATGCAGGCATTAGTGGCAATGGTATTCTCCGCTTTCTGATATGACCTCCGTAAGCAAAAATCCCGCAATTTCCTCTTGAATTGCTCGTAGGCGGTTCTCTAGTAGGAGCTTCTCCCGCATGTCTTCCATCTTTAAAGAAAGAGATCAATATGAATATTTTAGTGGTGTGTATATATATTAGATCATCATAAAAAAATTGTGAATAGTGTTTATGTACCTGATGTTGTCTTACATCTCTGCGCCATTCGGTTGCCATGCGAATGTTCTCGCAAACGTAGTATGCACATAAATTAGTCCCATGTTTCTGCCTCGTGCACTTTGCGAGAATAGAATTCAATCAGATAATAATCAAGCATGATAATGTTATTGAAACTAGAATTAAAGAGATGCGCGACCTAGGTAGTACTACTTAATTACCTTGGTCTGTCGCCAATGCAGCGCCGGTTTCCATTCACCGACAACATCATTGATGAACTGTTTCCAAACCCTGCACGACAAAGAAAATGAATAAATGAGTTATTAATTACTTGTTATCAGGAAATGAACGAAAGAGGCCGATATAGTGCGATAATGGTTGAAATTACCTGTCGAGCATCAAAACCACGCTGGAGTATTCTTGAGGGTCTTTACCTAGTGAGTCCAGGGTTTTAACAGTCTAGCGTCAACTTTAATGATTAGCAGGATCTAGTGGTACCTGCGTACGTTTGTATAAGCAGGAATGCATAACTCATCAACTACACTTAACATCGAGTAAGCAAAATAGAATTTGTAGTACAAGACAGTAACACCCACTTGAAGTTGTAAGGAAATAGTATTTCTGTTCTGGTATTTTGTGCCTTTAAAAACCTTAGCAAGTTATCCTCTGAGCCTTTAGGGTGGTCTTGTATCATTTTTTCATTAACGATATATGGGTCAACGAACCCAATGTCATAGATTCTGTCTCTTTTGCATTCGAGAATCTTCATTCTGCATAATAGCATACAAAAGAATATAGTGAGGATAATTATAGCAATGAACGACCTGAGCTAGAGACTTAAATTACAGAAAGAAATCACTTACAGACAATAGCAACTGACGATAGATTTATCGAGTGAGTCCTGATTGTATAACTGAATTTTTTTTGGTAACTCAATGCATAGCTCGTTTTCATAGAAGTAATGCTCTTCCTTGACTTTCACCATGAGCCACACTCGCCCGTTATTTACTTCTTTCATGTATCACTCATGCAATCTTCGCAGTTGTGTTGATAGATGCCGGACCTGCTCAGGTCTGACCAAGGTTTTCCAGGGGGCATATTGCCATGCTACATCAGCCATAGGGACTTCCTCGGTGCCTAGGAGTTGATCAAAACTGATACTAATGTTTACCTTATCGGTAATCACCTTGAGCAGGGGGGATCGATTGCATTGCCTGTTCTCCGAGCCGGGGAACTGTTTTCCCGCTTTTATTACTACTTCTACGTCTCGACTGCTGCATTGCGGTCATAGTCTAATGGCCTATTCACCACATGTGCCGGGGGTCGCTCAAGAAATTCCACAAAGTGCTCTACGGTTTTCGTAGGTATTTTCTCCTTCGGCGGCGGGGGCGGTTTCGGTGCAAAATGGGACTTCACTTCGGAAACCACGACCGTTTTGGTTTACTCATTAGTCATATCGTAAGCTAACTACTTTTTGGTAGGAGGCTCATCATTGGCTTTCTTCTTTGTAGCTTTCTTCCAAATAGGACTAGTCGACAGAGCGGTGGTCTTCCACTTTTGGCACCGCTGGGACATAGGGGGTGGAGTCGGCTGACGCGGCGGAGATCGATATGGACTCGCGCTGGGCTCCCTCTCGAGGTGGGGTGGACTTAGAGGTGTATTGCTACTCGGAGGAGTCGGTGGCCTTGGTGCCAAGTTTGGAAACACGATGCATTCCTTTCTCCATACAATGACATCATGTATTACTTCTCCGAGTGTCTGCTCCCCTTCACCTCCAGGAATGTCAAGCTCTAGTGAGTCATATCCCGGCAGAACTTCATCCACCCCGACACGAGCATAGCCAGCTGGAATCGGATTGCCATGGATGGTTGCTTCAGGTGCATTCGGTAAAGCAAAGCCGACCGCCACCTTCATGGATATGTTCTTCATTTTCTGGTGTAGCTCACAATTTCTCCTCTCTTTGATATCATCCAGGGGGTAGCGAGCCAGTAGTGCATCATCGGCCCGGACCCCCGTGGAACCCACGCTACTTTTCCGCATAGATGGGATGGTACTATCCAATGCTGGATCTACTTGCTCCTGCCGCGGAGATGCCCTTTGCTGGCTAATTGTGTCCAGTTGCTCCTGCTGCCGCTTTAAGATGCGTTCCAACTCCTCGTCCTTTGTTTATATCTTCTGAAGCCGGTCTGCATCCTGCTTCTTTTTTCTCTGACGGCTTCTATAAGTGTCAGTCCACTCCGAAAACCCCTCAACCCACGGAACAACGCCTTTGCCTCGTGTTCGTCCTCCGTGTTCATGATTCTTGAGGGCGCGTGTAAGCTTGTCGTTCTCTCTCTCGGGCTGGAACAAACCCTTTCGAGCATCTTCTATTGCTTGAAGTAAAGCGTCAGAGGCTGTTTTAAGATCTGCCTTTACAATAATCTGCCCTATCGCTGGGTCCAACTTTCCCCCATGCGCATAAAACCAATTCTTGGACCTCTTGGGCCAATGCGCTGTAGCTGGAATGACCCCTTCTGCAAGCATCTTGGCCTTAAATGCTTCCCACTTAGGCACGGCTCTCTTGTAGCCACTGTCCCCATAACATGGTGATACTTCTTTTTCTCATCATTTATCTTATTTTTTCTCGACCTTTCGAGAGCTTCAACCGAGTCCTTGTACTCCACAAATGCTTATCTTCTCTAGTGCTCCAGTGAATTCTGGAGTCTTCTTTTTTGCCTTGATGTAGTCGCTGTATAATCTTTTCTTCAGCCTCTGGAATTGTGTGGCCATCTTCTTAAGAGAAAACCGCTTGACTTTCAACCGTTTGCCATCTGTGAGACCCTTTGGTAGTTGAAATGTGACATGAGCGTATCCCAAAGCAAATTTTTCGATCTTTCGTCGACATAACTAACTCCTCGATCTACCTTTGGCCTATTCCATTCTCGAATGGTGATCGGGATGTTGTCCCTAACAATAACTCCGCATTGATTTATAAATTTACGGGCATTATGTCCAGGAGCAATTGGTTCGCCATCTTTTGCGACTTCATCGATGTTGAACTTTATGTCATCGCCTAACTTTTTGGCCTGGCCTCATACCCTTCTAGGAGATTGGCTCGATCCGGAGGACTAAAAGAAGAAAGATTCATTATATATATACAAATTAATTAATACATATAATGATCACCAAAGGCTTAATATATATATACCTCGTCGGACTTTGTTAATTGTCTAACATTTTCTTCGCCATCATTGTTTGTTTGCCCTTCGTCTCTTGGTTCTTGCTCAAGTCCCTCACCGGAGTTGTTCAAAAATTGTGAGCCATCATCTTGTTCATTCTCTTGGTTTTGGGAGGAGCGTATGATGTCGAAGATATCCTCTTCATGGTATCTGCCGCTATCGTCCAGAGCTTAACTAATCTGGAAAACAACATCAACATCAGGAAAATCTGGATCCAATTGGCCAAAGGGAAAACAACATCAGGATAATCAGCTAGTGTATAATCTAGAAATTCTGTGATCTGGTAGCAACAATGAGATGCAAGTCTGGTGATGCTAGAGTAGCGGTTAGGGCACCATAGATGAGCTCACTATCTTTGAAGACCGGTAGTTGAGGGGATGAGACAGTAGCACCGGTGAACACATCAAAAACGACACATGATTTCCTGTTGGAAAAAATAAGATGACCATAGGAAGCCCCACCGAAGCAAAACTTTTCCAGAGGACTTCGCAGGGCGTTATTCTTTCCACGAGAAATCCAAATTGAGTTGGATAACAACAGAAAAGAAATTGAGTTGCAACAGTATTGAATTGGCAAGAACTATAATTATCTTTTTTGAGAAAGATGCAACAGTATTTCTAAGGGTGCCTCTGTGAGCCAACTAACAACCAAACATGGAGTGGTACTACAGATCAGCTTTTCGATCCCTCATGCCCTTGAATTCAGTTAAAATGTCCTCAAATTTGTACTTCTCAGCGATTTCACGTTAAATTACTAATCAAACTCCTACACGATAGCTCGATTGTATGAACAACAAATCTGTGGTGCATTTCGTTTGTATTTTCAAGACAGACAACATAACAATATATATTGACAAGCTTAACACAAAAATGACAGCACATATAACATAGTTGCATAAACAACACAATTACATAGTTCAAACATAGTAAATGATACAATCTGTCCGCTGGTTTTAACAATAGTAAGAAACAAAACTGAATAATAAACAACCATGAGTCATCACAAGGGGAAGATCCATCTATATCTCTCTTGGCTGGGAAGATCCATGAGAAGCAGGAGCATATACGGATATACGAGGGGAAGGACTAGTCCTTGCACCTTCGGGACTCAGGAGAGGAAGCTGCGCTATGCCGCTGCCATAGCCGTCAGCCCGATGGAAGCCACCGCCCCTCCGCGGGTAGCCGGCGTGGACGACAGGGCCGCCGCCGCCGCTCCGCGGGTGGCCGGCGTGGACGACAGGGCCGCCGCCGCCGCTCTGCGGGTGTCCGGCATGGACAACAGGGCTGCTGCTCTGCTGGTGGCCGACATGGATGATAGGGAGGAGGGAGGAGGAATGGAAGGAGGAGGGGTAGGGAGACGGGGCACCGAGCGGTGGTGCAGATCGCCAGAGAACGACGACGGAACGACGGTGAAATCTGGCAGCCTGGCAGCGTGTGGTTTTGTTCCTTCTCCCGGGCGGTAGCTGGCACCGGGATCCCGGAAGTTATATACCTGCGACCTTTAGTCCCGGCTCCAGCCACGAACCGGGACTAAAGGCCAACCTTTTTGGCGGCCAAAATTCCGCGCGGTAGATGAAACCTTTAGTCCCGGCTGGTTTTTGCAACCGAGACTAAAGGTGTCTTTCAATTAATTTTCATTTTGAAGAAATTATTTGACAGATTCAATTTTACAGATTGAAATTAATTCTTGTCAAATGCATAACAATTTGAAAACTAAACCAAATGAGTTGATTCAAATTTCTATGGATTCATCTTGAAGATTTCTATCAACTAGTATCATTTTGACAGGAAGTTGCATAATTAATTTTGCACTTATTAATTAAATACAGTAATTGAAGACATTATTTTAAACTTTAAAAATTCATATCTCCAGTTCTGTTAAGCCAAATGGAGCAAATAAGATGTCAAATTGTTACAAAGATTCTAGAGTGGGACTTTCCAGCTATAAGTCCGGAAACTCACTAGAGAGAAAGTGATGATGGTGTTACACCCAAAACACATATATACCCTAACTCTTACAAAGATTCCCTCTGGTTTGTCCGAAGTGGGACTTTCCAGCTATAGGTCCGGAAACTCACTAGAGAGAAAGTGATGACGGTGAAGCCGGTCACATCCCAGAGTGGGATCTTGGGGGTATATAACATTTTCTTCGCGTATGTCTGTTGCTTATGATTGCGCTGTAACCATGGAGAATCTTCATCATTTAAAAGGATGCTTGGGGTCAGTTTTCACTGTGAAGGGAGGAATTTCATCAAACTTATTATAATCTTCTAACATGTCTGTCTTGTCCTCCACTCCCACGATGTTTCTTTTCCCTGAAAGAACTAAGCTACGTGGCGCTTTGGCTCATCGTATGATGTATTCGCTTCCTTATCTTTTCTTTTTCTCGGTTTGGTAGACATGTCCTTCACATAGAAAACCTGAGCCATATCATTGGCTAGGACGAATGGTTCGTCTGTGTACCCAAGATTGTTGAGATCCACTGTTGTCATTCCGTACTGCGGGTCTACCTTTACCCCGCCTCCTGTCAGATTGACCCATTTGCACCAAAACAAAGGGACCTTAAAAGAAGGTCCATAGTCAAGTTCCCATATCTCCTCTTTGTAACCATAATATGTGTCCTTTTTCCCATTGTTGTTTGTTGCATCAAAGTGGACACCACTATTTTGGTTGGTGCTCTTTTTATCTTGGGCAATCGTGTAAAATGTATTCCCATTTATCTCATACCATTTGAAAGTCAATATAGTCGAAGATGGTGACTTGGCCAACAAGTACAGCTGATCTCCAATAGTGGTGTTATTCATGAGATGTGTTTGCAACCAACCACCGAAAGTCGCCATGTGTGAATGATACGTCTCCAACGTATCTATAATTTCGGATTGTTCCATACTATTATATTATCATTCTTGGATGTTTTATAATCATTTTATAGAAACTTTATATCATTTTTTGAGACTAACCTATTGACATAGTGCCCAGTGCCAGTTACTGTTTTTTGCTTGTTTTTTACTTTACAGAATATCAATACCAAACGGAGTCCAATTGCCACGAAACTTTTTGGAGATTTTTTTGGACCAGAAGACAACTTGGGAGCCAAGGAAGCACCTGGGGGAGGCCCGTGGGGCCCACGATACACCAGGGCGCGCCAGAGGCCCCTAGCACGCCCTGATGTATCATGGGGCCCACGGAGGTCTTTTCCACCGCCTCTCAGCTCTATAAATCCTCAGAAATTCCAGAAACCCTAGAGGAGTCGACGAAACACAATTCCAGCCGCCGCAAGTTCCAGAACCATGAGATCCAATCTAACACCATCATGGAGGGGTTCATCATCCTCATTGGTGCCTCTCCGATGATGCGTGAGTTGTCCACAATAGACCTACGAGTCCGTAGGCAGTAGCTAGATGGATTCCTCTCTCTCTTTTGATTCTCAATACAATGGTCTCTTGGAGATCTATTTGATATAATGACTTTTTGCGGTGTGTTTGTTGGGATTCGATGAAGTTTGAGTTCATGATCAGTTTCTATCCATGAATATTATTTGAGTCTTCTTTGATCTCTTATATGCATGATTATTTTTAGCCTCGTATTTCTTCTTCGAATCTTTGGTTTAATTAGGCCAACTAGATCGATTTTTCTTGCCATGGGAAGAGGTGCTTTGTGGTGGGTTCGATCTTGCGATGTCCTCTCCCAGTGACAGAAGGGGCAGCGAGGCACGCATGTATCGTTGCTATTAAGGATAACAAGATGGGGTCTATTCCTACATGAATAGATCTTGTCTACATCATGTCATCATTCTTATTGCATTACTCCGTTTCTCCATGAACTTAATACACTAGATGCATGCTGGATAGCGGTCGATGTGTGGAGTAATAGTAGTAAATGCAGAATTGTTTCGGTCTACTAATATTGGACGTGATGCCTATATATTGATCATTACCTTGGATATCGTCATGATTATTTGATCTTCTATCAATTGCCCAACAGTAATTTGTTTACCCACCGTGTGCTATTTTCTTGAGAGAAGCCACTAGTGAAATCTACGGCCCTCGGGTCTATTCTTTTAACTTATTGCTTTCTGATCTATCTTTTTCCGCATTTGTTTTTAGATCTATTATTCCAAAAACCCAAAAATACCTTGTTGCACTTTTTATTTGCATCTTTTATTTTGTGTTGTTGTGTGATCTATTTATCCAATATAATACAAACCAATCTATCTTTTTACCGTGGAGAGATTAACAACCTCTCTTATGCGGCAGGTTGCAAGTATTTGTTCTTTGTGTGCAGGTACCGTTTACATAGTGTTGCTTGGTTATCCTACTGGTTCAATAACCTTGGTTTCATAACTGAGGGAAATACTTATCGTAGCTGTGCTGCATCATCCCTTCCTCTTTGGGGAAATACCGACGCAGTCTCAAGCCACGTCAAAGGAATTTCTGGCGCCGTTGCCGGGGAGTCATCATCAACATCTATCAGGTTCCTAATCACAAATCTCATCTACTTGCAATTTACATTATTTTCCATTTGCCTCTCGTATTCATCTCCCCCACTTCACAAAATTTGCTGTTTTATTCGCCCTCTTTTTCGTTTGCCTTTTTCTCATCAGATCTCTTGTTTGCTTGCAATCTTGTTTGCGTAGTCACGATGACTCAAGAAAATACCAAATTGTGTAATTTTTCCAATACCAATAATAATGACCGATTACTCCTCCCGCCACTAGTGCGGAGTCTTGTGATATTAATGTCGCTTTGTTGAATCTTGTCATGAAAGATCAATTTTCCGGTACTCCTAATGAGGATGCCGCGTCCCATCGAAACACATTCATAGAATTGTGTGATATGAAAAAGAAAAAAGATGTGGACAATGATACAGTGAAGTTGAAATTATTTCCTTTCTCCTTGCGGGATCGTCCAAAATTTTGGTTTTTGTTCTTTGCCTCACAATAGTATCGATTCTTGGGATAAGTGCAAGGATGCTTTTATTACTAAGTATTTTCCTCCCATGAAAATTATTTCCCTTAGAACTCGAATCATGAATTTTAAGCAACTTGAGCATGAACATGTTGCACAATCTTGGGAAAGAATGAAATTGATGCTAAGAAATTGTCCTACTCATGGTTTAAATCTTTGGATGATCATACAAAAATTTTATGCGGGATTGAATTTTGTCTCTAGAAATATTTTAGATTTCGCCGCGGGTGGTACTTTTATGGAATTACTTTGGGTGAAGCTACTAAATTACTAGATCATATTATGGCAAATTATTCACAATGGCATACTGAAAGAGCACCTACTTGTAAAAAGGTTAATTTGGTTGAAGAAATTAGTACTTTGAGTGAAAAAGTTGATGTTCTTATGAAGTTGGTTGCTAGTAAAAATGCTCCTATTGATCTTAATGATGTGCCTTTGTCTACTTTGATTGAGCAAAATAGTGATTCCGTAGATGTGAATTTCATGTCACGAAACAATTTTAATAACAATGCTTATAGAGGTAATTTGAATCCTAGGCCTTTTCCTGGAAATTCCTCTAATAATTATGGTAATTCCTATGGTAATTCTTCTTACAATAATAATAGGAACCCCTCGGATATTGAGAGTAATATTAAAGAATTTATCAATGCTCAAAAAGATTTTAATACTACGATAGAAGAAAAGTTGAATAAGATTGATGATATGTCTAGAAGCATTGATAGATTTTCCCATGATGTAGAAAATCTCAAGTTGAAAGATTTTCCACCGAAGATTGATGAATCAATTAAAGCTTTATATGTTTCTATGGATGAAAGTAAGAAAAGAACCGCTATGCTTAGAGCTAAAAGAGATTTTTTAGAAAAAGCGTTTTCTAGTGATTGCTTTCATAAAAATGATGAAGATCTTAAAGTGATTGGTGTTTCTTCTATTGATTACTTGTTTAGTAATATTAAAATTGATGATAAAGGGACTGAAGAAGAGTCAACTTTAGCTAGAAGGCGTCCCAATGATTTGGAGGGTGAAAATCTTGATGAAAAATTTGATGAAAGTGGGTTTGGAGAGGTCAAAACTTTAACTAGTGATGTGCCCACTATTTTGGATTACAAAGACTTGAATTATGATAGTTGCTCTTTGATTGAATGTATTTCTTTGTTACAATCCATGATAAATTCACCCCATGTTTATGAATAAAATAAAGCTTTTACTAAACATATTGGTGATGACATGATGAAATCTTTTGAAGAAAAGTTGGAGTTAGAGATTTCAATTCCTAGAAAATTACATGATAGTGGGAACCTACCATTAAAGTCAAGATTAAAAATTATGAATGATTTACTTTATGTGATTTGGGTGCTAGTGTTTCCACAATTCCGAAATCTCTATGTGATGTGCTTGGTCTTACCAATATTGAAGAATGTTCTCTTAATTTGCACGTGGTGGATTCTACTATTATAAAGCCTTTGGGAAGAATTAATGATGTTCTTATTCTTGCAGATAGGAACTATGTGCCCATAGATTTTATTGTTCTTGATATTGATTGCAATCCTTCTTGTCCCATTATACTTGGTAAACCGTTTTTACTTACTATAGGTGCCGTGATTGATATGAAAGAAGGCAATATTAAATTTCAATTTACACTAAGAAAGGGTATGGAACACTTCCCTAGAACAAGAATTAAACCACCATATGAATCAATCATGAGAGCATCCTATGGAGCAAAAACTAAAGATGACAACACTTGAATCTATGCATTATGCCTAGCTAGGGGCATAAAACGATAGCGTTTGTTGGGAGGCAACCCAATGAATAAAATTTATTTTTACCTTTTTCTTTCTATTCTTGAGTTTTGACACAATTATGATACTGTTATGATTGTGTTTTATGTTTTAGTTAGTGTTTGTGGCAAGTAAAGCCTTTGGGATTATGTTGGGTGATAGTTGACTTGATCTTGTTGAAAAACAGAAATTTTGCGTCCAGTAGAAGAATTTTCAAAAATCACAGAAGCGACAAAAAATTCTGAATTTTTTACACAATCTTGATATACAAATTGCCGACGTTATCCTAATGTTTCAGAATTTTTGGAGTTACAGAAGTATGGTTAGAGTACATATTAGTACAAACTATTCTGTTTTTGATAGATTCTGTTTTCGTTTCATTGTGTGCTTATTTTGACGAATCTATGGTTGGTATTGGAGGGTATAAGCCATGGTAAAGTTAGAATACAGTATATATAATGCAATAATCAAATATGAATGGGTTTGCAACAGTACTTAGAGTGCCGATTTGCTTTATTATACTAACGGATCTCACGAAGGTTTTGTTGAGTTTTGTGTGATTGAAGTTTTCAAGTTTTGGGTGAGATCACGATGGATGAAGGAATAAGGAGTGAAAAGAGCCTAAGCTTGGGGATGACCATGGCACCCCAAGGTAATATTCAAGGATAAACAAGAAACTAAGCTTGGGGATGCCCTGAGTGGCATCCCCTCTTTCTTCTAACGACCATCGGTATTTTACTTGGAGCTATATTTTTATTCGTCACATATCATGAGTTTTGCTTGGAGCGTCTTGTATTATATGAGTCTTTGCTTGATTTTCTTTTTAGTTTGTCACAAGTATCCTTGCTGGACACACCTATTTGAGAGAGCCAAAATTATGCTATGATTTGTTAGAATAGCTCTATATGCTTCACTTATTTTTTTGAGCTATGGAATTGCTCTAGTGCTTCACTTATATCTTTTTGAGCACGGTGTGCTTTAATTTTTGAAGAAATACTCTCATGCTTCACTTAGATTAATTTGAGAGTCAGTAAATTTTGAAGAAATTTTCTCATTCTTCACTTATATTATTTTGAGAGATTAAATTTTTATGCTCATGTTCTTCACTTAAATTTATTTGAGCTTGTCAAAAGCAATGGCAATATATGAAACTAGTCCCAAAGTGATAAATATTCAAGAGGGATATAATAAAAACTTTCATGAAGATCATTGGACAAAATAAACTTGATTCCTTGTAATAGTTTTGAGAGATGATGATAGTAATATGCGAGTCATGTTGGTGAGTAATTATGCTTTAGTAAGAATATTGGTGTTAAGGTTTGTGATTCCCTATGCAAGCACGAAAGTCAATAGTTGTGCAATGAAATTACATCCTACTTGTGGTGCATTATTCGGTGTTAGTTATGCTTAATGCCCGTTTATGTGAATTTTCGTTTCTTGGTTGGTTGCTTCTCAATCTATTTGCTATCCTTCACTTGTACTAAGTAGAAATACTTCTTGTGCATCCAAAATCCTAAAACCCAGTTTTGCCATATGAGTCCACCATACCTACCTATATGCGGTATTTTCGTGCCGTTCTAAGCAAATTTGTATATTCCATCTCTAATTTTCAAAATGAATTTCCTTTTTGTGTGCCCGTACCGCTCATGAAGCGGCAGGGGGTGGCCAATATTTTTCCATGCTAGATGTGTTATTCTCAAGATGAGTGTTTATTCACTTGTCATTGCACGAGAGTACGGCGGTAATAGGGATGCCCAGTCCCGAAATGAAAAAGAAATTTACTTTATGTTGGGAAATAATAAATTCCTTGGAAAGTGTTGATATGGAAGGCAATTGTGGATACGGCTAGCCATGGATTGTGAAAGAATGGTGGAAAAAGGAATAAACTTTATTTTCAGTTTGGGAACCGACTATGATATATCTAGCAAGGAAAGTATTGAGAACTACTCGGTCGTTGATACGTACATTTTGCATCATGATTTCCTACTGTTATTTATTATGTTTTGTTGAATAATAATGCTTTAAGGAGTGCTTATAATGCCTTTTCTCTCACAATATGCAAGGTTTACACAAAGAGGGAGAATACCGGCAACTGAAATTCTGGACCTGAAAAAGCACATCAGAGATACCTATTCTGCACATCTCCAATGAAGCTGGCACTTTACAGAGAATATTTTTGGATTTAATAAAAAATACTGGAGCAAAGAACTACCGGAGGGGGCCACCCTGGTGGGCACAAGACACCAGGGCGCGCCAGGCCCCCCACGCACGCCCTGGTGGGTTGTTCCCTCCTCGGCCCACCTCCGGTGCCCATCTTCTGGTATATAAGGTCTTTTGACCTAGAAAAAAATAAGGAGAGGACTTTCAGGACAGAACACCGCCATCTCGGGGCGGAACTTGGATAGAAGCACTTTTGCCCTCTAGCGAAGCGATTCCGGCGGGAGGACTTCCCACCCGGAGGGGGAAATCGAAGCCATCGTCATCACCAACACCCCTCTAATCTTTGGGAGGCCAATCGTCATCAACATCTTCAACAGCACCATCTCCTCTCAAACCCTAGTTCATCTCTTGTGTTCAATCTTTGTACCAGAACCTCAGATTGGTACCTGTGGGTGACTAGTAGTGTTGATTACATCTTGTAGTTGATCACTATATGGTTTATTTGGTGGAATATTATATGTTAAGATCCATTATGCTATTCAATACCCCTCTGATCTTGAGCATGAATATTATTTGTGAGTAGTTACCTTTGTTCTTGAGGTCATGGGAGAAGTCATGTTGCAACTAATCATGTGAATTTGATATGTGTTCGATATTTTGATGATATGTATGTTGTGATTCCCTTAGTGGTGTCATGTGAACATCGACTACATGACACTTCACCATCCTTGGGTCTAAGGGAATGCATTGTGGAGTATTTATTAGATGATGGTTTGCTGGAGTGATAGAAGCTTAAACCCTAGTTTATGCGCTACTTCGTAAGGGGCTGATTTGGATCCAAACATTTAATGCTATGGTTAGATTTTATCTTAATACTTTTCTCGTAGTTGCGGATGCTTGCGAGGGGGTTAATCATAAGTGGGAGGTTGTTCAAGTAAGAACAACACCCAAGAACCGGTCCACCCACATATCAAATTATCAAAGTAGCGAACACAAATCAAACCAACATGATAAAAGTTACTAGATGAAATTCCCGTGTACCCTCAAGAACACTTTGCCTATTACTAGAGACTGTTTTGGCATGTCCTTGCCACAAAAGGATTGGGCTACCTTGCTGCACCTTATTTATCTTTACCATTACTTGCTCGTTACCAATTATCTTGCTATCAAACTATCTATTACCTACAATTTCAGTGCTTGCAGAAATTACCTTTCTGAAAACCACTTGTCATTTCCTTCTGCTCCTCGTTGGGTTCGACATTCTTACTTATCAAAAGGACTACGATTGGTCCCCTATACTTGTGGGTCATCGAGACTCTTTTCTGGCACCGTTGCTGGGGAGTGAAGCGCTCTTGGTAAGTGGAAATCGGTAAGGAAAAACTTATACTACGTGCTGAAATTTATTGTTACTTGCTACTATGGAAAACAATCCTTTGAGGGGTTTGTTCGGGGTATCTTCACCTCGACCGGAACCACAATTAGTTGCCCCTCAACCTACTGCACCTACTGAAAATATTGGTTATGAAATTCCTTTGGGTATGGTAGAACAACTGCTTGCTAAACCTTATGCAGGAGATGGAACTGAACATCCTGATATGCACCTCTTATATGTGAACCAAATTTGTGGATTATTTAAGCTTGCAGGTCTACCCGGAGATGAAGCTAAGAAGAAGGTTTTCCCTTTATCTTTGAAGGGGAAAGCATTGACATGGTATAAGCTATGTGATGATCTTGGATCATGGAACTAGAATCGATTGCAATTGGAATTCCATCAAAAGTTTTATCCCATGCATTTAGTTCACCGTGATTGGAATTGTATATATAATTTTTGGCCTCGAGAAGGAGAAAGCATCGCTATAGCTTGGGGGAGGCTTAAGTCAACGTTATATTCATGCCCCAATCATGATATCCCGAGAGAAGTTATTATTCAGATTTTTTATGCTTGGGTTTCTCATATTGATCAATCCATGCTCGATACTTCTTGTGTTGGTTCTTTTATGAAGAAGACTATTGAATTCAAGTGGGATCTCTTAGAAAGAATTAAACGCAACTCTGAAGATTGGGAACTCGACGAAGGTAATGAGTCAGGTATAAAGCTTAAGTTTGATTGCGTTAAATCTTTTATGAATACCAATGCTTTTCACAAGTTTAGCACTAAATATGGACTTGACTCTGAGATAGTAGCCTCTTTCTGTGAAGCCTTTGCTACTCATGTTGATATCCCTAAAGAGAAGTGGTTTAAATATCATCCCCCTATTAAAGAAGAAATTAAAGAACCGGTCATAGCTAAAGATGAAACCATCTTTTACAATGTTGATCCAGTTGTGCCTACCGCTTATATTGAAAAACCGCCTTTCCCTGTTAGGATAAAGGAACATGCTAAGGTATCAGCTGTGGTTCGCAAGAGTAATATTGGAGCACCTAAACCCCCTGAGTAAATTAAAGTAGAACCTAGTATTGCTATGGTTGAAGATCTCTTGGTAGAAAATATTGATGGGCATGTTATCTACTTTTGTGATGAAGCTGCTAGAATCGCCAAACCTGATGAAAAAGATAAACATAGACCCGTAGTGGGCATGCATGTTGTCTCAGTCAAAATAGGAGATCATTGCTATCATGGTTTATGTGATTTGGGTGCTAGTGTGAGTGCTATCCCTTTTACTTTATACCAAGAAATTATGAATGAAATAGCACCCACTGAAATAGAAGATATCGATGTTACTATTAAACTTGCTAATAGAGACACCATCACACCACTTGGGATCGTTAGAGATGTTGAAGTCTTGTGTGGGAAAGTAAAATACCCTACTGATTTTCTAGTTCTTGGTTCCCCACAAGATGACTTTTGTCCCATTATCTTTGGTAGACCTTTCTTAAGCACCATCAATGCTAAGATAGATTGTGAAAAACAAACTGTCGGTGCCAGTTTTGGTGGTGTGTCTCATGAGTTTAATTTTTTTAAGTTTAGTAGACAACCTCGTGATAGAGCATTATCTAGTAAGGATGAAATAATTGGTCTTGCTTCTATTGCCGTGCCTCCTACTAATCCATTAGAACAATATTTGCTTGACCATGAAAATGATATGCACTTGCGTGAAAGAAATGAAATAGATAAAAAATTCTTTGAACAACAACCTCTCTTGAAACACAATTTGCCTATTGAAACTCTTGGAGGCCCTCCTCCACCTAAAGGTGATCCTGTGTTTGAATTAAAGCAATTGCCTGACACTTTGAAGTATGCTTATCTTGATGATAAAAATATATATCATGTTATTATTAGTGCTAACCTTTCAGAACATGAAGAAGAAAGATTATTAAAAGTTCTGAGGAAGCACAGGGCTGCTATTGGATATACTCTTGATGATCTTAAGGGCATTAGTCCCACTCTATGTCAGCACAAGATTAATATGGAACCTGATGCTAAACCCGTTGTTGATCACCAACGGTGATTGAATCCTAAGATGAAAGAAGTGGTAAGAACTGGAATATTAAAGCTTCTGGAAGCAGGTATAATCTATCCCATTGCTGATAGTAGATGGGTAAGTCCCGTTCATTGTGTCCCTAAGAAAGGAGGTATTACTGTTGTTCCTAATGATGAAAATGAACTCATTCCGCAAAGAATTGTCACTGGCTATAGAATGGTAATTGATTTCAGAAAATTAAATAAAGCTACTAGAAAGGATCATTACCCTCTGCCTTTCATTGATGAAATGCTAGAAATATTATCTAAGCACACACACTTTTGTTTTCTGGACGGATATTCTGGTTTCTCTCAAATACCTGTGTCGCAATCTGATCAAGAGAAAACCACCTTTACTTGCCCTTTTGAAACCTATGCTTATAGACGTATGCCTTTTGGTTTATCCAATGCACCTGCTACCTTTCAAAGATATATGACTGCTATATTCTCTGACTTTTGTGAAAAGATTGTGGAGGTTTTCATGGACGATTTTTCCGTTTACGGAACTTCTTTTGATGATTGCTTAAGCAACCTTCATCGAGTTTTGCAGAGATGTGAACAAACAAATCTTGTCTTGAATTGGGAGAAGTGCCACTTTATGGTTAATGAAGGTATTGTCTTGGGGCATAAAATATCCGAACGAGGTATTGAGGTGGATAAAGCTAAAGTTGATGCAATTGGGAAAATGCCATGTCCTAAAGATATTAAAGGTATTCGAAGTTTCCTTGGTCATGCCAGTTTCTATAGGAGGTTCATTAAAGACTTTTCTAAAATTTCTAGGCCTCATACTAATATTTTGCAAAAGGATATTCCTTTTGTTTTTGATGATGATTGTGTGGAAGCCTTTGAAACACTCAAAAAAGCCTTAACCTCTGCACCTATCGTTCAACCACCTGATTGGAACTTGTCTTTTGAAATTATGTGTGATGCTAGTGACTATGCTGTTGGCGCTGTTCTAGGACAAAGACTTGATAAGAAATTGAATGTTATTAGTAAAACTCTAGACAGTGCTCAACGCAATTATGCTACTACTGAAAAAAAAATTAGTAGTTGTGTTTGCTTGTGATAAATTTAGATCCTATACTGTTGATTCCAAGGTTATCGTTCACACCGATCATGCTGCTATAAAATATCTTATGGAAAAGAAAGATGCTAAACCTAGACTTATTAGGTGGGTTCTCTTGCTTCAAGAATTTGACTTACATATCGTTTATAGGAAGGGAGCTGAGAACCCCGTAGCTGATAACTTGTCTAGGTTAGAAAATATTCTTGATGACCCACTACCTATTGATGATAGTTTCCCCGATGAACAGTTAGCTGCAATAAATGTTTCTCAAAACACTCCTTGGTATGCTGATTATGCTAATTACATTGTCGCTAAATATATACCACCTGCTTCACATACCAACAAAAGAAATTCTTCTATGATTTAAGACATTACTTTTGGGATGACCCACATCTTTATAAAGAAGGAGTAGATGGTATTATTAGACGTTGTGTACCTGAGCATGAACAGGAACAAATCCTACAGAAATGTCATTCCGAAGCATATGGAGGACATCATGCGGGAGATAGAACTGCTCACGAGGTATTGCTATCTGGTTTTTATTGGCCTACTCTCTTCAAGGATGCATGTTAGTTAGTTTTGTCTTGTGATGAATGTCAAAGAATTGGTAATATCGGTAAGCGTCAGGAAATGCCTATGAACTATTCACTTGTTGTTGAACCATTTGATGTTTGGGGTTTTGATTATATGGGACCTTTTCCTTCCTCTAACGGGTACACTCATATTTTGGTTGCTGTTGATTATGTCACTAAGTGGGTAGAAGCTATTCCAACTAGTAGTGCTGATCACAACACCTCTATTAAAATGCTTAAAGAAGTTATCTTCCCGAGGTTTAGAGTCCCTAGATACTTAATGACTGATGGTGATTCACACTTTATTCACGGTGCTTTCCGTAAGATGCTTGCTAAATATGATGCTAACCATAGTATTGCATCACCCTATCATCCTCAATCTAGTGGTCAAGTTGAACTTAGTAATAGAGAAATAAAATTAATATTACAAAAAACTATCAATAGGTCTCGAAAGAATTGGTCTAAGAAACTAGATGATGTACTGTGGGCCTATAGAACAGCTTATAAAAATCCTATGGGTATGTCTCCATACAAAATGGTATATGGAAAAGCTTGTGATTTGCCTCTAGAGTTAGAACATAGAGCATTTTGGGCAATTAAAGAACTCAATTATGATTTCAAACTTGCCAGTGAGAAGAGGCTATTTGATATTAGCTCACTAGATGAATGGAGAACCCAAGCCTATGAAAATGCCAAACTATTCAAATTAAAAGTAAAAAGATGGCATGAAAAAAGAATCCAAAAGCGGGAATTCAAAATAGGAGACTATGTTCTTTTGTTCAACTCTCGTTTAAGATTTTTTGCAGGTAAGCTTCTCTCCAAATGGGAAGGACCTTATATTATCGAAGAGGTTTATCGTTCTGGAGCTATCAAGATTAATAATGCCGAAGGTACCAACCCGAAGGTGGTCAATGGACAAAGAATTAAGCACTATATCTCAGGTATGCCTATTAATGTTGAAAGCAATGTTATCCAAACCATGACACCGGAGGAGCACATAAAACAAACCTTCCGGAACACTCCAGAATTCTGAAAAATAGGAGGTACGTGATACGGTAAGTAAACGGACTCCAAAAAATCCGCAAAAATATTTTCTGTCAGTTTTGGAATATTAGAAAAATTTGGAAAATAAGAAATAAACCGGAAGGCGATCGAGGTGAGCACGATACACCAGGGCGTGCCAGCCCTGCCAGGCGCGCCCTGGTGGGTTGTGCCCACCTCGGACACCTTCCCTACTCCGCTTTACTTCCATATGCTTGTTTCCCAAGAATAAAAATTCTCTATATATACCCCCGACTGTTTTGACGACCGTATCGCAGAGAAATCCTCTGTTCTTGTTTCGCGCTGTTTTCCTATCAGATCTATCAAGCCAAGCATCATGTCTTCTCGCTCCTCCAATAACGTAGAAGGAGATGCCTGGCTGATGAAGATGGAGCTGAATAGGGAGGAGCCAAAAGAAGCCAACAAGGAAGACAAGGGCAAGGAGGTTATGGAAGATCAAGCCCCAGAAGGAGGGCAATCCATGCCAATAGAGGAGGGGGAAGAAGAAGATATCCTTCAATCTTATTATAGTCATCTCAGCCCCATTGAAATCGAAGCTTTTAGGGCTTTCGAAGCGGTCCGTGTTCAGAATAAATTTCTCACTCGTGAAAATATTTTGCTAGAGGAGCACATCAATACCCTTCGGAGAGTCATCCGCAAACTTGAGTACCTATTGATTCTGAAGTGTGATACTTCATCACCACCACCTTCTTCATCACCACCACCAAAGGAGACTTGAGCACATGGGTATGGGCACTCCCCTTGGCTTGAGCCAAGCTTGGGGGAGGTGCCCCAGTATCGTATCACCATGACTTTTATCCACCTTTACCTATTTTAGTTCGATCTTTAGTTTCCTTTTGATTTAGTTGCATAAAAGTTTAGTATGATCTATTTTCGTGTGTTAGTTTCGTGGTCTATCTATCTATGTAATCGAGTGAGAGTTATATAATAAAGTTTGGTTTGAGCTTTTGCCTCTTTACTTTCTTATTGCAATCAAAATAAAAGGAAAGAGAAATAGATGAAAAAAATCATATGCTAATCTTATGGTAGGTAATGACATCACATAAGGAAAAGTATAAGTAGTAAAATTTGTTGGAGATTGACAAACACAACATTGGTCAATAATGCAATTCATGAAAAAATTAATAGGGAAGAGAAGATTCACATGCAAATACACTATCTTGGACATCTTTTATGATTGTGAGCCCCCATTAAATATTATATATATGTCAAAATTGTTGACGTTGGACAAGGAGGACAATGTAATGATTTATGTTTGTTCATATCCACATAGAAGTTATATTGTCATAGATCCTTCAACATGTGGTGCTTGCTCAATATCCTTGCTAGACAAAAAATTCCGCACTAAGTAGAGATACTACTTGTGCATCCAAAAACCCAAAACCCAAATTCACTCTTTGAGAGTCCACCATACCTACCTACGGATCGAGTAAGATCCTTCAAGTAAGTTGTCATCGGTGCACTAAGGCAATAAAAATTGCTTCTAAATGTGTTTGATCAATTAGTGTAAGAGAAAATTGAGCGTTATACGAACTTATGATGGCAAAGCAATAAAAGCGACGGACTGCATAATAAAGGTTGCTATCATAGGGGGCAATATAGCGTGACGTTCTTTTACATTAAGGGATTGGGCATACAAACCAAAAAGCGCATGACAACCTCTGCTTCCCTCTGCGAAGGGCCTATCTTTTACTTTCATGTATTTACTTTTATGCAAGAGTCAAGTATTATTCCCTATTCCTTTTTACTTTTTCTTTTGCAAGCATCATGTGGTGAGGAAAGATCTAGGCACATATATCCAGTTGGATGTGAGTGGGCATGAGTTATTATTGTTGACATCACCCTTGAGGTGAATACGTTGGGAGGCGAAACTATAAGCCCCTATCTTTCTATGTGCCCAGTTGAAACTTTTTGCTCATGGGTATGCTGTGAGTGTTAGCAATCATAGAAGACTAAATGATGGTTGAGTAGGTGGACTTGCCAAAAGGCTCCAACATGAGACCCTTCCTGAAAATATGATGAATTGTAGTTGCAAAGTTGACTGAGAACATAGTTTGTTGGTTTTCAATAAGGTTTATGCTTTATACTTCTATGTTGTGATGAATTGTTACTTATTCATGAGAAGTTATATGATGAAAGTTATATGAATAAGTTTTATGATAGAGTTTGTTGCTGTTATGATAATAAGCATGATGCTACCATGTCCGTATTTTGTTTTTATCGACACCTCTCTCTCAAACCATGTGGACATGCTTTTCAATTTCGGCTTTTCACTTGAGGACAAGCGAGGTCTAAGCTTGAGGGAGTTGATACGTCCATTTTGCATCATGATTTACTACTGTTATTTATTATGTTTTGTTGAATAATAATGCTTTAAGGAGTGATTCTAATGCATTTTCTCTCACAATATGCAACGTTTACACAAAGAGGGAGAATACCGGCAGCTGGAATTCTGGACCTGAAAAAGCACATCAGAGATACCTATTCTGCACATCTCCAATGAAGCTGAAACTTTACGAAGAATATTTTTGGATTTAATAAAAAATACTAGAGCAAAGAACTACCGGAGGGAGCCACCCTGGTGGGCACAAGACACCAGGGCGCGCCAGGCCCCCCAGGTGCGCCCTGGTGGGTTGTGCCCTCCTCGGCCCACCTCCGGTGCCCATCTTATGGTATATAAGGTCTTTTGACCTAGAAAAAAATAAGGAGAGGACTTTCGGGACGGAACGCCGCTGTCTCGAGGCGGAACTTGGGAAGGAGCACTTTTGCCCTCCGGCGGAGCGATTCCGCCGGGGGAACTTCCCTCCCGGAGGGGGTAATCGAAGCCATCGTCATCACCAACACCCCTCTCATCTTTGGGAGGCCAATCTTCATCAACATCTTCAACAGCACCATCTCCTCTCAAACCCTAGTTAATCTCTTGTGTTCAATCTTTGTACCGGAACCTCAGATTGTTACCTGTTGGTGACTAGTCGTGTTGATTACATCTTGTAGTTGATCACTATATGGTTTATTTGGTGGAAGATTATATGTTAAGATCCATTATGCTATTCAATACCCCTCTGATCTTGAGCATGAATATTATTTGTGAGTAGTTACCTTTGTTCTTGAGGTCACGGGAGAAGTCATGTTGCAAGTAATGATGTGAATTTGATATGTGTTCGATATTTTGATGATATGTATGTTGTGATTCCCTTAGTGGTGTCATGTGAACATCGACTACATGACACTTCACCATCCTTGGGCCTAAGGGAATGCATTGTGGAGTAGTTATTAGATGATGGGTTAATAGAGTGATAGAAGCTTAAACCCTAGTTTATGCGCTACTTCGTAAGGGGCTGATTTGGATCCAAACGTTTAATGCTATGGTTCGATTTTATCTTAATACTTTTCTCATAGTTGCGGATGCTTGCAAGGGGGTTAATCATAAGTGGGAGGTTGTTCAGGTAAGAACAACACCCAAGCACCGGTCCACCAACATATCAAATTATCAAAGTAGCGAACACAAATCAAACCAACATGATAAAAGTGACTAGATGAAATTCCCGTGCACCCTCAAGAACACTTTGCCTATTACTAGAGACTGTTTTGGCCTGTCCTTTGCCACAAAAGGATTGGGCTACCTTGCTGCACCTTATTTACCGTTACCGTTACTTGCTCGTTACCAATTATCTTGCTATCAAACTATCTATTACCTACAATTTTAGTGCTTGCAGAAATTACCTTGCTGAAAACCGCTTGTCATTTCCTTCTGCTCCTCGTTGGGTTCGACACTCTTACTTATTGAAAGGACTACAATTGATCCCCTATACTTGTGGGTCATCATTCATTTCCGTTGACAGGAAAGGCATGCCACCCAAAATATTTATCTCTCTCAATTTAAGCTTTGAGCTCTGGCACCTCTACAAATCCCTACTTCCCTCTGCGAAGGGCCTATCTATTTACTTTATGCAATTTTTATTTTTAATTTGAGTCTCCATCTTATCTTATAAAGCACCAACTAGGGGGCACTATGATCATACTTGTGCATTGGGTGTAGCTAGTATTCGAGTGTGTTTCGTGAATGGATCAATGATTGAGCATGATGGGCTAGGGATAACTTTCTTTAGTGTTGATATTTTGAAAGACATGGTTGCTTGTTGGTTTTCTTGAGTATTAAAGTCTTTTTCAAAACTAGACTATTGCTTTGAACCATTTAAAAGTCCAAATGTCCATGCTACAAAAGAAAAGAATATGTGATGAACATGTTTGACAACATTCCACATCAAAATGTCTGTTTTTATCATTTACCTAGTTAAGGACGAGCAGGAATTAAGTTTGGGGATGCTGATACGTCTCCAACGTATCTATAATTTTTGATTGTTCCATGCTGTTATATTATCATTCTTGGATGTTTTATAATCATTTTATAGGAAGTTTATATCATTTTTTGGGACTAACCTATTGACATGGTGCCCAGTGCCAATTGCAGTTTTTTGCTTGTTTTTTACTTTGCAGAATATCAGTATCACACGGAGTCCAATTGCCACGAAACTTTTTGGAGATTTTTTTGGACCAGAAGACAACTTGGGAGCCAAGGAAGCACCTGTGGGGAGGCCCGTGGGGCCCACAATACACCAGGGCGCGCTAGAGGCCCCTGGTGCGTCATGATGTATCGTGGGGCCCATAGAGGTCTTTTCCACTGCCTCTCATCTTTATACATCCTCAGAAATTCCAGAAACCCTAGAGGAGTCGACGAAACACAATTCCAGCCGCCGCAAGTTCCAGAACCACGAGATCCAATCTAACACCATCATGGAGGGGTTCATCATCCTCATTGGTGCCTCTCCGATGATGCGTGAGTAGTCCACCATAGACCTACGGGTCCGTAGGCAGTAGCTAGATGGCTTCCTCTCTCTCTTTTGATTCTCAATACAATGGTCTCTTGGAGATCTATTTGATATAATGACTTTTTGCGGTGTGTTTGTTGGGATCCGATGAAGTTTGAGTTCATGATCAGTTTCTATCCATGAATATTATTTGAGTCTTCTTTGATCTCTTATATGCATGATTATTTATAGCCTCGTATTTCTTCTTCGAATCTTTGGTTTAGTTAGCCAACTAGATCGATTTTTCTTGCCATGGGAAGAGGTGCTTTGTGATGGGTTCGATCTTGCGGTGTCCTCTCCCAGGGACAGAAGGGGCAGCGAGGCACGCATGTATCGTTGCTATTAAGGATAACAAGATGGGGTCTATTCCTACATGAATAGATCTTGTCTACATCATGTCATCGTTCTTATTGCATTACTCCTATTCTCCATGAACTTAACACACTAGATGCATGCTGGATAGCGGTCGATGTGTGGAGTAATAGTAGTAGATACAGAATCGTTTCGGTCTACTAATCTTGGACATGATGCTTATATATTGATCATTGCCTTGGATATCGTCATGATTATTTGATCTTCTATCAATTTCCCAACAGTAATTTATTTACCCACCGTGTGCTATTTTCTTGAGAGAAGCCACTAGTGAAATCTACGGCCCCTGGGTCTATTCTTTTAACATATTGCTTTCTGATCTATCTTTTTCCGCATTTGTTTTCAGATCTATTATTCCAAAAACCCAAAAATACCTTGCTGCACTTTTTATTTGCATATTTTATTTTGTGTTCTTGTGCGATCTATTTATCCAATCTAATACAAACCAATCTATCTTTTTACCGTGGAGAGATTGACAACCTCTTTTACGCGTCGGGTTGCAAGTATTTGTTCTTTGTGTGCAGGTACCGTTTACATAGTGTTGCTTGGTTCTCCTACTGGTTCGATAACCTTGGTTTCATAACCGAGGGAAATACTTACCGTAGTTGTGCTGCATCATCCCTTCCTCCTTGGGGAAATACCGACGCAGTCTCAAGCCACGTTAGTGTACGTTTAATCCAGGAGTCAGATTGTTCCAGGTTCTTGGAGCATACAATATCCATGTGTTCCTCGATATACGGAGCCACCAAGGTGGAATTTTGTAGAACTGTGTAGTGTGCTTGTGTGAAAGAATGCCCGTCCATACTTATTACTGCTTTCTTTCCTAGTGTGCCTTTTCCACCCAGTCTCCCCTCATGCCGCGATTAAGGAACACCAATCGGCTTAAGGTCAGGAATAAAGTCAACACAAAACTCAATAACCTCCTCTGTTCCATAGCCCTTGGAGATGCTTCCTTCTGGCCTAGCATGGTTATGAACATATTTCTTTAAGACTCCCATGAACCTGTCAAAGGGGAACATATTGTGTAGAAATACATGACCCAAAATGGTAATCTCTTCGACTAGGTGAACTAGGATGTGCGTCATAATATTGAAGAAGGATGGTGGGAACACCAACTCAAAACTGACAAGACATTGGACCAATCATTCTGTAACCTTGGTAGGATTTCTGGATCGATTACCTTCTGAGAAATTACATTGTGGAATGCACATAGCTTCACAATGGGTACTCGAACATTTTACGGTAGAAGCCCCCTCAATGCAACCGGAAGTAATTGCGTCATAATATTGAAGAAGGATGGTGGGAACACCAACTCAAAACTGACAAGACATTGGACCAAATCATTCTGTAACCTTGGTAGGATTTCTGGATCGATTACCTTCTGAGAAATTGCATTGTGGAATGCACATAGCTTCACAATGGGTACTCGAACATTTTACGGTAGAAGCCCCCTCAATGCAACCGGAAGTAATTGCGTCATAATCATGTGGCAGTCATGAGACTTTAGGTTTTCGAATTTTTTCTCTGCCATATTTATTATTCCCTTTATATTCGACGAGAAGCCAGACGGGACCTTCATACTGCTCAGGCTTTCAAAAAAGATTTCCTTCTCTTATTTGGTAAGAGCGTAGCTGGTAGGACCTTGATACTGCTTTGGATGCATGACGTCTTTTTCGTTCATACGTTGCTGGTCCTGCCGTGCCTCCGGTGTATCTTTTGTCTTCCCATACACGCCCAAGAAGCCTAGCAGGTTCACTCAATGATTCTTCGTCATGTGCATCACGTCGATTGTAGAGCAGACCGCTAGGACTTTCCAATAGGGTAGCTCCTAAAATATAGGTTTCTTCTTCCACATGGGTGTGTGTCCGCTAGCGTCATTCAGAACAGATTGTCTGCCAGGACCCTTTCCAAAGATTACTTTTAAATCCTTTACCATATCAAATATATCATCACCAGTACGGTGGCCAGGCTTCTTTCGATGATCTACCTCACCTTTGAAATGCTTGCCTTTCTTTCTTAAGAGATGCCTGATCGGAAGAAATCGACGATGTCCCGGGTACACATTCTTCTTACATTTATCCAAATATATACTTTCAGTCTCATCTAAATAGTGCATGCATGCATTGTATCCCTTGTTTGTCTGTCCTGAAAGGTTACTAAGAGCAGGCCAATCATTGATGGTTACCAACAACAACGCTCGTAGGTCAAATTCCTCCTGTTTGTGCTCATCCCACACACGTACACCTTTTTTATCCCACAACTGTAAAGTTCTTCAACTAATGGCCTTAGGTACACATCAATGTCGTTGCGGGGTTTCTTAGGGCCTTGGATGAGCACTGGCATCGTAATGAACTTCCGCTTCATGCACAACCAAGGAGGAAGGTTATAGATACATAGAGTCACATGCCAGGTGCTATGACTGCAGCTCTGCTCCCCAAAAGGATGCATGCCATCTGTACTTAGACCAAACCATAAGTTCCTTGCATCATCTGCAAAGCCCGGGAACTCTCTCTCGATTTTTCTCCACAGCGACCCATCAGCGGGTTGTCTCAACATCGCATCTTTCTAACGGTCTTTTTTGTGCCATCGCAACAACTTGGCATGCTCTTTGTTTTGGAACAAACGTTTCAACCGTGGTATTATAGGAGCATACCACATCACCTTGGCAGGAACCCTCTTCCTGGGGCGCCCGCCCTCAACATCACTAGGGTCATCAGGGCTGATCTTATAGTGCAATGCACTGCATACCGGGCATGCATTCAAATTCTCGTACTCCTCACCGCGATAAAGGATGCAGTCATTAGGGCATGCATGTATCTTCTGCACCTCTAATCCTAGAGGGCAGACAACCTTCTTTTCTTCGTACGTACTGGCGGGCAATTCGTTATCCTTTGGAAGCATCTTATTTATCATTATCAACAACTTTTCAAATCCCTTGTCAGATACACCATTCTCTACCTTCCATTGCAACAATTTTTGTGTGGTACCCAGCTTTTTCTTGTCATCTTCGCAATTTGGGTACAACAATTTTTTGTGATCCTCTAACATGCGCTCCAACTTCAACCTCTCCTTTTCACTTTCGCAGTTTCTTTGTGCATCAACAATGGCCCGACCAAGATCATCAGCGGGCTTATCTAATGCCTCTTCTTCAGCTACCCCCATTGTAGTACCATCGTATTTAGGGAACCTAGGATAGTTGCCATCATCCTATTATTCTTCATTATATTCCATTATAACCCCTCTTTCTCCATGCTTGGTCCAACAGTTATAGTCGGACATGAAACCGGACTAAAGCAGGTGGCTGTGAAGGATTTTTGAGGTAGAGTAATCCTTATTATTCTTACAGACACCACATGGACAACAGATAAAACCATTCCGCTTGTTTGCCTCAGCCACACGCATAAAATTATGCAAGCCATTAATGAACTCAGGAGAGCATCCGTCATCGTACATCCATTGCCGGCTCATCTTCATTACACAACATCGAAGTGACCAAATTAATACAAGTTCATCACATTAAAAACGAAGTAGAGTAGTGAACAAATGTTATTACTGCAAAAATATATACATAAAGTTCATAAATACTTCTGATAAAACAACATACAACTATCTAATGCATTTAAATGCAACAACAAATGCGATCAAAATCGCAACTAAGGTAATAATTGATCCAACAGCATAATGATACCAAGCCTCTTTATCAATGGCATATTTTCTAATCTTTCTAATTTTCAAGCGCATTGCATCCATCTTGATCTTGTGATCATCGACGACATCGACAACATACAACTCCAATTTCATTGTCTCTTCTTCAATTATTTTCAAATTTTCTTTCAAATAATCATTTCCTTTTTCAACTAAATTTAACTTCTCGACAAGAGGGTCGGTTGCAATTTCCGGTTCACATACCTCCTAGATAAAAATATCTATGTCAACTTGATGGGCATAATTGTCATAAAAACAAAATGAAACAAATAGTTATAAAAGATAATATACCACATATGAATCATAAACCGGATGAGGGCCGACGGGGACGGATATCAAAACCATGGCACTATATATAACAAAAAATCATACAAGTAAGAAAATTATTCAAGTAACTATCTAAATCATACAAATAAGATTTTTTACAAAAAGGATAAGAACGAGAGGCTCAACAAGGTGGTGCCGGCGACGGGACGGCTCGGGCGATCGACGACGGTTAGGACGGGGACGGGAAGGCACTAAGTAAACCACACCTACACATATGCAAACTAAGAAGTTAATTTGAGCTAAAATTGCATATAAATCAAATAAACTCCCACATGATTACTCCCAAACTAAAACGCACAAATCACTATACTTATAGAGCATGAAACGAGCTAAACTAGCAATGAGAGATGAAAGGATGAATTTGCTCACCTCTTAGAACCCTTGGATAGATGGGGTGCCGCCAATCTTGACAAATCTTGGCAAAAATGGAGGATGAACTTGATCTTGGGGAAGGAAACAGAGAGGATAGAAAGCTTGGACTCGGGCTGGACGAAGCAGCTTTATATAGGGAAGAATTTAGTCCCGGATGGATATAGCAACCGGGACTAAAGGTCTATCTTTAGTCCCGGTGGGTGATACCAACCGGGACTAAAGTGGCTCACAGGGGCCCCAGCCTGCCGCAACCCCTTTAGTCCCGGTTGGTATCACCAACCGAGACTAGAGGTCCCATTTGAACCGGGACTAATCCTGGCCATGCCCCCGTCTGCTCCTAGCCGTTGGAACCACATTAGTCCCAGGCCCAAACCCGGCCGAGACTAGTGCTCCGGATGAAAGGTCAGTTTTCTACTAGTGATATGTAGTATAATCATTGGAAAAGAAGTATATAAAAAAGTATTATGAAGTATGTGTGATGATATCTGAGATGAAAAAGTATGTAATATATATGGAGTATATAACTAAAAAGGGAGTATATAACGAATGCATAGAATTGTGCATTAAAAAATTTAAATCGAATGATGCATGCATTGAGATCACACGTACTCATTCACTTGCATACCTCCTTTTTCAATTTGTATAATCCAAAGATGCATGCATGGAAATCACGGCAAGTCCTCTCTTGGGGTAGCTTTGGATTCAGCGGAGAGAGGTAATGAGAGGTTAGAAAAAGGAGAAAGATGGAAAGGATTTTTGTTGGACTGGATCACCACTATCCAGGTATATAGGGGTCTGATCTATTCGAAAGGTTAGCAACAGCGTTCCAGATGGAAAAAATAAGCAAACTGAACTCTCATCGCGTCTAATCTCTTCATTGCAGGAAACACAACTCTACATCTACTTTTATTTATAGTATTTACTTTTAGTAGTTGTTACCGTCATTACTATGAATCTTTTATCCTTGTCGCTCTGGTTTATTGGATCACCGGGATGGTAACAATATTTGCAGAAGCTCTAGTGGTTACTTTACACAAGAACCGTGACACCTTATATGTGATAGAAGCACCAATATAAATACTTTCCTCTGTTCTTCGTTGGGATGATAACTAGTTGGGATACTTCCATGAAGTGCTACACCACCCTATTTGGCTTGCAGGCACCAAAGCATTTTCTGGCACGTTGCGAGGGAGCTAAGCGCAGAGTATTTATTTCGTCACTGTTTTGTAGGTGTTGTTATTGTAGATGCTTCTTGTAAGTGATAGGGGATCTACTCGTTCTGGAAGAACATATTTACCAGATTATATTGCTCATTTCCCTCAGGAGCAACAAACTTCATTAATAGAAAAATAATCAAATTGTTGAGCTTAACACTTTGTTTGGAGAGATGTCAATTACTACGAAGACAAAGCAGACTGTAAGAGATCATTGTGCTCCAATAATGGTTCAGAGATCTCCTATAGTATATCCTACCAATTATGCAATGAAGTACTCGATTTACTGTGATCTTATTAAGGAATTCGAAAAGCATGCCTTTGCAGGAACTAAGGAGGAAGACCCTCAAGCACATCTTATGTTCTTTGATACTCTTTGTGGACCAAGTTAAAAGATGTGCCACGAGAATTTGTTTTCTTAAGAATTTTCAGGTTTTGTCTAAAAGGTGATGCTGAGAATTGGTATAATCGACTACCTCAAGGAAGTATAACCAGCTGGCTGATGTGTGTTGGAAAATTTATGGCTAAATTTCTTCCATGTTCAAAGATTATTAAATTACGGAGAAATCTTACACTTTTCATTTAGGATAATGGCGAAAGTCTCTATGGATCTTGAGCGAGATATTCTAAATTTCTGAATGTATGTCCTAATTATCGTTATAGTGAATATGTTATACTTCACATGTTTTATCATGGAATCAACGATGAATCAAAATATATTCTTGATTTAAGTACAGGAGGACGCTTTATGTCTTTAACGCTTCAAGAAGGATGAACACTTATAGAGAAGGTTATGATTACAAAAGAACAGTGGAATATCGATGAACCAGTAAAGCCCACTAGAAAGATATATAATGTTGAAGATATGGAACAATTAAAAAAAGGTTACTCAAGTGAAAGATAAACCTATTGAACAAGTTATTGATACGTCTTCGACGTATCTATAATTTTTGATTGTATCATGCTATTATATTATCAATCCTAGATACTTTATATGCAATTATAAGCTATTTTATATCATTTTTGGGGATTAACCTATTAACCCAGTGTCGAGTGCGAGTTCCTGTTTTTTTGCCTTTTTTAGACTTTTCAGAAAATCAATATCAAACGGAGTCCAAATTGGATGAAAATTTACGGGAGTTATTTTTGGACATAAGGAGACCCTAGAAGCTTCGGAGGGGGCCCAGAAGACCCAAGAGGGCCCCACGAGCCTAGAGGGCGCGCTCCCCGAGCTCGTGGGCCCCTCGTGGCACCTCCTGACCTAATCCCACTTCTATATATCCTCAATTACCCCAAAACCAACAGAGAGACACCCAAAACAGTTTTTTCGCTGCCACAAGCCTTTGTTCTTCCGTGATCCCATTTGGACGCCTTTTCCGGTACTCTGTCGGAGGGGGAATCGATCACGGAGGTTGTCTACGTCAACCTTGTTGCCTCCATGATGATGTGTGAGTAGTTCACCACAAACCTATGGGTCCATAGATAGTAGCTAGATGGCTACTTCTCTCTCTTTGATCTTCAATACCATGTTCTTTGCGATTCTCGCAAAGATCTATCTGATGTAATATTCTTTTGCGGTGTGTTTGTTGGGATCCGATGAATTGTGGGTTTATGATCAGATTATTCATTGAAAGTAATTGAGTCTTTTCTGAATTTTATTATGCATGATTGTTATAACTTTGTAATTCTCTCCGATCTATCCGCTTGGTTTGGCCAACTAGATTGATCTATCTTCATGGGAGGAGTGCATTGTAGTGGGTTTCAATCTTGCATTGCACTATATCCTAGTGACAGAAGGGGACAAGAAACATATTGTATTGTTTCCATTAAGTATAAAACGACGGGGTCTAAACATATTTATTGTCTTACTTTGTCTACATCATGTTATCTTGCTTAATGCGTTAGTCTGTTTGTCATGAACTTAATAACATAGATGCAGAATCGTTTCGATCGATTGGTGGAGTAATAGTATTAGATGCAGAATCGTTTCGGTCTACTTGTCACGGACGTGATGCCTATATACATGATCATTGCCATGAATAACACCATAACTATGCGCTTTTATATCAATTGCCCAATAGTAATTTGTCTACCCACCATATGCTATGCGTTCTAGAGAGAAGCCTCTAGTGAAAACTATGACCCCCGGCTCTATTTAAATCATATTGCTAAAACCCTAAAAACCTTGATGCAATTTATTTACTTTATTTTTATTTTTATTTTTATTTATTTATCTATCACTATCAGAAGTAATCCTTGCAAGTAACGATTTCAAGGGGCTTGACAACCCTTTTGCCCGTGTTGGGTGCAAGTGTTTGGTTTTGTGTGTGTAGGTACTGTCGATGTGAAGTTATCATCATTCTCCTACTAGTTTGGTAACCTTGGTTCTCACCGAAGTAAATACTTATCGCTACTATATTGCTTCACCCTTCCTCTTCGGGGAAAAACCCAACGCAACTCACAAGTAGCAGAAAGAATTTTTGGCGCCGTTGCTTGGGAGATATCATCAACTTCTCACGAGGTTCCTTCACACAAACTATCATTCACTTGTTCTACTTTTTACTTATATTTTTATATTTACCGTTATATTTTATTTTATAAAAAAGCAAAACCACAAAAACATTTCTATTTGCTATTTGCTTGTTTGCCTGTTAGTTTGCTTGCTTTATCGCTATGTCTCAAGAAAATACCAAGTTGTGTGACTTTTCAAATACTAATAATAATAATTTTATTAGTACTCCAATACCACCCGCCACTAGTGCGGAAGCTTATGATATTAAGTTGCCTTGCTCAATCTTGTTATGAAAGAATAATTTGCCGGAAGTCCTAATTAGGACGTTGTTTCACATCTTAATACCTTTGTTGAATTAGGTGATATGCAAATGAAAAACTATGTGGATATTGATGCAGTTAAGTTGAAATTATTTCCTTTATCACTAAGAGATAAAGTTAAAACTTAGTTTTCATCTTTGCCTCACAATAGTATTGGAATTTGGGATAAGTGTAAGGATGCTTTTATTGCCAAGTATTTTTCCTCCTGCTAAGATTATTTATCTCAAAAATCAAATTATGAATTTTAAACAACATGAGCCAAAACATGTTGCACAAACTTGGGAGAGAATGAAATTGATGATTAGAAATTGTCCCACTCATGGCTTAAGTTTATGGATGATAATACAAAATTTCTACGCAGGACTAAACTTTGTGTCGAGAAATCTTCTAGACTCTGCTGCAGGTGGTACCTTCATGGGGTTACATTGGGAGAATCTACAAAACTTCTGGTTAATATCATGAAAAATTATTCTCAATGGCTCACCGAGCGAGCTCCAACTGGTAAGAAGGTCAACTTTGTCGAAGAAATTGCTACTTTGAGTGATAAAATGGATGATCTTATGAATATGTTTGCTAGTAAAAATGCTCATGTTGATCCCAATAATGTGCCACTATCTACTTTTATAGAGCAAAAGAATGATGCTATCGATGTGAATTTTGTCTCTACAAATAATTTCAACAATAATGCTTATAGAGCGAATTTCAATCCTAGACCGTATCCCGGTAATTCCTCTAACAATTATGGTAATTCTTATGGTAATTATTCCAGTAATAATAGGATACCTACTAATCTTGAGAACACCATTAAAGAATTTATTAGTTCTGAAAAGATTTTCAATACTATGTTAGAAGAAAAACTACATAAAGTTGATGACATGGCTAGAAATATGGATAGGATTGCTCATGATGTGAAAACTCTTAAAAAAAAATTCCACCCAAGCATGATATTAATGATTCTATTAAATCCATCCAAATCTCCATTAATGGAAGTAAAGAGAGGACCACTAGGTTGAGAGCTAAGCGAGAGTTCCTAGAAAAGGCTACTCCTCCAGGTTTTTATGATAATCATGATGAAGATATTAAAATGATAGAAGTTTCACCTATTGAATATTTTTACTAATATAAAACTTGATGAAAAGGGACTGGAGATGAGCCAACTTCAGGTAGAAGGCATCCCAATTGTTCGGAGGGTGCTGATCCTAATGATAAAAATAAAAAAATGGGTTTGGAGAGGTAAAAACTTTACATAGTGATGTGCCCATTGCTTTGGATTACAAGGACTTTAATTGTGATAGTTGTTCTTTGGTTGAATGTATTTCCTTTTTCAGTCTAGGATAAGTTCACCTATTGCTTACGAAAAAAGTAATGCTTTTACTAAACATATTGTGGAAGCTATGATAAAAGCTCATGAAGAGAACTTGAATTAGAGGTTTCCATACCTAGAAAATTGCATGATGAATGGGAAGCTACTATTAAAATAAAGCTTAAAGATAATGAATGTAATTCTTTGTGCAACATTGGTGCTAGTGTTTCCACCATACCTAAATTTCTATGTGATGTGCTAGGTTTCACCGATATAAATGAATGTTCCCTTAACTTGCATTTAGCGGATTCTACTATTAAGAAACCACTCGGCAGAATAAATGATGTACCTATTCTTGCTAATAGAAATTATGTGCCCGTGGATTTCATTGTGCTTAATATTGAATGCAATCTGTCTTGTCATATTATACTTGGTAGGCCCTTCCTACGAACTATAGGTGTTATTATTGATATGACAAAAGGTAATATAAGATTTCAATTCCCATTAAAGAAATTGATGGAACACTTTCCTAGGAATAGGATTAAGCCACCATATGAATCTATTATGAGAGGCACCTATGGAATTAATTTGAAGGATGACAATACTTGAAACAATGCATTTTTCCTAGCTAGGGGCATAAAACAATAGCGCTTGTTGGGAGGCAACCCAATAGTTATCTTAAATTTTTGCTTCTACTTCCTGTTATTTTAAGTTCCCACAATTGTTCCTACTGTAATGATTGTGTTTTATGTTTTAATTAGTCTTTGTGCGAAGTAAAGCCTTCGGGATGATTTGAATGATGGTATAACCGATTCTGTGCAAAAACAGAAACTTTTGTGCCCAATATTTGAATTTAATCTCCATGCCGAAATGTGATAAATTCCTGACATTTTTACATAGTATTACTATAAAAAATGTCCAGTTTGTCCTAAATTTTCAGAATTTCAAAGTTACAGAAGTATTGTTTTAATACAAATCACCACAGACTGTTGTGTTTTTGACAAATTCTGTTTTTGCTTGCATATTTGCTTGTTTTGATGATGCTGTGGATCATACCAGGGGTTATAAGTCATGAAGAAGTTAGAATACAATAACTATTATGCATTAATTAAATACGAATCAATTTATAACAGTACCTAAAGCATTTGATATGTCTATTATACTAACAGATCTCACGAGGTTTTGTTGAGTTTTGTGTGCCGAAGTTTCAAATTTTGGGTGAGACCACGATGGATGAAGGAATAAGGAGCGGCAAGACCCTAAGATTGGGGATGCCCGATGCACCCCAAGGTTATATTCAAGGAAGACCTAAGCGTCTAAGCCCGGGGATGCCCCGTAAGGCATTGATACGTCTATTTTGCATTATGTTTTCCCGTCGATATTTATTATGTTTTGAATCATTATTACACTTTATGATGCAATCCTGATGCCTTTCCTCTCTTATTTTGCAAGTTTTATACAAAGATGGAGATTGTCGGCAGCTGGAATTCTAGACCGAAAAAGACCACTTAAGAGCTGGATATTCCCTAGAACTCCAAATGAGCTGAAAATTAACATTATTTTGGAATATATAACAATTATTGGAGAAAAGAATCAACAGGTGGTGACCCACCAGATGGCTACGAGCCAGGGGCGCGCCCTACCCCCCAGGGTGCGCTACCCTACCTCATGGGCCACCTGGCAGGACTCCGACGCCCATCTTCTCCTATATGATGTCATTTTCCCTAGAACAAAAATTAGAAGAAGAATTTCGGGACGAAGCGCTGCCGTCTCGAGGTGGAACCTGGGCAGGAGCACTTTGGCTCTCCGGCAGAGCGATTCCGTCGGGGAAATTTCCCTTTGGGAGGGGGAAATCTAAGCGATTGTCATCACCAACGCTTCCTCCATCCTGGGAGGACCAATCTTCATCAACATCTTCACCTCCACCATCTCATCTCAAACCCTAGTTCATCTCTTTTATTCAATCTTTGTCTCGAAACCTCAGATTTGTACCTGTGGGTTGCTAGTAGCGTTGATTACATCTTGTAGTTGATGCTAGTTCGTTTAATTGGTGGAAGATTATATGTTCAAATCCTTAAGAATATTCATTACACTTCTGATCTTTAACATGATGATGCTTTTTGACTTTGTGAGTAGTTACTTTCATTCCTGAGGACATGGGAGAAGTCTTGTTGTAAATAATCATGTGATGTTGGTATTCGTTTGATATTTTGATGATATGAATGTTGCTCTTCCTTTTGTGGTGTCGTGTGAACGTCGACTACATGATAGATCACCATATTTGCGCCTAAAGGAAAACATTGGGGAATGATAAGTAGATGATGGGTTGCAAGAATTACAGAGGCTTAAACCCTAGTTTATGTGTTGTTCTTTAGGTTCTGATTTGGATCCACATGTTTAGTGTTATGGTTAGGTTTATCTTAATTCTTCTTTTGTAGTTGTGGATGCTTGCAAGAGGGGGTAATCATAAGTGGGTTGTTTACTCAAGTAAGAACATCACCCTAGCACTGGTCCACCCACATATCAAATTATCAAAGTAGCGAACGCAAATCAACTAAACATGATTAACCATGACTAGACGAAATTCCCATGTGTCCTCGAGAGCGCTTTGCTTCATATAAGAGTATGTTCCGGCTTGTCCTTTGCTACAAAAAGGATTGGGACACCTTGCTGCACCATTGCTACCGTTGTTACTTGTTATGAATTACCTTGCTATAGAACTATCTATCACTGCTACTTTCAATGCTTGAAGAAACTTCCGTACTAAAAACCACTTGTCATTTCCTTCTGCTCCTTGTTGGGTTCGACACTCTTACTTATCGAAAGGACTACGATTGATACCCTATACTTGTGGGTCACCAAGACTCTTTTCTGGTGCCTTTCCCGGGGAGTGAAGCGCCTTTGGTAAGTGGAATTTGGTAAGGAAACACATTTGTTACGTGCTGAAATTTATTGTCACTTGTTACTATGGATGATAATCCTTCGAGGGGCTTGTTCGGGGTATCTTCACCTCGTCCAAAAGTGGCAAGAGGCGCTCTTCAACCTACTGAACCTACTGAAAATATTTACTATGAAATTCCTTCGGGTATGTTTGAGACACTGCTTGCTAATCCTTATGCAGGAGATGGAAAAATACATCGTGATATGCAATTGATCTATATAGATGAAATTTGTGGATTATTTAAGCTTGCAGGTTTATCCAAAGATGGTGTTAATAATAAGATTTTCCCTTTATCTTTAGATGGAAAGGCAATGATTTGGTATAGGCTATTATATGAAGCCGGTACATGGGATTGGAACCGATTGAAGCCGGAATTCCATCAGAAATTTTATCCTATGCATTTGGTTCATCGTGATCGGAATTATATATATAATTTTTGGCCTCGTGAAGGAGAAAGTATCGCTCAAGCTTGGGGGAGGCTTAAATCTATGATGCACACATGCCCCAATCATTAGCTCTCAAGAAAATAATCTGACAAAACTTTTATGCTCGGCTTTCTCATGATAATCAATCAATGCTTGATTTTTCATCTGTTGGTTCCTTTATAAAGAGAACTATTGAATTCAAATGGAATCTTCTGGAAAGAATTCAACACAACTTTGAAGATTGGGAAATCGACAAAGGTAAAGAGTTAGGTATAAGCCTTGAGTTTGATTGTGTTAAATCTTTCATAGAAACTGAAGTTTTTCATAGTTTAGTGCAAAGTATGGACTTGACTCTGAGATAGTAGATACTTTCTGTGAATCATTTGCTACTCATGTTGATCTCCCTAAGGAGAAGTGGTTTAAATTTCACCCACCTATTGAAGAAACTTGTGAGGAACCTGTTATAGCTAAAGAAGAAACAATCATTTATAATGTTGATCAAGTTGTGCCTACTGCTTATGTTGAGAAACCACCTTTTCCTGTTAGGATTAGAGAACATGCTAAAGTTGCAACTGTGTTTAATAAAAGTAATATCAAACCACATAGACCCTTTGAACAACTAAAGGTAGAACCTAAAGTTGCAATGATTAAGGATCTATTAGTTGATAATGTTGCTGGGCATTTTATATATTTCTTTGATGAAGCATCTCGTATTGCTAAACAAGATTCTAAAGATAAACATAGACTTGTTGTCGGCATGCCAGTTGTTTTTGTTAAGATTGGAAATCATTGTTACCATGGATTATGTGATATGGGTGTTAGTTTTAGTGCTATTCCATTTATTCTTTTCAAGAAATTATGCATGATATTGCACCTCTTGAGTTAGAAGACATTGAAGCTACTATTAAGCTTGCAAACAGAAAGACTATTTCACCACTTGGGATTGTTAGAGATGTTGAAGTCTTGTGTGGTAAGATCAAATACCCTACCGATTTCTTAGTCCTTGGATCATTACAATATAATTTTTGTCCCATTATATTTGGTAGACCTTTCCTGTACACTGTTAATGCTAAAATGGATTGCATTAAGGAAACGGTCAGTGTTAACTTTGGTTATGTATCTCATGAATTTATTTTCTCCAAGCTTAGTAGACATATGCATGAGGAAGAATTGTCTAGTAAGGATCAAATAATTGGTCTTGCTTCTATTGTTGTGCCTCCTACTGATCCGTTAGAACAATATTTGCTAGACTGTGAAACTGATATGCATATGACAGAATGAAAAGGAATAGATGATGTATTCTTTAATAAAGCACCTATCCTTAGACATAATTTGCATGTTGAAACCTTGGGAGACCCTCTACCTCCTAAGAGTGATCATGTGTTTGAATTAAAGAGACTACCTTATACACTAAAATATGCTTATCATGATGAAAAGAAGATATATCATGTTATTATTCGTGCTAACCTTTCAGAACATGAAGAAAAGAGATTACTTAAAGTTCTGAAGAAGCACCGTACTGCAATTGGATATACTCTGGATGATCTTAATGGCATTTGTCCCACTTCGTGTCAGCACAAGATCAATATGGAACTAGATGCTAAGCTTGTCATTGATCATCAACATCGGTTGAATCCTAAGATGAAGGATGTGGTAAGAACTGAAATACTAAAGCTTCTGGAGGCAGGTATAATTTATCCTATAGCTGATAGTAGATGGGTAAGTCTTGTTCATTGTGTTCCTAAGAAGGGAGGCATTACTGTTGTTCCTAATGATAAAAATGAACTTATGCCACAAAGAATTGTAACTGGTCATAGGATGGTAATTGATTTGAGGAAATTAAATAAAGCTACTAGAAATGATCATTACCCCTTGCCTTTTATTGATCAAATGTTAGAAATATTGCCTAAGCACACACTCTTTTGTTTCTTAGATGGATTTTGGTTTTTCTAAAATACCTGTAGCAAAAGAGGATCAAGATAAAAACACATTTACTTGTCCTTTTGCAATCTATGCTCATAGACGTATGCCTTTTGGTTTATGCAATGCACCAGCTACTTTTCAAAGATGTATGACTGCTATATTCTCTAACTTCTGTGAAAAGATTGTTGAGGTATTCATGGATGATTTCTCTGTTTACGAAACCTCTTTTGATGATTACTTGAACAACCTTGATCGAGTTTTGCATAGATGTGAAGAAACTAATCTTGTCTTGAATTGGGAGAAGTGCCAATTTATGGTGAATGAAGGTATAGTCCTTGGGCACAAGATCTCCTAAAGAGGTATTGAGGTAGATAAAGCTAAAGTTGATGCAATTCAGAAAATGTCATGTCACAAAGATATCAAAGGAATTTGAAGTTTCCTTGGTCATGCTGGTTTCTATAGAAGGGTTATTAAAGATTTCTCTAAGATTTTGAGGCCTCTTACCAATCTTTTGCAAAAACGATATTCCATTTGGTTTTGATGATGATTGTGTAGAAGCCTTTGAAATACTTAAGCAAGCCTTAATTTCTACACATATTGTGCAACCACCTGACTAGAACCTGCCCTTTGAGATAATGTGTGATGCTAGTGATCATAATGTTGGTGATGTTCTAGGACAAAGAGTTGATAAGAAATTGAATGCTATTCACTATGCTAGTAAAACTCTAGACACCTCTCACAAGAATTATGCTACCACTGAAAAAGAATTTCTAGCTGTTGTATTTGCATGTGATAAATTCGGATCTTATATCATTGGTTTTAAAGTAATAGTTCACACTGATCATGCTGCTATTAAATATATCATGGAAAAGAAAGATGCTAAACCTAGACTCATTAGGTGGGTTCTCTTACTTCAAGAGTTTGATTTGCATATTGTTGATAGGAAGGGAGCTGAGGACCCCGTAGCAGATAATTTGTATAGGATGGAAAATGTTCTTGATGACCCACTGCCTATTGATGATAGTTTTCCTGATGAGCAATTAGCTATTATAAATCCTTCTACTTCTCGTAATAGTCCATGGTATGTAGATTATGCTAATTACATTGTTGCTAAATGTATACCACCTAATTTCACATACCAACAAAAGAAAAGAAAAATCTTTGACTCGAGACATTACTTTTGGGATGACCCACATTTATATAAAGAAGGAGTAGATGGTATTATTAGACGTTGTGTACATGAGCATGAACAGGAGCAAATCCTATGGAAGTGTCATTCCGAAGCATATGGAGGACACCATGCGGGAGACAGAACCGCACATAATGTATTACAATCTGGTTTTTATTGGCCTACTATTTTCAAGGATGCACGTAAGTTTGCCCTTTCATGTGATGAATGCCAAAGAATTGTTAATATTGGTAGACGTCACGAAATGCCAATGAATTATTCACTTGTTATTGAACCATTTGATGTTTGGGGCTTTGATTATATGGGACCTTTTCCTTCCTCTAATGGGATACTCATATTTAGTCGTTGTTGATTATGTTGCTAAGTGGGTAGAAGCTATTCCAACTATTAGTGCTAATCACAACACCTCTATTAAAATGCTTAAGGAGTTATCTTTTCGAGGTTTGGAGTCCCTAGATATTTAATGACTGGTGGTGGTTCACATTTTATTCATGGTGCATTTGGCAAACTCTTAGCTAATTATGATGTCAATCATAGAATTGCCTCTCCTTATCATCCTCAATCTAGTGGTCAAGTTGAATTTAGAAATAGAGAAATAAAGTTAATTTTGTGAAATACTGTTAATAGATCTAGGAAGAATTGGTCTAAGAAACTAGATGATGCATTGTGGGCATATAGAACTGTTTATAACAAACCTATGGGTATGTCCCCTTATAAAATGGTCTATGGAAAATCTTGTCATTTACCTCTAGAATTAGAACACAAGACATATTGGGCAATTAAATAACTTAATTATGATTTCAAACTTGCCGGTGAAAAGAGGTTATTTGACATTGGTTCTCTAGATGAATGGAGGACACAAGCTCACGAAAATGCTAAGCCGTTTAAAGAAAAGGTTAAAAGATGGCATGACAAGAGAATACAAAAACGAGAATTTCACATTGGTGATCATGTTCTATTATACAGTTCTCGATTCAGATTTTTTGCAGGGAAACTCCCCTCCAAATGGGAAGGACCCTATATTATCGAGGAGGTTTATCGTTCCGGGGCCATCAAGATTAACAACGTGGAAGAAACAAATCCCAAGGTGGTTAATGGGAAAAGAATTAAACATTATATTTCAGGTACACCCATTAACAAGGAAACCAATATTATCCAAACAATAACACCGGAGGAGCACATAAAATAAACCTTCCAGGACGAAGGGTAGGTATGTGGTATGGTAAGCAAACCGGCTCCAAAAGTTCCATAAAAGCAATTTTTGTGTTTCGTAATAAATAAAAAATTACAAAAATAATAACTAGCCAAGAAACTGCATGAGGAGGTCCTGAGACAGGGGGCGCGTCCTACCCCCAGGGCGTGCCACCCTAGCTCTTGGGCCCCTCGTGAACTTTTCTGACTCTATTTTCCTTTCATATACTTGTCCTACATGGGAAAAATTCATTATATATACTCCTTGATGTTTTAACCACCGTATCACAAGTTTTTTCATTTCTTCTTGTTTTGGGCTATTTTCCTGGATGATCCAGATCGCTATGTCTTTTTTAAGCTCAACCAAGGACAAGTGCTTCGAGAAGGTGAAAAACCATACCTGCCGGAGGTGATGAAGCACCCTCAAACCATTGAGATGTGTGAGGGGGTGCTCCACATCCGGGATGTTCAAGGCCGAAGGAGGGAAGTGAGAAGGCCAGGCTTCTGGGGGTGGAACATGAATTTTTCAAGTGCGAAGAGATTTTTGAGCATGGTTTGAGTGCCTATCACGGAGTTCATGTGAGAGCACAATCTGGATACCGAGAATATTGGAGAAGTCATCTTCAAGCTTCAAGCCCGGATTGAGCATCTCCAAGCTCAAATCTATGACCTGCAATACGAAAACTGTAAGCAGGAATCCAGGTTTAAAAGGATGAGCATAGCTGTAGATTTCAGGATTCCGAAGAGACTCTCTTCTTTGATGGGGAGCCCATGCCTTGGAAGATGGAGGACAAGCCCACCACTTCATCACTATCATCACCGAAGAAAGAAATTTGAGTACACGGGTATGGACGCCACCCTTAGCTTGTTCCAAGCTTGGGGGAGGTGCCTCCGTATCGTATCACCATCACTTTTACCATTATTATCTATTTTAGTTCGATCCTTAGTTATCCTATGATTTAGATGAATAAAGTTTTAGTATGATTTAGTTTCGAGTGTTTGCTTCGTGATCTATCTATCTATGTAATAGAGTGTGAGAGTTATATAATAAAGAGTAGTTTTAGTTTGTTTGCTTTACTTTCTTGCATGCACTTAGCAATGAAAATAATAAAAAGATCATATGCTAATCCCATGGGGAGTGATGACTTCACATAAAAATAGTATAGTTGATAAAATTTGTTGGAAGTTAACAAACATAGCATTGGTCACTAATGCAATTCATGAAAAGGTAGTAATGAAAGAGAGGTATCACATATAAATATACTATATTGGACATCATTTATGATTGTGAGCCCCAATTAAATATTCTATGCATGATCAACTAGTTGACGTTGGACAAGGAAGACAACGTAATGAGTTATGTTTGCTTATATTCACACAGAAGTTATATTGTCATGGATCCTCTAACATGTGGTGCTTGCTCATAATCTTTTGCTAGCGAAAACTTCGCACCAAGCAGATATACTAGTTGTGCATCAAAAACCCTTAATCCTAGTTTTTGCCATAAGAGCCCACCATATCTACCTATGGATTGAATAAGATCCTTCAAGTAAGTTGTCATCGGTGCAAAAGCAATAAAAAGTACTCCTAAATATGTATGATCTTTTATTGGAAGGGAAAATAAGCTTTGTACGAACTTGTGATGGCAAAGAAATAAAAGCGACATACTGCATAATAAAGTTTGCTATCATAAGAGGCAATATAAAGTGACGTTCCTTTCCATTAAGAGATTGCACATCCAAATAAAAAGTGCATGATAATGTCTGCTTCCCTCTGCGAAGGGCCTATCTTTTACTTTTCAGTATTTACTTTTATGCAAGAGTCAATAATGGTAATATCTATTCCATTCTTATTATTATCTACTTGGCAAGCATCATGTGGTGGGGAAAGATCCAGGCACATATATCCAGTTGGATATTGGTGATCATGTGTTATTATTGTTGACATTATTCCTGAGATAAGCTGTTGGGTGGTGACAAACTATAAACCCCTATCTTCCCATGTCTCTAATTGAAACCTTTTGCTTCACAAATATGTCATGAGTGTCAGCAATCATAGAAGACTAAGTAATAGTTGAGTATATGAACTTGCTAAACGGAGCTCTGGCATAGACTCTTTCTAAAATATGATGGATTGCAATTGCTTCAATGACTAAGAACATAGTTTGTTAGTTATCAATAAAATTTATGATTCATACTTGAGTGTGTGGATAGATTGTCACTTGTTCATGAGAAGTTTTATGATATTATGTTTCCGCTATGGTATTGATCATGATGCTTTCATGTCGATATTTTATTTTATCGACACCTCTCTCTCTCTCTAAGCATGTGGTCATGATTATCGAGTTTGACTTCCGCTTGAGGACAAGCGAGGTCTAATCTTGGGGGAGTTGATACGTCCATTTTGCATCATGTTTTTCGTTGATATTTATTATGTTTGAATCATTATTACACTTTATGATGCGATCCTAATGCCTTTTCTCTCTTATTTTGCAAGTTTAATACAAAGAGGGAGATTGCTGGCAGCTCGAATTCTGGACCAGAAAAGACCAACGAAGAGCTGGATATTCTCTGGAACTCCAAATGAGCTGAAAATTGATGGATAATTATTTTTGAATATATAAAAATTATTGGCGAAAAGAATCAATAGGAGGTGACCCACCAGATGGCCATGATCCTGGGAGCGCGCCCTACCTCCCAGGGCGTGCCACCCTAGCTCGTGGCCACCTAGCAGGTCTCCGACGCCGATCTTCTCCTATATGATGTCATTTTCCCTACAAAAATCAGAATAACACTTTCGAGACGAAGCGCCGCCATCTCGAGGCGGAACCTGGACAGGAGTACTTTTGCTCTCCGGTGGAGCAATTTCGTCGGGGAAACTTCCCTACGGGAGGGAGAAATCTAAGCCATCGTCATCACCAAGGCTTCCTCCATCGTGGGAGGACCAATCTTCACCAACATCTTCACCAGCACCATCTCATCTCAAACCCTAGTTCATCTCTTGTATTCAATCTTTGTCTCCAAACCTGAGATTGGTACCTGTGGGTTGCTAGTAGTGTTGATTACATCTTGTAGTTGATGCTAGTTGGTTTAATTGGTGGATGATTATATGTTCAGATCCGTAAGCATATTCATTACACCTCTGATCTTAAACATGATGATGCTTTTTGAGTAGTTACTTTCGTTCTTGAGGGCATGGGAGAAGTCTTGTCGTAAATAATCATGTGATGTTCGTATTCATTCGATATTTTGATGATATGAATGTTGCTCTTCCTTTAGTGTTGTCGTGTGAACGTCGACTACATGACACTTCACCATATTTGGGCCTAAAGGAAAGTATTGGGGAATTATAAGTAGATGATGGGTTGCAAGAGTGACAAAAGCTTAAACCCTAGTGAAAGGATCAATATGGTTGACTAGAGGGGGGGAGGTGAATAGGAAACCACCAATTTTTTAGCTTCTCTTAATAAATTAGGTTTAGCAATAAATAGGTTGTCTAGATATGCAACTAGATGAAAAATCTATATGATGCTAACAACACAACAATACAAACGAGCAAAGGATAACACACAAGTAAAGCTTGCACAAAGTAAAGGTAAGAAGTAACCACAAGTGGAGCCGGTGGAGAAGAGGATGTGTTACCGAAGTTCCTTCCCTTTGAGGGGAAGTACGTCTCCGTTGGAGCGGTGTGGAGGAACAATGCTCCCCAAGAAGCCACTAAGGCCATCGTATTCTCCTCACGCCCTCACATAATGCAAGATGTCGTGATTCCACTAGTGGTGCCCTTGAAGGCGGTGACCGAACCATTACAAACAAGGCTGGGGCAATCTCCACAACTTAGTTGGAGGCTCCCAACACCACCACGAAGCTTCACCACAATGGATTGTGGCTCCAAGGTGACCTCAACCGTCTAGGGTGCTCAAACACCCAAGAGTAACAAGACTAGCAAGGGATTAGTGGGGGGAATCAAATTCCTCTTGGTGGAAGTGTAGATCGGGGCCCTCTCGACAAAACCCTAGAATATCAACAAGTTTTGTTGGCTAGGGAGAGAGATCAGGTGAAAATTGAGCTTGGAGCAACAATGGAGCTTGGGGATGGAAGAGGTGGTCTTCTTGGGGAAGAAGAACCCCTCTATATAGTGGGGGAACAAATCCAACCGTTACCCCCTCTCAGCCCGCACACATGCTTTACTACCGCCCATAGGAGTGGTACTGCCGCTTCGGCGGCAGTATCGGCTACCCACGCAATGAGTGGTACTACCGTTGGGGTTGTAGTGTAGAGGCACTCGAACTCAGGGCAGCGGCAGAAGCAGAGGTAGTACCACAAAAGCGGTACTACCGCTTGCATGAGCAGTACTACCGCCTACCTCGCTCTACTACCGCCCAGAGTCCGCTGAGTGCTCAGAGCCGAGAAGGTAGGCGGTAGTTGGAGCGGTAGTAACAGGCGGTACTACCGCTTATAAGAGGTACTACTGTGGTGTACTACCCTCCCAACATCCGCTAAGTCCGACATGAAAAGTCGAGACTCCAGAGCCAGCGGTACAGCGTGCGGCACAGGACAATGGTACTACCACCCATAGGAGGTACTACCACTGGCGAGAGCGGTACTACCGCTTAGCGTGTAAGTGGTACTACCGCTTTCCTGAGCGGTACTACCGCTTGTTATCTTTCGGACCAGAACAAAAGGCTAAGTGGATCAACTCCATAGATGCGGGAAAGAAGCAAGGGTGCAAATGAAAGTGTACGTGTTGATTCCACCCAAACCTTTCCGATGTGGACCCCCTCTTAATAGTACGGTTCTCCTATGACTCAATTCCACCGAAAACGAAACACAGGAAGAATAACCGTCTTCATTATTATCCACCGAGGGGCTATTATCGTCTTGTGCCATATGATGAATTATCTAAAAGGCTTAATGCACACGATTAGTCCACAAATGCATTGTCATCAAGCACCAAAACCACTAAGGTAGAAATATGCCCTAACAATCCCCCCCTTTTGGTGGATTGATGACAACGCGGGATTTGCACAAGGAATATCATAAGATAGAAAGCAAACCCCAACACCTACTAAATATAGACGGGCTCCCCCTAGATGTGTGCACTATTTTGGATATGATTTTGGAATGCAAAGCACACACACTAGGATCAACACTCCCCCTATATTTTCTACACAGGCAATACTTGCATTAACATGAAGGGAGATAAGCATAAATGCAAGGCATGGCATGTGAGCATAAACATAGGCACAAGATAAGCATAAACTCACATACTAATAGAGTACTAAGACATACAAATATAAGTAGAGGGTAGCATATGTCGCACACCATACGACTCGGTCTTTAAGTCTCACAAACCAAAGCAAAGCAAATGATATAAGAGTTCACGAGCGAAGAAAAACAAGCAACTAAGACGCACTCGTGACTCGACAAATCCCTAAGCTCTCCCCCCCTTTGGAATCGAGACACCAAAAGGGCAAAGAGCACTCAAACGATCTGAGGTGGTAGCAACGCATGGGATCTTCATCAATAATCCTTGAACTCGCTGGAGCTGGAAGATGTTGTGCAAGGCTGATCAACATCTGAGTCCCACTTGCAATGCTTGGAAGTCCAAGCCTCCTCATCAGTGACCTTGTCCTCAGATCTGGTGGGAATGTCCATGCCAAGGTGCGTGCCCATAGCCTTGTGATGGCTTGTAGCCTGCTTCTCTACCACATGAGCTTTGTACTGACCGTGAGCCTGCAAGCAGAACAACTTCTTCAACTTCCCCCTCAGCTTTTGTTCCCAAGATGGCTCCCCGCTGGATGGCACATAGCCTGGATCAGTGCCACCCTCAACCTCATCCTCCTCCTCCTCCCCCTCCCCATCCTCAGCATCTGGAAGATCCATCTCGGTAGTAGCATGAGTGCTCCACTTGTCTTTCTGACTTAGCTGCACAACCTCATGGGGAACCAGCTCACAAGATTCAAACAACATGCCTGGAAAGGTGAGTTCCCAGGTCCTCTCAATAAAATGCATCAAATATGGAGCATAAATGGGACATTTGCGCTCTGTTACGACTGATAGGAGCTCAGACCACATGACATGAGAAACATCCAGAACCTCTATGTCCTCTTTGTCCCTCATATTCTGGCAATACATCAGCATATCCACTAGGTAGGAGTGTACCTGATCCAAATTCCCAACACATGGAAAGAGGGTGTGCCTGAAGATGCGGTGCATGATGTCAAGAAACGGTTCAAGTACATAGGTTGGTTTGCCAGTGGTGGTGGTGGTCTTCTTAGTGGAGTAGGACCAAAGATGACTCTTGTGAGTGGAAGTAACCTCCGTATGAGGACGAAATCCAATTGGGGTATGGAGCCCCCGATCATTGAAGCCCAACAAACTCATGAATTCCTTCCATTTAGCCGACAGCCTCTTGCCATTAGTCATCCAGGTTAGAGTCCGGTCCTCATCAGATCCAAGATGGACCGTAGCAAAGAACACAACCACAATTTATGCATCAAAGTCCTTGTTGAACTGCATCAGGATGATAATACCAAGCTTCTCATAAAGGCCAAGAGCTTCACCAAAGTATCTGACATTCTTCTGTAGATAGTCCATATCAATGGACTTGACATGAGGAACATACATGTTGTTATTCTTCTTGAGCGCATCATGATAAATAGAACCTTGTTGCCCGGTTCAGAAGGGACGGTTGAGAAGAGCCGATTCTTGTGGTTCGACATATGGGTTGCGAAGGTGGAGAACGTAGAAGTCTTTGCTTGGCAACTCATCCATTGACGGAGTCTTCTTGGTTTTGGTTCCAGCCTGCATGGCCTTCTGCTTGGGAGGAGCATTGGGGTTGGCAATGTCATCTCCTGCTATGCGGTAATGCTTAGAGCCACCCTCACGACTTGGATTCACCCTATGCTCCTGATGAGCAGAGCTGCTACTACCTGGAACCCACAACACAGAGAGAGGGAAAGCAGGTGTAGACAAAATGCATAAGCCAAAATAAAAAGAGAGAGTAAACCTGAAGTTGAATCCAAAAATATGTGACTTTGGTAGCACAGGCGGTAGTACCGCTTACCATAAGTAGTAGTACTGCCCACAAGCAATAGTACCACTCCTGCAGGAGCGGTAGTACCGCTCGGGGCGGAGGTCATCGGGAAAACCACCATCGCGGGTCAGATCCGGTACTACCAGTGATGCCAAACACAAATATTTTCCAATTGAACTACAAATATACTCACTAGCAATTCCACATCCTACTCATGCATCGATTTGGCTAAAAATCGAAGAATACATCTCATAATGCCCTAAAGCCTAGATTCAAGAAATAGAACCATAGGAGAGGAAAGCGGGGGCAATACTGGCATCCATGGCTAGATGAGAGGGTGGGGATCGAGTCCACCGGTCGGAATCATGGAAGAACGGCCAGAAACGGAGGTCCGGCGGCGGCCACCGGAGCACTTGGGTCGCCTGGAGAGAGAATGCCATGAGGGGGAAAGAGATGAATGAGTATGGGGGAGTGGGAACTCCCCCTACGCCTCTCATAACCCCCACCGCGCACTCACAAGCAGTAGTACCACTTAGGGAAGCGGTAGTAACGCCCCGGTACTACAGAGCGACAAGAGTCCGGGTAGTACCGCTCCAGCGGTAGTACCGTGGGTGGCGGCGGTAGTACCGCCCACGTCCCCGGTAGTACCGCCTAAGACAACCAACTATGTCAAACTAACTACAAAAGGGGGCTTATGCAATATATGGGGTTGTAGATGAGAGAAGCCTTACGTTGGAGACACAAAACCAGCAAATGGGCAGAGACACTCCAAGTTCAAAATGTCAAAATAGAAGAAAAGAAAACTTGGAGTGACACCAAACACAACCAGGCTCTCAAAAGCAAATACCTCACTAAGAGGGGGCGGTGGCTGAAGCCACCTATGTTTGAGTTAATTGGTATGGCACCGCGAAGATTTTAATCTTGGGCCCATGACCAAAACTCGTCTTTGAAGCACAAGTACCATCAGAAATGGCTAATGTGAAAGACTTGATCGATTTATGCATAATGGGGGGAGGGAGAGTTCATTGAGAGAACAACACTCCCCCTATATCCATGCCTACATCTAAACAAGAAAAATGATGAGTGTGGTGGGGTGTGCAATACTTGAAGCCACATTGCTCGAATCAATGATATTTAGCTCATGCCTTAACTCGCAAAATCTTGCTTCATCCAATGGCTTCTTGAAAATATCTGCAAGTTGTTCATGAGTATTGAGATAAATAAGGTCAATCTCCCCACGCTTGATATGCTCCCGGATGAAGTGACGACGAATCTCAATATGCTTCGTCTTGCAATGTTGAACCGGGTTGTTGGAGATCTTGATTGCACTTTCATTATCACAGAAAAGAGGCACTTTGTCACAATTGACACCGTAATCCGTTAAAGTTTGACTCATCCAAAGTAACTATGAACAACAACTTGCGGCGGCTACATACTCGGCCTTGATGGTAGAGAGAGAAACACAATTTTGTTTCTTTGAAGACCAACTTACCAAAGAGTGACCAATGAATTGGCACCCTCCAGAAGTTGACTTCCTATCCACACGGTATCCCACCCAGTCCGAGTCTGAATATCCCATGAGATCAAATGAAGCACCTTTTGGGTACCATAAGCTAAAGTTTGGGGTATGAGCCAAATATCGAAAGATTCGCTTGACTGCCACAAAGTGGCTTTCCTTAGGTGCGGCTTGAAATCGTGAACAAATTCCCACACTCAACATAATATCCGGTCTAGATACACAAAGGTAAATCAAGGATCCAATCATGGAGCGATATACCTTTTGATCCACGGCTTGACCATTGGGATCAATGTCAAGATGGCACTTGAGTTACATGGGGGTCTTGGCCAGCTTTACATCATCCAACTTGGACCTTTTGATCATGTCTTGAGTGTATTTTGCTTGGTTGATGAAGGTTCCTTGTGTTCGTTGTTTGACTTCGAATCCAAGGAAGAACTTCACTCTCCCATCATAGACATCTCAAACTGTCCATTCATTAGTGCGGAAAACTCATCATTGAAAGCTTTGTTAGGAGAACCAAAGATAATATCATCAACATATAGTTGGCATATGAACAAGTCCCCTTTAACCCTCTTCGTGAAAAGAGTGGGATCAATTTGCCCAATTTCAAACCCACGGTCTTGGAACAACTCGGTAAGGTGCTCATACCATGCACGTGGGGCTTGTTTAAGGACATAGAGTGCCTTATCGAGCTTGTATACATGATTGGGGAACTTGGGATCCTCGAACCACGGTGGTTGCTTGACATATACCAACTCCTTAAGAGGACCATTAAGAAATGCACTCTTCACATCCGTTTGTTACAATTTGAAATCATGATGAGATGCATATGCAAGCAACATGCAAATATATTCAAGGCGAGCAACAGGAGCAAAGGTTTCATCGTAGTTGATACCCTCGACTTGGGAGTAGCCTTGTGCTACCAATCTTGCCTTGTTGCGAATGACAACACCGTTCACATCCTGCTTGTTCTTGAAGATCCATTTGGCTCCAATGATATTGTGATTCTCCTTTGGTCTTGGCACTAATTGCCACACCTTGTTGCGCTCTAAGTTGTTGAGTTCATCATGCATGGCTTCAAGCCAATCCGTGTCCTCAAGCGGCTCTTGTACCTTTAGGGGTTCAATACAAGAAACAAACGTGTGATGCTCACAAAAGTTTGTTAATTTTTTACAAGTGGTTACTCCTTTACTCAAGATTCCGTAGACGTTCTTCAAAACGTGTTGGTGATGTTTAAGCTTGAAAGTGATCTTGGCAGCTCGTCTTTCTAATATCTCCTCCATAGAGGGTTGAGGAGCACCATTTTGACAATCTTGAGCGTCGTCGTGAGCTTGCTATTGATCTTGAGCTTGCTCGGGGGTATGAACTTCATCTTGGGCATCTCTTGGTGAATCACCATCATCATGAGATTGATCTTTCCCTTGATCTTGTTCACTTGGTTGAGGGCCTTCACTTTGTTCTTCAGAAGCGTGCGGGTCTTGCGTTGGTGATGGTTCCACTGGCGTAGAACATTGTCCTTCTCCTTCGGACACAAGGGGTTCCTCAACGCATAGGAAGTGTCCCACACTCATTCTTCTTATGGCTTGGGGAGGAATTTCATCACCTACATCACAAATATCACTTTGCTCCACTTGGGAGCCATTATTTTCGTCAAACTCCACATTACACGTCTCCTCAATGAGTCCATTGGACTTGTTGAGGACACGGTAAGCATGAGAGTTTGTAGCATAACCAACAAATGTACCCTCTTGAGCTCTAGGTTCAAATTTAGACAAATGGACACCTTTCTTGAGATGAAACACTTACAACCAAACACCCGGAAGTACTTGAGGTTGGGCTTGTTATCGGTAAGTATCTCATATGGAGTCATGTTCAAGCCTTTGCAAAGGTAGAGCCGATTAGATGCATGACATGCAGTGTTGATGGCTTCGGCCCAAAAGTTGTATGGATATTTGAATCCCGCCATCATGGTCCTTGTCGCATCCATCAACGTTCGGTTCTTCCTCTCCGCAACACCATTTTGTTGAGGGGTATATGGTGCGAAGTATTGATGCTTGATCCCCTCATCACTACGAAACTCATCCAAGGTGTAGTTATTGAACTTGGTGCCATTGTCACTTTTGATCATCAATATCTTTGCCTCATGTTGACGTTGAGCTTCATTTGCAAAGTCGATGACGGTTTGTTGGGTCTCATTCTTCTTCTTGAAGAAGTATACCCAAGTATATCTTGAGTAATCATCCACAATCACCAAGCAATATCTTCTTCCCCCAAGACTATCAAAGGATGGAGGACTTAAGAGATCCATGTGAAGGAGCTCCAAGGGCCTCTTCGAGTAGATGGTAGTCATGGATTAGTGAGCCGTCTCATGTAGCTTTCCTTCGATACAAGCACTGCAAGCACGATCTTTGGCAAAACTCACGTTTGTTAGTCGACGAACGTGATCCCCTTTGACGAGACTTTGCAAAGATCTCATATTGACATGGGCTAGCCGACAATGCCAAAGCCATCCCATATCAACTTTAGCCATTAGGCAAGTCGCGGTCTTAGTGGGTCGCTCCGAAAAGTTAACCACATAGAGACCGTTTTCGACATGCCCAACAAAGGCTACTTTAATAGTCTTTCTCCACAAAAAGGGCCACGGTATCAACATCAAAGAAGGTAGAAAAGCCCATCAATGCAAGTTGACGAACGGAAAGTAAATTGTAGGCAAGGGTCTCAACAAGCATGACTTTCTCAATGGTTAAATCCGGAGAGATCACCATCTTGCCAAGACCTAATACCATTGAAATTGTATCATCACCAAATTGGACTTGAGTGGCCAAGGATGAGTTAGTTTGAACATCCACCACCAAGTCCTTGCTTCCGGTCATATGATTTGTTGCTCCACTATCAAGCAACCATGAACCTCCTCCGGAAGCAAACTCCTACAAGAGATCAATGCTTGGATTTAGGTACCCATTATTTAATGGGTCCTTTTATGTTAGTAACAAGGGTCTTAGGAACCCAAATAGACCAGTCAATGAACTCATAAGAAGAACGAACAAATTTGGCACAAACATGCCCATCACTAGCACGACATAAAACATAAGAGGGATTAAAGAAGCCAGCTTTGTTGGAAGGGGTGGTCTTGCCCTTCTTGGCATTACCACCCACAACCTTGTTGTCGGGGTACACGAACAGGGGTGTTCATTTCCCCTGACTTGTGCACGGACGATGGGCCTCCGACCCGATGGCCTAAGCCTACCGGGAACAGCTACTGCCTCTTCAACACCAACCCAAGACAAAGAAGCCGCTCTACGTAAGATCAAGGAGCGCATCAAGAAGATAAATCCAACATCCAAGACCAAGACCCCGGCAGAGGCAGCCTACCCTAGCTAGCAACACCGGCAAGCTCAACGCAATGGCCCAAGACGGGTCCGAGCCGCGCCAGCCACATCCCCGGTGCCTGCCGGGGACCGAGGCGCGCACACCTTCAGAAGACCCGGCAAGCCGCCCCCGGCTGGCGCGAGCCAAGCAGCCACCGCTCCACCGCATCACAATGCCAGTCAGTTGTCGATGCGGTGTCGAGCCCCCAGGAGGCTAAGTGGCTCTCGGTAAGCATGTGGCGACGCACCAGAAGACAGAGTATGCCTAGTTGACACCCGTCCTAAGGCGTGTCAAGACACTAAGCAACAGCCAGCTAAGCGGTGGTATGAGCTTGCCGGGGATGCATCCCCGCGTGCCACCTAGACTAGCAATCATGGTATTTTGTCCTAAATGCCAGAGTTAGGTATGATAGCTCTGTTAGCTATCTAATCACTAGATAATGTCTGTTTTGCCATTGTGGTTGCCCCTTGCCCTATAAAAGGAGGCCCAAGGCAACCGAGCTCAAGATTCGGACTTTTGGACTCTTGTACTCGCATAGCAGCTCCCCCTGAAGGCGACCTTGCCGGGTTTGAGCGTTGTGCGTGCTTCATGCTCCTCTGATCAATCCACCAAAGTAGTAGTAGGGTTTTACGCTTCTCAATGGCTCGAACCTGGGTAAAAACACCAGCGTCCCGTCACCGTGCTGTCCCACGACCTCTCCTCTTTGTGCAACGTGACCTCCCCCGCCGAACCACAAGGGGCCTTTGGTCCCATAGGTGATCGTGTGCATCCGTGCCCCGACATCTTTGGCGCGCCAGGTAGGGGGCGTGCTTCATTTGCGCGAACCTAAGGCCGTGGACAGCGCGTTGATCTTCATCACCATCTTTTTCACCCATGGATCCCAAGAAGAAGGCCGGCGCGTCCACGCACCCCTCCACTTCGAAGCCCCCCTCGCATGCAGCCGCGGGCGCCATGCGCACGGCGGCGGCGGCCAATGAGGCGGGCGTCATGGGCGACGCGACTGGCGCAGGCGGCGCCGCCGTCATGTCCCCCACGACCGAAATTGGAGCGAGGGGTGCCGAAGAGGAGCAAGCCTCCCTAATCCCGGGAAAGTGCAGCCTGATCCGATAGGCAAAGAAAAGAAGGAGGTACTTGGCTATGCCTCTCTCTCCTATCCTTCCCCGCCTATGGTCAGCTCTGCATAGCGGCGGAGCCACCCATGTTGATAAGCTTGCATCAGGCTCGGTCCAGCATTTATTCCATCAAGGGTAAATCCCAAGCCGGACGCTGGAGTGAATCCATCGGTTGGAATCCCCGGCAAGCGAACCATGGCAAGGTTCCGTTCGCCAACGCCTTTGTCGCATTGGTCGCTACGGGACCGTTGGGAGCAAAGGAAAAGGGGAGAAGGCTCAGCCATTCATATTTACGCCCCCCCGCTGTTCCTTAGTTATGAATGACTACATTAACCTGGAAGGCTTGTGCCGTGGGTTGTACACATAACTAACAGGCTTCCCAAGTGTCTCCATTTGCCTTTCTCTTCGCTTTCCCTTATCCCAGGACAAAGGCAGGCACACGTGTGTGTGTTCACCGAGAAACGCGAAGAGAAGGACCGGCCACGAATGGAGGAAGGGACAGTGTGCGTAAATAACTACGCGCCAGAACGGTATGGGAGTCATGACCAAAGCTAAGTTGACGCGATTATCAACTTTAATTAGAGCTCGCATTTGTGTATCCCCCTTCCTAACAACCAAGGTTTCGTATGTCAAATCTTGTGCGTGATGGAACCTTACCGTAATTGTTTGCGCCCTTGTTTTGTTTCGAGCCCGCTCAACAAAACATGCGGCAGCATCAAACGCGGTCAAGGAAGAACTCACCGGCAGTGTGTCCTTGCCAGCAGAACGCTAAGGACCCGTTCCTCAGAGCAATCGCGGCAGCACGTTGTTGGCGGGCAACCAGAACACACGAAGAAAACGGCTATACGAATGCCAGTAGTAAGACGAGGGGGATAGCATGCGTTTACATAAAAGCATCAGTTTAACAAAACATTAAAACAAAGATAGTACGTGGCCTAATGCGGGATACATATCGTGTCTTAAGTTCAGGACGGCACAGCGGCAATATTAACTCAAAGTTAACCCCGGTGGCTCCCTTGGGTCCTTGGGACTGCAAGGACCCTGTCAGCAAGGGGACTGGCCTTCTTCATAGCAGCAGAGGTGTCGGCGCCCGACGACAACTTCTTGAAACCGTCAGAGAGGTCGAGCTCCGGGTGGAAGAAGGCGAGGTTGCTCAGGACCAGGAAGAGGGAGTCGCGTGCCAACTTCCGGTATTCATTGGCAAAGCAGGCGGCCCTGTCGTCCTCGTACATCTTCAACCCCTCGATTAGGCCTTCGAGGAAGAGTGTCAGCTTCACGCTTGGAACCTCGTGCTTGCCGACGGAGAAGGCCTAGCTCTTCATGTCCATCTTTGCAATTTGGGCAGTGAGGCGCTCGGCGATGTCGATCATGCTCTTGATCCAGAGGTCGCGCTGCTGAATTTGGTTCTCCAGGTTGTCCTCAGCATCTTTCTGGAAGCTCTTCGCGCTCTTCAAGTTTGTCAGCAGCAGCTTCTCACGGGCACCGGTAGATTCAAGGTCTCTCTTCAAGGAGGCAAGCCTGGATTTCATGTTGGAAATGTCGTCGTTGGCGGCGTCAAGATCTTGGCTCTTGGAGGAAAGCTGTGATTGCGCCTCTTCCAGAGTGGCTTTCACTCTTCGCGCTTCCTCCTTGAGGGCCCCGATCTCCTTGTTACTCCCGGCAAGGTCCTCTGTCAGCTTGTTCCGTTGAGCCTCGAGGTTGGTCTTGGCGGTGGATGCGGCAGCGAGCTCGTCGGTCACTTTCTTCAGTTGGGCTGAGGACTCCAGAGAGAGGGCGTCAAGAGTGGTCTTGTGGTCGTCCTCTAGCTCCTTGGTACGTTGCTGAACGCGGGCCTCCAGCTCCTCATCCTTGCCACAGAGAGTAGCTTCGAGAGCCCCTTCCTGAGAGGAAATGCTCGACTCTCTGGTGTCCAGAAGCGCTTCACGCTCCACCAGTTGAGCCTCCCGGGCTGCAACATCCTCCTTGGCCATGGCCAGTGTCTCATGCTACCTCTAGAGAGAGTGAACCTGCCGGTTGTACCACTCCCGCAGCTCGTTCCCTTTGTTCCTCAGCTGCTGGTCCACAAGCTCGGCCGAGTCACGCTGCTCCTTGACTGCCTGCCATTTGAGGCTGTACCTGCTTTGCACGTCCTTGAGCCCCGCTGCCATGGATTCCAAGAAGGCCAGATCCTTGGCGCCATCGGCGGAACCGTGAGCTTCTTCAACCATCTGAGATAGTGGCGCCAGTATCCTATTGATTTCCTCGTCGAGGTTTGCGCCCGCTAAGAAGGGTGAGCCAGGAGTTGTGGGACCAAGCTGAGCAGTAACCAGCGCCAATTGGCTCAGAGGAGATCGCAGGGCCGATGCCAGCGGATAGCTTGACGTGGAAGGCCCCATAGACCGGAGAGGAGTCTTCTCCTCAACGGCAGTGTCCGGGCCGGGTGCGCTGCCGGGGGCTGGTTCAGTCCTCTCCAAGGACTCCTGAACATCCCCGGCAACCTGCCCGTGGCCTTCCGCGGCAGCAATCTTCATTGCCTCCACGGCAGCTTCCTTCCCAATGATGGCCACTTCTTCCAGCAACTCAGGACCCTCAAGCGGCGAAGCTACGGACAAAAACAACAAGCAGAAAAATGGAAGTTAGAAACCAACAAAGCGCACAAAAAAGGGAAAAGGGGGAAGTGAAGGCGCAGGCAAGTGGGTTACCCGGTGGAGGTTGCTGAGGAAGGACATCTCCTCCCCCGGCAACATCGGTTGCCGGCTGTCGGTGCACTAGTAGAGGGGTACCCAGTGCCCCTAACTTATGCACATGCGATAGAGCAGAGCTACCCCGCCAGCAATCAAGACCAAGACTCCAGCAAGCTCTGCGCGGAAACCCTAGCCTGGGCTGTGACGCGCCAAACATGTCCCCGATGCTGCCGGCGACCTAGACGAATGCACCTTCCAGATAACCCGGCAAGCCACCCCCCGACAGGCACAAGCCAACCAGCCACCACTCCACCGCATCGCTACGGCTGTCACTTATCGATGCGGTGTCGAGCCTTCAGGTAGCTAATCAGCTCTCGCTAAGCACGTGGCGACACTCCGGAAGGCAAGTAACGCCCGATTGACACCCGCCCTGTGGCGTGTCAAGATCTCAAGCAGCGACCGCCAAGCGGTGGCAAGGGCTTGCCGAGGATGCACCCCAAGCGCCACCTAGGCAGGTAATCATGGCATTTTGTCCCAAATGCCAGAGTTAGGTATGATAGCTCTGCTTAGCTATCTAATCAATGGATAATGTCTGTTTTGCCACTGTGGTAACCCCCTTGCACTATAAAAGGTGGCCCAAGGCGACCTAGCTCAAGGTTAGCGGCTGGAACCCCCGAACGCTTGTACTCACACAACCACTCTTCCCCCGGCAGCAGCCCTTGTCGGGGTTAGACACCTTGCGTTCTTCGTGTTCCTCCAATCAATCCACCAAAAAGCAGGAGTAGGGTTTTACGCTTAGCAGCGGCCCGAACGAGGGTAAAATGCCTGACCCCTGATCATTGTGCCGTCTCATGATCTTCGCTCTTCGTGCAACGTGACCCCCCTTGCTGAACCACAAGGGACCTCTGGTCCCATAGGTGATCGTGAGCATCCGTGCACCGACATCTTTGGCGCACCAGGTAGGGGGCGTGCATAATTTGCGCGAACCCAAGTTCGTGAACGGCGGATTAGTCTTCATCGTCATCTTCTTCAATAATGGCTCCAAAGAAGAAATCCAGCACGGCTGGGCATCCCTCATCCTCAAAGGCTCCTTCACACGCGGTTGCCGGCGCCGTAGTCGCTGCAGTGGCTGCGGCCGAGGCGGGCGTCATGGACGACGCGGTCGGCGTAGGCGGCGCCCCTGTCCAGCCTCTCATGACTAGGGATGGAGCGGGAGGCGCCGGAGGGGAGCAACTACAGCAACAACATGGTGAGCTCGGCCTCGACACCATGGACGGAGGAAATGCCTGTTCATCACCTCCCCACCGCGTGGATGGCCGAGGCCGCCTCAGTGGCGCCCAGTCCAGTGCGAGCCGTGACCCTCCGGCCGCACCCGTCACCAGTGAGATTGTTGGGCGTGCGCCCCGAGCGGAGCGAGACGGGGTGCCCAGCGGAGCCGCAGCTCCTCAGGACCAGCCCACAACTCACCAGAAAGCTCCAGCGAGTGGCGCGCGGCATTAAGGATGCGGCGAAGCTTCTCTTGGTCCTACCAAGAGTCAAGCCACGTCAAGGTCCGCCTCTTTCGCCATGCCTGGCACCACAGAGGAGGCCATGGCGAGAGTCCAGATGCTGCTCAACTTCATGCCAGCAGCTGATAAGATGGATGAATGGAGAGCCACCATTCAAAGCCTGATTTCCTTCGTTGAAACCAACAAGACCCAGCATGCAGAGCCGTCGTGACATACGCGGACAGTAGCGGCGGCCCAGGGCGGCGAGCGCGTAGAAGGGGCCACCCCAACGGTGCAGTCCCCTCCGCGACAACAAGCCCAGAGGCAGCCGCAGCTAGCTTCACATGCTGACGACCGTGACAAGGCGTCCATAGTCTCGTCTGGTCCGCATGACCACCGGGACCAGCGGCGTGTTCTCGAAGACCGGCGAAGGAAGACGCACGCATCACCATCGAGCGACGTCGTGAAGCACACCGTCAATCTGACAGGCACAATGGTCCAGACGTTGGCGACCCCGCGCCCAGTATCGGCGGGTACCTTCCTTACGAGGTTGGTTGCCCTGCCTTCACTAGCGAGCTGCGCCGGGTCCGCTGGCCGTCGACCCAAGCCTTCAAGCCTGAGCTACCAGAGAAATACGACGGGAAGCTAAACCCCGCGGAGTTCTTAGGCATCTACACGATAGCTGTTCAAGTTGCGGGAGGAAGAGATGAGAAGGTGCTCGCAAACTATTTCCCTTTGGCGCTCAAGCCAAATATGAGATCATGGCTGATGCACCTGCCGGAGAATTCCATTTCCTCTTGGGCTGATCTGTGCAACAAGTTTGTTGGCGCCTTCACCGGTGCTCATCAAGAGCCAGGCCAGCCCAGCGATCTCCAAGTCCTCCCACAAAAGGAGGGAGAAACTCTGAGAAAGTATATCCAGAGGTTTAGCCGGGTACACCGCAACATCCCTAAGATCCATCCCGCGGCAGTGATTGCCGCGTTCCACTCAAACGTGCGCAACAGGAGGATGCGAGCCAAGATGAATGTCAAGCTCCCCAAAACTGTCAATGAGCTTTACACCTTGGCGGATAAGTGTGCTCGAGCTGAAGAAGGAAGGCGACTTCCCGGAGAAGAGGCGGGCGTCGAAGTGGATTCAGATGATGACGACGATGCCCCCGACCCGAAGGGAAGGAACAGGAAGCGCAACAAAAAGCACAGGGAAAAGCAGTGCTGGCTGTCGAGAGCTCCAGAGACCTCAGTACCAGCAAAAAGGCGAAAGCCGAAACCCCTGGCAAGTGAGCTGCCGCGTGCGCTGATTGCCGGGAGGCTGCTGCCGCTGAGAAGGCCGGGAAATCCGACGGGCCGTACTGCAAGATTCACCGCACCAAGGGCCATGATCTCCAAGAATGCCGGCAGGTCGAGCAACTTGTTGAGAAACAGAGGGCCGAGTATGAGAAACACGACAAGGAAAAAGGCCAGGATGGTGCTGCCGGGAAGGGCCATGGCGGCAAAGGTGGTCGCCGCAGCAAAAGGAAAAACCTGCCAGAGGCCGAGAGAAGAAGGAAACAGATGATATGAGCGATGATGAGGATGATGATGAGGATTCCAGCGACAGGGAGTTCCAGAAGGCAACTGAAGCTATGTGCATTGACGAGGGAGCGTCCTTGCACTCCTCTCGCCGCCAGCTCAAACAGTGGGCACGCGAAGTCAATGCTGTGGAACCAACTGCAGGATCAAGGAAACCACTGAAAGTGGTCCCCCACGCCCATCATCTTTGATGAAGAGGATCATCCTGACCGTACCACTACGGTTGGATGTTTGCCATTGTTGGTTTCCCCAACAATCCGCAACCTCAAGGTGTCTAAGATGTTAGTTGATGGTGGGGCCGGGCTGAACCTGATCTCTCCTGGAGTGGCTGAGAAATTGCAGATCCTTGATGAAGAGCTCGAAGCCACGGGTACATTCCAAGGAATCAACCCCGGCAGGAGCCGACCCAAGGGAAAGATCACTCTGCCTGTGACATTCAGCGGAGAGTTGAACTTCCGGACAGAGAGGATAGTATTCGACGTCGCCGAAATCCCGCTGCCCTATAACGGAATCCTTGGTCGCCCAGCTCTGGCAAAGTTCGTGGCGGCATCCCACTATGCCTACAATACTTTGAAGATGCAAGGGCCCATTGGAGTCATTTCCATCCCATCAGACAAGAAGAACACAGTTATCTGCGTGGACCAGATGTATCGCGACGTGGTAGCAACTGAAACCACAGAAATCCTAGCTCCCGCCAAGGATACAAGGAAAATGAAGAAGCGTGGCAGGAACACCAGCAAGGACTCCGGGAAGCACGCCTCTTCGGAGTGCGCGGCACCTGATGATGACCTGCCAGAAAGTTCCGCCGGTAAGAAGACCAAGGTCGCCTACCCTGAGACGAAGAAGGTCCCGGGAAGGGAGGATGGCACTGGTGGTACCTTCACCATCACTGCTACCCTTACTAACAAATAGGAAAGCGTGCTCGTTGCCTTCCTGCGAGAGAATGTCGATGTGTTTGCCTGGCAACCATCTGACATCCCCGGTGTTCCCAGGGAGGTAATTGAGCACCATCTTGCTGCCTGCCCTCATGCCCGACCCGTCAAGAAAAAGGTTAGAAACATGCCTTGGAGCGGCAGCAGTTCATTGCCGAGGAAATCAAGAAACTTGAAGCAGCTGGTCTGGTCAGAGGAGTGTTGCATCCAACCTGGTTAGCAAACCCGGTGGTGGTACGAAAATCAAATGGGAACTGGAGGCTTTGCATAGACTTCACTGACTTGAACAAGGCTTGCCCAAAGGACCCTTTCCCCTTGCCGCGCATAGATCAAATTGTTGACTCCACCTCCGGATGTGACTTGCTTTCCTTTTTGGATGCCTACTCCGGCTACCACCAGATATTCATGAACAAGGAAGATGAGGAGAATACCGCATTCATAACTCCCTGCGGCACGTACTACTTTGTACGAATGCCCTTCGGGTTAAAGAGTGCTGGTTCAACCTTCGCCAGAGCTGTTCAAATTGGTTTTGGACCTTAGCTGCACAAAAATGTGGAAGCATACATGGATGACATCGTGGTCAAGACCAAGGATGAAGCCACTCTCATACAAGATCTGGAAGAAACTTTTGCAAACTTGCGCAAGATCAACCTAAAACACAATCCTGAAAAATGTGTGTTCGATGTCCCATCCGGCAAGCTGCTTGAGTTCTTCGTGTCCCAGCGAGGAATAGAAGCCAATCCCGACAAGATCAAGGCGATCGAGCAGATACAGGCACCCAAAACCATCAAGGATATCAGACGCCTGATCGGATGTGTTGCCGCGTTGAGCAGGTTCATCTCCAAGTGCGCTGAGCGCGCCCTGCCGTTCTTCAAAATCCTGAAGAAGGCTGGCCCGATGATGTGGACCCAGGAAGTAGACGCAGCACTACAAGACTTAAAGATATACCTATCCTCTGCTCCCACCTTAGTCACTCCTAAACCGCAAGAGCCGTTGCTGCTATCTCTAGCGGCAACGAATCAAGTGGTTAGTGCAGCACTGGTGACGCAGCGGGGAGTGGATGAAGATTTAGCAGCTGCTGCTGATGCTGCCGGAAGTGAGAAAGAAACTTCCGCGGCAGAGCTCGACACAGGTCAAGGGGGATATCAACAAATGGTTGACAGCGAGTCCAAAGCTTTGGCAAAGAATAAAATTGTGCAGCGACCCTTGTACTTTGTGAGTTCCCTTCTACAAGGGGCTCGATCAAGGTACTCCGGAGTACAAAAGCTGATCTTCGGCCTCATCATGGCCTCGAGGAAGCTGCACCATTACTTCCAAGCCCATGATATAACAGTTGTCACCCGTTTCCCGTTGCAACGCATACTGAGAAACCCCGAAGCCACTGGCAGGATAGTTGAGTGGGCACTGGAGTTGTCAAGCTTCGGATTAAAGTATGAGAGCACTTCCACCATTCAAAGCAGAGCCTTGGCGGAGTTTATTGCAGAATGGACACCTACGCCAGATGATGAAGCTCCGGAGACAATCGTCCCCGGCAAAGAGGCGCCAAAGGATTGGATCATGTACTTTGACGGTGCTTTCTCACTCCAGGGCGCTGGAGCAGGCGTGCTGCTCGTCGCCCCGACCGGAGAGCACCTCAAGTACGTCGTCTAGATGCACTTTCCCTGGGAGGAAGCCACCAACAATACCACTGAGTATGAAGGGCTCCTTGCCGGGCTCAGAATCGCGGTAGAGTTGGGAATAAAGAGGTTGATTGTCCGAGGAGACTCTCAACTAGTGATAAAGCAAGTCAACAAGGATTATCAAAGCCCGCTGATGGAGGTCTACGTGGAAGAAGTGGGGAAGTTGGAGGAGCACTTTGATGGGCTCCAAAAGGAGCATGTGCCAAGAGCAGAAAACAGCATTGCTGATCACCTATCGAAGTGCGCTGCGCAGAAACTTCCTGTGGAACCAGGAACCTTTGTTTTCCGCCTCACCCAACCATCAGTGTCCCCGTCTGCGATATCCAAAAAGAGAAGGAAGCTGAACTCCGGTAAGCATGTCCCGGCAGAGCTTCCCGAAGCCGCTGGTAGAGAGGCTGTCGGGGAAAATCCCGTTTCGGTTGACGAGCAGCTCCCTCCCGCAGGACCTCTGGGTCTAGCGGTTGAGGCAAGCGCTCCCGGAGACGTGGAGATGCCCTTGGTCCTTGTTGTCGAGCCACATGCTCCAACTTGGGCACAACATATAGTCCATTTCATTCAAACTGGAGAACTCCCCGAAGAGCAAGAAGAAGCCGACAGAGTAGCCCGTCGGTCAAGTATGTACCAGTTTGTTAATGACACCCTGTACAGAAGACGGCCGAACAGTGTGAAATTAAGGTGTATTCGTCGGGAGGATGGACTGAAGCTGTTGGCAGAGATTCACGGAGGAGTATGTGGTTCCCACATTGGATCAAGAGCCCTTGCCGGAAAAGCTTTCCGGCAGGGTTTCTATTGGCCCACTGCCCTCCAAGACGCTACTGAACTGGTCACCAAGTGTGAAGCTTGCCAGTTCCACTCCAAGAACATCCATCAACCAGCGCAAGCCCTGCAAACAATCCCTCTATCCTGGCCATTCTCGGTCTGGGGGCTCGACATCCTGGGCCCCTTCCCTCGTGCTGTCGGGAGCTTTGAGTTCTTGTTCGTGGCAACCGACAAGTTCACAAAGTGGACTGAGGTGGAACCGGTGAGAAAGGTGACCGCACAAGCGGCTATCAAGTTCATGAAAGGGCTGGTGTGCCATTTTGGAGTACCTAACAGAGTGAGCACTGACAACGGCACCCAGTTCACGAGCCGCGCCTTCATGCAATATATCCAAAACCTTGGAAGCAAGGTCTCCTTCGCCTCTGTTGCTCACCCAAGGAGCAACGGGCAAGTCGAGAGGATGAACGCTGAAGTGCTGCGTGGACTCAAGACAAGAACTTCGATAAGCCGCGGAAGAGCGGCAAGAGCTGGATCGTTGAGCGGCTGGTGGTTCTTTGGTCCCTCAGGACGACACCAAATCGAGCTACCGGCCAGACGCCCTTCTCCCTAGTGTACAGGGCGGAAGCAGTGCTCCCCACGGAACTCATATACGGGTCGCCTCGAGTGCTTGCCTACGATGAAGTAGAGCAACAGCAACTGCGGCATGACGATGCGACGCTCCTCGAGGAAGACCGTCTCTGGGCTGCTATGCGTGCTGCATGTTACCAACAAGCTCCGCGCCACTATCATAGCCGCAGAGTTCAGGCCCGGAGCCTTGAGGAAGGCGACCATGTCCTTCGGCGCGTTCAGTCTGCCAAGGGTACAAACAAGTTGACGCCGAAGTGGGACGGCCCTTACCGGGTAGTACTAGTCACCAGACCTGGCGCAGTCTGTCTGGAGACCGAAGATGGCACCAAGGTGCAGAACTCGTGGTACATTGAGCATCTTCGTAAGTTCTACCCGTAAGGCGCGGCTGCCGGGCTTAGTCCCCGACAACCACCTTTTGTACAAGCCTTACCGATGTTGCATGTAACCCTTTGTACAAAGCCAGGTGAAGACCCTGTGCAACAGTAATAAAGCTAGGCATTGCATCATATCATCATCCTTACGTGCTCATTACGCATTTTTATGGCTGCTATGTTAGCACCTTTAAGTTATTAAGATTTGCTAGAATGCTTGATGAGACCATAATCTTTGTTACTGTCCTCACCCTACATGTTTTACCATCAAGAAAACAGGGGAAGGAAGCAAGAGAACAAAGGAGGCGGCCCATCACGCATGAAATGGAGACACTGCCTGGAAAAGATAAGTGTATCACATATTTCCAGTTCAGTACTTCTCGTTCTCTCAAGGAAACCCTTAGTATCCTCCTTACTGTGGGATGTGGAGTCACCCACGTGGAGAAAATCCTTGTCGGGACGAGCCGTCCCCCCTGTCCTTGTTCATGGGGATGACAGCGCCGATACCGACAAGGAGCTCTGCCGGGGAACAATGCCAACCTGTTGCCGGGGGCTCGCCCCCCCACTCTGGCACTTGTGGTTCGAATGACAACCCAGCAAGTAGCTCCACCCGGTAAAGACAAAACATACTGATGCAGTACAAATAAGGAAAGGAAAGGGACAGTACTTGCAGAAAGAAAATAGCATTCTATTCTCATTCATTTTCGATACAAATGGGATGAAGATTACATGAGGAGGCACCTCTTTTTAATAACTCGTTATTTGGCTTTCTCCCCTAGGGGCAAGTTACGAAAAGAAAAAGAGCAGAGGGGGACCCCTAACAGAAGCCCAGCCTGACCCCGTCAGGACCAGCATTGCGCGGACGTCCACCCCACCGAGAGGGAAGGCGAAGCCGAAGTCCATGAGCCTGCCGGGGTCCAGCTGAGAAGAAGAGGCAGCGCCCCAACCGGGAACCCCCGGCAAATTGCTCTGCCAGGAGTAGGAGGAGGAGCGCGATGACGGTGATGGTGCGGCCGACGATCAGTCAGAGCCCAGGTCGTCGTACTCTGACTTGACGGCCTGGGACTCGTCGTCGTCGTCTTCACCGAAACTGTCCTCCTCATCGCGATCGCTCGAGGAGGAGGTTTCAGCATCACTCGAGCTCTCCTCGCAGCAGCCAAGGCGGGCGCCCGAACGCCCGTAAATCTTGACGGAGAGCTGGTCGGCCTCCATCATCTTGAAGCGGAGGACGTGCCGTTCCAAGAGGTTTTGGGCGCGGGCGAAAGTTTTCCACCCACGCCTGAGAAGCATGACACGATGCTCCGGGTACTCGACGTCCACCCGCGCGGCGCCATTACAGCAACCATGCGTCCGCAGCCACATGACGGTCGGCTTGTCAACCTCCATCACCCTGGCGAAAGGGTGAGGGAGGCGCAGGTGGCGTCGGAGGGGGCCACGCAACTTGGTGACGAACTCCAGCGCCGTTCCCTCAGCATGGGTCTCGTCAAGAGGAGGGTCTGGCGTTGGAGAAGGAAGAGAAGCAGCGCTCCGCCTCCCCCGACCACGGGCTCCGCGTCGACTGCGACCCCTCCCAGCTCCTCCGCCACGCGCACTCGAGCCACCCGCCGCCTCCGCGGCTGAAGCGGTAGCATGATCCCGACGTTAACCCCTCGCCATTGAGGCAGAGGCCAGAGGACGCCCTCGTCCCCTTGGTATACTAGCAGTGGGCGCAGCTCAAGACGAAGAAGGAGAAGGGCGAATTCTGTGGGATTGCACTCAAGGAGGAAGAAAAGGGTGGATGAGCATCGCCCCTCGCGACCCCCCAATTTATAGGGAGGAATGCGGGGGCTGGCTCTCCTCCACTCCAAGGGTCGCCACCCATCTCCACCAATTCCATCACCCACGATCACGAGCGAATAGGTAACCGCCCCATTGCTCCAATCCATGGCGCTGCGGTTTCTGCCACGATCAGGACTTTAAGTCACCAGCGCCCGTCGCTAACTCCCCTCTATGCATGCGGCGCGCGTGGCAGAAATGGTCTAAGGTGGTGGGCCAGTGCTGGCCAATAAATCGGCAGTTACTCCCTCACATTGCGTGCCTGTGCATGAAACTTGTGCCTGACCCGGGGGCTCCTGTCGGTGCACTAGTACAGGGGTACCCAGTGCCCTTAACTTATTCACAGGCGGTAGAGAAGAGCTACCCCGCCGGCAATCAAGACCAAGATTCCAGAAAGCTCAGCGCGGCAACCCTAGCCTGGGCTGTGACGGGCCAAACATGTCCCCGACGCTGCCGGGGACCAAAATGAATGCACCTTCCAGATGACCCGGCAAGCCACCCCCCGGCAGGCACGAGCCAACCAGCCACCGCTCCACCGCATCGCTACGGTTGTCACTTATCGATGCGGTGTCGTGCCTTCAGGCGGCTAATCAGCTCTCGCTAAGCACGTGGCGACACTACGGAAGGCAAGTTATGCCCGATTGACACCCGCCCTGCGGCGTGTCAAGATCTCAAGCAGCGACCGGCCAAGCAGTGGCAAGGGCTTGCCGGGGATGCACCCCAAGTGCCACCAAGGCAGGTAATCATGGCATTTTGTCCTAAATGCCAGAGTTAGGTATGATAGCTCTGCTTAGCTATCTAATCGATGGATAATGTCTGTTTTGCCACTGTGGTAACCCCTTGCACTATAAAAGGAGGCCCAAGGCGACCTAGCTCAAGGTTAGCGACTGGAACCCCCGAACGCTTGTACTCGCACATCCACTCTTCCCTCGGCAGCAGCCCTTGCCGGGGTTAGACGCCTTGCGTTCTTCGTGTTCCTCCAATCAATCCACCAAAAAGCAGGAGTAGGGTTTTATGCTTAGCAGCGGCCCGAACCTGGGTAAAATGCCTGACCCATGATTATTGCGCCGTCTCATGATCTTTGCTCTTCATGCAACGTGACCCCCCTTGCCGCACCACAAGGGACCTTTGGTCCCATAGGTGATCGTGAGCATCTGTGCACCGACACCGGCGTACGCTCTGTCACCACCCCTTCGGCGGTGACCTCAGTACGAGCAAACCCCTCGGTGGAGGCCCTTGCCGGCGACTCCTCCCCACGGGCGATGGTCGATGAAGGATCTTGGAAGGAGGGCTCCCCTTGGCGAATCCCTCCTTGACAGATCTCTCTCGCCTCCCTCTCGGGTGTGGAGAGATGCCCTTCCTCATCCCCGCCAGCAGTCGAAGTCAGCCCTGGGGTTTCGTGAAGTGGGCTGGGCCGGGGGCTAGGCGCGGTATCTTTCTCCACGCCCCCTGCCGGGCTCGTGCCTGCCGCGGAACCCGACTCAGCCGCGGACTTGACCCATTTGGCCCGACGCGCAAGGGTCTCCTCATCCCTGTCAGAACTGGCCATTCAAGATCAGCCAAGAAATCAAGGACAGAAAACATTTCACAAAGATCTTCATTGAGTAACTTACTCTAAGGCGATGAGCATGGAGTCGAACTAGTATGAAACAGGCGGCGGAGTCGATATGCCCCTTTATAGAGTTGGAGGAGCGGAGCTTGGCGGGGGGGCCGGGACCTCCGGCAGGGGCGAGCTTGGCGGAGAAGTTGGGCTTGCCGGGGGGCTGGGGTCCACCCCCAAAACGATCCGTCGCTTGGCGGGAGGAGGCTTGGCCTGAGAAAGGCGGGTGGATTGGCGGCGTGCTGCTTCATGCTTGCCACCTCTGGTGGTCGTCTTCTTCACCTTCTGGGCGCCCCGCGAAGACGCGGGGGCCGTTGCCTTGCGGTTGACGCGCTCACGGAGGCGGCGCCCTGGCTCTGGTGCTAAAGGACCCCTTTCAAACTCTCCTTCCTCCATCTCCGGTTCCTTCGCCTCCTCCGTCCCGCTCCCCTATTGGGTTCCTGTCGCCGCGGTTTGGGAGGCCCCGGCCCCGGCAGACTCAAACCCAACAGCCTCCTCCAAAGCGTGCTTTTTGCTCCCCTCCTCCCAGAGGAATCGTCTCCCTCGAACTCCTCCTCCTCCTCTTCCCCGGAGCCCATCCTCTTGGTGGCCCTGACCTCCTTGTCTTCGTCAATCCGAGCGGCGATGAATGCCTCCTCTGCCCCTAGTAGTTGGATGGATCAGTTTGTCCTCCGCTTTGGAAGCTCTTTCCTCCAGGCGAGAGACCGAGTCCATCTCGTCGTCCAGGGCAGGCAGCTCCCAATCGGATCTGACCTCGGAGGCATTGCAGTCAGGCATCCATTGCAGAATCTGGCTCCGGGCAGAATTGAGGTGCAGAGGGACGACGCTTGCCAGCAAATGGAATGGCCCAAGATGGCCGAACAGCTGCTCGCACAGCCAACCATGGCTGTAAACCGTCAGGTTGTTGGCGGTTGGCGGGGCCTGGGTACAGCCGCATCCTGTCGGCAGCCCCGTTAAACTCCCATGCGAATCTGTCCCTCTTCTGCAGCGGCGCAATGCGGCGCCGGAGGAAGTCGGCCCCCACATGCTCGATGGTCAGCCCGACAACTTTTAGACGAGTGATCCTGTTCAGCGCCGGGCGGAGCCTGTCGTCAGTGAGGCCCAACTTGCTCCAGTCGCTGCCGCGCATGACACATCCAGTCCGCGCCAAGCAGAACTCGGGGGCTTCTCCATCCTTAATCCAGAACCAGTCGTCCCTCCACTCTTCCCACTTCATGCGCTGCAGGCCAGGGAGGTAGTCCCAATCTTCCTTCTTGCCCCGAGGGATCCAGCTTATGTTCCCCGAGTGGTGGGACTTGTCTTCGATCCGAGGAACGAAGAAGTGCATGAACAAATCCACATTGGGGGCGACTCCGACGAAATTCTCGCACAAGTGGGCAAAAATCGCCATGCACGCCATTGCATTGGGTGTGAAATCCAGAAGATGGAATCCGTACACCGTCATCATAGCGCAGAAGAAATCAGAGCAAGGGGGAAAGGCCATAGAAAAAGTACGCGCAGAAGAAGCGGTACGAATTTGATGGTGTCTTCTCCTTGGGGCTGTCCGGCAGAACTACGGGTGCTCCATGCCCATTTGTCGCCCTCCCCCACATGTAGGCGTACCTTGCGATCAAGGCATTGCCATCCAAGCTCGACGGGGAGAAAACCACATCTCTCCGTCGCAGCCTCTCCAGCTCTTCTGGTTTCCTTTTCCTCTCGTCAGCCGCCGGGGCCGCCGACACGGCCGACTGCTTCCCCTTCACAGCGCTCGTCTTCTTCCCCATCTCTTGGGCTCTCAAGAGCGGCAGAGGGGCTAGCAGCGCTTGGAGGGCGAGTGGCGGCGGCGGAAGCGGTTTCTTGGCTTGAGGAGGAAGATGAAGGAAGGAGAAACATACGCGAATGAGCAGCGCCCCTGCACGTTCCCTTCTTTATTTTGCACGTTCCCTTCTTTATTTAGGAAACCGTGCGGGGGCTGGCTCTTTGCTATCTTTTCGGAGAAATGCCATTTCTTTTATTGGCAACAGCTACTGCTCCACGAACCCACGACCTGCGGTAATTACGTGGAGTGGACGTGGGTTTGACAAGTTGATGCGGAGCATCCTACAGACATCACCATGTCAAGAGTCTGTTTGGCAAGTGACACGTGCGACCTCTACTTCACATACATAAAGGTGAATCATCTCCTTTACACATGTTCACTCGACCCCTTCGAGGATGGTATACTACTTGACACTCTTCTCGTGTGCATGCATAGGCATTGTCGGAACTTCACAGAGGACGAGGAGTGCGAGCGCAAGTGTACACCCACACCATCCGCGAGGGAAGCTTGGAAGCGGAGACGGAAGAAGACGGAGCTGCGGAATCTACAGCAGCCGGACGTCCGACATCTTCCGGACGTCCGACGCCTAGAGCCACGCCCAAGCCAGAAGACCAAAAGAACTCCACAGCGGTCGGACGACCGACGCTACCCAGCCGTCCGACACCTCCAGCGCCCGGACGACCGACGCCCTTCGGAAATCCGATGCCACCTCGACCGCATCGAAACTCTCAGATTTCCGAAGCCTTCGGACGACCGAGCTTCAGACCACCGACGCCCTCCGGACGTCCGGTCCTACGAGAGCCGTCGGACGTCCAACAACCTCCGGACGTCCGGCACCGCCTGTGCGTAGCCGTGGCCTTTGGCCTTGTATCTCTCCCTCACTTACCCCTTCGTGGCCAAGACTATATATACTCCACCCCCACCTCCATTCTAGGGTTAGCAATGGTTTAGCTCATAGATTAGTTGAGCATTGCTCCTTCCATATACTTCTCCTAGGATATTGTGACCTCCACGTGTGAGAAGATCTTATGGATGTCAAGGCCCCTATCTAGGGAAGATCCCTAGTGGATTCAAGGCCCCATCCTCCCCATGGGATTTGGGATGAACTCTACCATGTATCCTCTTTCCCTTTGTTGTTCTAGTACCCTTGTGGATCTTGTGTGGATGTGAGCATAGTGGATGTGTGATTGGACTTGTTCTTGAGTGTTTCTCTTGTGATTTTCCCCTCGTGTTCTTCATGTTCTTCGTGTTTATTCACAAATCCACTTCCAATTCGTGAAAGATCGAAGCACACGGGCGTTCCCCGTATCATATTGGTATCAAGAGCCACGTATCTCACGAATTTGGAGTCCTCCCCTTCGTTTTCTAGCCTCAATTTTGTGTGTTTTTGTCCCAATTCAAAAATCCCCACCAAAAATAGCCTCACCAAAAATTTTGTGATTTGTCGGTTCTTGTGAGATTTTGTTGATTTTGATCCATGGAATTCGTGTTTGGCAAGTAGATCTTCCTTTTCCCCATCAATTTTGACCCCGAAAATCGAAATTTCCGACCAAAATCGTGTCCCGGATCTAAGATCTCGAGCTGACCCAGACCCCTCGGACGTCCGACCATTTCCGGACGTCCGGACCCCTCCGAAGCCTCAGACGTCCGACAGCCTCCGGACGTCCGGAACCCCTAAACAGACCCGAAATCTCGGATTTCTGGCCCGTCCGGACGTCCGACCCTCGGATGTCCGACATCTTACGAACGTCCGTAACCTCTAGAAACTGACTTTTGCTGATTCTTGTTTCAGCCATAACTAATTTATCCAGACTCCGATTGTGACGTTCTTTAGCTCGTTTTTTAGCTATTGACACCCTCCTTCCCACAAAAATAGATTCATACCCATTTGACTCCATCATAGTTTTGAAATTTTGGCAAGTTTGCCTAGGCCTCCACCATAACTTCCGCATAGCTTTTCCACCAAAAACTTCTGCTTCCCTAACCCAATTTTGTTTGAGATTTTGAGTTGCGGTTTTCGTTTCCTAAGGTGTTTCGACTAATTAGGGATGGTTCTACATCGACAACACCGCCACTCATCATCGCCTCGGCCTCGACATCGACATCGGCCACTTTGCCTTTTGGCACCCCAACCGTAAGCAAGGACGGTAATCTCGACGACATCATTGTCCATTACATTGCCATTGCATTGATCGCTTTGAGCCTATTGCGTACCTTACCCATTGAGACTAGCCAGTTGAGAATTGCCGGGCCACGTTACTTGTGCACCGTAGTGATACTCTTATGCCGCATAGCTAGCTTTAGCGTGCAAACATCTTGTTATCTACATTGTGCCATAAGTCTCTCCCGTGCATATCCATCATACTTGTCTCATATCTTGGTTCGAGCATCAAGCATAGAAAAAAAGAGAAAAAGAAGAAAAAGCTTTTAAGCAAAAGAGGAGATACAAAAGAGCTTATAAGCAATAGCAATAGCATTGAGCCATTTTGCATAGTAGATACACTTGGATCATACATACATAGCATACTTGGGATTGAAGATGGCATGTTTACTCTTTTAGGTTGGTGCACAAGCGCGTATCTAGCCCATTTGAGCAATCGAGCTATTGTCTCTTCTAGTATCCGTGCAACACGAGCTTTTCCCGGGTCTCTCACATTTTGTGCTCATTCCTTGGTTGTGCGGATCCCATTTATCTATCTGTGTGTGTGTTCCTAGTGCCACCATAGCTATTGATCTATTTGATTTGCATTGCAATTTTGTGAATCTTCAACATTTTCGATATCTTGACTAACAATTGCTTGAATTTTGTGCCACTTGTCCTAACCAAGCCACTCGATAAGCTTTACATTGTAGGTGTGAGTGAACAAGTCTGGTACCAATTCCCCTATTCTTTCATTCCATATTGAGTGAAACGGGATACATCCTCAACTTTGGGAAACGGTATTTTGGTATTGTTTATCTCATTTCCCACTCACATTTGCTCGAGTCTTGTGATGGCTAGGCAAAGCACGGCATCTTTGGTCTTCGACGACTACATCAACATGAACAACGACATCAACCAAAAACTCGAGCGACTCACCACCGACATACGACACTCTGAAGCTCGGAAAAGAGACTACATCGAAAACAAGTTGGACGCACACATGGAGCAACTTCGACATGTGTTGGCCAACTACAACTCTTCTTCCCCTTCGTCATCTTCAAGGCGGAGACGTTCGAGTCGCACATCTTCGGAGCGCCCATCCGATGCAAGCACAAGTCGGCCACGTCCTCATCTTCGAGACGGCCGCCACGACAAACATCACGTTCGTGATCTCCATCATCACAAAGGGCAAGGCACCTCCAAGAAACTAGTGCACGAAGACCAAGAACACCACCAAGGACAAGCTTCGATGCCAACACCAAGGCGACCGACTACACGCATGGATGACCCTTCCATCTTTGGAAGCATCCCAAGGAAGATGGCCGAGCATGGGAATTTCCCTTAGCTCATGGAGGCGAGTGATGATGTGCCATCTTCGGCCTTCATCCACGACGACGACGACGAGACGGTTGAGCATGGGACTATCCCTTCAACCGAAGCGGCGAACGGTGTTGAGCATGGAGACGTTTGCACCTACTTCTCTCCGACACCCACATATGATGAGATGCCCCAATTTCCATGTGAGGAGAGACACTACCACATGAGCGAGATGAGTGACTCCACCATATGTGACATTGAGTGCATTTCCTATGAGAGGATGAGTGTGACCACCACTAGCCCCATACACGAAAACATGCCAAATTTCCTATGTGAGGTTGAGAGCCATCACCACCCTTTGAGTGATTCAACCAACCATATGAGTGAGAGCATCATTGAGGGAGTGAGTGAGCCACAACACTTAGTGAGTGAGGTAGTTGAGAGGTCACGTGAGGCCACTATGATTTCTAACAACTTAACCTCTACTCCTATTGTGTCTTCTTCTTTGGTGCAAGGTCTCCTACATGACGACGTGCCTACCCTTGATGAGTCCATTCCTCCAATGGGAATGACGATGGCCATGGTGGACGATGATGCCCCACCCACATGGTTCCATCATGATGTTGACCACGAGTTGGTCCTCCCCACCTCACCTACATCACATGAGCGGAGCTCTAAAGGTAACATTGGTGAAGGTTCTTTGCTTGTCCCACTAGTGGACTATATTGCCATTGATTGCTTGCATGATGTTAATCACCTTATGGAGACACCACATGCTATGTCTTCTTCATGCTTAGATGTGCCACCAATTTTTGATGAATATGATGATGATCATGTTGACTTGCCTAGTTGTGATGCTATACTCCTTAGGATATCATGTGAAAATTCTATTGGTCACATCATGTTCGACAACCCGCTAAACTTGTCATATGCTATACGTGAAATTTCCCATATTGCATCTTTGCAATCTCACCGTAGCGACTATCCATATACCATAAAAATTAATCCCATTTGCTCATATGGCATAGACGACAAGCCCATGGTTATTGGCATTTGCTTTTCTTGTGATGATATTGCCATGCTTCCTTTGCATCATTTGCGCAATTGTTCACTATTGCCATGCCATGACCACCATGCTTTGGAAATGCATTGTTTTGGATGTTGTCCATATTCTCCGAATTATGCTTCCGCTATTGAATATGAGAAAACCCCAATAGTTTCCACATACATGTTAGGAGATTTTGTTCCATCCCATCCATTGCATGATCCCAATTATTGTGTGCACCATCCGCATATCTTGAATAACAATGCTCCCGATAATTCAAATGATGCAATACATATTTCTAGTCTCCATTATGCTATACATAAAAACAAACCTTTCATGATGGATGACATGTTCTTATATCATGCATCTCATTTATTTGAGCATTGGATACTTTGTGCTAATGAACACAAGCACATGCACATCCTAACGGATGATGTATACATATACCATACGCACACAATTTTCCCTTTGCCTTTGTTGTGTGTAGGTACTCATGATTACTCGTCAACCTCACAATCCCATGAGTTGATGAAAAGAGCTCTTGAGAGCACCGATGCTTTGGGATCTACCGGAATGTGTCTCCAACCATTCCCCTCGCGCAAGGACTACGTGCATTTCTTCTACATGGCCCTCACATGGTTATGGGTTATTGGCCATTATATATCCTTTGCCCATATTGCCATGTTCACTTTGCATGATATGCTCATTTCTATGCCCTTGCCATGCATTTGTGACCCATGCTTTGCATTACACATTACACTTGACTATATGACTTGTATGTGTACTTGCAAGCTTGGTGGAGATATTACTTACTATTGCCATGTTTGCTCTCGGCTCCATGCCTATGATGACACGTTGATCTTGCTTTGTGTTCGTGCTCGCGATATGTCATGTGCATTAGTTATGTCCACTATTTGTTCATATGACATGATTGCCATGATTTGCATCTTCACACTACTATCTTGCACGCCATGATAACTATGCTTCCTTATGTTGCCTCACCGATGATTAATACTTGCTTCTTTCATGCGGTTGATGACAACTATTGCCATGCTTTGCACATGATTGCTATTGCTTGTTGTCATATGTCTCCATGTATTGCCTTTCTCATGCTAGATGATTTGCCATGAATTGAGTGCAACAATGTTATTCCTTTTGTTAATGAGATTGCCCCCATAGCTTTCTCTCATATTATTGGAGCTTTTGACATCTTTCATGTGAAGCATGCTTGCCTTCCTTGTTTGCACCATATGCTTAGTGCCATGAATATAGACATTGTTGCATCATATTATTCATGCACTTTTGCTTCTAATTGTTATGTGCAAGAGAAGAGACCCATCATGATGGATGATGTGTTTGTCTACCATGCACATACATTGTTTCCTTTGTTGTGTGTATGTGTAGGATTCTTCGACTACATGTCAACTTCCACTTCACGTGAGTTGACGATTCGAGCTCTTGAGAGCGAGCCATGCTACACCGACGCGTTTCTACATCGCACTTGCTTGCGCATCGACATTGTGAATGACGCACAAGGACATGTTTTCAAGGTGACATCCTTCTTGAGCATGGATATTGTGCATCTTCATACTTATGTTGCTTGTATCATGACACATATTGGTCATCTTGGACACATGTTAGAGATATTGCTTTCACTCGCGATTGCCATCGTTCCATGTCTCATGACATATATGCCTTGTGTGTTGCATCCAACTTGTTTGCTATTATCATATGCTTGGTTGCACCAATGTGCATTATTCACATTTGCCATGCCACATTGCTTGCTACATGCTTGACTTGCTTGCATCACACATGATGACCAATTGCTCTTTCTATTGTGTTGAGTTCCTCACTATCTTCACTATGCCATGCGCACATCATGATTGATTGTCTTTCACTTTGGATCGCCCCATAGGTTTAGACACTTCATTTTATTTGGTGTTGTTAATGATTCCTATGCCTATCATAGACCTTTTGTTGATTGTTTTGTGCATGCGTGCTATGACCTTGAGGTAGATACTCGTTCTATTGTCACACATATTTGCATTCCTACCAAACCTTTGCACACTTGTTTGCGTGATTACATTGCTTGCGCTCAATTTGAATGCTTACATGCCATGCCATGATCCATTGTCACACCATATGTTATGCATGATGAAGACACTTGTTCGGTGAATAACCGCTTGAATGCTTGGTTTTGCACTAATGCTAACCACATTTTTTTTCCAAGTGTTTGTCGTATTTGCTCCTTTTGAAGGAATTACTTGACGGTGCGACATTGGAGAGTGCCCCTTTCGAGTTTGATGATGATGAGTGCTTGGTGATCGTCGTCCACTTCTACTCGGCGACGCCATCTCCTTTCCATGGTGATTTGGATTTTGATCCGAGGACGGATCTTTCCCAAGGGGGAGGGGATGATGCGGAGCATCCTACGGACATCACCATGTCAAGAGTCCGTTTGGCAAGTGACACGTGCGACCTCTACTTCACATACATAAAGGTGAATCATCTCCTTTACACATGTTCACTCGACCCCTTCGAGGATGGTATACTACTTGACACTCTTCTCGTGTGCATGCATAGGCATTATCGGAACTGCACGGAGGACGAGGAGTGCGAGCGCAAGTGTACACCCACACCATCCGCGAGGGAAGCTTGAAAGCGGAGACGGAAGAAGACGGAGCTGCGGAATCTACAACAGTCGGACGTCCGACATCTTCCGGACGTCCGACACACTTCGGACGTCCGACGCCTGGAGCCACGCCCAAGCCAGAAGACCAGAAGAACTCCACAGCGGTCGGACGACCGACGCCACCCGGACGTCCGACACCTCCGGCGCCCGGACGACCGACGCCCTTTGGAAATCCGATGCCACCTCGACCGCATCGAAACTCTCGGATTTCCAAAGCCTCGGGATGACCGAGCTTCGGATGACTGACGCCCTCCGGATGTCCGGTCCTTCGCGAGCCATCGGACGTCTGACAACCTCCGGACGTCCGGCACTGCCAGTGCGCAGCCGCGGCCTTTGGCCTTGTATCTCTCCCTCACTTACCCCTTCGTGGCCAAGACTATATATACTCCACCCCCACCTCCATTCTAGGGTTAGCAATGGTTTAGCTCATAGATTAGTTGAGCATTGCTCCTTCCATATACTTCTCCTAGGAGATTGCGACCTCCACGTGTGAGAAGATCTTATGGATGTCAAGGCCCCTATCTAGGGAAGATCCCTAGTGGATTCAAGTCCCCATCTCCCCATGGGATTTGGGATGAATTCTACCATGTATCCTCTTTCCCTTTGTTGTTCTTGTACCCTTGTGGATCTTGTGTGGATGTGAGCATAGTGGATGTGTGATTGGACTTGTTCTTGAGTGTTTCTCTTGTGATTCCCCCCTCGTGTTCTTCGTGTTCTTCGTGTTCATTCACAAATCCACCTCCAATTCATGAAAGATCGACGCACACGAGCATGCCCCGTATCACAAGTCATCATAATCGAGTACCTGAGGACAGCACTTCCTCGACGTGTGTCCATGCACTGTTTGGGCCTAACCCAACATGCCAAGCGATACGTATGGATCAGGCCCGGGGGCTTCTGTCGGGGTACACGAACAGGGGTATTCATTTCCCCCTCACTTCTGCACGGACGATGGGCCTCCGACCCGATGGCCTGAGCCTACCGGGAATAGCTACTGCCTCTTCAACACCAACCCAAGACAATGAAGCCGCTCTACGTAAGATCAAGGAGCGCATCAATAAGATAAAGCCAACATCCAAGACCAAGACCCCGGCAGAGGCAGCCTACCCTGGCTAGCAGTGCTGGCAATCTCAATGCAACGGCCCAAGACGGGTCCGAGCCGCGCGAGCCACGTCCCCGGTGCCTATCGGGGACCGAGGCGCGCACACCTTCAGAAGACCCGGCAAGCCGCCCCCCGGCAGGCGCGAGCCAAGCAGCCACCGCTCCACCGCATCACAAGCCAGTCAGTTGTCAATGTGGTGTCGATCCCCCAGGAGGCTAAGTGGCTCTCGCTAAGCACGTGGCGACGCACCGGAAGACAGAGTATGCCTAGTTGACACCCGTCCAAAGGCGTGTCAAGACACTAAGCAATAGCCAGCTAAGCGGTGGTATGAGCTTGCCGGGGATACATCCCCGCGCACCACCTAGACTAGCAATCATGGTATTTTGTCCTAAATGCCAGAGTTAGGTATGATAGCTCTATTAGCTATCTAATCACTAGATAATGTCTGTTTTGCCACCGTGGTTGCCCCTTGCCCTATAAAAGGAGGCCCAAGGCAACCTAGCTCAAGATTCAGACTTTTGGACTCTTGTACTCGCATAGCAGCTCCCCCCGAAGGCAACCTTGCCGGGTTTGAGCGTTCCGTGTGCTTCGTGCTCCTCTGATCAATCCACCAAAGCAGGAGTAGGGTTTTACGCTTCTCAGTGGCCCAAACCTGGTTAAAAACACCAGCGTCCCGTCGCTGTGCTATCCCACGACCTCTGCTCTTTGTGCAACGTGACCTCCCCCGCCGAACCACAAGGGGCCTTTGGTCCCATAGGTGATCGTGTCCATCCGTGCCCCAACACTTGTCTTTCCTCTTCTCATGAGTAGCCTCCCCCGCTTTGACAAAGGTTTCCTTCAGCGGGAGAGGTACTTCTTCTTCTTCTTAGACTTGGGTGCAAACCCAATCCCTTCCTTTGCCATAACTTCCTTTTGATTGCTCAAATGATTGTTGAGGTTGTTCTCACCTTGGATACATGTCACAAGGCCTTTCTCAGGTTGCTATTTCAACTTGGCTTTTTCCTCCACAAGGTGCACATGCTCACAACAAGGGTTAGTAGCATGGGCATTATCAATTAACACAAAAGGAGGACACGTGGCTATCTCCTTAGTAAGTTTTACTTGGAGTTGATCATGAGACTCCTTAAGAGAAGCATGATCACACTTCAAAGCTTTGTGAGCCTTGTCCAGTGTGTCAAACTCTTCCTTGAGTCTATCATGGTCAACCCCAAATGTGACCTTTTTGGATTTGAGCACACGAGCAAGAACAAAAGCATGATCATGATCTTTTCGTAATTTAGCAAGGTCATCGTTGTGTGACTCCTCAAGAGTCAAATGAAGATCTCGCTCTTCTCAAGACAATGGAAAGATCCGTGATACATCCATTCTGCATCATGAATTCTTATTGATATTTATGTTAGTATTGTCCATTATTCCTCATTATGATACAATTCTTATGTATTTTCTCTCTAAATATGCAAGGTATATCACAAAGAGGGAAATCACTGGAAACTGGAATTCTGGACTTCAAAACCAAGAAAAAGTCAGAAAATTCAGTGGACTCCAAATGACCTGAAACTTCACGGAGATTTTTTTTGGAATATATAAGAATTATTGGGCCGAAAATATACCAGAGGGGGGCCACCTACTGGCCACAAGCCAACAGGGCGGCCCACCCCCTGGGCACGCCCTGTTGCCTTGTGGGGTCCCAGCAAGTCTCCCGACCGCCCTCTTCTCCTATATGGTGTGTTCTACCCTATAAAAAATCATAAGGATACTTTCGGGACGAAGCGCCGCTATCTCGAGGCGGAAACCAGGGCAGAGGCCCTTTTGATCTCCAGCAGAGAGATTCTGCCGGGGAAACTTCCCTCCGGAAGGGGGAGATCGAAGCCATTGTCATCACCAACGCTTCCTCCTTCATGGGAGAACCAATCTTCATCAACATCTTCACCAACATCATCTCATCTCAAACCCTAGTTCATCTCTTGTATTCAATCTTTGTCTCAAAACCACAGATTGGTACCCGTGGGTTACTAGTAGTGTTGATTACATCGCGTAGTTCATGCTTGTTGGTTTACTTGGTTGAAGATATTATGTTCATTTACTTTTCATTTCCTTCTACTCCTCTTTGGGTTCGACGCTCTTACTTATCGAAAGGACTATAATTGATCCCCTAGACTTGTGGGTCATCAAGACTCTTTTCTGGCGCCGTTGCCGGGGAGTGAAGCGCCTTCTGGAAAGTGGGACTTGGTAAGGAAACACTCTCGATACGTGCTGAAATTGACTGTTGCTTGTTACTATGGACAATCACCCTTTGAGTGGCTTGTTCGGGGCATCTTCGTCTCGAACGGAAGTTGAAAAAGTTGCATCTCAACCTACTAAACCGACTAAAAATATTTATTATGATATTCCTTTGGGTATGGTAGAGAAACTGCTAGCTAATCCTTATGACGGTACAACTCATCCAGATTACCACTTGATATATGTAGGTGAGATTTATGGATTGTTTAAGCTTGCAGGATTGTCTGGAGACAAAGTTAAGAAGAATGTTTTCCCTTTATCTTTGGAGGGAAAGGCACTAATGTGGTACAAGCTATTGGATGATATCGGATCATGGGACTGGAACCGCTTGAAGCTGGAATTTCATAAGAAGTTTTATCCTACGCATCTAGTCTATCGTGATCGGAATTTTATATATAATTGTTGGCCTCGTGAAGGAGAAAGCATCGATCAAGCTTGGTGGAGGCTTAAGTCTATGATTCACACTTGTACCAATCATGAGCTCTCAAGCGAAATGATTATACAAAAAAATATGCCTGGCTTTCTCATGATGATCAATTACTACTTGATTCGTCTTCTACTAGTTCCTACATGAAGAGGACTATTGAATTCAAATGGGATCTTCTGAAAAGTTTGATTGTGTTAAATATTTTATGGAAACTGGTACTTTCCATGAGTTTAGCAATAAATATGGGCTTGACTCCGAGATAGTAGCTTCTTTCTGTGAATAGTTTGCTACTCATGTTGATCTCCCTAAGGGGAAGTGGTTTAAATATCATCCACCCATTGAAAAACTATTAGATGAGCTTGTTAAAGTTAAAGAGGAAAAAATTGTTTATCATGTTGATCCAATTGTGCCTACCGCTTACATTGAGAAACCCCTTGTTCCTGTAAGGATTAAGGAACATGCTAAAGCTACAACTATGGTTAATAAAAGTTATATTAGAACACCTAAACCCTCTGAACAAATAAATGTTGAACCTAATATTGCTATGGTTAAGGATCTCCTAGCTCATAATATTGATGGACAAGTTATTTATTTTTGTGATGAAGCTACTAGAATTGCAAAACCTGTTAGAAACAAGCAGGATGAGTGAGATAAAAACAAACCAGTTACCGGCATGCCTGTTTTTTTTGTTAAAATTGGAGATCATTGTTATCATGGCTTAAGTGACATCCGTGCTAGTGTTAGTGCTATACCGTTTACCTTATACCAAGAAATTATGAATGACATAGCACCCTCTGAGATCGAAGATATTGATGTCACTATTAAACTTGCAAATAGAGACACCATTGCACCACTTGGGATTGTTAGAGATGTTGAAGTCTTGTGTGGAAAAGTAAAGTACCCTACGGATTTCCTAGTACTTGGTTCACAACAAGATTGTTTTTTCCCATTATATTTGGTAGACCTTTCTTGAATACTGTTAATGCTGAAATTAATTGTGTTATTGAGACGGTTAAGGTAAGCTTTGGTGATGAGTCTCATGAATTTAATTTCTCTAAGTTCGGCAAAAAACAATATGAAAAAGAATTACCTAGTAAGGATGAAATAATTGGTCTTGCTTCTATTGTCGTGCCTCCTACTGATCCACTAGAACAATATTTGCTAGACCATGAGAATAATATGCATATGAATGAAAGAAATGAGATAGATGATATATTCCTTAGACAAACACCTATTCTTAAACACTCCTCCTCCACCCAAGGGAGATCCCATGTTTGAGCTAAAGACATTACCTGATACTTTGAAATCTGCTTATCTTGATGAAAAGAAGATATATCCTGTTATTATTAGTGCTAACCTTTCAGAGCACGAAGAGAAGAGATTACTTAAAACTTTGAAGAAGCACATGGCTGCTATTGGATATACTATTGATGATCTTAAGGGCATTAGTCCCTCTCTATGTCAGCACAAGATTAATATGGAATCGGATGATAAACCTGTCGTTGATCATCAACGCCGCTTAAATCCTAAGATGAAGGAAGTGGTAAGAACTAAAATACTAGAGCATCTGGAGGCAGGTATAATTTATCCGATTGCTGATAGTAGATGGGTAAGTCATGTTCATTGTGTTCCTAAGAAAGGAGGTATAACTATTGTTCCTAATGATAAAAATGAACTTATTCCCCAAAGAATCGTAACTGGTTATAAGATGGTAATTGATTTCAGGGAATTAAACAAAGCTAGTAGAAAAGATCATTACCCCTTGCCTTTTATCGATCAAATGTTAGAAAGGAAATCTAAGCACATACATTTTTTTTTCTTGATGGATATTCTGGTTTCTCTCAAATACCTATGTCAAAACAAGATCAAGAGAAAACTACTTTCACTTGCCCTTTTGGAACTTATGCCTATAGGCGGATGCCTTTTGGTTTATGCAATGCACCTGCTCCCTTTCAAAGAGGTATGACTGCTATATTCTCTAATTTTTGTGAAAAGATTGCTGAGGTTTTCATGGATGACTTTTCCGTTTATGGACTTCTTTTGATGATTGCTTGAGCAACCTTGATCGAGTTTTGCATAGATGTGAAGAAACAAACCTTATCTTGAATTGGGAGAAGTGCCACTTTATGGTGAATGAAGGTATAGTACTTGGGCATAAGATCTTTGAACGAGGCATTGAGGTAGACAAAGCTAAAGTTGATGCAATAGAGAAAATGCCATGTACTAAGGATATTAAAGCTATAAGAAGTTTTCTTGGTCATGCTGGTTTTTATAGCCGTTTTATTAAAGATTTCCCGAAGATTTCTGGGCCACTAACTAATCTTCTTCAAGAAGATATTTCTTTTATTTTTGATGATGATTGTGTAGAAGCCTTTGAAATGCTTAAGAAAGCCTTGATTTCTGCACCTATTGTTCAACCACCTGATTGGAACTTACCATTTGAAATTATGTGTGATGCTAGTGATTATGCTGTTGGTGTTGTTCTAGGGCAAAGAGTAGACAAGAAATTGAATGTTATTCGTTATGCTAGTAAGACCCTAGACAATGCTCAAAGAAATTACACTACTATTGAAAAGGAATTTTTAGCAGTTGTCTTAGCATGTGATAAGTTTAGGCCTTATATTGTTGATTCCAAAGTTACCATTCACACTGATCGTGCTGCTATTAAATACCTTATGGAAAATAAAGATGCTAAGCATAGACTGATTAGGTGGGTGCTTTTACTCCAAGAATTTGTTCTGCACATTGTCGATAGGAAGGGAGCTGAAAATCCTGTAGCAGATAATTTGTCTAGGATGGAAAATGTTCTTGATGATCCACTACCTATTGATGATAATTTTCCTGATGAGCAACTTGCTGTTATAAATGCTTCCAATAATACTCCTTGGTATGCAAATTATGCTAATTATATTGTTGCTAAATATATACCACCTAGTTTCACATACCAACAAAAGAAAAAGTTTTTCTATGATTTAAGACATTACTTTTGGGATGACCCACATCTTTATAAAGAAGGAGTAGATGGTGTTATTATACATTGTGTACCTGAGCATGAACTGGGACAGATCCTACAGAAGTGTCACTCTAAAGCCTATGGAGGGCACCATGCTGGTGACAGAACTGCACACAAGGTATTACAATCCGGTTTTTATTGGCGTACTCTTTTCAAAGATGCTCATAAGTATGTCCTTTCTTGTGATGAATGTCAAAGAGTTGGTAACATTAGTAGACGTCAGGAAATGCCTATGAATTATTCACTTGTTATTGAACCATTTGATGTCTTGGGCTTTGATTTTATGGGACCTTTTCCTTTCTCTTGTGGGTATACTCATATTCTAGTTGCTGTTGATTACGTTACTAAGTGGGTAGAAGCTATTTCAACAAGTAGTGTTGATCATAATACTTCTATTAAAATGATTAAAGATGTTATTTTCCCGAGGTTTGGAGTCCCTAGTTATTTAATGACTGATGGTGGTTCACATTTTATTCATGGTGCTTTCTTTAAACTTCTAGCTAAATATGATGTTAACCATAGGATTTCATCACGTTATCATCCTCAGTCTAGCGGTCAAGTTGAGTTAAGCAATCGAGAAATAAAATTGATCTTGCAAAAGACTGTCAATAGATCTAGAAAGAATTGGTCTAAGAAACTCGATGATGCTTTATGGGCTTATAGAACTGCATGTAAAAACCCTATGGGAATGTCTCCATATAAAATGGTCTATCGAAAAGCATGCCATTTACCTCCAGAGTAAGAACATAAAGCTTATTGGGCAGTTAAAGAACTTAACTATGATTTCAAACTTGCCGGTGAAAAGAGGTTATTTGATATTAGCTCGTTAGATGACTGAAGGACATAGGCTTATGAAAATGCCAAGTTATTTAAAGAAAAAGTAAAGAGATGGCATGACAAGAGAATCAAAAAACGGGAATTCAATGTGGCAGACCTAGTTCTTTTGTATAATTCTCGTTTCAGATTTTTTGCAGGAAAACTTCTCTCCAAATGGGAAGGCCCCTATGTTGTCGAGGAGGTGTATCACTCCGGTGCTATCAAGATTAACAACTTTGAAGGCAAGAACTCGAGAGTGGTAAATGGGCAAAGAATTACACACTATATCTCAGGTACGCCCGTTAATGTTGAAAGTAATATTATTGAAGTTATGACTCCGGAAGAACACAGAAGGGAGACCTTTCAGAACACTCCAGAAAGCTGAAAAGGGGTAGGTATGTGATACGTAAGTATACCGACTCCAAAAATTTCAAAAAAAAATCTTTTCTCAGTTTTGGTATTTTCGAAAAATTCCAAAAATAAAAACGAGTCAGGGGGACCCATGAGGGAGCCACAAGGCAACGACCCACCCCCTGGGCGCGCCCTGATAGGTTGTGGGGCCCTTGTGTGCCTCCTGGACTCCGTTTTATTCCTGGACATGTATTCTGACCTAGAAAAAATCATCATATATACCCCCATATGTTTTGACCACCGCATCGCAAGTTTCTCCTCTGTTCTTGTTTCTGGCTGTTTTTCTGACATATTTAAGAGCAATATGTCATCACAAGATTCAGAGGGAGAGAGCTATGTTGCAGATCTCATGGCCAATCTCCAAGTCTATGGGGATGTGGATTCTTATGGGTGGACAACAGAAGAAGAGGAAGAGGCTGACCTGAGAAGAATTGAACCTTCAAGTGATGATGATGAAGAAGAAGAAGTACCGTTGCTTGGAACCGAAGACATGCACGTGGAATTCAAAAAGTCAAGTTTACCAAACAAGGTTACCCCCTCCTATACATGCTTTACCCCTTATCGTCGTACGCAGGTGGACACCACTGCTGCTTCCTCCAGCAAAGTCCCTCCTCTTACGGAAGGAGCAATGATCATCACCAACAAACTTCAGAAGGAGAATCTAGATCTTAAGCGAGAAGTTGGTAAGCTTAATGAGGAGATCCGCATCCTAAGGGGCATCATCGCTAAGAGGATTACATCATCATCATCAACACCATCATGACCCAAGAAGGACGCTTGAGTACATGGGTATGGGCACCACCCTTAGCTTGTTCCAAGCTTGGGGGAGGTGCCCCGGTATCGTATCATCACCACTTTTACCACTATCATCTATTTTAGTTTGATCTTTAGTTATGTCGTGCTTTAGAGAAATAAAATTTCAGATTTGCTTTGCTTAGAGTTTTTGCTTTGAGTTCTATCTATCCTTGTAATCGAGTATGAGAGTTATATAATAAAGATTAGTTTGAGTTTGCTTACTTTACTCTCATGCATCAATCATAGCAATGAAATAAAAGAAATATAAAAATCATATGCTAACACCATGGGGAGTAATGACTTCACATAAAAGAAGTATGTTTGATAAAAATTGTTGGCAATAAACAAACAAAGCAGTAGGCATTGATACAATCTATGCAAGATTATGATAGAGGAGAGGAGATTCACATACAAATACACTATCTTGGACATCTTCTATGATTGTGAGCCCCCACCAAATATTATATAATGAGCGAGTGTTGATATTGGACATGGTAGGCAATGTAATGATTATGTTTGTTTACATCCACATAGAAGTTATATTGTCATGGATCCTTTAACATGTGGTGCTTGCTTTAGATTCTTTGCTAGCCAAAACTTTTCCGCACCAAGTAGAGATACTACTTGTGCATCCATAATCCCTTAAACCCAGTTTCTTTCCATGAGAGTCCACCATACCTACCTATGGATTGAATAAGATCTCTCAAGTAAGTTTTCATAGGTGCATTAAGCAATAAAAATTGCTCTTAAATATGTATGATCTTTTATTGAAAGGGAAAATAAACTTTGTACGATCTTGTCATGGCAAAGATATAAAAGCGACAGACTGCATAATAAAGTTTGCCATCATAAGGGGCAATATAAAGTGGCGTTCCTTTCCATTAAGAGTTTGCACATCCAAAACTAAAAAGCGCATGGCAACCTCTGCTGCCCTCTGCGAAGGGCATATCTTTTAATTGCATGTATTACTTCTATATAAGAATCAATGATGTTTATTCTATTTCCCGCCTATTAACTCTATAGTTGGCAAGCATTATGTGTTGAGGAAAGATCCATATATATATATATATATATATATATATATATATATATATATATATATATATAGTTGGATGTAGGTGATCATGACTCATTATTGTTGACCTTATCCTTGAGGTAAATGAGTTGGGTGGCAAATACAATAAAGTCCCCATCTTCCTATGTGTCTAATGGAAACATTAGCTCCAAAAATATGTAATGAGTGTCAGCAATCATAGAAGACTAAATGATAGTTGAGTATGTGAACTTGCTAGAATAAAAGCTCCTACATAGACTCTTCTCTAGAATATGATGAATTGTGATTGTCTCAGTGACTAAGAACATAGTTTGTATATTGCAAATAAAGTTTATGCCTCATACTTCAATAATTGTGGATAGATTGTTACTTGTTTGTGAGAAGTTATATGATGAAAAACCTGGTGCTATATTAATATCCATGATGCTCTCATGTTCGTATTTTTTTTATCGACACCTCTCTCTCTAATTATGTGGTCATTATTATCGAGTTCGGCTTCCGCTTGAGGACAAGCAAGGTCTAAGCTTGGGGGAGTTGATACGTACATTTTGCATGATGAATTCTTATTGATATTTATATTATTATTGTCCATTATTCCTCATTATGATACAATTCTTATGCATTTTTCTCTGAATATGCATGGTGCATCACAAAGAGGGAAATCACTCAAAACGGAATTATGGACCTGAAAACCAAGAAAATGGCAGAAAATTCACTGGACTCCAAATGACCTGAAACTTCATAGAGATTTTTTTGGAATATATAAGAATTTATTGGGCCAAAAATATACCAGAGGGGGGCCACCTGCTGGCCACAAGCCAACAGGGCGCGCTCAGCCCCTTGGGCGCGCCATGTTGCCTTGTGGGGCCCTAGCAGGTCTCCCGACCCCCCCTCTTCTCCTATATGGTGTGTTTTACCATAGAAAAAATCATAAGGATACTTTCGGGATGATGGGCTGCCGTCTCAAGGCAAAAACCAGGGCAGAGGCCCTTTTGATCTCCGACAGAGAGATTTTGCCTAGGAAACTTCCCTTCGGGAGGGGGAGATCGAAGCCATCGTCATCACCAACACTTCCTCCTTCGTGGGAGGACCAATCTTTATCAACATCTTCACCGGCACCATCTCATCTCAAACCCTAATTCATCTCTTGTATTCAATCTTTTTCCCAAAACCTCAGATTGCTACTTGTGGGTTACTAGTTGTGTTGATTACATCGCGTAGTTGATGCTTGTTGGTTTACTTGGTGGAAGATATTATGTTCAGATCCTTGATCTCCATTATTACACCTCTAATCTTGAATATGTTGATGATGTGTGAGTAGTTACTTTTGTTCCTGAGGACATGGGAGAAGTCTTGTTATAAGTAATCATGTGAAGTTGGTATTCGTTCGATATTTTGATGATGTCTATGTTGTTGCCTCTCTTAGTGGTGTCGTGTGAACGTCGACTACACGACACTTCACCATGTTATGGGCCTAAGGGAAGGCATTGTGGAGTAACAAGTAGATGATGGGTTGCGAGAGTGACAGAAGCTTAAACCCCAGTTTATGCATTGCTTCATAAGGGGCTGATTTGGATCCACACGTTTCATGCTATGGTTAAATTTATCTTAATTCTTCTTTCGTAATAGCGGATGCTTGCGATAGGGGGTAATCATAAGTAGGTTGTTTGTTCAAGTAAGAACATCACCTTAGCACCGGTCCACCTACATATCAAATTATCAAAGTAACGAACGCGAATCAACTCAACATGATAAACATGACTAGACAGAAATTCCCATGTGTCCTTGGGAGCACTTGCTTAATATAAGAGTACTTTCAGGCATGTCCATTGCTACAAAAAGGATTGGGCTACCTTGCTGCACTTTTTTTACTATTGCTACTTGTCACTTGTTACGAATTACCTTGCTACAAAACTATACATCACTGTTACTTATAGCACTTGCCAAGAGTACCTTGCTGAAAACTGCTTATCATTTCCTTCTGCTCCTCGTTGGGTTCGACACTCTTACTAATCGAAAGAACTAGATTGATCCCCTATACTTGTGGGTCATCAATCCGCTATCTCATCGACATAGTCATGACTATGCCCCTCCAATTTAGAGATGGTTTCCTAATGAGACTCAATGAGATCACTAGCCTCACCAAGTTGTTCCAAGAGAGCAACAAAGTGCTTCTTGGTCTCACCTTTGAGTTTACCCATGAACTTGTCAAACTCATTCTCATCAACTTTCACCTCCTCATGTTCATCCACAAAATCCAACAATGAAGGAGTAGTAGTAATGGATGTTTTGATGTTGGAGGTTACCTTGTTGATACCTTTGGCCATGAGGCACTTGGCAATGTGGTTCTCGTTGGGGGAGTCGAAGAGAGACACCTTGGTTGGGGAAGAAGTTCCAATGGAGACGTACTCTTCATGTGCCACCAACACCTTTTGAGACACCTTCTTGGTGAAGTTATTCTTGTTGGGGAAGGACTTAGCCTTGTCTTTGCGGATGAGCTTGCCACCATTGTCTTCCCTCTTCTCATACGGGAAATCCACCATTAAGTGACTCACATTGCCACAAATATAGCAAGTCCTCACACATTGCTTGCCTTTAGAGCCACTTGAGTTGTTCTTGGAGAAGTTCGGCCTTGAGTTTCTCTTGTTGCCCCAAAATTGCCTTGACGCAAAAGCCATGTGCTCGTGGTATGCATATTTGGTGTCTTCGGGACAACCCTCCTCTTCTTCCTCTTCTTATTCTTCTTCCGGAATTGCCTTGGCCTTCAAAGCAAGGCTGGGTGAAGCTTTCTTTGACTGTTGGACACGAGCTAGAGCGTTGTCGGCAGTCTTGTTCAAGATGTTCAAAGCAATAAATTCATCCAACAAATCACTCGAGGACAAGGTGTGGAAGTCCGGTCTTTGAAGGATCACGGAGGACTTGGCCTTGTTGAATGGCATGATGGCCTTGAGAAACTTATGCTTGATCCAATTGTCGTCTATATCCTTACTCCCATGATCTTGAAGGGAGGCCGCAAGAGTTGTCAATCTCCGGTAGAGCTCATGAGGGTCCTCATCTTCATTCATCAGAAACTCATCGGCCTCATCAAGAACCACCTCAAAGTTGGACCGTTGAATACTCGAGCTTCCGTTATACAAACAGACAATATGTTCCCAACAGTCCTTTGCACGAGTGAAAGGACGCAAATGAGCTAGATATTCAGGGGGCACTGCGGTTTGAAGGATGAACAAGGCGGAGCGATTGTATTGATTGTTCGCCTCTTCTCTTGGAGTGAGATTGATTGGATCATGCGGGTAGTAACCATGCTCAATGATTCGCCAAAGATTTATTGAGCTGTGAATCAAATGATACTTGATACGAAAAACCCAATTAGCGAAATCATTCTTCGCAAGTTTAGGAGGAGGACCTAGGTTGTTAATATGAGGTGTGTGGACCGGTCCTCCATAGACCGGGGGAGGGGGAACCGAGGCATCGGTTCCCGTCCCATTCTTTACTTGAGGTAACTTATCCTTAACACTACTAGCCCCCTCCTTACCGGAGTTGGCATCCGACTCCGAGTTAGTGGGATTAACCACTTGCAACGGATCGGTAGAAAGTTTCAGACCATCAAGGAATTCTTTAAACAAGGTTTTGACTTCGGTCGTCATAGAAGATTTAAGTGAGGCAATCGCCTCATTTAAATCCTCACGAGAGACCGTGTTCACTCCATCGGCCTCAGGTAAGTCATCAACCCTATCCCCGTCGTTAACCATACTCTTCGGGCTGTAAAGACCTTAATAAAGAGACTTAGCTCTGATACCAACTGAAAGGTTCAATATGGTTGACTAGATGGGGGTTGAATAGGCAACTAGCAATTTTTAGCTTTTCTTAACAAATTAGGTTTAGCAACAAATAGGTTGTCTAGATATGCAACTAGGTGAACAACCTATATGATGCTAACAACACAACAATACGAACAAGCAAAGGATAACACACAAGTAAAGCTTGCACAAAGTAAAGGTAAGAAGTAACCACAAGTGGAACCGGTGGAGACGAGGATGTGTTACCAAAGTTCCTTCCCTTTGAGGGGAAGTACGTCTTCGTTGGAGCGGTGTGGAGGCACAATGATCCCCAAGAAGCCACTAAGGCCACCATATTCTCCTCACTCTCTCACAGAATGCGAGATGTCGTGATGCCACTAGTGGTGCCCTTGAAGGCAGTGACCGAACCTTTACAAACAAGGTTGGGGAAATCTCCACAACTTAATTGGAGGCTCCCAACACCACCATGAAGCTTCACCACAATGGATTGTGGCTCTGAGGTGACCTCAAACGTCTCGGATGCACAAACACCCAAGAGTAAAAGGATCAGCAAGGGATTAGTGGGGGCAATCAAATTTCTCTTGTGGAAGTGTAGATCGGGGCCCTCTCGGCCAAACCCTAGAATATCAACAAGTTTTGTTGGCTAGGAAGAGAGATTTGGCGAAAATGGAGCTTGGAGCAACAATGGAGCTTGGGGATGGAAGAGGTGGTCTTCTTGGGGAAGAAGAACCCCTTTATATTGTGGGAGAACAAATCCAACTATTACCCCCTCTCAGCCCGCACACAAGTTGTACTACCGCTCATAGGAGCGGTAATACCACTTCGGTGGCAGTGCCAGCTACACAGGGAATGGCACAGGGCCACAAGGCAGTAGTGCCGCCTAAGCGGTACTACCGTTCGCCCCAGCGGTAGAACCGCTGGGTTTGCAGTGTAGAGGCACTACTGATGCGACAGAAGCAGAGGTAGTACCGCAGAAGCGGTACTACCGCTTGCATGACCGGTACTACCGCCTATAGGTGGTAGTACCTCACTCTACTACCGCCCAGAGTCCGCTGAGTGGTCAGAGCCCAGAAGGTCGAGCGATAGTTGGAGCGGTAGTAACAGGCCGTACTACCGCTTATAAGCGGTACTACCGTGATGTACTACCGTCCCAACATGCGCTCAGTCCGACACGAAAAGTCGACACTCCAGAGCCAGCGATACAGCGCGCGGCACTGGACAGTGGTATTACCACCCATAGGCGGTACTACCGCTGGCCAGAGCGATACTACCGCTTACAGTGTAAGCGGTACTACCGCTTGCCTGAGCGGTACTGTCGCTTGTTATCTCCCGAACCAGAACAAAAGGTTAACTGGATCAACTCCATTGATGCGGGAAAGAAGCAAGGGTGCAAATGAAAGTGTACGTGTTGATTCCACCCAAACCTTTCCGATGCAGACCTCCTCTTAATAGTACGGTTCTCCTATGACTCAATTACACCAAAAACGAAACACAGGAAGAATAACCATCTTCATTATTATCCACCGAGGGGCTATAATCATCTTGTGTCATATGATGAATTATCTGAAAGGCTTAATGCACACGATTAGTTTGCAAATGCATTGTCATCCATCACCAAAACCACTAAGGGAGAAATATGCCCTAACACCTAGATTATGAGTTGTTCTGTAAGGGGCTGATTTGGATCCAGGTGTTTAATGCTATGGTTAGATTTATCTTAATTCTTTTTTCATAGTTGTGGATGCTTGCGAGAGGGGGTAATCATAAGTGGATTGTTTGTTCAAGTAAGAACAACACCCTAGCACCGGTCCACCCATATAGCAAACTATCAAAGTAGCGAACGTGAATCAATTAAACATGATGAACCATGACTAGACGAAATTCCCATGTGTCATCGAGAGCGCTTTGCTTCATATAAGAGTACAGTTTGGCTTGTACTTTGCTACAAAAAGGATTGAGCCACCTTGCTGCACCATTGCTATCGTTGTTACTTGTTATGAATTACCTTGATATAAAACTATCTATCACCGCTACTTTCAGTGCTTGCAGAAACTTCTGTACTAAAAACCCTTGTCATTTCCTTGTGCTCCTCGTTGGGTTCGACACTCTTACTTATCGAAAGGAGTACGATTGATCCCCTATACTTGTGGGTTATCAGGAATCCCCTCTTTCCTCTCCAATCTATGGGTATGTCACTTGGAGCTATATTTTTATTCATCACATGATATGTGTTTTGCTTGGAGCATTGTGTATTATAGTTTATTTTTCTTTTAGTTTGCCACAATCATTGTTTGTTGGACACACCTTTTGAGAGAGACACATTTTCATCATAATTTGTTAGAATACTCTATGTGCTTCACTTATATCTTTTGAGCTAGGCAGTTGCTCTAGTGCTTCACTTATATCTTTTTAGAGCACGTCAGTGGTCATATTCTATAGAAATAGTTGTACTCTCATGCTTCACTTAAATATTTTTGAGAGTATAAAGAATAGGAATGGTAATTTGCACATGTTATAAGACTGGTCCAAAAGGATAGGTATACAAGGGGATATAATAAGAACTTTCATGTAGCTCACAAATAAGAGACATGTGGTTTAATTATATTGATGTAGTAATATGAAAGGATATAGGTTCATGATCATTGGTTAGTAGGAATATCGGTATTAAAGTTTGTTATTTACTTCCCATCTAAATATTGATCATGGCATGGTGATGAGGTGGGAGCATTTTTATGTCAGAAATGAAATCCTATCGTGTTGTTCGAATCGGGGGCGCGCGATGGTTAACTCATCCCGACCTCCTCCCTAAGGGCATGCGGTAGTACTTTGCTTCAAGAGAGCTAATAAGGCTTTACAATAAGTACATGATTTTTTTATGACTAATGTGAGTCCATGGATATACGCACGCTCACCTTTCCGTATTTTGCTAGCGTCTTCGGTGTCGTGCATTTCCCTTTCTCACCTCGAGAGTCTGTGCAAACTTTGCCGGTGCATTCAAACCCCCGTGATATGGTACACTCTATCACAAATAAGCCTCCTTATATCTTCCTCAAAACAGCCACCATACCTACCTATTATGGCATTTCCATAGCCATTCCGAGATATATTGCCATGCAACTTCCACCGTTCCGTCACATGACTTGTGTGGTCATCATCATATTGCTTTACATGATCATATACAGCTGACATAGTATTTGTGGGAAAGCCACCGTTCATCATTGATTACATGTTATGCTAGATCATTGCACATCCTGGTACACTGCTAGAGGCATTCATATAGAGTCATATTGTTCTTTATTGAGTTGTAATCTAGAGTTGTAAGTAAATAAAAGTGTGATGATCCTCATTATTAGAGCATTGTCCAAGTGAGGGAAGAATGATTGGGACTATGATTCCCCCACAAGTCGGGATGAGACTCCGGGCGAAAAAAAGAGATAAAAATGGGGGAGGCTAAATGAGCCCACCATAAAAAATGAGAAAAGAAAAAATGAGAGAAAAAGAGAGAAGTGGCAATCTTACTATCCTTTACCACACTTGTGCCTCAAAGTGGCACCATGTTCTTCATATAGAGAATCTCCTGTTTTGTCACTTTCATATACCAGTGGGAATTTTTCGTTATAGAACTTGGCTTGTATATTCCGATGACGGGCTTCCTCAAATGCCCGAGGTCTGCATGAGCAAGCAAGTTGGATGCATGCCCACTTAGTTTAATTTGAGCTTTCATACACGTATAGCTCTGGTATATCCATTGCATGGCAATCCCTACTCCTCGCATTGATATTGATTGATGGGCATCTCCATAGCCGGTTGATCCGCCTACTTGATGCAATACTTTCCCACCTTTTGACTCCTTTGATCTCCACCACCATATTTGTCGAAAATTGGGCTCCACAGACCCAAGAAGGTTCGAACTCTGGGGCATGTGCGAAGATCCCAACCAGCTCAAGTCTCAAGCCTGCCGCCCCACAGCTAAACCCTGCCGAAGATGCGCGAGAGTGCAAGAAGATGGACACATCGATTTACCCAGGTTCGGTCCACCTTCTGGTGTAAAACCCTACTCCTGCCTTCGGTGGATTGGCCACACGAGGAGGTTTGGGGATGAACTAGTACAGTGGTGGAGCGACCTCGCGAGGGCTCTTGGGTGAGGATGGACTCGATCCCTCTCTACGGTAGTGGCTAGTTCCTATTTATAGCGGCCTTGGTCCTCTTCCTTTATCGGACAGGCGGGAAGGTATCCCACAACGGCCAAATTTGAAAGGGGACAGGAGGTACGGCTTATCCTGACTAAAGGTGGTCTTGGCCTGCAAAGTTCCTAGCGTGACGCAGAGGTGGGCTCGGCGATGACATCCGTCCCGCCGAGCCCGTGGTCTTGGTCTTGTTGCACCGGAACAGAAACCTTTGGGGGATCCCTTGGGAACCTGCGTACGTCCCTGCCTCCTTAGCACCAAAGGGCAAACTGTCCCTTCTGCGCCCACTGGCGCCCTCTGGCCTTGGTCATCATGGCTCACGTCATCACTACCTCCGGAGGCCGGGTACCTGCAAAGGAATCTCCGCTCCTCAGGAGGCGACCTGGGGAAGTCGCTCCTCTGGAGGTCTTGGCGTCGTTCTCCTCGCGAGGCTGGGGTGCTCCTGAGGGTCTTGTCCTGGGGGGTTTGTAGCCAGGCCGTACTGGGCCGTCGAGGTGGGCCACGTGCTGGGCCGCAGGCAGGCTGGTCTGGGTACCCCGATACCAGAACGCCGACAGTAGCCCCCGGGCCCAAGGCCCGCTCGGGCTGGCTTCGGGGCGAAGCCAAGGAAGGGAGGCTGAAACGCCGCGGGCCCCAACCGCTTGCGGGCCAATCTTGACGCGTGGCGCACGGTGGGGCGCAGACGCCTCCACTTACCCACGTCGCCTCGGTAACCGCCCCGACTGACAAGGGCCTGGCGCGCGCAATGGGGCCATCATTGCTCTTCTCCCCTATGCCTGTCTTCTGCCCCTTCTTCCTCCGTAAGCTCGCGCCTTTCTCGCCGGATCTCGCGCTTGCTCCAATCTGCCCCTCCACCATGGCTCCCAAGAAGAAGAGGGGGAGGGCCTTGATGACGCCGGAGCCCCGGCTGGGACCAGAGCCCGTTCTGGGCCGGTGCTCCGTGGTTAATCTCGAGGGGATGGACAAAGTCCGGCCGGCAACCGCCGCCAATACCAATGAGTGGGGGCGACGAAGATCTCGCTCGCCTCTCGGCCTTCAGTTGATCTGGAGACCACCAATATCCCCCTCCATCTCCATGCCATCTTCTCTGGTTGGCTGTCGCCGTTTTCGGACTTCTTCAATGCCGTGCTTGCGCACTACTAGGTCCACGCACTACACCTCGACCCTGGGTCCATCATCCTCCTCTCCGCCTTCACGTTCTTGTGTGAGGCCTTCGTGGGCATCTCCCCGTCCGTGGCTCTGCTTCGCCATTTCTTCTCCCTCCAGATGGTCAGCAGCGGGCAGTGCTCGGGGTGCGCGTTGTTCCGAGCGGCGGACGCGACGACGGGCGCGGCCCTCGACGCCGAGCTTCATCCGGACGCAGAGGGCTTCCGGAGGCAATGGGTGTATGTCGACGTCGCTGCGTACAGCCCCCTGCTCCAAGCTCCGGAAGCCCCCAAGGTGCCGAGCCCCGGCTGGGGGCACACGAAGCTCGTTGACCCGCGGCTTGCACGGGTTACGGCCAGGTTGGCCGTCCTGAAGAAGGCGGGTCTGACGATGGCAATGGTGGTGAAGGAGTTCGTCCGTCGGCGGATCACTCCCCTCCAACGCCACTCTCGCCCCATGTGGGCCTTTGCCGGCCCCGACGACGCCATGAGGCTTCAGGTGTCTTCCCTTCCTTCCAGCTCGCTACGCGAGGTGCTTCGCCTCCTGACTGGCGGGGAACCTGCCGCACTCCCTCCGGAAGGGCTCCCCTTGTATAATTACCCGAACAGGGGGGCCTTCGTCCAGAAGATGCCACGCTTGACGAGTGGGGGCCGCTTCCCGAGGCCCATGCGGACCCTCGCGACGCCCTTCTCGTGGCGGCCCCAGCCTCTGGGGGCCCTGAGGCCAGCTCCCCTCGCACGGCTGCGGAGGAGTGCCCTGAGTCGCTCGCCCCTCAAGCATCCGCATCCGGCCCTCCAATCGGCGCAGGTGATGCCACATCCGGAGGCACGACCGTCGCTCCTGCCGCAGGGTGCATGCGCCGGACGCTAGCGAGCCGTCCCCCGGTTCCTACGCGCGCCGGGGGTGGAGGAAGCCCGGGGGCAACGTCCCGGCCCCGGGGACCCTGAGGAAGAGGAAGTGGTTCGCCCTGGATTTGTAAGCGCCCGACCTCCCTTGATTTCCGCATGACGTGCACTTTTGAGTCTTTGCTCCTCAGGTCCCCTCCTGACGAAGGAAAGAGGGCACCTCCGCCGCCACCTCCCATAGATGTTGGGCCTGTGGCGGCTCCGTGCCTCGCGAGCCACGTGACCGCGCGCGAGGAGGTGCCCACGGGGCCCTAGCCATCCCTGGGGAGCCTCGGGCCCGAGTTTCCGACATTCCCCTCCAGGCGTTGGCTCCGGTTTGTGGGGGCAGGGCCGAGGCCTCCCCTGACGATTCTTCCTGGTAGCTGGACGCCCGAAGCGTCGGCGCCTTCGTCGAGTGGCGGGGCGAATTCTTATGAGGCCCAGCCCCAGGCCGGGGGACTAGACTGTGGGCCCATAGCCTCCGGATCCCCGGTGGAGACGGGTGGCCCCTCACGTGGCTTCCCTGCCGACCGGGGAGCAGAGGAAATCCCCGGTCGAGCGCTGGAGCTTGCTTGCGGTCGCAGCACCGCCTGGCACGGCCTCCTTCAAGGCGCGGTGAGTGCGCTAGGCCGTCTTGGGGCCGAGCTTAATGACGTCGATGCGTGCCTTGAGACGAAGCCCTCGTGCCTGGCACGCGAATGGCACCGGCTCGAGATCGCCATCAACCTCAGTCGTCTGTAACACGAGCATGCTCGCACGGAAGCCGAAGAATCCCTCGTCGCGGCGAGGGAGGCCCGCGATCGTGCCCTTGAGGAAGCCCGGGCCGTGGACTGCCGGCGTGAGGCTGCGGAGAAGCGCGGGGAAGAGCTTCAAGCTTCCAATTCCACCCTCGAGCGGAAAGTCCAAGCGCGCAAGGCCGCGCTCGCCGCCTCGGCGGGCAGGCCGTCCACGGGCGAAGCGAAGCTCCGCACGCTTGAGGATACGCTGACGTTGGAAGCACTAGAACAAAGCCTGGAGCGCGAGCGGCTGGAGGTGATGGAGCGCCAAGTGGCTGTCGCCGAGGACTCCCTCGCCTCTCGGGAGGCGAAGATCCGGGAAGAGGTCGACGAGAAGGTGGTCAGGGTTCGTCGTGCCCTCGCCAAGGACTATCGCGGGAAGATGAAGCTTCAGGAGTCCCGTTTCTGCAAGCGGCGCGACGACCTGAAAGGTGAGGCTGATGGCCTCAGGAAGAAGTTAGACGCGGTGGAGCAGCCTGAAAAAGCTGCGGTGGATGCCCGGGCCGCCACCGAAGCCGAGCTGTCTTTCTTCTACACGCAAGTGGACTACGTCACTTCCCTCGCGGAGAAGGCCTTGGACGAGGCGAACCGCGCTCGGGGGCTGCAGCACACGCGCTCCCAGATGTTTCAAGCCCTCGAGAGGAGGGCCCACCAAGCCCTGAGCAGTATCTGCAACAAGAGCGTCTCCAGTCTGCTCGTTCGTGATGATGCCGGATACCTTGGCTTCTTCACCAGGATTGTGGAGCGCCTTGAAGGGGGGGGGGGCAGAGAAGGCCCGCCAACTCACAGAGGAGAAGAGTCGTGACCTCCTCGCGCGGGCATCCTTGCGCGTCTTCAGCCACCTCCTTCGCTTCGACCCCAACTTCGAGTTCGACTCCGTGGTAGTCCCCGTGGCCGAGGTGATTCAAGGCGCCCTCGGGGACTGGGTGGAGGATCACGTGGACGACCTGATCGCGGAGTTTTCCCCGGCTGGGGGCGAGGATAGGCCTTTGATCGAGGGGCGTGAGTCTGACGGTGGTGACAGCGACAGCGGCGATGGTGACAGCACATCTCCCTAGGTTGTCTTTTTCCTGTTTTTCCTGTCAAGATTTTGAATACGACCCCGCGGGGAAGTGAGAGTATTTTGGAAGAAAACTCCTTTGTGATGTATCAAGTAACGTTGTACTTCCTTGCGTCGCCTTTCCTTTTCTCGTTGTGGGTCGCGGCCCCTGAGGAGGGGTGGGTCATTACCATTAAACCGAGTCGCGGTGCCCGGCCAAGGTCGGGAGGCGGATGTTTCGACGGGGGCTTCGGGCCATGCGTGCCTGCTGGCTCGCTTGAGGGTGTCGCGCGAGGATTCGGACGCCAAAACCTTGGCGAGGCGTGCACGCGGGCAGGCCTGTCGCTGTTGTGACCTGGGCCCCCGGGGGAGGCCCTCAACGCCGCTGGGGCTGTCTCAATGTGCACACCATGCCCAGCCCCCACTCGCGGGGCGCGCGCGAGAGAGAGAGAGCTGGCAAGGAGAAACGAGTCTCAAGACAAGAAACACTACAAGGAGAAAAATCCCCCACCCCTCTTTTCGAATAAAGACGCGAAAACTTCAAACTTTATTCCAAAGAACGGCAAATTCGGTTACAAAAGAGAGCAAAGAACAGCCACGTCCGGCACCTAAGCTAGTCTTCCCACCAGCGCGGAGCATGGGGCTTCCACTAGGCGTGGGCATAGTCATTGGAGGATTGTGTCGTCCGCCAGCGCGGAGCATGGGACTTCCACTTGGGCGTAGGTGGGGGGCCCTCCGCGTCCTCGGGGGACCCCGGGCATATACAGCCCACTCATTATTATGTGAGAGTGTCACGGGTAGAGCCTGGGGGGCATAAGGTGCTCCACGCCTCCGGGGCGCGGACCCCATCCCTTGTCCCCAGGCGTGCGACATCGAGCACGGGGCGTGTCAGGCCCTGAACGGATCCTCCCGCGGGGCAGGAGCCCACGGGCGCCCTTTCCGGGGAGGACCTGCTCTGGGACGAGGTCTCCGGCTCCCGAGGGCCCGGAGGCAGACACCGCTGTTGTGGTGGCGCTGCGACCCCTTGCGGTGCGGACGGGGCCTGGTGCCGGACCCCCTCGCTATGCACGAGGCCGGCCCCCGGCGCATCACCCCGGTGCGCCTTGCCAGGGTATCCGGGTGTCTCGCACGGGCACTCGTCCCTCCATCTCCAAGCAGGTAGCGCCTGGCCTGGAGACATGAACGAGTGCTCCAGCTTCTGTCCCCATGCAGGCAACGCCCATCCCGGAGACATGGGCATGTGTTCCACCTTTCGTCTCTAGGCAGGCAGCGCCCGGCCTGGAGAAATGGGCATGTGTTCCACCCTCCGTCTCCAGGCAGGCAGTGCCCAGCCTGGAGACATGGGCGTGTGTTCCACCCTCTGTCTCCAGGCAGGCAGCGCCCAGCCTGGAGACATGGGCGCATGTTCCACCCTCCGTCTCAAGGAAGGCAGCGCCCGGCCCGGAGACATGGGCGCGTGTTCCACCCTCCGTCTCCAGGCAGGCAGTGCCCTTCCCGAGGACATGTGCACCTGTTTGTGATGGCGCCTGGCCTGATGACGTGCCTCGCGAGGTTGCTCGCGTCGAGCAACCTCACAAGGCCGACCACGCCAGCTCTGCCCGCGAGGCTGCTCTCGCCAGGCCTGGCGGAGGCCGCCCATGGGGACGTGGCCGCTCCATGGGGTGTCGATGTAGACGTGTAGCCTGCCGCCCATGTCGGGGGTAGCGGCCGCACAGGGCGGTGAAGAGCGTCGCGCGCCGCGCATTGCCCGCGGCTCACGAAGCTCCTTGACTGTGCTGGTGATGAACCCTCTCGAGCCTGGCGCCTCGCGCCGTGCTCCTTGCTCATGAGGGCGCGCATCGAAACGCGCATCCAAGCGGTGCCCGAGCGCCTCTCTCGTCGTTCCCGTCAGGTTTGGAGCTCTCCAGGCGGAAACCCCCGAGCCCGCCCGGAGGAGAGTGCCAGGGCCTCGCCGGCAGCATTGACGGGCTCGGCGATGCGTACCAGCCAGTCGCCGTAGCAATTGTTGGCGGGGCGGTAATGCAGCAGCTCGCGTGCCACGAGCAGCGCAACCTGCGCATTCACCGGCCTGCGGCGAATGCCGAAGGATCACGCCACGGCGAGGGCGAGGGCCGGAGTAGTGGCGTGGCCGTCGTGCTGCAGGGTGCGCAGCGGCAGTAGGTCTTGCTGCCCGTAAGTAGCCAGGTTGGCGGCAGCGTTAGCTCTAGGAGGGGCGGAGCGGCGTGGAAAACCGTGGCCCACGGGCGCCGTCCGGGCTACGCGGGTAGCTCGGCGCTCGGCGCGAACTCGGCGGGCGTCGTCCATGGGAGCGACGGAGCGGAGACGAAGCGGAACTGGAGGAAAGATTCCGACACGCCCCTACCTGGCGTGCCAAATGTCAGAAATCGGGCTCCACACGCCCAAGAAGGTTCGAACTCTGGGGCGTGTGCGAAGATCCCAACCAGCTCAAGTCTCAAGCCTGCCGCCCCACAGCCAAACCCTGCCGAAGATGCGCGAGAGCGCAAGAAGATGGACACAGCGATTTACCCAGGTTCGGGCCACCTTGCGGTGTAAAACCCTACTCCTGCCTTCGGTTGATTGGCCTCACGAGGAGGTTTGGGGATGAACTAGAACAATGGTGGAGCGACCTCGTGAGGGCTCTGATAACCCACAAGTATAGGGGATCAGTTGTAGCCTCTTTCGATAAGTAAGAGTCTCGAACCCAACGAGGAGCTAAAGGTAGAACAAATATTCCCTCAAGTTCTATCGACCACCGATACAACTCTACGCACGCTTAACGTTCGCTTTACCTAGAACAAGTATGAAACTAGAAGTACTTTGTAGGTGTAACGGGATAGGTTTGCAAGATAATAAGAACACGTAAATAAAATCTAGGGGCTCCTTAGATAAAGAAACAACTAAGTTAGTCTTAGTAGAGAGCTTTTTGTCACAAGAAAGTTATTTGTCCCTAGGCAATCGATAACTAGACCGGTAATCATTATTGCAATTTTATATGAGGGAGAGGCATAAGCTAACATACTTTCTCTACTTGGATCATATGCACTTATGATTGGAACTCTAGCAAGCATCCGCAACTACTAAAGATCATTAAGGTAAAACCCAACCATAGCATTATAAGGTATCAAGTCCTCTTTACTCCCATATGCAACAACCCACCTACTCGGGTTTATGCTTCTGTCACTCAAGCAACCCACCATAGGCAAATCATGAACACATTGCAACACCCTACAGCGAGGATCCCTCACGCTTGCGCGACACGGAAAGCACCATAGGACAGCACCAATAATAAAACATGCAACTCAAACCAATCTTGATCATCAATCAACCCATAGGACAAAACGGATCTACTCAAACATCATAGGATAGCCATACATCATTGGGAAATAATATATAGCGTTGAGCACCATGTTTAAGTAGATATTACAGCGGGGAGAAGGGGTGTTACACCGCTGCATAGAGGGTGAGAGAGTTGGTGATGACGGCGGCGAAGTTGTTGGTGTAGATCGCTGTCACGATGATGGCCCCGGCGGCGTTCCGGTGCCACCGGGAGAGAGGGGGAGAGAGCCCCCCTCCTTCTTATTCTTCCTTGACCTCCCCCCTAGATGGGAGGAGGGTTTCCCCTCTGGTCCTTGGCCTCCATGGCAGCAGAGGGGCGCGAGCCCCTCCGAGATTGGATCTCTCTCTCTCTGTTTCCTTCTGTTTCTGCCTTCCCAGATTCTGGCCTTTCACCGTTTCTTAAATTCCCGGAGATTCGTAACTCCGATTGGGCTGAAATTTTAACACGATTTTTATCCGGATATTAGCTTTCTTGCGGCGAAAGAAGGGCACCAACCACCTTACACGGTGGCCACAAGCCAGCCTGGCGCGCCCTACCCCCCAGGGCGCACCCCTATGGCTTGTGGGCCCCTCGGGCACCGCCTTCTGTTGATTCCACTTCCCAAAATTCACATATATTCCAAAAAAATCTCCGTAAGTTTTTATTCCGTTTGGACTTCGTTTGATATGGATTTTCTGCGAAACAAAAAACATGCAACAAACAGGAACTGGCACTGGGCACTGGATCAATATGTTAGTCCCAAAAATAGTATAAAAAGTTGCGAAAAGTATATGAAAGTTGTAGAATATTGGCATGAAACAATCAAAAATTATAGATACGACGGAGATGTATCAGCATCCCCAAGCTTAATTCCTGCTCGTCCTCGAGTAGGTAAATGATAAAAAAGATAATTTTTGATGTGAAATGCTACCTAGCATAATCTTGATCATATAATCTAATCATGGCATGAATATTAAGACACAAGTGATTCAAAGCAATAGTCTATCATTTGACATTAAGACAATAATACTTCAAGCATACTAATAAAGCAATCATGACTTCTCAAAATATCATGGCTAAAAGAAAGTTATCCCTACAAAATCATATAGTCTGGCTATGCTCCATCTTCATCACACAAAGTATTTAATCATGCACAACCCCGGTTTTAGCCAAGCAATTGTTTCATACTCTAGTATTCTCAAACCTTTTCAACTTTTACGCAATACATGAGCGTGAGCCATGGATATAGCACTATAGGTGGAATGGAATATGGTGGTTGTGGAGAAGACAAAAAGAAGGAGATAGTCTCACATCAACTAGGCGTATCAACGGGCTATGGAGATGCCCATCAATAGATATCAACGTGAGTGAGTAGGGATTGCCATGCAACGGATGCACTAGAGCTATAAGTGTATGAAAGCTCAAAAGAAACTAAGTGGGTGTGCATCCAACTTGCTTGCTCACGAAGACCTAGGGCAGTTTGAGGAAGCCCATCATTGGAATATGCAAGCCAAGTTCTATAATGAAAAATTCCCACTAGCATATGAAAGTGACAATATAGGAGACTCTCTATCATGAAGAGCATGGTGCTACTTTGAAGCACAAGTATGGAAAAAGGAATAGTAGCATTGCCCCTTCTCTCTTTTCTCTCTTTTTTTTGTTTTTTTTGTTTTTTTGGTGGGCTTCTTTGGCCTCTTTTTTTTTGGGCTTCTTTGGCCTCTTTTATTTATTTGTAAAGTCTAGATACTCATCCCAACTTGTGAGGGAATCATAGCTTCCATCATCCTTTCCTCACATGGGACAATGCTCTAATAATGATGATCATCACACTTTTATTTACTTACAACTCAAGAATTACAACTCGATATTAGAACAAAATATGACTCTATATGAATGCCTCCGGCGGTGTACTGGGATGTGCAATGATCTAGCGTAGCAATGACATCAAAATGAAAACATCATGCTAGCTATCTTATGATCATGCAAAGCAATATGACAATGATGGTGCGTGTCATAATAAACGGAACGGTGGAAGTTGCATGGCAATATATCTCGGAATGGCTATGGAAATGCCATAATAGGTAGGTATGGTGGCTGTTTTGAGGAAGGATATATGGTGGGTGTAATGCACCGGCAAAAGTTGCGCGGTACTAGAGAGGCTAGCAATGGTGGAAGGGTGAGAGTGCGTATAATCCATGGACTCAACATTAGTCATAAAGAACTCACATACTTATTGCAAAAATCTATTAGCTATCGAAACAAAGTATTAGACGCATGCCCCTAGGGGAGAGGTTGGTAGGAGTTAACCATCGTGCGCTCCCGACCTCCACACAAAGGATGACAATCAATAAATAAATCATGCTCCGACTTCTTCACATAACGGTTTACCATACGTGCATGCTACGGGAATCACAAACTTTAACACAAATATTTCTACCAATCCACAATTACTCACTAGCATGTCTCTAGTATCACCATCTTTATATCGCAAAACTATTGCAAGGAATCAAACATATCATATTCAGTGATCTACAAGTTTTATGTAGGACTTTATGACTAACCATGTGAATGACCAACTCCTGTTAACTCTCTAAATGGATATAAGTGAAGCATGAGAGTTTAATTCTTTCTACAAAAGATATGCCCACGCTCTAACAAATATAAGTGAAGCAAAAGAGCATTCTACAAATGGCGGTTTTCTATGTGTATGGAAACAGGCAATCCAAACTTCAAATGATATAAGTGAAGCACATGAAGCATTCTATAAAGCCATACTCAAAATATATAAGTGAGGTGCAAAGAGCCTTCTATAAATCAACCAAGAACTTTCTCATACCAGCATGGTGCATTGTTAAAAGAAAAATAAAAAAGCACACGACGCTCCAAGATTTACGCATATCATGTGACGAATAAAAATATAGCTCCAAGTAAAATTACCGATGGTTGTTAGAAGAAAGAGGGGATGCCTTCCGGGGCATCCCCAAGCTTAGTTTCTTGGGAGTCCTTGAATATTACCTTGGGGTGCCTCGGGCATCCCCAAGCTTAGTCTCTTTTCACTCCTTATTCCTTCATCCATCGTGATCTCGCCCAAAACTTGAAAACTTCAATCACACAAAACTTAACAAAACCCTCGTGAGATCCGTTAGTATAATAAAGCAAATTACCACTTTAACTACTGTTGCAAATCCATTCACATTTTATTTTTGCATTGTATCTACTGTATTATAACTTCTTTATGGCTTATACCACCGATAAAATCGATAGTTTCATCGAAAGTAGCAAAACAATGCATCAAAAACAGAATCTGTCTTAAACAGGATAGTCTGTAGCAATCTGAACATTCACCATACTTATGTAACTCTAAAAATTCTGAAAAATTAGGAAAAAATAAAAAATTTGCATAGCAGTACTGTGTAATAAATTCAGAAACTTTTGACATTCCAGTAAAAAATGTAAATTCACGCACTACAGCCAAAGTTTCTGTTTTTGCACCGCACACACCAAACAAGCAATCTAATTATCCTAAAGGCAAATCTTGGCACATTATTTTTATAATACAATGGATTTATACAAGGGGATAATTATTTTTGTTGAAAAGTTTCTGTAATTAAGATTCACAAGGTTTCCATGGGCATGAACAAAGTTCAAGGCTAGCTCCCACTTTCACAATGCTCGTCCCTCTCACTTTCACTTTTCTTTTTGAAAAAGTTTTAGGTTCCCCTCTTTATTTTTTTGTTTTTTAAAATATATAAAAGCACACAACAGAATAAAATGACTCTCTAAAACTTCCGGGTTGTCTCCCTGGCAGCGCTTTCTTTAAAGCCATTAAGCTAGGCATAAAGTGCTCAAGTAATTGATCCACCCGGATCCCAAGGTATATCAAAGCCAATTTTAATTAACAATGATTTGTAATTTAGTATTGAGCACAAAGTAATATATATCATGCAATGAAGAAGTCTAACTCTCTTCCTATGCATCGGCATGTCATAAAAGAACAATTCATGCACACAAAGTAAAGGCCAATACATAGCATAAGAAGTTTCTTGCAATTTTATCATATTGAAAACATAGAGAGGTGGAGATGTAGTTCCTCTCTCATAATAATTGCAAGTAGGAGCAGAAAGCACATGCATATTATATCTATCAAAATCATCATGTGCAATGGTAAAACGCAACCCATCAATATAATCCTTAATAAGCGCAAACTTCTCCGATATAGTGTAGTTGGGAGAATTCAAAAAGATAATAGGACTATCATGCGTGGGTGAAATAGCAACAATTTCATTCTTAACATAAGGAACTATAGCAAGTTCATCTCCATAAGCATAATTCATATTGGCATCGTGGCCACAAGCATAGCAAGCATCAATTTCATCAAAAAAGATATTTCAAATGAATCCAAGGGATCATAGCAATCAACATAGCATTCATCCTTCGGTAAGCACGAAGGGAAATTAAACAATGTATGAGTTGAAGAGTTACTCTCATTAGAAGGTGGGCACGGGTAGCTAGTCCGCTCTTCCTCCTTTTGTTCTTCGCTCTCCTCATCATCTTTTTCATCAAATGAGCTCACAGTGTCATCATTTTCTTCTTCCATAGTTTCCTGCAAAATATTAGTCTCTTCTTGGATAGCGGAGACTTTCTCAATAAATTGATCAATATGGGCATTATATTCATAATTGGCATAACAATAACGAAGCATAGCCAAATTTTGAGATCGGTAAACAGCATCATCATAATCTTCATACTTTTCAAACAAAACTTCAATTTCATAAGCACCCTTAAAAGCAACAAACTCTTCTATTTTTTCCACATCATAGTAATCATATATACCATTAGCATAAGAAGCCAAGGTTTCATTATCATTAAATTTACATGAAAAGGGAAGGTGTTTAGCCTTCATCCTAGAGCAACAAGTAATATCATATCTCAAGCATAGATTCCAAGCATACCATTTCAACATATGAATTTGATACCATAACAGTTTCCCTTTTTGAGTCAAGCAATAATCCCTAAAGTATTCACGTTGATCCAACGTGTGTCCCATTATATAATTGAATGGGGTTTTCTCAGGATTATTAAAGTAGTGCATAATATCTTTCACATAACGAGCATCGAGGGTTTTAGGAGGTTCCCCATCTCCATGAGTAGCAAGTACACCTAATTTTTTTGGTATTTTGTGTTCCATATCCATAACTAAAGATAGAGAACAACTTGGAACAGCAAATAGAATCTACTTAGTGATAAAGCAAACAAGCACACACGAGAATATTCACCCCACGCTATTGCTCCCCTGCAACGGCGCCAGAAAAAGGTCTTGATAACCCACAAGTATAGGGGATTAGTTGTAGCCTCTTTCGATAAGTAAGAGTGTCGAACCCAACGAGGAGCTAAAGGTAGAACAAATATTCCCTCAAGTTCTATCGACCACCGATACAACTCTACGCACGCTTAACGTTCGCTTTACCTAGAACAAGTATGAAACTAGAAGTACTTTGTAGATGTAACGGGATAGGTTTGCAAGATAATAAAGAACACGTAAATAAAATCTAGGGGCTCCTTAGATAAAGAAACAACTAAGTTAGTCTTAGTAGAGAGCTTTTTATCACAAGAAAGTTATTTGTCCCTAGGCAATCGATAACTAGACCGGTAATCATTGTGGCAATTTTATATGAGGGAGAGGCATAAGCTAACATACTTTCTCTACTTGGATCATATGCACTTATGATTGGAACTCTAGCAAGCATCCGCAACTACTAAAGATCATTAAGGTAAAACCCAACCATAGCATTATAAGGTATCAAGTCCTCTTTACTCCCATATGCAACAACCCACCTACTCGGGTTTATGCTTCTGTCACTCAAGCAACCCACCATAGGCAAATCATGAACACATTGCAACACCCTACAGTGAGGATCCCTCACGCTTGCGCGACACGGAAAGCACCATAGGACAGCACCAATAATAAAACATGCAACTCAAACCAATCTTGATCATCAATCAACCCATAGGACAAAACGGATCTACTCAAACATCATAGGATAGCCATACATCATTAGGAAATAATATATAGCGTTGAGCACCATGTTTAAGTAGAGATTACAGCAGGGAGAAGGGGTGTTACACCGCTGCATAGAGGGGGAGAGAGTTGGTGATGATGGCGGCGAAGTTGTTGGTGTAGATTGCCGTCACGATGATGGCCCCGGCGGCGTTCCGGTGCCACCGGGAGAGAGGGGGAGAGAGCCCCCTCCTTCTTCTTCTTCCTTGACCTCCACCCTAGATGGGAGGAGGGTTTCCCCTCTGGTCCTTGGCCTCCATGGCAGCAGAGGGGCGCGAGCCCCTCCGAGATTGGATCTCTCTCTCTGTTTCCTTCTGTTTCTGCCTTCCCAGATTCTGGCCTTTCACCGTTTCTTAAATTCCCGGAGAGCCGTAACTCCGATTGGGCTGAAATTTTAACACGATTTTTATCCGGATATTAGCTTTCTTGCGGTGAAATAAGGGCACCAACCGCCTTACATGGTGGCCACAAGCCAGCCTGGCGCGCCCTACCCCCCAGGGCGCGCCCCTATGGCTTGTGGGCCCCTCGGACACCGCCTTCTGTTGATTCCACTTCCCAAAATTCACATATATTCCAAAAAAAATCTCCGTAAGTTTTTATCCCGTTTGGACTTCGTTTGATATGGCTTTTCTGCGAAACAAAAAACATGCAACAAACAGGAACTGGCACTGGGCACTGGATCAATATGTTAGTCCCAAAAATAGTATAAAAAGTTGCCAAAAGTATATGAAAGTTGTAGAATATTGGCATGAAACAATCAAAAATTATAGATACAACGGAGACGTATCAGGCTCTTAGGTGGGGATGGACTCAATCCCTCTCTACGGTAGTGGCTAGTCCCAATTTATAGTGGCCTTGGTCCTCTTCCCTTATCGCACAGGCAGGAAGGGATCCCACAACGACCAAATTTGAAAGGGGACAGGAGGTACTGCTTATCATGACTAAAGGTGGCCTTCGCCTGCAAAGCTCCTGTCGTGACGCAGAGGTGGGCTCGACGATGACATCCGTCCCGCCGAGCCCGTGGTTTTGGTCTTGTTGCACCGGAACGTAAAACTTTGGGGGATCCCTTGGGAACCTGCGTACGTCCCTGCCTCCTTAGCACCAAAGGGGAAACTGTCCCTTCTGCGCCCGCTGGCGCCCGCTGGCCTTGGTCGTCATGGCTCACGTCATCACTGCCTCCTGAGGCCGGGTACCTGCATAGGAATCTCCGCTCCTTGGGAGGCGACCTGGGGAAGCCGCTCCTCTGGAGGTCTTGGCGTCGTTCTCCTCGCAAGCCCGGGGTCCTCATGAGGGTCTTGTCATGGGGGGTTTGTCGCCAGGCCGTACTGGGCCATCGAGGTGGGCCTCGCGCTGGGCCGCAGGCAGGCTGGTCTGGGTACCCCCGATCCCAGAACGCCGACAATGTTCTATTCCACCCATATGCTATATCCATGGCTCACGCTCATGTCTTGCGTGAAGTTGAAAATGCTGAAGCGCGTTAGAAGTATGATCCAATTGCCTGGTTTGACACCGGGGTGCAGATGATTTATACTTATGCGGTGAAGACGGAGTCATGCCATTCTTAATATGATAAAATGAGTAGGGATAACATTCTCTAATGATTGTATATTTTGAAATAGTAATGATTATGCTTTTTATGTTCGTGGATATTATTATGTCGATATATATTAATTCATGATTTCTCAATATCTATTCCTGAAAGAGATTAAATTTTGGGTAGCATGCCACATATTTTTTTTGTTTTTATCATTTACCTACTCGAGGACGAGCAGGAATTAAGCTTGGGGATGCTGATATGTCATGCTATTATATTATCGATCTTGGATACTTTATATGCAATTATATGCTATTTTATATCATTTTTGGGACTAACCTATTAACCTAGTACCCAGTGCCAGCTTCTGTTTTTGGACTTTTCAGAAAATCAATATCAAACGGAGTCCAAATTGGATGAAAATTTACGGGAGTTATTTTTGGACCTAAAGAGACCTTAGAAGCTTCGGGGGGCAGAAGACACACGAGGGCCCCACGAGCCTGGAGGGCACGCCCTGGGGGTAGGGCATGCCCCCCGAGCTCGTGGGCCCCTCATGGCACCTCCTGGCCTAATTGCACTTCTATATATCCTCAATTACCCCAAAACCAACAGAGAGACACCTGAAGCACTTTTTCCGCCGCCGCAAGCCTTTGTTCTTCCGCGATCCCATTTGGAGGCCTTTTCCGGTACTCTGTCGGAGGGGCAATGTAACAGCCCAAGTGCATTCCTTGCCATCTTGTAATATATATTTCATGTGTGGACCTTCATGTGTGCCCTTGTGTTTGATTATCAATATTTTTGCTTCATATCATTCCTCATGCATCATGGCATTATGGCATCATCACATAAATTAATGTGGCATCATAAGTTTGTGTGTTGTTGTGATGTGAGTGTAGGTGTGGAGAGGTGTGCTTGCTAGTGGGGTTTTGGTTGTGTGAAATCATTCCTCAAATTCTTTATCAACTATGCCAAAAAAAACCTCTAATTGCTATGCTAGTTATGTGAATTTTTTTTGCTTGCCCAGCGAGCAGCAAAGCGCAGCCTAGCGAGCCCCTCAGCGCGAGTCACCATTCTCCTCTGTACGGTTGAGCATCTAGCGAAGCCACGTCCCCGACCCCATGATTTGACGGTCGTCCGGTGCCCGTAGCCTCTATATAAGATGTCCCCGGTGCCCTAGGGTCGACCCTCGGCCCATTTCATCCCTCTCCTCCTCGCGCCGCCGCCAGGTAAGGTAGCCACGCGCCATGCCGTCGCCGCGCCCACCGTGCTCCGGCCAAGCAACAGCTCGTGCCCGGAGATAGCCTCCTCGTCGTGTCTCCGTCGCTCTGGTGCGCGGGAAGGGTGTCCCCGTTGCTCCATCTTCTTCCCCATCGAACGAGGGAGCACCAAGGCCGAGAGCTTCAACGTCCTCAACCTCTTCTTCTCCTTCAGTTCGGACCAGAGATGCGGCGGAATTCGTCTGCTCGTCGCCGTCGCCCCATCGTGCCCCGCGCCAGCTCTCCATGTCCTAGGTAGTGGAGGTATACCCCTCCTTCCATTCCCCTCTCCCTCTTTGTCGTTAGCCTCGTGTGCGCATTGTTTCTCCGTGCCAAGATCATAACCTCCATGCTCTGTCCATAGATGCAGTGTATGCGTACAATTTTCTTTGCATATTGTTCTTGCTTCCCGCGCACCGTGAAGTTGTCCCTCGTGCGCATGCCGTTTGTGCGCACCCGCAGCAACTCCCGCAGCCCCTGCCCGCAGCTGCAGCCACCACCTCGCCGTGTTGCGCCTCCATGGACGGGCAGAGCTTCGTCTCGAGCTCCTCGCAGCCGCGTGCCGTAGGACCTCGCAACCGTGGGGATGGAACCCGCAGCCCCACCGCCGGTATCCTGCTCCGGTGATCGTTGTCGTTGCCGCCGCCGCGTTGCTCTTCTTCTGCTCGAGGTAGAAGAGAGTCAGCCTCCGCCCAGACCTAGCTCAAATATCGCAAGACCTCTTTAGAACCGAAGACCCCCTCCTAGCCCAACGGTGGAGCACCCACTCCTCCACTGGGGAGACCTGGGTTTGAATCCCACCGGCGCCCCTTTATTTCGAGCTGACCAGTGGGCCCCTGGACCCACTTGTAAGCTGCTAGGAGCCCTGGGGTCACTGCCATGTGGCCCCTCCTTTTATTTATTTATTTTGTTTGTTGTTTTGTTAGTTCTGGGCATGTTGTGGTTATTTACTTTTGGGGAAATATTCTGTTTTGTTTTATTTATTTATTTATTTTGTTTGTTGTTTTGTTAGTTCTGGGCATGTTCTGGTTATTTCCTTTTGGGGAAATATTCTGTTTTGTTTTATTCCAAATCTGGCCACAACCTAGTACATGCCATTTTTGGCATATAAGTGAGATTAAGTGGATTTGTGTTTATGTGATTGCCTTGATGTGAGACTAACCAATAGTAATATAGGCTTGTGACATATGATTTTGGGGTAGAAAAATTCAGTGAATCCAATGGTGTGGTTGGTTTTGCCATTCGGACAAGTTTGTGAAAATGTTGTTTTGTCATATTATGCCATTTTGTCTTTTTCACATGAATTAATCCTTGCATGACTTGATGATCTTGCCAACATGAAATATGTCCATTTGGGTGTGCTCTAGCCCCTGGTATTTTTGCTTGCCATGATAGATCATGTTATGGGTGGCATTCTTGATGTAAACATGCCACTAAAATTCTGTTTTCACATGCCCAAAATATTCCAAGTGTTGGAAATCTGTTATTTTGTTGCCATGTTATCTAGATGGTTCCCATGCATATGTTGCTCCTCTGGAGTTGGAACAATGACATGAAATGTTGTGCTTGAATGTTTTGTGACTTGTGGGAGCTATACTCCATTGTTTTGCATGATCTTTAGCTCTATTCTTGCTAGATTTCCATTTCCTATCCAGTGGCATCCTTGGAATACCAAGGAATAGCCCATGGCCTCCCTCATCTTGTGTTTTGTCTCCGTTAACGTTCGTACCTTGCTGTGAGTGTACCGTGAGCTACGTTACTCCGTTTGCAACGTTCTACATATGCATTTGCATCGATTTTGCATGAAGCATTTATATTTGCCATGATCATGCATGTTCAAATAACTAAACTTGAGGTTCTGTCCAGAATGCTAAAGAACTTAATAAATGCATGAGAAACATGACTAGCTTAGGGTTGCCATGTTAAATACTTCAAATGGATCATGCCTCATCTTGTTTGTGCATTGCACCTTGTTTGTATGTTTATTTGGTGATGTTTCTCTTTGGGTAGACGCGAGTGTTGAGCCTGAGTACGAGGATCTAGGAGAGTACAACTACGAGGACCCAGCTTTTTGTCCTTCTGAAGAACCAACAGGCAAGATGATCATACCCGGATCCCGACACTATTTTTGCCTTGCTAGATGTATCGCTTTTACCGTTATGTTTCGTTACCTACCACTTAAACTATCAGCCTCCTAAATTGCCATGAAAGCCTCTAACCTCTCCACCACCTAGCAAAACATTGATTGGCTACGTTATCGCTGATCAGCCCTTATCTTATAGCGTTGCTAGTTGCAGGTGCAAGCTTTCCATGTGTCAACATGGATATTTTGGTTATATCACTCTATTTATTGTTATTTAATTTAATGCACATATATATCTGGCAACGGTGGAAGGCTTGGTCTTTTGCCCGGTGTTTTGTTCCGCTTTTGCCACACTAGTTCCGAGTACCGGTGTTATATTCCATATTTTGCGCTCCTAACATGCTCGGGGTTGTTATGGGGACCCCCTTGACCATTCGTTTTAGATTAAAACTTGTCTGGCAAGACCCAACTTTGGTACTACATTTGCTAAACAACTTAATAAAATTGCATAGGGCATAGCTAACCCGTGGATAATTAATCAACCCCCGGGCCAGTGATCCTCATGAGTGTTGGTCCAAAACGGGCAGACAGCGGGGCCACCACGGGGAAACTCGAGGTTTCGTTTGACTCGTAGTGTGACCCATCCATCGTGTCGTGAGACCGAGATACGCGGCTCCTATCGGGTTCATCGACACGTCGGGCGGTCTTGCTGGACTTGTTTTACCTTTCTCGAATGTCTTGCGCGAGGAATTCTGATTTTTCTTCGGGCTATCTCGAGGTTGCGGTTTTCCAATGGAATTGCCTAGGAAGATCACGAGATTCGTGGTCGAGGTTATTCCCGCGGCGTGTGGTTAGTTTGAGATGGATGAGTTGGAGCACCCCTGCAGGGTTAAATCTTTCGGAAAGTCGTGCCCGCGGTTACGTGGCAACTTGGAATTTGTTTAACACCCAGTAATAGTAAACTTGAAGTAAACTCAATAAAACACACCAACCGTGTGCGTAATCGTGACTGTCTCTACTCGTGAACATGAACCGAGAGAGACCATGGTGGGGTTATGATCGACGTAAGTAGGTGTTCAGGATCACTTAGTGATCATGCTAGTTCACGTCCGTCTCACGTAAGCCACCATATTTACATTCATGTTCTCGTAAGTTAGCCACCAAATACATGCTTAGGTGCTTGCTGTAGCCTCACCACTTAACCTTTCCTCACCCAATGGCTTACATAGTTTTGGTACCCGGGTTATGAGATTGCTGAGTCCCTGTGGCTCACAGATTACAACAATACAGGTACAGATGTTGACGAGTACGTGCCAGATGACTTGTCGCAGCTCCAGTGGGAGTATGATGAAAAACCTAGGCACATGTATGTTACGTATCCAGACGAGTAGGGAGCTTCGTGGGGGTGATCCTGGGATAGCAAGACAGTTTATCATTGCTTCTTTTTCGTTTGATTTTGTCTGTAGCCGGACCCTATCTTCTGAATGATGTATGAATAATTTGTGTGAACTTGTAAGATAGCTTGTGGCGAGTGTAAGCCAACTCATATACTCATCTCTTCCTACATGTATGCAATATTAACTGTACTTGCGAAACGACTAGATGCGCTTCTATCCCCGTCGAGGCCCTCGTGCCTTAATAGGGATAGGACCGCATCTTGGGCGTTATACGTTGGTAATCAGAGCCATACCGACCATAGGAGCCCCTTGCTTGATCGAAATTGGCCGAGTCGAGTCTAGTGAAAAACTATTTTGAGTCTAGTTATATCGGAGAGTAGGTTTCTTTTACTCCTCTTCTATACTCTGGTGAGGAATTACGACTTAGGAATTTACATTCTACTCCTCTTCTTGCTCAAATTTTTTTTAGGATCACGCGAGTATTTTGGAGCCTCTATGATACCGATGTGACGAGAATTCTATTCTTGGTGCCTCCCGTACGTATGGATTGGACCCGGGGAGTAGAGCTCCAGGGGATTTTTGACACATCGTTATCGTTCAGTTTCCTTAGTACTTAAGAACGCGGATGTTCGAAATTGCTTCAATACTATTCGTGGTGCGAAGAGTGTGGCGGCACCCAGTAATGGGGAGCGGGATCACATGTACTGCCATCTTTAGTATCGTGGTGATTACGAGGGTCTGAGGTAGATGAGTTTCCGAGGTCTTTGGGTGTGTATTGAGGGATGTGATACACTGGAGAGTAGTATTACTGCTAGGAGTTGAGTGATGGATAAAACTCCGTGTATCTGTGTACCCGATTGCATAACCAAGATTTCGGGAGTTCCTAGGTGGGATTTCTAGTAGTTTCCTAGGATCATCTTCCGACAGATGTATGATGGTTTATACATTTGTTCTGAGTAGCCTTAGCTCAATACTTGTTGTGTTATTTCGAGTGGCTTCATGTTCTAATGATGTTATCAAGATCCTGCAGAAAGCGTTCTTACTATTTGCAGTTTGAATGCAATTGATGATATTCCGTTGCAATTCTTTCAAGCCATTTGATTCAGCTTATTTCAATCATCTTGTCAATGGTGTGCTGATATTCTTGTCCATCTTCAGGATGGCGCCAGCAACTCGTGGGAATCAGGGTCGTGAAGGAGAGCAGTCTGATCCTCCACCACCCCCACCTCCACCTCCAGAATCTTGGCAAGCTGTGATGGACGCAACCAATGCCAACACTCAGATGTTGCTCAGGTTGCTGCAGGAAAGGGAGCAGGGACAACAAGGTCATTAAGGGAATTTTCAGAAGCAGCCTCAGTTCTCAACTCTGAACCAGTTCCTCGCAAATCAGCCCAAGTCCTTCACCTGTTGTGAGCAGCCTCTCGATGCAGACGATTGGCTCCATGACATGAACAAGCATTTCGAGTGCAGCAATGTCAGGCCAGATGACTATGTCAAGCTTGCAACTTTCCAGCTTAAGGGTCAGGCGGGAGATTGGTGGCAGCATTACAAGGATTCCAGAGGTGATCGTGCAATTAGCTGGGATGATTTCTGTCGTGAGTTTATAGCTCGTCATATCCCGACGAGCTTTGTCGAGGAGATGCGTGAGAAGTTCAGGAATTTGAAGCAGGGGAGCAAGTCTGTCTATTAGTATAACATCGAGTTCCAGAATCTGGCCCGCAATGCTAAGCAAGATGTTCTTGATGAGAAGTCCAAGATTTATCAGTTCAGAGGTGGTCTCAAGGATGAACTTCAGTCGGGTCTAGTCCTGCACGAGCCTCGTGAGTTTGATCAGTTCTACAACATGGCCCTAAAGTTCGAGGCAGTTCAGCTCAAGCTTGAGAATTCCAGGAAGCGGTTCAGAGACTCCAACTCTTCTTCATCCAGCTCTCAGATTGTTCCTAAGCAGCAGAAGTATTGGGTTCCTCCTCCTCCTCCGTTTCGTCCTCCTCAGCAGCAAAAGCAGCACGGTGGTCGTGGACCTTCCCACCCACCCAACCTAGGTTTTCAGCAGAGGCCGCAGGCTCCCAAGTCAGCAAATGCTCCTCCTCCAGGCAACTTCCGTCCGCTCTCAGAGGTTACGTGTCACAAGTGTAGTCAGAAGGGCCATTACTCCAACAAGTGCACCAACCAGCGGCGTCTTACACCTCCTCCTCCTATCATGACCCCAGGCAGTGCTATGGTGAAGCACAATCCCAAGTCAGCAAGAGTGAACATGGTCAATGCAGCTGAAGCAGAGGATTCTTCTCAAGTGATTATGGGTAATCTCTCGGTTAATTCTATTCCCGCAAAAGTTTTGTTTGACACTGGTGCATCGCATTCATTCATATCATATCCTTTTGCGGTCAAGCACGATTTGCATCATGAAGAGTTGCCTAAAGCATTAGATGTTGTTTCGCCGGGAAAGCTCATGAGTTCTCGTTGGGTGGTTCCGGATGTTTCTATCAAGATGGGCAATTATTCTTTTCTGGCCTCTCCAATTGTGCTCGGCAATTCCGATATTGATCTTATTCTTGGCATGGATTTTTTGGCGATGAACAAGGCTTATGTTGATTGCAAAGCTAAAGAAGTCCAATTGACTCATCCTTCTGAAGATGTGATCATTTTCGCTGCTCGCGATGACACGATTCGTCTATTTTCTCTCAATGAGAAGGGTGAAATTTCTGCCATTTCTCAAATCCTTGTCGTTTCTGAGTATGAAGATGTCATTCCAGAAGAGTTGCCAGGAAGGCCTCCTCACAGGCCAGTTGAGTTTGTGATTGAACACGAGCCTGGAACTGAACCGGTGTGCAAGCGTCCTTATAAGCTTGGCCCCGAAGAGCTGAAAGAATTGAAGAAGCGGCTAGATGAACAAGAGCGTTTGGGTTTGATCAGACCAAGTTCTTCTCCTTGGGGTTGTGGTGTTCTGTTTGTCAAGAAGAAGGATGGCACAGACCGACTATGTGTCGATTACCGTCCATTGAATAAGAAGACAATCAGGAACAAGTATCCACTTCCAAACATCAATGAGTTTTTTGAGCAATTGAAAGGTGCCAAGGTCTTCTCGAAGTTAGATCTCCGTATGGGCTATCATCAGATCCGTATTCGTGAAGAAGATATTCCAAAGACTGCTATTAGGACGAGTTTTGGCTCTTATGAGTACACCGTCATGTCCTTTGGTCTAGTAAATGCGCCTCCGACCTTCTCCAGAATGATGAACTTCATATTCTCTCCTTTCAAGAATGAGTTCGTCTTGGTGTATTTAGATGACATCCTTGTGTTCTCGGAGACCGAAGAAGAGCATGCAGAGCATCTCCGGCTTGTGCTTGACAAGCTAAGAGAGCATAGGTTCTATGCTAAGTTCTCCAAGTGTGAGTTTTGGCTCAATGAAGTGGTGTACCTTGGGCATGTCATCTCTGCCGAGGGCATTAAAGTGTACCCTGACAAAGTTGAGGCAATTGTGAAGTGGGAGCCTCCTCAGAATGTCAAGCAGCTTCGAAGCTTCCTCAGGCTTGCAAGTTACTGCAGAAGATTCGTGGAGAACTTCTCTCAAATTGCTAAGCCTCTGTCTAACCTCCTTCAGAAGAATGTCAAGTATGTGTGGTCTCCTGAGTGTGATGTGGCGTTCAATACACTCAAGGAGAAGCTGACTTCACCTCCAGTTCTTGTTCCTCCCGAGCAATCCAAGCCTTTCCAAGTGTTTTGTGATGCTTCCCTTCAAGGTCTTGGTGGTGTTCTCATGCAAGATAAGAAGGTTGTGGCTTATACCTCGCGGCAGCTGAAGCCTAGCGAGAAGAACTACCCCACTCATGATCTTGAGTTGGCGGCAGTTGTTCATGCTCTGATGACTTGGAGACATCTATTGTTGGGAAGACCAGTCGAGGTGTTCACCGACCACAAGAGCCTGAAGTACATTTTCACTCAACCCAATCTCAATCTTCGGCAAACACGTTGGGTGGAAATGATCGAGGAGTACAATCCAAGCATTGAGTATACTCCTGGAAAAGCAAATGTCATTGCAGACGCGCTGAGCAGAAAGGCATACTGCAACAGTCTCATTCTCAAGCCTCTCCAACCCGAGCTTTGCGAAGCCTTCCGCAAGCTCAATCTCCAAGTTGTTCCTCAAGGATTTCTTGCCAATCTTCAAGTCTCTCCGGCTCTAGAAGATTAGATCCACCAAGCTCAGCTTCTTGATGCTATGGTGAAGAAAGTGAAGAAAGGTGTGGCCAAGAGCATTCCAAAGTATAAGTACTTCCGTGTTGATGACAAAGATACCTTGTTCTTCGAGGACCGTCTGGTGGTTCCAAAAGGTGATCTCAGAAAGGTTATCATGGATGAAGCACATAATTCCCTCCTCTCAATTCATCCAGGAAGTTCCAAAATGTATTAGGACCTCAAGCAAACCTTCTGGTGGACTCGTATGAAACATGAGATTACTCAGTTTGTGAACGAGTGTGATGTTTGTCGCAGAGTGAAGGCGGAACATCAACGTCCAGCAGGCCTCCTTCAGCCTTTGCCCATCCCAGAGTGGAAATTTGATCATGTTGAAATGGATTTCGTCACTTGGTTTCCTAAGTCCAAGAGAGGAAATGACGCCATCCTCGTGGTCATCGACAAGCTCACCAAAATTGCCCACTTCCTTCCAGTCAAAGAATCTATCTCGGCAGCTCAGCTAGCAGAGCTGTACACGTCAAGGATAGTTTCTTTGCATGGTGTTCCTAAGCTCATATCCTCAGATCGTGGAAGCATCTTCACCTCCAAGTTTTGGGATTCCTTCCAGACTGCAATGGGGACCAATCTCCGTTTCAGCACAGCTTTCCATCCTCAGACTAATGGTCAAGTTGAGAGAGTCAATCAAATCCTCGAAGATATGCTCAGAGCTTGTGTGATTTCTTTTGGCATGAAGTGGGAAGATTGTCTCCCGTTTGCTAAGTTCTCATACAACAATAGCTTCCAAGCAAGTTCCGGCAAAGCTACTTTCGAGATTCTCTATGGCAGGAAGTGCCGCACCCCGCTCAATTGGTCTGAAACTGGTGAGCGTCAAATCCTTGGTAATGACATGATCACTGAAGCAGAAGAAATGTGCCGTGTCATTCGTGAAAATCTCAAGGCAGCTCAATCTCGTTAGAAGAGCTATTATGATAGCAAGCATCGTGACATGACCTTTCAGATCGATGATTTTGTCTATCTCAGAGTGTCTCCTATGAAGGGCACTCAACGCTTTGGCATCAAAGGAAAGCTTGCTCCACGCTTTTTGGGTCCTTTCAAGATTGTGGGCAAGAGGGGTGACCTTGCCTACCAACTCAAGCTTCCTCCCAATTTCTCAAATGTGCATGATGTGTTTCACGTCTCTCAGCTCCAGAAGTGTTTCAAGACTCCCGAGCGCACCGTTGATCTCCAAGACATTGATCTCCAAGCAGACCTATGCTATCATGAGCATCCAGTTGCTATCCTTGAAGAAACTGAGCGTAACACTCGCAACAAGTCAATCAAGTTTCTAAAGGTGAAGTGGTCGCATCACTCCGACAAAGAAGCCACTTGGGAACGAGAGGACCATCTCCGTTCCGAATTTCCCGAATTCTTCCGTTCATAGATCTCGGGACGAGATCCTCATGTAGTGGGGGAGAGTTGCAATAGACCAAGTGCATTCCTTGCCATCTTGTAATATATATTTCATGTGTGGACCTTCATGTGTGCCCTTGTGTTTGAGTATCAATATTTTTGCTTCATATCATTCCTCATGCATCATGGCATTATGGCATCATCACATAAATTAATGTGGCATCATAAGTTTGTGTGTTGTTGTGATGTGAGTGTAGGTGTGGAGAGGTGTGCTTGCTAGTGGGGTTTTGGTTGTGTGAAATCCTTCCTCAAATTCTTTATCAACTATGCCAAAAAAAACCTCTAATTGCTATGCTAGTTATGTGAATTTTTTGCTTGCTGTTCAACTCATTAAAAATGTTGAACTTCTTTTAAATATTCTGTTAAGAATTGTTAGTCTACTCTCAATCACGTTTTATGCTTTGTCATTTTCAAATCTTTGCAAAACAGGTTCCAATTATAAATATAAGTGTATTAATGAATTGCTCTAAAAATGCCAACTCCATTTTTCCTAAATAGGGTATATTTTGTGAGTTCAAAAGTATTTTTATTTCTTTTCTTAAGATCTCTCCCTTTTCTCTGTGTTTTTTCTTGCCTTCTCTGTTATTTTAAAAAAGGAAAAGGTTTTATCCAGAGAGAGAGAGGGATCCAACTCTCCTGGGCCTTCTTCCTCCCGCAGCGGCCCAGCGAGCAGCAAAGCGCAGCCTAGCGAGCCCCTCAGCGCGAGTCATCATTCTCCTCTGTACGGCTGAGCATCCAGCGAAGCCACGTCCCCGACCCCGTGATTTGACGGTCGTCCGGTGCCCGCAGCCTCTATATAAGATGTCCCCGGTGCCCTAGGGTCGACCCTCGCCCCATTTCATCCCTCTCCTCCTCACGCTGCCGCCAGGTAAGGTAGCCACGCGCCATGCCGTCGCCGCGCCCGCCGTGCTCCGGCCGAGCAACAGCTCGTGCCCGGAGATAGCCTCCTTGTCGTGTCTCCATTGCTCTGGTGCGCGGGAAGGGTGCCCCCGTTGCTCCATCTTCTTCCCCATCGAACGAGGGAGCGCCAAGGCCGAGAGCTTCAATGTCCTCGACCTCTTCTTCTCCTTTAGTTCGGACCAGAGACGCGGCGGAATTCGTCTGCTCATCGTCGTAGCCCCGTCGTGCCCCGCGTCAACTCTCCATGTCCTAGGTAGTGGAGGTATACCCCTCCTTCCATTCCCCTCTCCATCTTCGTCGTTAGCCTCGTGTGCGCGTTGTTTTGTCCGTGCCAAGATCATAACCTCCATGCTCTGTCCATAGATGCAGTGTATGCGTACAATTTTCTTTGCATATTGTTCTTGCTTCCCACGCACCGTGAAGTTGTCCCTCGCGCGCATGCCGTTTGTGCGCACCCGCAGTAACTCCCGCAGCCCCTGCCCGCAGATGCAGCTACCACCTCGCCGTGTTGCACCTCCATGGCCGGGCAGAGCTTCGGCTCGAGCTCCTCGCAGCCGCGTGCCGTAGGACCTCGCAACCGTGGGGATGGAACCCCCAGCCAAACCCGCAGCCCCTACGCCGGTATCCTGCTCCGGTTATCGCCGTCGATGCCGCCGCCGCGTTGCTCTTCTTCTGCTCGAGGTAGAAGAGAGTCAGCTTCCTCCTAGAGCTAGCTCAAATATCGCAAGCCCTCTCTAGAACCGAAGACCCCCTCCTAGACCAACGGTGGAGCACCCGCTCCTCCACCGGGGAGACCTGGGTTCGAATCCCACCGGCGCCCCTTTATTTCGAGCTGACCAGTGGGCCCCCGGACCCACTTGTAAGCTGCTAGGAGCCCTGGGGTCACTGCCATGTGGCCCTTCCTTTTATTTATTTATTTATTTTGTTTATTGTTTTGTTAGTTCTGGGCATGTTGTGGTTATTTCCTTTTGGGGAAATATTCTGTTTTGTTTTATTCCAAATCTGGCCACAACCTAGTACATGCCATTTTTGGCATATAAGTGAGATTAAGTGGATTTGTGTTTATGTGATTGCCTTGATGTGAGACTTAGCAACAGTAATATAGGCTTGTGACATATGATTTTGGAGTAGAAAATTCAGTGAATCCAATGGTGTGGTTAGTTTTGCCATTCGGACAAGTTTGTGAAAATGTTGTTTTGTCATATTATGCCATTTTGTCTTTTTCACAAGAATTAATCCTTGCATGATTTGATGATCTTGCCAACATGAAATATGTCCATTTGGGTGTGCTCTAGCCCCTGGTATTTTTGCTTGCCATGATAGATCATGTTATGGGTGGCATTCTTGATGTAAACATGCCACTAAAATTTTGTTTTCACATGCCCAAAATATTGTAAGTGTTGGAAATCTGTTATTTTGTTGCCATGTTATCTAGATGGTTCCCATGCATATGTTGCTCCTCTGGAGTTGGAACAATGACATGAAATGTTGTGCTTGAATGTTTTGTGACTTGTGGGAGCTATACTCCATTGTTTTGCATGATCTTTAGCTCTATTCTTGCTAGATTTCCATTTCCAATCCAGTGGCATCCTTGGAATTCCAAGGAATAGCCCATGGCCTCCCTCATCTTGTGTTTTGTCTCCGTTAATGTTCGTACCTTGCCGTGAGTGTACCGTGAGCTACGTTACTCCGTTTGCAACGTTCTACATATGCATTTGCATCGATTTTGCATGAAGCATTTATATTTGCCATGATCATGCATGTTCAAATAACTAAACTTGAGGTTCTGTCTAGAATGCTAAAGAACTTAATAAATGCATGAGAAACATGACTAGCTTAGGGTTGCCATGTTAAATACTTCAAATGGATCATGCATCATCTTGTTTGTGCATTGCACCTTGCTTGTATGTTTATTTGGTATTGTTTCTCTTTGGGTAGACGCGAGTGTTGAGCCTGAGTACGAGGATCCAGGAGAGTAGAACTATGAGGACCCAGCTCTTTGTCCTTCTGAAGAACCAACAGGCAAGATGATCATACCCGGATCCCGACACTATTTTTGCCTTGCTAGATGTATCGCTTTTACCGTTATGTTTCGTTACCTACCACTTAAACTGTCAGCCTCCTAAATTGCCATGAAAGCCTCTAACCCCTCCACCACCTAGCAAAACATTGATTGGCTACGTTACCGCTGCCCAGCCCTTATCTTATATCGTTGCTAGTTGCAGGTGCAAGCTTTCCATGTGTCAACATGGATATTTTGGTTATATCACTCTATTTATTGTTATTTAATTTAATGCACATATATATCTGGCAATAGTGGAAGGCTTGGCCTTTTGCCCGGTGTTTTGTTCCGCTTTTGCCACACTAGTTCCGAGTACCGGTGTTATATTCCATATTTTGCGCTCCTAACATGCTCGGGGTTGTTATGGGGACCCCCTTGACCATTCGTTCTAGATTAAAACTTGTCTGGCAAGACCCAACTTTGGTACTACATTTGCTAAACAACTTAATAAAATTGCATAGGGCATAGCTAACCCGTGGATAATTAATCAACCCCCGGGCCAGTGCTCCTCATGAGTGTTGGTCCAAAACGGACAGACTGCGGGGCCACCACGGGGAAACTCGAGGTTTGGTTTGACTCGTAGTGTGACCCATCCGTCGTGTCCTGAGAACGAGATACGCGGCTCCTATCGGGTTCCTCGACACGTCGTGCGGTCTTGCTGGACTTGTTTTACCTTTCTAAAATGTCTTGCGCGAGAAATTCCGATTTTTCTTCGGGCTATCTCGAGGTTGCGGTTTTCCGGTGGTATTGCCTAGGAAGATCACGAGATTCGTGGGCGAGGTTATTCCCGCGGCGTGTGGTTAGTTTGTGATGGATGAGTTGGAGCACCCCTGCAGGGTTAAATCTTTCGGAAAGCCGTGTCCGCGGTTACGTGGCAACTTGGAATTTGTTTAACACCCGGTAATCGTAAACTTGAAGTAAACTCAATAAAACACACCAACCGTGTGTGCAACCGTGACTGTCTCTGCTCGTGAACATGAACCGAGAGAGAACACGGTGGGGTTATGATCGACGTAAGTAGGTGTTCAGGATCACTTAGTGATCATGCTAGTTCACGTCCGTCTCACATAAGCCACCATATTTACATTCATGTTCTCGTAAGTTAGCCACCAAATACATGCTTAGGTGCTTGCTGCAGCCTCACCACTTAACCTTTCCTCACCCAATGGCTTACATAGTTTCGGTACCCGGGTTATGAGATTGCTGAGTCCCTGTGGCTCACAGATTACAACAATACAGGTACAGATGTTGACGAGTACGTGCCAGATGACTTGTCACAGCTCCAGTGGGAGTATGATGAAGAACGTAGGCGCATGTATGTTACGTATCCAGACGAGTAGGGAGCTTCGTGGTGGTGATCCTGGGATAGCAAGACAGTTTATCATTGCTTCTTTTTCGTTTGATTTCGTCCGTAGCCGGACCCTGTCTTCTGAATGATGTATGAATAATTTGTGTGAACTTGTAAGATAGCTTGTGGCGAGTGTAAGCCAACTCATATACTCATCTCTTCCTACATGTATGCAATATTTACTATACTTGCGAAACGACTAGATGCGCTTCTATCCCCGTCGAGGCCCTCGTGCCTTAATAGGGATAGGACCGCATCTTGGGCGTTATAGGCAATCGATCATGGATGCCATCTACATCAACCTTGTTGCCTCCATGATGATGTCTGAGTAGTTCACCAAAGACCTATGGGTCCATAGCTAGTAGCTAGATGGCTTCTTCTCTCTCTTTGATCTTCAATACCATGTTCTTCGTGATTCTCGCGAAGATCTATCTGATGTAATCTTCTTTCGTGGTGTGTTTTTTGGGATCCAATGAATTGTGAGTTTCTGATTAGATTATTCATTGAGAGTAATTGAGTCTTTTCTGAACTTTATTATGCATGATTTTTATAGCTTTGTAATTCTCTCTGATCTATCTGTTTGGTTTGGCCAACTAGATCTATTTATCTTCAGTGAGAGGAGGGCATTGTAGTGGGTTCAATCTTGCGGTGCTCTATATCCCAGTGACAGAAGGGGAGAAGACATGTATTGTATTGTTGCCGTTAAGGATAAAATGGCGGGGTTTGAACATATTGCTTGTCTTACTTTGTCTACATCATGTCATCTTGCTTAATGCGTTACTCTGTTTGTCCTGAACTTAATACCATAGATGCAGAATCGTTTCGGTTGATTGGTGGAGTAATAGTAGTAGATGCGGAATCGTTTCGGTCTACTTGTCACAGACGTGATGCCTATATACATGATCATTGCCATGAATAACATCATAACTATGCGCTTTTCTATCAATTGCCCAACAGTAATTTGTCTACCCACCGTATGTTATGCGTTCTAGAGAGAAGCCTCTAGTGAAAACTATGGCCCCCAGGTCTATGTAAATCATATTGCTAAAACCCTAAAAACCTTGCTGCAATTTATTTACTTTATTTTTATTTTACTTTTATTTATTTATCTATCACTATCAGAAGTAATCCTTGCAAGTAACGAGTTCAAGGGGCTTGACAACCCTCTTGCCTGTGTTGGGTGAGAGTGTTTGGTTTTGTGTGTAGGTATTGTCGACATGAAGTTGTCGTGATTCTCCTACTGGTTTGATAACCTTGGTTCTCACTATGGGAAATACTTACCGCTACTATATTGCTTCACCCTTCCTCTTCGGGGAAAACCCATTGCAGCTCACAAGTAGCAGTTATCAATGAAAAAGTGGACATCTTTAGTATTTATCAGTAGGAGGATGAACTCGGAGAAATGATGAATAAGTTCAAATTTCATCGAGACAACTTCAACAGAGGCCTCCGAAGATGCATCCATTATAATGAAAAGGTTATAGCCTACCTCTCTGATGATGTAGAAGTGGTTAAGTCATGCGGTAAAGGATCTCGACAAACATCACTACCGCAGGATGGTCCAAAGACGACACATCAATCTGAGACTCTTCGATGAAACTGTGTGCGATCCATCAATCGCAAACGGTATAGTTCAAGCTCCACCGCCAATGATGAAAACCGTGTGCGATGGAGGAACCATCAAATACGATTCAAAAAATAGTTGCATGTGTGGTGCGTCGCATATAGTTTGTTCTTATGAACTGTTTGTGATTATGGAATATAACAGAAATGGTTAACAAACTACATATGTGTGCGTAGTGCGGCATACAGTTCACTCGGACAAACTGTTTGCGATGATCCAGCAGAACACAATCAAGTTAGCCTAAGAAAGCATGTGTGATACCCGGCAAACAGTTCATTCATCAGAATTGTTTGGGAAGACCAATAATAACCCAAACGATTCATCCTGACAACCGTGTGTGTTGTGGGTACCCGGCAAATAGTTCATTCATGAGAATTGTGTGGGAAGACCAAAAATAACCCAAACGATTCATCTTGACAACCTATGTGTGTTGTGGGTAGACGGTTGCTGCTAATAATTGTATGAGATGTGATTTGCTCTGTTTGCACAACATCTATATGCTTTGTCTACAGAACACCAACATTATTGTTGTATAACCAACTTAAACATCCAGTTACATAAGTGACTACACAACACATGTACATTCCTCAATATAAATTTACAAGAAGTAGATGATCACCAAATCATACTGTTCTTCTGACGACAGTTGCCGACACTGCTCTGCTTTTGGCTATCCCTCGCTGTCTGCAGGAAGGAGGCACTTCCTCATGTCAATGATCCTCATGTACATCTTGTAGCTTGTGTACGCGTCCTTGGCCGCGTACTTGATGTGTTCTTCATCCAGTTCATTCACCCAAGCCTTGTGCCAGGTAGACTTGTCCTTGTGGCACTCAGCCTTCATGTCTTTGTAGTAGGGGTCCATGATGGCCGCGGCGAGGTCAACCAGGGAGTCCTTCTGCTTCTTCTTCTCGCCGCCCCATACCCTGTACTGACCTTAGATGTTGACAAGCTTCTGGCAGGACAAGCCCGCAGTCTTGAGCACCTTTAGATCATTGATGGTGTCCACCATTGCGAACCTGTAGTCGGGGCTGTTGACAAACCTGGTGAAACACTCGTAAGGACTTGTGGCCAGGCTGTAGTGGTAGACGAGCACGTGATGGCGCACACACAACTGGGCGATGGCAACCTTCTGATCATGCCCGGCAGGACCGCCGGTGTACTCGAGGTCCAAGCCGACCACTTTGTACTTGTCATCCTCAGCAAGCAGCCGCTCCAACGTGTTGATGGAGTTCACCACCACGACCGGTTTGTTGGTGTACACCACCGAGAGGTCCATCTTCCTGATGTGGGTGTCCACTTTGACAATTTTGGTGAACTGCCGCTTGGCGCCGGCAGCCGCCATTGGATCCGCACGGGAAGATTGAAGCGATGAAGAGATCGTGGGTGTGCTTCTTGTGTTGTGTGGCGCGATCGGAAGGTGGAAGAGACGAAGGTAAATGGCCGCAGGAATAAATTGCGCCGGACGACCTGGAATTTTGGCACGCCACATGGCAGTTTTTGCGGCGCTTAACTGCATGGTGGCACCGGGAGCGGCACAACCGCATGCATATGGCGCCCCGAACGTACGTGACCGTTTGCACGTGGACGCCGACAGAGCGAGCGCACACGGACGCAAGCACAGCGTGCCGCGGCCGCATCAACCGCCTCATGCGTAGATTAATTCGCGATGGTGCGTACAGAACTACCATTTGCTTTGTAGTAAAATGCAAACGGTTTTTTATTATTAACCGTTTGTGTACTTGTCATTTCTCCCACCTCCGTCCCGTCTTGTCACCGCGTTGCCGCCCGAGGATTCTAGCGCATGCTTCGGGAGCGCGCAGGTTCCCGCGCAAGCTTCCCGCCCGACTCGCTGAAATCCCCCAATCACCCAATGCTTCGGGAGCGCGCGGCGTTTCTTTTGGGCTTCCCGTTCCCGCGCAACCGCGCAGGAATGCGCGCAAGCTTCCCGCCCGGCTCGCCTTGGCCGCCTGCTTTATAAACCCTTACGGCCGGCGCCTCCACATCGCATTCATCCCCTCCTTACCCATAGCTTCCCAAGTTTGCTTCTCCCCCAATCGCCAATGGCACCTGTCCGTCGTCGTCGCTCCGCCATTCCGCCAGAGGGCAGCTCCAGCTGGGAGGCTGCACCACGTCGGCGGCGTAGTACCCGAAAGCGTGTAGTGCGTGTGGCGTCCTTGTTGGCTGTGTGCACGGCACCCACCACACGCTCCTCCACATTTGCCCGAAGGCAGCTGCTGCCGGCGACCGTCGTGGCCCCCACCCCATCATCGGCCGCCGTTTTCGCCACCCCACCAGCTGCCTCCTTGGCCGCTACCACACCAACGTCCGCCTTGGCAGCCACCCCACGGTCAGTCACCGGGGCCATCACCCGCTCCGCCATAGCGGCCCATAGGCGGAAGGAGGAGGCCGCTGTCGAAGCACAGCCGCTCGACTTTTGCATCAGTGGCCTAGCGCGCTAGATGAGGAAGAGGAGCGCCAGTCAAGCACGCAAAGAGGCTCGCCGCCGTCGTGGCCGCAGCAGACGCCGCAGCTATGGCGCAGAATGAGGAGATCTACGCCGAGTACCGCCGCTCCGAGGAGGCGCGTCAGGAGCGGCGGAGGGCAGCAGCGGCAGCCGACAAATTCGACTCCTCTAGCTCGTCGGTAGGCTTCTCCTGCTCTGCCTCTTACTGAACGCGCTCGGCAGAGAAGAAGGCTGCTGGCAGTAGCACCAAGCCCCTCCGGAGTAGTATTTAGGGCCTATTTTGTTCAGTTCATCTAACTATAGATATGGTTGAACTGTCCCACCTACTTTAAATTAGCTAGTATATATAGTTGGACTAGCTATTTCAGTACGTGGTTGGCAACAAATGGGGAAAAGTTTGTTCGATTTAGCTGTCGAGTTGAACTATTTTGTACAAAGACCAATGCTTGATCTATGAATGAAATCTATGTTTACTGAATTTCATTTGCAAAATTGCACCGTAATAGTGATTTTGTTCCTGCAAAATTGGAAAAATCTCAGTGTTTCCAATTTGACAAATGAAAATTTACCCAATATGACAAATCCGAATCTTACCTGACTCCTGTTGCCAATGCATCGATCGGTGCATACATGGGGTGCTTAGTGTATTAAATGTCTTAGCAACTCAAGTCCACAATGCATTGTTGCTAAGGTTCCTTCATTTAATGATTTACCAACTAAACTCTTGCATGCATTGGTGGGTTTCATTCATTTAAGTGTTTTGCCAAGGTTCACGCGCTTGGCATTGTTTCTTCAAGTGGTCACCAAACTTATATCTCTCCTTAATTACCTTCCCACATCAGATTTTTTGCATACATGGCAACCTCAGCAGTTAGCACCAGTACAAGGTGTAGCATCGGGAAGGGCACATGGGTCATCATTCACAACCGTTTGAGATGACGCAATGAAAAAATTCCTTCGTGCCAGATTTTCGCTTGTCTTAGTAGGGAAGGAACAATTGCCCTTGGTATGCATATGGGTATTCAGTCTGAAACGTCTTTGACGACTGACAAAGGACACGCCACCCCGATGAGCGTGCATAGGACACTATCGCATGCCACCCATCTACTCAAACACCTGTCCGCACGCTACCTCCTTGCCAATACAGATAGCGAGACGTGGCCCGCACGTAAATGGTCTGTAGAACGTCCACAAATTATAAATAATACGTCCGTTTGCGATGGTAACGTGACAGATTTTTATTCCAAAATGACATTGTTGGCTATTAATAATGCTTGCTCTTTCTCTCAAAGTGGACACTGAAAATACCACAACATATTTGTGCTTTATATGATGAGGCCCTGCCCAACATAGACCTTGTGACTGTAGTTCATATTTGAATTATGTACATTAAATGCACATAAAACTCAATTAATGTATAAAAAGCCATACGAACCCTTAATAATTTCATATTTTTGCAGTACACACCTATTGCTTTATGTTGTTTCTAGAAAAAAATCAAGGAGAGAAGAGGCATCGGATGTCGTTTCACCCGCAGATGCGGCATGCATAAGTTCCCTAATGGAACCACTAGACGTAGCTTATTGTTTGAGAACCTCCGGTTTGTAAGAGGCTTGTGACAAAACATGTCCAAGTTGGTATTTTTTTACCACGGCATATGTGTGCCTTGTCATGACACCATTCCAAGTTTCATGAATTTCTGACGGAGTTTTGGATTTACGAGAATATGGAAACCAAGTTTCTCGATGTTTGTGGTCGAGCCAACATGCTTAGATGTTTGAAATTCGTTCTCATTTCTTGCATGTGACCTAACACATGCATCCAAGGACACATATATGATTTTTCAACCCATTTTGCCGCCCCAGACCTTGTGATTGTAGATCAAGTTTGAATTATGCACATTAAATAATGCACCGAAAACTCAATTAATGTATTTAAAAGTCATATGATCCCTTAATTTATTCATATTTTTGCACTTCGCACCTACATGTCTATGTTGTTTCTATAAAGAAAATCAAGGAGAGAAGAGGCATCAGATGTCTTTTCGCCCGCATATGTGACATGCATATATAGTGTTCCCTATCGAAACCACAAAGCTTCTTGTGAGGAGCTCCGATTTGTAAGGGAATTGTGCAAGAACATGTCCAATTTGGACAATTTTTTTACCACGGCATATGTGTGCCCTTGTCACGACACCATGCCAAGTTTCATGAATTTCTGACAAGTTTTGGATTTACGGGAATTTGAAAACCAAGTATCTCAATGTTTGCGGCCGAGCCAACAGTCAATGAGATGTTAGAAATCCATTCCCATTTCTTGCGTGGGACCTAAACATGCATCCAGGGAAAGGCATATATTTTTTCAACTTATTTTTAATGTGTTGGACCTTGTGAATGTAGTTCAAATTTGAATTATGCACATTAAACGGCTAGCAAACTCAATTAATGTATTAAATAGGTCTCACGAACCCTGGAAAAAATCCATAGTTTAGCATGACTGTCATGTGTTGCTCTATGGTGGCTCCAGAAATAAATACAAGGCGAGAAGAGACAACGGATGTTGTTTCGCACATAAAATGTGAACTTTCCCTATCGGAACACACGACTTTCTTGTGAGAACCTTCGGTTTGTAAGAGGCTTTGTGCTAAAACTTGTCCAAAGCTGGGTATTTTTTTTACCACAACAGGGCAATTGATGGCACCATGTCCAAATTTCATGAATTTCTGTTGAGGTTTGCATTTACATGAATTTAAAAACTAAGTTTCCCGATGTTTGCGGTTGAGCCAAGATGATGATATGTTTGAAATTCATTCCCATTTCTTGTGTGGGACCTAAACATGCAGCCAGGGAAACGTATATGGTTTTCGACATATTTTCATGAGATGGACCGTGTGATTGTAGTTCAAATTTGAATTATGCACATTGAATGCCTAGAAAATTCAATTAATGTACTTAAAAGGCCAAATGAACTCTGTAAGATTCCATTGTTTCGCACAACACATTCATGTTACTCTATGGAGATTCTAGAAATAAATTCCAGGCGAGAAGAGACATCGGATGTTGTTTCGCACATAAAATATGAACTTTCCCTACCGGAACCACATGACTTCTTGTGAGAATCTTCGGTTCGTAAGAGGTTTGTGCCAAAACTTGTCCCGAACTAGGCATTGTTTTTACCACAACATACATGCACCATGACATGACACCATGCCAAGTTTCATGAATTTCTCACGATATTTGGATTTACTGGAATTTGAAAACACGGCTTCCCAAAGTCTACGGCCGAGCCAAAATACCGAGAGGTTTGGAATTCGTTTAATTTCCATTTCTTGCATGGGACCAAAACATGTATCGAGTGACAAATAGATGATTTTCAACCCATTCAGGTGCACTCTAGTATGCGCTTAACTGCAGTTCAAATTTGAACTATGCACATGAAATGTCTAAAAAATTCTTTAAATGTTTAAAAGGGCCTAAACAAACCTGAATAATTCCATATTTAACACACAGTCCTATAGTTGCAAGTTCACTGCAGATAAATGTTATTGCCACCCAAACACCTTCAATTGCCAATGTAACTTCATTTTTTGTTTCAAAGCAATATGAAAATCAAATACATCGCAAACAGTTCTTGATCATGAAACGTGTGTGATGTGGTATAAAAATATCTTGGGCCAATCCTCATATATGGCTTAGGCCGGAAGCTTCAGTCCACCGCCGGCGCGTCAACCACACAGTCACACTTGTTCCCCAAGACCACTGTACAGTTCGAGAGTCACCGGTGAAAGATGGGGATGTGGATCCGCGTCGTGAGGGCATCTTCGGCAACCCACTCCAGCCCAAGCGCGGCTGCATCAGCCATGAACGCGCTCACAACATCCTTGAGCGCGGCCGCACTCTCCGACAGGGCGGCTGCGACCGCTGAAAGGGCAACTGTTGCATCTGAAATGGCGCCAGCAACATCCGCGACCGGGATAGCAAATGGCAAGAACGGCACAGCAGCTGTCCGTTCCTTGGTGGTCATCGTAGCCCTGATGGGGGCTGCCCACGCCTATGCCGATGCCGCCCACGCCCAGCTCGTGTCGGTCACCGCACAAATAGCAGCGGCCTTCTCCGACAACGGTCGGCAACCTACGTCCGAAGAGTTGGCAATCGCCGAGAGCGCTCGGGCTGCCGTCCATTCGTCGGCAGCCTCCCTTGCCAAGATGGAGGCCGTCAATGCCCGGACCGCGGTCGCCCACACCAAACTAGTGGCGGCTTTTTCCAAAGAGATGGCGGACGCAGACATCGATATGCTTGCAGATTATGTGGCGATGGATGCCATGGAGCCCCTTCCCCTGGAGGTCATCGAGCGTGAGCTGGTCATGGAGGATGCGGCGGAGATCGACGAGCGTCAGGCAAAACATTAGTCTTTGTTTAGAGCGCTAGTCTTTTGTTAGAGTAATGTTTAGGTCAACTAGCTCTGTTTAATTGCTCGATTAAGTAAGTGCGGGTTGTGGTGTAGGTTCTTTTGTGCAGTACCCAAATTAGCAATTGATGTTAAATTATGCGACGACGTGGATGACCACTGTAACCAGGGAAATTCGGACCAAAAATTTGCCGCCATATCCCCATCCCATCTTCCAATTGAAATAAAATTGAAGTTCATCACACACAATTTTTGGGAACGAACCGTGTGCAATGTAGTACCCAATCTTACATCGGAAGCTTGGAGACAAACATTTGCATGTCCAAGTTCATCACACACGGGGTATAGCACAGGCTTCGTTTGTGATGTTTTGATATCAAGAACTATTCTGGACCAAATGAAAATTTTGGGCTGCGGCAGAAATATCTACCTCCCTCGCCCCCCGGTACCAATCAAAAGCCACATTTCCCCTTTTCCTCTACCTTTCCTAGTTCAAACCTTAACTGCTTGCTTGCAGCGCCGCGTCCTCACCGGCGACGCTCCTTCCTGCTGCTCGGCCTCCTCCATCTAGTCAGGTAATCCACACCTCCCCAATACCTCCTCACCCCCTCCTCCTCCATCCCACATGGCCTGACCGGCGCGACACCTTCCACCCAAACCACCGCCCCATCCTCCAAATAATCGCCGCTGAAAGCCATGGTGCACGTAGTATAGCCAGGATCTCAAAGAGCATTTGGCTGCGAAGAAGCAAATTGCGGCTGCACGCGCAGATGAGGCAGCTATGGCTTCCATGCGTGCTGACCCCCAGATCTTGGAGGAGCACCACGCCGTCGAGGCCACCGTCGACGCCTCATGCGCTGACGCCACCACGTGATTAACTACTATAAACAACAGCTCGTGGTCTTTTCTCGAGGGCACCGCCGGTGCGTTCGATGAAGACTTTGATGTGTTTTCTCAGCGTGCCCGTGCTTACCTCAACTCCAGAGCCGGCATGTTGGTGTCGGGGCAGGATCATGCCACTCACCACTACGAGGGGTGCACCCACGGTGTGGAGGCGTCGCCCTCTTCCAAGTTGAAGGAGCCCATCATCATCGATATCTCCAACGATGAGGAATAGCTTATTTTTCTTAGCTTTATCACTAAGGACCTATGTTCACCTAGCTACGCCGGTTAAGCATGTTTCGTTTACCTGTTGCGTGTGATGCTACTGCCTTTCATTTAGAAATTCTAGTGAAATGTCCAATGTAATGCTACTGCAACGTGACCTTCTAGTATGTTCTATTGTGTAATGTGGTGCTTAGTTAACTGTTTCGATTATTTGTTGTGGTGATCATTTAACTATTTAATTCAATTCTGAAATGTGATGTATGATTGTTGTTGGTACAATTTTGTATTGTTATGCATGTGACGAATAAATCGAATTTAATGTACTAAATACATGTGAAACATATAGAATTGCTATATTTCCTAATTCTTAGCACGCTTGGTTTAGATAACTGGCTTTTCTATGTGGCTCGAACTAATCTGTTGGATCCGCAATGTGTTTATTTTCCATTAACATATTTCAATGATAGTATGCCAAATATCACTTGTAACATGATCAATATTTGTCTTAAATATGTTGCAGGGGGAAACAATGGGGGACACTGAAGTTTACCATTGAGGTTTGCACATCCATGGTCGTTTGGCTAATAACACATTATTGTGAAATTGCAGAAACCATTGTAATATTAATGTTTTTAATAATTTGTTCTTGCACATGTAGGTCCTGCTGTAAGAGGTGTACACCCACTGTTCGACCCTTTTTGCATGTGGGGAAATGAGGTGTCCTTGAATATCAGTCAAATCAAGAAACTCGGAAAGATTGTTAAGATAAAGAAACTAGCTACAAAAAACAACAAGATGCTTGTCTGCACAATGAAGAAGACATCAATCAACTATAGGATGGTACCATCTCTTTCACCTTGTCCTTTTCCCTTTGCGCCATTTCAAATTTTAGGAAAGATATTTATGCGTATGTTTGTTTTCAGTCCTTCTCAAGGCAATTCATCAATGATTACGTCTCAAACCACCTGTATGATCAAGAGGCGATGAAGGTATTCATACATCACCCACGGTATAATCTTGAAGTCTTCCTTAAGAGGACGAAGGATGGGCGGGCAATCATCCATAGGCACTGGCCTAAAGTTGTGAGGACCTTCAACATCATTGAAGGCTCAATATTCTCCTTCCGCTTTAATAGTTTTCTAGATGATATTCATCTGTCTATTTACTGTCTATGAAGATACTTAATTTCCAAAGGTTTTAGATGTTGCATTTGAAACTTTGTCTTGTTGTGCAATTGGGTAGCTAGGCAGTATATGTCTATATGATGTTGTACCCTGATGTAATTCAATAATGAAATCCTGATTGCCGTACTACAAATAAGAAATATATTTTGTGGTTGATATGAAATGTTAATTTGATTACTAAATGGATTATAAATAATACAGCAATCAGGCTGATTATTGGGGTTCCCATTGCAGACGGTTTCTGAGACAACATCGTGGGCGATGACCTGAACAAACCCACATGGTTTCTAGAAAGTTGGCGTGTTGGATCGGTGAGCAATCACACACGAATTCTGGTCGACAACTGTGTGCATTAGGAGACCCAATCACAAACGTTTTCACATAGCTAGTGTGTGTGATGGGCAGCCCAATGCCAAACAGTTTCTTCTAGACACCGTGAGTGATGTTTTGAGTAACGCAAACGACGGAATTATAACTATCGTGTGTGATAACCACCCCTATCACAAACGATGTCATGCAAAAAATTCTGTGTGATCTGCAATACGAACGGAAACGTGCCTTTGGGATTTCCTGTGTGGGATGCTAAGCTCATCTCACACGTCTTTCCCAATATGTCTGTTTGTGATGGCCCTTCCAATCGCAAACGATATATTTTTGCCCATCGTGTGTGACCAGGTGCAGGCATCGCCGACGGGTTTTCCCTGTCGTGTGGGATAGGCCCCCCCTATCTCCCACACATGCAAGGCAACGGTTTAAGACTACGTCACGAAAAGGGGTTAAAAACCGTTTGTATAGCACGTGGTTGCACTAGTGCATACTCGTATGATAGAAACTCAATATTCTCAAATTTTTGAAACTCGATCTTTGATCCTTGGTCACTTAGATAAAGATTGTTTCTACTAATGAAATTGAAACTCGTAGTGGTAAAAGAACACATGACCCTAAAGGCCCAGAATGGTTCGAAAAGGAACAAGATCAAAGGACAAAAGAGAGTCAAAGCTAAATCCAGGAGAACGGAGAACTTGTCTTTGGAGAGGAAGAACCGGAAAAGAAAATCCATAAGGATGCATAGGATGACAAAACTGAAGTGGATAAACAGGTTGATTCCGATGCTGAGACGGTGGATGGTGACAATGATGAAGAACCAGCAGCACCAGAAACTGGAGGAACTGAAGAGCCAAGGGTGGAAAGAAACACCAGATCGCCCTATCCAACTAGAGGATAAAGCAGCCAAGCATCAAGGAACAAAGAACATGGTAAGGAAAAAAGATAAACATAAATCTAAGAAGACGCTCCCTTATCCTAAAGTTGTAAGACCACCTTCTAATGATGCATTGTATTCCTCTTTTCTACAAGCAATAGCTGACCTGAAAGTTTCCCTGCGTGTAACTGATATATTGAAAATCCCTACCTTTGCTAAATTCATGCAAAATATCGTTAACAATAGAAAAAGTGTGAATTTAAAATCACAAGTAGCTAAAATAACAAAATATCACTTTGAAGTAAAAATACCAAAGAAAATTGGAGACCCAGGTATACCTATAACTAGATGATACCCCGCACGTTGTAGCGGAAATGGTTGGATATATCTGTAATATTTGTTAATTTTGCAATGGATTTTTTTTGGATATTTTGCTATAAGACTTTTTTATCAATACAACTTACGGCATCATGCAAGGTATGATTGCAACATCTTTTTAATCCAAAAGGTCCTAAATAGTTTGATTCAGTCATACAAATTTGGTGGTAGAGGCTCCAATCCCTTTGGTAGTCTCGGTAAGATGGAGCAGCCACTGGAATATGTGGTTTTGTCAGGAGAAATACTATGGTAAATCTTTTCAGCTATTTTTCTGTCTTGAACTTGGTAAAAAGCCATTAAAGTATTACTATGATTTCCAAACAAAATTGGAAGCTATTTTATTAACTTGTTTCACTTACAACTTCATCTGTCATATATAACCTCAGTCAGAGAAGAAAATTAACAATATGACCTCAAGAAAGTGGCATATTTGACGGTTACACAATGAAGAAAGGGGGAGAAATAATGCGATTTTATTATCGGGCATGTTTTTTCGTGTCAAAAAAATAACAGACTGAAAAGAACTAGGAATATGAGGCGAAGCAATAATATAGATACTAAATCATATCACGCTGATAAGATGATAAGTCGTCATCAATCGACAAATAGCAGTAATAACCACGGAATCCCACAAAGTTGTACCAGACCTCGAGTATCGGTTTAACTTTTGCTAGCTGGATATAAAAATCAACAACACACAAATATCTAACTCTACATTATCGAGATTAAAATCCAACTTTAAATTATCTGTGAGAATGTTTAATGGAATTATCCTTTGATGAATGAAATGATGCAAGTATTAGTAAATATGGATCAATCAGATACAGACACAAATGCATATTATTGATCAAAATTACTTGCAGTTTCTAGTAGAGATTCAGAGTAAGGCGAGAGACTACAAAAGAGATTGAGAAAGGAGATTAAAACTCCATAAAATCCATACTTGTTGGAGAGGCCCTGACCGCTTAGAAGCGAGTGATCGAGAGGAGGAAGCGACCCTCCACACTGGTGGTTGCCCTTGACTCCTTGAGGAAGACGTCCGGTCAGACGGGCATGTGCTGGACGATGACTTGAATAGAGGTCTCTGGTCCGGTGAGGTACTTAAAGGTGAAAAATAATTACACTCATGCCTCCATAAGTTACTCGTATTTTTTTCTGGAGAAGACAAAGAATGATGAGATAGTGAGGGCTATGATGATCCATCAGTTTCATATGAGAAACTACTTCCAATATAAATAGGTTATTTCCTTCCAAAAAATCGACACAATTTATTGCAAAAGACTGAACTGTCAAGTATGGACTACAGATCACTCTGAAAGACTTGAAATTTATTGGAACATAGATGTGAGTATTTTAAATTCTAAATCATGTCCCGTGTGTCATGATCTGGATCCAACTCCATTTTTGTAGCCATACTCCTTAGCAACCTGAAATCGACCAAACTCAAGCTCCATGACTGTACAAAATAAATCCATGTGTTGCCCAATGATAAATCATCTTCTCTTCTCTCGAGAGTTTAGGATATTGAAAGAGGGAAGAAACATTGTCATCCATAGCTGAGGAAATTATAAATGAGGATGCCGGACTGTAGTGGGTAGAGAACTGAAATTCAGCATCATATTACTTTAAAGCCATACATGTGCACTGATCTGCTTAATTTCCTTCATATCGAAAATTCAGAAAACCAAAGATCAAATATCAATTGAGATAGCAATCAAGCAAAGACTCTGCAACATACTTGCAAAAACGGGAAAATGTCTATAAGGGCACAATGGCCATAGTTGCATATGCTCCATTTACCTGAGATTACATACACTGGTTACAGGGGACCATTTATGTTTTGATCCACAACAAAATAGTACAATATGTATACTGAATCGTCTTATAAAAACCACAAAATATCACAAACACAACACTAATCTAGGACACACTTACAAAGTAGCAGAATGTGACAACTAACCGGACAAAGTGCATCGCTAAAGGCTTCAGTTGTGAATGTACTAAAAATGATCAGTTCTGAAGCATGTCCATGTCAGCCATACCCAACTGCCATTTGACTGTAGTATACGAAACAGATATGTATAGAATCATACGTTCAGATAATGAACTTGGTTGGATGAAAGATATATACAAATTGAGTTGGATTATTTTGCAGAGCTGCAACAACAGAGAATAAGAAAAACATGTGCAGTGCACACATGTTGAAAATAATCACATGCATGCATAGATCTGGGTGAGGTAACAACAATAGACAACAATGGTAACAGTGCACCGATTCATTTATTTACTCTTGGACACTACCAATTATCCTTATTCTGCTGCACATCTAATGAGCTGCAAGCATTAGGATTTTGCAAACCTCTAAATCTGGATCTCCCTTCTCTCCACGACCTTGGACCTGACCTGATGCGATCGCCTCCGGTGAAAGGAGCAGCCAAATCACAAAGAGGGTTAGGCAACGATAACAACCTGCAGAAGATTCAGAAGCAACCGGATGGATTATGACCCTCATCACGGTGATAGCAGAGTCATCGTATGCCTTTGTCGTAGGAGCTTTAGCGGCGGAGTTGACGGGACAGGTTGCTGTCGTCGACATTCCGATGGTAAAGGCGATGATGGCAGAATGGTTGAGTGTGAAGAAGTACTTCCATCCGGGCTCGAGCCCCATCCACTGCTCCCGCTACGGCAGCTGCATGAACCCCATCGCCTTCAGCTGCCGCTTCGCCTCAACTTCTCCCACTAGAAGCAATAGCAGGAAACCAATTCAGTTCACGTCAATTACCAATAGCGAAAGGAAAACAGGACGGAGCGCGTACTGAAGGCGTGGAAAGCATTGGGTGAGGTGTTGGGAAAGTCGATAAGGTACGAACGGCGGTGTTGGGACCGTGGAAGACTAAAATTTGGAAGAGGAGAAAGAAGAAGTGGGCACTTAAGGGGAGGGGAAGTGATTAGTAGACCACGGGATCAAAACTATGGGAGTACGCACACGTTTCAGATCCAAATCAAGGAGTAACGCAAGGGAGAACTGAAGAGGCAGTATACAATGTGGAGCGCCGTGGGGCAAAAAAAAAGATTTTAATTAGGCAGAAAATAATGATTGTGGGTCATGGATGGATGAGGTGGACCAATTAGAGACATGCTGATGTGTATAGCTTGCACGTGTAGAGAAATATGGTAGTGGGGATGACCTATTTAGTTATTATAGACATCTTGTTGAATTGGTAATCTCGATATAAATAATGCCCTTTGTGATGTAGGAGCAGGTGTTAGTGTTATGCCTCTAGCTCTCTATCACAAACTAAACTTGACAGAGTGTGTGCCTACAGGTATAACCTTGCGGATGGCAGATAAGTCTACAAAGAAGCCAATTGGAGTGGATGGAAATGTGTTATTAAGACTAGGTGGGCATATTTTACCTACTGACTTTGTTGTCCTTAATATGCCCGAAGATGAAAAATTATCTATCATTATCGGTAGGCCATTTTTTAATACCACAGGTGCAATGTTGGATTATGCAGAAGGGAAAGTAACCTTCAGAATTTACGATGAGGAAATCGTGAGGTATTTCTCGAAGAAGCCAGGAGCAAAAGAGAAGTATATTCCCCCGCCTAAGCGAGTATGTGTGGTAAGTAAAGAAAATCTCAGGCCACCGGAGACTTGAAAAACTACTAAGGTATGAGGTTGAGCTTAGCAACCTAAAAACCAGTTGCTTAATGGGAGGAAACCCATCATTTAATCAAATTTTTACCTTGTAATTATGCTCTCATAAATAATCTGATGAAGATTGCTGGGAAAAGTTTGTTTTTGACTTTGTGTCGTAGTGGAAAATCGAAGAAATAAGATAGAAGGAAGAGAACCAAGAGAGAAGAAAACGAGAGGCAAATACGGTGTACCATACGGGCGCAAGCGCCCGTATGCGCGGTCGTATGGAAAGAAGAAGGACACATCAAAGAAGACCAGATTCAAAGATGGACTACCAAATGACCGCAGAGCGCTCGTTTGAGCGATCACATGAAGCCCAGGGCGAAGGCTGAAAGCACAACTTCTCCCTATGTGGTTTTGGTAATTAATAACAACATATATTTCATTGGACTAATGATCTTATCAAGCATATTTCAGGAAAAGTTCAATGAATGGATTGGCAAAGGATTGTGTGGAGATCCCCTAGATGCAAGGAACGTCAAATGGCAACAAGCTTCAGGACTTTGTGAGAAATCACATTTGAGTCCATAGGAAAACCAATACTATTAAAAGGGGATGACGTATCCATGATGATTTGGTTGCTCAAGTGCTTAGAGTTAGCCACCAAAAACACTCATGAATTCTCCCATAAAAATATTCTGTCTAAACCCTAACACTCAAATTCGGTGCCATCAACATTCCAAATCGGCCCTACCGAATTTCACCCTAGACAGATCTAGAGCCAAACCCTAATCTCTCGGTGCCACCAAGTTCGATTTTGGTGCAACCAAAATCAGTGACCAACTTTAGGGTATCCAGTTTCTAAGAATCTGAATTTCCGAGTTTTAGGAATCGGTACTACCGAAACTGGAAACTGCCTAGGCCAGCCAAAATAGGACTCATCGAGATTTATATATCGGTCTCACCGAAACACAAAAAGTGCCACATTTTGCACTAGTCGGTGCAACCGAGTTTTTTGCTTCGGTTTCACCGAGGTGGGCAATAATGTTGTAACGGTTGGATTTTTGAAGAAGCTTATATATATACCCCTCCACCTCCCTCTCATTCGTAGAGAGAGCAGCAAGAATAAACCAACACTTGCCCCATCCATTTTCTAAGAGAGAACCACCTACTCATGTGTTGAGATCAAGATCTTCCACTCCAACCATATGAATCTTGATTTCTAGCCTCCCCAAGTTGCTTTCCACCCAATCAACCTCTTCTACCAAGCCAAATCTATGAGAGAGTGATTGTGTGTTGAGGAGGCTATCTTTTGAAGCACAAGAGCAAGAAGTTCATCATTTATACCACATCTACTACCTTTTGGAGAGTGGTGTCTCCTAGATTGGTTAGGTGTCGCTTGGGAGCCTCTGACTTTGTGTGGAGTTGAACCAAGAAGTTTGTAAGGGCAAGGAGATCGCCTACTTCGTGAAGATCTACCCCGAGTGAGGCTAGTCCTTCGTGGACATAAGCCGTGATGGAATAGACGAGGTTGCTACTTTGTGGACCCTTATGGGTGGAGCCCTCCGTGAAATCTCGCGACCGCTATCCTCCGTGGGTTGAAGTCTCCATCAACGTGGACGTACGATAGCACCACCTATTGGAACCACGGGAAAAATCTTCGAGTCCCCATTGCGTTTGATCCTCCTATCCCTTCCCTCCACTTTTATGTGCATGTCTTTACTTTCCGCTGCTATACTCTTGGACTTGCATGTGTAGGGTGTGCTCGACTTGATATAATTGCTACTACTTGCCAACCTTTAAAATTGGGAAAAGGCTAGATTTTTATTTGGTTCAAGTAGTTTAATCAACACCCCCCCCCCCTCTAGACATACTTTGGATCCTACAAGTGGTATCAGAGCTTTGGTCTCCATTGCATTGGTTTCAAAACCTAGGAGAGTATGGCGTCTAGTGAGGGAAATTATCATCAGAGGTCCATATTTTGATGGTGCAAACGTTGCTAGTTGGAAGCACACAATGAAAATGCATATTCTTGGTCATAACCCCGCCGTTTGGGTTGTTGTTCATGTTGGATTGCAAGGTGAATTCTTTGGTGATTGAAAGGAGCCGGATCGTGAAGCAACCGCGGAAGAATTGAAGTTGTTGCAATACAACGCTCAAGCATGTGACATTCTATTCAACTGCCTTTGCCCCGAAGAGTTCAACAAGATAAGCCGTCTTACGAATGCAAAGGAAATTTGGGATACTTTGGTTGATATGCAGGAAGGAACCGAATCCGTCAGGGAATCTAAGTTGGATGTGCTACAGAGTCAACTTGACAAGTTCAAGATGAAGGATGGTGAAGGAGTCGCGTAAATGTCCTCTAGGCTTGCTCTTATCACAAATGAGATTGCCCGCTTAGGAAGTGAAGAGATGACCAACAAATTCATCATCAAGAAGATCCTTAGAGCCTTGGATGGAAAGTATGACAACGTGTGCACATTGTTCCAAATGATGTCAAACTACAAAGATCTCAAGCCCATGAAAGTCATTGGAAGGATTGTTGCTCATGAAATGTCACTCAAGGACAAAGAAGAGCTTCACACCAAGTCAAGCGGTGCATACAAAGATACAGGTGACACTCCCGCTACCTCAAGTGACAACCTTGTTACCAATGAATAGATAAGCCTCATGGTCAAGAAGTTCAACAAACTCTACAAGAATAGAGGCAAAGAGAGAAGCTCCAACTCAAGATATGAAGAAAAGCGTTCCTCTAGTCGTGACCAGAATTGCAACAATTGTGTAAGCACTTTTCCAATGAGTGCACGGCTCCCCACAAGATAAGAGAAGAGTCACCTAGAAGAAGAAGCTCAAGATATGAGTCACCTCGTAGAGAGAGAAGGAGTAGAGAAGATCCCTATGAACGAAGACCCTCCCGGAGAAGCAAGGACTTGGAGAAGAAGGACAAGCACACTAAGAGCTACACAAGAAGAATACATCAAGCTCATGTTGGTGAATGGGTTTCCGGATCTGATTCCGACAACCAATCCGAGAGAAGCTACCACCCCAACTCCGACTATAGTCAAGATGAAGGTGTTGCCGGACTAGCACTCGTATCCTCCAATTCCTATGACATATTTGATTCACCAAATGAAGGAAGTGGAAGTTTCTTCATGGCTAAAGGCCCCAAGGTATCACACCCCGAATACATTGACTTTAATAGTGATGAGGATGACTTACTAGGAGATGATAACTTGCTCTTTGATAAAACTAGTGATGTTAGTCAAAATGAACTTGATAATAATCATGCTAGTCAAAATAAGTCGTGTGATGATGATAAGAAGGAGATTGAGCGTCTAACTAAAGAACTAAACACTCTTAAGTTAGCTCATGAATCTACTCAATAAGATCATAGAGAGCTTTTAAGAACCCATGAGAAGCTAAGCTTCGAGAAGCTAAATTTAGAGCAAGAGCATGAGTTTCTTCTTACTATCAATGACAATCTCGAAAGAAAGTTCTTCTTATCTTGCCAAACGACTACTCTTATCTACATTTGTGCCACAAGTTAAATCTAATCAAACTAGTAACAAAGGCAAGAAAGGTTCTTCATCTAGTAACAACAACATTAATGCTAAATCCAATGATGTTGTTCCTAGTACTTCTATTGATTCCACTAATGATCCTCTTATCCAAGTTACACTTGAGCAAGAAAACGATTTATTGAAAGAAAATATAGAAAACTGTGTCTACAAGAGTCTTGTCGGAAATAAGCAATTTGAGGGTATTGTGCGCAAGCAAGGATGGCACCGAAAGAACCAAGGTACTGGTTATGAACGAAAGTTCAATGCCAATGGAGTTGAATGGGAATAAGTTCAATACCCCAAGAAAAAGTTTGTTCCCCAAAAGGAGAAGTATGATCCTACTCCCTCTAAGGTAACAAAAGCTCAAGATGATCTTCCACCACAAGACCACAAGCTCAAGGGCAATGACAAGCTTCAAGAGGAGATTGACTCATTTGAAGAAGACTCACAAGCCATGGTCAAGTAGGTTCCCAAAGCTACTACAAGCTCTACTTCATCAAGTGCTACTTCAACTCCAAAGATCCCCATCAGGTTGATGTAGGTTCCCAAGAAGAAGAACTAGAGAAGTTCTTGAGGGATGACTCTGCCAACAAAATTCACTCACATTCATCATTGGCAAGAACTAATGCAATCAACTCCAACCTCATGCAATAGTTCAAGGAGTCACAAATCCCTCATTGGTAAGCAAGGGACAAGGTAAATAATGAATCAATGGACATCATCATATATGTGTTTCACTCCATGTCCATAGATATCCTTGTATTTGTTCCTTGTGTGGGACTAACCCATGTAGGTGAGAAGAGTACAAAACAACAAAGATGGCTCCCAAATCAAGATGATCTTAATCAACTATGAGCATCCACTACTATAACACCTACATAAAGTCTTCAACGACAAAACCCAAGGTTAGTTTGTCTCTCTTAGGGGGGGTGTCACATCAAGGGGGGGATTTACTCTAAGACTTGAGTCAAAGCATCTCTTAAGATGTGAACACATTAAAAGCTTTATGTAAAAGGGGCAACCCCACTTGTGCTTAAACGATGAGTATGACCTATGATCAAGTATTCTTACTTGGCTCCTAAGTCAATATACTCATATATAGATGACTCCGTCATCGCCAAAGTGCTTGGTAGATACTAGAGTGGTTTTGCATGTTTTCCATATTTTATTTGACATCTTATTGTGTGAGCATGTTGCTATGCATATTTTTCTTCATTCAAGTACATCCAATTCTTGTTCTTTGGCTTTCATTTTTCTGGCCAATTGGATGCACAAGAATGCCTAAGTACCCCCTCTAGCTATCTATGCTTTCTCATCTCAAATTCTATTCATGCTTCATCACAAAATTTGAGAAAGTACTTTTCGGACCCTCTGGGTGAGGAGCACTCGGAGTTACGGACAAGGGCCGACTTCCAAAACCTCCCAAGTATCTCTCGGTGTGACCAACTCTCAAAACTCGGTTCCACCGAAGCACTAGGGTTGATCTAGATTTTCAATCTCGGTACCACCGATCTCAAAGTCTCGGCGTCACCGAGTTGCTCTGTCTACAGGCAGTTATGCATCTCAGTGGAACCGAGACTTTTGGCTCGGTGTCACCGACAGCATGTGGGTATATATGCCTCCGTGGGTCCGTACTTTGAAATTCCACTTGAAACGAAAACCCCGCACCCCACCGTTGTCGCCGCTCGAGTCCACAGACGATCTCCCTTGCCTCCCGTGCGCCTTCATCCGTGGGTCCGTACTTTGAAATTCCACTTGAAACGAAAACCCCACACCCCACCGCTGTCGTCGCTCGAGTCCACAGACGATCTCCCTTGCCTCCCGTGCACCTTCGCCGGAGGACTCCATCACCATCAACGGGAATCCTCTCCGCCGTTGCCGCCGTAGCGAAGCGTTCGTCGAGTTAAGATAATACTTTGTCCCCCTCTTGCGCTCCAACCTGTGATTCATGCGCATTAGGATGTATTCCTCCTCTTTCCACTTCTTGCAATGTTTCTATCCACTAGAAAATTCCGTAGAGATAGGCGAACGAGAAAAAATAAGTTTAGGTTTCCGCCGTATGCGTTTCGGAGTCACCGAGTGGAAACAGGTCGGTGTCACCGATGTGGGTTTCCCACAGCACAAAGGGCTTCTCGGTGAAACCGAAAGTACCTATCGCTGTTACCAATTTGGAGTTTTAGGGTTTCTGAGCACAACTTCGGTGAGGCCGAGCCACTTTTCGGTGAAACCGAAATGAGTGACCAAGTTTCTGTTAATGAAGTTTGTTGCCTCAGAAGCTCCAAAATTTTAAACTCGGTGGAACCGAAACTCACACGGTGGAAATCTGAAACTAAGTTTTTGAGTTCAAATTTTACAAAACTGTGTGAATTTTGTGATGCTCGTCTTTTCCACTCCTCTACATCTAGTTCAGAGGGTCAGAGCTCAGTCATGTCAGGGTGAGATGATAGTCAGAATGATTTCAGAGAGCCTAGTGCAGATATTGATGCACGTACTAGTCCTGAGGCTAGTTCTGAGGACCCAGGCACCCCTAGTTTAGATGGCTTGTCCAAGGCAGCCACCAGGGCCAGGAAGAAGAAGAACTCTCATGAGGAGGATGAAGATTTCATTCCTGATGATGCCACATCTAAAAGGAAGTCTGTCAGAAAGGAGTATGCCAGCACTGATGCTATGAGAGCTCCTGAAATAGCCAAGGGTGATAAGACCCCCAACACTTCTAGGCAAGCAAAGACTTTGGCCAAGAAGCTAGCAAAGAAGAGAGAGAGGAAGAGGACTATCCATGTGTTAGGAAGGCCAACATCAATGTTTGAAGATCCAGCTGATCATGAGGAAGAGGAAGAGGAGGAACCAGCTAACCCTCCTCCTTCTAAGCAAAGAAAGCTCATGAAGAATGCTATGCCTAGCAAGCCTGCACCTAAGGCTAAACCCTCTGCTCCCAAAGCCAAGCCAGTTGCCTCCAAGCCTAAGAGGACAACCAGAGGTGTCCCTGCTACTGAAAAGAACAAGGGGTCTACCTCTAGAGATGCAGCAGATGATGAGGAAGTTGCTGTTTTGAGGAAACTTAGACCTCACCCGCCAGACCACAACAATGATCATCCAGTGGCAGAAAATATGAAGGAGAGAAAGGATCAAGGACTCGGGAAGTGGAGAGCTGATGATCCATATGCTATTAGGAGAAGGACTTTTGCTGATGCTCGCTTTCACACTAAGGAGCAGCATGACTTTTATGAGACTATCTTGCTTGACAAGAGTCCAGCTGTCAGTGACATGAGATATGTTGATTGGAAGTTCATCAAGGAGAATGAAGACTACTTCCCTCATGTGCAAGAAAACTTCAAGGCCATTGACATTGATGAGTTTGTTGGCAGAGAGATGACTTCTTGGAACGATGAGATGATCATGCAATTCTATTCCACAACTCATTTTTATCTTGATGGGAAGATTGTATGGATGACTGAGGGCACCAGATGCCAATTGACATTTGATGAGTGGGCTGCCATCTTAGGAGCCCCAAAGGTGTAGGAAGGTGATCCTGATGTATATACTGAGGCCAAGATGAACCACAACTCCATGGCCAACATGTATAACCCCATTCCCAGGGCATATGTGAAGACACATAAACTTGGCTCAGTCTACTTCTTGCAAGCAGGTCTACCCACCTCCAATACTATTCTGAGGCATACTTTGACGCCCAAGTCAGGTGATGACAAGATGATACGTGGTTGTTCCATTACCATGCTACATCATGTGGATAGCCATACCAGGATCAGGGTGATGGATCTCATCGTTGAGACCATCAAGAAGACTGTTGCTAACCAGAAGAGGTCATGTGGATATGCTCCTTACATCCACATGCTTATCAACTCCAAAGTTGGGAAGAGTCAATATCTTCTTGATCGACCACACCTGCCCCTACAGCCAGACTTTGAGTACAATGTCGTGGAGATGGATCCAAGTCATCCCACTTCAACTATTGCACAAGCTCAAATTGAAGAAGAGGCCAAGGCAGAAGTAGCTAGAGCCACCAGTGCTCAAATGCCAAGGACAAAGAGTGACCAAATGGCATATCTCATCAGCACTATCCAAGGGATAGAGAAGAATGTGAGTGAGATTCTGAAGAACCAGAAGAGCCTTGAGAGGATCGTGGAAACCAAGTTTCATGACTTGGATAACAAGGTGACTGGGTTGACTATCACAGTTAACACTTTGAAGAAGGAAGTAGATGCAGTGCCTAGCCCCAGCTCCAGCTCCAGTGATGATGATGACAATACTCCTCTCCAGACTCACACTTAGTTTAGGACATAGGTCAGATCATCTGTAGTGCCAGTTCCTGAGACGAGACCATCTTCATCAGCACCTGCATCAGCTCTCTCATCTCCTTCAGCACCTCCCGTGTCTACTCCACCACCTCATAGGACTTCAACAAAAGCATTCGCGAACGTTGTTCTTTCGACTCCTTCCACGGCCCAGAGCTGCTTAATTATCTCATGGAGGAGATCGTGCCAAGAGTGATGCTTAGTTCTATACCTTCAAGCTTTTTGATAACTTGTTGCCAAAGGGGGGGAAGTGTTATAGATCATAGGGCTTCGAGAGAGAGAGTGTTGCATTTTGGTTGCTCTTCTCGTTTTAAAACATTTGGTTTATCGTGTGTTTGTCCTAAAACTTCGTTGTGTGTGATCATACGCTTTGTGATTGATGCTACTATTTCCTATCTCTATGGTATCTATATGATGATCATTCACTCGTGTTTGGTGTATGTGCATTGTAATCCATTCATATCATTTATGCGCACCACCAAGATGTATGTGACATGGAAGAGATACCCATGATCCTAATCGATTGTGCATTTTGCATTCAAACGCAAATTTAAAAATAGTGCACAAATTTAGGGGGAGCTCTTGCTTATCACATACTTCTCAAAGCGATGATGTTATTTATTATTTATATCCCTATCGAAGCTTTGATCTATATGTTGTCATCAGTTACCAAAAAGGGGGGATTGAAAGCACAACTTCTTCCTAGGTGGTTTTGGTAATTAATAACAACATATATTTCATTGGACTAATGATCTTATCAAGCATATTTCAGGAAAAGTTCAATGAATGGATTGGTAAAGGATTGTGTGGATATCCCCTAGATGCAAGGAACATCAAATGGCAACAAGCTTCAAGACTTTGTGAGAAATCACATTTGAGTCCATAGGAAAGCCAATACTATTAAAACGGGATGAGGTATCCATGATGATCTGGTTGCTTGAAAAGTCCATTTTGCATCTTGCTTTTATATTGATATTTATTGCATTATGGGTTGTTATTACACATTATGGTACAATACTTATGCCTTTTCTCTCTTATTTCACAAGGTTTACATGAAGAGGGAGAATGCCGGCAGCTGGAATTCTGGACTGGAAAAGGAGCAAATATGAGAGACCTATTCTGACAACTCAAAAAGTCCTGAAAAGTTACGGAGAATTATTTTGGAATATATAAAAAATATTGGGCGAAAGAAATACCAGAGGGGACCCACCAGGAGGTCACAAGCCTAGGGGGCGCGCCCTACCCCCCTGGGCGCGCCCCTGTGGCTTGTGGGCCCCCTGGCAGGCCTCCGGTGCCCATCTTCTGCTATATGGAGGGTTTTGACCTGGAAAAAATCAGAAGAGAGCTTTCGGGACGAAGCGCCACCATCTCGAGGCGGAACCTAGGCAGAAGCAATCTAGGGCTCCGGCGGAGCTGTTCTGCCGGGGAAACTTCCCTCCCGGTGGGGGAAATCGAAGCCATCGTCATCACCAACGATCCTCTCATCGAGAGGGGGTCAATCTACATCAACATCTTCACCAGCACCATCTCCTCTTCAAACCCTAGTTCATCTCTTGTATCCGATCTTTGTCTCAAAACCTCAGATTGGTACATGTGGGTTGCTAGTAGTGTTGATTACTCCTTGTAGTTGATGCTAGTTGGTTTACTTGGTGGAAGATCGTATGTTCAGATCCTTAATGATACTCCTCTGATTATGAACATGAATATGCTTTGTGATTAATTATGTTTGTTCCTGAGGACATGGGATAAGTCTTGTTATAAGTAATCATGTGAATTTGGTATTTGTTCGATATTTTGATGAGATGTATGTTGTCTTTCCTCTAGTGGTGTTATGTGAACATCGACTACATGACACTTCACCATTATTTGGGCCTAGGGAAAGGCATTGGGAAGTAATAAGTAGATGATGGGTTGCTAGAGTGACATAAGCTTAAACCCTAGTTTATGCGTTGCTTCGTAAGGGGCTGATTTGGATCCATATGTTTCATGCTATGGTTAGATTTATCTTAATTCCTTTTTCGTAGTTGCGGATGCTTGCGAGAGAGGTTAATCATAAGTGGGTGGCTTGTCCAAGTAAGGGCAGCACCCAAGCACCGGTCCACCCACATATCAAATTATTAAAGTAACGAACCCGAATCATATGAGCATGATGAAAACTAGCTTGACAGAAATTCCCATGTGTCCTCGGGAGCGCTTTGCTTTATATAAGAGTTTGTCCAGGCTTGTCCTTTTCTACAAAAAGGATTGGCCCACCTTGCTGCACCTTTGCTACATTTGTTACTTGCTATCCGTTATGAATTATCTTATCACAAAACTATCTGTTACCGATAATTTCAATGCTTGCAGAGAATACCTTACTGAAAACTGCTTGTCATTTCCTTCTGCTCCTCGTTGGGTTCGACACTCTTACTTATCGAAAGGACTACGATAGATCCCCTATACTTGTGGGTCATCAAGACTCTTTTCTGGTGTCGTTGCCGGGGAGTGAAGCGCCTTTGGTGAGTGGAATTTGGTAAGGAAAATTTTATATAGTGTGCTGAAATTTACTGTCACTTGTTACTATGGAAAATAATCCTTTGAGGGGCTTGTTCGGGGTATCTTCACCTCGACCGGAAGCACAAAGAGTTGCTCCTCAACCTACTGAACCTATTGAAAATATTTATTATGAAATTCCTTCGGGTATGATAGAGAAACTGCTAGCTAATCCTTATGCAGGAGATGGAACACTACATCCTGATTTGCATCTAATCTATGTGGATGAAGTTTGTGGATTATTTAAGCTTGCAGGTTTGCCCGAGGATGATGTCAAGAAGAAGGTCTTTCCTTTATCTTTGAAGGAGAAGGCATTGACATGGTATAGGCTATGTGATGATATTGGATCATGGAACTACAACCGATTGAAATTGGAATTTTATCAGAAATTTTATCCTATGCATCTGGTTCATCGTGATCGGAATTATATTTATAATTTTTGGCCTCGTGAAGGAGAAAGTATCGCTCAAGCTTGGGGGAGGCCTAAGTCAATGTTATATTCATGCCCCAATCATGAGCTCTCAAGAGAAATTATTATTCAGAATTTTTATGCTCGGCTTTCTCGTAATGATCAATCCATGCTCGATACTTCTTGTACTGGTTCCTTTATGAAGAAAGATATTGAATTCAAATGGGACTTATTGGAAAGAATTAAATGCAACTCTGAAGATTGGGAACTCGACGAAGGGAAGGAGTCAGGTATAAACCTTAAGTTTGATTGTGTTAAATCCTTTATAGACACCGATGCTTTTCGTGAATTTAGCACTAAATATGGACTTGACTCAGAGATAGTAGCTTCTTTCTGTGAATCATTTGCTGCTCATGTTGATCTCCCTAAGGAGAAGTGGTTTAAATATCATCCTCCCATTGAAGTGAAAGTAGTTGAACCTATTAAAGTTGAAGAAGAAGCTATTATTTATAATGTTGATCCTGTTATTCCTGCTGCTTATATTGAGAAACCACCTTTCCCTGTTAGAATAAAGGAACATGCTAAAGCTTCAACTGCGGTTCGTAAGAGCTATGTTAGAACACCTACATCCCCTGAACAAATTAAAGTTGAACATAGTATTGCTATGGTTAAAGATCTCTTGGTTGATAATATTGATGGGCATGTTATTCATTTCTGTGATGAAGCTGCTAGAATTGCTAGACCTGATACTAAAGATAAACATAGACCTATTGTTGGCATGCCTGTTGTTTCTATTAAAATAGGAGATCATTGTTATCATGGCTTATGTGATGTGGGTGCTAGTGTGAGTTCAATTCCCTTTACCTTATATCAAGAAATTATGAATGATATTGCACCAGCTGAGTTAGAAGAAATTGATGTTACCATTAAGCTCGCTAATAGAGATACTATATCACCAGTTGGGATTGTTAGAGATGTTGAAGTCTTGTGTGGGAAAATAAAATATCCTACTGATTTTCTTGTTCTTGGTTCCCCACAAGATGATTTTTGTCCCATTATATTTGGTAGACCTTTCTTGAATACTGTTAATGCTAAGATAGATTGTGAGAAAGAAACTGTTACTGTAAGTTTTGGGGATGTGTCTCATGAGTTCAATTTCTCAAAATTTCGTAGACAACCCCATGATAAAGAATTGCCTAGTAAGGATGAAATTATTGGTCTTGCTTCTATTGCTGTGCCTCCTACTGATCCCTTAGAACAATATTTGCTAGATCATGAAAACGATATGCATATGAATGAAAGGAATGAAATAGATAAGATTTTCTTTGATCAGCATCCTATTTTGAAACACAACCTCCCTGTTGAAATACTTGGGGATCCTCCTCCACCCAAGGGTGATCCCGTGTTTGAGCTTAAACAATTACCGGATACTCTAAAATATGCCTATCTTGATGAAAAAAAGATATATCCTGTTATTATTAGTGCTAACCTTTCAGAGCATGAAGAAAAGAGATTATTGAAAACTCTGAAGAAGCACCGTGCTGCTATTGGATATACTCTTGATGATCTTAAGGGCATTAGTCCCACTCTATGTCAGCATAAAATTAATATGGAGCCTGATGCTAAACCAGTTGTTGATCACCAACGACGGTTAAATCCTAAAATGAAAGAAGTGGTAAGAAATGAAATATTAAAGCTTCTGGAGGCAGGTATAATTTATCCTATTGCTGATAGTAGATGGATTAGTCCCATTCATTGTGTCCCTAAGAAAGGAGGTATTACCGTTGTTCCTAATGATAAAAATGAATTGATCCCGCAAAGAGTTGTTACAGGATATAGAATGGTAATTGATTTTAGGAAATTAAACAAAGCTACTAGGAAAGATCATTACCCTCTACCTTTTATTGATCAAATGCTAGGAAGACTATCCAAACACACGCACTTTTGCTTTCTAGATGGTTATTCTGCTTTTTCTCAAATACCTGTGTCAAAAGAGGACCAAGAGAAGACCACTTTTACTTGCCCTTTCGGTACCTTTGCTTATAGACGTATGCCTTTTGGTTTATGCAATGCACCTGCTACCTTTCAAAGATGTATGACTGCTATATTCTCTGACTTTTGTGAAAAGATTGTTGAGGTTTTCATGGATGATTTCTCCGTTTACGGAACTTCTTTTGATGATTGCTTGAGCAACCTTGATCGAGTTTTGCAGAAATGTGAAGAAACTAATCTTGTCTTGAATTGGGAGAAGTGCCACTTTATGGTTAATGAGGGTATTGTCTTGGGACACAAAATCTCCGAAAGAGGTATTAAAGTTGATAAAGCTAAAGATGATGCTATTGAAAAAATGTCGTGTCCCACGGATATCAAAGGTATAAGAAGTTTCCTTGGTCATGCTGGTTTCTATAGGAGATTTATTAAAGACTTCTCTAAAATTTCTAGGCCTCTCACTAATCTCTTGCAAAAAGATGTTCCTTTTGTTTTTGATGATGATTGTGTAGAAGCATTTGAAATCCTTAAGAAAGCCTTGATCACTGCACCTGTTGTTCAACCACCTGATTGGAACCTACCCTTTGAAATTATGTGTGATGCTAGTGATTATGCCGTTGGTGCTGTTCTAGGACAAAGAGTTGATAAGAAATTAAATGTTATACATTATGCTAGTAAAACTCTAGACAGTGCTCAAAGAAACTATGCTACCACTGAAAAGGAATTTTTAGTAGTTGTGTTTGCTTGTGATAAGTTCAGACCTTATATTGTTGATTCCAAAGTAACTGTTCACACTGATCATGCTGCTATTAAATATCTTATGGAAAAGAAAGATGCTAAACCTAGACTTATTAGATGGGTTCTTCTGCTACAAGAATTTGATTTGCATATTATTGACAGAAAGGGTGCTGAGAACCCCGTAGCAGATAACTTGTCTAGGTTAGCAAATGTTCTTGATGACCCACTACCTATTGATGATAGCTTTCCTGATGAACAATTAGCTGTCATAAATGCTTCATGTAATGCTCCATGGTATGCTGATTATGCTAATTACATTGTTGCTAAATTTATACCACCTAGTTTCACATATCAACAAAAGAAAAAGTTCTTCTATGATTTAAGACATTACTTTTGGGATGATCCACACCTTTATAAGGAAGGAGTGGATGGTGTTATTAGACGTTGTGTACCTGAGCATGAACAGGAATGGATCTTACACAAGTGTCACTCCGAGGCCTACGGAGGACACCACGCTGGAGATAGAACTGCACACAAGGTATTACAATCTGGTTTTTATTGGCCTACTCTCTTCAAGGATGCTCGTAAGTTTGTCTTGTCTTGTGATGAATGTCAAAGAATTGGTAATATTAGTAGACGTCAGGAAATGCCTATGAATTACTCTCTTGTTATTGAACCATTTGATGTTTGGGGTTTTGATTATATGGGACCTTTTCCAAAGTCCAACGGGTATACTCATATTCTAGTTGCTGTTGATTATGTTACTAAGTGGGTAGAAGCTATTCCAACTAGTAGTGCTGATCATAACACTTCTATTAAAATGCTTAAAGAAGTTATTTTCCCTAGATTTGGAGTCCCTAGATATTTAATGACTGATGGTGGTTCACACTTTATTCATGGTGCTTTCCGTAAATTGCTTGCTAAGTATGATGTTAATCATAGAATTGCATCTCCTTATCATCCTCAGTCTAGTGGTCAAGTAGAATTAAGCAATAGAGAAATTAAATTGATCTTGCAAAAGACTGTTAATAGATCTAGAAAGAATTGGTCTAAGAAACTTGATGATGCATTATGGGCTTATAGAACTGCTTACAAAAACCCTATGGGTATGTCTCCGTATAAAATGGTTTATGGTAAAGCATGTCACTTACCTCTTGAACTAGAACATAAAGCTTATTGGGCAATTAAAGAGCTCAACTATGATTTCAAACTTGCTGGTGAGAAGAGGTTATTTGACATTAGCTCACTTGATGAATGGAGAACCCAGGCATATGAGAATGCCAATATGTTTAAAGAAAAGGTTAAGAGATGGCATGATAAAAGGATACAAAAGCATGAATTCAATGTAGGTGACCATGTCTTGCTATACAATTCTCGTTTAAGATTTTTTGCAGGAAACCTTCTCTCTAAATGGGAAGGGCCTTACATTATCGAGGAAGTATATCGTTCCGGTGCCATCAAGATCAACAACGCCGAAGGCACAAATTCGAAGGTGGTAAACGGGCAAAGAATCAAACATTATATCTCAGGTACTCCCATAAATGTTGAAACCAATATTATCAATACCATAACTCCAGAGGAGTACATTAGGGAGACCTACCAGAACGTTTCAGACTCCGAAAAGGAATATGTATGTGGTACGGTAAGCAAACCGACTCCAAAACTTTTCCAATAGCAATTTTTCTCCGTTTTGGAATATTTAATAAATTAGGAAAATTTAAAGTAGTCCGAAAAGTGCACGAGGAGGCGACAAGCCAGGGGGGCGTGCCCTGCCCCCTGGGCGCGCCCCTGTGGCTTGTGGCCACCCCGTGTACCCTCCGGACTCCGTTTTCTTGTGGTACACTCCTTTAGGTCGGTAAAAATTCATTATATAATCTCCCGAGGGGTTTGACCTTCGTATCACGACAATACTTCCTATTTTCGTTTTGAGCTATTTCTGCAGCAGATTTAGAGCAACATGTCGTCCCAAGATTCCGATGGGGAGAGCTATGTATCGCATTATCTTGCCAATCCAAAGCTCTATGGGGACTTAGATCCTTATGGATTGTTCTCGGAGGAGGAACAAGAAGCCAAGTATGAGCAAGAAAGCACGGATGAAGAACAGATCCCCTTGCCTCAACCAGGATATATGCACGTGGAGTTCAGGAAAACGAGCCTCCCAAACACAAGGCGAAAACCCAAGGTTCTATTTATCCCTTCTCGTTTTCTGCAGGAGAGCAAGCAAGAATTATGTCAAAGGATATTGAAGCTCGAGCAGGAAGTTGACGATCCGAGGGAACAGAATTTTATGCTTAAGAGGAAACTGAACAAGCTTAAGGATCCTTCTCCAATATCACCACCTCCGAAGAAAGACAACTAAACACATGGGCATGGGCACTCCCCTTGGCTTGTGCCAAGCTTGGGGGATGTGCCCCGGTATCGTATCATCTTCACATCTTTCACTTTTATCGTTTTTCTCAGTTCGATCCTTTTGGTTATATCTTGATCTAGTAGAATAAAGTTTTAGTGTGATCTATTTTTGAGTTTTGCTTTATGTTCCCCCTATGTAAACGAGTCCGAGAGTTATATAATAAAAAGTAGTTTTGAGTTGAGAGCTTTGCTTGCTTGTTATGATCTTGAGAAATAGAAATAAAAGAAGTATAGAATAAAAGCAAAGAGTATATATGATGATCTTATGGGGAGTGATGACTTAACATATAGGAAGTATGTCGATTGAAATTTGTTGTGAGTCGACAAACATAGCAATTGGTCATTGTTGCAATTAAAAGGAAGTAATAAAGAAACAGAGGTTCACATATAAATATATTATCTTGGACATCTTTTATGATTGTGAGCACTCATTAAAATATTATATGCTAAGAAGTTGATGTTGGATAAGGAAGACAACATGATGAGTTATGTTTGCTTATTTCCGAATAGAAGTTATATTGTCATGGATCCTTTAACATGTGATGCTTGCTTCCACCTCATACTAGCCAAAACTTCCGCACCAAGTAGAGATACTACTTGTGCATCCAAACATCCTTAAACCAGTTTTGCCATGAGAGTCCACCATACCTACCTATGGATTGAGTAAGATCCTTCAAGTAAGTTTTCATCGGTGCAAGCAATAAAAAAATTTGCTCCTAAATATGTATGATCTATTAGTGTGAGGAAAATAAACTTTATACGAACTTGTGATATGGAAGAAATAAAAGCGACAGACTGCATAATAAAGTTCTTTATCACAAGCGGCAATATAAAGTGACGTTCTTTTGCATTAAGAGATTGCGCATCCAATTATAAAAGCGCATGACAACCTCTGCTTCCCTCTGCGAAGGGCCTGTCTGTTACTTTTACTTTCTAGTACTTACCTTTATGCAAGAGTCGTGGTGATCCTCACCACTTCCTTTATTTCGCCTTTCTCTCTTGGCAAGCGTCATGTGTTGGGGAATGATCTAGACACATATATCCACTCGGATGTGGGTGATCATGAGTTATTTTTGTTGACATTACCCTTGAGGTAAATAATTGGGAGGCAAAACTATAAGCCCCTATCTTTCGCTGTGTCCAATTGAAGCTTTGACCTCATAAGTACCGCGTGAGTGTTCGCAATTATGAAAGACTAAAAGATGATTGAGTATGTGGATTTGCTTTATAAGCTCTTATATTGACTCTTTCCGATGTTATGATAAATTGCAATTGCTTCAATGACTGAGATCACAGTTTGTTGGTTCTCAATAGAGTTCTTGATTCATACTCTACCTTGTGAATGAATGTTTACTCTAGTATAAGAAATTATATATCAATAAGTATTGCTGCTTTAAAGATGATCATGATTGAAGGGTAACGCAGAAGAAAACAAAAAAATTCCGACCTACGCACCAGCCCAGGACCACTATGGAGACTGCATACAAGGTTTGATCTTTTCGTTACCGACTCGTAGCGCAGCGGAAGTAGAGTCGATGACGATCGGCGGTGCCGATCCCCGCAGCTAGGATTTACAACCTCCCAACCGCAAGGATGTATACCCTCATCTGCCCCTCGGACAGCCCTTCGGGAGGCGGTCGGACAGTCCCCCGGACAGTGTCGCGGACAGCCCTTCGAGAGGACCTTCGAAACTCGGACGGTCACTCGGACAGCCCTTCGGGAGGACCTTCGAAACTCGGACGGTCACTCGGACAGCCCTTCGGGAGGCACTCCCGAACTAAGACCGAAACAACGATCTCTCTACAGAGTTGCACACATACGGTGTCAACTATCCGGCAGGGCTTCGCCGTCCAGAACTGGTTCCTGCCGGAACCCACACAGCCTTTCGGCTCTAAGAAACTATTTCGCTGGGAGGGACAGAGAAGCCAGACAGGTCTATGGCATGTGTATGAGAGCAAGGATGAAGGATTGGGCAGCCCCCCTCTCCTCCTTATATAGGAAAACCAAGGGGTAGGATGGGTATTCAAAATACCAAAAATACCCATGAAGGAAACACTTTCCAAGGGTAAAAGGCGGAAGCAAGTGGGCAAGTGGGGCTCCAAGGAGGAGCCCCCTTCTTGGCCGGCCACACCCCATGTGGGGCCCCCCAAGGGGCTCCTCATCCATCCATCCCTTCTAGAAGCCTTTTGGGAAAATATCCCAAAAGGTGACTTTCCAAAAATATCCCAAAAAGCACTTTCACTATTCACGACGACATTTTTCAGCGTCCGTTCGAACTGATAATTTTTATGTAGTCCTAGAACATTTCCAGTACCCACAAAAATAATTTTCAACGCGTTCCGGAACAATTCCGGATTAGTGATTTTCATCTGCGAAAAGCATCCGAAGCGGTTCCGGCAGCTCCGGCACATTTCCGGTTTTTCTTCCGGAAAATTCCCAGAAGTTTCCAGAATGATTCTGGCACCCTCCAAGAATTATCAGGTATGTGCCAAAACCAATTTGACTTAATAGTATCCCCTGTAACAACTTTTCAGTTTTACCGAAACTGTTCCGGTGTTCTCTCTGCGGAACTTTTCCGGTGTCCGAAACTTTTCCGGTGATTTTCTCTCAGACTCCCTGTCTAGTATTCAGCAGATAGATGACCCTTAAGCGTGTGACCCTATAGGTTCGGTGAAGTATAGACATGACCCGGAACCCCTTCCGATCAATGATCAACATCGGAGCCGTGGACACCCATATTGACCCCTATACCCACACGAATGAATATTCGAGTGAACCTCCAGTTGCCATGTGCTATTCCTGTTGCTTCGCGATATGTTACAAATACTTGAGCTGAGACATGTTGGCATCCCCGTGGATTAACAACTTGTCCACTATGCCAGTTACCTCGTTACCGGTATTGTTCTCTTTTCTCGTTCCCGTGTTCCGGCATCCCCGTGATCAAATCACAAAGTGTCTGGCCAGACGATGATGGATACCGTAACACCGAGAGGGCCCAGAGATATCTCTCCATCGTCGAAGGAGCAAATCCCAATATTGAGCTATCAAGTTACTTGACATACTTTTCCATGAACCCGTAAGCCGCCGTAATAGCCACCCATTTACGGATGACGTTTAACAAACCCCAAAGTTCATGAAGCAAGCATGAAGAAACTCGATACTCTGATGGTCTAAGGAATCATGCAAATGTTAACCATCTCTGTGTTATTAACCATTAACTTGTGACGAATGTATCTCATAGCATAACATCAATTCGGGTCGATTCAACACAAATGTTCTTCCAACATTGTGCCCTCAAAGTTGCTGGCATAGACATGCCCATGATCAGGAAAATAGAACCATCATGCAACACTTGAGTTAGTCTTAGAGGCCAGACTAGGAATACATTTTACCATTTATTATTCCACACGTGCATATGAGTCTTCCTCCGAGCCTCGTGGTTATTGTAGACTCGAGAACCATAGCAGTTATAGCATGGAACATAAACCTAATTATGAACAGGGAGATAATCAATAACATTTATTATTGCCTCTAGGACATATCTCCTACAATGATGCTCTCATGTACGTATTTTATTTTATCGACACCTCTATCTCTAAACATGCGGACATATTTATCGATCTCGGCATTCGCTTGAGGACAAGCGAGGTCTAAGCTTGGGGGAGTTGATACGTCCATTTTGCATCATGCTTTTATATTGATATTTATTGCATTATGGGCTGTTATTACACATTATGGTACAATACTTATGCCTTTTCTCTCTTATTTTACAAGGTTTGCATGAAGAGGGAGAATGCCGGCAGCTGGAATTCTGGATTGGAAAAGGAGCAAATATGAGAGACCTATTCTGCACAACTCCAAAAGTCTTGAAAAGTTACGAAGAATTATTTTGGAATATATAAAAAATATTGGGCGAAAGAAATACCAGAGGGGACCCACCAGGAGGTCACAAGCCTGGGGGGTGCGCCCTACCCCCCCTGGGCACGCCCCTGTGGCTTGTGGGCCCCCTGGCAGGCCTCCGGTGCCCATCTTCTGCTATATGGAGGGTTTTGACCTGAAAAAAATCAGAAGAGAGCTTTCGGGATGAAGCGCCGCCGTCTCGAGGCGGAACCTGGGCAGAAGCAATCTAGGGCTCCGGCGGAGCTGTTCTGCCGGGGAAACTTCCCTCCCGGAGGGGGAAATCGAAGCCATCGTCATCACCAATGATCCTCTCATCGAGAGGGGGTCAATCTCCATCAACATATTCACCAGCACCATCTCCTGTTCAAACCCTAGTTCATCTCTTGTATCCGATCTTTGTCTCAAAACCTCAGATTGGTACCTGTGGGTTGCTAGTAGTGTTGATTACTCCTTGTAGTTGATGCTAGTTGGTTTACTTGGTGGAAGATCATATGTCCAGATCCTTAATGATAATTAATACTCCTCTGATTATGAACATGAATATGCTTTGTGAGTAATTACGTTTGTTCCTGAGGACATGGGATAAGTCTTGTTATAAGTAATCATGTGAATTTGGTATTCGTTCGATATTTTGATGAGATGTATGTTGTCTTTCCTCTAGTGGTGTTATGTGAACGTCGACTACATGAAACTTCACCATTATTTGGGCCTAGGGGAAGGCATTGGGAAGTAATAAGTAGATGATGGGTTGCTAGAGTGATAGAAGCTTAAACCCTAGTTTATGTGTTGCTTCGTAAGGGGCTGATTTGGATCCATATGTTTCATGCTATGGTTAGATTTATCTTAATTCCTTTTTTGTAGTTGCGGATGCTTGCGAGAGAGGTTAATCATAAGTGGGAGGCTTGTCCAAGTAAGGGCAGCACCCAAGCACCGGTCCACCCACATATCAAATTATTAAAGTAACGAACGCAAATCATATGAGCATGATGAAAACTAGCTTGACAGAAATTCCCATGTGTCCTCGGGAGCGCTTTGCTTTATATAAGAGTTTGTCCAGGCTTGTTCTTTGCTAAAAAAAGGATTGGGCCACCTTGCTGCACCTTTGCTACATTTGTTACTTGTTATCCGTTACGAATTATCTTATCACAAAACTATCTGTTACCGATAATTTCAGTGCTTGCAGAGAATACCTTACTGAAAACTGCTTGTCATTTCCTTCTACTCCTCGTTGGGTTCGACACTCTTACTTATCGAAAGGACTACGATAGATCCCCTATACTTGTGGGTCATCATTGCTCAAGTGCTTAGAGTTAGCCACCAAAAACACTCATGAATTCTCCCACAAAAATATTTTGTCTAAGCCCTAACACTCAAATTCGGTGCCACTAACATTCCAAATCGACCCTACCGAGTTTCACCCTAAACAGATGTAGAGCCAAACCCTAACCTCACGATGACACTAAGTTTGATTTCGGTGCAACAGAAATCAGTGACCAACTTTCGGGTATCCAGTTTCTAAGAATCCGAATTTCCAAGTTTTAGGAATCGGTACTACTGAAACTAGGAACTACCTCGGCCAGCCAAAATCGGACTCACCGAGATTTATATATTGGTCTCACCGAAACGCCAAAAGTTGCCACATTTTGCACTAGTCGGTGCAACCGAGTTTTTGCTTGGGTTTCACCGAGTTGGGCAATAATTGTAACGGTTGGATTTTTTAAGAAGCCTATATATACCCCTCCACCTCCCTCTCATTCGAGGAGAGAGCACTCAGAACAAACCAACACTTGCCCCATCCATTTTCTGAGAGAGAACCACCTACTCATGTGTTGAGATCAAGATTTTCCACTCCAACCATATGAAGCTTGATTTCTAGCCTCCCCAAGTTGCTTTCCACCCAATCAACCTCTTCTACCAAGCCAAATCTGTGAGAGAGTGATTGTGTGTTGAGGAGACTATCTTTTGAAGCACAAGAGCAAGGAGTTCATCATTTATACCACATCTATTACCTTTTGGAGAATGGTGTCTCCTAGATTGGTTAGGTGTCGCTTGGGAGCCTCCGACTTCGTGTGGAGTTGAACCAAGAAGTTTGTAAGGACAAGGAGATCGCCAACTTGGTGAAGATCTACCCCGAGTGAGGCTAGTCCTTCATGGACATAAGCCGTGATGGAATAGACGAGGTTGCTACTTTGTGGACCCTTATGGGTGGAGCCCTCCGTGGACTCTCGCGACCGCTACCCTCCATGGGTTGAAGTCTCCATCAACATGGACGTCCGATAGCACCACCAATCGGAACCACAGGAAAAATCTTTGGGTCCCTATTGTGTTTGATCCTCCTATCCCTTCCCTCTACTTATGTGATCATGTCTTTACTTTCCGCTGCTATACTCCTAGACTTGCATGTGTAGGGTGTGCTTGACTTGATATAATTGCTAAAACTTGCCAACGTTTAAAATTGGGAAAAGGCTAGATTTTTATTTTGGTCAAGTAGTCTAATCACCCCCCTCTAGACATACTTTGGATCCTACAAAGGCATCGACAAAGTACAGGTTCAAAGACAGCGTTCCATGCATCCACCAGCGGTCATATAAGCGATCGTTTAAAGCCTGGGCAGAAGCAATGAGAACAAACAGATTAAATGACAGCCTTTTATGTGAGCCGGAGCGATCATTCGAGCAGTCGTATGGAGTTTTGCCTCGCAAACTTTGCGCCTCCAGATTTAATGATGGCCTTTCATATGAGCGCTTCCGCTCGTATGGGTGATCATCCTAGGTACGGAAACCCAAGCTTGGCTAATTTGAACACAAGACAATGTTCGATACAAGTGGTACCACTCGTATGGGGGATCGTATGGCGTGCAATTTCTGATAGTAATGTTGCCGGCACAAGGGAAGATTCTTCTTCCTCCTCCTTGCGCCTCCAACTCTCCTCTTTCTCTCGAACCCTAACAAAAATCCTTCAAAACCTATGATTCTTCGCGGATTTTGTTCGGTTGATCCATGCATCTTCATCATTGGTGAATTTCTCCTCCAATCCATGGTTTATTTGCAAGTTTCCACGGTGATTTCATCTTTCTTCTTACCCTAGATGAGATGCAAATATATTTTTTCCCGTTCGATCCAAACGTTAGGATTCAAAGTAATTGGTTAGGATCGGTCTTAGATAGTGTTAGAACTTGATCCCCGCGTAAAACTTACGTTTTCAGTTTTTATTTGCGTTTCTGTGTAGGAAATGATGAGGTCGGCGATAGCCACGGGGAATAAGGCATTGGGCTCGCATTCCAAGCGTGCCTGGAACAAGGGGGTGACCTCTATGCCACTGTGAACAAGGACTTTGCATGGGTCAACACTTGGGGGATGACACCCTCGAGGTCGAAGTGCGATTCATTCTTGGAATACCAAGGACTCTACAATGACTTTGAATGGCTAGCGAATAACGCCGGGATGGGACTTTTCAGAAACTTCCACTACTACACCTACCGCGCCATCACCATCAAGTTCCTCTCCATCTTTGATCACACTCTCGAAGACTTGAGGGTGCCGGCGAGTTGTTCCGTCACACTCGGAGGGGTGCCACGTTCGATGATGCTTGAGCAGTGGTGCATCGTCTTTGGGTTTGAGAACCGTGGGTTTCTGACAGCAACAGTGTGCCCACCGCCGAGGCGTTGGGGACATGGAACCTCATCTCCATCAAGGATGAACATGAACTCTCCAGCAGGAAGGTATCGAGCATACAAAACCCTGCCATTTGCTATTTCATGACTTTCATCGGTAACACTCTCTTCGAGAGAGAGAACCTTGGAGGCATATTGATCTATGGTATGTGTGTGCTCCATGTTGCGCTCTACCCCAACGTAACCTCCAAGCCTAACTTGGGAGCTTTTCTTATGATCCACCTCGATAGGCAGCACAAGCAGCCGAGGGGGAATATTCTTGTGGGAGGCATAGTGACTCGTCTCGCTGAGCACTTTGTCCTCAATTTGGATAATGTTGAGTGCGTACCAGGGCGAACGGTACTTAACCGTAGGGTGATGACCAACTATCACTTCCTAGGGCATGTGCAGGGGGAGCATTGCTACAAGTGTCCCCTGCCCAACACTTATACTACTGATGTGCGCTTGCCCTTGCCGCAAGCTTTTACTGTTACTACGTGTGATATGTGGGTTCTATCTATTGATGAACTCAATGAGTTTAGGCATGCAGACGGGTTCATGAATAATGTTCATCCCGAACCATCATCCGAGTGGGATGCCACTACTGAGGAGAACGATCACGGTTGGGATGCATGGGCTAATGTACCCCAGTATGCTCCCCAGGTTGGGCATGGTGGTGACTATGTGCCCAGGGTAGAGTTCCAACAACTGCAGTTGGAGGGATCCGTACATACCTCTGTGAGACCAATGACAACATTAACATACTCAGTGGGAACATGCAGATCCTCTTCTCCTTCCTACAGCCACATCTAGGTGCAGGAGGAGCGTCCTCTAGTGGCCCATCTCATATGTAGTGGCCTCATACTACTCAGAGGGGTGACGATGACGAGGACATGGACTAGAGAGTAGGCCAAGAGCCTAAGCTTTTGGCAGCTCATCCCCTAGTTATCCATGCATGCATATTTATTTTTCTTCTTTTTCTATTTTTAGCATGTTTAGTTTCAGTTTGCATAATAAATTGTAGAGAAAACTTTGTTATTGCTTTGTTTGAACTCTCTTTGTTGTGTTTTGTTTCTTCCGGCCCACAGATTTGTTCACCACTAGCAAGTTGGAAATGAAGGAAATGAAGAGGAGAATTGACCGAGGGAAGAAGTGAGCCAGCGCGACAAGGTATAACATATGCATAATCCCTTGTCTCGTAATATTATTTAACAAAGAATTTTCATTCGACTAGTTGCACTTGAGTTAGTTCCCCTTGTTAGTTGAATATCATTTAGTCATCACTCCCAACTTCAGATTTTGCTAGTGAAACCTTGTTCTGAAGAACGATTTTAATCTAAAAAGAAAATCTCAGAACTTAGGGGCTCGGATTTTTGAAGAGAACGGGCATTCAAACATTTCAACTCCATAGTACTGAATTTGACTGACTCGATGGCAGCTTTTGATATAATTGTTTTAATTTGAGGTGATCGAAGCTATGCCAAAATTTATTCACGATACTAAAACGGTGGAGCTCCAGCTTATGGCTGGCTTTACATCTCGTTGCTATATGTTGAGATTAGATCTGGCCATCTCCGGCCCGGCCCGGTCGGCCCGCCCAGGCCCGGACCGAAAATCCAGGGCCTAGGCCCGATGGGCTTGCCCGTGGGCCGGGCTTGGGCCTGAGTTTTGAGCCCACCAGCAGGGCTGGGCTGGGCTTGGGCTTGGCATATTGAGATTTTAAGGAAGAGGCCCGACCCACGGCCCTAGGCCCGACGGGCTTTTCAACAGATGGGTCGGGCTTGGGCTTGAAAAGTAGGCCCGATGGTAGGGCCAGGGCCGGGCCTGGGCCTCAGTTTTCTGCTATGGGCTTTTCCAGGCCCGGCCCATGGCCAGGTATAGTTGAGATAATTCGCATAACTGCAACACCATCAAGGAATTGGAGATTACGTGGTAAATGATCTATCTTCTCCAAAGAAGTGTGTAAGTGGTAAATAAGAGTACTGATCGCTGAGCTCGAAAGAGACAACCATTTTGATCCATAGTGCACAAAATTAAGCTACTACGAAAACCCATTGCATATAGTAAATTTTGGCACAACCCTGTCACTGAGAGTTGAAGTCCCAAAGAACAATGATTGAGAGAAGTGTTTGAGAGCAATGACTAGTAGGTACTTGTGGGTGTTAATGAAATGCTTGAATTCTTTTCTCTCTTCCTCTCTGAAAACCCCTAATGCATTTGTTTTATAAAGACCCTAAAAGAATATCCATCTTAAAGAAAGAAATGTTTTCGCTTGCCTAAACACTTGGTTAACAAAGAAAATTTGGTTTGAGAACTTATAACTAGTGATAAGAAACCACATGTGGTTAGGCAACGAGCTTAGGTGCAACTTTTCAAATGTGAATACTTTCTTGAATGAAATTGCAGGATAAGTGAAGATGGATATGTCGTATTCTCTCAAGCCGGTAAAACTTCTTTCTACTCAATCAAGCTCCCTTTCATTCTCTTGATTTCTCATTTGCTCGAGGATGAGCAAGTTTTAAGCTTGGGGGAATTGATGGCTCGAGAATTTGTGATATTTTTCGAGTGATACTCATTTGGTTTTTACCGGATCTTTATTACTTCTTGGTTATTTCTAACGCTAATCCTCCAAAAGATAAGAAGATATGTTTTTCCATTGTTTGGCAGGAAATATCATATATGGAAGGAAACCAAGGCGAATTACTGCAAATCAAATCAAATGGAGCAACTTCCATGTTGAGAGCCAAACCACCAGGCGCTCCAGATCAAAACACGGCCTTCCATATGACCACAAGTGGTCGTATGGAGTGCCAACAGCACCACCACATCTATACAAGACATTTTCATGAAGAGACCCAGAGGAAAAGAGAACTCTAGCCACTGCCACCACAACCAGAACACAAGAAGAAGATATCAGAAGAACCTCGGGAGATCTTCTTAGTTTTGGTCCTTTCATCTCCATCATCATCTCATCCCTCACTATTGTAAGAGGAATTCCAAGTTGTGAGAGCAATTGTAACTCTATTTCAATCTCATCTGGAGATCAACCTATTTGGATCATCCATTCATCTTATTGTGGGTCTTCTCGGTATCACCAATATGGTTTTCATTGGGTTAATCTTTGGTGTGATTGGGTTTTTCTCTTACGATGCATGAGTAATTACCCATAGGCGTGGAAGATGTAGGTGAGTGGTAAGATTCATTTGTGCCTAATCTGTATATCGTCATTTATATTCGTAGTAGTATGATCTGTCTAGTAAGTTGTTATGCTGTGTTGAACTCTATGTTTATTGTCCAATTTAAGGGCCTAGGCAACAAGGTCTAAAGACCTACACATGTAACACATATTGCTCATGGAATATGTGACCTCTGACGTGACATGTGGTGATATCTAGGAAGACTAAAGACAATATGAGATAACAGGGAACCAGAAAACTTAATGCTTGGTTCCAGTCCAAGGACCTTAATTGTGGAGACGACCACTCTGTGGCAACGACGAAACATGACCATAGAATGAAACATAACCCCGCGAGGAGGAGTTTCATAACTTTAGGGTGAACCACCTAAAGAACACATATATCAAATACTATGAGTATGATACGAGGTAACTGGTATTACCGTCGCACGGGCACACACACACACACACACTACACTGGAACAGTAATAATATTTGCAGAATCTCAAGCGGTTACTTCACACGAGAACTGTGACATCTTGTGTGTGACAGAAGCGCCAATATAAATACGCTCCTCTGCTATTCGTTGGGACGATAAATAATTGGGATACTTCCACAAAAGTGCTACACCACCCTGTTTGGCTTTCAGGCACCACTATCTCTGTTGTAGCTTTTTCAGGTTCAGAATCCCAGCTGCCAACAATCTCCCTCTTGTGGTGTATCTTGCAAATTACGAGAAAAAATGCATTAGAATTGGATTATAAAGTGGAATATAACTCTAAAACTTTGTAAATAAAAGTAGGTAAACATGATGCAAAATGGACGTATCAACTACAACAAGCTTAGACTCCACTTGCCCTCAAGCGAATACCGAACTCAATAAACAAGACCACAAGTTTAGAGAGAGAGGTGTCGATAAAAAGAAAATACGGACATGGTAGTATCACATTTATAAGCATAATTATAACAACAATTATTCATTCATATAACTTCTCATGATCAAGTAAAAATGTATCCACAAGTCAAAGTATAAACGGTGAAAACTAACGAACTATGTTTTGAATCATTCAAGCAATTACAATTCACCATACTTTCTGGAAGAATCTATGTAAGAGCTTTTTATTGGCAAACTTTGCATACCTAACTGTCATATAGTCTTCTAATGGTTGTTGGTACTCAAAGCATATTTTTGGAGCAAATCATTTTCATTAACACAAAGGAAGATAGGGCCTCAATGTTTCGCCACCCAACTTACTTACCACAGGGATAATTGTCAACAATAATAACTCATGATCATATATATTAGACTCGATATATGTGTCTGGATCTTTCCCCACCACATGTTTCTTGCCTAGTGGATAATAACTGAGGTTGGAATAAGGAATATTTTGACTCTTGCATAAAAGCAAAATTTGAAGAATAAAAGATAGGCGCTTCGCAGAGGGAAGCAGAGGTTGTGATGCACTTTTTGATTTTTGGATGTGCAAGATCTCTAATGCAAAGGAACAACACTTTATATTGTCCCTTACGATGGACCTTTATTGAGTAGTCTATCACATTTATTTCGTCACCATCATAAGATCGTAAAAAGCTTATTTCCCCTTCCAATAAAACATCATACATATTTAGGAGCAATTTTTTTATTGCTTGCACCAATGACAACTTACTTGAAGGATCTTGTTCAATTCATAGGTAGATATGGTGGACTCTCGTGGCAAGAACTGGGTTTAAGGGTATTTGGATGCACAAGAAGTATCTCTACTTAGTGCTAAAATTTTGGCTAGCAAAAGATTATAAACAAGCACCACATGTTGGAAGATGCATGAAAATATAACTTCTATGCAAATATACATAAACATAACTCATTACGTTGTCTTCCTTGTCCAATCGCAACTATTTGTTCATGTTTGAAAATAATTGATGAGGGGTCACAATCATAGATGTCCAAGATAGTATATTTGCATGTGAAATCTCTCTTCCTCACATGAATTGTTTGAATGGTCGATGCTATGTTTGTTAACTTTCAACCAATTTTATCACCTATATATACCCCTTATGTGAAGTCATTAATCCCCATGGGATAAGCATCTGAGATTTTATTTGTAGCCAAGATTGATGCTAGTAAACAATTTTTTTTACTCAGACTACTCTTTATTATAGAAACTCTCACTCACGGATATATTGATAACACGGGCATGAAACAATCACTCAAAAACTATTTCATACTAAAAGTTCTTCTAACTCACGAGAAAACTGAAGTTCAAACTAAGATAGATAATGATGGTAAAGGGTGATGATGATACGATACCGGGGCACCTCCCCCAAGCTTGGAACAAGACAAGGGTGGTGCCCATACACGAGTACTCAAGTTTCCTTCTTCGATGATGGTGGTGGAACCCTTTTTGCAATGATCCCCTTAAGTACGATTCTCCTCTTTAGGTGTAGTGATTTTCTGATTAAGAATATTGATCTGACCCCGTAGTTTACCCACAACACTCCATGCTCCATTAACGAATGAGTAAGGGTTGGTGGAAGGAGTTGGGGGGATACTTGCCTGCACATGATGATTAGGGGTAAGTTGAGCATTAGGAGCTTTCAACGTGTTCGTCAAGCTTGACTTCTTGAACTCAATGTGCATGTCCCCGGGTTGAGGTACATGCATGTCTTCTTCTTCCTCACTTGAGTCCTCCATCCTTTTTATGTCAGATTCATCTTCCGAAGCCCACTCAAAATCCTTAGTTTAATCATAGGGTCTCGAAGTGTCGGCTAGATAAGAGACATAACTCTGCCCATCAGAATCTTGCCAAGACATGATGCCATAGAGCTCGAAATCCTGGCAGGAAACAACTCGAAATGAAAACATGAGGATAACTTGCAGTACGGAGGTCAAAACATCGAAACATATATATGATGAATTTATCCCTTGCAGAACAAGTATACGGGAAGAAAACGGAGTCGGGAGAATGCACGAGGGTCCCGCAAGCCACCTGGGTGCACCCTGGGGCTAGGGCGCGCCCTTAGGCTTGTGGCTCCCTCGTGGGCTCTCTCGGTTGTTTCTTATTTTCCATATTTTTTATTTATTTCAAAACTGACAAAAAGTATTTTTATGGAATTTTTGGAGTCAGTTTACTTACCGCAGCACATACCTATTCATTTTATAGGATTCTGGAGTCCTCCAGAAGGTCTCTTTTATGTATTCCTCCCGTGTAATTACTTGAAAAACATCTGAATCAATGTTAATGGGTTTACCTGTAATATAATGCTTAATTCTTTGCCCGCTAACTACCTTCAATTTATTTCATTCGGCGTTATTAATTTTGATGGCTCCAATACGATAAACTTCCTCGACAATATAGGGTCCTTCCCATTTGGAGAGAAGTTTGCGTGCAAAATGTCTAAAATGAGAGTTGTACAAAAAAGAAATTTGTCACCAATATTAAATTTTAATTCTTTTATCATGCCAACATTTAACTTTCTGTTTAAACAACTTGGGATTTTCACAAGCTTCCGTTCTCCACTCATCAAGAGAACTCATAACAAATAACCTCTTTTCACCGACAAGCTTAAAATCATAATTAAGTTCTTTAATGTCCCAATAAGCTTTATGCCTAACTCAATAGGTAAATTACAAGCTTTTACATAAACCATCTTATATGCCCATAGGATTTTTATAAGCAGTCCTATATGCCCAGAGAGCATCATCAAGTTTACTAGGCTAGTTTTTTGGATCTATTGACAGTATTTTGCAAGATTAATTTTATTTCTATATTACTTAATTCTACTAAACCACTAGACTGAGGATGATAAGGTGATGCTTCTTTGTCGTTTACATCATATTTAGCTAAAACTTTTCTAAAAGCACCATGACTAAAATGTGAACCACCATCAGTCATTAAATATCTGGCGACTCCAAACCTCAAAAAGATAACCTCCTTAAGCATTTTAATAGAAGTATTGTGATCAACACTACTAGTATGAATAGCTTTTACCCACTTAGTAACATAATCAACAACTAAAATATGAGTGTACCCATACGAGGGTGGAAAAGGTCCCATATAATCAAAGCTCCAATCATCAAATGGTTCAATAACAAGTGAATAATTCATAGACATTTCTTAACGTCTACCAATATTACCAATTCTTTGACATTCATCACAAGAGAGGACAAATTTACGTGCATCCTTGAAGAGATTAGGCCAATAAAAACCCGATTGTAATACCTTGTGTGCAATTCTATCTCCAGCATGGTGGCCTCGGTATGCGTTGGAGTGACACTTCTGTCGGCGTTCTGGGAATGGGGGTACCCAGACCTGCCTGCCTGCGGCCCAGGGCATGGCCCACCTCACAAGCCAGGCATGGCCTGGCGCAGCCCCACTCAAGACAAGGCCCTCGCGAGGACCCGAGCTCGCGAGGGAAGCAGCAGCAAGACCAACGGGGAGCGGGCCTCCTCAGGCCCCCTCCGGAGCGGCGGAGATCTCTATGCAGAACCCGGCCTCAGGAGTCAAGGATGACGCAAGGAAGGACAGGCGGGCGCCAACGTGCCAGACGGTGCAGTTTCCCCTTTGGTGCAAAGGGAGCAAGGACGTACGCGAGTTCCCAAAGCGCCCCCCCCAAAGGTTTCCACTCCGGTGCAACAAGACCACGACCACGAGTCCAGCAGGACGGATGTCATCGCCGAGCCCACCTCTGCATCATCGACAGCTACTTTGCAGGCGAAGACCACCTTTGGACAGGGCGGGGATGTACTCCTGTCCCCCTTCAAATTTGGACATTGTGGGATCCCTTCCCGCCATTGAGATAAGGGAAGAGGACCCGGGCCGCTGCTATAAGTAGAGGATAGGCTGCACCGTAGAGAGGGGAGAAACGGAGCAGAGACAACAGACAAGGCAGAGAGCCAAGAACACCACTCGAGCGCCCTCACGAGGCTCCTCACCACTGTACTAGTTCATCCACCACACCTCCTCATGAGGCAATCCACCAAAGTAGGAGTAGGGTATTACGCTTCGCAGCGGCCCGAACCTGGGTAAATCACCGTGTGCATCTTCTTCCTCGTCATCGTGCGAGTTCATCATCCTAACCATCGTGTAGCGAGCAAGGTAGGGCGAGGCTGCAGGGGATCTTCGCACACACCCCTGTGTTCGAACCTTGGGGGTTTTGCGGAGCCCGAAATCCGACATTTGGCGCGCCAGGTAGGGGGCGTGTCGAAGTCTTCCTCAAGCCTCGCTCATCCCACGCCTCACCGCTCCGATGGACAGCGCCCAACAAGCTTCCTCCGTCCACGGCGGATCTGTCTTCACCAATCTTGCCGCTGCTGACCGAGACCCACGCCCCAGCGGCACGACGCTGGGCGGTCAGTATCAAGCCACCAGTGTCGTCTCCACCGTCATCGCTTCTCGCGCCGACCAAACACACGGCGGACGGGCGGCGCCCTCGGCACCGGCATCGCGTCGCACCTACGTGGGAGACCTCGACGCGCACGATGCGCTGCTGATGGCAAGCGAGTTGCTCGGCCACCGCCCGACGCACGGGGGCTTCGACGCATGGGCCGACCACATCGCAAAGCTGGTCAACGTCGCGCGGAGGGCCATGGCTCCTCACTCTTCTTCAAGGCCGCAGGCGTCAGGCGTCGGGGGCTCGTTCGCCGCGCCTGCCGCTCAGCCCGCCGGCGGCGTCCCCCCTCAGGCTCTGGGCGAGCCCGAGCGGGGCCCGCCGCACGCCGTGCTCCTTCTCCTCCGAATTCCGGTGACCGGTTTTGGGGTGCAGCCCGGCCCCGATGATGGAGCGCACGGAGGAAACAACGGGGCGCCCCACACGCGCACTGACACGCGCCCCCGTGACCCTATGGACCGTCAACAGCCTGGGTTAACCAGGCGGGAGCGTGCCATCCTGCGTAGGGAGCAGGCGGCGTAGGCGTCCGGACAAGCAAGCAACCACGGCAAAGGCGCATCGGATCGCCAAGGAAGCAATCCACGCTAGGAAGCACGCGGCCCACCCAGCGGCGGTGGTAGAGGTAAGCAACTTCGAGCTGAGGCTCGTCGCAGGAGGGTCTCCAGGCTGCGCGCACAGGGCGGCACCCCACCGCCGCCCGAAGGGGCCGTCCTCGGCGCCCCGCCGAGCGGCTCAGGAGGAGAACCGGGCCCTTATGTAGAGCCCTATGTACCAAGCTACGTCGTACCTCCAGACGGTGGGATGGATCAGGCGCCTGTCGCAGGCGCCAACACCCCCCAAGAGTAGGGGGTACACTGGGCGTCCTCCCCGAGCCGGGCCTGGGGGCTCCTACCGACGGAGCACCTAGCCTGGACATCGCGAGCGGGGGAAAGAGGGAGGACGCCCCCGTGCCCGTGAGGCATGGCGCAAGCCGTCGCCCTCGCGAGCAAGCAACACCGAGCCAAGCCCCGAGGCATCAGAAGTAACTGCCTGGGGGGAGCAGCACGACACAAGTAGCGTGGGCCACCCGCGGCAACTGGAGCGCCGGCGCAGCCTCGAGAGGCCGGGCCTCACGAGGCCCTCGGGACACTGTCGCGCCCTGACGCTTCACGAGGCGGCTTCATCGACAAAACACCTTTATGGCTGCGCCGGATGCATTGTGCTCATGTTTGGGCCGCGGGAGCGCAATCCTGTGGCTACGCGGCGAACAATGCATTCGGGTTTGGGTCATGGAGGTGCGCAACCGAGCAAAAATGCATGGGATGGCTCTTGACGGAGTTGGGAGCAACCGGGCCGTGCGCCTGGGGGCTTGCCCAGCTATCTACGGCCGTGACACTCTCACGTAATAATGAGTGGGCTGTATACGCCCGGAGCCCCCTGAGGACGCGGAGGGGTTCCATCCCACGCCCAAGTGGAAGCCCCATGCTCCGCGCTGGCGGACAACACTGCCCACCAATGGCTATGCCCACGCAACGTGGATGCCCTACGCTCCACGCTGGGGGAACACGAAGACGAAGACTAGCCTAGGTGCCGGACGCGGCAGTTGCTTGCTTCTTTTTGGTGTTCGAATTGCCACTTTTTGGAATGAAGTTTGAGAATTCCGGAACTCTATTTTTAAAAGAAAAAGGGGCGGGGACTTTTCTCTCATCGTTCTCTCGTTTTTCCGGCCTTGGAGTCTCTTTCTCTGAATTGGTGTTTCGCAAGGGCCCGTGTGCTCCGGCCCTCCCCGAGGTGCCTCGGAGCTGGATAGCAAGGCCCTGTCGCCTCAGGGACTTGCATCTTTTGGCGGTCGACCCCCACTCGGGGGCTGCGACCACAGCGCGGCACCGCAGCATGGAGCCTCGGGAGGCCCCAATGCCCCCTGAGGCAGCAGCCGGCAGGACGGAATTGGGGTCGCTCGAGCGTTAAGGGGGGCTCCTGAGCAGCGTGCCTCAGGAGCCTTACCGGTCATATAGCCACTCGCCCCTTGATGTCATCCTGGCGATCTGGTCAGCGTCAAGGGTGCCGAGACCTCACCTCGTAGTCGTGTCATGGTGATCCGGACGCCCCTACGTTGGTCGAGGAATGTGCGGGAGTGGGACCTGCCGATGTAGAGCCGCTTGAGCGTCAAAGGGGGCTCCTGAGCAGCGCGCCTCAGGAGCCTTACCGGTCATATAGCCCCTCGCCCCCTTGACGTCGTCCTGGCGATCCCGTCTGTATCAAGGGTGTCGAGGCCTCACCCCGTAGTTGCGTCCTGGTCATCCGGACGTCCCTTATGGTGGTCGAGAAATGTGCGGGACTGGGGCCTGCAGACACAGAGTGCCGAAAGGGCCCCCAAACCGTCCCACAAACAAGGAGGAAGCGTCCCAGGAGGAACCGCAGACTATCTGGACAACCCGGCCGCGCCTTGCGACGCACGAGATTGTCACCGCCCTACAAGCTAAGAACACTACCGAACCAAGCAAGAGCCTCCTGATCTAATGACGACCCGAGGGCGGGATAAGGGTTGTGCGCACTAATGTGAGGATGCAGGTACTGCGGGCCACCACGCGCGGCCACCGAGACCTCTGAGGCCTGAGGCGCCAGGAAAAACGGCACGAGGGGAGGGACCCTACCACGACGAGCAGCAAGGCCACGAACCCGGGGAGAGGCGGCCACAAGCAGCCCCTCAGGAGAGGACACCTCGTGAGGGCCCAGCCGGCCGCCGTCGCCAGGCCGCAGCGGCGTCGGAGCAAAGCCCCGCGCAAAGAAACTAAGTCACGTCACGGCAAGCAGGCGACCGGCGGTTTAAGAAAAGGAAGGACGGAAACGAAGGTAATACGCAAAAGGCTAACGCCCTCCGGGGCCGAGTTCTTCTTAAAGATTACAGGAACCATGAAAGGGAAACAGGGGATGCCTAGAGGGAGGAGTCGCTGTCGCCGCCCGCGCCGCCGGTCGCCTCGGCGCCGGAATCGTCCTCCCCGCTGGAGGCGGGCACCTGGATGAACCGCTTCACCAGGGACTCCACGTGCGGGGCGCACCTCGTCCCGGAGGGGCCGCTGGAGCTCGTCAGGCACCCACTCCCCGACGCGCTGGAGGTCGAGCTCCGGGGTGTGGCAGCGCAAGTTGGAGAAGACGCGCGTCAGGGCGAGGTCCAGGAGACGCCGGTCTCCAGCGCCTCCACCACCCTCCGGAAGAAGTCAAGGTAGCCCCCGTCGCCGTGCGTGCACGGCAGCGCGGGGGCTTCCCCGACGAACCGGCTCACCGTGCCGGCCGCGCGGCGGGCGATGTCAAGATACTGCTCGGCGCGCAGGGACTCCAGTATCTTGGCATGCGCCGCCTCGTCCTGGGCGGCCTGCACGACGTCGGCTGCATCCTTAACCTGGGCTTGGAGGGACGCCAGCTCCGCCCTGGCCTCCGCTTCGCCCCTGAGGGCAGCTTGGAAGGCGGCCTCAGCGGTCGCCAGCTGGGCCCGCAGCGCGTCCACCTCCTGCTGGAGTTCGCCGAGCCTGCGTTTCTTGGCCGCAGGCGCCCTGGAAGAAGGAGAGGATCAGGTCCGGTGCACTGGATGAGGCAACTAAGAAAGAAGGAGGCGGCGGAATACTCACTCATTGACCATGGCCCAGCGCCGGCGAACTTGCGCCGGCCCCGAAGGCCCCCTGCTGCTGCCTCCGGAAGGGGACGAAGCAGCCGACGGTCCCGCGCGCTTCCCCGCGCCCGCAGCACTTCCTCCAGATGCCATGGGAGAGGGGAAGCAAGGAGGAGGAGAGGATTTGTCTGAGGAGCGATGGGAGCGAGAAGACACCCAGAGACTGCAATGCCCCCCCCAGGGGCGGGGCGGATTTATAGGCGTAACTGCAGCCGTGAAGCGTCGTGGGAGGGCAGGCATCGTGCGCCTCTCGGGCGCCGCGGGGCGGTTTGATCGGCGCAGTCCCATCCGCACCGTCTCGCCTGCCGATTGTCAGGTCACATCCGCATGCCCCGAAGAGTGGAAACCCGAGGGAGCAGTAGCATGCAAGGAAGGGCACTGATGGCAGGCGCTGTACACGGGTGTCGCATTAGTTTGACTTGTGATGGTTCCTGACACCCTCGGGGAGCGGGGGTGTCGCCGCCCAGGCGCTCAACGAGCGCCGAGCCTGGTCCACAGGCGTTTGGGGCCCGCGGCGCTTCGGGCCGCCCTCAAAGGCTTCGCCCGGAAGCCAGCTCGAGCGCGCCTTGGGCCCGAGGGCTACTGTCGGCGTTCTGGGAACGGGGGTACCCAGACCTGCCTGCCTGCGGCCCAGGGCATGGCCCACTTCACAAGCCAGGCATGTCCTGGCGCAGCCCCACTCAAGACAAGGCCCTTGCGAGGACCCGAGCTCGCGAGGGAAGCAGCACCAAGACCAACGGGGAGCGGGCCTCCTCAGGCCCCCTCCGGAGCGGCGGAGATCTCTATGCAGAACCCGGCCTCAGGAGTCAAGGATGACGCAAGGAAGGACAGGCGGGCGCCAGCGCGCCAGACGGTGCAGTTTCCCCTTTGGTGCAAAGGGAGCAAGGACCTACGCGGGTTCCCAAAGCGCCCCCCAAAGGTTTCTATTCCGGTGCAACAAGACCACGACCACGAGTCCAGTAGGACGGATGTCATCGCCGAGCCCACCTCTGCATCATCGACAGCTACTTTTTAGGCGAAGACCACCTTTCGACAGGGCGGGGATGTACTCCTGTCCCCCTTAAAATTTGGCCGTTGTGGGATCCCTTCCCGCCATTGCGATAAGGGAAGAGGACCCGGGCCGCTGCTATAAGTAGAGGATAGGCTGCACCGTAGAGAGGGGAGAAACGGAGCAGAGACAACAGACAAGGCAGAGAGCCAAGAACACCACTCGAGCGCCCTCACAAGGCTCCTCACCACTGTACTAGTTCATCCACCACACCTCCTCGTGAGGCAATCCACCAAAGCAGGAGTAGGGTATTACGCTTCGCAACGGCCCGAACCTGGGTAAATCACCGTGTGCATCTTCTTCCTCGTCATCGTGCGAGTTCATCATCCTAACCATCGTGTAGCAAGCTAGGTAGGGCGAGGCTGCAGGGGATCTTCGCACACGCCCCTGTGTTCGAACCTTGGGGGTTTTGCGGAGCCCGAAATCCGACAACTTCCTTAAGATTTGTTCTTGTTCATGCTCAGGTATACAACATCTAATAATACCATATATTCCTTCTTTATATAAATGAGGGTCATCCCAAAAGTAATGTCTCAAGTCAAAGAAGTTTTTTTTTTGAGGAAATTGCACAAATACACAACTTTTGGGGCTGAGATAACACAAAACCACAACTCTAGGGGATTTTAACAGAAAACCACAACTCTAGGACTAATTGGTAACAAAAACCACAAAACAATTGGTTGAACACAAATCTGACGACCGGACCTACTAGTCATACACACAAAGCAGTGAAGAGCTGATTTTAGCCTGAGCTCACACAGGAGCCGAGCCGATTGCATGAGCTTGAGCCGAGCTGAGCCGACCTACCTACATCACTCCATGAGTAGAGCTCGTCAACGCAGCCCACTCTATTCTCCCCGATGCAGTCCTCCACTGACCTAGAAAAAGCGGCGGCGGCGACGAAGCTCCGCATCGGCGATGAGGTGGCTGCTGCACCGGATGCGGAGACGATGATGACCACTAGCTTCCATCCGCCCCTCTCCCCTGAGACAGCCGCGGTGAAGGCGACGGCAGAGCTTCGCATCGACAGCAAGGTGGCTGTTGCGCCGGATGCTGAGACGACTCCGGCCACCAGCTGCCATCCGGCCCTCTCCCCCGGGACCGACCCTGCAGTCTCTCGTCCATCCCGTCCTGGTCCATCGGTGGCTCGGCCGCGGGCGCGTTCTCGTGCACTCGAGGCAGCAGCGGCGGCCACCGCACCAGCGCCGGAGACGACGGCGTGCACCAGCAGTCCCCAGCTCCTCTCCGGTGCCCCAAGCAGCTCGTGTGGTGCTCGAGACCTCTCCATTCCCCCAAAGTAAGCTTGTTATTGAGGCCTCCTTGTTATTCCTTGGGACCAGCGGGCTAGGAAAAATATTATCCTTCTAATCAGTGTAAACAATCTGCTGAATAGGTTGGCACCATTGTACTCCAGTTGGGTTATCAATTTCATTTGTGAAGGCGAATTTCCGAAGCAATGTCGACTAAGCGATGAAGAGTTGACATTCTCTAGACTTGTCAAGTGTTTATGCAGTTGTGGATTCAAGATGACTGATTGCTTGTATCACATGAAGGACATGTCTAGAGGGCTAAGTGGACTAGAGATAGTGGCCACCGAGGATACCTTATTAGCTGTGAAAGAGAGGTCCAATACATATAAGATTCTAAACCTTGTAGTGATGAAGAAAACAGGGCCAATGTTTGATTGTATTAGTAGTTCAAATTGCCCTCTTGTTGTTGGTAAGAGGAAGGAAAAGAGACATGTTGAACCAGCAACTCAAGAGAGTTTCTCCGCAAAGAGCACATTTGAGGCTAAGGCACTTGAGGCACATGAAGCAAAGGCACAAGACCCACGGGAGCTGCACCTTTCTAATCTTGATGACGAGGAGTTGGAGAATTTGGAGGAGCTGAAAAGGTATAAAGCATTTGGGTGCAAAGGTGATAGCGAAGCTGGGGATATCTTTGCACCTGAGGTGAGTCAACACGCAGAGCAACCGGCAGAGCAACCGGTAGAGCAAGGATCAACTGGCACACCAACCAGTAGAGGCAAATGCAATGACAAGTCTATTAAGAGAAGATCACATGTGAGGAAATCTGAAGACATCAATGACAAAGGCAAATATTCTGATGAAGGTAGTGAGGACAATAAGGGTGATATGATACTTTCAGATGAGGAAGACGTAGTTGGGCTGACATCATCTATGGCACCATGTAGTTGGGCCAAACCTCCACCTTTGAGAGTTTGGTTCGATGTGAAGAGAAAAGACGAAGATCAAGAAATGAGCTTATATATGCGCTTTACTGATGTTTACCAATTCAGATCAGCTTTAAAGAATCTCCACATTATTCAAAGCAGGGACTACATGTATGAGAGGAATGACAAAGGAAGTGTCACTGTTTGCTGTCCCAAAGACAATTGCAATTTCTACATGGCTGCTTCTATTATAAAAGGAGAGTCGACCTTTTGCATTAGGGGTTTGAATCCCACTCACACATGTGGCATAACCGTCCAAATTCTAAATGGTGGGCTAAATTGTCTGAAAATTTCCCAGATTGCCCATTTAAGATGTTTCAAATTACTATAATTTTTTCAGTTTTTTTTTAACTTTGAATTTTTGAAGAAAATTTGACAGAATCTTACAAAAACTGTCCAAATTCTAAAATGGTTGGGCTAAATTGTCTGAAAATTTCTCAGATTGCTCATTTAAGATGTTTCGAATTACTGTGATTTTTTTAGATTTTTTTGAAAACTTTGAAATTTTGAAGTTTTTGTAAACTTTGAATTTTTTACGATTTTTGTAAACTTTGAATTTTTGAATATTTTTCCCAGATTTATCATTTAAGATTTTGAGATTTTTTATTATTTTAATTTTATAAACTAGCTGAGGTCGGCTCGGCTTAAGCCGACCTCCCAAGCCAAGCCATCACTATAGTCAGTTAACATGGGACCCACATGTCATAAGTCTCCTTAACTGACTAATCAAAATTGTTTTGTGGTTTTTGTTACCAATTAGTCCTAGAGTTGTGGTTTTCTGTTAAAATCCCCTAGAGTTGTGGTTTTGTGCTATCTCAGCCCCAAAAGTTGTGTATTTGTGCAATTTCCTCTATTTTTTTCTTTTGCTGATAGGTATAACTAGGTGGTATATATTTTGCAACAATGTAATTAGCATAATCAGCATACGAAGGATTATCACGAGAAGAATAAGCATTAATAAAAACTAATTGTTCATCATGAAAACTCTCATTAACAGGTATTGGGTCATCAAGAATGTTTTCCATCCTAGACAGATTATCTGCTACAGTATTATCAACTCCTTAACAATATGAAAATTAAACTCTTGTAATAAAAGCACCCACCTATTCAACCTAGGTTTAGCATCTTTCTTTTCCATCAGATATTTAATAGAAGCTGATCGGTGTGAATAGCTTTTCCCGGTTCTAGGCAAGACTAGTTTCTTCACCTCTCCGCAAAACTTTATCAAGATTGCACAAATAGTCATCAAAAGAGGTTCCATAAACGGAGAAATCATCCATGAAGACTTCAACAATTTTCTCACAAAAATCAGAAAATATAGCAATCATGCATATTTGGAATGTAGTGGGCGCATTGCATAAACCAAATGGCATATGTCTATAAGCAAAAGTTCCAAAAGGACAAGTAAAAGTAGTTTTCTCCTGATCTTTAGGAGACACATGTATTTGAGAGAAACCAGAATGTCCATCCAGAAAGAAAAAATGTGTATGGTGACAATCTTTCTAACATTTGATCAATAAAGGCAAAGGATAATGATCTTTTCTAGTAGCCTTATTCAATTTTAAAATCAATTACCATCCTAGAACCAATTACAACTCTCTGTGGGATAAGCTCTTTTTTATCATTAGGAACAACAGTAATGCCACCTTTCTTAGGGACACAATGAGCCGGTCTTACCCATATAATATCAACTATAGGATAAATTATACCTGCCTCCGGGAGGTTTTGTATTTCATTTCTTACCACATCCTTCATCTTAGGATTTAAGTGACGTTGGTGATCAACAACAGGCTTAGTATCTGGCTCCATATGAATTTTGTGTTGACACATAGAAGCACTAATACCTTTAAGATCATCCAGCGTATATCCAATTGCGACACTATGTTTCTTTAGAGTTTTCAACAATCTCTTCTCTTCGTGCACTAAAAGGTTAGCATTGATAATAACATGATATATTTTCTTTTTATGAAAATAAGCACATTTCAAAGTATTTGGGGATTTCTTCAATTCAAACACATGATCACCCTTAGGTGGGTAAGGATCTCCCAAGAATACAACATGCAAATTATGTTTAAGGATGGGTTTTGTATAAAGAATATTCTATTTCATTCATATGCATATCATTTTATGATTTGAAAAATATTGCTCAAAAGGATCAGTAGGAGGCACAACAGTAGAAGCAAGACCAATAATATCCTCTTTATTAGGTGGATCTTTATCATGAGGTTGTCTAGTGAACTTAGAAAAAAAAAATTCATGAGATTCATCACCAAATTTAACCTTAACCTTCTCGTTAACACAATCAATTTCAGCATTAACAATATTCATGGAGACTCCCCTATAGAGCAAGAGGAAGAACCAGAACTCGTCAAGGATGCGAAGGAAGAGAAAACCTTGGCTCTTGAAAATAGGCTTGATGATATTGATGAAATGCTAAAGTTCATTGCCATAATTGTGTCGCCGGGATCCCATGAGTACATCTGAGCAATGAACTTGATTAATGTGTCTAATTTTATACAACAGTTCTGCCCCATGGTTGGTTATTGTAATGTCTCAGACAGTGTATTTGAAATTGTCAAGTTTGTGGTTTAATAAAAGTAGCGAGAGCTCAATTGCATAAATTCATATTAAAATTGTCAAATACTACAATTTTGTATCAAATGTGCCCACCAATCGCAATATAATACAAATTGACCGCACCCAATACGATGACACTTATGCATGTCGTCACAGGCATATGGACCCACATGTAAGAAGCCATGTCACCCATGTATGGACCCGCTTGTCAGTATCCACGTCGGCACTACATTGGACCCACATGTTAGAATCGTTGACCGGTCAAGCGACACATCGTCACAGAAAAAACAATGCCCCGTCCCACATATAGGTAGCCACGTCAGCATCTTCTGGGCCCATATGTCAGCACCGTCGACCGATCAAAACTGACGCCCAACTTATTACTGACGGCACCGTCGGCGATAAAACTCAAGGCGGACCCATATGGAAGCAGCCACGTCAGCAACTCCTGGCCCCACTTGTCAGCATCTTTGATCGGTCAAACCCATTGACCGATCACTAATGACGGATTATCGTCACCGGATACGATCTTAGGCCACAGATTGGACCATCATAGGCGACATTATGGTCGTCACCGAAAACGGTCATCGGTGACAATTTTGGGTTTGTCACCTAACATACAATCTTGTGTGACGGAGGATGTGGTATCATCAAGATTTTATTTTTTATGACGGTGTCTCGGTGACGGTGGGTTGACGGCCAGAAAATGTCATGACGAAAAAGGTTTTACGTTACACAAGTGAAACGTCGCAAACTAGAGCATATTTTGTAGTGTTTGAATACCTGCAGCAACACTCTGCCAAGTGAATGGCTATCCCTTCTTCAGTACAGCCTTCAAAATGTTTTTGTCGAGGTAATACTTTGCACTCAATACACGTGCACATAAAGAGCAAAGGGTCTAGGTTAATTGCCAACACTATTTTGCCAACATTGAAAGGTTGAAACTGGAAGGATTCTAAATCCAAAGCCACCCTTTCTTCTTCGGTACACACATTTTTCACCACGCCAACCAATGTATCTTCCTCTTCTCTTCACCATCACCCCCCAACTATTTCATCTGTGATTGTTTTAAAATTTCCTTTGAGCAGTTTGAAAACTGACATTGCATATGGTGGAATTGCTTGAGCTACTGATTTAAGCAAAATCTCCTTACCCCTGCATAGAGAGAATTTTTTTTCCTTCCACCATTTGAGCCGATGGCATACATGGTCAATGAGGTGCTGAAAACAGTCACTTGTATCAACACCCACCATAGTGGATAGCCCCAGGTACTTATCTGAAAGAGCTTCAATAACTACATGTAGTTCCCTGCACACATCCTCCCCTACACCAACAAGAGCATTAGGCTTGAAAATATGCTGGATTTTGTAATGCTGATCACCTTGGATATCACACAGCAAGTTTTTGAGCCAAAATATTTGGGGTTCCGGTTCCTGAAGGTAGAATGCATAAAGGACATTTTGAGACGTTACAGATAAGGCTCGGCAAAAGGCTTGTAGATTGAAGTGAACAATATGCATCCTCGGGTAATAAAGAAATTTTGATAAAATCTGTCGCTCAAGCCATACCCACATATGTCATGAGTGTTTTCAGATTACCAGTCTCTGTTTGTGATGACTTGACACGCATGATGAGACAATATTGGTGGGGAGTTGAGGATGGGAAGAAAAAGATGGCTTGGCTTAGTTAGTAAAAGATGATGTTGCCCAAAGCAATGGGTAGCATGGGGTTCAGGGACATGAGAGCTTTCAACCATGCTTTGCTAGCAAAACAAGCTTGACGTTTATTGGTTAACCCTGATAGCCTATGTGCGAGACTACTACGAGCAACGTACTATCCAAACGGGAATTTGTTGGATACAATGTTTCCAAGTAGTTCCTCGGCGGCTTGGAAAGGTATTGTTCATGGGCTTGATCTGCTCAAACAAGGTATTATATGGTGGTGGTGATGGCTCCTTAATTAAAACATGGCGAGATCCATGGATCCCGCGTGATCATAATCTCCGACCTGTCACGCCAAAAAGGAATTGTAGATATAATCGGGTTGCAGATTTCTTGGATGACCATGGTGCCTGGAATGTGCAGAGATTAAGAGAGCACTTCTGGGACATGGACGTCCGTGAAATTATTAAGATTCGGACCTCTCCGAGAAGTAGGCGTGATTTTCTTTCTTGGTTCCCAGAAAAGAATGGGCTTTTTTTAGTAAAGAGTGCATATCGGTTAGCAACCAAAGAGCAGAATATGAGGGTGGCAGGGGTTCGTCTAGTGCCCACCCATCTGGAGAAAGACCGATATGGCAGTGCATTTGGGGGTCTCAAGTCCCTCTCAAGATGCGTATTTTGGCCTCAAGGTTGCCTCTCGAGCATTGGCTACTAACGTTTGCAAAAAGTACATACATATTTCAAGAAGAGATGCTTGTCCTTTGTGTGGAAAAGAGAGAGAAAGACTAGTTTTCATGCGCTGGTTACTTGCGATCACGCAAGGCCACTTTGGGAATGCATGCATCAGGTGTGGGTCCTACCTGATCATGAGTCTCTAGTTGATTCTGGGTTGGATTGGCTATTAAACTTACTGGTCAACTATGATGGAGATATGTGTGACCACTTTATCATGTTGATATGGAGGATTTGGTCGTTGCGGTCTGATCTAGCTCATGGGAAAGATGTGCCATCTCCCTCGGTCTCGGCAGATTATCTTCAATGTTATTTGCACTCACTGGATTTAGCAAGGAGATATAGTACAGAAGATATTATCAAGGGAAAAAATGTTGATGAAGGAGGAAGGTCCTATCATATATGAGAAAGTGACAAGTCTGGTTGTGCCATGGCCACCACCACCGGGCACCACGGCCGCCCTATCAGTGGATGAGGCTTTCTCCCCAACTTCAGCTGCGGCAGGCATGGTCCTGAGGAAGTATGATGGAAGAACTAAATTTGCTACATACCGTTGCTTATTCAATTGCAACAATGCGCTTGAGGTTGAGCTACATGTGATAACGCAAGGTATGGCATTGGCGGCTCACCATTGTATCGATTTCATTATAGTTCAATCGGACTCTTCAGAGGCATTGACAGCAATGACCGGTGACAACCGAAATCACTCGACACATGGACATTTGGTGGCTGAGATCAAGCATCTTATGGTAGGTCGAGAGTTTATTCCACTGAAAATTAAGCATGAGCAAAATAGGATCGCAGATCAGTTGGCTTTGTATAGTCGGTTGGCTTTGTATAGTCATATGGAGAGCAAAATACGATTCTGAATCGATTTGCTGTGTATAGTCGTATGGAGATTGTTTGGCTAGGTAGAGGACCACCGTGTGGAGTATTTTTTGCCTCTGGATTGTAACCCTTTAATTATGAAATAAAACTCTTTTACCCTCGCCAAAAAAAAACTGACCTGAAGTACCACAATAAATATCAAGAATTATTTTCAAAGTGTTTGCACATTGCATAGTTGCCAGGGTAATCTGCACACATCCTCCCGTACACCAACGAAGACGCCGTTGTTACCATCTCGTGTTGATTGTTTTTTGAGACTAGTAAGCGTGCACGTGCAACGCACGTTTTAACCTTGGCAAGAATTTTTCACATTCATCATAGTTTGGAGATACACATTTAAAAAAAAACTAACCCCTTTTAAATCTGGTCATTGCTCACTTGTTGATCAATTGAATTTTTTCAGAAAATTCAGTACAATGGGTAATTGAGCGTACATAGGTCTAATTACATATCTTCTCTAAATATAATATATCTCTTTACCAGTCTTGTAAGCTGTAATTCAGCTTCATATGCATCTATTTCCCAGTGCTAGAAGCAATCGGAGCACTCCTACAAAACAACCTTGACGACAATCTTCCTTCGCTTTATTGTCCGCTCACCTTCTGTGTCGTCATGCCACACATCACCGTCTATGGTAGCCATGAAAGCAATGACAGATTCCATGGGACTGTTGTTCATGGTAGCAGACGAAGCTGCTCTTCACTCCAACCATGAAAGCGACCACATGTTGCAAACAAAAGAATGTCTATTACGTGATGCAAAGCAGCTCGAGCACATCCAAACTGGTTGAAGTTTCACAGCCGTAGTGGTAAGAAAAGAGTCTTAGTTGCTCCACATAACAAGGGTCTACTGCTTCAACGTTGAGCAAAACAAAGTGCTCTATCCTCAGCAGTATGACAAGAACCTCATTGCACACTTCACTTGTGATTTACACATTGTAAAGAAATAAAATTAAAGACATTCGTATGAGAACCACATTAATTTTTAACAGTTTTTAAGCTTAAATTCAAATATATTTTGTTGAACTCCATTGGTTTGAAAGTATGATTGCCTGAATACTCCTAGATCTTGGTCAAAGGTAGTTTTAAGGAACCTTGTAATGACGTGTGAACACATAAGATTCTCAAATATATTACAGTAGACACTAAGTACGCATGTTACTTGGGTTGTTCAATTGTCTTCATTATAACTATTCAATGTGGGCATTGAAAAGCAAAGGAAATGTATATATGATCATCGAACTATTACTTATTTATTTGGAAAGGATGATTAGCCTATCAAACATGCAAAGAATCATAACATGGTTTCTGATCTTCCTTATATACTTCCACTTTTGGACAAACGACAAAATGAATTACGTTTCGAAGAACAATTCGTAAAACAGGACAATGCAATGTGATATTCACCCTTCAGTCGTAATAGGTGAAGAATGATACAAGTAATATCTCCATCTCAGGCCTAATAAGAAACAATGAAAATGTAGCCAGGATGGTGAATGAAAAGTCAATATCCAACACAATTTTCACCCTTCAGTCATAATAGGTGAAGAATGATACCAGTATATCTCCATCTCAGGCCTAATAAGAAACAATGAAAATGTAGCCAGGATGGTGAATGAGAAGTCAATATCCAACACAGTTAGTTAGACAATAGGTAGATAACAAGCTAACCTTCTTTTCCTGCTGAATATTTGATATAACCCAAGTGATGTGAACCAATAACTTTGAGCTTGTCAAATGGACGCTTCTCCCTTAGTTCTTCTACCGAAAGAAACTACTTTATCAGGATAACCACCATATGTTCGTGTGACAACAACTTGCACCTTCCACATGGCATGGTTCTTAGTTGATTGTGCCTCTACTTCTGCTCATAGTATTTAACAAGATTGTCATGTACAATGTTCCAATAATCAGACAATGAAGATGCACGAACTAATATATAGACTGAATCTGCTTAGTGAGGAGACCTTAACATGTGCCGACATCTAGAAAAATGTCGATAATGGTCTCATAGATGACAAAAGCAGACAAACACTATGCCAACAGAATTACCAGTGCGTAATATTATTGAACTACATACCATACATGTACAATCAGTAGTCTACCATATTTTATTCTTGTTAGAACATGCAGAAGGTTTTAAAAGGTAAATAGAAATAGATAAATAAGAATCCAAGATAAGATCAATATTTGATACTCCAGTTTACATATCCTTGCATCATCCAAACTGTTTAAGCCACTCCTCAAAAATAAGTTTGTATATTTACTGGTGAAGGCTGTGATTACCCCCCCCCCCCCCCCCCCCGGCGCGCGCTTACTACTGTATTCTTGTACCCTTCTCCCCCCTTTCCTTACTCACTTCATTATGGTGCTGCAAAACAACTGAGTTTTAGGCGCACTGAATTTTCACGAAGAGTAGGAAGTAATTTTGGAACTTCATATTCAGCTTTTGAAAAACTATGCAACTTGATTGCAAGTGAAAGCTAAAAAACTACGGGTTACAAATGATCCAGGTAAAACATGAGGGCTGCATCTTAAACTAATTATTTGAATTAGAACATGCATATGGAAAACAAGGAAATGCTACACTGGAACACACAGTTGGGAAAATAAGAAATACAATAATGCAGGTGAAAAAAGAAATACTACTCTACTCAGGACATGCATTTGGAAAAGTCAGTGCCACATTCGTGTCACGTCATGGTGTTGGTGTAGATGTTGTGAACTTCAACAAGCAATAATATGAGCACTAACGCGAGCCTGATCTTGGCGAGTTACACAAACCCATGGATGCACTCTTCTTCCTGAGCGCCTTGTTTCATCAACCTCCTTTGCATGGTTGCCTCAATTCTTCTGCAAATCCACCGCGATCCACACAAGAAATCCATTAAGACCTTCACATGGAACCACTAAGAACATTATTGAACAAAAAAATAGTCAAAATACTATTCTAGAACGGGAACACTCAAATTTACCGTTGTCTGCTAGAGCTGACAATCAGAAATTTCATTTCAGCATCGTGCGCATACACACCATCCCATGTGGTAGTGGTAGTATAACACCAGACGATCATATATCTGTAGCTTGTTAGTTCATACGACAAAGCATATCCAGAAGTCTATTCAGCAAGCTATTTATTATTATGTCAGTAAGGCAACTGGTATTGATATACCTGCAGTTTTAAAGATTTTTTTTCCAACAAAATGACAAAGCTAATATATGAATTCTAGTGCTTTGGAACATGTCTTGCCTATTCTGTACAAACTTTTGCAAGAGGTTAGCCCAAAGTACTGAAATAATAAGTAAAGCATGAGTAACAAAAATGGTAGGATGGCGATAACAAGTTGGGAAGTACAGACAAAATTAAAATAATGTATATGTGTAAAGAAATAAAGATCTTGCAGGTCACGATTTCTGAAAATAAACAGCCAGGAAAAACCATTGTAGCAATCATTCTTTACAAAAAATCTAGACTAAAATCTAGTGCTGCTCTAGTCTAAAATGCTCCCAGCAAAAACCAGTGTTACAACCAATCGGTCCGTTGTAACCAGCAGAGCAAATCATACTAAAAGCCATGTTCTTGTTCCAAGAAGGACAATAATCTCAGTTACTTCATTCAGATGAGATTGCCTTCAGTTATAACAAGTATCCACAATGCAGGGCACAAACCATAATGCTTGAAAGAGGGACGGTTGAAAGATCAGTGGAAGATTTCTTCCTTGCATATACAAAATCAGCACATCATACTACAGAAACAATGGGACAATTTGGAAAAGGCATATCCTACAACATAAACTACGCAGATTCAACACAGACAAATCAAAATAATATCGAGGATTTTGCATGAACGATGAACGGGAGAAAGAACAACTACAGTTATGAAGCAGTTAGGAAATTTGACGTTTAAGAGAGGATGGGATTGGGGTCTGAGACTCCATCAGATTTTGCAATCAGAGCTGTGGAGGGGGTGGGGGTAAAGTTCATGGTGCATGGCGCACCTTTGCATCGAGGCCGTCGCATCACGGAGATGCTTGAAGTACGCATCCAACAGGCTCGGCTCTGTGGCTGTTTGGCACGTCCGTAGCCACACGATGCAACCGGCGACCCGGCGGCAGCGCTTGGGTGCGTGGATAATGGCAAACCGGAGGCCAGCGATGTCGTATTAGATGGGGAGAAGGAAAGGGGCATGGATGGAGCCGTCAGCGTCGACGGCAGTCAGCAACTCCACGCGCGGAGTCGGGGCGTTTTCTCCCCAGACGCCGTCGTTGCCGCAACATCGTCGTGGGGAGGCATCGAGGGGTAGGCAATACAGGGCAGGGTGTGGTGCGGAATTCGTGGCGAGGCGGGGCGAGCGGTTGACGTTTAGGACGTGCAAGGCGGAGCCGAGCGTTTCGTTAGCGATGTACTTTCGTTAACGAAGATTTTTAAGCCATTGATGATATGATTAGACGGCTCAAATTGCGATTTGAATTTGCCCACTCGTCCTTTTATAGGGGTAGTAGATTGATGATATGATTAGACGGCTCAGATTGCGATTTGGATTTGCCCACTCGTCCTTTTACAGGGGTAGTAGATAGATAGATAATGAACCACTACCATCTCGAATGGTGTGGGTCATGGGTCAGAAAAGCAGTTCAAATACAATATTTGTACCGGCCAGTATACATGGGGAGGCAAGAATCTCGAGGGATGTGGATGGGGAAGATTAAGGTCGCATCTGAGCTCGAGCTGAGATATAAGGCACTTTCGCTGGGCTACCTACTTCTTGTCAACTATATATTGTACATAGGATTGCTCCTCTAAGCTGGTGGTAGAGAGCGCCTGCAAGTTGGGCACTCCATCTTGATGTCCATCCAGCGTTGTAAACAGCCCGAGTGGAATATATGCTCGCACGGTGCCACCTACAACAAGAGACGGCCAGTGAGCACTACTTAATCATGCATGTCTATGACGTCACAGAGCAAGAGATTTCACAATTACCATGTATTCACTTGCTCTTTGGGAAAGATCAATTGTAGTCATGCAGATTACACAATCAATGGGCTGATTTGTGTTATCCTCTACCTTCCTGTGGTAGCAGTATTTCTCAGGGAGGATCTGGAGATTGCATGTTGTGATGCTAAAAATTAATTGCCGACACTCTGAGAATTGAATCAACTAAAGCTTAAAATATATCTACAGTGGCAGCTATAATACCTTACGAAAATAGCTACATGAATAACAACTAAAATGCACCTCGAATGCAACAGTACGGAGTGCATGTGTTAGGGTATTATCACAGTAGTAATTACCTGGCGTGGAATAAAGCACCGAGAACCAAGATAGTGCTGGAGCAGCAGCACAGCTGCTTGGATACCCATGAATGTTGTCACAGCTATGCACCATTTCTTGTCGGGCTCAATGCGCATGAAGTTGCTAGGACAACCAAATATATATAGCGGGATGGCTACACGGGTAGCAGTCATGCCTAAAATATACTGAGGGTGCAGCGGTTTTCTTGTATCCCGGATGACATTCGTGACAATTTGAGGAATCCAAAAGGAGTACATCAGGAAAAGAAGCGGGCGCAAGAAATTGTGCAACTCATACATGAGAAGGATTCCTCCCAAAAGAATGCCATCTGCAGAAACAAAGCAAAGCAAGGAATGCCTTAATAGTTGGTAAAAGAAAAGTTTAACACTGGTGTGGATATGCAAAAAATTGTCATTAAATGAGCCATTTTAACTCTACTAATATATGGCAGTAATCATGTGATTCTGCTTTTCTTTTACACCTGAACAGTCAATGTTAACTGCAAGAAGTTGGCCTACCACTGCGATTCTTAAGAAAGCATGAAGAAACCAGATGATATTTAGAACTTACAAAAGCGGCTGTAAAGAACAGAAAGTTCCCGCCTCATTATTTCCCAACCTTCTCCACTGTTCAATGGTCTACTTGCTTTCCATATAGCAAGAAGATACCTCATCTCAAAAATAGAAAAAACAACGAATTTGAAGAAGGCAGCTGTTGCAAAGGCATTAAAGAGAGACTCTGTAGAAAATTAAAACATGTGATGAAAATGTTAGAGATGGCACGAAATTTCAGAAAACATAATTATGACATGATTTGAAAGAAAATAAGCCGTCATACAATTCAAGATTCAATAGTTCATATTAGCTTTGCAGGTTAATTTTCAGAGAACTCTAAAGAACAGACAAATATTTTGCAACGTTGACAATATTTCACTGATCAATGGTGCTTAGCATTTAGCGAACTTCACATACCATCCTGTTGGGCAATGGGTATGTCTCGGCAAATTCCAGGAGCGCATCTCTTTATGCAATATTTACTTGTAAGTAGTGTATTATCATAGCATGCACATTATTTGCTTTTAGCTCAGATTTACATCAGGAATTCAGGATGTATGTAACAGGAGACACAAGCGCCCACTTGCCAGTGTCATATGTAGTGCTTTCAGTTCATATGTCTAAATTCCTATGTTTACTACTGAAGAGTTCATACACTAGCAGCAGAAACATGGACAACAAACAAAGCGAACAAATTTGATATGACACGAGTATAAGACTCACCAACCAATATCCCAGCAGTCAGATGCAGTAGACAAAGATATGCATCCATGATAGCTTGTTGCCCAATCATAATAATAGAAACCTTAGCAGCTCCCTGTGAGCAATAACGATAGGATTGGAAGTCATGTACAGCAAGAGGACACTAATGTTGCTAAAAAATGATCACAAAAAGGGAAATACTTACTGACTGGGTGTTGCTGTGTTCCATTTGTCTAATAAGCAGCAAAACTTGGAGAAAAGATATCTACAATATGCCAGTTAAGGAATTGACAGAGAGGAGACCAGATAGGATTGAACAAAAACATGAAACCAAGTCAAACAGTCACCAAGGATACAAAAGTGACCATCAGTGTATAGTTAACTGCTTTGTTGTAATAAGCTTCAACATTCAGCGATGTTGAATTTAGTAAGATAGATGAGAAGCACTCTCCATCATCATCCACAGCTGGACTTTCCATCAAGCCCTCCAATCTGTACTTCTCATGCTCTCCTTCTACTTAAAAATAAGTATTTATTACTCAAGCACTTACTATCTCAACACTGTTGGATGATGAGAAAATTACCGGTGGCAAATGAATTTAGCAATACTATAAGAAAATTCAGTACCATTTTGGTTAGATGACACCCGGACCACTTTAGCGGCTATTTCTATGTTACAATGTTTCTCCATGTCATGTGTGAGAGCTGATCCGGAAGAAGTAGCAAACATCAAGGTCACATCCACATTTGTTGCTAGGGAATATTCAGTGTAGAAATAAAATCTTACAGTTCTTCCTTCGGTTCTTCTCTTCAGAAGAATCTTGGAACACTTGAGAGGAGAAAATCCGCAGCTGTTAAAAAATAGGAAGTTTGAATATATAGCACATCATGTTCATTAAGTTTAAAAGGGGCCTTATTACGGTCGTTAGCAGGCAAGATTACTTCATAATAATGTTAATAACTTTCAAGAGGGCTCTGTTCTATTTTTTATGAAGGTAAATGGCATAGCACTACATTGGCATCAAAAGACAGCTGAGTGGAACACAGGATTGTGGAATGCAGTAATCCCCTACAAAACAGGGCAAATTCGTCTGCTTACCAGATGGTATGGATTTGACAAGAAGTAATCCTCTTCTTGAAGCGGTTCACCATCTGCACCACTAAAAAAATCAATACAACTCTGTTAGATAGTATGGGGAAAAGATGATCTACAAACTACCTACACATATGAGAATGTTCGCGTATGCCACAACATAATACTATGATACTCCAATAATAAAATGCCTTGAACAATGAAACATCGCCCTCCCTTGTTGTAAATAAAGAGCCTCTAGACTGCGGTATTTAATTACAAGCATTCAGTTATGCAACATAGCACACAAAAAAGAGGATCTGACGGATAACCTGGCGATCATTAACTCGCAGTAGTCGAGGTAATTAAGCTTGCACACCGTAACCAACTGATCATGTGTTTCTAATTACACATATTGACATGAAAATATGTATGTACATAAGTATCATGGGTGTCACTGAACTTGATATATGTACACAAAGAATCATGATTTGTGAAATTGTTACAGAGCATACGACGAGCAATAGCCAATGAGCCAGGAGACCTGGAACATGGAGAAAAAGTCTGTGAGGTCCGCACTTGCTAGCTAAGGGTGGTTATTGACTGTTAACCAAGGTTTACATTCAGGAAACAGGCAAATGTCCTTACTGGGCAGAGTAGAATAAATATGTGTTTGTTGCTGTTGTGCAATTTTTATTATTAGAGTTTGATGTGCTCGAATAATTCCTTGTTAGATGCAATTAGTAGCACATACTATAATGCCAAGATAGGAGAAACAAAGGTCAAACAAAGTCTCTTATAGCTCTCACAAAAGAAAAACAAAGCCTCTTTTAGCTCTCACAAAGAAAACCACAGCCTCTTAATTATGAAAAAAAATACAATAAAGTTGAACATGTACCTGTTTGCCACCATACGAAGTTGTCTAAAAGGCCATATATACACGCCTTCTAACCTTATTTGAGCAACCCCACGATCATGAGATTTGTCAATAACATCATGAAATGTTATTGTTCCCTGTCAACAATAGTTAACACATCAAGGTAAGCAAAATGATCAGCAGAGCATGCATAGGAAAGAGGTCAACATCACAATAATGTCCATGATTACAGTTAAATACGACTCATCATACACAAAAACACATTGTTTTCACGTGCTAACATAAGGCATAAGAAAGGATCTTGCTTTACCTGAACATAGTGTACCCCGCTTATCTTTGTTGGTGTACTCAATAATTCCAAAACCGAGTCACCTTTAGATGTCACAAACTCAAGAAACCTAGAAGAGCCATTTGTGGCCCCAGCAAAGCTCCAACTTCCTGAACCATAAAATGGTGGCATTAGTACATAAACCACAGACAGTTAAGTACGTGGTAGCATCCTAAACATAACAAAACATATGAGGGTAATGATAAATGAAAAAAGTGTGATGTGAGCATCTGATTGAGGTTACTAAAACAAAACTATGAATGTGGTATGGAGGGAAATACAATCTACCACTATCCTTTATCTGTTGCGGCAGTTAACCAATGAGGACATGTAAGTATGTCATAATTCAACATCAGTAGTAAACAAACCAACTGCAGTGAGGATATGACACCACCGAGTTGTATGATGTGGCTCGAAGAAACAAGCTTACTTTTAGCATTTAAAGAAAAAAATCCGATAGCACTAAACGTGTAAATTTTGGCACAAAATACTTAACTTAAGGAATTAAGTGTAATCCTCACAACATTTGCCTACAGCCCCACATTTTACATAGGCTATTAATAACTCAAGACCTTAAGGCCGCTACACATCTCCTAATGTAGTTGTGCAGTGGACCAGTGGCAACACAGACAAGCTAACACCATAGCTTGCTGGGATACAAAAATCAGACAAACCAATAGGTAGGTCAAATAACCTAGTGCACAGCTACTATCAGATAAGAGTTGCTCCCTCCGTTCACAAATATAAGATGTTCTAACTTTTTTGTGAATCAGATGTATATAGACACGTTTTAGTGTGTTTGTTCACTCCTTTCAGTCCGTATGTAGTCCATATTCAAATATCCAAAACATCTTATATTTGTGAACAGATGGAGTACCTTTATATGTTCCTGTAATATTCCATGAATATGGGCTCATGTCATTATCATCCCTCTTGTAGAATGCATGCTGCATAAACACAGCGATGATGAGCATTAAGGTCAGTTCCATACATAAAACCACAATTCATAGTTCTAGATAAATGGATGTTGGTAAACCCTAACATCATACAATGAATAAGTCACTATTATTTTGCTTGCTGTATCAGTATTTGCTACTGTCCAGCGAACTGAAGCATCAAGACCGCAGTGTAAGCCATACATGCCAGACTTTAACTCCCACCATTACTTGGTGAAAAGGTACAGCCAATAGAACATGCAGGGCATCCAATTAAAATGACTATCTGGAGTGAAAAGGTCTCTTTGGAATCTGAACTAAAAGCACGTGTTGCTGTTGCACGATTATTAAGTTCAATATAAGCACGAGTATAGCGCACCACCAAAATTTACACCAACGGACACAAAATTAAGCCCAAGACAAATACGGTTGCCCATTTTTCTCTTTCCAATTGCTCTACCGGGAGGGCCAAATTAGCATAAAACCCTTGACTAAAGGAAATGGGGGGGGGGGGGGGGGGGGGGCTTGCAGGTCTATCAATCAAAGAGCGTCTGACCTCATCGGCCCACGATCCGGAGGAGGCCGCGGCTCCGGCGGACGAGACGCGCTCCCTGAGAGGCCGCAGCGCGGCGGCCAGCGGAGGGAGGGCGAGGCCGAGCACAAACAGGCCCGCCACAGCGGCCCTCAGCACAGCGGCAGAGCGCCCCATCTTCTGATCGTTGAGCGCAGCCTCAGGATTCGGCGGCCACCATGAAGGGAGCGGGGGCAGCAGGAAGCCGACAGAGCAACGGCTGCGGGAGGGACGCCCGCTGGCGGGGTTGGTACGGTGGGGTTCGCGTGGGGCGCTAAACCTAGGAGACGAAGGGAAGGGGAAGGGAAAGGAAAGGGAGAGGGGAACGGACGGAAGGGAAGGAGATGAAGGGAGTCAAACGGGCGGGGCGTAGGAGATGACGGCGAAGGCGAGGCGAGGCGAGGCGACGGCGACTTTTGTTTCGGCAGACACCAAGCAACGCTTTTGCTGGTGGGGTGGGGAATGGAATCGCTGCCGTGTGGGGGTGGTTGGCTCTGGGCGGGCGACTGGTCAGTCAGTCTCAATCCCGGAGCCCTGGCCTGCAGTCCTGCACTGGGAAGCAGCTCACCGCACCGCTTCTACACCAAATTTGCTTTCCTAATCAAACGGTTTGAACACTTTAGCCATCCAAAATACTAATCGTAGATGTTCATGGATTGTCCATAAAAAAAATGTTCATGGATTGGTCTAGAAGCTCAAATTTTCTCAGATCGTTCTTAAACTGGGCCGTCTGGCCCACGTTTAGTTAGACCACAACTCTCCACGATCCATGTGTCCCATACATTTGTTTCCCTTTAAGTTCGCCCGGTCGAGTATTAGTCATAGTCCATTGTTCAGATTTGATAACTATGATTGAATGACCTCTTTCTGACACGATATCTGCAGACATGTCCAGACGTATTCGCAGGCATTTGTTAATGTCTAATAAATAACATGTGTTGGTGTTCTCCTCAGATAATATGGATAGTGTGAAAGGGTTGGACACATAGCTTGGGACTGACCAGGCTCGGTCCAGCTCGAAGGTGCAATAGGCCAACAACAAGTTTAGTAAAGTCGTTATCTTTGAGACTTTTAAAATGTTTTGAAGCACATTTTTAAGGTTGTGGATGCTTTGTACTAGAGGCTAATACGCGCTTCATCGCGTCATTCTTCATTCATGGGACTAAATAAAAATAATCATTAGCAGGGTATTGCGCTTGGTTGTTTCATTTTGGTTTTATCTGCATTGGTTAGGTTTTAATTATGTTATAGTTGTGTTTTCGCTCATATATCATGGCTGCTATTATAGATAATATTTGTGTTGGGAGGAAAGTGGAGTTATTGTGATTGTGGTGCGCTTGCACATCTCGGCTTCGGTGTCTACTCGATCCACTTATTTCTTATTAAAACTAGCTATTTTTATTTGATTTTTTTGTTAAATAAAAACAGATTCATGGATTTTTTTTCAAAATGAATTTTTGAACATGTTGCACCTAAAAAACATGAATTTTAAAAAACATTTGGAAATTAAAAAAGAGTTGCAAATCTAAATAAAGTTCACAAATTTTAAAATGTTTAGAAACTTTTAAAATGTTCTTAAGTGTAAAAGGATTACGAATTTAAAAAATGTTTAAGAATTTTCAAAAATGTATTTGGTGATTTCCAAAATATATTCATAACTTTTTAAAATGTTTACAATTTTTAATAAATTTTCATAAACTAAAATGTGAAAAAATAAATTAGAAAGAAAACAAAGGAAAATAAAAATAATTTTGAACCTCAATCAACGATACACAAAATTATAGGTGGGACCCAACGACACCCCAACCCTTGACGCACTAGAAGGTTTAAAGTATAGGGAGCTTAGTATCTTAATAATAAACAAAATATATAGTAACCAAGACCAGGCAACCTCCATACTTTTTTTGTTCCTCTATTTAATTGCACACAAACTCTACATTTACTCTATTTTGGCATCAACATCAAACTTTCACATTTCAACATCAAACAACGCAAACTGTATTGTTATGAAGTTTACTTAAACAAACAATTAATTTGCCTACAAATAATCCAAAATAACAACTAACCGGGACACAACAAATAAGTCAACGAAATAGAAGCTCTCTGGTGCGAGGGGGTTGTCGGGCATCTGGAGATAGGACTTTATAGCAGGTAGGGTGTTGTTGTGTGTCCCCGGTGTTATTGGCTGCTCACCATATGCTGCCATGGGGATGGTTGTAACCGCGGCAAGCCGCAAGACTCTCTGTACTTCTAGTTCTTCTCTTCTAATACATCGACGCGCAAAGCTTTTGCGCGTTCGCAAAAAAAAATGCTCCGGATAAACAAGTAATCATGAATTAAAGAAGTGTGGCCACACTATCGTCCATGTAGATGACATTGATGCTCAATGAGATTTGCATGCAAGGGAGGACCGGTTTTCAATATTCCGGTACACCTCAAGAAATGCATGAATGGGGTTTGGGATCCTACAAAGCCCGACATTTTACGACCGTTTCATAAAAAATTACATTTGATATACAGATAATTACATTCATATTGATTCACTGCACAAAATTTGCCATAAGAAAAGTAAGATATGAGTCATAAGACCACAAAATTTACATTTATATGTATAGTTTGTACTGTGGATTTACGTTCATAATTTGATGTCATATAAAATATATATTTTGACCAACATATATTTTCTTACCTTCTCTTTTAGATTCCGAGTTAAGATAAAATTTACGGTACATAAAAATATGGTGCAGTGATGTAATAAGAGATGGGTAAAAATAATTATTCATCACCCAAGGTGCAGAATAAGTTATTTTTCCCGCAAGGTAATTTTACGACTGTATCATAAAAAAAGGTTTGGAATACAATAGTTATATACATATTGATTCACTACACAAAACTGGGCATAAGAAAAGTAAGGTATGAGATATAAGTGTCACAACCCTAGTTTATTCATGCACTTGGTCTAGTCATGACTGTTGCATTATGTTTAAAATTTTATTTAAACTTGAAATAGGGATTGCCAAACCCTAGCACCACATTGAAAAACCCTTTTCAACTAATATTATTTTTAATGAATCCAAAATGGCCTTTACAAATGTTCATCATTTTTTATATATGTTGGGAACAACATACCAGAGGTGATGCACATTTAACAAAGTCATCTGTCATTTTAAATAACCTAAAATTGCTTCTAAAATGACCTAGAAATTGCTATAAATATTTCAGTAGCTTCAAAATTTCTGAAACTTAATGTGGGGCCTGGATATATTATACTTTACCCCCAAAATTATTTTCAGGATTTTCGCAGCTGGGTTAATACCCTAATTAAATCAAACAAGAGCAGAAAATTAGAAAACAGAAACTTCAATAGAAAAAAAAAACAGGGAAGGAACTTACCTGGCCTAGCCCAGCCCACCGGGGGCATAGCCGTCTTCTTCCTCTGCTAAAAGGCAGAGGTGAAGCTGGGCACGCCGCGCGCCCGAGGCCTCCATGCCGGCAGCTGCCTGCCTGGTTGCCCCGCCACGCCCCGTGCGAGAGGGATAAGGCCGTCGTTGCCATCCCGATCGATCCCTCTCGCCCATTCGCCCTCTCCCTCTCTCCTTCGCTCCCTGCTCGCCATAGCCGATGCCATCGCCAGCTTGCCGCCGTGAACGCCGCGAGCATAGCCGCCCACTCGCACCCTTGTGTTATCTGCGAGCTCCGCTGCGCCGCCCTCGACCTCTCCGGCGAGCCACGCGACCCGACGAGCCCCGCAGCGTCGTCCCCGACCCCATCTTCAAGCTTCGACCGCCGAGATTGCCGACGACCGCACGGCCACTCCAATGCCCCCCCCCGAGCCCGCTGAGCAGCGCTACGACCCCGCCATGAGCCCCTGCGTCTCTCCCCCTCGTTCACTTGCTTGATTGCAATGCATAGCCGCCGATTCCATTGAGGCCAATTAGCTCCGCCGCACGAGCTCGACGCCGACGCCACTCCGGTCCGTCCGACCCGTCTGTCGTGTTCGTGAGCTCGCATAGACGACGTAGGTGACAAGAACGCCTCGCCCCAGCCACCGTAGATTCGGACCCGAGCTCACCCGAGATTCGGCGTCCGCAAAGGTCGTCGCCGGCGACGATTCCGGCCACCCCAGCCCCTGGGGATTGTCTCATTGGATCCAGACGAGCTCCAGCTGCGCGTAGACGTTCTCCCCATGGATTTGGTCACCGGAGGGCGAAACCCAAGCCCTCCACCGCATCTGCTGCCGGCGGCGGCTAAACGCCGGTGCGGTTAACCCATTTGACCAGGGGTTTAACCTCCCCTGGGTCAATGACAAGTGGGGTGATACGTCTCCACGTATCGATAATTTATGAAGTATTCATGCCATATTTACCTATGTTTACAATACTTTTATATGGTTTCGATGCACTTTATATGATCTAGTTGGAACTAACCCGGACTGAAGCTGTTTTCAGCAGAATTACTGTGGTGTTATTTTTGTGCGGAAAATAAAAGTTCTTGAAATCGGCCGAAACTTTTTGACGATTTTTTCTAGAACAAATAAGAAATACTGGAGCAAAGAACCACCAGAGGGGGGCCACCAGGCTTTGGCCACCCCCTGGGCGCGCCCTGATGGCTTGGGACTGCCCCGTGGCTTCGTTTAGCGTGATTCCAATGTTGAAAAACCCTATAAATACAGAAAACCCTCAGAAATAAACCGAGAACTTCCGCTTCGCCTTCGCAAGCCTCTGTACCGAAGAAATCTCATCTGGAGCCTTGTTCTGGTACCCTACCGCAGAGGGCAATCATCACCGCAGGCCATCTTCATCATCCCGACGGTCTTCATGACGAAGAGGGAGTAGTTCACCCTCCGGGCTGAGGGTATGTACCAGTAGCTATGTGATTGATCTCTATCTCTCTCTCATGTTCTTGAGATGCCATGATCTTGATGTATCATGAGCTTTATTGATATAGTTGGATCATATGGTGTTCTTCCCTCTCTATCTTGATGTGATGAATTGAGTCTTTCCCTTTGAGGTTTTTTATGTCGGATTGAATATTGGATTTGAGATCACTTGATGTATGTCTTGCATATGGATACCCTGGTGACAACGGGGTGTTCTATTGATTACTTGATATATGTTTTGGTACTCAACTTGCGGATTCCCGTGGTGACAATGGGGTAATCTATGCATATGGGTTGATACACGTTCTTGTCCTACTTTCTTCGACAAAAATCTTGGGGCACTCTTTGAAGTTCTTTAGCATGGATTGAATATGATGAATCTGAAATTGTTTGACGCATATCGTATAATTGACTCATGGATGCTTGTGGTGACATTTGAGTATCTAGGTGACATTATACTTGATTGATGCGTATCATATGGTGTTATTTTGGTACCAACTCTAGGGCTGTTTGTGACACTTATAGGAATAGCTCAATAGATTGATCGGGAAGGATAACTTTGAGGTGGTTCTACTACCTACAACAATTTCATCTTATGTTCTCCGCTAGATATGAACTTTGGAGTGATTCTTTGTCGCACGTTAAGGGATGATCATATGATTCTATTATGTTAGCATTGTTGAGAGATTGCACTAGTGAAAGTATGAACCCTAGGCCTTATTTCCAAGCATTAATATACCGTTTTGCTTGTTGTTTACTACTTGTTACCTTGTTGTTTTTATTTATTCAGATTATAAAAATCTATTTCTACTATCCATACTGCACTTGTATCATCATCTCTTCGCCGAACTAGTGCACCTATACAATTTGCTATTGTATTGGATCCGTTGGGGACACAAGAGATTTCTTGTATTTGATTACAAGGTTGTTTGAGAGAGACCATCTTCATCCTACACCTCCCACGGATTGATAAACCTTAGGTCATCCACTTGAGGGAAAATTTCTACTGTCCTACAAAACTCTGTGCTTGGAGGCCCAACAGAGTCTACGAATAAAGTTGTGTAGTAGACATCAAGCTCTATTATGGCGCCGTTGCCGGGGATGTGAGTGCTTGAAGGTATATCTTTAGACCTTGCAATTGAATCTTCTAGTTTCTTGTTTATCAATAGTTTGATTTATAAAAGAAAATTACAAAAAAATGAATTTAGGTTGTCTCATATGCTTCGTCTTTATAATGTCTTTTGTGAAAATGATGGTTTGGAAAATTGTGCTCAATTGTTAGAGGAAGAATATAACAAAATGTTTAATGTGAGTTCCTTGAATGATGAGCATGATTGCAATGTTGCTAGTATGAATTCTCTGAATATCCATGATGCTAATGATATGCAAAGCCATAAGCTTGGGGATGCTATGTTTGATGAAGGTGATATATTTAGTCCCCCAAGTTTTGATGAGCAAATATGTTATGATGATAACATGCCTCCTGTCTATGATGATTATGATGATGACATGTATGATATAAAGAATAATGATAATCATGAAACTTGTCATCATGATTTTAATGTTCAATTTAATCAAGTATCTCATGATACTTATTTAGTTGAGTTTGCTCCCACTACTATAAACGAAAAGAAATTTGCTTACGGGAAAATAATAAATGTTCTATGCTTGTGGATCATGAAAAGAATGCTTTATGTGATATTTATATTGTTGAATTCCTTCATGATGCTACTGAAAATTATTATGAGGGAGGAGCATATGCTTCTACATATCTCAATAATATCAAGTTTGCTCTCTATGTGTTGAAAGTTTCAAAGTTATACTTGTTTTGCCTTCCTATGCTAGTTGATTCTTGCTCCCATAAATTGTTTGCTCACAAAATCCCTATGCATAGAAAGTGGGTTAGTCTTAAATGTGCTTGTCTTATGCTTCATGATGCTCCCTTTGTGTTTCATTTCTTTACTTTTATGTGAGCATCCTTGAAATCATCATGCCTAGCTAAAAGGCTTTAAAGTAAAGCGCTTGTTGGGAGATGATGTCTACTACACAACTTGTTCTTGTAGACTCGTGTTGGGCCTCCAAGCGCAGAGTTTTGTAGGACAGTAGCAAATTTCCCTCAAGTGGATGACCTAAGGTTTATCAATCCGTGGGAGGCGTAGGATGAAGATAGCCTCTCTCAAACAACCCTACAACCAAATAATAAAAAGTCTCTTGTGACCCCAACACACCAAATACAATGGTAAATTGTATAGGTGCACTAGTTCGGCGAAGAGATGGTGATACGAGTGTAGTAATGATAGTAGATATTGATTTTTGTAATAGTAACAATAAAAAACAGCAAGGTAGCAAGTAACAAAAGTGAGCACAAACGGTATTGCAATGCTTGAGAACAAGGCCTAGGGTCCGTACTTTCTCTGGTGCAATCTCTCAACAATGCTAATATAATTGAATCACATAACCATCCCTCAACGTGCAACGAAGAATCATTCCAAAGTTCTTATCTAGCGGAGAACATAAGAAGAAATTGTTTGTAGGGTACGAAACTACCTTAAAGTTATCCTTTCCGATCGATCTATCCAAGAGTTCGTACTAAAATAACACCAAGTTATCCTTTCCGATCGATCTATCCAAGAGTTCGTACTAAAATAACACCATATGATACGCATCAACCAACTCTAATGTCACCTAGATACTCCAATGTCACCACAAGTATCCATGAGTTAATTATACAATACGCATCAAACAATTTCAGATTCATAATACTCAATCCAACACAAAGAACCTAAAATAGGGCCCCAAGATTTCTATCGGAGAACATGGTATGAAAACGTGCAATCAACCCCTATGCATAGATCCCCTAGGTCACCGGAATCCGCAAGTTGATGCCTCAACATATATCAAGTGAATCAATAGAATACCCCAATGTCACTACGGGTATCCCACGCAAGACGTACATCAAGTGTTCTCAACCAAAATATTCAATCCAACATAACGACATCTCAAAGGGAAAGATTCAATTCATCACAACATGATAGCAAGGGAATAACATCATATGATCCGACTATATTAACAAAGCCCGTGATACATCAAGATCGTGACATCTCAAGAACACGAGAGAGAGAGAGAGAGAGAGAGAGAGAGAGAGAGATTGAACACATAGCTACTGGTACATACCCTCAGCCCCGAGGGTGGACTACTCCCTCCTCGTCATGGCGTCTGCTGGGATGATGAAGATGGCCACCGGAGATGATCTACCCTCTCCGGCAGGGTACTGGAACACCTCCAGATTGGTTTTTCGTCGATACAGAGAGTTGCGGCGGCGGAACTTCTGATCTAGGGTTATTTCTGGAGGTTTCTGAATATATAGGATTTTTGGGCATCGGTTTCACGCGAAGATGGGCCACGAGGGGCCCACAAGACACTAGGGCGCGTCGGATGGGGTTGGCGCGCCCTGGTGGGTTGTGCCCACCTCGTGGCTCTTCTGGCCCTCCCACGAAGCTTCTAGTGCCTCTTTTGTTCCAAAAAAATTGTCAAAATATTTAGTTGCATTTGGAGAACTTTTATTTCTGCACAAAAAACAACACCACGGTAGTTCTGCTGAAAACAGCGTCAGTCCGGGTTAGTTCTAAATAAATCATGTAAAGTGCATCAAAACCATATAAAAGTATTGTAAACATAGGTGAATATGGCATGAATACTTCATAAATTATAGATACATTGGAGACGTATCAGCATCCCCAAGCTTAATTCCTACTCGTCCTCGAGTAGGTAAATGATAAAAGAAATAATTTATGAAGTGTGAATGCTAGCATAGTGCATAAGTTTGATCAATGATAATTTCAACCACTTTTCCTAGCATCATAACAACAACTCTTTCTCATAAAACTCATCATGATAAAGTAGCAACCAATTCACATGTTATGGTTCAAACAATGAATTCTCTTGAAACTTAACAACATATGTTCGTAGTCACCAAACAATTGCAATTCAACTTATTCTCAACAAAGTCTAAGTAAGAGCTCCACATACTCAATCATCATATAGTCTTCTATGATTGCTAGTACTCAAATCATATTTTTAGAACAAATGGCATCCATCGAACACAGAGAAAGATAGGGGCTTAATGTTTCGCCTCCCAACTCATTTATCATAGAGATAATTTTCAACAATAATAAGTCATGATCAAATATATTTGACTGCCATATGTGCCTAGATCTTTCCCCACCACATAATGCTTGCCAACTAGAGAATAATTGAGGTTGAAATGAGAATGCATACTATTGACTCTTGCATAAAAGTAAATACTGAAAGGTAAAAGATAGGCCCTTCGCAGAGGGAAGCAGAGGTTGTCATGCGCTTTTTGGTTTTATATGCACAATCCCTTAATGCAAAAGAACGTCACGTTATATTGCCCCTTATGATAGCAACCTTTATTATGCAGTCCGTCGCTTTTATTACTTTGCCATCACAAGTTCGTACAATGCTCAATTTTCTCTTACACTAAATGATCAAACATATTTAGAAGCAATTTTTATTGCCTTTTTGCACCAATGACAACTTACTTGAAGGAACTTATTCAATCCATAGGTAGGTACGGTGGATACTCATGGCAAGAAACTGGGTTTAAGGGTTTTTGGATGCACAAGTAGTATCTCTACTTAGTACGAATTTTTGGCTAGCAAAAGATCCTAAGCAAACACCACATGTTGGAGGATCCATAACAATATAACTTCTATGCAAATATACATAACCATAAATCATTACGTCGTCTTCCTTGTCCAACTTCAACTAATTTGCTCAAGTTTGAAAATAATTAATGGGTATTCACAATCATAGAAGATGTCCAAGATAATATATTTGTATGTGAAAGTTCTCTTACTTATACTAATCATTCACGAATTGCTTGTATGACCAATATTGTGATTGTCAAGCTTCAAAAGATTTCACTTTCTAAACCCAATGTGAAGCTACTACTAGGCATGATATGAACATATAATTTCAACTTCATGGTATTCAATTCATTCAACAATTTACTCATAGGATATAAGTGAAGCACAAGAGTAAATGACAAGCTACTCCAAAAAGATATAAGTGAAGATCAAGCGAGTAGTTAAGTAAATGGGTAGTCATTTGAGAACTCTCTCTCATCTAAAAACTTTCAGATCTAAGTATTTTATTAAAACATCAAGAAAAACAAAATAAAATGACATTCCAAGAATAGCACACATCATGTGAAGAAGCAAAAACTTAGGCTCAACCGCTACTAACCGATAATTGTTGATGAAGAAAGGTGGGATGCCTACCGGGGCATCCCCAAGCTTAGATGCTTGATACTTCTTGAAATATTATCTTGGGATTCCTTGTGCATCCCCAAGCTTGAGCTTTTGTGTCTCCTTAATTCCTTTTATATCACGGTTTCCCTAAATCTTAAAAACTTCATCCACAAAAACTCGAAAAGAACTCGTGAGATAGGTTAGTACACATAAGAATAAGCCCACACTTCTTGTAATGCCAAGACAAGTTGCACAATAATTTCCAAACATCATCTACTATTTACTATCGTTTCCACAATTTATATCTACCAATATACGCTATGGAAACTATAGGATAAGTAGATAACAAAACTATGACAGCAATCTATCCAAACAGAACAGTCTATAGCAATTTATAAAAACAGTGTACTTATGTAACTCCAAAAATTATGAAAATTGAGGACATGATAAATAATTTATATGACAACACTGTGTAAAAATTTTAGAAACTTTCCACGTTCCAGTAAAATATGAAAATTCAAACACTACAAAGAAAGTTTCTGTTTTTACACAACACACATCAAACATGCAATGCAAGCATCCTATGGCAATTCTTGGAACTTTTTATTGAAAAACAAGATTATAAATAACACCTAACAGAAAATAACAAAATATAATGACGATCCAAGCAAAGCACATATTATGTGACGAATAAAAATATAGCTCTAAGTAAGATATACCGATAATGTTGAAGACGAAAGAGGGGATGCCTTCCGGGGCATCCCCAAGCTTAGACGCTTGAGTCTTCCTTGGATATAACCTTGGGGGTACCTTGGACATCCCCAATCTTAGGGTCTTACCACTCCTTATTCTTCTTATATCGGTGTCTCACCCAAAACTTGAAAACTTCAATCACACAAAACTTAACGAAACTTCATGAGATGGGTTAGTATAGTAAATATAGATCATTCACTTAGGTACTGTTAAGACAAGATTCATAATTGTTTACACATTATACCTACTGTATTCTATCATTCACATAATTTATATCACTGAATATAAGCTATGGGAACACTAAAACAAGCAAACTATGCATGCAAAACAGAATATGTCAAAAATAGAACAGTCTGTGAAGATCTGTAGTATAACCATACTTCCTTGTCTCTAAAAATTCTGAAAACTTAGGAAAACCTGAAGAATTTGTATATCAACACTTTGTAAAAATTTCAGATCATTATAGCTCTCCAGTAAAAAATAAAAATTCCTGTACTGGAGTCAAAAGTTTCTGTTTTGGTTCGGCATCAATTCTACTCATCTTGTGAGTCATCCCAAAGGCTTTACTTGGCACTTTATTGAAATAAAAGACACAAAACATGATTAATACAGTAGCTTAATCATGTGAATACTCAAAAACAGAAAGTAAAAGTGTTGGGTTGTCTCCCAACAAGCGCTTTTCTTTAATGCCTTTTAGCTAGGCATGATGATTTCAATGATGCTCACATAGGAATAATAATTGAAACATGCAAAAGAGCATCATGAATCTCATGAAAAGCACATTTAAGTCTAACCCACTTCCTATGCATAGGGATTTTGTGAGCAAAAAATTTATGGTAACAAGAATCAACTAGCATATGAAGGCAAAACAAGCATAACTTCAAAACTTTGAACACATAGAGAGGAATCTTGATATTATTGCAATTCCTACAAGCATATTTTCCTCCCTCATAATAATTTTCAGCAGCATCATGAAGGAATTTCACAATATAACTATCACATAAAGCATTCTTTTCATGATCTACAAGCATAGAAAATTTATTACTCTCCACATAAGCAATTTTCTTCTCATTCATAATAGTGGGAGCAAACTCAACAAAATAACTATCATGAGATACATGATTGACATAACCAAATTCATTATTAAAATAATGATGACAAGTTTCATGGTTACTATCACTCTTTATAGCATACATGTCATCATCATAATCATCATAGATAGGAGGCATGCCACCATCATCATAAATTTGCTCATCAAAACTTGGGGGACTAAAAATATCTTCTTCATCAAACATAGAATCCCCAAGCTTGTGGCTTTGCATATCATTCGCATCATGGATATTCAGAGAATTCATACTAGTAACATTGCAATCATGCTCATCATTCAAGGAATTCTCATTAAGTATTTTCATAAATTCTTCCTCTACCAATTGAGCACAATTTTCCGAACCATCATTTTCACGAAAGACATTAAAAAGACGAATCAATTGAGGCAACCTAAACTCCATTTTCTTGTAGTTTTCTTTTATAAAACCAAACTAGTGAAAAACAAGAAACTAAAAGATTTAATTGCAAGATCTAAAAATATACCTTCAAGCACTTACCTCCCCGGCAACGGCACCAGAAAAGAGCTTGATGTCTACTACACAACTTGTTCTTGTAGACTCGTGTTGGGCCTCCAAGCGCAGAGTTTTGTAGGACAGTAGCAAATTTCCCTCAAGTGGATGACCTAAGGTTTATCAATCCGTGGGAGGCGTAGGATGAAGATGGTCTCTCTCAAACAACCCTGCAACCAAATAATAATAAGTCTCTTGTGTCGACAACACACCAAATACAATGGTAAATTGTATAGGTGCACTAGTTCGGCGAAGAAATGGTGATACAAGTGTAATAATGATAGTAGATATTGATTTTTGTAATAGTAACAATAAAAAACAGCAATGTAGCAAGTAACAAAAGTGAGCACAAACGGGATTGCAATGCTTGAGAACAAGGCCTAGGGTCCGTACTTTCGCTAGTGCAATCTCTCAACAATGCTAATATAATTGGATCACATAACCATCCGTCAACGTGCAACGAAGAATCACTACAAAGTTCTTATCTAGCGGAAAACATAAGAAGAATTTTTTTGTAGGGTACTAAACCACCTTAAAGTTATCCTTTCTGATTGATCTATCCAAGAGTTCGTACTAAAATAACACCAAGTTATCCTTTCCGATCGATCTATCTAAGAGTTCGTACTAAAATAACACCATATGATACGCATCAACCAACTCTAATGTCATCTAGATACTCTAATGTCACCACAAGTATCCATGAGTTAATTATACGATACGCATCAAACAATTTCAGATTCATAATACTCAATCCAACACAAAGAACCTCAAAGAGGGCCCCAAGATTTCTATCGGAGAACATGGTATGAAAATGTGCAATCAACCCCTATGCATAGATCCCCTAGGTCACCGAAATCCGCAAGTTGATGCCTCAACATATATCAAGTGAATCAATAGAATACCCCAATGTCACTGCGGGTATCCCACGCAAGATGTACATCAAGTGTTCTCAACCAAAATATTCAATCCAACATAACGACATCTCAAAGGGAAAGATTCAATTCATCACAACATGATAGCAAGGGAATAACATCATATGATCCGACTATATTAACAAAGCCCGTGATACATCAAGATCGTGACATCTCAAGAACATGAGAGAGAGAGAGAGATTGAACACATAACTACTGGTACATACCCTCAGCCCCGAGGGTGGACTATTCCCTCCTCGTCATGGCCTCCTTCGGGATGATGAAGATGGCCACCGGAGATGATCTACCCTCTCCGGCAGGGTACTGTAACGCCTCCTGATTGGTTTTTCATCGATACAGAAAGTTGCGGCGGTAGAACTTCTTATCTAGGGTTATTTCTGGAGGTTTCTGAATATATAGGATTTTTGGGCGTTGGTTTCACGTGAAGATGGGCCACGAGGGGCCCACAAGACACCAGGGCGCTCCGGAGGGGGCTGGCACGCCCTGGTGGGTTATGCCCACCTCGTGGCTCTTCTGGCCCTCCCACGAAGCTTCTGGTGCCTCTTTTGTTCCAAAAAAACGTTAAAAAGTTTCATTGCATTTGGAGAACTTTTATTTCTGCACAAAAAACAACACCACGGTAGTGATACGTCTCCAACGTATCTATAATTTTTACTTGTTCCATGCTGTTATATTATCATTCTTGGATGTTTTACAATCATTTTATAACAACTTTATATCATTTTTTGGGACTAACTGATACGTCTCCGTCGTATCTATAATTTTTGATTGTTTCATACCAATATTCTACAACTTTCATATACTTTTGACAACTTTTTATACCATTTTTGGGACTAACATATTGATCCAGTGCCCAGTGCCAGTTCCTGTTTGTTGCATGTTTTTTGTTTCGCAGAATATCCATACCAAACGAAGTCCAAACACGATAAAAACTTACGGAGATTTTTTTTGGAATATATGTGATTTTTGGGAAAAAGAATCAACGCGAGACGATGCCCGAGGGGCCCACAAGCCATAGGGGCGCGCCCCAGGGGGTAGGGCGCGCCCTGGACCCTTGTGGTCACCCCGTAAGGCAGTTGGTGCCCTTCTTTCGCCGCAAGAAAGCTAATATCCGGATAAAAATTGTGTCAAAATTTCAGCCCAATCGGAGTTATGGATCTCCGGGAATTTAAGAAACGGTGAAAGGCCAGAATCTGGAAGGCAGAAACAGAAGGAAACAGAGAGAGAGATCCAATCTCGGAGGGGCTCTCTCCCCTCCGCCGCCATGGAGGCCATGGACCAGAGGGGAAACCCTCCTCCCATCTAGGGGGGAGGCCAAGGAAGAAGAAGAAGGAGGGGGGCCCTCTCCCCCTCTCTCCCGGTGGCACCGGAACGCCGTCGGGGCCATCATCGTGACGGCGATCTACACCAACAACTTCGCCGCCGTCATCACCAACTCTCTCCCCCTCTATGCAGCGGTTCAACACCTCTTCTCCCTGCTGTAATCTCTACTTAAACATGGTGCTCAACGCTATATATTATGTCCCAATGATGTATGGCTATCCTATGATGTTTGAGTAGATCCGTTTTGTCCTATTGGTTGATTGATGATCATGATTGGTTTGAGTTGCATGTTTTATTATTGGTGCTGTCCTATGGTGCTCTCCATGTCGCGCAAGCGTGAGGGATCCCCGCTGTAGGGTTTGCAATATGTTCATGATTCGCTTATGGTGGGTGGCGTGAGTGACGGAAGCACAGACCCGAGTAAGTAGGTTGTTTGCGTATGGGAATAAAGAGAACTTGATACCTTATAATGCTATGGTTGGGTTTTACCTTAATGATCTTTAGTAGTTGCGGATGCTTGCTAGAGTTCCAATCATAAGTGCATATGATCCAAGTAGAGAAAGTATGTTAGCTTATGCCTCTCCCTCATATAAAATTGCAATAATGATTACCGGTCTAGTTATCGATTGCCTAGGGACAAATAACTTTCTTGTGACAAAAAGCTCTCTACTAAGACTAACTTAGTTGTTTATCTAAGCAGCCCCTAGTTTTTATTTGCGTGCTCTTTATAATCTTGCAAACCTATCCTATCACACCTACAAAGTACTTCTAGTTTCATACTTGTTCTAGGTAAAGCGAAAGTTAAGCATGCGTAGAGTTGTATCGGTGGTCGATAGAACTTGAGGGAATATTTGTTCTACCTTTAACTCCTCGTTGGGTTTGACACTCTTACTTATCGAGAAAGGCTACAATTGATCCCCTATACTTGTGGGTTATCAAGACCTTTTTGTGGCGCCGTTGCCGGGGAGCAATAGCGTGGGGTGAATATTCTCGTGGGTGCTTGTTTGCTTTATCACTAAGTAGATTTTATTTGCTGTTCTAAGTTGTTCTCTATCTTTAGTTATGGATATGGAACACGAAATACCAAAAAAATTAGTTGAACCTACTACACCAATGGTTGAAGAACCACCCAAAATCTATCACACTGTTGAAGCTTTTTACTTGGATCATCTTCGATCCGTTTGTGCTCGTGCTGAAACCCCAACTAGCTTAGTTGAGGGCAAATCATTAAATGAGCATGCTTATTATGTGCGACACCGCTTATCTCAAAAAGGGAAACTTTTATGGCATAATATTAATACTTTGCAATGCTATGCTTGGAATTTATGCGAAATTTATGATTTTACTTGTTGTTCTGAAGACCCTAAAAACACCTTCCCTATCAATGTGAGTTTAAGGATAATGGAATCGTATCTTCTTATGCCAAGGGTGTTTCTAATTACTATGATATTGAGCAAATTGAAGAATTTATTGCTTTTAAGGGTGCCTATGAAATTGCTTCTTTGATTGAAAAGTTTGATGCTACTCTTTACAAATCTGAAAGTTTTGCCATACTTAAATATTGCTATGAAAACTATGCTTCTAATGCTTATGTTAAGCCATATATTGAGGACTCCTCCACTATCCAAGAGGAAACTAATATTTTGCAGGAAACTATGGAAGAAGAAATTAATGACACTTTGAGCTCATTTGATGAAAAAGATGATGAGGAGAGCGAAGAACAAAAGGAGGAAGAGCGGACTAGCTACCCGTGCCCACCTTCTAATGAGAGTAACTCTTCAACTCATACATTGTTTAATTTCCCTTCGTGCTTACCGAAGGATGAATGCTATTATGATTGCTATGATCCCTTGGATTCGTTTGAAATATCCCTTTTTGATGAAATTGATGCTTGTTATGCTTGTGGCCATGATGCCAATATGAATTATGCTTATGGAGATGAACTTGCTAGAGTTTCTTATGATAAGAATGAAATTGTTGCTATTGCACCCACGCATGATAGTCCTATTATCTTTTTGAATTCTCCCAACTACACTATATCGGAGAAGTTTGCGCTTATTAAGGATTATATTGATGGGTTGCGTTCTACTATTGCACATGATAATTTTGATAAATATAATATGCATGTGCTTTCTGCTCCTACTTGCAATTATTATGAGAGAGGAACTACATCTCCGCCTCTCTATGTTTCCAATACGATAAAATTGCAAGAAACTGTTTATACTATGCATTGGCCTTTACTTTGTGTGCATGAATTGTTCTTTTATGACATGCCGATGCATAGGAAGAGAGTTAGACTTCGTTGTTGCATGATATATGTTACTTTGTGCTCACTACTAAATTACAAATCATTGTTAATTAAAATTGGCTTTGATATACCTTGGGATCCGGGTGGATCCATTACTTGAGCACTTTATGCCTAGCTTAATGGCTTTAAAGAAAGCGCTGCCAGGGAGACAACCCGGAAGTTTTAGAGAGTCATTTTATTCTGTTGTGTGCTTTTATATAGTTCTAAAAAATAAAAATAAAGAGGGAACCTAAAACTTTTTCAAAAAGAGAAGTGAAAGTAAGAAGGACGAGCATCGTTGAAGTGGGGGAGCTCCTTGAACTTTGTTAATGCCCATGGAAACTTTGCAAATTTAATTACAGAAACTTTTCAACAAAAATAATTATCCCCTTGTATAAATCCCTTGTATTATAAAAATAATGTGCCAAGATTTGCCTTTAGGATGATTAGATTGCTTGTTTGGTGTGTGCAGTGCAAAAACAGAAACTTTGGCTGTAGTGCGTGAATTTACATTTTTTACTGGAATGTCAAAAGTTTCTGAAATTTTTACACAGTACTACTATGCAATTTTTTTATTTTTTTCCTATTTTTTCAGAATTTTTAGAGTTACAGAAATATAGTAAATGTTCAGATTGCTACAGACTGTCCTGTTTAAGACAGATTCTGTTTTTGATGCATTGTTTTGCTAGTTTTAATGAAACTATCGATTTTATCGGTGGTATAAGCCATAAAGAAGTTATAATACAGTAGCTGCAATGCAAAAATAAAATGTGAATGGGTTTGCAACAATACTTAAAGTGGTAATTTGCTTTATTATACTAACGGATCTCACGAGGGTTTTGTTAAGTTTTGTGTGATTGAAGTTTTCAAGTTTTGGGCGAGATCACGATGGATGAAGGAATAAGGAGTGGAAAGAGACTATGATTGGGGATGCCCGAGGCACCCCAAGTTAATATTCAAGGACTCCCAAGAAACTAAGCTTGGGGATGCCCCGGAAGGCATCCCCTCTTTCTTCTAACAACCATCGGTAATTTTACTTGGAGCTATATTTTCATTTGTCACATGATATGCGTAAATCTTGGAGCGTCGTGTGCTTTTTATTTTTCTTTTAATAATGCACCATGCTGGTATGAGAAAGTCCTTGGTTGATTTATAGAAGGCTCTTTGCACCTCACTTATATCTTTTGAGTATGGCTTTGTAGAATGCTTCATGTGCTTCACTTATATCATTTGAAGTTTGGATTGCCTGTTTCTCTACACATAGAAAACCGCCATTTGTAGAATGCTCTTTTGCTTCACTTATATTTGTTAGAGCGTGGGCATATCGTTTGTAGAAAAAATTAAACTCTCATGCTTCACTTATATCTATTTAGAGAGTCAACAGGAATTGGTCATTCACATGGTTAGTCATAAAATCCTACATAAAACTTGTAGATCACTGAATATGATATGTTTGATTCCTTGCAATAGTTTTGCAATATAAAGATGGTGATATTAGAGTCATGCTAGTGAGTAATTGTGGATTGATAGAAATATTTGTGTTAAAGTTTGTGATTCCCGTAGCATGCACGTATGGTGAACCGTTATGTGAAGAAGACAGAGCATGATTTATTTATTGATTGTCATCCTTTGTGTGGAGGTCGGGATCGCGCGATGGTTAACTCCTACCAACCCTTCCCCTAGGAGCATGCATGTAGTACTTTGTTTCGATGACTAATAAATTTTTGCAATAAGTATGTGAATTCGTTATGACTAATGTTGAGTCCATGGATTATACGCACTCTCACCCTTCCACCTTTGCTAGCCTCTCTAGTACCGCGCAACTTTCGCCGGTGCATTAAACCCACCATATTCCCTTCCTAAAAACAGCCACCATACCTACCTATCATGGCATTTCCATAGCCATTCCGAGATATATTGCCATGCAACTTCCACCGTTCCGTTTATTATGACACGCACCATCATTGTCATATTGCTTTGCATGATCGTAAGATAGCTAGCATGATGTTTTCATGGCTTGTCCGTTTTTTGATGTCGTTGCTACGCTAGATCATTGCACATCCCGGTACACTGCCGGAGGCATTCATATAGAGTCATATCTTGTTCTAGTATCGAGTTGTAATTCTTGAGTTATAAGTAAATAAAAGTGTGATGATCATCATTGTAGAGCATTGTCCCATGTGAGGAAAGGATGATGGAAGCTATGATTCCCTCACAAGTTGGGATGAGTCTCCGGACTTTATGAAAAATAAAAGAGGCCAAAGAAGCCCACAAAAAAAAGGGAAAATATAATAAAAATAAAAAATGAGAGAAAAGAGAGAAGGGGCAATGCTACTATCCTTTACCACACTTGTGCTTCAGAGTAGCACCATGTTTTTCATATAGAGAGTCTCCTATGTTGTCACTATAGGAGATATGCCCTAGAGGCAATAATATATGTTATTGATTATCTCCCTGTTCATAATTAGGTTTATGTTCCATGCTATAACTGCTATGGTTCTCGAGTCTACAATAACCACGAGGCTCGGAGGAAGACTCATATGCACGTGTGGAATAATAAACGGTAAAATGTATTCCTAGTCTGGCCTCTAAGACTGGCTCAAGTATTGCATGATGATCCTGTTTTCCTGATTATGGGCATGGCTATGCCGGCAATTTTGAGGGCACAATGTTAGAAGAACATTTGTGTTGAATCGACCCGAATTGATGTTATGCTATGAGATTCATTCGTCATAAGTTAATGGTTAATAACACAGAGATGGTTAACGTTTGCATAATTCCTTAGACCATGAGAGTATCGAGTTTCTTCATGCTTGCTTCATGAACTTTGGGGTTTGTTAAACGTCATCCGTAAATGGGTGGCTATTACGGCGGCTTACGGGTTCATGGAAAAGTGTGTCAAGTAACTTGATAGCTCGAGATTGGGATTTGCTCCTCCGACGATGGAGAGATATTCTCGGGCCCTCTCGGTGTTACGGTATCCATCATCGTCTGGCCAGACACAAGTGTGATTTGATCACAGGGATGCCGGAACACAGAAACGAGAAAAGAGAACAATACCGGTAACGAGGTAACTGGCATAGTGGACAAGTTGTTGATCCACGGGGATGCCTACATGTCTCACCTCGGGTATTTGTAACATATCGCGAAGCAACAGGAATAGCACACGGCAACTGGAGGTTCACTCGAATATTCATTCGTGTGGGTATAGGGGTCAATATGGGTGTCCACGGCTCCGATGTTGATCATTGATCGGAAGGGGTTCCGGGTCATGTCTATGCTTCACCGAACCTATAGGGTCACACGCTTAAGGGTCATCTATCTGCTGAATACTAGACAGGGAGTCTGAGAGAAAAACACCGAAAAAGTTTCGGATACCGGAAAAGTTTCGGTCAACGGAAAAGTTCCGAAGAGAGAGGTCACCGGATGAGTTTCGGTGAAACTGAAAAGTTGTTTCAGAGGATACCATAAAGTCAAATTGGTTTTGGCGCATGCCTGATAATTTTTGGAGGGTGCCAGAATCATTCTGGAAACTTTCTGGAATTTTCCGGGATGAAAACCGGAAATGTTCCGGAGCTGCCGAAACCGCTTCAGATGCTTTTCGCAGATGAAAATCACTAAACCGGAATTGTTCCGGATAGCATTGAAAATTATTTTAGTGGGTACTGGAAATGTTCTAAGCCCACATAAATATTTTCAGTTCGACCGGACGCTGAAAAATGTCGTCATGAATAGTAGAATCACTATTATGAATAGTGAAAATATCTGAGGGCATTTTGGTACTTTTACCATTGTCTCTCACCCTATAAATAGAGGTGGAGGGTGCTCTCAAATAAGTCATCCCTTCTCACATACAAGTGCCATGACATTTCTGGCTTCTCTCTCCCTCCCAGCAAAATAGTTTTGTAGAGCCGAAAGGCTGTCTAGTTTCCGGCAGGAACTAGTTCTGGACGGCGAAGCCCTGCCGGATAGATGACACCGTATGTGTGCAACTCTGTAGAGAGATCGTAGTTTCGGTCTTAGTTCGAGAGTGCCTCCCGAAGGGCTGTCCGAGTAATCGTCCGAGTTTCGAGGGTCCTCCCGAAGGGCTGTCCGAGGATCCGTCCGGTGGGACTATCCGAAAGACTGTCCAGAGGCCTCCCGGAGGGCTGTCCGAGGATCCGTCCGGTGGGACTATCCGAGGGACTGTCCCGAGGCCTCCCGGAGGGCTGCCCGGAGATCCGTCCGGTGAGCTGACGAGGGAGTACATCCTCACGGTTGGGAGGTTGTAAATCCTAGCTGCGGGGATCTGCACCGCCGATCGTCATCGACTCTACTTCCGCTGCGCTACGAGTCGGTAACGAAACAGATCAAACCTTGTATGCAGTCTCCATAGTGTTCCTGGGCTAGTGCGTAGGTCGGAAATTTTTTGTTTTCTGCTGCGTTACCCTACAGTCACTTTCATATACTAGTGGGAATTTTTCATTATAGAACTTGGCTTGCATATTCCAATGATGGGCTTCCTCAAATTGCCCTAGGTCTTCGTGAGCAAGCAAGTTGGATGCACACCCACTTAGTTTCTTTTGAGCTTTCATACACTTATAGCTCTAGTGCATCCGTTGCATGGCAATCCCTACTCACTCACATTGATATCTATTGATGGGCATCTCCATAGCCCGTTGATACGCCTAGTTGATTGTGACGCCCCCAATTTCGAACGTACGCTAATCATACACGCAATGCGTACGACCAAGATTAGGGACTCACTAATCAATATCACAATACAACTCTAGACACAAATTAAAGTCATACAGCTTCATATTACAAGCCAGGGCCCTCGAGGGCTCGAATACAAAGCTCGACAAGCACGAGTCAGCGGAAGCAAATAATATCTGAGTACAGACATAAGTTAAACAAGTTTTGCCTTAAGAAGGCTAGCACAAACATAAGCAGCGGATCGAAAGAGGCGAGGCCTCCTGCCTGGGAACCTCCTAACTACTCCTGAGCGTCGGCACTCTCCACGTAGTAGTAGGCTCCAGCGGTGGTGTAGTAGTCGTCTCCTGCGTACTCCATCTCCTGGGCTCCATCGTCTGAACGCAGTAATCGTATCGAGGGGGAAAGAGAAAGCAAAGCAGCGGTGAGTACTCATCCAAAGTACTCGCCAGACTGACATCAGAACTATGCTAAGTATGCATCAGTATCAAGGAATGGGGTTATATCTGTACTGACTGCAGAAAGCAAGAATAGGGGGAAGGCCTAGTCCTATCGAAGACTAGCATCTTCAACATCTTGCAGCATTAGAAGAGAGTAGACGGGTATCTCATATATAGTCATATTATTGTAGCAATTTTATTAAGTAACCACGCCCAGAGATTCTTCCTCGACTCCCTGCGAGGAAGCAATCTCGGAGCCACATTCATCTCAAATTTAAATCACAGTTGTAGTTGTATAAGGTCAAGGTACAACTCCAAGTCGTCCTGTTACCGTGGACACGGCTATTCGAATAGATAATTCATCCCTGCAGGGGTGCACCGCATCTCCAACACGCCTGATCACCTCCGGCCGGACACACTTTCCTGGGTCATGCCCGGCCTCGGGATATCAGCACGTTGTCGCCCCACCTAGGCTCACCGAAGAGGCCAGCCCGCCGGTCTAAATCCTAAGCACACAGGGGTCGTGGGCCCACTTGCCCTACGCGCTCCTGCATGATGCGTACGCGGCCGAGGTCAGCCCTAGCACACTCTAGTCCAAGAGCTATACCGTCCAGGCCACTCGGGCGCGCGCCGCTCCATTGCTGACGTCCGAAGAGCTTCGGCTGATACAACGACGCTGAGTGCCCATAACTTTCCCACGTGATGGTTTGGTGCGCAATAAGGTCAACGACCAACTCAGATCAAATACCCGACCCATTAGCATTTTATTAATGCGGGGCAAGCGCGACCCATGAAGTGCGGTCCCGTCGCCCCGTCTCGAGGATGTGTGGCAAGGGCCTCTCCTGCCCGTCCACGCCTCAACATAACCCTTTGGATGCCTTACCGGCGCATCCCACCACATCTTACACATGGGTACCCTTGGGGCCGACCCGTCTCAAGACTGTCGGGAACTCAGGTCCACCTCAACCAGGGTGGTACCGCCTGTCCCTCCAGTCCCGTCTTTCACATGTAAACAAAGTCAAGTTGAAGTAACTGTGTGTTTATACACCAAGTGGATATCCGAGGAATCACCCTCGATGGATCCCACTCGAGGTATGTGTATGACAAGAGTCGCTATCGATAAATGGGAAGGAGGAATCACCCTCGATACCCACGACCGATTAGTTACGCTACAGAATTAACACCGGGAGTGCTAAGTGAGGTATCACCCTCGGCACTCGGTAGTAGCTCTGCAGTGCCATACTTAAGGGGTGTGCGGTGATGTGAGGGGCATGGCTCGTCGGTCGGTTGACCGAGTCTTCGGGTCTTCGAGTCGTCGATGAAGAAGCAGGGGCAACTGGGACTAAGGGGTCACTGGGGATTCATTGATCAACCTATACTAAGCAGTTGATAAGATTGCAGGTATAGTAATAGTTTATCAAAAATAGGCTATGCATCAGAATAGGAGCTATCTAATACAATAGCAAAAACTAATGCAAGAATAAGAGGGAAAAGAATAGGCGATATCGTAATGCTCAAGGGGGGGTTGCTTGCCTTGCTGCTCTGCGGCAAAAGGCTGATTGTCACGGTGTAGTCGTACCCGGCAGCACCGTCAGTCTCGGAGTCTACCGGAGAGAAGAGGGGGGAGAAACAATAAATATAAAGCAGACAAATGCATCACGATGCATGACATGACAATATGCAGAGCTAGGTATGCACTAACGCAGTACTACACGTTGCAGACGGAGTGGGAGAATATCTGACGATATTTCCCGGGTCTTTGGATTTATTGGACAGACGATCCGGAGGGGAAAAGTTCCATGTTCATCATGCTAGGAGCATGTGATAGATGAACAGATGGCATAATCAGATTCGTGGGATTTTTCTGATCAACTTTCATGTATAAAACTTTTTCATCCGAGTTACGGATTATTTTAAATTAATTTTCATAGTTTTATGAATATTCTGAAATAAACAGATTTAAATTAATTAGAAAAATCATTTATGACGTCAGCATGATGTTATGCTGACATCAGCAGTCAACCCAGCTGTCTCAGGTCAAACCTAACAGCTGGGCCCCACCTGTCATAGACAGAGGGCTAAACAGAAATTAAATTAAACTAAACAGGTTAATTAGAGGGGGTGGGTCCCATCTGTCAGTGTCTATTTAGTTTAAATTAATTAACATGATTAATTAATCAAACCTAATTAACTCTAATGGGGCTGGGCCCACTTGTCATACACAGGGGGGATTCGGGCCCCACCTGGTAGTGACTAGGCTGTGCCCAGTCAGCCAGTTGACCAAGTCAACCGGTCAACTGGGGCGCCCAGGCCCACTGGCAGGGTCCTTGGGGGGTGGCCCCAGCCCAGCCAGGTCAGCGGCGGCCACCGGAATGGCGCCGGAGCCGATCGGGATTCGTCCACGGGGGGTCATTTGGCGCGCAGACACCTGCGTTCGAACGCGGTGGCTCGCGCACACCCATCCCGACGCATGGGAGGGGCTGGAACGGCCGGCAACGGCGCCGGCGACGAGCAGTGGCGGCGGTGCGGCTCGGGCTCCGACGGGGACTAGGCTACGGCGAGCTAGCGGGCGGCCTAGCTAGCCTACAGGGGTCTACGCATTACGGGGAAACTAATGGCGGCGAGTGCGGGGCCAGACGACCACCGGAGGCCTGCCGGCGTCGAGATCCTGCGGCGGCGAGCTTCGGCTCCGATGGAATCGGGGGCCAGAGCTCGGGGTCGAGGAGAGGAAGGAGGGAAAAGGGGGGGGAAGCTCACAGCGGTCCTGCAGGTGAGCAAAGCGGGCGCGGGGAGGCTCGACGGCGCCAGAATCGCCGTGGCGAACGACAGCGGTCCGAGGAGGAAGAAGGCGCGGGGTCGGCGAAGCAGGGGCTCCGGGCTCGGGCTTGCGGTCGGGGTGGATGCGCCGGTCGACGGTGGAGCTGCTGGCGCGGCCCTAGTCGACGGGGAGGCCGGAGAGCGCGCGGACAGGGGCGGTCATGGAGACGGTGGCGCTCGGGATCGGGAGGGGAGGAGGAGATCTGGCAGGGGGGCGAATGGGGAGGCGGCTAGGGTTCGGGGGCGCCGCGGGGCGCCTTGTAGACGGCGCGGGGCCGGCAGATGGGCGCCAGAGCGACGGGGACGGCCGGTGGAGCGCAGCGCCGCGTCCACGTCCTCCCTGGTGAGCAGGAGGTAGGGGAAGGGGGGTTTAGGCGGGCTGGGCCGCCTGTAGCTCACTAGAGCCCAGGGGCACAGTGCCCCCTCCCCATTTTCCTTTTTCTTTTTCTGATTTATTTTACAGCTTTTGTTTTATTCCTTTTTAGCATTAATTTCCTTTAGTAAAAATGTGTGACAAGGTCCAATTAATATCTTGCAATATTTTGCATGGCCACACCAAGTTTGGGCATTTTTGGAAAATGTTTGATTTATCCAAATGACTTTCTGAGCACTTTAAAATGCAAAATGGTGCTGTTATTGAAGGTGGGGTCCACACCAGGTTGAGGGTGATGTTGTTTTCCCCAACAACAATTATTTTGTGATTTATCACCAGTGTGCAACATTTTATTTTTGCTGTTTGCAATTTTATTTTATCACATAAAAATTCAATTGGCTTTTGAAATGGAATTTGAATTGAGATATGAATTTCCAACTTGATCATATCTTGTTTAGCAAAATGACTAGGCACTTATCATGGTCATCACTGTGCTTAATTACAATGATCACTGTAGCCAAAATCCAGGGTGTCACATTGATGTGAGACTATCTCCTTCTTTTTGTCTTCTCCACAACCACCATATTCTATTCCACCTATAGTGCTATATCCATGGCTCACGCTCATGTATTGCGTGAAAGTTGAAAAAGTTTGAGAATACTAAAGTATGAAACAATTGCTTGGCCAAAACCGGGGTTGTGCATGATTTAATACTTTGTGTGATGAAGATGGAGCATAGCCAGACTATATGATTTTGTAGGGATAACTTTCTTTTAGCCATGATATTTTGAGAAGACATGATTGCTTTATTAGTATGCTTGAAGTACTATTGTCTTAATGTCAAATGATAGACTATTGCTTTGAATCACTCGTGTCTTAATATTCATGCCATGATTAGATTATATGATCAAGATTATGCTAGGTAGCATTCCACATCAAAAATTATCTTTTTTATCATTTACCTACTCGAGGACGAGCAGGAATTAAGCTTGGGGATCTTGATACGTCTTCGTCGTATCTATAATTTTTGATTGTTTCATGCCAATATTCTACAACTTTCATATACTTTTGGCAACTTTTTATACTATTTTTGGGACTAACATATTGATCCAGTGCCCAGTGCCAGTTCCTGTTTATTGCATGTTTTTTGTTTCGCAGAATATCCATACCAAACGAAGTCCAAACGCGATAAAAACTTACGGAGATTTTTTTTGGAATATATGTGTTTTTTGGGAAAAAGAATCAACGCGAGACGATGCCCGAGGGGCCCACAAGCCATAGGGGCGCGCCCCAGGGGTAGGGCGCGCCCTGGACCCTTGTGGTCACCCCGTAAGGCGGTTGGTGCCCTTCTTTCGCCGCAAGAAAGCTAATGTCTAGATAAAAATCGTGTTAAAATTTCAGCCCAATCGAATTTACGGATCTCCAGGAATTTAAGAAACGGTGAAAGGCCAGAATCTGGAAGGCAGAAACAGAAGGAAACAGAGAGAGAGAGATCCAATCTCGGAGGGGCTCTCGCCCCTCCGCCGCCATGGATGCCATGGACCAGAGGGGAAACCCTCCTCCCATCTAGGGGGGAGGCCAAGGAAGAAGAAGAAGGAGGGGGCCCTCTCCCCCTCTCTCCGGTGGCACCGGAATGCCGCCGGGGCCATCATCGTGACGGCGATCTACACCAACAACTTTGCCGCCGTCATCACCAACTCTCTCCCCCTCTATGCAGTGGTTCAACACCTCTTCTCCCCACTGTAATCTCTACTTAAACATGGTGCTTAACGCTATATATTATGTCCCAATGATGTATGGCTATCCTATGATGTTTGAGTAGATCCGTTTTGTCCTATGGGTTGATTGATGATCATGATTGGTTTGAGTTGCATGTTTTATTATTGGTTCTGTCCTATGGTGCTCTCCGTGTCGCGCAAGCGTGAGGGATCCCCGCTGTAGGGTTTGCAATATGTTCATGATTCGCTTATGGTGGGTGGCGTGAGTGACGGAAGCACAGACCCGAGTAAGTAGTTTGTTTCCGTATGGGAATAAAGAAGACTTGATACCTTATAATGCTATGGTTGGGTTTTACCTTAATGATCTTTAGTAGTTGCGGATGCTTGCTAGAGTTCCAATCATAAGTGCATATGATCCAAGTAGAGAAAGTATGTTAGCTTATGCCTCTCCCTCATATAAAATTGCAACAATGATTACCGGTCTAGTTGTCGATTGCCTAGGGACAAATAACTTTCTTGTGACAAAAAGCTCTCTACTAAGACTAACTTAGTTGTTTATCTAAGCAGCCCCTAGTTTTTATTTACGTGCTCTTTATTATCCTGCAAACCTATCCTATCACACCTACAAAGTACTTCTAGTTTCATACTTGTTCTAGGTAAAGCGAACGTTAAGCGTGCGTAGAGTTGTATCGGTGGTCGATAGAACTTGAGGGAATATTTGTTCTACCTTTAGCTCCTCGTTGGGTTCGACACTCTTACTTATCGAGAAAGGCTACAATTGATCCCCTATACTTGTGGGTTATCACTAACCTATTGATATAGTGCCAAAGTGCCAGTTGTTGTTTTTGCTTGTATTTTACTTCGCAGAATATCCATACCAAATGGAGTCCAATCGCGACAAAACTGTTTGGAGATTTTTTCTGGACCAGAAGACACCCAGTGGGCCAAAGAAGAGCCAGGATGGTGGGATGTGGAGAGCACAACCCACCAGGGCGCGCCAGGGGGCCCCCGGCGCGCCCTGATGGATTGTGCCCTCCACGGGGCCCCTCTCCACCGCCTCTGATGCCTATAAATTCCCAAATATTCCAAAAACCCTAGGGGAGCCGACGAAACACAATTCCATTCGCCGCAAGTTCCATAACCTCGAGATCCAATCTAAACACCATCACGGAGGGGTTCATCTTCTTCATAGGTGCCTCTCCGATGATGCGTGAGTAGTCCACCATAGACCTACGGGTCCGTAGGCAGTAGCTACATGGCTTCCTCTCTCTCTCTCTTATGATTCTCAATACAATGGTCTCTTGGAGATCTATTTGATGTAAACTTTTGCGGTGTGTTTGTTGGGATCCAATGAATTTTGAGTTCATGATCAGTTTCTATCCATGAATATTATTTGAGTCTTCTTTGATATCTTATATGCATGTTTATTTATAGCCTCGTATTTCTTCTTCGAATCTTTGGTTTAGTTAGGCCGACTAGATCGATTTTTCTTGCCATGGGAAGAGGTGCTTTGTGATGGGTTCAATCTTGCGGTGTCCTTTCCCAGTGACAGAAGGGGAAGCAAGGCACGCATGTATCGTTGCCATTATGGATAACAAGATGGGGTCTATTCCTACATGAATAGATCTTGTCTACATCATGTCATCGTTCTTACTGCATTACTCTGTTTTTCCATGAACTTAATACACTAGATGCATGCTGGATAGCGGTCGATGTGTGGAGTAATAGTGGTAGATGCAGGCAGGAGTCGGTCTACTTAACTTGGACGTGATGCCTATATAATGATCATCGCCTTGGATATCATCATGACTATTCGATTTTCTATCAATTACCCAACAGTAATTTGTTCACCCACCGTGCGCTATACTCATGAGAGAAGCCACTAGTGAATCCTACGGCCCCCGAGTCTACTTTTCCAACATATTGCTTTCCGATCTATCCTTTTGCTTCTTTGTTTTCAGATCTACAAAACTAAAAACCCAAAAATATATTGCTGCACTTTTTATTTGCCTTTTCTATTTTGTGTTCTTGAGAGATCTATCTCTCCTATCCATCACTACCTAATCTATCTTTTTACCGTAGAGAGATTGACAACCTCTCTTTCACGTCGTGTTGCAAGTATTTGTTGTTTGTGTGCAGGTGCTGCTTATTGGGTGGTGGTGATCCTCCTACTGGTTCGATAACCTTGGTTTCATAACTGAGGGAAATACTTACCGTCGCTGTGCTGCATCATCCCTTCCTCTTTGGGGAAATACCGACGCAGTCTCAAGCCACGTCAAAGGAATTTCTGGCGCTGTTGCCGGGGAGGAAGCGGTCTCTTCTACGTGCCTATCTCAGGCGACGAGGAGACTCCATCATCATCTACCAGGTTCCTAATCACAAATCTCATCTCCTTGCAATTACATTATTTGCCATTTGCCTCTCGTTTTCCTCTCCCCCACTTCACCAATTTGCCGTTTTATTCGCCCTCTTTTTCGTTTGCCTTTTTCTCGTCAGATCTCTTGCCTTGTCATTATGGCTAGTTCTTCCTTTATTGTGTGTACTCCTGATAATGAGGTTCTTAATTTTAAGCAAAGGGGAGGGTAGAACCTAAAATATGCTTGGTATAGGATTTGCGATGCTCATAATAGATCTATCCATAAGCAATCTACCGTTGTTCTTCTTCGCAGTTTTTATGTTGGCATCACCACTTAGTATAGGTTCGTCCTTGATACGATTACCGGTGGGAATTTCTTGATGTGTCCATCTTTGGATGCTTTTAATGCTATGGGAAGTTTAGTGGGATCACCACCTCTTATGATCAATGAAACAACTTTAACTCTCGAACATGTTATGGAGAGATTAGATGCTATTGAAAAGAAGATGATTGCCAAAGAACGTCTTGAAAATTTGGATAAGAAAATGCATAATCTTTCTAATAAAATTGGGTCTAAGGCGGGAGATGCTTATAAATTGTTAAAGGAAAAAGAAACCGTAGTCAACGAAAGGTTAGAGGAGAGTCCTTACCGGATTGATAAGTTGGAAGAGATCTTTAGTAATTTGGGTTCGGCTTTTCTTCTATCAAAACTATTGAAAAAACTCCCGTAAAAGTTGGCAAGACCACGCAAGTCACTAAGAACAAAGTTGCTACATCTAGTAGTCACAAGGGGGATCTTAAAACGATTAGTATTCATCCCGACTTTGTTGAAATCATAAGAGACCCTATTTACAAGAATGAATTTTTTGGTTTTCTTCCTAGGAGTGTTGTCATCGAGAATATGCATGCTAAATCCTTGAAGAAATCTAGTTGTGTGATTGAAGAGTTGAAAACCAAGGATGACAATACTTGAATCTATGCGTTATGCCTAGCTAGGGCGTAAAACGATAGCGCCTGTTGGGAGGCAACCCAATGAATAAATACATTTTTGCTTTTTCCTTTATGTTTTTGAGTGTTGACACAATTATTCCTCTGTTATGATTGTGTTTTTATGGTTTATTTAGTGTTTGTGCCAAGTAGAGCCTTTAGGATGATTCATAAGATGAGTAGAAGCGATGCTGAATCTGAAACAGAAACTTTGCGTCCAGTATATGAATTTTCATTTTTTTGCTAGAACGTCATCTTGAGCTGAAATTTTAACACAGTGTTGCTATACAAATCCCTTACATTGTCCTATTTTTTCATAATTTTTAGAGTTACAAAAGTATGGTTAGAGTACAGATTACTACAGACCGTTCTGTTTATGACAGATTCTATTTTCGTTGCATTGTGTGCTTGTTTTGATGAATCTATGGGTTATATTGAAGGGTATGAACCATGGTAAAGTTAAAATACAATAGGTATAATGCAATAATAAAATATGAATGGGTTTGTAACAGCACCTAAAGTAGCGATTTGCTTTATTATACTAACGGATCTCACAAAGATTTTGTTGAGTTTTGTGTGATTGAAGTTTTCAAGTTTTGGGTGAGATCACGATCGATGAAGGAATAAGGAGTGAAAAGAGCCTAATATTGGGATGCTACAGCACCCCCAAGATATATTCAAAGAGAAACAAGCAACTAAGCTTGGGGATGCCCCCGAGTGGCATCCCCTCTTTCTTCTAACAACCATCGGTATTTTACTTGGAGCTATATTTATATTCGTCACATATCATGAGTTTCACTTGGAGCATCTTGTATCTTGATACGTTCATTTTGCATGATGATTTCCTACTGTTATTTACTTTGTTTTGTTGAATAATAATTCTTTGGGGAGTGATTCTAATGCCTTTTCTCTCATAATATGCAAGGTTTACACAAAGAGGGAGAACACCGGCAGCTGGAATTCTGGACCCAAGAAAAGCACGTCAGAGATACCTATTCTGCACAACTCCAATGAAGCTGAAACTTTACGGAGATTATTTTTGGAATTAATAAAAAATACTGGAGGAAAAATCTACCGGAGGGGGGCCACCTAGTGAGGAGCACCCACCAGGGCACGCCAGGCATCCCCTGGCGCGGCCTGGTGGGTGGTGCTCACCCAGGCCCACCTCCGGAGCCCATCTTCTGGTATATATTCCAAAAAAACCTAAAATAATTAGGGAGAGGACTTTCGGGACGAAGCGCCACCACCTCGAGGCGGAACTTGGGCAGGAGCACTATTGCCCTCCGGCGGAGCGATTCCGCCGGGGGAACTTCCCTCCCGGAGGGGGAAATCGAAGCTATCGCCATCACCAACACCCCTCTCATCTTTGGGAGGCCAATATTCATCAACAACTTCAACAACACCATCTCCTCTCAAACCCTAGTTCATCTCTTGTGTTCAATCTTTGTACCGGAACCTCAGATTGGTACCTGTGGGTGACTAGTAGTGTTGATTACCTTGCGTAGTTGATTACTATATGGTTTATTTGGTGGAAGATTATATGTTCAGATCCATTATGCTATTCAATACTCCTCTGATCTTGAGCATGATTATTATTTGTGAGTAGTTTCCTTTGTTCTTGAGGTCACGGGAGAAGTCATGTTGCGAGTAATCATGTGAATTTGATATGTGTTCGATATTTTGATGATATGTATGTTGTGATTCCCTTAGTGGTGTCATGTGAACGTCGACTACATGACACTTCACCATTCATGGGCCTAAGGGAATGCATTGTGGAGTAGTTATTAGATGATGGGTTGCTAGAGTGACAGAAGCTTAAACCCTAGTTTATGCGCTACTTCGTAAGGTGCTGATTTGGATCCATATGTTTAATGCTATGGTTAGACTTTGTCTTAATACTTTTCTCGTAGTTGCGGATGCTTGCGAGGGGGTTAATCATAAGTAGGTTGTTAGTTCAAGTAAGAACAGCACCTTAGCACCGGTCCACCCACATATCAAATTATCAAAGTAGCGAACACGAATCAAACCAACATGATAAAAGTGACTAGACGAAATTCCCGTGTACCCTCAAGAACACTTTGCCTATTACTAGTGATTGTTCTGGCCTGTCCTTTGCCTAAAAAGGATTGGGCTACCTTTCTGCACCTTGTTTACCGTTACCGTTACTTGCTTGTTACAAATTATTTTTCTATCAAACTATCTATTACCTACAATTTCAGTGCTTGCAGAAATTACCTTGCCGAAAACCGCTTGTCATTTCCTTCTGCTCCTCGTTGGGTTCGACACTCTTATTTATCGAAAGGACTACGATTGATCCCCTATACTGTTGGGTCATCAAGACTCTTTTCTGGTGCCATTGCCGGGGAGTGAAGCGCTCTTGGTAAGTGGAAATCGGTAAGGAAAAACTTATACTACGTGCTGAAATTTATTGCTACTTGCTACTATGGAGAACAATCCTTTGGGGGGTTTGTTCGGGGTATCTTCACCTCGATCGGAACCACAATTAGTTACTCCTCAACCTGCAACACCTACGGAAAATGTTACTTATGAAATTCCTTCGGGTATGCTAGAACACTTGCTTGCTAAACCTTATGCAGGAGATGGAACTGAACATCCTGATATGCATCTCTTATATGTGAACGAAATATGTGGATTATTTAAGCTTGCAGGTTTACCCAGAGATGAAGTTAAGAAGAAGGTTTTCCCTTTATCTTTGGAGGTAAAAGCATTGACATGGTATAGGCTATGTGATGATCTTGGATCTTGGAACTGGAATCGTTTGCAATTGGAATTCCATCAAAAGTTTTATCCTATGCATCTAGTTCACCGTGATCGGAATTATATATATAATTTTTGGCCTCGTGAAGGAGAAAGTATCGCTCTAGCTTGGGGGAGGCTTAAGTCAATGTTATATTCATGCCCCAATCCTGACATTCTGAGGGAAGTTATCATTCAGTATTTTTATGCTCAGCTTTCTCATAATGATGAATCCATGCTCGATACTTCTTGTGATGGTTCTTATATGAAGAAGACTATTGATTTTAAGTGGGATCTCTTGGAAAGAATTAAACGCAACTCTGAAGATTGGGAACTCGACGAAGGTAATGAGTCAGGTATAAAGCTTGAATTTGATTGTGTTATATCTTTTATGAGTACCGATACTTTTCACGAGTTTAGCACTAAATTTGGACTTGACTCTGAGATAGTAGCCTCTTTCTGCGAAGCATTTGCTACTCACGTTGACCTCCCTAAGGAGAAGTGGTTTAAATATAATCCCCCTATTAAAGAAGAAATTAAAGAACCGGTCATAGCTAAAGAAGAAACCATCTTTTACAATGTTGATCCAGTTGTGCCTACGCTTATATTGAAAAACCACCTTTCACTGTTAGGATAAAGGAACATGCTAAGGTATCAACCGTGGTTCATAAGAGCAATATAAGAGCATCTAAAGCCCCTGAGAAAATTAAATTAGAACCTAGTGTTGCTATGGTTAAAGATCTCTTGGAAGAAAATATTGATGGGCATGTCATTTACCTTTGTGATGAAGCTACTAGAATTGCTAAGCCTGATAAGAAAGATAAACATAGACCTATAGAAGGCTTGCCCGTTGTCTCGGTTAAAATAGGAGATCATTGCTACCATGGTTTATGTGATTTAGGTGCTAGTGTGAGTGCTATCCCTTTTACCTTATACCAAGAAATTATGAATGAAATAGCACCTGCTGAAATGGAAGATATTGATGTTACTATTAAACTTGCTAATAGAGATACTATCTCACCACTTGGGATTGTTAGAGATGTTGAAGTCTTGTGTGGGAAAGTAAAATACCCTAATGATTTTCTAGTTCTTGGTTCCTCACAAGATGACTTTTGTCCCATTATCTTTGGTAAACCTTTCTTGAGCACCATCAATGCTAAGATAGATTGTGAAAAACAAACTGTCGGTGTCAGTTTTGGTAATGTGTCTCATGAGTTTAATTTTTCCAAGTTTAGTAGACAACCTTGTGATAAAGCGTTACCTAGTGAAGATGAAATAATTGGTCTTGCTTCTATTGCTATGCCTCCTACTGATCCCTTAGAACAATATTTGGTCGACCATGAAAATGATATGCACATGCGTGAAAGAAATGAAATAGATCAAATTTTCTTCGAACAACAACCTCTCTTGAAACACAATTTGCCTATTGAAACTCTTGGGGGTCCTCCTCCACCTAAGGGTGATCCCGTGTTTGAGTTGAAACAATTGCCTGACACTTTGAAGTATGCTTATCTTGATGAGAAAAAGATATATCCTGTTATTATTAGTGCTAACCTTCAGAACATGAAGAAGAAAGATTATTGAAAGTTCTAAGGAAGCACCGGGCTGCTATTGGATATACTCTTGATGATCTTAAGGGCATTAGTCCCACTCTATGTCAGCACAAGATCAATATGGAACCAGATGCTAAACCCGTTGTTGATCACCAACGGCGATTGAATCCTAAGATGAAGGAAGTGGTAAGAACTGAAATATTAAAGCTTCTGGAAGCAGGTATAATCTATCCCATAGCTGATAGTAGATGGGTAAGTCCCGTTCATTGTGTCCCTAAGAAAGGAGGTATTACCGTTGTTCATAATGACAAGAATGAACTCATTACACAAAGAGTTGTCACTGGCTATAGAATGGTAATTGATTTTAGAAAATTAAATAAAGCTACTATAAAAGATCATTACCCTTTGCCTTTCATTGATCAAATGCTATAGAGACTATCTAAGCACACACACGTTTGTTTCCTAGATGGATATTCTGGTTTCTCTCAAATACCTGTGTCACAATCCGATCAAGAGAAAACCACCTTTACTTGCCCTTTTGGAACCTATGCTTATAGACGTATGACTTTTTGTTTATGCAATGCACCTGCTACCTTTCAAAGATGTATGACTGCTATATTCTCTGACTTTTGTGAAAAGATTGTGGAGGTTTTCATGGATGATTTTTTTCGTTTACGGAACTTCTTAGGATGATTGCTTAAGCAACCTTGATCGAGTTTTGCAGAGATGTGAACAAACTAATCTTGTCTTGAATTGGGAGAAGTGCCACTTTATGGTTAATGAAGGTATTGTCTTGGGGCATAAAATATCTGAGCGAGGTATTGAGGTGGATAGAGCTAAAGTTGATGCAATTGAGAAAATGCCATGTCCTAAAGATATTAAAGGTATTCGAAGTTTCCTTGGTCATGCTGGTTTTTATAGGAGGTTCATTAAAGACTTCTCTAAAATTTCTAGGCCTCTTACTAATCTTTTGCAAAAGGATATTCCTTTTGTTTTTGATGATGATTGTGTGGAAGCCTTTGAAACACTCAAGAAAGCCTTAACTTCTGCACCTATCGTTCAACCACCTGATTGGAACTTACCTTTTGAAATTATGTGTGATGCTAGTGATTATGCTGTTGGTGCTGTCCTAGGACAAAGAGTTGATAAGAAATTGAATGTTATCCATTATGCTAGTAAAACTCTAGATAGTGCCCAACGAAATTATGCCACTACTGAAAAAGAATTTTTAGCAGTTGTATTTTCTTGTGATAAATTTAGATCTTATATTGTTGACTCCAAAGTTATTGTTCACACCGATCATGCCGCTATAAAATATCTTATGGAAAAGAAAGATGCCAAACCTAGACTCATTAGGTGGGTTCTCTTGCTTCAAGAATTTGACTTACATATCGTTGATAGGAAAGGAGCCGAGAACCCTGTAGCTGATAATTTGTCTAGGTTAGAAAATATCCTTGATGACCCACTACCTATTGATGATAGTTTCCGTGACGAACAGCTAGCTGCAATAAGTGTCTCACACAACACACCTTGGTATGCTGATTATGCTAATTACATTGTTGCTAAATATATACCACCTAGTTTCACATAACAACAAAAGAGAAAAAAATTCTATGACTTGAGACATTACTTTTGGGATGACCCACATCTTTATAAAGAAGGTGTAGATGGTATTATTAGGCGGTGTGTACCTGAGCATGAACAGGAACAGATTCTACGGAAATGTCATTCCGAAGCTTATGGAGGACATCATGCGGGAGATAGAACTGCTCATAAGGTATTGCAATCCGGATTTTATTGGCCTACTCTTTTCAAAGATGCTCGTAAGTTTGTCTTGTCTTGCGATGAATGTCAAAGAATTGGTAATATCGGTAAGCGTCAAGAAATGCCTATGAATTATTCACTTGTTGTTGAACCATTTGACGTGTGGGGTTTTGATTACATGGGGCCTTTTCCTTCCTCTAACGGGTACACTCATATTTTAGTTGCGGTTGATTATGTCTCTAAGTGGGTAGAAGCTATTCCAACTAGTAGTGCTGATCACCACACCTCCATTAAAATGCTTAAAGAGGTTATCTTCCCGAGGTTTGGAGTCCCTAGATATTTAATAACCGATGGTGGTTCACACTTTATTCATGGTGCTTTCCGTAAGATGCTTGCTAAATATGATGTTAACCATAGAATTGCATCACCCTATCATCCTCAATCTAGTGGTCAAGTAGAACTTAGCAATAGAGAAATAAAATTAATATTACAAAAAACTATCAATAGGTCTCGTAAGAATTGGTCTAAGAAATTAGATGATGCACTTTGGGCCTATAGAACAACTTATAAAAATCCTATGGGTATGTCTCCATATAAAATGGTGTATGGAAAAGCTTGTCATTTGCCTCTAGAATTAGAACACAAAGCATTTTGGGCAATTAAAGAACTCAATTATGATTTCAAACTTGCCGGTGAGAAGAGGCTATTTGATATTAGCTCACTAGATGAATGGAGAACCCAAGCTTATGAAAATGCCAAGCTATTCAAAGAAAAAGTAAAAAGATGGCATGACAAAAGAATCCAAAAGCGGGAATTCAAAATAGGAGATTATGTTCTTTTATTCAACTCTCGTTTAAGATTCTTTGTAGGAAAACTTCTCTCCAAATGGGAGGGACCATATATTATTGAAGAGGTTTATCGTTCTGGAGCTATCAAGATTAATAACGCCGAAGGTACTAACCCAAAGGTGGTAAATGGCCAAAGAATTAAGCATTATATCTCAGGTACGCCTATTAACGTTGAAAGCAATGTTATCCAAACCATGACACCGGAGGAACACATAAAAGAAACCTTCCGGAACACTCCAGAATACTTAAAAATAGAAGGTACGTGATACGGTAAGTAAACGGACTCCGAAAAATTCGCAAAAATATTTTCTGCCAGTTTTGGAATATTTTAGAATTTTAGGAATAAAAAAATAAACTAGAAGGTGATCGAGGTGAGCACGATACACCAGGGCGCACCAGGCACCCCTGGGCGCGCCCTGGTGGGTGCTGCCCACCTTGGATGCCTTCCCGACTCCGTTTTCCTTCCAAATACTTGTTTCCCAAGAATAAAAATTCTCTATATATACCCCCGACTATTTTGATGACCGCATCGCAGAAAAATCCTATGTTCTTGTTTCTTGCTGTTTTCTCGTTAGATCTAGATTTCCATGGCTCCACCAAGCTCCTCCAAGGACAAGTTCTTCAAGTAGGTCATCAACCCGTATTTGCCGGAGGTGATGAAGCACCCTCAAGCCATTGAGATGCATGAGGGGGTGCTCCACATCCACGATGTTCAAGGACCTAGGAAGACCGGGAGCATGGAGGCTAGGCTTGAAGCGGTGGAGCAGGAAATCTTCAAGTGCCAGAAGATGGTGAAGCTTGGACTTAGTGCCAATCACTCCATGATCACGGAATTCACCCGTGATCAGACGGTGGATGGTCGGTCTGTGAAGGACATCATCTCCACCCTCAACGAGCAAATTAATTTTCTGCACAGCCAAGTTTATGATCTTCAAAACCAAGTTTTCGAATATGAAGCAAGATTTAAAGGTATGAGTTTAGCTGCCAGTTGCAGGACTCAGGGGACTCTCACATCAACCTCTGATGGGGAGCCTTTGCCCTGGAAGCTGGAGGACAAGCTTACTACATCATCACCACCACCTTCTTCATCACCACCATCAAAGGAGACTTGAGTACATGGGTATGGGCACTCCCCTTGGCTTGAGCCAAGCTTGGGGGAGGTGCCCCGGTATCGTATCACCATCACTTTTATTCACCTTTACTTATTTTGGTTCTATCTTTAGTTTCCCTTTGACTTAGTCGAATAAAAGTTTAGCGAGGTCTATTTTCGTGTGTTAGTTTTGTGGCCTACCTATCTATGTAATCGTGTGAAAGTTATATAATAAAGTTTAGTTTGAGTTTTTGCTTCTCTACTTTCTTGTTGCAATCAAATAAAAGAAAGACAAATAAATGAAAAGAATCATATGCTAATCTTATGGTGAGTAATGACATCACATGAGGAAAAGTATAAGTAGTAAAATTTATTGGAGATTGACGAACATAACATTGGTCAATGATGCAATTCATGAAAGAATTAATTAGGGAAGAGAAGATTCACATGCAAATACACTATCTTGGACATCTTTTATGATTGTGAGCCCCCATCAAATATTATATGTCAAAATTATTGACGTTGGACAAGGAAGACAATGTAATGATTTATGTTTGTTCATATCCACATAGAAGTTATATTGTCATAGATCCTTTAACATGTGGTGCTTGCTCAATATCTTTGCTAGCCAAAAGAATCCGCACTAAGTAGAGATACTACTTGTGCATCCAAAAACCCAAACCCATACTCTTTCCTTGAGTGTCCACCATACCTACCTATGGACCGAGAGAGACCCTTCAAGTAAGTTGTCATCGGTGCAATAAGGCAATAAAAATTGCTTCTAAAAGTGTTTTGATCAATTAGTGTAAGAGAAAATTGAGCGTTATACGAACTTATGATGGCAAAGTAATAAAAGCGACGGACTGCATAATAAAGGTTGCTATCATAGGGGGCAATATAGCGTGACGTTCTTTTACATTAAGGGATTGGGCATACAAACCAATAAGCGCATGACAACCTCTGCTTCCCTCCGCGAAGGGCCTATCTTTTACTTTTATGCACTTACTTTTATGCAAGAGTCAAGTATTCTTCTCTATTCCTTTTTACTTTTTCCTTTGCAAGCATCATGTGGTGAGGAAAGATCTAGGCACATATATCCAGTTGGATATGGGTGGGCATGAGTTATTATTGTTGACATCACCCTTGAGGTGAATACGTTGGGAGGCAAAACTATAAGCCCCTATCTTCCTATGTGTCCGGTTGAAACTTTTTGTTCATGGGTATGCCGTGAGCGTTAGCAATCATAGAAGACTAAATGATGGTTGAGTATGTGGACTTGCCAAAAGGCTCCAACATGAGACCCTTCCTGAAAATATGATGAATTGTAGTTGCAAAGTTGACTGAGAACACAGTTTGTTGGTTTCCAATAAGGTTTATGCTTCATACTTCTATGTTGTGATGAATTGTTACTTGTTCATGAGAAGCTTTATGATAAAAATATATTGAAATAAGTTCTTATGTTAGAGTTTGTTGCTGCTATGTTAATAAGCATGATGCTTCTATGTCCGTATTTTGTTTTTATCGACACCTCTCTCTCAAACCATGTGGACATGCTTTTCAATATCGGCTTTCGCTTGAGGACAAGCTAGGTCTAAGCTTGGGGGAGTTGATACGTCCATTTTGCATCATGATTTCCTACTGTTATTTACTTTGTTTTGTAGAATAATAATGCTTTGGGGAGTTATTCTAATGCCTTTTCTCTCATAATATGCAAGGTTTACACAAAGAGGGAGAACACCGGCAACTGGAATTCTGGACCCAAGAAAAGCACGTCAGAGATACCTATTCTGCACAACTCCAATGAAGCTAAAACTTTACGGAGATTACTTTTGAAATTAATAAAAAATACTGGAGGAAAAATCTACCGGAGCGGGGCCACCTGGTGAGGAGCACCCACCAGGGCGCGCCAGGCACCCCCTGGTGCGGCCTGGTGGGTGGTGCTCACCCAGGCCCACCTCCGGATCCCATCTTCTGGTATATATTCCCAAAAAACCTAAAATAATTAGGGAGAGGACTTTCGGGATGAAGCGCTGCCGCCTCGAGGCGGAACCTAGGCAGGAGCACTTTTGCCCTTCGGCGGAGCGATTCCACCGGGGGAACTTCCCTCCCGGAGGGGGAAATCGAAGCTATCGTCATCACCAACGCCCCTCTCATCTTTGGGAGGCCAATCTTCATCAACATCTTCAACAGCACCATCTCCTCTCAAACCCTAGTTCATCTCTTGTGTTCAATCTTTGTACCGGAACCTTAGATTGGCACCTGTGGGTGACTAGTAGTGTTGATTACCTTGCGTAGTTGATTACTATATGGTTTATTTGGTGGAAGATTATATGTTCAGATCCATTATGCTATTCAATACTCCTCTGATCTTGAGCATGATTATTATTTGTGAGTAGTTACCTTTGTTCTTGAGGTCACGGGAGAAGTCATGTTGCGAGTAATCATGTGAATTTGATATGTGTTCGATATTTTGATGATATGTATGTTGTGATTCCCTTAGTGGTGTCATGTGAACGTCGACTGCATGACACTTCACCATTCATGGGCCTAAGGGAATGCATTGTGGAGTAGTTATTAGATGATGGGTTGCTAGAGTTACAGAAGCTTAAACCCTAGTTTATGCGCTACTTCGTAAGGGGCTGATTTGGATCCACATGTTTAATGCTATGGTTAGACTTTGTCTTAATACTTTTCTCGTAGTTGCGGATGCTTGCGAGGGGGTTAATCATAAGTAGGTTGTTAGTTCAAGTAAGAACAGCACCTTAGCACCGGTCCACCCACATATCAAATTATCAAAGTAGCGAACACGAATCAAACCAACATGATAAAAGTGACTAGACGAAATTCCCGTGTACCCTCAAGAACACTTTGCCTATTACTAGTGATTGTTCTGGCCTGTCCTTTGCCTCAAAAGGATTGGGCTACCTTGCTGCACCTTGTTTACCATTACCGTTGCTTGCTCGTTACAAATTATCTTGCTATCAAACTATCTATTACCTACAATTTCAGTGCTTGCAGAAATTACCTTGCTGAAAACCGCTTGTCATTTCCTTCTGCTCCTCGTTGGGTTCGACAATCTTATTTATCGAAAGGACTACGATTGATCCCCTATAATTGTGGGTCATCATATCTTTGCTTGCTTTGCTTGTTAGTTTGTCATTTGTATCCTTGCTGGACACACCTATTTGAGAGAGCCAAAATTATGCCATGATTTGTTAGAATTGCTCTCTATGCTTCACTTAAATTTTTTGAGCTATAGAATTGCTCTAGTGCTTCACTTATATCTTTTTGAGCACGGTGTGCTTGGAATTTTTTTGTATAAATACTCTCATGCTTCACTTAGGTTAATTTGAGAGTTAGTAATTTTTTGAAGAAATCCTCTCATGCTTCACTTATAACTTTTTGAGAGATGGAATCTCTATGCTCATGTGCTTCACTTAAATTTGTTTAAGCTTGTCAAAAAAGAATGGCAATATATGAAACTAGTCCCAAAGTGATAGATATCCAAGGAGGATATAATAAAAACTTTCATGAAGATCATTGGACAAATTAAACTTGATTCCTTGTAATAGTTTTGAAATATGATGATAGAAATATGTGAGTCATGTTAGTGAGTAATTATGCTTTAGTAGGAATATTGGTGTTAAGGTTTGTGATTCCCTATGCATGCACGAAAGTCAATAGTTATTCAATGAAATTACATCCTACTTATGGTGCATTATTCGGTGTTAGTTATGTTCAATGCTCGCTTATGTGAATTTTTGTTTCTTGGTTTGGTTGCTTCTCAATCTATTGCTAGCCTCCATTTGTACTAAGTAGAAATACTACTTGTGCATCCAAAATCCTTAAACCAAGTTTTGCCTTATGAGTCCACCATACCTACCTATATACGGTATTTCCATGCCGTTCCAAGCAAATTTGTATGTGCCATCTCTAAATTTTCAAAATAAATTTTCTCTTTTGTGTGCTCATACCGCTCATGAAACGGTGGGGAGTGTCCAATATTTTTCCATGATAGATGTGTTATTCTCAAGATGAGTGTTTATTCACTTGTCATTGCACAAGAGTGCGGCGGTAATAGGGATGCCCATTCCCCAAATGAAAAAGAAAAAATATTTACTTTATGTTGTCAAATAATAAATTCCTTGGAAAGTGTTGGTATGGAAGGCAACCGTGGATACGGCCCGCCATGGAAAGTGAAAGTTTGGTGGAAAAAGGAATAAACTTTATTTTCTATTTGGGAACCGCCTATGATATATCTAGCATGGAAAGTATTGTGAGCTACTTTGTCATTTTCGTTGACAGGAAAGGCATGCCACCCAAAATATTTTTCTCTCTCAATTTAAAACTTTGAGCTCTGGCGCCTCTACAAATCCCTACTTCCCTCTGCGAAGGGCCCATCTATTTACTTTATGCAATTTTTATTTTTACTTTGAGTCTCCATCTTCTCTTATAAAGCACCAACTAGGGAGCACTATGATCGTACTTGAGCATTGGGCATAGCTAATATTTGATTGTGTTTCATGAATGGATCAATGATTGAGCATGATGGGCTAGGGATAACTTTCTTTAGTGTTGATATTTTGAAAGACATGGTTGCTTGTTGGCATGCTTGAGTATTGAAGTCGTTATGTTAAAACTAGACTATTGCTTTCAATCATTTACAAGTCCAAATGTCCATGCTATACAAAAGAAAAGAATATGAGATGAACATGTTAGGCAGCATTCCACATCAAAAATTCTGTTTTTATCATTTACCTACTCGAGGACGAGTCGGAATTAAGCTTGGGTATGCTGATACGTCTCCAACGTATCTATAATTTTTGCTTGTTCCATGCTGTTATATTATCATTCTTGGATGTTTTACAATCATTTTATAACAACTTTATATCATTTTTTTGGGACTAACCTATTGGCATAGTGCCAAAGTGCCAGTTGTTGTTTTTGCTTGTTTTTTACTTCGCAGAATATCAATACCAAACGGAGTCCAATCGCGACGAAACTTTTTGGAGATTTTTTCTGGACCAGAAGACACCCAGTGAGCCAAAGAAGAGCCAGGAAGGTGCGCTGTGGAGAGCACAACCCACCAGGGCGCGCCAGGGGCCCCCCGGCGTGCCCTGATGGGTTGTGCCCTCCACGGGGCCCCTCTCCACCGCCTCTGATGCCTATAAATTCCCAAATATTCCAAAAACCCTAGGGGAGTCGACGAAACACAATTCCAGCCGCCGCAAGTTCCATAACCTCGAGATCCAATCTAAACACCATCACGGAGGGGTTCATCTTCTTCATAGGTGCCTCTCCGATGATGCGTGAGTAGTCAACCATAGACCTACGGGTCCGTAGGCAATAGCTAGATGGCTTCCTCTCTCTCTCTCTCTTATGATTCTCAATACAATGGTCTCTTGGAGATCTATTTGATGTAAACTTTTGCGGTGTGTTTGTTGGGATCCGATGAATTTTGAGTTCATGATCAGTTTTTATCCATGAATATTATTTGAGTCTTCTTTGATCTCTTATATGCATGATTATTTACAGCCTCATATTTCTTCTTCGAATCTTTGGTTTAGTTAGGCCGACTAGATCGATTTTTCTTGCCATGGGAAGAGGTGCTTTGTGATGGGTTCGATCTTGCGGTGTCCTTTCCCAGTGACAGAAGGGGCAGCAAGGCACGCATGTATCGTTGCCATTAAGGATAACAAGATGGGGTCTATTCCTACATGAATAGATCTTGTCTACATCATGTCATCGTTCTTATTGCATTACTCCGTTTTTCCATGAACTTAATACACTAGATGCATGCTGGATAGCGGTCGATGTGTGGAGTAATAGTGGTAGATGCAGGCAGGAGTCGGTCTACTTATCTTGGACATGATGCCTATATAATGATCATCGCCTTGGATATCGTCATGACTATTCGATTTTCTATCAATTGCCCAACAGTAATTTGTTCACCCACTGTGCTCTATAGTCATGAGAGAAGCCACTAGTGAATCCTACGGCCCCCGGGTCTACTTTTCCAACATATTGCTTTCCGATCTATCTTTTTTCTTCTTTGTTTTCAGATCTACAAAACCAAAAACCCAAAAATATATTGCTGCACTTTTTATTTGCCTTTTTCTATTTTGTGTTCTTGAGAGATCTATCTCTCCTATCCATCACTACCTTATCAATCTTTTTACCATAGAGAGATTGACAACCTCTCTTTCGTGTCGGGTTGTAAGTATTTGTTATTTGTGTGCAGGTGCTGTTTATTGGGTGGTGGTGATCCTCCTACTAGTTCGATAACCTTGGTTTCATAAGTGAGGGAAATACTTACCGTCGCTGTGCTACATCATCCCTTCCTCTTTGGGGAAATATCGACGCAGTCTCAAGCCACGTCAGGTAGTTCTGCTGAAAACAACGTCAGTCCGGGTTAGTTCTAAATACATCATGTAAAGTGCATCAAAACCATATAAAAGTATTGTAAACATAGGTGAATATGGCATGAATACTTCATAAATTATAGATACGTTGGAGACGTATCAGGAGACAACCCAACATTTACACTTTCTTTTTTTGTGTGTTCACATGATTAGGCCGCTGTAGTAAACATATTTTGTGTAATTTATTTCAATAATGTGCCGAGTAAAGCCTTTGGGATAGTGTGGATACTTGTTGATTTGATTCTGTGCAAAAACAGAAAATTTTAACTACAGTACATAATTTCTATGATTTTACCGGAGATTCAAAATATTCTGAAATTTTCACACAATATCTATATGCAAATTCTCGACGTTGTCCTAAATTTTTAGAATTTTTAGAGTCAGGGAAATATGGTTTTTATTCGGATCTTTATAGATTGTTCTGTTTTTGACAGATTCTGATTTGCATGCATAATTTGCTTGTTTTAGTGTCCCCATAGCTTATATTGAGTGATATAAATTATGTAAATGGTAGAATATAGTAGGTATTATGCGAGAACAATTATGAATCTTGTCTTGACAATACCTAAATGGATGATCTGTATTTACTATACTAACCCATCTCACGAAGTTCCGTTGAGTTTTGTGTGATTGAAGTTTTCAAGTTTTGGGTGAGATACCAATATGAGGAGAATAAGGAGTGGCAAGACCCTAATCTTGGGGATTCCCAAGGTGCCTCCAAGGCAATATTCAAGGAAGACTCAAGGGTCTAAGCTTGGGGATGCCCCAGAAGGCATCCCCTCTTTCGTCTTCAACACTATCGGTATACCTTACTTCGAGCTATATTTTTATTCTTCAAATAATATACGTTTTGCTTGGAGCATCATTTTATTTTTTTGCTATCTATTATATGTTATATATAATATATTTTTCAATAAAAAGTTCCAAGAATTGCCTTTAGGATGCCTCAAGTGCTTGTTTGATGTGTGCTGTGCAAAAACAGAAACTTTTGTTGTAGTGTTTGAATTTTGTTATTTTACTGGAACATGGAAAATTTCTGAAATTTTTACACAGCATGGTCATACAAATTATTTATCATGTCCTAAATTTTTCATAATTTTTGGAGATATAGAAGTACACTTTTTGAATTAATTGCTAGACTGTCCTGTTTAGACAGATTGCTGTCATCGTTTTGTTATCTACTTCTCCTATAGTTTTCATGACTTATATTGGTAGATATAAATTGTGAAAATGATAGTATACAGTATATAATTTTTGAAAATTATTATGCAACTTGTCTTGGCAGTACATAAAGTGTTGATTTATTCTTATGTGAACTAACCTATCTTACGAGTTCTTTTCAAGTTTTGTGTGGATGAAGTTTTTGAGACCTAGGTGAAACCGTGATATGAGAGGAATTAACGAGACACAAGAGCTCAATCTTGCGGATGCCCAAGGCTCCAAGTCAACATTACAAGAAGTATCAGAAATCTAAGCTTGGGGATGCTACGCATCCCACCTCTCTTCGTCAACAACTATCGGTTAGCCTATGCTGAGCCTAAGTTTTTATTCGTTCACATGATACGTGCTATTCTTGGAGTGTATTTTTGTTTTCTTTGATGTTTTAAATAAATATCAGATCTGAAAGTCTTTATTTAGAGAGAGTCCTCACATAGCTACTTAATTATTTGACTACTCATTGATCTTCACTTATATCTTTTTGAGAGTAGTTTGATGTTCACTCTTGCGCTTCACTTATATCCTAAGAGAAAATGTTGAATGAATTGAATGTCATAAATATGAAATTATGTATGCTTCATAAGCTTGTCCCATGGGGAGTAATGACTTCACATACTAGTAGTATAAGCGGTAAAATTTATTGGAAGTTAACAAACATAGCATTGGTCACTTGAACAATTCATGAAACAATATTGAAGGAAGAGAGATTTCACATATAAATATACTATCTTGGACATCTTCTATGATTGTGATCCTCCATTAATTATTTTCAAACTTGATCAAGTAGTTGATGTTGGACAAGGAAGACAACGTAATGGTTATGTTTGTTTATATTCACATGGAAGTTATATTGTCATGGATCCTCTAACATGTGGTGCTTGCTTAGGATCTTTTGCTAGCCAAAAATTCATACTAAGTAGAGATACGACTTGTGTATCCAAAAACCCCCAAACTCAGTTTCTTGCCATAAGAGTCCACCATATCTACCTATGGATTGAATAAGATCCTTCAAGTAAGTTGTCATCGGTGCAAAAAGCAATAAAAATGCTCCTAAATATGTATGATCTTTTATTGAAAGGGAAAATAAGCTTTGTACGAACTTGTGATGGTGAAGAAATAAAAGTGACGGACTGCATAATAAAGGTTGCTATCACAAGGGGCAATATAAAGTGACGTTCCTTTCCATTAAGAGCTTGCACATCCAAAAATAAAAAGCGCATGACAACCTCTGCTTCCCTCTGCGAAGGGCTTATCTTTTACTTCTCTGTATTTTCTTTTCTATATTTACTTTTATGGAAGAGTCAATAATGTTCATCCCTATTCCAATCTATTAATTCTTTAGTTGGCAAGCATCATGTGGTGGGGAAATATCCAGACACATATATCCAGTTGAATATAGGTGATCATGATTCATTATTGTTGACATTATCCCTGAGATAAATAAGTTGGGAGGCAAAACATTTAGCCCCTATCTTCCTATGTGTTTTACTGAAACTGTTTGTTCTAAAAAGAGAGGCGATTTTCTATGCATGGAGGTAGCTACACACTCTTTGGCATACGTGCCTTCTTTTATATATGAGGTGTTGGGTTTCTTATGGCATTGGCACAAGTATATTTTTGTTGTATAGGAAGGACTTTTTCTCACTTCTCGTTGTCTTTTTTATTACCTTTTTGACACAAGTCCCTTTTCGTTGTGTAGCAAGGGCCTTTTCTCACTTCTCTCAAATTTTTCGCTTGCCTTTTTGGCACAAGTGGCTTTTTGCGTCGTGGTTGGTCCAAACTCATAATATTTCGTTATAGAGTTATTTTCATATTCCAAAACAATATACCAAAATAATTAGAGATAAAAATTAGGGCCATGTGTAGATACCACCATGGGTAGTAAATTATTTCTCGGTTCTAAAAATATGCTTTGAGTGTCAGCAATCATGGAAGACTAAATGATAGTTGAGTATGTGGAATTTGCTAAATAAAAGCTCTTACATAGACCCTTCCTGAAAATAAGATGAATTGTAATTGTTTGACGACTGAAAACATAGTTTGTTGGCTTTCAAGAAAGTTTATGGTATATACTTTAACATGTGAACAACTTGCTACTTGATCATGAGAAATTTTATGAGAAAAGAGTTACTGTTTATGATGCTAAAAAAGTGATTGGAATTACCATTGATCAAACTTATATACTATGCTAGCATTCACACTTGATAAATTATTTCTTTTATCATTTACCTACTCGAGGACGAGTAGGAATTATGCTTGGGGATGCTGATACGTCTCCAACGTATTGATAATTTATGAAGTATTCATGTCATATTTACCTATGTTTACAATACATTTATATGGTTTTGATGCACTTTATATGATTTAATTGGAACTAACTCGGACTGGCATTATTTTCAGCAGAATTACCGTGGTGTTGTTTTTGTGCAGAAAATAAAATTTCTCGGAATCCCTCGAAACTTTTTGATGATTTTTTCTGGAACAAATATACAGTACTAGAGCGAAGAACCACCGAAGGGGGCCACCAGGTGCCCCCAAGCCAACAGGGCGCGGCCACCCTCCTGGGCGCACCTTGATGGCTTGGGACACCTCGTTGCTCCGTTTAGCGTGATTCCAACGCTGAAAGATCCTATAAATACACAAACCCTCAGAAATAAACCGAGAACTTCTGCTCCGCCGCCACAAGCCTATGTACCGAAGGAATCTCATTCGGAGCCCTGTTTCGGCACCCTGCCGGAGGGGCAATCATCACCAGAGGCCATCGTCATCATCCCGACGGTCTCCATGACGAAGAGAGAGTAGTTCACCCTCGGGGCTAACGGTATGTACCAGTAGCTATGTGATTGATCTCTCTCTCGTGTTCTTGAGATGTCACGATCTTGGTGTATCACGAGCTTTGTTAATATAGTTGGATCATATGGTGCTCTTCCCTCTCTATCTTGATGTGATGAATTGAGTCTTTCCCTTTGAGGTTTTGGTATGTCGGATTGAATATTGGATTTGAGATCACTCGATGTATGTCTTGCATGTGGATACCCATGGTGACAATGGGGTGTTCTATTAATTCACTTGATATATGTTTTGGTACTCAACTTGCGGATTCCCGTGGTGACAACGGGGTAATCTATGCATATGGGTTGATAAATGTTCTTGTCCTACTTTCTCCGATAGAAATGTTGGCGGTACTCTTTGAAGTTCTTTTGCGTGGATTGAATATGATGAATCTGAAATTGTTTGATGCACATCGTATAATTGACTCACGGATACCTGTGGTGACATTGGAGTATCTAGGTGACATTAGAGTTGATTGATGCGTATCATATGGTGTTATTTTAGTACGAACTCTAGGGCTGTTTGTGACACTTATAGGAATAGTTCAATAGATTGATCGGAAAGGATAACTTTGAGGTGGTTCTACTACCTACAACAATTTCATCTTATGTTCTCCGCTAGATATGAACTTTGGAGTGATTCTTTGTCACACGTTGAGGGATGATCATATGATTCTATTATGTTAGCATTGTTGAGAGATTGCACTAGTGAAAGTATGAACCCTAGGCCTTATTTCCAAGCATTAATATACCATTTTGCTCGTTGTTTGCCACTTGCTACCTAGCTGTTTTTATATTTTCAGATTACAAAAACCTATATCTACCATCCATATTGCACTTGTATCACCATCTCTTGGCCGAACTAGTGCACATATACAATTTGCCATTGTATTGGGTGTTGGGGACACAAGAGATTTCTTGTATTTGATTGCATGGTTGTTTGAGAGAGATCATATTTATCCTACACCTCCCATGGTTTGATAAACCTTAGGTCATCCACTTGAGGAAAAATTGGTACTGTCCTACAAAACTCTGCGCTTGGAGGTCCAACGGAGCCTACAAGAATAAAATTTTGTAGTAGACATCATGGGGCCAGCACCTGACTAATTCCAGGTCAGTGCGTAATTAAATTAATTAAGCTATGTTAAGTAAGTGTGTCAATGACATGTGGGCCCAGTCTCTGGTTAAATCCGAATTAGTGACTAACCTAATCCTAATTAGTTAATTAACTAACTAAGACGCTCACCGGTGGGACCCACTGATCAGGTTTGACCTGGAACGGTCTGTTGACCACTGACGTCACTCTGATGTCATGCTAATGCAGTAATCCATTTCTAGATTTAATTTAAATCAAAATCAATTAGGTAATTCCAGAAAATATTTGAAACTTCCAAAATTCATATAAAATCAACCATAGCTGAGATGGAAAAAATTTATATACGAATTTTGATCAGAAAAATCTAATCTATCCATTGGTACCATTTTTTATGCATGTCAAAACAAGTTATACATGCTGATCAGGTCGAATCAATTAAATGGTATTTGAAATACCACATTTGGAGATTGAATTTGAATCTTTGATTCAAACCAACTTCAACCAATCTGTTGAAAGATGCATTAGCTCATTCACTTCCATTTTGTCATGTCATGATCATGCATCATATTGTTGCACTTGCTGTGTATTGATTGTTCCCTCGGTATTGTTTCCGCGGTAGGTTCTGCTCCACAGGATACACGTGAGTATCCCACTGAAGGACAGTATCCCATTGCCGGTCTACAAGGCAAGCAACCCTCATTGAACATTCTGATACAATCCCACTCTCCCGATCATGCTCTCGTTTACTGCATTAGGAGAATACGTTTCAACTGTTACCTATTTGGGTAGTTGAACCCATTCCTCTGCATGACCTGTCATTGTCACAATAAATAGTTGAACCAAGTAACCTAGCATGCCTGGTACATGCTTGAGCCATGTTGTGACATTATCCCTGCTATGCATGCTATGCTTAGAGTTGTGTCTGGTCTGGTTCATCTGGCTGATTAATTGGAGTGAAATGGTTGTGTTCTGATGAAGAGAGTTAAGTGTTGAACCTGCTTTGGTAAAGGTAGCGATGAGAGGCCATGTAGGAGTACATTGCGAGTTGTCTCATTGAAACCGTCCTTAAAGAACTGAGTTCCGTGTTTGTGATCCAAAACTAGCTACTACCACACATTGGGTTCCGGTAACTCGGCCCCTCTCGGCTTATTAATCGCCTCGTACTATGTCCAAGAGTTGCAACTAGTTTCTGGTGTTTGTAGGGTATGCTGGCGGTCATGCGTAGCGCTGACCTTAGGGGTGGGATATGACGCGGCAGGCGGTGGCACAGTGTACCAAGTGGCACCCGAATGGTGGGCTTGGGAACCCTGCTCACATCGTTTGGGGCTGTAATGGAAACTTTGGCCGGACTTCCTTGCGGGTTCAGTCTCAAATAGGCAATAAACCTGGACTAGAGTCTTGCGGGGTTAACAGTCGTGGCCGACACCCTCTCGAGTGCTTCCGCTTGAAGGTTGCCGAGATGCATGACGTGCATATGGTGATAAGTGGTGAGAGTGTGTGTGAAAAAGTACACCCCTGCAGGGTAATCAAACTATTCGAATAGCCATGTCCGCGGACATGGACTACTTGGAGACTTATGCTGTTCATAGACAACTTTAATGGTTACCCATAAAAGCATCAAGACAAGTGTGAGTACCGTGGATGGCCCTCTCGTAGGAAGCGGGACAGGATCCATGGTAGTGTATTGTTGTGGTGTTAGTGGACTCGTGTACGCTTTCTCAACTTGTTCAAACTACTGGTAGTCGTAGTAGTACAGGATAATCAAGAGTCAAAGCTGGCTTGCTGCATGAAACACCACCACCCCCTTTTTGATACTAATGCATGAGTAGACCAAGTTTGATGTAAGACTTGTTGAGTACCTTCGTACTCATGTTTGTTTATTAAACTATTGCAGAGGAAGCCCACGACCCATCAGATGGGTTCTTTCTAGATGTTGATGACGACGAGTAGCTGGTATCCCAACTATGATCTGGCATCCTCGGAGAGGGACTGTAGATAGTCAGGCCATGTACCTTCTTTATGTTTCAACTATCTGTACTCAGACAGCTTTATGCTTCTGTATGGTTTGTATGACTGAGTGTCGGGTCATGTGACCCCTGCCTGTATGAACTTATTAAGTATGGCTCTTCAGAGCCTCCTAAATAAATATCGTAAGTCGTAGAGTTATGTTGTGATGCCATGTTGTATCTGCTCATATCATGCATGCTATGCGTAGGTGTGACGTGTATTGCTATGTACAGGATTCGACCCTTAGTTGTTTGCCTACGGTAGCCTTCCTTACAGGGAAATGCCTCTTTATGCTTCCACTGAGCCTTGGTAGTTCGCTACTGCTCCGGACACATCGATTGACTGACATGTATCCTTGTTTGCTCCTTTGTCTGTCCCTACGGGGAAATGTCATGCGGTGTTCACTAGAGTCCTTGTAGCTTGCTACGACTCGGTTATATTCGCCGATGACCGACACATGCATCGCTGGGTTACCTATGCATGTCCCTGTATGATTGTGACACCTTGGTTTATACATGTCGACCCAGGTTCTCTAGCATATGGGTGCCAGCGACATAATCATATATGTGAGCCAAAAGGCGTAAACGGTCCCGACCAAGGCAAGGAGGCAGCCGTGGGATTACCGTGCGTGAAGCCGCAAAGTGATATGATGTGTTACATGCTAGATCTATGTGACTTCGGATCGGGGTCCCGGCAATAAGACCACAAAACTTACATTTATATGTATAATTTGTAGTCTGATTTTACGTTCGTAGCTTTATGTCACGTAAAATAATTTTTTTGATCGACATACATTTTATTACCTTCTTTTTCACTTCTGACTTGGCACAAAATTTACGAGATGAAAAAATATGGGTAGTGATGAAATAAGAGAGGGGTGAAGAATAACTATTCTTCACCCAAGATGATGAATAGTCTATCCCTATATATATATACCTCATCCTTCATGATCATGTTCTGCATAATCATGCAACATGTCATGATCTTTGTCGAGGTATTCCTGTTCCAGAAACGAGCAGGCCCGTACAATTGCAAACCAAGCTTGCAAGACTCTACTGCCCTCTCAATGTCCATCCCCATTAATTCTTGACACTTTGTGAATTGTTTTTTCCTTAGACCAAGGATTAGAAAATTAATCTTCACAAATGTTGACCAGGATGGGTAGGTGACATCGGCTAGATAGTAGCATTGGTCAGAATCATGTTTGTTCACCTTGGCATTGCATGCGAAAGCATCACCACATGGTGGCCTAGCAAAAAGATGATATCTGTGCAAGACACTAAGATCATTGTGACAGTCGGGCACGGCAAAGTTGCAATGCCAAATCCACAAATTCTCGAAGGCAACTGCTTCAAAAATAATAGTTGGATCATGACAACGCCCGGTGAATTGATTGTGCCATGCCACAATGCAATTCTTGCACCTCCAATACATACAGTCAACGCCCCCAAGCGTGCTGGCATGGTTCTTACTTCACCGAATGTTAAAAGCATCACCGTGTCCACGACGTTGGGTGCCCATGGATACCGAGCTCCATAAACCCTTATCACAATATTGACGAACACTTCCATGCTCTTAGGAAATGTATATTTGGTCATTTGAAGATACCATTTGTCATATTTGTAGGAGTGACGTACACGATCATCCGAAGTGTCGCGGTCACCTTCTCGGGACAAGAATAAACAAACAAAACGACGACATTCCTCTGTAGCATGTTGTGCTCACTCTAGAAGGGAGAGAAGTGTTGGCAAGGAGATAAATGCAACATCATTATGTTTACGGGGTTAGATTTATAGGCTTGTTATTTTTCATATTTGGAGGAAACTAGAAATTCACAGGGAGTGAAATTTGGAGCTCGAAATCCATGGCACACTATTTAGTTGTCGATGGGATTGAGATTTGGCGTCTTTATTCAAAACAGAGTTTCGGTGCGTCTTGCAAAGTTTTGAGTAATCCTTTTTATTTTTCAAAGAACGTGTTCAAAAAATTGGACCCAAAGAAACAATGTTTTTTTTTGCAAGCTCCATTAGAAGAATAGAGACGATCAAGTTTATAAGGAAAAATCTGACCCAAAAGCCTAACATTGCCAAGTTGGTTGGGGAAGGCCAAGTGAAAACCAAATGCATATCAAAATAAATAAAAAACATATCAAACAAAAAACAACAACAGAAAACTCCTAGAGATTGGGTATAGGGACTTGGAAGAAAACATACAATGGCCAGTTATGAGCAATCCTTAGTACGCCCTCCGTCCGGGTTTATTAGGCCCCCTCTTATTCTGGGCTAAAGTTTGACCTATAAATTTAACTAACAAAATGAAAACTATATGTCATAAAAATTATATTGTCGGAAAGCTCTTTCAAATACAAATCCAACAGTATAATTTTATATAGCATATGTTTTATATGTTAGTAGTTTATAGATGGTCAAAGTCTAGCCCAAAATACGAAGGGGCCTAATAAATCCGGACGGAGGTAGTAGTAGTTACTCGAATAGATAGCATATATTGCCACAAATTATCCCAGCACAGCAGCAATATTACACCGCCTGTAGAAGTCTTGGCTGCACAGGCCATACAATTACACATCACACACATAATCACTCTAACACCTGACTAGTTCCCAGGTCACAATTAGCTTAGCTTAGGTTTTTGGCAGACAGACGCAAATATATAGCAGTACAGGAGACCATATATACTGCCAGTTAGTACACTGGGAGTGGATAGTGGAGACGTAGGTAGGCAGGTACGTACGTAGGTGGTTGGATACATATGTAGCTAGTAGCATAGGCTGCATGACAGAAGAGAGGGAGCATGCTTAGGTAGGTTTATCTGATCTGGAAATGGTTCAGCGGCGGGTTCCCCGGGTGGCTACGGCCGTCCTGGTCGGCGTGGCGGCACCCGTCGCCGCCGTTTGCCTCAGCCGAGCTCTTCCTCCGCCGCTCGTTGTGCCCGGCCAGGCGCCGGCGGCAGCTGCGCTTTTGGTCGTCGAACTCCAGAAGCTCATGGAACCTGCATGCAATGCCGATCAAGAGCAGCGGCAGTTTTCAGACAGAGACGACAACAAACAAGCACAACATTGATAGCAACACCAAACAAAGTACCAAGAGATGAAAACTACTTGCAGCACGTGAAGTGAAGCAGCAATACAAAATTTTGCCGTGTAACCGGAGCGAATTAAACGAAGCTATTTTTTGCGGCTGTACCGGTGGAATCTGGTGCCGTGCTCATGCACGTGCATGCAAAAGCAGAGACAGTCCATAAGTATTTAGTCCTGTTTATCCGTACAAACACCCCCAACCTCCCCTACAGCACCAATAATTAATCTCCAAATTTTAGCTTGCAATTTACAACGGTACATTGATCGATTAACACGGGGTACCTGAAGAACAGAGCATTTGTGAGTGTGTTCCTCTGCAGGAGTGATTCTGAACTCTCGTACATAATCGTCAGGTTCATTTTTATTTTCGAGTTACATGTTATGAAAAGCATGATGGCTTTCTGAATCAGAGGACCACATTTGCTTTGTTTGTTCCACTTGAATTCCCTACCTATGGGTAATCAAGAACTGCTGTAGCAATGTCTTTGTCGACACCTTAAACAGCACTAGGACAGCATGAACAGGGCCAGCGACCAACTGCGCTCTGGAAATGAACCGGTCGACCAGTACCACTACTGCTACTGCTACTGCTAGATTAACTTCAAGCTACACTGTTAATCCCACTGGTTTACCCTCCTTTTCGAGTTAATACCGCTGCTTCACGTGATACATACGAATTCAACAAGCCTAAAACGTTAAAATCTAAACAATAGAAGAACTAGTCTGTTCAGGAAAGATGCCAAGGTGACATCTAATCTAATAACAATACAGAGATAGAGCAACATGCAATTGCAGTGTTCCTGAAGAGCAAAGATGTCTTTTAACCACAAGAAACATAAAGCGTCTGAAAAATATGTAGCAGCCGGTCGGGCCACAGGTGAACAAATTAATCTAGGACTGACCACATCTTGTATCAAAGCACCCAAACACAGCTAGCAGTGAAGGCACAGACTGTTTGCAGCTAAACTGGGGAGCCAGAAGCTACCCTGTCCATCGGTTTGAGCAAATGGCAAGGACCAAGTCAAGTTGTGATCATCTACACCGACAGGAGCTAAAAGTCTGTGTCCCATAAAGAATATGTACAGCCACAGAGCCACTATCCTTTCCAAGCAAACAAGAAAGGACAATGATGTGCACTATGGTCTATGGTGCACTAACAAAGCAAGAAAAGAATCCTCTGGACGAGATGTGAAACCTGGTTTCTCTTATCCCACTTCTTATCACCTTGCCGGAGATAATACAAACAGGGTTACTATCTACGTGTACGGCATAAATCAACACTAACGTGCACTAATACCTTTTCTTTTCCTGAGCCTGGCCCCTTATCACAGACCATCAGCGTTGATTGGAAGGTTATCAACAACGAAGCCAAGAGGTATAGCCTCATGCATGTTTTAAATAAAATAAAATGAAATCGTCTTAGAATTTGCACTTCAAGAAACTCTTTAGAGAAGGTTGCAAGAAAGCTAAGAGCCAAATGGACAATCTATGCAGTTGGAGTACCTTTAGAACGAACGAACCCATCATGAAAACATCGATCCTAAGAGGACGTGATTCTGAAGAATTTGTCCTTACCGGCTGCATTGCTGGCAGAAGCGCTGGCGGAGGCCGGCGACGACCACGACAGCAGCCTTTGAGTGCGCCTCGCACACCTTGTGCCTGCGGTGGTACCGCTTCGCCTCGGTGAGGTCGGCGCCGCACCTCTCAGCCTGGCAGCTCGGCCCGCCTGCCCCAGCCGCGCCCGTCGCCACGGCACCAGCAGCACCACTGCCCCTCCTCACCGCCACCGCCGCGGCAGAGGAGCTCGAGCCGCCGAGGGAAACCACCGGAACGTTCACAAGCTTCAGCTTCTGGTCCTCCTCACCGGACATCCCGTTGGCTCGGGCCACGTCGCCGGCCGCAGCTGCGGCGGCGAGCGCGGCCATGGACGCTGCCGAGGAGGACTTGCGGGACTTGTCCTTGCGGTCCATGCCTTCCGGTGAGGCGCGATGAAGATGAAGCTAGTTAGGGCTCTTCTCGCGGAGCTGTCGCGGAAGTGGAACTGTGGAGCTAGCTGATGAGTGGAAGGAGAAGGAGAAGAAGCGGAGGGGGTGGAAGGAAAGGTCGAAAGGGATATAAAGGCGGGTGCCGTATGTGTGGAGGCAGGGTGCACATGTTGATGTGGGAGCGCTAGTACACAATACGGTCTTGTATACGACAGAGTACGCACGTACGTAGGCATGTGTAAACATACTGCTGCTCTATTGTGTGTGTGTTAAACCCAGGTATAACCGTGGCCAACTCGCATTCTCCCGAAGAAAGAAAAGGCGATTTCACCTCCGTCGTCAGGAGACTCGCCTTCGTCGCTGACTTCGGTCGTCGGTGGTGAGGGGGGTCGTCGGATCCGCGCGTGTGGATTGTTTTTAGGCTCTCGTAGTTTAGGTTTTTAGGTTGTTCATTGGCTTTACTTCGGGGGCGATGACGACACTGAATAAAGTTTATTCTGATCCTATCCTGACAAGGTGATCGGTCCTATGGTTGGGATGGATATGAAAATCTGTCTGTTCAAGTAAGGATGGTGCGGCGGTGGCATCCTCGTGGTGGACATGTATCCTCGGGATCCGCTGTTGCAACGGCGTTTGCTCCAGCACCGGCGCGGAGCTTGGGAGGTAATCCAGATCTGGTCCCTCGAGCAACGTGTGAGAGCTAAATACAACAAAATCCCTCAAGAGGGTATCGTAAGCTAGGTGTCTTGGGACGATGGTAAAAAAGACACATGGTTTACCTAGATTCATGCTCTTCTTGGGAGATAAAACCCAACGTCCAACTTGTGCTTTGTTGTGTTGGAGTGTATCTAGAGTACAAAGGACCGAAAGATTGTGTGTTCTCTATCTACGAGCCTAGCCCATCGGTTTATATAGCATACCGGGGTCCTAGGGTACAAAGATTATAGTCGGCTATGTACGAGGAGGGAGATTCCTTCACAAATGCAGCTTCTTATCATGTAGGCCAAGTCTTCTAGAAAATCTTCCAGTTATCCGCCGTAGGCCGCCCCATGTGTCCGAGTACGAACCGACAAGAGGTCCTCAACCTGGCCCACCAGATTAGGAGTCGACGTGATGAGAGGCCCCTTCGTCGGGACACTGTCAGTAGCCCCCTTAACTGGTCTTCAAGCTGGAAGCACCTCAACTCATCCGAGTTGCTCGTCTACTTCGGTCGCGAGTCTTGAAGCTGGTTCAACGAAGACGTCCCCCGGTTAGGGTCTTCATGCAGCTGACCTCCGTCAGTCGAGCTGCATTCGAGGTGACATAGACCACCTCGCTCTTTGAATGTGTTGAAGGAGTATGGTCGTGTTGCACGCTGTAGGAAATATGCCCTAGAGGCAATAAAAGTTATTATTTATCACCAAGTTTGTAATTAATGTTTGTATTATGTGCTATAACTACAACGGTACTCGAGTCTGCAATAACCACGAGGCTTAGAGGGAAACTCATGTGCACGTGTGAAATAATAAACGACAAAATAGATTCCTAGTCTCGCCTCTAACACTAGCTCAGGTGTTGCATGATGGTCCTGTTTTCCTTATCATGGGCATGTCAATGCTAACAACATTGAGGATACGGTGTTAGAAGAACATTTGTATTAAATAGACCCAGATTGATTGTTATTACTATGAGATGCTTTCGTCACAAGTTAATGGTTGATAACACAATAAAGTTAAACGTTTGCATAATTCCTAAGACCATGAGAGGATTTGGTTCCTTCGTACTTGCTTCATGAACTTTGGGGTGTGTTAAATGTCATCTGTAACAGGATGGCTATTACTGCAGCTTACAAGTTCATGGAAAAGAATGACAAAGGACTTGATAGCTCTAGACTAGGATTTGCTCCTCTATCGATAGAGAGATATTCTTAGGACCCTGTCAGTGTGATAATCCATCATTGTCTGGCCAAACACAATATGATTTGATCATGGGGATGCCGGAACATGGAAACGGGAAAAGAGAACAAAACCAGTAGCGAGGTAACTGGCATAGTGAACAAGTTGTTGATTCACGGGGATGCCGATAAATATCACCTCAGATATTTGTAAAATATCGCGAAGCAACACGAATAGCACACGATAACTAATGGTTCACTCAAATAATCATTCATGTGGGTATAGAGGTCAATATGGATGTCCATGGTTCTGATATTGATCATTGATCAGTAGATGTTCTGGTCATGTCTATACTTCACTGCACCCAGTGGCGGAGGACGATTTTTTTTTGAGGTATGGCGAACTCTAGCATAAAAAGTTTCCATCGCTACCGGTATCAGTGTTGTATCCAAAGACTGAGGTTTGCGGGGGCGCCGGACAACATGATTTCGTTCCTCGTTTTGTTGGTCCGACCTTGTTGATGTTATTTTGTTATTTTTCCATCATTTTTTTAGGGTTGCCATTATTTTCAAGAGCACACAAAATGCATAACTTTTTTTTGTAGAAGAGAGCAAAAATAGTTTACGAGAAATCTCATCAAGAACATGGGATATACAACACTCCTAACTCCTAGTTTCTATCTACGGCAACTATGGTGATTGAATTCTCCTAGCTCCAAACACGCAAATCGCCCTTAATGGCAGTACAAAGGTAGAACTAGTATAGCTGCAGGTCTAATTTTTCCATCATACATGACTGTGCTGCATTACCAGCTGCTCGGATCTTGTAAGTTGTACATCTATTTTTATTGAGGGAGTACACTGATGTTGAGTCGGATGCAATGGAAACGGGTGCTTACAAAAATTGAATGCCAGTGTGACTGTGTTCGCGGCCACTTCGGCACTAAATCGATGGCCAACAGCCCATCAGCGGGGAGTTCACGCAGTGGGCTCACATCCCAAATAAGGCTGCTGGTCTACCCATCTCCTTATCCCAGCGAGACCACGACTATTAGCTCTAAGATATCAAGCCAGCCGGCTAGGACCGTATACACGGCGTACCTGTATAAACGTATATGTAAAAATTCAAGGTGGGGCGGCCGCCACACCTCGCCCTACTGGGTCCTCCGCCACTGACTGCACCTACAGGCTCACATGCTCAAGGGTCATCTATCTGCTGAGTACCAGGTTAGGAGTTTGAGAGAAAGTCTCTTGGAAATTTTCGGAGACACTGAAATTGTTTAGGAGAGAAAACCGAAAATGTTTCAGAGAAAGCGTAAGTGTTTCATAGTAACGGAAATTGTTTCGGGGAAAATCATCAAGCTGGAAAAGTTTCGAAATGCGTCCGAAATTTGATTGGAGGGTTACGTAAATGTCTGGGGGCCTTCCAGAATTTTTCCAGGCAACCCCAAGGGGTTGCTCCCACGTGAGGGAGACATCACCCCCCTTTTCGCATAGGGGGAATTGGTTTTTGGTGGTCTCCCTTTTGGTGGAAGCTTGTTAGGGGGGGGGGGGACGTGGGGGCAGCCCCCAGAAATGGTGGAGAGGTGTTGGCAGGTGGGGCCCTGGGGGCAAACTCCCCCTTTAGTGGGTTGATGTTTGTGGGCGCGCCCCCCCTTTTGGGCAGCCATATCTTGCCTCCCTCAGCCTTTCCTTTCCCTATAAATAGAGGAGGGGAGGTGCTCTCCAACACCTCTTAACTTTCACCACCAATGCCATGCAATGATGTGCCCTTATCACTGTCGTCATCCATGAAATGTTTCGTTCTGCCGCAAGGCTGCCTAGTCTCTAGTGGCGATTAGTTCTGCATGGCAAAGTGATGCTGGAGCGGTGACACCGTATGCGTGCAACTTAGTAGAGAGATCATACGTTCGATCTTCTATTCAAGGGACTGTTCAAGGGTGGATATATTCTCGTAGTTGTGAGGTGTAACATCCTAGTTGCAGGAATCTAGACCAATGATCTTCACCAACTCTCCTTGCTGCTACGAGTTGATAATGATCATATCAAACCTTGTTTGCATCTTCATAATGGTGTTGGGCACGTACGTAGTACATATTTTGTTTTGTTTTCTGTTGTGTTACCCTATATTGGTATCATGAGCCATGTTATGCGTAGATGCATGTTACAATCTAGAATACAAAAGATCTTTGGGTATTGCACAATATATTGTTGTATTATATGATATATATTTTTAAATAATCTTTGTGCGAGTAGTATATGAAATATATTACTTCATATTCTTGTTGCTTCCTTTATATTTGCGTATTTCTAATCTTGATGACATGGTGGAAGCTTGATACAAAGTTCTGACTGACCGGGATCCTTCTATTCTTTTTCTGAGTATGCTGGTTGACAGATCAACGATGTGCTTCAGTTCTGTGGGTTCCACCATAGTTAAGAAAGATGAATTTTGCATACTAAACCGCATGCAAATATGATCTACACAGGGGTCATGTGTAAAACGAAGTTTAGTATGGGGCTCGAGATTTTTTTTAAGTCTTGTGTTTCATACACCCTGCAAAGTTAATCTGGCGACTTAAATGATCATACTTGATGAACGTTGGTATCTATGGTTTGATTCAAAACATTAAAAGCCACGTAAAATTAAATTTTGCACAGACCGTTTAGAGGCGTCTAACTTGGTTTTGCAGGATGACATGTTATAGGGTATAGTCTTCGTCATATTTAATGATATGATGTATGAGATGACTATACGATGTAATTAATTAGCATGAGTGTCATGATTCGGCATGATGGATGGAGCCTGTGACACCCTGGTTTTGTGCTACAGTGATCATTGTAATTAAGCACAGTGATGACCATGATCAGTGCCTAATCATTTTGCTAAACAAGATATGATCCAGTTAAAATTCATATCTCAATTTAAATTTCACTTCAAAAGCCAATTGAATTTTATGGTGATAAAATAATTCTCCAAACAGCATCAGGAAAATGTTGCACCCTTGTGGAATAATCCAAAACAATTATTGTTAAGGAAAACAACATCACCCTCAAGCTGGTGTGGACCCCACCATCCAAAACAGAACCATTTTGCATTTAAAATGCCCTTTAAATTGCATGGTTAATTCCAACAGTACCCAAAATTCCTCAAACTTGTTGTGGCCATTCAAAATATTGCAAGTTATTAAATGGACCTTGTTACACATTTTTGCTAAAAGGAAATATGGCCAAAAGGAATTAAAACAGAAACTTATAAAAGAAAACAGAAAAGAAAAAAAAGAAAAAAAAGGAAAAAGCCCCCCCTCCCCTGGGCCTTAGGCCACAGTGGCAGGCCCAGGCCGGCCCAGCGGCCCCCTCGGTCGTCTCCCACCTCACTACAGTGGGGCAACCGAGGCGCGCGCGCGCGACCGGGCGCGTCCCCGCTGGACCGGCTCGCCGGCGACGGCCCGTTGGGTATAAGGGCGCCCCGACGCCCCCCTGAAAACCCTAGCCCCCAGATCCCCCCCTCGCTTTCTCCTAGCGCCGCCGCTCTCCTTCCTCGCCCGCACCCGAGCGCCACCGTCGCCATGGCCGCCGGCTAGCCGTGGCCACCGCTCCTCCCGCGCCCCCGTAGCCTGCCCAGGAGCTCCGAGGCGTCGCCCTCTCCCTCCTCGAGCTTCGGATCAAGCCCGGGAGCCTCTATGACCTCGCCCTCTTCTTCTTCTTCCACGGGTCGCCGCCACGCTCCGTCGACAAATCCGGCACCGTCGAGCCCCCCCCCCCCCCGAGCCCACCGTTGCACATCTGCAGGGCGCTGTGAGCCCTCCTTCCCTCTCCCCCTCTCCCTGGCCTCGCACGAGTGCCGTAGCTAGCCGTCACCGACGCCGTGCTCTGTGTGCCGCCGTCGCTGCCATTGCCACGCTCCCAGGGCCGCTCGGCTCAGTCCAGTAGCACCGGCGTGCTCCTGGTGAGCTGCAGAGGCCGCCCCGCCCTTTGCTTTGCCCGATAGCACCCCGTATGCGCGCGCCCATTCTGGTCCGAGAGCAGCCGCCGCAACGGCTCATCGCCGGCGCCCCTACCGACCACCCCCGGTGCCGCTGATGGCCCAGATCGACGTGCGCGAGCACCAGCTGCTCGTAGGTAGTCGCGGCGCGCAAAATGGTGGCCGGAGCACCATTTCCGACCCCCACCGCCGTCCCTGGCGCTCGCCGGAGCTACCCCGGCGACCCATGGCTGCCGCCGCTGACGTGGGTGGACCGGGGCCCCCCACAGGGTCACTGACCCGTGGGCCCCCAGGTCCTGGTTGACCAGCTGACTTGGTCAACTGGCCGACTGGGCTCAGCCAATCACTGACATGTGGGCCCCGACCCCCCTGGGCCTATGACATGTGGGTCAGCCCTGTCAGTTGACTAATCCGACAATTAGTTAAATTAATTAGGCTAATTAGAGTATGACATGTGGGTCCCCTGATAATTAATCAGTTTTAAAATTAATAAAACTCTGGATTAAACCCTGAGTCAATGACAGCTGGGGCCCACTGGTCAGGTTTGACCAGTCAACCCCACTGTTGACTGCTGACGTCACCCTGATGTCATGCTGATGTCATAAATGCTTTTTCGAATTAATTTAAATTTGATAATTCTAGAAAATGATTAAAACTTTAAAAATTAATAGAAAATAATCCGTAGCTCAGATGAAAAAGTTTTATACATGAAAGTTGATCAGAAAAATCCCACGAATCTGATTATGCCATCCGTTCATCTGTCACATGCCACTAACATGATGAACATGGAACTTTTCCCCTCCGGATCGTCTGTCCGATAAATCCAAAGACCCGGGAAATATCGTCAGATATTCTCTCGCTCCGTCTGCAACGTGTAGTACTGCGTTAGTGCATACCTAGCTCTGCATATTGTCATGTCATGCATCGTGATGCATTTGTCTGCTTTATATTTATTGTTTCTTCCCCCCTCTTCTCTCCGGTAGACCCCGAGACTGACGCTACTGCCGGGTACGACTACACCGTTGACGATCAGGCCTTTGCCGCAGAGCAGCAAGGCAAGCAACCCCCCTTGAGCATTCCGATATCGCCCATTTCTTTCCCTCTCATTCTTGCATTAGATTTTGCTACTGTATTAGCTAGCTCCTATTTCTGATGCATAGCCTGTTTTTGATAAACTGCTACTATACCTGCTGTTATATCAACTGCTTACTATAGGTTGATCAATGAATCCCCAGTGACCCCTTAGTCCCAGTTGCCCCTGCTTCTTCATCGACGACTCGACGACTCGAAGACTCAAAGACTCGGTCAACCGACCGACAAGCCAGGTCCCTCACATCACCGCACACCCCTTAGTTGTATGACTCTGCAGAGCTACTATCGAGTACCGAGGGTGACACCTCGTGAAGTACTCATGATGCTAACTCTGTGGTGCAGCTAGTCGGTCGTGGTTATCGAGGGTGATTCCTCCTTCGCCACTCCCGACGATGACTCTGTCGTGCAACCCCTCAAGTGTGGGACCCTCGAGGGTGATTGCTCTAAATCCACCTTGACGGTTTCATCGAGCGGGGCCCTTTGAGGGTGATTCCTCAGGTTCCGTCTTGATGATTTATACACTCGGTTACTATGACCTGGTTACAGAAACATGTTGGTGATGGGTCGACCCGGAGGGGTACCCACGGTTTGATGATGATGAGGCGTGGACGGGCAGGAGAGGCCCTTGCCACACATCCTCGAGACGGGGCGACGGGACCGCACTTCATGGGTCACGCTTGCCCCGCATGAATAAAATGCTAATGGGTTGGGTATTTGATCTGAGTTGGGTCGTTGGCCTTATTACGCACTAACCTTCACGTGGGGAAGTTATGGGTACTTAGCGTCGTGGTATCAGCCGAAGCTCTTCGGACGTCAGCAATGGAGCGGCGCGCGCCCGAGTGGTCCGCAACGGCATTGCACTTGTTAATAAGGGATGCCAGGACTGACCTCGGCCGCCTTCGCATCGTGCAGGAGTGCAAAGGGCGTTTGACCCATGACCCCTGCGCGCTTAGGATTTAGACCGGCGGGCTGGCCTCTTCGTTGAGCCTAGGTAGGGCTACGACGTGTTGATGTCCCTAGGTCGGGCATGACCCAGGAAAGTGTGTCCGGCCAGAGGTATCAAGCATGTTGGGGAATATGTAATGCACCCCTGCAGGGAAGAAATTATCTATTCGAATAGCCGTGTCCACGGTAGCAGGACGACTTGGAGTTATACTTTGACCTTATACAACTATAACTGTGACTTAAATTTGAAATGAATGTGGCTCCGAGATTGCTTTCTCGCAGGGAGTCGAGGAAGAATCTCTGGGCGTGGTTACTTAATAAAATTTGCTACAATAATATGACTATATATGAGATACCAGTCTACTCTCTTCTAATGCTGCAAGATGCTGAAGATGCTAGTCTTCGATAGGACTAGGCCTTCCCCTCATTCTTGCTTTCTGCAGTCAGTCGAGATATAACCCCACCCCTTGATAATGATGCATACTTAGCATAATTCTGATGGTAGTCTTGCGAGTACTTTGGATGAGTACTCACCGCTGATTTGCTTTCTCTTTCCCCCTCGATACGATTCTGCGTTCAGACGATGGAGCCCAGGAGATGGAGTACGCTGGAGATGACTGCTACACCACCGCTGGAGCCTACTACTACGTGGAGAGTGCCGACGCTCAGGAGTAGTTAGGAGGTTCCCAGGCAGGAGGCCTCGTCTCTTTCGTTCCACTGCTTATGTTTGTGCTAGCCTTCTTAAGGCAAAACTTGTTTAACTTATGTCTGTACTCAGATATTATTTGCTTCCGCTGACTCGTGTTTGTCGAGCTTTCTTTTCGAGCCCTCGAGGCCCCTGGCTTGTAATATGAAGCTGTATGACTTTAATCTGTGTCTAGTGTTGTGTTGTGATATTGATTAGTGAGTCCCTAATCTTGATCGTACGCATTGTGTGTATGATTAGCGTACGGTCGAAATTGGGGGCGTCACAAGTTGGTATCAGAGCCGACTGCCTGTAGGTAGCCCCCTTTCCAACTCCTTGGCCGAAGTTGAGTCTAGTACTTGAAATTTTTTTACTAACATAGTTGTGTGGCTTTCGAGCCCACATCTCAATCGGGTGGTATTAGGATCTTTTACTCCTCGTCTATACTCTGGGTTCTGATCTCTCTTCTCTTTCGAGCTAAAGATTTTGCTAAATCTAACATTAGGTTCTCGTGATCACATCCACCGGAGATTTGTTTCGTCGACAATTGTTTTCCCTTGAAGTATGATGCACACACTGTCATTTGATATCTTTAATCTTCTTGTTACAGATGCCTCCCGCTAGGCAGGTCGTTCGTCTGACTTTTGCTCATGACACGATTGGGTTCCCGGCCATTCTGATCAACCTCTTGATCAGGCTGGGATATCGCTGGTACCCCGAGTACACTGTTTATGAGGACTACCGCGAGTTCAACCAGGAACAGTATGAGGCTGAGATGGTTATCTGGGATCGACAGGACCTCTCCATCACTGAGCTGCACACCTTTCGTGGCATTGTAGTGACCGTTGAGATGGCAGTACAGGATGCTGCTTATGCTGCTATTGTTCGTCTCTGTGCAGCGAACCCCTGTTTGGAGGGGTCGGCATACAGATACACCCCGTATGCTCCTGCTGGAGTTGATACTGCGACCGACACTGAGGTCTTGACCCCTTTCGCGTGGCAGCGCAACGACCGGTCCTACACTGCTGTCTGCACCCCCTACGTGAGTCGTCGTTACGACCCACAGGTTCTGGTTCAGTACACTGAGGCTCTGGATCGCACTGTCAGGGCTCTTAACGTCGATCTGTACGCCACCCGATCTCGTCTCCATCAGGCTATGGAGCAGTTGTTGCCAGCAGTCATTGCGGGGATGCATCCGGAGTACATTCTTCACCCACGTCGGACTGAGTTTCCTCCAGGTCTTGAGTGGCCTGCGGTTGGAGGCCGTACTCCGGCACGTGGACCTGCGCTCCCGGTTGATCACCAGATTATGCATCAGGGTGTGCACGGGATGCAGAACCCTGCCCCTAGGTTTCACATTCAGGGTCACGTGCAGTTCCGTGGTTACTTTCGTTGTCCCCGACGTTGATGTAGCATGTCGCTATGCCTCGTTGTTGTATCCCTCCACCGCGTGCCTGCGTGCCGCCTAGTTGTCTAGGTTATTTTCTTGCCGGACCTATCGTCTATTTCGTAATGAACTTATGGTTTGTAATAGAACTATGTATGGATCTGTATGTTGAAATTCGAACTACTATGTCGTATCTATTGCACTTCCTTCTTTGTGCAATTTACTTCATGAATGATTCTTTGTCTTTACAATTACCCAATGCTAAACTACCACTGTTAAAACTTTGACAGAATGGTTAGGCCAGTTGGTCGTGGTCGTGGTGCGCCTGAACCACCACCGCCACCGGAATACATGGCTGGTATGATGCAACAGTTTGAACTGCATCGCCAGTTTATGCAAGGGCTTATGGACCAGTTCCCGAGGCCGAATATGAATCAGCAGCCAGCCCCAATGACTCTGCAAGACTTCATGCGTCTCAACCCTGCGATCTACCACAGCTCAACTCAGCCGCTTGATGCAGATGACTGGCTCCGTGACATCACTTATGAGCTGGAGTCTTCAAGCGCCCCAGTGGCTAGCTATGTCAAGTTTGCCTCATACTTTCTGAAGGGTCCCGCTGCTCAATGGTGGGACAGTCACAGACACTCACAGCCTGTTGGAACAATCATCACCTGGCCGGAGTTCCAAGCCGCGTTCTGTGCTCGTCACATTCCTCAGGGGCTGATGGATAAGAAGAAGCGTGAATTCCGCAACCTAGTCCAGGGCAACAAGACTGTGGATGCTTATCAGCGGGAATTTCTGGACTTATCTCGCTATGCTGAAGAAGATGTTGCAACTGATGCTCGTAGGCAGGAGAAGTTTCGTGAAGGCCTCCACCCTGATATCAAACTGGCACTCCTTGTTCAAGACTTCGATAACTTTGCCACCTTGGTGAACAAGTCTATTCTAGTGGAAACAGGTCTGCAGGACTACAAGGACAGCAGCAAGCGCAATCGTGACATGGGCTCATCTTCGGGCTTAGGAACTCAGAAGCGCAAGATCTGGATCCCCACAACATGTACCATGCACCGCCTCCTGCTCCGAGGCCGTCCTATGCTGCACCTCGTCTGCCTACACCCCCACCTAGGCAGCCGAGGCTCCTAGCTCCGCCACCACGGGCTCCTGTTCCCCCTTCTCGTCCTGAGGATGGGTTGTGCTTCAAGTGTGGTCGCCCAGGACACCGTGCTAGAGACTGCAGGCAGAATCAGAACCAAGTTGCACTACCTTCCAACCAGCCCCGCAACAACAATGCCAGGCCTGCTCAGGGACGTGCTCAAGCTAACAATGCTGAACTGAATGAAGCTCAAGACCAGCCTGCTATTGTGATGGGTACAATTCTTGTTAACTCAGTACCAGCTTCTGTATTGTTTGATACAGGAGCATCGCATTCTTTCATGTCTGAAGAATTTGCATACATGCATGGCATTAAGTACGAGGAGATAAACATTCCAATAGTGGTAAACACCCCCGCTGGCCAATGTCGAACCTCAATGGTTTGTCAAGATGTCCCCATTGAAATAGAAGGACTGGAATTCCATGCTTCCCCCATTATATTGAAGTCTTTCAAGATCGACCTTATTCTGGGAATGGATTGGTTGAAAACACATACCGCTTCCGTCGTTTGTGCCACCAAAACCGTCCACCTTCTGCATCCTTCGAATGAGATAGTCAGCTACCATGCTCATCTTGTTCGAGATGCTGAAGCCCGACTATATGCCTTGAATGCATTAAATGAGTCACCTCTTGAAGGGATTGAAAATAGTCTAGTTGTCCGGGATTTCCAAGATGTTTTTCCGGAAGAACTTCCAGGGATTCCCCCTGCCAGAGCTGTCGAGTTTGTCATCGACTTGGTACCTGGTACCACTCCTATAGCCAAGCGACCATATAAGATGCCACCGCATGAACTCCTCGAACTTAAGCAAGAAATTGACAATTCGCTTCGTCTGGGTTTCATCCGCCCAAGTTCCTCTGCTTGGGGAGCACCTTCCCTCTTTGTCAAGAAGAAAGATGGTACGAATCGATTGGTCCAAGATTACCGTCCCATCAACCAAGCAACGATTCAAAACAAATATCCGCTTCCTCGGATCAACGATCTGTATGATCAACTTGCTGGATCATCAGTGTTTTTGAAACTTGACTTGAGGTTGGGTTACCATCAGATCCGGGTACGTGAAGAGGATATTCCGAAGACTGCATTCGTTACTCGTTACGGTTCATACGAGTACACCGTCATGTCCTTTGGCTTAACCAATGCCCCAGCAACCTTTCTCGCCTGATGAACTACATATTCATGGATTACCTCGATAAATTCGTCGTGGTTTATCTGGATGATATCTTGGTTTATTCCAAGAATAAAGAAGAGCATGCTGAACATCTTCGTCTTATACTGGAGAGGCTTCGAGAACATCAACTTTATGCCAAGTATTCAAAGTGTGAGTTCTGGATGGACGAAGTAACCTACCTTGGTCATGTGATCTCCAAGGATGGTATTGCGGTCAACCCTGAATGAGTTCAGGCTATTCTTGACTGGACTCCCCCGAAGAATGTCAAGCAAGTGAGAAGTTTTCTCAGACTCGCCAGCTATTGCCGTCGATTTGTCGAGAACTTCTCCAAGATCGTGAAGCCCTTAACCAATTTGCTTCACAAAGGTGTTAAATATGAGTGGACAGAAAAATATCAGGAAAGCTTTCAGGCACTTAAGGACAAGCTGACATCTGCTCCAGTGCTTGCTCCTCCGGATACTCGTAAGGACTTCGTCATCTATTGTGATGCTTCACGTCAAGGAATGGGCTGTGTCCTAATGCAAGAACGCAGAGTGGTTGCTTATGCCTCTCGTCAATTGTGTTCTCATGAAGATAACTACCCAGTTCATGACCTTGAACTTGCTGCAGTAATTCATGCACTGAAAGAGTGGCGGCAATACCTTGTTGGAAATCGTTGCGAGATCTACACCGATCACCAAAGTCTGAAGTACCTGTTTACTCAGCCAGATCTGAACCTCCGTCAACAGAGATGGATGGAGCGCATAGCAGACTACAATGTGGGTATTTCTTATACCCCAGGCAAGGCTAATGTAATGGCTGATGCCTTGAGCCGCAAGTCTTATTGCAATCACCTCCAGGTTCATAAGGTTCACCCCCTTCTTCAAGAAGAATTCCGCAAGCTAAACCTCCATATTGTTCCTCAGGGTTATCTCGCTCCCCCTCCTGAAGGGTCCTACAAAATGAACCTCCACGTTGTTTCCCAGGGTTCTCTTAATACCCTGGTTGCTAAACCAGATCTTGTGGACGTCATCAAGTGGATCCAGAAGTGTGACAATGAAGTCGAGAGGATTAAACTCAATCTCGCAGGAGGAAAGCCCTCATCCTTCACTATTGCTGAGGATGGTGCTTTGTACTTCAAAGACCGCCTAGTGGTACCGAGTAAGGAGAAAAACCATGATATGACTCAGGAGGTCATGAAGGAAGCACACGACACTCCGTTGTCTATTCATCCTGGTAGTACCAAGATGTACCAAGACATTCGTCGAAGATTCTGGTGGTCTAACATGAAGCAAGACATTGCATGCTATGTTTCAGAATGTGACATTTGCCGTCGGATCAAAGCAGAACATCAAAAGCCTGCTGGGACTCTACAACCTATTTCTATTCCTGAATGGAAATGGGATCATGTTGAAATGGACTTCATTACTGGTTTTCCCAGGTCACAGAAAGGTAATGATGCTATTCTTGTCGTCATTGACCGGTTGTCCAAAGTTGCACATTTTCTGGCTATCAAGGAAACTATTACTACTAGTCAGCTGGCAGATCTATATATGTCCAGAGTTGTTTCACTCCACGGTATTCCATTGGTGATTAGTTCAGACCGTGGCAGTTTATTCACTTCAAGATTCAGGGCAAGTTTCCAGGAAGCTATGGGAACTCGTTTGTCCTTCAGCACCGCTTTTCACCCTCAATCCCAGGGACAAGTTGAAAGAGTCAACCAGATTCTCGAAGACATGCTTCGAGCCTGTGTCATTTCTTTCGGCAAGAAATGGGAGGAATCTCTTCCGTATGCTGAGTTCTCCTACAACAATAACTATCAAGCTAGTCTGAAGATGGCTCCCTTTGAAGTGTTATATGGACGTAAGTGTCGAACTCCTCTGAATTGGTCAGAAACTGGGGAACGTACACTTATCGGTCCGAATATTATCCAACATGCCGAAGATCAAGTCCGCATTATTCATGCAAATCTGAAGGCTGCTCAGCCTCGTCAGAAGAGTCAGTATGAACGTCATCACAAAGATATGGTCTATCAACCTGGTGAAAAGGCTTATCTTCGAGTCACGCCAGTGAGAGGTACACACCGTTTCGGGATCAAGGGCAAGCTGGCTCCTCGATATATTGGTCCTTTCACTGTTCTCGAAAGGCATGGTAAGGTGGCATATCGACTGGAACTACCGTCAAACCTTTCTCAGGTTCACGATGTGTTCCATGTGTCACAACTTCGTCGCTGCTTCAAGGATCCTATCCGAGCAGTGGATCATGATATGCTTGAACTGCAACAAGACCTCTCTTACCAAGAGCAACCAGTCCGCATTCTCGATGAAACTGAACGTCGGACTCGTCAGAAGGTTACCAAGTTCTTCAAGGTGCAGTGGGCAAATCATTCTGAAGATGAAGCCACTTGGGAACGCGAAGATCATCTTCGTGCAGAATACCCCGGGCTTTTTCCTTCTAGTTCTTGATTATCGGGACGAGAATTCTTATTAGTAGGGGAGAATTGTGACACCCTGGTTTTGTGCTATAGTGATCATTGTAATTAAGCACAGTGATGACCATGATCAGTGCCTAATCATTTTGCTAAACAAGATATGATCCAGTTAAAATTCATATCTCAATGTAAATTTCAATTCAAAAGCCAATTGAATTTTATGGTGATAAAATAATTCTCCAAACAGCATCAGGAAAATGTTGCACCCTTGTGGAATAATCCAAAACAATTATTGTTTAGGAAAACAACATCACCCTCAAGCTGGTGTGGACCCCACAATCCAAAACAGAACCATTTTGCATTTAAAATGCCCTTGAAATTGCATGGTTAATTCCAACAGTACCCAAAAGTCCTCAAACTTGTTGTGGCCATTCAAAATATTGCAAGTTATTAAATGGACCTTGTTACACATTTTTGCTAAAAGGAAATATGGCCAAAAGGAATTAAAACAGAAACTTATAAAAGAAAACAGAAAAGAAAAAAAAGAAAAAAAAGGAAAAAGCCCCCCCTGCCCTGGGCCTTAGGCCACAGTGGCAGGCCCAGGCCGGCCCAGCGGCCCCCTCGGTCGTCTCCCACCTCACTACAGTGGGGCGACCGAGGCGCGCGCGCGCGACCGAGGCGCGCGCGCGCGACCGGGCGCGTCCCCGCCGGACCGGCTCGCCGGCGACGGCCAGTTGGGTATAAGGACACCCTGACGCCCCCCTGAAAACCCTAGACACCAGATGCCGCCCACGCTTTCTCCTAGCGCCGCCGCTCTCCTCCCTCGCCCGCACCCGAGCGCCACCGTCGCCATGGCCGCCGGCTAGCCATGGCCACCGCTCCTGCCGCGCCCCCGTAGCCTGCCCAGGAGCTCCGCCGCGTCGCCCTCTCCCTCCTCGAGCTTCGGATCGAGCCCGGGAGCCTCTACGACCTCGCCCTCTTCTTTTTCTTCCTCGGGTCGCCGCCGCGCTCCGTCGACAAATCCGGCACCGTCGAGCCCCCCCCCCCGAGCCCACCGTTGCACATCTGCAGGGCGTTGTGAGCCCTCCTTCCCTCTCCCCTTCTCCCTGGCCTCGCACGCGTGCCATAGCTAGCCGTCACCGACGCCGTGCTCTGTCCGCCGCCGTCGCTGCCATTGCCATGCTCCCAGGGCCGCTCGGCTCGGTCCAGTAGCACCGGCGTGCTCCTGGTGAGCTGCAGAGGCCGCCCCGCCCTTTGCTTTGCCCGATAGCACCCCGTATGCGCGCGCCCGTTCTGGTCCGAGAGCAGCCACCGCAACGGCTCGTCGCCGGCGCCCCTACCGACCACCCCTGGTGCCGCTGATGGCCCAGATCGACGTGCGCGAGCACCAGCTGCTCGTAGGTAGTCGCGGCGCGCGAAATGGTGGTCGGAGCACCGTTTTCGACCCCCACCGCCGTCCCTGGCGCTCGCCGGAGCTGCCCCGGTGACCCAGCGCCGCCGCCGCTGACGTGGGTGGACCGGGGCCCCCCGCAGGGTCACTGACCCGTGGGCCCCTAGGTCCTGGTTGACCAGTTGACTTGGTCAACTGGCTGACTCGGCTCAGCGAGTCACTGACATGTGGGGCCTGACGCCCTGGGCCTATGACATGTGGGTCAGCCCTGTCAGTTGACTAATCCGACAATTAGTTAAATTAATTAGGCTAATTAGAGTATGACATGTGGGTCCCCTGATAATTAATCAGTTTTAAAATTAATAAAACTTTGGATTAAACCCTGAGTCAATGACAGCTGGGGCCCACTGGTCAGGTTTGACCAGTCAGCCCCACTGTTGACTGCTGACGTCACCCTGATGTCATGCTGACGTCATAAATGCTTTTTCGAATTAATTTAAATCTGATAATTCCAGAAAATGATTAAAACTTTAAAAATTAATAGAAAATAATCCGTAGCTCAGATGAAAAAGTTTTCTACATGAAAGTTGATCAGAAAAATCCCACGAATCTGATTATGCCATCCGTTCATCTGTCACATGCCACTAACATGATGAACATGGAACTTTTCCCCTCCGGATCGTCTGTCCGATAAATCCAAAGACCCGGGAAATATCGTCAGATATTCTCCCGCTCCGTCTGCAACGTGTAGTACTGTGTTAGTGCATACCTAGCGCTGCATATTGTCATGTCATGCATCGTGTTGCATTTGTCTGCTTTATATTTATTGTTTCTTCCCCCCTCTTCTCTCCGGTAGACCCCGAGACTGACGCTGCTGCCGGGTACGACTACACCGTTGACGATCAGGCCTTTGCTGCAGAGCAGCAAGGCAAGCAACCCCCCCTTGAGCATTCCGATATCGCCCATTTCTTTCCCTCTCATTCTTGCATTAGATTTTGCTACTGTATTAGCTAGCTCCTATTACTGATGCATAGCCTGTTTTTGATAAACTGCTACTATACCTGCTGTTATATCAACTGCTTAGTATAGGTTAATCAATGAATCCCCAGTGACCCCTTAGTCCCAGTTGCCCTTGCTTCTTCATCGACGAGTCGATGACTCGAAGACTCGGTCAACCGACCGACAAGCCAGGCCCCTCACATCACCGCACACCCCTTAGTTGTACGACTCTGCAGAGCTACTATCGAGTACCGAGGGTGACACCTCGTGAAGTACTCATGATGCTAACTCTGTGGTGCAGCTAGTCGGTCGTGGTTATCGAGGGTGATTCCTCCTTCGCCACTCCCGACGATGACTCTGTCGTGCAACCCCTCAAGTGTGGGACCCTCGAGGGTGATTCCTCTAAGTCCACCTTGACGGTTTCATTGAGCGGGGCCCTTTGAGGGTGATTCCTCAGGTTCCGTCTTGATGATTTATACACATGGTTACTATGACCTGGTTACAGAAACATGTTGGTGATGGGTCGGCCCTGAGGGGTACCCACGGTTTGATGATGATGAGGCGTGGACGGGCAGGAGAGGCCCTTGCCACACATCCTCGAGACGGGGCGACGGGACCACACTTAATGGGTCGCGCTTGCCCCGCATGAATAAAATGCTAATGGGTTGAGTATTTGATCTGAGTTGGGTCGTTGGCCTTTTTACGCACTAACCTTCACGTGGGGAAGTTATGGGTACTCAGCGTCGTGGTATCAGCCGAAGCTCTTCGGACGTCAGCAATGGAGCGGCGCGCGCCCGAGTGGTCCGCAACGGCATTGCGCTTGTTAATAAGGGATGCTAGGACTGACCTCGGCCGCCTTCGCATCGTGCAGGAGTGCAAAGGGCGATTGGCCCATGACCCCTGCGCGCTTAGGATTTAGACCGGCGGGATAGCCTCTTCGTTGAGCCTAGGTAGGGCTATGACGTGTTGATGTCCCGAGGCCGGGCATGACCCAGGAAAGTGTGTCCGGCCAGAGGTATCAAGCGTGTTGGGGAATATGTGGTGCACCCCTGCAGGGAAGAAATTATCTATTCGAATAGCCATGTCCACGGTAACAGGACGACTTGGAGTTATACTTTGACCTTATACAACTATAACTGTGACTTAAATTTGAAATGAATGTGGCTCCGAGATTGCTTTCTCGCAGGGAGTCAAGGAAGAATCTCTGGGCGTGGTTACTTAATAAAATTTGCTACAATAATATGACTATATATGAGATACCAGTCTACTCTCTTCTAATGCTGCAAGATGCTGAAGATGCTAGTCTTCGATAGGACTAGGCCTTCCCCTCATTCTTGCTTTCTGCAGTCAGTCGAGATATAACCCCACCCCTTGATAATGATGCATACTTAGCATAATTCTGATGTCAGTCTTGCGAATACTTTGGATGAGTACTCACCGCTGCTTTGCTTTCTCTTTCCCCCTCGATACGATTCTGCGTTCAGACGATGGAGCCCAGGAGATGGAGTACGCCGGAGACGACTACTACACCACCGCTGGAGCCTACTACTACGTGGAGAGTGCCGACGCTCAGGAGTAGTTAGGAGGTTCCCAGGCAGGAGGCCTCGCCTCTTTCGTTCCACTGCTTATGTTTGTGCTAGCCTTCTTAAGGCAAAACTTGTTTAACTTATGTCTGTACTCAGATATTATTTGCTTCCGCTGACTCATGTTTGTCGAGCTTTGTATTCGAGCGCTCGAGGCCCCTGGCTTGTAATATGAAGCTGTATGACTTTAATCTGTGTCTAGTGTTGTGTTGTGATATTGATTAGTGAGTCCCTAATCTTGATCGTACGCATTGTGTGTATGATTAGCGTACGGTCGAAATTGGGGGCGTCACAGAGCCATATGGTTGTCACATTAACGACCTGCGTGTAAACCTTAATGTAATGTATTAATTTTATTACTATAGTGGTAGCTATATTATTTCGTGCATCGACATGGTAGTGACAATTTTGCGGAGGTGGTCCCCAGTGCAAAAGTCAAACACGAAGAACATGAAGACTTCTCCATTGAAAGGGGATATACTATTGTTGGAAATATGCCCTAGAGGCAATAATAAATTGGTTATTATCATATTTCCTTGTTCATGATAAATGTTTATTATTCATGCTAGAATTGTATTGATCAGAAACTTAAATACATGTGTGGATACATAAATGATACGTCTCCAACGTATCTATAATTTTTGATTGTTTCATGCTATAATATTATCATTCTAGGATGCTTTTTGGCTATTTATTTACCAATTCATATTATTTTTTATCACTAACCTATTAACCCAGCGCCAAGTGCCAGTTGCGGTTTTCTGCATGTTTTTGGCTTTTCAGGTTTACAGTACCAAATGAAGTCCAATTGCCCCAAAACCTTTTTATGATTTTTGTGGACCAAAAGAAGACCTGAAAGTTTCTGGAGGAGACCGGAGGCTGCACGAGGGAGGGACCACACAACAGGGCACGCCTAGGGGCGGTGTCCACGCCCTGTTATATGGTGGCTCCCCCTGGCGTCTCCCGACGCCCCTCTCTGGCCTATAAATTCTAATATTTCCCAAAAACCCTAGAGAGCAACCATAAACACTTTTTCCGCCGCTGCAAGTCTCTGTTCCGCTGTGTGCCCATCTGGAGCCCTGTTCCGGTGTCCTGCCGGAGGGGGAATTGATCACGGAGGGGCCCTACATGAACCTTGATGCTCCCATGGTGATGTGTGAGTAGTTCCCTACAGACCTACGGGTCCGTAGTTTCTACCTAGATAGCTATCTCTCTCTCTCTCTCTTAATCTTCAATACAAAGTTCACCGCATCTTCGCGGTGATCTATTCGATGTAATCACTTTGTGTGGTGCGTTTGTCGGGGTCTGATGAATTCTGGGTTTATGTTCAGATTATTCATGAAAAAGATTTGAGTCTTCTCTGAATTCTATTATGATTCTTATTTGCATGATTATTATAGCTTCGTAAATCTCCCCGGTCTATTGAAATAGTTTGGCCAACTAGATTGATATTTCTTCAGTGAGAGGGGTGCGTTGTAGTGGGTTCAATCTGGCGGTGCTCTATATCCCAGTGACAGAAAGGGAAAAGACACATTTTTGTAGTGGATAAAATGATGGGGTTAATTCATATTGATTGAGTTTTCTTTGTCTACATCGTGTCATCGTTCTCTAAGCATTACTCTGTTTGTCATGAACTTAATACTTAGAGAGGCAAGCATAGAAGCGCTCTCGACGTGGAGTAATAGTAATAGGTGCAGGCAGGAGTCGGCCTATTTTATTATGGAAGTGATGCCTATATATGCATGATCATTTACATGAATAAATATTGCATAACTATGCGCTTTTCTATCAATTACCCAACAGTAATTTTTACCCATCGTATGCCTACTACATGATAGATGCCGCTAGGTAGGGAAAACTACGGCCCCCAGGTCTATTCACTTATATATTTACAAAAGCTTTCATTACCTTTTTTGGCATTTTTTTGTTTTCTATTTATTTTGCAATTTACATTATTCAACTTCATCTACACACTTCATTTGCTTGCAAATAACGAATCCAAGGGGATTGACAACCCTCTTGCCCGCGTTGGGTGCAAGCGTTTGCTTCTTTGTGTGCAGTCGCTGAAGACAGGGGTTGCGTGCTACTCCTATTGGTTCGATAACCTTGGTTCTCACTGAAGGAAATACTTATCTATACCGTGTTGCATCACCCGCTCCTCGTCGCGGAAAACCCAACGCAGATCACAAGTATGAGGAAGGATTTCTGGTGCCGTTGCCGGGGAGTATCACCAACCTACTATCAAGTACCTTTGCACAAATTATCATTCACTTTTCCTACTTTTTATTTGATGTTATATTTTGCTTGCTTCATAAAAATCAAAAATACAAAAAATATTTATCTTTGCTAGTTGCTAGTTTACTTCTTTGCTTGCTAGTTTACTTGTTGTGCTTGTTACTTTGCTTTCTCGGTCACCATGTCTCAAGATACTACTAAGTTGTGTGACTTCTCAAATACTAATAACAATGATTTTATTATTACTCCTATACCACCCGCCACTAGTGCGGAGTTTTATGATATTATTGCTGCATTGCTGAATCTTGTGATGAAAGAACAATTTTCGGGAAGTCCTAATGAGGATCCCGCTGCTCATCTTAATACCTTTTTTGAAGTATGTGATATGCAAAATAAAAAGGATATCGATAATGATGTGGTCAAATTAAAATTATTTCCTTTTTCACAATGAGATAAAGCTAAGGCTTGGTTTTCATCTTTACCACGTAATAGTATTGGAACATGGGATAAGTGTAAAAATGCTTTTATTGCCAAGTATTTTCCTCCTGCTAAGATCATCTCCCTTAGAAATCAAATTATGAATTTTAAAGAACATGATCAAGAACATGTTGCACAGGCTTGGGAGAGGATGAAATTAATGATTAGAAATTGCCCTAATCATGGTTTGAACTTGTGGATGATTATCCAAAATTTCTGTGTTGGACTAAACTTTATGTCTAGAAATCTTCTAGATTCTGCTGCCGGTGGTACCTTCATGGAGGTAACTTTAGGAGAGGGCACCAAACTTCTGGACAACATCATGACAAACTACTCTAAATGGCATACTAAAAGAGCTCCAACTCGTAAGTAGGTAATTTCTATCGAAGAAATCACTACTTTGAGTGAAAAAGTGGATGCTCTTATGAAAATGGTCATGTTGATCCCAATGATGTGCCTTTGTCTACCTTGATTGAGCAAAATAATGATGCTATTGATGTGAACTTTATCTCGCGAAACAATTTCAACAACAATGCTTATAGAGGAAATTTCAATGCTAGACCGTATCCCGGTAATTCCTCTAATAATTATGAAAACTCTTATGGAAATTCTTCTACAAATAATAATAGGATATCCTCTGATCTTGAGAAAACATTAAAGAATTTATTAGTTCTCAAAAGATTTTTAATACTATGGTAGACGAAAAGTTGCATAAAGTTGATGATTTGGCTAAGAACATGGATATGATTGCTCTTGATGTGGAAACTCTTAAAAATAATACATAAGGTTCCAATTTCCATTAAATAAAGGGATGAAACACATCCCTAGGAAGAAAATTAAACCAACTTATAAATCTATCATGAGAGCTACTTATGGGTGGTGTCAAAGATGACAACACTCGAAACTATGCTTTATGACTAGCTAGGGGCGTAAAACAATAGAGCTAGTTGGGAGGCAACCCAATAGTTATCTTTAATTTTTTGTTTTTACTTTCTATTTGTTTTTGATAACATGATTATTTCCTCTGTATTGTGTTTTTATGTTTAAATTAATGTTTGTGCCAAGTAAAGCCTTTGTGATGACTTGCATGATGAGTAGAATTGATACGGTGCAAAAATAGAAACTTTGGCGTCCAGTGCAGAATTTCTCTAATTTTACCAGAACATCTTTTTGATCTGAAATTTTACACAGTATTGCTATACAAATTCCTCAGGTTTTCTTAATTTTTCATAATTTTTGGAGTTACAGAAGTATAGGTTATCTATATATCATTACAAGCTGTTTTGTTTTAGATAGATTCTCTTTTTGCTTGCATAGTTTGCTTGTTTTGATGATGCTATGGATTGTATAGGGGGGTATAAGCCAGGGAGAAGTTAGAATACAGTACCTTATGCAATAATAAAATAAGAATCAAGTTACAACAGTACTTAAAGTATTTGATATCTTTTCTATACTAACGGATCTCACAAAGGTTTCTGTTGAGTTTTGTGTGCTCAAGTTTTCAAGTTTTGGGTGCTATCGCGATGGATGAAGGAATAAGGAGCGGCAAGTGCCTAAGCTTGGGGATGCCGAAGGCACCCCAAGGTAATATCCTAGGAAGACTCAAGTGTCTAATCTTGGGGATGCCCCGGAAGGCATCCCCTCTTTCGTCTCAATCCATCGGTATGTCTTGGAGCTATATTTTTATTCATCATATGATATGAGTTTTGCTTGGAGCGTCGATTGCTTTAGTTTACTTTTGTTTTAGTTCTCCACAATCATTGTTTGCTGGACACACCCACTTGAGAGAGACACAAGATCACCATGATTTATTAGAATACTCTTTGTGCTTCACTTATATCTTTTGAGCTTAGCAATTGCTCTAGAGTTTCACTTATATCTTTTAGAGCACGGTGGCATATAGATTTTAAAGAAATAATTGCACTCTCGTTCTTCACTTATATTTGTTTGAGAGTTAATAAATAGTGACGGTAATTTGCACGGGTTATAAGATTAGTCCAACAAAAATAGGTATTCAATGAGTGCATAATCAAAACCACATGTAGCACATAAAAGAGAAATTGTGGTTTAATGATATTGAGGTGGTAATGTGAAGGGGCATGAGTGCATGATCATTGGTTAGTAAGAATATTGTGAATTAGAGGGTGTTAACTTGTTGTTCATCTAAATATTTTTTATGGCATGGTGATGATGTGTGAGCATTCTTATTCCTTGTTGAAATCCTAGTGTTGTTTAAGTCGGAGGCGCGCGATGGTTAACTCCTCCCAACCCCCTCCCTAGGGGCATGCGAGTAGTACTTTGCTTCGTGAGAGCTAATAAAACCTTGCAATAAGTATCTGGGTTCTTTACGACTAATGTGAATCTATGGATGTACGCGCTCTCACCACCTCATATTTGCTAGCCTCTTCGGTATCGTCCATTGCCCATTCTCACTTCGAGGATCGGTGCAACCTTCGCCGGTGCATCCAAACCCCGTGACATGATATGCTCTATTGCACATAAGCTTAATTATATCTTCCTCAAAACAGCCACCATAGCTACCTATTATGGCATTTCCATAACCATTCCGAGATATATTGCCATGCAACTTCCACCGTTACATCATATGACTAGTACTTTCATTGTCATATTGCTTTGCATGATCATATAAGCTAACATAGTATTTGTGGCAAAGCCACCGTTCATCATTTTTTATACATGTTACGCTTGATCATTGCAGATCCTGGTACACTGCCAGAGGAATTCATATAGAGTCATACTATAGTATTTCATATTGAGATGTAAGTAAATAAAAGTGTGATGATCATCTTATTAGGGCGTTGTCTCAGCGACGAAAGGATGATGGAGACAATGATTCACCAACAAGTCGGGATGAGACTCCAGACGAAAAATAAAAGAAAAGAAAAAAAGAGAAAAAAGAGAAAAAAGAAAGAAGAAAAAGGAGAAAAAGAAAAATAAAAAGAAAAAAATGAGAGAAAATAGAGAAGGGACAGTGCTATTACCTCCTTTTCCACACGTGTGCCTCAAAGTGGCACCATGTTCTTCATATAGAGAGTCTCTTGTTTTTTCAGTTTCATATGCTAGTGGGAATTTTTTGTGGGAAATATGCCCTAGAGGCAATAATAAAATGGTTATTATTATATTTCCTGTTCATGATAAATGTTTATTATCCATGCTAAAATTGTATTGAACTTAGCATATGATCATGTCAGTTTATTTCTATTGTTTTCTACATGTAAAGTATGTGTTCCTATGACCATGAGATCATGTGACTCACTGACACCGGAGGTGTACCTTTTGTGTATCAAACATCACAATGTAACTGGGTGACTATAAAGATGCACTACAGGTATCTCCGAGGGTGTCTGTTGAGTTGGCGTGAATCAAGACTGTGATTTGTTACTCCGTGTGACAGAGAGGTATCTCAGGGCCCACTCAGTAATACAACATCACAATGAGCCTTGCAAGCAAAGTGACTAAGTGTTAGCCACGGGATCTTGTATTACGGAACGAGTAAAGAGACTTGCCGATAACGAGATTGAATTAGGTATGGAGATACCGACGATCGAATTTCGGGCAAGTAACATACCGATAAATAAAGGGAACCACGTACGGGATAATGAATCCTTGACATAGAGGTTCAACCGATAAAGATCTTCGTAGAATATGTAGGTGCCAATATGGGCATCCAGGTCCCGCTATTGATTATTGACCGTAGAGGTGTCTCGGTCATGTCTACATAGTTCTCGAACCCGCAGAGTCTGCACACTTAACGTTCGGTGATGTTTCCGTATTATTGAGTTATGTATGTTGGTGACCGAAGGTTGTTCGGAGTCCCGGATGAGACCCCGTATGTCACGAGGAGCTCCGGAATGGTCCGGAGGTAAAGATTGATATATAGGAAGTCCCGTTTTGGTCACCGGAAAAGTTTCGGGTATTTCCGGTAGTGTACCGGGGGTGCCGGGAGGGTTCCGGGGGTCCACCGGGAGGGGCCCACCCACCCCAGGGGCCACATGGGCCTAGGAGGTGGTGCACCAGCCCCTGGTGGGCTGGTCTACTAGCCCCTAAGGGCCCATGCGTAGGAGGTGGGAGGAGGCCAAGTGGGGAAAGAGTCCTCCCAAGACTCCACCTCCCTTGTGGGGGGACGACTCTCCCCCCTTGGTTCGGCCGAACCCCTCCTTGGAGGAGGGGCAAGGGATGCCTCCCCCTCCCCTTCCTCCTATATATAGTGGGGGTTTTGAGGGCAGCCACCACCTGAAAAGCCACGTGCTGCCCTCTCCCCTCTTGATCGTCTTTCTCCTCTAGATTAGTTCGGTAGAGCTCGGCGAAGCCCTGCCGGATTAGTTCACCACCACCGCCACCACACCGTTGTGCTGCCGGAGAACTCATCTACCTCTCCACCCTCATTTGCTGGATCAAGGAGGCGGAGATCATCATCGAGCTGTACGTGTGCTGAACGCGGAGGTGCCGTCCGTTCGGCGCTAGATCGTGATTGGATCGCGGGACGGCTTGCGATTTGGATCGCGAAGACGTTCGACTACATCAACCGCGTTTCTTAACGCTTCCCGCTTAGCGATCTACAAGGGTATGTGGATCCGATCTCCCCTCTCGTAGATGCTCATCTCCTTGGATAGATCTTGTGTGTGCGTAGGAAATTTTTTGTTTTCCATGCAACGTTCCCCAACAGTGGCATCATGAGCTAGGTCTAGGCGTAGATGAGATCACGAGTAGAACACAAAGGAGTTTGTGGGCGTTGATATTCAGATTGATTCCCTCCTTAGTCTTTTCTTGATTCAGCGCTATTGTGGGATGAAGCGGCTCGGACCAACCTTACTCGTCCACGTACGAGAGACCGGTCCATCGACTGACATGTAATTCTGTTGCATAAGATGGCTGGCGGGTGTCTGCCTCTCCCACTTTAGTTGAATCGGATTCGACGAAGGCGGTCCTTGTAGAAGGTGAAATAGCAACTTGTATATCACCGTTGTGGTTTTGCGTAGGTAAGAATCATTCTTGCTAGATACCCATAGCAGCCACGTAAAACATGCAACAACAAATTAGAGGACGTCTATGAAGTGATATGATATGGCCAAAGACATGATGAGATATATGTGATGTATGAGATGATCATGTTTTGTATAGATTATCACGACTTGCATGTCGATGAGTACAGCAACCGGCAGGAGCCATAGGGTTGTCTTTAATTTATTTTCACCTTTTTGCTTTACTTTATCGCTATGTGTTAGCAATAGTTGTAGAAGCAATAGTTGACGCGACAACCTCATGGTGACACGCTGATGGAGATCAAGATGATGGAGATCATGGTGTTATGCCGGTGACGATGGAGATCATGCCGGTGCTTTCAAGATGGAGATCAAAAGCACAAGATCATGGCCATATCATGTCACTTATGATTTGCATGTGATGTTAATCCTTTTATGCACCTTGTTTTGCTTAGGACGACGGTGGCATTATAAGGTGATCCCTCACTAAAATTTCAAGATAAAATTGTGTTCTCCCCGAGTGTGCACTATTGCGAAAGTTCGTCGTTTCGAGACACCACGTGATGATCGGGTGTGATAGACTCTGCGTTTGCATACAACGGGAGCAAGCCAGTGTTGCACATGCGGAACACTCGGGTTAAACTTGACGAGCCTAGCATGTACAGACATGGCCTCGGAACATAAGAGACCGAAAGGTCGAACATGAGTCATATAGTAGATATGATCAACATGGAGATGTTCACCATTGAAACCACCTCATCTCACGTGATGATCGGACTTGGGTTGGTGAATTTGGATCATGTAGCACTCGGATGACAGGAGGGATGTCAATTTGAGTGGGAGTTTTTTAAGTAATATGATTAACTAAACTCATTATCTTGAACAATAGTCTAAGTTGTCTTTGCAAATTTTATGTTGTAGATCAATGACTCGCGCAGTAGTTCCCCTGAATTTCAATGCGTTCCTAGAGAAAGCTAAGTTGAAAGATGATGGAAGTAACTTTGTAGACTGGGCCCGAAATTTGAGGATTATCCTCACGGCTTCCCAAAAGGCTTATGTCCTTGATGCGCCGCTTGGTGAACCACCCGCTCCAGTGTCGTCTGCAGACGTTGCGAACGCCTGGCAGTCGCGTTCGGATGATTACTCAATAGTTCAGTGTGCCATGCTGTATGGCTTAGAGCCGGGACTTCAAAGACATTTTGAACGTCATGGAGCATACGAGATGTTCCAGGAGTTGATGTTTATCTTTGAGAAGAATGCCCGGATCGAGTGGTATGAGACCTCCGATAAATTCTATGCTTGCAAGATGGAGGAGAACGGGTATGTCAGTGAACACATACTCATAATGTGTGGGTATTCCAACCGTCTGGCTGAGTTGGGAATTGCTCTCCCGCCGGGGGCGATCACTGACAAACTTCTTCAGTCACTGCCACCTAGATACAAGAGCTTTGTGTTGAACTATAAGATGCAAGGGATGAACAAGTCAGTCACCGAGCTGTTTGCGATGCTGAAAGTCGTTGAGTCTGAAATCCAAAAGGAGCATCAAGTGTTGATGGTCAATAAAACCACTAGTTTCAAGAAGAATGGCAAGGGCTAGAAGGGTAACTCCAAGAAGAGTGGCAAAGCAGTTGCCCCTCCCGTGAAGAAACCCAAGGCTGGACCCAAGCCAGAAACTGAGTGCTTTCATTGCAAGGGTACTGGCCACTAGAAGCGGAATTGCCCCAAGTATCTGGCTGACACGAAGGCGGCCAACACCAAACAAGGTATATATGATATACATGTTATTGATGTGTACCTTACCAACTCTCGTTGTAGTGCCTGGGTATTTGATACCGGTTTGGTTGCTCACATTTGCAACTCAAAACAGGAACTGCGGAATAGACGGAGGCTGGCAAGGGACGAAGTGATGATGCGCGTGGGAAATGGTTCCAAGGTTGATGTGATCGCAGTCGACACACTCGCTCTTTGATTACCATCGGGATTAGTGATGAACCTGAATAATTGTTATTTAGTGCCTGCGTTAAGCATGAACATTATATCTGGATCTTATTTATTGTGAGACGGTTATTCATTTAAATCAGAGAATAATGGTTGTTCTATTTATATGAGTAATATCTTTTATGGTCATGCACCCAATGTAAGGGGTTTGTTCTTATTGAATCTCGATAGTGATGATTCACATGTTCATAACATTGATACCAAAAGATGTAGAGTTGATAATTATAGTACCACCTTCTTGTGGCACTGCCGCTTAGGTCATATTGGTGTAAAACGCATGAAGAAACTCCATGCTGATGGATTTTTGGAGTCACTTGATTTTGAATCACTTGACACATGTGAACCATGCCTCATGGGCAAGATGACTAAGACCCCGTTCTCTGGAACAATGGAACGGGCAAGTGACTTGTTGGAAATCATACATACTGATGTGTGCGGTCCGATGAGCATTGAGGCACATGGTGGATATCGTTATTTTCTCACCTTCACCGATGACTTAAGTAGATATGGGTATATTTACTTAATGAAACATAAGTCTGAAATGTTTGAAAAGTTCAAGCAATTTCAAAGTGAAGTTGAGAATCATCATAACAAAAAGATTAAATTCCTATGATCAGATCGAGGAGGAGAATATCTGAGCTATGAGTTTGGCAATCACTTAAGACAATGTGGAATTGTTTCACAGTTGACGCCACCTGGAACACCACAGTGTAATGGTGTGTCCGGACATCGTAATCAAACCTTATTGGATATGGTGCGGTCTATGATGTCTCTTGCCGATTTGCCACTATCGTTTTGGGGTTATGCGTTAGAGACAGCTGCATTCACTTTAAATAGGGCACAATCTAAATCCGTTGAGACGACGCCATATGAACTGTGGTTTGGCAAGAAACCAAAGTTGTCGTTTCTTAAAGTTTGGGGATGCGATGCTTATGTGAAAAAGCTTCAGCCTGAAAAGCTGGAACCCAAAGCGGAGAAATGCGTCTTCATAGGATACCCAAAACCGACGGTTGGGTACACCTTCTATCTCAGATCCGAAGGCAAAGTGTTTGTCGCTAAGAACGGGTAATTTCTCGAGAAAGAGTTTCTCTCGAAAGAATTGAGTGGGAGGAAGATAGAACTTGATGAGGTTGTTGAACCTTCACTTCAACCAGAGAGTAGCGCAGCGCAGAAACCTACATCAGTTGAAGAGGAAGCTAATGATAGTGATCATGAAGCTTCGGATCAAGTTACTGTCGAACCTCGTAGGTCGACAAGGGCACGTACTGCTCCTGAATGGTACGGTAACCCTGTCTTAGAGGTCATGTTGTTGGACAACGATGAACCTACGAGCTATGGAGAAGCGATGGTGGGCCCGGATTCTGACAAATGGTTAGAGGACATGAAATCCGAAATAGGATCCATGTATGAAAACAAAGTGTGGACTTTGGAAGTATTACCTGAAGGGTGAAAGGCCATTCAGAATAAATGGATCTTTAAGAGGAAGACGGACGCGAACGGTAATGTCACCGTCTATAAAGCTCGACTTGTGGCAAAGGGTTTTTCACAAGTTCAAGGAATTGACTACGATGAGACTTTCTCTCCCGTAGCGATGCTTAAGTCCGTCAGAATCATGTTAGCAATAGCTGCATTTTTCGATTATGAAATTTGGCAGATGGATGTCAAAACAGCGTTCCTCAACAGTTTCCTTGAGGCACAGTTGTATATGTTGCAACCAGAAGGTTTTTTCGATCCAGAGAATGCTGACAAAGTTTGCAAGCTCCAGTGATCTATTTATGGACTCGTGTATGCATCTCGGAGTTGGAATAAGCACTTTGATGAGGTGATCAAAGCGTTTGGGTTTATACAAGTTTACGGAGAAGCTTGTATTTACAAGAAAGTGAGTGGGAGCTCTATAGTGTTTCTAATATTATATGTGGATGACATATTGCTGATTGGAAACAATATAGAATTTTGGGAAAGCGTGAAGGAATATTTGAACAAGAGTTTTTCAATGAAGGACCTAGGAGAAGCTGCTTTCATATTAGGCATCAAGATCTATAGAGATAGATCAAGACGCTTAATAGGACTTTCACAGAGCACATACCTTGATAAAGTTTTGAAGAAGTTCAAAATGGACCAGTCCAACAAAGGGTTCTTGCCTATGTTACAAGGTGTGAAGTTGAGTAAGACTCAATGCCCAGTGACTGCAGAGGATAGAGAAAATATGAGTGTCATCCCCTATGCTTCTGCCATAGGCTCTATCATGTATCCAATGTTGTGCACAAGACCAGACGTCAGCCTTGCCATAAGTATGGCCGGAAGGTTTCAAAGTAATCCAGGTGTGGATCACTGGACGGCGGTCAAGAATATCCTAAAGTACCTGAAAAGGACTAAGGAAATGTTTCTCGTTTATGGAGGTGATCAAAAGCTCGTCGTAAAGGGTTACGTCGATGCAAGCTTTGACACTGATCCGGATGACTCTAAGTCTCAAACCGGATACGTATTTATTCTCAATGGAGGAGCGGTAAGCTGGTGCAGTTCCAAGCAAAGCGTGGTAGCTGATTCTACATGCGAAGCGGAGTACATAGCTGCCTCGGAGGCGGCGAAGGAAGGTGTCTGGATGAAGCAGTTCATGACGGATCTTGGAGTTGTGCCCAGTGCACTGGACCCAATGACTCTGTTCTGTGACAACACTGGCGCCATTTCTCTAGCCAAGGAACCAAGGTTTCACAAGAGGACCAGACACATAAAGCGACGCTTCAATTCCATCCGCGATTACATCGAGGAGGGTGACATAAATATTTGCAAAGTACTCACGGATCTGAATGTTGCAGACCCATTGACTAAGCCTCTTCCACGAGGGAAACATGATCAACACCAGAACTTTATGGGTGTTAGATTCATTACAATGTAAATCACATAGTGATGTGAGCTAGATTATTGACTCTAGTGCAAGTGAGACACTGTTGGAAATATGCCCTAGAGGGAATAATAAAATGGTTATTATTATATTTCCTTGTTCATGATAAATGTTTATTATCCATGCTAAAATTGTATTGATAAATTCAAATACATGTGTGGGTATATAGACAACACCGTGTCCCTAGTGAGCCTCTATAGGACTAGCTCGTTGATCAAAGATGGTCAAGGTTTCCTGGCCATAGACATGAGTTGTCATTTGATAACGGGATCATATCATTAGGTGAATGATGTGATGGACAAGACCCAAACTATGAACGTAGCATATGATCGTGTCAGTTTATTGCTATTGTTTTTTTCATGTCAAGTATGTGTCCCTATGACCATGAGATCATGTGACTCACTGACACCGGAGGAGTACCTTTTGTGTATCAAACGTCACAACATAACTGGGTGACTATAAAGATGCTCTATAGGTATCTTCGAGGGTGTCTGTTGAGTTGGCGTGAATCGAGACTGGGATTTGTTACTCCGTGTGACGGAGAGGTATCTCAGGGCCCACTCAGTAATACAACATCACAATGAGCCTTGCAAGCAAAGTGACTAAAGTGTTAGCCACGGGATCTTGTATTACGGAACTAGTAAAGAGACTTTCCGGTAATGAGATTGAACTAGGTATGGAGATACCGACGATCGAATCTCGGGCAAGTAACATACCGATAAACAAAGGGAACAACGTACGGGATTAACTGAATCCTTGACATAGAGGTTCAACCGATAAAGATCTTCGTATAATATGTAGGAGCCAATATGGGGATCCAGGTCCCGCTATTGGTTATTGACCGTAGAGGTGTCTCGGTCATGTCTACATAGTTCTCGAACCCGCAGGGTCTGCACACTTAACGTTCGGTGACGTTTCGGTATTATTGAGTTATGTATGTTGGTGACCGAAGGTTGTTTGGAGTCCCAGATGAGATCCCGAACGTCACGAGGAGCTCCGGAATGGTCCGTAGGTAAAGATTGATATATAGGAAGTCCCGTTTTGGTCACCGGAAAAGTTTCGGGTATTTTCGGTAGTGTACCGGGAGGGTTCCGGGGGTCCACTGGGAGGGGCCCACCCACCCCAGGGGCCCCATGGGCCTTGGAGGTGGCGCACCAGCCCCTAAGGGCCCATGCGCAGGAGGTGGGAAGAGGCCAAGTGGGGAAAGAGTCCTCCCAAGACTCCACCTCCCTTGTGGGGGGACGACTCTCCCCCCTTGGTTCGGCCGAACCCCTCCTTGGAGGAGGGGCTAGGGCTGCCTCCCCCCTCCCCTTCCTCCTATATATAGTGGGGGTTTTGAGGGCAGCCACCACCTGAAAATCCACGTGCTGCCCTCTCCCCTCTAGATCGTCTTTCTCCTCTCGATTAGTTCGGTAGAGCTCGGTGAAGCCCTGCCAGATTAATTCACCACCACCGCCACCACACCGTTGTGCTGCCGAAGAACTCATCTACCTCTCCAACCTCGCTTGCTGGATCAAGGAGGCGGAGATCGTCATCGAGCTGTACGTGTGCTGAACGCGGAGGTGCCATCCGTTCGGCGCTAGATCATGATTGGAGCGCGGGACGGCTTGCGATTTGGATCGCGAAGACGTTCGACTACATCAACCGCGTTTCTTAACGCTTCCCGGTTAGCGATCTACAAGGGTATGTGGATCCGATCTCCCCTCTCGTAGATGCTCATCTCCATGGATAGATCTTGTGTGTGCGTAGGAAATTTTTTGTTTCCCATGCAACGTTCCTCAACATTTTTCATTATAGAACTTGGCTTGTATATTCCGACGACGGGCTTCCTCAAATGCCCGAGGTCATTGTGAGCATGCAAGTTGGATGCACACCCACTTAGCTTCAGTTGAGCTTTCACACACTTATAGTTCTAGTGCATCCGTTGCATGGCAATCCCTACTCCTCGCATTGATATCTATTGATGGGCATCTCCATAGCCCGTTGATACGCCTAGTTGATGTGAGACTTTCTTCTCCACTTTTACCCCTTTGAAACCTATCACCATATTCTATTCCACATTTATGCTATATCCGTGGTTCACGCTCATATATTGCATGAGTAATAAAAAGCTGAAGCGCGTTAAAAAGTACGATCCAATTGCCTGACTTGACACCTTGGTGATTGACATTTGTATTTATGTGGTGAAGATGGAGCCATGCCATTCTAATATGATAAAATGAATAGGGGGTGAACATTCTTTAAGAATCATATATTTTGAAACTTGATGATTATGTTACATATGTTTATGAATATTACTATGTTGATGTTTATTAATTCATCGTTTCTCAATGATCATACCAGCAATAGATTACATGTTGGGTAGCATGTCACATAAAAAATTCTGTTTTTATCATTTACCTACTCGAGGACGAGCAGGAATTAAGCTTGGGGATGCTGATACGTCTCCAACGTATCTATAATTTTTCATTGTTCCATGCTATAATATTATCATTCTGGGATGCCTTTTGGGTATTTGTTTACCAATTCATATTATTTTTGAGCAATAACCTACTAACCCAGTGCCGGTTGCTGTTTTTGCATGTTTTTGGCTTTTCAGGTTTACAGTACCAAACGAAGTGCAATTGCCCCGAAACTTTTCTATGATTTTTTCTGGATCAAAAGAAGACCTGGAAGCTTCGGGAGGAGACCAGAGGATGCACGAGGGAGGGACCACACAACAGGGCGTGCCTAGGGGGTGGTCGCGCCCTGCTATGTGGTGGCTCCCCCTGGTGTCTCCCGACGCCCCTCTCTGGCCTATAAATTCTAACATTTCCCGAAAACCATAGAGAGTAACTAGAACCACTTTTTCCGTCGCCGCAAGTCTCTGTTCCGTCATGTGCCCATCTGGAGTCCTGTTCCGGTCCCCTGCCAAAGGGGGGATCGATCACGGAGGGCCTCTACATCAACTTTGATGCTCCCATGGTGTTGTTTGAGTAGTTCCCTACAGACCTATGGGTCCGTAGTTAGTACCTAGATGGCTCTCTCTCTCTCTCTCTCTCTCTCTCTCTCTCTCTCTCTCTCTTGATTTTCAATACAAAGTTCACCGTATCTTCGCGGTGATCTATTCGATGTAATCACTTTGTGCCGTGCATTTGTTGGGATCCAATGAATTGTGGGTTTATGTTCAGATTATTCATGAAAAAGATTTGAGTCTTCTGTGAATTCTATTATGATTCTTATTTGCATGATTATTATAGCTTCGTAAATCTCCCCGATCTGTTGAAATTGTTTGGCCAAGTAGATTGACATTTCTTTAGTGAGAGGGGTGCGTTGTAGTGGGTTCAATATGGCGGTGCTTTATATCCCAGTGACAGAAAGGTTTTTTGTATTGTTGCCATTAAGGATAAAATGATGGGGTTAATTCATATTGATTGAGTTTTCTTTGTCTACATCATGTCATCGTTCTCCAAGCATTACTTTGTTTGTCATGAACTTAATACTTAGAGAGGCAAGCATAGAAGCCCTCTCGACGTGGAGTCGGCCTATTGGCTTATGGACGTGATGCATATATATACATGATCATTGCCGTGAATAAATATAGCATAACTATGCGCGTTTCTATCAATTGCCCAACAATAATTTGTTTACCCATCGTATGCCTCCTACATGAGAGATGCCACTAGGTAAAACTATGCCCCCGGGTCTATTCTCTTATATATTTACAAAAGCATTCATTACCTTGCTGCCATTTATTCGTTTTCTATTTATTTTGCAATTTACATTATTCAAGTATCATCTACACACTCCATTTGCTTCCAACTAACGAGTCCAAGGGGATTGACAACCCTCTTGCACCCGTTGGGTGCAAGTGTTTGCTTCTTTGTGTGCAGTCGCTGAGACAGGGATTGCGTGCTACTCCTATTGGTTCTATAACCTTGGTTCTCACGGAGGGAAATACTTATCTATACTAGGCTGCATCACCCGTTCCTCTTCGCGGAAAACCCAACGCAATCACAAGTATCAGGAAGGATTTCTGGCGCCCTTGCCAGGGAGTGTCACCAACCTACTATCAAGTAACTTTGCACAAATTATCATTCACTTGTTCTACTTTTTATTTGTTGTTCTATTTTGCTTGCTTCATAAAAATAAAAAAATAAAAAATATATTTATCTTTGCTAGTTGCTAGTTTACTTCTTTGCTTGCTAGTTTACTTGTTTTGCTTGTTACTTTGCATGCTCGGTCACCATGTCTCAAGATACTACTAAGTTGTGTGACTTCTCAAATAATAACAACAATGATTTTATTAGTACTCATATACCACCCGCCACTAGTGCGGAGTTTTATGATATTAATGCTGCATTGCTGAATCTTGTGATGAAAGAACAATTTTCGGGAAGTCCTAATGAGGATCCCGCTGCTCATCTTAATACCTTTGTTGAATTATGAGATTTGCAAAAGAAAAAGGATATGGATAATGATGTAGTCATATTAAAATTATTTTCTTTTTCACCACGAGATAAATCTAAGGCTTGGTTTTCATCTTTACCATGTAATAGTATTGGAACATGGGATAAGTGTGAAGATGCTTTTATTGCCACGCATTTTCCTCCTGCTAAGATTATCTCCCTTAGAAATCAAATTATGAATTTTAAACAACATGATCAAGAACATGTTGCACAGGCTTGGGAGAGGATGAAATTGATGATTAGAAATTTCCCTACTCATGGTTTGAACTTTTGGATGATTATCCAAATATTCTATGCTGGACTAAACTTTGTGTCTAGAAATCTTCTTGACTCTGCTGCCGGTGGTACCTGTACCTTCATGGAGGTCACTTTAGGAGAGGCCACCAAACTTCTAGACAACATCATGACAAACTACTCTCAATGGCATACCGAAAAAGCTCCAACTGGTAAGAAGGTAAATTCTGTCGATGGACAGACCAAACTGTAAGCTTAGAATATGATCGTGTCACTATGTTCAATTTGCCATAGCTTTCGTCAGGTATATGTTCCTTAGTCCATGAGATCATGCCACTCCCGGATACCGGAGGAATACCTTGTGAGTCATCAAACATCACTTTATAACTGAGTGATTATAAAGGTGCTATTCAGGTATCTTTGAAGGTGTTTGTTGGGTTGCATGGATCGAGACTGAGACTTGCCACTCAGGTAATACGATATCCAAAGTAACTTGCAAGCATGTGACTAATGAGTTTAGTCACGAGGATATCGTTTTACATAACGAGTAAAGAGACTTGTCGGTAATGATATTGAACTAGTATGGAGATACCGACGATCTAATCTTGGGCAAGTAACATATCGTTGGACAAAGGTAATTGCATACGGGATTAATAGAAGCCTTGACGTTGTGGTTCAAACCGATAAAGCACTGGTACCGTTATGTCCTATGCAAACGGTTTTTAACCCCTTTCCATGACGCAGTTCCAAACTGTCGCCTTGCCTGTGTGGGCGATAGGGGGCCCATCCCACATGACATCAAAACATCGTCTGCGATGGGGCGAGCGCCTGCTGACAATTCGCCTAAAGTAAGCGTATGCGAAGTCGTAGCCTATCCCACATGCCACACTTGGACGTTACGTTTGTGATCAACCACACATCCGAGATGGCGCAGATATATTCGTGTGCGAAATATGGACATCGCAAACATTTAATCCCATGACATGTTTACGGTTGGTACATTATGACACACAGTCAAAAACTTTTAACTGTGTGCGGTGGCCCTACTATTGCCAACGAGCCAATTTAATAATCGTGTGCGATAGTTATTCGGATCACACACGCAATTCGCATGCCAAACGTCTTCTTATCGTCCTACATTACACACGCACGCAGGTTTGGAACCGTTTGTGCTATTGATGCCAATCGCACACACTTACGGCATGCAAACGCATGTGTGACATTGCGCACATCCCACACGTGCAAAATATGTGACCTTGTGTTGTAAATCTGATAATCACACACACTATTTTTCAAACAATCGTGTGTAATATATGAGACCATCGCACATAGTTTATTCGTTCTAACTGTGTGCACTGTAATTTATTACCTAATAACTTATTTTCGTTAATTTAATATTAGAAATGGAAATTTCAAAATTTTAATTGTGAAATGTGGATTTCGCATCCATCAATACATACCCTAATTACAATGGTTCAACAGCCAATGCATAAATCAAAAGATCAGTACATGTTCGATGGTTACATATATAGTTCGGCAGAAGATTAAATATGATGAACCACAATATATAGTGCTAGAGGCGGTAAAGGTAAAGAGAGAATTATAAATCCTTTTGGCTATCGATGGTGTTGAAGAAGCGGAATACCCATAATGTGCCCTCCTCCATGCCAAAGGTGCACACAACTTTTGTGCAACCCCTTGTAATGATCGCCCGTCTATCCTTCACCGCCTTCAGGAAGACTTCTAGACCATTATCATGGTAGCATGAATTATATACTATAACCTTCGTTTCCTCCACTCCGGTCAGGTAGTTTGCAAGGTAATCTTGATTAAATTCCTTCAGAAACCACGGAAAAGTGACAACTTTCAGGTATTCATCTCTAATAGAGTAACTTGTTCTAGGCAGGAAAAGAAGGCAACAGTTACTTACCATCCTAAAATTCACTCATGTCTTGGATAAAGTGTAAATAAAGAGTTTAATTCCAATCATATGTCTCTTCTGATTAACAATTTTTATTAGTTTCCTCACTTGATGCTTGTTCATATTTATGTCATTGCCCCATATGCAAAAGGGGTTGAAGCGTGAATCAGTATTGCTGACATATGTACCTAGAAGCAACAAGTTAATGTTAGAACCTAAGCAACAATTGCACAAATGATGTGAATTATTAGAGGACAATGGGATGTCACTAACCTCGATGGTAAACAACAGTATCGCACATAGTAGCCCTACATAAGTACATAGAAAGGTGTGTTAAATACAACAGGGTTAACATCCACCAAAAATAGCAAATGTTAATTAAACGAGAGTATCTCCGGTGATATTTTCATTGTGAGGAGTAGCACGGTAGCAAAGGAACAGAGGAAAAGTAGTGGATATAACTGTTCACTATAACATGCTTTACAACAATCTAGCATATGCATTGTCAGATAGTAACTGGTATTGGTGAAATTAAACTGGACAGTTCATACTTGAACAATAGTGCGCATTACTGAAATAAACAGCAACCGTGTTAACTACAGAGTACAGACAACCTAACATAGTCATTAAAACTTGTAACGGTGAAACTAAAATTGAAACGGTTAAACATCGCGAGTCAGGTGCTGCTAGAGCAGAAAATGGCCCAGTTGTCAAGTAAAAGGTAGGGAAAATAGCCAAGATGTGTTAGACGTGTTTACTAAAACAGGCTTAACACATCAACCGTATAAAACATACCCATTGCAACTGGTATTGGTAAAACTGAACTGGACAGTTCATACTTGGTATATCCCGGGGGGTAGTTGCTGGGGCACTTCATCTCGTCCGGAGCCCGCCCAAAGTCAGTGGCAAGGTGTTCCTGCGGGTTGAAGCGTGGATTAGTACTGCTAACATATGTACCTACAAGCAACAAGTAAATGTTAGAAGCTAAACTGCAATTGCACAAATGATGTAAAATACTATAAGATATTGGGATGTGACTAACCTCCACGGTAAACAACATCATCGTGCATTGTGACCCTGTGTAAGTACATGGAAAGGTATGTCAACTAGAACAGGGTTAACATCCACCAAAAATATATAATGGTAACTGAAGGACAGCATATCCAATGATATCTTTGTTGCGAAGAGTAACACGATATCGAATGGACAACGTAAAAAATGGATATAACTGTTCACTACACCAGGCTTAACAGCAACCTAGCATAGGCATTATAAGTTTGTAACTATTATTGGTGAAATTGAACTGGACAGTTCATACTTGAACAACACAGTGCGCATAACTGAAATAAACAACACACGTGTTAAATACAGAGTACAGACAACGTAACACGGCGATTAAAAGTTGTACCGGTGAAACTGAAATTGACACGGTTAAACCTTGCAACTGGTATTGGTAAAATTGAACAGGACAGTTCATACTTGGTAAATCCCGAGGGGTAGTTGCTTGGGCATTTCATCTCGACTAGAGCCCATCCAAAGTCGGCAGTGAGGTGTTCTTGCGGGTTGAAGCATGGATCGGTACCTCTAACATATGTACGTGTACAAGCAAAAAGTAAATATTAATCGTGGAGCACTTCATCTCGTCCGGAGCCCGCACCAAGTTGGCGGCGTCGGAGGCAAGGTATTCCTCCGGGTCGACACGCACAGCGGCCACCGTGCCATCGACCGCCATGAGCTCCTCGACCTCCGCATGATATGTGGTTGGGCTTACGCGGGGATGCTCGGCGCTAGGGGGTGAGGATGTGGAGGCATGAGGGTGGTTCACAGGCTCCATTTGAGCAATCGGGCGGGGGCGGTGATGGAGATCGGTGGTTACCTCACTAGATCGACGAGCGAGGCTGGGGCAGAATGTAGATTTGGTTGCAGCAATGTCGGTTTGGGCTATAGGGAGAGGGGGGATAGGGGGAAATGTGATAGGTGGGTATGGGTGATACGTCTCCAACGTATCTATAATTTTTGATTGTTCCATGCTGATATATTAACATTCTAGGATACTTTTTGGGTCTTTATTTACCAATTTATAATATTTTTGAGCACTAACCTATTGACCCAGTGCCCAGTGCAAGTTGCTATTTTCTGCTTGTTTTTCCCTTTTCATGTTTAAAGTACCAAACGAGGTCCAATTGCCACGAAACTTTTTGATGATTTTTTCTAGACCAAAAGAAGACCTAGAAGCTTCGGAAGGAGGTCGGGAGGCACACGAGGGCCCCACCACACATCACGGCGCGCCCTAGGGGGCGCCCTGATATGTGGTGGCCCCCTCGTGGCTCTCCCGACGTCCCTCTCTGGCCTATAAATTCTCTAATATTGCAAAAACCCTGGAGGCAGTCCCGAAACCCTTTTTCCGCCGCCGCAAGTCTCTGTTCCGTCGTGAGGCCATCTGGAGCTCCATTCCGGCACCCTGCCAGAGGGGGGATCGATCCCGGAGGGCCTCTTCATCAACCTTGTTGCCCTCATGATGATGTGACAGTAGTTCAACATAGACCTACGGGTCCATAGCTAGTACCTAGATGGAAATCTCACTATCTCTTGATCTTCAATACAATGATCATCGCATCTTCGCTTTGATCTATCCGATGTAATCCTATTGTGCGATGTGTTTGTTGGGATCCGATGAATTGTGGGTTTATGTTCAGGTTATTCATGAAAAGTTTTTGAGATACCTCTGATATATATTGTCTCTTAATTGCATGATCATTATAGCTTCGTAATGCTCTCCGATCTATTGATGTGCTTTGGACAAGTAGATTAATATTTCATCGATGGGAGTGGTGCGTTGTGGTAGGTTCAACCTGACGAGTTTCTATATCCCAGTGACAAAGTAGGGGACAAGATGCGTCTTTGTGTTGTTGCTACTAAGGATAAAACGATGGGGTTCATTCATATTTCTTGAGTTTACTTTGTCTACATCATGTCATCGTTCTCCATGCATTACTCTGTTTTACTTAATACTCTAGATGCATGCTGGATAGCGGTCGATGAGTGGAGTAATTATAATAGGTGCAGGCAGGAGTCAGCCTATTTGTTTATGGACGTGATGCCTATATACACATGATCATTGTCGTGAAAATTGCATAACTATCCGCTTTTTCTATCAATTCCCCAACAGTAATTTTTACCCACCGTATGTTGCCTACATGAGAGATGCCGCTAGGGAAAACTATGGCCCCCGAGTCTATTCACTTATATATTTACAAACGCTACAATCACCTTGCTGCCTTTATTTATCTTTTATTTTATTTTGCAATTTATATTTATCAACATTTACCTACACAACTCATTTCCTTGCAAATAACGAGATCAAGGGGATTGACAACCCTCTTGCCCGCGTTGGGTGCAAGTTGTTTGTTCATTTGTGTGCAGCCGCTGAAGACGGTTGAGGATTGATATTCCTATTGGTTCGACAAACCATGGTTTCATAACTAAGGGAAATACTTACCCACTTTGTGCTGCAATTACTCGTTCCTCTTCACGGAAAACCCAACGTAGATCACAAGTATCAGGAAGGATTTCTGACGCCGTTGCCGGGGAATATCATCATCAACTATCAAGTAACTTCACACAAATTTTCATTCACTTGTTTATCTTTTTATTTTCTGTTATATTTAGTTTGTCTCATAAAAATCAAAAATACAAAAAAATGGAGTTTAGGTTACCTCATATGCTTCATCTTTATAATGTCTTCTGTGAAAATAAGGATTCGGAAAATTGTGCTCAATTGTTAGAGGAATAATTTATAAAAATGCTTAATGTGAGTTCCTTTAATGATGAGCATGATATAAATATTGTTAGTATGAATTCTCTGAATATCCATGATGCTAACGATATGCAAGACCACAAGCTTGGGCAGGCTATGTTTGATGAAGATGATATTTTTTGTCCCCCAAGTTTTGATGAGGAAATTTATTATGATGATTGTGGTGATGACATGTATGCTATAATTAGTAATGACAACCATGAAACATGTCATCATGATTTAAATTTTCAATTTGGTTATGACAATCAAGTGTCACATGTCACATGATAGTTATTTTGTTGAGTTTGCTCCCACTACCATGAATGAAAAGGAATTTGCTTATGTGAAGAGTAATAAATCTTCGATGCTTGTAGATCATGAAAAGAATGCTTTATATGATAGTTATATTGTGTAATTCCTTCATGATGCTACTAAAAATTATTATGAGGGGGTAACATATGCGTGTAGGAATTGTAATAATATCAAGTTTTCTCCCTATGTGTTCAAAGTTTCGAAGTTATGCTTGTTTTGCCTTCCTATGCTAGTTGATTCTTGCTCCCATTAATTGTTTGATCACAAAATTTCTATGCATAGGAAGTGGGTTAGGATTAAATGTCCTTGTCATATGCTTCATTATGCTCCCATTGTGTTTCAATTCTTTACTTTCATGTGAGCATCATTGAAATCATCATGCCTAGCTAGGGGCATAAAACAATAGCGCTTGTTGGGAGACAACCCAATAGTTATCTTTAAATTTTTGCTTTAAAATTTTTGTTTATTTTTAATAAAATTATTATTGCCTCTGTAATGATTATGTTTTTGTGTTTAAATTAATGTTTCTCCCAAGTAAATCCTTTGGGATGACTGACAAGATGAGTAGAATCGATGTTGAAACAAAACAGAAACTTTTGACTCCAGTACAGGCATTTTCATTTTTTACAGAGCGTGATAATGATCTAAAAATTTTACATTGTATTTCTATACAAATTTTAGAGGTTGTCCTAATTTTTCAGAATTTTTAGAGTTACGGAAGTATAGGTTCACTACAGATTGCTACAGACTGTTCTGTTTTAGATAGATTCTGTTTTTGCTTGCATAGTTGCTTATTTTGATTATGCTATGGATTGTATTGGGGGGTATAAGCCATGGAGAAGTTAGAATACAGTACCTATTATGCATTTATGAAATTTGATTCAATTTATAACAGTACCTAAAGTATGCAATATGTTTCTTATACTAACGGATCTCACAAAGTTTTGTTGAGTTTTGTGTGATTGAAGTTTTCAAGTTTTGGGTGTTATCGTGATGGACAAAGGAATAAGGAGTAGCAAGAGACTAAGCTTGGGGATGCCAAAGGCACCCCAAGGTAATATTTTAAAGGAGACTCAAGTGTCTAAGCTTGGGGATGCCCCGGAAGGCATCCCCTCTTTCGTCTCAAATCCATTGGTATGTCACTTGAAGCTATAATTTTATTCGTCACATGATATGAGTTTTGCTTCGAGCGTCGTTGCGTTTGTTTGCTTTTAATTTCAGTTTCCACAATCATTGTTTGCTGGACACACCAATTTAAGATAGACACACCTTCATCATTATTTGTTAGAATACTCTATGTGCTTCACTTATATCTTTTGAGCTTAGCAGTTGCTCTGGTACTTCACTTGTATCTTTTTGAGCACGGTGGCGTGTAGATTTTATAGAAATGATTGCACTCTCGTTCTTCACTTATATTTGTTTGAGAGTTAATAAATAGTGACAGTAATTTGCATGGGTCATAAGACTAGTCCAAGAAGATTAGGTATTCAATGAGTGATAATTAAAGCCATCATGTAGCACATATAGAGAAATTGTGGGTCAATGATATTGATGTGGTAATATGAAATAGGTGTGAGTTCATAATTGTTAAACCGTAGAAGTGTCGATATTAAGAGAGGTTGACCCTTTTTTCATCTAAAAAATTAAAGAGGCATGGTGATGATGTGTGAGAATTTCTATTCCTCGTTGAAATCCTAGTGTTGTTTCGGGTCGAAAGCGCACGATGGTTAGCTCCTACCAACCTCTTCCCTCGGGGCATGAGAGTAGTACTTTGATTTATGATAAACTAATAAAAATTTGCAATAAGTATATGAGTTCTTTATGACTAATGTGAAACCATGGACATACGCAATCTCACCTTCTGATATTTTGCTAGCCTCTTCGGTACCGTGCATAGCCCGTTCTCACCTCGAGGATCGGTGCAACTTTCGCCGGTGCATCCAAACCCCGTGACATGACATGATCTGTTGCACATAAGCCTCATTATACCTTCCTCAAAAGAGACACCATACCTACCTATCATGGCATTTTCATAGCCATTCCGAGATATATTGCCATGCAAATTCCATCGTCACTTCACATGACTAGTTCGTTCATCATCATATTGCTTTGCATGATCATATAAAGCTGACATAGTATTTGTGGCAAAGCCACCATTCATCATATTTTTGATACATGTCATGCTAGATCATTGCACATCCTGGTACACTGCCAGAGGCATTCATACAGAGTCATATCTTCATATCAGTTCTCCATTATCGAGTTGTAAGTAAATAAAAGTGTGACGATCATCATTATTAGAGAATTGTCCCAGTGAGGAAAGAATGATGGAAATGATGATTCTCCCATAAGTAGAGATGTGACTCCGGACGAAAAAATAAAGATGGGGGAGGCCAAATGAGCCCACCATCCATTCAAAAAAATGAGAGAAAATGAGAGAAGGTACTTTGCTACTATCCTTTACCACACTTGTGCCTCAAAGTGGCACAATGTTCCTCATATAGAGAGCCGCATGATATATCATTTTCATATGCTAGTGGGAACCACTTATTTCTTTTACAAACTTGGCTTGTATATTCCTATGACGGGCTTCCTCAAATGCCCAAGGTCTTCATGAGCAAGCAAGTTGGATGCACACCTCATTTAGCTTCATTTGAGCTTTCATACACTTCTAGCTCTAGTGCATCATTTGCATGGCAATCCCTACTCCTTGCATTGACATCTATCGATGGGCATCTCCATAGCCCATTGATGTGAGACTTTCTTCTCCACTTTTTACCCCTTTGATATCAACCACCATACTCTATTCCACTTAAATGCTATGTATAATGGCTCACACTCATGTATTGCGTGAAGAATAAAAAGTTGATGCATATTGAAAAAGTACGATCAAATTGCCTGACTTGGACACCGTGGTGCTTAACATTTGTATTAATGTGGTGAAGATGGAGCCATGCCTGGCTAATATAATAAGTTGAATGGGGGGTGGTAAAGATTTCTTAAGGATCGTATACTTTTAAGGATTGATAATTCTGTTTCTTACATTTTAATTATTGCTATGTTAATATTTGTTGATTCATATTTTCTCAATGAGAATACATGCATAATATTACATAATGGATAGCATGCCACATCAAAAATTCTGTTTTTATCATTTACCTACTCGAGGACGAGCAGTAATTAAGCTTGGGGATGCTTGATACGTCTCCAACGTATCTATAATTATTGATTGTTCCATGCTGATATATTATCATTCTAGGATACTTTTTGGGTCTTTATTTACCAATTTATAATATTTTTGAGCACTAACCTATCGACCCAGTGCCCAATGCCAGTTGTTGTTTTCTGCATGTTTTTGCCTTTTCAGGTTTACACTACCAAACGAAGTCCAATTGGCACGAAACTTTTCGATGATTTTTTCTGGACCAAAAGAAGACCTAGAAGCTTTCGAAGGAGGTCGGGAGGCACACGAGGGCCCCACCACACATCAGGGCGCGCCCTGGTATGTGGTGGCCCCTCGTGTGCCTCCCGGCGTCCCTCTCTGTCCTATAAATTCTCTAATATTGCAAAAACCCTAGAGGCAGTCCCGAAACCCTTTTCCACCGCCGCAAGTCTCTATTCCGCCGCGAGGACATCTCGAGCTCCGTTCCGACATCCTGCCGGAGGGGGGATCGATCATGGAGGGCCTCTTCATCAAACTTGTTGCCCTCATGATGATGTGTGAGTAGTTCACCACAGACCTACAGGTCCATAACTAGTAACTAGATGGCAATATCTCTCTCTCTTGATCTTCAAGACAATGATCATCACATCTTCGCTTTGATCTATCCGATGTAATCCTTTTGTGCGGTGCATTTGTTGGGATCCGATGAATTGTGGGTTTATATTTAGATTATTCATGAAAAGTATTTGAGTCACCTCTGAATATTATGATTCTTATTTGCATGATCATTATAGCTTTGTAATTCTCTCCAATCTATTGATTTGCTTTGGCCAAGTAGATTGATCTTTCTTCAGTGAGAGAGATGCATTGTAGTAGGTTCAACCTGACGAGTTTCTATATCCCAGTGACAGAAGGGGACAAGTCATGTCTTTATGTTGTTGCTACTAAGGATAACACGATGGGGTTTATTCATATTGCTTGAGTTTACTTTGTCTACATCATGTCATCGTTCTCCTTGCATTACTCTCTTTTACTTAATACTCTAGATGCATGCTGGATAGCGGTCGATGAGTGGAGTAATAGTAATAGGTGCAGGCAGGAGTCGACCTATAGTTTATGGACGTGATGCCTATATACACATGATCATTGCCGTGAAAATCGCAAAACTATCCGCTTTTCTATCAATTGCCCAATAGTAATTTGTTACCCACCGTATGCTGCCTACATGAGAGATGCCCCTAGGGAAAACTATGGCCCCCGGGTCTATTCACTTATATATTTTCAAATACAATTACCTTGCTGCATTTATTTATCTTTTATTTTATTTTGCAATTTATATTTATCAACATTTATCTACACAACTCATTTGCTTGCAAATAACAAGATCAAGGGGATTGACAACCCTCTTGCCCGCGTTGGGTGCAAGTTGTTTGTTCATTTGTGTGCAGCCACTGAAGACGGTTGAGGATTGATATTCCTATTGGTTCGATAAACCTTGGTTTCATAACTAAGGGAAATACTTACCCACTTTGTGCTGCAATTACCCCTTCCTCTTCACGGAAAACCCAACGCAGATCACAAGTATCAATGGGATGGGAGGAATAGCTTCTAAAATCGTGCGCCTACTGAAAATTTTGCTGCGAAACTTGAACCTTACGCGGGGGAAACACGCAACACACACGAAGCGCATTAACTACCCGTGTGCAAGAAAAGAGAAAATTGGCGATCCCTCGTCGGAAAAATTGTACACTCGATGAACTTACTTAAATTCACAGATCATAATTTGCTCTAAAAACTACTAGTAGGGGTAAGTACTAGTACTTGGATGCTCATAATAAATTAAACAAGCGTTCGGGCGACACATACGCAAACTACGTTTTCGATGCTAGCCAGACGTCCTCCCTAATCGCTATCGGCCTTATCGGCGGCATCCCACATCGTGCTTGGATCTCCGACCAGCTCTCGTTGATGGCTTTGGTAGCTGCCGCCGCGATCCTGATGGCAGGTGGAGGCATCGGGCTATGCTGGCCAGAGACTGTCGTTCTCCTTCTTGGCCATGCCGGCGGCAACCCACCGTGCTTGGATCTCCGCCCAGCTCTCCTCAGCAGCGCATGCGGCCGCTTCTTTCTTGGCATGGATGGACTCTCTTTTCTTGCATGCTTTTTCCTTTTTCTGCTTGGCCAGTGTGGATTTGGCCCCCGCTTCATCCTTCGCCCAATCGGCGCGGTGGGATGCCATCGCCTCCTTACCATTTAGTGTGCGGTCGCGGGCTGCGATGAATTCGGCACGACGGCATGCCATCGCTTCCTTACCAGTTAGTGTGCGGAGAGGTGGCATGATCGACGTGTGGAGATAGCTCTGGGACCTGGCTGGAAAGCCGTATAGTTCAGTGGTTTTTTATAGCACTCAATATCGATATATCCGATGCCACAGTCCGCGCTCTGGCTACTTAATTTGCCATGGCATACCCTAGCTGTGCTTTGCAAGCATGCATGTTTCCAGAGCATGCGTGGTCAACAAGAACTTGCGCGGTCGTCGAGAACCTGAGCCGTCGTCGTTGCGTGCTGCCAGATGCGTGGTCTCGTCGACGGACGAGGCATGGTAGCATTGCCAAGGCACTTAGGTGGCCATGCAGCTGTCACTGCAAATAACTGTGGGGTGGAAAAGTTCTAGCATGCACAGCTCGACATTAAAACCGAGCTCGCACACATATTACAAGCCTTCTCTCTCTCTCGTGCCATCGAACGTTTTGCAAACGGTTAGTTGTAAGAAAACGTTTGTGATTAAAACTGTATTTTTGGAAAACTGATAGTATCAGATAGACATAATACTTTGCATGGTGTTCAAATATTGACCACAACATACTGGTGTCACATAACGACACCACACTAGGTATCATGTTTTTCAGGCATGTTTTCCTTTTTCTAGAGTTAAAAAACCAATAAAGGACACATATGTGCCTCTCTCTTCCCATACATATCCTTTAAGTTTCTATTAATTTCCTTTAGAATACATGAAAAGTTATTCAATGACACAATTATGATTTTTCAAACCGTTTTGAACACCTTTTCATGTACGGAATGTTCGAATTTGAATTATAAGCAGTAAATGCCTAGAAAGTGCACGTAAAAGACTAAATATAGTAAACGAGCCCAGAAAAATGTCAAATTTGAACACGGTGCATTGTGGTGGCTATGTTGGTCGTAGAAAATAAATCAAGGAGAAACGAACATTGAAATATGGGCTCCCCTTCAAAACATGGTGATTTCCATCCCAAAACCACAAAACTACCTACGTGATGGTTCAATATATGAAGAGTGTGTATGAAGACATTAGCCAAAACATCTCAAATATTTGACACATCATATTGAGGTCATGTTAAGGCACCACACAAGGTATCAAGTTTTTCAGGCATGTTTTCAATTTTTTCTAGAGTTAAAAACCCAATAAATGACCATATATATGTGACTGCCTCTTCCCACACATATCCTTTAATTTTTTAGTAATTTTCCTGTGGAATACATGAAAAGTTATTCAATGTCACGATTATGATTTTACGAACCTTTTTTTTGCACATTTCCATATACATAATGTTCGAACTTGAATTATGTGCAGTAAATGCCTAGAGAGTGCACATAAAAGCCTAAATATAGTAAACGAGCCCGGAAAAATGTCAAACTTGAACTTGGTGCATTGTAGTGGGTATGTTGATCATAGAAAATAAATCAAGGAGAAAGGACAAAGGAAATATAGGTTTCCCTTCAAAACATGGCGATCTCCCTCCCAAAACCACGAAACTTCATAGGTGATGGTCCGATATATGAAGAGTGTGTATGAAGACATTAGCCAAACCTTCTCAAAAGTTTGCCACACTATATTGAGGTCGTGACTGGGGACCACACAAGGTATCATGTTTTTCAGGCATGTTTTCCATTTTCTAGAGTTAAAAAACCAATAAACGAGCCCACACATATCATTTCAATTTCAATTAATTTCCTGTAAAATAGATGAAATGTTATGTAATACCATAATTATGATTTTTTAGAACTGTTTTTTTACATTTTTTCATGTATAGATTGTCCAAAATTAATTATAAGTACAAAAGGCCTAGAAAAGTGCGCATAAAAGCCTAAATATAGTAAACGAGCCCGAATAAATGTCAAATTTGGACACGGAGCGTTGTAGTGGGTATGATGATCATAGAAAATTAATAAAATTTAAAGGACCAAGGAAATATGAGTTCCCCTTCAAAACATGGCGATTTCGCTCCCTGAACCATGAAACTTCATAGGTGATGGTTTGACATATGAAGAGTGTGTATGGCGACGTTAGCCAAACCTCCTCAAATATATACCACGTCATATTGAGGTCATGCCAAGGCACCACACGAGGTATCATGTTTTTTAGGCATGTTTTCCATTTTTCTAGAGTTACAAAACCAATAAACGACACATCCTTGGTTGCCTCTTCCAACACATATCCTTTGAAATTCAATTAGTTTCCTCTAAAATACATGAAAAGTTATTCAATGACCCAATTATAATTTTTCGAACCATTTTTGAGCACCTTTTCGTGTACAGAACGTTCGAACTTGAATTATAAGCAGTAAATGCCTAGAAAGTGCACATAAAAGCCTAAATATAGTTGAAAAACTCAAAAATGTAAAATTTGAACACGGTGCATTCTAGTGGGTATGTTAATCATAGAAAATAAATCATGGAGAAACAACCAAGGAAATATGGGATTTCCTTCAAACTTTGTGATTTGTTTGGGCAGACGGTTACTTTGTGAAGACTGTGTGCCTTCTGGAATCGTGTGCGTTCACCCTATTGTGCGTTGCGTTCTGATTGGCCAGAACCCCAGCCAAACGGATCGCGCATGCGCACTGTAGGATGCACCGCGATCGAATGACAATCCACACCTCTCCCATCACACACGTATACCGTAGTTGGGATTTTAGTTAGTACATGCACTAAATTAATGACGAAGGAATTTTGGATTACGGTACACTTCGATCAAGCTATATATATCATAATACCAAGAGGCTAGCTTGTTAAGCTACCAACAAAAACTTGTAATCAAATATATATATATTGTAATGACATTAATCACACACGATTCCTATGTACGAACCGTTTTCCTACGCAGACCCTCAACCCCGACCCTCCCCCCTTCATCCTCATTCGCACTGCTATATAGTTGCTCGTTCTAGACCCCGGCCTGCCCAAATCTTAGAGCTCGACGAGGCCGATCGCAGCCGGCTATCGCCGACGAACGCTACCGCATTTTGTTTCATCCCCTCGCCGACGCCTATCGGCGCGGACTTTCTCGACGCTCGTCGATTGGGGATTTCTACGGGATTGGGCCGCTTTTTTTTCTAATGGAGACCTAGGTAATTAATTTTGCAAAATATTTGAGCATCCGTTATCACAATTCGTATGTCCCGGTCAATCACCCAAGGGAAATAGCCGTCGATGAATTTTTCTAGTAGCTGATTCGAGGGTTTTTGTTCCTAGTGTCCACAGTACAAGCACGAATCAGGCAAGTGTGGCGACGGCGTCCAGACGGACAAAAAGTTCTATCTCACCATACTAGACGACTTCAGGGGGCGCACAATATGTTCAATCTCACCCTATCGTGGTTGGCATGGCCTAATATTATGAGCATATACTATACATTGCTAAATTTGGATAAAAGGTGTTACATGCAGCATAGACGCCAAAGATGATTTTTTCTTCTAAATTAGGGAAATTTATGTTGTACTGTTCTTTCAACTATCCTCATATTTTTATGTCATCTTAGTTACATTATCTGTTTAATTACATATTTGTGAACTTTAATTTCAGCTATTGTTATGTTCTCTCAATTTCTCCCATATTTGCTTTGTTGCTCTATTATATTTAACGATCATATCATTTCCCGCAGTACATCTCCTGCTTTGCAAGAACATGTGTACACGGAAATCTTGACGATTACTTAGTTGACGACTCCATTGATGCCATATTGACCACGAACCATGGATGTATAATACGGGTAAAAAATGATAACGTTGGTCGCCCCTAATTTGATGCGTTCCTTTGGAGGAAATTATCTCATTTTTATGAACTTAAAGCTAAGTGTAAAATTCTAGTGCGTACACCGAAGCTTGGTTTTAACATGGATGTTTACTTCCCAAATGGCATCATCCGACCAAATTCTGATCCAGGTTAGTTATCTTTCAACTCTGTTTCCTAGCCAGCAACCAATTGGGGTTTCCTTTTCTGACTCTGTTTCCTAGCCAACAACAACTTCTAATTACCAATGTATGCCCGCTATTCTTCTGCACTGTCCTGAATAAATAAGCACTTTCAACTTTTTACGCACGATATATTCGATGCATAGCTAAAAATCTATATGTTACTCACCATACCAAATTTCACTGGAAAGACTTAGAGCATGTCATAAAATTTGTTCATAAACTACCAATAGAACGTTTGAACGCTTGATTTGGGATGGGAACAAATCTGCCACTGCTGCACACATTGAACAAGACCAATTGTGTCATCAAAATGCTGGTCAAAAATATTATTATTATGTTTTGTTCATAAACTATAGATAGCTTCAATGTAGGTTACAATTGGTTTTTGTTCTTCATTGCAACAGAAATTGCCCGCTGCAGCTGTTCCTGAACGTATTCACCGGTGTGGTCCTATCACACTTGTGCCGACTAGGAACGCCAAAGTGATTGCAAGGTACTGCATTTCCCGCACAAATGGAACTATTCAAATTAATAGGTTCTCCGTTGTCCTGGAAATGCATCTACATTTGAAAATTGGAGACACTATAATAGTCATGCTCTACAAAGGCAGTGAAGGGATCTTCCTTTTCATTCACGAGATGCCAAAATGTTGTGATCAAGCTGCTTCTAGTGTATAGTTGTGGTTGCTGGCCATGTGCTTCATAAAATGCGCTGGTTGTTACTATCTTAAGTATGTTGTTATGGATCATATGGTTTTCAAGATTGTTAAGTTATGGATCATATGATATCCATGCGTTCCCAAGTGGTGATCAGCGCCGATTTCCAGAAGACATTTCTCATATTAATTGTTCACATTCCAAAACGAGATGATATATATAGATAGGCCAACACATAAAATTGACACATTTGGCATGCATGAAAAATTCAATCGAGCATTTACATGCTCAAATTGGTCCAGTGCCTCGTTGGCGGAGTAATTTATAAAACATTAGCTCGCTAATTTACATCAATATATTATATATGAACTATGCGTGCACAAAAGTGCTAGTGCCCCTAACGCCGACCTAGCACGCACGGCTGCCATCATCCATCGTGTCGTTCCTTGGGTTAGGAGGACAGGAGGTCACCAAGTCGATGACCTACACCTTGATCGATCGAGGCAGGGTCAGCCTCGACATTGGTGATCGCCGGTACTGCCTCGGGCGCAACTCTCACTAGGACTACCGCGTCCGCTGGGTCTTCGTACATCGTCTCGGAGGCCGACGAGACCCTGGCTATCGCCAGTGCTGCAGCCATGGCCGCTAGGCCTCCCTCGGCGTCCGGAGCTGCGTCTTCCTCCATCTGGGACATAAGCTTGCGCCTCGAGCGGCAACCACTGCCGCAGTTGTCCTTGCAGCGTCATGGTGTAAGAGCACATTTATCCATGTGTGGTTTTGGTAATTGATGACAATCCCTATGGACTAATGGTTGCCCTGAGTTATATTCGAAGGATTTGTCCGTAGGTACTTCTTGAAGTCCATCTGTTGGTTTCAAGGAGTTTATATGGTAACCAAGATGGTATTCAAGGTTTTATCCAAAGATTGGTCATGTGAGAGATGAGCTTATTGCAAGCATGTCTTGAAGAAGAAGATTGTGTTAGCATTCATGTTTACCTTCAAGACATCATATTTATGAAGAGAGAAGATAAGATACAAGGTTGATCAAGACTAAGTCAAAGAGTGAACCAAGTTGATCAACACACAAAGCGTACAAGATATACCGAGAGGGATCAAGTGATCCCATGGTATGGTAAGCATTGTCCATTACGCTTTGTGTACTAACCCATGGTCTACGTGAGAGTTCTGTGTGGGGTTAGGTATATTTCCATGGGCTTGCATCAAGAGGAAGATCCCATACATCCCATGGAAGATGACATCAAGTGGAGATCGTCATCAAGGTTGCGATGTGCAAGCTCAAGTGAAGCATCACGGAGAGATCATGCTTGAGGCTTGTCGTTCATTGTGGTGACAATGGACTTGTGAAGATGTGTCGAAGAGTGGCTCACCCATAGTGGAGTATGGGGGAGCAATCAACTAGTCTTCATCAAGCCGGCGCAATCAAGAAAGGTGGTCCATCTTGAGGAAGTCAAGATCGTCATCATCTAGCTCAAGTGGACTATGCGCAAGGCAAAGGTTTGACCTTGATAGGGTTTTCTATTTTACCGGTCTCATGGTGGTAGTTGGGAGACCGGGTTATAGGATCGATTGCCGTACTATCAAGGGGGCGCTCTCAAGTGAGTAGCTTGATCGTATCGTTCGTTGAGAGCTCAAACCATTGCATTCTTGGCATCATCATCTTTCTTGGTTCTTGGTTGGCTTTTCTCTATGTGGGTTCTTGAGCTTATGGTCAGCTTCATGACAAGCTCAAGTTCATCGAAAACGGAGTCCATATGCATCTTCTATGATGTTTTCGATGTTGGAGTTTTTGCCGGTTCTTCATTGATAGAGGTTTCACATCTCTATATCATTGGCATTTTCATACTGCCTCTTATTAAGATAACCGTTTCCGCTATTGGATAGCTCTTGTCGTCCTGAATCCAACAAGCTTGAGTTTGCTCAATTTGGAGCTCATATGCGAAGGTTATGGCAGTTCTGGTTTTACTGGTTCCATCTGGCTGCTCTGGTTCTTTGTTACCCTCCCGAGGGCGGTAGTACCGCCGGCCACAGCAGTAGTACCGCTGGGGGGTTCCGGCTCCTTACGCGGGGCATCAGACACTGCTTTGCCTGGTGTCCGGTGACCAGCACCACCCGAGCGGTAGTAGGGGCGGTAGTACTAAGCGGTACTACCGCTGTCCCTTCTACTACTGAGTTCTGCATGTGGGCAGTACTACCGCTCCCATGGGCGGTACTACCGCTTGTGCGCGGGCTGTGGGGGTAACGGTTGGATTTTCCCCCACCTATTTAAGGGGGTCTTCTTCCCCAATGGATCTTATCCTTTGAGCTTGAGTTTGCCCCCCATTGTTGACCTTCTTCGAGCTTGCTAACTCTCAATCCCTCCAATGATTCTTGCTAGTTCTTGAGGGAAAAGAGAGAGGAGACCTATATCCACATTTCCACCAATCACTTTCTCCTCTATGTGAGGGGAACCCCTTGGATCTAGATCTTGGGGTTCTTCGTGTTCTTCTTCGTTCTTCCTCTCATTTTCTTCCATAGCATTAGTTGTTGTGGAGGGATTTGGGAGAGAAGGACTTGGGCACTCCGTGTGCCCTTGCCATTGCATTTGGTGCATAGGTTTGAGTTCTCCACGGTGATACGTGGAAGTGAAGTTTGAGAAGCTTATTACTCTTGGGTGTTTGAGCACCCTAGAGCTTGTTCTTCTTGGGTGCCTTGGCGCCCTAGACGGCTTGTGTTTCCTCGGAGCTCAATCATTGTGGTTTAAAGCTCCGGGCAAGCGTTGGGGTCTCCAATTAGGCTGTGGAGACTGCCCCGAGCATTTGAGGTCACCTCGGAGCCACAGTCCGTTGTGGTGAAGCTAAGTGGTGTCGTTGGGAGCCTCCAATTAAGTTGTGGAGATTGCCCCAACCTAGTTTGTACGGGTTCGGTGACCGCCCTCAAGGGTCCCTTAGTGGAATCACGGCATCTTGCATTGTGCGAGGGCATGAGGAGATTACGGTGGCCTTAGTGGCATCTTGGGGAGCATTGTGCCTCCACACCGCTCCGAACGGAGATTAGCATATGCAAGGGTGTGAACTTCGGGATACATCGCCGTCTCCGCGTGCCTCGGTTATCTCTTACCCGAGCCCTTTACTTATGCACTTTACTTTGTGATAGCCATATTGTTTCATGCTTTATATCTTGCTATCACTTAGTTGTTTATCTTTCTTAGCATAAGTTGTTGGTGCACATAGGTGAGCCTAGTTGTTTTAGGTTTTGTGCTTGACATATTAAACGTTAGTTTTATTCCGCATTTGTTCAAGCCTAAACCGTAATTATTTTAAAGCGCCTATTCACCACCCCCCACCTCTAGGTGACATCCACGTCCTTTCAATTGGTTCCTGCTACGCCGCCCGCACCATCCGGCGCACTCTGCGCCGAGCCCGCAATATCGCCTGCTGGCGATCCCTAGCTGCTTTCAAGACGACATTGGCTAACCTACTAGCTTGCTCGTGTCGTGATTCCTGCCTCCTCTGGCTGTCGTCGGGAGAGGTGGCGGCATGGCCATCGACCCTCAAGCCGGCCATCACGCCGGCAGCTTCGACTTCGACATCGCCCAACTCCATCCCGTCGTCGGCCATTGGGGCTTTGACGGTATGTGTGACAACTAGCCAAAGCATCAGTGACTCACCGCCGCCGGCCATCGCTGTGGTTATTTATACCTAACTGCTGCCAAGGGGATTGGGGATTTTACAATTTACCATTGTGGCTGGCGCTTGCACTTGCACGGGAAGCATTAGCTCGAGAGCGGGAAGACTAAATGGATCCCATGAGCGATGACCAGCCACCATTGGTGAGGGTATAAGCGATGACGGGCAGCGAGTCGTGGCACATAGTTGTTTCGGTTAGCCTATGTTGATCCTAAGTTTTTACTCGTTCACATGATATGTGCTTGATACGTCTCCAATGTATCTATAATTTTTGATTGTTCTAGGCTGATATATTATCATTCTAGGATACTTTTTGGGTCTTTATTTACCAATTTATAATATTTCTGAGCACTAACCTATTGGCCCAGTGCCCAGTGCGAGTTGCTGTTTTCTGCATGTTTTTCACTTCTCAGGTTTACAGTACCAAACGAAATCCAATTGCCAAGAAACTTTTTGATGATTTTTTCTGGACCAAAAGAAGACCTGGGAGATTCGGAAGGAAGCTGGGAGCCACACCAGGGCCGCACAAAGCCAACAGGGTGCGCCCTGGGGGGCACGCCCTGATGGCTTGTGGGCCCCTAGCGGCTCCCCCGACCTCGTTCTCTAGCCTATAAATTCACATATATCGTGAAAACCCTGGAGGCAGTCCCGAAACTCTTTTTACGCCACCGCAAGTCTCTGTTCCGTCGGGAGGCCATCTGGAGCTCAGTTTCGGCACCCTGCCGGAGGGGGGGTCGATCACGGAGGGCCTCTTCATCAACCTTGCTGCCTCGTGATGATGTGTGAGTAGTTTACCACAGACCTACGGGTCCATAGCTAGTACCTAGATGGCAATCTCTCTCTCTCTCTCTCTCTTGATCTTCAATACAATGATTATCGCATCTTCGCTTTGATCTATCCAATGTAATCCTTTTGTGCGGTGCGTTTGTTGGGATCCGATGAATTGTGGGTTTATGTTCAGATTATTCATGAAAAGTATTTGAGTCACCTCCGAATATTATGATTCTTATTTGCATGATCATTCTAGCTTCGTAATTCTCTCCGATCTATTTATTTGCTTTAGCCAAGTAGATTGATCTTTCTTCAATGAGATACGTGCGTTGTAGTAGGTTCAACCTGACGAGATTCTATATCCTAGTGACAGAAGGGGACAAGTTGCGTCTTTGTGCTGCTGCTACTAAGGATAACATGATGGGGTTTATTCATATTGCTTGAGTTTACTTTGTCTACATCATGTCGTTGTTCTCCATGCATTACTCTGTTTTACTTAATACTCTAGATGCATGCTGGATAGCGGTCGATGAGTGGAGTAATAGTAGTAGGTGCAGGCAGGAGTCGGCCTATTTGTTTATGGATGTGATGCCTATATACACATGATCATTGCAGCGAAAATCGCATAACTATCCGGTTTTCTATCAATTGCCCAACAGTAATTTGTTACCCACCGTATGTTGCCTACATGAGAGATGCCGCTAGGGAAAACTATGGCCCCCGGGTCTATTCACTTATAAATTCATAAACACTACTATTACCTTGTTGCCTTTATTTGTATTTTATTTTATTTTGAAATTTACAATTATCTACACAACTCATTTGCTTGAATATAACGAGATCAAGGGGATTGACAACCCTCTTGCCCGCGTTGGGTGCAAGTTGTTTGCTATTTTGTGTGCGGCCGCTGAAGACGGTTGAGGATTGATATTCCTATTGGTTCGATAAATCTTGGTTTCATAGCTGAGGGAAATACGTACCCACTTTGTGCTGTAATTACCCGTTCCTCTTCACGGAAAACCCAACGCAGATCACAAGTATCAGGAAGGATTTCTGGCGCCGTTGCCGGGGAATATCATCATCAACTATCAAGTAACTTCACACAAATTATCATTCACTTTTTCATCTTTTTATTTGCTGTTATATTTAGTTTGTTTCATAAAAATCAAAAATACAAAAATATTTATCTTTGCTTGTTACTAGTTTACTTCTTTGCTTGCTAGTTTACTTGTCCTGCTTGTTACTTTGCTTGTACGGTCACCATGTCTCAAGAAACTACTAAGTTGTGTGACTTCTCAAATACTAATATTAAATGATTTTATTAGTACTCCTATACCGCCTGCCACTAGTGCGGAGGCTTTTAATATTAATGCTACATTGCTAAATCTTGTCATGAAGGATCAATTTTCGGGAAGTCCTAATGAAGATCCCGCATCACATCTTAATATCTTTATTGAATTATGTGATATGCAAAAGAAAAAGGATATGGATATTGATATTGTAAAATTAAAAGTATTTCCTTTTTCACTAAGAGATAAAGCTAAATCTTGGTTTTCATCTTTAGCTCGTAATAGTATTGGAACTTGGGATAAGTGTAAAGATGTTTTTATTGCCAAGTAGTTTCCTCCTGCTAAAATTATCTCCCTTAGAAATGAATTAACGAATTTAAAACAGCAAGATCAAGATCATGTTGCACAAGCTTGGGAGAGAATGAAATTGATGATAAGAAATTGCCCTACTCATGGTTTAAATTTGTGGATGATTATCCAAAACTTCTATGCTGGAGTAAACTTTGTGTCTGGAAATCTTCAAGATTCTGCTACAGGTGGTAACTTTATGGATGTGACATTAGGAGAGGCCACAAAACTTCTGGACAACATTATGACAAATTATTCTCAATGGTATACCGAAAGAGCTCCAACCGGTAAGAAGGTAAATTCTGTTGAAGAAATCGCTACTTTGAGTGAAAAAGTGGATGCTCTTAAGAATATGGTTGCTAGTAAAAATATACTCATGTTGATCCAATTGATATGCCCTTGTCTACTTTGATTGAGCAAAATAATTATGCCATTGATGTGAACTTTATCTCGCGAAATAATTTCTACAACAATGCTTATAGAGGAAATTCCAATTCTCGACCGTATCCCGGTGATTCCTCTAACAACCATGGAAATTCTTATGGAAAATCTTCTACAAATTCTAATAGGATACCCTCTGATCTTGAGAACACAATTAAAGAATTCATTAATTCTCAAAAGGTTTTCAACACTATGGTAGAAGAAAAATTGCATGTAGTTGATGCTTTGGCTCAAAACATGCATAGAATTGCTCTTGATGTAGAAACTCTTAAGAGTAAAGCTTTGCCACCTAAGCATTATTTTAATGAGACTATTAAATCTATCCAAATATCTATTAATGAAATCAAGGAGTGGACCGCTAAGTTGAAAGCTAAGTGGGAATTCTTAGAAAAGGCTCTTCCACCCGGTTTTTACCGGAATCATGATGAAGATATTAAAATGATTGGTACTTCTCCTATTGAATATTTGTTTAGTTATATAAATATAAATGATAAAGGGACTGGAGACGAGTCAACTCCAGTTGAAAAGCGTCCCGTTTGCTTCCAGGGTGATGGTTTTGATGCTAAAACTGAAAAACGTGGGTTTGGAGAGGTAAAAACTTTAACTAGTGATGTGCCCACTATTTTGGATTAAAAGGACTTTAATTATTATAATTTATCTTTAGTATAATGTATTTCCTTGTTGCAAACCATTATTAGCTCACCCAATGCTTATGAACAAAACAAAGCTTTTACCGAAAATATAGTCGAAACTATGATAAAAGCTTATGATGAGAAACTTGAGCTTGAAGTTTCTATTCCTGGAAAATTGCATAATGAGTGGGAACCAACTATCAAAATAAAGATAAATAAATATTAATGCAATACCTTTAGTGACCTTGGTGCTAGTGTTGCAACTATTCCTAAATCTCTTTGTGATGTGCTTGGTCTCACTAATATTGAAGATTGTTCCCTTAACTTGCATCTTGCGGATTCTACCATTAAGAAACCACTAGGTAGGATTAATGATGTGCTCATTATTGCAAATAAAAATTATGTGCCTATAGATTCTATTGTGCTTTATATTTATTGCAATCCTATTTGTCCCATAATACTTGGAAGACCTTTCCTACGAACTATAGGTGCAATTATTGACATGAAAGAGGGGAACATAAGGTTCCAATTCCCACTAAAGAAAGGGATGGAACACTTCCCTAGAAAGGGAATTAAAATACATTATGAATCAATCATGAGAGCTACTTATGGGTGTAGTGTCAAAGATGACAATACTTGAAACTATGCATTATGCCTAGTTAGGGGCATAAAATAATATCGCTTGTTTGGAGGCAACCCAATATTTATCTTTATTTTTGCTTTTTTACTTTCTGTTTGTTTTTGATAACATGACTATTTCCTCTGTAATGATTATGCTTTTATGTTTTAATTAGTGTTTGTGCCAAGTAAAGCCTTTGGGATGACTCACAAGATGAGTAGAATCGATGCTGAAACAAAAATGAAACTTTTGACTCCAGTACAGGAATTTTCATTTTTTACTGGAGCGTGATAATGATCTGAATTTTTTACACAGTATTTTTTTACAAATTTTAGAGGTTTTGATAATTTGTCAGAATGTTTAGGGTTACATAAGTATAGGTTCTCAACAGATTTCTACAGACTGTTCTGTTTTAGACATATTCTGTTTTTTGCTTGCATAGTTTGCTTGTTTTGATTATGCTATGGATTGTATCGGGGGGTATAAGCCATGGAGAAGTTGGAATACATTACCTATTATGCAATTATGAAATAAGAATCAATTTATAACAGTACCTAAAGTATTCAATATGTTTCTTATACTAACGTATCTCATGAAGTTTTGTTGAGTTTTGTGTGATTGAAGTTTTTAAGTTTTGGGTGTTATCACGATGGACAAAGGAATAAGGAGCGGCAAGAGCCTAAGCTTGGGGATGCCCAAGGCACCCCAAGGTAATATTCTAAGGAAGATTCAAGTGTCTAAGCTTGGGGATGCCCCGGAAGGCATCCCCTCTTTCGTCTCAATCCATCGGTATGTCACTTGAAGCTATATTTTTATTCATCACATGATATGAGTTTTGCTTGGAGCGTCGTTTGTTTTTGTTTGATTTTACTTTCAGTTTACACAATCATCGTTTTCTGTACACACCTATTTGAGAGAGACACACCTTCATCATAATTTGTTAGAATACTCTATGTGCTTCACTTATATCTTTTGAGCTTAGCAGTTGCTCTGGTACTTCACTTATATCTTTTTGAGCACGGTGGCGTGTAAATTTTATAGAAATAATTTCACTCTCGATCTTCACTTATTTTTGTTCGAGAGTCAATAAATAGTGACGGTAATTATCATGGGTTATAAGACTAGTCCAAAAATAATAGGTATTCAATGAGTGATAATCAAAACCATCATGTAGCACATATAGAGAAATTGTGGGTTAATGATATTGATGTGGTAATATGAAAAGGTGTGAGTTCATAATTGTTGATTCATAGAAGTGTCGATATTAAGAGAGGTTAACTTCTTGTTTGTCTAAAAATTAAAAAGGCATGGTGATGATGTGTGAGCATTTCTATTCCTCGTTCAAATCCTAGTGTTGTTTCGGGTCGGATGCGCGCGATGATTAACTCCTACCAACTCCTCCCTTGGGGCATGCGAGTAGTACTTTGATTTGTGATAAAACTAATAAAACTTTACAATAAGTATATGAGTTCTTTATGACTAATGTTAAACCATGGACATACGCAATCTCGCCTCATATTTGCTAGCCTCTTCGGTACTGTGCATTGCCCATTCTCACCTTGAGGATCGGTGCAACTTTCGCTGGTGCATCCAAACCCCGTGACATCATACGCTCTATTAAACGTAAGTCTCATTATATCTTCCTCAAAACAGCCACCATACCTACCTATCATGGCATTTTCATAGCCATTTCGAGATATATTGCCATGCAAATTCTTTCACTTCACATGACTAGTTCGTTCATCATCATATTGCTTTGCATGATCATATAGAGCTGACATAGTACTTGTGGCAAAGCCACCGTTCACCATATTTTTTATACATGTCACGCTAGATCTTTGCACATCCTGGTACACTACCAGAGGCATTCATATAGAGTCATATCTTCCTATCAGTTCTTCATATCGATTTTTATGTAAATAAAAGTGTGATGATCATCATTATTAGAGCATTGTCCCAATGAGGAAATAATAATGGGGTAGGCCAAATGAGCCAGTCGGAATCGGGGCTCCGGGGACCCAAAGAGGTTTGAACACTGGGGTGCGCTCTCTCTCCTACCCTACTCTGCTTCGCAACCTCACGGCTACTCTCCGGTGGCTAGAGCTAAGGAAGATGAACAAAGGACGCACGATTTACCCAGGTCCGGGCCACCTCGCGGTGTAAAACCCTACTCCTGCTTGGTGGATTGCTTCAGGATGTGGATGAGTACAAAGGTGTGTTCTTGCTTGCCCCGGGCTCTACCTTCTACGGCGGCCGGCTCCTACTCTTATATTGGCCCTGGTCCTCTTCCCCCGAAAACACAAGGCGGGAAGGGTTGCCACAATAGCTCGTTTGGAAGGGGACATAGCTGCAACCTATCCTGACAAAATGCGGTCTTCACCTGCCAAAGTCCCTCGCCATGATGTGCTCGTGGGCTCGAGGGTGACATTTGTCCTGCCGAGCCCTTGGTCTTGGTCTCCTTGCCCGGGGAGGGAATCCTTTGGGGGTTGGTTTTGGAGCCCGCGAACTGATGGCGTTTCTCTATCACCGAAGAGGAAAGCCTCTCTGTCCGGGCCCGCTGGCACCGCTCCTGGCACCGCTTGGCACGGCGCGCGTCACCCACTTGCAGACGCAGGGTTGCGGGGCCCTGCCTGGCCAGCTCTGGATAGACCCGCCTCCTGAGGGCGCCGGCGACGGCCTCGTGGGGAAGCCTCATGAAGTGCTAGATGATGACGTCGCCTCGCACCTCGCGAGGCGTGGCCCTCGCGATAACCAGCTCCGTGAAGCTTGTGGGTGGGGCCACTCAATGCTTAGGCAGTCTTCGCGTCCTGGGCCGTAGGCGGACGGGCCTGGGTACCCCCAGTCCCAGAGGCCCGACAGTAGCCCCCAGGCCCATGGCGTGAAGGACTCCGCCTGTTGGAGGGGTCGAAACGATGCGGGCCCCAACCGCCTGCGAGCTAGGTGGCGTTCGGTGAGGCGGGCGTCACTTCCACTCCCCCACGACGCTCCAGGAACTGCTCCTCTACCTGGGTAAACCGTCAGGCGCACCAGACATAAAAACCCTCGCCGCTCGGCTTCTTCGGTACGCCTTCTCCTCTCGCCGCTTCTCCCCTTTCGCTTCCTCGCCCGATCTTCGCCCTCCTCCTTTCTTCTTGGTCATGGCGGCGAGGAAGCACGCTACGAACGCTGGAGCGCGGGCGGGGCCTTCAGCGCCACCCTCATCCCCCGGAGGCAACGGGGGCCAGCGCTTAGGGCCCGCTCTGGCACGGCGGCGCTGGACCGCCAACGACGAGTAAGTGTGCTGCCATCTCAACCTTTCATTGCACGTCCAGCCCGGCCGGCGGGTCAGATCACCGAACCTCTCAGGGTGCTCGCCCACAAGAGGCGGAGGGGCGGCTCGCCCGGGGCGTCCTCCCGCACGCTGTTTATCGGAGAGGCCTCCGCTCCCGTGCCCAGCTTATCGAGGCCTGGGGATGCGTGGCCCGTCCCTCCGCGAGCACTGTGCCGGGCACCACGCGCGAGGCGGAGGTTGCCCGCAGGGAGGCGGCCATCATTGAGCGGGAAGCCGACGTGGCCCTCCGCGAGCGGGAGGCCGCCTGGACCGTCTTCCACCAGGAGGCGGAACGTGAGCGCCTTGAGACCCTGGAGAGCCAGGCCCTTGCCGGCGAGGGATCCCTCGTGGCGGCACGCGAGGAGGCCCGTGCTGAGGCCGACGCGAGGTGGCCCGGGAGCGGGAGGCCACTCTGGAGGAGTACCACGGCGAGCTCGCTCATCAGGAGGTCTGCATCCAGCTTCGCCGCGACTCGCTCCAAGAGGAGGTGAGCGCCCTCCGAGCCCAGCTGCAGTGCATCGAGGCCGATTTCCAGGCCACTCTGGCAAGCAAGGGGAATGTCAAGGTGGAGCTGGCGTCGCTGCAGGCTTAGGTCGGTGAAGTCGCCGATGCAGTGCAGGCGGCCAGGGATGACGCGGCGCGGGCGCGCATGATGGAGGCGCAGCGCTCCGGGCAGTTCCTGGACCTCGCGCGCCGTGCGGGCGGCGCGCTCCGCTGCTTCGTCAGGGATGTCCCGGCGCTACCTCGCGCGCATGGCGACGGGGGCTACCTCGACTTCTTCCTCAAGGTGGTGGAGACGATGGAGTCGTGTGTCTCCAAGGTGGAGGAGGACATCGAGTCAAGCGCGCGTGATCTCCTGGACTACGTGCTGACGCGCGTCTTCTCCAACCTTCGCCGCCATGATCCTACCTTCAATCTCTCCAGCGTGATGGAGCCTGTGCATGAGGAGCTCCGAGGGCCCCTCAGGGACGAGGTGCGTGGGCAGGTGGAGTCGCTGGTCGGGCGGTTCGCCCAGGACGCTCCTTCTGAGGAGAGCGGGAGCCTTGGCGCTGCAACCCCCGACAGCCACGACGAAGGCAGCTCCTCCTCCGCTCAGGCTTTACGTTCCTGTTCCTGTTGCACTATGAACCATCTGGCCCTAGGGGGCATAAGACATTTGCGATGTACTTTTGTTAATCCGGTAGTTACCTGTCGTGCATCGAGACACCCTTGCTCCCCGCGTGGGGCCCTTTGCATCCCTTCGCATAGCCCCTGTGCCCCGACTGGGCTCGCGAGGCCGGCGAACGCCCGTGATGCCCTACGCGCGAGAGGCCCCCACTTTCTGATGCGCGGCGCGGCCTCGGGGCAACGGAGCCCGAGAGTCCTTAGCACCTAGCCCACACCTCGCTAGGTCATCCATGCCGGATCTTTCTTAGGGAGTCGTTCCGCTAGGTGCTCCGCCCGAGATTCCACACGACTATCAACTCGTCCTCAGTCCCCGCGTGAGGGAGCCTGTCATCCTGGGCCTTGGCAAGGCGACCAGAGACGTTGGTAGGACGACGCGTGTAGACGCGAGCCGCGGGCCTGGGCCCGCTCCACAGGGCTAACCATGCTTGAGCTAGCGAGGTCTGCCGAGTAAGAGCACTGTGCCCCCGTGATGAGCCGTCTAGGCAAGGTCTTCGAGATGGCTTCAGAGCAAGGCCCCACACGAGGCGCCGTAGAGGCCCCTGACGACAGCCGTCGGTGGGAGCCACCGGGGTAGGATCCTCGTGAGGGTCCAGCTCGCGGCGCTCGTCGGTGGGCCAAGTTCATCCCGTGGCGCACGCTGCTCCTTGGGCCGCAGGCGTCTAGGCCTGGATGCCCCTGGTCCTGCGGGCCTGGCGATGTAGTCCATGACCGCGCGGCTGGTGTGGTTCCTCTAGCGGAGGAAGGTCGGAGCGACGCAGGGCCCAACCGCCTTGGAGTTAAGCGTAGCACATGGTGCACGACGGGGCATGGGGGCCCTTCCACTCCCCACGACGCCTCGGTAACCGCCCAGGGCTGACATAAAGCCCAGGCCGCATATAAGGGGGAGGAGAGGAGTTCCTTAGCCCATCATCCTTGTCCTCGGCCCCCATCACCACTTGCCACCGTAGTAGCGATGGCGCCCGTGAGGAGGTTCTCCGCCGCCGAGAAGAAGAAAGCAGCGATGGAGGAGGCGGGCATGTCGAGGTTGTCGAAGGGAGGTGACCGCTCCCGCACGTCCGTTGCCGCGCCCGAGGCGCCTCTTCGGGGGCGCAAGCGAACTCAACCGGCGACCCACGCCAGTACAAGCAGTCGTGGGAGGAGCTGTGCTCGCGGGCGCGGGCGCGGTGGGCGAGGTGGCCACAAACGGGGCCAGAGGTATAGTGCAGCGGCCCAGCTGCCCCGACCACGAGGCCATTCCACCGACGCGATCCGCGAGTTCCTCGTGAGGATGGAGAGCAAACCCCGCATCTCGCTCCGGCTCCGGGACTCCGTCGCGAGAGAGATGGGGGAGCGCGCACCCCTGGGACTGTGGCCATAGCCGGACGGCAGCTGCAACGGGTCTTCTTGGGTGGTGACGGAGTTCAACCCCCTCGGCTTCATGTTCTTGAGGCGCGGGTGGAAGTCGTTCGCCCTCGCCCGCGGCTTGCGGGAAGGGCATGTCCTCCACTTTAAGTTTGACGGGGCTGCCATGATCTTCATGAAGATCGTCGGGGAGGCCGAAGATCGCCTAGACTGCTGCATGGAGGGTGACAGCAGCAGCGGCGGCGGCAGCGGCAGCTCCTCCTCTGGGGGGGAGCGGGAACGACGACGACTCCGACGGCTCCCCAAGCTCCCACATCAAGGAAGAGGACTCTGACTAGGTGCGGTGGCGTCAGGGTAGGGGTCTCCGGAGGCGGCGCTGCGGGAGCGCAACCCCTCTTTTTATATTGTCTTTCCCTTCCTGCAATGAACCATGCTGACCCCATGGGGGTGTGTAAAAACGGGTTATGTCCTTCGCGCCTTGAACCGAACTCTACTTTGGGTTGAAAATGAGTTTCTTCTTCGCGCCCCTTGTTAGGCTCGCCTCCCTCTTCAGGATCTTCCCGATATCCCGTGTCGCCGGGGCCCAGCCCCCGAGCGCGTTTTGAACGTCGCCGGCATGAAAGGTCCTGGCACGTGATGCTCAGGGATTCGCCTGGGACCGCCTCGCGGGGCTTCTCGGGAGAGCCGCCCTGGGGAGAGATCCTGTATGGAAGCATTTGCTTCTAGAACGGTGCGCGCTTACCAGTTTACGCTTGGGCGTCACGCGAGGAAGACAGGCACCAGGAGCCTCGGTGAGGTGACGTGTGCGTGGGCATGTCCGTGAGCCAAAACCCAGTCCTTTGGGTCTCAGCATCGCTAGGACTATCCCAAACACGGGCACCGTGCCCAGCCCCCGCACGCGTGAGGCCCAAGGGACAGCCGGTGGGCGCGTGCCGCGGGAGGGGGGGGGGCTCACGGTTGCCAAGGTGAGGGTCATTCGCCCTGAGGCTGTTACGGCCCTCGGCAAGGGGGTTCTTCATTGGCTTCTTCACCCAGCACGGAACATGGGGCTTCCACTAGGCGTGGGCATAGTCGTAGTTCGACAGTTATGCCACCAGCGCGGAGCATGGGCTTCCACTTGGGCGTGGGCGGGAGTCCCCCCGAGGCCGTAGCCCGGCCGGTCGGGAGGCTCCGGGGCGTGTACAACCCCAACTCATTATTACGTGAGAGTATCACGGGCGGCGATTTAAAAGAGGTGCCGGATACCCCAAGCACAAGGCTCAGGAGCTCCTTCCTCAGTTCTTCGGGAGGCTTTACGCCTAGTTTCCAGCGCGGGTGTGCGCTCCGCGACCCATAACATGGACGCGGAGCGCACAGCGCAATCGTCGTGGCACCACGCCGAGGGCGGCGAGGCGCCCGCCCAAGGGCGGCTTTACCCCTGCCGACCCGAGCCGAGCCGTGCCCCCATTATCCGCCCGGGACGGTTCTATGGGAGGGCGGGACACCAAAGACCTTGGTGAGATGACTTGCACGGGGGGCAGCCCGTGAGCCAGAGGTTGGTCATTTGGATTTCTCGGCGTTGCAAGGACAAGTCCCAGCGCAGACGCCGTGTCCAGCCCTCCCCCATGGAACCGTCAAGGGGGCGGCGCAGGGGGGCGAAGATCCGGGTGAGGACGAGGTGCTATACTTGAAGCTTGAAACAAGCGACATAATCTCAACAGGGGTTAATCTGGTTCATTACATAACGAGGGAGTCCCAGCTTTAGGGTAATGCAAAGTACACAAAAAGGGAACGAGGGGTCGCCTGACTCGAACAGACCACAAAAACAACCTGGCAACCATGCCGCCGCGGGAGCGTCAAGCCGTCTAACAATGCGTGCCGTGGGGGTTCACCCTTCAGGGGCAGACCAGCTCTTGAGGCTTCGGAGACCGGCGAGGCCTTGGCGTGGCCCCAGGCGCCGTCGTGAGCCTCACCTGTTTGTGGAAGGTGACACTGGTGCTCACTGGACGCTCTGATGCTCCAAAAAGCACGCGGGCGTAGTCGGTGATGACGCACGAGGGTCGGGAGAGGCCTTGGGGTCCTGCCTTGTTAAGGCCCGCGAGGTCGACGTACATGCGCCCCCTACCGCTCCTCCTGGGGGTGGTGGCCTGCCTTGAACGGCGTTCTGGAAGACGCCCCTCCCGCTTCTTCCCGATTCCTTGGTCGATGAGCTCCCATGACCTCGACGCCAGGCGCCGCGCTCTTCGCTCCTGGGGGGGGCGCTGAGGCGTGCCTCCCCTTTGCACCAGCCAGGTCGGGCGCTCCCCAGGCGGAAGCCCCCGAGCCTAGCCTGAGGGAGGCACCGGGCACGCTTCCCTATGCCGAGGCAAGGCCGACGTCGACAAGGGGCACGCGGCTCACTTCGTCGGTGTCGAGCGACACATCCTTCACCTTGGTGAGGTGACGTGGCTTGGACTGCGTCAGTATTTCCCCAAAGAGGAAGGGATGATGCATCACAGTGACGGTAAGTATTTCCCTCAGTTATGAAACCAAGGTTATCGAACCAGTAGGAGGATCACCACCACCCAATAAGCAGCACCTGCACACAAACAACAAATACTTGCAACCCGACGCAAAAGAGAGGTTGTCAATCTCTCTACGGTAAAAAGATAGATTAGGTAGTGATAGATAGGAGAGATAGATCTCTCAAGAACACAAATAAAAAGAGTAAATATGCAGCAAGGTATTTTTGGGTTTTTGGTTTTGTAGATCTGAAAACAAAGATTCCAAAATATGTAGATCGGAAAGCAATATGATAGGAAAAGTAGACCCGGGGCCGTAGGGTTCACTAGTGGCTTCTCTCATGAGTATAGAGCCCGGTGGGTGAACAAATTTCTGTTGGGCAATTGATAGAAAATCGAATAGTCATGACGATATCCAAGGCGATGATCATTATATAGGCATCACGTCCAAGATAGATAGACCGACTCCTGCCTGCATCTACCTATATTACTCCACACATCGACCGCTATCCAGCATGCATCTATTGTATTAAGTTCATGGAAAAACGGAGTAATGCAAGAAGAACGATGATATGATGTAGACAAGATCTATTCATGTAGGAATAGACCCCATCTTGTTATCCTTAAGAGCAACGACACATGCGTGTCTTGCTGCCCCTTCTGTCACTGGGAAAGAACACCGCAAGATCGAACCCATCACAAAGCACCTCTTCCCATGGCAAGAAAAATCGATCTAGTTGGCCTAACTAAACCAAAGATTCGAATAAGAAATACGATGCTATAAGTAATCATGCATATAAGAGATCAAAGAAGACTCAAATAATTCATGGATAGAAACTGATCATGAACTCAAAATTCATCGGATCCCAACAAACACACCGCAAAAGTTTACATCAAATGGATTTCCAAGAGACCATTGTATTGAGAATCATAAGAGAGAGAGAAGAAGCCATCTAGCTACTGCCTACGGACCCGTAGGTCTATGGTGGACTACTCACGCATCATCGGAGAGGCACCTATGAGGAAGATGAACCCCTCCGTGATTTTGTTTAGATTGGATCTCATGGTTCTGGAACTTGCGGCGGCTAGAATTGTGTTTCGTCGACTCTTCTAGGGTTTTTGGATTTCTAGGGAATTTATAGGCACGATAGTCGGTTGAGGGGGTGCCGGAGTTGCCCAGCACCCCCCAGGGCGTGCCAGGGGCCTCTGGCGCGCCCATGTGGGTGCTGGCCACCCTGGGCCTCCTCTCCTGCTGTTCTTTGGCCCATCTGGACTCTTCTGGTCCGTAAAAAATCCACAAAAATCCCCGCAGCTTTTCATCTCTGTTTGGTACTGATTTCTTGCGAAGTAAAAAACAAGCAAAAACAGCAACTAGCACTTTGGCACTAGGTCAATAGGTTAGTCCCAAAAATTGATATAAAGTTGCAATAAAATGATTGTAAAACATCCCAGAATGATAATATAACAGCATGGAACAAGCAAAAATTATAGATACGTTGGAGACGTATCAAGCATCCCCAAGCTTAATTCCTACTCGTCCTCGAGTTGGTAAATGATAAAAACAGAATTTTTGATGTGGAATGCTGCCTAACATGTTCATCATGTTCTTTTATTTTGTATAGCATGGACATTTGGACTTGTAAATGATTCAAAGCAATAGTCTAGTTTTAACATAATGACTTCAATACTCAAGCATCTCAACAAGCAACCATGTCTTTCAAAATATCGACACTAAAGAAAGTTATCCCTAGCCCATCATGCTCAATCATGCACACAAAAGAGAAAATTTATTTTGAAAATTTAGAGATGGCACGTACAAATTTGCTTGGAACGGCATGGAAATACCGCATATATGTAGGTATGGTGGACTCATAAGGCAAAACTTGGTTTAAGGATTTTGGATGCACAAGTAGTATTTCTATTTAGTACAAGTGAAGGCTATCAAATAGATTGGGAAGCAACCAAACCAAGAAACAAAAAAATCACATAAGTGAGCATTGAACATAACTAACACCGAATAATGCATCACAAGTAGGATGTAACTTCATTGCATAACTATTGACTTTCGTGCATGCATAGGGAATCTCAAACCTTAACACCAATCTTCCTACTAAGCATAATTACTCACTAACATGACTCACATATTACTATCATCATGTTTCAAAACTATTACAAGGAATCAAGTTTAATTTGTCCAATGATCTTCATGAAAGTTTTTATTATATCCTCCTTGGATATCTATCACTTTGGGACTAGTTTCATATATTGCCATTGCTTATTGGCAAGCTCAAACAAATTTAAGTGAAGCACATGAGCATAAAGATTTCATCTCTCAAAAAGGTATAAGTGAAGCATGAGAGGATTTCTTCAAAATTTACTAACTCTCAAATTAATCTAAGTGAAGCATGAGAGTATTTCTACAAAAATTTCCAAGCATACCGTGCTCAAAAATATATAAGTGAAGCACTAGAGCAATTCCTATAGCTCAAAAAGTTTAAGTGAAGCACATAGAGCAATTCTAACAAATCATAGCATGATTGTAGCTCTCTCCAATAGGTGTGTACAGAAAGGATACAAAGGAAAAACTAACAAACAAAGCAAGCAAATATACAAGACTCTCCAAGCAAAACACATGATATGTGACGAATAAAAATATAGCTTCAAGTAAAATATCGATGGTCGTTAGAAGAAAGAGGGGATGCCACTCGGGGCATCCCCAAGCTTAGTTGCTTGTTACTCTTTGGATATATCTTGGGGGTGCGGTAGCATCCTCAAGCTTAGGTTCTTGCTACTCCTTATTCGTCCATCCATCGTGATCTCACCCAAAACTTGAAAACTTCAATCACACAAAACTCAACAAAATCTTCGTGAGATCCGTTAGTATAAGAAAGAAAATCACTACTTTTGGTACTGTTGTAAACCCATTCAAATTTTATAATTGCATTATACCTACTGTATTTTAATTTACCATGGCTTATACCCCTCAATACAAACCATAGATTCATCAAAACAAGCACACAATGCAACAAAAACAGAATCTGTCTCAAACAGAACAGTCTGTAGTAATCTGTACCATACCCATACTTCTGTAACTCTAATTTTTTTGAAAACTTAGGACAACGTAAGGAATTTGTATAGAAACACTGTGTTAAAATTTCAGCTCAAGATCACGTTCCAGCAAAAAATGAAAATTCATATACTGGACGCAAAGTTTCTGTTTCAGATTCAGCATCACTTCTACTCATCCTATGAATCATCCTAACGGTTCTACTTGGCACAAACACTAAATAAACCTTAAAAACACAATCATAACAGAGGCATAATTGTGTCAACACTCAAAAACAGAAAGGAAAAAGCAAAAAAATTATTTATTCATTGGGTTGCCTCCCAACAAGCGCTATCGTTTTACGCCCCTAGCTAGGCATATTGGATAGATTCAAGTATTGTCATCTTTGGTTTTGGATGGGGAACTTTTGTCAAGAGGTTTTGCAAATAAAACTTGAAACACATCATCCATAGCAACCTTAGCACTATCAAGTTATCCCTCTGTGTAACCCCTTTGATTACCGGCTACGATCCAAGAATATTGTTGGTTCACATCATTGAAAACGTGTTGGATCATGTCTAAAACGGGGACTTCCTTTTTGAGATTCTCATCAAAAATTTGATTATTTCCAAGCAAATATCTCATCATGTAATCACTATTGTAAAGGATTTCTCCTATCACCGGTTTTTCATGGCTCATACCATAAAAGTCAAAGATCTCCCTAGCTTCCCGTACTATATGATCAAATTCATGCATGAGAACAAGAGTAGCCAACTTCTTAGCCTTAGGATTCTTAATGACGGGTAGCTCATAAAACAATCTTTGCAAGGTAGGATGGGTACGAATAAATCTATTTTCAACTTTTAGAACTAACGCCGAGATAGCTTCCGCATAAGATTTAGTTCTTTTCAGAATAGGGGTATCATCGAGAGTCAAATTCCCAACGCAATTAAAAAAATCTTGAATAGTTTCTTTTCCAATAACGTTCCCTTGCCCCAAAACGAAAGTTTTAGAATCAAGATTGGCAGGACATCCAATTTTAGGAGTCCTACCGTCATCTGTTTTTGCCATACCAAAATCACTCATGGTGACAAGCAAACAAGAGATCTGACGACGGAAAGGGCAAACGAAAAAGAGGGCGAATAAAACGGCAAATTGGTGAAGTGGGGGAGAGGAAAACGAGAGGCAAATGGCAAATAATGTAATTGCAAGGAGATGAGATTTGTGATTAGGAACCTGGTAGATGATGGTGGAGTCCCCTCGGCGCCTACGATAGGCACGTAGAAGAGACTGCTTCCTCCCCGGCAACGGCGCCAGAAATTCCTTTGACGTGGCTTGGATTGCGTCGGTATTTCCCCAAAGAGGAAGGGATGATGCAGCACAACGACGGTAAGTATTTCCCTCAGTTATGAAACCAAGGTTATCGAACCAGTAGGAGGATCACCACCACCCAATAAGCAGTACCTGCACACAAACAACAAATACTTGCAACCCGACGCGAAAGAGAGGTTGTCAATCTCTCTACGGTAAAAAGATAGATTAGGTAGTGATAGATAGGAGAGATAGATCTTTCAAGAACACAAATAAAAAGAGTAAATATGCAGCAAGGTATTTTTGGGTTTTTGGTTTTGTAGATCTGAAAACAAAGATTGCAAAAAACGTAGATCGGAAAGCAATATGATAGGAAAAGTAGACCCGGGGCCGTAGGGTTCACTAGTGGCTTCTCTCATGAGTATAGCGCACGGTGGGTGAACAAATTACTGTTGGGCAATTGATAGAAAATCGAATAGTCATGACAATATCCAAGGCGATGATCATTATATAGGCATCACGTCCAAGATAGATAGACCGACTCCTGCCTGCATCTACCTCTATTACTCCACACATCGACCGCTATCCAGCATGCATCTATTGTATTAAGTTCATGGAAAAACGGAGTGATGCAATAAGAACGATGACATGATGTATACAGGATCTATTCATGTAGGAATAGACCCCATCTTGTTATCCTTAATAGCAACGATACATGCGTGTCTTGCTGCCCCTTCTGTCAATGGGAAAGAACACCGCAAGATCGAACCCATCACAAAGCACCTCTTCCCATGGCAAGAAAAATCGATCTAGTTGACCTAACTAAACCAAAGATTTGAAGAAGAAATATGAGGCTATAAGTAATCATGCATATAAGAGATCAAAGAAGACTCAAATAATATTCATGGATAGAAACTGATCATGAACTCAAAATTCATCGGATCCCAACAAACACACCGCAAAAGTTTACATCAAATGGATATCCAAGAGACCATTGTATTGAGAATCATAAGAGAGAGAGAAAAGAAGCCATCTAGCTACTGCCTACGGATCCGTAGGTCTATGGTGGACTACTCACGGATCATTGGAGAGGCACCTATGAGGAAGATGAACCCCTCTGTGATGGTGTTTAGATTGGATCTCGTGGTTCTGGAACTTGCAGCAGCTGGAATTGTGTTTCGTCGACTCTTCTAGGGTTTTTGGATTTCTAGGGAATTTATAGGCACGATAGTCGGTTGAGGGGGTGCCGGAGTGGCCCAGCACCCCCTAGGGCGCGCCCAGGGGCCTCTGGCGCGCCCATGTGGGTGCTGGCCACCCTAGGCCTCCTCTCCTGGTGTTCTTTGGTCCATATGGACTCTTCTGGTCCGTAAAAAATCCACAAAAATCCCCGCAGCGTTTCATCTCTGTTTGGTACTGATTTCCTGCGAAGTACAAAACAAGCAAAAACAGCAACTCGCACTTTGGCACTAGGTCAATAGGTTAGTCCCAAAAAATGATATAAAGTTGTAATAAAATGATTGTAAAACATCCAAAAATGATAATATAACAGCATGGAACAAGCAAAAATTATAGATATGTTGGAGACGTATCACGAGGCTTGGGACCGGCAGCTGTTCCTCCTTCCTTGGGAGCTCGGCCACGCGAAGCCCAGCTCTCCCCTCATCGTCGGGATGCTCGGCCGCGACTGCCTTGTAGGCCCGCTCGAGGGAACGGACCGCGTTCGTGTCGTCGTAGGTGATGGTGATGACGCCGCCGGGACCTGGCATCTTAAGGATGTTGTAACCATGGTGAGTCACTGCCATGAACTTGGCCAGGGCCGGGTACCCCAGGATCGCATTGTACGGGAGGCCGATGCGCGCTAGGTCGAAGTCGATGAGCTCAATGCGGTAATTGTCGCGCGTGCCGAAGGTGATGGGGAGGCGGACCTGCCCCAGGGGCACGACAGAACCGCTGACGGCGCCGAAGAACGGCCTGGTGGGTGCCAGCTTGCTGTAGAGCACCCGAAGGGTCTCAAAGGTCTCCGCAGAGAGCACATTGAGGCCGGTACCACCGTCGACGAGGGTCTTGGTGACGGAGACATTGCAGATGATGGGGGCACACAACAGGGGTAGCGTGCTCGCGGCAGCCCTGGACTTGAGGCCGTCCTTGGAGTCGAAGGAGGTGGGGTGGTGGGACCACTTGAGGGACCGCGCGGCCTCCGGTCCCCGGGGAGTTCCACTCGTCGCACGGTGCGGCTGTTTGAGCCGGTGGGTTGACAGGAGGGCTAGAGCTCCGCCAAGGATGCAGGCCGCCAAGCGAGGCCCCTAGTCATCCCCGCCAGATGATCCGCTGCCACTTTCTCTGGGCGACCGCGGCCGTGGTAGGAGGGCCACGCTGTCCTGGGGGCGTGCCCTGCGGTGTCGCCCTTGCCGGGCGTCCTCCTTAAGCCGACCGCACTTGCCGTTGCCACGAGGTTGTTCGCGCCCGCCTTGGTTAGGGTTGTTATTGCGGTTGCCCCTCCTGTTGCCTCCACAACTGGTGCCGCGGACGCCGCATCCCAGGCGCTGGACGGCACGCTTTTTGCGGGAAGGTCCAAACTCCCGGCAGTCTTCCGTGTCGTGGTGGGCGCACAACATCCCCCCCCCCCTCGGGTACATCACCGCCGGGGCCGGTCGGCTGGCCGAAGCCGGTCACCGGGAGGAGGAGGAGGAGGAGGAGGAGGATGGGGCGAGGCGGGCCCTGCTCGGGATCGCCTGGCCGAGGCCCGGTCAGGTCGTCGCGCGACGGGCGGGGAGGTCCGCCACCCGCGCCCCTTCCCCTAGTGCCGGGGGCCGAAACGGGGGGTAGGGCGCTAGAGCCCTCCTAGCGATGGTGACGAGCTTGGCGACGTTGTCCGCCCAGGCATCAAAGCCCCCGTCCGTCGGGTGGTGGCGGAGCAATTCACTCGCCATGAGCAACGCGTCCTGCGCGTTCAGGTCTCCCACGTGAACGCAGGCCGAGGTGGACGCGACGGGGCGGCTAGCCTGCCGCGCGGGGGGGCGCGAGCGATCTCGCTACTTGCGGGCGTCGCGACCATCGGTTGCTTCGTCCGCGGCATGGGCGAGGCCATGGCACTCGTTCGGCGCTGAGCGCGCTGCGCGTACGCGGCGGGTGTCAACCATCGGGTCGACGCGGGCGGAGGCGAGACGGAGCTGGAGAGCTGCGGCGCACGCCTACCTGGCGCGCCAAATCTCAGAATCGGGGCTCCGGGGACCCAAAGAGGTTCGAACATTGGGGTGCGCTCGCTCTCCTACCCTACTCTGCTTCGCAACCTCACGGCGACTCTCCGGTGGCTCGAGCTAAGGAAGATGAACAAAGGACACATGATTTACCTAGGTTCGAGCCACCTCGCGGTGTAAAACCCTACTCCTGTTTGGTGGATTGCTTGAGGATGAGGATGAGTACAAAGGTGTGTTCTTGCTTGCCCCGGGCAATGCCTTCTCCGACGGTCGGCTCCTACTCTTATATTGGCCCTGGTCCTCTTCCCCCAAAAACACAAGGCGGGAAGGGTTGCCACAACGGCTCGTTTGAAAGGGGACACGGCTGCAGCCTATCCTGACAAAAGGCGGTCTTCGCCTGCCAAAGTCCCTCGCCATGACGTGCTCGTGGGCTCGGGGGTGACATCCGTCCTGCCGAACCCTTGGTCTTGGTCTCCTTGCCCGGGGAAGGAATCCTTTGGGGGTTGCTTTTGGAGCCTGCGAACTGATGCAGTTTATCTATCACCGAAGAGGAAAGCCTCTCTATCCGGGCCCGCTGGCACAGCTCCTGGCACCGCTTGGCGCGGCGCGCATCACCCACGTGCGTTCGCAGGGTTGCGGGGCCCTGCCTGGCCAACTCTGGACAGACCCGCCTCCCGAGGGCGCCGGGGATGGCCTCGTGGGGAAGCCTCGTGAAGTGCTGGATGATAACGTCGCCTCGCACCTCGCGAGGCGTGGCCCTCGTGAGAACCAGCTCTGTGAAGCCCATGGGTGGGGCCACTCAATGCTTAGGAAGTCTTCGCATCCTGGGCCGTAGGCGGATGGGCCTGGGTACCCCCAGTCCCAGAGGCCCGACAGAGCCCACCATAAAAAATGAAAAAAATGAATGAGAGAAAATGAGAGAAGGGACTTTGCTACTATCCTTTACCACACTTGTGCCTCAAAGTGGCACCTTGTTCCTCATATAGAGAGTCTCATGTTATGTCATTTTCATATGCTAGTGGGAATTACTTTTTCATTATTATAAACTTGGCTTGTATATTCCTATAACGGGCTTCCTCAAATGCCCGATATCTTCATGAGCAAGCAAGTTGGAGGCACACCCCACTTAGCATCAGTTGAGCTTTCATGCACTTATAGCTCTAGTGCATCATTTGCATGCCAATCCCTACTCCTTGCATCGACATCTATCGACGGGATTCTCCATAGCCCGTTGGTACGCCTAGTTGATGTGAGACTATCTTCCCCACTTTTTACCCCTTTGATATCTACCACCATATTCTATTCCACCTATATGCTATGTCCAATGGCTCACGCTCATGTATTGCGTGAAGAATAAAAAGTTGATGCATATTGAAAAGTATGATCCAATTGCCTGACTTGGACACCGTGGTGCTTGACATTTGTATTAATGTGGTGAAGATGGAGCCATGCCTTGCTAATATAATAAGATGAATGGGGGTAAACATTCTTCAAGGATCGTATACATTGAAAGATTAATGATTTTGTTTCTTATGCTTATAAGTATTGCTATGTTAATATTTGTTAATACATCGTTTCTCAATGAGCATGCATGCAAAAGATTACATAATGGGTAGCATGTCACATCAAATATTCTATTTTTATCATTTACCTACTCGAGGACGAGCAGAAATTAAGCTTGGGGATGCTTGATACGTCTCCAACGTATCTGTAATTTTTGATTGTTCCATGCTGATATATTATCATTCTAGGATACTTTTTGGGTCTTTATTTACCAATTTATAATATTTTTGAGCACTAACCTATTGACCCAGTGCCCAGTGCGAGTTGCTATTTTCTGCATGTTTTTCACTTCTCAGGTTTACAGTACCAAACGAAGTCCAATTGCCACGAAACTTTTTGATGATTTTTCTCGACCAAACGAAGACCTGGGAGATTTGTAAGGAAGCCGGGAGCCACACCAGGGCCCCACAAGCCAACAAGGCGCGCCCTGGGGGGCGCCCTGATGGCATGTGGGACCCTGGCGGCTCCGCGACCTCGTTCTCTAGCCTATAAATTCCCATATATCATGAAAACCTTGGAGGCAGTCCCGAAACTCTTTTTACGCCGCCGCAAGTCTCTGTTCCGTCGGGAGGCCATCTGGAGCTCCGTTCCGGCACCCTGCCGGAGGGGGGATCGATCACAGAGGGCCTCTTCATCAACCTTGCTGCCCTCATGATGATGTGTGAGTAGTTCACCATAGACCTACGGGTCCATAGCTAGTACCTAGATGGCAATCTCTCTCTTGATCTTCAATACAATGATCATCGCATCTTCGCTTTGATCTATCCGATGTAATCCTTTTGTGCGGTGCGTTCGTTGGGATCCGATGAATTGTGGGTTTATGTTCAGATTATTCATGAAAACTATTTGAGTCACCTCTGAATATTATGATTCTTATTTTCATGATCATTATAGCTTCGTAATTCTCTCTGGTCTATTGATTTGCTTTGGCCAAGTAGATTGATCTTTCTTCAGTGAGAGAGGTGCGTTGTAGAAGGTTTAACCTGACGAGTTTCTATATCCCAGTGACAGAAGGGGACAAGTTGCGTCTTTGTGTTGTTTCTACTACGGTTAACACGATGGGGTTTATTCATATTGCTTGAGTTTACTTTGTCTACATCATGTCATCATTCTTCATGCATTACTATGTTTTACTTAATACTCTAGATGCATGCTGGATAGCAGTCGATGAGTGGAGTAATAGTAATAGGTGCAGGCAGGAGTTAGCCTATTTGTTGATGGACGTGATGCCTATATACACATGATCATTGCCATGAAAATCGCATAACTATCCGCTTTACTATCAATTGCCCAATAGTAATTTGTTACCCACCGTATGTTACCTACATGAGAGATGCCGCTAGGGTAAACTATGGCCCCCGGGTCTATTCACTTATAAATTCATAAATGCTACTATTACCTTGCTGACTTTATTTATATTTTATTTTATTTTGCAAGTTACAATCATCTACACAACTTATTTTCTTGCAAATAACGAGATCAAGGGGACTGACAACCCTCTTGCCCGCGTTCGGTGCAAGTTGTTTGCTCTTTAGTGTGCAGCCGCTGAAGACGGTTAAGGATTGATATTCATATTGGTTCGATAAACCTTGGTTTCATAACTGAGGGAAATACTTACCCACTTTGTGCTGCAATTACCCGTTCCTCTTCACGGAAAACCCAACGCAGATCACAAGTATCAGTGCTATTCTTGGAGTGTCTTTTGTTTTGTTTGTTGTTTGAATAAAATACTCAGATATAAAAATATTTATTGAGAGAGAGTCCTCATAGCTACTTGATTGTTTGACTACTCGTTGATCTCCACTTATATCTTTTGAGAGTAGTTTGATGTTTACTTTTGTGTTTCACTTTTATACTAAGAGTAAATTGTGAATGAATGAAATAGCATAAATCTGCAATTATCAATGTGCTTTATGCTTAGTAGTAGTTTCACATTTGGTTTAGAAAGTAAAATCTATTGAAGTTTGACAATCAAAATATTGGCCATACAAGCATTTCGTGAATGATTAGTATAAGAAAGAGAAATTTCACATATAAATATATTATCTTGGACATCTTTTATGATTGTGAATACTCATTAATTATTTGCAACCTTGATCAAGTAGTTGAAGTTGGACAAGGAAGACAACGTAATGGTCATGTTTGGGTATATTTTCCTAGAAGTTATATTGTTATGGGTCCACCAACATGTGGTGCTTGTTTAGAACATTTTGCTAGCCAAAACTTCGTACTAAGTAGAGATACTACTTGTGCATCCAAATTCTTGAGCCAAGTTTCTTCCAAGAGAGTCCACCATACCTACCTATATATGGTATTTCACTGTCATTGTAAGTAAATTTGCATGTGCCACCTCTAAACATTCAAATAAACATCTATTTTGTGTGCCCGTACCGCTCATGGAGCGATGGGGCGATCATTATCTTCCATGCTAAGCTGGTTATTCTCAAGATGAGTGTTTATTCACTTGTCATTACATGAGAGAGGTTGGTAAAAAGGATGTCCAGTCCTGCATAATACAAGAATAAATAAACAAAAACTCTCCCTAGAAAGTTGATTGTTTGGAGGGCAACCGTGGATTCGGCCAGCCATGGAATGTGTTTGAGTGGTGGAGGGGAGTAAAATTTCAATTCTGTTTGGGAACCGCCAATAATGTGTTTAGCATGGAAGATATTGAAAACTCTGTTGTGACGTTGACAGGAAAAGTACACCACTCAAAATTACATATTCATCTCTGTTTTAAACAATGAGCTCTGGCACCTCTGCAAATCCCTGCTTCCCTCTACGAAGGGACGATCTATTTACTTTTATGTTATTTACTTTCATTTTATTTATTTTTTCATGTGGAGTCAACTTTTCATTTCAACCTCAATCTATTAGTTGGCAAGCATCATGTGGTGGGGAAAGATCCAAACATATATATCCAGCCAAGTATATTTGATCATGATTCATTATTGTTGAAACTAATCTTTATGATAATTATGTTGGGAGGTGAAACATTAAGCCCCTATCTTTCTAAGTGTTTGGTGGATATTGTTTGTTCTAAAAATATGCTTTGAGTATTAGCAATCATGGAATACTATATGATAATTGAGTATGTGGATCTCTTACTTAGACTTTATATAACTATAATTGTTGGATGACTAAGAACATAGGTTGTTAAGTTTCAAGAGAACGCATTGTTTGAACCATGACATGTGAATTTATTGCTACTCTATGATGATGCATTTGTTCGCTTTGGGTTCGAGCTCATTAGGTGAAAACCCTTTTTCACATAAGCGTCGCAGCCCCAAACATTAAGAAATGACAGCTTAGGTTTCCGCCAAACCAAAATTCATACGGTGTCATCTCAACGGATTTAGATGGTGCCCCTTTTAAAGTGAATGTGGTTGTCTCTAATGCATAACCCTAAAACGATAGTGGTAAATTGATAAGAGACATCATAGTTCGCACCATATCCAATAGAGCATGACTACGACGTTCGGACACACCATCACACTATGGTGTTCCAGGTGGCGTGAGTTGTGAAACAACTTCCACATTGTCTTAAGTTGTATACCAAACTCGTAACTCAGATATTCACCTCCACGATTGTATCGCAGACATTTTATCTTCTTGTCACGATGATCTCAAACTTCACTCTGATTTTGTTTGAACTTTTCAAACGTTTCAGACTTGTGTTTCATTAAGTAAATATACCCATATTTACTCAAATCATCAGTGAAGATAAGAAAATAACGATATCCACCGCACACTACAATACTCACTGGACCGCATACATCAATATGTATCATTTCCAATAAGTCAATTGCCCGCTCCATCATACCGCAAAACGGGGTTTTAGTCATCTTGCCCATGAGGCATGGTCCGCATGTCTCAACCGATTCGAAATCGAATGAGTCCAAAGATCCATCAACATGGAGTTTCTTCATGCTTTTTACACCAATATGACCTTTAGCGGCAGTGCCACAAGTATGTGGTACTATCATTATTAACTTTGCATCTTTTGGCATCAATATTATAAACATGTGTATCTCTACGATCAAGATTCAATAAACCACTCTTATTGGGTGCATGACCATTGAAGGTATTATTCATGTAAACAGAATAACCATTATTCTCTAACTTAAATGAATAACCGTATTGCAATAAACTTGATCTAATCACGTTCATGCTTAACGCAAACACCAAATAACACTTATTTAGGTTCATCACTAATCCCGAAGGTATAGAGAGCGTGCGATGGTGATCACATCAACCTTGGAAACACTTCCAACACTCATCGTCACCTCGCCCTTAGCTAGCCTCCGTTTATTCCGTAGCTTTTATTTCGAGTTACTAACATTTAGCAAACCGAACCGGTATCTAATACCCAGGTGCTACTAGGAGTACTAGTAAGGTACACATCAATAACACGTATATCAAATATACTTCTGTCGACGTTGCCAGCCTTCTTATCTACCAAGTATCTAGGGTTGTTCCACTTCAGCGACCGTTTTCCTCATAATAGAAGCACTTAGTCTCGGGTTTGGGTTCAACCTTGGGTTTCTTCACTGGAGCAGCAACTGACTTGCCATCCATGAAGTTTCCCTCCTTGCCCTTGCCCTTCTCGAAACTAGTGGTTTCACTAACCATCAACACTTGATGCTCCTTCTAGATTTCTACCTTCGCGGTGTCAAACATTGCGAACAGCTCAGGGATCATTATCTCCATCTCTGGCCTTTTATAGTTCATCACGAAGCTCTAGTAGCTTAGTGACAGTGACTTGGAGAACTATATCAATCACTATTTTATCTGGAAGATCAACTCCCACTCGATTCAAGCGATTGTAGCACTCAAACAATTTGAGCACATGCTCAACGATTGAGCTATTCTCCATCATCTTGCAGGCAAAGAATCTTGTTGGAGGTCTCATACCTCTCAATACGGGCACGAGCCTGAAATCCCAATTTTAGCTCTTAGAACATCTCATATGTTCCGTGACGTTCAAAACGTTTTGGAGCCTCAATTCTAAGCCGTAATGCATGACGCACTGAACTATTAAGTAGTCATCGGAACATGCCTGTCAGATGTTCACAACATCTACAGACGATGCTAGAGGGGGGTGGCACACCGAGCGGTGCATTAAGGACATAAGCCTTCTGTGCAGCATTGAGGACAATCCTCAGATCACGGACCCAGACCGCATTATTGCTACCATCATCTTTCAACTCTATTTCTCTAGGAACATATAAAAAATTCAAGGGAGCTACAGCGCGATCTAGTAATCTACAACATAATTTGCAAAGACACTTTGACTATGTTCATGATAATGAGTTTAGTTAATCATATTACTTAAAACTCCCACTCAAATTGACATCCCTCCGGTCATTCGAGTGTCACATGATCCAGATCCACCAACTCAAGTCCGATCATCACGTGAGTTGAGGTGGTTTCAATGGTGAACATCTTCATGTTGATCATATCTACTATATGACTCATGTTCGACCTTTCGGTCTCTTGTGTTCCGAGGCCATGTCTGTACATGCTAGGCTCGTCAAGTTTAACCCGAGTGTTCCGCACGTGCAACATGGCTTACACCCGTCGTATGTGAACGTAGAGTCTATCACACCCGATCATCACGGCGTGTCTCGAAACGACGAACTTTCGCAACGGTGCACACTCGGGGAGAACACAATTTATCTTGAAATTTAAGTGAGGGATCACCTTATAATGCTACCGTCGTCCTAAGCAAAATAAGATGCATAAAAGGATTAACATCACATGCAAATCATAAGTGACATGATATGGCCATGAACTCGTGCTTTTGATCTCCATCTCCAAAGCACCGGCATGATCTCCATCGTCACCGGCATGACACCATGATCTCCATCAACGTGTCGCCATGAGGTTGTCGCGCCGACTGTTGCTTCCACGACTATTGCTAACGTTTAGCGATAAAGTAAAGCATTACATAGCGCTTAATGATTGACACGCAGGTCATACAATAATTAAAGACAACTCTATGGCTCCTGCCAGTTGCCGTACTCATCGACATGCAAGTCGTGATATTCTATACAACACATGATCATCTCATACATCACATATATCTCATCATGTAATTGGCCATATCACATCACAACATACCCTGCAAAAACAAGTTAGACGTCCTCTAATTGTTGTTGCAAGTTTTACGTGGCTGCTACGGGTATCTAGCAAGAACGATTCTTACCTACGCAAAAACCACAACGGTGATATAAAAGTTGCTATTTCACCTTCTACAAGGACCGCCTCTGTCGAATCCGATTCAACTAAAGTGGGAGAGACAGATACCCGCTAGCCATCTTATGCAACAAAGTTACATGTCAGTCGATGGAACCGGTCTCTCGTACGTGGACGAGTAAGGTTGGTCCGAGCCGCTTCATCCCACAATACCGCTGAATCAAGAAAAGACTAAGGAGGGAAGCAATCTGAATATCAACGCCCACAAACTCCTTTGTGTTCTACTCGAGATCTCATCTACGCATAGACCTAGCTCAGATGCCACTGTTGGGGAACGTTGCATGGGAAACAAAAAATTTCCTACGCACACACAAGATCTATCCATGGTGATGAGCATCTACGAGAGGGAGAGTGAATCTACATACCCTTGTAGATCGCTAAGCGGAAGCGTTAAGAAACGCGGTTGATGTAGTCGAACGTCTTCGCGATCCAAATCGCCGAGTGTCCCGCGATCTCATCACGATCCATCTCGCGATCCAATCTCGATCCGTCCCACGATCCCATCACGATCCGTCCCGCGATCAAATCATGAATCGTCTCGCGATCCTGATCACGGTCCTTCCGATCTAGCGCCGAACGGACGGCACCTCCGCGTTCAGCACACGTACAGCTCGATGACGATCTCCACCTCCTTGATCCAGCAAGAGAGAGAGCGGAGAGGTAGAAGAGTTCTCCGGCGGCGCGACGGCGCGGCGGCTATGGTGGTGGAACAATTCCGGCAGGGCTTCGCCTAAGCACCGCTGAAACTAGACTAGAGGAGAAACCGATCTAGATGAAGTAGAGGGAGCACGTGGCAATTAGGGTTATTTTTCTCCTCTAAATCCTCTAGTATATATAGGAGGGAGGGAGGGGAGGAGGCAGCCTCAAACCCTCAAGGGCTGGCCGAAATTGGAGGTGGAGGAGGTGGACTTCTCCACTTCAATCCTAGTCCAAATAGGACACCTTCCATATTTGGTCTCCCTTCCCTTTTCTTTGGGGTTTTTCCTTTCCCACTTATTCCTAGCCGCATGGGCCTTGTAGGGCTGGTTTGCCCAGCCCACTAAGGGCTGGTGCAACCCCCCTCAGGCCCATGTGGCCTCCCGGCGTGGGTGGCCCCTCCCGATGGCCCTCCGGTACTCCCGGTACACTACCGGAAATACCCGAAACTTTTCCGGTGGCCAAAACGGGACTTCCTATATATCAATCTTTACCTCCGGACCATTCCGGAGCTCCTCGTGATGTCCGGGATCTCATCCGGGACTCCGAACAACCTTCGGTCACCAATCATACATAACTCAATTCTACCGAAACGTCACCGAACCTTAAGTGTGCAGACCCTGCGGGTTCGAGAACTATGTAGACATGACCGAGACACCTCTACGGCCAATAACCAATAGCGGGACCTGGATGCCCATATTGGTTCCTACATATTCTATGAAGATCTATATCGGTCGAACCTCTATGTCAAGGATTCAATTAATCCCGTATGCTGTTCCCTTTGTTCTTCGGTATGTTACTTGCCCGAGATTCGATCGTCGGTATCTCTATACCTAGTTCAATCTCGTTACCGGCAAGTCTCTTTACTCGTTCCGTAATACAAGATCTCGTGGCTAACACTTTAGTCACATTGCTTGCAAGGCTCATTGTGATGTTGTATTACCGAGTGGGCCCTGAGATACCTCTCCGTCACACGGAGTAACAAATCCCAGTCTTGATCCATGCCAACCCAACAGACACCCTTGGAGATACCTGTAGAGCACCTTTATAGTCACCCAGTTACGTTGCGACGTTTGATACACACAAGGTATTCCTCCGGTGTCAGTGAGTTGCATGATCTCATGGTCATAGGAACAGATACTTGACATGCAGAAAACAATAGCAATAAACTGACACGATCATATGCTACGTTTATAGTTTGGGTCTTGTCCATCACATCATTCTCCTAATGATGTGATCCCGTTATCAAATGACATCTCATGTCTATGGCTAGGAAACCTTCACCATCTTTTGATCAACGAGCTAGTTAACTAGAGGCTTACTAGGGACACAGTGTTGTTTATGTACCCACACATGTATTTGAGTTTCCAATCAATACAATTATAGCATGGATAATAAACGATTATCATGAACAAGGAAATATGATAATAACCAATTTATTATTGCCTCTAGGGCATATTTCCAACAGATTGAATATTGGATTTAAGATCCCTTGATGTATGTCTTGGTACTTAACTTGCGGATTCCCGTGGTGACAATGGGGTAATCTATGCATAGGGGTTGATACACGATCTTGTTATCTTCTCCGATAGAAATCTTGGGGTATTCTTTGAAGTTATTTGTGTTGGATTGAATATGATGAATCTGAAATTGTTTGATGCATGTCGAATAATTAACCCACGGATACTTGTGGTGACATTGGAGTATCTAGGTGACATTAGGGTCGATTAATATGTATCATAGGTGTTATTTTGGTACGAACTATAAGGCTGTTTGTGACACCTATAGGAATAGCCCAATAGATTGATCGGAAAGGGTAACTTTGAGGTGGTTTTACTGCCTACAACAATTTCATCTTATGTTCTCCGCTAGATATGAACTTTGGAGTGATTCTTTGTTGCACGTTGAGGGATGATCATATGATCCTATTGTGTTAGCATTGTTGAGAGATTGCACTAGTGAAAGTATGAACCCTAGGCCTTATATCCAAGCATTTATACAGCGTTTTGCTCACTGTTTGCCACTTGCTACCTTGCTGTTTTATTTTTTCAGATTACAAAAACCTATATCCACTATCCATATTGCACTTGTATCACCATCTCTTCGCCAAACTAGTGCACCTATACAATTTGCTAGTGTATTGGGTGTGTTGGGGACACAAGAGATTTCTTGTATTTGATTGCAGGGTTGTTTGAGCGAGACCATCTTCATCCTACACCTCCCACGGATTGATAAACCTTAGGTCATCCACTTGAGGGAAAATTGCTACTGTCCAACAAAACTCTGCGCTTGGAAGCCTAACACAGTCTACAAAAATAAAGTTGCGTAGTAGACATCAAGCTGTTTTCTGGCACCGTTGCCGGGGAGGTGAGTGCTTGAAGGTATATCTTTAGATCTTTCAATTTAATCTTTTAGTTTCTTGTTTATCACTAGTTTGGTTTATAAAAAAAATACCAAAAAATGGAATTGATGTTGCATCAAGTTCTTTACCTTTATGATGTTTTTCTTGAAAATGATGGATCGGAAAATTGTGCCAAAGTGTTAAAAGAAGAGTTCAATAAAATGTTTGGCATTAAATCCTTGAATGATGAGCATGATAGCAATATTGTTAGTATGAATTCTATGAATACCCATGATGCTAATGATATGCAAAGCCACAAGCTTGGGGATGCTATGTTTGATGAAGATGATATTTTTAGTCCCCCAAGTTTTGATGCGCAAATTTATTATGATAATGGCATAACTCCTATCTATGATGATTATTGTGATGATATGTATGCTATAAAGAGTAATGATAACCATGAAACTTGTCATCATTATTTTAATATTCAATGTGGTTATGTCAATCAAGTGTCTCATGATAGTCATTTTGTCAAGTTTACTACCACTACTATGAGTGAGAAGAAAATTGCTTATGTGGAGAGTAATGAAAAGTTTATGCTTGTGGATCATGAAAAGAATGATTTATGCGATAGTTATATTGTGTAATTCCTTCATGATGCTACTGAAAATTATTATGACGGAGGAACATATGCTTGTAGGAATTGCAATAATATCAAGTTTCCTCTCTATGAGTTCAAAATTTTAAAGTTGTGCTTGTTTTGCCTTCATATGCAAGTTGATTCTTGCTACAATAAATTGTTTGCTTGCAAAATCCCCATGCTTAGGAAGTGGGTTAGACTTAAATGTGCTTGTCATGTGATCCATGATGCTCTTTTGCATGTTTCAAATACTATTCCTATGTGAGCATCATTGAAATCATCATGCCTAGCTAAAAAGGCTTTAAAGAAAAGCGCTTGTTGGGAGACAACCCAATATTTATACTTTCTGTCTTTGTGTGTTAAAATGCTTAAGATATTGTATTAATAATGTTTTTTGAGTCTTTTATTTCAATAAAGTACCAAGTAAAGCCTTTGGGATAGTGTGGATACTTGTTAGTTTGATTCTGTGCGAAAACATAAACTTTTACGTCCAGTGCAGAATTTCTCTGATTTTACTGGAGAGTAAAAAAAAATCTTAAATTTTTACACAGTTTTGCTATGCAAATACTCCAGGTTTTCCTAATTATTTAGAATTTTTAGAGATAGGTAAATATGGATTTTATTCAGATCTTCACGGACTGTTCTGTTTTTGACAGATTTAGTTATGCATGCATAGTTTGCTTGTTTTAGTGTTTCCATAGCTTATATTTACTAGTATAAATTATGGGAATGATAGAATACAGTAGGTATTATGTGAGAACAATTATGAATCTTGTCTTGACATTACCTAAGTGAATGATCTATCTTTATTACACTAACCCATCTCACGAAATTATGAATCAACAACTTTAACATAAAGATAGACAATTTAGTAACATGAAGATTTTACAACCATACCTGCCTCTCTCAAAATAATTACACGTAGGATCATATTAAAATCCAACATTATAACTATCACGTAAAACATTCTCTTCATTATCCACATGCATGCAAATTTTATACTCTTCCATGATAGTGAGATTAACATCAACTAAAGTTATTACCTCTCCAAACCCACTTTTACAAAAAAAAACATAAGATTGAACACTCTCCGGATATGTGAGATTTTTTTCACCTAAAGTTGACACCCATCCAAACCCACTTTCAATAGTGTTGCATATTTTATTTTTAACAGTAGATTTATTATGAAGCTTAAATAAATTTTCAAGATCACAAGAAGCATCATAATTATCACCCCAGTCATGATCATTACAATAAATAGTAGACATAACAGAATGATCTTTAATAGTGCCTATAGACATAGTGTCACCATAATGAGCAATATCAAGTGTGCCATCGTCATCACTTGAATCATTAAGATCATCAATTTTTTCTTCTATAACTTCTTCATTAGTAGGGGGAATAAAATTACCATGCTCCTTAAACTCATCATCCCCAAGCTTATAACTCTACATATCATTAGCACAACTGACATTTATAGAGTTCATACTAACATCATTGCAAACATGCTTTTCGTTCAAGGAACTATCAGGAATCCCTTTATAATATTCTTCTAACACTACATGGCAATTTTCGTATTAACGATTTTCAAGCTAAACTTCATAGAGATAATGAAGTGCACTCAACTTCATCTTTTCTTTCAAAGATCTCATAGCAATAGTATTTTCCTCACTAGCAATTTGTTCATCATATTTGAAAAGATTAGCTAGTGGATGAGGATCCATATCAATAATTTTGTAGCAAGCAAAGATGCAAGCAAATAGAAGGCACATGGCAACACAAGCATAGATAGTGACAAATATTTTGGTATTTTTTAAAGTATACAAATAAAATCAAACGACAAGAAAGGTAAAAACAACTAAATTATAAGTGTGTGCGAAGGCACCTAGATTGTTTGGTGAAGTATTTCCGAGGAGAATATTGAAGATCAAAGATAGAGATAGAGAGCCATCTAGCTACTCCTATGGACCCGTAGGTCCTGTGGGAACTACTCACACATCATCATGGAGGCAGCAAGGTTGATGAAGTTGGCCTCCGTTATGGATTCCGCTACGACAGAGTACCGGAAAAGACCTCTAGATGGGATTGCGGAAGAATAGAGGCTTGCGGCGATGATAAAATTGTTTCTGGTGCTCACGTTTGTGTTTCAGGGTAGATGGGAATTTATAGCGCATGAATTAGGTCAATCAGAGGCAGAGGTGGACCACAAAGGCACCAGGGCATGCCCCTTGCCTTGTGGCTCCCTCGTGGCTCGTCTGGTCCTCTCACGAAGCTTTGGGGATCTCTTTATGTCCAGAAAAAATCGACAAAAAGTTTCGTCGCATTTGGACTATGTTTGGTATGGATTTCTTGGAAATCCAAAAACATGGAGAAAACAAGAGCTGGCACTTGGCACTGGGTTAATAGGTCAGTCTCCAAAAACAATATAAAATGGTATATAAAGCATACAAGATTGATAATATAATAGGATGAAACAATCATAACCTATAGATACGTTCGAGACATATCAGGAGGCAGTGTGCGACCTGGTCCACCAACCCTTAGAACTGTGCCACTGTCTGCTTACGGCTTGTCAGCGGAAGGCCGAAGTACTTGCACGGAAACGATGCGGTCGTGCAGCCCAACAAGTTGCACAAGGAATTCATCTCGCATTGAGAGCGTCTGATGGATATTGCCGCACTCTTCTTCGTGTTAAATGATAGTCCGGAAGTGCCTAAACAACTTTAAGATGGCTCCACACACTCTAGTCTTGAGCTCACTTGGCCTAAAGAATACCATTATGTCATCTGCAAACATGGAGAGATGCTGGTGCAGGCCAGAAGAAGACTTTGGCGGTAGCTAACTTGAAAAGGCATTGCGGTGGCTCCGTGCATAGAATGAAAATCATCAGTGACATGGATCCCCTTGTCATAGGCTACACCGGTTAAAGTTTGGCTTTCCATGTATGCCATTAATCGTGATCCTCATGGAGGACGTTGCCAGTAATCCACACCCACGTTATCAACGTCCTTGCAAAACCCATCTGCTTTAGGACTTCTAGAAGGAAATGCCATTGTATTGAGTCAAACACCTTTGAAATGTCTAGCTTTAGCATCACCATTGGATCTTTGAGCACATGAAATTGTCGTGCAGATAACGTCCACGAACAAAGGCACTCTAGTGGTGTGCAACCAGGCTTGGAAGATCCTCAGCATGTCATGAAGCAAGGACTTTATATCAATTTTTTGATTGCACCATCAATTAGGCTCGCCGGCCGAAAATCCCTTATACCGTGTGCACCGTCCTTCTTCGGTAGCTGCGACATAATCGCTTTGTAATCGCCACCAAACCGCGCATATCTCCTGTGATGAAATGATCCAGCACCCTCATGAAATCCCATTTGATGATCTGCCAACACGTTGCAAACAATCTGTCTGTGAAACCATTCGGTCCCTGGTGCTTTATCAATCAACATTGACTTGTTCATCCTCTCCACCTCCTCCATCGAGAAGGGCCTCGAAGTGTGCAAAAGTCGCGAGAAGGCAAATCTAGCATATCTAGATTCATCGTGTGTTGCCTAGCCGAGGCCGATCCAAAGAGGGCGGAGTAGTACTCATCAACCGTCAATGCAATGCTTTTTTTGAAACATGGCCCCTTAGGGCCCAATTCATTAAAAAGGTCGAAGAGAGTTGCCCAGTTAATTAACGGAAAACCGGGCGAAAACCGTGACAACACGCCCACAAAAACAAGGCACACCGGGCGACCTGGCAACCCACACAAGAATGCACACGCGCCGTCAAGGAGAAAAGCGTCGTCGAGGTTGCTATCCGGTATCATCGTCATCACACCTCTGCGAGGGCGACTCCGACTCCACCATCGACGACCACCGATGTAGCCTCCATCGCAGACAAGCGCAGAGGCTGCGCTGGCTAATGCCAAACAGTCCACCACACGCACCGACGACCAGGCAGCTCCGACTCTCTCGACGAGCATTGCAGGAGAAAAAGTGGTGGGCCTGCATTGAGCCAGCGCCAGAACTGACCACCCGTCTCACGTCATCGTCATTGCAAGGCTCCTCCTCAGCAGCTCCGACTTCAGAAGACAAGCGAGGCACGACGACCCCTCGAACACGCCGGATGAGACCGACTACCAGAACACAGCTGCAAACCCTACTCCGCTTGAAGCCACCATCGTTGCCACACAAGAAGCCGCACAAAGCATCCACATCGCCGGACGGGCACCTGCCGACCGCAATGTCGTGAGCGACCAGCCCATGAAGCGTGCAAACGAGATCCAAAGCTCTTCAAGACGACGCCCCAAAGAGAGAAGCGACGATGCCGACGTTGTCGCCCGACCCAACCGGGTCTTAGGCTTTCACTCGAAGAACTGGATCCGAGGGTGTGCAGGGAGAGAACTCCTCGGCGGCGCCTCCAAGGAGGTGAGACGACGTCCACAAACGCCGACGCCGTTGGCCGGCAAGCTTTTGCCCGAAGTACCGCCCAACACCACAACCCCATGCACTGCACCTCTGCTAACCCGCACACCCCCAACAAAGCCATCGCGCCATGACCACGCAGAAGACACCACAAACCTCATCGCCGTCCAGAAGAACCAGCGAGCCGAAACCAACCGATCTCGGCTGGATTCGGCAGCCTCCCGAGTCAAGCCACCGACGAAGAGCCGCAGCCGCCACGACGCACACCACCAGACCATAACCACCAGGCAAGGAGCACGGGCTGCCACCCCGAAGCTCCGGATCCAGTCGCACGAAGTTGCCACCACGAGCTGCCACCACCAGATCCACCCGAAGCTGCCGGACGAGCTCCAGCTTCAGATCCGCCCGATGCAGCCACCAGGACCAGACGGAGAGGCCCGCCAAACAGCCACACGATCCGCCGTCCCGCTGAAGAAGGTCGCCGGCGAGGAAGTCGGGGTGCTCCAGCCGCCGGCCCGCCGAAGTCGCGCCGCAAGACCGCAAGGGGCCGAGCCTCCCCAACCACCTCCACGCGCCGAGGCGCCGCCCACGCGGCCACCGCAGCCGCCACCACCGCAGAGAGAACCCAGGGCCGCCGCCCCGGCGCCCAGCCTCACCGAGGGCGCCGCGCCGTCCAGGGCGGCGACGCTAGGGCACGCTCGAGCCGCTCCCCTGGAGAGCGACGCGAGTGGGGTTCTTTTTTTCCAATGCAATTCAGCTGAACCATGCAAGACCATTGGCTTGCAATAGAATGCTCCAACGAGCTCAACCCTAGCAACTTTCTCTCGAGTAGTTTGCGCATGCCGTGTTCTTGATCGGAGAGCTTTCTCGATTCGGCGGCGACATCAAGTCTGAAGATGACCTACATTGCAAGTGACAATGGCAAACGAACATTGCCGATCCAGCGATTGCTTGTTCTCTTGAATAGCTCTTAGACGGTGTGAAGCCGGATGCAATTGATATCTTCTGTCTATTAATCTATTCATTTATTTTGAAAGACATTTGATATTATTATATGCAGGTATTGACATTAAAAGCGGACAATGTTTATCTTTCCGAAGGTTGCGTGTCATATTTTACATATTTCTACTGTATGGCATTGCATATTTGATTTTCTGTCATGGATGGTGAACTGTGTCGACCCTCTTTGTGGCGCTCATAGTACATTGGCCGGACCCTTTGTATACATTGTGGGTGCTTGAGTTGAGTCCGGTGGCACTGGGCACTCAATGCCCTCTCGCACGCGTGTACTTGTGCGCGTCCATTTTGTACCAATCAGCTCGCTCCCCATTTCACTCGATGAGAGAGAAGAAGAAAGGGAAGGAACTAGTCCGACCCCCGGAGGAGGAGATCAATTGGCTTTGCGTGGAGATCACGCTGCACCCGATCGCGCATTCACGGTTGCGCAGGGGCGGGACGGATACGCTCCATCTACCTCTACGTAGCCACTCGGCAGTGTGGCAGCACTGATGACGACGAGAGAGAGAGAGAGGGTGTAGTGCAGTCATGGCAGCTGCCTTTACGAAAGAAAGAGAGAAATTGTATCAGAAATTATGTGCGTGCGCCAGCGACCCGTACACGGTACATCACCACCACCAAAGTGGTCGCGCCGACGGGTCCCGCCATGTTGCTGCTGGTGAGGTGAGGTGAGGCGACGCCGCCAGGGACCCCCCGCCCGCCCGGCCACCGGGTACGTATCCATCCCATCATCACGTACCATTGCGAGTTACTACGCGCGGTAAATTTTTCACCTTTCGCGTTTCCGATCATGGCGATTAACAGATTATCTAGGCCACAGTAGGAACTGTCAAAGTGAGCATCTTTTCCTAGCAGATGAATGGAGATATACATTACGTACGTCGGTACGTGTGTCTTATCGCGCCGTAATAACTTGGTAACCATGGTTATGCTCATGCATAGCGCTGCCTGGAGTGTTTTAAGAGGAGCCCGCAAAAAAAAGAGTTTTAAGAGGAAATATGCCATCCTACTTTTTATGGCAAGTAAATATACATAGGACTGTGATGTACGACTATGGGGGAGCAAGCTTTTGCTTTTGTGGTAACATAATGATCGAAAGAATTACGCCAACGTTGTAAAGGATTCTTTGCCGGTACTACTTGCGGTAATTCCGAGTTGGGGATCTTGGGGTGGCGACACTGAAATGGTAAAGAAGAAGAGTTGCCGTCCAAATGATGACCAATAATTGAGCTTCCTCGACGGGCCTTTCCATTGGATTTTACAAAATGATCACGTACAGATTCACCCACTAGGCCTTGGGTCACGTACCATGGATTATTGGACTGTTTGATGGTGGGGACTGGCCCAGGTGTTTGCTGTGGCCGCGTGGCTTCATATCTCAAAATCAAATGCTTTACAAAGGTTCTCCTGTCAGTTCTAAATGCTTGGCGAATCAAGACAAGTCAGAGTAACACCATTTTTTATTTTTTATTTTATTTTTTGCGGGGAGTCAAAGCAACATCGTTAGCTAGAGAGTAGTAGGCTTTATGCATCACTTTTCTTTTGATAGATCTGGATCATTTTCGCAAAATAATAAATTATGCAACACTTTCAACGCCTCACACCATTTGTATTTCTCTGGCATAATTTCCTTTTTCTACCTCTCTTTCTTTATTTTCTTTCCCTTTGTTCAAACTAACTATCTCTCTTTTTCTTGGGGACAGAGCAACTGATCGTGCATATCGTTACCGGACACATATCAATCTCAACGTCTGCGCATGCGTACCGTAGAATAGAATTATGGAATTTCCCCCCTTTAATTTAGAAGTGTCCAGTGCATGGCATTCCGAATAGAATTGGAATAGAGCTGCGTGTGCATGGTAACGATCGAAGACTAGTGGAAAATAGCAGAGGAATAAGTTCTGCTCAGACCAATTGGCCCTCGCCTGCTGTAGCCAACCAGCCAGTCGTGTACAGAACCTAGCTTGATGGTACCTCAAAAAAGAAAACTATAGTACTTCGTTGTAGCTAGTGATTATTTTTATAGTATACTGGTAATTGAGCAAGTATTTCATTATAGATCGTGGATTTTACTACAGTGATTAAGTGACTCGTCTCTTCACCACAAGCGCTGATCACATACATAGATACGGCAATGAAGCATCGATCGGGCAATGGTACGTGAAATGAAATTAAAATAGCACTCGCTTTCCAAGACGCTCCGCGCGTACACGGTCGAAACAAGCAACGTGTACATGTTTCTGCTACCGAGATGCAGAAAGTATGAACAACTGTTGGCGTCGCACGGGACAGGCATCATCGGGTACAAGAAGCCGCTTTAATCCACGGCACAAGTTCGGTCGCCCAGATTCGCGATCGATAGAGCGAATCGGCAAGAGTTGACGTGCGCGATAGCATGGTGGCGCCCTACTACCTCCTTTCCGGTTTATAAGGCTTACGCGTATATCTAGGTTGACAAATAGACTAACATAGTACAAAATTTATATCACAAAAAATATATCATTAAAAACTTCAAATCATTTACTTTCTAATGATATAATTTTTAAACAATACAAATTATTTTATGTTGGTCAAATTATTGATCTAGGGATACGCGCAAGCCTTATAAACCGGAAAGGAAGTAGTAGTGCCCAATTCGCCGGCCAGGAGAGAAGCCAACATGATGTCCACCCAATACTCCAAAAGTTGTGAAAAACTTTAAAATTGTGTATAATTTGGTACAATAATGTAATCACACGCATCGTATGGAAAAAGAGGAAGGAAAATTTTGTCATCTTAAACATGCGTATTGTTCAGGTTGTATGGATTTGCCATGTTTTCCCTCGCTTTTGTTGCGGAGTCATTTTCCCCTCTTTTGCTTATGTATTTATGTATTGCATCGACTTTTTGGAGGTTACCTGTTATACAATAGGGTGGATGCCCTGGCGTGCAGAATTAACCACGAAGTTCACGAAGTGGAATTAAACCAAGTTTTTTTTTGAAAAGGAGGAGCGAAGCTCCCGGCCTCTGCATCAATTGATGCATGCAACCATATTATTAAGTCTTAGATCCACAAATGGCTCATAGACTGAGCAAAAGAAAACAAGTATAGAAAGTAAAACTGCCACATCCAGCAAGACCAAAAACAGACTACGATGCCTATACACCTAGCCTATTATTAGCTCGCCATCCAAATCGACTAAAGATAGCCTGTGCGACCGTCTCCCACCGGTTGCACCCAATAGTCATAATCTCCTTAGAGTCCGCATGAGTGAGTAACGACCACATACGAATCCAAGCGGTGGCTCTGTAAATAACCTGCAAAAAAATGTTGAAGTTCTTGCCATTAAAAATCATGTCGTTCCAAGTGTTCCATATAACCCAAAATAATGCACAGATTCCAATCCGGATATGGTTTGCTATGGATACGTCTACTCCGTTGAGTCACGTCCCAAATAGCGTATTAATGCTCGTCGGTGGATTAATGTTAAAAGCTATATGCACAGTGCGCCATAGTAGTTTTGCTAGTGGGCATTCGAGAAAGAGGTGCCTTATGGTTTCATCGTGATCACAATAGCAACATCTAGGACCGCCAAGCCATCTTCTCTTTAACAGATTATCCTTGGTTAGTACGACACCCTTGTGTACAAACCACATGAAAAATTTGATTCTAAGCGGTACCTTAACCTTCCAGATGTGCAAAGATCTCGACAGTGGCCCAGTGTTAATCAGATCTAGGTACATTGATTTCACTGAGAAACTACCATTCGTAGACAATTTCCAGTGGATAGTATCTGGCTGGTCAGATAAATGAACGTCCATCACTCGTCTGACCAAATGCAACTAGGAATTCCAACGTTCCCCAACTAGGGACCTCCTGAACTGAATATTAAGAGGCACTGAATGTAATATTGTGGCGACGTAATCCTCCTTACGTTGTACAATATTATATAGGGACGGATATTGGAGGGCCAACGGCGTTTCCCCTAGCCACGTGTCCTCCCAAAACCTAGTCGATGCACCATTGCCAACTAAAAACTTCACCCCTTGGAAGAAATGAATTTTCATCTTCATTAACCCCTTCCAGAATGGCGAATCGTTGGGTCTGGCATTAACCCGGGCCAAAGTCTAGGAATGTAGGTACTTATTCCTCAAGATTTGTACCCACATCTCGTCAGTTTTAGTAGATAATCTGTATAACCATTTACTAAGCAAGCATCTATTCTTCACTTCTAAAATTTCGATCCCTAGACCCCCTTGGTCTTTGGGTCTACAGATAATATCCCATCTTGCCAATCTGTATTTCTTCTTGGCCTCATCACATTGCCAGAGAAAACGAGATCGATAAAAGTCTAGTATTTTTCGTACCCCTACCGGTACCTCAAAGAAAGATAGAAGGAACATCAGCAAACTCGTTAGAACCGAGTTTATCAGCACTAGCCGACCTCCATAGGACATGAGCTTGCCCTTCCAGCAGCTTAGTCTTTTTTCAAATCTATCTTCAATGCATTTTCATTCCTTATTCATCAAGCGTCTCTGATGAATGGGAATCCCTAGGTAACTAAACGGTAAAGATCTCATTTCACATCCGAATAGTTGTGTATAAGCATCTTGTTCCTCTTTTGCTTTCCCAAAACAGAACAATTCACTTTTGTTAAAACTAATTTTTAATCCAGACAATTGCTCAAATAAGCAAAGAATCAGCTTCATATTTCTAGCTTTTGCAATATCATGTTCCATGAAAATGATAGTATCGTCTGCGTACTGTAGTATGGACACCCCCCTCCACCAGGTGCGTGACCAGCCCTCCTACTTGGCCAATCTCTTTAGCCCGACCAATAAGGACGGCCAACATATCCTCTACTATGTTGAACAACATGGGAGACATGGAGTCGCCCTGTCGCAGTCCCTTATGGGTCTGAAAATAATGACCAGTGTCATCATTAACTTTTACCCCAACACTACCTTTCTGAATGAAGGCGTCCACCTTCTCCCTCTAGGATTCGTTGAACCCCTTCATACGTAGGGCTTGTTGAATAAAGGGCCATTTGACCTTATCATACGCCTTCTCGAAATCCACTTTGAAGATAATCCCATCAAGTTTCTTAGTATGGATTTCGTGTAGTGTTTCATGTAGTATGACTACCCCCTCTAGGATATGTCGTCTAGGCATGAACGTTGTCTGAGTCGGTTGGATGACCGAATGGGCAATCCGCGTCAATCTATTCGTACCAACCTTGGTAAAAAAAATTAAACTGACATTGAGCAGACATATGGGTCTGAACTGCTCAATACGAACAGCTTCCACCTTCTTAGGTAATAACGTTATTGTTCCAAAGTTAAGGTGAAATAGCTGAAGGTGCTCATTGAACAAACCATGAAACATAGGCATAAGATCTCCCTTTGTAATATGCCAACATTTCTTATAGAATTCAGTCGGAAACCCGTCCGGTCCCGGAGCTTTATTTTGTTTCATTTGTGCTATTGTGTCAAACACCTCTTTCTCGATGAACGGGGCTGACAATACCTCATTCTCGTCAGAATTGAGCTGAGGTATATCATTTGTTCTTCTCTCATCCAGAGAAACAAAATTTTCGGCAGGTTTACCAAAGAGTCTCTTATAGTAATTGGAGATATACAATTTTAGGTTCTCATGCCCTACTACTGTACCCTCATCTTGTTCGAGCTGAATTAAACCAAGTGAATATCAACTTCTCTTGCATAGAGAATTGGATTTGGAATTAGAATTGTGACACAGTTACAAATGAAATAGTGGACCACTAAACTAGGTGTACGATAAATCACATTACTGTTACACTTGTAGCCTCCGCAACTTGCTCAAGTTTCAAAAATACTACGCAAAAGAGTTGAGCGCGTTTTGCCGCGTTGTTGGTGAGTTGGTGTTGTTAAGATTTCATAAAGATGATTTTTTTTTTTTGCGAGAAACTTGCCCATGCAACAATCTCATGAGAGATGGTTGCTCAAAGGAGACCTAAATGCAGACTATTTCCATCAAATAGCTAATGTCCGTGAGAGGAAAAATACTATTCTCGCTTTAAAATGTGATGATGTTGAAATTAAAGAAACAAATAATCTGATTGCTCATGCAATAAATTTCTACAAATATTTGTTTGGGTCTGCTCCTCGCAATCAGTTCCGTCTTAACCCTGATACTTGGAATGATGATGAAAAGCTTAATGATGCGGATACTGTTGATTTAGTTCGAGAATTTACTGAAGATGAAGTGAGAGAAGAATTTTTGCAATGGAAGCCATAGGGCACCCGGACATAACATTCCTGACGAATTTTATCAGTGTTACTGGGAGACATTTAAGCATGACATCATGCAACTGTTTGTGATTTTTTACAAAGGGACGCATGATGTGCAGCGTATCAACCACGACATTATTACTTTATTGCCTAAAGTATCTGGGGGCTGAACGCATTCATCAATTCTGTCCCAATTTTTTGGTGCGCGCGCGCGCGCGCGCGAGAGAGAGAGAGAGAGAGAGAGAGAGAGAGAGAGAGAGAGAGAGAGAGAGAGAGAGAGAGAGAGAGAGAGAGAGAGAGAGAGAGAGAGTCCAAACCAGAGTGTTTTGATCATTTTATGCCGCACACATGACTACTTAGGCGCAATGTATGCGAGAAGACCACGCCTTACTGATGGGTGATCCAAATTCACGTACAAGCCGCGTGCAATGAACAGGCAAAAGGTCTAACTATGTAATGCGTCGAATATTTTGTCTATATCACCAGCTCACAACGCCTTAGGCACCTAAAAGTTTGATGTTTTACACCTTAACAGAACACAACTACTCATTTGGCTACAACATGGCAAATCAGACCATCCAATTATATAACCCGGAAAACTAGATGTCCTTACGATTCTCAGACGGCTCACAACTGAAAGTCATGTGTTCAACACGTGTGACGCCTTACAGAAAGACATTTCTGGCCTGTGCCACATCGGGTGCGTGAGTAACGTATGTGGGCTGGCCGAAGTCAAACAAATCTGTGGGGAAGGCGAGGTGACCCAAATCCTATTTGGTGCTTCGGACGCTAAATAAAGTGATAATGGTGAGGGGCCAGCGGTCCTTTGCCACCCCTCCACTGGTTTTGGGGAACCTTCTAGAAGGTTCCCGCCGTTTTTCTATGTTTTTTCACCAGTTTTTTATTTTTCTTTATTACCAAACCATGGTTTATTTAGTTTTATGAACATTTTTGAAAACCACAAGCATTTGTTCCAATTTTCGTTTTTTTAATTCACAAACTTCTTAAATGTTTGAACATTTCCAAAATCGAGATTTTTTTAAAACAACGGTGAACTTTTTCAAATTCAGAAAAAAATCGTTTTCGTGACCTTTCCAAATTTAAGATTTTTTTTTCAAACTTATGAACTATTTGAAGTCAACGGTCACGGGTCGCCAGTCAATGGTCCACTGGTGCGCTTGTCAATGGTCAGCTGGGTTCCCACGTAGGGTAGCCGTGCGTATACGTGGTACGCACGCGGAGCCCTAGGCATACACGTACGAGCGCATACACCTTGGCCGTATGTATACGTCCGCTACAGGGCGATGTCCGGGCAAGGGACCATGAGCACCATGCCATGCGCGCGCGTGGGCGGGTGAAAAATGGATCGGGTCCGGCTCGACCTCTCGCTGAGACAGAACCCGCACGAAGGCCAGCGCGCCGTATAGGTCACGTTTTTTTGTTTTTTGCGTGCAGCGTGCCACTGTGCGTACGGCCAGGCTAGTAGTCGTAGTACTAGCCAGCGAGTCGGAGTCTATTGGCGGTGGGCACGAGAGAGAGAGAGAGAGACCAGCGACCAACCAACCAGGCCGAGGGAGGGGGATGGGCTGAGGTCTCTGGCTAGGCCTAGGCCTAGGCCTGCGGTTGCACGTGATCCGAGGCCGCTTTGTCAGTCGCTTGCTCACCGACTGAATAAAGTTGCTCTGCTGCCACAAGGGAAAGCTTCGCAGTTGTGAGTCCGTCCGTCAGTCGAGATTTTTTCTCCCTCCCTCCCTCGCCCTCATTCATGAGCATGATCGCCTCTCGCTCTCTCTCTCTACATCTCGGTGTCACGGTGCGATCTGGGGGGCCCTGGATCGATCGATGGCCTGCCTCCGCGTGCAGACAAGGTTTCCAGTTACGATTCTCACTCAGCGAGCATCGCTTTTTTTTTTGAGGGAGTGCATCGCTTTCCTTTGGCGAGCGATATGGTGGTGTCTGCCGTGGCATCATGCGCCAGTGCAGCGTTTCTTTTTCTCTTGCCAAAATAATGATGCTGCTTAGTCGTTTCGTTGGACCTTTTGTACTGCACTTCTTCTTCTTCTTCTTCAAGGAAAATGAAACCTCCAAATCCTACCCCGTTTCAAAAAGAAAACTGTGTTTGTGGTGAAATTTCAGGCAGCGGACCTAGTCTCAGCCTCCACTTCCTTTGGATTTGGAGTAGCACTACTTCTACTCTGCTAGGCTCCTAGCTACAGTGCTAGTATAGAGTAATAATGGAAGAGGGGCAAGAGGGGAAAATACTGGAGTCTACAGGAGACTGGCTAGGCTAGGACAAGAGGAGAGATGAGACTTGTGACCATGGTTAAAAGCTGTAGTAGTACTAAGTAGAGTAGCGCTGATGAAAAGGTCACGGGACAAGGGGCCGTACTAGGAATCTACAGGAGTTGCACATGACCCCACGTACACACACTACGCACACCAGTCAGTGGCCGTGCCCACTTTGCCACTGTGTGCGGTCCGCTGCCCTTTCAGGTACCACCTATACCTATACAGTAGACAGACTGGACCGGAACCAATCACTTCCATCTTCCACTCTCTTTTCTCTCTTTTTTTCTTCACTTCTCCTTCGTGGTCTCACAAATACTATGCGACGCGACCCAACCAAACCACACCGCAACATACTCTCCGGAAAACACGAAAATGCCACCAGGGAGCTCGTTTTCAAAATACAATTTTCTACTAGCTTGCAAAAACGTCTTATATTATGGGACAGAGGGAGTACAGTGTGAAAAATTTTGAATTTTTTTGTCAACGCTCATACACATGTATATCACTTATGCTTTCCGTTTCGAAAAAAATATCACCTATGTGAAAATTTCCTTTCTTTTTGCGGCAAGTATGTGCAAAATTTCTTAACAATAACTTTCACGGGTGGCCTACAAAACAAGAGACAAATACATATTTCTAAAATGGGCCGATTTTCTGTTGTTGTTGGGCCGGAATACAGCCTACAAATCACAACATTTTCAAACGATTTGTCACAAGCTGACACATAAGTTTCCATGAAAAAAAAACCCTTATGTAGTGCTGTGTTAAGTTCAGCGAACAACAACATAGAGACAACATGATTTCAACAAGAAACCAACATTTATTCAGGACAGCATTTTGGAGCGGGAAAACCCCAAGATTCTCATTATTCGGGCATTACAATAGTTTCACAGCGCAAATAACAGTGTCATTCCTGTGTTCCTCCTGATCATCTCGTTTTTCTAATGTTCAACGTCTCACTCTACACGTGTCCACAAGGAAATGCACATGTCCTATAACATCTTGAATCCATCCATATTCCCAGCACATACACACAAAACCATACAAGAACAAGCTGCTTATGTTGCTTGGCGGATCATTCATTCTTCTTCTCGAATTTTGCCTTGTCAGCGCCACTGTACGGAGCAACGTGATATGCGTATTGCTGGAGAACTGAGAAGATGACCATTTCCAGGATAATCAAGACATTCTGGATTGCCTCCTGGATGTGCTCCACGTCCAGCCAGAAATGGTGAGATTGAATAACCCCTACAGCAGCCAAAACATCCAACGCACAGCCCTGCAAAAACGCAATACCATTCAAGATTCAGGAGTTTGATCATATTTCAATTGATAGAAAGTAACTGTGTTACAAAATGGAAAAGGTGTTGTATTTAGCTCTGTTTTTTGCAAATGATTGTATTTAGCTATTTAATGTCCTACAGTGAACAATTGCATGTTAGAATGTTTGCGTTAAAAGGTGAAACAGTTAACTGATTTATGCTCATAAACATTTATGGCAAGGCATGGGAAATTAAATTGCGGATGAAATTCCTAGATTGATAAGCATCAGCTATAATAACAAAATAAGGTGATTAAATACCATGCAGAACAAAATTCAAAGAGTCGGTGAGAGAAGAAGCTTCATGCAAAATCATCACAAATAACATGGCACATGGCAGGAACAAAAGGTCTAAACTATCAACACTACTAAACCAATATCGCTTCCTCAACCAAATGTTCAGACGCAATCATCAAGACACACTGGTGTACATTACATCGATAGCATTCAGATCTAACCCAAAGATATTTATAAGAAAATTCCAACTCTTTCCTGCCAGGAGAGGATGTGATTTTTACCTGCCAGAAAGAGAAGAAGACAATCCCTTTGATGCACAAGAACTTAGCAAGAGGCTTGTGAAGTGCCAGCTCCTTAGCAAACAAGTGATAGAATATGACCAATGCATATAATGCCATGGAGACTGAAAAGTTCAATATAATTGTGAACGTCCAGCTGACCCAGCTGGGGTACAACCCAAGAAGCTGAAGTGCAATAATCAGAATGGAGCATACAGGCCTAACAACAACAAATTGCCAGGTCCAGTACTTCAGAAGCTTAAGTGTCTTGTGCTCCAACCGAACATTACGGGGCTGCAAAAGCACAAACCCAGAAGCATAGTGGTTACTTTCAGTACACACAAAGTAAAACTACTGAACAAGGTGTAAAGACTCAGCTAGCAGTATTGCTAATACCTTCCAGATTACATATGCAGGTTATAGGTGCAAATATGCAACTGTGGACAAATGATGCAAAGGCAGGTTCAGGAGACGGCAACATTCAAACGCATATAGGAGAACTTAGTGAACAACGCATGAATAAATGGAATTTAAAATCATAACTTAAGCATGCATGACTACTGATAGGCACATGCTTCAGTTAAACCAGATATTACTAACTGAATTAGTATTTCGTGGATGGAATATATAAACCTTTCTGTTAACACCGTGAATCCTTTTAATATTACTGAGCAAAATACAGCATCCTTCAAATATGGTAAGGCTCAGTACGGGTATGCACCTAGGACCCCTTATTAATTTGTCACTTATAGTCAATGTTCAGGATATCGGTAACTGGTACCATATCGGTCGGGGGCTGATAAGGGATTAATCGACGAATCGGCCATTTAACTGAATATATCGGTAAACCATTTATCGGTAGGTTAACTAGGGCCATATCTATATATCCTAGGCTATATAGCAACATGCAATGTACTGAATGTCTAAATATGCAATCCTAGGCTACATAGCAACAAGGAAGAGTGTTACTTTGATGTTCTGATGATGTCTAGATCTACATAGAAGAGCAGCAGCAACAACAACACAGCAACAGTAATTGTACATCACTACCTAACATCAAAGGAGAGCAGTACAGCAACAGTACTACTTGTACATCACATAAGAGAGGAGCACAGCAGCAGCAGCACATCAGCATTTACAGAACAACACAACATAGGAGAGTAGTGCTTCTGTTCTTGGCATAGGAGAGTAGTTTTGGGCCAAAAACTGCTTCCCAGTTAATCGGCCCAGCCGATAATTCGGCCTAACAGCCAGTAAATCGGCTTGTCAGACCGATTAACTGGCCCTCCCAGTTAATGGACACGAATAGCACTTTCTCGTATCGGGAGGGGTCCGAATAGCAGTTAACTGCAGTTAACTGGCTGATATTTGGAACATTGTTATAGTGCAGGTCGCATTACCAAAATTCAAGAGCAGATTACAGACACTTATCAAATATCTATAAGTGTATAGAAGGGTGTAAGAAAGATACCAGGAAAAGAGAAACAGGGAAAGAATGATGAAGCACCCTCCCTTTGATTTCATCAGGTACAATGTTTTTACTGATAGATATATTTAAGTAGCTGTACATCAATGCCAGAAACTTAGCAATAACCTGCAGAATTGAAATAAAAAATAGAAGGAAAAGTGAGTGAAATCACAAACTTCAGGTGAAAAAATGCCATCGACCCAAGAGGACTCACCAGTGCTTCGTAGCATTCTTTAACAGACTCCAAGCATGTAAAAAACGTTTTGCTTCCCTTAATATCCAGAAGACCAGCAAAGGAAGTCATAGCATACAATGGAGGCATCAGCACTATAATGAGTATAGCCTTCTGCTCTTTGGGATTTTTCCAATAGAAAAGATGCTGTGATACCAGCTGTACTGTGAAATGCATAGACAACATTACACAACAAGCTGCTCCAAGGAGGGTAAGAGTCGGAGGATCCATTTTCGTAAGATCCATCCCCGGAAACATCGACATAGTGCCTGAAGATATAGATACTCATATTAATTCATCAGGGACATGAACTTAAGCTAATGATGATTCAAAAATAAATAGCATGAGAACAACAAAGATAGTTACATTTGTATGATCATTTTCTGAACACAAGTTGGTTCTGGGTTCATACTCTAAACTGCTTCACATAACAATGTATCTGTGATTAAATTTGGTTAGTGGGGCATTTTTGAACTCCCTTTTCATAAGCATGGAAGCACACATAAAGCAGGAGACCACGGTGAACACATAACTCGAAACGTAATGAGCCGATACTCAAATTATCTTATGCCATACTAACAAATGCATAGCAACATATGTCAGAATTTTTCTACACTAATGAAAGCAGGTCAAGCTGCATTGCACTTTGCAGGGGTAAGACTAGGTTCCTATAATCCCTCCCCAGACCCCACCTTGTGTGGGAGCTTCTATGCACTGGGTCTGTCCTTTTAATGAAAGCAGGTCAAGATGTTCCTCAAAGAACTTCCACCGTGTGCAGTTATTACATCACCAACCCAGTGATTACAGGTAGGTGGATTGATCTGTCAGTTGATTGGTATGAAACACCATCATAAAAGAAGGCACCAGGGGGGAAATGATATACCTTGCAATTGTGATATGTTTATTGCTGAAAGATCTCTAGAAAATGAGCAAATAAGAATGAACACTTTATGTTAGTATTATTAATGTGATTAATATTTTGATAATGGATATTTCTATTGCTGAAAGATCTCTAGAAGTGCATCAAATTGAGAATCAGCTATGTCTCAACGCTGAACGCTGGCACACAATCAAGTAGTAACGCTGGAAGAATTATCTACTCCATCTGACTAGTTTCAGGTTTGAGTCCTGGGCAAACCAAGGAATGTATGCAGGGCAAACCATAACATGACACAGCTAACTGGGAAGCTACTCAACCGAATAAAGATTTTGTAATGCTACAGCGCCCATAATCACAAGCAGAGGAACAAAAGGGATTCACTACAAATGGAGTGCTTTTTCTCAAGCCTGACAAAAAATTATGCAGTGGAAATATGGCTGCAGGTATGTTGGAAACAACGAATAAACAAGCAGAGATGGAATGCAAATGTGCCTATCCACACAAACAGAACCCTTTTTTCAAGTCTGAACGAATCAAAAAGCAAAACATAAAAAATGGTAACAAGAACTATGCCAATCCTTTCCCCAGCCTGCTTGTGGTCAAGGTGGACGCTGGCGAGAAAAAGTAAATGTGCCTATCCACACAAAACATTGTCAACCATGAAACTGTGATCTGGGACAACAGGATGGATGGAATCCTACATGTGTATCAGAACAAATCCTCAAGTACTAGCTGAACAGGCTATTCCTAGTTTCCCACATCAAACTTGCTTTCAGTCGATTTTCATAAGGCACTTATATCATTATAAGGGCATTTCTAACCGATCCTCTATCCGATGTTAGTGGAGGATAAATTGGATTTTACTCCCTTATGTCGCACCTAGCCGATCCCCTAAAACATATAAGAGAGGATAAATTTTACTCCGACCCGCACTGAAGGAGTAAATATACTCCACCGAGACGGGCTGGAGGGTAAATTTCAGCTCCCTCTCGCCTCCTCCCTGCTCCCTGCTGCTCCTGCACGCCGCCACTGCCGGGAGCCCGTGTGCGCCGCCGCCGCTGCCGGGAGCCCGTACGCGCCGCCGCTTCACTGCCACACGCCCGCGTCTGGATCCCCTCTCTGCCGCTGCTGTTTCTGGCCATCCACGCCGCCCCGACGAGCTCCTACGCCTCCGTCGACCAACAGTAAGAGCCGCCGACTACCACCACGAGCTCCTCTGCCCCCCGCCGGCCAAATCAGACACAGCCGGGCACGCCCAAATCCCACACCGGAGAGGGGTAGTGCGTCCAGAAGCTCGAGGCGGTGGTCGAGTCCGGCGCCTCCATGGCCCTGTTCTGCAAGTCCAAGACCAAAGCCGCGCCAGCCAAGAAGGTGAGCGCCTAGCTAGTTATGTTTATTGTTCACCAATGCAGATCTGCTTGCTTCGTTCCTCCTTGTAACCATCTGATGAAGAATGGCGTTGTGTTCTGTTTGATTATAGGTCGCTGCGTCTGCGGTCTAGTGTTGTTGAGACGTTGCGTCGTGTATCACCGTTTCGGCCCTCGACCTCGCCGCCCGGAAGGAGACCACGAGGAGCAGCATGAAGCGGAGGGCTCCGACATCCGACATCAACGGCGCCGTGGGGCTCATGGCGGGAGACGGGCGGGCTAGCGGCAGCTCACGAACTGCTGCTGCCGCTGCTGTTCGTGCTGCCCGAATCGATCCGGTTCAGCGCGCCGTTGCATAGCAACTGTTTGATGAAATGCATAACTCAATTGAGCACTCTACTCCGCAAAAGTTAGGGGATCGGATAGAACCGTACAAAACTTAGTGGAGTAAATATACTGCGTTTGGTTCGTGGGCAAGGTCGACTTGGCTGAGGATATCCTTAGCCGCATGGTTGAGGATAGCCAATTCCAGTCGTTTGGTTGTGAGGGATAGAACGAGTTGGATAACCGCTTTTGATTGTTTGGTTGGAAGGATGACAAGTGGCTAGGGATAGTTGTTAGCCCTTTTTTTCTGGTTTGTTCATCTACAAAGCAACAGTGAGGGAGGGAGTACATGTTCTTCTTTGCATAGTCAAATGTATTTGACCGTCCAACAGAACAAATATTGTAACTCTTCGTAGCTAAAAAAATGCAGGTGCTGTAGCAAATATTCGTGCACAAACAATAGAATCAAATACCACAAACCGGTCACCACGTGGCAAATATTTGAATATTCTGTTGTTTCTGTGTTCCTCCATGCTACCTACAGAAAAGAAAACAAGGCAGAAAGGGTAGAAGGCTAGAAAGTTTGGGAAAAAAAATTCAGGTGTACATATATACAAGCGCCGTGTGCAACGACACGACCTCAACAAATCCCTATAATCTACCAAGCAAAAAAAAATCCCTATAATCTAGCTAACAAACGAGAGGGATAAGGAATTATTAGGGAGAGGTGAGGATTAGACTAGGACTCTGTTCGCTCGTGCAGGGTGAGATAAAAACATTTCGCTCAAGCGCATGCGGTGGCTGCCCTCATCCGCGAAATTCTGGCGACTCTCATCAACCAAGTTTTAGAGGAATATTCCCTCGAATCTGGCTATCCATATCCCTCGTCCCTTCTAAACCAAACGAGTGGCATCGCTTCGAAAATTGGCTATCCCTGTCCCTCTGGTGGATAGCCACACAACCAAACGCCACCTAAGGTTTACTCGGACGTATCCTCCTCTATTTTGTAGGGGATCGGTTAGAAATGCCCTAAGTGAAGTAGAGCGGCTGACAAACGTACTAGGGCTCCTTTGATACAAAGAAATTTCGTTGGATTTGGATCCTTAGGATTTTTTCCTACGATGGTCGTTTGATTCGTAGGATTGAAATCCTTTGGAATTTTTCCATAGGATTCATTTGTACTACATTTTGGAGGAAATTTTCCATCCACTCAAACCTCTTTGTAGAATTCCTTTGTTTTTCCTGTGCTATCAAACACACTTCCAAATCCTGTAGGGTAGAAAACGACATGACATTCTATTCCTACGCTTTTCCTATTCCTACATTTTGAGAAGCCTGTGAATCAAAGAGGCCCTAACTTTGTACTAAACCAGCGTCAATTAATGGGTCGGAGGGAGTAGTAGAATTGCCATAGAAATTCTCTGGATCACTCCGTAAATGTACTACTTTGCTCCACAAGCATATGAGCAATCATCACAACAAATAAGGTCCCGTTTGGGAGACAAGTCTTGACACTGTAAACTGTATACAGAGTAAATTACTTGTCACCCCCGAAAAACTTGTAATAACATGTGTATTTTCATTCCTTGTAAAACGATGTTTGGATGGACAGTAAATTGCATTTGCAGGTAGCCAGGTACTCCACTGACCCGAGATAACACTACCAAGAACTTGACCGAAAGACTGCCAAATTGCCAATTCGCTCATGCCATCGCCCTCGCCGCACACAGCAAAACGGAGCAAAAGCAGAGTCGGGGCAAGAGCACGCCACCGCATGAGATGCCAGCGGCACGAACACAGACTCCTAGAGCGTGAGCGGCGGGCACGGCTAAATCAGTGCATCTTGGCCACGGCGACCGTGCTGTTGGTGCACGAGGCGGCAGCGAAATCGGAAGCCGGCGACGGGGCGGCGCTGAAATCGGGAGACGGCGATGGCATCGAGAATCGCAAGCGGGCAAGGATGGACGCGCTAAGCGGATCAAAACCAAGAAGGCCCGGAACCAAGGGATCCACCGACAAAATGAAACTACCGGCTTGCTGGCTGCGGGGAGAGGAGCGAGAACTCTCACCTTGTTGGAGGATCTCCATGCCGGCGGAGGAGCTCAGGGACAGCGCTTCTCTCTCTCTCTCTCTCTCTCTCTCTCTCTCTCTCTCTCGGTTCCTGCTCCGGTGCTGCCGTGCAGAGACTTGTTTGGTCTCCTCGCGACCCGCGTGGGAGCAGGTTTTTTTTTGCGAGGGGTCAGATCGTCTTGTCCGTCGACGTCCAAGCAGAGCCACATGGACAGGGCCGAATTTAATGTCGATCTCCATCATGTGGAGGGCCCAGCAGGCCTGCCGACTTGCCGTCCAGCATGCCTTCGTCAATTTATCACGGGGAGCAACTAATTATGGAGTACTCCCTCGGAAGCCTTTCAACGATCACTTCTACGCGCCGCCACTTGGCGCGTTCTCAGCCACTATCACGTGTCGCGCTCTGAGCATTTTCTTCGGGTTTTGTTTTTTTTATTTTTTCGCACGCGTTTTCGGCCTTTTAGATTGTTTTTTTTTGTTTTTTTGGTGTTCCGGTTTTTCACCGGTCTTTCTTAGCTTTTGGATGAATTTTTTTTTCAAAAAATATTTTTTTTGCGCGGAAAAACGCGTTTTCGGTTTTTTTTCGCGAGCGATGGTTTTGCTTCCGCGAGAGGCACTGTTTTGCTTTCGCGAGAGGCACGACTGTGCCTCTTGGAAAGGGAAAAAACGTGTTTTCTTTTTTTTTTCTTTTTTGCGAGAGGCACGGTTTTGCTTTCGCCAGAGGCACGGTTTTGCTTTCGCGAGAGGCACGGTCGTGCCTCTCGGAAAGGGAAAAAACGCGTTTTCTGTTTTTTTTGCGGGAGGCATGATTTTGCTTCCGCCAGAGGCACGGTTTTGCTTTCGCGAGAGGCACGGTCGTGCCTCTCGGAAAGGAAAAAAACGTGTTTTCTAATTTTTTTCGCGAGAGGCACGGTTTTGGGTTTTGATTAGTGATTTCGTTCATCATGGGGAAAGTAATACTCATATGATGGACCCCTGAACTCTAAAACCGGTTAAATCACCCCCTCTACTCTTCGAAACCGTATCAATTGGCCCGCTGAGTGGTTTTGCTCTGAATCATAGGCGGTTTTGGGTTGGAGCGTGCTCACTTGTCAAAAAGATGGTCGGAGGGTGGTGGCGATGCTCATCGGGTAGTGAAGGTGCGTCCGACAGGGTCGGGAGCCTTTGGGAATCGACGATGGGAGTCCGGTGGTGGGTGGAACGTCCTCAAGGGTTTGCGTTTTTGGCAATGGCGGTGAGGTTGTTCGGCGGACGGATAGGGGGTGGATGGTGCGCTAGGTAGAGAGCTTCCCGTCTGAAATTGAAAGTGTAGACCCATTAGAGGAACTTCATTGGGGCGAGGAGTGGGAGGAATTTGAAGGTGGTATACGTGTCGAGAAGATCGTCCTCGTGATCGAGATGGAGGCACATGCATCGTTACGTGCGGTATGAGGGCTGCTTCCGTTCCAACAAAGACAGTTAGTGAGCACTGCATTTGCCTTGTCGTCATCCTTCTTCGACGAGATGAAGCTCTCCTTCTGGCTAAATCTTGTTCTTGCTACCGTCGATTCATTCAAGAACTATTTAAGTTTTTTCCTTCGAAGCGAGATGAAGTTCCCATTCAGACCACTCATGTTTGAGTTTTCTTCTAGCTTCCATCAATCGATGCAAGAACCATTCAAGTTTGTTCATTCTAATAAATCAAGAGTTTAATTATGATGTATTGTTGGCTGGTTGGCGCGTTTGTTTGAGTAGGAGATGTTCTTGCTGCTGTCGACTTTGATATAAAGTTCACATATGTGCTAGCTGGCACGGAAGAATCAGCCCATGATGCTAACATTCTAACTAACAACATGACTCGGCCTGATGACATCAATATCCCCGATGGTAAGTTCTACCTAGGAGATGCTGGCTATGCATGTCGGCCTGGTGTTCTTCCACCCTTCAGGAAAATCAGGTATCATCTGAACGAATTCTCTTGTAGGAATTATCCTAGGACTGTGCAGGAATTGTTTTATCTCAGACACTCTAGCTTTAGAGTTATGGTTGAGAGGGCATTTGGAGCTTTGAAGAATAGGTTTAAGATCCTAGATAAGAAGTCATTTCACACTTTCCCCACCCAGGTTATGTTGAAAATATGCCCTAGAGGCAAAAATAAATTGGTTATTATCATGTTTCATTGTTCATGATAATCGTCTATTATCCATGCTAGAATTGTATTGATCGGAAACTCAGATACATGTGTGTATACATAGACAACACCGTGTCCCTAGTGAGCCTCTACTAGACTAGCTCGTTGATCAAAGATGGTTAAGGTTTCCTAACCATGGACATGAGTTGTCATTTGATAACGGGATCACATCATTAGGAGAATGATGTGATGGACAAGACCCAACCGTGAGCATAGCATTTGATCGTATCACTTAGTTTATTGCGTGCTTTCTTCATGTCAAGTATATGTTCCTAAGACCATAAGATCATGCAACTCCCTGACACCAGAGGAATACCTTGTGTGCTATCAAACATCACTTCATAAATGGGTGATCATAAAGGTGCTATACAGGTATCTCCGAGGGTGTCTGTTGGGTTGGCATGGATCGAGACTGGGATTTGTCACTTCGTATGACGGAGAGGTATCTCTGGGCCCTCTCGATAATACAACCTCACAAGAAGCTTGCAAGCAATGTGACTAATGAGTTAGTCATGTGATCTTGTATTACGGAACGAGTAAAGAGACTTGCCGGTAACGAGATTGAACTTAGTATGAGATACCGAAGATCGAATCTCGGGCAAGTAACATACCGATAGACAAAGGGAACTGCATACGGGATTGACTGAATCCTTGACATCGTGGTTCGACCGATAAAGATCTTCGTGGAATATGTAGGAATCAATATGGACATCCAAGTCCCGCTATTGGTTATTGACCAGAGAGGTGTCTCGGTCATGTCTACATGATTCTTGAACCCGTAGGGTCCACACGCTTAACGTTCGGTGAAGCTAGAGTAGTATTGGGATATGTCAGTTGGTGACCGAATGTTGTTCGGAGTCCCGGACGAGATCCCAGACGTCATGAGGAGCTCCGGAATGGTCCGAAGGTAAAGATTTTTATATGGGAAGTCATATTTTGGCTACCGAAAAAGTTTCGGATTTTTCCGGTATTGTACCAGGAAGCTTCGAGAAGGTTCCGGAGACTTCCGGAGGAGTCTGGAAGTCCACCAAGGATTCCACCACGTCCCAAGGGTCAGCATGGGCTAAGGGGAGGCGCCCTGGACTTATTGGGCTAGGCGCACAAGTCCCTCAAGGCCCATGCGGCTGGGAAGGTGGAAAGTCCACGTGTGTATGGAAAGGAGGGAACTGGACTAGGAGTCTAACTCCCCCCCTGGTGTGCCAGCCCTAGGGCTTGGAGGGCTGGACACCACGCCCCTCCACCTATATAGAGAGGGGGGGCAAGAGGACACACCAGCCCCTTGGCACCTCCCTCTCTCCTGCTCCTCCGTTGCTCCTTCCTTCCTAGTTCCGGCAGCGCGCAGCAAAGCCCTGTCGGCACTACTTCACCACCATCTCCACCACGCCGTCGTGCTGGTCTAGATCCCATCTACTTCTCCTCTCTTGATTGTTGGATCAATAAGGAGGAGACATCACCGAGCTGCATGTGTGCTGAACACGAAGGTGTCGTCCGTTCGGCACTAGATCGGATTGGATCGCGGTTGGATCGTGAAGAATACGACTACATCAACCGCGTAATATACGCTTCCACTTAACAGTCTACGAGGGTACATAAACACACTCTCCCCTCTCGTTGCTATGCATCTCCATAGATAGATCTTAGGTGTTCGTAGGAATTTTTTGTTTCCCATGCAACGTTCCCCAACAGGTTAAGCTTGTTCTTGCTTGTTGCATCCTTCATTACTGAACCGTACAATGGGGTTGTGATGAGCTTGTGACGAATGAGGAAGAGGACACTCGATGATGTTGTCAGCTTTAGTCGTAGTGTGGAGGCATTTGACAACAAAGTCAGGAAGAATAATAGGATGGAGTGGGTTGAGGCTATGTGGGAAAACAGAGGTCAGACAAGGATCTAAAGAAGAAGAAATTCCCCCTATTGAGTCATTCGATTATTAAATGTGTACTGCTATTTGTTGGTATCCATGATAAACTGCCATTTGTTTCCTAGCCAGGACTAAAACTATGTTGAAATCCTTTGTGATCACACCTTATGTCGTTCGCAAAAAAACATCATGTGGTTTATGCGCCTAGTGCAAGATAGGCAACCAAACATCGGGTCAATATTGCTACCCTGATGCAGCCAGCCTAGGTGCACGCAACTGGCCTGTTTTACCTCAGCCAGGGCTAAGTGAGACACACATGCAAATAGGCAAAAAAACAATGCAGGTAACTAAACACGTCCTAATGGAACGATGCAGTTTGAAACAACATCGCTGGCTTCCCCGTTTGTTAGTCATGAAACCTGAACCAACATAAAAATGCAAAAGAAACAAAGAAAACAAGGAGCAAGCAGCAAAATACAGAACCTGGAGAAAATTCAGATGCTCTTATGAGCTGAATGTTGATGAGTCTCTATTAAAAATAGTTTTGTAGCTACTAGGAAGAGAGCAGTTCTACCCTTGTATGTTGTTGACTGTACCCTCATGACTCTAGCAGTCACATGAGTACCATCGATTGCACCAATGCAATCCTAAAATGGCATGAAAAGTTGGTGTTATGGATATACAAGAACAATACAAGTATGTCAAGGCAGGAACTATACTATGAGTGCTCACCTTGAAATATGGATAGGCTAGTGTGAATCTTCCTAGGAGTCTGACCGGTTGGTGACTTGATCATCTCTCCTCTGAGCACCCCAATAGCATACAACACTTGCCTTAAGTACATGGAAATGATCTCCATTGATCTCTTGAACGTGTTGTGGATAACCCTAAACCTTTGGTTATGGACTACAACATGGAGGAGCATGGCAACTTGCTCTTACAAAGTGGTGTGGATGCTATCTTCAAGCAGCCCCCTACTCCTGAACGTCTGCGCAAGCCTGGTGAAGGTGCTCTTTTCATTCGAAGCATCCACAAAGCCTTTGTGTCATTGTAGTTGTAGATGTAGTTGAGACTCGCTATCCTCTCCTTATCACGGATTCATGGGTTAACATTGGAGCATAACAGATAATAGGCTTGTCACCACGACGAACATCCCTCTTGTGGATCAACATGAGCCAGGCCTGAATGACAGCTATCAGTGATGTCATCTGAACTACCAACTCCATCCGTTTGTCCATAACCTAGGTGACATCGATGATGCAGTGAACAATGGGGTAATCAATCCTACACCTTGCCTAACAACCTAACATAGGAGGGGGAGGGGTTGTATGCTGATTACAAGCTTTGGAGATGATGAATAGGATGGAGCCATTGCTGAGAAGAGTAGGAGCACCCGAAGGCTAAGAAGAAGGGGAGAAGCAACTCGTGTTGTCGGAGAGTGATGTTGCCGTTGGCACCGTCATCGTCGCTTGCGCATATATGAGTCATCGTCGCCGGTGCTAAGAACTGATCGAGGAAGGGCTTGTCGTAGTGCAAGAGGTGAGAGAGTAAATGGGGGGGGGGGGTGAGGCTAGATTTCCCGCCATCCCACGTCGATCGATTTCCTTCTCCCGCCAAATCCCCTCGATTTACCCTTGCACCTTCGTGTGCGCGCTACCTCCCTTTTGCGCCTCACTCAACATGGCTCATCGGAAACTGTCGATTCGAGTGTTCCCAGCGAGCCAGACTCTGGGGTTCTTTAAACTTCGTGCCAATGCGAGCCAGGCCTCCCTGTTTTCCACCAAACATGTTTTTTGTGGCCCAATTGGGCCTGGCTGGAGGTAATTGTAACAACCCAAATGCAACATTCCATAATTGTAACCATTTCCATGTGATCACCTTTGTATGACATTCCACGTGTGGTTTGATTTGAATAATGTTTGCCTCATGTCATTCATTTTGCATCATGACATCCATATTGTTTTTGTTCATGAGTGGATTGTGATGTGTGTGTGTTGAGTGATGTGCATTGCCTCCACGAAGTGCCAAGATCAAGTGTGAAAACCCCCTTCTCATTCCATCACCATAATCCTTCCCCTTCCTATTTTCTTTGGATTTTTGCAAGTGGTATTTCTCTTGCCAAAATAAATGTTAAGTATTTCTCTAAATTGCCTAGTCCATGCCAAGATCACCTCCTCCAAGTTTCAACCCCTTTTGAAAAGTTTTGGACAGATTCAAAACTAACTCAAGTTTGGACTAAATTCAAACTTGATTTAATTTTCAGTCTTTAAAATTTGCCAAAGCATTTTATTCAAATAGTGCACAATTTTGTGATTCCAAAACTATTTTTGTCTCACCCAAAAACCCTCTCAATTTCCCTGTGCATTTCTCTCTTCTTTTATGTTTTATTTAAAAGGAAAAGAAATGCTAGAGGGAGAGAGAGAGAGGTCGAGCAGCTGCTGCTACCCAGCCCAGCAGCCCAACGGCGCCGTAACCCAGCGTCCCTGCCGCGCCCGAAAAACCCTTTGCCGAAATCACTAATTAGCGAGTACACCATCCAACGATTACTCCCACCTCCCCAGGTTGCGACAAGTGGCACACTGCATGCGTGCCACTTGTTGCAACCTGGGAGTTTTCCCTTTTTTCGTAGATCCGTATTTTCAAAACGTTTTATCTTCTAAACCGTGCGTCCAAATCTCGAACCGTTTTCACCGTTGGCTTTCTCGCGTCGAGATCTTCAAAACTAGATCCCATGTTGATAGGTTTTGACGAACTTTTTTTTTCACGAAAAAAACCGGACGAAAAAACCGTGCCTCACGCGATAGAAAAAAAAACAGAAAACGCGTTTTTTCCCTTTCCGAGAGGCACGGGTCGTGCCTCTCGCGAAGGCAAAAACGTGCCTCTCGCGGAAGCAAAACCGTGCCTCTCGCGGAAAAAAAAAAGAGCAGAAAACGCGTTTTTTCCCTTTCGGGAGAGGCACGGCCGTGCCTCTCGCGATAGAAAAACCGTGCCTCTCGCGGAAGCCAAACCGTGCCTCTCACGAAAAAAAAGAGAGCAGAAAACGCGTTTTTTCCCCTTTCCGAGAGGCACGGCCGTGCCTCTCGCGAAGGCAAAACCATGCCTTTCGCGGAAGCAAAACCGTGCCTCTCGCAAAAAAAAACGCGTTTTTTCCCTTTCCGAGAGGCACGGCCGTGCCTCTCGCGAAGCCAAAACCGTGCCTCTCGCGGAAGCAAAACCGTGCCTCTCACAAAAAAAACAAAAAACGCGTTTTTTCGCGTGAAAAAAAAAAGAAAACGCGGTTTTTCTCGCAATTTTTTTTTTTAATTTTTTTTCCGTCCAAAAGCTACGAAAGACCGGTGAAAAACCGGAACACCAAAAAATTCCGGAAAAAAACCACTCCAAAAAGGCAAAAACGCGTGCGAAAAAACAAAAAAAAAAAACAAAATCCGAAGGGAACGCTCAGAGCGCGACACGTGGCGGCGACTGGGAACGCGCCAAGTGGCGGCGCGTGGGAGTGATCGCTGAAACGCTTGTGAGGGAGTGCTCGCTAACTAGTTGCTCTCACACTTTGCACCCGTGCCCCGCGTACCCTTGCAGTCGTAAGCCCACGTGGCCAGGTCAGGCCCGCCTGTCGGCCTATGGCTACAGCGCACCCGCGCCTCGCCTTTTCGTCAAGCTCTCGCCGTCGCCATGGGAACCGCGAGCCCGAGCGCGTCACTGCTCCAACCTGACGCCTCTGGGTCCTTTTAAGCCCCCCTTCTGCTTGCTCCAACCCCTAGGATTCCATCTTCCTTCTGTAGCCGCCGCTAGGTGAGATTAGCCACCAGATCCGTCGCCCACATCGCTTCCCGAGCGCAACCGCGAACGCGTCCATGGCACTGCCGTGAGCATCGACCTCCTTTGCCTCGTCGACCATGTCCGTCTTCTTCCCCGTCGGCGACTACGTCCCCGTCGTCAACTACGTGGAGTTGAACGCCTTCGCTGCGACCCCTGCTTCCTCTTCTTTAACTCCAGTAGCCGTAACCGTTCAATCGAAGCCGTGCTCGCCTCCGACCACCTCCCGGAAAGCCAAGGCCACCGTCGTGTTCGTGGTGAGTAGCCGCGCGATCCTTCCCTTAAATTTCATCGTTTGTGCGCTCTGTGAGAGGATGCCGTGTGCATCCGATTCTGCCACCACCGGACCTCGTCTCCAGCGAGTGCTCCGACTATGTTTAGATGCGTGTGTTCATCCAGCAAGTTTCCCTTCGCGCGTAGGTCTCATTTCCGTCGTCAAACGTTGTGCTTGTCCAGTGCATCATTGCGTTCGAGCTCACCGTCGCCACCTCTGTACCACATCGTTGGCGTCGCCTCTGTCATCGTCTGGTGCCGTGATATGCACGCCCGTGCGCGGGATTTCTTTGCGAGTCGATCTGTGCCTTCCGCCTTGTTTTTGGGTCACCGGAGTTGCTCTGGGCGACCCCGCCGTCTTTGCCTTGCCACCGAGCCATTCCCCTGTTTTCCTCTGCTTCGTGAGTCGCTGACTCATGGGCCCGCTAGCCACCGGGTTTAAGTCAAACCCTAGTGAGCCCCTCTTCTGTCAAAGGTGCGAACCATCCGAGTTGGTCTAGTCGAACCAACTCCACCCGTGCGGCCCGGGTTCGATCCCCCACGGGCGCACATATTCCCCCTATTTCAATTTAATTGTGACACTGACAGGAAGGTCCCACCTGTCATTGTCTATGTAGCCCTCTCTCTGTGTGTGGCCCCAGGGCCCACCTGTAAGCCTCTGTGGCTAGGCCTGTGTGTGTGCATATATTTTTTGCCCTTATTTGTTTTATTCCATATTAGGCATATTCCGAATGGCATTATTCCATTTCTGTTAAGTCCATTTCTGGCATTTCTGATAAATACATTTTAAGCAGTATTTGATTTGCTGCAATGTGGTATTTTTTCACCAAATGAACATATGCATATTATATATCAAAATGGGGTAGAAAAATCAAATGAATCCATCTGTGGCATTAGTTTTGCATTTTGAGCAAGTCCTATTGCTTGTCAATTTTACATGATATGACATTTTGTGAATTTTGTGTGATTTATTATGCACCATATGAATTAACTTTGGACATGAGTTAGCCACATTTTCATATGTACTTGCCACTGGTATTTTTGCCATGCCATGAAATCCATGTCTTTCCACTAGTGCCTTGACAATGTTGTTGTTTTGTGCTAGCTAAATTTTACTGTGTGTAACCGTTACAACAACATAGCATTTTGTCTTGATGAATGCCATGAATCTGTGATTCCTAAGAATATGCTCATGTTGGATGAATGTAGTCAATCTTGCATACTACCATGCTGTGCGGTTTCATGCCATGATAAGTCTTGTAGAATATTTAAAACTTGCCATGAAACTGCCTTCATGTTAACCCTGTTTTGTGAAAATTTGTGATTTTCACCAAGTCATAATATGTAACATCATACTGCCATATTGTGAGCTCATTTCCAATGAATCCATGCATCTAACATACCTTAACCTTTTGGATGAAATATTGTGCATTAAACATACTACAACCACATGTCTTATTTGAGCATTTTAGATTCATGTAGCTTGTTGTTTTGATGGTTGCAAAGTGTTAAATTGCTGTTTGTGGCAGATTGCATTGCAATATAGTTTTGATCATTGTGTGAGTTATATGAATTGGTTTTTCATGATCTTTATATCAATTTCATCTAAAATTCCATATACTATCCAGTGACATGCTTGGGATGCCAAGATTTTTCCTCTATCCTTCCTCGTGTCCAGATCTATCACCGTTTCATTCCGTATCTTGTCGTGAGTGTTCCGAGAGAGCCGTAACTCCGATTGTGATGATCTTTATATGCATTTGCATAGTTTTCATGTGTAGAATCCATATTTGCCATGATCATGCATGTCAAAATAATTAATATTGTTGTTCTGTCTAGAATGTTAAAAACACTAATTTTGCATAATGAAGTGTTGGTTGATCCGTGCTTCACATGGATCAAGGCTTCATTTAATGTGACTAGTGTAGGATTGCCATGCTAAATATATTAAATGGTCATGCATCATTCTTGTTTGTGCATTTTTTCCATGGTGGTGTGTTTATTGGATGCTTGTTCTTTCTTGTGGGTAGTACCGGGTGACAAGTCCGAGTTCGAGTAACCTGTCGAGAACGCTTACGAGGAGCAAGCTTGTTATCCCACCGGAAGAATCACAAGGCAAGATGATCATTACCCTGGATACAGTTACTATCTTTACTATGCCAGTTGTCTCGTTGCTATCGCTATGTCTCGTTTCCTACCACTTGTCTAACAAAAAGACGTTCCAGTAAAATCAGAGAAATTCTGCACTGGACGCAAAAGTTTTTGTTTTTTTGCATCGTATCAATTCTACTATCTTTCAAATCATCCCAAAGGCTTTACTTGGCACAAACACTAATTTAAACATAAAAACACAATCGTTACAGTAGCAATAATCATGTCAACACACCAAAGTAGAAAGTAAAACAAAAAATTTAAAGATAACTATTGGCTTGCCTGCCAACGAGTGTTATTGTTTTGTGCCCCTAGCTAGGCATAATGCATAGTATCAAGTGTTGTCATCCTTAACATACAACTCCTCAATTATGCAACCACGCTTCCTAGGATATTTAGCACATACATTATTAATAACTACGCTCTTTGGGACACGGGGAGGAGGCTTGATGTTAGGTTCCTTTATTACATCTATGAAATTGGGGTACACACTAATCATTTTAAGATCCTCACTCTTTTTACTAGGTGTACCACTTGTAGGTTTAGGAACATACAAAACCTTGGGACTTTATTTAAAGGAACGTTATCAATAGTTTTAGTAGGAACGAAAGCGGAGCCCACTTTATTAAGGATTTCTTCCAACTTATCGATTCGGGATGGACTTTGTCCTAACTCTTTGCTAATCTTTGGCTCGTTATCTTTTAGCATTTTTAGAGTAGTTCCTACCTTGGAACCAAATTTTGTAACTTGATTATGGACCTTCTTGTCTAGATTTTCAATGTGCTCAATAGTAGGCATTCTATTTTCTATAGCATCTAGCCTACGCATAACATCTTCCAAACTCAAAATGGTTCCATTAACAATAGTAGGGGGTGATCCTACAATATTTTGAATAGCATTATAAGCATCCAAAGTGTGACTCATTAAGAAATTACCACCGGTAATGGTGTCAAGCACGAATCTATACCAAGTAGTCACACCCGCATAAAAATTACGAAGCAAAATAGTGGTGAATTGCTTAGGAGTTGATCTATTTTCAGCGTTGCAAATCCTATACCACACATCTTTTAAACTCTCTACTCCCCTTTGTTTCAAATTTAGCACTTCATTCTCTGGAGTACACGAAACAATAGAAGAACTAGCCATAATGACAAGCGAACAAGTAAACTAGATAACTAAGCAAACACGCAAATAGAAATATTTTTGTATTTTTGATTTTTATATAAAGTAAAATATAACATCAAATGAAAAGTAGAACAAGTGAAGATAATTTATGTGTAGGGACCTGACGAGAATTTGATGATGTCTCCCCGGCAACGGCGCCAGAAATTCTTCCTGCTACTTGTGAGCTGCGTTGGGATTTTCCCCGAAGAGGAGAGGAGATGAAACACAGTAGAGATAAGTATTTACCTCAGTGAGAACCAAGGTTATCAAACAAATAGGAGAACCAAGAAAATTCCTTTCAACAACACCTACACACACAAAACCAAACACTTGCACCCAACGCGGGCAAGAGGGTTGCCAAGCCCCTTGAACTCGTTACTTGCAAGGATTAAATCTTGATAGCAATAGATATTGTACAAGCAAAACAAAATAAGAAAGTAAATAAAATGCAGCAAGTCATTTTTGGAGTTTTTGTATTTATGGTTAAGTAGACTCGGGGGCCATAGTGTTGGCTAGAGGCCTCTCTCTTGAAAGTAGCATACGGTGGGTAGATAAATTACTGTTGGGCAATTGACATAATTGCGCATAGGTATGACATGTTATTCATGACAATGATTATGTATATATGCATAACATCCATAAACAAGTAGACCAAAATGATTCCGCATATTCTACTATTACTCCACTTCGAGAGCACTCCTATGCTTGCCTCTCTAGGTATTAAGTTCATAAAAAATAGAGTAATGCTTGGAGCAAGGTGACATGATGTAGACAAAATAAGACAAGCAATATGTTCAGATCCCGTCGTTTTATCCTTAATGGCAATAATACAAATATGTGTCTTGTCCCCTTCTGTCACGAGGATATAGAGCACCGTAAGATTGAACCCACTACAACGCACCACTCCCACTGAAGATAAATCAATCTAGTTGGCCAAACCAAACCGATAGATTATAGAGAAATACGAAGCTATAAAATCATGCATAATATAATTCAGAAAAGACTTAATTACTTTCAATGAATAATCTGATCATAAACCCACAATTCATTAGATCCCAACAAACACACCGCAAAAGAAAATTACATCGGATAGATCATCGCGGGAATCACGATGAACTTTGTATTGAAGATCAAAGAGAGAAGAAGCCATCTAGGTACTAGCTATGGACCCGTAGGTCTGTGGTGGACTACACACGCATCATCATGGAGGCAGCAAGGTTGATTTAGATGGCCTCCGTGGTCGATTCCCCCTCCGACAAAGTACCAGAAAAGGTCTCTAGATGGCCTCCCGTCAGAACCTAGGCTTGCGGCGGCAGAAAAAGTGTTTCCGGTGTCTCTCTATTGGTTTCCCGATTTTAAAGAACTTATGGAGGTGGAATTAGGTTAGACGGAGCCACGAGGGGCCCACAAGTTATCAAGGCGCTCCTACCCCCCTAGGTGTGCCCTGTTGCCTTGCAATCTCCTCGTCTCACTTCCTGACTCCTCCTGAAGCTTCCTGGGTCTCTTTTGTCCAGAAAAAAATCGTCAAAAAGTTTCGCAGCGTTTGGACTTCGTTTGGCATAGATTTCCTAGAAAACCAAAAACAGGCAAAAAATAGCAACTGGCACTTGGCACTAGGTTAATAGGTTAGTTCCCAAAAATAATATAAAATAGCATATAATTGCATATAATGTATCCTAGATAGATAATATAATAGCATGGAACAATAAAAAATTATAGATACGTTGGAGACGTATCAACATCCCCAAGCTTAATTCCTGCTCGTCCTCGAGTAGGTAAATGATAAAAACAGAATTTTTAATGCGACATGCTACCCAAAATGTAATCTCTTTTTAAGTATGATCATTAGGAAACGATGAACTAATTGATATGAACATAATAATATCCATAAACATAAATAACATGATCATTACTTTTCAAAATATACGATCCTTAAAGAATGTTATTCCCTACTCATTTTATCATATCAAGCATGGCATGACTCTGTCTTCACCGCATGAGTATAAATCATGAGCACCCTGGTGTCAAACCAGGCAATTGGATAGTACTTCTAATGCGCTTCAACATTTTCAAGTTCACGCAATACATGAGCGTGAGCCATGGATATAGCATATGGGTGGAATAGAGTTTGGTGGTAGGTATCAAAGGAGTCAAAGTGGAAAAGAAAGTCTCGCATCAACTAGGTGGATCAACATGCTATGGAGATGCCATCAATCGATATCAATGCGAGGAGTAGGGATTGCCATGCAATAGATGCACTAGAGCTATAAGTGTATGAAAGCTCAACGGAAGCTAAATGGGCGTGTATCCAACTTGCTTGCTCATGAATACCTCGGGCATTTCAGGAAGCCCATCATCGGAATATACAAGCCAAGTTCTATAATGAAAAAATCCCACTTTGAGGCACAAGTGTGGTAAATGTATAGTAACACTGCCCCTTCTCTCTTTTCTCTTATTTTTTCATGGTGGGTTTTTTTCGCCTCCCCCATTTCTTTTTTTTAATTTTATTTTTCGTCTGGAGTCTCATCCCTACTTGTGGGGGAATCATCGTCTCCATCGTCCTTTCCTCACCGGGACAATGCTCTAATAATGATGATCATCACACTTTTATTTACTTACAACTCAATATTACAACTCAACATAAAACAATATGAATGGCTCTGACAGTGTACCAGAATGTGCAATGATGTAGCGTAACATGTAGACAATGATAACGGTGGCTTTGCCACAAATACTATGTCAGCTATATGATCATGCAAAGCAATATGATGATGAACACACAAGCCATGTAACGGAACAGTGGAATTTGCATGGCAATATATATCAGAATGGCTATGGAAATGCCATGATAGGTAGGTACGGTGGCTATTTTGAGGAAGATATAAGGAGGCTTATGTTTGATTGAGCATATCATATCACGGGGTTTGGATGCACCGGTGAAGGTTGCACCGACTCTCGAGGTGATAATGGGCAATGCACGGTACCGAAGAGGCTAGCAATTACGGAAAGGTGAGAGTGCGTATATCCATGGATTCATATTAGTCATAAAGAACTCATATACTTATTGTAAAGCCTTATTTGCTATCTCGAAGCAAAGTACTACCGCATACCCCTAGGGAGGATGTTGGTAGGAGTTAACTGTCGCGTGCCCCCGATTCGAAACAACATGATAGGATTTCATTTCAGACATAAAAATGCTCACACATCATCTCCATGCTATAGTTAATACTTAGATGAATATCAAATAACAAGCTTTAATTGCCGATATTTCTACTAACCAATAATCATGTACTCATGCCCTTACATTTACTACATCAATATAATCAACTCATGTTTCTTCCTTAGTGAGCTACATGAAAGTTTTTATTATATCCCCCTTGAATACCTATCCTTTTTGGACTAGTCTTATAACTCGTGCCATTTACCATTCCTATTTCTTATTATACTCTCAAAAAGATATAAGTAAAGCATGAGAGTTAAATTATTTCTACAAAATCTGAACGCCGTCGTGCTCTAAAAGATAGAAGTGCAGCACTAGAGCAACTGCCTAGCTCAAAAGATATAAGTGAAGCATATAGAGTATTCTAACAAATTATGATAACCGTGTGTCTCTGTCAAATATGTGTGTCTAGCAAACAATGATTGTGGCAAACTAAAATAAAAACAAAATAAAACACACGACGCTCCAAGCAAAACACATATCATGTGATGAATAAAAATATAGCTTCAAGTGACATACCAATAGATTGGAGACGAAAGAGGGGATGCCTTCCGGGGCATCCCCGAGCTTAGACGCTTGGGTCTTCGTTGAATATTACCTTGGGGTGCCTTGGTCATCCCCAAGCTTAGGGTCTTCCCGCTCCTTATTCCTTCATCCATCATTCTCTCACCCAAAAATTGAAAACTTCAGCACACAAAACTCAACAAAACCTCGTGAGATCCATTAATATAATAGACATATAAAATACTTTAGGTACTGATATAAATTGATTCATATTTCATTATTGCATAATAGGTACTGTATTCTAACTTCTCCATAGCTTATACCCCCCGATACATTCCATAGCATCATCAAAACAAGCAAACTACGCAAGCAAAAACAGAATCTGACTAAAACAGGACAATCTGTAAAGATCTGTAGCAAAACCGTACTTCTGTATCTCCAAAAATTCTGAACAATTAGGACAGCCTGGGATATTACTGTACCAATACTGTGTAAAAATTCAGATCAAAAATACGTTCCAGTAAAATCAGAGAAATTCTGCACTTGTCGCAAAAGTTTTTGTTTTTGCACCGTATCAATTCTACTATCTTCCAAATCATCCGAAAGGCTTTACTTGGCACAAACACTAATTTAAACATAAAAACACAATCATTACAGTAGCAATAATCCTATCAACACACCAAAACAGAAAGTAAAACAAAAAGGTTAAAGATAACTATTGGGTTGCCTCCCAACAAGCGCTATTGTTTTATGCCCCCAGCTAGGCATGATGCGTAGTATCTAGTATTCTCATCCTTAACATCCAAATCTTCAATTATGCAACCACGCTTCCTAGGAGATTTAGCACATAAGTTATTAATAAGTACGCTCCTGGGGACACATGGAGGAGGCTTGCTGATAGGTTCCTTTATTACATCTATGAAATTGGGTTGCACACTAATCATTTTTAGATCCTCACTCTTTTTACTAGGTGTACCACTCGTAGGTTTAGGAACATACATAACCTTGGGACTTTTATTTATAGGAACTGTCGTGGTTTTGTCACGGCAGATGTCCTTGCGAGAGGACTAAGTCTGGGAGCCATCGCAACTAGGTGGTCGCTTGTATGGGGTTGATTGGGAACAAGAGACAAGGATTTACCCAGGTTAAGTCCCTCTGATGGAGGTAAAATCCTACGTCCTGCTTTGCGCGTTATTGATGATGATGATCTCGATTACAAGGGTGCAGAATCACTAACCTAGCTCTCAAGGGCTTCTTACTTAGCCCCTCTTCCTCAGGGGCTCTCCATTATATATAGGTTGAGGCCCCGAGGTTACAATAGAGTCCGGGTCGTAATACAACCCGTGACCTAGCCTACTTCTGCTTGTCTTGCCTTCCAAGGAGAAATCCCTTATGACTCCTAGCATGAGCCGGCCTACCAAGTACTGGTCCACGAGCCGCCCCTCTTCGATGAGCCACCTCCTTGGCCTTGAGATTTAGGGTTGTTCGCGGCCCATATAATGATTCTGAGTATGAGCCGCCACCTGATGGCCAGGTCATATTCTGGTCGGGTCATGCCGTGGGGTATATCCCCAACATTAGCCCCCAGGTTAACTTGGACTTATCCATGTTAAGCTCTATCCTGAAAAGAACCAAAATCATGAATGCCCCCAGTTCAAAGCTAGTGATTTTCCTTTCCTTCAGCTATCATCTCAAAGTACGCCCGGGTCAGCACTATAGCCGGGTCATCCATTGCATCTTGGGACTTGGTGTCTTTTCCTTTAATCAACGTCATGACATCATCCTTGTTGTCCTCCAAAAACCACGCATGTCATTATAGCGAATCTTTTTTTAAACAGGTGTCAAATCCGGTCAGGCGCGGGAATCGAGGCGTCTCTGTAGCCACAAATTACTACAACGGTTCGTGCTTGATACGTCTCCAACGTATCTATAGTTTTTTATTGTTCCATGCTATAATATTATCATTCTAGGATACTTTTTGGGTATTTATTTACCAATTTATATTATTTTTGAGCACTAACCTAATGACCCAGTGCCAGTGCCAGTTCCTGTTTTTTGTTTCGCGAAAAATCCATAACAAAACGAAGTCCAAATGTGATAAATATTTACGGAGTTTTATTTTGGAATATATGTGATTTTTGAGAGTAGGAATCAATGGAATACGATGCCCGAGGGGCCCAGTACCCATCAGGGCGCGGCCAGAGGGGTGGCCGCGCCCTGATATCTCCTGGCCACCCCTTAAGTCGGTTGGGGCCCTTCTTTCCCCTCAAGAAAGATAGTTTCACGATAAAAATCTCCTCAAAATTTCAGCCCAATCGGAGTTATGGATCTCCGGATATTTAAGAAACGGTGAAGGGGTCAGAAACTAGTCGCGAAAACAGAAGAGAAACGGAGAGAGAGATCCAATCTCGGAGGGGCTCCTGCCCTCCGGAAGCCATGGAGGCCATGGACCAGAGGGGAAACTCTCCTCCCACCTAGGGAGGAGGCCAAGGAAGAATAAGAAGGAGGGGGTTCTCTCCCCCTCTCTCCCGGTGGCGCCGGTGCGCCGCCGGGGCAACCATCGTGACGGCGATCTACACCAACAACTTTGCCCCCGTCACCACGAACTCTCTCCCCCTCTATGCAGCGGTGTAAAACCTCTCTTCCCCGCTGTAATATCTACTTAAACATGGTGCTTAATGCTATATATTATTATCCAATGATGTGTGGCTATCCTATGATGTTTGAGTAGATTTCTTTTGTCCTATGGGTTAATTGTGGTATGATGTTATTGATATGAGTTGTATGTTGATATGGTGATGTCCTAAGGTGCCTTCCGTGAGGCGCACATGTGAGGAAATCTGGCTGGAGGGTTTGCAATATGTTCATGATTTGCTTATAGTGGGTGGCTAGAGTGACAGAAGCTTACACCCGAGTAAGGGGATTGTTTGCGTATGGGAGTAAAGAGGACTTGATGTTTAATGCTATAGTTGGGTTTACCTTAATGATTTCTAGTAGTTGCGGATGCTTGCTAGAAGTCAAATCATAAGTGCATATGATCCAATACGGAAAGTGTGTTAGCGTATGCCTCTCCCTTGTTGCATATGACAAGTATCTATCATGTTATATTCAATTGCCTATGGACAATCTTTCTCTTGTGCTACAAAAAGCTTTCTACTAAAAAATTAACTTATTTAATATTTCTCTAAACAGCCCCTAACTTTTCTTTACTTTTTCTTTATTATCTTGCAAACCTATCTATCACACTTACTAAGTATTTCTAGTTTCCTTCCCACAAAGTAGTTTCATACTTGTTCTAGGTAAAGTAAGCGTTAGCATGCGTAGAGTTGTATCGGTGGTCGATAGAACTTGAGAGAATATTAATTCTACCTTTAGCTCCTCGTTGGGTTCGACACTCTTATTTATCGAAAAAGGCTACAAACGATCCCCTACATTTGTGGGTTATCAAGACCTTTGTCTAGCGCTGTTGTCGGGGAGCAATAGCGTAGTGGTTGATATTCTCGTGTGTGCTTGTTTGCTTTATCACTAAGTAATTTTTATTTTTTGTTATTAGTTGTTTTATATCTTTATTTATGGATATGGAACATTAAGTACCAAAAAAATAGTTGTACTTGCTACTCATGGAGTTGGGGGACCTCCTAAAACCCTCGATGCTGGTTATGTGAAACACATTAAATACTACTTTGATAATCATGAGAAATCCTGATTCAAATTTATAATGGGAGACACGTTGGATCAATGTGAGTACTTTAGGGATTATTGCTTCACTCAAAAAAGGAAACACTTATGGGATCAAATTAAAATGTTGCGTTGGTATGCTTGGGATTTATGCTTGAGATTTGATTATACTTGTTGCTCTAAGATGGAGGCTCCACACCTTCCCTTTCAATGTGATTTTAATGATAACAAAACCTTGGCTTCTTATGCTAATGGTATATATGATTACTATGATGTGGAACAAATAGAAGAATTTGGTGCTTTTAAGGGTGCTTATGAAATTGAATCGTTCTTTGAAAAGTATGATAACTATGATGATGCTGTTTACAGACCTGAATATTTTGACATACTTAAATATTGCTATGAGAATTATGAATAAAATGCTGATATTATTGAATTTATTGAGGGAATGTCTGCTGCCTTGGAAGAGACTAATATTTTGTAGGAATCTATGGAAGAAGAAATTGCTGAAACTGTGAGCTCATTAGATGAAAAAGATGAGGAGGAGAGCGAAGAACAAAAGGAGGAAGAGTGGATTAGCTACCCATGCCCACCTTCTAATGAGAGTAACTCTTCAACTCATACATTGTTTAATTTCTCTTTGCACATACCGGAGGATGAATGCTATGATGATTGCTATGATCCCTTGGATTCGTTTGAAATATCCCTTTTTGATGAACTTGATGCTTGCTATGCTTGTGGCCATGATGCCAATATGAATGATGCTTATGGAGATGAACTTTCTATAGTTCCTTATGTTAAGCATGAAATTGTTGCTATTGCACCCACACAGGATTGTCCTATTATCTTTTTGAATTCTCCCAACTACACTATATTGGAGAAGTTTGCACTTATTAGGGACTATGTTGATGGGTTGTGTTCTACTACTACACATGATGATTTTGATGAATATAATATGCATGTGCTTGCTGCTCCTACTTGCAATTATTATGAGGCAGGAACCAAATCTTCACCTCTCTATGTTTCCAACACGATAAAATTGCAAGAAACTACTTATGCTATGTATTGACCCTTACTTTGTGTGAATGAATAGTTCTTTTATGACATGACAATGCATAGGAAGAGAGTTATACTTCGTTGTCACATGATATATATCACTTTGTGCTCACTACTTAATTACAAATCATTGTTAATTAAAATTGGCTTTGATATACCTTGGGATCCGGGTGGATCAATTATTTGAGCACTATATGCCTAGCTTAATGGCTTTAAAGAAAGTGCTGTCACGGAGTGATGACCCACAAGTATAGGGGATCAATCGTAGTCCTTTCAATAAGTAAGAGTGTAGAACCCAACGAGGAGCAGAAGGAAATGACAAGCGGTCTTCAACAAGGTAATTTCTGCAAGCACTGAAATTGTAGGTAACAGATAGTTTGATAGCAAGGTAATTGGTAACGAGCAAGTAGCGGTAACGGTACATAAAGTGCAGCAAGGTAGCCCAATCCTTTTGTGGCAAAGGACAGGCCAAAACAGTCTCTAGTAATAGGCAAAGTGTTCTTGAGGGTACACGGGAATTTCATCTAGTCACTTTTATCATGTTGGTTTGATTCGTGTTCGCTACTTTGATAATTTGATATGTGGATGGACCGGTGCTTGGGTGTTATTCTTACTTGAACAACCTCCCACTTATGATTAACCCCCTCGCAAGCATCCGCAACTACGAGAAAAGTATTAAGATAAAATCTAACCATAGCATTAAACGTTTGGATCCCAAATCAGCCCCTTACGAAGTAGCGCATAAACTAGGGTTTAAGCTTCTGTCACTCTAGCAACCCATCATCTAATAACTACTCCACAATGCATTCCCTTAGGCCCAAGGATGGTGAAGTGTCATGTAGTCGACGTTCACATGACACCACTAAGGGAATCACAACATACATATCATCAAAATATCGAACACATATCAAATTCACATGATTACTTGCGACATGACTTCTCCCGTGACCTCAAGAACAAAGGTAACTACTCACAAATAATAATCATGCTCAAGATCAGAGGGGTAATGAATAGCATAATGGATCTGAACATATAATCTTCCACCAAATAAACCATATAGTAATCAACTACAAGATGTAATCAACACTACTAGTCACCCACAGGTACCAATCTGTGGTTCCGGTACAAAGAGTGAACACAAGAGATGAACTAGGGTTTGAGAGGAGATGGTGCTGTTGAAGATGTTGATGAAGATTGGCCTCCCAAAGATGAGAGGGGTGTTGGTGATGACGATGGCTTTGATTTCCCCCTCCGGGAGGGAAGTTCCCCCGGCGGAATCGCTCCGCCGGAGGGCAAAAGTGCTCCTGCCCAAGTGCTGCCTCGAGACGGCGGCGCTCCATCCCGAAAGTCCTCCCCTTATTTTTTCTAGGTCAAAAGAGAATATATACCAGAAGATGGGCACCGGAGGTGGGCCGAGGAGGGCACAACCCACCAGGGCGCGCCTGGGGGGGGGGGAGCTGGCGCGCCCTGGTGTCTTGTGCCCACCAGGGTGGCCCCCTCCGGTAGTTCTTTGCTCCAGTATTTTTTATTAATTCCAAAAACAATCTCCGTAAAGTTTCAGCTTCATTGGAGTTGTGCAGAATAGGTATCTCTGATGTGCTTTTTCAGGTCCAGAATTCCAACTGCCGGTATTCTCCCTCTTTGTGTAAACCTTGCATATTATGAGAGAAAAGGCATTAGAATCACTCCCTAAAGCATTATTATTCAACAAAACATAATAAATAACAGTAGGAAATCATGATGCAAAATGGACGTATCAACTCCCCCAAGCTTAGACTTCGCTTGTCCTCAAGCGAAAGCCGATATTGAAAAGCATGTCCACATAGTTTGAGAGAGAGGTGTCGATAAAAACAAAATACGGACATAGTAGCATCATGCTTATTAACATAACAACATCAAACTCTATCTTAAAACTTATTCATATACTTTCATCATATAACTTCTCATGAATAAGTAACAATTCATCACAACATAGAAGTATAAAGCATAAACCCTATTAAAAACCAACAAACTATGTTCTCAGTCAACTTTGCAACTACAACTCATCATATTTTCAGGAAGGGTCTCATGTCGGAGCCTTTTGGCAAGTCCACATACTTAACCATCATTTAGTCTTCTATGATTGCTAACACTCACAGCATACTCATGAGCAAAAAGTTTCAACCGGACACATAGAAAGATAGGGGCTTATAGTTTCGCCTCCCAACGTATTCACCTCAAGGGTGATGTCAACAATAATAACTCATGCCTACTCACATCCAACTGGATATATGTGCCTAGATCTTTCCTCACCACATGATGCTTGCAAAAGAAAAAGTAAAAAGGGAATAGGGAAGAATACTTGACTCTTGCATAAAAGAAAATACATAAAAGTAAAAGATAGTCCCTTCGCAGAGGGAAGCAGAGGTTGTCATGCGCTTTTTGGTTTGTATGCCCAATCCCTTAATGTAAAAGAACGTCACGCTATATTACCCCCTATGATAGCAACCTTTATTATGCAGTCCGTCGCTTTTATTACTTTTCCATCATAAGTTCGTATAGCCCTCAATTTTCTCTTACACTAATTGATCAAAACACTTTTAGAAGCAATTTTTATTGCCTTATTGCACCGATGACAACTTACTTGAAGGATCTTACTCGATCCGTAGGTAGGTATGGTGGACTCTCAAAGAATGAATTTGGGTTTGGGTTTTTGGATGCACAAGTAGTATCTCTACTTAGTGCGGAATTTTTGGCTAGCAAAGATATTGAGCAAGCACCACATGTTGAAGGATCTATGACAATATAACTTCTATGTGGATATGAACAAACATAAATCATTACATTGTCTTCCTTGTCCAACGTCAATCATTTTGACATATAATATTTAATGGGGGCTCACAATCATAAAAAATGTCCAAGATGGCAAACCAAATCAATAGATCGGAGAGATTTACGAAGCTATAATAATCATGCAAATAAGAATCATATAATTCACAGAAGACTCAAATCTTTTTCATGAACATAAACCCACAATTCATCGGATCCCAACAAATGCACCGCACAAAGTGATTACATCGAATAGATCATCGCGATGCGATGAACTTCGTATTGAAGAACATAGAGAGAGAGAGAGAGAGAGAGAGAGAGAGAGATAGAGATCTAGATAGTAGCTATGGACCCATAGGTCTGTGGTAGACTACACACACATCATCATGGGAGCAGCAAGGTTGATGAAGAGGCCCTCCGTGATCGATCCCCCCTCCGGCAGGGCACCGAAACAGGGATCCAGATGGGCACACGGTGGAATAGAGACTTACGGCGGTGGAAAAAGTGTTTCGGGAGCTCCCCTAGGGTTTTTAGAATATATGTGAATTTATAGGCCAGAGAGGGGCGTCGGGAGACGAGGGGGGCGGCCACAAGCTAACAGGGCGCGACCACCCCCTAGGCATGCCCTGTTGGCTTGTGGGGCCCTCGTGCGGCCCCGGGCCTCCTCCCAAAGCTTCCAGGTATTCTTTTGGTCCAAAAAAAATCATCAAAAAATTTCGTGGCAATTGGACTTCATTTGGTACTGTAAACCTGAAAAGCCAAAAACATGCAGAAAACAATAACTGACACTTGGCACTGGGTTAATAGGTTAGTGCTAAAAAATAATACGAATTAGCAAATAAATGCCCAAAAATCATCCTAGAATAATAATATTATAGCATGGAGCAATCAAAAATTATAGATACGTTGGAGACGTATCAACATCCCCAAGCTTAATTCCTGCTCGTCCTCGAGTCGGTGAATGATAAAAACAATTTTTTTGATGTGACATGCTACCCAACATGTAATCTATTGCATGTGTGATCATTGAGACTCGATGAATCAATAAATATTAACATAGTAAAATCCATAAACATAAGTTACATAATCATCAAATTTCAAAATATACAATCCTTAAAGAATGTTTACCCCCGATTCATTTTATCACATTAGCATGGCATGGCTCCGTCTTCACCACATAAATACAAATGTCAAGCACCACGGTGTTAAGCCAGGCAATTGGATCATACTTTTTAACGTGCTAGCTTTTTATTACCCACTCAATACATGAGCGTGAACCATGTATATAGCATATAGGTGGAATAGAATATGGTGGTAGGTATCAAAGGGGTAAAAAGTGGAGAAGAAAGTCTGGCATCAACTCAGCATATCAACGGGCTATGGAGATGCCCATCAATAGATATCAATGCGAGGTGTACGGATTGCCATGCAACGGATGCACTAGAGCTATAAGTGTATGAAAGCTCGACTGAAGCTAAGTGGGTGTGCATCCAACTTGCTTGCTCATGAAGACCTCAGGCATTTGAGGAACCCGGCATCATGATATACAAGCCAAGTTCTATAATGAAAAATTCCCACTAGCATATGGAAGTGACAAAACAAGAGACTCAATATATGAAAACATGGTGCCACTTTGAGTCACAAGTGTGGAAAAGGAGGTAGTAGCACTGTCCCTTCTCTCTTTTCTCCCATCTAATTTTTTTTCTTTTCTCTTTTTTTCTTTTTTTCTTTTTTTCCTTTCTTTCTTTATTTTTTCTCTTTTTTTCTTTCTTTTATTTTTCGTCCGGAGTCTCATCCCGACTTGTGGGGGAATCATTGTCTCCATCATCCTTTCCTCACTGAGATAGTGCCCTAAATAATGATAATCATCGCACTTTTATTTACTTATAAATCGATATGAAAAACTACTAAACAATATGACTCTATATGAATGCCTCTGGCAGTGTAACATGATGTGCAATGATCTAGTGTGGCATGTAAACAATGATGAACGGTGGCTTTGCCACAAATACTATCAGCTACATGATCATGCAAAGCAATATGAGAAAGTGTACTAGTCATATGATGTGACGGTGGAAGTTGCATGGCAATATATCTTGGAATGGCTATGGAAATGCCATAATAGGTAGGTATGGTGGTTGTTTTGAGGAAGATATAATGAGGCTTATGTGCAACAGAGCGTATCATGCCGCGGGGTTTGGATGCACCAGCGAAGTTTGCACGGTACCGAAGAGGCTAGCAATATATGAAAAGGTGAGTGTGCGTACATCCGTGGATTCACATTAGTCATAAAGAACTCACATACTTATTGCAAGGTTTTATTAGCTCTCTTGAAGTAAAGTACTACTCGCATGCCCCTAGGGAGCAGGTTGGGAGGAGTTAACCATCGCGCGCCTCTGACCTAAACAACACAAGGATTTCAACGAGGAATAAGAATGCCCACACATCATCACCATGCCATAACCAACATTTAGATGAACAGCAAATTAACACCCTTTAATTATCGATATTTGTACTAACCGACAACCATGCACTCACGTCCTTTCATATTACCACATCAATATCATTAATCCACAATTTCTCTTTTATGTGCTACATGAAGGTTTCGATTATGCACTCCTTGAATACCTATTATTTTTGTACTAGTCTTATAACCCATGCAAATTACCGTCACTATTTATTAACTCTCAAACAAATATAAGTGGAGAATTGGAGTGCAATTATTTCTATAAAATCTATACGCCACCGTGCTCAAAAAGATATAAGTGAAGTGCTAGAGCAACTGCTAAGCTCAAAAGATATAAGTGGAGCACATAGAGTATTCTATAAAATCATGATGAACATGTGTCTCTCTCAAGTAGGTGTGTCCAGAAAACAATGATTGTGGAAAACTAAAACAAAAGCAAACAAAAGCAAACGACGATCCAAGCAAAACTCATATCATGTGATGAATAAAAATATAGCTCCAAGTGACATACCAATGGATTGAGACAAAAGAGGGGGATGCCTTCTGGGGCATCCCCAAGCCTAGATGCTTGAGTCTTCCTAGAATTTGACTTGGGGTGCCTTGAGAATCCCTAAGCTTAGGCTCTTGCCACTCCTTATTCCTTCATCCATCATGATAGCACCCAAAACTTGAAAACTTCAGCACTCAAAACTCAACAGAAACCTTCGTGAGATCCGTTAGTATAATAAACATATCAAATACTTTAGGTACTGTTATAAATTGATCCATACTTTATTATTGCATAAGGTACTGTATTATAACTTCTCCATGACTTATACCCCCCGATAATCCATAACATCATCAGAACAAGCAAACTATGCAAGCAAAAACAGAATCTGTCTAAAACAGAACAGTCTGTAATGATCTGTAAAGAAACTAAACTTCTGTAACTTCAAAAATTCTGAAAAATTAGGAAAACCTAGGGAATTTGTATAGAAATACTATGTAAAAAATCACATAAAAAATACGTTCCTGTAAAATCAGAGAAATTCTACACTGGATAATAAAGTTTCTGTTTTTGCATCGTATCAATTCTACTCGTCATGCAAGTCATCCAAAGGTTTTACTTGGCACAAATACTAATTAAAACATTAAAAGACAATCATTACAGTATCAACAATCATGTTATCAAACCAAAACAGAAAGTAAAGCAAGAAAAATAAGATAACTATTGGGTTGCCTCCCAACTATCGCTATTGTTTTACACCCCTAGCTAGGCATAATGCAAATGATCAAGTGTTGTCATCCTTGGCACTCAATCCATAAGTATCCCTCATGAAAGATTCATAAGGTGGTTTAATTCTGAGGGAAGTGTTCCATTTCTTTATTTAATGGGAATTGGAATCTTATGTTTCCCTCTTTCATATCAATAATTGCACCTATAGTTCGTAAGAAAGGTCTTCCAAGTATAATTGGACAAGTAGGATTGCATTAAATATCAAGCACAATGAAATATATAGGAACATAATTTCTATTTGAAAGGATAAGCACATAATTTATTCTACCCAAAGGTTTTTTAATGGTAGAATCCGCAAGATGCAAGTTTAGGGAACAATCTTGAATATCGGTGAGACCTAGCACATCACAAAGAGATTTAGGTATAGTTGAAACACTAGCACCAAGGTCACACAAAGCATTGCATTAATATTATTTCAGTTTTATTTTGATAGTAGGTTCCCATTCATCATGCAGTTTTTTAGGTATAGAAACTTCTAGCTCAAGTTTCTCATCATAAGCTTCTATCATCGCTTCTACTATATGTTTAGTAAAAGCCTTGTTTTGTTCATAAGCATTGGGTGAGCTAATAATGGATTGCAACAAGGAAATGCATTTTACTATTGAATAACTTTCATAATTAAAGTCCTTGTAATCTAGTATAGTGGGCACATCACTAGTTAAAGTTTTGACCTCTCCAAACCCACATTTTTCAATTTTACCAATAGAATCATCACCCTCCAAACAAACGGGACGCCTTCTAGCTAAAGTTGACTCATCTCCAATCCCTTTATTATCTATTTTCAGATTAGTAAACAAAGATTCAATGGGAGAAGTACAAATCACTTTAAGATCTTCATCATGATTACTAATAGGGAAAGATTCCGGTTTAGCAGCCATCCTATTTAGTAGAGTAGTTTGCTTATAGGATATCTTTCCTATAAATTCTTCAGTTTGAGCAAATTGTGATTGGAGATTAGACACTTCCTTATTGACTTCATCAAGTTGCTTACTAATAGCATCTTGCAAAGTTGAGTATTCCTTAATTTCAGCAGCAAAGGATTTATTATGCCCATATTGTGAGGTCACGAAAGTTTTCATGGAACTTTCTATTTTAGTCATTCTTTGGTAATAATAGATGTTTTGGAATCTATCTTGAGACATGATGACCAAGCAAGCAAAGTAACAAGCGAAGCAAGTAAACTACCAAACTAGCAAAGATAAATATTTTTGTATTTCTGATTTTTATAGCAAGAAAAATATAACAGCAAATAAAAAGTAGGGAAAGTGAATGATAATTTGCGAGAAGGTACTTGATAGTAAGTTGGTGATACTCCCTGGCAACGACGCCAGAAATACTTCCCGATACTTGTGATCTGCGTTGGGTTTTTCTACGAAGAGGAGCGGATGATGCAGCACAGTATAGATAAGTATTTCCCTCAATGAGAACCAAGGTTATCGAACCAATAGGAGGACCACGCAACTCCCATCTTCATCGCCTACGCACAAAAGAGTAAACACTTGCACCCAACGCAGGCAAGAGGGTTGTCAAGCCCCTTGAACTCGTTACTTGCAAGCAGATAAGTAGTGTAGTTGATAGTTGGATAAATATAAATTGCAACATAAATAAAAAGGAAAAAATGGCAGCAAGGAAATAGTAGCATTTGTAAATATATAAGTGAATAGACCCGGGGGCCATAGTGTTCTCTAGTGGCATCTCTCTCAAAGTAGGCATACGGTGGGTAAACATATTACTGTTGGGCAATTGATAGAAAAGCACATAGTTATGTGATATTCACGGCAATTATCATGTGCATATAGGCATCATGTCCATAAGCAAGTAGGCCGAATCCTGCCTGCACCTACTACTATTACTCCACCCATCAACCGCTATCCAGCATGCATCTAGAGTATTAAGTAAAACATAGTAATGCTTGGTGAACAATGACATGATGTAGACAAAGAAAATCCAATTAATATGAATCAACCCCATCATTTTATCCTTAATGACAACAATACAAATACGTGTCTTGTCCCTTTCTGTCACTGGATATAGAGCACCGCAAGATTGAACCCACTACAACGCACCCCTCTCACTGAAGATAGATCAATCTAGTTGGCCAAACCAAATCAATAGATTGGAGAGATTTACGAAGCTATAATAATCATGCAAATAAGAATCATATAATTCAGAGAAGACTCAAATATTTTTCATGAATAATCTGAACATAAACCCACAATTCATCGGATCCCGACAAATGCACAACACAAAGTGATTATATCGAATAGATCATCACGAAGATGTGATGAACTTTGTATTGAAGAACAAAGATAGAGAGACATCTACATACTAGCTATGGACCCATAGGTCTGTGGTAGATTACTCACACATCATCATGGGAGCAGCAAGGTTGACGAAGAGGCCCTCCGTGATCGATCCCCTGTGGGGACCCCAGCTCATAAGTCGTGATTTCCGAATGTACGTGCACAGTGATCCCAGAGATCAATGCACACTGAACACAGAAACTGAATAACAAGAGTCTTACATCCATTATGTACCGTTTTACTCAAATATGGCCTTCATGGCCAAGTCTTCAAAAACTCGCAGCGGACATCTTCAACGATAGCGTGAACCCATGCCATCGGCCTTAACCCTACATGCATTCTGACTGGGAAGCGTCCTAGCTCGCATGATCGTTACCAAGGTAATCTTCATAATATCATGTTCTTTCATGCCTGTCCAATAAAATAACCAGTGGCAAGCCAATGAGTACTTTGAATGTACTCGCAAGCAACCCATGTTTGGAACAAGGTACAACAAAGCATGATGTAGCACTAGATAGGTAAGTTGCAGAAAGCTAATTTTGATTGCAATGACATGTGCAAACCAACTTGTAAAGCATGCATCAACAAGTTGCAGATATCCATATGAACAAGTTACATATATCAATACAAGCAGGGGTTGAACATCTCATGTTCAATCATGATGTCAAGTCATCTGACTTAGATCAAGTACCATCTTTCTCCCCCCCCACACACACGCCAAGTTTGTGAAAACATCGGACGTAGTTTAAGCAGGACCTCCAACTGTCCATGACCTTGGACACGGCTATTCGAATAGTTTTACACTCTGCAGAGGTTGCATGCTTTACTCACAAGACTTGGGGAACTTCCATGCCATCCATGACTCGCGGTACCTTAGGTACCCGAGGTAAGCACTCGAACAATGCTTTTCCTTTGACAACACTAAACAAAGAGTCCACTCATTGGTGCCATCCCTCATAATGCACATCACACGTACCATCCATGAGGGCACGTAACAGTGTGCCCGGTGTCTGTGAAAACAGCCCATGGTCGTCCTATCAAGTACGACCCCTGTCGGTGTACTAAGAACTGGGGGTCCCTAGTACCCAGACTTGTGCACGGGCAGTTGCCTCAGGCCGGCAACTTCTTGCCGGGCTCATGCCAGCCTCCGAGGCAAACCAAAGTCAAGACTAGGGCAAGACATCCAGGCCCTTCACCAAGTGGAATAGCCCGTCCACAAGCGTCCCCGGCAAGGATTCCAACCTGCCAGGCCACCGCTCCACCTCACCAGGGACGATAGTCTACATCGACTGAGGTGTCGAGCGGGCAGGCAGGCAGGCAGAGCTGGCCGGGGCACGCGGCTACAGCGGCGGGCCTGTTGCAGCTTTAACGCCATTTGTCCCGCGGCGTGGTGTCGGGGCACGGATGCACATGATCACCTATGGGACTAGGGGCCCCTTTGAGGTTCGGCAGGGGGACGTCACGTTGCACAAAGAGCAGAGACCATGGCGACATCACGATGATGGCACGCTGGTGTTTTTACCCAGGTTTGGGCCGCTGAGAAGCGTAAAACCCCACTCCTGCTTTGGTGGATTGATCTCGAGGAACACGAAGCATGCGCAACGCTCTAACCTGGCAAGGGTTGCCTTCGGGTGAGCTACTACGCTAGTACAAGTGTCCAAAAGTCCGAATCTTGAGCTAGGTTGCCTTGGGCCTCCTTTTATAGGGCAAGGGCAACCACAGTGACAAAACAGTCATTATCTAGCGATTAGATAGCTAATAGAGCTATCATACCTAACTCTGGCATTTAGGACAAAATATCATGATTGCTAGTCTAGGTGGCGCTCGGGGATGCATCCCCGACAAGCTCTTGCCACCGCTTAGCTGGCTGTTGCTTAGCGTCTTGACACGCCTCTGGACGGGTGTCAACTGGGCATAATCTGTCTTCTGGTGCGTCACCACGTGCTTAGCGGGAGCCACTTAGCCACCTGAGGGCTCGACACCGCATCGACAAGTGACTGGCGTCGTGATGCGGTGGAGCGGTGGCCGGTCAGCTCGTGCCTGCCGGGGGATGGCTTGCCGTGTCTTCCTGAAGATGTGCGCGCCTCAGTCCCCGGTAGGCACCGGGGACGTGGTCGGCGCGCCTTGGGCCCCTCCTGGGCTGTTGCATTGAGCTTGCCGACGTTGGTAGCCAGTGTAGACTGCCTCTACCGGGGGCTTGGATGTTGATGTTATCTTCTTGATGCGCTTCTTGATCTCACGTAGAGTGGCTCCTTTCCTTGTGTTGGTGTTGGCGGGGAGGCAGCTTTCCCCAGCAGCTTAGGCCATTGGGCCGGAGGCTTACAGTCCGTGCACAAGTTAGGGGGAAACAAAGCACCCCTATTTGTGTACCCCGACAGAAGCCCCCGGGTCTGAGCCATACGTGTCGCTTGGCATGTTGGGTTAGCCCCCAAACAGTGCACGGACATGCGTCGATGAAAAACTATCTTCACGCCTCTGGTTGTAATGACTTGTCAAACCCACGTCCACTCCATGTAATTACCGCAGGTCGTGGGGTCGTGGAACAGTAGCCGTTGCCAGTAAAAGAAATGGCATGTTCCTGAAAAGATAGTGAAGAGCCAGCCCCCGCGCGGTTTCCTAATAAAAAGGGAACGTGCAGGAGCGCTGCTCATTCACGTCCGTTTCTCCTTCCTTCATCTTCCTTCTCAAGCCAAGAAACTGCTTCCGTCGCTGCCGCTCGCCCTCCAAGCGATGCTAGTCCCTCCGCCGCCCTTGAGTGCCCCAGAGATGGGGAAGAAGACGAGCGCTGTGAAGGGGAAGCACTCGGCCGCGTCAGCGGTCCCGGCGGCTGTCGAGAGGAAGAGGAAAGTAGAAGAGCAGGAGAGGCTGCGACGGAGAGATGTGGTTTTCTGCCCGTCGAATTTGGACGGCAATGCCCTGATCGCAAGGTATGCCTATATGTGGGGGAGGGCGACGAAGGGGCACGGTGCACCCGAGGTCCTGCTGGACAACCCCAGGGAGAAGACGCCATCAGATTCGTACCGCTTCTTTTGTGCGTACTTTTTCTGTGGCCTTTCCCCCCTTTCTCTGATTTCTTCTGGGCCATGATGGTGGTGTACGGATTCCATCTTCTGGACTTCATGCCCAATGCAATGGCATGCATGGCGATCTTTGCCCATCTGTGCGAGAACTTCGTCGGAGTTGCCCCCAACGTGTATTTGTTCAGGCACTTCTTTGTTCCTCGGATTGAAGACAAGTCCCACCGCTCGGGGAATATAAGCTGGATCCCCCGGGTCAAGAAGGACGACTAGGATTACCTCCCTGGCCAACAGCGCGGGAAGTGGGAATAGTGGAGGGGCGACTGGTGCTGGATTAAGGATGAAGAAGCCCTCGAGTTCTGCTTGGCACGGACTGGATGCGTCACGCGCGACAGCGACTGGGGCAAGCCGGGCCTCACTGATGACAGGCTCCGCCTAGCGCTGAATACGATCACCCGTTTAAAAGCTGCCTGGCTGACCATTGAGCATGTGGGGGCCGACTTCCTCCGGCGCCGCATTGCGCCGTTGCAAAAAAGGGACAGATTTGCATGGGATTTCAACGGGGCTGCCAGCAGGATGCGGCTGTATCCAGGCCCCGCCAACAACTTGATTGTTTACGGCCATGGCTGGTTGTGCGAGCAGCTGTTCGGCCGCCTCGGACCGTTCCATTTGCCGGCAGGCGTCGTCCCTCTGCACCTCAACTCGGCCAGGAACCAGATTCTGCAATGGATGCCAGACTGCAATGCCTCCGGGGTCAAATCCGATTGGGAGCTGCCTGCCCTGGACGATGAGATGGACTGGGTCTCTCACGTGGAAGAAAGAGCTTCCAAAGCGGAGGACAAACTGATCTAGCCAACTACCAGGGCGGAGGAGGCGTTCATCGCCACTCGGATCGACGAAGACAAGGAGGCCAAGGCCGCCAAGAGGATGGGCTCCGAAGAAGAGGAGGAAGAGGAGGAGGATTCCGAGGGAGACGATCTCTCTGAGGAGGAGGGGAGCGAAAAGCCTGTTTTGGTGGAGGCTACCAGGTTTGAGTCTGCCGGGGCCGGGGCCTCCAAAACCGTGATGACAAGAACCCAAGAGGGGAGCATGATGGAAGAGACGAAGGAGCCGGAGACAGAGGAAGGAGAACTTGTCAGGGGGCCTCAAGCACCAGAGCCAAGGCGCCGCCTTCGCGGGCACGTCAATCGTGAGGCGACGGCCCCTGTGTCTTTGCGGGGCGCCCAGAAGGTGAAGAAGACGACTGCTAGAGGAGGCAAGCATGAAGAGGCACGCTACCAATCCTCCTGACTTTCTCAGGCCAAGCCTCCTTCCACCAAGCGACGAATTGCTCTGGGGGTGGACCCTAGTCCCCCGTCAAGCCCAACTTCTCTGCCAAGCTCGCCTCTGTCAGAGGTCCCGGTCCCCCCTCCAAGCTACGCTCCTCCAACCTTGAAGAGGGGCAGGTCGAGCCCGCCACGTGTGTCATATGAGCTGGGCTCTATGCTCATTGCCTCAGAGTGAGTTGCTCGATGACGACCTTTTGTCAAATGTTTCTATTCTTGACTTCTTGACTGATTTTGTATGGTTGACTCCGGCAGGGATGAGGAGCCCCTTGCGCGTCGAGTCAAGCGGGTCAAGCCCGCGGCTGAGCCAGGTTCCGCGGCAGGCACAAGCCCGGTAGGAGGCGTGGAAAGAGATTCCTCGCCTAGCCCCCAGCCCAGCCCCCTTCAAGGAACTCCAGGACAGACCTTGGCCGCTGGCGGGGATGAAGAAGAGGATCTTCTCGTCGGTGGGGAGGAGTCGCCGACAAGGGCCTCTACCGAGGGGGTTGCTCACACTGAGGCTCCCACGGAAGAGACGATGACGAACAACATGTTGGCGACCGATGTTGCCGGGGGAGAGGACGTCCCACCTCAGCAATCCCTGTCGGGTATCTCACTTGTTTGTATCTTCACTTCCCCTTATTTCCTTTTTCTGTGAGCTCTGTTGATTTATGACTCTTCACTTTTCTGCTCATTGCCTTTGTCCGCAGCTCCGCTACTTGAAGAGCCTGAGTTGCTGGAAGAAGTGGCTGACATTGGGAAGGATGATGCCGCGGAGGCATTGAAGATTGCTGCTGCGGAGGGCCACGGGCAGGTTTCCGGGGATGCTCAGGAATCCTCATAAAGGATGGGACCAGCCCCCGGTAGTGCACCTGGTCCGGATACAGTGATTGAGGAGAAGACTCCCCTCCAGTCCATGGGGCCTCCCTCGTCAAGCTATCCTCTGGCATCGGCTCTGCAATCTCCCCAGAGCCATCTGGCATTGGTCACTGCTCAGCTAGGTCCCGCAACTCCTGGCTCAGCCTTCTCAGCGGGCGCAGACCTTGACGAGGAAATCAATAGGATATTGGTGCTGCTATCTAAGAGGATCGAGGGTGCTGATGGTTCCGCTGATGGTGCCAAAGATTTGGCCTTCCTGGAATCCATGGCAGCAGGGCTCAAGGACGTGCAGATTAGGTATAGCCTCAAATGGCAAGCAGTCAAGGAGCAGCGTGACTCGGCGGAGCTCGTGGACCAGCAGCTGAAGAACAAAGGGAACGAGCTGCGGGAGTGGTACGACCGGCAGGTCCATTCTCTTAAGAGGCAGCATGAGACGCTATCCATGGCCAAAGAGGACGTTGCTGGCCGGGAGGCTTGACTGGTGGAGCGCGAAGCGCTTTTGGACAGCAGAGAGAAGAGCATTTCCTCCCGGGAAGGGGCCCTCGAGGCTTCTCTTCGTGGCAAGGATGAGGAGCTGGAGGCCCGTGTTCAGCAGCGTACCAAGGATCTGGCGGTCAGTCATAAGACCACTCTTGACGCACTTTCCCTGGAGTCCGGAGCTCAACTGAAGAAAGTGGCTGACGAGCTTGCTGCTGCATCTGCCACCAAGACCAATCTCGAGGTTCAACTGAACAAGCTGATGGAGGACCTTGCCGGGAGTACCAAAGAGATCGGGGCCCTCAAGGAGGAAGCGCAAAAGGTGGCAGCCACTCTGGAAGAGGCGCAGTCGCAGCTTTCCTCCAAGAGCCAAGATCTCGCCGCCGCCAATGATTCCATCTCCGATATGAAATCTAGGCTTGCTTCCTTGGAGAAAGATCTTGAATCCGCCGGGGTCCGCGAGAAGCTATTGCTGACAGACTTGAACAACGCGAAGGCCCTTCAGAAGGATGCTGAGGACAAGCTGGAGAACCAAATTGAGCAGTGCGACCTGTGGATCAAGAGCATGACTGACATCGCCGAGCGCCTCACCGCCCAAATTGCAAAGATGAACATGAAGAGCTGGTCCTTCTTCATCGGTAAGCATGAGGTTCCAAGCATCAAGCTGACACTCTTCTTCGACAGCCTGATCGAGGGGTTGAAGACGTACGAGGACGACAGGGCCGTTTGCTTCGCCAACGAATCCCGAAAGCTGGCGCGCGATGCCCTCTTCCTGGTCCTGAGCAACCTCGAGTTCTTCCACCCAGAGCTCGACCTCTCCGATGGTTTCAAGAAGTTGCCGTCGGGGGCTGACACCTCTGCTACCACGAAGAAGGCCGGTCCTCTTGCTGACAGGGTCCTCGTAGTCCCAAGGACCCAGGGGAGCCACCGGGGTAAACTTTGAGCCTTCCTTGTTGCCATGTTGTCCTGTACTTAAGACACATTATATATCTTGTATTAGGGCATGCACTTTCTTTTGTTTTAACGTCTGCTGAACTGATGTTTTTATGCAAACGTATGTTATCCCCTTCGCTTTCCTACTAGCGTTCGTATGGTTGTTTCCCTTGTGTGCTTCGGTAACCCGCCAACAATGTGTTGCCGCGATTGCTCTAAGGAACGAGTCCTTAGCATTCTGCTGGCAAAGACACGCTGCCGGTGAGATTTCTCTTGGCAGTGTGTGATGCTGCCGCATATTTCGTTGAGCAGGCTCGAAACAAAACATGGGCGCAAACAGACATAGCAAGGTTCCGTCACACGCGGGATTTATCATACGAAACCTTTGGTTGACGAGGGGATATACAAATGTGAATTCTAATGGAAATTGATAATCATGCCAACTTAGCTTTTATCATGACCCTCCTTCTATTTTGGCGTGTGCCTATTCATGCCCATCGTTCCTTCTTCCGTTTATGGCCGATCTTCCTCTTTGCGTTCCCTGGTGAATGTATACATTTGCACCCATCCCTTGTCCTGAGACAGAGGAAAAACAAAGAAAAAGAGGGAAATGGAGGAACTTGGGAGCCTGTTAGTTATGTGTTCCATTCCCGGCACGAGCCTGCCGGGTTAATGTAAGCATTCACAACTAACCAGAACAGAGGGGGGGAGAAGTGAATATGAACGGCTGAGCCTTCTCTCCCCTTCCTTCGCTCCCAACAGTCCCGTATCGACCAGCGCGGCAGAGGCATTGGTGAAAGGGACCTTGTCGTGGTTTGCTTGCCGGGGATGCCAACCTATGTATTCACTCCAGCGTCCGGCTCGGGATTTATCCTCGACGGAATAAATGCCAGACCGAGCCTTGCGCGAGTTTATCGACGGGCGGCGTCGCCGCTATGCAGAGCTGACCATAGACGGGGAAGGATAGGAGAGAGACATAGCCAAGTACCTCTTTATTTCCTTGGTCTATCGGATTGAGCCGCACCTCCCTGGGATCAGGCGGGCTCGTTCCCTTCTGGCGTTCCTCGCTCCAGCTTCGGCCGCGGGAGGAACGATGGTGGCGCCGCCCATGCCAGCCGTGTCGCCTGCGACGCCTGCCTCATTCCTCGCCGTCACGGTGCCAATGGCGTCCGCGGTCGCGTGCGAGGGAGCCTTAGAAGTGGAAGGATGTGGGGTCGCGCTGGTCTTCTTCTTGGGAGCAATGGATGAAGAAGATGTTGACGAAGATCAACGCGCTTGTCACAGCCTCAGGTTCGCGCAAATGAAGCACACCCCCTACCTGGCGCGTCAAAGATGTCGAGGCACGGATGCACACAATCACCTATGGGACCAGGGGCCACTTTGAGGTTCGGTAGGGGGAGGCCATGTTGCACAAAGAGTAGAGACCATGGCGGCAGCACGATCATGGTACGCTGGTGTTTTTACCCAGGTTCGGGCCGCCGAGAAGCATAAAACCCTACTCCTGCTTTGGTGGATTGATCTCAAGGAACACGAAGCATGCGCAGCGCTCTAACCCGGCAAGGGCTGCCTTCGGGTGAGCTACTACGGTATTACAAGTGTCCAAAAGTCCGAATCTTGAGCTAGGTTGCCTTGGGCCTCCTTTTATAGGGCAAGGGGCAACCACAGTGGCAAAACAGTCATTATCTAGCGATTAGATAGCTAACAGAGCTATCATACCTAACTCTGGCATTTAGGACAAAATACCATGATTGCTAGTCTAGGTGGCGCGCGGGGATGCATCCCCGGCAAGCTCTTGCCATGCTTAGCTGGCTTTTGCTTAGTGTCTTGACACGCCTCTGGACAGGTGTCGACTGGGCATAATCTGTCTTCTGGTGCATCGCCATGTGCTTAGCGGGAGCCACTTAGCCACCTGAGGTCTCGACACCGCATCAACAAGTGACTGGCGTCATGATGTGGTGGAGCGGTGGCCGATCGGCTCGTGCCTGCCGGGGGATGGCTTGCCGGATCTTCCTGAAGATTTGCGCGCCTCGGTTCCGGGCAGGCATCGGGGACGTGGCCGACGCGCCTTGGGCTCCTCCTGGGCTATTGCATTGAGCTTGCTGACGTTGGTAGCCAGTGTAGACTTCCTCTGTCGGGGGCTTGGATGTTGATGTTATCTTCTTGATGTGCTTCTTGATCTCATGTAGAGTGGCTCCTTTGCCTTGTGTTGGTGTTGGCAGGGAGGCAGCTTTCCCCGGCAGCTTAGGCCATCGGGCCGGAGGCTTACAACCCATGCACAAGTCAGGGGGAAACAAAGCACCCCTGTTTGTGTACCCCGACACATGGCAGAAGAATAAGAGGTAGCTGGACGAACGACACAGAAGGAGAGGCAATCCTTGCCGGGAAACGTCGCTAGCGCGCCACCTCACGGTGCATTCAATGCGCCTGTCCTAGTCCGTCAGAGTTAGGTGTTTCCTACTACCACTCTGACGACAGACCGTGTAGCTGTAAGAGCGCACTGTACACCTAGTAAATGCCCATTGTAGCCCTTGTGGGAACCCCTTGAACTATAAAAGGAGCCCCATGGCTACCTTGACAAAGGTCGACACTCTGTCCATTTGCACGCTTAGCAGCACCCCTCGAGCATCCTTGCCGGGTGACTGCTCCCCTGTATTTGGACTCAGATATACAGACACACAGACATGACGTAGGGTTTTATGCTCTCGAGCGGCCCAAACCTGTATAAACCCTGCGCGTAGTCATGGCCGACTGATGCGCTTTGTGCACTCGACGCGCCTGCCGAACCGTAAAGGGACCCCGCTGGTCCCATAGATCATCATGAATCACACCCCCGACATCTTTGGTGCGCCAGGTAGTGGGCTCTCCTGTGCGCGAATCTTCACCGACATTTCTGCGTGCCTTCGCCGGCGTCCATGGCGCCCAAGAAGGCCAAAGGCGCGGTGACACCCGTCACGACCACATCCAAGATGCCATCCCAAGCCACCGATAGCGGCGACCACCACGCTCACCCCATTGGTGAACGCAGCCACAACACCGCGCGGAGTTCCGCGAACCACGATCTGGACCCCGCCGCTGTGATAGCGCGAAACGCGTCGGCAGTGACCGAGGGCGACGCTGGCGCGGCGGCCGCAGCGGCCGCGGGGGCTGCTACCGGGCCTCCGCTGCACCCCTCGCAAGACGACCGCGACCCACGCCCGCGAGATGGCGAACCGGGGCCTCGCGCGAATGGGGCCCTCGTGCGCCGCTCCCCAGGGGCGCCGGGCCGAGCTCCACGAGGGCAAACGGCGGGCGACCGCACGGGAAAGCGTTCCTTCTGGCATTGCCAGGAGTAAGAGCGTTACCCATGCCTCGCCCCGTTCGGTCCCCAAAACCGCGGGAGAAGCTCTGGCACAGGCCCAGCTTCTGCTAAACTTTCCGCCCGCGCCGGAGGTGATGGAGGAGTGGAGGGCGATCATACAAAGCCTATTGAGCTTCGCCAACAACGACAAACCAGACGCGGCGGGTTCCTCGTGTGCGCGGCGCGCGGCTCCCACTAAACCCACCACCGGGCGTGACGTCGGTAGGGCGCATACGGTGTAGTCACCCCCACGACAGCAGCGGACCTCCCGTTGCACCGACGTGCAAGACGAAGTGTCTCAAGCATCAACGGACCCGCGACTGAAGCAAGACTAACACCAAGTCCTAAATAACAGGCACAAGGAGGATAGGCGCACCACCATCGAAAGACGGCGGGAAGCGCGTCGTCAATCCGATGGTCGCATGGATCCGGCCATCGACGAGCCCACGCCCGGGGCGCCGGGCAGCTTACCTTATGAGGTCGGATGCCCGGCGTCCACGCGTGAACTACGGCAAGTCCGCTGGCCCTCCAGCAGGGCCTTCAAGCCGGAGTTGCCGGACAAATACAACGTCACAATTAGCCCGTCGGAGTGCCTAGGCATCTACACCATTGCGGTGCAGGCTGCGGGGGACGAGACGAGAAGCTGCTAGCCAACTACTTCCCTCTAGCACTCAAGCCCAACGTGAGGAGCTGGCTAATGAACTTGCCGGAGGGATCCATCTCTTCTTGGGCGGACCTGTGCTATCAGTTCGTCGGGGCTTACCACGGGGGCCACAAGCTCTCGGGGCAGCCCAGCGATCTGCATGTGCTCCCCCAGAGGGACAGCGAAACCCTCTCCAAGTACATCCAGAGGTTCAGCCGCGTGCAGCACTACATCCCGGACATCCACCCCGCCGCGGTGATCGCTGCATTCCACACGAACCTACGCAATCGCCGCATGCACGAGGAGATGAGCATCAACAAGGTGCGGGACGTTGCCGAGCTCTACGCTTTGGCCGACAAGTGTGCGCGGGCTGAGGAAGGGAGGAGGCTCCCGGGGGAGGATGCTAGCGCGGAGGTCGACTCCGACTCACTCAGCCATCAGTCACACCATCAGGGCGGCAGACCCAGAAGAGAAAGATCAGCTCCAGCGACTATTTCCTGGCAGAGCCACCGGTGGCCACCAAGAAGGTTGCCGGAGACGACGAAATGCTTGACGGTGAGCGCCGAGCCCCGGCGGGACAGGCGGTCCCCACCATCGAAGCTAGCGCTCATGCGGCAGAAGAAACACCTTTAGTCCTTGTCGTCGAGCCACGGGCTTCGACATGGGCGCATCAGATTGTCCAGTATGTCCAAACAGGAGACCTCCCCGAAGAGCAAGAAGAGGCCGAGAAAGTAGCCCGGCAGTCGAGCATGTACCAGTTCGTGGACAACGATCTATACAGAAGGAGACCGAACGAGGTGAAATTGAGGTGCATCACTCGGGAGGAAGGACAAAAGCTGCTGGCAGAGATACACGAGGGGATCTATGGCTCCCACATAGGATCAAGAGCCCTTGTCGGGAAGGCGTTTCGGCAAGGCTTTTACTGGCCCATAGCCCTTCAAGACGCCTTGGCGGTGGTAACAACGTGTGAAGCATGCCAATACCACGCCAAGCAAATACACCAACCAACACAAGCCCTTCAAACTGTCTCGCTCTCCTGGCCATTCCCCCATGCTACCAGAGGCTTCGAGTTCTTGTTTGTCTCTATCGACAAGTTCACGAAGCGGACCGAGGTTGAGCCAGTGAGAAAGGTAACGGCGCATGGAGCAGTCAAGTTCCTCAGAGGGATTGTTTGCCGTTTCGGGGTCCCCAACAGGATCATCACCGATAACGGCACACAATTCACCAGCAACACTTTTATGCAATACTGTCAAGACATCGGCTCCCGGATCTGCTTCGCCTCGGTTGCTCACCCCAGGAGCAACGGGCAAGTAGAGAGGGCAAATGCTGACGTGCTGCAGGGTCTCAAGACGAGGACTTTCGACAAGCTGCGCAAGCATGGAAGGCGCTGGATTGATGAGCTGCCGGTGCTTCTTTGGTCAATCAGAACGATGACAAATCGAGCCACCGGCGAAACACCCTTTGCCCTGGTCTACAGGGCAGAGGCAGTTTTCCCCACGGAACTCACGTACGGGTCACCGAGAGTGCAGGTCTTCGATGAGGACCAGTAAGAGCGGCTACGGCATGACGATGCCACGCTCCTCGAGGAAGATCGTCTCCAGGCCACACTGCGCATCGGTAGGTACCAGCAGGCCTTGCACCGCTACCATAGCCGCAAAGTGCATGCTAGGATTGTTGAGGAAGGAGACCTTGTCCTTCGACGGATTCAGTCCGCGAAGGGGACGAACAAGTTGACGCCAAAGTGGGAAGGCCCTTAACGGGTGGTACGAGTCACCAGGCCTGGCACAGTCCGCCTAGAGACCAAAGATGGCACCCCGGTGCAGAACTCGTGGAATATCGAGCATCTTCGCAAGTTCTACCCATAAGGCACGGTTGTCGGGCTCCCCGACAACCACTTTGGTGTAAGTCTCGCAGCAATGCGTGTAATCCTTTGTGCAAAGCCAGGTGATGACCCTGTGCGCAGTCAGTAAAGCTAGTTATCCCGCAACCTTTTCCCTGCCTAGGTACATATTTGCATTATGTTTCGCTATGCAGGTTATTGCGGTAGCTCATTGCCAGCATAAGGTTGTTATCGAACCGCTAAAAGCCCATAAGAGCACCCAATTTTCTCTTCTTTCTTTTTCTTAAAAGGAAGCATGATTATTCCCCCCACGCGCAAGTCATCCCGGGGGAAAAAGGGGACAACAAGGGCGGACGCGTTCGGAGCAACAACCTCTCGGCAAGAAGAAGATAAGTGAAACCCTTACTCATTCCCTGCTACAAACCGCGGCCTAAGGAAAGACCTGCGCGCGGGTGGGCCCTTATCGAAATCGTTGCGCGTCGGGGGTTGGAAGCATGCCCAACCCTCCGGATAGCTGTGACGAGGACGATAAGGGAACCTTGCCAAAAGTGGCACTATGGGAGAGTGCTCGGGATTTATCCTTAGAAGCGCCCCTCTATAAGACGACCCACATAGGCAAGGGTCCCCTGCAAGCGTAAAAGTCGGAAAGGCATCGCAACGCAGTTTTTCTCAAAGAAGGGAAGGAAAAGAGGGATTAACACACAAACATATGAGACAAATCTTTGATATATCAATGGTACCCAACGTTTTCTTTGATTTTCTTTCGGGACTTCGTCGAGTACAACTTAAGTACAAAAGGAGGATGCCAAACCCAGCAATAATGGCGACGGGGACGAGTCGGAGTACGACTTCCTATAACGTCCCCGACGGCCTCCGAAGAGGAAGGCGCATCGGCTTGGTGGCGGCGGGAACGGTGTCAAGTCGGAGCACGACTTCACCTACGACCCTGTCGGCCGCCGACAGGAGATCTGCCACTACGATGTGGCAATTGATCCGGAAACGAGCCCTCACAGATGGAGCCTCATTCCCGGATGCCTAAAACCCCAGCTACAACGCCGTACGTGTCTAGTCAGACTCCTCCCGCTTGATGCCGAAGAAGCTGCCGTCGTCGTCACTGTGGCTGGAGGAATCGAAGTCGCTCCCGCTCGAGCTCTTCGCGCAGCACTCCAAACGAGTGCCGGACGCCCCGAAGACCTTCATGAAAAGTGTGACAGCGCCGTCCAACCTGAAGTGGAAGAGATGCCCGGGGCCTAAGCCATGGGAGCGGGTGAATGATTTCCACCCCCGCGTCAGGAACATGGCACTGCCGACGGAGAGGTCGACGGCCACCCAGGCGAGGCCATTGCAGCAACTATCCAACCGCAGGCATAGCCCCTGCGGCGGGTTGTCCTCCATGGCCCGGGCGAACGGGTCAGGGAGGCGCAGCTAGCTCCGAGGGCGGTGGGGGACCGCCACGACGAATTCTTGTGCCTCCTCTCCATCATTGATGCCTGTGTGGGGTTGAGGGAGAGGCGCACCACCGCGGCCACCACCGCAGTTCGGCGGGGCTGCCCGACCTCCACGGCCGCCGCTCGCCGACTGAGCCGCCAACCCGCGGACCGCAAACGCCGACCGTCCGCAGGAGCTGGACCGAACCTCTGCCACCGTCACCACAATGCGCATCGGGCTCCAGGGGTTGTCCCTCCCGGCGCCCCTAGGACCTCGAGCGCGGTCGCGGCCCCTCGCCATCCCAGAGGGAGCACGCTGGAAATGGTGGCGAGAGAAAGAGGGAAGGAGCGCCAAGCAGCTAAAGAAGAGCACGGAGTCGCGAATGAGTGGCATCCTCTCCAAATCCTCCCTATTTATAGGGGCAAGGGGAAGAAGAGGGGGTGACTCTCCGCAGAACGTAATGAGCGCACGCTCGTACGCCCATGGCTTCAGCGACCGGCCTCCCCAGCCAATCGCGAGCGCCTTGCGCGCCATGCGTCGCCCGAGGCGTAGTCAAGACGGGAGGAGGAATGACACCAATTAAATGGCGAGGAGCGGGGCGGGCAGCGGATCGTTTCTCCTGCTGCTTACCCCAAGGAAGGCCGGGGCCTGGCCGCCCGCACATCGATGTGACCACTCACTATCAAGCGTGCCGCTTGGCAGACCGCCCTTCTCCACCAATGCCATTACCCGCGATAAATACGCATCGTGGGAAAGGTCAGTAAAAGGTCATCATAACTGCAGGAAAACGCGACCATGCATGCCCGTGCACTGTTTTCGGCCTAGCCCAACAACGACGCGCGTGCGTGTATGGCCCAGGCCCGGGGGCTACTGTCGGTGTACTAAGAACTGGGGTCCCTAGTACCTAGACTTGTGCACGGGCAGTTGCCTCAGGCTGGCAACTTCTTGCCGGGCTCGCGCCAGCCTCCGAGGCAAACCAAAGTCAAGACCAGGGCAAGACATCTAGGCCCTTCACCAAGTGGAATAGCCCGTCCACAAGCGTCCCCGGCAAGGATTCCAACCCGTTAGGCCACCGCTCCACCTCACCAGGGACGATAGTCTACATCGGCTGAGGTGTCGAGCGGGCAGGCGGAGCTGGCTGGGGCACGTGGCTATAGCGGCGGGCCTGTTGTAGCTTTAACGCCACCCGTCCCGCTGCGTGGCAGAAGAATACGAGGTAGCTGGGCCGACGGCACAGAAGGAGAGGCAATCCTTGCCGAGAAACGTCGCCAGCGTGCCACCTCACGGCGCATTCAATGCGCTTGTCCTAGTCCGTCAGAGTTAGGTGTTTCCCACTACCACTTTGACGACAGCCCCTGTAGCTGTAAGAGCGCACTGTACACCTAGTTCAAATTTGAATTTTAATTTGAACACTGGAGAAACTTGTGGTGGAAAAATATGGGAGTGGTACCATTATATAGTTTGTATTTTATAAAAATAGAGGAGTTGGAATCATGTCATTTGAATATATTTATTTTTGTAGAATTTTCCAAAGTTTCTCTAAAAAGAATAAAAGGAAACGTCATTGTTCATTGTGGGCCAAAACAGAGAGGGACCCGAGCCAACCCAAGAGATTTGGCCTAGGGGCAAAGGGGTACGCGCGGCAGGTTTTATTTTAAACCTGCACGCGGGCCCGACCTAGCAGAGAGAGAGGGGGCGAGGGGAGCATGACACGCGGGCCTCACCCCGCGTTCGTCTCCTACCTCTGGACATGGGAGGGATAGAGCTCACCGACGAGGACGCCGTCGATGGCGAGGCCAGCTGAGGGTCTAGTCGAGCTCAGGGGAGCGTCGCCTGTCGGGTGGCACCGGAGATGATTACCGATGGCGCCTGACCCGAGCGGCGGTCGAGGGAACCAAAGATGATTTACTCGCCCTCGCCTGAAATCCTACAGTTGGAGGGCGGGGTTAGGCTTACGGGATCGAAAGAGAGCCGAGGGAGAAGAAAGGGAGGCCAGAGGGGCTCTGTACCTCTCGAACATCGGCAGCCCGAAGCGGCGCTGACCGGCTCGATTTCAAGCACAGAGAGCGGGGAATGGAGAGTGGGTGACACGGGGGTTCAATTGGGGCTACGAGAGGGCGATCAGAGGGGAGAGAGGGCCACGTCGCAGCCTTAAATAGCCCAGGCTCGAGTGCACGATGGAACAAAGTCGGGCGAGGTCATGGTCGTTCCCAACGTGCTCAGGGGCTCTCTGGGGATGTCTAAGGGCTTTGTGGACTTGGTTCGGGGACCAGGGAAGGAAAAGGGGGAGCGGGCGCACCGGCGGGAGCTTGCGCGTGCGTGGCCACCTACTGGCCGAGCGGGGCGGCGCCGGGCACGCGCGACAGGGACCACTGGGGTGAGAGGGAGGAGGGGCCAGTGTCCTTACGTGCTGCGAACGCCAAGGGGACGCTGCCGACGACTGGGGGGAGCACGAGGTAGTCGGGGGCTCCGGGATGGCGGTGGCTATAGTGCGAGAGCGCACTGTAGCATGCTCCAGAGCGCCCATATGGCTGACATGGCGAATTTTCAACGCGCTCTGGCATGCCTACTAGCATCTGGAAGGTATCTGAGGGGCCGTGGAATCCTTAGGTGCCGAGAGAGGAGCAGGGGAGGAAGTATGGAGAGGGGGAGAAGTGAAAATGGTGCCGCCATGGCTTGTCCAGGGAGGTAAATGGTGGTTTTATCCCATCAATAATTGAGCCTTGGACTTGAGATTGATACTAGGGGTGCAAGGTATCTAGAAGAGGCTGTGGTAAAAATTGGGGGTCAAGGAGAACTAGGGAAGTGGCCAAAACAATAACTTTTGCAATTCAACAGAAGGTCTTTGATGCAAGTTTGAGCTAGCCAAAAGGTTCTCCTGGCTATTAAACTTAACAGGAATGGATGATAGATAGAAATGAGGTTCATCACCAATTTTGGGATTATATGATGAAAATTTCCAATGTAAACTTTATAAACCCTAGAAATCAATAGAAATGGTTTTCTCTAGATCTAGTCATGCAAAACTATTCCTCCTAATGCACCACTTGGTGTGGTGGCATTATTTGGTGATTAGAGCATGCCCAAAAAGTTTGGGACCAAATGGGGAAACTTGACTATGCAAAAATTTCCAATTCTTGAAATCAGCAGAAAGTGGTTTGAGGGAATTTGGACAAGTGGATCTGTTCTCCTAGATGCACCAATTGGTGTGGATACATTAATAGAGGATTAGAACATGCCCACAAAGTTTGAGCACAAATGGAGATACTTGACAATGTAAAGTTGCTCAAATTTGAATCTGGACATAGAGGGTTTTGGGGTAGTTTTGTGAACCAAAACTATTTGTATTTGGACGAAACTTGGCAAGATAATCACATATGGCCTATGTGACATGATAGAATTTTCTTGGATTTATTTGAGAATATTTCTGATAGAAATATTTCAAATACTTGAAATGATCAGAAAGGGTTTTGGAGTGCTTTGTCCAATATTTTGAACATGACCATGTGTTGAAATTTTATATTTGGAAAATATATGTCCACTGAGTCTCCCTAAATTTTCTGAAATATTTTGAAAGCATAAAAATAATTTTTTTCCTATAAAAGACCATTTCTGGCCATAAGAAAAAGCCTTTAAATAAAATAGGAAAATGATCTTAGAAAACTATTTTGTGGTTTTGGAAAGTCCTATATATGGTAGGTTACAAATAAAGTCTTTGGGGGAAAAACATTCATCCTAATTTGAGGACTTGTAGTACAAACCTCAATTCAGGGGTTTTTGTAAACTTAAATTAAATAAATGCATTTTGGCCAAAATAATATTTTATAAAAATATTTTAAGTCCTATACACATGGCATGATCATTGGGCAAAGATTTGGATCAAGGAGATGAGTTTTGAGAGTAGGAGGAATTCTATGAACTAAAACACAAGCAAGCAAACAAGCAATCAACAATCTAGTCAAGCATCATAAGCACACACAAAGTTTTTGTTGGCCCTGATTTTTGAGTCATGTTAACTTAGTCATGAGGCAAAACACGGGGTGTGGCAGACCTACCCCCCTTACAAGAATCTCGTCCCCGAGATTCCTAGGCTAGAAGTTGAAGAGATATGGAAATTCGGGTCTGAGGTAGTCTTCACATTCCCATGTTGCTTCTGCTTCGCTGTGGTTGCTCCACTAGATCTTGAAGTGTTTGATGATACAACTTCGAGTGCGTTGTTCGGCTTTGTCTGAGAGGTGAACGGGGTACTTGTGGTATGCTTGGTCTGACTAGGAGTTAAGGGACCGATGAACGCGGTTTGAGCAAGGGTCTGGCTTGCGTGTGTATTCCAAAGTCAGAGTACGGGGCAAAGTAGTGTGTCTGCATGCTAGTCCTGGGTTACTCACATTGGTTAGTGACAACTAGATGTCTCATGTTAGAATAGAAGGGTCAAGGTTTTGGTGTAGCTTCCCATCGACGGGGAAATCCTTATCTTTCTTAAAGTAGGAGATCTTCAGTCGCAGGTGGTCTTCAGCCTTGAGAGTATTGAAGCGCGTCATCGTAGGCTTCTCGTTGAGATCTTCTGCTTGAGTAAGTTGCCCAGGTATGTTCTTCATTCATCTTTGGCCATTTGTCTTCGTTGTCACAGACACCCATTTCTGGCGGGTCGTCGAGTGTTTGGTCTACCTGTCTCTCCGTAGCCTTTTGTGACAAGATTTGGGCTGAGTCGCGTCCCTAAGACTAAGCTTAGAGATTTGACGCGAAAACAGTTCCTACCACCTAGAAAAGTTTTTGAGGGGGTCCTAGATGAGCTGGCTACCCAAAGGTATAGACCCGCCATCCAATCCCAAGGTCCGAGGCTTAGCAAGTGGGGTGAACTACCTTTGATAGGTGGTTTGCCATGATCCCATCAAGATCACGCCCAGGATTGGACCAAAAGGGCCAGTAATGAGGTCATGACAATCGTTCTACTCCGTTCCAGGCATCTGAAGAGAGTAGGGACGTCATGCTCATCATACACTGTCAAAGTGGTGGAATGAGGGTGTCGGGGCACGGATGCTCACGATCACCTATGGGACCAGAGGTCCCTTGTGGTTTGGCAAGGGGGGTCACGTTGCATGAAGAGCGGAGAGCATGAGACGGCACGATGATCAGGACACAGGCATTTTACCCAGGTTCGGGTCGCTGCTAAGCATAAAACCCTACTCCTGCTTTTTGGTGGATTGATTGGACGAACACGAAGAACGCATAGCGCCTAACCCCAGCAAGGACTGTTGTCGGGGATAGAGCTGCTATGCGAGTACAAGTGTTCGGTGGTCCGAATCCTGAGCTAGGTTGCCTTGGGCCTCCTTTTATAGTGCAAGGGGTTACCACAATGGCAAAACAGTCATTATCTATTGATTAAATAGCTAAGCAGAGCTATCATACCTAACTCTGGCATTTAGGACAAAATGCCATGATTACCTGCCTAGGTGCTCGGGGGTGCATCCCCGGCAAGCTCTTGCCACCGCTTGGCCGGTCGTTGCTTATGGTCTTGACACGCTGCAGGGCGGGTGTCAACCGAGCATAACTTGCATTCTGATGTGTCGCCACGTACTTAGCGGGAGCTGATTAGCCGCCCGAGGGCTCGACACCGCATCGATAAGTGACAGGCGTAGCGATGCGGTGGAGCGGTGGCCGGTTGGCTCGTACCTGCCGGGGAGTGGCTTGCCGGGTCTTCTGGGAGGTGTGCATGTCTTGGTCCCCGGCAAGCGTTGGGGACGTGCTTCGCGCGTTGCAGTCCAGGCTTGGGCTGCCGCGTTGGGTTTGCTGGAGTCTGGTCTTTATCATTCGCCAGGTTTTTGCTTCTACCGCCTGTGCATAAGTCAGGGGCACTGGGTACCACTGTACTAGTGCACCGACAGGAGCCCCCGGGACTGGCCCATACGTGCTCGTCAAGTGCCGTTGGGTCACGCCCAAGTTTCATGCACAGGCGCGCAATGTGAGGGAGTAACTGCCAATTTATTGGTCAGCACTGACCCACCACCTCAGGCCGTTTCCGCCACGTGCGCCGCATGCATAGCGGGGAGTTAGTGATGGGCGCGCATGACTTAAAGCCCTGGTCATGGCAGAAACCGCAGCGCCATGGATTGGAGCGGCGGGGCGGTTACCCGTTCGCCCGTGATCGTGGGCGATGGAATTGGTGGAGACTGGCAGCGACCCTTGGAGTGGAGGAGAGCCAGCCCCCGCGTCCTCCCCTATAAATTGGGGGTCGCGAGGGGCGATGCTCATCCATCCTTTCTTCCTCCTTGAGTCCAAATCCACAGAGCTCGCCCTTCTGCTTCCTTGTCTTGAGCCGCGCTTGCTGCTGGCATGCCCAGGGGACGAGGGCGTCCTCTGGCCTCTGCCTCAATGACGAGGTGTTCCCGTCGGGATCATGCCACCGCTTCAGCCGTGGAGGCAGGGGGCGGTTCGAGAGCGCGTGGTGGAGGAGCCGGAAGGGGCCGAAGTCGATGCGGGGCCCGCGGCCGGGGAAGACGGAGTGCTGCTTCTCTTCCTCCTCCGCCATCAGACCCTCCCCTCGAGGAGGCCCATGCCGAGGGAATGGCGCTGGAGTTCATCATCAAGCTGCGTGGTCCTCCCCGAAGCCGCCTGCGCCTTCCACACCCTTTCGCCAGGGTGATGGAGGTTGACAAGCCGCACGCCCTATGGTTGCGGGCGCATGGTTGCTGTAATGGTGCCGCGCGAGTGGACGTTGAGTACCCGGATCGTCGCGTCATGCTTCTCAGGCGCGGGTGGAAAACCTTCGCCCGTGCCCACAACCTCATGGGTGGGCACGTCCTCCGCTTCAAGATGATGGAGGCCGACCTGCTCTCCGTCAAGATTTATGGGCGTTCGGGCGCTCGTCTTGGCTGCTGCGAGGAGAGCTCGAGTGATGTCGAAAGCTCCTCCTCGAGCGATAGCGACGAGGAGGACAGTGTCGGTGAAGACGACGACGATGAGTCCCAGGCCATCAAGTCGGAGTACGATGACCTGGGCTCCAGCTGATCGTCGGTCGCACCATCACCGTCATCGCGCTCCTCCTCCTCCCCCCCGGCAGAGCGATTTGTCGGGGGTTCTCAACTTGGGCGCCGCCTCTTCTTCTCAGCTGGACCCCGGCAGGCTCGTGGACTTCGTCTTCATCTTCTTTTCCGGTGGGCATGCCGTCCGCGCAATGCTGGTCCTGATGGGGCCAGGCTGGGCTTCTGTTGGGGTCCTCCCTCTGCTCTTTTTCTCTTGTAATCTACCCCAAGGGGAGAAAGTCAAATAAAGAGTTATTAAAAAGGAGCGCCCTCTAATGTAATCTTTATCCCGCTTGTATCGGAAATGAATGAGAATAAAGTGCCATTTTCTTCTTGCAAGTACTATCCTTTTCTTTCCCTGTTTATGCTGTTTTGGGATGTTTGGTCCTTGCTACACGGAGCCACTTGCCGGATCACAACTTAACCACGAGTGCCAAGGGGAAATGAGCCCCCGGCAACAGGTTGGCGTTGTTCCACGACAGAGCTCCTTACCGGTGTCGGCGCAGCTCCCCGTAGTTGTTGATCAAAAAACAGGGGGGGCGGCTCATCCCGGCACGGGTTTTCACCACGTGGAGGGACTCCACTACCCACAGCGAGGGAAATACTATGGATTTCCTTAGGCATCGGGAAAACACTGAACTTGGGATGTGTAATTGTACTTATCTTTTCCAATTTGTATCCCTCTTGAGGGCTTGATGGGCCGTCGTCTTCGTTCTTTTGCTTCTCTTCCCTGTCTTCCCGACGGTCCGTCTCGTAGGGAGAGAAAAGTAACAAAGATTACGGGTTCATCAAGTACTCTAGCAAATCTTATATCTTAAAAGCAATAACATTGCAATCATGAAAATGCGTAATGAGCATGTAAGATGTCGATATGATGTAGTGCCTAGCTTTATTATTGTCGCACAGGGTCTGCGCCTGGCTTTGTACAAAGGGTTACATGCAACATCGGCAATGCTTGTACAAAAGGTGGCTGCCGGGGGCTGCGCCCGGCAGCCGCGCCTTACGGGTAGAACTTATGAAGATGCTGAATATTCCATGAGTTAAGCACCTTGGTGCCATCTTTAGTCTCCAGACAGACAGCGCCGGGTCTGGTGACTCGTGCTACCCGGTAAGGGCCTTCCCACTTCGGCGTCAACTTGTTGGTACCCTTGGCGGACTGAACACGCCGAAGGACAAGGTTGCCTTTCTCAAGGCTCCGGGCGTGAACCCTGCGGCTATGATAGCGGCGGTGAGCTTGTTGGTAGCGTGCTGCACGCATAGCAGCCCGGAGACGGTCTTCCTCGAGGAGCGTGGCATCGTCAAGCCGCAGCTGTTGTTGCTCTACTTCATCGTTGGCAAGCACTCGAGGTGACCCGTATATGCGTTCTGTGGGGAGCACTGCTTCCGCCCCATACACTAGGGAGAAGGGCGTCTGGCCGGTAGCTCGATTTGGTGTCGTCCTGAGGGACCAAAGAACCACCGACAACTCATCTATCCAGCGCCTGCCGCTCTTCCACAACTTATCAAAAGTCCTTGTCTTGAGTCCTCGCAGCACTTTAGCATTCATCCTCTCGACTTGCCCGTTGCTTCTCGGGTGAGCAACAGAGGCGAAGGAGACCTTGCTTCCAAGGCTTTGGATATATTGCATGAAGGCGCGGCTCGTGAACTGGGTGCCGTTGTCGGTGATCACTCTGTTAGGCACTCCAAAGCGGCACACCAGTCCTTTCATGAACCTGATAGCTGTCTGTGCGGTCACCTTTCTCACTGGTTCCACCTCAGGCCACTTTGTGAACTTGTCGGTTGCCACGAACAAGAACTCAAAGCCCCCGATAGCACGGGGGAAGGGGCCCAAGATATCGAGCCCCCAGACCGAGAATGGCCAGGATAGAGGGATTGTTTGTAGGGCTTGTGCTGGTTGATGGATGTTCTTGGAATGGAACTGGCAGGTTTCACACCTGGTGACCAGCTCAGTAGCGTCCTAGAGGGCACTGGGCCAATAGAAACCCTGTCGGATAGCTTTCCCGGCAAGGGCCCTTGATCCAATGTGGGAACCACATACTCCTTTGTGAATCTCCGCCAACAGCCTCAGTCCATCCTCCCGGCAGATACACCTTAATTTCACACCGTTCGGTCGTCTTCTGTACAGGGTGTCATCGACAAACTGGTACATACTTGACCGACTGGCTACTCTTTCGGCTTCCTCTTGCTCTTCGGGGAGTTCTCCTGTTTGAAGGAAATGGACTATATGTTGCACCCAGGTAGGAGCCTGTGGCTCGACAACAAGGACTAAAGGCGTCTCTTCGTCTCTGGGAGCGCTTGTCTCAACCGCTAGACCCTGAGGTCCTGCGGGAAGGAGCTGCTCGTCAACCGGAACGGGATTTTCCCCGACAGCTTCTCTACCAGCGGCTTTGGGAAGCTCTGCCGGGAAATGCTTGCCGGAGTTCAGCTTTCTTCTCTTCTTGGACATCGTTGATGGGGATACTGATGGTTGAGAGAGGCGGAGAACAAAGGTTCCCGGTTCCACAGGAAGTTTCTGCGCAGAGCACTTTGATAGATGGTCAGCAATGCAATTTTCTGCCCATGGCACATGCTCTATTTGCAGTCCATCAAAATGCTCCTCCAATTTCCTCACTTCTTCTACGTATGCCTCCATCAGTGGGCTCTGGTAATCCTTGTTGACTTGCTTTATCACAAGCTGAGAATCTCCTCGGACGATCAGCCTCTTTATTCCCAACTCCACCGCGATTCTGAGTCCGGCAAGGAGCCCCTCGTACTCAGCGGTATTGTTGGTGGCTTCCTCCCAGGAAAGTGCATCTGGACGACGTACTTGAGGTGCTCTCCGGTAAGGGCGATGAGGAGCACACCTGCTCCAGCACCCTGGAGTGAGACAACACCATCAAAGTACATGATCCAATCCTTGGGTGCTTCTTTGCCGGGGAGGATTATCTCCGGAGCTTCATCATCTGGCGTGGGTGTCCATTCTGCAATAAACTCCGCCAACGCCCCGCTTTGAATGGTGGAAGTGCTCTCATACTTTAATCCGAAACTTGACAATTCCAATGCCCACTCAACTATCCTACCAGTGGCTTCGGGGTTTCTCAGTATGCGTTGCAACAGGAAATGGGTGACAACTGTTATCTCATGGGCTTGGAAGTAGTGGCGCAGCTTCCTCGAGGCCATGATGAGGCCGAAGATCAGCTTTTGTACTCCAGAGTACCTTGATCTAGCCCCCTGTAGCAGGGAACTGACAAAGTACACGTGCCACTGCACCATTTTCTTCTTTGCCACTTCTTTGGATCCGCTGTCAATCATTTGCTGAGATCCCCCTTGATCTGTGTCGAGTCCTGCCGCGGATGTTTCTTTCCCGCTCCCGGCAGCATCAGCAGCGGCTGCTGAATCTCCATCGACTCCCCGCTGTGCCACCAGCGCTGCACTAACCACTTGATTCGTCGCTGCCAAATATAGCAGCAACGGCTCTTGCGGTTTAGGAGCGACCAAGGTGGGAGCAGAGGATAGGTATTTCTTCAGGTCTCGCAGCACTGCATCTCCCTCTGGGGTCCACTTCATCGGTCCAGCCTTCTTCAAGATTTTGAAGAACGGCAAGGTGCGCTCAGCAGACTTGGAGATGAACCTACTCAACGCGGCAACACATCCGGTCAGGCGTCTGATATCTTTGATGGTCTTGGGTGCCTGTATCTGTTCAATCGCTTTGATCTTGTCGGGATTGGCTTCTATTCCTCGCTGAGATACGAAGAACCCAAGCAGCTTGCCGGATGGGACACCGAACACACACTTTTTAGGGTTGAGCTTCAGGTTGATCTTGCGCAAGTTTGCGAAAGTTTCTTCCAGATCTTGTATGAGAGTGGCTTCATCCTTGGTCTTGACCACGATGTCATCCATGTAGGATTCCACATTTCTGTGCAGCTGAGGTCCAAAACCAATTTGAACAGCCCTGGCGAAGGTCAAACCAGCACTCTTTAACCCGAAGGGCATACGCACAAAGCAGTACGTGCCACAGGGAGTTATGAATGCGGTCTTCTCCTCATCTTCATTAGTCATAAATATTTGGTGGTAGCCGTAATAGGCATCCAAAAAGGAGAGCAAGTCACATCCGGAGGTGGAATCAACAATTTGATCTATGCGCGGCAAGGGGAAAGGGTCCTTCGGGCAAGCCTCGTTCAAGTCAGTGAAGTCTATGCAAAGCCTCCATTTCCCATTTGCCTTTCGTACCACCACCGGGTTTGCCAGCCAAGTTGGATGCAGCACCCCTCTGACCAAACCAGCTGCTTCAAGCTTCTTGATTTCCTCGGCAATGAACTGCTACCGCTCCAAGGCCTGTTTCCTAACCTTTTGCTTGACGGGTCGGGCATGAGGACAGACAGCAAGGTGGTGCTCAATTACCTCCCTAGGAACACCGGGGATGTCAGATGGTTGCCAGGCAAACACATCGACATTCTCCCGCAGGAAGGTAACGAACGCGCATTCCTATTTGTCAGTAAGGGTAGCACTGATGGTGAAGGTACCACCAATGCCATCCTCCCTTGCCGGGACTTTCTTCGTCTCAGGATAGGCGACCCTGGTCTTCTTGCTAGCGGAACTCTCCGGCAGGTCATCGTCGGGTGCGGCGCACTCCGAAGAGGCGCGCTTCCCGGTGTCCTTGCCGGTGTTCTTGCTAACCTTCTTCATTTTCTTTGTGTCCTTGGCGGGAGCTGGGATTTCTATGGCTTCAGCTGCTACCACGTCACGATACATCTGGTCCACGCAGATAACTGCGTTCTTCTTGTCGGATGGGATGGAAATGACCCCAATGAGCCCTGGCATCTTTAAGGTATTGTAGGCATAGTGGGATGCTGCCATGAATTTTGCCAGAGCTGGGCGACCGAGTATTCCATTGTAAGGCAGCGGGATTTCGGCAACGTCGAACACTATCCTCTCTGTCTGCAAGTTCAACTCCCCGCAAATGTCATAGGCAGGGTGATCTTTCTCTTGGGTCGGCTCCTGTCGGGGTTGATTCCTTGGAATGTACCCGTAGCTTCGAGCTCTTCATCAAGGATCTGCAATTTCTCAGCCACTGTAGGGGAGATCAAGTTCAATCCGACCCCACCATCAACTAACATCTTAGACACCTTGAGGTTGCGGATTGTCGGGGAAACCAACAATGGCAAACATCCGACCGTAGTGGTACGGTCAGGATAATCCTCTTCATCAAAGATGATAGGCGTGCGGGACCATCTGAGTGGCTTCCTAGATTCTGCAGTCGGTTCCACAACATTGACCTCGCGTGCCCACTGCTTGAGCTGGCGGTGAGAGGAATGCAAGGATGCACCCCCGTCAACGCACATGGCTTCGGTTGCTTTCTGAATCTCCGTGTCGCTGGAATCCTCAACATCATCCTCATCTTCACTCATATCGTCTGTGTCCTTCTTCTCTTGGCCTCTGGCGGGTTTTTCCTTTTGCTGTGGGGTTTTGCCGCGGCGACCTCCTCTGCCGCCATAGCCTTTCCCGGCAGTGCCGTCCTGGCCTTTTTCTTTGTGGTGCTTCTCGTACTCGGCCCTCTGTTTCTCAACAAGTTGCTCGACCTGTCGGCATTCTTGGAGATCATGGCCCTTGGTGTGGTGAATTTTGCAGTACGGCCCGTCGAACTTCCCGGTCTTCTGAGCAGCAGCAGCCTCCCGGCAATCAGCGCACGCGGCAGCTCCCTCGCCGGGGGTTTCGGCTTTCGCCTTCTTGCCTGCACTGAGGTCTTCGGAGCTCTCGACAGCCAATACTGCTTTTCCCTTACGCTTCTTGTTGTGCTTCCTACTCCTTCCCTTTGGGTCGGGGGCGTCGTCGTCATCATCAGAGTCCACTTCGACGCCCGCCTCCTCCCCGGCAAGTCGCCTTCCTTCTTCAGCTCGAGCGCACTTATCCGCCAAGGTGTAAAGCTCATTAATAGTCTTGGGGAGCTTGACATTCATCTTGGCTCGCATCCTCCTGTTGCGCACGTTCGAGTGGAACGCAGCAATCACCGTTGCGGGATGGATCTCTGGGATGTTGCGGTGCACTCGGCTGAATCTCTGGATATACTTTCTCATGGTTTCTCCCTCCTTTTGCGGGAGGACTTGGAGATCGTTGGGCTGGCCTGGTTCTTGATGACCACCGGTGAAGGCGCCAATGAACTCGTTGCATAGATCAGCCCAAGACAAAATGGAATTCTCTGGCAGGTCCATCAGCCATGTTCTCACGTTTGGCTTGAGTGCCAAAGGGAAATAGTTGGCGACCACCTTTTCATCTCTTCCTCCCGCAGCTTGAACATCTATCGTGTATATGCCCAAGAACTCCGCAGGATTCAGCTTCCCGTCATATTTCTCAGGTAGCTTAGGCTTGAAAGCTCGGGTCGATGGCCAGCGGACCCGTCGGAGGTCGCTAGTGAAGGCAGGGCAACCAACCTCGTAAGGAAGGTACCCGCCAGCACTGGGCGCGGGGTCGCCGATGTCTGGACCGTTACGCTTGTCGGATTGATGGTGCGCTTCCCGGCGTTGCTCGATGGTGATGCGCGCGTCTTCTTTCCGCCGGTCTTCAAGGACACACCGTTGATCCTAGCGGTCGCACGGGCCAGACGAGACTATGGACGCCTCGTCGTGCTCATCAGCATGCGAAGCTTGCTGCGGCTGCCTCTGGGCCTGTTGTCGCGGAGGGGACTGCACCATTGGGGTGGCCCCTTCGATGCGCTCGCCGCCCCGGGCCGCTGCTGCTGTTCGCGTATGTCGCAATGGCTCTGCATGCTGGGTCTTGTTGGCTTCAACGAAAGAAATCAAACTCTAAATGGTGGCTCTCCATTCATCCATCTTATCAGCCGCTGGCATGAAGTTGAGCAGCATCTGGACTCGCGCCATGGCCTCCTCTGTGGTGCTCGGAATGGTGAAAGAGGCGGACCGCGATGTCGCTCGACTCTTGGTAGGGCCAAGAGAAGCGTCGCCACGTCCTTGATGCCGTGCACCACTCGCTGGAGCTTTCTGGTGGGCAGTGGGCCGATCCTGCGGGGCTGCGGCTACGTTGGGCGCTCCGTCTCGTTCCGCACGAGGTGCATGCCCAATAATCTCGCTGGCGACAGGTGCGGCCGGAGGGTCACGACTTGCACCGGACCGGGCGCCACTGAGGCAGCCTCGGCCATCCACGCGACGGGGAGGTGATGAACGGTTGTTTCCCTCGCCCGTGGCATTGGGGCCGAGCTCGCCATGTTGTTGTTGTAGTTGCTCCTCTCCGGTGCCTCCTGCTCCATCTCCGACCGCGAAGGACTGGACGGGGGCGCCGCCTGCGCCGACCGCGTCGTCCACGATGCCCGCCTCGCCTGCAGCCGCCGCGGCGTCTATGGCGCCGGCGGCTGCGTGTGAGGGAGCTTTCAAAGTGGAGGGATGTGTGGCCACACCAGATTTCTTCTTGGGAGCCATTGTTGAAGAAGATGACGATGGATATCGATTCGCCGTTCACAAACTCGGGTTCGCGCAAATGATGCACGCCCCCTACCTGGCGCGCCAAAGATGTCGGGGCACGGATGCTCACAATCAAAAGATGTCGGGGCATGGATACTCACGATCACCTATGGGACCAGAGGTCCCTTGTGGTTCGGCAAGGGGGGTCATGTTGCACGAAGAGCGGAGAGCATGAGACGGCGCGATGATCAGGACACAGGCATTTTACCCAGGTTCGGGCCGCTGCTAAGCGTAAAACCCTACTCCTGATTTTTGGTGGATTGATTGGAGAAACACGAAGAATGCACAGCGCCTAACCCTGGCAAGGACTGCTGTCGGGGAAAGAGCTGCTATGCGAGTACAAGTGTTCGGGGGTACGTATCCTAAGCTAGGTTGCCTTGGGCCTCCTTTTATAGTGCAAGGGGTTACCACAATGGCAAAACAGTCATTATCTATTGATTAGATAGCTAAGCAGAGCTATCATACCTAACTCTGGCATTTAGGACAATATGCCATGATTACTTGCCTCGGTGGCGCTCGGGGGGTGCATCCCCAGCAAGCTCTTGCCACCGCTTAGCCGGTCGTTGCTTATGGTCTTGACACACTGCAGGGCGGGTGTCAACCGAGCGTAACTTGCATTCCGATGTGTCGCCACGTGCTTAGCGAGAGCTGATTAGCCGCCTGAGGGCTCGACACCGCATCGATAATTGACAGGCGTAGCGATGCGGTGGAGCGGTGGCCGGTTGGCTCGCACCTGCCGAGGAGTGGCTTGCCGGGTCTTCTGGGAGGTGTGCATGTCTTGGTCCCCGGCAAGCGTCGGGGATGTGCTTGGCGCGTTGCAGTCCAGGTGTCATGGTTTTATCACAGCAGATGTCCTAGTGCAAGGAGTTAGGGGTGAAGCCATCGCTATGGCGGTTAACTCGAAGGGGTTGGTCGGGACGAAAGACACGGGTTTACCCAGGTTCGGCCCCTCTCGAAGGAGGTAAAAGCCTACGTCCTGCTTTGAGTTGTATTGATTGGGTATCGATTACAAGGGATCGGATTTGCTTGACCTAGCTATCGATCAAAGGTTTCGTCTCTTAAGCCGCCCAGGGAACCCGCCTTTATATACACGGGTCGAGGCCCTGGGCTTACAAGAGTCCGGGCCGGGTTACATCTAGTAACCGACCTTATCTCTAAATCACCTTGCCTTGTCTAGCAAGCCATCTCCCGGCGTCTTACGCCTCCGGGTCACACATTGCCTTCCGGTTCTGGGCCTCCGCCCGGCCCGTCTGGTAACTTACTAGCAGGCTCGTCTTTAGTCTTCCGGCCTGCTTAAGGCCTTACTGTTTAAGCCGCCAACTTCCTATCCCGGCCCCTCCTGGGCGGGTCTCACCATGGGGTTATATCCCCAACATTAGGCCCCAGATTGATTTGAACCTGTTCATGTCAATCTTCAAGTCTTCTGGTTGGCGAGTCTTGTGTTCTTCATAATCACCTGACTTGAAATAAACCTTCATGACCCGCCATGTAAAATGGATGACATCATCTCTGGTAAATCCAAAAGATCTTAATGACATCACAACGGATCTTTGCATTAACTGGTCAACCCGAGAATCGAGGCATTGTCTTGGTCAATCATCATTTTGTCTCCTCGATTCCCGCGTTGGACTGTTGCTGTTCCATCTCCCCCTTATAAATAGGCACAGGGGGTCCCATCCTTTTCACTTTCCCCCGCTGCCGCCTCGCTCATCTTCTTCCTCCAGACGCCCGCACAACCGAAGCTTCACCGCGCCGTCTGGACCACGCCATCGTCCTCAACAAGGCCGATGCATCACCCTGACCGTGACCAGAGCTCGCCGGCGCACGCCCGCATCCCCTGCATCTTCCAGGTTCCATTCTTGTTCCCTCGTAGATCCGCATTAGTTCATCGGAGTTCTTTCGAGTCTGCCGCCGTTCGTCGGAGTACTTGCCATAGATTAGAAAGGAAAACACCCCTTTGGCTCGAAGACAATAGCGAAAACGCGCAGGCTCCGCTTAGCATCTATTCCATACTCAGTGTAGATCGTTTCTTCACTGGAATCCATATATGAACTGCCTGTTCTTCCACTAACGCTTTTAGGTTTAGGAAATATTTCCCTTTTATCTTCGTCCGTAGATCTTGTAATTGCAGCTGTAGTTGGTGGAACTTGTTTGTCCACACTTAAAAACATTTTCAATATTCACTTGTCCATTTAACCCGCCATCATGCTGCCGGCTCTCCCTGGCAAAATGCAATTCGCTTCACACCTGTAGTTGACGGTGGCTCATAACTTAACAATGACCCGCCAAGTAGCGTTGCCGTCTTAGTCATAGCTGTTTTGGTCACGTAACGTTCTTAACCCGCCGCATATCCATGTCTTTCCACAGTGTTTAACCCGCCGTCATGGCTAAAGCCCCCGCCTCTTGCGATTGGGTAGGCTCCGGGGTTATCGAGGAGATACTTAATGATTTCATAGTCATGGGAGTTTTGCCGGCTCAAGATGTCATCCATTGGCTGGTTCCCAGTGACGAGATCACTCCCGAACCCAAAGAAGGGGAAGTTATCGTCTTCACCGACCATCTTCTCCGTGGCTTCTCACCGCCCGGATCAAAAATTTCCGGGATGCCCTACATTTTTACAAGCTGCATCCTCAAGACATTGGCCCCAACTCTGTTACCAACTTGTCCCAATTCCAAATATTCTGTGAGGCATATCTGCAAGAAGAGCCCTCCGTTAACCTCTTCAGAGATTTTTTCTACATCAACCGCCAGACGGAGATTGCAGATGGACCAAGCCTTGAGCTTGGTGGTGTTTCAATTCAGAGGCGGAGAGATGTTTCTTTTCCCTCGGCGACTCTGCCTAGCCATCCCAAGGACTGGAATCATACCTGGTTCTATTGCAAAGACACTTCTCCGGCCGGAGAAAATCCACTGCCGGGTTATCGTCCCTACCGGCTCTGCACCACCACCGAGCTCCCAGACCGATTGTCCGCCATAGATTGCACCCAGTACGCTCCAACATTTTCAAAGATCAGGGCTTTATTGGCCAATGGATTAACTGACATTGATCTAACCCGCTGCTGGGTTTCTTGGAGAATCTTACCATTGAGCCGGCACGGCGGCTTAATGTGTGAATATTCTGGTGAAGTGAATGACCCTCAGCGCTTCAATCAGACGCCTCTAATGGACAAGGACCTCAACTTGATTGTGAAATCACTGCTGGGAGAACCTCAGGAGGTCTGCAATAAGACGGGGTTAAGCCCCTTCTATGCTCTTAACCCGGCTCCCGCAGTAAGGCTTTTTCCTTTAAACTTCACTCTTTTTCCTTTAGATTTCGCACCTCACACACTTCATTTAACCTTTCCGCAAATGCATTTATGTATACATGCCGACTCTCCCTTCTGCATGAAGAGAATAACCACTGCCTCCACTTCAAAGAAGAAAACAAAGGCAACTAAGACCCGGGCTCCGGCTCGTAAGAAGAAGCCGTCAGCTCAAGAACTGCTTGAACTAGATGACTCGGAGGTAGAACTTGACTCTCTTGGCCTTCTTTTCATGCAACTTATTGACGCTGACTCCTCTTAGGGTGAAGCAGAGACAAGTCAAGCCGGCGCAGCAGAGGTAACTACCATCTCCTCTGACTCGGAACCTTTGCCAAGTGAGAAAATACGGCGGGTAATCCGGAAAGTAAAGTTTTCACACCCCCTTGCTCACTTGGATCCCAACTTTCTTTTGAAGAAGCAGCGACATGACTCCAGGCGTCAGACCCGGAGCGATGGCTCTGAAGACCTAGTGGCCGGCTTACCCGATGCTCCAGCTCCTCGGAAACATCGTAATGAGGTAATTCATGGCTTTGTTTCCATTTCTTCTGCACATTAGTCTCTGATACGTCTCCAACGTATCTACTTTTCCAAACTCTTTTGCCCTTGTTTTGGACTCTATTTTGCATGATTTGAATGGAACTAACCCGGACTGACGCTGTTTTCAACAGAATTGCCTTGGTGTTATTTTTGTGCAGAAATAAAAGTTCTCGGATTGACCTGAAAATTTACGGAGAATATTTTTGGAATTAATAAAAAATACTGGCGAAAGAATCAACCGGAGAGGGGCCACCACCTGGTCACAAGCCAGGGGGCGCGCCCCCCCTAGGGCGCGCCCCCCTGTCTTGTGGGCCCCCTGCAGCTCCGCCGACCTCAATTCCACTTCTATATATTCCTATTCGGGGAGAAAAAAATAAGAGAGAAGAGTTCATCGCGTTTTACGATACGGAGCCGCAGCCACCTCCTGTTCTTCCTCGGGAGGGCAGATCTGGAGTCTGATTTGGGCTCCGGAGAGGGGAAATCGACGTCGTCGTCATCACCAACCATCCTTCATCACCAATTTCATGATGCTCTCCGCCGTTCGTGAGTAATTCCATCGTAGGCTTGCTGGACGGTGATGGGTTGGATGAGATTTACCATGTAATTGAGTTAGTTTTGTTATGGTTTGATCCCTAGTATCCACTATGTTCTGAGATTGATGTTGCTATGACTTTGCTATGCTTAATGCTTGTCACTAGGGCCCAAGTGCCATGATTTCAGATCTGAACCTATTATGTTTTCATGAATATATATGTGTTCTTGATCCTATCTTGCAAGTTGTAGACACCTATTACGAGTTATGATCCGCATCCCCCAGGGTGACAATAACTGGGATTCTTTCCGGTGATTACCGTAGTTTGAGGAGTTCATGTATTCACTAAGTGCTAATGCTTTGGTCCGGTTCTCTATTAAAAGGAGGCCTTAATATCCCTTAGTTTCCATTAGGACCCCGCTGCCATGGGAGGGTAGGACAAAAGATGTCATGCAAGTTATTTTCCTTAAGTACGTATGACTATATATGGAATACATGCCTACATTACATTGATGAATTGGAGCTAGTTCTGTGTCACCCTATGTTATAACTATTGCTTGATGAATGCCATCCGACATAATTATCCATCACTGATCCATTGCCTACGAGCTTTTCACATATTGATCTTTGCTAAGTTACTTTTCCGTTGCTACTGTTACAATCACTACAAAACTGCTACTGTCACTTTGCCATCGTTACCGTTACTTCCATGCTACTTTGCTACTGAATACTTTGATGCAGATATTAAGTCTTTCAGGTGTGGTTGAATTGACAACTCAACTGCTAATACTCGAGAATATTCTTTGGCTCCCCTTGTGTCGAATCAATAAATTTGGGTTGAATACTCTACACTCGAAAACTGTTGCGATCCCCTATACTTGTGGGTTATCAAGACCTTTTTCTGGCGCCATTGCCGGGGAGCATAGCTCTATTCTCTGAGTCACTTGGGATTTATATCTGTTGATCACTATGAAGAATTTGAAAGATGCTAAAACTAAGATCTACCCCTCAACTACGAGGACAGGTAAGGAACTGCCATCTAGCTCTGCACTTGATTCACCTTCTGTTATGAGTAAATTTGCGACACCACCACCTGCTATTAATTCTGATATGTTGCAAGTAATTGATGATGCCACTTCTGCTATGCATGATGCTTATGATGATACTTTGCTTGATAATACCGTGCCACTGGGTGAATTTCTTGATGAACAAATTGCTAGAGTGAATGTTGAAAATGATGATATTTCTGAATCTGATGAAATTATTGAAACTGAACACTATGAGACACCTGCTAGACCTAGATCTCCTAGATATGAATTGCCTAATATACCTAAGGGTTATGTTATGGAAGGAGAGGTAGCTAGGGACTTTCTTGCTTGTAAAGATGGAGATGATCTTAAGAAATTGCTATGCAAGTGGAAAGAAAAATCTTTGAATGCTAGAATGCAATATGATCCTATGTTTGCTACTTCTCCTATCTTTGTTACTGATAAGGATTATGAATTCTCTGTCGATCCTGAGATAATTACTTTGGTTGAATCTGATCCTTTCCATGGTTATGAATCTGAAACTGTTGTGGCACATCTTACTAAATTGAATGATATAGCCACCCTATTCACTCATGAGGAAAAAATTCGTTATTAGTATATTCTTAAGTTGTTTCCTTTCTCATTAAAGGGTGATGCTAAGATATGGTTTAATTCTCTTGCTCCTGGTTGTGTGCGTAGTCCCCAGGATATGATATATTACTTCTCTGAAAAATATTTTCCTACTCATAAGAAACAAGCTGCCTTGCAGGAAATATTTAACTTTGTGCAAATTGAAGAAGAGAGTCTCCCACAAGCTTGGGGGAGGCTTCTCCAATTACTTAATGCTTTGCCTGATCACCCTCTTAAGAAAAACGAAATACTTGATATCTTTTATAATGGACTAACCGATGCTTCTAGGGACCACCTAGATAGTTGTGCTGGTTGTGTTTTCAGGAAAAGAACTGTTAAACAAGCTGAACTACTATTGAATAATATATTGAGCAATGATAATGATTGGACTATTCCCGAACCACCTCCGAAGCGAACTCCGAAGAAAAGAGGTATTCTATTTCTCAGTCCTGAAGATATGCAAGAGGCAAAGAAATCTATGAAGGAAAAAGGTATTAAAGCTGAAGACATTAAGAATCTACCACCTATTGAAGAAATACATGGTCTTGATAACCCGACATAGGTAGTAGAGGTAAATTCTCTCCGTAGATTTGATGAAGGTGATATTCCTTATAATAAGTCTGCTAGCCAATGCTTGGATGAATTTGATAACTTTATAGTCAAGCAAGAAAATTTCAATGCTTATGTTAGTAGACAATTGAAACATAATGCTTACATGCTTGATCGCTTAGGTGATTATATGAGTAGAACTATCAATGATCTTAAGCTTATTAGTAAACATGGTTCTATGGTAACTACTCAAGTAGAACAAGTACTTAAGGCACAAAATGACTTGCTTAATGAGATGAATAGTAAGAACAATGATCATTCTGTTAAAGTCGTGACTAGAGGTGGTAGAATGACTCAGGAACCTTTGTATCCTGAGGGCCATCCTAAGAGAATTGAGCAAGATTCTCAGAGAGTTAATACCGATGCACCTAGTCATTCTAGCAATAGAAGGAAAAAGAATGATGATAGGACTTTGCATGCTGCTAGTGAACCTGTTATAGATTCACATGAAAACCCAAATGATATTTCTATTTCTGATGATGAGACACAGTCTGGTAATGAGCATGAGCCTAGTGATAATATTAATGATGATGTTCATGATGATGCTCAACCTAGTAATGATAATGATGTGGAGATTGAACCTGCTGATGATCTTGATAACCCACAACCTAAGAATAAAAGATATGATAAAAGAGACTTTGTTGCTAGGAAGCATGGTAGAGAAAGAGAACCATAGGTTCAGAAACCCACGCCCTTTGCTCCTAAGCCATCCAAGAAGAAGGATGATGAGGACTTTGAGTGCTTTGTTGAAATGCTTAGACCTGTCTTTTTGCGTATGCGCTTGACTGATATTCTGAAAATGTCTCCTTATGCTAAGTATATGAAAGATATTGTGACAAATAAAAGAAAGATACCGGAAGCTGAGATTTCCACCATGCTTGCTAATTACACTTTTAAGGGTGGAATACCAAAGAAACTAGGAGATCCCGGAGTACCTACTATACCATGCTCTATTAAAGGAAATTATGTTAAAACTGCTTTATGTGACCTTGGAGCTGGTGTTAGTGTTATGCCTTTCTCTTTATATCGTAGACTTGATTTGAATAAGTTGACACCTACTAAAATCTCTTTACAAATGGCCGATAAATCAACTACTTTACCCATCGGTATTTGTGAGGATGTGCCTGTTGTGGTTGCAAACGTTACTATCTTAACGGACTTTGTTATCCTTGATATTCCCGAGGACGACAGTATGTCAATCAACCTTGGTAGACCCTTTTTGAATACTGCAGGGGCTGTTATTTATTGCAACATGGGCAATGTCACTTTTCATGTTAATGGTAATGAGCATACGGTACACTCTATGAAGAAACAACCTCAAGTTCATAGTATCAACTCCATTGAAAAAATTCCAACGATTATTATTGGAGGTTTTGAATTCCCTCTCCCTACTGCCAAGAAGAAATATGATATACTTATTGTTGGGGACATGCATATCCCCATTGAGGTAACCTAGTGTCATTCGAAAATTCTCCTGTTCAGTGTCATTCGAAAACAGTTTGTCAATAAGACTTGATCAACCTTATTGATGGATTCTTTTTGATGAGCATGAGATGGATGAATTTAGGAGGCACAACCTTCTGTACCCAACTTTTACTTTCTGTTATCTAGAGTTAAATAGAGTAAAAATGCTATTATTCTTCTGTTTTCCGTTTTATCCGTGCAATAGAAAAATGACCTGAAAATAAAAGTCCTCAGAATGCCCTGAAAATGTAGTATGATTTTTTCTGGAATATTTTAGAATTTTTGGCACTGAGAACACATCAGGGGGCTGCACCAGTGGGCCACAAGCCTGCAGGGCGCGCCCCCTGGCTTGTGGGTCCCATGTGGGGCCCCCTCACTTATTCCAGCCACCATCCACTTCGTCTTCCTCCAGAAAAAATCCCACCATTGCTCAAACCCGTGTTCTAGCTCATTTTATTGCCATTTTCGATCTCCTTGCTCAAAGCTCCATTTGCAAAACTGTTTTAGGGGATTGTTCATCGGTATGTGACTCCTCCAATGGTCCAATTAGTTTTTGTTCTAGTGCTTTATATATTGCAAATTTTTGTTGCTGTGGTGACCTTGTTCTTGAGCTTGCATGTCAAAATTGTATGGTCCCAAGTAGTTTTGATGCATGATATAGCTTCTAGGCACTTGTGGGAGTAGTTGCTATGAGTTTTGTTGAGTTTTATTCACCTTTATTGTGAGTCACTAAAAATTTCAGAAAATTTTCAGAGAAAGAAAAATGTTAAGGAGAATATACCAAGGTGGTTCCTCGAGCAAGAAAACCCCGAGACTCGCGATACGTGAGCCCGACTTTGAACCACCGAGGGAAGCTCAAGTGCAGCCTTGTGAATGGCCATCAAATTAAGTCATGGCTCAAGCCGGTTTCAAAGAAGAATGTTACGCGTACATACAAAATGCTGGCCTTGAAGACTTCGTTTCAGACCAATGCAAGCAATATTATCAACTCACTGATTCCTTCGTGCAGAGGTTTGAATTTTCATCCAGGCGTAATAATCATTCTGTTCTATTTAATCTTTATGATGAATCTTATACTATGGACCTAGAAGATTTTAACCGTGCATGCAAAGTTCCACAATGGGGCAGCCATAGTGATCCTCACAAAACTGAATATAATGATTTTCTTGCTAGTATCACTGTGGGAGAAACTAGAAACATTACACAGGCTACCTTGGGGAGTATTCACTTTCCTGCTATACATTATTTCTCTCTCTTCATAGGTAGATGTATTAACGATAAACATGAACATAGCCACCTTTGTGTACCTGATCTTAGTATTCTTAAGAGTGCGGTAATGGGAGATAGACGATATAACTTGGGGGCTATTATTGCTAGGAGGCTACATAAAAATGCTAAGGATGGAGATTTCTTTGGCGGGATTTACGCCACCCGTGTAGCTAATTATCTTGGGGTACCCATAGGGGGATATGATATTGAGTTACCACCTGCTTTTCTTGATTATGAGGCTATGGTGCGCTACCAGTTTCTTGAGAGGAATGAACAGTCCCTCCTGTACCGACTAATTTTTGACAGACAGCGTGCTGTCCATATTACCCTTTCTGCTCCCGCCTTCTTTAACTTTCAGGAAAAACGGAGACACTTTATAACCAGAGAGGAGGCAAACGAGTACGAGAGAGAGGCGGAAGCTGCTCGCCTCCGTGCTGCAGCCGCTCAGGCGGTAGCCGCTACAGCCCAGTACAACCCCAACTATGACTTTGGATATTATCCGGGCCAGCCATGGCCCTAGACCAACTTAGGCCAAAAGCCTAAGCTTGGGGGAGTATGTATTTCTCACCAACATTACATTCATGTTCACACACTCATTTCAGTTGTCGGTATTCATACTTTTTCATTGTATCAGTCATGTTATTTTATTTCTTCTTTTTCATTTTCTTCTTGTGTGTTTAATTAACCCTGAGAAAATTCAAAAAAATTAGTTCTAGCTTTACCCTCTAGTTTGTTTAATTGTAGTATTAAAAGAAAACCCAAAAAGATTTCTCGTTCTTCTTTTGCTTGTTGGGAGCTTTCCCGTGTAAATAGTTTTTCTCGTTCTTGTTTTGAAATTTTCTTCTCTTTGGGTCATAAGGAGAAGGCCACGATGAAAATGTTGAGTGGCTCTCATGTGCATCATTGTTTACTTTACAGAGCGCCCATATTACCTTGCCTTCTCCTTTGAGTTATCGTTTGCAGATTCCATCTTAGTCCAATGCACGTGCACTCTTATTATTATTCACACCGTTCGTTCGTGCAAGTGAAAGGCAATAATGACGATATATGATGAAATGATTGGGATGGAGAAAAGCTGGTATGGACTCGACCTATCTTGTTTTTGAAAATATGATTAGCTCATCATTCTGAATTCAGCCCATTATAGATGAAACATGTTTGCAATAACAATTAGAGATTATAGTTACTCATGCCATGCTTAATTAGTTAAGAGTGTATAATGGTTTGTCTTGAGTGCCAACATGCATTTTAAAATGGTTGTGATGTAGTATGATAGGATGGTATCCTCCTCTGAATGATTCAAGTGGCTTGACTTGGCACATGTTCACGCATGTAGTTGAAACAAAATCAACATAGCCTCCACGATATTTATGTTCATGGTGATTTATATCCTACTCATGATTGCATTCAATGTTGGTTAATCTCAAAGCATGTTTATGACTGTTGTCGCTCTCTAGTTGGTCGCTTCCCAGTCTCTTGCTAGCCTTCACTTGTACTAAGCGGGAATACTGCTTGTGCATCCATTTCCATAAACCCAAAGTTGTTCCATATGAGTCCACCATATCTACCTATATGCGGTATTTACTTGCCGTTCCAAGTAAATTTGCATGTGCCATACTCTAAACCTTCAAATAATATTCCATTTTGTATGCCCGAATCGCTCATGTAGTGACTAGGGGTTGTCAGTGTCTTCCATGCTAGGTGGGTTATTCTCACGATATGTGTTGATTCACTATCATTCACGAGAAAGTGGCTGGTATTCGGGATGCCCAGTTCCATGCTCAAAATTTAAATCAAAATATAATAAAACAAAACTCCCCCAGGATTGTGTTTGTATGGACGGTACCCGTGGATTCGGCCCGCCATGGAGTGTGACTGATTGGTGAAGGGGGAGTAAAAACTTTACTATTCTGTTTGGGAACCGCCTATAATGTATCTAGCATGGAAGATACCAAAATCTCTTGGTTGTTATGTTGGCAGTGAAAGCATACCGTTCAAAATCATTATTCATCCCTATTTTAAAAGCTCGAGCTCTGGCACCTCTGCAAATCAATGCTTCCCTCTGCGAAGGGCCTATCTATTTTACTTTACTGTTGAGTCATCATCCTCTTATAAAAAGGCACCAGTTAGAGAGCACCACCGTCATTTGTATGCTTTGTTTTTAATTGATATTGAGTATGATTGTGAATGGATCTCTTTTACCATGAATTACAATGTTTAGTCAATCCTTGTTCTTTAGAGGTGCTCCGCATTTATGTTTTGCGGTCTCAGAAAGGGCTAGCGAGATACCATTATGTCATATTGTATCATGATTGTTTTGATAAAATTGTTGTCATCCGAGACTTATTATTATTGCTCGCTAGTTGGTTATACCATTGATATGAGTAAATGTGAGACCTAAATGTTATCGTGAATGTGGTTAGTCTATAATCTTTGCTGAAAATCTGAACATAAGTTAGACATATTTACAACAGCAAGATCAAACAGAGTTTGTAAAAGTTTTCTTTATCACTTTCAGTTCGTCAACCGAATTGCTTGAGGACAAGCAATGGGTTAAGCTTGGGGGAGTTGATACGTCTCCAACGTATCTACTTTTACAAACTCTTTTGCCCTTGTTTTGGACTCTAATTTGCATGATTTGAATGGAACTAACCCGGACTGACGCTGTTTTCAGCAGAATTGCCTTGGTGTTATTTTTGTGCAGAAATAAAATTTCTCGGATTGACCTGAAAATTTACGGAGAATATTTTTGGAATTAATAAGAAATACTGGCGAAAGAATCAACCGGAGAGGGGCCACCACCTGGTCACAAGCCAGGGGGCGCGCCCCCCCTAGGGCGCGCCCCCCTGTCTTGTGGGCCCCCTGCAGCTCCGCCGACCTCAATTCCACTTCTATATATTCCTATTCGGGGAGAAAAAAAATAAGAGAGAAGAGTTCATCGCGTTTTACGATACGGAGCCACCGCCACCTCCTGTTCTTCCTCGGGAGGGCAGATCTGGAGTCTGATTTGGGCTCCGGAGAGGGGAAATCGACGCCATCGTCATCACCAACCATCCTTCATGACCAATTTCATGATGCTCTCCGCCGTTCGTGAGTAATTCCATCGTAGGCTTGCTGGACGGTGATGGGTTGGATTAGATTTACCATGTAATCGAGTTAGTTTTGTTATGGTTTGATCCCTAGTATCCACTATGTTCTGAGATTGATGTTGCTATGACTTTGCTATGCTTAATGCTTGTCACTAGGCCCGAGTGCCATGATTTCAGATCTGAACCTATTATGTTTTCATGAATATATATGTGTTCTTGATCCTATCTTGCAAGTTGTAGACACCTATTACGAGTTATGATCCGCATCCCCTAGGGTGACAATAACTGGGATTCTTTCCGGTGATTACCGTAGTTTGAGGAGTTCATGTATTCACTAAGTGCTAATGCTTTGGTCCGGTTCTCTATTAAAAGGAGGCCTTAATATCCCTTAGTTTCCATTAGGACCCCGCTGCCACGGGAGGGTAGGACAAAAGATGTCATGCAAGTTCTTTTCCTTAAGCACGTATGACTATATATGGAATACATGCCTACATTACATTGATGAATTGGAGCTAGTTCTGTGTCACCCTATGTTATAACTATTGCATGATGAATGCCATCCGACATAATTATCCATCACTAATCCATTGCCTACGAGCTTTTCACATATTGATCTTTGCTAAGTTACTTTTCCGTTGCTACTGTTACAATCACTACAAAACTGCTACTGTCACTTTGCCATCGTTACCGTTACTTCCACGCTACTTTGCTACTGAATACTTTGCTGCAGATATTAAGTCTTTCAGGTGTGGTTGAATTGACAACTCAGCTGCTAATACTCGAGAATATTCTTTGGCTCCCCTTGTGTCGAATCAATAAATTTGGGTTGAATACTCTACCCTCGAAAACTATTGCGATCCCCTATACTTTTGGGTTATCAGTCTCATGCTGTAACTTGCTCATATTTCCCAATTTTAACTTTTCAGGGAACACCTCCTTCTTCTGGCCACTCAACCGCCTCAAAATTGCCTCCTCTTGTTATCAACCCAGGGTAAACTTGTTTGCATCCCATACTGCTTACTAATATTTTGCCCTTGCATATGACTTATAATGAAATCTTTGTTCACAGGGACCAAGCTAAGAAGAGGAAATTAAGTGGGTCATCCAATCCTGACGTCCCAGAGCTGGAGAACCCAAAGCTTGGCACTCCTGAAATTCAAGTCGAGACCTTTGAAGCTGACCAAGGCGCCCATGATGAAACTCCCCAGCCTACTAAGCCGGCGGATGTTGACATTGTGATTCCTGAGGCTAATCCGGAAGCTGATCCTAAGCCGTCCAGCCCTCTGCCAACAGCTGAAGATGTGACTTCTCATGAAGAAGAGGTTACCATCACCGGAATAGCTTACACAGCTCCCGCCCCTTCCAACGTGCTGACCAAGCATATTAGTAAGGATGAGGCACCTTCGCCTGAGAAGGAGAGGGTTAAGCTTGACCTGCCTAATCTTGAGAAGCTTAGTGCTGACGAGCTACACTCTGGATACCTAAGCTGCCTCTCCGCGAGCCGGGACATGGAGGCCAACTTAGTTGGCATGATGAAGAAGAAACATGAGGTACTCAACCTTCCTTGCCTTCCATATATCCTTATGTAGCCCCCAAGAGCCAGCTTATTTGCTTGAAGATAAGCCGGGTCTTCAGCAATATGTAGACGTCAATAAATCAGTTTGTAGCCCCCAAGGGTCGGGTCATTATGTAAATAATGAGCCGACACTTATTGTATGGTAAAGAAAATGCCAAGTGTAGACCCCAAGGGTCGGGTCATTATGTAAATAATGAGCCGGAACTTTTTGTAGATCTGATCATATAGACTTGAGGAGCAATGTGTAGCCCCCAAGGGCCGGGTTATCTTCGTGAAGATGATCCGGGACTTATTTGTATTGTAGACTTTGAAAGAACTGATACACATTAGCCCCCAAGTGTCAAGTATATTGCTTGCAATCTGCTTGAGACTTGTAACAACCTTCTTCAGTACCCCCAAGTTCCATTATAAACCGTGCTGTCAGCTTAAATTTGATAAACGTATACTTGACAATTATATTGTGCAGGAAGCTTTAAATGTGGCCGAGTCTAGTTTGACCAACCTTAGGAAAAACCTGGCTTTGCAACAAGACGCCCGAGCTGAAGCTGACGCAAAATGGCGGCTCTCCTCAACAGAGCTGGAAAAGACTAAGGTGGATTTTCAAGCCTACAAGAAATCTGTTGAAGCTGAACAAACCGCCTTAGTCAAATGCGCAGAAGACACCGAGGGCCAACTTAAACCCGTTGCTGAAGAGCTGACCAGTCTCAAACGCCATGCAGCTCGGATGACTAAGGCTGTCTTTGGTAAGTATTGCTGATTATGTTATGAGCATTCTTTTCAAACAGTCTTATAAAGACTCGCCCGACGACTTATACAATTGAATTGTTTGTAGGCCGTCGAACTCGTAACCTTCCAGATGATAGCTTGCTTAAGCTGAAAGCTTTATATTCATTCACTGAGTAGCTGTATGCTGGAAGCCTCTTCACCATCAGGGCTGTCATGGGTGAAAAGGGCACTCCAAAGCTTATCAAAGACGTGCTGAAATGCCTCTCCACCATCCCCAAGCAGTTTGAAGAATAGAAGAAATCAGCCGCCCGTAAAGGCGCAATAGCTGCTTTGGGCCGGGCTTTGGCTTATGCACCGGAGCTTAACCCGGAGGAGATGGTTGGAGGGTTTCCACAGCTGATGGCCGACGGGTCAAAATTCACACAAGATGACTATGCTCGTTGCTTTAGAGCGTCTCGAGCATTGGCCAGCCAATTAGCCGCAGAGGCTAATCTGAAGGTTTATCAGGCGGCTTATGACGACAACAATGCACGAGTCCGGGCGCCTACTTTTGAGCCGGTGGATCTGACTCCTCAGCATCATAAGCATATCTTTTCCCCTGATGTTGACCCATCTCCAATCTTGCATGACGAAACTGAATTCGAAGCCTTAATCAATTGCAACTGGGATGTGGACAACCTTCTGATCTAGGAGACAGAAGACCCGGCACAGGATGACCCGACGGCGAGTTAGGCGAGGAGCTGACCTCAGATGAAGTTAACCCGGGCATGCTGAGCTGCCGGGTTCTTACTTTTGTGAAAAACTATGAGTCCACAAATTTTGGGCTACATGTGGCCTTGTAATAGCCGTAGCAAAAAACTTGATTGCCTGTGCCGTGCCTTCGCGCACGTTTTGAGCTTTATCAACTCATATTCTGGCAGCTTTGGCGCTTCAAATTTTTTTCCACCATGTGTATGTTTTGATATGATCATATTTCTTATGCCTCAATATCAATTCATCAATTCCCACTGGCGGGTCATAATAGCCATACACTGTAATTCATGAGCAATACTAAGCCAGGATAAGTTATTATCCAAAGACTTAGAATCTTATCATGAAAAATACCTGCAAAATAATAAGCAGAAAACATATGTATATATTTCATTACTGTTTAGGCGGCTTTGAAGGCACAACCAGAAGAGGTCAACTCTTGTTTATATTTGTGAGAAAAAACTCAAGGTTTTTGCTTCAAAGAAGCTAGGCATGAGTTCCCCAAATCCCATAAGCCGGCTCTCACGTGACATAAATCCGTCGTTTTAACCTTAACCAGTTCAGGGTCTTAAAAAAGATTGACTGTTAAGAGTACGAACGGGCCACATAGCGGAGAGACTACAACAGATAGGTGAGTTTATCCTAGCTCTCTATAAGCCGGCTCTCTCGTGACATAAGCCGCCGTTTTAACTTTGACTAGTTCAGGGTCTTAAGAAAGATTGACTGTCAAATGTTCGGCGGGTCAGCTGGCGGAGTAGCAAGTTGCAAACAGGCAGGTTTAACCCAGATATGGCTTTTAAGCCGGTCAAGAGGGTATGAAAGCTAAACTCAGTGAGTTGGAAGCCCCCAAGTGACCTTATTATGAACCAACTTTTGCACAAGACTGTTGGAGGAAAACGACAGAGGCCCTGAATTATGGGGGTGCCGGCGTTATTATATGATAAAAAGGGGTATATACAATGATAGAAGTATGTACATTGATGAGAGCCGATGGCTCAAGTGTAGTAAGGCCGAAGATGAGCAATGTTCCACGGCCTGGCAGTCTCCTCCCCAGAAGTGCCTGACTTGTCGCTCTCCCGCACATCAATGAGATAATATGAACCATTGTTCAGATTTCTGCTGATCACAAAAGGTCCTTCCCAGGGGGGTGATAACTTATGCATATATGTCTGGTCTTGAATCAGAAGGAGCACTAAGTCGCCTTCTTGGAACGTCCGGGTCTTGACTCTGCGGCTATGATAGCGACCCAGATCTTGCTGGTAAATCGCCGACCGTGCTGCTGCAAGATCCCGTTCTTCATCCAAGGCATCCAATGCGTCCTGACGCCCCGTCTCATTATCATTTTCAACGTAAGCCGCCACCCTGGGTGAGCCATGACGGATATCACTGGGGAGAACAACTTCTACGCCATAAACCATGAAGAAAGGCATGTAGCCTGTTGATCTGTTGGGGGTGGTTCTGATGCTCCAAAGAACTGAAGGTAATTCCTCCACCCAACAACCCGGCGTTCATTCCAAAGGAACCATAAGCCGGGGTTTTATCCCTCTCAAAATTTCCTGGTTAGCACACTCTGCTTGGCCATTAGACTGTTTGCAGGGCTTGTGCTGGTTGATGGATGTTCTTGGAATGGAACTGGCAGGCTCCACACTAGGTGACCAGCTCAGTAGCGTCCTGGAGGGCAGTGGGCCAATAGAAACCCTGTCGGCAAGCTTTCCCGGCAAGGGCCCTTGATCCAATGTGGGAACCACATACTTCTCCATGAATCTCCGCCCAGCCTCAGTCCATCCTCCCGGCAGATACACCTTAATTTCACACCGTTCGGTCGTCTTCTGTACAGGGTGTCATCGACAAACTCGTACATACTTGACCGACGGGCTACTCTTTCGGCTTCCTCTTGCTCTTTGGGGAGTTCTCCTGTTTGAAGGAAATGGACTATATGCTGCGCCAAGGTTGGAGCCTGTGGCTCGACAACAAGGACTAAAGGCGTCTCTTCGTCTCCGGGAGCGCTTGTCTCAACCGCTAGACCCTGAGGTCCCGCGGGAAGGAGCTGCTCGTCAACCAGAACGGGATTTTCCCTGACAGCTTCTCTACCAGTGGCTTTGGGAAGTTCTGCCGGGAAATGCTTGCCGGAGTTCATCTTTCTTGTCTTCTTGGACATTGTTGATGGGGATACTGATGGTTGAGTGAGGCAGAGAACAAAAATTCCTGGTTCCACAGGAAGTTTCTACGCAGCGCACTTTGATAGATGGTCAGCAATGCAGTTTCTGCCTGTGGCACATGCTCTGTTTGCAGTCTATCAAAATGCTCCTCCAATTTCCTCACTTCTTCTATGTATGCCTCCATCAGTGGGCTCTGGTAATCCTTGTTGACTTGCTTTATCACAAGCTGAGAATCTCCTCGGACGATCAGCCTCTTTATTCCCAACTCCACCGTGATTCTGAGTCCGGCAAGGAGCCCCTCGTACTCAACGGTATTGTTTGTGGCTTCCTCCCGGGGAAAGTGCATCTGGACGACGTACTTGAGGTGCTCTCCGGTAGGGGCAATGAGGAGCACACCTGCTCCAGCGCCCTGGAGTGAGAAGGCACCGTCAAAGTACATGATCCAATCCTTGGGTGCTTCTTTGCCGGGGAGGATTGTCTCTGGAGCTTCATGGGCTTCGGGGTTTCTCAGTATGCGTTGCAACGGGAAACGGGTGACAACTGTTATCTCATGGGCTTGGAAGTAGTGGCGCAGCTTCCTCGAGGCCATGATGAGGCCGAAGATCACCTTTTGTACTCCAGAGTACCTTGATCTAGCCCCCTGTAGCAGGGAACTGACAAAGTACACGTGCCGCTGCACCATTTTCTTCTTTGCCACTTCTTTAGATCCGCTGTCAATCATTTGCTGAGATCCCCCTAGCTTGATCTGTGTCGAGTCCTGTCGCGGTTGTTTCTTTCCCGCTCCTGGCAGCATCAGCAGCGGCTGCTGAATCTCCATCCACTCCCTGCTGTGCCACCAGCGCTGCACTAACCACTTGATTCGTCGTTGCCAAATATAGCAGCAACGGCTCTTGCGGTTTAGGAGCGACCAAGGTGGGAGCAGAGGATAGGTATTTCTTCAGGTCTCGCAGCGCTGCATCTGCCTCTGGGGTCCACTTCATCGGTCCAGCCTTCTTCAAGATTTTGAAGAACGGCAAGGCACGCTCAGCGGACTTGGAGATGAACCTACTCAACGCGGCAACACATCCGGTCAGGCGTCTGTTATCTTTGATGGTCTTGGGTGCCTGTATCTGTTCAATCGCCTTGATCTTCTCGGGATTGGCTTCTATTCCTCGCTGAGATACGAAGAACCCAAGCAGCTTGCCGGATGGGACACCGAACACACACTTTTCAGGGTTGAGCTTCAGGTTGATCTTGCGCAAGTTTGCGAAAGTTTCTTCCAGATCTTGTATGAGAGTGGCTTCATCTTTGGTCTTGACCACGATGTCATCTATGTAGGCTTCCACATTTCTGTGCAGCTGAGGTCCAAAACCAATTTGAACAGCCCCGGCGAAGGTCGAACCAGCACTCTTTAACCCAAAGGGCATACGCACAAAGCAGTACGTGCCACAGCGAGTTATGACTGCGGTCTTCTCCTCATCTTCCTTAGTCATAAATATCTTGTGGTAGCCGTAATAGGCATCCAAAAAGGAGAGCAAGTCACATCCGGAGGTGGAATCAACAATTTGATCTATGCGCGACAAGGGGAAAGGGTCCTTCGGGCAAGCCTTGTTCAAGTCAGTGAAGTCTATGCAAAGCCTCCATTTCCCATTTGCCTTTCGTACCACCACCGGATTTGCCAGCCAAGTTGGATGCAGCACCCCTCTGACCAAACCAGCTACTTCAAGCTTCTTGATTTCCTCGGCAATGAACTGCTGCCGCTCCAAGGCCTGTTTCCTAACCTTTTGCTTGACGGGTCGGGCATGAGGACAGACAGCAAGGTGGTGCTCAATTACCTCCCTGGGAACACCGGGGATGTCAGATGGTTGCCAGGCAAACACGTCGACATTCTCCCGCAGGAAGGTAACGAGCGCGCTTTCCTATTTGTCAGTAAGGGTAGCACTGATGGTGAAGGTACCACCAGTGCCATCCTCCCTTGCCGGGACTTTCTTCGTCTCAGGATAGGCGACCCCGGTCTTCTTGCTAGCCGAACTCTCCGGCAGGTCATCGTCGGGTGCGGCGCACTCCGAAGAGGCGCGCTTCCCGGAGTCCTTGCCGGTGTTCTTTCTAGCCTTCTTCATTTTCTCTGTGTCCTTGGCGGGAGCTGGGATTTCTGTGGCTTCAGCTGCTACCGCGTCATGATACATCTGTTCCACGCAGATAACTGCGTTCTTCTTGTTGGATGGGATGGAAATGACCCCAATGGGCCCTAGCATCTTTAAGGTATTGTAGGCATAGTGGGATGCTGCCATGAATTTTGCCAGAGCTGGGCGACCGAGGATTCCGTTGTAAGGTAGCGGGATTTCGGCGACGTCGAACACTATCCTCTCTATTCGGAAGTTCAACTCCCCACCAAATGTCACAGACAGGGTGATCTTTGCCTTGGGTCGGCTCCTTCCGGGGTTGATTCCTTGGAATGTACCCGTAGCTACGAGCTCTTCATCAAGGATCTACAGTTTCTCAGCCACTCTAGGGGAGATCAAGTTCAATCCGGCCCCGCCGTCAACTAACATCTTAGACACCTTGAGGTTGCGGATTGTCGAGGAAACAAACAATGGCAAACATCCGACCATAGTGGTACGGTCAGGAGGATCCTCTTCGTCAAAGATGATAGGCATGCGGGACCATCTGAGTGGCTTCCTAGATTCTGCAGTCGGTTCCACAACATTGACCTTGCGTGCCAACTGCTTGAGCTGGCGGCGAGAGGAATGCAAGGAGGCACCCCCGTCAATGCACATGGCTTCGGTTGCTTTCTGAAACTCCTTGTCACTGGAATCCTCAACATCATCCTCACCTTCACTCATATCGTCTGTTTCCTTCTTCTCTCGGCCTCTGGCGGGTTTTTCCTTTTGCTGCGAGGTTTTGCCGCGGCGACCTCCTCTGCCGCCGCGGCCTTTCCCGGCAGCATCGTCCTGGCCTTTTTCTTTGTCGCGCTTCTCGTACTCGTCCCTCTGTTTCTCAACAAGTTGCTCGACCTGTCGGCATTCTTGGAGATCATGGCCCTTGGTGCGGTGAATTTTGCAGTACGGCCCGTCAGACTTCCTGGTCTTCTCAGCGGCAGCAGCCTCCCAGCAATCAGCACACGCGGAAACTCCCTTGCCGGGGGTTTCGGCTTTCGCCTTCTTGCCTGCACTGAGGTCTCCGGAGCTCTCGACAGCCAATACTACTTTTCCCTTACGCTTCTTGTTGCGCTTCCTGCTCCTTCCCTTCGTGTCGGGGGCATCGTCGTCATCATCAGAGTCCACTTCGACGCCCGCCTCCTCCCCGGGAAGTCGTCTTCCTTCTTCAGCTCGAGTGCATTTATCCGCCAAGGTGTAAAGCTTATTAACAGTCTTTGGGAGCTTGACATTCATCTTGGCTCGCATCCTCCTGTTGTGCACGTTCGAGTGGAACGCGGCAATCACCGCTGCGGGATGGATCTCTGGGATGTTGCGGTGCACTTGGCTGAATATCTGGATATACTATCTCAAGCTTTCTACCTCCTTTTGCGGGAGGACTTGGAGATCGCTGGCCTGGCCTGGTTCTTGATGATCATCGGTGAAGGCGCCAACAAACTCGTTGCATAGATCAGCCCAAGACGAAATGGAATTCTCTGGCAGGTGCATCACCCATGATCTCACGTTTGGCTTGAGTGCCAAAGGGAAATAGTTGGCGAGCACCTTTTCATCTCTTCCTCCCGCAGCTTGAACAACTATCATGTATATGCCCAAGAACTCCGCAGGGTTCAGCTTCCCGTCGTATTTCTCAGGTAGCTCAGGATTGAAAGCTCGGGTCGACGGCCAGCGGACCCGTCGCAGCTCGCTAGTGAAGGCAGGGCAACGAACCTCGTAAGGAAGGTACCTGCCAGCACTGGGCGCGGGGTCGCCGATGTCTGGACCGTTGCGCTTGTCAAATTGACGGTGCGCTTCCCAGCATCGCTCGATGGTGATGCGCACATCTTCTTTCTGCTGGTCTTCAAGGACACGCCGTTGATCCTGGCGGTCACGCGGGCCAGACGAGACTATGGACGTCTCGTCGTGCTCATCAGCATGTGAAGCTTGTTGCGGCTGCCTCTGGGCCTGTTGTCGCGGAGGGGACTGCACCGTTGGGGTGGCCCCTTCGATGCGCTCGCCACCCTGGGCCGCTGCTACTGTTCGCGTACGTCGCGACGGCTCTGCCTGCTGGGTCTTGTTGGCTTCAACGAAAGAAATCAAACTCTGAATGGTGGCTCTCCATTCATCCATCTTATCAGCCGCTGGCAAGAAGTTGAGCAGCATCTGGACTCGCGCCATGGCCTCCTCTGCGGTGCTCGGCATGGCGAAAGAGGCGGACCGCGACGTCGCTCGACTCTTGGTAAGGCCAAGAGAAGCGTCGCCGTGTCCTTGATGCCGTGCGCCACTCGCCGGAGCTTTCTGGTGGGCAGTGGGCTGATCCTGCGGGGTTGCGGCTCCGCTGGGCGCTCCGTCTCGTTCCGCACGAGGTGCAAGCCCAATAATCTCGCCGGCGACGGGTGCGGCCGGAGGGTCACGGCTAGCACCGGACCGGGCGCCGCTGAGGCAGCCTCGGCCATCCGCGCGGCGGGGAGGTCATGAACGGTTGTTTCCCTCGCCCGTGGCGTTGGGGCCGAGCTCGCCATGTTGTTGTTGTAGTTGCTCCTCTCCGGTGCCTCCTGCTCCATCTTCGGCCGCGAAGGACTGGACGGGGGCGCCGCCTGCGCCGACCACGTCGTCCACGATGCCCACCTCGCCCGCAGCCGCCACGGCGTCTACGGCACGGGCGGCCTCTTGTGAGGGAGCCTTCGAAGTGGAGCGATGTGTGGCCGCACCGGATTTCTTCTTGGGAGCCATTGTTGAAGAAGATGGCGATGGAGATCGATTCGCCGTTCACGAACTCGGGTTCGTGCAAATGATGCACGCCCCCTACCTGGTGCGCCAAAGATGTCGGGGCACGGATGCTCACGATCACCTATGGGACCAAAGGTCCCTTGTGGTTCGGCAAGGGGGTCACGTTGCACGAAGAGCGGAGAGCATGAGACGGCGCGACGATCAGGACACATGCATTTTACCCAGGTTCGGGCTGCTGCTAAGCGTAAAACCCTACTCCTGATTTTTGGTGGATTGATTGGAGGAACACGATGAACGCACAACGCCTAACCCCGGCAAGGACTGCTGTCGGGGAAAGAGCTGCTATGCGAGTACAAGTGTTCGGGGGTCCGAATCCTGAGCTAGGTTGCCTTGGGCCTCCTTTTATAGTGCAAGGGGTTACCACAATGGCAAAACAGTCATTATCTATTGATTAGATAGCTAAGCAGAGCTATCATACCTAACTCTGGCATTTAGGACAAAATGCCATGATTACCTGCCTAGGTGGAGCTCGGGGGTGCATCCCCGGCAAGCTCTTGCCACCGCTTGGCCGATCGTTGCTTATGGTCTTGACACACTGCAAGGTGGGTGTCAACCGAGCGTAACTTGCATTCCGATGTGTCGCCATGTGCTTAGCGAGAGCTGATTAGCCGCCTGAGAGCTCGACACCGCATCGATAAGTGACAGGCGTAGCGATGCGGTGGACCGGTGGCCGGTTAGCTCGCACCTGCCGGGGAGTGGCTTGCCGGGTCTTCTAGGAGGTGTGCATGTCTTGGTCCCCGGCGAGCGTTGGGGACGTGCTTGGCGCGTTGCAGTCCAGGCTTGGGCTGCCGCGTTGGCTTTCCTGGAGTCTGGTCTTGATCATTCGCCGGGTTTTTGCTTCTACCGCCTGTGCATAAGTCAGGGGCACTGGGTACCCCTGTACTAGTGCACCGACAGAGGGTGCTATCAACTTGTCAGTTCCTCCTTAGTCAGGAACTGATAGATGGCTTCTTAAAACAAGGGGCTCTTTTAATTTCTCTTGATGTCCAAGGGCTTCATCGTGCTTGAACGTCGGTGCTTCTTTATATAGTCTAGCTGATGTAGCCGGCAGAGGAGCAGTGGCTGACTTATCTTGCTTCTTCTTCTCCGTCATGGTTCCCCAACCGTAGTGGTTCTTCATCTTGCATGGGTAAGATTGCCTTCTGCCACAGGGAGGGTGCTTCAAGGGGTCAGACTTCTTCAAGGTAAAACTTTGCACTTGAGAAGCTCGGCAATCGGGGCTTCTGGGGCTTATCCAGTTAGGACTAAGGTGTTCCTTTCTCTCATTGGGTAGATAAGTATGTCATCCGTGAGGCCAACAACATATTTCTCCAAGTATCACACAAACATATTGCTCATGGGATGTGTGAGAGAAGCGGGCATAAGCCAACTTAAAAAGGGCTTGACGATATATCCATTAACCGTAAGGTGTGGACGGTGTGGGCTTGGGGTAAGACTCGAGAATGGCTTTATACTGACGGCATTTTGATTCAGCTTGCTCTCGAGAGGAATCTCGGGAACCAATCTTTGGCCAGTTAGTCTTAATCTTCTGGGGGCCGTATTTGTCTCGGGTGGCTACTTGTCCAGGGGTTTGTGGTCCCTCATACTCTAGCTTTCGCGTCCACCTTCCTTATGGAAAGGGTGGATGATGGTCAAGGTGGAGTATTGGCCATAGTCTCTCGACTTAGAGCCAAGGACTATGGTCATGATCTGACCATGTTATGGCTCGGTAAAGCTTAGGGGTTTCAAGGATCTTAGGATGTGAGTGAACGTCTATCATCTTATCCTTGAGCATAGTTCTTGGATGCCCATAGTCCTACCTATTACTCCAAACAAAATTATCCTATATCATCGAGGGTATCATCTCATATAGGCCAGTTCCAATATTGCTCATGCTATTCACATCTCCATGGTTTTGAGGGAAGGACTAAACCAAATCACATATGTATACTATAGCTAACTCATATGTATCCCTATGTAAAAAATCCTTGGGTGAAGCATACAACCTGCTAAGTTTGAATAAGACACTACAAATCCAAGTGCTCAGCTAATTTATCCAAGTTCTAAGGTATCGTGCCTCTATGCTAAGGAAACACGTATTATACCAATCCAAGATCTTGTTTCCTTCCTACGAATCCAATCTAGTGGTCCATCAATTCCATCAGTTGTTACATGATCCATTAACTCTACAAATCCAATCTCGAGTGTGTTCCACATAATCTCCTAGAGTTCCTACAATCCCCATATCCTTGAAAAGGACTATCTCATCGTAGTATATCCACCAATTTCCATCATGATGATCTAGTAAACTCCAATGTTAGGTGCATATAGATCCTCGAATCAAATCGGACAACAATCCAGTGCTTCTAGTTTATCTTCCATCAAGAAACATGGTATCAAGATCGAGATCATCCGGCTAAATCCAAATTACTCCGAACCATGTAGACTTACTCAGCACCTATATTCCACTAGAATCACCTATTTAATCTAAGTCACATGTCCTATGAGAATTCCTACTTGTTACTCTGGTCATTTTCGTAACATCTTCAATTCACGACTTATAACTTGACTACTCAAGTTATTACACCACCAAAACTTTTAGCTTGTGATCACAATTGTCCTACTAAATCCAATTTACTCAAGGGAGAAGTAAGTCATGCTACTCTATTAACTTGACCCACCAGGTTTATCAACCATCATAAAAATCTCGTAACCCACCAAAGGGGCTTAGCTATACCTCAAGACATCTATTATAGTCACATCAAATCATTAGTCATCATGTATCCTCAAAACGATCTTCCCTATGTCATCATCAGATCAAGTGCTGGCTTAGAGATGTAATGTGTTTGCTCACTATGATCATTTCCATGATGAAACCCGGTGCTAAACCAAAGTTATCGAAGTTGAACCAGTGTTCGCTGGCGAACCCGTACGTTAAGCACATGGTTAAGGGTTTGAGCTAGGGTAACTTGTGAGGTCTAGGCTGGTTTAGGGAGGCACTTCTAATCTTGAGGGAAGAGCATCACTCTTCAGGGTGCACCTGGTTGAGTAGGTCGTAATAAAAGTCTTCCGTAGTAGTTGTCTGTCGAGGTAGATCCCTGGTGCATCTTGCCTTGCTGGTCTTCAGTTGACGAGAAAAGTGAGAGGGAAAAATAGCATAGAGGAGAGGTGCCTAAAGGGGGTGCTATAGTGCAAGTGTAATCAAACAAGTGCCGAAAGGGCCAAACACATTCATTAAGATAAGATAAGTGGCCTAGTCATGTACACATTGCCTAGTGCAAAAGTGCGACTTACACAAACATATAAAAGAAACACACACAACATGATTTCATTTGAACCATCACACAGACTCGACTTCGCATAGGGGTTACATGACTCATCCTACCCTAGGGGTTCTCGGACTCGGTAGTCGTGCTTGCTTCATGTCTCGGAGGGAAGGACGCTCAGTCTTCAGCTCCTAAGCCCTCCTGTGGTACTATTGGGTATGTGACAGTCGGCTGCTTGTTGGGACACCTCCTAACAATATTCCCATATTCGCCACATCCGTGGCATGTGACGGGAACAAAGAGGTCGTTAACCCTCCTTGGGTTATGATGTCGGTGAGATGACGATGGTCCTTCACGTGGTGGATATGGAAATCCATTCCTACACCTTCTGCGCGGGGCTCGGTTGTAGGCTTCCTGTAGTTCCTCAATTTGTTGCCTTTGGTTGGTGATGTAGACTTGCAGGGCAGCAATCTGTTGCTCTTTCTCGACCACCTTCTTCTTCTCGAGGTAGTGGAGATGTAGGAGCGAAGAGAAATCCTGGTGGGACTTGAGGAATTCTTCGGTAAGGTAACGCAAAAGGTAATCTACCGCATTGGCGAAGCGGATCTGTAGCTTGAGGGTCGGGTCTTCGTCTCTTGTGGAAATCATTGCTTGAGCAGAGGCTCCTAATCCACTCTTGCTGGGCAGGTAGCGGGTAGCTTGCCCTTCCTTCATCTCCGGGAGGAGGTCCCAAAGACAGAGGAGGGCTTCATAGGCCGCCTGCTGAATGGCCATGTCTCTTGTTGGCATAGGCGGTCCAACAAAGAACCAACTCTGGGGTGAGGTCTTGGCAGGTACAACCACCTTGGCGTAGAACTCCATCCCAAATTTTCCATTGTCCAGCTCGTGCAGGGTGTACATCGGCTCCGAAGGATAGTGGCATTGCTAGAGGCAGTATCTTAGGAGTGATGGAAATCCGGTCATGAGGAGTCTCATGGGAGCGACGTCCATCTACAAGATGGTCAGAGAAGGGGTTAATATGACAAGAGAGGAGGGGGTGAGTGTAAAAGGTTTTATAGTTGGCTAGACCAGAGGAGGAGAGAGGTGCAATAGGTTTTGCAAGTGATTTTGGGGTCCGGGGGCTAGTTCCTGTCCTAACTAACGTCCATGCTAACTAAGGGCTTCCTACAGTCAGGATGGCTCTGATACCAGCTCTGTGGGGACCCCGACTCATAAGTCATGATCGCCGAATGTACGTGCACAGTGATCCCAAAGATCAATGCTCACTGAACACACAGAAACTGAGTAACAAGAGTCTTACATCCATTACGTACCGTTTTACTCAAATATGGCCTTCATGTCCAAGTCTTCAAAAACTCGCAGTGGAAATCTTCAACGATAGCGTGAACCCATGCCATCTGCCTTAACGCTATAGGCATTCTGTCTGGGAAACGTCGTAGCTCGCATGATCGTCACCATGGTAATCTTCATAATATCCTGTTCTTTCATGCCTGGCCAATAAAATAACCAGTGGCAAGCCAATGAGTACCTTGAATGTACTCGCAATCAACCCATGTTTGGAACAAGGTACAACAAAGCATGATGTAGCACTAGATAGGTAAGTTGCAGAAAGCTAATTTTGAGTGCAATGACATGTTCAATCTAACTTGTAAAGCATGCATCAACAAGTTGTAGATATCCATATGAACAAGTTACCGATATCAATACAAGCAGGGGTTGAACATCTCATGTTCAATCATCATGTCAAGTCATCTGACTTAGCTCAAGTACCATCTTTCTCCCACACACACACACACACACACACACACGCCAAGTTTGTGAAAACATCGGACGTAGTTTAAGTAGGACCTCCAACTGTCCATGACCGTGGACCCGACTATTCGAATAGTTTTACACTCTGTAGAGGTTGCGTGCTTTACCCACAAGACTCGGGGAACTTCCGTGTCATCCACAACTCGCAGTACCTTAGGTAGCCAAGGTAAGCACTCGAACAATGCTTTTTTCCTTTGACAACACTAAACAAATATCCATTCGTTGGTGCCATCCCTCGTGATGCACATCACACGTACCATCCATGAGGGCAAACAATGGTGTGCCCGGTGTCTGTGAAAACAGCCCATGGTCGTCCTATCAGGTATGACCCCGTATCGAGAGTGACAACATCACTCCTGCCACTAGTAATGCAGGATCTCTTCTAGAATTGACCAAAGTAATCAACAAAGCCCCGTCCCATAAGGGGTATCATGGTCGCAGATGTAAGGTTGGGACGGTCAGCAGATCTTAAATCTCCCCGTTTTCGAAAAACACACACACTCACTTGCCTCGGTACACCAATTTTTGTTCAAGTGGTTACCTAACTCGGCATCATCTCCCTCGGGCATTAGTGGCACCCGATGGGGTTTTCAAAAAGTCTTTGAAAGCACTTCCTTTCCGACACTATGCATTTCCCCATCCCACTTGCGTAGCAACTACTTAGCACCCTATCTACTTCCCACCCGCACAACTTTCATAGGAAGGTAGGGTCATGCTCAGTGCAAGTATCAACAAGGAAAGTAACGGAGGTAACCCATAAAGGTGGTCACCATAATCATCAAGATTCCATGCAACAAAGTAAGTGATATATGCCATGCAAAAAGGGTTTCATAGACATGATCAAAGGGCTGCTTGCCTGGCTCAGTAAAGTCTTTGAGGTCTTCACAAGCTTCTGGTCCACTTCCGAGCTCTCGTCTACTTCGTCAACTATTGCCAGAAATAACCATAATAAGCAACACAACAAGAAGGAAAATAAAAGTGTTCTAGAATAGGAAGTTTATTTTTCTCGGACACCTTTGGTCTCAAGAAAAATACCTAAAGAGGATCTACTTGAGTTGCATCAATAGGGATTTTTGGAAAGGCCAATCGGATGGGAATGAAGGAAGAGGTGACCCTATAAGAAGTTCACAGAAAATATTTTTATAAAAATGAGTGGAGGCACTCATCAAGTAGGGCATGATTTTAGAAACATTTACAAATTGGTCTCACTGGATTTGGAGTTGGGATGTTTTTCCTATGATTTTCTTAAGATGAAATAAATGGACAATGGGGCCTTTTATTTGATCCAGCAGAAACATAGCATAGGAAAAATGTTAACCATGGCTAGATAAATAGGGCATGATATTTAGAGTTCCTAGAAATTGGAATCACTCCATTTGGAGTTAATTTGAGCTCTCTAGGGATTTTGCAAAGTGGCTTTAGTAGTTCAAATTTGAATTTTAATTTGAACACTCGAGAAACTTGTGGTCGAAAAATATGGGAGTGGTACCATTATATAGTTTGTATTTTTAGAAAAATACAGGAGTTGGAATCATGTCATTTCGACATATATTTATTTTTGTAAAATTTTCCAAAGTTTCTCTAAAAAGAATAAAAGGAAACGTCACTGTTCATCGTGGGCCGAAATAGAGAGGGACCCGAGCCTGCCCAGGAGATTTGGCCCAGGGGCGAAGGGGTATGCACGACATGTTTTATTTTAAACCTGCACGCATGCCTAACCTAGCGGAGAGAGAGAGAGAGGGGGCGAGGAGAGCATGACACGCGGGCCCCACCCCGCGGTCGTCTCCTACCTCTAGACAGGGGAGGGAGAGAGCTCACCGACGAGGATGCCGTCGACAGCGAGGCCAGCTGAGGGTCCAGTCAAGCTCAGGGGAGCGTCGCCTGTCGGGTGGCACCTGAGATGGTCGCCGGTGGTGACAGGATTGCCGACGGCACTAGACCCGAGCGGCTGTCGAGGGAACCGAAGATGATTTGCTCGCCCTCGCCTGAAATCCAACAGTTGGAGGGCAGGGTTGGGCTTACGGGATCGAGAGAGAGCCAAGGGAGAAGAAAGGGAGGCCGGAGGGGTTCTGTACCTCCCGAACAACGGCGGCCCGAAGCGGCGGTGACCGGCTCGATTTCGAGCACAGAGAGCAGGGAATGAAGAGTGAGTGACATGGGGGTTCAATTGGGGCTATGAGAGAGCGATCAGAGGGCCACGAGGCAACCTTAAATAGCCCAGGCGCTAGTGCACCGTGGACCAAATTCTGGCGAGGTCGTGGTCATTCCCAACGTGCTCGAGGGCTCTCTGGGGGATGTCTAAGGGCTTTGTGGACTTGGTTCAAGGACAAGGGAAGGAAAATGGGGAGCGGGGGCACCGGCGGGAGCTTGCGCATGTGTGGCCACCTATTGGTCGAGCGGGGCGGTGCCGGTCATGCGCGACAGGGACCACTGGGGTGAGAGGGAGGAGGGGGCCGGTGTCCTTACGTGCTGCAGACGCCAAGGGGGAGCACGAGGTCGTCGGGGGCTTCGGGATGGGGGCAGCTATAGTGCGAGAGCGCACTATAGCGCACTCTAGAGCGCCCATATGGCCGACCTGGCAAATTTTCAACGCGCTCTGGCGTGTCTACTAGCGTCTGGAAGGTATCCGAGGGGCCCTGGAGTCCTTAGGTGCTGATGGAGGAGCAGGGGAGGAAGTATGGAGAGGGGGAGAAGTGAAAATGGTGCTGCCATGGCTTGTCCAGGGAGGTAAATGGGGTTTTTATCCCATCAATAATTGAGCCATGGACTTGAGATTGATACTGGGGGTGCATGGTATCTACAAGAGGCTGTGGTAAAAATTGGGGGTCAAGGAGAACTAGGGAAGTGGCAAAAACAGTAAATTTTGCAATTCAACAGAAGGTGTTTGATGCAAGTTTGAGCTAGCCAAAAGGTTCTCCTGGCTATGAAACTTAACAGGAGTGGATGATAGATAGAAATGAGGTTCATCACCAATTTTGGGATTGGATGATGAAATTTTCCAATGTAAACTTTATAAACCCTAGAAATCAATAGAAATGGGTTTCTCTAGATCTAGTCATGCAAAACTATTCCTCCTAATGGACCACTTGGTGTGGTGGCATTATTTGGTGATTAGAGCATGCCCAAAAAGTTTGGGACCAAATGGGGAAACTTGACAATGCAAAAATTTCCAATTCTTGAAATCAGCAGAAAGGGGTTTTGGGGAATTTGGACAAGTGGGTCCGTTCTCCTTGATGCACCACTTGTTTTGGATGCATTTTTAGAGGATTAGAACATGCGAACAAAGTTTGAGCACAAATGGAGATACTTGACAATGTAAAGTTGCTCAAATTTGAATCTGGACAGAGAGGGTTTTGGGGTAGTTTTGTGAAGCAAAACTATTTGTATTTGGATGAAACTTGGCAAGATGATCACATATGTCCTATGTACTATGCTAGAATTTTCTTGGATTTATTGAGAATATTTCTTATAGAAATATTTCAAATACTTGAAATGAGCAGAAAGAGTTTTGGAGTGTTTTGTCCAATATTTTTAACATGGCCATGTGTTGAAATTCTGATGTTTGGAAAATATATGTCCATTGAGTCTCCCTAAATTTTCACAAATATTTTGAAAGCATAAAAATATTTTTTCCCTATAAAAGAAGATTTCTGGCCTTAAGAAAAAGCCTTTAAATAAAATAGGAAAATGATCTTTAAAAAAACTATTTTTTGGTTTGGAAAGTCCTATATATGGTAGGTTACAAATAAAGTCTTTGGGGAAAAACATTCATCCTAATTCGAGGACTTGTAGTACAAACCTCAATTCAGGGGTTTTTGTAAACTTAAATTAAATAAATACTTTTTGGCCAAAATAATATTTTATAAAAATAGTTTTAAGTCATATACACATGGCATGATCATTGGGCAAAGATTTGGATCAAGGAGATGAGTTTTGAGAGTAGGAGGAATCCTATGAACTAAAACACAAGCAAGCAAACAAGCAATCAGCAATCCAGTCAAGCATCACAAGCACACAAGAAGTTTTTGTTGGCCCTGATTTTTGAGTCATGTTAACTAAGTCATGAGGCAAACCACGGGGTGTGACATCCCCCCCCGACAGGGCATCAGAACAGGGCTCCAGATGGGCACACGGCGGAGCAGAGACTTGCGGCGACGGAAAAAGTGTTTCGGGAGCTCCCCCAGGGTTTTTAGAATATATGTGAATTTATAGGCCAGAGAGGGGCGTCGGGAGATGAGGGGGGTGGCCACAAGCTAACACGGCGCGACCACCCCCCTAGGTGCGCCCTGTTGGCTTGTGGGACTCTCCTGCGGCCCCCGCCTCCTCGCGAAGCTTCCAAGTATTCTTTTGGTCCAGAAAAAATCATCAAAAAGTTTCGTGGCAATTGGACTTCTTTTGGTACTGTAAACCTGAAAAGCCAAAAACATGCAGAAAACAGCAACTGGCACTTGGCACTGGGTTAATAGGTTAGTGCTCAAAAATAATATGAATTGGCAAATAAATGCCCAAAAACATCCTAGAATGATAATATTATAGCATGGAACAATAAAAAAATATAGATACGTTGGAGACGTATCAGTGACCTCCATTTGACCATCGGTTTGTGGATGGTAGGCCAAAGAGAAAAGTAGCTTGATTCCGAGCTTCGACACAGTGTCTTCCAAAAGTAGCTAAGGAAATTGATGTCGTGGTCCAATACAATGGTCTTGGGAACTCTATGTAGTCGCAAGATGTCCCTACAAAAGAGATTGGCAACATCGATCTTGTGACATGGAATAAAATGATCCATTTTGGAAAAGCGGTCCACAACAACAAAAATGAAATCATGGCCATTTTTAGTTCGTGGCAAACCAAACACAAAGTCCATGCTAATATCTTACCACAGTTGAAAAGGTATTGGAAGTGGTATGTATAAACAATGTGATTGAGCTTTTGACTTAGCTTTGCGACATGTAGAGCATCGATTGGTGAAGCGTGCAGCATCACGGAACATCTTTGGCCAAAAATAATTGTTGGAGAGTGTTGCGTAAGTCTTGTCGCGTCCAAAGTGACCCATGAGTCCTCCACCGTGAGCCTCTTGCAAAAGGAACAAACGAAGAGAAGACTTGGGTATGCAAAGTTTTTTAGCACGCATAAGATAGCTATCTTTCATGTAATAGTTCTCCGAGTAAGGTTTAACTTGACACTTAGCATAAGAGGTAGCAAAAGAAACATCATGCTCATAAAAATCTTTGATATGCTCAAAACAAATGACATTCAATTCAAGTTGAGTAACTAGCATGCATTTGCGGGAAAGAGCATCCGCCACAACATTTTCTTTACCCTTAATGTATTTGATGACATAAGGAAAAGACTCAATGAATTCACTCCATTTAGCATGCCGCTTGTTCAACTTGTTTTGACCCTTAAGATACTTGAGAGTTTCATGATCGGTATGAATGAAAAATTCACGTGGGCGGATATAATGCTCCCAAACATGTAAGACTCTCACCAAAGCATACAATTCTTTATCATATATGGGGTGTAATTGAGTTGAGCTTCGGAAAGTTTCTCACTAAAGTACGCAGTTGGGCGTTTCTCTTGCGTTAACACGCCTCATATGCCATTACCACTAGCATCACAATGCACTTCAAAAGTTTTGTCGAAGTTGGGTAATGCAAGCAAAGGTGCATGTGTAAGAAAATTTTTAAGCTCATGAAATGTGGTGTCTTGGGATGGTCCCTAAACAAATGCTCCATTCTTCTTGCTCAAAGCATGTAGAGGAGATGCAATCGTGCTAAAGTCCTTAACGAATCGATGGTAAAAACCGGCTAGTCCAAGTAAACTACGCACTTGTTGCAAATTTGTAGGAGTAGGACAAGTTTGAATAGCATCAATTTTAGTTTCATCAACTTGGACACCCTTAGAAGATACCACAAAACCTAGGACAAGAACCTTGGCAATACCAAAAGTGCAATTTTCTACATTTTCATAAAGTTTTTCTTCCCTAAGAGCATGGTTAATAGTATAGCCAAGTGCTGGCTATAAGAAACTGACATGTCATCAATAACCATCATCAATAGTCACTCATGCAGTAATGTGGGCTATAAAGTTGGCTATAACATTAGTACTTTTTCTAACCTTCTCTCTTTCTCTTTCTTCACATTTATTGTATTTGCCTAGGAATACGTATATAGCTAGGCTCTTCCATAAGAGCCCACTCCTCTTATTTTTCAACTCTCTCTCCTCCACATAGGCAAAAATGCCATGTAAGCGGGCTATAAGCCCACTATTATACTTGCTCTAACATGTTTACTATGCTCCTCTAGAGTTTTGCTAAAAACAAGAATGTCATCAAAGTATATCACAACAAAATATCCAATGAGATTACGTAAGACGTAATGCATGACACACATAAATGTACCCGGTGCTTGCGATAGACCCATAGGCATAACTAACCATTAATAGAGGCCAAATTTAGTTTTGAAAGCTGTTTTCCACTCATCGCCCTCTTGCATGGGTATTTGATAGTAACCACTTTTTAAATCAATTTTAGAAAATATAGTGGCACCACTAAGTTCATCAAGCATGTAATCAAGGCAAGGAATTGGATGGCGATACCTAACGGTTATAGCATTGATAGGGCGGCAATCCGAACACATGCGCATACTACCATCTTTCTTAGGCACTAGTATCACCGGAACCGCACAAGAACTTAAGCTCTCGCGTACATGCCCTTTATCTGGGAGTTTTTGCACTTGCCTTTGTATCTCCTTAGTATCGTCGAGGTTGACGCAGTAGGGTGCCTTGTTCGGAAGTGGTGCGCCAGGTAAGTTCGATGCGTTGTTCGATCCCTATTTTAGGTGGTAGTCCGGAGGTAGCTCATCGGGAAAAACATCTTTGAATTCCTGCAACAAGCCAGGCAAAACCAAAGTTACATGTTGTGAATCATTAGTCCTCACGACCTCATCTTTGCACACAAGTACAAAGTGAAGTACAATTGATGGGCTTTCACTCACATCCCTCAAGTCTCTTTTGGTGGCTGAAAGAACTAGATCTTTCTTGTCCCTCATCGCGGAGTCACTCAAATTTGTCTTGTGGCACTCACTCTCTTTTAGTTGGATCGCTCTCTCACTTTTATCTCCATGATGGATTGAAGCTTGCTTGCCGGCAGTGACTTGACTTGGAGACATTGGTTGAAGCACGTATTCCTTGCCCTTCATCTTGAAACTATATTGATTGGTCCCACCGTTGTGGTTGACGCCGTGGTCGAATTGCCAAGGTCGACCAAGAAGTAGGTGGCACACGGACATGGGAACCACATCACACTCCAAAGTGTCTTCATATGCGCCGATCTTGAAAGATACTTGCACGGTGTGGTCGACTTGGAGGGTACCGGAGTCACTAAGCCATTGGACCTTGTAGGGGCATGGATGCTTCTTCTTAACCAATTGTAGCTTGGAACAAAGGTCTTTACTTGCCAAATTGTGGCAACTTCCGCCGTCGATGATGACCTTGACGGATTTTCCTTGGATGCCCGCTTTTTTGTGGAAGATGTGGCAACGTTTGTCTTCGTCTTGCGTTTTTTGAAGTGTCAAAACCTTGGAAACAATGAGAGCGGGGCTCAGATAGTTGTCGCAAAAGATTTGTGCATCTTCATCTTAATTCACTTGGCGATGCATGGCCACATGCTCTAGTGCTTCCATCTCGTCTTCGCTCATGGAATCATACGCGCCGTCATCATGAAGGATCATAGTGCGTGCTGTTGGGCACTCGAAAGTCTTGTGGCCGCGGACCTTGCAAGTGAAGCATTGAATCAAACTTGTCTTGGCGGGTGCATCCGTTGGCGATGTAGAGGATAAAGCTCTCGTCTTGTAGTTGTTTGTAGGAGGGCGGTGGGGGAGTCCGGGACTAAGGGGTCCTCGGGCCGCCGGTCTATCTCTTATGGGCCGGATAGGTGGGCCGCTCTGTGACTGTTACTGGAAGGCCGAGCTATAGGGAGACTCCGTGTTCAGGAAGGAAACCTTTGATGCCTTGGTGTGTCCTCCAAGTCAAGATGGTATATTTGACCTGTTTATTCCCTGATGGTAACTGACCATTTGTAACCCTAGGTATCCCTAGTGTCTATATAAACCACAGGGTTTTAAAGGGAGAAGATCATCCAACTCATCCATGTTCATCTGATCTCGTGGTAGATCGACTCTGTAATTGTTATACACACATCAATACAATCACGCATGGCGTAGGGTTTTACCTCTTCGAGAGGGCCCGAACCTGGGTAAATATTGTCCCCTTGTTTCCTGTTCCCCATTGATCCAAGATCCGCCGGTTTTAACACCGACATTGGTGCTTTCATTGAGAGTTTCGCACTGGGATCCCTGAAGGATCGATGGCTCGCCTAATCATCAGGAGTTACGTCTGCAACAAGGACATTTTCATCCCTGGACAGATCTTCGCGTTCGGCAGCATTGTGCTGCATGCTGATCCGACCGGCCACCTTGGCCAGGTCGGAAGTTTCACCCCCGATCGGGAGATCAGGTTTGGGAACCTAGAGTTCGTCGCCGACTCCCGGGGAGATCTGGTCCTTACTGGGCTCACGGCCTCACCCGATGAGCCTGGGAATCCTGAAGCTTTAACTTCGGGTCTCCTGCTTGACCCCGTCCTCGGGTCGATTCTTAACTTGGATCTGGCTTTAAGCTCAGATCTGATTATAGTGGCCGAAGACCAAGGGTTATCCTTGGCCGAGCACGCTCCCCGTGCTGGCGTGTCGGAGGTCAACTCCGAAAGACTCTGGAAAACTAATCCGGCTGACCTCTCGCTATTGAATGCGACACTGGCCATGATCCAGACGATGAACATTGCGGGTGACCCATCCTCGACCCATGCTTGGATCGGTCTTGAGGTAGGCTACGGGGAATTTTACGTCCCACCCGCCACCCACTTGGTAGGCACTATCGATGACTTAACCGATATGCTGGACTATGTCTCGGAGGAGGCCGAAGACATGGACGAAGATGTCGACGCCACTGCCCCTCCACTGGACGGTGGACAGCCACCTCCACCTACGATGTCTATATGGTGGACACTCCCGGTGATAAGGACGATGGCTCCCCTAGAGAGAATGGTGACAAGCCCGACAAGGAGCCGTCCAGAAGCCGACACCAGCGCAAATGATCCAAGGGGCGCAAGGGTAGGGAAAGCAACACGGGCACCGGAGAAAATGATACCCCGAACAACATAGAAGACCTCGACGACGCCGTTCCCCCCGAACAGCAACTCGATCACTCGGAGGGGAACGAGGATCTGTATAAACCCAAGGACCTCAATTACTCCAAGGACATCCACTACCTTCCTCCCTTTGAAGAGGAGGTTAGCCTCGGAGCTGAGGATTTCATCGTCCCGGAGAACCCACTGGATCAAGAACGGTTCAAGTGGAAACTTATAGCCACCGCCCGAAGCTTTAAGAAGAAACAGAAGCAGCTAAAAGCAGAACAAGATACCCTCAACGATAGATGGACAAAAGTCCTAGTAGCCGAAGAAGGGTACGGCAATGACCAGCCGGATTAAAGCAAGAGTTCCCCAAAGGGTTTAATCCCATAAACATTGAACAATATGACGGGACAATAGACCCGGCCGTGTGGATCGACGACTTCCTTCTCCACATTCATATGGCCCGAGGAGTTGATCTCCATGCCATAAAATACTTGCCATTAAAGCGGGCCAGCATGGCACTGGTTAAACAGCCTCCCCGAAAACTCCATTGGGAGCTGGGAAGAGCTCGAGGATGCTTTCAGAGCTAACTTCCAAGGCACCTATGTCCGGCCCCCGGACGCCGATGACTTGAGTCACGTTGTTCAATAGCCCGGCGAGTCAGCCCGGCAATTTTGGAATCGGTTCTTGACTAAAAAGAACCAGATCATCGATTGTCTGGACGCCGAGGCAATAGCCTCTTTCAGACACACCATCTGGAACGAATGGCTAGCTCGTCAGCTCGGCCAAGACAAGCCGAGAACAATGTTGGCCCTTACCTCACTCATGACCCGCTTTTGCGCTGGTGAGGACAGTTGGCTAGCACGTCGAAGCCACAATCCCGAAGACGCCGGCACCTCCGAAGTTCGGGATGGAAACGAAAAACCACGGCGCAGCAAGAACAAGCACTGACACAACTACGGCGATGCCGAGGATACGACCGTAAATACCGGATTCAGCAACTCAAAATCAGGACCACGGAAGAAGCCCTCCAAAGGGAATTGGGATGGACCTATCGCGCTGGATAAAATCCTAGATAGGCCCTGCCAGATCCACGCCACCCGAGACAAGCCCGCCACTCACACCAACCATAACTGTTGGGTGATCAAACAGGCCAGCAAACTCACATCCAAAGAGCAAGGCAAGGGCCCCTGTAGCGAAGACGACGACGAGCCTCGCAGGCCAAACAATGGAGGCCAGAAGCGATTCCCTCCCGAGGTAAAAACTATGAACATGACCTAGTCACACACATACCAAATAAGGAGAGGAAGTGTGCGCTTCAGGAAGTCTATGCCGTAGAACCCGTAGCTCCGAAATTCAACCTTCGACCGTAGGGACCATCCGACCAATATCCATCATGGAGGATTGGCGGCCCTGGTGCTTGACCCCATCATCGATGGGTATCACCTAACTAGAGTCCTCATGGATGGAGGCAGTAGCCTCAATCTGATTTACTGAGATACAGTGAGAAAAATAGGCATCGATCCGTCAAGGATCAAACCCAGTAACACCACCTTTAAGGGAGTAATCCCAGGCGTCGAAGCCCGCTGCTCGGGACCGTGACCTTAGAAGTAGTATTCGGCTCGCCCGACAACTTTGGCAGCGAAGACTTGATCTTCGACATCGCCCCTTTCCCCAGCTGCTATCACACACTTCTCGGCCGTATAGCGTTCGCTCGCTTCAACGCCGTCTCCCACTACGCATATCTGAAGCTCAAGATGCCTGGACCCAAGGGTGTCATCACAGTCAGTGGCAACACGGAGTGCTCACTCTGAACTGAGGAGCACACAACGGCTCTGGCAGTCAAAGTCCAGGTCGGCAATGAGGCACCAAAGTCCCAGTCCGTCGTCAAGGCACGAGAGGTGAGTAAATGAGCCCGAGCCCTATCTCAGCTCCTAGAGTCTTCCCACGCTCCACACAAATAGGAACAGGCTCCCCACAGCATGGTCCCGATAGCCGCAAGGTACGTACCTCAGAGGCACAACTTTGCGCTCAAAATACCATGGGAAGCTGTGGGGACCTACTATCCAAGGACCAGGTGTTCGGCTCGACCGAGCTATGGTCAAACACGTCTTCGGGAAAAACTAGGTATCATCTAGGACCTAGCCAGCATCAAGCTAACATATTACGGCGGCCTCTCAAGACCCTCTTTCAAAGGTCCATCTGCGGGTCACGATCTCCTCCAAAGGAGCACACCCCTCAAGATCAAAGGCGCAGATGTGCAACATGGCACAATAGGGATGTCAAACCACTCATAAAAAGCCCCGTGTAAACCTTTCCTCTGTAAAGTTTATTTTTAAAGTATCTGTAATAGTTGCTTCGGCAGTTCGGATTGTACGGCTAGACGTCATGAGTCCATCGGAAATAAAGGCCACTTTTCACGGTCCCATTGCAGTCATTTATGTTGCATAACCTTCGCTCTCTGGCGCCGAAACAAACTAGTTTGGTACATATTTGCCCAGATGCGGCCGACTAATAGACTGGGGGATCGACAATAAAACTCGCCCCAAGCATCATGCCTACACTATCTTTCATCTTATGTGCTCGGCGTCTCTGATATTGCATTATATGAATCGGTTCCGGATTATGTCTTGGATCAATAGTTGGGTTGCCCGGCTCCTGTGTTTACCCTCTTATGTTCCGCATGTTCGGGTAGGAAGGTAAAGGGAGAACCACTGCGATTGTACTTCCAGCTCGCCTGGTTAAGTACCTCAGTGGAGAAAGCCGAAAATTGACTGTCATAATTAGCGCGAACTGGTCGGCGATCCGATGACAAGTGTTAAACTAAAAATTGATGGAGGTTAGGCCATGTTATACAAAGAGTCTGTATTCACACAGACCAAGTGATAATGGTTTCAACCTCTGCATACCCGAACATCACAAGATACTGGGGGCTAGTCACTAGCCCCCGCAGTGAAGCTCATATGGCTAAGTGAAAGCACTAAAGCCACATAGTCTGATTGCCTCGTTTCCCTTACACACTACCACCTCCGGGCACTGAGACGTCGGCTAAGGGTCACAGTGCGGAGGGGGATGAAGCTGACGACTTGCAACTTTCATATTGGAACGGCCACACAGGAGTCAAAATAAGCAAAACAAACCATGACATACCTTGCAAAGCAACGACATCATAAAGCACAAGAGTTCAACTATCATCTGATACATGATAGTACGCTCATTCATAAATTACATCTTTCGAGCACTGGGCCTCTATTGCCTGAGCACCACTCATTACGATGGGAAAGTACTGCACGGGGCGCCTATGCTCCTTCCCAGGAGGAGTGGGTCCAGTGGCCATCTCGGCCGGCTTGATCTTCGGCCAGTGCACCATGGTCTTCGCGAAGGCCATCCAAGCTCCCTCGATGCATACGGCGCGCTTTAGGATGTCGATCCGGGGCGCGGCGTCGCACAACTTCTTCTGCACAAAGCCAAAGTAACTGCTCGGCAGCGGCTCCGAAGGCCATAGCCTGATGCAGAGGTCCTTCATGGCCGGCTCCACCATCCGATGCAACTCCATCAGCTTCTTCATCTGATTAGCGAGGACAGGGGGGATGCTCGGGGGCTTGAAACTACGCCCAAAATAGCCTTTGCTCGACATTCCCATCCCGGGACGCAAAGTGCCTTGTCGCATCCGCCACACTTCTCGGGAGATCCGCAAAAGCGCCTGAGGAATGCCACACTTGTGTGAGCCACGCGAACCTGTTACCACCGAAGACTCGTTGCAGCAAGTATGGCTTACCATCCGCAATAAGCTTGACTTCGCGGAGCTCCTGTTGGCAGGCTCGCGCCTCCACATGTGCTTCCTTGATCGCCGACTTCAACGAGGTCAGCTCGAAGGCCCGATCCTTACTATTTTGCTCAAGGGCCTCACATTTAGTGACGGCAACCTTGAGCTCCTACTACACCCCGGCCACCCTCACCTCGTGCTTCTCACTGACTGTCTTCGCCGACGACAGTTCGGTGGCCGCTTGTTCGACCGTCGCCTTCTGTTTTGTGGTCTCTTACCTCACCTTCTTCAGCTCGGCATTGAGGTTCTCGACCTCTGTGTTTGTAGCTAAGGTTATAATGAGCATCGCGCGATTAGGAATAAAACCCGAATACCTCACTTAATGAGGAAAACCACGGCATTAAAATAGTACAGTCCGGACTTACCTTGCGCTTCGTCAAACCACTTGTTGAGAAGGTCGAGCTCCTCATCGGAGCTCTTGAGCTTCTGATTCACCTCGGCCAGCTCCGCAGCGTTGGTGGCTGCCGCCGAAGACGAGGCCTGCACAACAGCTCATTCGTGTCAGACTCCCCAGTTATCGGTTTTTAGACCCTCTGCCAGGTTTTCTCCAATCCTGATAGAGTCTCGGGGGCTACGATTCACTTTTCCTATTGTTAGTACTTTTTGAGCTATATTGACCCCTGCCTGAGTTTTTCAAACTCACCCAAGGCTCGGGGGCTACTATATATGAGGATTGCATAACCTTATAAAATAAATTCTCTTTGTAAAAGAGAATTACATGATTTACCGTGAAGCCCGTCAAGAGGCCGCCGAAAGCCTCCTTCAGTCCGCTATCAATGGACCGAATGCCTTGTAAAACCGCACTCATAAAGGTGCAGTGTTCTTCGGCGATGGAGGGGTTATTCAAAGCCTCCTCCATCATGGCCGACCACCCGGATTCGACCCACTCTGTTACGGGTCGCACTAGTGGTGGCACCCCGGCTCCCCCTTCGGTGGAGGCCGGAATGGACGTCTCTAGGGGCCTGGGGGCTCTGGGCCATCTTCGGAGGGAACTCGGACTGACCGTGCTCCCCCTCTTTGTTCGCCAAGAGGGATCCCCCCTCCTGGTCTTTGGCGATCGAGGTATTAACCTCGTCCATGATGTCATCACCCCCGCCCCCCGTGTTCAGCGTAGGAGGGGTTTTCCGGGACAGCACCTCCTCGGTCTCCTCGACAACCAGACGTGGTTTAGTGCGCGATGCGATCCCGCTCTCAGCTAGCTTGGCTGGCGGAGAGTCCCCTTCCGAGACTCGATCGGTGGGAAGGTCACGTGGTGGGCTACAATATGAAAGGCATTCATTTGGTTAGTAACGCACCTCAATATGGATGTACTAGAGAGTCTACGTATTCATACCTTTGGGCTGGGGGCTTGGCCCTGGGGGCCCTTCGGGGGACCTCCTCGGAAGCTTCAGACTCCTCGGTGGAGTCCGAGCTCTCATCAGACAGGACCAGCTTGGCCCTGCATCGCCTCTTCAGGACATGAGAGGGCAGATCCTCCTCGACGTCATCGGACACCGCCCTCTTCCTTGTTCGGGAGGAGTCGCTCTCCTCCCCGTCCTCTCCCTGCTCTCCCTCGTGAGCGGAAGGGGCTTCGGTTTCCCCAGACTTAGTGTCCGAGGGTCCTCTTGGGCAGAGGCCTTCTCGGGCCTCCCTCTTCTCATTCTTCTTCTTCTCTTTCTTCTCCAGTGACGTGTACGGTGCCTCGACCAGCATTTCCATCAGCAAGGCCGTCCTAGGTCCCTCGGACAGCGGGGCTGGGCCGTCAATCCGCATGCCTTTCTCTTGCCAGCTTTGTGAAGGCAAGGAAGAAAGGGTTAAGTTCCTTTTTAAAAGGTAGAACCTGAACATAACAATAAAACTTTATTGTACCTCCTTAGGAGGGTTTGTGGCGTCAAGGCCGATGTCTTCCTCCTTGGCCGGCCAGTCCTTCTGAGGCTTGAACAACACCTTCCACAGCTTCTCGTGGGTGGTGCGGTAAAATCGGAGCACAGTGGAAGGGTCTTCGGGCTTGTAGGACCACATGGGGGCGGCCTGATGTTGGCAAGGTAGGAGGCAGCGGCGAAGCATGATCTGAACCACGTTGGTCAGTTCGACCTTCTCCTTTATCATCTTGGAGCTGCGCTTCTGTAACAACTTCACCTCCGCTGCCGACCCCCAGTCGAGACCCTTCTTGATCCATGACACCAGCCTAGTGGGGGGACCGGATCTGAATTCGGAGGGTGCTGCCCAGTCCGCGCCGCGTGGTTCGGTGATATAAAACCACTCTCTCTGCCAGATTTTGACGGTATCTATGAAGGTACCCTCCGGCCACTCAAGATGGGGGACCTTGCTGATCGTGGCTCCCCCATAGTCCGCATGCTGGTCGTCGACTATCTTCGGCTTAACATTGAGGACCTTTAGCCACAAACCGAAGTGCGGCCGGACCCGCAGAAAGGCCTCACGGATAATGATGAAGGCCAAAATATGCAAAAAGGAGTTTGGGGGGAGATCGTGAAAGTCCAACCCGTAGAAGACCATCAACCCCCTAACAAAGGGGTGGAGCGGGAAGCCAAGTGTAGGACCGAAAGTATGTCTAGAGGGGGGGGGGGGTGATTAGACTACTTGACCAAATAAAAGTTTTGCCTTTTCCCAACTTTTAGAGTTGGCAGTTTTAGCATTTCATGGCAAGTCAAGTACACCCTACACATGCATATCTAAGAGTATAGCAGCGGAAAGTAACAACAAGCATGAGTAGTAAAGGATAGGGTAGGAAGATCAAACGCAATTGTAGACACGATGATTTTTTTCCCGTGGTTCCGATAGGTGGTGCTATCGTACGTCCACGTTTATGGAGTCTTCAACCCACGGAGGGTAACGGTCGCGAGAGTCCACGGAGGGCTCCACCCATAAGGGTCCACGAAGTAGCAACCTTGACTATTCCATAACGACTTCCGTCCACGAAGGACTAGCCTCACTATGGGTAGATCTTCACGAAGTAGGCGATCTCCTTGCCCTTACAAACTTCTTGGTTCAACTGCACAACACGAAGTAGGAGGCTCCCAAGCGACACCTAACCAATCTAGGAGGCACCACCCTCCAAAAGGTAATAGGCTCGGTAATGTCGATGAAGTCCTTGCTCTTGTGCTTCATATGGTTGGAGTGGAAGATCTTGACCTCAACACAAGAATAGGTGGTTCTCTCTCAGAAAACTGGATGGGGCAAGTATGGAATAGTTCTGAGTGCTTCTCTTTTCGAGTAGGTGGTGGTGGAGGGGTATATATAGGCATCCCCAAAAATCCAACCGTTACACACAAAATGACCAACTCGGTGACACCGATGTGTAAATCTCGGTGGTACCGAAGTGACCAAAAGGTGGCAACTTTTGAATCTCGGTGAGACCGATATAGGAAACTCGGTTGCACCGATAAGGTGACCAATGGTCAGATTGACATTCTCGGTGACGTCGATCCAACAATCTCGGTGGTACCGATATTGTGAATTTGCGTAACAGAGAGTTGGCAACCCAAACTCGGTGGCACCGGGATTGAATCGGTTGCACCGAAGTGGCTAGGGTTTTGCTAAGTCTGTCTGAGGTTGAGAATCGGTGGCACCGGGATGGAAATGTTGGTTGCACCGATTTTGAGTATTTGGCTTTGGACAGACTTTGGTGGGAAAGCTTGTGGGTGTTTTTGGTGACTATCACTTGTGCACGTATGAGCATTTTGTTCACCAACAAAACCTTACCCCCTTTTAATAGTATTGGCTTTCCTATGGACTCAAAGTGATTTCTCACAAATGTAAAATGTAGAGTCCTCTTCCTTGAAGCTTTGCCAACCTATTTCCTTGCATCTTGGGGTATTCCACAATCTCCACAATCCTTTTGCCAATCCTATCATTGAACATTTCCTGAAATATACTTAGTGGAAACATTAGTTCAATGACTTATATGTTGTTATTAATTACCAAAACCACCAAGGGAGCAAATGTGCTTTCACCAAGTCCTCGAAGGAAGTGGGGGATGAACAACACCCTCTCGCCTTGCCTTGGTGTGGGAATGACCTAGCCCTTCTCTAGGGCACGGTGGACGACGTCGACCAGAAGATAGCCAGCACGCTTCAGCTCCTCGATGTCGTCGTTGGTGATGCAGGAGGCCTCCCACTTGCCTTTGGAGCCCGAACCGGCCATGGCCGAACTAGGGGTATGGTCTAGGGGGAGTTGAGGGATAAATGGATCTGGGCGCTTGGAGCTAAAGAGATTGGGTAGGCGATAGCAATGGATCTGAGAAGCGTGTGGAGGCTTTGGTGGCTGTTTCCCTTTTATAAGCTACTATAATACCAAGAGCCCCATACTGCACCACAGGCCTCGCCACTTCCCGATATAATCGTGCCATTATGCATGTGTGGGATAACCCGAATCATTGATAATATCCCTTAAACAATGGGGCATGATCTCCATATTGATGGGACGTGCCAATAGAGGAATTGTCTCGAACTGCGAATCGAGTTTTCATAACTGTTCAATGGTTCTGACCGGCCGTGACCTTTCGCTAAAAAGGTTGTCAGACGAAGGCACTGTTCACACTTGAGCGGTTGGCCTTTGAGGCAAAGTAACACATACTGTTCGGAAAACGAGAAGTCTTCGGTGGCCGAACTAGTATTGGACGAACATAGAAGGGGAAAAGAACTCGCCACGCAAGCCGGGGACTTTGGGCATGTGAAGCTACTGGAGGCCATGGACCCCGGCATTGGAGGCTATTGAGGGAGTCCGAAACTAAGGGGTCCTCGGGCCGCCGGTCTATCTCTTATGGGCCGGATAGGTGGGCCGCTCTATGACTGTTACTGAAAGGCCGATCTATAGGGCAACTCCATGTTTAGGAAGGAAACCTCTGATGCCTTGGTGTGTCCTCCAAGTCAAGATGGTAGATTCCGCATGTTTATTCCTTGATGGTAACCGACCATTTGTAACCCTAGGTATCCCTGGTGTCTATATAAACCAGAGGGTCTTAGAGGGAGAAGATCATCCAACTAATCTAGAGTTTAGTTCATCTGATCTCGTGGTAGATCGACTTTGTAATTGTGATACACACATCGATACAATCAAGCAGGATGTACGGTTTTGCCTCTTCGAGAGGGCCCAAACCTGGGTAAATACTGTCCCCTTTTTTCCTGTTCCCCATTGATCCAAGATCCACAGCTCGGGACCCCCTACCCAAGATCCGCCAGTTTTGACACCGGCAGGCGGCTTGACAAAGTCGTCTCATCCTTGTAACTTGACTTGTCACCGGTGGTTGTTGGAGTTCTTGTAGTCGAAGGTGTCAAAGTTGGAGAAGCATGCGTGCTTGAGACGTAGGTCTTGGAAGAAAACTTGGAGTACTTGCAGTCATATTGCACTTGGCGCTCCGCCTTGGATGCTTGATGCACTAGCTCGAGAAGGTTGGAGTAGGGTTGGAAGTTGGCGATCTTCTCGATTTGGTAGTTGAGCCCATTCAAGAAATGTGCCATAGTTTGCTCATCATATTCTTTGACATTGGCTCGAATCATGGCCATTTCCATTTCTTGATAATATTCTTCAACGGACTTCGTGCCTTCCTTGGGGAGTTGACTTGAATAGATCACGATTGTAGTGAGTAGGCACAAAACAAGCTCTCATGAGATCCTTCATTTGATTCCAAGTTGTGATAGGAGGTTCGCCTTTATATCATCTTTTCTCAATGACTTGCTCCCACCAAATGAGAACATAATCTTGGAACTCAAGTGAAGCCATGGCGATATTCTTTTCTTCATCATAGTTGTGGAGACGGAAGATCTTGTCAACCTTAAGTGCCCATGGGAGATAGTCTTCGGGATCATTGCTTCCGGAGAACTTAGGCATGGTGAACTTGAGCTTGCCGAAGCATTGTTCATCATTGGGGTGGTGAGTACGATGCCCTTGTCTTGGAGGTTCTTCTTCGTCGGGCTCGTCATGGTGAACTTGCGGGCGTTGACGAGGCACACGCACTCGGTTCCTCCGTTCTTGGCGCTCCTCTTGGCGAGCGGCTTCCTCTTATCATTCACGCCGGAGGGCTTCTTGTTCCTCGTGTGCTTGATGGTTGTGCTCTTCCAAGGCTCGTGTTGCATCACGTAGAGCGCATTCTGCTTGAAGCGCTTGTTTGTGACAGCGACATTCGTCTTCTTCGCGGCGTTGTTGTTCTTGTTCTTGGTCTTGTTGATGATGTCATTCACGCTCCCGTAGGCAATCTTGCAAGCCATTTTCATCGAATGGATTATATGAAGCTTGACGTTGGCGATCGTGTGGCGAACTTGGACCAGAGCGATCATCTCAAATATGAGAACATGCTCGAGGTGGACTTGCACCGAAAGAGTACTCCGAAATGGCAACTTGAGTGACGTCGCCTTGACGATGTAGATGTTGAAGGAGCGCAGTTGACCATCAAGGAATGAAACTCGTCCATTTGGCTTGATAGCTTGGTGTCAAGGTAGTCCCGCGTACGCTCCTCAGGTTCACGCAAGTCGGTGGCGAGTTGCTCAATGCGATCGTTCAAGACATCTTGCGATTGGCGCATTGCCTTTTGTGCGCCGATGAAATGCATCTTGGTGACGTAGTCGTTCTTGTCATTGTCATGTTCCTCAAATGACGGGTTGGGTATGCTTGACCTATCAATAGCACTCAAGTAGATATAACTGGAAGAATGAGAAGACAATACCAAATTACCGTTCGTAAGTAGAAAATGGATCAAAGATGACTCAATGTGCAAATAGTAGAAATGATACCAGAGATCGTCCTTCTCACACCTACACAAATAATGATTATGGAATAGCTTAGTTAGGATGTGGCACAAAATTCAAGCAATTCGAAGATAAGATTCAATAATGTTGAAAGAGATTCGCAAATTCACAAGTAAGACAATATAGATCAATAGCAATGAGTATACACGGAAACACACACACGGAGAGATAAGTGGGGTCGTGCAACCAGGGAATGAACACAAAATGTGGAAACCATGGAAAAAGCCCGTTTTTCACAACACTAGAGAGACACTAGAATGATTTCTCAAATGGGCGTGATACAGACTTGTGCGCAACCTATAAGAAACAAAACGTGTTGACTTTCTATTCCCGAATTTGCTATGTATGTGTGAGGCGTGATATCACTTGCTGAAGTGATCCAAGATGATCAAGTATGATATGCAAAATTGGCGATGCTATTGCTTTTTATATTTGCTTAAAAGCTTTTCTTCTCTTTCTTTAAGCTGTGATATTATGTATGGTCACAATGCGTAACGGGCACACCAAGATAGCAATTATGTATCCGGGGACTATTGTAACACAAGAGATGATACTATGATATATGCACACATTTGAAGCTATGCGGAGTATGTATCACTAAAGTGCACAAGTAGCGTTGCCCGACAATACTCAATGGCTAGTCTCGATAGGCAAGTAACGCAAATAGGCTCGGGGTAACAATGCAACGACAAGGGTATAATCAAGAGTGTCATCGTGGTTACCATCCTTGCTTGCGGTGATGTGTCAACGATAAGTTGGTCGGCAACGATTCGGGGCGAAGATGAGCGGCGATGTCGGTATAGAACCACTCCTAATTATCCGAAACACCTTAGGAATTGGCAAGTTCGTGGCTCAAAATCTCAAATGCAAAAGGTTGTGGAAGAATTGGCGGATGTGGCGGAAGAAAATCGTGGAAATCGACAAAAATCAGAGAAAACAAGGCAATGTCGCCCAGTTGCCTGCGTCAGGCCGGATGTCCGAGCCTTTTGGCCGGATGTCCGCCGGGCCGGATGTCTGGGGGTTGGGCCGGATATTAGGGTTGCCCGAACCAGATCGGATCTAGGGATCCCACGAACTTGTGGAAGAACTCGATTTTTTTGGCAAAATTGGGGGCGATTTCACGGATGAAATTGATGGGGATGATGGGGGAAAGCTAGATCCACTTGTCCACAACGAAATACACAGATCAAAATCAAAAAAATCTCCTCAAATCCAATGAATCTAAGAAATTTTGGTATGTCTATTTTTGTGAGAATTTTTGAAATTAGGTCAAATCAAAACAAAAATTAGCTAGAAAGTGGGGGATGAGACTCCAAGGTGTGAATCAACGCGGCTCTTGATACCAAGATGATACGGGGCCAACCCATGTATGTCGATCTTTTCACATGATGGAGAGGAAATGGTGAAATCCAACGAGAAAACACAAACTCTCAAGGACGATCTCCAATCACACATCCACTAGATCCATAGAGAACACACGAGATACAACGAACCAAGTTCAACAAAAAGAATACAAGTAACGACAGTCTTCCCACTCCGGAGGAGGGGCCTTGATATCCCAGAGGATCTTCCCTATGAGAGGGGCCTTGGCATCCACTTGAATCTTCTCACATAGCGGTCATGTCCATTCTGGGGGCGGCCGTGGCCCTCCGGCAGCGCCTGTTGCAAGCGCGACTGCTCGACACGCGCCTCGCCCAGAGCAAGATGGAGCGCCAAGCGGGACCGTAGACCCACAAGCTTGACATCCTCCACGTCAGATCACCTCGGCGACCGGTGCACGACGACAAGGGCGCGCCGACGCCCCTCTTGGTTCCACCAAGAGTCGAGCGACGTCGCGGTCCGCCTCCTTAGCCATGCCAGCCACAGCAGCAGAAGCAATGGTGCGGGCTCAACTACTGTTGAACTTCCCTCCGGCGGTTGACAAGATGGACGAGTGGAGAGCCACCATCCAAAGTTTGATCGGTTTCGTCGAAGCCAGCAAGTCGCAGCATGCAGAGCCATCAAGATACCCACGGACAGCGACGGTGGCCCGGACTGACGGTCGCGTCAAAGGTGCCGCGCCGACGGTGCAATCCCCTCTGTAACAACAGGCCCAGAGGCAGCCACGACAAGCTCCGCATGTAGACGATCCTGACGAGGCATCTATGGTCTCGTCTGGCTCACACAATCTCCGGGACCAACGACATGTCCTGAACGACCGTTGGAAGGAAGACGCGCGCATCACCATCGAGCGGCATCGGGAAGCACACCGCCAATCCGACAAGCGCAACGGCCCAGACACTGGCGACCCCGCGCCCAGTGTTGGCGGGTATCTGCCTTATGAGGTTGGGTGCCCTGCCTTCACTCGCGAGCTGCGACAGGTCCGCTGGCCGTCGGCCTGAGCCTGCAAGCCTGAGCTGACGAAGAAATACGACGGGAAGCTAAACCCGGCAGAGTTCCTGGGCATCTACACGATTGCCGTTCAAGCCGCCGGAGGCAGAGATGAGAAGGTGCTCGCCAATTATTTCCCTCTGGCACTCAAGCCAAATGTGAGATCGTGGCTGATGCACCTGCCGGAAAACTCCATCTCATCATGGGCTGATCTATGCAACGAGTTTGTCGGCGCCTTCACAGGTGGCCACCAGGAGCCAGGACAGCCCAGCGACCTACAAGTCCTTCCGCAGAAGGAAGGAGATACCCTGCGGAAATACATCTAGAGATTCAGCCGAGTGCACCGCAAAATCCCGGAGATACACCCCGCAGCCGTGATTGCCACGTTCCATTCGAACGTGCGCAGCAGGAGTATGCGGGCCAAGATGAATGTGAAGCTCCCCAAGACTGTCAATGAGTTGTACACATTGGCGGACAAGTGTGCTCGTGCTGAGGAAGGAAGGCGAATCCCCGGAGAGGGGGCTGGCGTCAAAGTTGACTCAGATGACGACGACGACGCCCCCGACTCAAAAGGGAGAAGCCGAAGACGTAACAAGAAGCGCAAAGGGAAAGCAGTGTTGGCTATGGAGAGCTCTGGTAATCTCGCTGCCGGCAAGAAGGACAAGGCCGAGATCCCCGGCAAGGGAGCTGCCACGTGCGCTGATTGCCGGGAGGCCGCAACAGTAGAGAAAACCGGAAAGTCCCACGGGTCATACTGCAAAATCCATCGCAGCAAGGGCCATGATCTCCAAGAATGCCGCCAAGTTGAGCTGCTTGCTCAAAAGCAGAAGGCTGAATACGAGAAGCGCGATAAGGAGAAGGGCCAAGATGGAGCTGCTGGGAAGGGTCGTGGTGGTAGAGGAGGCCGCCGCGGCAAGGCCCCGCGTCAGAAGGAGAAGCCTACTAGAGGCCATGAGAGGAAAGAAGAAGATGGTATGAGTGATGATGGGGATGATGAAGAGTCCAGTGATCAAGAATTCCAGAGGGCAACTGAAGCCATGTGTCTTGATGGGGGTGCGTCCTTGCATTCCTCTCACCACCAGCTTAAGCAGTGGGCGCGTGAGATCAACGCTATGGAGCCAGCTGCAGAATCCAGAAGGCCACTCAAATGGTCCCGCACGCCTATCATCTTTGATGAAGAGGATCATCCTGATCGCACCACTACGGTCGGGTGTTTGCCATTGTTGGTCTCCCCAACAATCCGCAACCTCAAAGTAACCAAGATGTTACTTGACGGCGGGGCAGGGTTGAACTTGATTTCCCCTAAAGTGGTTGAAAGGCTGCAGATCCCTGACGAAGAGCTCAAAGCCACGGGGACGTTCCAAGGAGTCAACCCCGGCAGGAGCCGACCCAAGGGAAATATCACTTTTCCTGTGACGTTTGGCAAGGAATTGAACTACCGGACCAAGAAGGTGGTGTTTGATGTGGTGGAGCTCCCCCTGCCTTACAACGGAATTCTTGGTCGTCCAGCTCTGGCTAAATTCATGGCAGCATCCCACAATGCTTACAACACTTTGAAGATGCCAGGCCCCATAGGAATCATCTCCATCCCATCTGATAAAAAGGATGCGGTCATATGTGTGGACAAGATGTATCGAGATGTGGTAGCAGCTGAAATTGCAGAGGCACCAGCTCCCGCCAAAGAATCAAAGAAAGAGAAGAAGCTTAGCAGAGGTGCTGGCAAGGACTCCGGGAAGCGTGCCTCTTCGGAGTGCGCTGCCCCCGTCGATGACCTGCCGGAGAGTTCCAATAGCAAGAGATCCAAGGTCACCTTTCCTGCGGCAAAGAGGATCCCGGTAGGGCAGGATGGCGTTGACGGTACATTTACCATCAGCGCCACCCTTACTGACAAATAGGAAAGCGCGCTCATTGCCTTCCTGTGGGCGAATGTCGATGTGTTTGCCTGGCAACCATCTGACATCCCCGGTGTCCCCAGGGAGGTAATTGAGCACCTTGCTATCTGTCCCCATGCCAGGCCCGTCAAGCAGAAAGTTAGGAAGCAAGCCTTGGAGTGGCAGCAGTTCATTGCCGAGGAAATCAAGAAACTTGAAGCAGCTGGTTTGGTCAGAGGAGTGTTCCATCCGACATGGTTAGCCAACCCGGTAGTGGTGCGCAAGGCAAATGGGAAGTGAAGGCTTTGCATTGATTTCATTGACTTAAACAGAGCATGCCCGAAGGACCCTTTTCCCTTGTCGCGTATCGACCAGATTGTTGACTCCACTTCCGGGTGTGACTTGCTTTCCTTCTTGGATGCATACTCCGGGTACCACCAGATATTCATGGCAAACGAAGATGAGGAGAAGACCGCGTTCATAACTCTATGTGGCACGTACTGCTTTGTATGTATGCCTTTCAGGTTAAAGAGTGCCGGTTCTACCTTTGCAAGGGCCGTGCAGATTGGATTTGAACCTCAGTTGCACAGAATGTGGAAGCTTACATGGATGACATAGTAGTCAAGACCAAGGATGAAGCAACTCTCATACAAGACTTGGAATAAACCTTTGCCAACTTGCGCAAGATCAACTTGAAGCTCAACCCTGAGAAGTGTGTGTTTGGTATCCCATCTGGCAATCTGCTTGGTTTCTTTGTGTCTCAGCGAGGAATAGAAGCCAATCCCGACAAGATCAAAGCAATCGAGCGGATACAGGAACCTAAGTCTGTCAAAGATGTAAGGCGTCTGGCTGGATGCATTGCTGCGTTGAGCAGGTTTATCTCCAAATCCGTTGAGTGTGCCCTGCCATTCTTCAAGGTTCTGAAAAATGCCGGCCCGATGAAGTCGACCGCGGAAGCAGAAGCAGCATTGCAGAACTTAAAAGCTTACCTCTCCTCCGCTCCCACTTTAGTCTTGCCTAAACCACAAGAACCGTTGCTGCTATACTTGGCGGCAACGAATCAAGTTGTTAGTGCGGCACTGGTGGCGCAGCGGGAAGTGGATGAAGGAGCAGCTGCTACGACTGATGTCGTCGGAGGTGGAACCAAAACATCCACGGCAGGACCAGATGCAAGCCAAGGGGAACTTGAACCGGCAAGCGAAGGCAGTTTTAAGGAAGTGGCGAAGAAGAGGGTGGTGCAGCGGCCAGTGTACTTTGTCAGCTCCTTGTTACAAGGGGCTAGGTCAAGGTACTCTGGAGTGCAAAACCTGATCTTCGGCCTTCTCATGGCCTCGAGGAAGCTGCGCCACTACTTCCAAGCCCACGAGATCATTGTTATCACCCGCTTTCCGCTACATCGTATATTGAGAAACCCCGACGCCACTGGCAGGATAGTTGAGTGGGCGCTAGAGCTGTCAAGTTTTGGTTTGAAGTATGAGAGCACTTCCACAATCCAGAGCAGAGCGCTGGCGGAATTCATTACAGAATGGATGCCCACGCCAGATGAAGAGGTTCCAGAGACAGTCCTCCCCGGCAAGGAAGCACCTAAGGAATGGATCATGTACTTTGACGGTGCTTTCTCACTCCAGGGCGCCGGAGCAGGCGTGCTCCTCATCGCCCACCCCGGAGAGCACCTCAAGTATGTAGTCCAAATGCACTTTCCCCGGGAGGAGGCCACCAACAACACTGCTGAGTATGAAGGGCTCCTTGTCGGGCTCAGGATCGTGGTGGAGTTGGGGATTAAAAAGCTGATCATCCGAGGATATTCTCAACTCGTGGTGAGACAAGTCAATAAAGACTATCAGAGTCCGTTGATGGAAGCATACATGGAGGAAGTGAGGAAACTGGAGGAGCGCTTTGACGGGTTACAAACAGAGCACGTGTCGCGTGCGGAAAACAGCATCGCTGATCATCTGTCAAAGTGCGCTGCGCAAAAGCTCCCTGTGGAACCAGGAACCTTTGTCCTCCACCTCACTTAGCCATCAGTATCCCCGTCAGCGATGACCAGGAAAAGCAGAAATCCGAACTCCAGCAAGCACTTCCCGGCAGAGCTTCCCGAAGCCGCTGGTAGAGAAGCAGTCGGAGACAGTCTCGTTTCACTTGGTCAGCAGCTCTCTCCTGCGGAACCTCAGGTTCTCGCGGTCGAGACAAGCACTCCCACAGACGAGGAGATGCCTTTAGTCCTAGTTGTCGAGCCCCAGGCTCCAGCTTGGGCACAACATATAGTCTGTTTCCTTCAAACAAGAGAACTTCCCGAAGTGCATGAAGAGGCCGAAAAAGTAGCCCGTCAGTCAAAATATGTACCATTTTTTCGATGACACTCCGTACAGAAAAAGACCCAACGGTGTGAAATTGAAGTGCATTTGCCGGGAAGATGGACTAAAGCTGTTGGCAGAGATTCACGGAGGTGTATGTGGGGTCTCACATTGGATCAAGAGCCTTTGCCGGGAAAGCCTTCCGGCAGGGTTTCTATTGGCCCACTGCCCTCCAAGATGCAACTGAGCTAGCCACCAAGTGTGAAGCCTGCCAGTTCCACTCAAAGAACATCCATCAACCAACGCAAGCTCTCCAGACGATCCCTTTATCCTAGCCATTCTCGGTCTGGAGGCTCGATATTTTGGGCCCCTTTCCCCGCGCTGTCGGGGGCTTTGAATTCTTGTTCGTAGCAATCGACAAGTTTACAAAGTGGCCTGAGGTGGAACCAGTGAGGAAGGTGACCGCGCAGTCAGCTGTCAAGTTCATGAAAGGACTGGTGTGCCGTTATGGAGTGCCCAACAGGGTGATCACCGACAATGGCACCCAATTCATGAGCCACACCTTTATGCAGTACATCCAAAGCCTTGGAAGCAAGGTCTCCTTCGCCTCTGTTGCCCACCCAAGGAGCAACGGGCAAGTCGAGAGGATGAACGCTGAAGTGTTGTGTGGACTCAAGACAAGAACTTTTGATAGACTACGGAGATGCGGCAAGCATTGGATTGATGAGCTGTCGGTGGTTGTTTGGTCCCTCAGAACGACACCAAATCGAGCTACTGGCCAGACACCCTTCTCCTTGGTATACGGGGCGGAGGCAGTTCTCCCCACGGAACTCATATACGGGTCACCTCGAGTACTTGCCTACGATGAAGTGGAGCAAAAGCAGCTACGGCATGATGATGCCTTGCTCCTCGAGGAAGATCGTCTCCGGGTTGCTGTGCGTGCTGCATGCTACCAGCAAGCCCTGCGCCACTACCATAGCCGCAGGGTCCACGTCCGGAGCTTTGAGGAAGGCGACCTTGTCCTTAGGCGCGTTCAGTCCACCAAGGGTACCAACAAGTTGACGCCGAAGTGGGAAGGCCCTTACCGGGTAGCACGAGTCACCAGACCTGGCGCAGTCCGTCTGGAGACCGAAGATGGCATCAAAGTGCTTAACTCATGGAACATTGAGCATCTTCGTAAGTTCTACCCGTAAGGCGCGGTTGATGGGCCCAGTCCCCAATAGCCACCTTTTGTACAAGCCTTGCCGCAGTTGCATGTAACCCTTTGTACAAAGCCAGGCGCAGACCCTGTGCATGCAGAAAATAAATCTAGGCATGGCATCATATCATCAAATTACATGTTTACTATGCATTTTCTTTTATGATTGCGATGTTAACGGTTTAAAAGTTTTAGAAATCTATTAGAGTACTTGATGAGCCTGTGATCCTTGTCGCTGTATTCTCTCCCCAAAGAACAGAGACCTATTGCCTTACAAGTTTTACCGCCAGGAAAACAAAGAAGAAGGGCAAGGGAACAAGGACGGCGGCTCGTCATGCTCCAGAAAGGGATATTGCCTGAAAAAATAAGACTAATCGCATATCCCAAGAGCAAGCCACAAAAAGAAAAAGGGCGAAAGGGAGACCTAAGCAGAAGCCCAGCCTGACCCCGTCAGCGCTGCCGGGGAACGGCTCGGCTGGACCAACGGCAAGGAAGACGAAGCCGAAGTCCATGAGCCTGCCAAGGTCCAGCTGGGGGGAAGAGGCGGCGCCCAAGTCAAGAACCCCCGGCTAATCGCTCTGCCGGGGGAAGGCTCGCTGACGGTGATGGTATGGCCGGCGGTCAGCTGGAGTCCAGGTCGTCGTACTCCGACTTGACGGCCTGGAGCTCGCTATCGCCGTCTTCACCGACATTGTCCTCCTCATCGCTATCACTCGAGGAGGAGCTTTCGTCACCACTTGAGCTCTCTTCACAGCAGCCGAGACGAGCGCCCGAACGCCCATAGATCTTGACGGAGAGCGTGTCGGCCTCCACCAGCTTGAAGCGGAGGACGTACCCGACCGTGAAATTGTGAGCGCGTGCAAAGGTCTTCCACCCACTCCTGAAGAACATGACGCGGGGCACCGAAAACTCGACGTCGACCCGCGCAGCGCCATTGCAGCAGCCGTGCACGCGCAACCACATCGCGTGCGGCTTGTCGACCTCCATCACCCTGGCGAAGGGATGGGGGAGTCGCCAGCGGCTACGAGGAGGACCACGCAGCCCGATGACGAACTCCAGCGCCGTGCTTTCAGTATGTTCTGCTGCTAAGGAAGAAGCCGCCAGCAGAGGAGGGTCGGGGACGGCGCTCTGCCTCCCCCGGCCACGAGCCCCGCGTTGGCCCCGGCCTCTTCCAGCTCTTCCACCGCGCGCACTGGAACCACCTCCCATCACCGCGGCTGAAGCAACGGTACGACCCCGAAGGGAAGCTCTTGTTCCCCCGGCGGAAGCTGAGAGTCGTCCTCGTCCCCTCGTCATGGTGGGGACTAGCACACCAAAGGACAAATCAGAAGAGAAGGACAAGCAGTGTGGGCTTAGGATTAAGGAGGAGAAGGAGATGGATGAGCATCGCCGCCGTGACCCCCTAATTTATAGGGGAAGGCACAGGGGCTGGCTCTCCTCCGCTCCAGAGCGGCCACCCATCTCCACCAATCCCACTACCCACGATCACGGGCGAACAGGTAACCGCCTCGATGCTCCAATCCCTGGTGCTGCGGTTCCGGCCACCCCCATACCTGTGGGCCATGCGCATCCACCGCACATTCCCCGCAATGCATGCGGCGCGTGTGGCAGAAACGGCCTGAGGTAGCAAGTAAGTGCTGACTTAAAGGTCGGCAGTTACTTCCTCACATTGCGCGCCTGTGCATAAATTTTGGGCCTGACCCAACGGCGCTGTGCGAGCGCGTTTGGCCCAGACCTGGGGGTTCCTGTCGGTGCACTAGGAATGGGGTACCCAGTGCCCCTGACTTATGCACAGGCAGTAGTAGCACGACCCCGCCAAACACCAACACAAGGCGAAGGAGCCACTCGACGTGAGATCAAGAAGTGCATCAAGAAGATAACATCAACATTCAAGCCCCAAGCAGAGGCAGTCTACACTGGCTACCAATGCCGGCAAGCTCTATGCAATGGCCAGGAGGGGCCCAAAGCATGCCAGCCAAGTTCCTCGTGTCTGGCCGGGACCGAGGCACATGCATCTTCAGGAAGAACCGGCAAGCCATGCCCCGGCAGGCGCGAGCCGATCGGCCACCGCTCCACCGCATCACGACGCCAGTCACTTCTCGATGTGGTGTCGAGCCCTCAGGTGTCTAAGTGGCTCCCGCTAAGCACGTGGTGATGCACCAGAAGACATATTATGCCAAGTTGACACCCGTCCATAAGCGTGTCAAGACAGTAAGCAACAGCCACCTAAGCGGTGGCAAGAGCTTGCCGGGGATGCATCCCCGCGCGCCACCTAGACTAGCAATCATGGTATTTTGTCCTAAATGCCAGAGTTAGGTATGATAGCTCTGTTAGCTATCTAATCGCTAGATAATGACTGTTTTGCCACTGTGGTTGCCCCTTGCCCTATAAAAGGAGGCCCAAGGCAACCTAGCTTAGGATTCAGACTTTTGGACACTTGTACTAGCGTAGTAGCTCACCCGAAGGCAACCCTAGCCGGGTTAGAGCGTTGCGCGTGCTTCGTGTCCCCCGAGATCAATCCACCAAAGCAGGAGTAGGGTTTTACGCTTCTCAGCGGCCCGAACCTGGGTAAAAACACCAGCGTACCATCATCGTGCTGCCGCCATGGTCTCTGCTCTTTGTGCAACGTGACCTCCCCCTGCCGAACCTCAAAGGGGCCTCTGGTCCCATAGGTGATCGTGTGCATCCGTGCCCCGACACTCCTGGTCGGAAAAGTACTCTACCACATGATACGTTGCAGCCGTGTAGGTCAGCATATTGAATATGCTGGCAAGTCACAAAAGAGAGGGGTGAAAATATCATCTATACTACATGCCTATATGGCAGGTGGGGCTGTAAGTTTAAGTTAGCGTAAAGCAATTTTTCCTACAACAAGAGAGGGGGCAAAAGCAAAATAATTACTACATTGTTGGTTGTTTAATGAGATGGTTCCACCAGCCATTACTCATACCCAAGTTAACAATAACACCCACATCATTAGCATTATTTGTGTTGAGAGTTCCTGATAGTTTCAGTTCCTTTGGCTCAAGTTGTCTGTAACCGTGGACACGGCTAATCGATTAGGTTGAGTACTCTGTAGAGTTTTGCACACGTTCCCCACAATATTTGATCGCCTCCGGTGAAGTCCTCGCACTGCAGTGTGTTTGAGAACCGGATGATCAAAACATGGTCTTCCAAAGGGTTACTCTGAGCCACTATCGGTGCCCATCCAATCCTACCATTCTTCTACATCTCGTAGCACCGTCCATCCAGAGTCGCCACGATGTCCAACCAAGCCAGAGCCCATAATGGCTTGTGGCTGTGCAGGTAAGCCTCGGGTCTTGAAATATCCATCAGTCTCTTCGTGCCTGGGTGGAACTTTCCGCGTGAATACTGGCACTTCTCCAGCAACACCTAGGCTACCACTGGGTCCTCTAGGGTGCCGTTCTACCGTCTTCCACCTAGAAGTATATTGCATCTTGAGGTCTTGAAAATCTTGAAGTCTTGAGGTTTTGATCATAAATTAAATCTTGAAGTCTTGAGGTCTTGAAAATAACGTTTCCCGGGCCATAGTGACAAGGGTATTGGGGTGCCTACCACATGATACTACTCAAGAACCAAGTTTACAATTACCTACTTTGCATGCAATGGGTGAAGAGGTTGAACTAATGCAAATAAAACCATAGGTAAACATGATCAATGTGAACTTGCCTTGCTGACGATCTTCGAACTCGAGTGACTCTAAATAGTAAGCCTCGCACTCCGGATGATCTAATGAAACAAACAATTCACAAGATAAGCATAACCATAACACAACTTATAATAACATCAAGGAAAACTAATAATACTAAAACAATCAATAGCGCAAACAAAGAAAAGAAAACCAAAGCAAACAAAGGATCTATTCAAAAATTCATGGCAAAGCTTTTACTAAGGTAGCACAAACTATAATTGGTTTTCAGCAACTAATAAAATCTTAACAGAAAAGAAAACTAAGTTTTATCAAAATAACAGAAAGTATTTCACCTAAAATATTCTATGCAAAAAGAATTACTTCAAAACCTATTATGAAACACTACATAAAATGAAACAAGGTTTCCTACTAAAACCAAGGACAAAACTAATAAAATTAATTTACAACAAATGAAACTCTATTTGCTAGTCAACAGACACTAATTAGAAAATATCAGCAAGTTAAAAAGAAAACAAAAACAAAACAAACTAAATCAAAAGAAAAGGAAAATAACCTAAAAAGAATGAAAACAGAATCTGTTTTGCACAAAACCCTAATAAAAATTATACTACAAATTCTCAAATTAAATAGGGTGATAAAACTAACTAATATTAACCAGTTGCAAAAAGTTTCATTCAAAAATATATTTTTAAACTCAAGTTATTCCGATTCTAGTGATTTGAGCAAATTCAAATGAATTCAACTTTAAAAAGTTCAAATTTGAAAACTAAAGCTACAGGCGGAAACTACAAAAAATTTGTGAGCTACTGCAAAAAGAATCAACTAAAAACCCAAAGTATTCTAGGAGATATTCATAAAACAAAATCTGGTTGTATTCTATTTCAGAAACTAAAAACAGAAATAAAAGAAAAACCTAAACTACGAACAGGCTACGTGTCATGCTGTGAGTGGATAGGGCGTGCGCGTGCGGGAGCTAACGGGCGAACGGGTGCAAAATAAAAAAACGGTTCGGTCGTTTTAAATCTTCTAATCTGGATCGTTGATCCAGATCCGACGGCTAAGGGGAGGTGTGGGGTGCTCACAGAGGGTGTCGCCGGCGATGGTAGCTCTCCGGCGAGGCAGAGGTGACGGGTTCATCGGGGAGGGCGTTGTGGTGGTCGTTGTCAGCGTCTGATGGGTCCAGGAGGTGGCGGCGGTCCTCTGGCGAAGGTTGGCGGTGTCAGGGAGGGTTAGGGGAGTCGGGGCCGAGCAGGGCGAGCTCGTGGACCTCCGGTTGGCAGCAGGGCTCCGGCGAAGTGGTGGCGCGGCGTTCTAGCGGGGAGTTCTTGGGGTTTTGGGCAAAAATGAGGTGCGGGTGAGCTCCGCTATTTATAGATGGCCTCGGGGTCGAAGAATAGGCAAGGGAGAGGGAGATCCAATCGGATCCGGTCGGATTCCGGCGAGAGAAAGGAAGGAGGAGGGGAAAGGAAGGAGAAGGGGGACGGGGAAGAAGGAGCGGGCGGTGGGGCCTGCACGTAGTGAGAGAGAGGGGATCCCACGGGGCTCGGGCGGCCGATCCTAAGGGATTCGGATCTGGTCTGTGTAGATCTGGGCCCGATTTGCTAGCTGGGCCGTGCCTAGATTTTCCAAATAAAGCGACTTTTCCTTTTATTTAAAACAGGAAAGAAACTATAAAAAGGAAAATAGAGATAAACTCAAATATAGAAGTATTATATACCATAATTATCAGAAGAAAAACAGCAATAAGATGAACATTTTTCCATGGCCAAAATTAATAATTTTTTAAAAATTATTTTTCAGAAAATCCTAATTTGGTTTTGTTTCTCTTTGCAAATATTTTTCAAATAACCCCCTGGGTTTTATGGTTCAAATATTTCACAAAAATACCCCTGGTATGGAGGGACATGTTCCTCCTCTCCATTTTCATATTTTTCAGGGGTTTCACAAATTGTGGAAATCAAAGTAAGCAAATATTGAATTGACTTTCAACAATTTAAACCAGAAACTCCAACATTTCATTTCACTCACAATTCAGTTGCAAACAATATGATGTGATGCATAGCTATATTCATAACATTCCAAAAATGAAATTTCTAGGATGTTACAAATTATATATGGGAAGTCATATTTTGGCTACCGAAAAAGTTTGTGATTTTTTCGGTATTGTATCAGGAAGTTTCCAGAAGGTTCCAGAGACTTCCGGAGGATTCTAGAAGTCCACCAAGGGTTCCACCATGTCCCAAGGGTCAACATGGGATCAGGGGAGGCACCCTTGCCTTATTGGGCCAGGCTCACAAGTCTCTCAACGCCCGTGCAGCTGGGAAAGGTGGAAAGTCCACCTGTGTATGGAAAGGGGGGAATTGGACTAGGAGTCCAACCCCCCCCCCCCTTGGTGCACCAGCCCTAGGACTTGAAGGGCTGGCCACCACGCCCCTCCACATATATATAGAGGGGAGGGGGCACCCCCAAGAGGACACACCAGCCCCTTGGCGCCTCCCTCTCTCCCGTTGCTCTGTTGCTCCTCCGTTCCTAGTTCCGGCAGCGCGCAGCGAAGCCCTGCCGGCGCTACCTCACCACCATCTCCACCATGCCATAGTGCGGGTCGAGATCCTATCTACTTCTCCTCTCTTGCTTGCTGGATCAAGAAGGAGGAGATGTTACCGAGCCACGTGTGTGCTGAACGCGGAGATGCCATCCGTTCGGCGCTGGATTGGAACGGATCGCGATTGGATCATGAAGACAAACGACTACATCAACCGCGTTATATACGCTTCCGCTTAACGGTCTACGCGGGTAGGTATACACACTCTCTCCTCTCGTTGCTTTGCATCTTCATAGATAGATCTTGGGTGTTAGTAGGAATTTTTTTGTTTCCCATGCAACATTCCCCAACAGTCGCATCATGAGCTAGGTCTATGCGTAGATGATATGCACGAGTAGAACACAAAGAAGTTGTGGGCGTTGATGTTCAGATTGCTTACCTCCCATGTCTTATTTTGATTCGGCGGTATTGTGGATGAAGCGTCTCGGACCAACCTTACTTGTCCTCGCACAAGAGACCGGTTCCACTGACTGAGATGCAACTTGTTTTGCATAAGGTGGCTGGCGGGTGTCTATCTCTCCCACTTTAGTTGTATCAGATTTGACATAGGCGGTCCTTGTTGAAGGTTAAAAGGCAACTTGATTATCACCGTTGTGGATTTGCGTAGGTAAGAACGGTTCTTGCTAGTTGCCCATAACAGCCACGTACAAGTTGCAACAACAAAGTAGAGGACGTCTAACTTGTTTTTGTAGGGTATGTTGTGATGTGATATGGACAAGACGTGATTTGATATATGTGATGTATGAGACGATCATGTTTTTTAATAGTTATCACGACTTGCATGTCGATGAGAACGGCAACCGACAGGAGCCATAGGGTTGTCATTAAACACCATGTAATTGCTTTACTTTATCGCTATGCATTAGCAGTAGTTGTAGAAGCAATAGTTGGCGAGACAACCACGTGACGACATGATGATGGAGATCGTGGTGTCATGCCGGTGACGATGGAGATCATGCCGGTGCTTTGGAGATGGAGATCAAAAGCACAAGATGATGATGGCCATATCATGTCATTTATTTGATTTACATGTGATGTTTATCTTATTATGCATCTTCTTTTGCTTAGGATGACGGTAGCATTATAAGATGATCCCTCACTAAATTTCAAGATAAAAATGTGTTCTCCCCAAGTATGCACCGTTGCGAAAGTTCATCGTTTCGAATCACCTCGTGATGATCGGGTGTGATAGACTCTTCGTTCACATACAACGAGTGTAAGCCAGTTTTGCACATGCAGAATACTAGGGTTAAACTTGACGAGCCTAGCATGTACAGAAATGGCCTCGGAACACGGAAGACCGAAAGGTCAAACATGAGTCATATAGTAGATATGATCAACATAGAGATGTTCACCATTGAAACCACCTCATCTCACGTGATGATCAGACTTGGGTTGGTGGATTTGGTTCATGCAACACTTAGACAACCTGAGGGATGTTGATTTAAGTGTGAGTTCATTATTAATTTGATTATTTGAACTTATTATCATGAACATCATCTAAAGTTGTCTTTGCAAATTATGTTGTAGATCAATGGATTGCGCAGTAGTTCCCCTGAATTTTAATGCGTTCCTAGATAAAGCTAAGTTGAAAGATGATGGAAGCAACTATGTGGACTAGGTCCGTAATCTGAGGATTATCCTCCCGGCTACACAAAAGTCTTATGTCCTTGATGCACCGCTCGGTGCGCCACCCCCTCCAGCGTCGTCTGTGGATGTTGTGAATGTATGGTAGGCACGTTCTGATGACTACTCGATAGTTCAGTGTGGCATGCTTTATGGCTTAGAATCAGGGCTGCAAAGACATTTTGAACGTCATGGAGCATATGAGATGTTCCAGGAGCTGAAATTGGTATTTCAAGCCCATGCCTGGATTGAGAGGTATGAGACCTTCGATAAATTCTTTGCCTGCCAGATGGAGGAGAATAGCTCTGTCACTGAGCATATACTCAAAATGTCTGGGTAATACAATCGCTTGAATCAGTTGGGAGTTGAGCTTCCTCCTGAGACGGTTGTTGACGGCATTCTCTGGTCATTGCCACCTAGCTACAAGAGCTTTGTGATGAACTATAACATGCAATGGATGGATAAGACGATTCCTGAGCTACTCGCGATGCTGAAGGCCGCGGAAGTAGAAATCAAGAAGGAGCATCAAGTGTTGATGGTTAAGAAAACCACTAGTTTCAAGAAAGGTAAGGGAAAGAAGGGAAACTTTAAGAAGAATGGCAAGCCAGTTGCCGCCCCCATGAAGAAACCCAAGGCTTGACCCAAACCTGAGACTGAGTGCTTCTATTGCAAGGGAACTGCCACTCGAAGCGGAACTGCCCCAAGTACTTGGCAGATAATAAGGATGGAAACATCAACAAAGGTATATTGATATACATGTTATTGATTTGTACCTTACCAGTGCTCGTACTAGCACCTGGGTATTTATACCGGTTCGGTTGCTAATATTTGTAACTCGAAACAGGAACTACCGAATAAACGGAGGCTAGCAAAGGACGAGGTGACGATGTGCATCGGAAATGGTTCCAAGGTTGATGTGATCGCCGTCGGCACGCTCACTCTTCGATTACCTTCATGATTAGTTTTAAACCTAAATAATTGTTATTTGGTGCCTGCGTTGAGCATGAACATTATATCTAGATCTTGGTTATTGCGAGACGGTTATTCATTTAAATCATAGAATAATGGTTGTTCTATTTATATGAGTAATATCTTTTATGGTCATGCACCCAATGTGAATGGTTTATTCTTGTTGAATCTCGATCATAGTGATACACATGTTAATAACATTGATGCCAAAATATGCAAAGCTAATGATGATAGTACCACATATTTGTGGCACTGCCGCTTAGGTCATATTGGTGTAAAACGCATGAAGAAGCTCCATGCTGATGGACTTTTGGTATCACTTGATTATGAATCATTTGAAACATGTGAACCATGCCTCATGGCCAATATGACGAAAACCCCGTTTTCTGGAACAATGAAGCGGGCAAGTGACTTGTTGGAAATCATACATACTGATGTTGCGGTCCAATGAGTGTTGAAGCACGTGGTGGATATCGTTATTTCCTTACCTTCACTGGTGATTTGAGTAGATATGGGTATATTTACTTAATGAAACACAAGTATGAAACGTTTGAAAAGTTCAAGCAATTTTAGAGTGAAGTTGAGAATCATCGTAACAAGAAGATAAAGTTTCTATGATCTGATTGTGGTGGAGAATATCTGAGTTATGAGTTTGGTATGCATTTACTACAATGTGGAATTGTTTCACAGCTCACGCCACGTGGAACACCACAACATAATGGTGTGTCCGAATGTCGTAATCGTACTCTATTGGATATGGTGCATTCTATGATGTCTCTTACAAATTTTCCACTATCGTTTTGGGGTTATGCATTAGAGATAGATGCATTCACTTTAAATAGGACACAATCTAATCCATTGAGACGATACCGTATTAATTATGGTTTGGCAAGAAACCTAAGTTGTCGACGCTTATGTCAAAAGGCTTCAGCCTGATAAGCTCGAACCCAAAGCAGAGAAGTACGTCTTCATATGATACCCTAAGTAAACAATTGGGTACACCTTCTATCTTAGATCCTAAGGAAAGATATTTGTTGCCAAGAACAGATCCTTTCTATAGAAGGAGTTTCTCTTGAAAGAATTGAGTGGGAGGAAGGTAGAACTTGATGAGGTTATTGAACCGTCACTTCAATTAGAGAGTAGCATGACACAGAAAGATGTTTCTATGAAGCCTACACCAATTGAAGAGGAAGCTAATTATGATGATCATGAAGCTTCAGATGAAGTCAGTACCAAACCTCGTACGTCGACAAGGACACGTACTGCCCCTGAGTGGTACGGTAATCCTATATTGAAAGTCATGTTGTTAGACAACGATGAGCCTACAAACTATGAGGAAGCGATGATGGGCCCAGATACGTGCATTTTGCGTCATGATTTCCTACTGTTATTTATAATGTTTTGTTGAATAATAATGCTTTAGGGAGTGATTCTAATGCCTTTTCTCTCATAATATGCAAGGTTTACACAAAGAGGGAGAATACCGGCAGCAGGAATTCTGGACCTGAAAAAGCACATCAGAGATACCTATTCTGCACATCTCCAAATAAGCTAAAACTTTACTGAGAATATTTTTGGAATATATTAAAAATACTAGAGCAAATAACTACCGGAGGGGGCCACCCTGGTGGGCACAAGACACCAGGGTGCGCCAGGCCCCCTAGGCGCGCCCTGGTGGGTTGTGCCCTCCTCGGGCCACCTCCGGTGCCCATCTTCTGGTATATAAGGTCTTTTGACATAGAAAAAATAAGGAGAGGACTTTCAGGACGGAACGCCGCCGTCTCGAGGCAGAACTTGGGCAGGGGCACTTTTGCCCTTCGGCGGAGCGATTCCGTAGGGGGAACTTCCCTCCATGAGGGGGAAATCGAGCCATCGTCATCACCAACACCCCTCTCATCTTTGGGAGGCCAATCTTCATCAACATCTTCAACATCACCATCTCCTCTCAAACCCTAGTTCATCTCTTGTGTTCAATCTTTGTACCGGAAACCTAGATTGGTACCTGTGGGTGACTAGTAGTGTTGATTACATCTTGTAGTTGATTGCTATATCGTTTATTTGGTGGAAGATTATATGTTCAGATCCATTATGATATTCAATACCCCTCTGATCTTGAGCATGGATATTATTTGTGAGTAGTTACCTTTGTTCTTGAGGTCACGGGAGAAGTCATGTTGCAAGTAATCATGTGAATTTGATATGTGTTCGATATTTTGATGATATGTATGTTGTGATTCCCTTAGTGGTGTCATGTGAACGTCGACTACATGACACTTCACCATTCTTGGGCCTAAGGGAATGCATTGTGGAGTAGTTATTAGATGATGGGTTGCTAGAGTGACAGAAGCTTAAACCCTAGTTTATGCGCTACTTCGTAAGGGGCTGATTTGGATCCAAACGTTTAATGCTATGGTTAGATTCTATCTTAATACTTTGCTCGTAGTTGCGGATGCTTGCGAGGGGGTTAATCATAAGTGGGAGGTTGTTCAAGTAAGAACAGCACCCAAGCACCGGTCCACCCACATATCAAATTATCAAAGTAGCGAACACAAATCAAAACAACATGATAAAAGTGAGTAGATGAAATCCCCGTGTACCCTCAAGAACACTTTGCCTATTATAAGAGACTGTTCTAGCCTGTCCTTTGCCACGAAAGCATTGGGCTACCTAGCTGCACTTTATTTACTGTTACCGTTACTTGCTCGTTACCAATTATCTTGCTATCAAACTACCTGTTACCTACAATTTCAATGCTTGCAGAAATTAACTTGCAGAAAACCGCTTGTCATTTCCTTCTGCTCCTCGTTGGGTTCGACACTCTTACTTATCGAAAGGACTACGATTGATCCCCTATACTTGTGGGTCATCAGGCCCAGATTCCGACAAATGGCTAAAGGCCATGAAATCCGAGATAGGATCCATGTATGAAAACCAAGTATGGACTTTGGTAGACTTGCCCGATGACCGGTAGACCATTAAGTACAAATGGATCTTTAAGAAGAAGACATACTTTGATGGTAATGTCACCATTTATAAAGCTCGACTTGTTCCAAAGGGGTTTTCGACAAGTTCAATGAGTTGACTACAATGATACTTTCTCACCCGTAGCAATGCTAAAGTCTGTTGGAATTATGCTAGCAGTTACTGCATTTTTCCGTTTATGAAATCTCGCAGATGGATGTCAAAACAGCATTTCCTTAACGGTTTCCATAAGGAAAGGTTGTATGTGATACAACCGGAAGGTTTTTTCGATCCTAAGGATGCTAAAGGTTATGCAAGCTCCAGGATCCTTCTATGGGCTGGTGCAAGCATCTCGGAGTTGGAATATATGCTTTGATGAGGTGATCAAAGCTTTTGTGTTTATACAAAGTTTATGAAGAGACTTGTATTTACAAGAAAGTGAGTGGGAGCACTATAGCATTTCCGATAAGTATATGTGGATGACATATTGTTTATTGGAAATGATGTAGAATTTTTGTAAAGCATAAAGGGTTGTTTGAAAGAAGTTTTTCAAAGGAAGACTTGTGTAAAGCTGCTTACATATTGGGCATCAAGATCTATTGAGATAGATCAAGATACCTGATAGGACTTTCACAGAGCACGTACCTTGACAAGATTTTGAAGGAGTTCAAAATGGATCAGTCAAAGAAGGAGTTCTTGCCTGTATTGTAAGTTGTGAAGTTGAGTAGGAATCAAAGCTCGACCACGACAAAAGAAAGAGAAAGGACGAAGGTCGTCCACTATGCCTCAGCCATAGGCTCTGTACTGTATGCCATGCTATGTACCACACCTGATGTGTGCCTTGCCATGTGTGTGGCAAGGGGGTACGAGAGAGATCCAGGAGTGGATCACTGTACAACGGTCAAAATTATCCTTAGAGGACTAAGGAAATGTTTTTCGGTTATGGAGGTAATAAAGAGTTCGTTGTAAAGGGTTACGTCGATGCAAGCTTTGACACCGATCCATATGACTATGAGTAGCAAACCGGATACATATAGTGGAGCAGTCATTTCAAATAGCTCCAAGTGGAGCGTGGTAGCAACATCTGCATGTGAGGCAGAATATATAGCTACTTCGAAAGCAACACAGGAAGGAGTGTGGATGAAGCAGTTCATGACAGATCTAGGAGTTGTGCCTAGTGCACTAGATCCGATGACTCTCCTTTGTGACAACACTAGTGCCATTGCCCTTGCCAAAGAGCCCAAGTTTCACAAGAAGACCAAACATATAAAGCGCCACTTCAATTCCATCCGTGATTACATCAAGGAGGAGAACATCGAGACTTACAAAGTACATACGGATCTGAATGTTGCAAACTCGTTGACTAAACCTCTCTCACGAGCAAAACATGATCAAGACCAGAACTCTATGGGTTTTAGATTCATTAGAATGTAAACTAGATTATTGACTCTAGTGCAAGTGGGAGACTGTTGGAAATATGCCCTAGAGGCAATAATAAAGTGGTTATTATCATATTTCCTTGTTCATGATAATCGTTTATTATCCATGCTAGAATTGTATTGACCGGAAACTCAGATACATGTGTGGATACATAAACAACAACATGTCCCTAGTGAGCCTCTACTAGACTAGCTCGTTGATCAAAGATGGTTAAGGTTTCCTAACCATAGACCTGAGTTGTCATTTGATAACGGGATCACATCATTAGGAGAATGATGTGATGGACAAGACCCAACCGTAAGCATAGCACTTGATCGTATCACTTAGTTTATTGCTACTGCTTTTTTCATGTCAAGTATCTGTTTCTAAGACCATGAGATCATGCAACCCCCTGACACCGGAGGAATGCCTTGTGTGCATCAAACGTCACTTCATAACTGGGTGAACATAAAGGTGCTCTACAGGTATTTCCGAGGGTGTTTGTTGGTTTGGCATGGATCGAGACTGGAATTTGTCACTCCGTGTGACAAAGAGGTATCTCTGGGCCCTCTCGGTAATACAACATCACAAGAAGCTTGCAAACAATGTGAATAAGGAGTTAGTCACGGGATCTTTTCTTACGGAACGAGTAAAGAAACTTACCGGTAAGGACATTGAACTAGGTATGAGATACGGATGATCGAATCTCGGGCAAGTAACATACCAATAGACAAAGGGAACTACATACGGGATTGACTGAATCATTGACCTCGTAGTTTGACCGATAAAGATATTTGTGGAATATGTAGGAATCAATATGGGCATCCAGGTCCCACTATTGGTTATTGATCGGAGAGGTGTCTCGGTTATGTCTACATGATTCTCGAACCCATAGGGTCCGCACGCTTAATGTTTGGTGACGCTAGAGTAGTATTGGGATATGTACGTTGGTGCTGAATGTTTTTCGGAGTCTCGGATGAGATTTTGGACGTCACGAGGAGCTCCAGAATGATCAGGAGGTAAAGATTTATATATTTGGAAGTCAAATTTTGGCTACCGGAAAAGTTTCGGGTTTTTTCGGTATTGTTCCAGGAAGCTTCCAGAAGGTTCCGGAGACTTCCGAAGGAGTCCGCTAGTCCACCAAGGGTTCCACCACGTCCCAAGGGTCAACATGAGATGAGGGGAGGCACCCTGGACCTATTGGGCCAGGCGCACAAGTCCCTCAAGGCCCATGCGGCTGGGAAAGGTGCAAAGTCCACGTGTGTATGGAAAGGAGGGAATTGGACTAGGAGTCCAACTCCTCCCCTTGGTACGCCAGCCCTAGGGCTTGGAGGGCTGGCCACCACGCCCCTCCACCTATGTATATAGGGGAGGAGGCGCCCCCAAGAGGACACACCAGCCCCTTGGCGCCTCCGTCTCTCCCATTGCTCCGTTGCTCCTTCGTTCCAAGTTCCGGCAGCGCGCAAGGAAGCCCTGCCGGTGCTACTTCACCAACATCTCCACCACGCCATCGTTCTGGTCGAGATCCTATCTACTTCTCCTCTCTTGCTTGATATATGAAGGAGGATACGTCACCGAGCCACACGTGTGCTGAACGCAGAGGTGTCGTCCGTTCGACGCTTGATCGGGACGGATAGCGATTGGATCGTGAAGACGTATGACTACTTCAACCGTGTTATATATGCTTCCGCTTAACGGTCTACGAGGGAACGTAGACACACTCTCTCCACTTGTTGCTATGCATCTTCATGGATAGATCTTGGGTGTTCGTAGGAATTTTTTTGTTTCCCATGCAACGTTGCCCAACAGCTTGCACCAAGATTTGTGGGTACTTTCAAGATGGCAAAAGAGGCGATCTTGCCTACCAACTTGAGCTTCCTTCCAACTTCTCAAATGTGCATGACGTCTTTCACGTCTCTCAGCTTCGCAAATGCTTCAAGACTCCTGAGCGCACCTTTGACTTCCAAGATATTGATCTCCAAGAAGACTTATCCTATCGCGAGCATCCGGTTGCTTTTCTTGAAGAAACCGAGCGCAAAACTCATGACAAGTCCATCAAATTGCTCAAAGTGAAGTGGTCCCATGATTCCAACCATGAAGCTACTCGGGAACATGAGGGCCTTCTCCGTTCCAAATATCTCGATTTCTTCCTTTCCTAGATCTCGGGATGAGATCTCTTTGTAGTGGGGGACAGTTCTAACAACCCAAATGCAACATTCCATAATTGTAACCATTTCCATGTGATCACCTTTGTATGACATTCCATGTATGGTTTGATTTGAATAATGTTTCCCTCATGTCATTCATTTTGCATAATGGCATCCATATTATTTTTGTTCGTGAGTGGATTGTGATGTGTGTGTGTTGAGTGATGTGCATTGCCACCACCCAAGTGCCAAGATCAAGTGTGAAAAACCCATTCTCATTCCATCACCATAATCCTTCCCCTTCCTATTTTCTTTGGATTTTTGCAAGTGGTATTTCTCCTCCTCAAATAAATGTTCAGTATTTCTCTAAATTGCCTAGTCCATGCCAAGATCACCTCCTCCGAGTTTCAGCCCCTTTTGAAAAGTTTTGGACAGATTCAAAATTAACTCAAGTTTGAATTAAATTCAAACTTGATTTAATGTTCAGTCTTTAAAAATTGCCAAAGCATTTTATTCAAATAGTGCATAATTTTGTGATTCCAAAACTATTATTATCTCACCCAAAAAGCCTCTCAATTTCCTTGTGCATTTGTCTCTCATTTTCTGTTTTATTTAAAAGGAAAAAAGAAATGCCAGAGGGAGAGAGAGAGGGAGGCCGAGTAGCAGTAGTTGTCCAGCCCAGCAGCCCAACGACGCCTCAACCCAGCGTCCCTGCCGCGCCCGAAAACCCTTTTGCACCGGCGTACCCTCGCAGTAGTATGCCCACGTGGCCAGGCCAGGCCCGCCTGTCATCCTCTGGCTACAGCGCATCCGTGCCTTGTCTTTTCATTGAGCTCTTGTCGTCGCCATGGGGATCGCGAGCCCGAGCGCGTCGCCGCTCCAACCCGACGCCTTCGGCCCTCTTTTAAGCCCACCTTTTGCCCGCTCCAACCCCTAGGGTTCCCTCATCCTTTTGCCGCCGCTGACAGGTCACATTAGCCACCAGATCCATCACCCCAATTGCTTCCCGAGCGCAACCCCGAATGCGTCCATGGCACAACCGTGAGCATCGAACTCCCCTGCCTCACCGACCGTTGTCGACTACGTCCCCGTCGTCGACTACGTCCCCGTCGTCGACTACGTGGAGCTGAACGCCTTCGCTGCGACCCCTGCTTCCTCTTCTTCAACTCCGGCAGCCGCAACAGTTCGATTGACGCCGTGCTCGCCTCCGACCACCTCCCGGAAACCCACGGCCACAATCATGTTCGTGGTGAGCAGCCGCGCCATTCCCCCCTTTAATTTCATCGTTTGCGCGCTCTGAGGGAGGATGCCATGTGCATCTGATTCCGCCGCCGTCGGACCACATTTAGATGAGCGCATTTGTCCAATAAGTTTCCATCCGCGTGTAGATTTCATTTCCGCCGTCAAACGCTATGCTTGTCCAGTGCATCGTCGCGTTTGAGCTCGCCGTCGCCGCTGATGTCTACTACACAACTTTATTCTTGTAGACTCTGTTGGGCCTCCAAGCACAGAGGTTTGAAGGATGGTAGCAATTTTCCCCCAAGTGGATGACCTAAGGTTTATCAATCTGTGGGAGGTGTAGGATGAATATGGTCTCTCTCAAACAACCCTGTAATCAAATACAAGCAATATCTTGTGTCCCAAACACACCCAATACAATGACAAATTGTATAGGTGCACTAGTTCGGCGAAGAGACGGTGATACAAGTGTAGTATAGATAGTAGAAATAGGTTTTTATAATCTGAATAAATAAAAATGGCAAGGTAGCAAGTAGTAAACAACAAGCAAAAGGATATATTGATGCTTGAAAATAAGGCCTAGGGTTCATACTTTCACTAGTGCAATTTCTCAACAATACTAACATAACTGAATCATATAACCATCCCTTAACGTGTGACAAAGAATCACTCCGAAGTTCCTATCTAGCGGAGAACATAAGATGAAATTGTTGTAGGTAGGAAAACCACCTCAAAGTTATCCTTTTCGATCAATCTATTGAGCCGTCCCTATAAGTGTCACAAACAGCCCTAGAGTTCGTACTAGAATAACACCTATGATACACATAAATCAACCCTAATGTCACCTAGATACTCCAATGTCACCTCAAGTATCTGTGGGTTAATTATTCGACATGCATCAAACAATTTCAAAATCATCGTATTCAATCCAACACAAAGAATTTCAAAGAGTACCCTAAGATTTCTATCGGAGAAAGTAGGACAAGAACGCGTATCAACCCATATGCATAGATTACACCAATGTCACCGCGGGAATCCACAAGTTGATTACCAAAACATACATCAAGTGAATCAATAGAACACCCCATTGTCACCACGGGTATCCACATGCAAGACACATATCAAGTGTTCTCAAATCCAAATTATTCAATCCAACATAACGAGATCTCAAAGGGAAAGACTCAATTCATCACATCAAGATAGAGAGAGAAGAACACCATATGATCCAACCATATTAACAAAGCCCGTGATACATCAAGACCGTGCCATCTCAAGAACACGAGAGAGAGAGAGAGATCAAACACATAGCTAGTGGTACATACCCTCAGCCCCGGGGGTGAACTACTCCCTCCTCGTCATGGAGACCGCCGAGATGATGAAGCTGGCCTCTGATGATGTTTTTCCCCTCCGACAGGGTACCGGAAAGGGCTCCGAATGAGATTTCTTCAATACAGAGAGTTCCAGCGGCGGAGCGGAAGTTCTAGGTTTATTTCTGGGGGTTTCTCTATTTATAGGATTTTTCAGTGTAGGAATCACGTGGAACAGAGCCACAAGGTGGTCCCAAGGTAACAGGGTGCGCCCTAGGGGGTTGGTCGTGCCCTGTTTCCTTGAGGGCAACTGGTGGCCCCCTCTGGTGGTTGTTCACTCCAGTATTTCTTATATCTTCTAGAAAAAATCGTCAAAAAGTTTCGGGCGATTTCGAGAACTTTCATTTTCTGCACAAAAATTGCGTCAGTCCGGGTTAGTTCCAATTAAATCTTATAAAGTGCATCAAAAGCATATAAAAATATTATAAACATAGGTGAGTATGGTATGAATACTTCATAAATTATCGATATGTTGGAGACATATCAGCATCCCCAAGCTTAATTCCTACTCATCCTCGAGTAGGTAAATGATAAAAGAAATAATTTATGAAGTGTGAATACTAGCATAGTGCAAAAGTTTTATAAATGATAATTCCAATCACCTTTTCTAGCATTGTTATATATATGTATCATAAACAATAGCTCATTTCTCATAAAACTTCTCATGATCAAGTAGCAAGCTATTCACATGTTAAAGTATATACCATAAACTTTCTTGAGAACCAACAAACTATGTTCTCAGTCATCAAACAGTTACAATTCATATTATTATCAGGAAGGTACTATGTAAGAGCTTTGATTTAGCAAATTCCACATACTCAACTATCATAGTCTTCCATGATTGCTCACACTCAAAGCGTATTTTTAGAACAAACAGTTTCAGTCAAACACATAGGAAGATAGGGGCTTAATATTCCGCCTCCCAACTTATTTATCTCAGGGATAATGTCAACAATAATGAATCATGATCACCTATATTCAACTGGATATATGTGCCTGGATCTTTTCCCACCACATGATGCTTGCCAACTAAAGAATTAATAGATTGGAATAGGGATGAACATTATTGACTCTTGCATAAAATTAAATATAGAAAATTAAATACATAAAAGTAAAAGATAGCCCTTCTCAAAGGGAAGCAGAGGTTGTCATGCGCTTTTATTTTTTGGATGTGCAAGCTCTTAATGGAAAGGAACAACACTTTATATTGCCCCTTGTGATAGCAACCTTTATTATGCAGTCCGCCGCTTTTATTTCTTCACCATCACATGTTTGTACAAAGCTTATTTTCCCTTCCAATACAATATCATACATATTTAGGAGCAATTTCTATTGTTTTTTGCACCGATGAAAACTTACTTGAAGGATCTTATTCAATCCATAGGTAGATATGGTGGACTCTTATGACAAGAAACTGGGTTTAAGGGTTTTTGGATGCATAAGTAGTATCTCTACTTAGTATGAATTTTTGGCTAGCAAAAGATCCTAAGAAAGCACCACATGTTAGAGGATCCATGACAATATAACTTCTATGTGAATATAAACAAACATAACCATTACGTTGTCTTCCTTGTCCAACATCAACTACTTGATCAAGTTTGAAATAATTAATGGGGACTCACAATCATAGAAGATGCCCAAGATAGTATATTTATATGTGAAATCTCTCTTCCTTCAATATTCTTTCATGAATTGTTCAAGTGACCAATGCTATGCTTGTTAACTTCCAATAAATTTTACCGCTTATACCTCTTGTATATGAAATCAATACTCCCCATGGGACAAGCATATGAAGCATACATAATTTCATATTTATGACATTCAATTCATTCAACATTTTCTCTTAGGATAAAAGTGAAGCACGAGAGTAAACATCAAACTACTCCAAGAAGATATAAGTGAAGATCAATGAGTAGTCAAATAATCAAGTAGCTATGTGAGGACTCTCTCTCTCAATAAATATTTTCAGATCCGAGTATTTTATTCAAACAGCAAACAAAACAAAAATACACTCCAAGAATATCACATATCATGTGATCGAATAAAAACTTATGCTCAGCATAGGCTAACCGATATTTGTTGGCGAAGAGAGGTGGGTTGCGTAGCATCCCCAAGCTTAGATGCTTGAGACTTCTTGTAATAATGACTTGGGGATCCTTGGGCATCCCCAAGATTCAGCTTTTGTGTCTCGTTAATTACTCGCATATCACGATTTCCTAAATCTTAAATGCTTCATCCACACAAAACTTGACAAGAACTCGTGAGATAGGTTAGTGCACATAAGAATAAATCAACACTTCATGTACTGCCAAGACAAGTTTCATAATAATTTTAAAACATTATCTACTATTTACTATCATTTCCACAATTTATATCTACCAATATGAGCTATGGAAACTATAGGATAAGTAGATAACAAAAGTATCACAGCAATCTATTTAAACAGGTCAGTCTATAGCAATTAATTCAAAAGGTGTACTTCTCTAACTCAAAAAATTCTGAAAATTGAGGACATAATAAATAATTTGTATGACATTATTGTGTAAATATTTCAGAAACTTTCCATGTTTCAGTAAAATATCAAAATTCAAACACTACAGCAAAAGTTTTTGTTTTTATACAGCACACATCAAACATGCAATTGAGGCATATTAAGGCCATTCTTGGAGCAACAAAATAAAATGACGTTCCAAGCAAAACACATATTATGTGACGAATAAAAATATAGCTCCAAGTAATACTAGTAGAACGCCCGTGCATTGCCACGGGCTTTTAATATATTTTATTGCACCTACGAACACAATTCAAGTCAAATTTATATTAGATTTTTTTTCATTGTGTATATAATGTATATCATACTTCGCATGTATATAAAATATAGCCTGCAATAATTGAAAATGACTTCACCTGCAATGTAACTCGATGATATATACATAGAGGAAATGATCCAAATAATTATATATTACAAACTAAGATCTACTTAGGATATCACTCAACATTAGTATAAAGATTTATACCTCAACTCATAACTATCCTACACAAGAAATATATAATTAGTATGAAGATTTAATCAAGTTAACGTATGCCAATAGATTTGTCGTACACATATGTACCTACTTTTCTAATCAATATATCACCCTACACCTTCTTTCTCCAGCAACTATATTCGCAACTCCAGTCCATGTTCACCACCAGAATTAGTTACACATCGGCTCCCAATCCCCCTTCGACCTCCATCAACACAAAAAAAGGGCAGCCCGGTGCATGTAGCTCCCGCTTGTGCAGGGTCCGGAGAAGGGTCCGACCACTTTGGGTCTATTGTACGCATGTAGACATGTAGCGATGCACTTGTGCTATATTTCACAACAAAGCTCTCCCTTTCTCTCTACTAATGTCACTCTCTCTTTTGTCTTTCTGATCATCTCTCTCTCTTTCACACACAAGCACACGCGCACGCGCGAGCGCACACACACACACGCACACACGCCCGCGCACACACACACATCTCTCCCTCTCCCTCTCCCTCAACTCAAACCTTAATTTTGGGTGTTAACATTCAGCGGATACAGTATATCCTAGAACCTTAAACATTAAAGAAAAATCTTAACCTTTCCATGGGCTAAAACAACTTCAAACTTATTACTCACTCACTTACTCCACCATTTTGAAGCACACAATTTAATGGTTATACTCTGTACAACAAACAAAGATGACTTCACAGGGTAATTTTTTCATCCTTAGCCAGACTTGACGTGGGCACCACGACATCAGTTATGATCCTTATTCTTGCCTATATTATAATTTATTCAGAAAACAAGTCGAGTTTACACTAAGATGAATACCGAAGGATGTATGACAAGAGCAATAACACAGATCGTTGCTGCAAGAAAATAATAGTTAGCATTGGTTGCACTTCAACCAATTATAAATGGCAAGACTCCATTTCGTTTGTGTCCCCCCCCCACCCCCACACACACATACACACATATTACTTGCCTCCCCCAACCAATTTTTCTGAATACTCTTGCTTCAGTTTTTTCCACCCTCCCACTTTTCCTTTCCTTGTACGTTGTCACACCCCGCTGCCACCGGACATCGCCCCTGTCTAGGAGTACACCCCGTTGACACCAGATGACATCGCCATCCGGGAGTACACCGGTTGCCCATGAGATCTGAGATTTTCCAAATCCTGGCTGTCATTGCAAAGGAACTTCGACCAGTGGCTCGCTGACAATCTCCCCCAAATTCTACAAGACGTTAGTAGAGTTCACACTTCCTTTTTTCACATGTGCAATTGAGAGTCAAATCTATTATCCATACAAGGTCCTCGGAATTACTATGGCCACATTTCCCTTTTTGACACTTTAGCCTAGCTTTTCTGGTTGTGTTGTTGAGGATGGTTGTAAGATACTTTACGTTGCTTTAAAGTAAATTGTGGGGGAAGGGGGGCCTTTCATCTGAAAAATAAGAAAATTGCCATATATACCACGACTATTAACAAGTAGTAGGTGTTTACGGAAAAAAAGAGGTCAGACATGTAACGACCTCTTTTTCAAATACTGTAAAAAAACACAGTATTAGATATACTATGGTTTATTAATTACTAATGCCAAACAATTGTTATCCCGTTGTCAGAAGAGTAAATAAAGAACAGATTATCTTCAAACCCATATTTATGAAAAATATTTAGTCAGCAAGAAGATGTACTTGCCCACTTCATTGCAAACCAAGTCATATGTGCAACTATTAATGAATGTAAAATTTAGTTTGCATCTTAGCAAAGTTTACAACCAGATGGACAACTATAAAGAGGCTCAAATGTACTTGTATTTATTTTTTGTTTCCCCTAGGTGCTGCGCATGGAGTATAATGGTGTTAATCAAATGGACATAATTATCTTTACCTGAATATAATTTGCACCATTGAACAGATTTTATCCAATTTAAAACTATTCTTCATAGCATGTGCCTTTCACAAATGAGCAAAATGTTAATAGAACTAAGTAGCAGTTAGATGAAAGCACAGAAAAGGTGGGTTGCTAATTATGTTTATAGGTAGCTGACATACATGCTAGGAACAATTACTTATAGGTAAAGAGATAGGGGGATTGTGAAGCAATGCTCGGTAATACTACATGGTAATGACATGAAGAATATAATTTAAGGAAAACACATTTTGCCCAGATCTTAAAAGGGTAAATATGCAGCTTTATCTGCTTGGAAGAAATTGATCTCTTCTTTGAGTCCTGCATAGCTTCAACTCTTCTTTGCTGGTTCATGAGTGTAAATTTGAAAGGATACTTTAAAAGTTACGCATAAATATGATCTAGTTTGAGAACATGTGTAGCATTTAAAAAACATGTATATTTGGAATTAAAGACGAACAGGGGCATGAGAGGGACGTGCAGCCTGCACTTGTCGGCCTCCATGCAGGATTGCATGCTGGCCTCTCCACGTAATTACACTGCATAATTCTTTACTATTTAAAAAATAATAGACAACCATTATACCAACTATTATAATACGTTTGTTTGGCATATCATGTACATGATGGAAGGAAATATTGACATTAGCACATAAAAAGTTATAAGGTTACCTGTACAAACAAAGTCTAGGGTTACATAATTTGTTTAGTACAAAATAACACGGGCATACTTATTACACCAGAGCATAAAACACATAGTTTTGCATTCATAGGAAAAATCAGAACATATAATTTAGCATATACAAAGCCCACAATTCTTGCTGACCTTACCTATAATGAATTAGCGCCACAACACATATTTTTAAAAAGAACTATAGGTTCAGGAAAGTACAAAAGAATGTAGTGGTTAATTTTATGGAAAAATAGGACGATTAGGACACTTTGCAGAAGACTTAAAAATGATTGAATGATTAAGTTGTGTATAGTTGCAACTCATATTGCTGGTGGAATTATAAGAGCATACAGAAGTCATGTAACAGGCTTACAAATTAGGCCCTTGTCATATATTACTCCAAGTGACAACGGGCTTTTAGCATTTGCAAATGGCCTACGATACACCAGGGGTAGATAATGATTTCAGTTACAATGGGCACAACTGGAGATGCGTCTATTTTTTTAGCATTGGCTTCAAGATAGTTTAAATGCCACAAAGACAGAAATATGATACTGCTATTTTCTGTTGCTTATAAGATAACTAACAAAAAAATAGACGCATGTTTCTTGTACCACTTTGAAGTTAATCCAACAAAGCTTGATCCATTAATTGGAAAAATAGAACTTGTCATCGAAAAAGTAGAGACAAAGATAACTGCTGACTTCGTCGATATTTTTTAACATAGCATTTATGTCATCAGCTGTGTGAAGCTTTTAACTCCACACCTAAAGAATAGGATAAGTGTCCATAAATTATGAGATCATAAGCTACAAAAATTAGCTAATAAAGGATGAAATCCTAAAATGTGTCCACCATAAACGTTCAATTTTTATCCAAATTAAGAGCATGTTCTAAGATTGGTACTACTCCTAAGGTAAGCCACACGAGGCAGCATGAGTGATGGAGAGATACGCAACACAATAGGTGTACGTCCAGAACGATAGTTCTTTGATCATTGGCAAAAATAAATTTGAACTACCTTCAAACTCTATACTTCTTAATCAATGTCGACCTCTTCGTCCATTGTTTAGCAGTTCGCTGAAATGATCCAACGAACAATAATTAACCAATGAGTTTACACATATAACTAAAAGCAACACACATATTATTCTAGCTCGAAAATCAGAAATAATATATAATTTCTAGACAAATTAGAAACAATATATAATTTACAGTCATTAAACCCTTTTCATTAAACACTAACCATTGTTCCGGAACACACTTAAAAATAGTCATTCTGCACTACAGAAATCTTGTCCAAAAAGGGGGAAAATGCACCAATGCTAGCACATAAAATTTAGGTTCATCTTCAGCAAGAAAATTAATTCCATGCATGTCCTAATTTGTATTTAGTGCAAAGAAGAAGTCCATAGAGGAGCAGATTTGTGTACTGTAACTATTTGATTTTTGAGGACGCCACCTTGTAATGCAGATATGCATGATAAAAATTATATCACTCAAGAGAGGCATGAGCTAACGCACCTTTGCGACCAAAAACGATAGAGGTGCTGAACCAGATCACGAATCAAACAAAGCACATCAACCGGCCTAAAAGAAAGAACGAAGAATTTGAGCAGCAAGGGGCGTCCGAACACAGCCACACTTTGATTGCCCCATGTGCGAAACGAACAGCCGGAGAGATCAATGCTGCCATCAAACAAAAATTATAGAAAAGGAAAAGGAATTACTAATTAGAGGAAAATTTATTATATAGACACTTGTGTGAAGTTAATGCATCAGATTCACTACTAACAATGTACATTTTTTGGTATCCCAATACCCCACTAAGATGCAACATGCACCTGAGCTTTATGCGTGTTCATGTGCAATCATGCATATACTGAAGCTTGGAGAAATCACACACACATAACACCAGCAGGTAGCAGCGGCAAGCAAACACACGCCGACGCACGCGCAGCTGTGGCGGCAAACACATAAAATACATACACACATCAACAAGCAGGCAGGTGTACTGAAACTATGGCTTCCATAGTTCAGGAGGAGCTCAGAAAAATTGGCGAACATACTGAGTGGACGGAGGATGGATGTTGTGATTTTAGTAGAGACATCACATCATGTTGAAGAAGCTGTCCTTGCTGCCGTTCACCAGCGCCACCACCTCCATCTCGTGATCCGGTCGCATACCTACTTGGCGATGGTGACAATCTGGCCACCGCCGGCCTCACTACAGCCGGATCCTCTGTCCTCGCCCCCGAGACCTTCTCGGCTATGGGGAAGAGGAGAGGTCATTGAGTGGATGCCTGGGATCTCCGACGCATGCCGCATCGTCCCTCGCCCGCCATGCCGCCACGTCCACAGGCTGGCCGCCGTGAGGGTGAGGAAGAGATCGGGAGAGAGGGTCAGGAACTCACGATCTGGATGAGAAGGATGGAAAGTTTGTAGAATCTTTTGTGCTTTAGGAATGTGTGGACCCAAGTAAGGAAAGCTAAGATTTGAAAGGAAAGATCGGTAAATGGATGGATCGGCTGGTGTGGGGCTCTCGTGATCATTGATTTGGGCACGTTGGGAAAAAAACCAGAGTAAAATCTGTGGGTTTTCTTTCTTTGGAAAAAAATCAGACGGGAGGTGGGCTAGCATTGAAGAAAATCGGTGGAGGGGCAGGTTTTTCGATCGTTGGTTGGGGGGGGGGGGGGACGAAACGAACGACGTACCAACTCCTCCTTTAGGAGTAGAAGATATACCGATAGTTGAAGACGAAAGAGGGGATGCCTTCCGGGGCATCCCCAAGCCTAGACTCTTGAGCTTTCCTTGAATATTGCCTTGGGGGTGCCTTGGGCATCCTAACTCTTAGGGTCTTGCCACTCCTTATTCTCCTCATATCGGTATCTCATCCAAAACTTGAAAACTTCAATCACGCAAAACTCAACGGAACTTCGTGAGATGGGTTAGTACAGTAAATATAGATCATTCACTTAGGTACTGTCAAGACAAGATTCATAATGTTCTCACATAATACCTACTGTATTCTACCATTCACATAATTTATATCACTCAATATAAGCTATGGGAACACTAAAACAATCAAACTATGCATGCAAAACAGAATCTGTCAAGAACAGAACAGTCTGTAAAGATCTGCATAAAAACCATACTTCCCTTACTCTAAAAATTCTGAAACATTAGGAAAAAGCAGAGAATTTGCATAGCAATACTGTGTAAAAAATTCAGAATATTTTGAAGCTCCCGTAAAATCATAGAAATTCTGTACTGGAAGCAAAAGTTTCTGTATTTGCAAAGAATCAAATCAACAAGTATCCACACTATCCCAAAGGCTTTACTTTGCACATTATTGAAACAAAAGACACAAATATTTTTACTACAGTAGCTTAATCTTGTGAACACACAAAAACAGAAAGTATAATATTGGGTTGTCTCCCAACAAGTGCTTTTCTTTCAAGCCTTTTAGCTAGGCATGGTGATCTCAATGATGCTCACATAAGAATAGTAAATGAAACATGCAAAATAGCATCATGAATCTCATGACAAGCAAATTTAAGTCTAACCCACTTCCTATGCATGGGGATTTTGCAAGTAAACAATTTATTGCATCAAGAATCAACTTGCATAGGAAGGCAAAACAAGCATAACTTCAAAACTTTGAACACATAGGGAGGAAACTTGATGTTATTGCAATACCTACAAGCATATGTTCCTCCCTCCTAATAATTTTCAGTAGTATCATGAAGAAATTCAACCATATAACTATCACATATAAAGCATTATCTTCATGATCCACAAGCATAGAAAATTTATTACTCTCCACATAAGCAAATTCCTTTTCATTCATGGTAGTGGGAGAAAACTCAACAAAATAACTATAAGATAATTCCCATATTCGATGAAAATGACTATCTTCACTGGCAAAATTGAATGAAGGTCAAGATTCAAGCCATAAGCTAAAAGTTGTGGCAAATGTTGGAAAATGGATATGTAGTTGCTGATCCTGAAACACGAACTCCTGAAGATCATGCAAATCTGCAAATAGATGCTCGAGCGAAAGATATCATCTAGAAAAATATCTCCAGAGACATTTTCATTCGTATCCAAAAGTTAGAAACTGCGAAGCAAATCTATGTTTGCAATTAAGGAAATTCATGACGTATATGTTGCTAGAGCTAAAAATCACACAGAAATGCTCCGGGTCATGTTCAATCACTTCAGAAGTCTTCGAAAGGAAAGTGTTGTTGAGCTCACTGAATGACTGAGAAATCTTGTCAAACGTCTACGTCAACAAGGCATCAAAGACATCACCGATAAAGAAGTTGTTGAAAAAACGTTCAATGCTCTCGACGATTCATTTGATCCAATAGTGACACTAATCAAAGAAAGACCGGATTATGAAGAACTTAATATCCCAAGATCATGGAACTGTTGGTCATTCATGAAGAATTACAGGAGAAGCAGAACCAAGACTCACATTCATATTTAGAGGAAGAAGGCAAAAGTTTCTCTCGCTACGATGGCTCTCAAGAAGATATTGAAGATCAACACTCCTTGAATAGGGAGCTGGACAGATTAACTGAGCGTTCGAATAACCTCAGAAGACAAAATCCTACTCTGTCTGAGCCAATATCAAATGATCAATCATCTTCCTCATTGAGATTACCTCCACTGGAGATGCAATGCTACAAATGCAAAAGATTCGACCATTTCATCACTGATTTCCCAGACTGGGATATACACACACCAAGCAGAAGATGGAACACACTTCACTGTACTTGATCCTACGAACGTCATACTAAGCTCCCGAATAAAAATCATCCATCTTTTTTGATGAGACAGTCACTGACGTAAATCCAAACACACAGATTGCTGCAAACACGAGAAAGATGTCTACTATTGCTGGTGCATTTGCTGGAATGACAATGGACTCCGAAAGTGATCTATCTGATGCTGGATCTGATGATGATGAGTTCTACAGAAATCATGGCCAAGGCAGTGCACACATTGCATTCTCTTCAAAAGAATCATTTGTTTCTGATGAAGAATTCATCAATGAGAAAATTCAAGATTTTGCTTCATGGCAAAAGCTTCAAGGGGTCAGGTATCATCAAAACATCAAAAATCTATGACCGAGTTTCATCGGAAAACATCGTGTTCGCTAAACTTGCTAAAATAGCTAAATCTCAGCAAGATGAACTTGAAAAGCTTGAGAAAAATCTAAGAAAATCTGAAGGATTACTGGTCGAAGAGATGGAGCAAAATCTAGAGTTGACCGAAAAGCATAATGCTCTCTCTTCAATTGTCGATGATCTTTCCAACCGCTATAACTCTCTTGCAGTTGACTTCGAGAGTCTATTATATTAACTCCTTAACATGAATCAAGAACTCGAGTCACTAAAAGAGTCTTATAATGCGCTTGTGAATGAAAAGGCTTCTATCTTCACCTAGCAATCTGAAAAACTTCCTGATGATTTTGTGCCTCCATGCTTAAAATGCCTAGAACATAGCAATGTTGATTCCATTGCTCAAACATCCAATGCTATCATCAAGAATATTGCAACTATTTCGAATCAAATCTCTAACCCCTCTCCTGAGGAATTTTTTGCAATCTCTGATGAAAATTCCAGTTTAAAGGACTTGCTTGATACTGGCATGCTAAATAGCCTTAAAGGACATCAAATTCTATGTGATGTGCTCAAGAAGTCAATATTGCACAGAACCCCCAGAAAGTAGGGATTGGGTTTCGGATGGAAACTCAATGTTGATGGAACCTACTGGACCCTCAAGCAATATCCTCGAACAAGTTTGTTCTTGCCAAAAGCAAAACCCTCGAACATGCACTTCATAGTAATTTCTTGAGCATTGTATAAGTATGATGGTTATCTTCAAACTGGTGTACCTAGTGATCATCTCTATTTCATTGGTTGCTTTTATGTTTGCAATATAACCCTGAAAGATTGGTGAGAAATTTTATTACCACTTTATGATATGTTGAACCTAATGGAATGGTGCTACATGTTATTAGAATTGTTATTGCATGTGTGATCAAAGGTTAGTTCTATTCTAGCATTCACACTTCACACATTATTATTTTTATCATCTACCTACTCGAGATGAGCAAGGATTAAGCTTGGGGATGCTGATACGTCTTCAACATATCTATAATTTTTGAAGTATTCATGCTAAATTTACATCATTTATTAAAAGGGTTTGGTGCAATTTTATATTATTTTTATGGACTAACCTATTAATCTAGTGCCTAGTGTCAGTTCATGTTTTTTGCATGTTTTCGTGAAGGGAAAGCGATATCTTGGAAGGTCAAAACACCCTCGCAATTTGATATGGTTTTTCGTGGAATATGTGTGATTTTTGGGTGAAGGAATCAACGCAGAATAGTGCCCGAGATCCCCACATGGAACGGTGGCACAACCAGCCCCCGGCCATACCCCTGTCCTGTGTGGGCAGACCTTAGGTCGGTTGGAGCTCTCCTTCGGCCGCCAGAAAGCTAATTTCCAGAGAAACCCACCCTTCAAAATTTTATCTCGATTAGAGTTACATATCTCCGGCTATAAAAGAAACAGTCAAAGGTCAGAAAACAGTAGTGAATTACAGAGAAACAAAGAGAGAAGAGATCCAATCTCGGAGGGGCTCTCGCCCCTTCAGGCGCCCTGAAGGTCTAGGTCCAGAGGGGAGGCATTGAGGAGCAAGCCGGAGGGGAGGCTCTCTTCCCTTCTCTCCCGGTGGTGTCGGGGGGCCATCGGGGGAACCATCATCACGGTGATTATCTTCATCAACGTCATCGTCTTCATCATCTTCCTCACTTCTTTTCAGTGGTCCACTCTCTTGCAACCCGATGTAATCCCCTACTTGAACTTGGTGTTTTGGTGCTATGAATTATTATCCACTGATTTGTGTTATTATTATTGTGTTTGAGTAGATTATTATTGTCCTATGGGTTCATTGGTGAATTGCTATGATTGGTTTAGTTTGCTTGTGGTTATCTTACTTTCATTTGGTGCCCATTATATGAGCGCGCGCATAGGGTTAGTTGTATGTTGCTAGGTCTATGCATTAGGGGGGCGGCGAGAGCGATGAAAACTTCTCCCTACCATAGAAATTGATACATACGAGATTGAAGGGGGAATATATCTTAATGGTATGGTTGAGTTTTACCTTAATGAACGTGTTTGTAGTTGTGGATGCTTGCAAATAGTTCTAATCATAAGTGGATAGAATTACAAGTAAGGGGTGACATGCTAGCAGAGGCCTCTCCCACATAAAACCTTGCCATCGGTCTAGTAACTTAGCTAATTGCCTAGGGACAATTCCACACATCATATCACCATTATTCCACACTCACTATTTGTATTATATTATATATTATATCTTTATTTAGGCAGCACCTACTTTTACGTTTATGTTCTTCAAAGCTATCCCTTTATACCCACTTCGTAGTTTTATTTCTCGTGTCTAGATAAAAGCAAATGCTTAGCGTATGTAGCATTGTATCAGTGGCAGATAGGACCAGAGTCAATATTGATCTTACCTTTATCTCCTTGTGTGTTCGACACTCCATACTTACCACTTCCATCTTTGGAAAGTGCTACAGTGATTCCTTACACTAGGGGATTATCAAGCAGCAAGGAGAGGCGGCGTGGCACATCGTGCTTGGTTTGACGTAATGCAGCATCGCCAGCTCAGAGAAGCGGATCAAGGGCATGACGAGGCAGCAGGACGGAGCACATGTTGAGCATGTGCATGGCCGTGCACACGTAATACACCATGGAGTTGCGAATGTAGCAGACATGACGCGACCATGTCTGGCACAACGCCTGAGGTCGTGCTCCGCTGGAAGGAGGAGCGTCGTGATGGAGGCCTTCGGGGAGGGCTAGGTCTTCTGTCACGCTGGACGAAGCTGGTTGATGTCTTGCCTGAGGGCTTCTTCGTCACCACAGATGTGCGTGATGACAACATCACCACCACTGTTACGCCTTCGTCGACGCGGTTGCCGCCTCCATTGGTCGTTACCTGCCATTGTTGGTATAGTAAGAGAGAGACAACAAACACAAAAACAAAAAAAACTCTATCAAATCATGGCAAGTGAGACGAGAGAAATCAGATCAAAGCCGCTTACGATTCAGAGCAAAATCACTCATGGGGAAGATTGGTATGGTTTTAAAGAGTTGATGCGGTGATTTAATCGATTTTATAGTTCAGGGTTGATTTGATCCATCAGATAGGACTAGAAAACTTGCCCGTGCATTGCATTAGGAGAAGAAAAATGATACCTCATACACATGTGCGACGTCATCAGTAAATAACTTGAATCTTTCACGATGCTGCTCGACAACCAACATGATAAATGGTGCTGCGCAAAAACATAAAGGTGAGATGCTTTTTGAAGTGTGCTCAAGGTGTTTCCTATTTATTAGACAACAAAAATATAAACCTAGTTGCCGCTATCTCTTTACGCCTTTGTTGCCTTTCCTCCTTAGTGATGACCAACAAATATTGCATTAGGATGAAAATAGAGAAGTACAATTTAGTACTTAACGATAATACATAAGAGCATTATTTCTTCTTGATGATATATGTGTTCGCAACTATAATCCAAGTCAATATTTAATTTAATTGCAAAGATATTAGATAACTCCACCAAAAACAAATAATCTATAAGGAGATGCATACCAAATGTTCAAGGTTATATATCAACTTCGATATTGTTAATTTTTTTGTTATAGGCACTGTCGGTGCACTAAAGATTGGGTCCTTTAGTACCCCGTACTTGTGCACGGACAGTTGTAGCCACACCTGCGGCAAGGCCTGCCGGGGGACAACCGAATGCAAGTTCATAAAGTCAAGGAGGCATCCAAGACAAGGCAATAATCAGAAGATAGAAGACTGAAGGCTGGAGCCCCGGCAAGATCTTGCCGGGATGGCTCACGGCCCCGGCAAGGCTCGCACCCGGCAAGACCTCGCCACTCTGTCACCGCTCCAGTGCAGCGACTAGCTTGTCGTTTAGCTGTTGTCCTCCTGGGTGCGTGTCAGATGCTAGTGGTAGAAGGGCTTAAGCGGTGCTGATGGGACGGCTTCTTTTCCCATCCCCAATACGCTAAGGGACACCTCAACGGAGCATTAAATGCATTTGTCCTAAACCATCAGTGTTAGGTATGATAGCACTGTAGCCACTTTTACACCTCATGTATGCACAGTACGCCACTGTTGGTGACCCCTTCGAACGTATAAAAGGAGGCCCAAGGCGTAGCTACAGAGGGGGGGGAGCTTCTCTAGCCCATTCTGCATGTGTAGCGGCTGAGTACTGTAGCGCTCCCAGAACTTGAGCTAGAACACATCTAATACAACCAAGCAGGAGTAGGGTTTTACGCATCTTTGCGGCCCGAACCTGGGTAAAATTCCTGCGTGTTGATCATCAGATCTGCTCTCTGTACAAACCCTTCCCCTTGCCGAATCGTAAAGGGATCCTCGCGATCCCATAGGTGTCGTTTCTCCGACATCTTTGGCGCGCCAGGTAGGGGGAAAGAGGTTGTGCGGACCTGATCTGGTGACTAGCGCGCCAGTTCTTCATCATCTTCGTCGCCATGGCCCCCAAGAGGAAGGGTTTCACGGCGGTTGGACCATCCACGTCCGCTGCGCTTGTGCTTACACGCACGGGCGACGGTGTCGACGCGGGTGGAGGAGGTAGAGATCCAGAGCTTCCACGACGCTCTGGTGATCATAGCCAGGCGAGCGGCGTCATTCGCGCCGCTAGATCTAGGGATGGAGCTGTGCTGCCAGCAGGCGGTGTAGCGAACTCCGGAGACGGAAGGGCGCCTTCCAAGACATCCACACCGGTTCACGCGCCGCGACCTTCTCAGGGCGCGCGCGATGAACGTCGCCGTGATGTTGGTGGGTCCGGGCGTCCCCACGGAAAATCTCCTGAGCATCAACCTCGGGATGTGCGAGACCAGCATGCACGTCCACATGCTGGTGGGAGCGGTGTACGGTTGCGGGACCGTGATCTAGCTCCTTCCAACATAGTTGGGAGTCAGAGCACATCACGTTCCTCGCACCTGTCACCGCCGCCTACACGAGCAAAAGCGCTGGCACGTGCACAACTGCTTCTGAACTTCCCTCCTGCTGCGGACAAGCTTGAAGAATGGAGAGCTGCCATTCAGAGCCTCGTTGGCCTCGCCAACGAAGATAAGCCACAGCAGATAGAGCCTTCGCGGCGGCAGTCCATCGAGCCAGCACGCGTCGGTGGTGAGAAGACTGGAGGTGGTATAACTACAGTGTACTCTCCCCCACAACGGCAGCAGCGGTTACTGACTCGACGGGTCGACACCCGTGATGACGATTCCACGGCGTCGTCCGATCCGCGAACTCGCCGCGATCAACATCAAGTTCTTCGGGAGCGAGGCAAGGAAGACGCTCGAACTACCATCGAGCGGAGACAGGAAGCGCGCTATCAATCTGACAAGCTTTTACCGGGGTATCCTGTCGATCTACCTTACGAGGTGGGTTGTCCAGCGTTTACCCATGAGCTGTGGCGAGTCCAGTGGCCCAATTCCCGCTCGTTCAAGCCGGAGGTCCCGGAGAAATACGACGGCAAGACCCACCCGTCAGAGTTCCTGAGCGTCTACACCATTGCGGTGCAGGCTGCCGGGGGCCGCGACGACAAGATACTTGCCAACTACTTCCCGTTGGTGCTTAAGCCCAACGTCAGGTCGTGGTTGATGCACCTGCCGGAGAATTCCATTTCTTCTTGGGCAGATTTGTGCCATGAGTTTGTTGGCGCCTTCACTGGAGGCCACCAAGCTCCTGGCCAGGAAAGCGATCTGCATCTCATCCCCCAGAAGGAAGGCGAGACTTTGCGCAAGTACATCCAGAGGTTCAGCCGCATACATCACAACATTCCAGACGTTCACCCTGCTGCTGTTATCAGCGCATTCCATCAGAACGTGCGCAACCGCAGGATGCGGGAAGAGCTGGCGATGAACAAGATCAGGGATGTTGCCGAGCTTTATGCTCTGGCAGATAAGTGTGCTCAAGCTAAAGAAGGGAGGAGACTCCCTGGCGAAGATGCTGGTGCAGGGGTCGACTCTGGAGATGAGGACACCGCCGCTCCGGCAAAGAAGGGCCGGCGACGTAACAGGAAGTGCAAGGGCAAGGCCGTGCTTGCCGTTGAGGGATCCGGCAACCCCGGTACCGCCAAGAAGGCCAAGGTTGATGACCCCGGCAAGGATGTTGCCGGGTGTGCCTCCTGCCAGGCCTTGGCGGCTGCCGACAAGCCAGGCGGTTCCAGCAAGCAGTACTGCAAGATCCATCGCACCAAGGGCCATGATCTCCAAGACTGCCGGCAAGTTGAGCAGCTTGTCGAGAAGCAGAAAGCCGAGTACGAGAGGCGAGATAAGGAGAAGGCCCACAATGGCGCGGAGGGGTCCGGCAAGAAGCGTGGTGGCCGAGGAGGTCGCCGCGACAAGGCCAAGCAACAGAAGGACCGGCCCGCTCGAGGCCGCGACAAGCAAGAGGGGGGTGATGATGACATTGAGGAGGACGATGAATCCAGTGAGCAAGAGTTCCAGAAAGCTACAGACACCATGTGCGTTGACGGAGGTGCCTCGTTGCATTCTTCCCACCGCCAACTTAAACAGTGAGCGCGTGAGGTTAATGCGACCGAGCCATCTGTCGACGCCCGGAAGCCTTTGAAGTGGTCCAACACGCCTATCGTTTTCGACGTTGAGGATCACCCTGATCGCATAACCGCGGTCGGGTGTTTGCCGTTGTTGGTTTCACCAACGATACGCAACCTCAAAGTGACGAAAATGTTAGTTGACGGTGGGGCCGGTCTGAACCTGATCTCACCTGAGGTGATCAAAAGATTGCAAATTCCTGATGGAGATCTCGAGGAAACGGGCTCGTTTCAAGGGGTCAATTCAGGAAGGAGTCAGCCCAAGGGAAAGATCACGCTTCCGGTAACATTTGGTAGCGACCTGAATTTCAGGACGGAGAAGATTGTTTTCGATGTCGCCAAGATTCCACTACCATATAATGGGATCCTTGGTCGTCCAGCACTGGCCAAGTTCATGGCGGCATCACATTACGCCTACAATGTGCTGAAGATGCCCGGGCCGATGAGCGTTATCACTGTCAGTTCCGACAAGAAAGACGCGCTTATCTGCACCGATCAACTCTATCGGGAGGCAGTTGCAGCATCTGCCACCAAGGCACTTGCTCCTGCCGCTGAAACTCCCGGGGGGAAGAAGACCGGCAAGACCTCCCGCACACACTCCGGCAAGCGCACCTCCTCAGAGTGCTGCGCTCCTGTTGAGGATGTGCCAGAGAGTTCCACCGGCAAGAGCAAGAAGTCCAAGGCTGCTCCGCCAGAGACCAAGAAGGTGCCCGCCAAGGAAGATGGCTTGGGAGTTCACCATAAGTTCCACCCTCGACAGCAAATAGGAAAGCGCGCTCGTTGCCTTCCTGCGAGCAAATGTCGATGTGTTTGCATGGCAACCATCTGATATCCCCGGTGTTCCCAAGGAGGTGATTGAGCACCACCTTGCTGTCTTTCCACACGCGCGGCCCGTCAAGCAAAAAGTCAGGAAGCAAGCTTTGGAGCGGCAACAGTTTATTGCCGAAGAAATTAAGAAGTTAGAAGCGGCAGGCTTGGTTAGAGGAGTACTTCATCCAACATGGTTGGCCGATCCAGTTGTAGTGCGCAAGGCGAATGGAAAATGGAGGCTATGTATTGACTATACAGATATCAATAAAGCCTGTCCAAAAGATCCTTTTCCCTTGCCGCGCATCGACCAGATTGTGGACTCCACTGCCAGCTGCGACTTGCTGTCATTCCTTGACGCCTATTCAGGCTATCATCAGATTTTCATGGCCAAGGAAGACGAAGAAAAGACCGCATTTATCACATCATGTGGTACGTACTGCTTCTTGCGTATGCCTTTCGGGCTGAAAAGTGCTGGTTCTACATTTGCAAGAGCGGTCCAGATCGGTTTTGAGCCCCAGCTACATAGAAATATAGAAGATTATATGGATGACATAGTGGTCAAAACCAAAGACAAGGCAACGCTCATATCAGATTTAGAAGAAACATTTGCCAATCTGCGCAAGATCAACTTAAAGCTCAACCCTGAGAAGTGTGTGTTTGGTGTCCCATCCGGCAAGCTTCTCGGGTTCTTTGTATCTCAACGTGGAATTGAAGCAAATCCCGACAAGATCAAAGCAATTGAGCAAATTGAAGCGCCAAGACGTGTCAAGGATGTGCGTCGCCTTGCCGGCTGCGTCGCGGCTCTGAGTAGGTTCATCTCAAAATCTGCTGAGCGCACCCTGCCCTTTTTCAAAATATTGAAGAAGGCAGGTCCAATGAAATGGACTCCGGAGGCGGAGGCAGCGCTGCAGGATTTGAAGAAGTACCTCTCCTCTCCGCCAGTCCTAGTCGCGCCAAAACCACAAGAGCCGTTGCTGCTATATTTAGCGGCAACAAATCAAGTGGTGAGTGCCGCGCTAGTGGCAGAGAGAGAAGTTGATGAAGGAGCAGCGGCAATGGCAGGACCGCCAAGCGACAAGCCGGGATCCTCCCCGGCAGGGTCTGGTGCTGACAAAGCGGGATCTGCGCAGCCAAATGAATCAATTCAGAAGAAGAAGATGGTGCAGCGCCCGGTCTATTTTGTCAGTTCCCTTTTGCAGGGGGCTAGGACAAGATATTCTAGTGTGCAGAAGTTGCTCTTCGGCCTCCTCATGGCCTCGAGGAAGCTGCGCCATTACTTCCAAGCACACGAGATCACCGTTGTCACTCGCTTTCCATTGCAGCGGATTTTGCGGAACCCAGATGCTACCGGCAGGATTGTGGAGTGGGCTTTGGAGCTGTCAAGCTTTGGTCTCAAGTTCGAAAATACTTCGACCATCCAGAGTAGAGCCTTGGCGGAGTTCATTGCAGAATGGACCCCAACGCCAGATGAAGAGGTTCCAGAGTCAACTCTCCCCGGCAAGGAAACGAATCAAGAGTGGATTATGTATTTTGATGGGGCTTTCTCGCTGCAAGGCGCCGGTGCTGGCGTGCTGCTTGTCGCACCCACCGGAGAGTACCTCAAATATGTGATTCAGATGCATTTTCCCCGGGAAAGATCAACAAACAATACTGCCGAGTATGAAGGGCTGCTTGCCGGCCTCAGGGTCGCGGCAGACCTTGGAATCAAGAAACTCATTGTCAGGGGTGATTCTCAACTTGTCGTCAAGCAAGTCAATAAAGATTATCAGAGCCCGTTGATGGAAGCTTATGTAGATGAAGTAAGGACGTTGGAAGAGCATTTTGACGGTCTGCAAATGGAGCACGTTCCTCGTGCAGAAAACAGCATTGCTGATGGCCTGTCAAAATGCGCTGCTCTCAAGTTACCTGTGGAGCCAGGAACTTTTGTGCTCCGACTGACTCAACCATCCGTGACACCATCAATGGGACAAGAGAAAAGGAGGAAGTTGGGTTCCGGTAAGTACTTCCCGGCAGAGCTCCCAGAAGCCGCCGGCAAGGAAGTTGCCGGGAACAACGCCAAGCTTGTCGGAGAGCGACAGGCTCCGGTAGAGCCTCAAGCTCTTGCCGTCGAGACAAACGCTCCCGCCAAGCTTGCCGGGGAACAGCAAGCTCCGGCAGGGTCTCAGGCCCTTGCCGTCGAAGCGATTGCTCCCGCAGTAGAAGATATGCCTTTAGTCCTTGCTGTCGAGCCCCAGGCTCCAGCATGGGCACATCACATCGTCCATTTCCTTCAGACAGGAGAACTCCCTGAGGAACAGGAAGAAGCGGAAAAAGTAGCCCGGCGGTCCAACATGTACCAGTTTGTGGACAATGTCCTGTATAGAAAGAGGCCGAACGGTGTGAAATTGAAGTGCATTTCTCGGGAAGATGGACTGGAGCTGTTGGCAGAGATACATGGAGGCATATGTGGCTCCCACATAGGATCAAGAGCACTTGCCGGTAAGGCATTCCGGCAAGGTTTCTTTTGGCCCACTGCTCTCCAGGATGCAACTGCGCTAGTAACCAAGTGTGAAGCATGCCAGTTTCATTCAAAGAAATTGCATCAACCAGCTCAAGCTCTTTAGACAATCCCTCTCTCCTGGCCATTTTCGGTCTGGGGGCTCGACATCTTGGGCCCTTTTCCCCGTGCTACCGGGGGCTTTAAGTACTTGTACGTAGCAATCGACAAGTTTACAAAGTGGCCGGAAGTGGAAGCAGTGAGGAAGGTGACAGCACAGTCAGCCGTCAAGTTCTTCAAAGGAATAGTTTGCCGCTTTGGTGTACCAAACAGGATCATCACCGACAACGGCACACAATTCACGAGCCGCACCTTCATGCAGTATGTCCAAGACCTTGGCGGCAAGATTTGTTTTGCTTCTGTTGCCCACCTGAGGAGCAACGGCCAGGCGGAAAGGGCTAATGCTGAAGTGCTGCGAGGCCTCAAGACGAGGACTTTCGACAAGCTGCGCAAGTGCGGAAGGCGCTGGATTGATGAGTTGCCGGTGGTTCTTTGGTCAATCAGGACGACACCGAATCGAGCCACCGGCCAGACACCCTTATCCCTAGTATATGGGGCGGAAGCAGTTCTCCCCACGAAACTCACATACGGGTCACCTCGAGTGCTCGCTTATGATGAGCTTGAGCAAGAGCAGCTGCGGCAAGATGATGCTACGCTCCTCGAGGAAGATCGTCTTCAGGCTGCTGTGCGAGATGCATGCTACCAGCAAGCTTTGCGCCGCTATCATAGCCGCAAGGTTCACGCCCGAAGTCTTGAGGAAGGCGACCTTGTTCTTCGGCGCGTTCAGTCCGCCAAGAATTCCAACAAGTTGACGCCGAAGTGGGAAGGCCCTTATCGGGTAGTGCGAGTCACCAGGCCTGGCGCAGTCCGCCTGGAGACCGAAGATGGCGTCCCAGTGAGCAACTCCTGGAATATCGAGCATCTTCGTAAGTTCTACCCATGAGGCGCGGTTACCGGGTCTCCCGGCAACCCCTTTTGTACAAGTCTTGCCACCGAAGCATGTAATCCTTTGTACAAAGCCAGGCGCAGACCCTGTGCATAGTTGAATAAAGCTAAGTGTTTTGCAAATCTTGTTGATGTTCATGTTTACTTATGTGCATGTTTATCTGAGATATTGTATTACACTTATCTCCAGCAAGTGCTAACGAACCGCCATGGTTCCATATCTCTATTTTCTCTTCTTTCTTTTTCTCAAAGGACAGAAGGTTCCCTCGCATGCAAGTTTGCCGGGGGGAAAGGATGGTATGGATACCGACAGGCGACGTTCAAGGTGGACATCTTGCCGGAAGAAGTACAAGCGGAAAAGCTAAGTTGCTAAGTTGCAGAAACTTTAAACAAATTTTTCTGTTTTTGTTATTCCCCTTGAACGATTTCAACTCTTGTATGGAAAACCTGCACGCGAAGGAACCTTGTTGTGATCGGTTGCGCCCTTACTCTGTTTTGAGTCCGCTCAACAGTTTAGGTGGCTGCACTGAAAACACCAAGGTCTCTTGCCGGTAGCGGCACCGCCAGCAGGCTGCTAAAGTCCCGCACCTAGCGCTCGCGGCAAGGGTGCGCGCGCCGGCAAGTTTCCAATCAAGCGTAGGGCGAATACATACAGAAAGAAATTAAACAAGGGGAATAGCATAGCATTTGTCCAGAACATAGCAAGTCATATTACATCAATCTTGCCGTGGTTCTAACATAAGATAAACTGTTCTTGGCATGGATGGCGGCAAGAAGTACGGCAGCTAATCCCGGCGATCGCCTTCAACTCTCTTGACTTGGCTTACCCTGTCGACGATGGGCGCGACAAGTTCTCCTGCCGCCTTGAGATCTGCATCCTTCGGCAGGCGGTCAAGGACGTTGGCGAGGTTGATGCCGGGGTTCCTGTGCACCACCTTGATGAGCACCTTCTAGAGGACGGCCCGGCAGAGCTTGCGGGACTCGTTAGCCAGATGAGATTTTCGGTCTGAATGGAGTTGCTCCAGGGCTTCAAGCACACGGTCGAAGAACATGGTCAGCTTGGTGCTCGGGGACACCCTGTCGTCAGAAGAGTACCTGAAGCCTTGCAGGCCCATGGTGAACAATTGTGCGGCAAGCTTCTCCGCAACATCGACAAGCTTTTCAATCCAGATTTGCACTCCTGACACATAGTCATTGTGAGCGGCGGCAGCGCTCTTGAGCAGCTCCTGCTCATTTCGGAGATCTTTGACTAAGGCCTTCTCTCGAGCCCTGCTGCCCTCAAGAGTCTCCTCCAGCATGGCCAGTTTCGTTTTCAGATCTTCGATGGAGTCAGTGGCTGAAGAGAGTTGTTTGGTCTTGTCGGATATGGTGACCTGCATCTCCATCAGGCTGTGGAGAGCTTTGTCTCTTTCAGCTTCGAGTGTTGAGATCTTCTTGCCGTGGTCCTCGAGATCTGCCCCCAGCTTCTTCACCCTCTCCTCCAGCAAGTTCTTGGCGGCCTCTGCAGCTCCGGCAGCATCGATGGCCTCCTTTAGCTTGCCGGCATGGTGTGTGGTCAGGGCCTCAAGTGTCACCCTGTGCTTCAGCTACAGATCCTGGGTCCGCTGCGCGACAAGCCTTTCAATCTCCTCGTCCTTAGCGCGGAGCTTGTCAGCAAGTGCCTTCTCGTGAGCGGTCAGGTCATCATCATGAGCCTCAAGCCCGACACGGAGCTCTCTTAGGCGTGCTTCCTCTGTGGCGGCCTGTTGTTTGGCATCTTCCTGTGCCTGCTCAACATCGGACTGCTTCATGAGGAGCTCGTCCCACCTTCGGCTCAGTTGCTCTTGGCCCGCCCTCAACTCCTGAAAAGCTTCGGCAAACCAAGCCCGTGTCTCCTCAACGCGTTTCTGGAGATCTGCTTCAACCTTGTCGACAACCGCGGCCCTGGAGTCTAGTTTCTCCTTCCGGGCACGGTGGAGTGCTTGGAGCTTCTGGTAGTTGTCGCCCATGGCCTTGAGGAGCTTCTCTTCTTCAGATTTGCTGCTACTAGCGCTTGGTTCATCAACGACCTCGAGCCCAGCAGCGGCAATGGCGTCTTCATCAAAGGCTTCCCCATCATTTGGCGCCCTAGTGCTTGCCGTGCCTGGGATGCTGACGAACAAGTTGTCGCCAATCTTGAGGTACTTGCTTGACGAGGGAGCTTCGGATGTTGATGGCTGTTCCTCAATAGCCGCCTCCCCGGCAGCTGGGGGCTCTGTGTCCGGTGTAGCGCCTGGCGCTCCTACGGCAGGGATGCCGTCAGTACGGTCACTAGCCTCCTCGCCGGCCCTTTCGGCAGATTCCTTGGCGGCCTCTTCCTGCGCAGCCCTGGCAGCTTCGGCGCTGGCATCCTTGGCGGCCTCGGCGGCAGCGTTCTTGGCGGCTTCGGCAGCTTCGGCGGCAGCATTCTTGGCGGCCTCGTCAGCGGAAATCCTGTCAGCTTCGGCGGCAGCATCCCTGGCGGTCTCCTCGATGACAGCATCGACATCCATATGCTCCACCGAGGGAATGTCTGGGGGCCAAGAAAACAAATCAAGATGAGATTGAGATGGAAGTTCAAGAAGACAAAAAAGAAGGAAAACAGAATAACAAATACATGTGCCAACATTGGTTGCCGGCGTAGAGCTGCCGGTGCCCATGCTTGCCGGCTCTTCCTCATCGCGATAAAGCACGCTAGAGGAAGTCCTTGCCGGAGATCCATCTCTGGGCGGCGTAGCTGACGGAGGCGGCACGACAGGGGTGGCCTCTGATGGTTCTCCTTGTCGTTGCTCTCCTCCTGCATGCCTGGTAATGTCAGCAGTGAAGATACACACCCCGGCACTTGCCAGCGGAAAGTGAGTAACGGACTCACGCTGGGGGCTGCGCCGGGGGCTGTGTTGAGGGCTGCGTCGTGGGCTTGACTCCGGGCTGACGTTGATCGTCTCGGGCGCACCTGAGGTGCTTGCCGGCGGTTCATCACCCGTCGAGGTCTTTGCCCTCTTCGCTACCCTTTGTCCCAATGTTTCTGTATCATCTCTGCAGGAGCAAATCAAAGCAAAACAAATGAGATAAGAAAAACCAAAAACTCAGAAAGTAAAGGACGCGGCAAGATCCTTACTCTTCTTCTTCTTCTCCCGAGCTAAAGGCAGAGAGGTCGAAGTCGACTTCCGCCACGGGAGGAGGTGGAGGGGTGCTCCTAGGCCGCTTGGCTGCGGCGGGCGCGGGTTGCTGATGAGCCCCTTGCCGCTGCGTGGCCTTGCCGGCTGCCCCCTTGCCGGGGGCTCCACCGCTCGAGGAAGGCTGGTGGACTGCGGTGCCAGAGGTGGCACTCCGAAGGACACGCCTCTTCCTTACTTCGAGAGTTGGGGGCTCCTCCTGTAGCTCCTCCTCGGCTATGTCTTCAGCAGATGTGCCCCTGGCAGCAGCGCCACTCTATTTCCCGGCAACCTCGCCTTCCCCGGCAAGATTTTCCTCCGACAGCACTTCGCCTTCGCTGGTTTCCCCTTCCACGAAGCCAGCGCTGCCAGCCTCCGCGGCAAGATTTGCCTCCTCCGCCCTGCTGGCGATGTACGCCAGCTCTTCGTCAGTGGTGGCACGGACAAGGTTTTCTTCTGCATGGATGGCCCTTTCCGACAGATTGTCAAAGAATTGCTGCACCTGCTCTGTGGGCGGCTCAATCCAAGTATCGTCAAGGCTGTGAGCGTCAAACACCGGCATCATGGCGATGATTGAAGCCTGAGCGGAGTTGTTGCACAGAGGGATTATGCTTGCCGGCAGCCTGCCTACTACATCTCCCCTGAACAGCTTCTGACAGAGGGTTGCCTGCTGCATCAACGTCAAATTGCTATTCAGCCCGCGGCGCAGCCTCATGATGTTTGCTGCGTTCCGGAAGTCCCAGGCTGGCCTCCCTTTGTTCTGCAGAGGGGCGATGCGCCGGCGAAGGAAATCGGCGCCTATCATCTCTACTGTGAGTCCGGCAGCTCTAAGGCGGTGGATCCTAGTGATTGCGACTGTGAGCTTCTCATCGTTAGGATCGAGGGCGCTCCAGTCGTTGCCGCGCACTATCTTCGTCTGCCGCGGCGAGCAGAAGGAGGGGACCTTTGCCTCTTGGACCCAGCACCACTTGGCCCGCCATTCCTCCCATTTCTCGCGGTAAGCCCCATCTGGGTAAACCTCCTTAGTTCCTGGCCGTAGAATCTAGATGATGGATCCAGAAAGGGCCTCACCTTTTTGGATGCGAGGAATGAAATAATGGCGGAAAAGGGCCGTGCTGGGGACTACTCCGGCGAAGTTTTCGCAGAGGTGAGCAAAGACAGACATACACGTCACCACATTCGGCGTGAAATCCAACAGTTGGAAGCCGTATGTGAGCATAACGTCATTGAAGAAATCGGAGAACGGGGGGCAGAGTCCACAGTAAAAGTAATCGGCAAAAAAGTGATATTTGCCTGGGCCACCCCTGGAAGAACCTGGGCTCACGAGAGTTGCAGGATGCGCCGTTGTCTCCTTCGCCCACATGAACTGGTACCGCTCCCTCAGTGCGGCCGCGTCGAGCGCCGAGGGGAAGACGGCGTGCTCCTTCCGCATCTTCACCAGCTTGTTCTCCGGGACGACGGTTTCCACCTCTTTGCCCTTGCTGGCCTTGGGCGGCATGGTGGCTATGGAGGCGGGAGCGGAAGGCGGAGAAGGCGCGGAGGCGTGGATGAATGGGAGGAACTCTGTTTCGGGCTCGAGGAAGAAGATGGCGGCGGTTCCCAGATTGGAAAAGACAAGAGGTAAATGAGCCGCGTCTCTGTGGATCCCTTTTTATGGGGAAGGCCCGGAGTCGCCTCTTTACTAGTCAACAAGGAAGCGCTTTTGCGAGCATGCGGCAGTTTCGGCCGCTCCGCGCACGTCTCCCACGTCCCGCATTCAATGCGCATCGTGGGGGGGGGCGCAGTGAAACAGAATGATTACAACAGTTAATCCCTGCCGGGCGTGCCCGTGCACTGTTTGGGCCTGGCCCAACAACGCCTCGCACCCGTGTATGGCCCAGGCCCGGGGGCTCCTATCGGTGCACTAAAGATTGGGTCCTTTAGTACCCCGTACTTGTGCACGGACAGTTGTAGCCACACCTGCGGCAAGGCCTGCCGGGGGACAACCGAATGCAAGTTCATAAAGTCAAGGAGGCATCCAAGACAAGGCAATAATCAGAAGATAGAAGACCGAAGGCTGGAGCCCCGGCAAGATCTTGCCGGGATGGCTCACGGCCCCGGCAAGGCTCGCACCCGGCAAGACCTCGCCACTCTGTCACCGCTCCAATGCAGCGACTAGCTTGTCGTTTAGCTGTTGTCCTCCTGGGTGCGTGTCAGATGCTAGTGGTAGAAGGGCTTAAGCGGTGCTGATGGGACGGCTTCTTTTCCCATCCCCAAGACGCTAAGGGACACCTCAACGGAGCATTAAATGCATTTGTCCTAAACCGTCACTGTTAGGTATGATAGCACTGTAGCCACTTTTACACCTCATGTATGCACAGTACGCCACTGTTGGTGACCCCTTCGAACGTATAAAGGAGGCCCAAGGCGTAGCTATAGAGGGGGGGAGCTTCTCTAGCCCATTCTGCATGAGTAGCGGTTGAGTACTGTAGCGCTCCCAGAACTTGAGCTAGAACACATCTAATACAACCAAGCAGGAGTAGGGTTTTACGCATCTTTGCGGCCCGAACCTGGGTAAAATTCTTGCGTGTTGATCATCAGATCTGCTCTCTGTACAAACCCTTCCCCTTGCCGAATCGTAAAGGGATCCTCGCGATCCCATAGGTGTCGTTTCTCCGGCACAATTTCAGATAATATGAAAATCAACTTTAAGCCACTGGTTTACATAAAACTCGTATAAGTACTTTAGTGTACATCATCGTATAGGGGTCGGTTATTGTGCGTTGTGCGAAATAGAGAGGATGATTATACACATGTTGTAACCTTTAGGATATCGTAGAGGTAGGAACAACATCCCCTATGGTACCAATAATAGGTTTTGTGAAAGTATCAAACTATTATATGTACTCAATTTAAATGGTGTAGGAACATATATATAATAGGCATTTCCAAAAATATTCCATGCAAAAAGGTATTAATTAAGGTTCCATCCTAGCCTAATTGACATGCAAGATAATAGTATATTTGAAATCTACACGTTTTTCTAAGGAATTTTCATATATAACATGTTAGATTTCGATTTAGGATTTGAAAGATATCAATATTTTGAAAAGTATTTGGATCATATTTGAAATCTACACATTTTTCTGAGAAATATTCATATATAACATGTTAGATCTCGAGTTGGGATTTGAAAGTTATGAATATTTTGAAAAGTATTTTAATCTTCCTGGTATAAGAAAAGATAGACAAAAAGGCAGAAAAATGGGATAGGCTGGATTCTAACCTGGGTCTCTCGGGTACAATGTTGGGGCTCGAGTTAGGATTTGAAAGATATGCATATTTTGAAAAGTATTTGAATCTGCGTGATAAAAGAAAAGATAGACAAAAAAGGCAGAAAAATGGGATAGGGTGGATCCGAACCTAGGTCTCTCGGGTAGAATGTTGGGGCTCTAGCCAATGGTGTGCTTGTGTGTTTGTTGTCGTTGAGCGGGTTGCTAGATAATAAACCAAAGTACGATGCAACAACTTGTCAAGGAAAAAATGAATATATTTTTTCTTATTTATGGATGGCATAGTGTGTAATTCATGACAACTTGAGGGGGACAGGCAAACAGAAGCACTTATCCCTTTATTAGTAGTAGGTGTAGATTTGAGGGAGAAAGGTATACTTTCGTCATCATTATAGTACCGTTGGAAAAAACTCATCATCATAGTTTAAAGAACGGTTGTATTAGTTGGATCACAGTCACCGTTTGGTTTAGACCATGAAAGATATGCTTTGTACACCAGCGTATACCTTTATATAGATAAATCCCTTCTATTTGTTTATCTTTACGTAATATTAAAAGGATGGATCTTTCTTGATTGTTGGTCCATCATCCTTTTTTCCAATGATTTCCGCACAAATGTTATAGATCGATTATAGCATCTGCCAAACGATGCCCTTTGTATGCTTCTCATTGGGTGACCCATTAGTGGTTTTCACGAACTTTCTTGGAAGCGGTCGGGGCCGGTTTTTTAAAACCTTCTTATTAGTTTTAGTAAGGTTTCATAGGGTTTTTTTTTTGTTCCATCGATTTTTTTGTTTATTTTCTATTTTCTGGTTTACTATTTTTTTTCTTCTTCTTATTTCCTTTTTTTCTTTTTAAAATCTGTGAATATTATATTAGTTCGTGAATTATTTTCAAATTCATGAATATTTTCAAATTTGTGAATCAATTCGTCAATATAGATTCAATTTCGTGAACTATTTTTAAAATTAGTTAATAATTTTAATCTCATGAAAACTTGTAAACTCGTGAACATTTTCTAAATTTATGAGAATTTTTGAAATTCTTGAATATTCCTCGGACTCCTAAACTTTTTGAAACAATTGACAACCATTTTCTAAATTGTTGGAAAAAATTAAAAATTTTGAACATTTTTCAAACTCATCAACATTATTAAAATTAATATGTATTCTTGAATTCGTGAACCTTTTTTGAAATAGTAAACATTTTTTTGGAATTCATGAACTTCGTTGAGTTCGTGAACATTATTTTATATTCCTGAATTGCTTTAGAAATTAGATAATTTTTTTTGACTTTGTAGACATTTATTTTGACCCGTGAACATTTTTTTCAGTTCACAAACATTTTTAAAATCGCGAACATTTCTTAGCCCATCAAATTTTTTGAATTTATAAAGATTTTCCACTTCACAAAATAATCGCAAACTTATTTTTGAATTCATGAACTTTTCTAAATTCTTGAAGATTGTTTTGAACCCCTGAACTTTGTAGTTCCTAAACATTGACTGAATTCGTGACATTTTTTGAATGCATGAACTTTTTTTAACTTCGCAAAGATTTTTTGGAACTGTGGATATTTTTTGAATTCATGAACATATTCTGAATTGGCGGACACTTTTTTAGTTTATGTACTCTTTCAAATTCTTTAACATTTTTCAGTTCGCGGATATTTTTTAAATGATAAACATTTTAAATTACCCGAACAATGATTCTTCAATTTATGAACATATTTCGAATTCATCAATTTTTTCAACTTAAATTTAAACAGGCCAAATGAAAAAAGAAACTTAAAAAGACGAATTTGTGAACACTGTTTTGAATTTGTGAGCATTAGTTTGAGTTCACCAAAAATTTTTGACTTTGCAAACATTCTATAATTCATGAGCATTTACTAAATTCGTGAAAATTTTCGGAGTTTCTGAATGTTTATGAATCCCAAATATTTTTAAAATGCTGGAATATTTTTTAGTTCGTGACCAATATTTTTTGAATTGAATTCACAAGTACTCCCTCCGTCCCAAAATAAGTGACTCAAAAATGACTCAACTTTGTACTAACTTTAGTACAAAGCTGAGTCACTTTTGAGTCACTTATTTTGGGACGGAGGGAGTATTTTTTAGTGGCATTCTTATTTTTCAATTCCAGAAAAAAAAATGAACTCCTGAACTTTTTGGCATTCATGAACATCGCCTAAATTCGTGGACAATTTTTTGAATCAATAAACTGTTTTACATCGCAAGCATTTTTAATTCATGGAAAGATTCCAAATTGGTGCACATTTGTGTGTTTGGGAACTCTTTGGAACTATTGAAGAAAACTTGAATTCACGAAGATATTTCTAACTGATAAACATAGTTTAATTCCTGAACAATGTTTTTCAACTCGTGGACATTTTTTTAATTCCGATTTTTGGAATTGATTATTTTTCAACTTATTTTTTGAGTTAACCAACTTGTTTTGATTTTGCTAACATTTTTTTGACTTCGTGAACTTGTTTTTCAGATTGTGAGTGTTTTGAATTCATGAACATTTTTCTGAAAATAAATAAAAACTAGAATTGAAAAATCTAATTAACTCTAATATAATTTTCATATTGCAAAATTGGAAAAAATTGGGACTTGAAAAAAAAATCAATGTAGTTTAAAAATTGTTCACTCATTTAAAAATGTTAATTTTCTTTCTTGACAAGTGTTCCCTTATTATTTTTTAACGTGCCTGAACATACATTAAAAAAATCATCCTATTTTAAAAGTTGTTCGCGTAATTTGTTAGAAGTTTTAAAGATTCATGTAAATCTAACTTATAAAATGGTAAAGAAAAAAGTAGACAAAACATAGAAGGATAAAAGAAAAATTAAACATAATCAACAAAAATTAAAAATGAGAAATGGAAATAAAATATTAAAAACATTACGGAATAACTTGGCATGCTAATCCGTAAAAAGCATGCAAACCCGTGCATGCCTATGCTACCCCACTACTAACCACGCTAAAACCAAAAATTAACCCTTTCGCTAGTAGGCAACCGTCGACGAACCAAATCACACTTTGTCGCTATGCTTTTTGACACTATAGATGGTATGTATCATTTGCTCGTTAAATCGGGAATCCCTAGGAATCTTCTATTCTTCGCCCATTATTAAGGAATTACGAGGAGGGGGGGCATGGGCCGAGCCCAGGAGTTTGGCGGATGAGCGATAGCTATTCTACCAGTTCTTTCACTGTAGATTTTCCTTTATTTGTATTTCCCTACCATTTTATTTTGTTTTATTTTTTATTTTTATTTTTCATCACTTTTTCCTGTTTGTTGTTTGCAATGCATGAACTGTTTTGAAATTCAAGAGTACATTTTAAAATACGTGAAATCCATGAACATTTTTCAAAACTTTCAACTCATTTTTGAAATGCATGAACTTATTTGACCAAACACATGAGTTTTATTTAAATCTTTATCTTTACCTAATAATCTCTCCCTAATAATAAAGCGCCTAGAGCTTCTGTCGTCCGTCGGCTATTTTTTACAGAAAAGCCCCTACGTTTTCTCAAAATCAACCCGCAGTCCTGACTTAAGTGATATAAACGAACCGTTTTTTGTATTTTTTCAAAAACCCCCTTCAGTTTTCCTGGAATAAACGCGCAGTCCAGACTTCAGTTAAAAAAAACTTTTTTGTATTTTTCCGGAAAACTCCCTACCATTTTTATTAATTAATTCGGAGTTTAACTATAAGTGACAAATACTTTCAAAAAATCATATCTTTTAAACCGTAACTCCAATTTTAAATTATTATATATGAAATTTGATTAGAAGAATTTGTAGAATCTGAATATGATGTTATTTTTTTCTTTTTCGCATTTTTAAAATTCTATTTCTGGTGTAATTTTAATTTTAATCAATAGCAATACTTTCAAAAAATCATATCTTTTAAACCGTAACTCCAATTTTAAATTATTATATATGAAATTTGATTAGAAAAATTTGTAGAATCTGAATATGATGTTTTTTTTATATTTTTTGCATTTTTAAAATTCTATTTCTGGTGTAATTTTAATTTTAATCAATAGCGATGTGTACAATGTGAATACGATGCCATTTTACCTATTTAACATTTGAAATTTTTATTTATGATATAATTTTAATCAATAGCATACAATCCGAATTTTTTCCGTACCAAGCTATAAATGGAGTTGTGGCCTAGCGCTCCTAAATTAGATAGGATGGAAGAACATACTTGGCTGATGGATGGTATGAAAAAAGGACATGCACGATTACTGATTTGGCTAATTGGATGCCTAATTAAATGGGATCTTAAGTAATTAAGTCAGCGTTGCATGCAGCATCAGCGGAAAAAAAATTGAGTCGGCCGTGCAAGCATGTGCGCGAGTGCACACGCGTGAGCTCCGGTGCGAGATCAATTCCGCTCATTAAATTATGTTGCTCCCTTCAGATTTTTCCTTCTAAAATCCCAGAAGGATTTGTGGGCGCTAATTTTTGAATTTCTAAGAACCTTCACGAGGGGGGGTGTGCGTGATTGCGGGGGGTTGTTGCTGAAACGAGTTCATTCATTTTTATAACACAGCTAATCTATTTTTTCGAGAGAGAAAACAAGTGTATTAATTGGATAGTGGGGTGGTTCAAATTCCTGAAATAGCACCAAGAAACTGAAAAGGATGAAGTAGATTTCAATCTAATGGTTTTGTTCAACTTTGATTTATTCATGGATGGTCTCAATAAACTGTCGTACAAAAATCATAAAAAAATATCGCATGTCTACCTTGACTTTTAAAGCCCGACTAATGTGCATTTCTGGAGACCTTGGCATGCACCTTCCTGTTGCCGTCAGGTTGCACCGTTTGAATGTTGTAGTGTAGCGTCGAGGAGCGTCTTGTTAGACATCCCAATTATCTTTTCGTTGCAACGCACGGACATATGTGCTAATAAAAGAAATAGATATTCTTAGTCCGTCATGCTATTTTACAAAAAAACTTAATGTTTTCGACGTTAAACCCGTAGTACATATTAATTTTTCTTTTTAAAATACTCATATCTTCTAAACTGTAACTTCAAATTTAACATGTTACATATGGAATTGGATTAGAAAAATAGGTAGAATCTGAATATGATGTTATTTTACCTGCGAACCATTTAGAAAAAAAATACTATCTAGGATGCAATCTTAATAAATAATGCATTATCCGTCTTTTTTTCATACCGGTGCTGATCCAGATTGGGGATGAACACCTCAGCAAAATCAGGATTGGAGACGAAATTCAAGGTCACTTGCCCGTTTCTTTGTACGTATTAAATCTACATGTAAGCCATGTTGAAATAGAAGACCTGTGAAATCTTGAACTGCGCTTTTGTAGGCTAAGACCATCTTTGTTTAGGGCATAACTACAAATTCTCACATTATAGACCATTTTTTGTAAATTAAGAGCGTGTGGTATTTTTTTCTCCCGTTGCAACGCACAGGCACTTTTGCTAGTAATAATAAAGGGGTGATCGCTTCTTATCACCGTAATTTCGTCTGTTTTTTTCGTCCGTCCATCTGTCCAGTTTGGTACATCCGCCTCCGTCCGTACGTCGCCTCGATAGCCCTCGCTCCAAGCCACGTGTGCCAGAAAAAATAATTCCAACGTCAGTACGTAGCCGTATTGGGCCTTTACCCATACTGCAACTGTTGGGCCGCCTCTCCCATAACGCACGAGAGAGATCTGAGGGACGATATAAAGAAAACTGAGACGAGGAGGATGAGGAGAAGGACACGATCGTCAAGGATTTCGTCTCGAAAATGATTTCTCTCTGGACTCCCCGCTTGATTCCCTCCACATCTATCTATTATATATAGAGAGGGAGGGAGAGATCGATCTGGAGATCATGACGGGGAAACGATGGATGGCCACCGAGGAGCAGAGGATGTATGAAGGAGCAAGAGGCGCCTGTGGCTACCTCCGAGGACTCTGCAACGGCCATCGATGACATCATGATCCGTTGAAGCAGTTGTAGCCTGCAGGTGTTGTCAGCGGCAACCGCAAGATCCGGCTGCCGGACGACCAAGCGTTCATCCTGGCCGGAGGTGCCCGTCCCCTGCACCTAGGATCTATATAATCTGAGAAGCAGAGCATTAGCGTGTTGTCGTCGGAGTGAATCGATGGCCGCTGCGACCGATGAAGGCGTGGGCCGACGAGTGCAGCATGTGTGTGGTCGTGTGCTTTCCATGACTTCCACGTGATGACGATGATCGCTATAACTGTTGTGTCGATGATTCTGGCACCCTGGTAGACGATCCGTCGGTTTATACCTTCCTTCTAGCAGCTCACGAGTGTTCTTCTTCAATTCAGGGTTAGCCATGCATATCTGGACGAACAGGGAGGATGTATTGAAATCCTTCCTAGCTGATTAAATCCATCCATATCTCGTATAATATTCATTTGATTGACTTTTATGATGATGACGGTGCTTTGACAAGTGGCGAGCAGACTTGTTGGAAGGCTGCTCAAGAGACCACATGCCATTTACATGCATGGCGACCACCGTCTTGCCGGTCCATGCAGCTTGCACAATGACGGTGCTCCATCGGTGCACCTCCTCCCAGTTCGGCGCAGCAAGGAAGCACGCAGGTACGTGCATGTGTGTGCTACTACAAAGACCGCATGCCATCATGCACATCGAAGAAGTGGCGACTGCTCTGCTTGCCGTCCATCTTCGACAGTGACAATGTTCCACCACGGTCTATCCCTACCTTCTCCAGCGCCACATCATGAGAAAACACCCAAGTACGTGTGTGCGCGCGCTAATATGCTATACGCATTACCTAATTAAATAGTTGCACTGAAGCAACATCCTCAATGGCCGAATCTCCGTGTTTACTACGGTGTCACCCGCATGTTGCGTCCACGGCGTTCTTAGGGAATACCCGTTGCATGCCATCTCACGGTCTACTCACTTCCCTACCTCGCCTTGATTGAATCGCTTCACTTGCAGTCGACGCCAGCCCGTGCAATGACTTCTAACGCCTCCCCTAATACGTATATCACTGCACCAAGCCAAGTAAAGCAAGAGACTTTGATTTATTGACTTATATTTCAGAGCCCGATACCTTGCTTCACCTCAAGGTCTATTTTCCTGTTGTTTATTTTCTACTTTTGGACATCAACGATTCCATCAAAATCCTTTGAAAAACTAGTCCCTTAATTTAAGTTTTCTCTGTTTATTTCGTGGTTCTCCTGCTTAGCAATGGTTTACCCCATTTATTCTAATTTTTTCTATTGTTCTTTAGGTTAGCACCGATTCCACAAAAATTTCACCGTGAAACTGAGTAAATTTTCTTTATAATTCATTAATATATATGGCCGAACCAGATGATTGGATGCTGGTCTGCAGGGATAGGATATTGGCCACGGTGCAGAAGTTGCACAATGACGATATGGTCAATTTCATGCTTAAACTTCGCAATTACCATTAATGTTGAAGTTGACAAAATATTGTTAGAAACAAAAAAAATTAGATAATATAAGAATATTGTAGGGGAACGCAACAGAAAACAAAAAAAATTGGTACAACGAGCACGCCCAGGACCACTATGGAGACTGCATACAAGGTTTGATCTTATCCGTACCGACTCGAAGCGCAGCGGAAGAAGAGTCGGTGGAGATCATTGGTGCAGATCCCCGCAGCTAGGATTTACAACCTCCCAACCGCGAAGATGTACTCCCTCGTCGGACAGCCCTTCGGGAGGCGGTCGGACAGTCCCTCGGACGATGTCACGGACAGCCCTTCGGGAGGACCCTCGAAACTCGAACGGAAACTCGGACAGCCCTTCGGGAGGACACTCGAACAGCCCCTCGGGCAACAGATCAAAACTATGACCTCTCTACGGGGTTGCACACATACGGTGTCAGCTATCCGGCAGGGCTTCGCCGTCCAGAACTAGTTCCTGCCGGAACCCAGACAGCCTTTCGGCTCTACGAAACTATTTCACTGGGAGGGAGAGAGAAGCCAGACAAGTCTATGGCATGTGTATGAGAGCAAGGATGAGAGTGGAGAGTTCCTCTCCACCTCTATTTATAGGAAAACCCAAGGGGTAAGGGGGCACATGAAAACCCCAAAATGCCCACACTTTATGTCACACATAAAGGTCATAAAGGGCATAAAGGGATGACAAGTGGAGCTCCATGGAGGAGCTGCACCCTTGAACGTCCCACCTTCATGGGGCCCCCCCAAAGGGGGTTCCTTGATCCCCAAGTCCTTCTAAAAGCCTTTTGGGGAAAGCCCTAAAAGGTGGCTTTCCATAAAGTAACCCAAAAAACACTTTCACTATTCACGAAGACATTTTTCTGCGTCCGATAAATCCCAAATTATTTCTGTGTGCCTAGAACAATTCCAGTACCCACTAAAACAATTTTGAACGCATTCCGAAACAATTCCGGAACAATGTTTTTCTTCAGCGAAAAGCTACTACAGCGGTTCCGGCTGCTCCGGAACATTTCTGGTTTTTATCCCGGAAAATTCCCAGAAGTTTCCAGAATAAAACTGGTACCCTCCAAGAATTATCAGGCATGTGCCGAAACCATTTTGACTTAATGGTATACCCCAAAACAACTTTTCGGTTTTACCGAAACTATTCCGGTGTTCTCTCTCCGGAACCTTTCCGATGACTCCAAAACTTTTTCGGTGAATTTCTCTCAGACTCCCTGTCTAGTATTCAGCAGATAGATGACCCTTAAGCGTGTGACCCTATAGGTTCGGTGAAGTATAGACATGACCGGAACACTTTCCGATCAATGATCAACATCGGAGCTATGGACACCCATATTGACCCCTATACCCACATGAATGAATATTCGATTGAACCTCCAGTTGCCGTGTGCTATTCCTGTTGCCTCACGATATATTACAAACACCCAAGGTGAGATTTACTTGCATCCCCGTGGATCAACAACTTGTCCACTATGCTAGTTACCTCGTTACCGGTTCTGTTCTCTTTTCTCGTTTCCGTGTTTCGGCATCCCTATGATCAAATCACACTATGTCTGGTCAGACGATGATGGATACCGTAACACCGAGAGGGCCCGAGAATATCTCTCCATCGTCGGAGGAGCAAATCCCAATCTTGAGCTATCTTGTTACTTGCCATACTTTTCCGTGAACCAGTAAGCCGCCGTAATAGCCACCCAGTTACGGATGACGTTTAACAAACCCCAAAGTTCACGAAGCAAGCACAAAGGAACTCGATACTCTCATGGTCTAAGGAATTATGCAAACATTAACTATCTCTGTGATATTAACCTTTAACTTGTGACGGATGTGTCTCATAGCATAACACCAATTTGGATCGATTCAACACAAGTGTTCTACCAACATTGTGCCCTCAAAATTGCCGGCATAGCCATGCCCATGATCATCATGCAATATTTGAGCCAGTCTTAGAGGCAAGACTAGGAATACAATTTACCGTTTATTATTGTGACGCCCCCGATCTCGACCGTACGCTAAACATACACGCAATGCGTACGATCAAGATTAGGGACTCACTGATCGATATCACAACACAACACTAGACACAAATTGAAGTCATAGAGCTTCATATTACAAGCCAGGGGCCTCGAGGGCTCGAATACAAAGCTCGACAAAGCACGAGTCAGCGGAAGCAAATAATATCTGAGTACAGACATAAGTTAGACAAGTTTTGCCTTAAGAAGGCTAGCACAAACATAAGCAGCGGATCGAAAGAGGCGAGGCCTCCTGCCTGGGAACCTCCTAACTACTCCTGAGCGTCGGACTGACTGCAGAAAGCAAGAATAGGGAGAAGGCCTAGTCCTATCGAAGACTAGCATCTTCAACATCTTGCAGCATTAGAAGAGAGTAGACCTGTAACTCATATATAGTCATATTATTGTAGCAATTTTATTAAGTAACCACGCCCAGAGATCCTCCCTCGACCCCCTGCGAGGAAGCAATCCCGGAGCCACAATTCATTTCAAATTAAATCACAATTATAGTTGTATAAGGTCAAGGCACAACTCCAAGTCGTCCTGTTACCGTGGACATGGCTATTCGAATAGATTATTCATCCCTGCAGGGGTGCACCGCATTTCCAACACGCCTGATCACCTCCGGCCGGACACACTTTCCTGGGTCATGCCCGGCCTCGGGATAGCAGCACGTCGTCGCCCCACCTAGGCTCAACGAAGAGGCCAGCCCGCCGGTCTAAATCCTAAGCGCGCAGGTTCGTGGGCCAACTTGCCCTTGCGCTCGTGCACGATGCGTGGGCGGCCGGAAATAGACCTAGTACACTCCAGTCCAAGAGCTGCACCGTCCAGTCCAATCCGGCGCGTGCCGCTCCATTGCTGACGTCCGAAGAGCTTCGGCTGATACAACGACGCTGAGTACCCATAACTTCTCCCACGCGATGGTTTGGTGCGTAAAAAGGCCAACGACCCAACTCAGATCAAATACCCAACCCATTAGCATTTTATTAATGCGGGGAAAGCGCGACCCATGAAGTGCGGTCCGTCACCCCGTCTCGAGGATGTGTGGCAAAGGCCTCTCTCGCCAGTCCACGCCTCATCAACATCAAACCGTGGGTACCCCTCAGGGCCGACCCATCACCAATGCTTCAGTAACCCGGTCATAGAAACTGTGTGTATAAAACATCAAGACGAAACCTGAGGAATCACCCTCAAAGGGCCCCGCTCGATGAAACCGTCAAGGTGGACTTAGAGGAATCACCCTCGAGGGTACCACACTTGAGGGGTTGCACGACAGAGTCATCGTGGGGAGTGGTGAAGGAGGAATCACCCTCGATAACCACGACCGACTAGCTACACTACAGAGCTAGCATCATGAGTACTTCACGAGGTGTCACCCTCGGTTCTCGATAGTAGCGCCACAGAGTCGTACAACTAAGGGGTGTGCGGTGATGTGAGGGGCCTGGCTTGTCGGTCGGTTGGCCGAGTCTTCGAGTCTTCGGGTCGTCGAGTCGTCGATGAAGAAGCAGGGGCAACTGGGACTAAGGGGACACTGGGGATTCATTGATCAACCTATACTAAGCAGTTGATATGATTGCAGGTATGGTAGCAGTTTATCAAAAGCAGGCTATGCATCAGAATAGGAGCTAACTAATACAGTAGCGAAATTCTAATGCAAGAATAAGAGGGAAAGGAATAGGCGATATCGGAATGCTCAAGGGGGGGTTGCTTGCCTTGCTGCTCTGCGGCAAAAGGCTGAATGTCAACGGCGTAGTCGTACCCGACAGCATCGTCAGTCTCGGGGTCTACCGGTAAGAAGAGGGGGGAGAAACAATAAATACAAAGCAGACAAATGCATCACGATGCATGACATGGCAATATGCAGGGCTAGGCATGCACTAACGCAGTATTACGCGTCGCAGACGGGTCAGAAGAATATCTGACGATATTTCCCGGGTCTCTGGCTTTTACCGGACAGATGAAAAACGATGGAAAAGTTCCACATTTGCTATGCTAGAGGCATGTGACAGACTAACGGGCAGCGTGGTTGGAACCGTAGAATTATTCTGAGCAACTTTCATGTTCAAATTTTTTTAGTCCAGACTACGGTTTATTTTATATTAATTTCTAAAGATTTAATAATATTCTGAAATTAATTTAATTATTTAATCCGAATTATCCAAAACAGTAATTACTGTTTTATTTAATCAATTAACAGATTAATTAACTGTTTAATTAATTAATCTATTTTATCTTAATCATACATTACTGTAGCACAAAACCAGGGCGTCACAATTCTCCCCTACTAAAAAGAATTCTCGTCCCGAGAATCAAGAAGTAGAAGGAAAGAGCCCGGGGTATTCTGCACGAAGATGATCTTCGCATTCCCAAGTGGCTTCATCTTCAGAATGATTTGCCCACTGCACTTTGAAGAACTTGGTAACCTTCTGACGAGTCCGACGTTCAGTTTCATCGAGAATGCGGACTGGTTGCTCTTTGTAAGAGAGGTCTTGTTGCAGTTCCAGCATATCATGATCCATTGCTCGGATAGGATCCTTGAAGCAGCGACAAAGTTGGGACACATGGAACACATCATGAACCTGAGAAAGGTTTGGCGGTAGTTCCAGTTGATATGCCACTTTACCCCGCCTTTCGAGAACAGTGAAAGGACCGATATATCGAGGAGCCAACTTGCCCTTGATCCCGAAACGGTGTGTACCTCTCATTGGCGTGACTCGAAGATAAGCCTTTTCGCCAGGTTGATATACCATATCTTTGTGATGACGGTCATACTGACTCTTCTGAAGAGACTGAGCAGCCTTCAGATTTGCATGAATAATGCGGACTTGATCTTCGGCATGTTGGATAATATCCGGACCGATAAGTGTACGTTCCCCAGTTTCTGACCAATTCAGAGGAGTCCGACACTTACGTCCATATAACACTTCAAAGGGAGCCATCTTCAGACTAGCTTGATAGCTATTGTTGTAGGAGAACTCAGCATACGGGAGAGATTCCTCCCATTTCTTGCCGAAAGAAATGACACAAGTTCGAAGCATGTCTTCGAGAATCTGATTGACTCTTTCAACTTGTCCCTGGGATTGAGGGTGAAAAGCGGTGCTGAAGGACAAATGAGTTCCCATAGCTTCCTGGAAACTTGCCCAGAACCTTGAAGTGAATAAACTGCCACGGTCTGAACTGATAACCAGTGGAATACCGTGAAGTGAAACAATTCTGGACATGTAGAGATTTGCCAGCTGACTAGCAGTAATAGTTTCTTTGACAGCCAGAAAATGTGCAACTTTGGATAGTCGGTCAATGACGACAAGAATAGCATCATTACCTTTCTGCGACCTGGGAAAACCAGTAATGAAGTCCATTTCAACATGATCCCATTTCCATTTAGGAATAGAAATAGGTTGTAGAGTTCCAGCAGGCCTTTGATGTTCTGCTTTGATACGACGGCACACATCACATTCAGCAACATAGCGAGCAATGTCTTGCTTCATGTTAGACCACCAGAATCTTTGACGAATGTCTTGGTACATCTTGGTACTACCAGGATGAATAGACAGCGGAGTGTCATTTGCTTCCTTCATGACCTCCTAAGTCAAATCATTGTTTTCCTCCTTACTCGGTACCACTAGGCGGCCCTTGAAGTACAAAGCTCCATCCTCAGCAATAGTGAAGGGTGAGGGCTTTCCTTCCGCGAGGTCGAATTTAATCCTCTCGACTTCAGTGTCACACTTCTGGATCCACTTGATGACGTCCACAAGATCTGGTTTAGCATCCAGGGTATTGAGAGAACCCTGGGAAACAACGTGGAGGTTCATTTGTTAGGATCCTTCAGGAGGGGGAGTGAGATAACCCTGAGGAACAATATGGAGGTTCAGCTTGCGGAATTCCTTTTGAAGAAGGGGGTGAACCTTGTGAACCTGAAGGTGATTGCAGTATGACTTGCGGCTCAAAGCATCAGCCATTACATTAGCCTTGCCAAGTGTATAAGAAATTCCCACGTTGTAATCTGCTATTCGTTCCATCCATCTTTGCTGACGGAGATTCAGATCTGGCTGAGTAAACAAGTACTTCAGACTTTGGTGATCGGTGTAGATCTCGCAACGGTTCCCAACAAGGTATTGTCGCCACTCTTTTAGTGCATGAATTACTGCAGCAAGTTCAAGGTCATGAACTGGGTAGTTCTCTTCTTGAGGACGCAATTGACAAGATGCATAAGCAACCACTCTGCGTTCTTGCATTAGGACACAGCCCATTCCTTGACGTGAAGCATCACAATAGATGACGAAGTCCTTACGAGTATCCGGAGGAGCAAGCACTGGAGCAGACGTTAGTTTGTCCTTAAGTGCCTGAAAGCTCTCCTGACATTTTTCTGTCCACTCATATTTAACACCTTTGTGAAGCAGATTGGTTAAGGGCTTTGCAATCTTGGAGAAGTTCTCGACGAATCGACGGCAATAGCTGGCGAGTCCGAGAAAACTTCTGACTTGTTTGACATTCTTCGGGGGAGTCCAGTCAAGAATAGCCTGAACTCGTTCAGGGTTGACCGCAATACCATCCTTGGAGATCACGTGACCAAGGTAGGTTACTTTGTCCATCCAGAACTCACACTTTGAATACTTTGCGTAAAGTTGATGTTCTCGAAGACTCTCCAGTATAAGACGAAGATGTTCAACATGCTCTTCTTTATTCTTGGAATAAACCAGGATATCATCTAGATAAACCACGACGAATTTATCGAGGTAATCCATGAATATATAGTTCATCAGGCGAGAGAAGGTTGCTGGAGCATTGGTTAAGCCAAAGGACATGACGGTGTACTCGTATGAACCATAGCGAGTAACAAATGCAGTCTTGGGAATATCCTCTTCACGAACCCGGATCTGATGGTAACCCAACCTCAAGTCGAGTTTTGAATACACTGCTGAACCAGCAAGTTGATCATACAGATCGTTGATCCGAGGAAGCGGATATTTGTTTTGAATCGTTGCTTGGTTGATGGGATGGTAATCTTGGACCAATCGATTCGTGCCATCTTTCTTCTTGACAAAGAGAGAAGGTGCTCCCCAAGCAGAGGAACTTGGACGAATGAAACCCAGAAGAAGCGAATTGTCAATTTCTTGTTTAAGTTCCATGAGTTCATGTGGTGGCATCTTATACGGACGCTTGGTAATAGGAGTGGTACCAGGTACCAAGTCGATGACAAACTCGACAGCTCTAGCAGGGGGGATCCCTGGGAGTTCTTCCGGAAAAACATCTTGGAAATCCCGGACAACTGGAATGTTTTCAATCCCTTCAAGAGGTGACGTGTTTAATGCATTCAGGGCATTTAGCCAGGCTTCAGCATCTAACAGCTTGGAATGACCTGATCGAGTACATTTCATAATCAAAGAAGATTACTAAGAGTTGTTGAATCGCAATGCGGACTCGATTCAATTATCGGTGTCCTTGAGTGTCCAACAACTCAGAACACGAGGAAACAGGAATCAGTGAAGGAAAACATAGCTGATGAGGAGCTTATAAGAAGTTATGCAGCTCCATGATTTTCTCGAGATACCAGGGGTAATACTCGGATGTAGATCAAAATTAAAGATTGGACCGATGTATTGATCCGCAGAAGACAAGTGCTTAAATTGGTCTGAAAATGGGATCAAAGAAGAACAGTTATGGTCGGAACCACGGTTGTAAAGTATCAAATCAGATTGTAGCTTTGAAAGATTATCCAGCAAAACACCAGAAGAGTAGGACTCGTGAAAACCCTCGGGTTCACATGGATTAGGAAAGGCATAGGTTCAACCCATCAGGGCCTCTTAGGAACATATACCACAAGTTTCAAGAGTATTTTACACATGCTCGACAACAGAGCATGGCTGACAAAAGCATAGGATACAACTTATCAGAGGGAGAAGACACAATTTACAAATGGCATCACTTATCAGGGGAATAACACCACAATAATTTGAAAGTGAAGGATGCTATCGGATAATAACCCAACAATGGGTCTGGCGGTCCACAAAGGACCTGATGTGAGTATCGGTACCAAATCAGAGGGAGAAAGAATGCAAGGCATCAGATCATAGAACATCCAAGTAATTTGATGCTTAAATAACCAAGGAAATTAAGATTTCCAAATTGGTGTATCGGAAATCGATGCTCCGATCAAATAGAAGTAAGATGAAAGGACTTAGATGGCCAATCAATCAAGGTTGATTTGTCAAGAACCAACTCATGTTTAGAAAGACGTCTGAGCGGGACGGATAATTTATGATAAACAACTGATGACTGCGTGCATCCAAACACAGGTTGAATCAATAAAATCAAATGAAAATCACAGAGGATTTTAATGGATATTGCTTGACATATGGAATTAACCACCATGTACGCAGGTGAGAAAACTCAAGAGCAATAGGCTGCTCAAGATTTCGGAAGACCGGATAGCGTTTCGAAGAATTTTGTGAAAGACAAGAACAACTGGGGACGAACGAATCCTCAATAATGACGAGGAGTTATCCGCAGGGGTTGGCGATGGAAGGGAATCGCAAAATCGACGAGCACAAGTTCTCGGGAGAACATCAGAGAGTATTTTCGAAGTCTTCTGATGAATCCAGCCATCATCTGGAATGAGGGGCTCTCCGGAGAGAAGTAGTTACGAGAACCTAGAGTTAGAGTTAATAAAATCTTTAACCCGAAAGAGAAGAGAGATCAGAACCCATAGTATAGACGAGGAATAAAAGATCCTAATACCACCCGATTGAGAAGTGGGCCCGTAAACCACACAACAATGTTAGTAAAAGTTTTTCAAGTACTAGACTCAACTTCGGCCAAGGAGTTGGAAAGGGGGCTACCTACAGGCAGTCGGCTCTGATACCAACTTGTGACGCCCCCGATCTCGACCGTACGCTAAACATACATGCAATGCGTACGATCAAGATTAGGGACTCACTGATCGATATCACAACACAACACTAGACACAAATTGAAGTCATACAACTTCATATTACAAGCCAGGGGCCTCGAGGGCTCGAATACAAAGCTCGACAAAGCACGAGTCAGCGGAAGCAAATAATATCTGAGTACAGACATAAGTTAGACAAGTTTTGCCTTAAGAAGGCTAGCACAAACATAAGCAGCGGATCAAAAGAGGCGAGGCCTCCTGCCTGGGAACCTCCTAACTACTCCTGAGCGTCGGGGGCAGCCTCCACGTAGTAGTAGGCTCCTGCGGTGGTGTAGTAGTCGTCTCCGGCGTACTCCATCTCCTGGGCTCCATCGTCTGAACGCAGAATCGTATCGAGGGGGAAGGAGAATGCAAAGCAGCAGTGAGTACTCATCCAAAGTACTCGCAAGACTGACATCAAAACTATGCTAAGTATGCATCATTATCAAGGGGAGGGGTTATATCTGGACTGACTGCAGAAAGCAAGAATAGGGAGAAGGCCTAGTCCTATCGAAGACTAGCATCTTCAACATCTTGCAGCATTAGAAGAGAGTAGACCTGTAACTCATATATAGTCATATTATTGTAGCAATTTTATTAAGTAACCATGCCCAGAGATCCTCCCTCGACCCCCTGCGAGGAAGCAATCCCGGAGCCACAATTCATTTCAAATTAAATCACAATTATAGTTGTATAAGGTCAAGGCACAACTCCAAGTCGTCCTGTTACCGTGGACACGACTATTCGAATAGATTATTCATCCCTGCAGGGGTGCACCGCATTTCCAACACGCCTGATCACCTCCGGCCGGACACACTTTCCTGGGTCATGCCCGGCCTCGGGATAGCAGCACGTCGTCGCCCCACCTAGGCTTAACGAAGAGGCCAGCCCGCCGGTCTAAATCCTAAGCGCACAGGTTCGTGGGCCCACTTGCCCTTGCGCTCCTGCACGATGCGTGGGCGGTCGGAAACAGACCTAGTACACTCCAGTCCAAGAGCTGCACCGTCCAGTCCAATCCGGCGCGCGCCGCTCCATTGCTGACGTCCGAAGAGCTTCGGCTGATACAACGATGCTGAGTACCCATAACTTCTCCCACGCGATGGTTTGGTGCGTAAAAAGGCCAACGACCCAACTCAGATCAAATACCGAACCCATTAGCATTTTATTAATGCGGGGAAAGCGCGACCCATGAAGTGCGGTCCGTCGCCCCGTCTCGAGGATGAGTGGCAAAGGCCTCTCTCGCCAGTCCACGTCTCATCAACATCAAACCGTGGGTACCCCTCAGGGCCGACCCATCACCAACATGTTTCAGTAACCCGGTCATAGAAACTGTGTGTATAAAACATTAAGACGGAACCTGAGGAATCACCCTCAAAGGGCCCCGCTCGATGAAACCGTCAAGGTGGACTTAGAGGAATCACCCTCGAGGGTACCACACTTGAGGGGTTGCACGACAGAGTCATCGTGGGGAGTGGTGAAGGAGGAATCACCCTCGATAACCACGACCGACTAGCTACACTACAGAGCTAGCATCATGAGTACTTCACGAGGTGTCACCCTCGGTACTCGATAGTAGCGCTGCAGAGTCGTACAACTAAGGGGTGTGCGGTGATGTGAGGGGCCTGGCTTGTCGATCGGTTGTCCGAGTCTTCGAGTCTTCGGGTCGTCGAGTCGTCGATGAAGAAGCAGGGGCAACTGGGACTAAGGGGACACTGGGGATTCATTGATCAACCTATACTAAGCAGTTGATATGATTGCAGGTATGGTAGCAGTTTATCAAAAGCAGGCTATGCATCAGAATAGGAGCTAACTAATACAGTAGCGAAATTCTAATGCAAGAATAAGAGGGAAAGGAATAGGCGATATCGGAATGCTCAAGGGGGGGTTGCTTGCCTTGCTACTCTGCGGCAAAAGGCTGAACGTCAACGGCGTAGTCGTACCCGGCAGCATCGTCAGTCTCGGGGTCTACCGGTAAGAAGAGGGGGGAGAAACAATAAATACAAAGCAGACAAATGCATCACGATGCATGACATGGCAATATGCAGGGCTACGCATGCACTAACGCAGTATTACGCGTCGCAGACGGGTCGGAAGAATATTTGACGATATTTCCCGGGTCTCTGGCTTTTACCGGACAGATGAAAAACGATGGAAAAGTTTCACGTTTGCTATGCTAGAGGCATTTGACAGACTAACGGGCAGCGTGGTTGGAACCGTAGAATTATTCTGAGCAACTTTCATGTTCAAATTTTTTTAATCCGAACTACGGTTTATTTTATATTAATTTCTAAAGATTTAATAATATTCTGAAATTAATTTAATTATTTAATCCGAATTATCCAAAACAGTAATTACTGTTTTATTTAATCAATTAACAGATTAATTAACTGTTTAATTAATTAATCTATTTTATCTTAATCATCTAATTAATTAATTAATTACCTAATTAATTAATTTAATTTAATTAATTATTAATATTAATATCTATTTATTTAATTATTTTCTAAATTCGTTTTTTTATATTTATTTTCATTTTTCTTTTTAGTGTATACGTACACGTATACGTACATACATACGTATGTATATACATACATACATACACACATATACACACACACGCACACACCACAGCACACACACACACGCAGCACACATGCACGCGCGGGCGCCGCGGCGGGTGGTCGCCGGCGGGGGGGGGGGGGGGGGGAACGGGGCCGGCGGCGGCTGCTCACCGCGGGGCGGCGACCGGCAGTCGGGGAGGCGGACGGAGGCGGCGGCGAGCGGGCCGGCGGGGAGGCGTCGGCGGATGTGGCGGCCGCGGCGGGAAACGGCGGCGGGCGGGCCGGCGCGGGGCCGCGTCGAGGGGGGGTAGACGGGGCCGGGCACGGCTGGGCCGGCGCCAGCCGTCCGTCGTCGGGGGGGGGCAAACGGGGGCCGGCTCGGGTCGGCCCTGGCGAGGGGGGGGGGAATGGGATCGGGGGCAGCGGGGGTTCGGTGCTAGGGTTTGTCCCAACCCCCATATAGGAGCTGGCTGGGCCGGCCCTTTCGACCCGTTAGGGATTTTTTTATTAATTAAACAACTTCTGTTTTAATTATTAGAGGCTCTAAAATAATTCCACAAATGTCGGTTACAATTTTATAAATCCTTAGGGAATATTTGCAACCCATCCAACATTTTTAATTCCAGTTTTGCCAAACTTCTAAATCCACCTTTTAAATGAATTTAAATTTGCAATGGAATTTGAACGGGGTTTGAACCAACGCGAGTTTAACAACAGTAAACGCGGTGACGTGGCATCATTAGTGCGGGATTACTGTAGCTTAATTACATACATTACTGTAGCACAAAACCAGGGCGTCACAATTATACCAGACGTGCACATGAGTTTCCCTCCAAGCCTCATGGTTATTATAGACTCGAGAACCATTGCAGTTATAGCATGGAACATAAACATTCATTACTAACTTGGAGATACAAAATAACTGTTATTACTGCCTCTAGGGCATATCTCCTACAGACTCCCACTTGCACTAGAGTCATAATCCAGGTACATGGCTTCCCTAACACCAATGGCTATCCGGTGCTGCTCATGCTTTGCTCGTGGTAGAGGCTTTGTCATCGGGTCTGACACGTTCAGATCCATGTGAACTTTGCGTACTTTCACTAAACCCGCTTCGACATGATGTCGAATGAGTTTATATTTGCGTTCAATATGTCTTGTCTTATGGTGCGAACTGGGCGCCCTTGCCTGAGCCACGAGGCCACTATTATCACAATAGATCTCCACCGGGTCCAGAGAACTTGGAACCACACCAAGGTCTTCAAGAAATTGCTTGATCCATACTGCCTCCTTGGAGGCTTCTGAAGCTGCAACATATTCCGCCTCCATCGTAGAATCCGCCACAGTCTTTTGTTTGGAACTTTTCCAATCAACTGCGCCACCGTTCAATATGAAAACATAGCTTAATTGAGATTTGAAGTCATCTGGGTCAGTCACGAAGCCCGCATCAGTGTAACCACTTACAATGAGCTCTTCATCACCTCCGTACACAAGGAGTAAATCCTTGGTCCTTTTGAGGTACTTAAGAATACCCTTGACTGCGGCCCAGTGCTCCAATCCTGGATCACTTTGGTACCGGCTGCTAACACTTAGCGCATAGGAAACATCCGGTCTTGTACATATCATGGCATACATAATAGAACCAACTGCCGAAGCATATGGAACATCATTCATTTGTACTCGCTCATCGAGGGTCTGAGGACACTGATTCTTGCAAAGCACTGTGCCAGGTGACATGGGGAGTAGGCCTTTCTTGGAGTTCTCCATGTTGAACCTTTTCAACACCTTGTTAATTTACGTGCTTTGGCAAAGTGCTATCAGGCATTTTGATCTATCTCTATAGATCTTGATGCCCAATACATATGTCGCTTCGCCTAAGTCTTTCATTGAAAAACTCTTCTTCAATGAGTCTTTTATTTCACTAAGGGCCTCTTTGATTCATAGGATTTTGAAAACGTAGGAATAGGAAAAATAGAGAGTTGGAGTGGCATGTCCATTTGAACCCTATAGGATTAGAAAAGAGTGTTTGATGCCACAGGAAAAACAAAGGAATTGTAAAAAGAGGTTGGAGTGGATGTTAGATTTCCTATGAAATGTAGTACAAAAGATTCCATAGGAAAATTTCCTATGGGATTCAATCCTATGAATCAAAGGACCAATGTAGGAAAAAATCCTAAGGATTTCAATCCTCCAAAAATCCTATAGAATTCCTTTGAATCAAAGGAGCCCGAAAATTCACGTCATTTCCAATCAACAATATGTCATCCACATACAGGATTAGAAATGCTTTTGCGCTCCCACTAAACTTCTTGTAAACACAAGATTCTTCGTCATTCCTGATGAAGCCAAACTCTTTGACCACTTCATCAAAACGAATGTTCTAGCTCCTTGACGCTTGCTTCAGACCATAAATGGCTTTCTGAAGTTTGCATACCTTTCCAGTATCCTTATGAATGATAAAACCTTCTGGTTGTATCATGTATACATCCTCTTTGAGGTTTCCATTTAGGAAAGCTGTTTTGACATCCATCTGCCATATTTCATAATCGAAATAAGCAGCAATTGCTAGTAATATCCGAACAGACCTAAGCATAGCTACGGGCGAGAAAGTCTCGTCGTAGTCCACTCCTGGAACTTGCGTGAACACTTTCGCGACAAGTGTAGCTTTGTGGATAGTAATGTTACCATCCGCATCCGTCTTTCTTTTGAAAATCCATTTACAGCCAATCGGCTTTACGCCTTCTGGAAGTTCTTCCAAGTTCCAAACTTCGTTTTCGTACATGGATTCCATTTCGGATTTCATGGCCTTGTGCCATTCCTTTCAGCTGGGCCCTGCCATCGCTTCCTTGTAGTGCACAGGTTCATCGTCTTCAAGAATGAAGATTTCGTTATGAAACCACTCAGGTGGTTGGATAGCCCTACCTGATCTGCGCGGTTCAGTCACAACATTGCATGAAGTTTCCGCATCACATGCGACAACTTCCGGCTCGGTTGTAGGGATAATTTGCGGAATTACTTCCGGTTCCTTAGCCATATCAACGGTTGCCAAAGATTCACTAATCTCATCAAGTTGTAATATCCTCCCACTCACTTCTTTAGCGAGAAACTCTTTCTCAAGAAATTGTCCATTTCTGGCAACAAACACTTTGTTATCGGACGGGTGGTAGAAGGAATACCCAATTGTTTCCTTCGGATAACCTACAAAGTAACATTTGTCTGATCTGGGATCAAGTTTGGTAGGTTGTAAACGTTTTACGTATACCTCACAACCCTAAATCCTGAGATGCGACAAACTGGGTTTCTTCCCTTTCCATAACGCACATGGTGTCGTCTCAACTGACTTAGACGGTGCTCTGTTAAGTGTGTGAATGGCAGTAAGTAGTGCGTGACCCCAAAAAGATATCGGTAGATCTGTAAGAGACATCATCGACCTTACCATGTCTAACAGGGTTCGGTTACGTCTTTCCGACACTCTGTTTCGCTGTGGAGTTCCGGGAGGCGTAAGATGTGAAATGATTCCACGGTCACTCAGATGTTGGCCAAACTCATGACTAAGATATTCGCCTCCGTGATCAGACCGCAGAAACTTAATCCTTTTGTTACGATGAGTTTCTACCTCATTCTGGAATTCTTTGAACTTTTCAAAGGTTTCCGACTTATGCTTCATTAAGTAGATATAGCCATACCTACTCAAATCATCAGTAAAAGTCACGAAGTAGAAATACCCACCCCGTGCGATTGTGCTCATTGGACCACATACATCACTATGTATTATTTCCAACAATTCACTCGCCCGTTCAGGATGACCCGTGAACAGCGTCTTGGTCATTTTCCCCATCAAGCAAGCTTCACATGTGTCAAATGATTCAAAATCAAAGGACGGTAAAACTCCATCTTTATGGAGTCTTTGCATGCGTTTCTTTCCGATGTGGCCAAGCCGACAGTGCCACATGAAAGTGATGGTGGTATCAGCCTTCTTAAGGCGTTTAGCATTCACGTTAAAGACATCATTTCCACATTCAAGGTTTAGAATGAAAAGGCCCCCAACAATGGGTGCAAATCCATAAAACATATCCTTACAATAAAGTGAACAACCATTGTTCTCAGACTTGTACGAATACCCATCATGTACTAAACATTATCCAGAGATAATGTTTCTACACAACAGTGGAACAAAATAGCAGTTACTTAGTTCCAAAATAAATCCTGAAGGGAGACGTAGAGGCATAATGCCGACAGCTTGAGCGGCGATCCCAGCGCCGTTCCCGACACGCATCACGACTTCATTCTTTGCCAGCTTGTGCACCTTCTGAAGCCCCTGTATCGAGTTGCAAATGTGAGAAACCGATTCAGTATCAAATACCCAAGACTTAGAATTTTCGCTAGCAAGCAAAACGTCAATGACATTAACTTGTATAACAATTATACCTTTTCCAGTTTTCCCGGACTTCTTATCTTCCAGATACTTCTTGCAGTTTCTCTTCTAGTGTCCTGTGCCCTTGCAGTAGAAGCACTCAGTTTCATTCTTGGCTCCGCCCTTATAGTTTCTTTGGGAGCCGGTCTTACCGGCGCCCTTGCCCTTCTTTGGCTTGCCTTTCTTTTTGAAACTGGCAGTTTTATTCACAAGTAACACTTGCTTGCGATTTTTCCGCAGTCCTCCTTCTGTAGTTTTTAGCATGGCGAGCACCTCTTCCGGTGGCTTCTCCATCCCTGTCATATTGTAGTTCATGACAAAACCGTCGTAAGACGGGGGGAGTGAAGAAAGCAACATGTCCATCATATGGCCAGGTGGAAGTGGAAATTCCAGGGCTTTAAGCCTTTCAGAATAGCCAATCATTTTGACCACGTGTTCGCCAACTGAACTACCCTCAGCCATCTTGCATTCCATTAAAGCCTTCATGATATCAAATCGTTCAGACTTTGCGGTTTCCTTGTACAGAGCATCCAATTCCCGGATCATATCACGGGTTTTGTGGAATTCAAAACGTTTTTGAAGCTCTGGACTCATGCAAGCTAGCATGAGGCACTACACTAAGTTGTGATCATCATCCTTAGTGGCCCAGACATTTTTTTCATCTTCCGGGGCCTCTGCCGCCGGTTTAGCTAGAAGAGAAGTTTCAAGCACATACAATTTCTTAGCGCTCCTGAGGACAATCCTCAGGTTGCGGACCCAGTCCGCATAGTTATTTCGAGTCGCAGCTAACTTCTCTTTCTCTAACATCGGGCCTAAGTTGAACGCGTTGTTGCGAGCCATTTGATCTACAACGGAAAACACAAGTTTCACTTAGACTTTGTTCATAATGATTTTTGCACTAGTGAATAAACAATTTTAGTCTAAAGTGCGCTCCCACTTAAATCAATATCTCTCATAATTGATTGTGAGTGATTCAAGATCCATATTTCAATTCGACACCATTGACGGCTTCATCACCGATGACGTGAATTTCAATTGGTGGGCCAACTTGCCAATCACATCTCTATGTGACTCTTGTCCATCTTTCGATGCACGTGTTCCGAGCTCAGGACTGTCCTGCCTGAACGTCAAGACAACCAAGTGATCACGCAGTGAGGTCTGACCTTCACCCGCCTTGCACCTCTCTAATCGTTCGTGCTCATGTGTACATGGCGCACCCCGAAAAGATACGTGTTGTAGACGGTGCTACACTTGGGAGAACACTAACTACTTGATATTTTTAAGTGAGAGATCACCCTAATAAAAGTGACTACCATGCAATCAAGAAGGGTGCATCAAGAGGGATAAACATCTCAGGCAATTCATAATAGCATGATATGGTATAGCCCCTTCTGACGGAGAAGTCAAATATTACTTCATCTTTGGCATTTTGCGTCGGTGTTCACCTTCGCGAAGATTGCCACCACCTTGTCGATGCACCACACAATATTGCTATCTTTATAGCTAATAAAATAAGTGCATTACTTAAGGTTGACACGCAGGTCATTAAAGTGACAATCATATGGCTCCAGCCATCATGCCGAATCATGACACGCAGGTCATGTTAATCAAACTACATCATATAGTCATCTCATACATAATCAAATTAATATGAGACTTGCTATACCACATCATATGCAAACCATCCTGCAAAACCAAGTTAGACACCTCTAATCGGTTTATGCAAAATTTTATTTTACGTGTCTTCTATGGTTTTGACTAAAACCGCAGCTACCAATGTTCATCATCAAGTATGTTTATTCAAGTCGCTAGATTAATATCGCGGGGTGTATGAAACACGAGATAATAAAATCTCGAGCCCCATACTAAACTTCGTCATACGCATGACCCCCGTGCAGATCATATCTGCATTGCCCTTTCGTCTGCGCGATTTCATCTTTCTCTCAACTACAGTGGAACCCAAAGAACTGATAGCACTTCGTTGATCAATTAGGATCGCGGATTGCCAGAACTTTGTGAAATTCCACCATGCCGTTTCAAGATCAGAAATACGCAAATTCTAGGGAAGCAACAAGAACATCGGGTAACAGATTTCATTTGCTACCCGCATAAATAATTTTCAGCAATAGATCTCATCTACTCCAAAATTATATTATGCAATACCCAGACATCTCCATGTATTCTAGATCGTAACCTGCATCTACGCATAGCACGGCTCTTGATGCCACTGTAGAGGAACGCGACAGAAAACAAAAAAATCGGTACATCGAGCATGCCCAGGACCACTATGGAGACTGCATACAAGGTTTGATCTTATCCGTACCGACTCGAAGCGCAGCGGAAGAAGAGTCGGTGGAGATCGTTGGTGCAGATCCCCGCAGCTAGGATTTACACCCTCCCAACCGTGAGGATGTACTCCCTCGTCGGACAGCCCTTCGGGAGGCGGTCGGACAGTCCCTCGGACGATGTCACGGACAGCCCTTCGGGAGGACCCTCGAAACTCGAACGGAAACTCGGACAGCCCTTCGGGAGGACACTTGATCAGCCCCTCGGGCAAGAGATCAAAACTATGACCTCTGTACGGGGTTGCACACATACGGTGTCAGCTATCCGGCAGGGCTTCGCAGTCCAGAACTAGTTCCTGCCGGAACCCAGACAGCCTTTCGGCTCTACGAAATTATTTCGCTGGGAGGGAGAGAGAAGCCAGACAAGTCTATGGCATGTGTATGAGAGCAAGGATGAGAGTGGAGAGTTCCTCTCCACCTCTATTTATAGGAAAACCCAAGGGGTAAGGGGGCACATGAAAAACTCAAAATGCCCACACTTTATGTCACACATAAAGGTCATAAAGGGCATAAAGGGATGACAAGTGGAGCTCCATGGAGGAGCTGCACCCTTGAACGTCCCACCTTCATGCCCCCCCCAAAGGGGGTTCCTTGATCCCCAAGTCCTTCTAGAAGCCTTTTGGGGAAAGCCCTAAAAGGTGGCTTTCCATAAAGTAACCCAAAAAGCACTTTCACTATTCACGAAGACATTTTTCTGCGTCCGATAAATCCCAAATTATTTCTGTGTGCCTAGAACAATTCCAGTACCCACTAAAACAATTTTGAATGCATTCCGAAACAATTCTGGAACAATGTTTTTCTTCAGCGAAAAGCTACTACAGCGGTTCCGGCTGCTCCGGAAAATTTCCGGTTTTTATCCCGGAAAATTCCCAGAAGTTTCCAGAATAAAACTGGTACCCTCCAAGAATTATCAAGCATGTGCCGAAACCATTTTAACTTAATGGTATACCCCGAAACAACTTTTTGGTTTTACCGAAACTATTCCGGTGTTCTCTCTCCGGAACCTTTCCGATGACTCCAAAACTTTTACGGTGAATTTCTCTCGGACTCCCTGTCTAGTATTCAGCAGATAGATGACCCTTAAGCATGTGACCCTATAGGTTCGGTGAAGTATAGACATGATCAACATCGGAGCCGTGGACACCCATATTGACCCCTATACCCACACGAATGAATATTCGAGTGAACCTCCAGTTGCCGTGTGCTATTCATGTTGCCTCACGATATATTACAAACACCCGAGGTGAGATTTACTTGCATCTCCGTGGATCAACAACTTGTCCACTATGCTAGCTACCTCGTTACCGGTTTTGTTTTTCTCGTTTCCGTGTTCCGGCATCCCTGTGATCAAATCACACTGTGTCTGGCCAGACGATGATGGATACCATAACACCGAGAGGGGCCGAGAATATCTCTCCATCGTCGGAGGAGCAAATCCCAATCTTGAGCTATCTCGTTACTTGCCATACTTTTCCGTGAACCCGTAAGCCGCCGTAATAGCCACCCAGTTACGGATGACGTTTAACAAACCCCAAAGTTCACGAAGCAAGCACAAAGGAACTCGATACTCTCATGGTCTAAGGAATTATGCAAACATTAACTATCTCTGTGATATTAACCTTTAACTTGTGACGGATGTGTCTCATAGCATAACACCAATTTGGGTCGATTCAACACAAGTGTTCTACCAACATTGCGCCCTCAAAATTGCCGGTATAGCCATGCCCATGATCAGGAAAACATGATCATCATGCAATACTTGAGCCAGTCTTAGAGGCAAGACTAGGAATACAATTTACCGTTTATTATACCACACGTGCAGATGAGTTCCCCTCCAAGCATCGTGGTTATTGTAGACTCGAGAATCATTGCCGTTATAGCATGTAACATAAACATTCATTACTAACTTGGAGATACAAAATAAGTGTTATTACTGCCTCTAGGGCATATCTCCTACAAATATTCCATACAAATATATTGGCAAACATTTGTAGGCTTGGGCTGAAAGGGGGATAGCAGTGACACACCGTGTTCAAATACAGGACGTGAACCTAGGGGATAATGGTCGGAAGTGCTCTTGAGCAATGCTTATTGAGGCATGTGGCATTTTTTCTCTCGTTGCAACGCACGGACATGTTTGCTAGTCTTTAAAAAAAGATGATTGTCGGTTCTTTTTAGTGCACCAGATTTTTGAGTAACACATGAGCAGTGGATACTGGGTTGTCCCAGGTGGTCAATAGTTGGTTGCACAATACATATACTAGGTGGACCCACCCCTCTTTGTGAACAATAGCAACCATGCACGTACCAATCGTATGGCTTTTTGGGCAGCCCACCCATTGTTTCAATCGGTATTTTTTTCGCCTTTTCTTTTCTCTTTCAGATTTTTATTCATTTGTCACTTTTTTTCCTTTTTCCTCCCGGTTTTATGTTGGTTTTAATTTTTTTTTACCGTTTTGTATTTTTCACAACTTTTCTATTATGAACAATTTTATAAATTCTTTTACATCTTCTAAATTTGTAGTTGCCTTTAAAATTACCTGAACACTTTAATAATTTGGTAATAATTGTAAAAATATCATGAAAATTTGCTAAAATATTCCCAAACTTTATTTTAAATTGGGGAAAATCTAAAAAATCACCAAACATTCTTTAAATTAATATTTTTTTTAACTTTTGATCATTTTTTGACTTCAGGGAATATATCTTAGCACTTTTATTTTATTTTGGAAAATTAACGAGTTTAATGTTGGTTGTGACACATACACATCCGGCTTAAAAGTTCAGGTAAAAAATACTGGGTCAAAACTAGTGGCAATGGCTTGGCCAGACACTTTTTGCGCTACTGCTTACTGCCTTCGGTTCAAAGAGAAACGGGGATAAAGGAAAAAACATCTTAATGCTGATAATGTGCAAACCGTTGAACAACCTTGGCGCGGAACATGAGTTTCATGTAATTGACCCCTGGTCTTCGGGCTACGGCCTGTTTTGAAATATATAAGGTAGAACATGATCTACCTTTCATTTCAAAAAAACATGTGTGCTACCTCATAACGTGGAATAGGAGGAATCATGCACACCATTTCTAGAAACTGGTCTTGGATTTTATTTTTTTCGGCTTTTGATTATTTTGAAACTAGATGATACTCCGCGCGTTGCTGCGGGATTTTCTAATCACAAATATGTTAACAATTGGAATCAATTAGAGTATATGATAAATTTCATTCACATGCAATGAATTTTGTATTTGTCACGCAACACCGGCATGATGATTTACACAATTGAAAAGAGAAACATATTGGAAAGACTATGAGTTGTGACTTCCTACATTGTCTTGCATGGTCTGCTTGTGAACATAGTCAAATGGCCATATAAAATAAATAATGTGAAGATCTAAATCACTCCAGCTCAAAAAAGATAAATCTAAATCACGACATATAGTAATACTTGGTAAAAAAGAATCTACTACATATATAGTGGCGACCCATTGGATTGATGTAGTTTATTTAAAAAAGTCTAGAGAAACTTAAGGGTCTTGATCGCATCATATACATCATGGGCTTTCATTTCCTTTTGATTAGTACTACCACTGTTATCACTGGACACTCTCGTAGTATGACCACATCTCTTGTGAATCAACATATTTGGGCATACGTATGGTTCAATAAATCGTACTACAAAATCCAAAAGACCATACAACTGAAAATGTCAATTCAAACTGACCTACCTACCCGAGGAGAAGACAGCTGGGCTCAAATAGGTAATACTGGACCATAAAGTTCCTATAACACAACAGAAATAATCGATTGAAAACAGGGGCGCACCAATGTGACCTTGTTTGGCGGCGACGCCGAAGGCGCCGGGGTAAAGCTGGCAGTGGAGCGTGGTGAGTAGGAGAAGTAGGCAGACGATCCAGCGTGCACCCGCCTCCGCTGCGCCGTACATCGTGGACACCCCGGCGTCCATCAACACGAGAGCGAGCCACACGCTAGAGACGAAAGCCTCGGCATCCTCCAGGATGAGAGACATCATCCCCGGGTCAAATGGTGGTAAGCGAGGCAGTGGGCTCGAATGCCTCAGTGTTGACCATGATGAGACAAATTATGTCGTCGTCCCCGGATCTAACAGCCTGCACCTGGTGGGAGATTGACGGGATGTAACCTGAAGTTTGTTCTGGTCCACAACATCGCTCGCCTCGCCGGCCTGTCGTGCAACCTCTATTCTGTCAATTTCATCATCGAAATATATGGTCCGGTTATGCGCATCAGCGGCAGGGTAGGTGACGGACGGCAAGGGAAGGAATATGGCGTCTGCTCATACAATGCGCTCCACGCCGCAGAAATCATGCGCCTCCATCAACCGCCAGTGTCGTTAGGGGTTCATGCGGGTAAGTAGCAGGAGCGCCATTTGAACTTACCTACTGAAGAACTCTGATGCGTTGTCCAGCCCAGCGGCGAAGTCCTATCCATTGGCGACTGGGCAAGTGAGAGTCTGCCATGTGGCTGCTGAACAACAATGGTGATTTTTTTTCTAGAGGTAGGAGATGGAATGGGCTAAAGAGATAAGTGAGGGGACCCACGTGGGGACCACAACCCACCAGGGCACGCGTGGGGTTGCTGGCGCGCCCTGGTGTCTCGTGGACACCAGGTGCACCCCCCTCTGATGTTATTTGCATCCGAAATTCAGAAATATTCAGAAGAAACCATGTTAAATTTTCAGGACAATCTGATTTTTTTTTATTTTTGGGTCATTTTTATTGCACGGAGAAATCAGAAAATAGGATAAACATGGCATTTTATTTTATATGATTAATAAGAATAGAAAACAAAAGGTGGGAGCAGAAGGTTGTGCCTACTAGATTCATCAACTTCATACCTCTCAAAAATGATCCATTAATAAGGTTGATCAAGTCTTATTAACAACCACTTTCGATTAGCATGAAACCAAAGTACTTTCGTAAAACACTAAGTTACCTCAACGGAGATATGCATATCCCCAATAATAAGTATGTCTAATTTTTTTTTGAAGTAGGTAGAGGTAGTTGAAAGCTTCCAATAGTGAGTGTCGGAGATTTTTTATACATCTCCAACGTATCTATAATTTTTGCTTGTTCTATTATGTTATATTATCATTCTTGGATGTTTTACAATCATTTTATAGCAACTTTATATCATTTTTTGGGACTAACCTATTGACATAGTGCCAAAGTGCCAGTTGCTGTTTTTGCTTGTTTTTTACGTCGCAGAATATCAATACCAAATGGAGTCCAATCGCGACGAAACTTTTTGGAGATTTTTTCTGAACCAGAAGACACCCAGTGGGCCAAAGAAGTGCCGGACAGGTGGGCCGTGGAGAGCACAACCCACCAGGGCACGCCAGGGGGGCCCGGCGTGCCCTGATGGGTTGTGCCCTCCTTGGGGCCCCTCTCCACCGCCTCTGATGCCTATAAATTCCCAAATATTCCAAAAACCCTAGGGGAGTCGACGAAACACAATTCCAGCCTCCGCAAGTTCCAGAACCTCGAGATCAAATCTAAACACCATCACGGAGGGGTTCATCTTCTTCATAGGTGCGTCTCCGATGATGCGTGAGTAGTCCACCATAGACCTACGGGTCCGTAGGCAGTAGCTAGATGGCTTCCTCTCTCTCTCTCTCTCATGATTCTCAATACAATGGTCTCTTGGAGATCTATTTGATGTAAACTTTTGCGATGTGTTTGTTAGGATCCGATGAATTTTGAGTTCATGATCAGTTTCTATCCATGAATATTATTTGAGTCTTCTTTGATCTCTTATATGCATGATTACTTATAGCCTCGTATTTCTTCTTTGAATCTTCGGTTTAGTTAGGCCGACTAGATTGATTTTTCTTGCCATGGGAAGAGGTGCTTTGTGATGGGTTCGATCTTGCAGTGTTCTTTCCCAATGACAGAAGGGGCAGCAAGACACACATGTAATGTTGCCATTAAGGATAACAAGATGGGGTCTATTCCTACATGAATAGATCTTGTCTACATCATTTCATCGTTCTTATTGCATTACTCCATTTTTTCATGAACTTAATACACTAGATGCATGATGGATAGCGGTCGATGTGTGGAGTAATAGAGGTAGAAGCAGGCAGGAGTCGGTCTACCTATCTTGGACGTGATGCCTATATAATGATCATCGCCTTGGATATCGTCATGACTATTCGATTTTCTATCAATTGACCAACAGTAATTTGTTCACCCACCATGCGCTATACTCATGAGAGAAGCCACTAGTGAATCCTACGGCCCCCGGGTCTACTTTCCCAACATATTGCTTTCCGATCTATCTTTTTGCATCTTTGTTTTCAGATCTACAAAACCAAAAACACAAAAATATATTGCTGCATATTTTATTTTCCTTTTCTATTTTGTGCTCTTGAGAGATCTATCTCTCCTATCTATCATTACCTAACCTATCTTTTTACCGTAGAGAGATTGACAACCTCTCTTTCGCGTCGGGTTGCAAGTATTCGTTGTTTGTGTGCAGGTGCTGCTTATTGGGTGGTGGTGATCCTCCTACTGGTTCGATAACCTTGGTTTCATAACTGAGGGAAATACTTACTGTCGCTGTGCTACATCATCCCTTCCTCTTTGGGGAAATACCGACGTAGTCTCAAGCCACGTCAATTTTTCAATAACATTCATACCATTCACTTGGAATTGTTTCTTCAAAAAGTGCACCGTATGCTCATTACCATAGATATGAAAAGTGACTTTGCTTTTATTGCAATCAATAACAGCCCCTGCAGTATTCAAAAAGGGTCTACCAAGGATAATCGACATGTTGTCGTCCTCGGGCATCTCAAGAATAACAAAGTCTGTTAAGATAGTAACATTTGCAACAACAACGGGAACATCCTCACAAATACCGATAGGTATGGCAGTTGATTTGCCAGCCATTTGCAATGATATTTCAGTAGGTGTGAGTTTATTCAAATCAAGTCTTTTATATAAAGAGAAAGGCATAACACTAACACCAGCTCCCAAATCACACAAAGCAGTTTTGACATAATTTCTTTTAATGGAGCAAGGTATAGTTGGTATTCCAGGATCTCCAAGTTTTTTAGGTACTCCATCCTTAAAAGAATAATTAGCAAGCATGGTGGAGATTTCAGCCTCAGGTATCTTTCTTTTATTAGTGATGATGTCTTTCATGTATTTTGCATAAGGGGCCATCTTTAAGATATCAGTTAAGCGGGTACGCATAAAGACTGGCCTAATCATTTCAGCAAAGCGTTCAAATTCTTCATCATCCTTTTTCTTAGATGGTTTAGGTGGAAAAGGCATGGGTTTCTGAACCCATGGCTCTCTTTCTTTCCCAACGTTTTCTAGCCACAAAGTCTCTTTTATCATATCATTTATTTTTAGGTTGTGGGTTATCAAGATCAACAGCAGGTTCTATTTCAACATCATTATCTGGCTCTTTATCATTGTACGGTTGAGTATCTTCATGAACATCATCATTATCATTTTCATTATCACTACGTGAATGTTCATTACCAAATTGAGTTTCAGCATTAGTAATAGAGACATCATTATCTTCATGAGGTTTTTCTATCTCAGGTTCACTAGAGGTATGCAAAGTCCTATCATTTTTCTTTTTCTTTTTCTTTTTAGAAGGACTAGGTGCATCAGTGTTAATTCTCTGAGAGTCTTGTTCAATTCTTTTAGGGTGTCCTTTAGGATAAAGTGGTTCCTGAGTCATTTTACCTCCTCTAGTTGCTACTCTAACAGCAAAATCATTCATATTATTATTCATTTCATTAAGCAATTCTCTTTGAGATTTAGCAACTTGTTCTAACTGGGTTTGAACCATAGACGCATGTTTTCCTACACCTCTAACATCATTACCAATTCTAAATAATAAGTCACTCAAGCGAGCAATCATATCAGAATTATATTTCAATTGTTTCAGAACATTTGCATTGAAGTGATGTTATTTCCTAATGTAGTTGTCAAACTCATATAAGCATTGACTAGGATGTTTATTGTAAGGGATATCACCTTCATCAAACTTTAATAAAGAATTTACCTCTACCACCTGTTGAGGTGGTGGTGTGTCAAGGCCATGTATTTCTTCAATAGGTGGTAAATTCTTAACATCCTGAGATTTAATACATTTTTCCTTCATGCATTTCTTTGCCTCCTGCATATCTTCAGGACTGAGAAATAAGATACCCCTCTTCTTCGGAGTGGGTTTAGGTGGTTGTTCAGGGAGAGTCCAATCATCATAATTCTTCAATATATTATTCAATAGTTCCTCAGCTTGTTCAACAGTTCGTTCCCTGAAAACACAAACAGCACAAGTATCTAGGAAGTCCCTAGAAGCATCAGTTAGTCCATTATAGAAGATATCAAGTATTTCATTTTTCTTAAGTGGGTGATCAGGCAAAGCATTAAGCAATTGGAGAAGCCTCCCCCAAGCTTGTGGGAGACTCTCTTCTTCAATTTGCACAAAGTTAAATATTTCCTGTAATGCAGCTTGTTTCTTATGAGCAGGAAAATATTTTTCAGAGAAGTAGTAAATCATATCCTGGGGACTACGCACACAACCAGGAGAAAGAGTATTGTACCATATCTTAGCATCGCCCTTTAATGAGAACGGAAATAATTTGAGAATATAGTAGTAGCGAATCTTCTCATCATGAGCAAAAAGGGTGGCTATATCATTCAACTTAGTAAGATGTGCCACTACAGTTTCAATTTCATAGCCATGAAAAGGGTCAGATTCAACCAGAGTAATTAAATCTGGGTCGACAGAGAATTCATAATCCTTATCGGTAACAAAGATAGGTGAAGTAGCAAACTTAGGATCACATTTCATTCTAGCATTCAAAGTCTTTTCTTTATACTTGCATAATAATTTCTTAAGATCATCTCTATCCTTACAAGCAAGGATGTCTCTAGCTACTACTCCATCCATAACATAACCCTCGGGTATCTTTGGCAATTCAATTCTAGGAGAGCTAGGTCTAATTGGTGTTTCATAGTTCTCAGTTTCAAGGACTTCATCAATTTCAGTAATCTCATCAGTTTGAGTGATTTCATTCTATTTAGCTCTAGCAATTTGTTCATCAAGAAATTCACCTATTGGCACATTATCATCAGGCATGGTACTAGCATCATCATAAGCATCATTCATAGCAGAAGTAGCATCATCAATAACTTGCGGCATATCAGGATTAATAGCATGTGGTGGTGTTGCAAGTTTACTCTTAACTGAAGGTGAATCAAGTACAGAGCTAGATGGCAATTCCTTACCTCCCCTTGTCTTAGAGGGAAAAATCTTGGTTCTTGTATCCTTCAGACTTTTCATAGTGGTAAATTGATATAAATCCCAAGTGACTCAACAAATATAGCTATGCTCCCCGGCAACGACGCCAGAAAAAGGTCTTGATAACCCACAAGTATAGGGGATCGCAACAGTTTTCGAGGGTAGAGTATTCAACCCAAATTTATAGATTTGACACAAGGGGAGCCAAAGAATATTTGCAAGTATTAGTAGTTGAGTTGTCAATTCAACCACACCTGGAGATTAAATATCTGCAGCAGTGTGATCAGTAGCACAGTAATATGACAGTTTGATAGTAGTGGTAACAGTAGTAGTAACGGTAACAGTGATAGCAATGATTTTGTAGCAGTTGGAACAATAGCAATAGCAATAGCAAGAACAATATGTGGAAAACTCGTAGGCATTGGATCGGTGAATTTGTTGGATGATATTCATCATATAACAGTCATAACCTAGGGCGACACAGAACTAGCTCCAGTTCATAAATATAATGTAGGCATGTATTCCGTAAATAGTCATACGTGCTTATGGAAAAGAACTTGCATGACATCTTTTGTCCTCCCCTCTCGTGGCAGCGGGGTCCATAAGGAAACTAAGGGATATTAAGGCGTCCTTTTAATAGAGAACCGGAACAAAGAATTAACACATAGTGAATACATGAACTCCTCAAACTACGGTCATCACCGGAAAGTATCCCGATTATTTTCACCCCGGGTTTTATGGATCATAACACGTAGCAGGTGCATATGACTAGCAAGATCGGATCAAGAATATAGATATAATGGTGATAACATAAACGGTTCAGATCTGAAATCATGGCACTCGGACCCTAGTGGCAAGCATTAAGAATGGCAAAGTCATAACAACATCAATCTCAAAACATAGTGGATACTAGGGATCAAGCCTAACAAAACTAACTCGATTTACATGATGAATCTCATCCAACTCCTCACCGACCAGCGAGCCTACGAAGGAATTACTCACTCCCGGTGGGGAGCATCATGGATTGGTGATGAAGGAGGGTTGGTGATGATGAAGACCGAAGATTCCCCTCTCCGGAGCCCCGAACGGGCTCGAGATCTGGCTTCCCGATGAAGAACATGAGGTGGCGATGGCTCCATCTCGTGAAACTCGATAAAACTTCCTCCCCTATTTTTTCTCCAAAAATAGGAATTTATAGTGCTGGAATTAGGGTCAGGGGGCCCGAGGTGACCATTTTGGAAATATGCCCTAGAGGCAATAATAATTTAGTTATTATCATATTTCCTTGTTCATGATAATCGTTTATTATCCATGCTATAATTGTATTGATTGGAAACTCAAATACATGTGTGGGTACATAGACAACACTGTGTCCCTAGTATGCCTCTAATAGACTAGCTCGTTCATCAAAGATGGTCAAGGTTTCCTAGCCATAGACATGAGATGTCATTTGATAACGGGATCACATCATTAGGAGAATGATGTGATGGACAAGACCCAAACTATAAACATAGCATATGATCGTGTCAGTTTATTGCTATAGTTTTCTGCATGTCAAGTATCTGTTCCTATGACCATGATATCATGCAATTCACTGACACCGGAGGAATACCTTGTGTGTATCAAATGTCACAACGTAACTGGGTGACTATAAAGATGCTCTACAGGTATCTCCGAGGGTGTCTGTTGAGTGGGCATGGATCAAGACTGGGATTTGTTACTCCGTGTGACAGAGAGGTATCTCAGGGCCCACTCGGTAATACAACATCACAATAAGCCTTGCAAGCAATGTTACTAAGTGTTAGCCACGGGATCTTGTATTACGGAACGAGTAAAGAGACTTGCCGGTAACGAGATTGAACTAGGTATAGAGATACCGACGATCGAATCTCGGGCAAGTAACATACCGAAGAACAAAGGGAATAGCATACGGGGTTAACTGAATCCTTGACATAGAGGTTCAACCGATAAAGATCTTCATAGAATATGTAGGAACCAATATGGGCATCCAGGTCCCGCTATTGGTTATTTACCGTAGAGGTGTCTCGGTCATGTCTACATAGCACACTTAAGGTTCGATGACGTTTCGGTATAGTAGAGTTATGTATGGTGGTGACCGAAGGTTTTTCGGAGTCCCGGATGAGATCCTGGACGTCACGGGAAGCTCCGGAATGGTCCGGAGGTAAAGATTGATATATAGGAAGTCCCGTTTTGGTCACCGGAAAAGTTTCGGGTATTTCAGTAGTGTATCGGGAGTGCCGGGAGGGGTACCGGGGACCATCGGGAGGGGTGTCTCGACCCAAAGGGCCTCATGGGCTGTGGGAGGAGTCAAGACAGCCCTTAGTGGGTTGGCCGAGCCCCCCACTAAGGCCCATGTGGCTAGGGGTGGGAAAAACCCAAAGGGGGAAAGGTGGAAAGGGTTTCCAAGTGGAGAGGAGGAATCCTACTCCTAATAGGATTGGAGTAGGACTCCTCCACCTCCAATTTCGGCCAGCCCTTGAGGGTTTGAGGCTGCCTCCTCCCCTCCCTCCCTCCTATATATACTAGAGGATTTAGAGGGGAGAGCTAACCCTAATTGCCACGTGCTCCCTCTACTTCCTCCAGATCGTTTTCTCCTCTAGTCTAGTTTCGGCAGTGTTTAGGCGAAGCCCTGCCGGAATAGTTCCACCACCACCGCCGCCGCGCCGTCGCGCTGCCGGAGAACTGATCTACCTCTCCGCTCCCTCTTGCTGGATCAAGAAGGCGGAGATCGTCATCGAGCTGTACGTGTGCTGAACGCGGAGGTGCCATCCATTCGGCGCTAGATCGGAAGGACCGTGATCAGGATCGCGAGACGGTTCGTGATTTGATCGCGCGACGGATCATGATGGGATCGTGGGATGGATCGTGATTGGATCACGAGACGGATCGTGATGGGATCGCGGGACGCTCGACGATTTGGATCGCGAAGACGTTCGACTACATCAACCGCGTTTCTTAACGCTTCCGCTTAGCGATCTACAAGGGTATGTAGATCCACTCTCCCTCTCGTAGATGCTCATCACCATGGATAGATCTTGCGTGTGCGTAGGAATTTTTTTGTTTCCCATGCAATGTTCCCCAATAGACCACAACCCACCAGGGCGCGCCTGGAGGGGGTGGCGCGCCCTGGTGTATCGTGCCCAGCCAGGGCACCCCCTCCGGTGGTTCTTGGCTCCAGTATTTTTTATTTATTGTAAAATAATTCTCCAAAAAGTTTTGTCCAATTCCGAGAACTTTTATTTCTGCACAGAAACAATACTATGGTAGTTCTGCTGAAAACAGCGTCAGTCCGGGTTAGTTTCATTCAAATCATGCAAATTAGAGTCCAAAACAAGAGCAAAAGCATTAGGAAAAGTAGATACGACAGAGACGTATCAACTCCCCCAAGCTTAACCCATTGCTTGTCCTCAAGCAATTTAGTTGACAAAATGAAAGTGACAAAGAAAAACTTTTATGAACTCTTTTGTTCTTGTTTACATACATATGCTTAAGTAGCACCCAGGTTTTCAACAAAGATTATGACTAACCATGTCAACAATAACTCTTAAAAATAATATTAGCTCAGATAAATGTCATAAGCAACTAGCGAGCAATAATAAAATATCTCAAATGCAAACACTTTGTCAAAACAATCATGATATAATATGACAACAGTGGTATCTCGCTAGCCCTTTTTGAGACCGCAAAACATAAATGCAGAGCACCTCCAAAGTTCAAGCAGCGACTAAACATTGTAATTCATGGTAGAAAAGATCCAGTCATGATGCATCCAACATTAACTATACACAATGCATGAGGATGACAATAGTGCTCTCAGATCTGGCGCTTATTTGAGAAGGTGATGACTCAACATAAAAGTAAATAGATAGTCCCTTCGCAGAGGGAAGTAGGAATTTGCAGAGGTGCCAGAGCTCAAAGCTTAAATCAGAGATAAATATAATTTTGGGAGGTGCACCCTTCCTGTCAATGTTACAACCAAGAGTTATCAATATCTTCCATGCTAAACACATTAGCGGCGGTTCCCAAGCGGTAAAAGTAAAGGTTTAGTCCCCCACCACCAACAAACACACTCCACGGCTAGCCGAATCCACGGGTACCGTCCATACCAACAACATTCCTGGGGGAGTTTTGTTTAATTATTTGCATTTTTTTATTTCAGGACTGGGAATCCCTATTACCGCCCCTCTCATGCAAGGACGAGTGAATAAACACTCATCATGAGAATAACCCACTTAACATGGAAGGTTCTGACCGCCCCCTGTCATTCCATGAGCGGTCCAGGCACACAAAACAGATGTTCATTTGAAATTTTAGAGGCGGCACATGCAAATTTACTTGGAATGGCAGGGTAATACCGCATATAGGTAGATATAGTGGACTCATCTGGAATAACTTTGGTTTAAAGATTTTTTGATGCACAAGCAGTATTCCCGCTTAGTACAGGTGAAGGCGAGCAAATAGGTTGAGAAGCAGCCAACTAGAGAGCGAAAACGGTCTTGAGCATGCATTATGAATAATAAACATTGAATACTAGCATGAGTAGGATATGGACACCTTGAACATAAATATCGTGAAGGCTATGTTGGTTTTGATTCAACTACATGCGTGAACATGTGCCAAGTCAAGCCACTTGAAACATTCAGAGGAGGATACCATATCATCATACTATATCCCAATCATTTTAATGCATGTTGACATCCAAGATAAATCATTATCCACTCCTAGCTACTTAAGCAAGGCATGAGCAACTATAATCTCTAATTTTCATTGCAAACATGTTTGATCATAATATGCTGAATCATGGATACTAGGTTAAACACATTTACAAAAACAAGAACAAGTTGAGTTCATACCCGCTTCTCTCTACCACAATCACTTCATCAAATATCGTCATTATTGCCTTTCACTTGCATGACCGAATGATATGAAAATAATAATAGTGCAAGAGTACCATCGACTAAGCTGGAATCTGCAAGCATTTTATTCAAGAGAAGAAGACAAAGTAATATGGGCTCTTTGTTAGATCAATAGTAGTGCATATGAGAGACACTCAACATTTTCATCATGGTCTTCTCCTTGGTACGACTCAAATAAAGGGAAAAGAATTTCAGAGAAACACACTGATATATTTTTTAGAGTTTTTGGTTTTTCTTAAAGAAAGCAAATCAAAGAAGGAAAAACAAAGACGAGAAAAACTATTTACACGGGAAAACTCCCAACAAGTAAAACAAGAAACGAGAAATCTTTTTGGGTTTTCTTTTGCTACTAAAATTAATTTAAACTAGAAAGAAAAACCGAAAAGCAGCAACAAATATTTTTGGATTTTCTCAAAAAATTTCAAACACGCAAGAAGCAAGCAAGAAAATAAATCTAGCAAGGATAATACAATGAAAAAGTGTAGACACCGACAACTGGAATGAAATGTGCAAACATGAATATAATGTCGGTGGAAATACGTACTCCCCCAAGCTTAGGCTTTTGTTCTAGCTTGGTAATCACCATCCGCGGCCTGGATAATAGTCTGAGTGATAGCCCACCAAGGCTCTTGGTGCAGCCTCCTCAGCCCGTCTGGCAGCTTCAACCTCCGCATTGTACGCGCGGGCCTCGCTCTCAAGAACGTAGTATCTTCTCTTACTGTGATAATCAAAGAGAGCAGGAGCAGGCAAGATAACAGGTACAATGGGATCTTTATTGAACCTCATGTTGTTAGTATAATGAGTGATTGTGCCCTTAAGGAACTTATGACGTTTCATGGCCTCAAAGTCTAAGTACCGAGTAGGTAAAATAGGATCGTTAGGCCAAGGTGATACAAGTAGCTTCTTAGCTACACGGGAGGCATAGATCCCACCATAAAAGTGACCACTAGTAGCATTATGTTGTAATCTCTGTGCAACGATTGCTCCAAGATTATAACGTTTAATTCCTATTATAGTAGTGTGTATACGACTCAAATCAGGGGCACACAGTGTGCTGCAATATTTCTTGCCTATGATGCATTTGCCATTAAAGAGTGCAAAGTAGTGTATAGATGGAAAATGGATGCTTTTTATTCTACCTTGTGTCACTCCTCTATCTTCACCGTAGCAAAGATTAATCAAAAATGACTCATACTCAGATTTTGGTGGTTCGTCTAGTGAACCCCAATATGGAATTTTGCACGCTTCACAGAACACATCTAAAGGCATGGTAAAGGGATGGTCATAAAGGTTAAATGAAACTCTAGACTCACGAGGAAAATATTTAAATTTCTTTGTGAATGTTTTTGTGATGTTGAATGCACTCATCTGCGATGAAGGGGACAAGTTCTGTGTTGTGGATAAATTGCTCGAATTCCTCCTTGATACCCACACCTACCATAAATTCGTTACATGGCCATAAGCATGATTTGGTAGCGGCATCCCGCATTGAGCTTGCACTTGGCTCAATATAAGACCGTCGTATTGAGCCACTACTCGATGATGCCTCCAAGGACTTTCTCCTCGAAGAATTCCTTCCAAATAAATTCATTTTATTTGCGTACAAATTTCTCAAAAAAAAATTGGGCCCCAAAATTTTTGTTAACAAAACTTCGCAAGATTGATAGCAACTACTCATAAGGATGCCTAGAGGCCATATTAAGCATTCAAACTACTTAGAACTCTAAGAATTCAACATGCAAGCCCATCTACAACAGCACCAAGAGTAGCTAGTTATTCTAAAAATAAACCACTAAATCAAAAGCTAATTGGAGCAATGGAGGAGTCACATACCAAGTAGCAATCCCCCAAAACAGTTTCGGAAATGGAGCTTCGAGCAAAGAGATCGAAATCCGCAGGTTTGAGAGCAAGAACACGAGAGAGAGAGATATGGTGATTTTTTTTCTGGAGGTAGGAGATGGAATGGGCTAAAGAGATAAGTAAGGGGACCCACGTGGGGACCACAACCCACCAGGGCACGCCTGGGGTTGCTGGCACGCCCTGATGTCTCGTGGACACCGGGTGCACCCCCCTATGATGTTATTTGCACAAGGAATTCAGAAATATTCAGAAAAAAAATCGTGTTAAATTTTCAGGACAATCTGAATTTTTTGGGTCATTTTTATTGCACGGAGAAATCAGAAAATGGGATAAACATGGCATTTTATTTTATATGACTAAGAAGAATAGAAAACAAAAGGTGGGAGCAGCAGGCTGTGCCTACTAGATTCATCAACTTCATACCTCTCAAAAATTATCCATTAATAAGGTTGATCAATTCTTATTAACAACCACTTTCGATTAGCATGAAACTGAAGAATTTTCGTAAAACACTAAGTTACCTCAACGGGGATATGCATATCCCCAACAATAAGTATGTCATATTTCTTTTTGGCAGTAGGTAGAGGTAGTTGAAAACTTCCAATAGTGAGTGTCGAAGATTTTTCAATAACATTGATACCTTTCACTTGGAATTGTTTCTTCGGAAAGCGCACCGTATGCTCATTACCATTTATATGAAAAGTGACTTTGCTTTTATTGCAATCAATATGAGCCCCTGCAGTATTCAAAAAGGGTGTACCAAGGATAATCGACATGTTGTCGTCCTTGGGCATCTCGAGAATAACAAAGTCTGTTAAGATAGTAACATTTGCAACAACAACGGGAACATCCTCAGAAATACCGATAGGTATGGCAGTTGATTTGTCAGCCATTTGCAATGATATTTCAGTAGGTGTGAGTTTATTCAAATCAACTCTTTTATATAAAGAGAAAGGCATAACACTAACACCAGCTCCCAAATCACACAAAGCAGTTTTGACATAATTTCTTTTAATGGAGCAAGGTATAGTTGGTATTCCAGGATCTCCAAGTTTTTTAGGTACTCCATCCTTAAAAGAATAATTAGCAAGCATGGTGGAGATTTCAGCCTCAGGTATCTTTCTTTTATTAGTGATGATGTCTTTCATGTATTTTGCATAAGGGGCCATCTTTAAGATATCAGTTAAGCGGGTACGCAAAAAGACTGGCCTAATCATTTCAGCAAAGCGTTCAAAGTCTTCATCATCCTTTTTCTTAGATGGTTTAGGTGGAAAAGCCATGGGTTTCTGAACCCATGGCTCTCTTTCTTTCCCAACGTTTTCTAGCCACAAAGTCTCTTTTATCATATCATTTATTTTTAGGTTGTGGGTTATCAAGATCAACAGCAGGTTCTATTTCAACATCATTATCTGGCTCTTTATCATTGTTCAGTTGAGTATCTTCGTGAACATCATCATTATCATTTTCATTATCACCAGGTGAATGTTCATTACCAGATTGAGTTACAGCAGCAGTAATAGAGACATCATTATCTTCAGGTGGTTTTTCTATCTCAGGTTCACTAGAGGTATGCAAAGTCCTACCATTTTTCTTTTTCTTTTTCTTTTTAGAAGGACTAGGTGCATCAGTGTTAATTCTCTGAGAGTCTTGCTCAATTGTTTTAGGGTGTCCTTTAGGATAAAGTGGTTCCTGAGTCATTTTACCTCCTCTAGTTGCTACTCTAACAACAAAATCATTCATATTATTATTCATTTCATTAAGCAATTCTCTTTGAGATTTAGCAACTTGTTCTAACTGGGTTTGAACCATAGACGCATGTTTTCCTACACCTCTAACATCATTACTAATTCTAAATAATAAGTCACTCAAGCGAGCAATCATATCAGAACTATATTTCAATTGTTTCAGAACATTTGCATTGAAGTGAGCTTGTTTCCTAATGTAGTTGTCAAACTCATATAAGCATTGACTAGGATGTTTATTGTAAGGGATATCACCTTCATCAAACTTTAATAAATAATTTACCTCTACCACCTGTTGAGGTGGTGGTGTGTCAAGGCCATGTATTTCTGCAATAGGTGGTAAATTCTTAACATCCTGAGATTTAATACCTTTTTCCTTCATGCATTTCTTTGCCTCCTGCATATCTTCAGGACTGAAAAATAAGATACCCCTCCTCTTCGGAGTGGGTTTAGGTGGTGGTTCAGGGAGAGTCCAATCATCATAATTCTTCAATTTATTATTCAATAGTTCCTCAGCTTGTTCAACAGTTCGTTCCCTGAAAACACAACCAGCACGACTATCCAGGAAGTCCCTAGAAGCATCAGTTAGTCCATTATAGAAGATATCAAGTATTTTATTTTTCTTAAGAGGGTGATCTGGCAAAGCATTAAGCAATTGGAGAAGCCTCCCCCAAGCTTGTGGGAGACTCTCTTCTTCAATTTGCACAAAGTTAAATATTTCCTGTAAGGCAGCTTGTTTCTTATGAGCAGAAAAATAGTTTTCAGAGAAATACTAAATCATATCCTGGGGACTACGCACACAACCAGGAGCAAGAGTATTGTAAAATATCTTAGCATCACCCTTTAATGAGAACGGAAATAATTTGAGAATATAGTAGTAGCAAATCTTCTCATCATGAGCAAAAAAGGGTGGCTATATCATTCAACTTAGTAAGATGTGCCACTACACTTTCAGTTTCATAGCCATGAAAAGGATCAGATTCAACCAAAGTAATTAACTCTGGGTCGACAGAGAATTCATAATCCTTATCGGTAACAAAGATAGGTGAAGTAGAAAACTTAGGATCACATTTCATTCTAGCATTCAAAGTATTTTCTTTATACTTGCATAATAATTTCTTAAGATCATCTCTATCCTTACAAACAAGGATGTCTCTAGCTACTACTCCATCCATAACATAACCCTCAGGTGTCTTAGGCAATTCAAATCTAGGAGAGCTAGGTCTAATAGGTGTTTCATAGTTCTCAGTTTCAAGGTCTTCGTCAACTTCAGTAATCTCATCAGTTTCAGTGATTTCATTCTCTTTAGCCCTAGCAATTTGTTCATCAAAAATTCACCTAGTGGCACATTATCATCAGGCATGGTACTAGCATCATCATAAGCATCATTCATAGCAGAAGTAGCATCATCAATAACTTGCGGCATATCAGGATTAATAGCATGTGGTGGTGTTGCAAGTTTACTCATAACCGAAGGTGAATCAAGTACAGAGCTAGATGACAATTCCTTACCTCCCCTCATTTTAGTGGGAAAAATCTTGGTTCTTGTATCCTTTAGATTCTTCATAGTGATAAATTGATATAAATCCCAGGTGACTCACCAAATATAGCTATGCTCCCCGACAACGGCGCCAGAAAAAGGTCTTGATAACCCACAAGTATAGGGGATCGCAACAGTTTTCGAGGGTAGAGTATTCAACCCAAATTTATAGATTCGACACAAGGGGAGCCAAAGAATATTTGCAAGTATTAGAAGTTGAGTTGTCAATTCAACCACACCTGGAGATTAAATATCTGCAGCAGAGTGATCAGTAGCACAGTAATATAATAGTTTGATAGCAGTGGTAACAGTAGTAGTAACGGTAACAGTGATAGCAATGATTTTGTAGCAGTTGGAACAGTAGCAATAGCAATAGCAAGAACAATATGTGGAAAACTCGTAGGCATTGGATCGGTGAATTCGTTGTATGATATTCATCGTATAACACTCATAACCTAGGGCGACACAGAACTAGCTCCAGTTCATAAATATAATGTAGGCATGTATTCCGTAAATAGTCATACGTGCTTATGGAAAAGAACTTGCATGACATCTTTTGTCCTACCCTCCTGTGGCAGCGGCGTCCATAAGGAAACTAAGGGATATTAAGGCCTCCTTTTAATAGATAACCGGAACAAAGCATTAACACATAGTGAATACATGAACTCCCCAAACTACGGCCATCACCGAAAAGTATCCCGATTATTGTCACCCCGGGGTTTACGGATCAGAACACGTAGCAGGTGCATATGACTAGCAAGATCGGATCAAGAACATAGATATAATGGTGATAACATAAATGGTTCAGATCTGAAATCATGGCACTCGGGCCCTAGTGACAAGCATTAAGCATGGCAAAGTCATAGCAACATCAATCTCAGAATATAGTGGATACTAGGGATCAAGCTCTAACAAAACTAACTCAATTACATGATGAATCTCATCCAACTCCTCACCAACCAGTGAGCCTACGAAGGAATTACTCACTCCCGGTGGGGAGCATCATGGCATTGGCGATGAAGGAGGGTTGGTGATGACGAAGATCGAAAATTCCCCTCTCCGGAGCCCCGAACGGGCTCCAGATCTGGCCTCCTGATGAAGAACAGGAGGTGGCGGCAGCTCCGTCTCGTGAAACGCGATAAAACTTCCTCCCCTATTTTTATCCAAAAATAGGATTTTATAGTGCTGGAAATAGGGTCAGGGGGGCACGAGGTGACCACAACCCACCAGGGCGCGCCTGGAGGGGGTGGCGCGCCCTGGTGTATCTTGCCCAGCCAGGGCACCCCCTCCGGTGGTTCTTGGCTCCAGTATTTTTTATTTATTGTAAACTAATTCTCCAAAAAGTTTTGCCCAATTCAAAGAACTTTTATTTCTGCACAAAAACAACACCATGGTAGTTCTGCTGAAAACAGCGTCAGTCCGGGTTAGTTTCATTCAAACCATACAAATTAGAGTCCAAAACAAGAGCAAAAGCGTTAGGAAAAGTAGATACGACGGAGACCCACAAGATAATTGATGCATCCATTTATAGATTGAGAAGATAATTATCTTGCTATCAAACAAGAGCAAAAGCGTTGTTGCACTAGGATTTCAACAAGGAATAAGTATGCTCACATATCATCACCATGCTATAAAAATATTTAGATGAACAGCAAGTTAACACCCTCAAATTCACAATACTTTTACTAACCAATGATCATGCACTCATGCCCTTTCATATTACCACATCAATATCATTGACCCACAATTTCTCTTTTATATGCTACATGTGGTTTTGATTATACACTCGTTGGATACCTATTATTTTTGGACTAATCTTATAACCCATGCAAATTACCGTCACTATTTATTAACTCTCAAACAAATATAAGTGAAGAACGAGAGTGGAATTATATCTATAAAATCTATATGTCATCGTTCTCTAAAAGATATAAGTGAAATACTAGAGCAACTGCTAAGCTCAAAACATATAAGTGAAGCACAAAGAGTATTCTAATAAGTTATGGTGATCTTGTGTCTCTCTCAAGTGGGTGTGTCCAGAAAACAATGATTGTGGAAAAGCAAAAGCAAACAGCAAACTAAAGCAAATGACGCTCCAAGCAAAACTCATATCATGTGATGAATAAAAATATAGCTCCAAGTGACATACCGATGGATTGAGACGAAGGAGGGTATGCCTTCCGGGGCATCCCCAAGCTTAGACGCTTGAGTCTTCCTTGAATATTACCTTGGGGTGTCTTGGGCATCCACAATCTTAGGCTCTTGCCACTCCTTATTCCTTCATCCATCGTGATAGCACCCAAAACTTGAAAACTGCAGCACACAAAACTCAACAAAACCTTCGTGAGATCCGTTAGTATAGAAAACATATCAAATACTTTAGGTACTGTTATAAATTGACTCTTATTTTATTATTGCATAAGGTACTGTATTCTAACTTCTTCATGGCTTATACCCCCCCCCCCCCCCCCGATACAATCTATAGCATCATCAAAACAAGCAAAACATGCAAGCTAAAACAGAATCTGTCTAAAACAGAACAATCTGTAAAGATCTGTAGAGAACCTATACTTATGTAACTCTAAAAATTCTGAAAAATTAGTACAAGCTGAATAATTTCAATGAAAATACTGTGTAAAAACTTCAGATCAAAAATATGTTCCAATAAAATCAAAGAAGTTCTGCACTAGACGCTAAAGTTTCTATTTTTGCACCGTATCAATTCTACTCATCTTGTGAGTCATCCCAAAGGCTTTACTTGGCACAAACACTAATTTAAACATAAAAATACAATCATTACAGAGGAAATAATCATGTTATCAAAAACAAACAGAAAGTAAAAAAGCAAAATATAAATATAACTATTGGGTTGCCTCCCAACTAGCGCTATTGTTTTACGCCCCTAGTTAGGCATATTGCATAGTTTCAAGTGTTGTCATCTTTAGTCTCAAGCTCCTCAATCACACCACCATGTTTCCTAAGAGGAGGTAATTTTAATATAGGATCTTTTATCAAACTCATAAAATTTGGATGCACACTAATCATCTTAAGATCCTCATTTCTTTTAATAGGAGTGATACTAGCATTCTTGGGCACATACATAATCTTAGAATTCTTTCCTTGAGAGGTACTAGCATTAGCTTTGGATGGGGTAAAAGTGGAACCCATTTTATCAAAGACTTCCTCCATTTTATCAATTCTACGAAAACCTTGCTCTACCTGCTCATTAATATTTGTATCTTTCTCCTTTGGTGCTTTCAAAGTGACTCCTATCTTTGACACAAGTTGAGTAATATGATTGTGAATCTTTTTATCCAACTCCTCAACTTGCTCTTTAGTAGCAATTTTATTTTCAATAATATCAAGCCTTTGCATAACATGTTCCATGGTCAAAGTAGTTTTATTAATAATAAGAGGTGGTTCCCTAACCAAATTTTCCATAGCTTTGAAAGCATGCGAAGTGTGACTCATTAAGAAATTACCACCGGTAATAGTATCAAGTATCAACCTATACCAAGTAGTAATACCAACATAGAAATTACGAAGCAAGATGTTGGGGGATTTCTTATGAATTGATTTATTTTTAGCATTGCAAATCCTATACCATGCATCTTTCAAACTTTCTCCTAGCCTTTGTTTAAAATTAAGCACCCCGTTCTCGGGAGTAAAGGGACATAAGTAAGACTAGCCATAGTAACAAGCAAAAGCTAGCCAAGATAAATATTTTTGTACTTTTATTTTTTATGAAACTAATAAAATATAATAGAAAATAAAAAGTATAAAAAGTGATTGATAATTTGTGCGAATTTACTTGATCGTAGGTTGGTGATACTCCCCGGCAACGGTGCCACAAATCCTTCCTCATACTTGTGATCTGCCTTGGATTTTCCGTGAAGAGGAACGGGTGATGCAGCAAAGTATAGCTAATTATTTCCCTTAGTAGAGAACCAAGGTTTATCGAACCAATAGGAGTAACACTCAACCCCCGTCTTCAGCGACTGCACACAAAAGAGCAAACACTTGCACCCAACGTGGGCAAGAGGGTTGTCAATCCCCTTGGACTCGTTATTTGCAAGCTAGTGAAGTATATGGATGATAAATGAATATTGTAAATTGTAAAATAAAATGAAAAAAAATAAATGCAAGCAAGGTAATGAAAGTTTTTGTAAATTTATAAGTGAATAGACCGGGGGCCGTAGTGTTCTCTAGTGGCTTCTCTCGTTTAGTAGACATATGGTGGGTAAACAAATTACTATTGGGCAATTGATAGAAAAGCACAAAGTTATGCAATATTTATTAACGGAAATGATCATGTGTATATAGGCATCACATCCATAAGCAAATAGGTCGACTCCTACCTGCACCTATTACTATTACTCCACCCATCGACCGCTATCCAGCATGCATCTAGAGCATTAAGTAAAACAGAGTAATGCTTGGAGAACAATGACATGATGTAGACAAAGAGAATTCAATTAATATGAATTAACCCCATCGTTTTATCCATAGTGGCAGCAACACAAAGACGTATGTTGTCCCCTACTTTGTCACTGGGATATAGAAACTCTTCAGGTTGAACCCACTACAACGCACCCCTCTCACCGAAGAAATATCAATCTAGTTGGCCAAACTATTTCAATAGATCAGAGAGATTTACGAAGCTATAATAATCGTGCAAATAAGAATCATAATAGAAATCAGAGAAGACTCAAATCTTTTTCATGAATAATCTGAACATAAACCCACAATTCATCGGATCCCAACAAACGCATCGCACGAAGTGATTATATCGAATAGATCACCTCGAAGATGCGGTGAACTTTGTATTGAAGATGAAGAGAGAGAGTTAGCCATCTAGGTACTAACTATGGACCCGTAGATCTGTAGGGAACTACTCACACATCACCATGGGAGCAACAAGGTTTATGTAGAGGCCCTCCGTGATCGATACCCCCTCCGGCAGGGCACCGAAACAGGGCTCCAGATGGGCACACGGCGGAACAGAGACTTGCGGCAGCGGAAAAAGTGTTTCGGGAGGCTCTCTAGGGTTTTGGGGAATAATAATAATTTATAGGCCAGAGAGGGGTGTCGGGGGCCAGCACACATCAGGGCGCGGCCACCCCCTTGGGCGCGCCTTGTTGTGTGCTGCCTCCCTGGTGCAACCTCCGGTCTCCTCCCGAAGCTTCCAGGTCTTCTTTTGGTCCAGAAAAAAATCATAAAAAAGTTTCGGGGCAATTGGACTTCGTTTGGTACTGTAAACCTGAAAAGTCAGAAACATGGAGAAAACAGCAACTGGCACTAGGCACTGGGTTAATAGGTTAGTGCGCAAAAATAATATGAATTGATATATAAACACCCAAAAAGCATCCTAGAATGATAATATTATAGCATGGAACAATAAAAAATTATAGATGCGTTGGAGACGTATCAGTGTCTGAATCACACCTAATATAACAAATGATTTCTAACAACGAGAGTTAGGCTAACCTTCTTTGCACGTCGAAGTAACTTCCTCCCACTGTACCCAAATTCAAAAGCTCGTAACTTCATGGATGGAAATTGATGTTGACCATGAATAGGCAGGTCTTCAGCTACCCCGCTCCATTCCTTGGAAGTGATTGTCCTAGGGAGCTACAAGAGAAAGAAATGGCTCAAATCGTCCTGTCGCTTTAAAATCCCCAATTCCATACCAAAAACCCTAAGCCTAGTTGAGCCAGAGAGAAGAGAGAGGAATACTTGGCTGGTGAGGGATTCGTCAGCGGAAGAGATACCACTTGAGGGGTCATTCAAGGAGACCATGCCGTCCGCGGCGGTCGGATGCGAGAGGGAGAGATGTGGCGCCGGGGCAAGGGGTGGTAACAGGGGAAATTAATGTGGCCCTTGGGGGGAGCAGATATTTCGGCGGTCAGCGAAATTTTTAGCTAGGTGCAGGGAAACTTAGCGCGCAAAGATTCATCAGACACGGTTATTCTACTTTAGTGTGTGCGATGATAAAGAACATATAAAATTTCGCCCCTCCCCACGTATTCCCTGGTTATAGTGCACATCCACGTCATTGCATAATTTAACATCAACTGCTAACTTGGGTATACAAATTAGCGGACACATAGCTCGCAGTTACTAAACCGAGCAAGTTCACTAAATAATCAAGTTGCTTGAACTAGACATAGCCATAACAAAAGACTGGCTCTCTAAACCAAGGCTATTAGTACTACGCATAATTTTAACAATGACGCCGACGAGCCGCCGCCCTATGCCTCGCCAATCTTCGATGAGATGTCGACAACTTGTCCGGGCGACATTCCGCCGGTGCTGGGCTCCGCGTCCCCCAGGCTGAATTCGACCACGGCGACGTCCTCGTCCTCGGCGTTGCCCTCGTCATCGGCGTCGCCCTCATTGTTGTAGTACTCGTAGTAGTGTCGCCGCCGGAGCTCGCGTTGCTACTCCACCACCGATTCCTCAACGGACAGGCGCTTCTCGACCTCCTCCTGAGCCACGCGCAACTCCTCCCAGATCTCGTGGGGAAGGGGCTCCATGGCCTCCGCCGCCGCATCGCGGCATTCATCTCGGCATCCACAGCAGCCGCCTCTTCGGACGTGTGATGCATGCTTGATTCCAAGGAAGCCTGGAGTATCTTGGCGTGGGCATTCTCGACATTGTCTCGGATGGTCTCGACCCGGGACAGGGAGACCTCCGTGGCTTGGTACGCTGCTCGAGCAATCTTGGTGTTTGCAGCCACCGTCGCAACAGCAGAGGCCCTTTCGGCCGCTACAGAGGCCCTTTCGGCGGATGCAGCCACGCTCAAGGCGGATGCCGCCTCGCTCTCGACCGAGGCGGCCGCGTTCTTGGCAGAGGCGGGAGCGCTCAGGGCCGACGGGACGGTCGTACGCACCCTTACGAAGTGTTCCCACGGCGTCATTCATTGTAGAAAGGGTTTGTTGGGGAATGGGGATCAAGGGTGAACGAAATCCGGGCTAGACGAAGCTTCCCTCGTAAGCCATAAATGGATCCATGAATTTTCATCGCAAAAGAATTGTAAAACTATTTTGGGGTACATCGGTAACGGATATTGTTTTAACTGTAAGAAAATATCCCTACCGTGACAATGCACGAACGGCATCCTAAAATTTAGAAAATTTCGGGGTTCAATTGGCATTTTTATACATTAAGTTAGTTTCTAGAAATTTAATGGCCATAATTCAAAACTAAAATACATGAACATGCAAGATGAAGCAAAAACTGTTTGAAAATCATATTTATGTACTACTTACTTCCATATATATGCCACCTACAATAAATTTCAAGGAGTTCCAAACATATTGAGTAACGTTTTGGACACAAGCAATGGGAATCTAGGTTTTTAAATTCAAAAAAAATGAAAAAAAATGTTGTGAAGTACATGAAAATCTGCATGATTTCCCGACATGGGGCCAAGATGTCGTGGTTAAATTAACAGCTTGTTCGAGATAAGCTTTGACACATGCCTCTCACAAACCGGGGCATCACACGAAGGGTCGTGGTTCCGAGAGAGAACGTGGGGCCTTGTTTGATGACGAACTACTAGTCGCTGCCTTATTCGGCCAAGCTTATTTTTCATCGTTACAATGCACGAATACGCCTGGCATCCTAAAATTTGGACATTTTCGGGGTTCAAATAGCATTTTTATACATAAAGTGAGTTTCCAGAAATTTAATGGCCATAATTCAAAACTGAAACACATGGTCATGCAAGATGAAGCAAAAACTGCTGGAAAAAAATCATATTTATGTACAACTTGCTTCTGTATGTATGCCACATGTAATAAATTTGAAGGACTTCCAAACATCTTGACTAACAGTTTGGACACAAGCATTCGGAATCTAGGTTTTTAAATTCAAAAAAATAAAAAATGCTCTGAAGTACATGAAAATCTGCATGATTTCCCTACTGGGGCCAAGATGTCGTGGTCAAAGTAACGGCTTGGTTGAGATAAGCTTTGAGACATCCCTCTCACAAATTGGAGCATCATACGAAGGTTCGTGGTTCCGAGAGGGAACGTGGGGCCTTGTGTGATGACGAACCACCAATCGCTGCCTCATTCGGCCTAGTTTCTTTTCTCATCGTTGCAATGCACGAATACGACCAGCATCCTTAAATTTGAAAATTTCTGACGTTCTATTAGCATTTTTATACATTAAATAATTTTTTAGAAATTTAATGGCCATAGTTCAAAACTGGAACACATGAATATGCAAGAAGAAGCAAAAACTGCTGGAAAAATCATATTTACGCACTACTTGCTTCTGTATATATGCCCCCATGCAATAAATTTGAAGGTTTTCCAAACATCTTGAGTAACGGTCTGGACACAAGCATTGAGAATCTAGTTTTCTAAATTCAAAAAATAAAGAAATGCTCTGAAGTACATGAAAATCTGCATGATTTCCCGACAGGGGACCAATATGGCGTGGTTAAAGTACTACACTTGCTTCCGCAACACAAAAATCATATTAAATAATATAGGTTTTCAAATTTGAGATAATATAAAATAATCTGAAATACATGGCACCAAGATGACATGGCATTTTTTTCTTCATATTTGAGTCACACAAAAGTATTTATTTATTAGATTTTGCAATATTATCAGAGTATAGTAAGTTAGTAGTAACACCAATGGCACGCATGCATTACATTTGGATAGAAAATGTAAATATTTGGCAAGACAACCGGGTCCCACATGATAGGCGCTCTGTTTCGCGTTTCGAGTTATGGAAACCAATTTCCGCGGGCTATTAATCCCACACGGTCATACATTGGGAACCGTCGGTGATGTTAAGTCACACACAGCTGTTGATTTAGCAATCATGTGCAATCGATGTCATTGAATTCCGGCGAGCGGCGCGTTCGTTGAAACCCCCCCCCCCCATTTTTTTGCTGGCGTCGATCAAGATTCCAGACGCCTATAAATGTTGCTCGGCAAGACGTCATCCCGCCTGCATTCTCTCGTCTCTCTCCCCCACCCCTCGCACAAAACTCTGCCATGGCGCAGCCAGTCTATGCACAAGCAGAGGAGGAAGAGCCACCCCGCGAGGACAGGGCACAGTACAGTGACGAGGAGGACCCCTTCAAGCCCCCAGATGAGGTCGCGCCAGACCCCCCACTGAAGATTAGTTTTGGGGCCAGTAGAATCTGGCTTTGTGGAAGGCGTTGCCGCTGGCTGAGAGAGCCAGGCAGGTGGCATTCAAGAAGGAGCGGGCTTAGGAGCGAGCCAGGGACCTATCGGCCTGGAATGCCCTTAGTGCCGCATCGAAAAAGGAGGAGATGGGGCTTTGGCGGCGGGCGCGTCGATTTGTGGATGAGGTGTACGAAGACGGCCGGTACCACGCAAGGAAAGCCAGAGGCGCTAGGCGCCTCACCGCTTCCTGGGCGTGGGCCGATAAGCTCGAGTGTGCCACCGCCAAAGAGCTCCGGTGGGCGCCCAGTGAAATGTCCTGCATGGTCGCGTGCCTCCGCCAGCAAGAGGCTGATCAGAACGTCGAGCGCTATGAGGCGAAGGAGGCGGCGAACTCCCTCCGCGTTGGGAAGCCGTCGCGCACCAGGGAGCTGCTGGCGAGAGGCTGTCGCTTTACAGCTCCCTGCTCAAGGAGAGGTTATTATTAGTTTAGTTTTTATTCATTGTATGTATTAGTTAAGTACTATCATCACGTATATGTGATGATATATGTATGATGTCTGTAATGAGCTATTGAACAATTAATATATATTATTAGTTTCACATTTCTATCTATTTTTGTATTAATTTTCTGGTTCTAGCTGTTACACATATTCAAACATAACAATAGAACATAAATCATTCACACATCGAAACATATCAATATTATGATTGTTGTGCAGACATTGGTATCGACATCAAAACGATTCAACAAAATAAAATGCGTTCATGACTACCACCCTAACCTACGGAAGCTCTTGACTCTGCTTGGACTCGGTCAGGTGTTCGTCCATGCGGTTGACACACTCGTCGTACAGCTGGAGCGCGATCTCGAGCTCCAAGCTGGCTATTTCTTCGGAGATTACCATCTCGGGGATGCGACGGCCATTTTCTTCTACTGCTCCCCGCTTGACACCTGGGCTAAGGAGGCGCTCGAGCCTACCGACCAGCCCGTTGGCATCGAGGGGGTCACAAATAAGGCAAATGGCGCGACCCATGCAAACAGTGGGGCCGGCATCCGGTGCAAGTACGATGCGGCTGGGCTCTGGTGCAAGTACGGCGCAGACGGCTGCTGCCCATTCCTGGCGAGAAATCGGGCTACTGGCATGTCGTGGACACAACTGCAACATCTTGTTGGGTGGGACAGCAAGCAAGCGGGGATGGAACCGCTCTTGCTATGTTGCGCGCCGCGCTTCTCGCTCTGTGGCCCTCTATCGTTCTTGTTGTGCGGCGCGCCTTGCCCTCTCGCGCGGACGCGCATGTTTTGCTCTACAGAGCACCACCGATGTTCTTCTTGTGCGGTGCGCTACAGCCTCTCAGCGGAGAGGCAACTATGTTGCTCCGCGGTGCTACCGCGGCCTGCGCCAAGGGTCTGCTCAACCCTTGCGATGACGCGCAACACAACGTTGTCCGATGCGGCACCGGGCATGCCATTAACCTTGATGGAGTGTTACGCCTGCACCAGATCATTTTTGTCATCGAGAAGGTTCATGGTAGAGGCGGCGCTTGGTCGGGTTGGCATGCTTGGTAGATAGTCTAGGCTGCAATAGGTGTGCATCCACGTGTGTCGCGTGCCAGCTCTTATGCTCATTCGCTTGTGACGGGAAATCGATGGGGAAGCTTGCGCGGGAACCTGTGCGGTTGCGCGCGGGAACGTGGCCAAAAGAAATGCATGTGCAGTGCCGAAGCATGCACTTGATTCCTTGGGCGACAACGCGGTGACAAGATGGTGTTGGGGAACGTAGTAATAATTCAAAATTTTCCTACGTGTCACCAAGATCAATCTAGGAGATGCTAGCAACGAGAGAGAGGGAGTGCATCTTCATACCCTTGAAGATCGCTAAGCGGAAGCGTTGCAAAGAACGCGGTTGATGCAGTCGTACTCGCGGCGCTTCAAATCGCGGAAGATCCGATCCAAGCGCCGAACGGACGGCGCCTCCGCGTTCAACACACGTACAGCCTGGGGACGTCTCCTCCTTCTTGATCCAGCAAGGGGGGAAGGAGAAATTGAGGGAGAGCTCCGGCAGCACGACGGCGTGCTGGCGGTGGAGCTCGTGGTTCTCCGGCAGAGGTTCGCTAAGCGCTACGGAGGAGGAGGAGGTGTAGGAAGGGGGAAGGGCTGCGCCAAGGGAAGGGTGTACGGCTGCCCTCCCCCCCCACTATTTATAGGGAGAAGGGGAGAGGGGGCCGGCCCCCCTAGATCCATCTAGAGGGGGGGGGCGGCGCCCCCCTAGGATTTCCAACCCTAGGCGCCTTGGGCCCTTGGGGGGGTGGCGCCCCCCCCCCCCCCCCCCGGGGGGGGCGGCGGCCCCCTTATGGTTTCCAACCCTAGGCGCCTTGGGCCCTTGGGGGGGCGGCGCCCCCCCCCCCCCCCGGGGGGGGGGGGGGGGGGGGGCGACGGCCCCCTTAGGGTTTCCAACCCTAGGCGCCTTGGGCCCTTGGGGGGGGCGCACCAGCCCACTAAGGGGCTGGTTCCCACCCAACTACAGCCCATTAAGTCCTCCGAGGCAGGTGGGCCCTCCCGGTGGACCCCCGGAACCCCTTCGGTGGTCCCGGTACAATACCGATAAACCCTGAAACCTTTCCGGTTCCTGAAATTGGACTTCCCATATATAAATCTTCACCTCCGGACCATTCCGGAACTCCTCGTGACGTCCAAGATCTCATCCGGGACTCCGAACAACTTTAGGTAACCACATACAATTCCCATTACAACTCTAGCGTCACCGAACCTTAAGTGTGTAGACCCTACGGGTTCGGGAACCATGCAGTCATGACCGAGACACCTCTCCGGCCAATAACCAATAGCAGGATCTGGATACCCATATTGGCTCCCACATGTTCCACGATGATCTCATCGGATGAACCACGATGTCGGGGATTCAATTAATCCCGTATACAATTCCCTTTGTCCATCGGTATGTTACTTGCCCGAGATTCGATCGTCGGTATCCCTATACCTTGTTCAATCTCGTTACCGGCAAGTCTCTTTACTCGTTCCGTAACACATGATCCCGTGACTAACTCCTTAGTCACATTGAGCTCATTATGATGATGTATTACCGAGTGGGCCCAGAGATACCTCTCCGTCACACGGAGTGACAAATCCCAGTCTCGATTCGTGCCAACCCAACAAACACTTTTGGAGACACCTGTAGTGCACCTTTATAGTCACCCAGTTACGTTGTGACGTTTGATACACCCAAAGCATTCCTACGGTATCCGGGAGTTGCACAATCTCATGGTCTAAGGAAATGATACTTGACATTAGAAAAGCTCTAGCAGACGAACTACATGATCTTGTGCTATGCTTAGGATTGGGTCTTGTCCATCACATCATTCTCCTAATGATGTGATCCCGTTATCAACGACATCCAATGTCCATGGCCAGGAAACCATGACCATCTATTGATCAACGAGCTAGTCATCTAGAGGCTCACTAGGGACATGGTGTGGTCTATGTATTCACACATGTATTACGGTTTCCGGCTAATACAATTATAGCATGAACAATAGACAATTATCATGAACAAGGAAATATTATAATAACCATTTTATTATTGCCTCTAGGGCATATTTCCAACAATCTCCCACTTGCACTAGAGTCAATAATCTAGTTACATTGTGATGAATCGAACACCCATAGAGTTCTGGTGCTGATCATGTTTCGCTCGTGAAAGAGGTTTAGTCAACGGATCTGCGACATTCAGATCCGTATGTACTTTACAAATATCTATATCTCCATCCCGAATGTAACCACGAATGCAGTTGAAGCAGCGCTTGATGTGCTTGGTCTTCTTGTGAAACCTGGGCTCCTTGGCAATGGCAATAGCTCCAGTGTTGTCACAGAAGAGAGTCATCGGGCCCGACGCATTGGGAATCACTCCTAGGTCGGTGATGAACTCCTTCATCCAGACTCCTTCATGTGCTGCTTCCGAAGCAGCTATGTACTCCGCTTCACATGTAGATGCCGCCACGACGCTTTGCTTGCAACTGCACCAGCTGACTGCCCCACCATTCAAAATATACACGTATCCGGTTTGTGACTTGGAGTCATCCGGATCCGTGTCGAAGCTAGCATCGACGTAACCCTTTACGACGAGCTCTTTGGCACCTCCATAAACGAGAAACATATCCTTAGTCCTTTTCAGGTACTTAAGGATATTCTTGACCGCTGTCCAGTGTTCCAATCCGGGATCACTTTGGTACCTCCCTACCAAACTTATGGCAAGGTTCACATCAGGTCTGGTACACAGCATGGCATACATAATAGAGCCTATGGCTGAGGCATAGGGGATGACACTCATATTTTCTCTATCTTCTGCCGAGGTTGGGCATTGAGCTGTGCTCAATCTCACACCTTGCAATATAGGCAAGAACCCTTCTTGGACTGATCCATATTGAACTTCTTCAATATCTTGTCAAGGTATGTGCTTTGTGAAAGACCAATGAGGCGTCTCGATCTATCTCTATAGATCTTGATGCCTAATATGTAAGCAGCTTCTCCAAGGTCCTTCATTGAAAAACACTTATTCAAGTAGGCCTTTATGCTTTCCAAAAGGTCTATATCATTTCCCATCAACAATATGTCATCCACATATAAAATGAAAAATGCTACAGAGCTCCCACTCACTTTCTTGTAAATACAGGCTTCTCCATAAGTCTGTATAAACCCAAACGCTTTGATCACCTCATCAAAGCGAATGTTCCAACTCCGAGATGCTTGCACCAGCCCATAGATGGAGCGCTGGAGCTTGCATACCTTGTCAGCATTCTTAGGATCGACAAAACCTTCCGGCTGCATCATATACAATTCTTCCTTAAGGAAACCGTTAAGGAATGCCGTTTTGACGTCCATTTGCCAGATCTCATAATCATAAAATGCGGCAACTGCTAACATGATTCGGACGGACTTCAGCATCGCTACGGGTGAGAAGGTCTCATCGTAGTCAACTCCTTGAACTTGTCGATAACCCTTAGCGACAAGCCGAGCCTTATAGACGGTCACGTTACCATCCGCGTCAGTCTTCTTCTTAAAGATCCATTTATTTTCTATGGCTTGCCGATCATCGGGCAAGTCCACCAAAGTCCATACTTTGTTCTCATACATGGATCCTATCTCGGATTTCATGGCTTCAAGCCATTTGTTGGAATCTGGGCCCGCCATGGCTTCTTCATAGTTCGAGGGTTCACCGTTGTCTAACAACATGATTTCCAGGACAGGGTTGCCGTACCACTCTGGTGCGGACCGTGTCCTCGTGGACCTACGAAGTTCAGTAGTAACTTGATCAGAAGTTTCATGATCATCATCATTAACTTCCTCTCTAGTCGGTGCAGGCACCACAGAAACATTCTCCTGCGCTGCGCTACTTTTCGGTTCGAGAGGGGGTACAATTACCTCATCAAGTTCTACTTTCCTCCCACTTACTTCTTTCGAGAGAAACTCTTTCTCTAGAAAGGATCCATTCTTGGCAACAAAGATCTTGCCTTCGGATCTGAGGTAGAAGGTATACCCAATAGTTTCCTTAGGGTATCCTATGAAGACACACTTTTCCGATTTGGGTTCGAGCTTTTCAGGTTGAAGTTTCTTGACATAAGCATCGCATCCCCAAACTTTCAGAAACGACAGCTTAGGTTTCTTCCCAAACCATAATTCATACGGTGTCGTCTCAACGGATTTAGACGGTGCCCTATTTAAAGTGAATGCGGCAGTCTCTAATGCATATCCCCAAAATGATAGCGGTAAATCAGTAAGAGACATCATAGATCGCACCATATCCAATAGAGTGCGATTACGACGTTCGGACACACCATTACGCTGAGGTGTGCCAGGCGGCGTGAGTTGTGAAACAATTCCACATTTCCTTAAGTGCGTGCCAAACTTGTGACTCAAATATTCTCCTCCACGATCAGATCGTAAAAACTTTATTTTCTTGTCAGGTTGATTCTCTACCTCACTCTGAAATTCCTTGAACTTTTCAAAGGTCTCAGACTTGTGTTTCATCAAGTAGACATACCCATATCTGCTTAAGTCATCAGTGAGGGTGAGAACATAACGATAGCCACCGCGAGCCTCAACGCTCATCGGTCCACATACATCGGTATGTATTATTTCCAACAAGCTGGTTGCTCGCTCCATTGTTCCGGAGAACGGAGTCTTAGTCATCTTGCCCATGAGGCATGGTTCGCACGTGTCAAATGATTCATAATCAAGAGACTCCAAAAGTCCATCTGCATGGAGTTTCTTCATGCGTTTGACACCAATATGACCAAGGCGGCAGTGCCACAAGTATGTGGGACTATCATTATCAACCTTACATCGTTTGGCATTCACACTATGAATATGTGTAACATCACGTTCGAGATTCAATAAAAATAAACCATTGACCAGCGGGGCATGACCATAAAACATATCTCTCATATAAATAGAACAACCATTATTCTCGGATTTAAATGAGTAGCCATCTCGCATCAAACGAGATCCAGATACAATGTTCATGCTCAAAGCTGGTACTAAATAACAATTATTGAGGTTTAAAACTAATCCCGAAGGTAGATGTAGAGGTAGCGTGCCGACGGCGATCACATCGACCTTGGAACCATTCCCGACGCGCATCGTCACCTCGTCCTTTGCCAGTCTCCGCTTATTCCGCAGCTCCTGTTTTGAGTTACAAATGTGAGCAACCGCACCGGTATCAAATACCCAGGAGCTACTACGAGCGCTGGTAAGGTACACATCAATAACATGTATATCATATATACCTTTGACGTTGCCGGCCTTCTTATCTGCTAAGTACTTGGGGCAGCTCCGCTTCCAGTGACCGGTTCCCTTGCAATAAAAGCACTCAGTCTTAGGCTTGGGTCCATTCTTGGGCTTCTTCCCGGCAACTGATTTACCGGGCGCGGCAACTGCTTTGCCGTCCTTCTTTAAGTTCTTTTTACCCTTGCCTTTCTTGAAACTAGTGGTCTTATTCACCATCAACACTTGATGTTCCTTTTTGATTTCCACCTCCGCTGATTTCAGCATCGAATATAAATCAGGAATGGACTTCTCCATCCCTTGCATATTGTAGTTCATCACAAAGCTCTTGTAGCTAGGTAGAAGCAACTGGAGGATTCTGTCAATAACCGAGTCATCCGGAAGATTAACTCCCAGCTGAGACAAGCGGTTGTGCAACCCAGACATTTTGAGAATGTGCTCGCTGACAGAACTATTTTCCTCCATCTTACAACTGAAGAACTTGTCGGAGACTTCATATCTCTCGACCCGAGCATGAGCTTGGAAAACCATTCTCAGCTCTTGGAACATCTCATATGCTTCGTGTTGCTCAAAACGCTTTTGGAGCCCCGGTTCTAAGCTGTAAAGCATGCCGCACTGAACCAGGGAGTAATCATCACTACGCGACTGCCAGGCGTTCATAACGTCTGGAGTTGCTGGGAAAACGGGTGCGTCACCTAGCGGTGCATCAAGGACATATAATTTCTTGGAAGCTATGAGGATGATCCTCAAGTTACGGACCCAGTCCGTATAGTTGCTTCCATCGTCTTTCAGCTTGGTTTTCTCTAGGAACACGTTGAAGTTGAGGGCAACATTAGCGTGGGCCATTGGATCTACAAGATAGATTGTAAAGACAATTTTAGACTAAGTTCATGATAATTAAGTTCATCTAATCAAATTATTTAATGAACTCCCACTCAGATAGACATCCCTCTAGTCATCTAAGTGATACATGATCCATATCGACTAGGCCGTGTCCGATCATCACGTGAGACGGACTAGTCATCAATGGTGAACATCTCCATGTTGATCGCATCTCCTATACGACTCATGTTCGACCTTTCGGTCTCTCGTATTCCCAGGCCATGTCTGTACATGCTAGGCTCGTCAAGTCAACCTAAGTGTTTCACGTGTGTAAATCTGGCTTACACCCGTTGTATGCGAACGTTAGAATCTATCACACCCGATCATCAGGTGGTGCTTCGAAACAACGATCCTTCGCAACGGTGCACACTTAGGGGGAACACATTTCTTGAAATTTTAGTGAGGGATCATCTTATTTATGCTACCGTCGTTCTAAGCAAATAAGATGTAAAAACATGATAAACATCACATGCAAATCATAAAGTGACATGATATGGCCAATATCATCTTGCGCCTTTGATCTCCATCTTCGGGGCGCGGCATGATCACCATCGTCACCGGCACGACACCATGATCTCCATCATCATGATCTCCATCATCGTGTCTTCATGAAGTTGTCTCGCCAACTATTACTTCTACTACTATGGCTAACGGTTAGCAATAAAGTAAAGTAATTACATGGCGTTTTTAATTGACACGCAGGTCATACAATAAATTAAGACAACTCCTATGGCTCTTGCCGGTTGTCATACCCATCGACATGCAAGTCGTGATTCCTATTACAAGAACATGATCAATCTCATACATCACATATATTTCATCACATCCTTTTGGCCATATCACATCAGATAGCATACCCTGCAAAAACAAGTTAGACGTCCTATAATTGTTGTTGCAAGTTTTACGTGGCTGCTATGGGTTTCTAGCAAGAACGTTTCTTACCTACGCAAAAGCCACAACGGTGATATGCCAATTGCTATTTACCCTTCATAAGGACCCTCTTCATCGAATCCGATCCGACTAAAGTGGGAGAGACAGACACCCGCTAGCCACCTTATGCAACAAGTGCATGTCAGGCGGTGGAACCAGTCTCACATAAGCGTACGTGTAAAGTCGGTCCGGGCCTCTTTATCCCACAATGCCGCTGAATCAAGATAGGACTAGTACGGCAAGCAAATTGACCAAATCATCGCCCACAACTACTTGTGTTCTACTCGTGCATAGAATCTAAGCATAGACCTAGCTCATGATGCCACTGTTGGGGAACGTAGTAATAATTCAAAATTTTCCTATGTGTCACCAAGATCAATCTAGGAGATGCTAGCAACGAGAGAGAGGGAGTGCATCTTCATACCCTTGAAGATCGCTAAGCGGAAGCGTTGCAAAGAACGCGGTTGATGGAGTCGTACTCGCGGCGATTCAAATCGCGGAAGATCCGATTCAAGCGCCGAACGGACGGCGCCTCCGCGTTCAACACACGTACAGCCCGGGGACGTCTCCTCCTTCTTGATCCAGCAAGGGGGGAAGGAGAAGTTGAGGGAGAGCTCCGGCAGCACGACGGCGTGGTGGCGGTGGAGCTCTTGGTTCTCCGGCAGAGCTTCGCTAAGCGCTACGGAGGAGGAGGAGGTGTAGGAAGGGGGAAGGGCTGCGCCAAGGGAAGGGTGTACGGCTACCCTCCCACCCACCCCACTATTTATAGGGAGAAGGGGGGAGGGGGCCGGCCCCCCTAGATCCATCTAGAGGGGGGGGGGCGGCGGCCCCCTAGGGTTTCCAACCCTAGGCACCTTGGGCCCTTGGGGGGGCGGCGGCCCCCCTCCCCCCCGGGGGGGCGGCAGCCCCCTTAGGGTTTCTAAACCTAGGCGCCTTGGGCCCTTGGGGGGGCGCACCAGCCCACTAAGGGGCTGGTTCCCACCCAACTATAGCCCATTAGGTCCTCCGGGGCAGGTGGACCCTCCCGGTGGACCCCCGGAATCCCTTCGGTGGTCCCGGTACAATACCGATAAACCCTGAAACCTTTCCGGTGACTGAAATTGGACTTACCATATATAAATCTTCACCTCCGGACCATTCTGGAACTCCTCGTGACGTCCGGGATCTCATCCGAGACTCCGAACAACTTTCGGTAACCACATACAATTCCCATTTCAACTCTAGCGTCACCGAACCTTAAGTGTGTAGACCCTACGGGTTCGGGAACCATGCAGTCATGACCGAGACACCTCTCCGGCCAATAACCAATAGCGGGATCTGGATACCCATATTGGCTCCCACATGTTCCACGATGATCTCATCGGATGAACCACGATGTCGGGGATTCAATTAATCCCGTATACAATTCCCTTTGTCCATCGGTATGTTACTTGCTCGAGATTCGATCGTCGGTATCCCTATACCTTGTTCAATCTCGTTACCGGCAAGTCTCTTTACTCGTTCCGTAACACATGATCCCGTGACTAACTCCTTAGTCACATTGAGCTCATTATGATGATGTATTACCGAGTGGGCCCAGAGATACCTCTCCGTCACACGGAGTGACAAATCCCAGCCTCGATTCGTGCCAACCCAACAAACACTTTCGGAGACACCTGTAGTGCACCTTTATAGTCACCCAGTTACGTTGTGACGTTTGATACACCCAAAGCATTCCTACGGTATCCGGGAGTTGCACAATCTCATGGTCTAAGGAAATGATACTTGACATTAGAAAAGCTCTAGCAGACGAACTACATGATCTTGTGCTATGCTTAGGATTGGGTCTTGTCCATCACATCATTCTCCTAATGATGTGATCCCGTTATCAATGACATCCAATGTCCATGGCCAGGAAACCATGACCATCTATTGATCAACGAGCTAGTCATCTAGAGGCTCACTAGGGACATGGTGTGGTCTATGTATTCACACATGTATTACGGTTTCCGGCTAATACAATTATAGCATGAACAATAGACAATTATCATGAACAAGGAAATATAATAATAACCATTTTATTATTGCCTCTAGGGCATATTTCCAACAGATGGGACAGAGGAGGAAGAAATGGTAAGTTCACAAGCGCGATTATTAATAATAAAAATACATCTGCGTTGCACAGACCATTTACGTGTTGTCGTGTGTCCCCCTTATTTTATTGGCTAGGAGGTGATGTGGGTGCATGTTTGATAAGACGGGCCGTGTGCGAGCAGTCCGCCGCGTAGGCTAAGAGGGACGCGTGCGAGGAGTCTACCGCGCAGGGGCAGCTGGCTCACCGGGAATTGAGCCCTTTGACCTCCACCCATAGCCCGCCTCGCTCCCAAGTTCTCCATTAATAATGCTCCACGTTCTCCTTCATTCTTATCTATAAGGGCCGCCGCCGAGGATCGCCTCCTTTTCCAATGGAGGACGAGGCAGCCAACAAGCGGGGGCGGGTCGAGGCTGAACCACAAGAGCCTCCGGCGAGCGTGGACTTCATCAGCAGCATCCTCGACGAGATGTTGGTAACCATCATGTCCCTCCTCCCCATCAAATCTGCCGTGCAGACCACCATCCTCTCCAGGCGGTGGCGCACCCTATGGCACTCCACCCCCCTTGACCTCTTCGACGACGATGAGCTCTGCAGTGGGGATCGCAAACGCTTGGACGCATTGTCCCACATCCTCGCCACGCACATTGTGCCAGTGAGATGCCTTGCCATCAGCAAGTTCCGTTCCAACTGCAAGGCCGAACCCAAGTTTCGCGAGTGGTTCTTATCCCCCATCCTAGATCAGCTCGAGGAGCTTGGTTTTGCAGTTGTACATGGGCACTCGCTGCCTCCGTCCGCGCGCCGCCTCGTGCCCATGCTGCGCCGCGCTACGTTCAGGGAGTGCTTTTTCCCCCGGATTAATGTCGCGCACGCTCTTCAGCTCCCTAAACCGAAGGACCTCGAGCTCATTGCCGTCAGCATCTCGAAGGGGGATTTGGAACTCCTGCTCCATGGCTGTAGTGCGCTCGAGTACCTTTGTCTTCAAGTGATGTTTGGGTTCATTAGCCTCCACATCGCTACGAAGAATCTCCGTACGATTTATGTTCATGGCTGGTGCCGCAACATGCTGTCAGCTGAGGTGTTTCACGATATGGTCATTAAGATTGCGCCTTTCCTTGAGAGATTGTTTGTACTTGATAAAGAAGGTCCAACAAGAATTAGGGTCATTGACGCACCGAAATTGAAAGTATTGGGCTATTCGTGTGCTGAATTCTCCGAACTTGTTATGGCTGGATCCATACCCGTTCAGGTACAACATTCTTCTTCTCCTTCTTATTGTACATCACATTTTATCTAATTTTTGTTAACCTATGTTTGGCTGTCATGCAGAAATTGACTCCCATAGGCTTGACCCTGTCTATGCACACTGAAGATCCTGGCACTACAATCTATCGGCCCCAATTTGGATCAAATTGTTAGATTCCTTATATGCTTTCCGTGCACGAAGAAGCTATACATCGAGGTGATGCTCCTTTCCTGTTAATTGTTAACCACAATGGAGTTCAATTTTTTGGTACTTTACCCATGATTAAAATGACAAATGTACAATGAGTTCAAAAGAAAATTTGTAGGATTCCAATACATATTTTTGAGATGTTAATCATGAACAATTGAGGATCACATCTCAATCTATTAGTGTATTTTAGAAATCCTGCAAATCAAAGATGCACATAGTGTACAAAACTACATCTAGGCACTGATATGTTGTCTTCATTTGCAGATACAAGCAGGCCCGAAAGTGGAAAATGTGGCGCAATATAACAATCACATCGAACGCCTTGACTTCCATCTCAAAGAAATTACTTTCAACCAGTACCGAGGCACCAAACCAGAGATTCAATTAGCCAGGTTCTTTGTTCAGAAAGCAAGGGTGCTCAAGGTAATAAGGTTTGACCTATATTTAGTGCGCCGAAATGAATGGTTTGCTGATCAGCGAAGGCGTCTACAATTGAATGGAAAAGCCTCTGCAGAAGCTGAAATTCAGTTTGGAACTTCAAATGACAGATTATTCAAAAGTCACTGTATGAAGCCGATATATGACTTCTCGGTGGCGGATCCCTTCGAAGAAATATTACATGACTTAGATTCTGAAGAAGATGAATTTGATTTTTAATATCAGTTTGAACCTTGTCATCTTTGAATTTGGGCCTTGTAAAGCTGGAATTTGAACCTTGTAATATTTCTGGTATTTGTGATACAATATTTGAAATGGCATTGTGTTATTTTTGGGTTATGTAATCATGTTCTTATAAGTACATATGTTGTTGTTCCGTATACACAGCATATATATGTTCTGCAAACAGAGCAAATCACATCTCATACGATTAAATTAAGGAACACGTTGGTAATGATTTCAACAATCGCTGACAATTGTTTACCAGCTACCGTCTGCTCACAACACACACAGTTTGTCAGGATGACTCGTTTGTGTTATTATCGGTCTTCCCACACGACTCTTATTGTTGACCTGTTTGTCGCATATCACACACACCTAGTTACGCTAAATCGTGTGTACTCTGTTGTATCATCGCACACAATTTTTCATAGTGAACTGTGTGCCCTCTATCGCACGCATCTGGATCTTTATAACCGTTTGTGTTATGTTGGCTAATCGCAAACAGTTCAGAAGAACCAACTGTATGCCACGTATCGCACACGTAAGTCTTTTCTGAATCGTATTTGATGGTTCTGCCAGCGCACACAGTTCGCGTTATTGGCGATAGAGCTTCAACTATACCGTTTGCGATTCATGCATCGCACACAGTTTGGTCGAAGGGTCTCTGATTGATGTGTCGACTTTGGACCATCCTGCAGTAGTGTATGTAGATGAGATTTGTGGATTGTTTAAACTTGCAGGTTTATCTGAAGACAAACTTAAAAAGAAGGTTTTCCCTTTATCGTTGGAGAGAAAGGCACTAATGTGGTATGGGCTATTGGATGATATTGGAACATGGGACTGGAATCGCTTGAACCTGGAATTTCGTCAAAAGTTTTATCCTATGCATCTAGTCCATCTTGATCAAAACTTTATATATAATTGATGGCCTCGTGAAGGAGAAAGCATCGCTCAAGCTTGGGGGAGGCTTAAATCTATGATGCACACTTGCCCCAACCATGAGCTCTGAAGGAAATGATTATACAAAAAATTTATGCCTGGTTGTTCGCACATGAACACGTCACTGTGTACCTCCAACGCCGAGGGTGATGCACCGCAGCTCACGTCGAAGTAGACTCGTCCGAAAGCGCGGTACGCAAGCAATCCGGCGGGTGCTTTTGAAGACCCGAAACCCCGCACGCCCGGAAGGGACACCGTCAGGGCGCGCGGCGGCTATGGGCTGCCCTAGGTCGGCCTGACCGCCCCTAGGGCCTCGTGGATCGCTGCCCTCCAAGCGAAGAACGAACGAAGAACGAGGAAGAAAGAACAACGGAGAGATGTAAAAAGTAGGATAAAAGGTAGTAGATTTATTTGTTCGATTGTGTGTTGTTTCAATCGGCCGTCACCTCCACTATATATAAGAGGCGGCTAGACTTCCCGTACAAGTAAATGATTTATCTAGGCTTTCTTTACAAGAAAATTACATCAATTCACGTCCTAGAGTCCTAATTCAAGTCTAACTCGGATTTCCCGAGTGAAACTTCAGCTTGATCTTGTTTTACCTTTCCAGGTTGCATACGACCTCGGATTGGAACGGTTTATATATCGAAATCGATCGGCTCGACGAGGCAAAACTTTTTCATGTTGTAAGCTTTTCCATTCGAGTCCGTCTTGAGGGCCGAAAAGCTCGTGCGACCCATCAGACATCACTTAGGTGGTTGTCTGATCCCTCGCGCCATATTTTGCCTCGTGGTAGGGCCGCACTCTGATGGTTCTAACTTTTGCATATGACCTCAGATTGAAATGATTTTTATATCAAAGTCGATCATTTTGACGAGACAAAGACAATCTGTGTTGAACATTTTCTCATACGAGGTCGTCTTGGGGGTTTAATCGGTCGAACAGTACTCTGAATATAAAATCTTAGTACTTTGAGCACAATTTCGGCCTTCGAGATGAGATCGGATAGTGATGACTCAAACTTCAAAGATGTTCATGTCAACACTACGAAACTTTTCTATATAGAGCACTTCTTCATTTGAAGCCATCTTAATAATGCTTTCTTCCATTCCAAAATCTGGTGTCAACACATGCCCCCCTGTTTTTCGGCAAAGCTTCCGTGCCGAAAAATAACTCGCACAATGCTTTTTCTAAGGACGATGGCAACACTCCATCAGCCATTTTATATGCTTAGGGCTATAATTCAATATGGGCCAGATGCTTAGACTGGGTGTCACCTTGGTAGGGCCTCTTCAGATATTTGTTGTCTTGATAACACAAGCGCCTCCATGGATGCATCCCGTGGTGCAACCTACCTGATCTCTCAACTCGGATCCTGCAAATAAGGAAAATATATTTCTTCCAGTCGGCCACCTGGTGCACTATATGATTATTAGTGGCCAAATCAATAGTCAATACGTCCTCACAAGTATTGGTAAAACTGAGCATCGGCTTTCAGGTATGAGATAAACCGTGAAGAACGCCATCAGCCAGATGCCAGCTTTGCCAACACGATGCACTCTCAGGGCGATATGGAAATATCGGTCGTGCGTCCTCATCTTAAAGGAACTGGAGAACCCGTCCCCCAAAGAGTGAATAGCCAAAATAAATCAGATGTTTCGGCTGGGGATAAATTACAAAGCATCGACTTTGATGGTATTGAAGAACATGGATGATGCACCGCATGGAGTCTCCTATAGTGAGATGAAAATTGCCGGGTTCGCTTGCCGACTTTCTGCTTGTCCTCCTTTAACCCTGTCGGTTTTGCAACAGAAGCTGGTGCATCCTTCTTGACTTGAGAGTTTCGCTTGGGGACCCACGCCATGTTCCTCTTCTCCAACTCTCCAGCTCTTAGCCGCTTCAGCTTCCACACTTTCCAATGTGATAAGCCGAGTGGGCATCCCGACTATGATCTTATTTTATACCCTGGCAATTCTTTCATAACTTTGGGCACTTCCGGGTTGACATGTCCAGACTCGATGACTGGGTCCTTGAAAGTTACTCGCTTCACTTTCTTTCCCTTTGTAGCCAACATCAACTCGGCTGGCTTTTGATTACTTGGAGGGGTTTGAAACAGCAACCTTGCGGCCATCTCTTTTCACTCGGTAGACTTGCTTGACCACCTCCTTGCTCCTCCATGATCTCCTGGCCGATTCATGATTGAGTCGGGTTTTGACATATGGTTGATAGCTTGATTCTCTCAGAGTTGCATAAACTTGGCTAGGTGATTTAGCATAAGACTGATGGTCTGCTTGTGAATTATACCTGTCCCATGATTGATATGAATATAAGCCGGCATGGGAAGTCATGGAGGACTTTGGCATTGGCGGCCCAAAAGAAGTTCACGGAGTCGGCGTGTTTAGCTTCTTCTTTCGCCAATCCGGGTCCTTAGATTTACACCTTGGGAGAAACTTCGATGCTTTTGCCTGAGCCGACTGGTAAGCACTTTGTTCCTCACTCATCTTCTGATATTTCTCCAATAATTGAGAGAAGGTAACTTTCGGCTTCTTCCTCTTGTGCTCACCACTGCCGTCGCTCTCTTTGTAAGGCCCTTGTTTGCCGGCTCTATTGTCGGGTCCTTTTTTGTCGGCTCCTTTACCTGCATCAGCTTTCAGATTTTCTAGTTGCCCCCCAATGTTAAGCGTCCGTGTTAGAGCCTTGATGGAACATTCATCTTCAGGATTGCCGGCTTGAATAATTTCTCTACGTGATGAATTGGCCCCATCATATCCAGCGTGCACCCGTCCGTTTTGGGATGAGCCGGATTCTTGCAGCTGGGTCAACACATGATCGCCGTCAAGATTACTGTTAGGCGGCTGACCATGAGCTTGTGCTCCAACAATATACAATCGTCCTTCAATGGCCGATTGTGTCGCTTTATGAAGCAGATCATGGTCTCTGATTTTCTGCTCGAACGAATTGGGCATTCGCTCCTGTCTTGACGGCTCAATATGGTATTCTTCTATGATAATTGGATTAGCCGGCGATGAACCGACAATGTGATCACCTATGCCCAAACTGATGGGACGTTGTTCATCCCTTGGACAATATTGGGATACCGGATTTGGAATTAAGAAACCGAGTGGTGCTGGCTTAACATCATCCAACTTGACTATGCATTGTCTTTTGTCCTTCTTTTCCGATTTTCCTGAATCGGCTATCTTGAAGGACTTTGAACCCGGCTTTACGTTTCTGCAACCAAAATAGTTACAAAATATATGTATCATCTGAGACCAAATGTTAGCCAGGCATGAAGCAATCGAAGCTGTCCATATGAAAATAAAGCTTAGCCGATATGACGGTGACAACTTTGGTTGGAACAGATTGCCACTATTAGCATCTACGAATGGTAAAACATGTTGACCAACATAATTAGTGACAATATTATTCCTAGCAAACAAATTATTTATCTCAATTGGTCTTTCAACATTAATTAGAATTGTACTGGAAAATGCATCAATAGTATGATTTTGACCGAATCGAAAGACAAGTAAATGTTTGGCTAGGCGAACCTCTTTGAAGACGTCGGGAGAATGTGATGTCGGCACAACAGGAACAATACTTTGATCAGTCTCTGGATAACTCTCCAACGTTTCGACTACCTCTTCTGGATCTCGTGCCGCGTCACTTGGAGGCTCCTTGTTAACCGAACATTGTTCGGCTTTACTTTCTCGCTCTTGATGTTCATCATTAACTGAATCTTGTTTGGTCATCTTCTCTTGTTCTTGATGCTCATCATGTTTGGCACGGAACTCATCAGGCAGCATGTAAGCTCCGTTACATCCAGAAAAATCGAGCACGACCAATTTGTTGCATTTGTCGTTCCTTTGCTCGGTGAAGCTTGCATCTTCTGTTTTGGTACACTCAGAAAAAACTGGCTTGACATTAGCTCGTGATGCACTCTGATGGCTCGATGCACTCGGCCTTAACTGGCTCGATGCACTGGGTATTGTCACTATGCACTCGGCCTTAACCGTCTCAATGCTCAATCCGGTTTCAACCGAGTCCACCATTGGTTTGGCTTTAAACGAACCATTCGACTTGGCTGTACACGACTTAGTCACATTTATATTGGCATCAACCATATCAACAGTATTAGCCGAGCCAATCTTCTTTTGTTGATTTTCTTGCGAAGCTTCTTTTTTATTTTGCCTTAACATCACAGAAGGGCCAACATGGTTTCTGTATGGAGGAAGGAACTTGACATATTCTTGCAAATCTTCCCCTTCACGCTTCTTCTTGAGTGCTTCATAAGCTTGTCGATATTTTGCTGGTAACTCCTCAAGAGTCGGTGTGGTACAATTGTCGGCGCTACACCCTGCAAGCTTTGGCTTGACCTTGTTCATATGAGCCATATGTTTTTATTTAAGTTCGGCCTTGCATGGATCGACATGCCCCCCAATGCTTTTAGGATCTTTTGGCAATGAATTGATGTTGCCAAAATTTTGCAATTGTACAGGGGGTGTACAACATGCTGCAACGATTGGTGGGGACATATGCACTGTTGTTGAATATTTTCTCTCGACAATTTGATCAACTGGCAACACTTCGTCTTCTTTCAAAACCCTAGCTCTTATTGCCTCATAGTCAGGAACCAACCTCTTATCATGTTGCTCAAGGCAAAGAGCGCTAATCTTCTTATTTTGGGCTAAACATTTTAATGCAGCCAGAGCCACCTCATCTCTTGCAATATTAGGCACAAATGCTCCTGTAGAATCTCCATTCACTCGGCCATAACCACGAAGGTGGTCATGAATATTTTTAGTTGCATATGTCGCTGAACAATTAATCTCAAGAGGTATAGTATATGATGACTGAGGATAACCGGCCAAATAGCTAATGGAAGCATGGCCGATTCTCCCATCCATCGGCATGTTTGGGGATGAACCTGCATACTGCGAGACGGTTGCCGATGGATAACACTATGAGACACACTCTAGTACACGAGGTGTCCTATAATGATCACTCGAACTCATCGTGTTGTCCACCGGCATAATGAAAGGTGTTGCCGATGCACGAAAGTTCGGATCCATAAGTGGCATGTTGTGATTATGTAAACACCGAGCTTCTCCAATAGAATAACTAGTCGGCCTTTGCTCATTAGGGCTAGCCGACATGACATGTCCATTGTAAGATCTAGCAACACCAACATAATGACTATTTGCATCTACGTAAGGAGATTGTTGATACATGTTACCGTCGTAGATTGCAGCCGCTTGATGACACTCTCCTCGTAGCAAGAACACGCTGAAGACCGTTCGAAGCTTTGTCCCCAGCGGAGTTGCCAAAAAGTGTGTTCGCACATGAACACGTCACCGTGTACCTCCAACACCGAGGGTGATGCACCGCAGCTCACGTCGAAGGAGACCCATCCAAAAGCGCGGTACGCAAGCAATTCGGTGGGTGCTTTTGAAGACCCGAAACCCCACACGCCCGGGAGGGACCCCGTCAGAGCGCACGGTGGCTATGGGCTGCCCTAGGTCGGCCTGACCGCCCCTAGGGCCTCGTGGATCGCTGCCTTCCAAGCAAAGAATGAACAAAGAACGAACAAAGAACGAGGAAGAAAGAATAAGGGAGAGATGTAAAAGGTAGGGTAAAAGGTAGTAGATTGATTTGTTCGATTGTGTGTTGTTTCAATCGGCCGTCACCTCCATTATATATAAGAGGCGTCTGGACTTCCCGTACAAGTAAAGGATTCATCCAGGCTTTCCTTACAAGAAACTTACGTCAATTCATGTCCTAGAGTCCTAATTCTAGTCTAACTCGAATTTCCCGAGCGAAACTTCAGCCTGATCTTGTTTTGCCTCTCCAGGTTGCATACGACCTCGGATTGGGACGATTTATATATCAAAATCGATCGCCTCCACGAGACAAAACTTTCTCATGTTGCAAGTTTTTCCATTTGAGGCCGTATTGAGGGCCGAACAGCTTGCGCGACCCATCAGACATCACTTAGGTGGTTATCTGATCCCTCGCGTCATATTTTGCCTCGTGGTAGGGCCGCACTCTGATGGCTCTAACTTTTGCATGCGACATTGGATTGAAATGATTTTTATATCAAAATCAATTGTTTCGACGAGACGAAGACAATCCATGTTGAGCATTTTCTCATACGAGGTCTTCTTGGGGGCTTAATTGGCCGAACAGTACTCTTAATATGAAATCTTAGTACTTTGAGCACAGTTTCGACTTCGATATGAGATCAGATAGCGATGACCCAAACTTCAATGATGTTCATGTCAACACTACGGAACTTTTCCATGTAGAGTACTTCTTCATTTGAAGTCATCTTAATAATGTTTTTTCCATGCCAAAATCTGGTGTCAACACCGGCTTTCTCATGATGACGAATTACAACTCGATTCGTCTTCTACTGGTTCCTTGATGTCTACTACGCAATTTTATTCTTGTAGACTTTGTTGGGCCTCCAAGCACAGAGTTTTGTAAGACAGTAGCAATTTTCCCTCAAGTGGATGACCTAAGGTTTATCAATCCGTGGGAGGTGTAGGATGAAGATGGTCTCTCTCAAACAACCCTGCAATCAAATACAAGAAACCTCGTGTGTCCCCAACACACCCAATACAATGGAAAATTGTATAGGTGCACTAGTTCGGCAAAGAGATGGTGATACAAGTGCAATATGGATGGTAGATATAAGTTTTTGTAATCTGAAAATATAAAAACAGCAAGGTAGCAAGTAACAAAAGTGAGCAAAAACGGTATTGCAATGCTTGAAAACAAGGCCTAGGGTTCATACTTTCACTAGTGCAAGTTCTCTCAACAATACTGACATAGTTGAATCATATGTAAATCCCTCACGTGCGACAAAGAGTTCACTCCAAAGTCACAAATAGCGGAGAACAAACGAAGAAATTATTGTAGGGTACGAAACCACCTCAAAGTTATCTTTTCCAATCAATCCTATGAGCTATCCATATAAGTGTCATGAACAGCCCTAGAGTTCGTACTAAAATAACACCTTAAGATACACATCAACCAAAACCCTAATGTCACCTAGATACTCCAATGTCACCACGAGTACCCATGGGCTTGATTATACAATATGCATCACACAATTTCAGATTCATCAGGTTCAATCCAACACAAAGAACTTCAAAGAGTGCCCCAAAGTTTCTACCGGAGAGTCAAGACGAAAACATGTGCCAACCCCTATGCATAGATTCCCAAGGTCACGGAACCCGCAAGTTGATCACCAAAACATACATCAAGTGGATCAATAGAACATCCCATTGTCACCACGGATATCCCATCGCAAGACATACATCAAGTGTTCTCAAATCCTTTAAAGACTCAATCTGATAAGAAAACTTCAAAGGGAAAACTCAATTCATCACAAGAAGATAGAGAGGGGAAAACTCCATATGATTCATCTATATCAATAAAGCACACGGTACATCAAGATCGTGTCATCTCAAGAACACGAGAGAGAGAGATCAAACACATAGCTACTGGTGCATACCCTCGGCCCCGAGGGTGAACTACTCCCTCCTCGTCCTGGAGACCGCCGGGATGATGAAGATGGCCTCCGGTGATGGTTTCCTCCTCCGGCAGGGTGCCAGAACGGGCTCCCGATTGGTTTTTCGTGGCTACAGAGGCTTGCGGCGGCGGAACTCCCGATCTAGGGTTCTTTTCGGAGGTTTGGGTATTTATAAGAATTTTTGGCGTCAGAAACAAGTCAAGGGGGGCCACGAGGCGACGACAAGCCAGGGGGCCCCCTAGGGGGGGCCTAGGCTTGTGGCTGCCTCGTGGCTCTTCTGTCCCAACTCCGATGCCCCGTGGGTCTCTTCTGGTCCATAAAAAATCACCGTAAATTTTTATTCCGTTTGGACTCCGTTTGATATTCCTTTTCTGTAAAACTCAAAAACAAGGAAACAACAGAAACTGGCACTGGCTCTAGGTTAATAGGTTAGTCCCAAAAAATAGTATAAAATAGCATATTAATGCATATAAAACATCCAAAACCGATAATATAATAGCATGGAACAATCAAAAATTATAGATACGTTGGAGACGTATCAAGCATCCCCAAGCTTAATTCCTGCTCGTCCTCGACTAGGTAAATGATAAAAACAGAATTTTTCATGTGGAATGCTACCTGACATATTCATCCATGTAATTTTCTTTATTGTGGCATGAATATTCAGATCCATAAGATTCAAAACAAAAGTTTAATGTTGACATAAAAACAATAATACTTCAAGCATACTAATAAAGCAATCATGTGTTCTCAAAATAACATGGCCAAAGAAAGTTATCCCTACAAAATCATATAGTCTGGCTATGCTCCATCTTCATCACACAAAGTATTAAATCATGCACAACCCGGGTTTTAGCCAAGCAATTGTTTCATACTTTAGTATTCTCAAACTTTTTCAACTCTCACGCAATACATGAGCGTGAGCCATGGATATAGCACTATAGGTGGAATAGAATATGGTGTTTGTGGAGAAGACAAAAAAAAGAAGGAGATAATCTCACACCAACTAGGCGTATCAACGGGCTATGGAGATGCCCATCAATATATATCAATGTGAGTGAGTAGGGATTGCCATGCAACGGATGCACTAGAGCTATAAGTGTATGAAAGCTCAAAAAAGAAACTAAGTGGGTGTGCATCCAACTCGCTTGCTCACGAAGACCTAGGGCAATTTGAGGAAGCCCATCATTGGAATATACAAGCCAAGTTCTATAATGAAAAATTCCCACTAGTATATGAAAGTGTCAATATAGGAGACTCTCTACATGAAGATCATGGTACTACTTTGAAGCACAAGTGAGGAAAAAGGATAGTAGCATTGCCCCTTCTCTCTTTTCTCTCATTTTTTTTATTTTCTCCTTTTTTTGGTGGGCTTCTTTGGCCTCTTTTTTTTTGGAAAGTCCAGAGACTCATCCCGACTTGTGAGGGAATCATAGTCTTCATCATCCTTTCCTCACATGGGACAATGCTCTATAATGATGACCATCACACTTTTATTTACTTACAACTCAAGAATTACAACTCGATACTTAGAACAAAATATGAATCTATACGAATGCCTCCGGCGGTGTACCGGGATGTGCAATGACTCAAGAGTGACATGTATAAAAAATATGAACGGTGGCTTTGCCACAAATACGATGTCAACTACATGATCATGCAAAGCAATATGACAGTGATGATGCGCGTCATAAACGGAACGGTGGAAGTTGCATGGCAATATATCTTGGAATGGCTATGGAAATGCCATAATAGGTAGGTATGGTGGCTGTTTTGAGGAAGGTATATGGTGGGTTTAATGCACCGGCGAAAGTTGCGCGGTACTAGAGAGGCTAGCAAGGGTGGAAGGGTGAGAGTGCGTATAATCCATGGACTCAACATTAGTCATAAAGAACTCACATACTTATTGCAAAAGTCTATTAGTTATCAAAAAAATTTACTACACACATGCTCCTAGGGGAAGGGTTGGTAGGAGTTAACCATCGCGCGATCCCGACCTCCACACAAAGGAGGGCAATCAATAAGTAAATCATGCTCCGACTTCGTCACATAACGGTTCACCATACGTGCATGCTACGGGAATCACAAACTTTAACACATGTATTTCTAACAATCCACAATTACTCACTAGCATGTCTCTAATATCACCATCTTTATATCTCAAAACAATCATAAGGAATCAAACTTCTCATAGTATTCAATGCACTTTATATGAAAGTTTTTATTATATCTCTCTTGGATGCCCATCATATTAGGACTAAATTCATAACCTAAGCTAATTACCATGCTGTTTAGAGACTCTCAAAATAATATAAGTGAAGCATGAGAGTTCAACAATTTCAATAAAATAAAACCACCGCCGTGCTCTAAAAAGATATAAGTGAAGTACTAGAGCAAATTGACAAACTACTCCAAAAGATATAAGTGAAGATTAATGAGTAGGTAAACAATCAAGTAGCTATGTGAGGGCTCTCTCTCAATAAATATTTTCAGATATGAGTTTTTTTATTCAAACAGCAAACTAAATAAAAATAGCACTCCAAGAATAGCACGCATCATGTGAATGAATAAAAATTTAGGCTCAACATAGGCTAACCGATAATTGTTGATGAAGAGAGTTGGGATGCGTAGCATCCCCAAGCTTAGATGCTTGAGACTTCTTGAAATATTTACTTGGGGTGCCTTGGTCATCCCCAAGCTTGAGATTTTGTATCTCATTCAATCCTCTCATATCATGGTTTCACCTATTCTCAAAAACTTCATCCACACAAAACTCGAAAAGAACTCGTGAGATAGGTTAGTACACATAAGAATAAATCAACACTTCATGTACTGCCAAGACAAGTTGCACAATAATTTTCAAACATCATCTACTGTTTACTATCATTTCCACAATTTATATCTACCAATATAGGCTATGGAAACTAGAGGATAAGTAGATAACAAAACTATGACAGCAATCTGTCCAAACAGAACAGTCTGTAGCAATTTATGCAAACAGTGTACTTCTGTAACTCAAAAAATTATGAAACTTTAGGACATGCTAAAGAATTTACATGACAACACTGTGTAAAAATTTCAGAAACTTTCCGCGTTCCAGTAAAATATGAAAATTCAAACACTACAGCAAAAGTTTCTGTTTTTACACAGCACATATCAAAACATGCAATGCAAGCATCCTAATGCAATTCTTGGAACTTTTTTTTATTGAAAAACAAGATTATAAATAACACCTAACAGAGAACATAAAAATATAATGATGATCCAAGCAAAGCACATATTATGTGACGAATAAAAATATAGCTCCAAGTAAGATATACCGATAGTGTTGAAGACAAAAGAGGGGATGCCTTCCGGGGCATCCCCAAGCTTAGGCGCTTGAGTATTCCTTGGATATTACCTTGGCGATGCCTTGGGCATTCCCAAGCTTAGGTTCTTGTCACTCCTTATACTCCTCATATCGGTGTCTCACCCAAAACTTGAAAACTTCAATCACACAAAACTTAACGGAACTTCGTGAGATGGGTTAGTGTAGTAAAGATAGATCATTCACTTAGGTACTGTAAAGACAAGATTCATAATTGTTCTCACATAATACCTGATGTATTCCATCATTCCCATAATTTATACCACTAAATATAATCTATGGAAACACTAAAACAAGCAAACTATGCATGCAAAACAGAATCTGTCAAAAACAGAACAGTCAGTAAAGATCTGTAGCGTAACCATACTTCCCTGTCTCTAAACATTCTGAAAAATTAGGACAACCTGAATAATTTGTATATGAAGACTGTGTAAAAATTTCATATCATTATCACGCTCCAGTAAAAAATGCAAATTCCTGTACTGGAGTCAAAAGTTTCTGTTTTGGTTCAGCATCAATTCTACTCATCTTGTGAGTCATCCCAAAGGCTTTACTTGGCACTTTATTGAAATAAAAGGCACAAAACATGATTAATACAGTAGCTTAATCATTTGAACACACAAAAACAGAAAGTAAAGGTGTTGGGTTGTCTCCCAACAAACGCTTTTCTTGAATGCCTTTTAGCTAGGCATGATGACTTCAATGATGCTCACATAGGAATAATAATTGAAACGTGCAAAAGAGCATCATGAATCTCATGACAAGCACATTTAAGTCTAACCCACTTCCTATGCATAGGTATTTTGTGAGAAAACAATTTATGGGAGCAAGAATCAACTAGCATAGGAAGGCAAAACAAGCATAACTTCAAAACTTTGATGACATAGAGAGGAAACTTGATATTATTGCAATTCCTACAAGCATATGTTCCTCCCTCATAATAATTTTCAGTAGCATCATGAAGGAATTTCAAAACATAACTATCACATAAAGCATTATCTCCATGATCCACAAGCATAGAAAATTTGTCACTCTCCACATAAGCAATTTTCTTCTCATTCATAATAGTGGGAGCAAACTCAACAAAATAACTATCATGAGATACTTGATTGACATAACCACTTTGAATATTAAAATCATGATGACAAGTTTCATGGTTACTATCACTCTTTATAGCATACATGTCATCATCATAATCATCATAGATAGTAGGCATGTCATTATCATAACAAATTTGCTCATCAAAAGTTGGGGGACTAAAAATATCATCTTTATCAAACATAGCATCCCCAAGCTTGTGGATTTGCATATCATTAGCATCATGGATATTCATAGAATTCATACTAGCAATATTGCAATCATGCTCATCATTCAAGGAATTCTCATTAAGTATTTTCATAAATTCTTCCTCTACCAATTGAGCACAATTTTCCAAACCATCATTTTCACGAAAGACATTAAAAAGACGAACCAATTGATGCAACCTAAACTCCATTTTTTTGTAGTTTTATTTTATAAAACAAAACTAGTGAAAAACAAGAAACTAAAAGATTTAATTGCAACATCTAAAGATATACCTTCAAGCACTCACCTCCCCGGCAACGGCGCCAGAAAAGAGCTTGATTTCTACTACGCAACTTTATTCTTGTAGACTTTGTTGGGCCTCCAAGCGCAGAGTTTTGTAGGACAGTAGCAATTTTCCCTCAAGTGGATGACCTAAGGTTTATCAATCCGTGGGAGGTGTAGTATGAAGATGGTCTCTCTCAAACAACCCTGCAATCAAATACAAGAAACCTCTTGTGTCCCCAACACACCCAATACAATGGCAAATTGTATAGGTGCACTAGTTCGGCGAAGAGATGGTGATACAAGTGCAATATGAATGGTAGAGAAAATATAAAAACAGCAAGGTAGCAAGTAACAAAAGTGAGCAAAAACGGTATTGCAATGCTTGAAAACAAGGCCTAGGGTTCATACTTTCACTAGTGCAAGTTCTCTCAACAATACTGACATAGTTGAATCATATGTAAATCCCTCACGTGCGACAAAGAGTTCACGCCAAAGTCACAAATAGCGGAGAACAAATGAAGAAATTATTGTAGGGTACGAAACCACCTCAACGTTATCTTTTCCGATCAATCGTATGAGCTATCCCTATAAGTGTCACGAACAGCCCTAGAGTTCATACTAAAATAACACCTTAAGATACACATCAACCAAAACTCAAATGTCACCACGAGTACCCTTGGGCTTGATTATACGATATGCATCACACAATTTCAGATTCATCAGGTTCAATCCAACACAAAGAACTTCAAAGAGTGCCCCAAAGTTTCTACCGGAGAGTCAAGACGAAAACATGTGCCAACCCCTATGCATAGATTCCCAAGGTCACGGAACCCGCAAGTTGATCACCAAAACATACATCGAGTGGATCAATAGAACATCCCATTGTCACCACGGATATCCCATCGCAAGACATACATCAAGTGTTCTCAAATCCTTTAAAGACTCAATCCGATAAGAAAACTTCAAAGGGAAAACTCAATTCATCACAAGAAGATAGAGAGGGGAAAACTCCATATGATTCATCTATATCAATAAAGCTCGCGGTACATCAAGATCGTGTCATCTCAAGAACACGAGAGAGAGAGATCAAACACATAGCTACTGGTACATACCCTCAGCCCCGAGGATGAACTACTCCCTCCTCATCATGGGGACCGCCGAGATGATGAAGATGGCCTCCGGTGATGGTTTTCCCCTCCGGCAGGTTGCCGGAACGGGCTCCCGATTGGTTTTTCGTGGCTACAGAGGCTTGCAGCGGTGGAACTCCCGATCTAGGGTTCTTTTCGGAGGTTTGGGTATTTATAAGAATTTTTGGCGTCGAAAACAAGTCAAGGGGGGCCACGAGGCGACGACAAGCCAGGGGGCGCGCCCTAGGGGGGTGCCCCCTAGGCTTGTGACTGCCTCGTGGCTCTTCTGGCCCAACTCTGATGCCCCGTGGGTCTCTTCTGATCCATAAAAAATCACCGTAAATTTTTATTCCGTTTGGACTCCGTTTGATATTCCTTTTCTGTAAAACTCAAAAACAAGGAAAAAACAGAAACTGGCACTGGGCTCTAGGTTAATAGGTTAGTCCCAAAAAAATAGTATAAAATAGCATATTAATGCATATAAAACATCCAAAACCGATAATATAATTGCATGGAACAATCAAAAATTATAGATACGTTGGAGACGTATCATTCCTACATGAAGAGGACTATTCAATTCAAATGGGATCTTCTGGAAATAATTAAACGCAACTCTGAAGATTGAGAATTCGACAAAGGTAAGGAGTCAGGTATAAAGCTAAAGTTTTATTGTGTTAAATCTTTTATGCAAACAGATATTTTCCATGAGTTTAGCAATAAATATGGGCTTGACTCCGAGATAGTAGTTTCTTTCTGTGAATCATTTGCTACTCATGTTGATCTCTCTAAGGATAAGTGGTTTAAATATTATCCACCTATTGAAAAACCATTAGAGGAACCTGTTAAAGAGGAAAAAAATGTTTAGCATGTTGATCCAGTTGTGCCTACCGCTTACATTGAGAAACCCCCTTTTCCCGTTAGGATTAAGGAACATGCTAAAGCTACAACTGTGGTTAATAAAAGTTATATTAGAACACCTAAACCCTCTGAATAGATAAATGTTGAGCCTAATATTGCTATGGTTAAGGATCTCCTAGCTGATAATATTGATGGACAGGTTATTTATTTCTGCGATGAAGCTGCTAGAATTGCAAAACCTGTTAGAAACAAGCAGGATGAGCTAGATAAAAACAGACATGTTACCGGCATGCCTGTTGTTTCTGTTAAAATTGCAGATCATTATTAACATGGCTTATATGACATCGGTGCTAGTGTTAGTGCTATACCTTTTACCTTACACGAAGAAATTATGAATGACATAGCACCCTCTGAGATCGAAGATGTTGATGTCACTATTAAACTTGCAAACAGAGACACCATTGCAACACTTGCGATTGTTAGAGATGTTGAGGTCATGTGTGGAAAAGTAAAGTACCCTACGGATTTCCTAGTACTTGGTTCACAACAAGATAGTTTTTGTCCCATTATATTTGGTAGACCTTTCTTGAATAATGTTAATTCTGAAATTAATTGTGTTACTGAGAAGTTCAAGGTCAGCTTTGGTGATGAGTCTCATGAATTTAATTTCTCTAAGTTCAGCAGAAAACAATATGAAAAAGAATTACCTAGTAAGGATGAAATCATTGGTCTTTCTTCTATTGTCTTGCCTCCTACTGATCCACTAGAACAATATTTGCTAGACCATGAGAATGATATGCATATGAATGAAAGAAATGATATAGATGATATATTTCTTAGGCAAACACATGTTCTTAAATATGACTTGCATGTTGTTATTTTAGGGGATCCTCCTCCACCCAAGGGAGTTCCCGTGTTTGAGCTAAAAACATTACATGATACTTTGAAATATGCTTATCTTGATGAAAAGAAGATATATCCTGTTATTATTAGTGCTAACCTTTCAGAGCATGAAGATAAGAGATTACTTAAAACTCTAAAGAAGCACAGGGCTGCTATTGGATATACTCTTGATGATCCTAAGGGCATTAGTCTCACTCTATGTCAGCACAAGATTAATATGGAACCGGATGCTAAACCTGTCATTGATCATCGACGCCGCTTAAATCCTAAGATGAAGGAAGTGGTAAGAACTGAAATACTAAAGCTTTTGGAGGCAGGTATAATTTATCCCATTGTTGATTCTAGATGGGTAAGTCATGTTCATTGTGTTCCTAAGAAAGGAGGTATAACTGTTGTACCTAATGATAAAAATGAACCTATCCCACAAAGGATAGTAACTGGTTATAGGATGGTAATTGATTTCAGGAAATTAAACAAAGCTACTAGAAAGGATCATTACCCCTTGCCATTTATCGATCAAATGTTAGAAAGGTTATCTAAGCACACACATTTTTGTTTTCTTGATGGATATTTTGGTTTCTCTCAAATACATGTGTCAAAAGAAACCATGAGAAAACTACTTGCACTTGCCCTCTTCGAACTTATGCTTATAGACGTATGCCTTTTGGTTTATGCAATGCACCTGCTACTTTTCAAAGATGTATGATTGCTATATTCTTTGATTTTTGTGAAAGGATTGTTGAGGTTCTCATGGATAAATTTTCTGTTTACGAGACTTCTTTTGATGATTGCTTGAGCAACCTTGATCGAGTTTTGCAGAGATGTGAAGAAACAAATCTTGTCTTGAATTCGGAGAAGTGCCACTTTATGGTGAATGAAGTTATAGTACTTGGGCATAAGATATCTGAACGAGGCATTGAGGTAGACAAAGCTAAAGTTGATGCTACAGATAAAATGCCATGTCCTAAAGATACTAAAGGTATAAGAAGTTTTCTTGGTCATGCTGGTTTTTATAGGCGTTTTATTAAAGATTTCTCGAAGATTTCCAGGCCACTAACTAATCTTCTTCAAAAAGATACTCCTTTTGTTTTTGATGATGACTGTGTAGAAGCCTTTGAAATACTTAAGAAAGCCTTGGTTTCTGCACCCATTGTTCAACCACCTGATTCGAACTTACCATTTGAAATTATATGTGATGCTAGTCATTATGTTGTTGGTGTTGTTTTAGGGCAAAGAGTAGACAAGAAATTGAATATTATTCATTATGCTAGTAAGACCCTAGACAATGCTCAAAGAAATTACGCTACTACTGAAAAGGAATTTTTAGCGGTTGTTTTTGCATGTGATAAGTTTAGACCTTATATTGTTGATTCCAAAGTTACTATTCACACTGATCATGCTACTATTAAATACCTTGTGCAAAAGAAAGATGCTAAGCCTAGACTGATTAGGTGGGTGCTTTTACTTCAAGAGTTTGATTTGCATATTGTTGATAGAAACGGAGATGAAAACTCCGTAGCAGATAATTTGTCTAGAATGGAAAATGTTCTTGATGACCCATTGCCTATTGATGATAATTTTCCTAATGAGCAACTTGCTGTTATAAATGCTTCCCATAGTACTCCTTGGTATGCAGATTATGCTAATTACATTGTTGCTAAATACATACCACCTAGTTTCACATACCAACGAAAGAAGAAGTTTTTCTATGATTTAAGACATTACTTTTGGGATGACCCACATCTTTATAAAGAAGGAGTAGATGGTGTTATTAGATGTTGTGTACCTGAGCATGAACATGAACAGATCCTACTGAAGTGTCACTCCGAAGCCTATGGAGGGTACCATGCTCGTGACAGAACTACACACAAGGTATTACAATCTGGATTTTATTGGCCTACTCTTTTCAAATATGCTCGTAAGTATGTTCTTTCTTGTGATGAATGTCAAAGAGTTGGTAACATTAGTAGACATTAGGAAATGCCTATGAATTATTCACTTGCTATTGAACCATTTGATGTCTGGGGATTTGATTTTATGGGACATTTTCCTTCCTCTAATGGGTATACTCATATTCTAGTTGTCTTTGTTTACGTTACTAAGTGGGTAGAAGCTATTCCAACTGGTAGTGTTGATCATAACACCTCTATTAAAATGCTTAAAGATGTTATTTTCCCGAGGTTTGGAGTCCCTAGGTATTTAATGACTGATGGTGGTTTACATTTTATTCATGGAGCTTTCCATAAACTTCTAGCTAAATACGATGTTAACCATAGAATTGCATCGCCTTATCATCCTCAGTCTAGCGGTCAAGTTGAGTTAAGCAATCGAGAAATAAAATTAATCCTGCATAAGACTGTTAATAGATGTAGAAAGAATTGGTCTAAGAAACTCGATGATGCTTTATGGGGTTATAGAACTGCTTATAAAAACCCTATGGGAATGTCTCCATATCAAATGGTCTATGGAAAAGCATGTTATTTACCTCTAAAATTAGAACATAAAATTTATTGCGCAATTAAAGAACTCAATTATGATTTCAAACTTGCCGGTGAAAAGAGGTTATTGAATATTAGCGCGTTAGATGAATGGAGGACACAAGCTTATGAAAATGCCAAGTTATTTAAAGAAAAGGTTAAAAGATGGCATGACAAGAGAATCCAAAAATGGTAATTCGATGCGGGAGACCTAGTCCTTTTGTACAATTCTCGTTTTAGATTTTTTGCAGGAACACTTCTCTCTAAATGGGAAGGCCCCTATGTTGTCAAGGAGGTCTATCGCTCCGGTGCTATCAAGATTAACAACTACGAAGGCAAAAATCCGAGAGTGGTAAATGGGCAAAGAATTAAACACTATATCTCAGGTACGCCCGTCAATGTTGAAAGTAATATTATTCAAGTTAAGACTCCAGAAGAACACATAAGGGAGACCTTTCGGAACACTCCAGAAAGCTGAAAAGGGGTAGGTATGTGGTACAGTAAGTAAACCGACTCCAAAAATTCCAAAAAAATATGTTCTGTTAGTTTTGGTATTTTAGAAACAAAACCAAAAATAAAAATGAGTCAGGGGGACCCACGAGGGAGACACAAGGCAACAGAGCGCGCCCACCCCCTTGGGAGTGCCCTGATAGCTTGTGGGGCCCTCGTGTGCCTCCTGGACTCCGTTTTCTTCCTAGACACGTACTCTGACCTAGAAAAAATCATTATATATACTCATGTATGTTTTGACCACCGCATCACAAGTTTCTCCTCTGTTCTTGTTTCAGGTTGTTTTTCTAACAGATTTCTCAAGGTGCGAAAGCTATGTCTTCGTCCTCCTCCAACAACATTGATGGCCAAGCCTGGCTGTTACAGATGGAACTTGAACGCGAAGGATTTGAGGAGGTTATCTCGAGAGAGGAGCCTATGGACTCTATGGAAGTACATCCCCCTGCTTCCGAACGTGGGACGCTAGCAGGCATCTCCACTTCTCTGAACCCTTGTCTACCAATGGGGAGGAGAGCTCAGCAAGCTCAAGAAGCGCAAGGTGAATCTACCCAGAGGAGACCCCTCGGCAGGTTACATGCAAATAAATTTCACAATTTTATTCACAATTATGGAGTTGAGAATATTTCTCGCTCGCATATACCGTCGAATTGGGACATCTCTCGTCCAAGTGAAAATGATGCAGGAAAAAGCTCTTGGTGGCCGGAGATAAACATATTATGGTGGAAGTACAAACGAACACTACAATGATTCAGCAATTACTCCATGAGATGATGGAATTAAGGAATATCATGTTATCCATTGCAAAGGACCAACCCACATCATCAACATCATCATCACCCAAGAAGGACGCTTGAGAACATGGGTATGGGCACCACCCTTAGCTTGTTCCAAGCTTGGGGGAGGTGCCCCGGTATCGTATCACCGCCACTTTTTCCATTATCATCTTTTTCAGTTCGATCCTTAGTTATGTCGTGCTTTAGAGAAATAAAATTTCAGATTTGCGTTGCTTAGGTTTTTGCTTTAAGTTCTACCTATCCCTGTAATCGAGTATGAGAGTTATACAATAAAGATTAGTTTGAGTTTGTTCGCTTTACCATCATGCATCAATCATAGCAATGAAATAAAAGAAATAGAAAGATCATATGCTAATCCCATGGGGAGTAATGACTTCACATAAAATAAGTATGTTAGATAAAAGCTGTTGGGAATAAACAAACATAGCATTAGCCACTGATACAATCTATGCAAGATTATGATAGAGGAGAGGAAATTCACATACAAATATATACTATCTTGGACATCTTTTATGATTGTGAGCCCCTGATATGTCTCCGACGTATCTATAATTTTTGCTTGTTCCATGCTGTTATATTATCATTCTTGGATGATTTACAATCACTTTATAACAATTTTATATCATTTTTGGGACTAACCTATTGACATAGTGCCAAAGTGCCAGTTGTTGTTTTTGCTTGTTTTTTACTTCGCAGAATATCAGTACCAAACGGAGTCCAATCACGACGAAACTTTTTGGAGATTTTTTGGACCAGAAGACACCATGTGGGCCAAAGAAGTGCCAGAGAGGTGGGCTGTGGAGGCCACAACCCATCAGGGCGCGCCAGGGGCGTAAAACAAGAGGTGGGCTGACAATACTTGAAACTTTGCGTTATGCCTAGCTAGGGTGTAAAACGATAGCGCTTGTTGGGAGGCACCCCAATGAATATATATTTTTTGCTTTTTTCCTTCTTTTTTTGAGTGTTGACACAATTATGCCTCTGTTATGATTGTGTTTTTATGGTTTATTTAGTGTTTGTGCCAAGTAGAGCCTTTAGGATGATTCATAAGATGAGTAGAAGGAAACCGTGGATACGGCCCGCCATGGAATGTGAAAGAATGGTGGAAAAAGGAATAAACTTTAGTTTCTATTTGGGAACCGCCTATGATATATCTAGCATGGAACGTAGTGTGAGCTACTTTGTCGTTTTCGTTGACAGGAAAGGCATGCCACCCAAAATATTTTTTCTCTCTCAATTTAAAACCTTGAGCTCTGGCACCTCTACAAATCCCTACTTCCCTCTACGGAGGGCCTATCTATTTACTTTATACATTTTTTATTTCTACTTTGAGTCTCCATCTTCTCTTATAAAGCACCAACTAGGGGGCACTATGATCGTACTTGAGCATTGGGTGTAGCTAATATTTGAGTGTGTTTCATGAATGGATCAATGTTTGAGCATGATGGGCTAGGGATAACTTTCTTTAGTGTTGATATTTTGAAAGACATGGTTTCTTGTTGGCATGCTTGAGTATTGAAGTCATTATGTTAAAACTAGACTATTGCTTTGAATCATCTAAAAGTCCAAATGTCCATGCTACAAAAGAAAAGAATATGAGATGAACATGTTAGGCAGCATTCCACATCAAAAAAATTGTTTTTATCATTTACCTACTCGAGGACGAGTAGGAATTAAGCTTGGGTATGCTGATACGTCCCCAACGTATCTACAATTTTTGCTTGTTCCATGATGCTATATTATCATTCTTAGATGTTTTACAATCACTTTATAACAATTTTATATCATTTTTTGGGACTAACCTATTGACATAGTGCCAAAGTGCCAGTTGCTGTTTTTGCTTGTTTTTTTACTTCGCAGAATATCAGTACCAAACGGAGTCCAATCGCGACGAAAGTTTTTGGAGATTTTTTTTTGACCAGAAGACACCCAGTGGGCCAAAGAAGTGCCAGAGAGGTGGGCTGTGGAGGCCACAACCCACCAGGGCATGCCAGGGGGCCCCCGGCATGTCCTGATGGGTTGTGCCCTCCACGGGGCACCCATCCATCGCCTCTGACGCCTATAAATACCCAAATATTCAGAAAACCCTAGGGGAGTCGATGAAAAACACATCGCCGGAAGTTCCAGAGCCTCAAGATCCAATCTAACACCATCACGGAGCGGTTCATCTTCTTCATAGGAGCCTCTCCGATGATGCGTGAGTCGTCCACCATAGACCTACGAGATGGCTCTCTCTCTCTCTCTCTCTCTCTCTCTCTCTTGATTCTCAATACAATGGTCTCTTGGAGATCTATTTGATGTAAACTTTTGCGGTGTGTTTGTTGGGATCCGATGAATTTTGAGTTCATGATTAGTTTCTATCCATGAATATTATTTGAGTCTTCTTTGATCTCTTATATGCATGATTACTTATATCCTCGTATTTCTTCTTCGAATCTTTGGTTTAGTTAGGCCGACTAGATCGATTTTTCTTGCCATGGGAAGAGGTGCTTTGTGATGGGTTCGATCCTGCGGTGTCCTTTCCCAGTGACAGAAGGGGCAGCAAGGCACGCATGTATCGTTGCCATTAAGGATAACAAGATGGGGTTTATTCCTACATGAATAGATCTTGTCTACATCATGTCATCGTTCTTATTGCATTACTCCATTTTTCCATGAACTTAATACACTAGATGCATGCTGGATAGCGGTCGATGTGTGGAGTAATAGTGGTAGATGCAGGCAGGAGTTAGTCTACTTATCTTGGACGTGATGCCTATATAATGATCATCGCCTTGGATATCGTCATGATTATTTGATCATCTATCAATTGCCCAACAACAATTTGTTCACCCACCGTGTGCTATACTCATGAGAGAAGCCACTAGTGAAACCTACGGCCCCCGGGTCTACTTTTCCAACATATTGCTTTCCGATCTATCTTTTTGCCTCTTTGTTTTCAGATCTACTATACCAAAAACCCAAAAATATATTGCTGCACTTTTTATTTTCCCTTTTTATTTTTTGTTCTTGAGAGATCTATCTCTCCTATCTATCTTATCCTAATCTATCTTTTTACCATAGAGAGATTGACAACCTCTCTTTCGCGTTGAGTTGCAAGTATTTGTTATTTGTGTGCAGGTGCTGCTTATTGGGTGGTGGTGATCCTCCTACTAGTTCGATAACCTTGGTTTCATAACTGAGGGAAATACTTACCGGCGCTGTTCTGCATCATCCCTTGCTCTTTGGGGAAATACCGACGCAGTCTCGAGCCACGTCAAAGGAATTTCTGGCGCCGTTGCCGTTGAGGAAGCGGTCTCTTCTATGTGCCAATCCCAGGCGCCGAGGAGACTCCATCATCATCTACCAGGTTCCTAATCACAAATCTCATCTCCTTGCAATTACATTATTTGCCATTTGCCTCTCGTTTTCCTCTCCCCCACTTCACCGATTTGCCATTTTATTCGCCCTCTTTTTCCTTTGCCTTTTTCTTGTCAGATCTTTTGCTTGCTTGCAATCTTGTTTGCGTAGTCACGATGACTCAAGAAAACACCAAGTTGTGTGGTTTTTCCAATACTAATAACAATGATTTTATTAGTACTCCGATTGCTCCTCCCGCCACTAGTGCGGAGTCTTGTGATATTAATGCCGCTTTATTGAATCTTCTCATGAAAGATCAATTTGCCGGTAATCCTAATGAGGATGTCGCGTCTCATCTAAACACGTTCGTAGAATTGTGTGATATGCAAAAGAAAAAATATGTGGACAATGATATTGTGAAGTTGAAATTATTTCCTTTTTCCTTGCGAGATCGTGCAAAAATTTGGTTTTCTTCTTTGCCTCGCAATAGTATCGATTCTTGGAATAAGTGCAAGGATGCTTTTATCACTAAGTATTTTCCGCCCGCGAAAATTATTTCCCTTAGGACACAAATCATGAATTTTAAGCAACTTGAGCATGAACATGTTGCACAATCTTGGGAAATAATGAAATTGATGCTAAGAAATTGTCCTACTCATGGTTTAAATCTTTGGATGATCATACAAAAAATTTATGCGGGATTGAATTTTGTCTCTAGAAATCTTTTAGATTCCGCCGTGGGTGGTATGTTTATGGAAATTACTTTGGGAGAGGCTACTAAATTGCTAGATAATATCATGGCAAATTATTCACAATGGCATACCGAAAGAGCACCTACTAGTAAAAAAGTTAGTTCGATTGAAGAAATTAGTACTTTGAGTGATAAGGTTGATGCTTTGATGAAATTGGTTGCTAGTAAAAATGCTCCTATTGATCTTAATGATGTGCCTTTGTCTACCTTGATTGAGCAAAATAGTGATTCCGTAGATGTGAACTTTCTCTCGCGAAACAATTTCAATAACAATGCTTATAGAGGTAATTTCAATCCTAGGCCTTTTTCTAGAAATTCCTCTAATAATTATGGTAATTCTTCTTACAATAATAATAGGAACACCTCTGATCTTGAGAGTAATATTAAAGAATTTATCAATGCGCAAAAGGCTTTCAATACTACGATAGAAGAAAAGTTGAATAAGATTGATGATATGTCTAGAAGCATTGATAGAATTTCTCATGATGTTGAAAATCTCAAGTTGAAAGATTTTGTGCCTAAGATTGATACATCAATCAAAGCTTTATACGTCTCTATGGATGAAAGTAAGAAAAGAACCGCCATGCTTAGAGCTAAAAGAGAAATCTTAGAAAAATCGTTTTCTAGTGATTGCCTTTATAAAAATGATGAAGATCTTAAAGTGATTGGTGTTTCTTCTATTGATTCCTTGTTTAGTAATATTAAGATTGATGATAAAGGGACTGAAGTAGAGTCAACTTTAGCTAGAAGGCGTCCCAATAATTTGGAGGGTGAAAATCTTGATGAAAATTTTGATAAAAGTGGGTTTGAAGAGGTCAAAACTTTAACTAGTGATGTGCCCACTATTTTGGATTGCAAAGACTTTAATTATGATAGTTGCTCTTTGATTGAATGTATTTCTTTGTTGCAATCCATGTTGAATTCACCCCATGCTTATGAACAAAATAAAGCTTTTACTAAACATATCGTTGATGCCATGATGAAATCTTTTGAAGAAAAGTTGGAGTTGGAAATTTATATTCCTAGAAAATTACATGATGAGTGGGAACCTACTATTAAAGTCAAGATCAAAAATTATGGTGCTTTGCTTTATGTGATTTGGGTGCTAGTGTTTCCACGATTCCAAAATCTTTATGTGATGTGCTTGGTCTTACCAATATTGAAGAATGTTCTCTTAACTTGCACTTGGCGGATTCTACTATTAAAAAACCTTTGGGAAGAATTAATGATGTTCTTATTCTTGCAAATAGGAACTATGTGCCCATAGATTTTATTGTACTTGATATTGATTGCAATCCGTCTTGTCCCATTATACTTGGTTGCGTACTATAGGTGCCGTGATTGATATGAAAGAAGGCAACATTCATTTTCAGTTTCCACTAAGAAAGGGTATGGAACACTTCCCTAGAACAAGAATTAAGCCACCGTATGAATCAATCATGAGGGCATCCTATGGATCCAAAACCAAAGATGACAATACTTGAAACTTTGCGTTATGCCTAGCTAGGGCGTAAAACGATAGCGCTTGTTGGGAGGCAACCCAATGAATAAATTTATTTTTTCTTTTTCCTTTTTGTTTTTGAGTGTTGACACAATTATGCCTCAGTTATGATTGTTTTTTTATGGTTTATTTAGTGTTTGTGCCAAGTAGAGCCTTTAGGATGATTCATAAGATGAGTAGAAGCGATGCTGAATCTGAAACAGAAACTGTGCGTCCAGTATTTGAATTTTCATTTTTTATTGGAACGTGATCTTCAGCTGAAATATGTTGACACACGAACGCGTCACGCGTACCCTCGACGCCGGGGGTGATGCACCGCAGCTCACGTCGAGGGAGGCCTGCCGGAAGCGCGGTACGCAAGACAATCCGGCAGGCGCTTTTGTAGACCCGACGCACCGCTTCTCTGGGATGGAACCCGTCAGGAGTCACGGATGGACGATGGGCTGCCCTAGGTCGATTCGCTCGCCCCTAGGGCCTCGAGGATCGCCGCACTTCAATACGAAGAACGAACGAAGAACGAGAAGAAAGATACAAGGGAGAGGGATAAAAGTAGGGTAAAAAGATGTAGATGTGTTTGTTCGATTGTGTGTTGTTCAATCGGCCATCACCTCTTCTATTTAAGAGGGGGTTGGACTTCCCGTACAAGTCATGGATTCATCTAGGCTTTCCTTATAAGAGAATTACATCAATTCACGTCCTAGAGTCCTAACTCTAGCCTAACTCGGATTCAAACCGAACCTGCCCGAATCTGTGCGTCGACAAGCGGTAGTACCGCTTCCAGCGGTAGTACCGCCCTGGGTACGGCTTAGTGCTGCGCCACTTCCGCTTGGGGTCCTCGGGATTCCAGAAGTATTTTCGTAAGCGGTAGTAGACGCGGTAGTAAAACACGGTAGTACCACCCAAGCGGTAGTACCGCTTATACAGGCGGTAGTACCGCTCCAGAAGCTGTCTTGATGGGCTGGCTTCCATCTCCTTGCCGGAACGCCTCCTTGCCGGGCCGTCCCCTTGTCGGAACGCCTCCTTGCCGGGCCGTCTCCTTGCCAGATCGCCTCCTTGCCGGGCCGTCTCCTTGCCGGAACGCCTCCTTGCCGGGCTGTCTCCTTGCCGGATCGCCTCCTTGCCGGGCCGTCTCCTGCCTCTGTTTGGGTCTTCGGCAAGCACTCAAAACCGGCAAGCTTTTCGCTTGAGTCCACCTTTACTGCATTTTGCATCGTGCAAAAATCAGGTGTCAACAAAATATTAACACAGTGTTTCTATAAAAATTCTTTACGTTGTCCTAATTTTTCAGAATTTTTAGAGTTACAGAAGTATGGTTAGAGTACAGATTACTACAGACTGTTCTGTTTAAGACAGATTCTGTTTTCGTTGCATTGTGTGCTTGTTTTGATGAATCTATGGGTTATATTGAAGGGTATGAGCCATGGTAAAGTTAAAATACAGTAGGTATAATGCAATGACAAAATATGAATGGGTTTGCAACAACACCTAAAGTAGTGATTTGCTTTATTATACTAACGGATCTCATGAAGATTTTGTTGACTTTTGTGTGATTGAAGTTTTCAAGTTTTGGGTGAGATCACGATGGATGAAGGAATAAGGAGTGAAAATAGCCTAATCTTGGGGATGCTACAGCACCCCCAAGATATATCCAAAGAGAAACAAGCAACTAAGCTTGGGGAGGCCCCCGAGTGGCATCCCCTCTTTCTTCTAACACCCATCGGTATTTTACTTGGAGCTATATTTTTATTCGTCACATATCATGAGTTTTGCTTGGAGCGTCTTGTATCATTTGATTCTTTGCTTGCTTTGCTTGTTAGTTTGTGACTTGTATCCTTGCTGGACACACCTATGTGGGAGAGCCAAAATTATGCTATGATTTGTTAGAATTGCTCTCTATGCTTCACTTAAACTTTTTTTAGCTATAGAATTGCTCTAGTGCTTCACTTATATCTTTTTGAGCACGGTGTGCTTGGAAATTTTTGTAGAAAATACTCTGATGCTTCACTTAGATTAATTTGAGAGTTAGTAATTTCTTGAAGAAATCCACTCATGCTTCACTTATACCTTTTTGAGAGAAGAAATCTTTATGCTCATGTGCTTCACTTAAATTTGTTTGAGCTTGTCAAAAAGCAATGGCAATATATGAAACTAGTCCCAAAGTGATAGATATCCAAGGAGGATATAATAAAAACTTTCATGAATATCATTGGACAAATTAAACTTGATTCCTTGTAATAGTTTTGAAACATGATGATAGTAATATATGAGTCATGTTAGTGAGTAATTATGCTTTAGTAGGAATATTGGTGTTAAGGTTTGTGATTCCCTATGCAAGTACGAAAGTCAATAGTTATGCAATGAAGTTACATCCTACTTATGGTGCATTATTCGGTGTTAGTTATGCTCAATGCTCGCTTATGTGAATTTTTACTTTCTTGGTTGGTTGCTTCTCAATCTATTTGCTAGCCTCCATTTGTACTAAGTAGAAATACTACTTGTGCATCCAAAATCCTTAAAGCAAGTTTTGCCTTATGAGTCCACCATACCTACCTATATGCGGTATTTCCATGTCGTTCCAAGCAAATTTGTATGTGCCGTCTCTAAATTTTCAAAATAAACTTCTCTTTTGTGTGCTCGTACCGCTCATGAAACGGTGGTGAGTGTCCAATATTTTTCCATGCTAGATGTGTTATTCTCAAGATGAGTGTTTATTCACTTGTCATTGCACAAGAGTGCGGCGGTAATAGGGATGCCCATTCCCGAAATGAAAAAAGAAAAAATATTTACTTTATGTTGTCAAATAATAAATTCCTTGGAAAGTGTTGGCATGCAAGGCAACAGTGGATACGGCCGGCCATGGAATGTGAAAGAATGGTGGAAAAAGGAATAAACTTTATTTTCTATTTGGGAACCGCCTATGATATATCTAGCATGGAAAGTATTGTGAGCTACCTTGTCGTTTTCGTTGACAGGAAAGGCATGCCACCCAAAATATTTTTTCTCTCTCAATTTAAAACCTTGAGCTCTGGCACCTCTACAAATCCCTACTTCCCTCTGCGAAGGGCCTATCTATTTACTTTATGCAATTTTTATTTCTACTTTGAGTCTCCATCTTCTCTTATAAAGCACCAGCTAGGGGGCACTATGATCGTACTTGAGCATTGGGTGTAGCTAATATTTGAGTGTGTTTCATGAATGGATTAATGATTGAGCATGATGGGCTAGGGATAACTTTCTTTAGTGTTGATATTTTGAAAGACATGGTTGCTTGTTGGCATGCTTGCGTATTGAAGTCATTATGTTAAAACTAGACTATTGCTTTGAATCATCTAAAAGTCCAAATGTCCATGCTACAAAAGAAAAGAATATGAGATGAACATGTTAGGCAGCATTCCACATCAAAAAATTTGTTTTTATCATTTACCTACTCGAGGACGAGTAGGAATTAAGCTTGGGTATGCTGATACGTGTCCAACGTATCTATAATTTTTGCTTGTTCCATAATGTTATATTATCATTCTTGGATGTTTTACAATCACTTTATAACAATTTTATATCATTTTTTGGGACTAACCTATTGACATAGTGCCAAAGTGCCAGTTGCTGTTTTTGCTTGTTTTTTACTTCACAGAATATCAGTACCAAACGGAGTCCAATCGCGACGAAAGTTTTTGGAGATTTTTTTTGGACCAGAAGACACCCAGTGGGCCAAAGAAGTGCTAGAGAGGTGGGCTGTGGAGGCCACAACCCACCAGGGCGCGCCAGGGGCCCCCCGGCATGCCCTGATGGGTTGTGCCCTCCATGGGGCCCCCCTCCATCGCCTCTGACGCCTATAAATACCCAAATATTTAGAAAACCCTAGGGGAGTCGACGAAAAACACATCCAGTCACCGGAAGTTCCAGAGCATCAAGATCCAATCTAACACCATCACGGAGGGGTTCATCTTCTTCACAGGTGCCTCTCCGATAATGCGTGAGTACTCCACCATAGACCTACGGGTCCGTAGGCAGTAGCTAGATGGCTCTCTCTCTCTCTCTCTTGATTCTCAATACAAGGGTCGCTTGGAGATCTATTTGATGTAAACTTTTGCGGTGTGTTTGTTGGGATCCGATGAATTTTGAGTTCATGATCAGTTTCTATCCATGAATATTATTTGAGTCTTCTTTGATCTCTTATATGCATGATTACTTATAGACTCATGTTTCTTCTTCGAATAATTGGTTTAGTTAGGCCGACTAGATCGATTTTTGTTGCCATGGGAAGAGGTGCTTTGTGATGGGTTCGATCTTGCGGTGTCCTTTCCTAGTGACAGAAGGGGCAGCAAGGCACGCATGTATCGTTGCCATTAAGGATAACAAGATGGGGTCTATTCCTACATGAATAGATCTTGTCTACATCATGTCATCGTTCTTATTGCATTACTCCCTTTTCCCATGAACTTAATACACTAGATGCATGCTGGATAGCGGTCGATGTGTGGAGTAATAGTGGTAGATGCAGGCAGGAGTCAGTCTACTTATCTTGGACGTGATGCCTATATAATGATCATCGCATTGGATATCGTCATGATTATTTGATCTTCTATCAATTGCCCAACAGTAATTTGTTCACCCACCGTGTGCTATACTCATGAGAGAAGCCACTAGTGAAACCTACGGCCCCCAGGTCTACTTTTCCAACATATTGCTTTCCGATCTATCTTTTTGCCTCTTTGTTTTCAGATCTACTATACCAAAAACCCAAAAATATATTGCTGCACTTTTTATTTGCCTTTTTTATTTTGTGTTCTTGAGAGATCTATCTCTCCTATCTATCATATCCTAATCTATCTTTTTATCGTAGAGAGATTGACAACCTCTCTTTCTCGTCGGGTTGCAAGTATTTGTTATTTGTGTGCATGTGCTGCTTATTGGGTGGTGGTGATACTCCTAGTGGTTCGATAACCTTGGTTTCATAACTGGGGGAAATACTTACCGTCGCTGTGCTGCATCATCCCTTCCTCTTTGTGGAAATACCGATGCAGTCTCAAGCCACGTCAGCCCCCACCAAATATTATATAATGATCGAGTGTTGATGTTGGACATGGAAGACAACGTAATGATTATGTTGGTTTACATCCACATAGAAGTTATATTGTCATGGATCCTTTAACATGTGGTGCTTGCTTTAAATTTTTTGCTAGACAAAAAATTTCCGCACTAAGTAGAGATACTACTTGTGTGTCCATAACCCCTTAAACCCAGTTTGTTTCCATGAGAGTCCACCATACCTACCTATGGATTGAATAAGATCCCTAAAGTAAGTTGTCATCGGTGCATGAAGCAATAAAAATTTCTCTTAAATATGTATGATCTTTTATTGTAAGGGAAAATAAACTTTGTACGATCTTGTGATGTCAAAGAAATAAAAGTGACATATTGCATAATAAAGTTTGCTATTATAAGGGGCAATATAAAGTGACGTTCCTTTCCATTAAGAATTTACACATCCCAAAACTAAAAAGTGCATGACAACCTCGGCTTCCCTCTGCGAAGGGCATATCTCGTACTTTCATGTATTTACTTCTATACAAGAGGCAATGATGTTTATTCTTTTTCTCGCCTATTAACTCTATAGTTGGCAAGCATTATGTGTTGAGGAAAGATCCAGATATATATATCCAGTTGGATGTAGGTGATCATGATCCATTATTGTTGACATTATCCTTGAGGTAAATGAGTTGAGTGGCAAATACAATAAAGCCCCCATCTTCATATGTGTCCGATGGAAACATTAGCTCCAAAAATATCCATTGAGTGTCAGGAATCATAGAAGACTAAATGATAGTTGCGTATGTGAACTTGCTAGAATAAAAGCTCTTACATAGACTCTTCTGTGGAATATGATGAACTGTGATTGTCTCAGTGACTAAGAACAAAGTTTGTTGATTGTCAATAAAGTTTATGCTTCATACTTCAATAATTGTGGATAGGTTGTTACATATTTATGAGAAGTTATATGATGAAAAACTTGCTTCTATGTTAATACTCATGATGCTCTCATGTTCGTATTCTGTTTTTATCGACACCTCTCTCTCAAATCCTATGGTCATTATTATCGAGTTCGGTTTTCGCAAGAGGACAAGCGAGGTCTAAGCTTGGAGGAGTTGATACGTCCATTTTGCATGATGAATTCTTATTGATATTTATGTTATTATTGTCCATTATTCCTCAATATGATACAATTTTTATGCCTTTTCTCTTAGAATATGCAAGGTACATCACAAAGGGGGAGCTCACTGGAAACTGGAATTCTGGACCTAAAAACCAAGAAAATGGTTGAAAATTCACTGGACTCCAAATGACCTGAAACTTCATGGAGAATTTTTAGGGAATATATAAGAATTTTTGGGCCAAAAATATACCAAAGGGGGACCCCTTGGGCACGCCCTATTGCCTTGTGGGGCCCCAGCAGGTCTCCCGACCCCCCCTCTTCTCCTATATGGTGTGTTTTACCCTAGAAAAAATCAAAAGGATACTTTCAGGACAAAGCACTACTGTCTCGAGGCGGAAACCTGGGCAGAGGCCCTTTTGATCTCCGGCAGAGAGATTCTGACAGGGAAACTTCCCTCCGGGAGGGGGAGATCGAAGCCATCGTCATCACCAATGCTTCCTCCTTCATGGGAGGACCAATCTCCATCAACATCTACACCAGAACCATCTCATCTCAAACCCTAGTTCATCTCGTGTATTCAATATTTGTCTCAAAACCTCGGATTGGTACCTGTGGGTTACTAGTAGTGTTGATTACATCTCATAGTCGATGCTTGTTGGTTTACTTGGTGGAAGATATTATGTTCAGATCCTTGATCTCCATTATTACACCTCCGATCTTGAACATGTTATGATGTGGGAGTAGTTACTTTTGTTCCTGAGGACATGGGAGAAGTCTTGTTATAAGTAATCATGTGAAGTTTGTATTCGTTTGATACTTTGATGATGTGTATGTTGTTGCTTCTCTTAGTGGTGTCGTGTGAACATCGACTACATGACACTTCACCATGTTATGGGCCTAAGAGAAGGCATTGTGGAGTAACAAGTAGATGATGGGTTGCGAGAGTGACAGAAGCTTAAACACTAGTTTATGCGTTGCTTCATAAGGGGCTGATTTGGATCCACACGTTTCATGCTATGGTTAGATTTATCTTAATTCTTCTTTCGTAGTTGCAGATGCTTTTGAGAGGGGGTAATCATAAGTAGGTTCTTTGTTCAAGTAAGAACAGCACCATAGCACCGGTCCACCCACATATCAAATTATCAAAGTAACGAACCCGAATCAACTCAACATGATGAACATGACTAGACAGAAATTCCCATGTGTCCTCGGGGGCGCTTGCTTAATATAAGAGTACTTTCAGGCCTATCCTTTTGCTGTAAAAAGGATTGGGGTACGTTGCTGCACCTTTGTTACTATTGCTACTTGTCACTTGTTATGAATTATCTTGCTGCAAAACTATTTATCACTATTACTTACAACACTTGCAGAGAATACCTTGCTGAAAACCGCTTATCATTTCCTTCTACTCCTCATTGGGTTCGACACTCTTACTTAACGAAAGGACTACGATTGATCCCCTATACTTGTGGGTCATCAACCCCATAGCTCTCCAAACACGCATCCCCGTCCACACTCCGGCCACTGGAACCTTCCAGCTGTCACTGGAGCTCAGACTCCTTCATCCGGACCTCCTGCAGTTGTACGCGGAAACCCTCGGTGATGCCCTAATTCCTATCCAGCAGATTATCATCATCCCACAACAAGTCTAGGTAGGACCACGCCTTCGCAAGCTTGGCATCAGCGACACCTTACGCATGACTTGCCGCCTTACGGGCAATATCCAAGCGCCCTTGCATCTCCTGCACGTGCTCGTTCGCTATGTCCAGAAAAACAAAAGTCGGAACCAAATTCTCAACAAGACATTTCTTGAAGATAGGACAAAGGGATCACACCAAACGTCCGCGAGTGACCTCATCAACTGAGCAACTTGCTCCTGCTCCATCACCAACTGCCAGCTCAGCTCTCGAGATCATGCAGTAAGCTCTGCTCTACGAGCAGTGATGGCCTGCAACAATACAAACAAATCCTCAAGCACATTTGGAATAGTACACTTTAGGCTCAGGGGCTACTATGGGGAAGGGCGTAGCGCACTTACCTTGGTTCCAGTCTCCGCTTCCCACTCGAGCTCCCACAAGGCAACCTGTAGAGCCTGACCCAGAAATCCGCTCTGGCGAATAGCATCCCCCAAGCGACGTGAGACAAGAGGGCCATTTGAACCCCTCTCAGATAGCGACGTCGACAATGGCATAGCATCACCCGCGACATCAGCTCAGGACGAGGATCCAGGGTGATCGGGGTGCTCAAGACCTCCAAACCCCGATTCACTACAAGGACACTCCCTCAAAGGAAGGGAAATCACAGCTGGCGGAGGTGGGCGGCGGCTCACAAGTTTCTTCTTGGCCCCCACTTCAGCCTCTGGCGTGGAATAATCTGAGGCACGGAGGTCTGAGCTTCTGGCGGCTCACCCGGAGGGTTCGCCAGGCCCCCTCCCGAGCGGCGGAGACTTCTATGCAACGCACGACCTCAGGAGGCCAAGGGTGACGACAGCCAGGCCAGGCGGGCGCCAGCGTGCCAGAGGGGACAGTTTCCTCTTTGGTGCAAAGGACACAAGGACGAGCGCAGGTTCCCAAGGCGCCACCCAAAGGTTTCCCTTCTGGTGCAACAAGACCAAGACCCCGAGCCCCGCAGGACGGACGTCATCGCCGAGCCCGCCTCTGCATCACCGTCGACTACTTTGCAAGCGAAGACCACCTTTCGTCAGGATAGGGTGTACCTCATGTCCCCCTTCGAATTTGGCCGTTGTGGGATTCCTTCCCGCCCTTGCGATAAGGGAAGAGGACCCGGGCCGCTATAAGTAGAGGCTAGGCTGCTCGGTGGAGGGACACGAGACAACCACCCCGCAAACACTCCCGCAAGGCAACACACCACTGTACTAGTTCATCCGCAAACCTCCTCGTGAGGCAATCCACCAAAGGCAGGAGTAGGGTTTTACGCTTCGCAGCAGCCCGAACCTGGGTAAACTCTCGTGTGCTATCTTCTTCCTCGCCATCGAGCGGGTCCGTCGCGTAGTGGGCTTGGTGGGGTGAAGCTGTTGAGGAATCTTCGCACACGCCCCTGGGTTCGAACTTCCTAGGGTTTTGCGGAGCCCGAAATCCGACATTTGGCGCGCCAGGTAGGGGGCATGTCGGGATCCTCGCTCAAGCTTCGCCCCACCGCCGCTTGGTACTTCCATGGCCAAGGGACGTCGGGCCCGCGCCGAACGGCGGGCAGCGCGTGTTGCGCGGGCGACCCAGGCAAACCTCGGCATCCCGCACTGCCTCGCCCTCCCGTCGGAAGGCACCATCTCCAGCCCGGCCATGGACAAGCACGAGAGGCTATCGCCCCCGTCAACCGCGCAATGCGCCCTCGCCGCCCTGGACCTCCCTAGCGTCCACGTCGCGGCATCGTCTCCTCGGGCTCGCCGTGGCCCGGTACACGGGCGAATCGCGTTCCTCGTGGCCCGTGAGCTGCAGCCTTTCTGCACTGCTCGCGGACGCTATGACAACTGCATATGACGCGCGGCCATGTGCGCCACCCCGATAGGCGAGGCCCAGGCGCTTCCCCATGGGACGGCCCAGGGGCTCGCGCCCATGAAGTCGCCCAACCGGCCGCCGAGGCGCTGAGGGCGTGCGGACGCACCGGGGACGTGTGTCGCGGCCTGCACCCGCCGGAAGTGCGGCCTGGCTCGTCGGGCACGCAGGAGTTGGCCCCTCGCGCAGTCGGTGGCCGACGGGAGCTGCCGGCCGCGTGGGGTAGGCGCCATGACGCGCCTTCCAGCACACCCGGCGGATCAAGGCAGGGCGCCCGGCGACTCGTCTACACCAACGCCTGGGGGCTCGCGCGACTCTACCACGACCGTGTCGGTGAGTGCCCAGGCCACGATGGGAGCGGCGCCGACTACCACGACGATAGGAGGAGCGTATGCGATTCCACGAGCGGCTTTCGTCGAGGCTGGTGCGAACAGCCTTGCGAGGGCGGCTGGCGGGGCCGGCCTCATGAGGATGCCAGGCGCTGGCAGCCTCGTGAGGCGCCCCCACTGGTAGGGGGCTACCCTTGGCAAGCGCTTGGGTCCACGGACCGGGGGTCGCCTACCTGGGAACGGAGGGTGGAACACACGCCCATGTCCTCAGGCCAGATGCTTCCAACCTGGAGACGGAGGGTGGAACACACGCCCATGTCCCCAGGCCAGGTGCCCCCAGCCAGGAGACGGAGGATGGAACATACGCCCATGTCCCCTGGCAGGGCGACTCCTACCCGGAGACGGAAGGTGGAACATACGCCCATATCTCCGGGCCGGGTTTCGCTCGACCAGTGGCGAGAGCTCACGTACTCACCCATGTCTCCGGGCCCGGTTTGGCCCGCGCGGGGACGGGCGATGGGGTACCTGCGCGGAGCTCCCGGGCACCCCAACGAGGCGCGCTGGGTACCGCCTTGGGCGTTTGCCTCGCACGCGACAGAAGGCCCCTGCGCCGAGCCCCGCCCGTGGCACAGGGGGCTACGGCGCCGCTACAACAACGACATCCGTCCCCGGGCCTTGGAGAGCCCGGGGACCTGCTCCGGAATGGGCCCTCCCTGCGAAGGGCATGGGGGGCTCGCCCCACGCCCGAGGGCCCGTTCGGGACCCATCCCGCGTCGCCGCATCATGCTTGGGGGCTGGGAGCGGGCTCCATGACAAGGAGGCATGGAGCTCTCAGTGCACCCCCAGGCCCGACCCGTGACACTCTCACGTAATAATGAGTGGGCTGTATACGCCCGGAGCCCCCCGAGGACGCGGAGGGGTTCCATCCCACGCCCAAGTGGAAGCCCCATGCTCCGCGCTGGCGGACAACACTGTACTCCAATGACTATGCCCACGCAATGTGGATGCCCTATGTTCCGCGCTGGGGGAAGACGAAGACTAGCCTAGGTGCCGGACGCAGCTTTTCTCTGCCTTTCTTGTGTTCAAATTTGCCTTTTCCCTGGAAAGAAGTCCGAGGCTTTTTGTTGAATCTATTTAAAGAAAAAGGGGCGGGAATTTTTTCTTCTTGCAGTCCTTTGTCTCTTGAAATTTCTTTCTTCAAGGTAACGCCTACCAGCCTCTCCCTCTCGTGCCCCACGAGCGGGGGCTACTGACACGGTGCGCACACCTCGCCAAGGCCTTGGCGTCCTGGTCCCCGCGTGGCCTTGGCGTCCTGGTCCTCGCGTGGCACTCTCGAGCAAGCTAGCAGGCGCGCGTCGTCTCATCCTCGCTCGGGGGCTCCGCCGCGGCTCGGTGCACTGTCTTAAAAACCCCTGGAGGCGCACGCCCCCTGGGCACCAGAACCGGCAGAAAGGATTGGTCGCCACTTGAACGTCAAGGGAGGCTCCTGAGCACTGCGCCTCAGGAGTCTCACCGATCGCGTGGCTACTCGCTCGCTGTTGGTCTCGTTTGGTGATCCGGACGCCCCAACGGCGATCGAGGCCTCGCCCCCTTTGGTCTCGTCCTGGTGATCCGGACGCCCCAACGGTGGCGAGGCATGCACGGGATCGGGCCCCGCCGACGTAGAGTGCCGCTTGAGCGTCAAAAGGGGGGCTCCTGAGCACTGCGCCTCAGGAGTCTCACCGATCGCGTGGCTACTCGCTCGCTGTTGGTCTCGTCCTGGTGATCCAGACGCCCCAATGGCGATCGAGGCCTCGCCCCCTTTGGTCTCGTCCTGGGGATCCGGACGCCCCAACGGTGGTGGGGCATGCACGGGATCGGGCCCTGTAGACGTAGAGCGCCGAAAGGGCCCCCCCCCCCCAAGTCGCCTCATTCGCAGGAAGGAGGAACCTCCCCAAGCTCTCCAAGCACTGTTAGCTCACGGGAGGCCACTGCTAAACCTCGCGACACGGAAGCCCGCCGCGGACGCATCAAGCTAAGCACTCTAACTACAATCAAAGGGAGGCCTCAGTTAACAGTAACGCAACGACCGTAATGCGTAACGAGAGTGCTAATCAGAGGGCGCAAGCGCCAAAGTTTGTCATACACCCGAAAGGGTCCCCCATGATTTTGATTACAGGTAGAAGAAAAGGAAAGAAGGCGAAGGAGCCCCCGCCCTAGGGGGGCGCCGCTCCTGAGGGCCCGTCCTTGGCGCGCCAGCGCTCAGTCGGAGTTCTCCTCCTCCTTGATGGCGCCGTGGTGTCACGTCGGCGTGGCCGCTTCCCGGGCGGGGGAGCGACGCCGCCGTGGCTGGCTTCCCCCCGAACTTCGGGTGCGACGGCGTAGCGGGGCGTCATAGCTGTCGTCGCTTGGGCTCCCCTCGGAGGATGTATCGCTGCTGCTGGGAACATGGCGGCCGTCGCCAAGGGCAAGCTCACCTCCAAGATCGCCGATGCCGCCGCCCTCTGGACAGCACTCCAAACGCCTCCCATCCTCACCAAAGATCTTGACGAATAGCGTCGCGCGCAGCCGTGCTTGAAGTGGAGCGTGGGCCTCCCCTTCAGGCCGTGGGCGCGGGCGAAGGTCTGCCACCCGCAGCCCAAGAAGGTGTTGCCTGCGGGGGTGACCTCGACCTCCACCCACGACGCGCCGCTGCAAAACCCGTTGGGCTGCAGCCACAGGCCCGTGGGCGCGCCAGCCGGCAACGCCTCTGCGAAGGAGCGTGGGAGCTGCAACCAGGAGCTCGCCGCCCTCTCCACCGGCACCAGGAAATCCAGGCCCGCGTCGGCCGTGCGGGCTTGTGGACGCGGCGGCCGGGCACGGACTGCAAGTCTCTCCCCCCTGCCACGGCCATCGTGCCCGCCGCCTCCGGCTGCACCAGCGAAAGCGTCGGGCCCCGCGGAGAGGTGCCCACGCCCACAGGGTGCCGCCGGAGGCGTCCCGGCATACTTGCGGGGGCGACCCCTACCCCTCTTGGGAGGTTGTTGGCCCGGCATCCCCTGGCAGGCCTTTCCCTTCTCGGCGGCGGAGAACCTCCTCACCGGCGTCATGATGGGGTAGATGAAAGACGAAGGCGGGGGAGCAAGAAGTAGGAACTGGCTGGGGGCTCAGTTCCCCCCCCCCCGCCCATTTATAGCTGGACGGAGGCCAACCGGCGTCTTCCCAATCCCGAGTATTGATGGCCCCACAACGTGCGATGGTTGAAGGCCAGATGAAGCAGTTGCCGAGATGTCGTGGGATGGGGAGTCGCCATGCACCTCGAGCGGCGCGAGCCAGACTCGTTCGGCGTGCTATCCTGCCTCACGCCGCTTCCTCCGCTCCCGTTGGGTCACATCCGCATGGCCCGAGACGAGAGAGGATGCGAGGGGTCAGCCGCATTCAAAGAAGAGCAATGATGGCCAAGGAGGCGCGCGGGCCTCGCGTCAGCCTGATTCAGGGCGGTACCCTATGTCTCTGGGGAGCCGAGACGCCCACGTCTCGTGGTGTGCCACACGTCAAGTCGGGCTCGCAGGCGATTGGGGCCCACGACGCTTCGGGCCACCCACCGTGGCTTCACCCGGAAGCTAACCCGAGCGCGCCTTGGACCCGGGGGCTACTGTCGGCGTCCTGGGAACGGGGGTACCCAGACTTGCCTGCCTGCGGACCAAGACGTGGCCCACCTCGACGACCAAGTACGGCCCGGCGCGGCCCTACTCAACACAAGGCCCTCGCGAGGCCCCGGGCTCGCGGGGGAGATAGCGCCAAGACCCGCGGGGAGGTAGGACTTCCCAGGCCCCCTCCTGAGCGGCGGAGACTTCTATGCAACGCACGACCTCAGGAGGCCAAGGGTGACGACAGCCAGGCCAGGCGGGCGCCAGCGCGCCAGAAGGGATAGTTTCCTCTTTGGTGCAAAGGAGACAAGGACGAGCGCAGATTCCCAAAGCGCCACCCAAAGGTTTCCCTTCTGGTGCAACAAGACCAAGACCCCGAGCACCGCAGGACGGACGTCATCGCCGAGCCTGCCTCTGCATCACCGTCGACTACTTTGCAGGCGAAGACCACCTTTCATCAGGATAGGGTGTACCTCCTGTCCCCCTTCGAATTTGGCCGTTGTGGGATTCCTTCCCGCCCTTGCGATAAGGGAAGAGGACCCATGCTGCTATAAGTAGAGGCTAGGCTGCTCGGTGGAGGGACACGAGACAACCACCCCGCAAACACTCCCGCAAGGCAACACACCACTGTACTAGTTCATTCGCAAACCTCCTCTTGAGGCAATCCACCAAAGGCAGGAGTAGGGTTTTACGCTTCGCAGCGGCCCGTACCTGGGTAAACTCTCGTGTGTTATCTTCTTTCTCGCCATCGAGCGGGTCCATCGCGTAGTGGGCTTGGTGGGGTGAAGCTGTTGAGCAATCTTCGCACACGCCCCTGGGTTCGAACTTCCTAGGGTTTTGCGGAGCCCGAAATCCGACAGGAGCCGGTGGGATAGCTAGGCGAGTGCATGGGGGAGTCAGATGAGTGTGTGGGTGTGCTAACGCGGTAGCTAGGAGCTGGCGAGGAGAGGATAGAATGGGAGCCATGCACGTGATGTGCATGGGAGGGCTACATGGCGGATGGGGTGGGACTCGGTGTGTGCTCGGTTGTAGCCAGGTCAAGAAGAAAATCCAAGGAAGCAACAGGGTTGGAGGGACGATCTAAGAAAGATGAGAAGGGAAAAATAGATTCATCGAAGATGACATGCCTAGAAATAATGACACGGTGAGTGGATAGATCAAGCCAACGATAGCCTTTGTGGTTTGTAGGGTACCCTAAAAGAACACACGCGGTGGAACGTGGGGCGAGTTTATGTTTGGCCGTAGTGGATTGGTTAGGATAACAAAAGCAACCGAAGACACAAAGAGCGGAGTAGTCGGGTGGCGTGTCGTGGAGGCGTATGTAGGGTACCGAAAAACCAATAGACTGAGATGGGCGTATGTTGACAAGAAGTGTTGCGGTGGCGAGAGCTTCGGCCCAATAGGGAGGTGGCATGGATGACTGAAAGAGAAGGCTGCGGGTGACATCATTGATTGTGCGGATGGCACGTTCGGCCTTGCCATTTTGGACGGACGTGTAGGGGCACGAGAGGCGAAGGCGAATGCCATGTGTGGAGAAGTAGGTGGTGACCGTGGAGTTGATAAATTCGGTTCTGTTATTGGCTTGCATGGCAACAAGGGGCCAGGAGAATTGGGTGCGAATGTAAGCAACAAAATTTAGGAGAGTTTGAGCGGTGTCGGATTTTTGGCGAAGAGGAAAAGTCCACATAAAATGAGAAAAATCGTCAACAATAACAAGATAATACTTGAAACCAGAATTGCTCAAAATCGGAGATGTCCAAAGATCACAATGGATCGACTGAAATGGTTCGACGCTTATTGAAGTAGACCTAGTGAACGGTAAGCTCACGTGTTAAGGGCCGAGAGGAGGGCGCCGGAGGTGGAGTTGAGGGTGGTCGGAAGGCTGGCGGAGGAGAGGGAGGCGCTGGTGTTGGACGGCGACATGGTGTGGCGGTGGCGAGCGGGACAGGAGAAGCTAGCGAGAGGATCGGAACGCTGCGTCTGATACCAAGAAAACAAATATTGTTGTGCAACTCACACCATCTCCAGGGCGTTGTATATTCACATATAAAGGTTACATGCCTTGGTAATCAAGGAAAATCAGAAGAATTCCAAACCAAAAATATACACAGGATTCGGTGGGATTCTATGTAGGTTTCCTATTACATGTGAGATGGACAAAAGGAATACTTCAACCATCACACCACCCCCGATATTCATACATGGGGGATCTGTCTGCCTTAAGGGTTGAATGTTTCACTCCACCCAAGTCTTCAATATCTGCAAACTAGAGAGCCCTCTTTTCAACAGCCGGGAGACTACCTCTATAAGGTGGCCAATCTTCGGGCAGAAGTTAATTTTCGATCGCCAATCCTGCCTCTTCCAGCATGGCTCATTTGCAAACTCGGGCAGCCCGGGGTCGTCGAGGTCGAAGAAATTCTCTGGGGCATAAAACCACCCCCACTTCCACGATTCTTGCTCCAGGGCGGTCACCAATACAATGCAATTAGAGTCAGGCGAGGGCGTATGGCGGCCCCTCCACAGGAGGGGATCTTGCCATCCTTAAGACAAGGAATCACCTCGAAGAAGTGCCTAGAGAGTCTGAAGTGCAGGTGGATCCCTAGGAAGCACTCGCAAAGGGTCGGGAAACATGACAAGGGCAGCACGCCGTTGGGGGTGAGGTGGTGCAGTTGCAACCCATACAGGGTCAGGACGCCCATGGAAAAGGGACTCAGAGGAAGCCGCATGCCGCGGTGGATAAACGACATGTGTACTACCTGGTTCGAGCATAGCGGTCGCGGAACCGCGTCACTAGGTTGGGCGCGATCCAAGCCATCTCGACGAACTCCGGCAGCCATCCCATCTTCACCAATTGCGCCAGATGTGCCCGAGTAACGCAAGAGCATTTCCAATCGTTGATCCACTACGTCTTATTGGGAAGGCACGGCAAGGGCTGAGATTGTGCACTCATTGGACCTACTCGGCTAGGATCCCTCCCGGAGGACGATGAAGGAGCTGCCATCTTTTCAAGGGATTGGCTCCTCAAGGCGCTCGAGGAAGGTGATTGCGAATGTGAATCCTCTTTGGGAGAAGAATGGACGGCCCGATCGCCGCCCCTGCTTCAATATTTAACATAAAGGGTGAATGAATCTTACCCACTACAGCAACAGCAAGGACACCCAAAGCATCAATAACTGGTTGATTTGTGGTGATTTGGGGCCGTCGAACGGGAAATCGAGCCCGATCTGGCCCAAGAACGACTTCATCCTAGCCGCAAGACAGCGATGGCACAATGAAGACAACGAAACATGCGTTGCGGTTAGGGACCTCCAGGATAGCAGGAGGGTTGCACTCACCAAAGAAATAACCCAACGGAGATCCCGGAGCTGGACGCTTGCGACCTCCTAAGCTCTCGTGGGCAACTGATGGTGGCTAACTGCACAGGACCAGGTGAAGACATGGGCCAGCGACCAAGACCCAATCCATAGGTGGAACCAACTGTTGGAAAAGAACTCTCCGGAACCTTCCATCCAGGCTAATCTTGGAGTACATGTGAACGAAAACCCACCAACCGATCCTTACCATATATGTATACAATTATAATTGTGTTGTACCTCTACCCCTATGCATATAAATATATGAGGAGGTGTGAGGCGTGCAACAAGCAGCCCGGAACTATTCTTTACATGGTATACGACACCAGCGGATCCTCTTCCTCCTCCAAAACCTAGCCAGCCTAGTTTCCTTCCTCCACCATGTCGGTCGTTGATCTCAAGAAGCTCGAAGTTGAACTGAAGGAATGTGAGTATCTCCTCCAAGCTCACCGGGAAGAACTTGATCGCTGCGCCGCCGAGATGGGAAAATCCTTAGACACCCAACCGGTAGCCCTACCCCCTACTCCCTCCTCCTACGTTGCCTCCATCAAAACACTTTAGATCTTCATGAATCCAACTATGCAAAGTGGTGTGAGCTGTTTCTCGTCGCCCTCGGGCGCTATGGCCTACGACCTCTCCAACCATGTCGTCGGCGACGCCAACACCACCCCCTACGACACCTCGACCACCTCCTATTGGGGGCGCGATGACTACACGATGCTCTCCTGTATCTATGGTTCAATATTCACCAAGCTCATCGGCATCATCATGGCTCCCGGCTCCACGGCGCGACAGATTTGGGACTCCATCACCAATCTCTTCCACGACAACAAGAAAAGTCGCGCTCTCGCCCTTGATGCTGAGTTCCACAACGTACCACAAGGAGACATTTTCGTCCACGACTATTGCGCCAAGCTCAAGTCCCTTGTCGACACTCTTGGCGATGTCGGCCAGTCTATCTCCGACGAGACGCTCGTTCTCATAGTGCTCCGTGGACTCAAGCAAAAATCAGCCATCTTCATTCATTTCTTCCATTCCAGGTGCAGTTTCCATCCTTCTTGCAGACGCGCTCGGCTCTCGTCCTCAAGGAGACTCATTGATGCCAAGAACGTGACAGCCACAACACTCTGGGCAAGTGGAAACAACATCATCCCTCAGGCTGGTGGGAGCGTGCTCCTTCTGGACGTGGGTCCGGCTACGGCAACAGTGACCCACACACTCCCGCTTCCCACCCCATGCCCTACTCCAACCCTGCCCGTGGTGATGGAACGGCGGACGTGGCGGTGGCTGCGGACTGAGCCGTGGCAACCCTTGGATGTTCAATCTGTGGATTGTGCTACTTGTAAACTATGTTGGGTTTTTCTCCGAAGAGGAGAGGAGATGCAGCACAGTAGAGATAAGTATTTCCCTCAGTAAGAACCAAGGTTATCGAACCAATAGGAGAATCACACAAACCCTCGTCAAAAGCACCTACACACACAGAATCAAACACTTGCACCCAACGCGGGTAAGAGGGTTGTCAAGCCCCTTGAACTCGTTACTTGCAAGTATTAAATCTTGATAGATAGATATTGTAAATGCAAAATAAAATAAAAGTAATAAAAGTATTTTTAGTTTTTATATTTAAGTAGACCCGGGGGGCCATAGTGTTCACTACAGGATTCTCTCTCTCGAAGAAAGCATACGATGGGTAGATAAATTATTGTTGGGCAATTGATAGAAAAGCGCATAGTTATGACATGTTATTCAAGGCAATGATCATGTATATAGGCATCACGTCCGTAAGCAAGTAGACCGACTCCTGTCTGCATCTACTACTATTACTCCACTCATCAACCGCTATTCAGCATGCATCTAGAGTATAAAGTATGAAACAGAGTAACGCTTTGAGCAAGATGACATGATGTAGACAAAGTAAACTCAACTAATGGTAGTAATACAATACGTGTCTTGACCCCTTCTATCACGAGGATAGAGCACTGCAAGATTAAACCCATCACAACGCACCACTCCCATTAAGATAAATCAATCTAGTTGGCCAAACCAAACCGATAGATCGGAGAGAAATACAAAGCTATAACAATCATGCATAGAAGAATTCAGAGAAGATTCAATTAATATTCATGAATAATCTGATCATAAACCCACAATTAATCCGATCCCAACAAACACACAGCAAAGAAGATTACATTGAATAGATCATCGCAAAGATGAGATGAACTTTGTATTGAAGATCATAGAGAGAGAGGTAGCCATCTAGGTACTAGCTATGGACTCGTAGGTCTGTGGTGAACAACTCACACATTATCATGGGAGCAGCAAGGTTGATGTAGAGGCCCTCCGTGATCGATCCCCCCCTCTGGCAGAGTACCGAAACAGGGATCCGGCTGGGCACACGACGGAACAGAGACTTGTGGTGGCAAAAAAGGGTTTCGGGTGGCTCTCTGTTGTTTTCCCGATTTTAGAGAATATATAGAGATGGAGATAGGTCAAATGAAGCCACCGGATAGTCCCAAGGAAAGGGGGTGCGCCCTCTTGCCTTGGCACTGCCTCGTGCGGCCTACGGACTCCCTCCGAAGCTTCCAAGTCTTTTTTTTGTCCAGAAAAAATCATCAAAAAGTTCTGGTTCATTTGGACTTCGTTTGGTACCGGTTTTCTGAAAGGCCAAAAACAAGCAGAAAATAGCAACTAGCACTGGGCACTGGGTTAATAGGTTAGTTCAAAAAAATGATATAAATAGCATATAAATGCATATAAAGTATCCTAGCTGATAATACAATAGCATGGAACAATAAAAAATTATAGATACATTGGAGACGTATCAGACTGGTGGCCCAACTCGTGCCCAACACCAGCAGCAGGCTCCAACCTCGCCATGGCATCCCCGTTGGTGTGCTCCCAACGTCAGCATCTTGGGCCCTCGCCCCAGTCCTCCACCCTTCCAAGTGTATGCAACATAAGGTCACCAACACACCAACAATAGCACCTTGATGCCACCATATGCCGGCTATCCAGGAGGACAACACCAGCAGCTTGACCTAGCTCTTCTCGCCGCTCTTCAAAACATGCAGCTTCCTGGAAATCAAGAGTGGATCATGGATACTGACGTGTCGTCTCACATGGCATCCGATCATGGTACACTCTCATCCATTACACCTACTTCATATCATAATATTGTCGTCGGCAACGGTGCTTCTCATCCAATCACACATGCTGGTTCTTCCATGTTTTATTCCTCTTCTAAACCCTTCTATCTTCGTAATATTCTTGTCGTTCCGCATATCAATTAAATCTTATATCCGTTCGCCAGTTCATAGTTGCTAACCTTTGCTCTGTTGAGTTTGATCCTTTTGGTTTTTCTGTGAAGGATCTTCTTACCAAGACCGTGATTCTTTGATGCAATAGCTCTGGTCACCTCTACCAACTATGCAGTTCAACCCAAGCTCAAGCCCTCCTTGCAATGACCGTCACCGACCTCTTGCATCATCTCAGACATCCTGGTCAACACACAATGTCGCGTCTTCATCATCTCCAACATATTCCATCCAATAATTTGTCATCTTCATTATGTCAAGCTTGTCAATTAGGTCGTCGTGTTAGATTACCTTTTTATACCTCTATGTCGTCAAGTGTTAAACATTTTTAATTATTGCACTGTGATCTCTAGACATCACCAATTTCTAGCACTTCGGGGATCTATTACTATCTTATTATTGTGGATGATTATACACATTATTTTTGGACTTTCCTTCACGCAAAAAATCTTATGTCTGTGCTACCTTCCTCACTTTTGATGCTTATGCTCGCACACAATTTAATCTACCTATTCTTCCCCTCTAATGTGACAACGGCCGTGAATTTGATAACACTAAAATTCACTCCTATTGTGCTCACCATGGTATTCTTCTTTGTTTTTCTTGTCCCTATACCCCACAACAGAATGGCAAAACCAAGCGAGCCATCCGCACTGCGAACAATGTCATTCGTACACTTGTAATTCAAGCATCCATGCCTCCCTCTCTATGGGTTGAGGCTCTTCACACGGTGATGACCCACAAGTATATGGTATCAATCGTAGTCCTTTCAACAAGTAAGAGTGTCGAACCCAATGAGGAGCAGAAGGAAATGACAAGCAGTTTTCAGCAAGGTATTCTCTGCAAGTGTTGTAAGTAACAGTGATAGATAGTTTTGTAGCAAGATAATTCGTAACAAGTGACAAGTAACAAAAGTAGCAAGTGTGCAGCAAGGTAGCCCAATCATTTTTATAGCAAAGGGCATGCCTTAAAGTTATCTTATATGAAGCAAGGTGCTCTCGAGGACACATGGGAATTTCCTTCTAGTCACGTTCATCATGTTGAGTTGATTCGCGTTCGTAACTTTGATAATTTGATATGTGGGTGGACCGGTTCTTAGGTGGTTTCTTACTTGAACTAACAACCTACTTATGATTACCCCCTCTTGCCAGCATCCGCAACTACGAAAGAAGAATTAAGATAAATCTAACCATAACATGAAACATATGGATCCAAATCAGCCCCTTACGAAATAACACATAAACTAGGGTTTAAGCTTCTGTCACTCTCGCAACCCATCATCTACTTATTACTCCACAATGCCCTCTCTTAGGCCCAAAATATGGTGAAGTGTCATGTAGTCGACGTTCACATGACACCATTAAAGGAAGCAACAACATACATATCATGAAAATATCGAGCGAATACCAACTTCACATGATTAGTTATAACAAGACTTCTCCCATGTTCTCAAGAACAAAAGTAACTACTCACAAATCATCACCATGTTCAAGATCAGAGGTGTAATGAATATGATAAAGGATCTGTACATATTATCTTCCACCAAGTAAACCAACAAACATCAACTACAAGATGTAATCAACACTACTAGCAACCCCCAGGTACCAATCTGAGGTTTTGGGACAAAGATTGAAAACAAGAGATGAACTAGGGTTTGAGATGAGATGGTGATGGTGAAGATGTTGATGAATATTGGTCCTCCCATGAAGGAGGAAGCGTTGATGATGACGATGGCTTCGATTTCCCCCTCCCAGAGGGAAGTTTCCCCAGCAGAATCACTCTGCCGAAGAGCAAAAGGGCCTCTGCCCAGGTTTCCGCCTCCAGATGGCGGCGCTTCATCCCGAAAGTATCCTCTTGATTTTTTTTCTAGGTCAAAACCCATCATATAGCAAAAGAGGGGGGCCGGAGCCTGCCTGTGGGCCTCCCAAGCCATCAGGACGCGCCTAGGGGGTGGACGTGCCCTGTTGGCTTGGGAGCCATAGGTGGCCCAACTCTGGTTGTCCTTTGCTTCAGAAATTCCGATATATTCCACAAAAATTCCTCATGAAGTTTCATGTCATTCGGGGTCCAGAAGATTTTCAGCCTTTTCCATGGCTTTCGGGTCCAGAATTCCAGTTTCCGACAATTTCCCTCTTTGTGTTGGATCATGCAAATAAAGAGAGAAAAGTCATTAGAATTGCATCATAGAATGGAATAATGACCAAGAATAATATAAATATTAATAAGAAATCATGATGCAAAATGGACATATCACACGACCACCTTTCTAATCAATATTCGTCCAACCTCCACCAAGTCCTTTTCTACACCGTTCGAACTACTTCATGACACTCCGCCACCCTATAACATCTTGCGTGTATTTGGTTGTCTTTGCTATCCAAATGCTACCTCCACGTCATCCAACAAACTCTCTCCTCGCTCCACAAAATGTGTTTTTCTCGGCTACCCCTCTCGTCACAAGGGTTACCAGTGTCTTGATCTCAACACCCGTTGCATTCTCATTTCTCGTCAGCTCATTTTTTATGAACACACTTTCCCATACGCACTGGTCTCCCAATCCATACCATCACCGTCACCTTCTGCTGATATTTTTGATCCATTCTCCCATTTCCTATCCTACCATCTACAACAGGTGCCCGCCAACATGTCCTACCTCGTCGACACAGCCACATGTTGCAAGCCCATTAAAACATGCCACGGCCACTTCTCCTACCGTGGTAGCGTGGTCACCTCTCACCACTACCTCTCCACCCACACCTACTTCGAACACTCCAACACCTCCCAGTCCACCATCGACAGACCTATCTCCACATGTGCCATATCCTATCACCAACACCACCATACCTCAGTCTCATATTCATTGAACTCGATCCATCACCGGTCATTTGCCACCCCCTATCGATCGGTTAAACCTCTCTGCCATAGTTTCTTCACCACTACCGCACAACTACCTCACAGCACTACGTGATCCTAATTGGTGCAATGCCATGCAGACAGAATTTGATGCTCTAACCATTAATCGCACTTAGACTCTTGTCCCGCCCCCACCCAATGCCAACATTGTTAGTGGCAGGTGGATCTTCCATCACAAATTTAATTATGATGTGTCTCTTTCTCGTCACAAGGCTCGTTGGGTTATCCGCGGTTTTCACAAGAACCCGGTGTTGATTTTGATGAGATTTTTAGCCCTGTCGTCAAACTTGCCACAATCCACATAGTCTTGTCCATCTCTATATCAAATAATTTCCCCATTCATCAACTAGATGTTAAAAATGCTTTCCTTCATGGCAATCTCGATGAAGTTGTTCATAGCCAATAACCATTCGATTGCATTGATCCTCAATACCCAACTCATGTTCGTTGTCTTCTAAAATCTCTCTATGGTATTAAACAGGCTCCTCGTGCGTGGTTCCAACGATTCTCCTCCTATGCTCGTACTCTTGGTTGCATTGAATCTAAATCTGATGCGTCGCTCTTTATCCTCCGTCATGATATTCTCTTAACTGCCTCCAATCCTACCTTTCTCAGCACTATCACCACTGCCCTTAGACATGAATTTGCCATGAAGGATCTCGGTCCCCTCCATCATTTTCTTGGTATCTCTGTCACTCGTACACCCACCAGCATACATCTCTCTCAACAGCAATATCTTCTAGATGTTCTTTATCGTGTCGGCATGCGTGATTGTCAACCCGTAGCCACTCCCATTGACACGAAGCCTAAACTCTCTTCCATTTCTGGATCTCATGTTTCCGATCTATCTCTCTATCGCAGCCTCGCTGGTGCACTCCAATATGCCACTCTAACACGTCCCGAGATCGCCTATGCGGTCCAACAAGTTTGTCTTCACATGCACGACCCACGTGAGCCTCACTTCTCTCTCATCAAACGCATTCTTCGCTATATCAAGGGCACTTTAGATCATGGTCTTGTCCTTTATCGTTCATCTTATAACTCCCTTCTCGCCTACTCGAATGCTGATTGGGCTGGCTACCCAGACACCAGATGCTCTGTTCAGATTCTGCATGTATCTTGGGGACAATTTGATTAGCTAGTCAGCTCGTCGTCAAACGATTGTCTCTCATTCTAATGTTGATACTGAGTATCGTGCGGTTCCCACCGCGGTTGCTGAGTCATGTTGGGTTCGACAACTGCTGTAGGTGTTACATCGTCCCATTATGATAGCGATGATTGTCTATTGTGACAATGTCAGTGCAGTTTATCTCTCGGCTAACCATGTTCATCACCGACGGACCAAACATATAGAGCTTGATATTCATTTTGTTAGGGAGAAAGTAGCTCTTGGTTTCATCCGTGTGATTCATGTTCCTTCGTTGTCACAGTTTGCTCATATTTTCACAAAGGGATTGCCTACTGCCTCGTTTCAGAAATTTCGATCCAGTCTTCACGTCGATTCTCTCCCAAGTTTAGACTGTGGGGGCGTGTTGGAAAATAACTCTCCAAAACCTACCGTTCAGGCTAATCTTGGAGTACACGTGAAGGAAAACCCACCAGCCGATCCTTAGCATTCATGTATACAATTGTAATTGTGTTGTACCTATACCCATGTGCATATAAATATATGAGGAGGTCCGACGCGTGCAACAAGCAGCCTGAAACCATTTTTTACACCTTGACATACCGTGTTCCTCAAGGCAAGGACGCGGCGGCCTAGATCGCATCCACTACCATGTAAACCGTAGACCTTCCTGCCTATATAAAGGAAGGTCAGGGTCCCTCACAGGGCATCCAATCTTAGATCTACAAACTCTAGGTAGCAGCACAATACCATTATAATCATTTGCACAAGGTATCCCCTCATCATGAATAACAAAGAGAAGCGGGATGTAGGGTATTACTCTTCGGAGGCCCGAACCTGGGTAAACTATGTGTGCAGACTCCGTCCCGGTACTTCTGACCTCGTCATGAACCCTACCGAGGGATCTGATGGTATTTTACACCTTCATCGGGATTACCATGAATGGGACAAGGTTGGTCCAAAATCCTATCCAACTGCGAGGTGTCCCATTTTTCCTTCTTAGAGAGGCTTCTTTTTGTTACCCCCATGCTGGTTGCCAGAACCGGCGTTAATCTCACCATCCTCAGCATCGCTGCTGCTGCCGCTATTATGGTGCTTGCTATTTCTATTGCTCCAAGTCTTTCTGTTTCCATCGGGCACCTCGGAGGTACCAGGATTGCCATTTGGGTTTCTCTTCTGAGCCAGCCAGTTATCCTCAGTAGCACAAAATCTAATCATGAGCTGGGTGAGACATGCCATTTTCTTGGGATTCTCATGCCCTAATTATCTGGCCAGCCATTCGTCACTAATGTTGTGCTCGAATGATGCGATTGCTTCTGCATCCGGGTAGTCTAGTATCTGGTTCTTCTGTGTCAAGAAGGGATTTTGGAACTCGCAGCCTGATTCCCCTAGCTTTTGCATGACGTGTGCTAGGTCATCAGCATCCGGAGGCCTCACGTAGGTGACTTGGAAATTTGCCCTAAATTCATGCTCAATGTCGCCCCACATGCCGAGTGAATCTTCGGGGAGACTATTGAACCAATGTCGGGCCGAACCCTTCAGTTTCAACGGTAAGTATATGTTGGCATAAATGTCGTCTTCTCCTGCCATGTGGATAACCATGAGGAAATCCTCTATCCATACTAAGGGCTCCATAGTCATGTCGTATTAATGATAATTTATGTTTTTAAACCCTTCAGGGAACTGGTCCTACATGACATCATCTGTAAAACATTGAGGATGAGCAGTGCCTCGGACCCTTGTCGTAGCATGGCATATGTCCGACATGGTTACTCCATGATTGCTGGTGTAGTTACGCATGTCACATGCTTGGCTAGCCAGGCCAGATATCACGCATGTCTAGATGGCGGGGAGGCGCTAGCGAGAACATTTGTTAAATCTTCGACGCTGGCGACTAGGTGGGTGGTGGGTTGGACGAAATTTTCGACCTTGCCCGGTGATTCCCAGATTCGCTCGTGAACCGAGGTCTGGTCGTCAGAGATGGTGAGCTCCTGGATGCGATCTAACATGTCATATAGGAGATTTTCTCGCTTTCATCCATGGTCCGATCAAAGGTTGGTTCCAATGGGAATTTATCTGAGATCCTATCTGATATGGTCTCGGCCTCTTCATCGACCATAATAGATGCCCGATCTGTGATGGTGGTGATAGATTTCAGACTCAGGGTCGGATATGAGGTATGACTCATGCCATTGGCCTGATCCGGGATTAATTCCGAAGTCTGGACAGGTGGGTCGGTGAGGTCATCGGTCTGGTCTGACACTTAGCTCGAAAACGCAAGTTCGCCGCGAGAATCCATGGCGTCTTCCACTAACGATATGTCCAGGAGCAAAAAATTTGATCTGGCCGAGGTGGCCAGTCGAATCTGCATGGAGGGTGATGCTACCGAAGACAAAAAGTTGTCTTGGCAAAAAGGTCATGCCACAGCTGACACCATCATTGATTTGGAGGCGCGCCATCGAGCCTCTTCGACAACACAGAGGGGCATGCATGGGCCACCAATGATGGAGTCAAATCCAGCAGATCTCGGGTAGGGGTCCCGAGCTGGTAGCCTTGGCACGATGGTAATAAGCACACATGATTTACCAAGGTTCGGGCTCTTGTGAAGAGATAACACCTACGTCCTACTTTGATTTTATTGATTGAGAGGGTACATAGAACATGTTGATCTACCACGAGATCATGTGTGTATGTGTTGCATCTAGAGTCTTAACCCCTTGTTTTATATATAGACACCGGGGCAGTGGCGGAGCTAGCATTTGACATCAGGGTGGTCCGCCCCTAAATTATTATTATTTTCAAAAGAAATATGACATGTGAACATTCTAACTAATTCTCGGTATCACATATAAATAAATCAATATGGTCTTACAAACACACTAAAATTCTCAATTAAAACTATGTTTTGTATAGACAAGCCTACATAGTATAGACCGATTTAAGCATATAGAGTGATTTTATATGTGTTCATGTAAAAGAAATTGAGGCAAAAAGGCAAACCCTAAGTCTGAAATTGGGGCAAAAACGTAAACCCTAAGTATGAAATTGAGACAAGAAGTACTTGTAACTTGTTTGCCGTCATGGTGGGGATTTTCTAGGGAGCAGTCGGGCTGGCGGGACGCTGGGACCGCCGAAGCGCAGGGCAGGGACGCAGGCACGCAGCCGCACGCGGCGCAAGGGCGTGGCTGGACTGGGCGGGCAGCGGCGCAGGGAACTGAGGGCAGGGGCGCGGCCGAACTGGGCGGACTGGGCTCCGGCGTGCCACTGGGGAAGACACGAAGAACAGGGATGCAGCGATGGCGAGGCTGCTGGCTGGCTGGGTGTCGGGGTCGGGCTGTTGCGAGGGTTCTGCTCATTGTGCTGGATGTTGACCGTGGTTGTGTTGTTAGTGGGCCTTTTTCTCTCTTAAGCCCAATTAGAGACATAGGTATATAACAGTTTCAAAATCCCAGGGTGGGCCGCAGCCCACCCTGGCCACCCTGTACATCCATCACTCACCGGGGTACCTAGGGTTACACATAGGTCGGTTGTATCTAAGGGTGAACATGCTGGAGATCGCCTCTACGTCTTAGAGTATGCACCAAGTCTTTCGGAAGATTCTATCTTGATTCTCTTCGGTGGCCCGATGAATCTGGCCAACCGGCTGGTTACTTTGGGGGGTCCTCAGCCAAGCCCATATGTCCAGGAACCGACATGGCTAATACCCCCTTACCCAGGACAACATCACTCGGGCTCCACGACCGTCGGCTCCTCTCGCTAGGAGGAGATCAACATCTCGTCCAGTGACGAGGAGGACCAGGCGTCGCCACCGCACCAGCTACGCCTAGGAGTTTGTCCGTCAATTGGAGTTGATGACGAAGATTTCGCTCCGGTAGCATGGTCCGGCACCAATGTGTCGTGTCAAGGAGGAGTCGGACTCCCCATCGAGCTATTGCATTAAGGAGGAGGTGGCATCACCTCTTCGCCGCATGAAGGAGGATCCCACACCCCCACCCCCACCCCCACCCCCCACACACACACAGACACACAACCGCGGCGGCGGCCAAATCGGGTGTCGTGGCAAGCAAAAGCCGATGTTGTCGGCGTTTTGGGATCGGGGGTACCCAGACCTACCTGCATGCGGCCCAGCGCGTGGCCCACCTCGACGGCCCGGTACAGCCAGGCGACAAACCCCCCAAGGCAAGACCCTCGCGAGGGCCCCGACCTCGCGAGGAGAACGATGCCAAGACCTCCAGAGGAGCGGCCTCCCCAGGCTGCCTCCCGAGGAGCGGAGATTCCTATACAGTGCCCGGCCTCGGGAGGCTGCAATGACGTGAGCCATGACGACCAAGGCAGGCGGGCGCCAGTAGGCGCAGCAGAGACAGTTTCCCCTTTTTGTGCTAAGAAGGCAAGGACGAACGCGGGTTCCCAAAGAACCCCCCCCCCAAAGGTTTCCATTCCGGTGCAACAAGACCAAGACCACGAGCTCGGCAGGACGGATGTCATCACCGAGCCCACCTCTGCGTCACGCTCAATTGCTTTGCAAGCGAGGACCACCTTTAGCCAGGATAAGTTGTACCTCATGCCCCCCTTCAAATTTGGCCGTTGTGGGATCCCTTCCCGCCTGTGTGATAAGGGAAGAGGACCAAGGCCCGCTATAAATAGGGACTAGCCACCACCGTAGGGAAGGGGATCCACCCTCACCGAAGAGCCCTCGCGAGGTCGCTCAACCACTGTACTAGTTCATCCACAAACCTCCTCATGAGGCCAATCCACCAAAGCAGGAGTAGGGTTTTACACCGCAAGGTGGCCCGAACCTGGGTAAATCTCTCGTGTCCATCTTCTTGCACTCTGGCGCATCTTCGGCAGGGTCTGGCTGTAGAGCGGCATGCTTGAGACTTGGGCTGGTTGGGATCTTCGCACACGCCCCAGAGTTCGAACCTTCTTGGGTCTGCGGAGCCCTGATTCCGACATTTGGCGTGCCAGGTAGGGGTGTGTTGAGGTCTTCCTTCCAGTTCCGCTTCGTCTCCGCTTCGTCGCTCCCATGGCCGACACCTGCCGAATTCGCGACGAGCGCCGAGCTGCCTGCGTCACCCGGACGGCGCCCATGGGTCACGGCTTTCCACGCCGCTCCGCCCCTCCACAGCTAACGCTGCCGCCAGCCCAGCTACGCACCAGCAGCAAGACCTATTACCGCTGCACACCGTGCGGCGCGACGGCCGCCCTGCTACTCTGGGCCTCACCCCCGCCGCGGCGTCATCCTCCCGCGTTCGCCGCAGGCCGGTGAATGCACTGACTGTGTTGCTCATGGCGCGCGAACTACTGCGTTACCGCCCCACCAACAATCGCTACGGCGACTGGCTAATACGCATCGCCGAGCCCGTCAATGCCGTCGGCGAGGCCCTGGCACTCCCCTCTGGGGCGGGCTCGGGGGCTTCTGCCGGGAGAGCTCCAGACTTGAAGGGAGTGTCGAGAGAGGCGCTCGGGCACCGCTTGGAGGCGCGTTTTGATGCGCGTCCTCACGAGCAAGGGGCACGGCGCGAGGCGCCAGGCTTGAGAGGGTTCATCACCAGCACAGTCAAGGAGTTTCGCGAGCCACGGGCAATGCGCGGCAGGCGACGCCCTGCACCGCCCCGTGCGGCTGCCACCCCTGACATGGGCGGCGGGCTGCACGTCTACATCGACACCCTGTGGAGCGGCCACGTCCCCGCGGGCAGCCTCTGCCAGGCCTGGCGAGAGCAGCCTTGCGGGGAGAGCTGGCGTGGTCGGCCTTGTGAGGTTGCCTGGGGCGAGAAACCTCGCGAGGCACGTCATCAGGCCAGGCACCATCACAAGCAGGTGCACGTGTCCTCGGGCCGGGCGCTGCCTGCTTGGAGACGGAGGGTGGAACACACGCCCATGTCTCCGGGCTGGGCTCTGCCTGCCTGGAGACGGAGGGTGGAACACACGCCCATGTCTCCAGGCCAGGCGCTGCCTGCCTGGAGACGAAGGGTGGAACACACGCCCATGTTTTCGGGCTGGGCGTTGCCTGCCTAGGGACAGAAGCTGGAGCACTCGTCCACGTCTCCAGGCCAGGCGCTGCCTGCTTGGAGATGGAGGGACGAGTGCCCGAGCGAGACACCCGGACACCCCGGCAAGGCGCGTCGGGGTGACGCGTCGGGGGCTGGCCTCGCACATGTCGCGAGGGTCCGGCACCGGGCCTCGTCTGCACCGCAAGGGGTCGCGGCGCTACCACGGCGGCGGCCGCCGCCCCCGGGCCCTCGGGAGCCGGAGACCTCGTCCCGGAGCAGGTCCTCCCCGGAAAGGGCGCCCGTGGGCCCCCGCCCCGCGGGAGGATCCGTTCGGGGCCTAACGCGCCCCGGGCCCGCTGCCGCGCGCCTGGGGACAAGGGATGGGGTCCGCGCTCCGGAGGCATGGAGCACCCCGTGCCTCCCCAGGCTCCACCCGTGACACTCTCACGTAATAATGAGTGGGTTGTATATGCCCAGGGTCCCCCGAGGACGCGGAGGGCCCCCCACCCACGCCCAAGTGGAAGCCCCATGCTCCGCGCTGGCGGACGACACTGTCCTCCAATGACTATGCCCACGCCTAGTGGAAGCCCTATGCTCCGCGCTGGGGGAAGACAAAGACTAGCTTAGGTGCCGGACGCGGCTGTTCCTTGCTCCTTTTGTACCCGAATTTGCCACTTTTTGGAATGAAGTTGAAGTTTTTGTGTCTTATTCGAAAAAAGGGGTGGGAATTTTTCTTCGTTGCAGCGTTTCTCGTTTTGATGTCCCGTTTTAAAAGGATTGGCACCTGCCAGTTTCTCTCTCTCTTGCGCCCCGCGAGTGGGGGCTGGACACGGTGTGCACCTCGCCAAAGCTTTGGCATTCTGATCCTCGCGCGACGCTCTCGAGCGAGCCAGTAGGCGCATATTGCCTCAGGCCCCCGGCCTCAAGAGCGCTCATCCCCTGGCCTTGCCGGGCATCGCGACCCGACATACCAGCGATGATCAACCCTCGCCCGGGGGCTCTAACCGAAAATGGTCGCTGGGAGGAAGGCGACCAAGGAAAGGGAAGTCACGACTCGGCTCGTTATCAAGGAATTCTAACCCTTCACAAAGCACTTTTCAGCACCTTCATGGAGGGTGGTGCCCTGAGGAAGCACCTCCGGAGGTCCAGACTCCTCGCCACCCCCCCCCCCCCCAGGAGCCTCACGAGCGGCGGGCACCTTTCGAAGCTGCAAAGCTGCCTCGTCCGCAAGGAAGAGGCCCCCTCGGCGAGACCCCAAGCTGCCCCGGCGCCCCAGCTACACCTCGCGACGCAGGAACCCACCACGAGTACGCCAAGCTAAGTTATCCTAATCGCGACGAGCAGAAACTTTCCATTGGTAGCAATATAAATGCCAAAATATGAGATATGAATAAAATGCCAACGTAAAGGCATAAGCGCCATAGTTCACTACACGCCCCCTCGGGGCCCTCCGTGATTCTTGATGCAGGAAGTAAAAAACAAACAGCAAAAGATGGCCTCCCAAGGGCCGCTACTCCTGAGGCCTGGCCCCGGCGCCGCCCGCGCTCAGTCAGAGTCCTCCTCCTCCTTGACGGTGGCATGGCGGCTCGACGGCCTCCGGGGCAGGGGCATGGCCCCGCGGCGGCTCGCCGCCCTCCTTGGTCCGGGCCCGTCGGCGTGGCGGCTCGTCGTAGTCCTCGTCGCTCGAGCTTCCCCCGGAGGAGGCGTCGCTGCTGCTGGAGGTGCCGCGTCCGTCGCCAAGGGCAAGCTCACCGCCGAGGACGTCGCCGCTGCGATGGTCATCGTCGGCGGAGAAGTGGTCGCTGTCGCCGCCATCGCCCTCCGGACAGCACCCAAGCGCCTACCATCTTCCCCGAAGGTCTTGACGAAGAGCGTCGCCGCCCTGTCATATTTGAAGTGGAGGGTACACCTCCCCTGCAGGCCGCGAGCGCGGGCGAATGTCTACCACCCGCGGTTCAGGAACACGTAGCCCGCGGGAGTGACTTCGACCTCCACCCACGAGGCTTCGCTGCAGCAACCATCGGCCAGCAGCCATAGGCCGGTAGGCCCTCCGGCTGGCAGTGCCCCCGCAAAGAAACGCAGGAGCTGGAGCCAGGTGGTAGCCGGCCTCTCCTCCCACACCACGAACTCTTGGACCGCGTCGGCCGAGTGGGATTGCGGGTGGGGCGGCCGGGTGCCCGCCGCGAGCTTCCCCCCTCGGTCGCGAGTGCCACGGCTACCGCTGTCACCTGCGCGGGAGGGAGCTTTCCCGCGGCTGCCGGAGGCAGCGCCGGCCCGCACGGGAGTGCGCCCGCACCCTCGAGGGGCCACCGCCAGCGTCGCGGTGTACTTGCGGGGACGACCGCGACCCCTCTTGGGCGGCGGCGAGTCCGGTCCCTCCAGGCGGCCATTCCCCTTCTCGGCAGCAGAGAACCTCCTCACTAGTGCCATGGTCGTGGAAGCGGCGGATTGGAGTGAGGAGACGAGAAGATGAAAATGGGCTAGGGGGGCTCTGCCCCCTCGCCCATTTATAGTTGATCAGAGGCCAACCGACGTCTCTCCGCATGTCGGGCAATGATGGCCCCGCAGCGTGCGCGAGCCCTTGTCAGTCGAGGCAGTTACCGAGGCGACGTGGGGAAGTGGAAGCGTCCGCGCCCCGTCGTGCGCCACGCGTCGAGATTGGCCCGCAGGCGGTTGGGGCCCGCGGCGTTTCGGCCTCCCTACCTTGGCTTCGCCCCGAAGCCAGCCCAAGCGTGCCTTGGGCCTGGGGGCTACTGTCGGCGTTCTGGGATCGGGGGTACCCAGACCTGCCTGCCTACGGCCCAACGCGTGGCCCACCTCGACGGCCCGGTACGTCCTGGCGACAAACCCCCCCAAGGCAAGACCCTCGCGAGGGCCCCGGCCTCGCGAGGAGAACGACACCAAGACCTCCAGAGGAGCGACCTCCCCAGGCTGCCTCCCAAGGAGCGGAGATTCCTATGTAGTGCCCGGCCTCGGGAGGCTGCAATGACGTGAGCCATGACGACGAAGGCAGGCGGGCGCCAACGGGCGCAGCAAAGACAGTTTCCCCTTTTTGTGCTAAGGAGGCAAGGACGAACGTGGGTTCCCAAGGACGCCCCCCCCCCCAAGGTTTCCATTCCGGTGCAACAAGACTAAGACAACGAGCTCAGCAGGATGGATGTCATCACCGAGCCCACCTCTGCGTCACGCCCAGTTGCTTTGTAGGCGAAGACCACCTTTAGCCAGGATAGCTGTACCTCATGTCCCCCTTCAAATTTGGTCGTTATGGGATCCCTTCCCGCCTGTGCGATAAGGGAAGAGGGCCAAGGCCCGCTATAAATAGGGACCAGCTGCCACCGTAGGGAAGGGGATCCACCCTCACCGAAGAGCCCTCGCGAGGTCGCTCAACCACTGTAATAGTTCATCCACAAACCTCCTCGTGAGGCCAATCCACCAAAGCAGGAGTAGGGCTTTACACCGCAAGGTGGCCCGAACCTGGGTAAATCTCTCGTGTCCATCTTCTTGCGCTCTGGCGCATCTTCGGCAGGGTCTGGCTGTAGAGCGGCGGGCTTGAGACTTGCGCTGGTTGGGATCTTTGCACACGCCCCAGAGTTCGAACCTTCTTGGGTCTGCGGAGCCCTGATTCCGACAGACGTATCTGCAGGCAACCACATCATCCAAATCGGGTGCCGCGTGAAGGAGGGCCAGTGTCGTTGCCGCATACCCGATATGCCCGGATCGACAGGACGGCGTTGCCGTCCCACTGCAACTAGCATGGCCAGCTCGTCAAGGAGGAACTGTCGCCCGCGATCGCCAAGGCACGCTGGCAGATCCTCCACTACCTCGGTGGTGGCGGTCCCTCTTCGTCGAGGGCCGTCATGTCTGTCGAGCAAAGGACGACGAGGCAGGCAACATGGCAGGAGGGACACAACGCGGTCCGTGGCCCCGTCTTCGCCAAGTCGGACGCGACGCCGGCCTGGTCCTCAACGACCCTGACCCGGCGGCAGCCTGGGCCCTCGACCACTCCAGCACCTCGGCCAATTCTGGCAAGGGCAAGGCCTCGTCGGGGCACCGCGTGCGTCATCGACATTGATTGCGGCGGCCCTCCACACCGGGAGCGGACCGGCTCCTTCGCGAGCGCTAGGCTGCAGTCGGACAAGGCTGCCACGGCGACCCCGCGTCCTTGCGCCGCTGGATGGACGACGGCGGCACGAACGGTGAGTGCGGTGCGGCCAGGCAGGGCACCCAATCATACAAGGTCGTCGTTCGCTACAAGCTATTCTCCTATTTTTCTTCTTCTAGTTTTTAGTTCACCGTTCGAAAAATCAACCGTCTTATGTAAATTATGTTCGAACTTTAATGAAATCTGTCCTGTTTGATGAAGTTTGTCTGGTTTATTCAAATTGGTTTTGAAATGGATGCAGACATGCAGACATGGTTGAATGCGGTCATGGTTGGATGACCGGCTGCCGCATCTGGGTCCGTGGATTAATCTCATCGATTCACTGACAGGTGCGGTGTTCAATCTAAAGGGGAGCGTTGGAGATGGCCTTAGAGCATCTACAACCGAACCCTCATATCCCCCTTAAACGGCCGGACAGGCCGTCCAGTCAGTGACCAGTCATGACCCAGCCAGACCTCTCAAACTAGCCTCAAATGCCCGGGCTGACCGGCACCCTTCATATCCAACCCAAATATGGGGCGGATATGGGGGAGCCCGGGCGCCCGGGCGCGTCCGCCTGACAGGCCTGGCCCACCATCGACCCCACCGTTGTCCCACAAAATCCCCACTCCGGGCGTGTCGCTCCGAACCCTTGCTCACTCTCTCTCGCTCCATCCCCTCCTCTCCTTCTCCGATTCCGATCCCATCCACTCCAATGTCGAGCTCTGGCAGCCGCTCCGACGACTCCGACGACTCTGAGGAACTAGCCCTCCGCATCGCCTTGGAGCGGTCCAAGGTGGAGACCGGCAGCAGCTCCAGATCTGGAGCTAAGTCGTAGCTCCCGCGCCGGCGCAGCGCGAACGCCGGAGCTGGAACCTCCCGGCCCGCGCGCAACTCCGCCAGGACTGCGCAGTCCGCACTGGCCCTGCGCGCTCCCCTTCCCCCGCCGCACGCTCCTCCACGCGGGCAGTGTTAGGTCCTAGTGCCCGCGCCGCCGGCCTGCACGCACACTCCAGAAACGAAGGCACGCGCCGCCTGCCGTGAGAGGCAACGGGCAAGGGAGAGGGGAGCGGAGCAGTCCGCGCGCCACCGCCGCAGGATGCCGGTGGAGCCTGACGAGGAGGAAACCCTCCTCGCATGGGTGTACAACCAGTCCCTCACCACGGGGGAGTTGGACGCTCGGCGCCTCCGACGGAAGAACGCCAAGGTGCTCCGGCTGGCTATTGAGCAGTCGGTGCGCGATGCGAAGGAGGCAGCGGAGGAGAAGGCCCGGGTCAACAAGTTGAAGCGGGGGCAGGACAGGGCGGTCCGTCGGATGAAGGGCCTCATCGTCCTCTCCGACTCCGACTCCGACGACAGCTGCACCTCCGACGACGATGACCCTCCGCCAGCCGCGGACGGCTACAGCTGCGCCGGCGACCCAAAGGGCAAAGGACCCGTGAGGAAGTGGTGATCTGCCCCCCCCCCCCCTCAGATTGTTTATATAGTTTTTAGTTGTAGAGATTTAAGAACTATGTCCGAACTAAGATTATCTTTTGGGTGATGTTTGATGTCCGTTGCCGTCAATCTTGCGTTCATTTGCTTCCGATTTTGTTGTCCGATGTTTGATCACGTAGAGTAGATGGGCGTCTGAGGGCCCGGTCAGGCCTGTGGGCCCACGGGCCTGGTATGCTCCTGCTATTGTGTCCGGTCGGCTACCGTCGTTGACGGTGGAGGTTGAGCCCTCCCGCGTGCCGATGGTGCTGCTGTCCCTAGTCCCAGCTCTGATTCGTCACTGTGCAGGCCTCACTTTGCGGTGCCGTGGTGAGACGGTGTGGAGGCTTCAAGACTGCGTTGGCGCAAGGTGGTGGTCGGTTTGGTGGCAGGCTCCGGAGCATCCGAGGTGAAGGTTGGGATCGGGGGAAACCCGTGTCGGCCTGGCCGACACCGACGCGGTGGCGCCTGTGGGTGCCGCCGAACCTTCCTGGAGGGCGTCGGGGGCTACTCTTCCTCTCGCCTCGTCGCGTACCGGGGGAAACCCTTGGCAGCAGCGTCGTCATCGTCGCGGTCCTTCTTGGAAGTGTTGATTGGTACCGGTGCTTCGGAGTCTTGGAGCTGGGTGGGAGATCTTCGGTGGGCGCAGTGGGCGTGAAGCTTCTTCGTTTCTGTTGATCCGCCGTTGTCGGCATTTATTTCTTTTCTTTTTTCTCTTTCGTTTCTTTTGGATGTGACTGTGCTGCTTCCGCCCCAGCACCTATCGTTGGCTGTATCGGTTAGTTGCTTTGTAATACAAAGCGGGGGGGAACTTTTTTTCGTGAGTAGATCAACGTTGCATGTGTTGTATGGATATAAGGTGTCCGATATGAGATACGTAGGTGTGGATAAGGAAATATGAGGCACGCTCAGTCAGTACCCGCGGACGCGCCCGTGGGGGTTTGAGGGCCGAATTAGCTCATCGCGGCTGTAGATGCTCTTAGGCGGCCGAGCGGATATGTGCACGTTGTTCTCCTGTATATAGTCGACACATCTAGTCATCAGAGATCAACTGATCCTGCAACCAAATCGTAAGTTGCTCGACCACCACGAGGAAATCATGGACGTTGCGGGAAGAAGCTTCCGGCCGGTTCGTATTGTTTTTCCCATTCCGCTTGTACTATAACTGAGCCATTTGTCTTTCTCCGAACGACAGAAGAACATTTTATGAGGTAGACATGTCTGTCGGGAGGGAGGGACGAGATGCTTGCCAGCTCTGCACCAACTGTATGGCATATCGTCGTCTCCAATAGTCTCTCGCTGAATTCTACAGTATTTGTTACGTTAGATTTGGCCATCATATACCGTCTCTATCACATAAAAAAGGATGGCTAAACAAGTAGAATAATCAGAAGCGGGCTGGAGCTTGTCGAAGGCTTACGACATGAGGGCAGAGAATTCAGGGAAACAAAAGCTAGCAATGATTATAGTCTATATAGATGACAAAATTTGCAGTCTTCTCGCCGAATTTTGCTTGTTTGTCGGGGGAGAGGGGGATTTGAAGAATCTCAGAGTATGGTCACTAGTGATTTCCTAATTGATCTCGATCGCCAGATTTGGCTATGCCTAGCAATAAAACACAAACATGTCCATATGCGTAACTTCCGGATACATCTGAGGAGTTTTGAGCATCATCTTAGCGATCCGCTTTCGCCGAATTAATAAGACCCACCTCGGCTAATTGTAAACCGTGAAGGACGCTACGATAATCCAATCGAATCCTTCCGCAAAAAAAAAAAAAAAAAAGAATCGTGGAACTCCGGCATGCCATAATATCCTGCAGAGTCTTGTCTAATATTGAAAATAATTGCGAGAGATGTGACAGTCTGCCGTATTATTGATGGGGTTATCTGTCACCACTGTGAAAGCGAAAAGTGATTGAGAAAATGAACAGTTGATTTCCTTGATATGCCCTTTGTACAAAGACGATAATTACATAGGCGGTAAATGACGGTTGCTAAAATACACAACCGACTAAAGTATCTCTACTCCTAATTAGGGAGTTGGTAGCCTGATACACGGGGTTTTTTTTCGTACGCGGGGTTTATTTCGTTCGGGTTTTTTTCGTCTCACCCCAACACCCCTCCCACTGGTTTTAATTTTGTATAACCTTTTGTTCCGCCCCTCCTTACGTACATTAAGCCATCCCTCCTGATTTTCTGTTTGACATGATTTGGTACGCTAATCAATTACGATCCCAGCGAATAAAAACTGATCCCTTTCCTTCAAAAGGTGAACATTTGATCTCGCGATCCTCTTGCCCCTTTAATCTCACGCTCCTCTCATCCCTTTAATTACGCAATCTTCTCACTCATCTAGATTTTTCTATTTCAAATGATTGCAATCCTCTCGCCCCTTTAATCTCGTGAAATTTGAATGCGCCGACCCTTAACACACTCGATGAGACGATGACTCAGCTTCACACGCCCCCCCCCCCCCCCCCCCCCCCAACTCGCCAAGTGCGGCGAGCGGGGATCATGGCCCCAGAGCAGCCGACGTCGCCATCCGCCATATCTCCCCGAATGCTGACCCACAGGACTCGACGCCTGTTGGCCACCTCTGGCCACGACATCCACGCGACACCTTGCAGGACTACCGCGCAAATAAGGCCATGGACGTGCTGGCGAGCGCGCTCGTGCACCATGAGGACCACGAGAGTTGTATCAACGTCGTCAAGGAGCACATGGCGGCGGTGACGTGGATCGCGGGTATGATCAGGAAAAGCGTCGAGTGTGCTAAGCGACGAAGAGACTACACTAGAAGAACAAGGTGCCGATGGAGCGCCTGCAGTGGCGGCAGGGCGGTGCTGGATCGTTGCTGGCTTGCGTAGTAGGACCGGTACGGTGAAGATGGAGCACAGCACCATGATGATATGAAAGAAGGTGGTCGAGCCAAAGATGAGCAACTACATGCTCAATGGCACATGTCCAGATGAGCTTCTTCTCTCGTTCCAATCCGTGCACTTGTCTTGTTTCAAAAAAAATAAAAACTTGTTTAAAAATTCGTGCACTTGTTGGTCTTTTCTTCTTCTTCTTTCAGATCTATGAGAAATGCGATGATTTGCCTGTTTAGAATTCTTATCTTGCCTTTTCAGATCTTCTTCTTCTTCTTCTTAGAGTTTGCTTGGTGATCTTGAATTGGGGATGATGAGAAGATGGAATGCTTTGGGATTTTTGTCAGATATTTGAGGATCTGTTTTAGTTTTAATATGCATATTATTTGCATGATCAAATCTCAAAAGAATGATAGTATTGTGGAATATCTTCTGAATAACACATATCCTCTATTCCTAAATAGCTACAACCCACTACCTAATTTTCCTAGCCATGCAACCATGACACATAAGCAAGTATGCATGCAAGACATAAATAACATTTTTTGCATTACTCTACACATGCAATGGTGCCACATCATCAATTCATGCATATTAGTCATAAGTAGTTTTTTGCATTAGAGTTCATCCTCCATATTTTGTTAGAAATTACATTTTTCAACTATAATTTCCACTCTCTTTTTATAAGCTTTGTATTTTATTGTTTTTAAGCTTACATTCGCTTTCCATTAGTTTTAGATTTTTTATAGCAACTATTTATCCATTTTTTAGCAATGTTCCCGCAGCAATGCGTGGGGCATCATCTAGTATAACTAGATGATGCCCCGCGCGTTGCTGCGGAATTTTTTGGTAATTTATTTGAGGAAAGTCAGGATCCAAATTAAAGTAACAAAATGCCTTGCCCATTCGATCTACATTGAGGTAAGGTCAATAGGCCAACACATACCTCACCATGGAGGTTTGCAGAAAATACACGGATGATATCATATATCAACAATTGACACAAATACATGTACTCCAGTATGATGATATTTGTAGTCTTGTACCGCTGAAAAACATCTAAAATTATGAGAATATTTCCTGCACGTTGCTACGGGATTGTACACTTTTTTTGATACAATGTTGATGTATAAGCGGGTCGAACATTAAGATCCAATTCCATGTGAAATATACTATAGAATATAGATTGTTGTGCCAAAAAATTAAAGAACATATTGGATATTCATAATAGCTGAAAGTAGTCTCCCACTTATAATAACATCAAAGTATTATGGTACGTGTATGTGGACAGATTGGCCAATTGTTTGTTGAGCTAGCAATATATGAAGAGGTTGATATTAAATCCATGAAATTTTCCATATGGAAAATACTATACATTTGTGCACTGGAAATTTGAGAACATACTGGATATTCATAATGCGGGAAAGTAGGGTTCCCCTAAAATAACATGAAAGTACTATGGTCATGTATGCGTATGAAGAGGCTGATCTCAAATCCATGGCAATTTTACTGATTCAATATTGATAAGAATGACATTCAAAAAAATCTTGATAAGAATATACTACTAAACCCGCAAGAAAGTAAGAACATATACTAAGAATATGGTATCTGAATGAACTAAAAAGAGGTGTGTGCTCTTAGCTGACACATATGAGAAAAGAACGCAGGTCATTTACACCAAATAGTTTCCTTCCAAAAGCAAGCATGTTGTTTGCAAATCTGTTATGCTAATCATCTCACTCATAGTCTCCCCGTCATGTCCTGGAACATGAATGCATCCAATCCAAACTCCTGGGCACCCGTCGACGGCATCCCCAAGGGACATCCCATTGTTGGATTCGACTTCAAGTGTTCCCAGCTTGAGTGCCGCTGCCAAATCGTCTTGCCGTCGGCCGTCGCCAGTCCTAGCCTGGAGCAAACCCAATGTTTATTACTCCCAACCATTAATTAAGGAAAAAAAGATGAATCATGAACTTCTAAGGCAGATGAGTAAGATCTAGGGGCTGATGGGCTCACACTGGAGGCTGTAACTGTATAACATCCGGGGAGTCAGATCCTGTAACACGTTAAGTAGGGAAGGTAGAGCCGCCCCTTCACAAAAACGAACGCTGGCATCATGAAAAAAAAAGGGAAAACAAAACAGACTTGCCCGTGATCAGCCCTCAAGCGGACCATCTACCCCGCCATTGATTGGCCAACTTCGTCGGCGCCGCCGGTGATCTGTCAGTATGCCCGCGTGTCCATCGGATCTTCATCATGCATCTCTCTGGTTGTTCTACGGGAAGATGTAAGCTGCTGGATGGGAGGAAAGTAGTACGGTCACCGGTGACTGGTGACGATAGTGACGGGCGACCAGATCAGTAGAGCGCCAAGAATTCCATACCAGTGGCATCTGTAGCTGCACATATTCAGTTCCTTTGATCGGTGCAGTACAAATATAGAATTAACATCTGCCTGGCGTAGGAGAAACTCGCTGGCATGGCCTATGGTTGGTAGAACGTTGCGTTGAGGAGAAAAACGTATGAGGATGTAGCGCTATAAAGTACCGGCGCTGTCAATCCGGCCGGCCGCTCGACTGCCTTGTGAATTAATTTTTAGACTAAATGTGTGGTACGGTGGAAGATGAAACGGGATGATCAATGCGTCGCGAACGTAAAGCAAAAGCGGGGAGAAAAAAAATGCCATGACGTTGATAGGTTGCATGCTTAGTTAGTGCTCACATGGAGTGATTAGCCGAGTGGAGGGTTAGTGCTGACGTGGTTGTAGGAGAATGGATGCTGATGTGGATAGGCTGCATGCTTAGTTAAATAGGTTAGTGGGGATGAACTATTTAAGTATTATAGATTAACATGTGGCTCTGCTTCTGCCAACGACAAAGCTGTAGTTTACAACACCCAGTACTGGTTTTTATGCCATCGGCTTCAAGTGGTCCTATGCTGGATGCAAAGGATGGCTCACTGTCAGTAACTATGGCACAAAGTTAAATGTTTAACCATCATAGGTATTGTTACGGCTGTTGCATTTCATTCTTCTGTAGATAGATCATGTTGTTCAAATGATTTCCTACTGCAGATTTCAACAGCCATGATCAAGCCTTACAACAACGAGCTCTTGACCCACTTGCCGACGGGGTTGCAAGGCCTGGGTCTGCATACTGTGTCTCTCGGTCAGGTCAGCGCGCTCCATGGCTGGGATGGCGTGCTCGCTTCCTGCCGCTCAGCGGTCAGCGGTCTGCCTAGGGTCCTGCCACAGACACCGTCGACATCGTAAGTATCGTCTCTCCCTTAATTAGTTATTGAATTGAATAAATGATTGGTTGAGTATGATCGATCACAGTGTATGATGTTAATTGGTTTTGGTCTTTGTTGCATTTGTTCAAGAAAATTAACAAACTCAAAGTGGGATAGGTCAACCTCGTCATGGCTCGACCACCAAGACCGGGCATGGCAGCTGGGAGGCATAGCAGGGGAGAGCGGTACTGCTCAAAGGGCGAGCTCAGTGAAGGGTGCCTTGATGCTAGGTCGCTGGCCAAGCAGACAGCAAGTCGGCAACATGATATTGAATTTATGCGTGTGAATGAAAAGCCTCTTGAAAGCCATGTTGCCGTTAGAGTGCTCAAAGCCTTCAAGTATGTGCAGTTCAGAATATATGGTGAGGAGATGCAGGTGCACGATACACCCACGAAGAAGCGCATCAAATTCTACATCAGATCAGAGTCAATCACAGTTTGTTTCTTTCCTCATACATGTACCTTTCATTTGATTAAATATTTTTCGGTATATAAGTAGATATAGCCTAGGAGATAGGTGGAACCATCCCTGCAAGACCAGAGCGTATTTGGTGGATTACCTCAATGCGTGTAGGATTTCTTTTGTAGTTTGAGTACATATATGGTGTGTGAGGCAACCGAATATCCTGTCCATATTCGGTGATCCTTTGCCATACATAGAGCTTTTTCTATAGGAATGTAATTAGGCCATTATGGTTAGGATCTGATTGTGTTCATTCCTTGTAATCTCCTGTAATTGCCTATAAAAGAGATAACGTGGAAACCACCTCCAGCGTGGCACATGGTAGGAATGTAATTATGCCATTATAGTTAGGATCTAATTGGGTTCCTTCCTTGTATTTGTTGGAACACGCGGTACGCTACGCTAGCGTCAAATAAAAAATTCTACCGCGCATCCAAGAACATGCTGCTGTAAATAGATCACGGGATCGGGTTTACCACTAGACGCGCAGTCAACGCAGCGGAAGTAGAGTTGGTGATGCGTATAGTCGATCAGTCGATTCGTCTCCTCCTCGTGTAGCCGATCTCCCACGAACAGCGATCTCCCACGAACAGCTCCTCGCGGATCCCTCGAACAGTTCCTCACGGATCCCTCGAACGGTTCGTCCAAGCACCGCAGATGCGATGCCTCCAAGGTATCCACACGTACGGGGGCTGCGTCAGGCGGCGGACTGCTAGGTCCGATCGCACGGCATGGTGGCGTGGGGAGTGGCGGTGGCGGTGGCTGTCGACGGGAGGAAAAAGATCAACCCTGAAAGGTGTGCCCACTCCCCTTTATATAGACCTCCGAGGTGGGCTCAACACTTGAGGCCCACGACGAGTCTATCCCATTTTCCATTCGGATCCAATCCGAATGGGCTGCAATCCCTTAAGTGTGCACGTACACATGGACACGACCCGAGTCGATAGTCGGTAGCGGCTCCTAGCAGAACATGACAACTCCCATGTGTGCGCAAAGTCGTTAGACGAACCTCGACAATGTGTCATATACAACATTCCTTTTGCCTCATGATATAGGTTGTAGAGCTCAAGGCGAGTACTTGTCACCCTTGTGGTAGCTCGACATCTCTTTTCGAAACCGTGATGCAGATTCCCGAACTGGGTTAACACTTAACCCATGTCGCATGGCCATGCTTTCTGAATCTAATCACACGAGAGGGCCCAGAGAATATCTCTCCTCACGGAGGGGCAAATCCCATCTTGGTTAACCATGTCTCGCGGCATGTCTCACGACTCACCCGAAAGCTACCTTTATAACTACCCAGTTACGGAGTAGCGTTTGATAGACCCTAAGTAAGTCGATCCTCATCCCGAGAACATGCGATGACCTCAGGTCTAGGACATGGCATATACATTGTGCTTGAGACTAACAGATGACATTATCTCGCTGTGTCTCAAAGTGGGTCTGTCTGACTCAGTGATCTCAATCCCCGAGTCCATACTATCAGTTTAGCATCTCTATGCACATGACTTGTGAAACGTAGTCATCAACTGAATCGTATACTAGTAAAGGATATGTGTCCGCATAACCTTAACAACTAGGGACTATTAGAACAATCATCATACTATATATAGTCTCACAAATAAGTGACATACTTATTGATACATATCACTGATGATGTTCAAGGACAATACAAAATACTCATGAATACATAGGAAACGAAATCATCACATGATTGCCTCTAGGGCATATCTCCAACAGTCTCCCACTTACACTAGAGTCAATCATCTAGGCATCGCATGCCCATGGACCTCATGTGCATCTCATGCTTCGACTGCGGGAGAGGCTTCGTTAATGGATCAGCAACATTTGCATCCGTGTGTATCTTGCATATGTTTACATCGCCTCTCTCGACAATGTCGCGAATGAGGTTAAAACGCCTTAGTATGTGTTGGGTTTTATGATGGTTCCGTGGTTCCTTGACTTGTGCAATAGCACCACTATTATCACAATAGAGGTCCAACGGATTGGACGAGTCCTGAACGACTCCAAGATCAGAAATAAAATTCTTCACCCAAACACCTTCTTTTGCAGCTTCAGAAGCCGCAATGTACTCAGCCTCCGTTGTAGAATCAGCTACCGTATCTTGCTTGACACTCCTCCAGCTCACTGCTCCTCCGTTCAGAATGAACACAAACCCAGATTGCGATCGACTATCATCCCTATCGGTTTGGAAACTAGCATCAGTGTAACTCTTTACAATGAGCTCATCCTCACCTCCATAAACTAGGAACATATCATTTGTTCTTCTCAAGTATTTAAGGATATTCTTTACCGCTGTCTAGTGACTGTCACCTGGATCAGCCTGGTATCTGCCTACTATGCTTAGAGCAAAGCTAACATTGGGACGAGTATATACCATAGCATACATGATGGACCCGATAGCCGAAGCATACAGAATCCCATCCATGCGTCTTCGCTCATCACGAGTCGAAGGACTCTGAGTCTTGCTAAGACTAATGCCATGTGACATGGGCAAGAACCCTTTCTTGTCATCTTGCATGTTGAACCGCTTCAACACCTTGTCTATATACGTACTTTGGCTTAATCCAATAAGCCTTCTCGATCTATCTCTATAAATCTTGATTCCCAAAATATAAGCTGCTTCTCCCAAGTCTTTCATCGAAAAACTATTTTTCAATGAGTCATTGACAGATTCAAGCATTTGAACATCATTTCCAATCAACAATATGTCATCCACATACACGATCAGAAATGCAACTGAGCTCCCACTGACCTTCCTGAATACACAATGATCATAGCAGTTCTTGATGAAGCCAAACCCTTTGACCGCTTCATTAAAACGAATGTTCCAATTCCGAGATGCTTGCCTCAATCCATAAATGGATCTCTGAAGCTTGCATACCTTGCCCGCATTCTTTGGATCAACAAAACCCTCGGGTTGTATCATATACACATCCTCAGTTAAATTTCCATTAAGGAAAGCTGTTTTGACGTCCATCTGCCATATCTCATAGTCGAAATATGCAGCTATAGCAAGAATGATCCGAATTGATTTAGGCATCGCTACCGGTGAATAAGTCTCACCGTAGTCAACTCCTTGAACTTGTCGATAACCTTTAGCGACAAGTCGAGCCTTATGGACTGTAACATTTCCATCCATATCAGTTTTCTTCTTAAAGATTCATTTGCAATCAATGGCTCGAACGCCATCTGGCGGATCAACCAAGTTCCAAACTTGATTGTCATCCATGGACTTTAATTCGGATCTCATGGCCTCAAGCCATAACTCGGAATCAGGGCTCACCATCGCTTCCGCATATGTGGTCGGTTCGTTGTTCTCCAAGAACAACACATTGCAGTCGTGCATATTGCGCAACCTTTCCGACCTACGTGGAACCGGCGTCGATTCCACTACGGGTTCCCTGACTAACTCCGGCGTGATTGAATCACCTGTCGGAACGTCCCCGTGTGGCTCTCGAATTTCTTCGAGTCGGACCGACCTCCCACTAGCCTTCCGATTGAGAAACTCTTTCTCAAGGAAAACTCCATGTCGAGCGACAAACACTTTGCCCTCTTCACGGTTGTAGAAGTAATATCCCAAGGTTTCCCTAGGATATCCCACGAATATGCACTTGTCCGACTTGGGTGTGAGCTTGTCCGACTGGAGTCGCTTGACATATGCTTCACAACCCCAAATCTTTAGAAAAGACAAGCTATGACTCTTTGCAGTCCATATCCCATATGGTGTCTTATCTACGGACTTTGATGGTACCCTGTTTAGTGTGAAAGCTGCGGTTTCTAGAGCGTATCCCCAAAATGACAAGGGTAAATCCGACTGACTCATCATCGATCGGACCATGTCTAACAAAGTCTGATTCCTCCGTTCTGACACACCATTTCTCTGTGGCGTACCTGGAGGAGTGAGTTGTGGAACTATTCCACGGCTCTTCAGATGATCATCAAACTCCTGGCTCATATACTCACCGCCACGATCAGATTGTAGAAGCTTGATTGTCTTGCCGAGTTGATTTTCCACTTCGTTCTGAAACTCCTTGAACTTTTCAAAAGTTTCTGACTTGTGCCTCATCAAGTAGACATATCCATATCTACTAAAGTCGTCGGTAAAAGTCACGAAGTATTGGAAACCACCTCTAGTTGTCGTGCTCATTGGTCCACATACATCACTATGTATAAGTTCCAATAGCTCAGACGCCCTCTCACAACTCTTTGCAAAAGGAGTGTTAGTCATCTTGCCGAGTAGGCAGGACTCACATGTCTCAAATGATTCAAAATCAAATGAAGTCAGAATTCCATCATCATGGAGCTTCTTCATGCGCTTTTGACTAATGTGTCCTAGTCGACAATGCCAGATGTAAGTCGGATTTATCTCGTTAGGCTTATGCCTCTTGACATTTATGTTATACACCGATTCACCTTCAAGATCTAATATAAATAACCCATTCTTAATAGGTGCAAAGCCATAAAGCATTTCATTCAAGTAAATAGAACAACCATTGTCCTTAATACTGAATTCATAACCTTGCCTCATCAAACATGAGGCCGAAATAATGTTTCGACTCAATGCAGGAACATAATAACAATTATCAAGTTCCATTACAAATCCTGAAGGTAAATTAAGTTGCATGGTGCCGACGGCTAATGCAGCAACTCTTGCTTTATTCCCGACGCGTATGTCAACTTATCCTCTTGCAACATTCCTAGTCCTTCTTAGCCCCTGCATCGAGTTGCATATGTGAACAACCGATCCGGTATCATATACCCAAGAGCTACTAGAAATATCAGCAAGAAAAATGTCTATAACGTATACAACAAGTGTACCTGAAGAAGAAGTCGCACTTCCAGTCTTCTTGCCTATCTGGGGAAGCCACTTGCTGCAGTTCCTCTTCCAGTGACCGGTTTCCTTGCAGTGAAAGCAAACGGTCCCCGTGTTTGGTCCGGACTTGGGCGCGGCGGCGACAGTAGGAGTTGCCTCCTTGCCCTTTGCCTTAGTCGTTTTCTTGGACCAGCTCTTCTTGAACTTTGCTGTGTTCTGCACCATCAACACTTGATGCGTGCCTTTCTTGATATCCTGCTCTGCCACTTTTAGCATCCCATGCAATTCAGTGAGCTTCTTTTCCATGCCGTGCATATGGAAGTTCGAGATGAACACCCCATAGCTAGTCGGAAGAGAAGCCAGAATTGTATCCATGGACAATTCATCCCCAAGTGGGAAGCCTAACCGATCCAAAGCTTGCATGTATCCGATCATCTTGATCACATGCGGGCTCAGTGGATCACCCTCTTTCAGCTTACAATCCATCAAGGATCGCCAGACGTTGAACCTTTCGGTCCTTGCCTGCATCTGAAACATGCTCTTGAGGTTCTCGATCATATCTAAAGCCTCAATGTTTTTGAAAAGCTGCTGCAGATCGGGCTCCATAGAAGCCAGCATGAGACAGCTGATCTCGTTTGACTCATCAACGAGTTTCTGGTGGGCATTCCTGGCCGTGGCATTAGCATTCTCGGCAGGTTCCTCTGGAAGGGGTTCCTCTAGAACATGTTCTTTTTTATCATGCCTGAGAACAATTCACAGATTTCTATACCAGGTGGTAAAGTTTGTTCCATTCAGTTTATCCTTTTCTAGGATTGATTTCAACGAAAAACTGGGTTGAGCAGGTGGTGCCATTGATCTACAACAAAAATATGCAAAACACTAAGACATGTATTCATAAAGAGTAATTCAAATTAAACATTTTAATAAGAACATTACTCCCACTAAAATCAACATCCCTCCGTTGATTCTTAGTGATTCAAGATCCAAGATCCACATGTCAACTAGTGAGCTTTTGCATCACCGCTAGAAGACTAGATCACTCGGTAAGCAACACTTGCTAATCGTATCTCTATACGACTCTTGTTTGTTGGGGACATCTCATGCCACGCCCACTCTTATGCCTCGAGTCCCAAAACTATTTTGATAGCCACGACAAGTTAACCAATGCTTCGCTCGTAAGTGTCCGACACAAACACACCACGTTAAGGAGAATTAGCAGCACCCTAATTTTATAGGCCCATCACTAAAAATACTTAACATGTGATGTTGCAGCAATTGGGGAGGCAATTTTACTTGACATTCTTTGAGGGATCACCCTACTTAATAACATCTATCATGCAAAAGAAGGGCGCATAAAAGGGATAAACTTTCACATGCAGTTTATATATGTGTGATATGCAACGCATGGTGATCTCCATCTCCACGTGCGCTGCATGCCCATGGCGATCTCCATCTCCATGCATGGTTGCCCTTGTGGTAATCTCCATCTCCACACATGGTGTCAACCGCCAAGTGTTACATAAGATACTAAGCTATTACAAACTAATAGCTATGTGAGTAAATTACATTACAAGGCATCTCATGTTGACACGCAGGTCATTAATACAATAATGGGACAACCATATGGCTCCAGCCGGTTGCCGCACTCATGACACGCAGGTCATGATTTAATAATTTACAAGCAACATTCATGGGCTATACCAAATCACAAGCATTCCCTGCAAAAACAAGTCAGACGTTCTACCGTCGAAAATAAACCGTCCAAAACTCTATTTTCCAAGAGGATTTTTACCTCGAAAATATCACCGAAAACGGCAAAACTGTTGAAGGTCAAATGCATCTTTTCGTGCCCTTCAGTTTGACAGGTCGTGGAGCAAAAACGGAGTTCGTATGTAAAAGTTATGCCCATTTTACTGTGACCCCTCCAACAGATTTCAGCACTGCGGAAATCACATTTCCACGGTGTCGATCTTTGCTCCGGTTCGATCAATCTCATTGATCTTCGCGTGCTGCATCTGGATTTACGTTCCACTGTCTACCCCGATGGCGGAAACTGGCCGGTAGGGGTAATTCGTGTCACGACCTCTGCATCACGATCACGGAATCAAGATCACGAAACCAACCGTCAACACTGATGTGCACAACCGATCTCATCGACCCGCACCTGAACCGATCTACATATCTCATATGCAAATCACCGAATCTATCACCATACAGCGGAGGCTCTGATACCACTATTGGAACACGCGGTACGCTACGCTAGCGTCAAATAAAAAATTCTACCGCGCACCCAAGAACATGCTGCTGGAAATAGATCACGGGATCGGGTTTACCACTAGATGCGCAGTCACCGCAGCGGAAGTAGAGTTGGTGATGCGTGTAGTCGATCAGCCGATTCGTCTCCTCCTCGTGTAGCCGATCTCCCACGAACAGCTCCTCGCGGATCCCTCGAACAGTTCCTCACGGATCCCTCGAACGGTTCGTCCAAGCACCGCAGATGCGATGCCTCCAAGGTATCCACACGTACGGGGGCTGCGTCGGGCAGCAGACTGCTAGGTCCGATCGCACGGCATGGTGGCGTGGGGAGTGGCGGTGGCTGTCGACGGGAGGAAAAAGATCAACCCTGAAAGGTGTGCCCACTCCCCTTTATATAGACCTCCGAGGTGGGCTCAACACTTGAGGCCCACGACGAGTCTATCTCATTTTCCATTCGGATCCAATCCGAATGGGCTGCAATCCCTTAAGTGTGCGACCCTATAGGTTCACGTACACATGGACACGACCCGAGTCGATAGTCGGTAGCGGCTCCTAGCAGAACATGACAACTCCCATGTGTGCGCAAAGTCGTTAGACGAACCTCGACAATGTGTCATATACAACATTCCTTTTGCCTCATGATATAGGTTGTAGAGCTCAAGGCGAGTACTTGTCACCCTTGTGGTAGCTCGACATCTCTTCTCGAAACCGTGATGCAGATTCCCGAACTGGGTTAACACTTAACCCATGTCGCATGGCCATGCTTTCTGAATCTGATCACACGAGAGGACCCAGAGAATATCTCTCCTCACGGAGGGGCAAATCCCATCTTGGTTAACCATGTCTCGCGGCATGTCTCACGACTCACCCGAAAGCTACCTTTATAACTACCCAGTTACGAAGTAGCGTTTGATAGACCCTAAGTAAGTCGATCCTCATCCCGAGAACATGCGATGACCTCAGGTCTAGGACATGGCATATACATTGTGCTTGAGACTAACAGATGACATTATCTCGCTGTGTCTCAAAGTGAGTTTGTCCGACTCGGTGATCTCAATCCCCGAGTCCATACTATCAGTTTAGCATCTCTATGCACAAGACTTGTGAAACGTAGTCATCAACTGAATCGTATACTAGTAAAGGATATGTGTCCGCATAACTTTAACAACTAGGGACTATTAGAACAATCATCATACTATATATAGTCTCACAAATAAGACACATACTTATTGATACATATCACCGATGATGTTCAAGGACAATACAAAATACTCATGAATACATAGGAAACGAAATCATCACATGATTGCCTCTAGGGCATATCTCCAACAGTATTCTCATGTAATATCTTCTCTTCTATCTAAAAAGGGAGTAATGTTCCGTCTCCCATCTTATTATTATGATCATTCATCCGACTCTTACGTCAAATCTTTCTTCCATATATATCTCTTCGTCCGCCTGCCCATCCACGGCTTCACCCTTCCCTAGTTCGGTTTTTTTGTTTTCCACCGATTTTTCAGCCCACGATTCATGATGTAAATCACGCTCTCCTCAAAATAATCGAGACAAAGAAACTTGGAAAGGGATCGATCATAGACGTGTTGTTTCAATCTCTGTATGGAACCCTGCAACCTTTGTTCCTTTTTCCCTCTTCTAATATGAAAAGCCAGAACTCTTGTCATTGCCCTTCAAAAAATTAGACGTACGCAAGAGACAGACGGGCCAAAAATAGCGTTGCTTCCCTGCCATTCTATACACGCCCAACATTGCGTGAGTACGTTGTGTCCCATGGCCTCGCAGCGCCGACATCACCCCACTACGATGTTGTTGCCGCGCGACTCCATGGAGTCGTGGAACGCGAGTTGTGCCACCTGCCTACGCCTATCAACAACGGCCTCCTCCTCCCATGGCCTCATCGGCTCATTGCAAGGAGACAAAGACGAGGGGTGGAGATGCGCCGCCGCAGTAGGCACCATGTCATCTCTCCATTGCCGCTCCACCACTTTGATGCTATAGGAATAGCGGCATCACCGGTCCGGCTGCTTGTGATGGTCGAGGCAGGCTGGATGGTGGGGATGATGCAGCCGAGGCACCTGACGCCCCTTGCTTGAGCCTAGACGAAAAGGATGGCAGGGGCAAGAGGTGCGGTGCTCGATGAGGGAAGGGCAAAAGTAGGGGCGAGACAACGTTGGCGTTGGAGACAGGCCTGAAAGATGAGAATTTTGTCGTTGCTGGCATTGTAGTTGTTCATCTTGCTGATGCTGCTACGCGGCCTACACCACTTAGAGGATATTGATCAAGGAGTGTGTGTGAGATAGAGAGATGAGATGATATTGTTTATGGCACGCTGCTGTTTGCTGCTGATATTAGAGATGAGATGATATCATTTAGGTGATGTTTATGCTACATTAGTGAGTTATAGTAAAAGAGCTAATAAATAATAACATATGTTCGTTGTACTTGTTAGAAGAAGAAAAATGACCGCCCGCGCACTTGACCTAGACCGTTGGGTGTGCGTCGACCTCGCCGCCGCGTCACCGCATACATCCAGTCATGCCTCACACCGGGGCACACACCACCCTCACACGCACGGCCACGTCTGTCAGTACATGCCACTTCCCGCAAAAATATATGATAGTGCAAACCGCAACCTCTCTCACCTCCTCTCTCCTGTTATGGCGGTGGTTTATCACTAAACTTAGAGTACTATTATTGTTTTCCATTGGTTCATTGAAGAAGACGATCAAAGGGACGCACGCTCCGGCACTTGTATATACCGTTGTCGAGGAAAGTGACGCGTGCTATGGGACGAAGAATACACGCGGTGGTGGTCGTCGGCAGAGGAAGGGGTGGTGGCCTCATCGAGGAAGACGATGCAGAGGCGCACAATGGCGTAGCATCCACAAGCACATCTGATTTAGGGAGACGACTAGGCGGCCGTAGGAATCCAAGCCGACGGGCGCGGGCATGCAGCCATGCGGGGAATGTGAAGACGAAGGGGTTGGCTTGGACGTGAGACACACTAGTTTGTCTTCCCCCCTAAATACCCTCAGCGGAGCGGCTATTGCTACTGATACTGTCGGCAATGCTGCTCGCACAAGCAGTATAGATCGATCACTGCCCTTGGATTTCGAGAATAGGCAACCCATATTCATTACCGAGTATATAGTAAAAGAGCTAAGAAATAATAGCTCATGAATTTGAAGAGAGGATAAAGACTACATGTTGATTAAGAGAGGGAGAGAGAGGGAGAACAATTTACCATGATGCGGCAGAAAGCAGAAGGAATGTGTCTTTTTTTAGATGAGTAGGAATGTGTCTTACTAACACAAGAAACAGTTTGAAATATAACATAGTTGCATAGATACATGCTTAAAATTTGAAATGTGGTGAAAGGAGGGATTGCAAGCCAGATGCACTACTAACAGAGGTGACAGGCTTGGATTGCGAGGGGAAGGACGAAGATGATGTATGAAGGAAGGGGAGTGATTTAGTTGTAAAAATAGAGGTCAATAATGTTGCATGATGTGCATAAGATCCTATAGGTGTATATTAGATATGATCGATGTTGAACTACAAAAATATCAAACTAAGAATATGTATGCATGCACCCGTGGCAACACACGGGCAATTAACTAGTTAATTAATAAAGGGAAGCAAGACAATCAAACATGAGATTCCCCAGCTATAAGACACGCTAAAAGCCGGTACTTGAAGAAACAGGATGTAACCAAATACATAAGAAAATGAGACCTTGTTAAACGAATCTGTATCTTTTTACACCAAATATACAGGTGTTGATATCTTCGAAGGGCTTCAATCTGTAAAGTCGGAACAAAATGTCTTTGATTTTCCCACTGAAATGATGCTTAAAAGTGGATGTTATTTTCGAGGGACGGAAAGATAAGAACAAACAGAAACTAAGAAGAACATCAAAACAACTGTATGACGAATTATTTTTGACTATCCATTCTATAAGTGTAAGTTGCTTCCTACTTTCCACGGTTAAGGAACCCCACGGAACAGGTATTGGACCCCACATCAACATGTATATCGACATGATATATGAATGCATTACACACACAAAATGAAAAATAAACTATGTCTATACATTACCCAATTCGTGAATCTTTGCGCGAATCAGCAGCACAGGATCCACGTGCCCCGGACCTGCGTGCCACAAATCCCCTCCCGATTGGACACTAAATTTTTTTTGGGGTGGATTTTTTTTTTTTGGGGTGGATTATTTTTTTTTGGGGTGGATTAGAGTAGCCCTTACGATTGACTAAACCTTCAATTGAACGCCTACTAGGTGGACCTGTACTATAGTATTCTTAGGATACAAAAACTCAATCTTGTTGAAGTGACAGGATGGTTGGCAGCCAATACATGTCGAATTTTCGTCATCAACTAAGGGGTGATTAGGAGGACAAATGGACAAAGGAATTGACTAATTCGTACAGCTTCGATTAATGTTGTCCTTACTTATCACAAACGAAAATAACGTGAGAACGACCACTTGATCGTGACCCTATACTTTTTGATGTAATTTCTCTTCCAAGTCATTTTCAGGATCACACAAGAAGCCAACCAGATAATTAATTATGTCAGCATCCGACATGAATTTATTTATTTATTCATATGTTTTTCCACATAATATGGAGTACAAGACATCAGTACACTCAAGTGCGAGACAGCGTGTCGCTCTTAGTGTCAGTGTACAGGACGCAATTTTTGCCCATCATTCACTTTAGGAAGCAAGATTACCCTTTTTCATGGGTCTATCCTTAATTTGCCTCTCCCTAATTCGACAAGATAATTTCCCTCAAACTGGGTAAGGAAATGTTATTTTCTTTTCTAAATAGGCCAAATGACCTAGTAAATGGTTTTACCAGTATTTACAATACGCGGATGGACCAATTGCGGTCAATGCCCTCTATTCAAGCAAGTGTAGGAATCGGCAGCCCGCCTTCCTTTTAAGTATCGGTTCGCAACTCGAATTTGGAAGGATGTGTTCTTCTTGTTGGATCTTAATGTCGAGACGACGTCTTGGCATAGCTTCCACACGATCTAGGCTTGCTGGGAAGAGGTCATCAACAATGCACAACAACAAAAAAAAGGCTCTCCTCCTTAATCCACCTTGTCGCGCGTCTTTACCAATAAAATGGCGCAGGTGGCGATGATAGTTAGCGCAATTAAGGAGGAAGCATCGCTTTGACTTTTGCAGGTGTCAAGCACTTGAGTACCGTAATGCCGCGAGAGTAGTTTGTTAGCTTCATGCTGCTTTTGCATGCGGGTCTTTTTAACTTCTCTTCTTAATCTATGATGAAAATGGCAAATATTTGCCTTATTTAAAAAAAAATACTGGTAAAATCATTTCCGGGAGATGATTCCCTTGCTCATGCGACCTGTATGACCCCAAAATTGGGTGCTCTATGCAGTGGAGCGAGCGTCAACTAACTCCGAAGGGAGTACAATGATATGGACGTGCCATCCATTGTGATCGAATTAAGCTCAGCGGTTAGTGGTTATGGTGTACTCGTCGTTAGCACGACTAGCAGCACGATCAATCGCATTGCCATTATCACTAGAGTTAAACATTCGGACGAAACCAAGCCTCCGTTTCTTCCCCACGGAACGGCCAGACCACACACCACACCTTGCTTCCTTCTTGCATTGTTTATTCCCCATTTGTACGTAGGTATTTAGAGTATTAAATATATTAACTAGGGCCCAGGTAGGAGTAGAGAATCTTGGGCGCAAACTGCAGACGACATGCCCACCATAGGCTCCCCTGGTCCAAGAGCAGGAGCAAGGAGAAAGGGCGCGCTTCCTGGGTCTTGCTCCCGTGCCGTTGGGAGGTGCGTCCTCCATTTCTTTTCTTGCTTCTCCTCTCTTATCGCCTGAATTTCAATTTCCTCCCTGCTCTTGGATTTTGCTTCTCTCCATCTCGGTGATTTGCGGTTGCGGCGGAGAGCAGCAGGTAGTGAATTGTGGTGTTTCTTGATCAACTCGGCTTATTTTGCTACTGTCAAGTGATGCAGTGTTTGTCTTCTTCTTCCTCCTCGTCTGGTCTGGTCTGGTGTTTATCCTTCTTCTCCATGGATGGTTTTCTTGTTCTTGCTGAAATTTTCAGAATGGACGCAATACTGAACATCTTAATCGAGCTGATATGCATGATTGCCTTATCCTACATGCATTGGATTGATTGATGTTTCTCCTCTTCTTCAAGTAAACTAGCTAAACTGCAATCTGTCCCATTTTGGTGTCTAAACTATTGGGTGGTGCTGAACAGGGGCGCATAAGCATCGTCATTCAACTCAACGGTGTAGAGAGAGAGAGAGCTCAAGGGATGGATCGCCGGAGCTGGCCGTGGCGCCGCAAGTCCATCTCGGACAAGGCCCCCGCCCCCACCGAAACCGAGAGCTCGGCCTCCTGCCCATCCGAGACTTTAACTGATGAACAGGTGAGAGGAGAAACAAATATTGTTATCCTTCTTCCTGCATTACATTGATTGATGCTGCGCAGGCTGTTCCTTGCTTCTACTTCTACCCACCCACTCATTTCAGTTTCCTGAGCCCCCACCCATGACATAACTGGAGTATCTTGAAAATAGTTTTGGTGCGTGTGCAGAATTCTCGATTCTCACAACAAGAAAAAAGCAGGCAAAATTCTGCAGTGTTCATTCATGTTTAAAGCTCCATTTCTGAAATTTTACCGCACTTTATCTGTGTTTGCCTTGCATGATTTAACCAACTATTAACGGGTCCAAGGAGCAAGAAAAAGGAAATCGGTCTACAGTAAAAAGATTTGATACTGTAGAACAATGCATGTGTAGTGTCAAGGAGTGTTTTACAAGCAAGTTCAGACATCTTTCCTTTTTTTTCTTTTGCGGCAGAGGAAGTTCAGACATGTTGATGGGTGTTTATTGACTTTGAGAGTCCTACACGCCATCCCCTTAACAGATCATGCAACATGTGCCGCTCAGAGAAAATGAGAAGGCCATGTGGCATGGCAAACATGTGAGGTTTCGTCCAATGACAGATCTGTAGGGCCTCTAATCTATCGCCAAGTTGCAATATGAACTCTTAAATCGATGTCACGTACCGGATAGGGCTAGATAGAGATTCCCAATGCTGGATCAGAATTCATCAGCATATATAAGAGAGCCAGATTGTTCGTGGCCTAGCTATTTATTTCATCATCCTACTTGTCATTCTTTGGGGAATAAAATTTTCTCTTTTAGATGGTTTTGTCTTAGTCCCTTCTCTGGTAAATGGTAATACTAGGATACCACGGAACAGCAGCTCTACCACACCATCGTAGTACAGGCGCACGATTCATCTCAGCCACATGACATTGACAATAATGGGCTACAAGATTCAATCTCACTTGGTGCTTTGGTTGGCAACATTAACAAATCCTCATGGCTATGTGGCAATTTTAGTAGGCCTCCAACTGAAGCAGGGAAGGGAATGGTAGGGGTCCTATTGTCCCTGTACCAGAGTGGCTAACAGGACAAGCCTACCTTACCTATACATGGATGTATACCAAGGATGATGTGTTAGTTGGCACTCTCTTTTCTCCGCCAGCATTATGGCTGCAACAAGGCCAAGATGCAGTTTTTCTGGTGGCCACTCCATGTGCTGCACCATCACCTTTGGCCCAACTACACAAATGGCTCATAATGCTTGCTGGCACAGAGCAATCAAGATTCCAGCTCCCTTCCTGTGCACAACTACTCACTTGCAGTCTTTTGACCAAGCCTGTCTTTCTCCCTCCAATACTCTAATGCAACAGTCCCGGCTGCCCTGAGTTTGAGCTTATGCATTAAACATTCTCCATGCAAGCTGAAAAATGAACCAAGTTAGTCTTGGAAATGTTTGCTCCTTTTTTTTTCTCTCTGGGAACAACAATTTTGACTCTTGCTTGCCTTGCCTGTCTCTTCATTGATTAGGACACCCTCAAGAGTTCCCCAAAATCGCCGGAGGTCGCATCCAAGGAAGCACAGGACAGCAGCAATGTGAAAGTTAAGGTGCTGAGCGAGAGGCTTTCCTCCATGGTATCGGATATTCGTGCCAAAGATGATCTCGTCAAGCAGCATTCCAAAGTTGCCGAAGAAGCTGTTCTAGGTATGCAGTGCAGTTAAACATGACTGAGCAAGAAGATTAAGCACCACACAGAAATTACTAGTAGTATCATTTTTTAATCACGAGCTCAAGTCGAGAGGAAACAGATTCTGCATGCGTTTCTTGTACCAGGATGGGAGAAGGCCGAAAACGAGATGGCGTCCCTGAAAAACCAGCTGAATGCTGCAACTGTCAAGAACTCAACGCTGGATGGAGCGCTCAAGGAATGCGTCCGGCAACTCCGGCGAGCCAAGGAAGAGCAGGACCAAAAGGTCCAGGGCGCGCTGGCACTGCAGTCTCGGGAGTGGGAGTCGGAGAAGACCGACCTAGAGCTGCAGATTGTCGAGCTCAAGGAGAAGCTGGAAGCCAAGTCCGAGCGCTCAGTGACCAGTGATGGTGATGCCAGCTCCAGGCTGGCCTCTCTGGAGAAGGAGAACTCGGCTCTCAAGGCGCAGCTGCTCGCCAAGACGGAGGAACTGGGGCTCAGGACCATCGAGAAGGAGCTCAACAGGAGGGCGGCGGAGGCGGCCAGCAAGCAGCACCTCGAGAGCATAAGGAAGGCGGCCAAACTCGAAGCCGAGTGCAGAAAACTGCAGGTGATGACATCCTTCGTTCTTCATGGTTTGGCTTTGGCGCCATTTGAGGCATTATATTAAGGTGAAACGATTCTTGTCCTCCTGTGTTGGAAGCTAACGTCTCTGGAGTTTTGGGCAGGCCACTGCACGTAGGCCCTCCTTCAGCAGCGACCTCGGGCGCACTCCGAGCTCCCTCTGTGCCGAGTCGGTGACGGACTGCCAGTCGGACTGCTCCGACTCATGGGCATCGGCTCTGATCACCGAGCTCGACCAGTACAAGACCGAGACAAGGAGTGCAAGCCTAGCAACCGCAGTCGACATCGGTATGATGGATGACTTCCTTGAGATGGAGAAGCTTGCGTCAGCCAACGGTGCCGTCTCCAGGAGCAATTATGCCGAGGACACCGGTGGTCAGCTGGTGAAGCTAGAGGAGAAGGCCAGGAAGCTGGCGGCCGAGAAGGACAAAGCTTTGCACGAAGCTCAGCGCGAGCTGAGGGCTTGCCGCCATCGGGCAATGGTGGCAGAGGAGAGATCGGCTGAGATGCAGAGGCAGCTGAATCTCGTCAATGGAGAGAGGCATGCCATGGAGGCCGAAATGCAAGACGCCGAGAGGAAGAGGAACGATCTGGAGGGTAGACTTGAGCTGGCCCATGGCGAGATCACGAGCCTGCTGGACAAGGGGCGCATCCTGGAGGAACGGCTGGACTCGGAAAAGGCGCTAACGCTGGAGCTGGCAGCAAAATATCAGCAGATGGATGCGCTGGAGTCGGAGACGAAAGAGCTGCGTGCTCAGCTCGAGTCTGACGCCAGGAAATACAGCGACAAGATCACCCTGCTAGAGAGGTGGCTCGCAGAGAAATGCCATGCCGTCGATGCTCTGGAAGCAAAGATCAAGGGTGCAGAGATTGAGCTGGAGCTGGCAGGCCAAGAAATTGTCTCATTCCAAAAGAAGGTGCGTAGCCTGGAGCAGCAAGACAAGGCATTGTCTGTCGAATCCGCAAAGCGGTGCCATGATCTCCAAGCACTCGAAGCAGAGAGAAATGAGCTCAGATCTCAACTCCAGGCTGCCAATTCAGATGTCTTTGCCCTGAATGAGAAGGTTAACATGCTTGAAGAGACTCTGGAGAAGCAAGGGCCGCTGATTGCAGAACTGGAATCTCAACTCAAGTCGGCGCAAGCTGAAATCAAGAGCTTGAAGGAGAATGCCAGGCTGTTGGAAGTGAAACTGGAGACGCAGAAGAACTTGTCATCAGCCTACATAACTGCACTGGATGCTTCCGAAGCCCAGAAGAACAAAATGACTAGCCGGTTCGAGCTCAAAGAGAAAGAAGCAGAGGAATTGCACAGAAAGGTTTACTTGCTTGAGGAACAAATTCTCAAAGAGAGAGCAGAATCATCGGAATATGCCGCGCAATGCCATGAATTGAAACAGGAATTGTGCAGCAGAGCTCCAGGTCATCAACCAAAAACTATGGCAAGTACAGACCTGCACATCACAAAGGTAAAGTTTATGTTATCTCTTAACTATCGCCACCATGTCTTGTGATGAAAAGTTGAGGACTTTTAAGTTATTATGTTTTTCTGATGAGTAACTGGAATGCCATCACTTTGTACAGGAGAAAGAGCTAGCTCGTGCTGCAGGGAAACTAGCAGACTGCCAGAAAACAATAGCGTCACTGAGCTCGCAATTGAAAACGTTATCCGACTTTGATGAATTCGTCCCTGGAGTTGAGAATCATGACATCGCCTTAGCTGAAAGCTGGGATGGCGATCTGAAGCTCTTTGATTCAGCTAGCTATCCAGCACAGTTGGGCTGTTTGGCAGTCACATGATTGTGGTAGCAAAGAAAGATTGTGGAAAATTATATGGCTTGGCTGTCACATAATAAGATTGACAGAATCCTTCCTGATTCCCTATGGAGACAAGTTAATACTCCCTCTATCTCAAAATGTAAGATAGTGTCAAAAAACGTCTTACACTTTGATACAGAGGGAGTACTAGTTTATACAGGTGAGAGCAAAGGCTCATATGAAAAAGCACTGCTCATATGGAGAGATGAACTGTATATAGTAATATAGCCATAAGGGAACTATGTGTAAAAATTAATTTTGGTAAACTTGTCCCATGAAATTATCGAAATGGTTTTTAACCTCGTCTGCAGCACAAGTCCTATCTTATATGTTCACACCCAACACTTGCATACATACTTATTATCACCTTATATCGATTGGCAGAGATCCTACACATTTCGGCCAAAAATAGTTCCAAATTACAAATGTCCAGGAACAACTTGCATTAATTTCACTACACCAACAGGACTGACGTTGTCCATGCTAAACTAGGCCATTGTTACTTCGGTACTAACTAACCAAGATGAGAACGCACAGTCAGATGACAGTATAAATGAACCATGCCGTTCGAGTTTGATAATATTTCAAATCACTTATCATAATATTATAAAACAGCAGGTAATATTTCAAGGAAAAATTACAAATGAACCATACCGTTCGAGTTTGAATGAACTTGTACTTAAAAGGCATTCTTTTACAAATTCACTAAGGCAAGCACCGTGGTCAGAAGTCAATAATTTCAGCATACCAAATGTCCTAGGCAACTTGTTGCTTCTTGCTTTTCTTTTTCGTGCCTTTGCTTCTTTCGCCAGATTCAGATTTTGTTCTCTTTGGGGCACATGTCTCAGCATCACTGTCACTAAGATCAGCCATCTGAGTTCCTTCCTCATCCTCTGCAACCCTTCTATTCTTCTTTTTCTTCTTTTCCATTCTGACTGTTTCAGCATCGCCTTCATCCTCGGCAACCATCTTCTTTTTCTTCTTCTTTTCCTTTCTGACTGCTTCAGCATTACAGTCATCAGGGTCCACCATTTGAGTTCCTTCCTCATCCTCTTCAACCAATACATTCTTCTTTTTCTTCTTTTCCCTTCGGACTGCAGCTTCAGCAACCATTGAAGAATCTGGCTGCTTGGATTTAGCCTCCTCAGATTCTAGACACAACACCAGTGTTAGCACAGTACTTCAAGCCTCAGGGCATCCATCAAGATGCAGTTAAGATGTACGGCATTTTAACACAACATCTTAGAGCTCAGAAGTGTTCCGAGTAAAAAAGAAGCAATACTCTCCTAATTATATTAGAAGTTTCACATCAGATGACCACATGGTTCAGTTCTAAAGGAAGCTCTTTGCCCTTACAACAATCACAATTCAAGATAACATGAATGTCAAAAACAATGGCCACTCTCACATCTAACTTACCAGAACAACAATGGAAAACAGAGAACATAACACAGAATAGCTACTGAAAATACATAAGAAATTCCCCGCAAGAGAGAGAGAGAGAGAGAGAGAGAGAGAGAGGGGAACCTTCAGCTGAGAAATGTGAATCGATAACAACTGTCGTGAGGTGCTGCTTGAGATAGACCTGTTACCAACCAATGACATTTGTTAGATCATGAAGAGTTTAAAATGAAGAACCATGGTGTATAACCAGTATCGCAATCACTAAAGGCCAATTAACTAGAGTAAAAGGTTAGCCATGATAGAAACCAAAAATCGTCTATCATATATACCGACAAGTATAAATGAACTTGCACAGTCAAGTCTAGGATAATACTTGTTTAACTAGAGTAAAAGGTTAGCCACAGTAGAAACAAAAAATCATCTATCATATATACCGACAAGTATAAATGAACTTGCACAATCAATTTTAGGATAATACTTGTAACATGCGTAGAGAAAATTAATTACACATTGATATTAGGAAGGATATCATTTACGCGTTAATTACGTGGATAGTGTAGATGTTGATATTTGATATGCTATATTAACTGCACGCTAAACATGTTCAGCGCTCGCCATTGGAGCAATATAGATCATTGGATTGATATGGTTTGATGGCTGAGATTTGTTGGATCTACCCATTTGGGTCTTCTATATTGGTATATATAGATGTTTTGTTAGGTAATAAAGAGTATCCCAAGATTAAGTCGTAAGATATTTGGCTAGTCAATGATATCTTCATGCTCACTATAATAAATTCATTTATATACACACTCATGTGAAAATGCACCAGAAAACAATTAGAGCAATATGAAAAAAAATAGCAACAATTAATTGCAAGGAGCAACAACAAACTTCGAACTGAGTTTGAATGCTGTGAAATTAATTTTAGACATACCGCAGAAAGCAGCTGCCTTGTATTTGTATCCCAGATTCGCAAGTAGCTGTCCAATCCTACAAAGACCAAAATATTATCTCGAGTTAGTTCAAATAAGTACAAACAAAGAGAGCTAATAACAAGTAAAAGTGCACAACAAAATTGAGGGAATGTAAAACTACATATATTGCATTCAAAATAAATCAATCTGAAATAAATGAAAAAATATTACTCACCACAAGATGCTATCAAAGGCAGCTCCGGATGCCTAACTATTGATCTAATACTTCCACTGCATTTACCAACATAGCATCCGAGTAGTTTTCCTGGAAAAAAGGTACACACCAATCACAGCGCTGTAAAATAAGTTATACTCGCATACATTGTACCTTGGGTTGTTATTAGCCATAATCATTTGTCCATATCACTGTATTTAATAATAAACTAAGTGTTACGCAATCTCTGATCTGTTAAACATTATACATCCAACTATACCATGTAGAAATGCTGATAAATATTTCAGCTCTACCATTTCCATTAGCTGCAACTGCATGTCACTAACTCAATGTCAATTAGACAAAATAAAATAAAGAAACGGTCCAATATAGGTACCATTATTGCCTATACAAAGAAGCACATCATGAAGTGGATCTGATGATTAAAAAGGAGTAGACTTGTGGCACATAGGTTGAAGTTTAAGAAAAAAACAGGTGTATTTCGTAATTCAAACCTTCAACATTATCCAAAACTAGTTACCGAAAATGAAACTAAGCTACTTTAACACTCGAAAAGGCACATGTTTCAAAAATACACAAGTGCCATTAAAAAGTACTGCCCACCATCTGCCTATCATACCTGTTCTCATGTCAAAGGAAGCGAGGTCTCCTGTTGCTGTCCCAATATAGACAGTATGTCCATCTGGGTCCCCTGCAACTGCCTTGATTGGTGACTCCCTAAAATCAACTGAAACAACAGATCTTCTTTGTGAAGCAGTATCATATAAGCGAACCTGGCAAACACAAAATGAAAACACCATCAGTGGTAGTAAAGTTGAGCAGTCATCATCAGTGCATAGTACAGATGCAAATGGTCGTAGCAAACATCCGCAGCTAATCATTACCTAGCATAAAAGAAAGTAGAAACACACCAATTTAGCAAATGAAATGGTTTCATCATTTACGAGCTATGAGGGGACTAAACACATGTAACAGGCATCATAACAAAACCACATCAACTAGCAGCCTTGCAGTCAGAGAGCTGAATTCGTTAAATTTGTTGAATTCTAACACAAACATTGAGCATTTTTTTATCCATGCAAGATTAAATTTGGAATTCTGTTAGCATAACAGTGATGAAATATGGTACCTGATGATTATTTGTGCCGGCTACAATTTTACGGTGATCATCCTTGCACAGGAAAGTTCCAGCAGTGAACCAAGGTTTGGTAAATATACTGACGTTGTTAGCTCGGGGCTGTGAGATCAAAATAAAATTAATATAGATAAAAGTTTGCTACAATATCAGCTGATAAGTCAGAAAACAGATTGTCCCTTACAGATTTAGCAGACCATATCTTACTACAAGATGTGATATCCCACAAGTTCACTTCCATACCATTCCTACAATGAATGAAATAACTGTTAAAAACACCACAAATTTCCTGAATGATTTTCACATCTCAGACAGAAAAGCTGGTAAATAAAAGGAATGCAGCCCAACAGCAGTTTTTTAAGCATACAGTATTAGATAATCACATGCTAAAGGTTATAGTCAACTCACCCTCCGAACATCGCATAGTTTTCACCAGCATCCACAGATGAAAACTGCAATGTACCCTTGTTACACACGTCCCAAGTGCTTGATGGCCCAACATCCGAGTCAGACGGTGTGTTTTCTTTTGCAACAGATCTCACACTTGCTTTGCCCTTCACCGTACAAGCAAGAAATGTTCCTAACCTGCAACGAGCAACTTGATATAAATACAATTTGTCCAATATCACCAAAATGCAGAGGAGCAATGAACTTTTCAATGATATATATGGATACTTAATACAGGTGTAGACGTGTGGTAAGATATGTATTAATGGGAAAAATTATCAGCATGTGAAAATTACGTGGATAAGTCTGGTGCATGTTTTCTGAAGAGGTGTAGGGCGACTAGGGGATCATTTTCCACAGCTCCAACAGTTTGCTCTGTCCTAGAGGACTTGACAACGGCCAGAGCATCACCATTCAGGGGATTCAGCAACTCGACCTACACAGAAAGCTTTGGAATTAACAACCAACTGAAAGAGACACAAGGTAAGCGTCCCAGCTCTGAGAGAAGCAGCAGTCACTCACCACACCGTTCTTCCTTGCCACAGCCAAAACCTGCAAAACACAAGAAGATAGACAATCGTGATTATAGTTCACCAAGGGCTCATGAGAGAGAGCTGAGCTGGTTGAGGGGGCTCACGGGGTCGAAGGCTCGGTCGGCGAGTGAAGCGACGAGGATGGCCCTGGAGGCGTCGGGTTCGCCCCACGTCTCGACGACCTTGGCGACGCCCACCGGTCTAGCGCGGGCCTCGACGACTGCGGCGGGGTTGAAACGGAGAAGGAACAGTAAGCAGCAGGTGGCGGCGGAGGGAAGGCGGCGAAGTCGGGTAAGGTGGCAGTACCTTTGATGAGGCCGAGGATGTCGGTGGTGATGGCGCGGAGCGGCGGGCAGCCAGGGCTCTCCACCGAAGTGATCCGCGGCATCCTTCCTTGGCTTCTCCGGTGGAGGAGAGGAGAGGAGAGGAGAGGCGGCACTTCGGGGGAGGAAAGGCAGAGAAGGGCTTGTAGTTTTTTTTAGGGTTTCAGAGGAGATAGATGGATGCAGGGGGAGTCTGGGCCGCGACACCCCTTCTTGCCGTACAGGGCCGTGGAAAAGCCTGAATGCCGAGCCCGGAGGGTTTTAAACAGCGAAAAATCTTATTTAGCGCTTAACAGCAACTCCAATAGCTCCTGTACAAACTTTTTCGTAAAAGTGATTTTATGAAATGATTGTATAATTTAGGGGAAGTTGATTGCCAACTACTTTCTCAGTTCCCGTAAACTTTTTCTGTAAAATATTTTTTTCTGTTTTTCATTAAACAAGCCTAGCTAATAGTCTGGGGCTCGCACGTGAGTGACACTGTGGCGTGGGGCCTGCGGCAGTGCAACGGGGCACGATGATGAGATGCCGCAGGGGCGGTGCAGCGTGGCGGCAAGTGACGTGGCGGCGGCATGGTGTGTATAGTTGTAGGAAAGAGGAGGGGGTTTTATGGGATCCCGTAGAAACATTTTGGGTTTGAGAGCTTTTTTTTGTCCCAACTTTCCGTAAATGATAAGCGACGTTGGAGTTGCTTAAGACACAAAATAATGTGCAAAAGGTATAAAACACATATCCTACACGCTATTGGGCCCTGCCCCTGGTTACCGCCACAACGGTTTTCCACGTTTTGAGAACGTTCTGGCGGGTCCTTCGCTCAGTTTTTCCTTTTTGTCATATGCTTCTCAAATGTTTCTATCCTTTTTATTTTTTATTTACATGTTTTTATTTTTATTTTCGCTTTTTTCCTTTTTCTTTGGTTTTTAGTATAAAAATTTGTAAAGAATTATAAATTCATGAACAACTATTCTAATTACGTAACATCGGCAAATATTTATTCAAATTTGTGAACCATTTTTACATTGTGAACATTTCAAATTCATGGGAATTTTTCATTCGTGACAATTTATAAATCGATGAACATTTTTATCAATTTGTGCATATTTTAAAAATGTGTGAATATTTTTTTAGTTCATGACATTTAAAAAAATCATGAACATCTTTTAAGCCTAGGACAATGCTCGTGTGTTGCTATGGGCTCGGTGAAGTTCCCCTGAATTTTCACAAATCAAATTGGTCCCAGGACCGACCCTGAAACCCAACTGGACCCAAAGGAAACCAGGAAACTCACAATAAAACTTACGATGGCAAAAAAAGAAACACTTTTATTATAGCCTTTCAACAAACAACAATATTCTACAAACCTTGATCCCCTTGGGTGGTGGATTATTCCCAACAAGAAAAGATTAAACACAATATCCGACCAACAACAGCAAACCGTAAAACAAATCTGACATAAAAGCAATTGTACACTTGAGAGGCTAGCAGCTTCAAGCTCTGCTAGCAGTGGAAGTTTACGACCACGCAGGAGATGTCGTCTTTGCTCTTCCTGTTCACCGCTTGCTCCGTCAGATGCTTCGCAGCTGCCTGTGCGTCCTTGATGTCCTTGATCTCATCAACAGCTTCTTGGTTGGTCATCACCTGAATTTGTGTCATATTTGCATTAGTGTCATTTGCAAATTGTAAACTAACCAGATGCAACTTAGCAACCCATGCATGAACTGATAATTAATCTAATCAGAAAATAAGTTTGGTCCATGGCAAAATGAATCAAAGCTAAACATGAAAGCCCGGCTAAGTGTTATACATGCTTGAACAAATACTATTGCACTATGTTCAAAAAACAGATCATATAGTGCAGCGTGCACATCCCCATAGATGACTGCACAGAGGTCAGAGCACATAGAGTGGTTCACTGAGCTTAGATAAATAATAATGCGTAAGTTGGATCCAATCCATCAGGAATAATTGGTGGGAGATTTATAGGCATCACCTTCCACAGGCCATCACTTGCTAGAATTAGGAAATCTGAACTCTCATTGATGACTTCCTCAGCCACATGTGGCTCAGAACTGAGGTGCTTTTTCAAGCTCCGGTCTCCGAATGCTCTTGCAACTGCCAGCTGCCCATCAACTCGTGGAACATCTCCTGCAAACAATACATATTCGGAATTGAACCCCAATAAAGTACAGATCATAAGATTGTGACGCTTACTAGCAAAAAGGAAACTGCTATTAGCTGAATCAGGTGAGTGCCACTGTCAGTTGCTATTGGATAACAAACAAAAAATCCTGGGCATGTCACTAGACAAGGTTCAGGAGGAAACTAATAATATTCAGAACCATTAAATTCGAATGAAGATGCTTTTTCAGGCATACATCAACGCGTTGGTAGGGACTGACAAGAGATGGTTGTTACCTGGTAGGTTGGAAACAAATCCACCTTTTCCCTCAATAATTTGTCGCTCCATGCTAGGCTCGTGATCAACTGAAAGCTGCTCTGCTTTACCATTCTTGCTAATAACTGCTCGTGAATCTCCAATATTCGCGACGACTAGCTTCACACTATCGTTACTGCTTATTAAGATGGCGGTAACAGCCGTGGAGCCTCCTCTTCCCAACTCAGCTGCTTTTTCCAATATTTTCTCATCGGTAAGTAGATATGCTTTTCTGATAGCATTTTTCGTGTCACTCAAGAATTCTGGCTGAGTACGCAGATATCAATACAATAATCAGTATGGCTGTAAATTCAGTTACTATGTCCAAATAGGCATAAGCTGTGAATTAAGTCGCTACCTATATTGCTGTTTCTGTTTCTAGTATGGTAGTTGCAGGTAGATTGCAGAAAAAACATTGTACATTCAAAATATATGCACTTCTTAACCGACAAAGCAAAAATCTAACGTTATTAAAACATATTGCCAACATTACTGAATGGAATGAGTTTTCTTTTTCATCCCTTTCACCTTATGCCGATGAAGCTACCATAACCAAACATTTGGGATATAATAGCAGAACACTCTCACCGGCAACATTTTAGCATATATGCATGGCAGCAATTACTGAATTTTGACCCAAAAAAATCTAAAGCAAGTGCAATTGAAGCATTACCTCGCTCAAGATGTTATCGAAGAGATGTGCACGCAGAAAGTCTGGAACAGTGTGGCCCAGGTGGCCATCAAATATTGCAAACAAACCCAAATCATGCTCCCCAACTTGCCTGTACTCCGCCACCAAGTAGTCTTCCATTGGATGATTTGATTTCCCCTTCACAAGATGGTAACCATGCTTGACACGCCTGCCTGACAATTTTGTCTTGCCTTTCCCTGTTTCTGGCCCTGATGAACTAAAAGCATCTTTCACCTGTAAGAATATATCCAGACCAATTGTCAACCAAGCTATCCTGATAATGACCTCAACACTCAGCAAGATAAATATATGACTACAAGTTTGTTGGAACATCCAGCACAACAAAGCTAAAAGCAAATGTTATTGCCCTCCCCTTCCATTTGTTGCACTCAAAAGAGTAAACTTCACAGGAAACTTTCAAGACAAAAAGACAAAAGATAGTTTCCCAAAATGAGCCTGTCTATATAGTTCCCCAAAATGAACTTGTGTGGAACTGTTTGGACATCCGGTAGTGCATAACATTTCAAGGCAACTAATTTTTTTAACCTTATACCACAAACTCTTAAAACTCACAAGCATATCAAGTAGTATCAAGCATTTTCCAGCTACAGTTCTTGTTTGGTCCGCAACTGCCAGGTTTCTCAGATAATAATATATATTTCCAAAGTTATGTTCCTCTGCTCCTCGGCTATTCATAAATTCCATAAATTTAGTTTAGTAGGGAAAAACATGTTATTAGGCCTTCATCACCAAACACAATTTAGGAACCAGTAAGCACCAAAATAAAACTTAAAAGATTTGGCCTGCAGGACTGCATTCCATGTGATTTTCACCTGCAATTCCACATTTTAATGTACGAATGACATTCGGGATTTGGTGTCTAGCATGCATCAATTGATTATAGAGATGGCAGATCTTTACAATATAATCCACTCCAGTGCATTTAGTCCTGATTTCCAACACACGCTCTAAGCACTGAGGCTTCATCAATACAATATAAAACTCATACTAAACCAGCAGACATGGCGGCTGTGTCTCTGAGTGTCAATTAAAGTCTAAGCCTGTGCATATTGTCCACTGTATTGTGCTCTCCTACCATACTTCTATAACCAACATATCGACTTGTTTTCTCTTGTTCCTAAAGGGTTTGCTTCCTCAAAATTTCTTCATTCCAGGGCTATCAGCAAGAAACAGGGAATTTATACTGTTCGCTAGCGACAACACATGAGACATCCACAAGCGTAGCGCACTAGTGCATATACCCGAGGGATATATAGCTTTTGCTTCTAGCCTTTGTAGTTCTTGATTGCATTTGACTTAAAAAGCACTCAACACTTGAATAGACATTTGCAATCTCTTTTGCAAAACTAACAACCTTCATTCAGACTAGCACTTGTATTACCACGGTGATATTTTAGCATTAGAACAATAGGTTACCCCTCGTACAGTAAATTACTTTCCTTAGTTAATCCATCCAGCTATTGAAACCTATGTATACCGATACTCCGAAAGGAACCAACTATATACCTCAACCCACCGCCCCACCCCCAGCAAAGAAAAAAGCTAATACAAAGATCCATAGTAGCCAGGGCCCATTACCGGCAACCAGACTTGACAGCTCACAATCATCTGCATCACCGGAGAAGGTAAAATAGTTGACCAGCAAAACTAACCGATTGACTATCGTCATTCTAAAATGTCCCGAGACATGCTCGGACTTGAAGCACGACACGCCCATCACGTCCGCCATTTCACGGGTGTCTCTTTAATGGAAGGCCAAGGACAAGAAAAGCAAGCATACGATGCATCTACTATCTAAGCTCGCAAATCAGCGCAAACTGATGAAAACAAGAAAGAAAGGATTCCGTCCTCTTTCCATTTGCGGTGATTACCTTGTCCTTCATCTTGTGGTAGATTTCCTTGCCGGCCATGGGATTGGGTTCTTCTTCCTCCTCGAGACCACCGGTTTACAAGTCCCCTAGCTAGCAGCACAAGAATATGGTTTCTTGGAATCCAGCCGCCCTTCAGAAAATCAATCGCACCTCTCCCCCGCTGTCATCCACCGAACAATAGAGCTGATGGTCGGATGGATCGGTCTGAAGTGATTAACAATGCTAACAACTTATAATAATTTAGGGAAGGAGGGAGGGAGGGGGGTGGGGGTGGGGGTGGGGGGGGGGGGGGGGGTCAGCTTTGGTCTTGCGAAGGGGGCTGGATCTTGTTGATAGAGTCGGTTGACCTGAGATTGGTAGGGGTTGGGGCAATGGAAATGTCAGGTGCGGACAGGAAAAAAAGCGGCTGGTAGAAGCGGCGATTTGGCTCCCGAGCTCAGCTGCACCTGCGTTGACGAAAAAAATCAAAATAAATACTAAAAAAATTCAAAAACTTTCAAATTTTTTTGTGTGGTAAATAATTTGTTGCGTGAGGTCCGCTTCAAATTTGAACTCATTTGGGCATCTGAGCAGCTCTCGGCAAAAAAGACAAATCGGGGTCTGTAAAAAAGGTATACTGTTCACACACTGTTTTGACCCGATTTGTCTTTTTTGACAAGAGCTGCTCGGATGTCAAAATAGGTTGAAATTTGGAGCGGACCTCACGTAACAAAATATCTACCACACAAAAAAAATTGAAATTTTTTAAATTTTTCTAGTATTTTTTTTTTTTCTGACCGGGAGCAGGTGAGCCTGGGAGCAGACTTGAATTTTCGCTGGTTTCCTCCCTATCCTTTTCATACTACTATTTCTCATTTGGGAGTAGTATTTCATTTCATGTGAAACGCAGGACTGGGGCAAAATCTCACGACTCTATTTGAGCACCTGACCACTCTGGAGTTTCATGACAAGCTATCGATGAGAACATGTGTATATACTCTACTTCAAAGCGGTATAATTAGATTGACCGGTCCTCGACCACAAGTTGCCAAATGGGCTGCAAACACGAGTAATTGACTTAGGTTGGGGGTAGTTTCCTCTCTTGTCACGGAAAGAACAAGCGTTTGCTTGTTACTTCAATAAAGTGGAACATGGCCACTTGCCGCTAAATCATTTGTATGCTTCAATTATTTTCCTATAGGCATTCCTTTGTATGCAAGTTTTTTTTCTTGTGTTTTATATGGTTCGCATATAGCTTTCCCACATAGTATCAGAACTGCAGAGAAACATCTAAAGTGTGGGACTGGAATTCGGTTTATTTTAGAAATGAAAAAGGGAAGATAATAAAAGGTATTCAAAGAAAATGAAAGCGCAAAGGTTAATATGTTTTGCAAAAAGTTAAATGCACACACGTCAACTTATTCTGAGTTTACGCTAGACGAAAAAAATACAATGGCATATAGAGAATTCACGAGAAAGGGTTTCCCTCGCTTTGTATTACAAAGCAACGAACCGATACAACCAACGATAGGTGCTGGGGCGGAAGCAGCACAGTCACATCAAAAAGAAACGAAAGAGAAAAAACAAAAGAAGAAAATGCCGACAACGGCGGATCGACAGAAACGAAGAATCTTCGCGACCACTGCGCCCACCGAAGATCTCCCACCCAGCTCCAAGGCTCCGAAGCACCGGTACCAATCAACACCTCCAAGAAGGACCGCGACGATGACGACGCTGCTGCCAAGGGTTTCCCCCGGTACGCGACGGGGCGAGAGGAAGGGTAGCCCCCGACGCCCTCCAGGAAGGTCCGGCGGCACCCACAGGCGGCACCGCGTCGGTGTCGGCCAGGCCGACAGGGGTTTCCCCCGATCCCAACCTTCACCTCGGATGCTTCGGAGCCCGCCACCAACCGACCACCATCCTGCGCCAAAGCGGTCTTGAAGCCTCCACGCCGTCTCACCACGGCACCACGAAGTGAGCACCGTCGGCACGCGGGAGGGCTCAACCTCCACCGTCAACGACAGTAGCCGACCGGACACAATAGCAGGAGCATACCAGGCCCGTGGGCCTACAGGCCCGGCCGGGCCCTCAACGCCCGTAAAGCTCCCGCCATCGCGCTGCAGCAGGCACGCCATTGACGTCGCCGCCCCCCGTCCAAGCTGCTCCTCCTCCTCACCACACAGACGATGATGAAGCCACGCTGGGGGCCGGCCCGCTAGGACCCGGATGGGGCCCGCCGGGCCCGGATCTGGGCCGGGGGCGCGCCACCACGCCGCCCCACTGCCAAGGGCCACGCCACCACCTTGCGCGCTGCCGGCCACCACCGCCAGGTGACCGGGCCGCCGCCTAGCCGAGGAGCACCGCCGCCGCCCCATGCCCCGGGCAGGGGAGCCGCGCGCGCGGGGACTGAAGGTCCCGCCGCCGCCAGCACCACCCGGGCCTGCGCCGAGGGCGCCCGCCGGCGGCGGCGGGAAGGAATGGGGGAGGAGGACGGCCGAAGGAGAGGGGGCATATAGAGAATTTGGATCTTGTTTTTTTAATTAACATAGTTATTGTAAAAAAGGCAATTAATGGGGGGGAGTTTTCCCCTTAACTTTGTGTTGTTAGTGTGTGAAGGTTAATAAACCACAATGATTTGGACGTGATATACTGCGATGTCGGGCTGTTCACTATTTCACATATTGTCCATATATGCTGGTGATTTTGTTCTGTTCGTCGGGCTTACGGTTGCTGATATGATATTTGCCAAAGTGAAAGTGCAATCATGCCTTTAAAACATATTTTGATGTTGATGACAATATACATGTGAGGGACTAACTATGTTTGTCAAGTAAATCTCAGGTGTTAGTCCCCGTATGACAAATGTGTGTGGGTCACGGACGTTTGAAATATATATGACTCAAGGAAGAAGATACAAGAGTGTAACAAGTTCATTTTACTTTCTTGAGTATAGGGATCCCGCACTATTAAAAGGGGATCAATAGGGTTAGTAAAAGATTTGCTCGGATCATCGCGAATTCCAAATACTTCTCCCAAAACCTTTTCGTTAACGTTTTGATTATATCCATCAAATATGTCCTAGAATCATTTGTTACATTTGGATAATTCCCTTAGTTGAAAATACCATAAATCATCACTGACAGGCCGGATGTCCAGCCGGGCTCGTGCCGGAAATCCGGGGAGGTTGCATACAGAACATGTTATGTTGTGTTCACCACCAACCGGATGTCCGGCCCATGGCCGGATATCGGCCGGTCATCCGCGCATCTGCACTTTCGGATGTCCGGGGCCGTCCCGTAAATCTGAGGCTCTGGATCCCGAACCATGTGTGTGTTCTGTGATCATCCGTCATATGTCCGGGGCTCCTCCCCCGGAAGTTCGGCCCCTAGTATACAAAAACTATCCGGTTTTGAGAGTAAGTTCGTGGATGTCCGGCCCTAGGCCGGATGTCCAGCATCTCATACTGTGCCCGGATGTCCGGGACAAGAAATCCGGCTCCGTTCTGTACAGAACCGGAGTTGTTTTCCCTATGTATTCGGCGGATGTCTGGCCCCTACCGCCGGATGTCCGGGTCTTCATGGACTGTGGGTTGTTCGGGACTTACTCCGGATGTCTGGGTCCTTTGATATATGCTATGTCGTGTGTTGTTCGCGTGGAATTTCCTCTTGGCCGGATGTCCAGCCCCAGGTGTGGAGGATACACGTAATAGGTAGGCCCATGAAGGGTCGAAATATCATAGAAGCATGGGTCCACACATGAGGTGGGTCCACACAGATACATACATACTATTCACTCGGACAAGCAATGTCCCATCCACTCGGATGACAGTCGACCACTCGGGCGTAGGACCCACTCGGATATGCGAAGACCAACAGTCAACAAGGCAGTCGGAGCATCATCGGAGGTTCGTAGTGGGCTAACTTTTGGCATTAACGCCACCATCTTGTAACATAAGAGGTGAGGGGGTAGCGCACTCTATATAAGCCACCCCCCACCACATAGCTCGGGCTAGTTTTTCTTCTCCCCCCGGGAGCACTCTCTTCCTTGGCTCTCTCGCCATTAATCTCAGGACTTAGCTCAGGCATGGAGATCCGTTCTCCTCTCTCCCTCTCAAATACACCATGTAACTCCGTGTACATGACAGATAAGCAAAGCCTCTCTAGAGCACGAGACGTAGGGCTGTTATCTCCACCGCGAGAGGCCCGAACTCGCTAAAACACTCGTGTCACCCATTTGCATCTCGATAGATCATGCCCCGTTATCCTACCCCTCTCTATTGTCGGAATCGTTCCCACGACAGTTGGCGCCCACCGTGGGGCATGGCATCTATCGAGCCATGATGCAGATGGTTTATTTTAATTCTATGTTTAATTTTCTTTCATTATCTCACACTGTTCATCTCCGCAGTGAATAAAGCATTGTAGAAAGGAGGGGAAAAGATACATCTACACCCGACGCTGCGGACATGCAAGACGGCTCATGAACAAATTGACCGAGGGATTTCTCCGCACTTGATGCTATCTTTTACGATCTAACAATCATCTATCCTCAGGCAAACCTCATGAGCCACAACCTCTTCGATGGAAGTGTTGTCCCGACATGCAGGGCGACTCTGCGGCCCCGTCGAGAACACGGCGACGAGCTCTATGATGGTGGCGCACCCTCGGTGCGCCGCGGGTGACAGGGCCGGCCACGCCCTAGTGCGCGCGGTCGCCGGCGTCGTCGGCTCGTCGTCATCTTCGGCCTCATCCACGACGTCATCATCAAACTCCCATGCAGGACACCTCCACCAGCATCGTCCATAAATCCCGCCGCTGTTCGGGATCGAGGGAAACGACCTCGCTAGCAGCTCGTCCCGTGCGTTGAGCGATTTCATCTAACATCCATCTCTTCGTTGATTCATTGCATGCAGGAAAAGTAACAGAAGGACATGGGCCTCATAACTCTCCTGGGGAGTTAATTGACCGCCTAATTAAGCGGCCAGTTAGTGGGGATTTGCAGCGGCATGGTTACCTAATTATGGCAGCCAAAACGCGCTGCTTCCGCTACTTCCATTATTTCTGCATCAGTTAATGGGTGCATGCATGCATGCATGTATAACCTCTCAGCATTTAACCGTGGCTTTACTTGCAAACTCGTAGGGTCACCCGATGGATCTTTCACTCGGACAACTACGAACCAGATTTGTTCAAGTTCAGACAGACGAATCCACTCGGACACAGACTCAAGTTCACTCGGCCACGGACCCGAGTCCCTCGTTCAGTATCAGTGTGTCAGCCAGAGGGGGAGGCACTGTCCTGGCTCTGTGTCAGCATTGGCGACTCCTCTCGCCGGCGTTGACCGTTCGACGCAGTACGGAAGCCAGGTGTTGGACGCGCTCCCGCGGAGCCTTCTCCCCCGGCGTCGGCCGCCTAACCATGGGCGTCACAGCCGAGCCACACCGTAGCACGACGCAGGCGCGCAACAGTCTCCTCTCTGGATCAACCACACAACGACCACATCGGCAGGGAAGGCGGGAACCTGGCGTGGAACGGGCGTGTGGCGGCGAGTCCCATTGATGGAGAACTAGGCTGTGAGCTGGGCGTCCAAATTGGCCAGCGGCCCGGCTCCCATGAGCAACAAAACATGACAGCCGGCAACACTGCTCCTCCTTCCAGTGCCAGCTACTCGGCCAGCGATGTCGCGGTGAGGCGCAGGCCGAGCGCGGCGTAGGTGTGAAGTGCTCCCTTCCCCGGCACCGATTACTCGCCGGCGGCTTCCGCGGTCGAAACAAGGGATCGGCTGTAACGCCCAAGATGCGATCCTATCCTAATTTTGGCACGAGGGCCTCGACAGGGATAGAAGCGCATCTCGTCGTTTCGCAAGAATGGATATCATTACAAGTACATGTAAAGAAGAGATGAGTATATGGAATTGGCTTACACTCACCACAAGCTACATCAATATCACATCAATACAACAACATATCCAAACATCATCCAGAAGAGCAGGGTCCGACTATGGACGAAAACAAACGATAAAATGACATCCATCCTTGCTATCCCAGGCTGCCGCCTGGAACCCATCCTAGATCGATGAAGAAGAAGAAGAAGAACTCCAAATCAAACAAGCATCGCTCTCACGTCAAATCAACGCATTACCTGTACCTGCAACTGTTGTTGTAGTAATCTGTGAGCCACGGGGACTCAGCAATCTCATTTCCAAGGGTATCAAGACTATTAAAGCTTAATGAGTGAGGTATGGTTAAGTGGTGAGGCTGCAGCAAGCACTAAGCATTTATTTGAGTGGCTAACTTACGAGTACAAGAATAAGGGGGATGATTGTCGTATAAACGGACGTGGACTAATAATGATCTCTAAGAGATCCTGAACACCTACTTACGTTCAAACATAACCCCACCGTGTTCTCTCTCGGATCAGAAATTCACGAGAAGAGACAGTCACGGTTACGCACGCGGTTGGTGTATTTTATTAGAGTTTACTTCAAGTTTGCTATGACTGGGTGTTAAACAAAGTTTCCAAGTTGCCACGTAACCGCGGGCACGGCTTTCCGAAAGATTTAACCCTGCAGGGGTGCTCCAACTCATCCATCACAAACTAACCACACGCCGCGGGAATAACCTCGACCACGAATCCCGTGATTTCCTAGGAAATTCCATTGGAAAACCTCAACCTCGAGATAGCCCAAAGTATTGGAATTCCTCGCACAAGACGTTCGAGAAAGGTAAAACAAGTCCAGCAAGACCGCCCGGCGTGTCGACGAACCCGATAGGAGCCGCGTATCTCATTCTCAGGACATGACCAGATGAGCGCAGCGTACAGTGGCCTGATAGACATCACCCGAGTTGCCCCGGGTTGTCCCCGCACACGACTCTAGTTTGGACCAACACTCATGAGGAGCACTGGCCCGGGTTGTTGATTAAAGATCCTAGGGTTAATTACTCCCTATGCAGGTTTATTAGTTATTAGGCAAATATAGTACCAATGTTGGGCCTTGCCAGACAAGTTTTATCCTAAAACGAAAATCAAGGGGGTCCCCATAACAACCCCGAGCATGTTAGGAGCGCTCAATTATGGAACATAACACCGATACACAAGTAACTAGCACTACTAGGAGAAAGCCTACTAGTAGCGCTTGAAATACCTATAGTAGTAGCGCTGGGTCCAGCGCTACTGCTATCGCGCTACAGCTAAGTGGTAGTAGTAGCGCTGGTTAGTGCAGCGCTACTGCTAAGCATTGTTACCAGTAGCGCTGCACTGACCAGCGCTACTGCTAACTATCTGTAGCGCTGCAGAATGGCAAGCGCTGCTGTTAATCCAGCGCTGCCGCTAGATGCCTTCCAGCGCTGCTGCTAGTATTCCTGCTTTCACAAATTACATTCCCCTCTACGTATTTGTGCATGCTCTATACAGTAATAATTATTGTGACAACAACTACATTTAGATTAAAGTGCATGGATGCAAGTGATCATGTTGAGTTAGAGGAAAATATGATGTTGCGATGCAACATCATATTTTCCTCTAACTCAACATGATCACTTGCATCCATGCACCTTAATCAAATATATGTCATATAACTCAACATCATCTTACTCATCTAACAACTCATCATCATCTTAATCATATCAAGTTAAAATCTCATAAAACAGAAAAACATCATAATAGTAATCATCCTAATCGATCATACAAGTGAACTAAACTTCTCTCTCATAGGACCTAGTCATCCCTCCTAGGTAAAATGACATAAAATAGAATAACACCTATGTCTCCATGATGAAGCAAAGAGATCCAACGGTCTCCAACTTGTGGCTTGCGATCCTTCTTTATTTGTCCCCATGCTTCAATTTGGAGCCGTCTTGGTGGTTTGCGCTCAGTCGAGTATGCAAAAGAGAACTCTGGCTGGAAGGGGCTTTTAATTGTCATATTACCTTCGGGTTGCATCAACACAGGCACAACTTCATTTGGCAGTTTCTGTTGAAGAACATAATAGTAGCCTAGTTAGCAATGTAATCAATACCATTTATGCAATAGTAGTGTGCTTAATTAGCAACTCTTACCAAGATATTTCGGCGAATGTCATCCGCCCTCAACCTATGCACTAGTGTCCTGTACAATGTATAATTTGGGCCAGTTCCCAAATTATACAGGAAGATCTCCCTACCAACTAGGACACCAATAACAAAGTTGATAAGATCACCCTTCTCCTCCCAAGTTAGTTGTGATCCATAAGTGTAGTATGTCGTGTCAATTATTTTCTGTGTTTCACTCGAAGAAACGAAATAAGCTGTAAATTATAAATTAACAAATTTAGTATGGATGAACACCAACTATTTTTAAATATAGAATGCAAATTACTTGACAAATATGCATGGTTGATAAACTCACATGGAGGTAAAACAGGAAGCATATCGACATCCACCCAAATGTCGATGTTACCTTCAATATGATCTTCAGGACGAAGATCGAAGGTTATTTCCATATCCTCCTTAAATCCATATGCCTTGCAAAGAGCTTCCCAATTTGAGCATCCTAATTCTGTGTTATTCTCTGCATTCATTACTTTGACCAGAAATGTGTGACCATGTTTAGTCCTCAGGTTGGCTGTCCTCGTCTCGAAACTCTCGTGCTCTTCGAAACCGAGCCTTTCCAAGAAATACCGTCTTGCATGACAGGGGATGAACTAGTCGAATTGTATAAAACAAAAATTACACGTTGAAGCAAAGAAACAGAAGTCATGCTTAATTACGAAAAAACAGTTGTCATCGTTGCGTACCGTAGAAATATCGAAGTCCTCATAAAGCTTCATGGTGAAGAACCTACCATCTCGCAGCCCAGGCTGGTCGCAAAGACCCTTATCTTCGCCGCAGAGTTCACACACTTGGATCCTATCGTCGTCATCAGACGACGACATTTCCTGTGTTCATGATTCAAAAAGTACGGCATGACCATTGCTACTGTAAGACATATTGAGCAATAACATACACACATGTCCAAATAGACCTAATTCAATATCGGTTGACTTTCGGTCCGTCGAGGCTTTCCTTAAATAACTCTCATGTCTCATGGTGTGTTGGTCCGCACTCTCTCACACTGATATGGTGGTATATATATTGGTGGACACTCTCTCACACTAATAGTTCGACCGTCGGTGATGGGCGTACTCCCTCTTCTCTCCTTGCGCATTATACCGAGGTATATATCGCAAGAAGAGAAGAGGAAGAAACGCCCCCCACTACAATAGTCGGGATTCCTCCATCAAGAACACACATGAAAGTCATACAAGGAGCAACGACAGACCGAAAGTCACACACGCATTATAACAACATAATATCACTAATACAATTATAATGAACTCGAATATAATATCACTAATACATTTATAATGAACTCGAATATAATATCACTAATCCAGTTAATAATGCATCATCAAATATTAACTAATACATCTCGAATATTATCATATAAGATCACTAATACAGATCGAATATCCTAGAATCCAAAGTGGAGGACGGTGAACTCGGTTCACTAGCGGTCTCTAAGTCGCTGACGGTGGACACCCAAAGATAAGGAACCATCACCGGATCATAACTCGGGTGAGATCCCTGAAGAACCTGGCGTCCAACGCCGCCATGTAGTGACGGACGTGCTCGTCCTCCTCCCTGACACGGCGACGTACCACCTCCGCGGGGGCCCACTGCCTCTACACCGAAAGTAGCCCACGCGACCGCCACCAAAGAAGCTCCGGGTCGACGACAAGACCAGGATTCCTCACCAAGCTCCGAGCCCGGGAAGGTAGCACCTCCCAGTGCCAGCCCGGCGGAGCCCAGTCCCGGACATCGCGCCTCTCAAGGATGTCGACGCCGACTCGACGACGACGAGGGTGCGGGCCAGGCATCGTCGACGTCGAGACAAATTCCTATGAGAACATTTTCTTATCGTTTAATGTTTTGCTATTTCAGAAATGCTTAATTTCTTAAACTCATTTTAGACTCATTTTTGACTCGGTTTTCCGGAATGCCGTTTCCCAGCAAATCCCGGCACTCGATATGCCTACTTTCTAGCACAAGTCATGCCAAAATTTCGACATGACCTTTGCTAAAAAGTGGACATATCGAGCGCCTGAAATTCACCGGAATGGAAATGAATCAACATTCCGGCGAAACATAGGCCACTTGGATCATTTGGGCACTTGGGCACAATTATATAGGGCCAGTTTTCATTTGAAAAAAAATCCTATTTCACATTTTCATTTCAAAAAAATCCTATTTCACATTTTCATTTCAAAAAAAATACTAAAACTATCCTAGTTCTAACACTAACATCTATCCATCCATCCTAGTTCTAACCCTAGCTAGTTACTAAAACTAAATTCAATGCAATAGGGGAGGGAAGGAGGGATGGAGGGAGAGGGTTAGAGGAAGAGGGTGGGAGGGAGGGAGGGAGGGATGGATGGAGGGAGGAGGGAGGGAGGGAAGTGGCCGGAGGAGGAGGCGGTGGCCGAAGGAAGGAGGGTGAGGGTCGGGGGAGGAGGGTGAGGGCCGGGGGAGGAGGGCGAGACGAGGGTGGGGGCGAGGAGGAGGCCTACCACAATGGAGGAGACGGCGGCGCGGCAACGGGGGCGACGGCGTGGCGAGCGATAGAAAGAGTGTGTGTGTGCAGGGGAGAGTGAGCAATGCGGGCGAGGGGAAGAGGATAGGGTACATTAGCTGTAGCGCTTTTAGTAAAAGCGCGCTACCGATAAGATTTTATCAGTAGCGCTTTTTTGCGGGGAGCGCTGCTACTACAAATAGTGGCGGTGGGCTCGTCGGGTCCCGCTTAGCAGTAGCGCTCTTTATGTTTCCAGCGCTACTGCTAAGCATTTACTTGTAGCGCTTTCACAAGACAGCGCTACTGCTTATTACCAGCAGCGATTGTTATTTTCCAGCGCTACTAATAGTGTCCTGCCTATAAGGTTTTTCCTAGTAGTGTAGGGCGGCAAGAGTGGAACAAAACACGGAGCAAAAGGCCGAGCCTTCCACCCTTTACCAAGTATATATGTGCATTAAATTAAATAGCAATAATATTGTGATATATCAAAAGGATATCCATGTTGCACATGGAAACAATTGCACCTGCAACTAGCAACGCTATAAGAAGGGCTGCGCAAGCGGTAACATAGCCAAACAATGTTTGCTGGGATGTGGAGGGGTTAGAGGCTTATCATGGCATTTGGGAGGCTTGACATACAAGTGGTAGGTAGCGAGACAAGCGATAGAAACGAGACATTTAGCATGGCAATGATAGTAATGGTATCCAGGGAAATGATCATCTTGCCTGAGATCCCGCTTGGAAGAAGAACGAGTCCATGAAGAAGACGAGCCAACGTAGTCGAACGAATCCTCACACTCCGAACGCTTTCGGAACTCTATCGAGAAGAAGCAATCCGAAAACAACAATCAACACATGACCAACACCACAACATATGCATGACATGATGCACTTCAAATATGTTGCATGTTATGCATGACATGGCAAGCACAACAATCAACTTCTACACATTAAGTGAAGCTCAATATGCAACGAGTTGCATATTGACGAAACTCCACATTCGAATATTTAGTTCACTCTCGTTTAGGTACACGACAATATTAAATGTTGTTAAACATGGCAAGAGGTGAAGCATAAGTAAACTACACATCTAGGCAAGTTTAAATGAGGCCGGAAACAACATATAGCATTTCCGAAACGACCCCATATGTTAATTTCGAAATTGGTCCAGATCTGAACTAATCAGGTTTTATATTTATTAAATAGGAAAATAAAGTATACCATGCAATTCTACACGTCATTCTAGTCGATTTACATATATGGAACATCTCAAACGGAGCTACAGTCTAAAAGATATGACCTTCACAAGATGAACATGACATGAATACAAAATGCATGAAAATGACAACCACAAACATTTCAAATCATGAATGCAGCAAGATATTATGATACTATATGAAAATCTAAGCAAGTTTCATATATGGCATGTCCAAAACGGAGCTACGGTTCAACCACAACAACCAACACCAGTCTTGGTGCAAATCTGTCCAAAACAGCAACATGGCATTTTGCACACATGAAAACAACAAGCTACAAGATTCTAAAATGCACAAACTAAGCATGGGGCAGTATCATATAACACACACTTCATTTCATCTTCACATATCATACTCAAAATAGTTATGGAACACATGGTAGGAAGCTCACAACATGGCAATAAAATATAGCAGATTAGGACTTAGTGAAAATAACAGGTTTTAGCATAGCAGATTTTCATGGAGGCATATTGGCAGCAGTAAAACTATATGCTACAAGTAATATATTGGCATAAAACTTAACAGCATGGTAGAGGACATGATGCACTACAATACATACCATGGTGGCAAGGTCTAATTATGCATAGAATCATGGCTAGCATCATCACAACATGGCATTATGAAGAAAACAGATTCTCAGACTTGGTGAAAATTAGACTAGACATGAGCAGCAGTTTTTAACAGATTGGCATGTTGTACAGCAGAATTAATTATGATGCAAAACCTATTCATGCAAACTATTGGCATAACATGATGGACAACAACATGTTTAACAAAAGACTCCTTAGTGGCAACCACAAAAGACTCCTAGATCAATAGCAAATCACATGGCAACATGGCAACAAAATAACAGTTTCAGACTTAGAAATATTTAGACCCCTCAAAACAGCACTATGTTTATAGCAAGTTGGCAACAAGAAAATAACACCTACACATGGATTTCTATAGCAACCAAAAATACCAGGGCCTAGCACACATGTCCGAGGGCATATCTCATGTTTGCAACTATTCCAAAATATGCATGGATTAATTCACACGAAATAAACAAAAGGGCATCATAGCAAAAATGACATGCACACAAATTGCTCAAATGACAAAAATAATTGCACAGATAAATTCTATGGATTTTTCTACCCCAAAATCATATATAATATGTGGGTTTTTATTAAAGAAACAATGACACAACAATTATGCGAGATTAGGACATAAACCCGTTTTAGCCAGTTATTTATGCAACTTAAATGCAAACATCACATCACACATTTTTATCGTGCATGAAAATGGGTCATAAATAATCTAAACATTTTACATATATGGTTTGTTTAATCCCGACGCACGGTTAATTAATTACGCGCAATGCAAAAACATGACATTTATGCAAATTTAAACAAACAACAAGTTTAAACATTTTTAACATGGTTGAAAGATGGATATTGTGAATCTGCACAAAATTCTACGCGTTTTCCATATACAAAACATTTGGATCCGAGGCACGGTTATTTATCTATGAGCATTTTAAAATCATGCTTTTTCCTGAAAATATGCAATGTCATGGATAATTACTAAATTCGCATACACGAAAAAAAACACATGGGCCGTAACTGTGCATTGGGATGAAACAATATCTGAGCGCAATGCAATTAAAAGTCGCCGTGGCGAGGGATAAGGCATTCGGGCTCTCACCATTGCGGGCTTGGCCCAGGTCGGTGGAGGGAGCAGCTGGGCCGGCCTGGCAAGGCGAGGCTGGACGGCTGGGCCTGCGCGTGGCTGGGCCGTAACTGGAGTGCGCGAGCCCAGGCGCGGTCATCGCGAGGCGAGCGCCAGGTCGGGCGTCGTCCTCCCGATGCAGGGTCGCGGCGGCGCAATCTAGGCGAGGCTCCGGCAAGGCAACACGACGCGGAGGGGCCGGGATCGATGGGATGGGCTGGCCGGCTTCAGATCTGGGCAGAGGCAAGGTCTTGCCGGCGGGGAAGAAGGGATCCGACGGCGGCGCGATCTGATCTGAGCGGAGCGGGAGGTTGGCAGGCAACGGGCGGCGCGACTGGTTTTCGGCGATGGCGCGGCTGCAGGAGCGAGCGACGGTGGGGCGCTGGCGGGCCGACAAGGTCGGGGCGACGCCGTTCGTGCGGGAGGCGCGGGAGGGAGCTCGGGTGCGGCGGCCATGACTTCGGGCAGAGGCGAGCTTCGGCCCCGGCTCGCGCGGGCTAGCAGCGGCGCCAGATGGGCTTGGCGGGCCTCGCGCGGGCTCGGGCAGGCCGCGGCGGTTGGCGCGGTGGTCTGGGGCGCTGGCTGGAGGCGCTGGGCGCCTACGTGGCGACGCCCGATTGGCCAGGGGCGACAGCTGCGGTGGCACAACCAATCCGACGGCGCCAAGTGGCGGCGGCGGATCTGCCGGCACGGAAAACGAGGGCGACGCGGCGGTTGGAGGGAGGAGGTTGGAGTGGCACGGAAATCAATGTGGCTAGACTAGGGTTTCAAATAAGGAAGGGATAGCCTTCCTTATATAGTAGAGGGGGCTAGGGTTTAGGATTAGGGGGGTTTTTCGACCCTCCGATCGGAGAGGTGGGTTTGGGTAGGTTTAGGTGGGCTGGTTGTGGCTGTGTAGAGGTCCATGGGCTGAGATGAGAGGGAAGTGGCAGCCCGTGACATGATTTGAAATACCGAAAACGTCCGACGAATAAACCGGCGACGGTGCCGCTACGGTTGACCATTCGGGTATCAAACGACCTCTGATTGCGACGAAATTTGGCAGGCGGTCTACCCACAATAAAACAAGACCGCACGCCAACTTTCGACCCAATCCGAGAATATTTTTCGCGCACCTTAAAAACATTTTTTTAAACGGTGTCGCGGGCGCGTGCGTGTGTGGTTGGTTTGTGATGGATGAGTTGGAGACCCCTGCAGGGTTAAATCTTTCGGAAAGCCGTGCCCGCGGTTACGTGGCAACTTGGAAACTTTGTTTAACACCCGGTCATAGCAAACTTGAAGTAAACTCTAATAAAATACACCAACCGCGTGCATAACCGTGACTGTCTCTTCTCGTGAATTTTTGATCCGAGAGAGAACATGGTGGGGTTATGTTTGAACGTAAGTAGGTGTTCAGGATCTCTTAGAGATCATTATTAGTTCACGTCCGTTTATAGGACAATCATCCCCCTTATTCTTGTACTCGTAAGTTAGCCACTCAAATAAATGCTTAGTGCTTGCTGCAGCCTCACCACTTAACCATACCTCACCCATTAAGCTTTAATAGTCTTGATACCCTTGGAAATGGGATTGCTGAGTCCCCGTGGCTCACAGATTACTACAACAACAGTTGCATGTACTGGTAATGCGTTGATTTGATGTGAGAGCGATGCTTGTTTGATTTGGAGTTCTTCTTCTTCTTCTTCATCGATCTAGGATGGGTTCCCGGCGGCAGCCTGGGATAGCAAGGATGGATGTCATTTTATCATTTGTTTTCGTCCGTAGTCGGACCCTGCTCTTCTGGATGATGTTTGGATATGTTGTTGTATTGATGTGATATTGATGTAGCTTGTGGCGAGTGTAAGCCAATTCCATATACTCATCTCTTCTTTACATGTACTTGTAATGATATCCATTCTTGCAAAACGACGAGATGCGCTTCTATCCCTGTCGAGGCCCGCGTGCCAAAATAAGGATAGGATCGCATCTTGGGCGTTACAAGTTGGTATCAGAGCGAGGTTACACGGATGTTTGCGGACAGGTGTGCGGTCATGTTGTTCATGACGTTTGTGACCCGTCGTGGCACTCGACATGGCACATGTACTGGACTGGATGCACAGACGTTTGTGCCAAGAGGGAACGTTCCTGTGACCCGACGAGGACGTCGTTTCCTCTGAGTGGGGGTGTATGTGATAGCCTGGCATATTAGGGATGATAGACTACTCATATCAATAAGGAATTCCTTCTTTTCCGGGAGCCCATTCAAACAGAACTCCCAAGTTAAGCGTGCTTGGCTTGGAGTAGTTCTAGGATGGGTGACCGACCGGGAAGTTGGTCCCGGGTGCGCACAAGTGAGGACAAAGTGCGTAGAAAAGACTAGTATTGATCTGTGGGGTCAGCCTAGATCCCGCCAGGAGAAACAACCACCGGCGGCTGTGTCCGGGGCGTTACATCGGCGTGGCGTGAAGGGCGACTTTCCCCTCCAATCGGCACCTCCTCCCTCTATTGGGTTGCTCGACAGCAACCTCCACGGACGAGGCACTGTCCTGCGGCGGCGTGATGGCCAGAGGCTCGTGAAGCCCTGGCAAGCAAAGCAACGAGACCTTCCTCCGGTGCTGGCTGTGCAGTGGTGTCCTCCGGGGTGAAGACATGTGCCCGGCGCAACACCGGAACTAGGGCCCGGCCGCACCACCACACGCAACTCCTCCTCGTACCAACGCGGCGCGTACGCGTGGTGGTTCAGCTCTCCAGCGCCAACGGGTCGGTGACGGCCTCTGCAGAGGAACGCTTCCCTCCAGCGCCGTCCGCTTGACGCGGCACGAGCACGGGAGCTCTTGTCCCTCAGCATCATATGAGTGGCAGCAGCCCCAACGACACTGGCACATGCCCGATGCGGTTGTATCCGGAGGCTGGCCATGCCCCGAACGTGCGGCAGCTCCTCCCTCCGCGGGCTGGCGGAACTCCGCTTCGATGACGATGAACTCAGGGGAACAAGTCCCCAACCACTCGACAGAGGATCGAGGATCTTATCCTCTCCAATCATTTTAGAATCCAGTCCTTATATTATTCATGAATTGCTTAACAATCTCTTTTATGTTTGAACCCAGGTTCACTCAGACGGAACTGGAATGACCGTCCATTCGGACTCACATGGTTAACAAACCACTGCGACAGTCGGACATGGACGTTTTGATCCAGCAATCACTTTATGAGACACGTCTTCATCACTCGACCGCTCCGCGCATCGCCGCTCCGTGATGCACATCCTCATCACTCGGCCGCTCCGCGCATCACCGCTTCGTAAGGCACGTCTTCATCACCTGGCCGCCCCGCGCGTCGCCACTCGGTGAGACACGTCTTCATCACCTGGCCGCCCTGCACGTCGCCGCTCGGTGAGACATGTCTTCATCACTCGGCCGCTCCGCGCGTCGCCGCTCCGTGATGCACGTCTTCATCACTCGGCCGCTCCGCGCGTCGCCGCTTCGTGATGCACGTCCTCATCACTCGGCCGCTCCGCGCGTCACCGCTCTGTGAGACACGTCTTCATCACCTGGCCGCCCCGTGTGTCGCCACTCGGTGAGACACGTCTTCATCACTCGGCCGCTTCGCGCGTCGCCACTCGGTGAGACACGTCTTCACCACTCGGCCGCTCCGCGCGTCGCCACTCAGTGAGGCGCGTCTTCATCACTCGGCCACCCTGTGTATCGCCATCGGTTGGACACGTCTTCGCCACTCGGCTGCTCCTACGCCGTCAGACAGCTAAGTCATTCTTCACACACTGCATTCAATTAAATAATTATTTCCGCATTACCGAGTGTCAAGTAAGTCGCACATGACGTTCACTTGGAGGCCACGCCACCGAGTGTAGCTCTGCGCTCGGTTGTTTATTTTTATGTCGGGACGCTTCACTTCAACTTCTTTTGGGTCCAGTACTCAAACGAGTTCAGTCGGATCCGTCACTCTTTTAGACTCTTGCTGGTTCCGAACCAACAAGCACCTGGCACACCCAGTGGGTGTCTATGGGTGTTATTTACACAAATCATTTCAGCAAACATCAAATTACTTCGAGAAATTTTTATGTTGGCTTGTGCTATTTTTCATACACAGGTTACACGATCACTCGGCGCCTCTGGTGCGTCATCTTCGTCGCCACTCAGACCCAGTCGCCGCGTCGGTCTCTACGCACGGCAATCGGCATTCTCCACCTCATCGTCATCTTCAAGCACTGTCACCAACTCGGCCGCCCCACGCGTCGCCACGGCACCGGATGCGTCTACAACACTCGGCCGCCCCGCGCGTCGCCACTCAGCTGGGCGCGCCTTCATCATTCGGCCGCCCCACGCATTGCCACTCCGACGGGTGCGTCTACAGCACTCGGACGCTGATGTCTACTACACAACCTTCTTCTTGTAGACTCGTGTTGGGCCTCCAAGCGCAGAGTTTTGTAGGACAGTAGCAAATTTCCCTCAAGTGGATGACCTAAGGTTTATCAATCCGTGGGAGGCGTAGGATGAAGATGGTCTCTCTCAAACAACCCTGCAACCAAATAACAAAGAGTCTCTTGTGTCCCCAACACACCCAATACAATGGTAAATTGTATAGGTGCACTAGTTCGGCGAAGAGATGGTGATACAAGTGTGATATGGATGGTAGATATAGGTTTTTGTAATCTGAAAATATAAAAACAGCAAGGTAACTAATGATAAAAGTGAGCACAAACGGTATTGCAATGCTTAGAAACAAGGCCTAGGGTTCATACTTTCACTAGTGCAAGTTCTCTCAACAATACTAACATAGTTGAATCATATGTAAATCCCTCACGTGCGACAAAGAGTTCACTCCAAAGTCACAAATAGCGGAGAACAAACGAAGAAATTATTGTAGGGTACGAAACCACCTCAAAGTTATCTTTTCCGATCAATCTTATGAGCTATCCCTATAAGTGTCACGAACAGCCCTAGAGTTCGTACTAAAATAACACCTTAAGATACACATCAACCAAAACCCTAATGTCACCTAGATACTCCAATGTCACCACAAGTACCCATGGGCTTGATTATATGATATGCATCACACAATTTCAGATTCATCATGTTCAATCCAACACAAAGAACTTCAAAGAGTGCCCCAAAGTTTCTACCGGAGAGTCAAGACGAAAACATGTGCCAACCCCTATGCATAGATTCCCAAGGTCACGGAACCCGCAAGTTGATCACCAAAACATACATCAAGTGGATCAATAGAACATCCCATTGTCACCACGGATATCCCATCGCAAGACATACATCAAGTGTTCTCAAATCCTTAAAGACTCAATCCGATAAGAAAACTTCAAAGGGAAAACTCAATTCATCACAAGAAGATAGAGAGGGGAAAACTCCATATGATTCATCTATATTAATAAAGCTCGCGGTACATCAAGATCGTGCCATCTCAAGAACACGAGAGAGAGAGAGATCAAACACATAGCTACTGGTACATACCCTCAGCCCCGAGGGTGAACTACTCCCTCCTCGTCATGGAGACCGCCGGGATGATGAAGATGGCCTCCGGTGATGGTTTCCCCCTCCGGCAGGGTGCCGGAACGGGCTCCCGATTGGTTTTTCGTGGCTCTGGAGGCTTGCGGCGGCGGAACTCCCGATCTAGGTTTGTTTCTGGGGGTTTCTGTATTTATAGGAATTTTTGGCGGCGAAAACAAGTCCAGGGGGGCCACGAGGTGATGACAAGCCAGAGGGGCGCGCCCTAGGGGGGGCGCCCCCAGGCTTGTGGTGGCCTCGTGGCTCTTCTGGCCAGCTCCAACGCTCCCTGGGCTTCTTCTGGTCCATAAAAAATCACTGTGGATTTTTATTCCGTTTGGGCTCCGTTTGATATTCCTTTTCTATAAAACTCAACAACACGAAAAAAACAGGAACTGGCACTGGGCTCTAGGTTAATAGGTTAGTCCCAAAAATAATATAAAGTTGTAGTAAAATGATTGTAAAACATCCAAGAATGATAATATAACAGCATGGAACAAGCAAAAAATATAGATACGTTGGAGACGTATCAGCATCCCCAAGCTTAATTCCTACTCGTCCTCGAGTAGGTAAATGATAAAAACAGAAGTTTTGATGTGGAATGCTGCCTAACATGTTCATCATATTCTTATCTTCTTTGTATATCATGGACATTTGGACTAGTAAATGATTCAAAGCAATAGTCTAGTTTTAGCATAATGACTTCAATACTCAAGCATGTCAACAAGCAACCATGTCTTTCAAAATATTAACACTAAAGAAAGTTATCCCTAGCCCATCATGCTCAATCATTGTTCCATTCATGAAACATACTCAAATATAAGCTATGCCCAATGCTCAAGTATGATCATAGTGCCCCCTAGTTGGTGCTTATAAGAGAAGATGGAGACTCAAAGCAAAAATAAAAATTGCATAAAGTAAATAGATAGGCCCTTCGCAGAGGGAAGTAGGGATTTGTAGAGGTGCCAGAGCTCAAGGTTTAAATTGAGAGAGAAAAATATTTTGAGTGGCATGCTTTTCCTGTCAACGAAAACGACAAAGTAGCTCACAATACTTTCCATGCTAGATATATTATAGGCGGTTCCCAAACAGAATGGTAAAGTTTTTACTCCCCCTCCACCAATCAATCACACTCCACGGCGAGCCGAATCCACGGGTACCATCCATACAAACAACAATCCTGGGGGAGTTTTGTTTCATTATATTTTTTATTTGATTTTTGAGCATGGAACTGGGCATCCCGAATACCAGTCACTTTCTCGTGAATGATAGTGAATCAACACATATCATGGGAATAACACACCTAGCATGGAAAAATATTGGATACTCCCCACCGTTTCATGAGCGGTACGGGCACACAAAAGAGAAAATTTATTTTGAAAATTTAGAGATGGCACATACAAATTTGCTTGGAACGGCATGGAAATACCGCATATAGGTAGGTATGGTGGACTCATAAGGCAAAACTTGGTTTAAGGATTTTGGATGCACAAGTAGTATTTCTACTTAGTACAAATGAAGGCTAGCAAATAGATTGGGAAGCAACCAAACCAAGGAACGGAAAATCACATAAGTGAGCATTGAGTCATAACTAACACCGAATAATGCACCACAAGTAGGATGTAACTTCATTGCATAACTATTGACTTTCGTGCATGCATAGGGAATCACAAACCTTAACACCAATATTCCTACTAAGCATAATTACTCACTAACATGACTCACATATTACTATCATCATGTTTCAAAACTATTACAAAGAATCAAGTTTAATTTGTCTAATGATCTTCATGAAAGTTTTTATTATATCCTCCTTGGATATCTATCACGTTGGGACTAGTTTCATATATTGCCATTGCTTTTTGGCAAGCTCAAACATATTTAAATGAAGCACAAGAGCATAAAAATTTCATCTCTCAAAAAGGTATAAGTGAAGCATGAGAGGAAATAACAAGCTACTCTCAAAAGATATAAGTGAAGATCAATGAGTAGTCAAATAATTAAGTGGCTATGTATGGACTCTCTCTCTCTCAATGAATATTTTCAGATCTGAGTATTTTATTTAAACAGCAAGCAAAAGAAAAATAGCACTCCAAGAATAGCACGCATCATGTGAACGAATAAAAATTTAGGCTCAACATAGGCTAACCGATAATTGTTGATGAAGAGAGGTGGGATGCGTAGCGTCCCCAAGCTTAGATGCTTGAGACTTCTTGAAATATTTACTTGGGGTGCCTTGGGCATCCCCAAGCTTGAGCTTTTGTATCTCGTTCAATCCTCTCATATCATGGTTTCACCTATTCTCAAAAACTTCATCCACACAAAACTCGAAAGGAACTCGTGAGGTAGGTTAGTACACATAAGAATAAATCAACACTTCATGTACTGCCAAGACAAGTTGCACAATAATTATCAAACATCATATACTGTTTACTATCATTTCCACAATTTATATCTACCAATATAGGCTATGGAAACTAAAGGATAAGTAGATAACGAAGTTATGACAGCAATCTGTCCAAACAGAACAGTCTGTAGCAATCTATTAGACCAGTGTACTTCTGTAACTCAAAAAATTATGAAAATTTAGGACATGCTATCAAATTTATATGAAAATTCTGTGTACAAATTTGAGAAACTTCCCATGTTCCAGTAAAATATGAAAATTCAAACACTACAGCACAAGTTTCTGTTCTTACACAGCACACATCAAAACATGCAATGCAAGCATCCTAAAGGCAATTCTTGGAACTTCTTATTGAAAAACAAGATTATAAATAACACCTAACAGAGAACAACAAAATAAAATGACGCTCCAAGCAAAACTCATATTATGTGACGAATAAAAATATAGCTCCAAGTAAGATATACCGATAGTGTTGAAGACGAAAGAGGGGATACCTTCCGGGGCATCCCCAAGCTTAGGCGCTTGAGTCTTCCTTGGATATTACCTTGGGGGTGCCTTGGGAATCCCCAAGCTTAGGTTCTTGTCACTCCTTATTCTCCTCATATCGGTGTCTCACCCAAAACTTGAAAACTTCAATCACACAAAACTTAACGGAACTTCGTGAGAAGGGTTAGTATAATAAATAAAGATAATTCACTTAGGTACTGTCAAGACAAGATTCATAATTGTTACCACATGATACCTACTGTATTCTATCATTCCCATAATTTATATCACCAAATATAAGCTATAGAAACACTAAAACAAGTAAACTATGCATGCAAAACAGAATATGTCAAAAACAGAACAGTCTGTGAAGATCTGTAGTGTAACCATACTTCCCTGTCTCTAACAATTCTGAAAAATTAGGAAAACCTGAATAATTTGTATAGCAACACTGTGTTAAAATATCAGCTCAAGATAACGTTCCAGCAAAAAATGAAAATTCCTGTACTTGAGTCAAAAGTTTCTGTTTTGGTTCAGCATCAATTCTACTCATCTTGTGAGTCATCCCAAAGGCTTTACTTGGCACTTTATTGAAATAAAAGACACAAAACATGATTAATACAGTAGCTTAATCATGTGAACACTCAAAAACAGAAAGGAAAATTGATGGGTTGTCTCCCAACAAGCGCTTTTCCTTAATGCCTTTTAGCTAGGCATGATGATTTCAATGATGCTCGCATAAAATTAAAGAATTGAAACATAAAGAGAGCATCATGAATCTCATGACAAGCACATTTAAGTCTAACCCACTTCCTATGCATAGGGATTTTGTGAGTAAACAATTTATGGGTACAAGAATCAACTAGTATAGGAAGGTAAAACAAGCAAAACTTCAAGATTTTCAACACATAGAGAGGAAACTTGATATTATTGCAATTCCTACAAGCATATACCCCTCCCTCATAATAATTTTCAGTAGCATCATGAATGAATTCAACAATATAACTATCACATAAAGCATTCTTTTCATGATTCATAAGCATAGAAATTTTACTACTCACCACATAAGCAAATTTATTCTCATCAATAGTAGTGGGAGAAAACTCAACAAAATAACTATCATGTGAAGCATAATCCAATTGAAAATTAAAATCATGATGACAAGTTTCATGGTTATCATTATTCTTTATAGCATACATGTCATCACAATAATCATCATAAATAGGAGGCATCCTTTCATCATAATAAATTTGCTCATCAAAACTTGGGGGACTAAACATATCATATTCATCAAACATAGCATCCCCAAGCTTGTAGCTTTGCATATCATTAGCATCATGAATATTCAAGGAATTCATACTAACAACATTGCAATCATGCTCATCACTCAAAGATTTAGTGCCAAACATTTTAATAACTTCTTCTTCTAACACTTGAGCACAATTTTCCTTTCCATCATTTTCACGAAAGACATTAAAAAGATGAAGCATATGAGGCAACCTCAATTCCATTTTTTTGTAGTTTTCTTTCATAAAACCAAACTAGTGATAAAACAAGAAACTAAAAGATTCAATTGCAAGATCTAAAGATATACCTTCAAGCACTCACCTCCCCGGCAACGGCGCCAGAAAAGAGCTTGATGTCTACTACACAACCTTCTTCTTGTAGACTCGTGTTGGGCCTCCAAGCGCAGAGTTTTGTAGGACAGTAGCAAATTTCCCTCAAGTGGATGACCTAAGGTTTATCAATCCGTGGGAGGCATAGGATGAAGATGGCCTCTCTCAAACAACCCTGCAACCAAATAACAAAGAGTCTCTTGTGTCCCCAACACACCCAATACAATGGTAAATTGTATAGGTGCACTAGTTCGGCGAAGATATGGTGATACAAGTGTAATATGGATGGTAGATATAGGTTTTTGTAATCTGAAAATATAAAAACAGCAAGGTAACTAATGATAAAAGTGAGCACAAACGGTATTGCAATGCTTAGAAACAAGGCCTAGGGTTCATACTTTCACTAGTGCAAGTTCTCTCAACAATACTAACATAGTTGAATCATATGTAAATCCCTCACGTGCGACAAAGAGTTCACTCCAAAGTCACAAATAGCGGAGAACAAACGAAGAAATTATTGTAGGGTACGAAACCACCTCAAAGTTATCTTTTCCGATCAATCTTATGAGCTATCCCTATAAGTGTCACGAACAGCCCTAGAGTTCGTACTAAAATAACACCTTAAGATACACATCAACCAAAACCCTAATGTCACCTAGATACTCCAATGTCACCACAAGTACCCATGGGCTTGATTATACGACATGCATCACACAATTTCAGATTCATCATGTTCAATCCAACACAAAGAACTTCAAAGAGTGCCCCAAAGTTTCTACCGGAGAGTCAAGAAGAAAACATGTGCAACCCCTATGCATAGATTCCCAAGGTCACGGAACCCGCAAGTTGATCACCAAAACATACATCAAGTGGATCAATAGAACATCCCATTGTCACCACGGATATCCCATCGCAAGACATACATCAAGTGTTCTCAAATCCTTAAAGACTCAATCCAATAAGAAAACTTCAAAGGGAAAACTCAATTCATCACAAGAAGATAGAAAGGGGAAAACTCCATATGATTCATCTATATTAATAAAGCTCGCGGTACATCAAGATCGTGCCATCTCAAGAACACGAGAGAGAGAGGTCAAACACATAGCTACTGGTACATACCCTCATCCCCGAGGGTGAACTACTCCCTCCTCGTCATGGAGACCGCCGGGATGATGAAGATGGCCTCCGGTGATGGTTTCCCCCTCCGGCAGGGTGCCGGAACGGGCTCCCGATTGGTTTTTCGTGGCTCTGGAGGCTTGCGGCGGCGGAACTCCCGATCTAGGTTTGTTTCTGGGGGTTTCTGTATTTATAGGAAATTTTGGTGGCGGAAACAAGTCCAGGGGGGCCACGAGGTGACGACAAGCCAGGGGGGGCGCGCCCTAGGGGGGGGCGCCCCCCAGGCTTGTGGTGGCCTCGTGGCTCTTCTGGCCCAACTACAACGCTCCCTGGGCTTCTTCTGGTCCATAAAAAATCACCGTAGATTTTTATTCCGTTTGGGCTCCGTTTGATATTCCTTTTCTGTAAAACTCAAAAACACGGAAAAAACAGGAGCTGGCACTGGGCTCTAGGTTAATAGGTTAGTCCCAAAAATAATATAAAGTTGTAGTAAAATGATTGTAAAACATCCAAGAATGATAATATAACAGCATGGAACAAGCAAAAATTATAGATACGTTGGAGACGTATCAGACGCCCCGCGGGTCGCCACTCAGCTGGGCGCGCCTTCGTCATTCGGCCGCCCCACGTGTCGCCACTCCGACGGGTGCGTCTACAGCACTCGGACGCCCCGCGGGTCGCCACTCAGCTGGGCGCGCCTTCGTCATTCAGCTGCCCCACGCGTCGCCACTCCGACGGGTGCGTCTACAGCACTCGGACGCCCCGCGCGTCACCACTCAGCTGGGCGCGCCTTCGTCATTTGGTAGCCCCACGCGTCACCACTCCGACGAGTGCGTCTACAGCACTCGGTCGCCCCGCGCGTCGCCACTCCGTTGGATGCATCTTCATCACTTGGCCGCTCCGTGCCTCGCCATTCCGACGGATCCGTCTACAACATTTGGCCGCCCCGCACGTCGCCAGTCAGCCGGGCGCGTCTACTTCACTCGGATGCCCCGCCCGTCGCCACTCTGTGCGGCGCGTCTACTTCACTCGGATGCCCCGTGCGTCGCCACTCCGTGCGGCACGTCTACATCACTTGGCCGCCCCGCGCGTCGCCAGTCAACCGGGCGCGTCTACTTCACTCGGATGCCCCGCGCGTCGCCACTCAGCTGGGCTCGCCTTCGTCATTCGGCCGCCCCACGCGTCGCCACTCCGACGGGTGCGTCTACAGCACTCGGTCGCCCCGCGCGTCGCCATTCTGCTGGATGCGTCTTCATCACTTGGCCGCTCCGCTCCGCGCCTCGCCATTCCGATGGATGCGTATACAACATTTGGCCGCCCCGCGCGTCGCCAGTCAGCCGGGCACGTCTACTTCACTCGGATGCCCCGCCCGTCGCCACTCCGTGCGGCGCGTCTACTTCACTCGGATGCCCCGTGCATCGCCACTCCGTGCGGCACGTCTACATCACTTGGCCGCCCCGCGCATCGCCAGTCAGCCGGGCACGTCTACTTCACTCGGATGCCCCGCGCGTCGCCACTCGGTGTGGCACGTCTACATCACTTGGCCGCCCCGCGCGTCGCCACTCAGCCGGGCGCGTCTACTTCACTCGGATGCCCCGCGCGTGGCCACTCCGTGCGGCACGTCTACATCACTTGGCCGCCCCACGCGTCGCGACTCAGCCGGACGCGTCTACTTCACTTGGATGCCCCGCGCGTCGCCACTCCGTGCGGCACGTCTACATCACTTGGCCGCCCCGTGCGTCGCCACTCAGCCGGACTCGTCTACTTCATTCGGATGCCCCACGCAACGCCACTCCGTGCGTCACGTCTACATCACTTGGCCGCCCCGCGCGTCGCCACTCAGCTGGACTCGTCTACTTCATTCGGATGCCCCGCACATCGCCACTCCGTGCGACACGTCTTCATCACTCGGCCGCCCCGCGCTCCATCGCTCAGCTGAACACATTTACACCACAACCCCCAGTGGGTGAACGACTTAGCTGCGATCCCGTATCGCCTAAGTTAAAAACTACTCCGAGTGAGGGCATCCTCCACACTCGGGGGCTTAGCTGCGATCCCATATCGCCTAAGTTAAAAACTACTCCGAGTGAGGACATCCTCCACACTCGGGGGCTTAGCTGCGATCCCATATCACCTAAGTTAAAAACTACTCCGAGTGAGGACATCCTCCACACTCGGGGGCTTAGCTGCGATCCCGTATCGCCTAAGTTAAAAACTACTCCGAGTGAGGACATCATCCACACTCGGGGGCTTAGCTGCGATCCTGTATCACCTATGTTAAAAACTACTCCGAGTGAGGACATCCTCCACACTCGGGGGCTTAGCTGCGATCCCATATCGCCTAAGTTAAAAACTACTCCGAGTGAGGACATCCTCCTCACTCGAGGGCTTAGCTGCGATCCCGTATCGCCTAAGTTAAAAACTACTCCAAGTGAGGACATCATCCACACTCGGGGGCTTAGCTGCGATCCCATATCGCCTAAGTTAAAAACTACTTCGAGTGAGGACATCCTCCACACTCGGGGGCTTAGCTGCGATCCCGTATCGCCTAAGTTAAAAAACTACTCCGAGTGAGGACATCATCCACACTCGGGGGCTTAGCTGCGATCCCGTATCGCCTAAGTTCAAAACTACTCCGAGTGAGGACATCCTCCACACTCGGGGGCTTAGCTGCGATCCCGTATCGCCTAAGTTAAAAAACTACTCCGAGTAAGGAAAACCTCCACACTCGGGGGCTTAGCTGCGATCCCGTATCGCCTAAGTTAAAAACTACTCTGAGTGCGGACATCCTCCACACTTAGGGGCTTAGCTGCGATCCCGTATCGCCTAAGTTAAAAACAAATCCAAGTGAGGACATCATACGCACTCGGGGGCTTAGATGCGGTCCAGCAGCCGCCTAAGTGAAGAAGTACACTCAGGGACTCAGCCTTGATCCAGAAATCATATATGGCACACTCAACAAGCATTCAGTATGCTCAGCACACGAAGATTTACCTGACTAACCCAGTTCCAGGCTAAATTTATTTACCGTGCCCAGCGCACAAAGATCAGTCCGACTGATTCAGCTTCAGATTGCAGAAATTTATGACACCAAGCGCATGATAGTTCACCTGTTCAGTTCAGTTCCATACTAGAAGACTTAAACCCTCTGCCAGACTCATCTAGTCTGACAGAGGCTCGGGGAATACACCCAGTGGGTGCACTCAGCGTGCCCCCACTGGAAGAGAAATACCAAAAAGAAACATTCTGCTCGGTCAGGTCGAGCAATAACATTCAAGTTCAACAAACTCTACAGACTCCAACCGACTACCAGCAATCAGCCAGAGTCTCAGGGGCTACTGTGGATGATACACGTAATAGGTAGGCCCATGAAGGGTCGAAATATCATAGAAGCATGGGTCCACACAGATACATACATACTATTCACTCGGACAAGCAACGTCTTATCCACTCGGATGACAGTCGACCACTCGGGCGTATGACCCACTCGGATATTGGAAGACCAACAGTCAACAAGGCAGTCGGAGCATCATGAGAGGTTCGTAGTGGGCTGACTTTTGGCATTAACGCCACCATCTTGTAACATAAGAGGTGAGGGGGTAGCGCACTCTATATAAGCCACCCCCACCACATAGCCCGGGCTAGTTTTTCTTCTCCCCCCGGGAGCACTCTCTTCCTTGGCTCTCTCGCCATTAGTCTCAGGACTTAGCTCAGGCATGGAGATCCGTTCTCCTCTCTCCCTCTCAAATACACCATGTAACTCCATATTCATGACAGATAAGCAAAGCCTCTCCGGAGCACGAGACGTAGGGCTGTTATCTCCACCGCGAGAGGCCCGAACTCGCTAAAACACTCGTGTCACCCATTTGCATGTCGATAGATCATGCCCCGTTATCCTACCCCTCTCTATTGTCGGAATCGTTCCCATGACACCAGGCCTGGATGTCCGACCCGACACAACCACTTACACTACAACGGACATATTTGCACTACCACTATATCTAGCCTTCTTCCACTTCGGGAGCAGGTTGACCATTCACTTTGAGCTAATCCTAGAACACTTACTCCCTCTCACATCCTCATACACCAAATCCAAGACCCCGGAGGAATTTTTGAGAGTTCTTGAGAAGTTCTCCAATCAGGTGATAGATCCACTCCTTCCCCTTCTCTTGACCAAAGGGATTCGTGTTTCGAGCAAGTTTGAGCTCCCCATCGTTCTTGTTACTCTTGGAGGTTGGAGACTCCTAGGCGGTAGGAGTTCTTCGGAGAGGAATCAACCATCGTGATTACCCCCAGAAAGTTTGTCGGGGTTCGGAGACCACCCCAAGGTCTACCACTAGTGTTTGAGAAATGCCTTCATTGTGTTGTCTCAAGGAGAGAATAGGGCGAGCCTTCGCGACATTGGTGTGCCTTCATGGTAACATCCACCTCTCTAAACGTGAAGTAGCTTCCCTCCAAGGAAGTGAACATCGGCATACATCCTCGTCTCTCGCAGTTGTGGTTATTACTAACCCTAGTTCCCTACTTGTGGTTAGTTGTCTCTTAGTCCTCACTTGCATTATATTGTACTTGCCTATCATTATATTATACTTGCCTATCTAAATACTTGTTGTATTTGTTCACCTTGCTTAGCACTTGTATCACCTTTGCAATTGTTAGTCTTAATATCATATTCTACATTATTGCCTAAGATTGCTAGGTAACAATTTTTTTTTGTATTTGTACCTATTCACCTCCCTGTAGGTCCATTTTGATCCTTTCAATTGGTATCAGAGCCTCGTGCTCTAATCGTGGGGCTTAACTGCCCTAGAGCGAGATAGATACGGACGAAAACCCTCTTGTTGCACTCCCTTTGGAGAAGGGTACCTCTTCTTCTGAAGTGCATAAATCCTTATCCACTGAGGATTTGGAACGGGCCCTTGCTAAGAAAAGGGAGGAGCATGATGCTTCTATCGATCACTTGGTCCAAACGAGGTTGGTCGCATTGGTTGCAAACCCCGCACCACTTGTGGATCCAAGGGGTTTGGCAAGGGAACCAAATGCGACTCTTCCCCCCTTTGGTTCAACAACCTCAAGTGAGTGATAACACCAGTGTTTCATGGTTATATACAAAATGTAAAGTGGAGAAACCAAAGCATAATGCTGGGGGCACCCCACCTTTACTTGATGATGTAGGATCCGAAGTATATCTAGAGGGGGGGGGGTGATTAGACTACTTGACCAATTAAAAATCTAGCCTTTTACCAATTTTAAGTCTTGGCAAGTTTTAGCAATTGTAGCAAGTCAAGTACACCCTACACATGCAAGTCTAAGAGTATAGCAGCGGAAAGTAAAGACATGCACATGAAAGTAAAGGTAGGGATAGGAGAATCAAACACAATTGATGACACAAAGATTTTTCCCGTGGTTCCGATAGGTGGTGCTATCGTACGTCCACGCTGATGGAGACTTCAACCCACAGAGGGTAGTGGTCGCGAGAGTTCACGGAGGGATCCACCCGTTAGGGTCCACAAAGTAGCAACCTCGTCTATTCCATCACGACTTCCATCCACGAAGGACTAACCTCACTATGGGTAGATCTTCACGAAGTAGGCGATCTCCTTGCCCGTACAAACGTCTTGGTTCAACTCCACAACACGAAGAAGGAGGCTCCCGAGCGACACCTAACCAATCTAGGAGGCACCACCCTCCAAAAGGTAATAGATGTGGTAACAATGATGAACTCCTTGCTCTTGTGCTTCAAAAGATAGTCTCCTCAACACACAATCACTCTCTCATAGATTTGGCTTGGTAGTAGAGGTTGATTGGATGGAAAGCAACTGGGGTAGGCTGGAAATCAAGATTCATATGGTTGGAGTGGAAGGTCTTGATCTCAACACATGAGTAGGTGGTTCTCTCTCAGAAAAATGGATAGGACAAGTGTAAGTGTGTTCTGAGTGCTTCTCTTACGAGTGAGAGGTGGTGGAGGGGTATATATAGGCATCTCCAAAAATCCAACCGTTACAACATTATTGCCCAGCTCGGTGAAACCGGAGTAAAAACTCGGTTGTACCGACTAGTGCAAAATATGGCAACCTTTGGCGTTTCAGTGAGACCGGTATATAATTCTCGGTGGTACCGATAAGGGTAACCTAGGCAGTTACACAACTCGGTGGTACCGATTTCCAAATCTCGGAAATTCCGATTCTTGAAAATGAGATACCAGAAAGTTGGTCACTGATTTTTGGTTGCACCGAAAGTGAAAGTTGGTGTCACCAAGAAGCTAGGGTTTGGCATAGGATCTGTCTAAGTGAAACTCGGTAGGGCCGAATAGAAAAACTTGATGGCACCGATTTTGGATATTTGGTTTTGGACAGAGTATTTGTGGGAGAATTTCATGTGTATATTTGGTGGCTAATCTCTAAGCACTTGAGCAACCAGATCATCATAGGCACCTCATCCCCTTTTAATAGTATTGGCTTTCCTAGGGACTCAAGGTGTGATTTCTTACAAAATGTAAAATGTCGAGTCTTCAAGCTTGTTGCCAATAGATGTTCCTTGCATCTAGGGGATCTCCTCACAATCCTTTTGCCAATCCATTCATTGAACTTTCCTGAAATACACTTGGTGGAAACATTAGTCCAATGAAATATATGCTGTTATTAATTACCAAAACCACCTAGGGAGAAGTTGTGCTTTCAATCCCCCCCTTTTTGGTAATTGATGACAACATATAGATCAAAGCTTCGATAGGGATAAAGCAATGAATAGCATCATCGCTTTGAGAAGTATGTGATAAGAAAGAGCTCCCCTAAATTTGTGCATTATTTAAAATTTGCGTTTGACTGCAAATGCACAATCGATTAGGAGCATGGGTAACTCTTCCATGTCACATACAACTTGGTGGTGCGCATAAATTATATGAATGGATTACAATGCACATAACACCAAACAAGTGAATGATCATAATATTAACATCACATGGATAGGAAATAGTAGCATCATCAAGCAAGTGTATGATCAAACACACCGAAGTTTAAGAACAACCACGTGATAAACCAAATGTTTTTAAAATGAAGAGAGCAACAAAAAGCAAAAACACACTCTCTCGAAGCCCTATGATCTATACACTTCTCCCCCTTTGGCAACAAGTTACCAAAAAGTTCAAAGTATGTAGAGCTAATCGAAGGAGTCGAGAGGAGGGCATCGGCAAATGCTTTAGCTGAAGTCCTCTGAGGTGGTGGAGTAGACGCCAAAGGTGCAGAATGAGCTGAAGGAGCAGTAGCAGGTGCTGATGAAGAAGGTCTCAACTCTGGAACAAACACTGTAGACGATCTGGCTTGAGTCTTGAACTGAGTGTTGGGCCGGAGAGGAGGACTATCATCATCACTGGAGTGGGGGACTAGGCACTGCATCTACTTCTTGTTTTAGCTCAATGACAGTCACTGTCAGCTCAATAACTTTGTTGTCTAGAGCATGAAACTTTGTCTCCACAATCCTCTCAAGACTTTTCTGGTTCTTGAGAATCTCAGCCACATTCTTCTCGATCCCTTGGAGAGAGTTAATGATAAAGGACATTTGGTCGCTCTTCATCCTTGGAACCTGAGCACTAGTGACTCTATCTGCCTCTGCCTCTGCCTGTGTAGTAGCTGAAGTGGGATGTGAAGGATCCATCACCACAACATTATCCTCAAGGTCTGGCAATAGTGGCAGGTGTGGACGATCAAGTGCATATACGCTCTTTTCAACTTTGGAATTTATGAGCATCTGAATGTATGGAGCATATCCACATGATCTCTTTTGGTCTGCAGCTCTCCTCTTGATTGTCTCAACAATCAGATTATCGGTGCACTAGGACTGGGGTACCCAGTGCCCCTGACTTATGCACACGCAGTAGTAGCAGAACCCATCAACATAAGTACAGTCAAAACCAGTCCAAACCAGAGAAGTCGCTCTACGTGAGATCAAGGAGCGCATCAAGAAGACGAAACCAGCATTCAAGACCAAGACTCCGGCAGAAGCAGCCTACGCATGCTGGCAAGATCGATGCAACGGCCCAGAACGGGCCCGAACCGTGCCAATCACATCCTCAGTGCCTGCTGGGGACCGAGGCGCACACATCTCCAGGAAGACCCAGCAAGCCATCCCCTGGCAAGCGCGAGCCGACCGGCCACCGCTCCACCGCATTGCAACGCCAGTCATTTGTCAATGCGGTGTCGAGCCCTCAGGTGGCTAAGTGGCTCTCGCTAAGTACGTGGCAGCTCGCTGGGAGGCAGATTATGCCCATTTGACACCCGTCCAGAGGCGTGTCAAGATATTGGGCAATAGTTAGCTAAAGCGATGGTAAAGCCTGCCGGGGATGCATCCCTGCACGCCACCTAGGCTAGCATTTATGGCATTTTGTCCTAAGTACCAGAGTTAGGTATGATAGCACTGTCGGCTATCTAATCACTAGATAATGTCTATTTTGCCACTGTGGTTGCCCCTTGAGCTATAAAAGGAGGCCCAAGGCAACCTAGCTAAAGATTCGGACCTTTGGACACTTGTACTCGCGTAGCAGCTCTCCCGAAGGCAACCTTGTCGGGTTTGAGCGCTGCGTGTGCTTCGTGTTCCTGCAATCAATCCACCAAAGCAGGAGTAGGGTTTTACGCTTCCTAGCGGCCCAAACCTAGGTAAAACATCAACGTTTCGTCGTTGTGCTGCCTCACCACCTTTGCTCTTTGTGCAACGTGACCTCACCCCTGCCAAACCCCAAAGGGGCCCGTGGCCCCATAGGTGATCGTGTGCATCATGACCCGACATCTTTGGTGTGCCAGGTAGGGGGAGCATCATTTGCGCAAACCTGAGATCGTGAGTAGCGGGTCGATCTTCATCGCCATCTTCTTCCTCTATGGCTCCCAAGAAGAAGCCCAGCACGACCGCGCATCCCTCCACTTCGAAGGCCCCCTCGCATGCAGCTGCGGACGCCGTTGGCACCGCGGCGGCGACGAGTGAGGTGGGCATCGTGGGTGACACGACTGGTGCAGGCGGCGCCACCGTCGTGTCCCCCGCGGTCGAAGCTGGAGCGGGGAACGCCAAAGAGGAGCAACAGCAGCAACATTTTGGTGAGCTCGGCCCTAGTGCCGCGGGAGGAGGAAACATTCAGTCTCCGCCTCCCCGCCGCACTGGTGGCCGCGGCCGCAACAGCGGCGCCCAATCTGGGGCAAGCCGTGATCTTCTAGCTGCGCCTGTCACAGGCGCGACTGCTGGGCGTGCGCCTCGCCCAGAGCAAGACGGGGCGCCGAGCGGGACCGTAGACCCACAAGTTCGACCTCCTCCATGTCAGACCGCCCTGGCGATCGGTGCACGACAACAAGAGCGATGCCCCTCTTGGTTCCACCAGGAGTCGAGCGACGTCGCGATCCGCCTCTCTAGCCATGCCGGCCACAGCAGCGGAAGCTATAGCGCGGGCCCAGCTGTTGTTAAATTTCCCGTCGACGGCTGACAAGATGGACGAGTGGAGAGCCACCATCTAGAGTTTGATCGGCTTCATCGAAGCCAGCAAATCGCAGCATGCAGAGCCGTCGCAACACCCGCGGACGGTGACAGCGGCCCAGGCTGACGGTCGCGTCGAAGGGGCCGCGCCAATGGTGCAATCCCCTCCGCGACAACAGACCCAGAGGCAGACACAACGAGCTCCACATGCCGACGAGCCTTACGAAGCATCTATAACCTCGTCCGGCCCGCACGATCGTCGGGACTAGTGGCGTGTCCTGGAAGACCGGCGGAGGGAAGACGCGCGCGTCACCATAGAGCGACCCCGGGAAGCACACCGCTAATCCGACAGGCGCAACGGCCCAGATGCTGGCGACCCCGCGCCCAGTGCTGGCGGGTACCTACCTTATGAGGTTGGGTGCCCTGCCTTCACTCGCGAGCTGCGACAGGTCCGTTGGCCATCGGCCCGAGCTTTCAAGCCTGAACTGACGGAAAAATACGACGGGAAGCTAAACCCAGCGGAATTCCTGGGCATCTATACGATAGCCGTTCAAGCAGCCGGGGAAGAGATGAGAAGGTGCTCGCCAACTATTTCCCTTTGGCGCTCAAGCCAAATGTGAGATCGTGGCTGATGCACCTGCCGGAGAACTCTATTTCATCATGGGCTGACTAGTGCAACGAGTTTGTCGACGCCTTCACAGGTGGCCACTAGGAGCCAGGACAGTCCAGCGACCTGCAAGTCCTTCCGCAGAAGGAAGGAGAAACCTTGCGGAAGTACATCCAGAGATTCAGTCGAGTACACCGCAATATTCCAGAGATACACCCCGCAGCCGTGATTGCCGCGTTCCATTCGGATGTATGCAACAGGAGGATGCGGGCCAAGATGAATGTTAGACTCCCCAAGACCGTCAATGAGTTGTACACGTTGGCGGACAAGTGTGCTTGTGCCAAGGAAGGAAGGTGACTCCCCGGAGAGGAGGCTGGCGTCGAAGTCGACTCAGATGACGATGATGATGCCCGTGGCCCGAAGGGGAAAAGCCGAAGGCGCAATAATAAGCGTAAGGGAAAGGCAATGTTGGCCATTGAGAGCTCTGGTGATCTCAGTGCCGGCAAGAAGGCCAAGGCCTAGGCCCCCATCAAGGGAGCTGTCGCGTGCGCTGATTGCCGGGAGGCCGCGACGGCAGAGAAAACCGGAAAGTCCGATGGGCCATACTGCAAAATCCACAGCACCAAAGGTCATGATCTCCAAGAATGTCGCCAAGTTGAGCAGCTTGCTGAGAAGCAAAAGGCTGAATACGAGAAGCGTGACAAGGAGAGAGGCCAAGATGGTGCTGCCAGGAAGGGCCGTGGTGGTAGAGGGGGCCGCCGCGGCAAGGCCCTGCAGCAGAAGGAAAACCCTACTAGAGACCGTGAGAAGAAAGAAGGAGATGATATGAGTGATGATGAGGATGATGGAGAAGAGTCCAGTGATTGAGAATTCCAGAAGGCAACTGAAGCCATGTGTGTTGACGGGGGTGCGTCCTTGATTTCCTCTCATCGCCAGCTCAAGCAGTGGGCGCGTGAGATCAACGCCATGGAGCCAACTGCAGAGTCCAGAAGGCCACTCAAATGGCCCCGCACGCCTATCATCTTTGACAAAGAGGATCATCCTGACCGCACCACTGCGGTCGGATGTTTGCCGTTGTTGGTCTCCCCAACAATCCGCAACCTCAAAGTAACCAAGATGTTAGTGGACGGCGGGGCGGGGTTGAACTTAATCTCCCCTAAAGTGGTTGAAAAGCTGCAGATCCCTGACGAAGATCTCAAAGCTATGGGTACGTTCCAAGCAATCAACCCCAGCAGGAGCCGACCCAAGGGAAAGATCACTTTGCCTATGACGTTTGGCGGCGAGTTGAACTACTGGACTGAGAAGGTGGTGTTTGATGTGGTCGAACTCCCTCTGTCTTACAATGGAATTCTTGGTCGCCCAGCTCTGGCAAAATTCATGACAGCATCCCACTATGCTTACAACACTTTGAAGATGCCAGGGCCCATGGGAATCATCTCCATTCCATCTGATAAGAACGATGCAGTTATATGTGTGGACAAGATGAATCAAGACGCGGTAGCAGCTGAGGTCGCGGAAACCCCAGCTCCCGCCAAGGAATCGAAGAAAGGGAAGAAGTCTAGCAGGGATGCCGGGAAGGACTCCGGGAAGCGTGCCTCTTCGGAGTGTGCTGCACTCGTCGCTGACCTGCCGGAGAGTTCCACTAGAAAAAGATCCAAGGTCACGAATCCAGCGACAAAGAAGGTCCCGACAAGGCATGATGGCGTTGATGGTATGTTTACCATCAGTGCAACTCTTAATGACAAATAGGAAAGCGCGCTCATTGCCTTCCTGTGGGCGAATGTCGATGTGTTTGCTTGGCAACCATCGGACATCCCCGGTGTTCCCAGGGAGGTAATTGAGCACCACCTTGCTGTCTTCCCTCATGCCAGGCCCGTCAAGCAAAAAGCTAGAAAGCAAGCCATGGAGCGGCAACAGTTCATCGCCGAGGAAATCAAGAAGCTCAAAGCAGCTGGTTTGGTCAGAGGAGTGTTGCATCCAACTTGGTTAGCCAAACCGGTAGTGGTGCGCAAGGCGAATGGGAAATGGATGCTTTGCATTGATTTCACTGACTTGAACAAAGCATGCCCGAAGGACCCTTTTCCCTTGCCGCGCATGGATCAGATTGTTGATTCCATTTCCGGGTGTGACTTGCTCTCCTTCTTGGATGCATACTACGGATACCACTAGATATTCATGGCCAAGGAAGATGAGGAAAAGGCCATGTTCATAACTCCGTGTGGCACGTACTGCTTTGTGCGTATGCCCTTTGGGTTAAAGAGCACTGGTTCTACCTTTGCAAGGGCCGTGCATATTGGATTTGAACCTCAGTTGCACAGAAACGTGGAAGCTTACATGGATGACATAGTAGTCAAAACCAGAGATGAAGCAACCCTCATACAAGACTTGGAAGAAACTTTTATGAACTTGCGCAAGATCAATTTGAAGCTCAACCTTGAGAAGTGTGTGTTTGGTGTCCCATTCGGCAAGCTGCTTGGGTTCTTTGTATCTCAACGGGGAATAGAAGCCAATCCCGACAAGATCAAAGCAATCGAGCAGATACAAGCGCCCAAGTCCGTCAAGGACGTAAGACACTTGGCCGGATGCATTGCCGCGTTGAGTAGGTTCATCTCCAAATCCGCTGAACGCGCCCTGCCGTTTTTCAAGATTTTGAAAAAGGCCGGCCTGATGAAGTGGACCCCGGAAGCAGAAGAAGCGCTGCAAGATTTGAAAGCTTACCTTTCCTCCGCTCTTACCTTGGTCGCGCCTAAACCACAAGAACCGTTGCTACTATATTTGGCGGCAACAAATCTAGTGGTTAGCGCAGCGCTGGTGGCACAGCGAGAAGTGGGTGAAGATGCAGCCGCTGCGACTAATTTCACCGGTGGTGGAACCGAAGCATTCACGACAGGACCTGATACAAACCGAGGGGAACCTAAGCAAGCAAACGAAGGCAGTTTCAAGGAAGTGGCAAAGAAGAAAGTGGTGCAGTGACCAGTATACTTTGTCAGCTCCTTGTTACAAGGGGCTAGGTCAAGGTACTTTGGAGTGCAATAGTTGATCTTCGGCCTTATCATGGCCTCGAGGAAACTGCGCCACTACTTCCAAGGCCACGAGATCACAGTTGTCACCCGCTTTCCGCTGCAGCGTATATTGAGGAACCCCGAAGCCACTGGCAGGATAGTTGAGTGGGCGCTTGAGCTATCAAGTTTTGGTTTGAAGTATGAGAGCACTTCCACAATTCAGAGCAGGGCGTTGGCGGAATTCATTGCGGAATGGATGCCCACGCCAGACGAAGAGTTTCTAGAGACAATTCTCCCCGGCAAAGAAGCGCCTAAGTAATGGATCATGTATTTTGACGGTGCTTTCTCGCTTCAGGGCACCGGAGAAGGCGTGCTCCTCATTGCCCCCACCGGAGAGCATCTCAAATATGTGGTTCAAATGCACTTTCCCTTGGAGGAGGCCACTAACAACACCGCTGAGTATGAGGGGCTCCTTGCCGGACTCAAAATCGCGGTGGAGTTGGGAATCAAGAAGCTGATCATCTGAGGAGATTCTCAACTCGTGGTAACACAAGTCAACAAAGATTATCAGAGTCCGTTGATGGAAGCATACGTGGAAGAGGTGAGGAAGCTGGAGGAGCACTTTGATGGATTGCAAGCAGAGCATGTACCGCGTGTAGAAAACAGCATCGCTGATCATCTATCAAAGTGTGCCGCGCAAAAGCATCCTGTGGAACCAGGAACTTTTGTCCTCCACCTCACTCAGCCATCAGTATCCCCGTCAACGATGACCAGGAAAAGGAGAAAGCTGAACTCCGTCAAGCATTTCCCGGCAGAGCTTCCTGAAGCCGCTGGTAGAGAGGCTACCGGGGACAGTCTTGCTTCGGTTGGTGAGCAGCTCCCTCCTGCAGAACCCCGGGTTCTTGCGGTCGAGGTAAGCGCTCCCCCGAACGAGGAGATGCCTTTAGTCCTCGTTGTCGAGCCACAGGCTCCAGCTTGGGCACATCATATAGTTCACTTCCTTCAAAAATGAGAACTTCCCGAAGAGTAGGAAGAAGCCGAAAAAGTAGCCTGTCAGTCAAGTATGTACCAGTTTGTCGATGACACTCTGTACAGAAAAAGACCAAATGGTGTGAAATTAAGGTGCATTCGCCGGGAAGATGGACTGATGCTGTTGGCAGAGATTCACGGAGGCATGTGTGGGTCTCACATTGGATCAAGGGCCCTTGCCGGAAAAGCCTTCCGGCAGGGTTTCTATTGGCCCACTGCCCTCCAGGATGCAACTGAGCTAGTCACCAAGTGTGAAGCCTGCTAGTTCCATTCCAAGAACATCCATCAACCAGCGCAAGCTCTCCAGACGATCCCTTTATCCTGGCCATTCTCGGTCTGGGGGCTCGATATTTTGGGCCCCTTTCCCCGCGCCGTCGAGGGCTTTGAATTCTTGTTCGTAGCAATCGACAAGTTTACAAAGTGGCTTGAGGTGGAACCAGTGAGAAAGGTGACCGCGCAGTCAGCTGTCAAGTTCCTGAAAGGACTGGTGTGCCGTTTTGGAGTGCCCAATAGGGTGATCACCGATAATGGCACCCAGTTCACGAGCCGCACCTTTATGCAATACATCCAAAGCCTTGGAAGCAAGGTCTCCTTCGCCTCTGTTGCCCACCCGAGAAGCAATGGGCAAGTCGAGAGGATGAATGCTGATGTGTTGCGTGGGCTCAAGACAAGAACTTTCGATAGACTGTGAAGAAGCGGCAAGCGCTGGATAGATGAGCTGCCGATGGTTCTTTGGTCCCTCAGAACGACACCAAATCGAGCTACAGGCTAGGCGCCCTTCTCCCTAGTGTATGGGGTGGAAGCAGTTCTCCCCCACGGAACTCATATACGGGTCACCTCGAGTACTTGCCTACGATGAAGTAGAGCAAGAGCAGCTATGGCATGAAGATGCCATGCTCCTCGAGGAAGATCATCTCCGGGCCGCTGTGCGTGTTGCACGCTACCAGCATGCCCTACGCCACTATCATAGCCGTAGGGTCCACGCCCGGAGCCTTGAGGAAGGCGACCTTGTCCTTAGGCGCGTTCAGTCCGCCAAGGGTACCAACAAGTTGACGCCGAAGTGGGAAGGCCCTTACCGGGTAGCACGAGTCACCAGACCTGGTGCAGTCCATCTGGAGACCGAAGATGGCGTCAAAATGCTTAACTCATGGAATATTGAGCATCTTCGTAAGTTCTACCCGGAAGGCGCGGTTGCCGGGCTCAGTCCTCGGCAACCACCTTTTGTACAAGCCTTGCCGCAGTGCATGTAACCCTTTGTACAAAGCCAGACACAGACCCCGTGCATCCGATAATAAAGCTAGGCATTGTATCATACCATCGAACTGCATGTTTACTATGCATTTTATGTTGCAATGTTATCGCTTTTAAGTTTTAGAAATTTTCTAGAGTACTTGATGAGCCAGTGATCCTTGTTACCGCATTCTCTCTCCCCAGAGGATAGAGGCCTCTTGCCCTATAGGTTTGACCGTCAGGAAAACAAGAAAGAAGGGCAAAGAAACAAGGACGGCGGCCCGTCGTACTCCAGAAAGGGATACTGCCTGAAAAGATAAGTCTAATCACATATTCCAAGCTCGGAGCCATTTGCTCCCTTAAGGAAACCCTTGCTATCCTTTTTGACCGTGTACAATGGAGTCCTTCACGCACTGGAAACCCTTGTCGGGACGAGCCATCCCCCAGCTCCTGTCGCTTATCAGCTCTGGGGGGCCGCGCCAATACCGACAAGGAGCCTTGCCGGGGAATAATACCAGCCTGCTGCCGAGGGCTCGCTCCCCCTTGGCGCTCGCGGTTAATACTGACCCAACAAATAGTTCCGTGCGGCAAGGACAAACATGCTGGCATAGTAGAAACAAGGGGAGAAAGGGATAGTACTTAAGGAAGAGAAATATCATTCTTTCATTCATTTTCGGCACAAGATGGATAAAGATTACATTATGATTGGCTAAAACTTGGCAAGCGCTTACATCTTTTGATTTATAAAAAGATAAGTGCCTCGTAATGCCTTTCTTGTCCCTCTCCTCCTAGGGATTGGGTGGAGAAGAAAAAGAGGGCAAAAGGAGCGTCTGGCTGGGATTAGGCGCCTCCCCGACAGAGCCAGCGGGACGCATCCCCTAGAGTATCAGAAGGACCCTGCCCCCAGGCAGGGCGGACGAAGCCGACAGGGAGGAAGAAGATGGAGGGCAGGTGCAGATGGTGGTGCTACCGAAGCACGACTGGTGATGATGGTGATGCCGGCAATCACGACGCGCCAGAGCTGTCGTCCCCGCTCTTGAAGCGTCGTGGGTTGCCGCCGCCGTTATCTTCCTCATCACCACCGCTCAAGGGGACACCTCCGCCATTGTTCGAGCCCTCGATGCGGTAGCCGAGGCAAATGCCAAGCCCCCCGAAGAGCCTCACAGAGAGCATGGTCATCCCAGTTGACCCGAGGCAAGGAAGACTCCCTACCCTTAAGGAGTACACGCAGGCGAAAGGCTCCCACCCATGTGCGGGATACATAGTGCCATGGGTGGGGAACTCTGTCGCGACCCATGAAGAACCGCTGCCGCGACCACTCGCGCGCAGCCGACGGCCGTACGGCCGATCTTTCTCCGCCGCCTTGAAGAAGGAGCGTAGAGACTGCAGTCGACCACATCACTGCGTTTCCTGTATGGACTCCAGCGCGGTGTTGTCCCCGCGGCGCTCTGCCAAGACTGAAGCAGCGGGCGATGTAGCGGCAGGTGCGCCACCACAGCTGCCCTTGGCGCGACCGCCACGCCGCCCGCTCCCCCTTCCAAGGCCTCTCCCGCCATCTCTCAGTCCAAACCATCGACCCAAGCCGGGGGCTAGGCCCGGACACAAAAAGAAGACCATGCGGTGGTAGGCGCATTCGCCCGACCCTTCCCCCTGACCATCAGGAGGGAAGGGACGGTCCAACGACGAAAGAAGAAGGGCAAGCTATGTGAACTTGAGATCGAGGAGGAGAAGGGAATGGATGAGCATCGCCCATTGTGACCCCCCAATTTATAGGGAAGGGCGCGGGGGCTGGCTCTCCTCCTCTCCAAGGCGGCCGCCGATCTCCACCAATCCCACTACCCATGATCACGGGCGAACAGGTAACCACCCCATTGCTCCAATCCCTGGCGCTGCAGTTTTTGCCACTCCCACGCCTTTGAGTCATGCGCATCCACCGCAAACACCCCGCAATGCATGCGGCGCGCGTGGCGGAAACGGCCTGAGGTAGTAGGTAAGTGCTGGCTTGAAAGTCGGCAGTTACTCCCTCATATTGCGCACCTGTGCATAAATTTTGTGCCTGACCCAACGGCGCTGGCGAGCGCGTTTGGGCCAGACCCAGGGGCTCCTGTCGGTGAACTAGGACTGGGGTACCCAGTGCCCCTGACTTATGCATAGGCAGTAGTAGCAGAATCCATCAACATAAGTACAGTCAAAACCAGTCCAAACCAGAGAAGCCGCTCTACGTGAGATCAAGGAGCACATCAAGAAGACGAAACCAACAATCAAGACCAAGACTTCGGCAGAAGTAGCCTATGCTGGCCAAGCAATGCCGGCAAGATCGATGCAACGGCCCAGAACGGCCCCGAACCGCGCCAATCACGTCCCCGGTGCCTGCAGGGGACCGAGGCGCACACATCTTCAGGAAGACCCGGCAAGCCATCCCCCGGCAAGCGCGAGCCAATCGGCCACCGCTCCATCGCATCGCAACGCTAGTCATTTGTCAATGCGGTGTCGAGCCCTCAGGTGGCTAAGTGGCTCTCGCTAAGTACGTGGCGGCTCGCTGGGAGATGGATTATGCCCATTTGACACCCGTCCAGAGGCGTGTCAAGATATTGGGCAATAGTTAGCTAAAGCGGTGGTAAAGCCTGCCGGGGATGCATCCCCGCACGCCACCTAGGCTAGCATTTATGGCATTTTGTCCTAAGTACCAGAGTTAGGTATGATAGCATTGTCGGCTATCTAATCACTAGATAATGTCTGTTTTGCCACCGTGGTTGCCCCTTGAGCTATAAAAGGAGGCCCAAGGCAACCTAGCTAAAGATTCGGACCTTTGGACACTTGTACTCGTGTAGCAGCTCTCCCGAAGGCAACCTTACCGGGTTTGAGCGTTGCGTGTGCTTCGTGTTCCTCCGATCAATCCACCAAAGCAGGAGTAGGGTTTTACGCTTACTAGCGGCCCGAACCTGGGTAAAACACCAGCGTGTCGTCGTCGTGCTGCCTCACCACCTCTGTTCTTTGTGCAACGTGACCTCACCCCTGCCGAACCACAAAGGGGCCCGTGGCCCCATAGGTGATCATGTGCATCGTGACCCGACACAGATCCATCACTCTGAATCTTGTGTGGGTGTCTACATGATGCGGCATGTTGATGGAGTAGCCCCTAACCATCTTGTCATCTCCTGACTTGGGCATCAAAGTGTATCTCATGATAGTGTTGGTAGTGGGTAATCCATCTTGCAGATAGTAGACAGAGCCAAACTTATGAGTTTTGACATAAGCACCAGGGATAGGATTATACATATTGGCCATGGAATTGTGACTCATCTTGGCCTCAATATAGACACCAAGATCTCCCTCTTGTACCTGTGGGGCTCCTAAGATGGTAGCCCACTCATCAACTGTAGACTGGTACCTGGTGCCTTCAGTCATCCAAACTATCTTGGTGCCTTCAGCCATCTGGATAGAAATGAGTTGTAGCGTAAAACTGCATGATCATCTCATCATTCTAAGCAGTGAACTCTCTACCAACAAATGCATCTATGTCAATGGCCTTGAAGTTCTCTAGCACATGAGGAAAATAGTCTTCATTCTCCTTAATGTACTTCCAGTCCACATATCTCATTCACTGACTGTAGGACTCTTGTCCAATAGGACAGTCTCATAAAAATCTTGTTGCTCCTTTGTGTGGAAGCGAGCATCTACAACAGTTCTCCTCCTAGTGGCATATGGGTCATCACCTCTCCATTTCCTCAATCCACTGTCCTTCCTCTTCTTCATTTCTTCAGCAACTGGGTGATTATCACTATGTTCAGGCAGATGGGGTCTCAGCTTCCTCAGCTCTAAAACATCTTCCTCTTCTTCCATGGTGGAAGATCTATTGTTCTTCTCCGTAAGAGGAATGTATCTGGTTGTCATCTTTGTCTTGGGGGGGGGGCTGTAGGCTTCTTGGCAGCAGATGACTTGGCCTTAGATGCAGCCTGACTGGTCATTGCATCAGCCATTAGCTTCTTCTTCTTGGAGGGAGGAGGTTGTGCAACTGGTTCTTCCTCTTCCTCTTCCTCATCAAGATATTCTGGAGTGGCGGGGTGAACAATAGCACGAACAGTCTTCTTCCTCACTCTCTTCTGGCCTGCCTTCTTGGGAATGGACTTAGAAGTCCTAGGTGACTCCAAAGTGAGATTCATACCTGCCCTGGCAATCTCTGGACTCTGGTGCTCTCATAGCTTCAGAACTGGCATATTCCTTCCTGACTGGCCTCTTGGCAGAAGTGGACTCATTGGCAAATTTCCTAGCAAATTTTTCTTTCTTCTCTTGCTGCTTTTTCGCTAGAACCTCTTTTGGCACAAAATCTAAGTCCTCTTCATCTGAATTAAGCTTATTTCTGGTCCTTGTGGCAGCCTTGGGCAACCCATGAGAACTGGGGGTGCCTGGATCCTGTGAAGATGAAGAACTAGCTTGAGGGCTAGTGACAGCATCCAAGTCAACACTCTGCTCTCTGAAGTTGTTGTCACTATCCTCTGAGCCTGACATACTGACCCTGTGAATAGATATAGATGAACATAAGGGATAAGCATCACAAAATTCAGAAGGTTTTGAAAGTTTTGAACTCAAAATGTAGTTTCAGAATTCTGCAACATGTAATTCAGTTCCACCGAGTATCAATTTTAGAGCTACCGAGACAGACTCCCTCTTACACAGTGACTTGGTCACACCGAGACAGTTCTCAGATCCCTAAAACCAAATCGGTCTTACCGATTCTTTCCACTCGGTGATACCGAAATGCAGGTTGCGGAACCCTAAACCTAGATTTTCCCGTTCACCTAATCTAATGAAGATTTCTTCTGGATAGGAGCATTACAAATCGTGGCTTATTGATGGACATAACCTAATGCGCAAGAATCAGATTGGGCAGTGCAAGAGGGGCCGAAACCTTACCCTAATTCGGTGAAGGTTCCGCTATGGCGGCGACGGCAGGGTTGATTCTCGTCGCGGCGAAGGACTCCTGCGGCGAGGGCGCACGGGAGGCGAGGGCGACGTCTGAAGACTCGAACGCGATAGCAAGGGTTTGCGGAGGAAGATGTTTGAAGAAGTAATTTCAAAAATTGGGTCCGTGGATATATATATATATATATATATATATATATATATATATATATATATATATATATATATATATATCCCCTTACTGTCGGTGACACCGATTAAAACATTTCGGTGCCACCGAGTTTCTTAACTGCCAGGAGACAGTGAAACTCGGTGAAACCGAGATGGCGAAATCGGTGGTACCGAGGACAAAAAACTGATCAACCCTAGTGCTTCGGTGGAACCGAGTTTGTGAAGTTGGTTACACCGAGTTGCACATGGGAGGTTTTGGAAGTCGGCTCTTGTCGAAACGGAACTCCGAGTGCTCCTCACATAGAGGGTCCGAAAAGTGCTTGCTCAAATTTTGTGATGAAGCATGAATAGAATTTGAGACGAGAAAGCATAGATAGCTAGAGGAGGGTACTTAGGCATTCATGTATATCCAATTGGCCAAAGAAAATAAAATCCAAATAACAACAATTGGATATCCTCGAATGAGAAAAGATATGCATACCAACATGCTCACACAATAGAAATCATGGCGAACATGCACAACTACTCTAGTATCTACCAAGCACTTTGGCGATGACGGAGTCATCTATATATGAGTATATTGACTTAGGAGCCAAGTAAGAATACTTGATCATAGGTCATACTCCTCGTTTAAGCACAAGTGTTGTTACCACTTTTACATAAAGCATTTAATGTCGTCACATCTTATGAGATGCTTTAACTCAAGTCTTAGAGTAAAGCTCCCCCTTGATGTGACATCCCCCCTAAGAGGGATAAACTAACCTTGGGTTTTGTCGATGAAGACTTCATGTAGGTGATGTAGTGGTGGATGCTCATTGTTGATGAATATCATCTTGAGTTGGGAGCAATCCTTGTTGTTACGTACTCTTCTCACCTACAAGGGTTAGTCCCATACAAGGAACAAATACAAGGATATCTATGGACATGGAGTGAAGCATATTTAGATGATGTCCATTGATTCTTTTATTACCTTGTTCCTTGCTTACCTTTGAGGGAATGTGTGACTCCTTGAACTATTGCATAAGGTTGGAGTTGAGTGCAAATAGTCCTTGCCAAAGATGAATGTGAGTGAATTTCATTGGCGGAGTCACCCCTCAAGAACTTCTCTAGTTCTTCCTCTTTGGGACCCACATCAAGTTGATGGGGATCCTTGGAGTTGAAGTTGCACTTGATGAAGTAGAGCTTGTAGTAGCCTTGGGAACCCACTTGACCATGGCTAGGGATTCATCTTCAAATGTGTCAATCTCTTCTTGAAGCTTGTCCTTGCCCTTGAGCTTGTGGTCTTGTGGTGGAAGGTCGTCTTGATCTTTTGTTCCGTTGAGGAGAGTAGGTTCATACTTCTCCCTTTGAGGAACAAACTTCGGCTTGGGGTATTGACCTTCTTCCCATTCAACTCCATTGGCGTTGAAGTAGCCAATGCCATGGTTCTTCCGGTATCCTCCATGCTTGCATACAATCTCCTCAAATTGCTCACATCCGGCAAGACTTTTGTAGACACCTTTCTCTGTAATCCCTTTCAATAAATTGTTTTCTTGCTCAAGTGTACCTTGGCTAAGAGAATCGTTAGTGGAACCAATAGAGCTACTAGAAGCAACATTATTGGATTTAACATTAGTATTGTTGCTGCTAGATGAAAAACCTTTCTTGCCTTTGTTACTAGTTTGTTTAGATTTCACTTGTGGAGCAAATGTAAATAAGAGTAATCATTTGGCAAGATAAGAAGAACTCTTCATTTGAAGATCGTCATTGATAGCTTTAAGAAACTCATGTTCATGCTCTAAATTTAGCTTATCGCAGCGTAGCTTCTCATGAGATCTTAAGAGCTCTCTATGATCTTCTAGAGTAGATTCATGAGCTAACTTAAGAGTGTTTAGTTCTTTAGTTAGACGATCAATCTCCTTCTTACCATCATCATACGACTTATCTTGATTAGCATGATTATCATCAAGTTCATTTTGACTAACATCACTAGTTTTATCAAAGAGCAATTCATCATCTCCTAGTAAATCATCCTCATCACTATTGAAGTCAATGTATTCGGGGTGTGATACCTTGGGTCCTTTAGCCATGAAGCAACTTCCACTTCCTTCATTTGGTGAATCAAATATGTCATAGGAGTTGGAGGTTACAAGTGCTAATCCGACAACACATTCATCTTGACTATAGTCGGAGTTGGCGTGGTAGCTTCTCTCGGATTGGTTGACAGATTCGAAGCTGGAAACCCATTCACCAACATGAGCTTGATGTCTTCTTCTTGTGTAGCTCTTGGTGTACTTGTCCTTCTTCTCCGAGTCCTTGCTTCTCCGGGAGGGTCTTCGTTCATAGCGATCTTCTCTACTCCTTCTCTCTCTACGAGGTGATTCATCTCTTGAGCTTCGTCTTCTAGGTGACTCTTCTCTCCTTTTGTGGGGGGCTGTGCACTCATTGGAATAGTGTCTGGGCCTTCCACAATTGTAACAAGTTTGGTCATGACTAGAGGAACGCTTATCTTCATATCTTGAATTGGAGCTTCTCTCTTTGCCTCTACTCTTGTAGAACTTGTTGAATTTCTTGACCGTGAGGCTTATTTCTTCATTGGTAACAAGGTTGTCACTTGAAGTAGCGGGCATGTCACTTGTATCTTTGTATGCACTGCTTGACTTGGTGTGAAGTTCTTCTTTGTCCTTGAGTGACATCTCATGAGCAACATTCCTTCCAATGACTTCCGTAGGCTTGAGTTCTTTGTAAATTGCATCATTTGGATCAATGTGCACACGGTGTCATACTGTCCATCCAAGGCTATAAGGATCTTTTTGATGATGAATTTGTCGGTCATCTCTTCACTTCCTAAGTCGGCAATCTCATTGGTGATGAGAGCAAGCCTAGAGTACATTTCCGCAACTCCCTCACCATCCTTAATCTTGAACTTGTCAAGTTGACTTTGTAGCACTGATACATCTCCAACGTATCTATAATTTTTGCTTGTTCCATGCTGTTATATTATAATTCTTGGATGTTTTATAATCATTTTACAACAATTTTATATCATTTTTTGGGACTAACCTATTGACATAGTGCCAAAGTGCCAGTTGTTATTTTTGCTTGTTTTTTTACTTCGCAGAAATCAATACCAAACGGAGTCCAATCGCGACGAAACTTTTTTGAGATTTTTTCTGGACCAGAAGACACCCAGTGGGCCAAAGAAGAGCCGGGAAGGTGGGCTGTGGAGAGCACAACCCACCAGGGCATGCTAGGGGGCCCCCGGCGCGCCCTGATGGGTTGTGCCCTCCACGGGGCCCCTCCGCACCACCTCTGATGCCTATAAATTCCCAAATATTCCAAAAACCATAGGGGAGTTGACGAAACACAATTCCAGCCGCCGCAAGTTCCAAAACCTCGAGATCCAATCTAAACACCATCATGGAGGGGTTCATCTTCCTCATAGGTGCCTCTCCGATTATGCGTGAGTAGTCCACTATAGACCTACGGGTCCGTAGACAGTAGCTAGATGGCTTCCTCTTTCTCTCTTATGATTCTCAATACAATGGTCTCTTGGAGATCTATTTGATGTAAACTTTTGCGGTGTGTTTGTTGGGATCCGATGAATTTTGAGTTCATGGTCTGTTGGGGATATAACCCCGTGGTAAGACCCGCCCAGGAGGGGCCGGGTCATGAGGTTGGTGGCTTAGCAGTAAGGCCCGAGCAGGCTGAAAGGTCAGGACAAGGCCTGGAAGTGACTTACCAGATGGGCCTGGGAGAGGCCCAGAGCCGGAAGGCTACGTGTGACCCAGAGGCGTAAGGCGCCGGGAGATGGTTTGCCAGACAAGGCAAGGATAGTTAGAGATAAGGTCGGTTACTAGATGTAACCCAGCACGGACTCTTGTAAGCCTAGGGCCTCGACCTGTGTATATAAAGGCGGGTTCCCTGGACGGCTAAAGACACGAAACCTTTGATCGAGTACCAGGTCAAGCGAATCCGCTCCCTTGTAATCGATATCCAATCAATACAACTCAAAGCAGGACGTAGGCTATTACCTCCTTCGAGAGGGGCCGAACCTGGGTAAACCTGTGTCTTTCGTCCCGATCAACCCCTTCGAGTTAACCACCGTAGCGATGGCTTCACCCCTAAGTCCTTGCCCTAGGACATCTGCCGTGACAAAACTACGACAGTTGGCGCCCACCGTGGGGCAGATGCTCGGTGGTTTGGAGTACTCGAAGGGCTCTCTCCCAGTGATTGAGGGATACGCCGTTGGCAGGATGACCAAGAGTCGCCGCGGCAAGCTCTACATCGACGACGTTGGCTGGGGCCCCGAGGCCGACTCAGTTGAGTATGAGTACCGGGTCCTCTTCGGCAGAATTCACGTCTTCATTGGCAAGATCGGCGGATCTAAGCCCGGGCTGGACATCTGCACCGACCTCGTCGAGCCGGCCCGGCGCGCGCAACCCGCCCGGATTAACCCGGGCCGGAAGCATGTCTTCGTCGGCTTCACCCAAGGCGCGGAGCTTGAGGAAGGTTCTATGTCGCGAGAGGAAACCCTCGTCTGCTCCGAGGATGGATCCTCGAGCGGAGAGGCGGAATCAATCTACCAGCTTCATAATGGCGGGCTTGGGGGCTACTTTGAGGGTTACCATGACCCGCTGCCCTATGAGCCGCCGAGCCAAGCCGCCGTCTTCATGGCTGGATCGGCACCGGCTTCTGGCAGCACGGCGGCTGGGACAGCGGCCGCTGGTGCGACAGGATCCGGGTCAACCAGGCTGCCGGCTCAAGTTTGCTAGATCTGATGAATGAACTTACAACTCTGATGGGAACCGAGGTCACAGCAGAAAACCAAGCAGCCCGTAACACGGAGATCGCAATGTTGAAGGACCAGATGACCAGGGCCCAAGATGAAATCAACGCGTTGCAGGCTCAGATGGATGCTGAGTCGGAGCGTCTCAGGGCTGAAGCTTTTCGCCTTAATCTGGATCAACAAGCTTCAGATGTGGTGTTCCGGATGAGGCATCAGACCCGCCTGCCTGATCAGTATGAGCCCAGAAATCTTTTTAACACCCCGGGAGCAGGGCCAAATGCGCTGCTTGCCGTGACCCGAACGGCGGAGGTGCCTGGGAGCAGGGCGGCGGCTCAGCATCGGTAGCCAGACCCGCCCCGTAGGAACCATGCCCCACTGCAGCGTTTTCCGACACCTCCTGGACATTACTCTAACCCGGTGGAGAACATGGTAGCAGCGGCTGCTAGGCTCAATGCGCTCCCCATCACGGATGGAACGCCCTTTGCGGAAGAGGCACGGAATGCCATTGGGTACTTACAGACGGCGGTGGCTCAACAGGAGAAATATACTTACAGCCGGAGTCGTGTGCACTCAACCCCCATCCCAAGCCGTAGCTATAGCCGGCGTTTGGAGTCACCGGCGATCTCTAGTAGTGAGCGACGTCGGAACCCGCCCCGTGATGACCCGCCTGTTGTCGATGCTCAGACGATTGTAGATCGTGCAAGAGCACAGCGTTAGGCGGCTGCGGCCGCGGCGGCTTATCAAGAATCGCCCCTAGTAACACCTTCCGCTTAGGTAGGAGCCGGAGTCACCTCCAGAGCCGTGGGAGTGCCGTGTTTAGCACCGGCTCTGTGGAACGAGCGCCTGCCGAAGGACTTCAAGGGCCCGCGCAAAGTGCCTAATTATACGGCTGATTTGCCTCCAGAAGCCTGGATCGAGAGTTATGAGCTAGCCATGAATATGTTGGATGTTAGTGATGCAGTCTGTGCCAAGTATTTCATCATGATGCTGGAAGGACCGGCTCGTACGTGGTTGAAGGGTTTGCCACCCAACACCATTAATTCCTGGGCCGAGTTGAAAGTGAAATTCATCAAGAATTTTCAAGGAACATGCAAGCAGCCTATGATGATTGTGGATTTGGATCATTGCGTACAGCGTAAAGATGAGTCGGCCCACCATTGGGTCCGGCGTGTTTCAACCATTATCCACTCGTCTGACAACATCACGGCGGCTCAGGCGATTCTGATTCTGGAGAAGAATTGTCACTTTTTGCCCCTTAAGCAGAAGCTTGGACGGCTCAAGCGTTCTTGCCAGGACATGGGGGAGCTCATGGCGGCTCTCACCAAATATGCAGACTCTGACAGCACGAAGGATCCTGGGTCTGATGATGAGAAATCGGCTAAAGGAAAGAAGAATGGCAACGGCAAGGGTCAGCAGCAAAACGGGGTAGGAAATAACAATCCAGGCAATGGCGGTAAGCGGAAGCATCCGGATGGCGGGTCAGACCTGGTAGCCAATACTAATGCTGGGAACAACCGTGGCAAGGGGAACGGTAAACCACCTTTCGGTAAAAATAAGCCTTTCAACATGGAAGCAATGCTTAATGACCCCTGCCCGAAGCATAGCCTGCCCAATAAGCCATCCACTCATGCTTGGAAGGATTGTTGGGTTATGCGGGAATTACGGAATTACAGCCTTAGCCAGCATCAAGGTAACGGCAACGGATCGCCCGGTGGGTCAGGATCCAGCTCTCCTGGGATCTGGCTTCGGTGCATGCGGCTCAAACTCTGGTTATCAAGGTCAAGGTAACCATGGAGGTCATAATCAGCAGTCTGGCAATGGTGGCCAGCAGCAGAATAATCAGTCAGGGTATCAGAGTAACCCAAAATAGCTTAATGGAGGCCAGTATCACGTCTTTACGGCAAGCCTTGATAAGCGGGATCAGAAAGTGTGCAAGCGGGCGGTTAACGCAGCCATGCCGGCTCTTCCGCAGTACTTAAAATGGTCTGAATATGAGATAACTTGGAGCAGGGAGGATCACCCGCCGCGTGTGGATAACCCAGGGCATTTAGCCCTTGTGGTAGCTCCCCAAGTAGGAGGCTACGTGTTCACTAAGGTACTGATGGATGGTGGCAGCAGCAGCATCAATATCCTATACTATGACACCTTTCGTCGGATGAACCTGGTTGACAAGGATCTCAAGCCGTCGTCTATAGTTTTTCATGGTGTGGTGCCCGGCAAATCAGCTTATCCAGTAGGGAAAATTGCCCTTGAGGTAGCCTTTGGTGATGAGTTCAACTACCGGGTGGAGACCTTGTGGTTCGAGGTGGTTAAGATCAAGAGCCCATATCATGCTCTGTTTGGGCAGCTGGCTTATGCCAAGTTCATGGCTAGGCCTTGTTATGTTTACTTACAGCTCAAGATGCCTGGTCTGAAGGGAACGATTACAGTGCATGGTGATCGGAAGATTGCTCTTGAGTGCGAGGAAGGCGATGCGGCATATGCAGAGTCAAGTTGTGCTGAGGCGGAGCTCAAATTTTATAAAGATAATGTTGACCCGGCGGACATGACCCCGTTGAAGAAGCCCATCACTGAATCTGAGCCGCCCTTGAAGTTTGTGGCAGAAGATACTAAGTTGGTGGATTTTGTTCCCGGTGACTCATCTCGGCAGTTCACTATTGGGGCCAATATGGACCCCAAATAGGAAAGCGCGCTCATCGAATTCATCCATGAGAATCGGGACATCTTTGCATGAAAGCCTTCTGACATGCCGGGTGTACCGAGAGAATTCACTGAGCACCACCTTAATGTGGATCCTAAGTTCAAGCCGGTTAAACAATTCCTTCGTCGTTCAATGAAGAGCGGCGTAAGGCTATTGGGGAAGAAGTAGCCCGGCTCTTAGCAGCAGGGTTTATCGTGGAAGTTTTTCACCTGGAATGGTTAGCTAACCCGGTGCTGGTGCTTAAGAAAAACGGCACATGGCACATGTGTGTCGATTATACTGATCTCAACAAGGCGTGTTCGGTTGATCCATTTGCTCTCCCCCGTATTGACCAGATAATTGATGCAACGACGGGTTGTGAGAGTTTATGTTTCCTGGACGCTTATTCGGGTTATCATCAGATTAAGATGGCAGTCAAAGACCAAGAGAAGACGTCTTTCATCACACCTTTTTGAGCTTTCTGCTATGTGTCTATGCCTTTTGGGCTCAAAAGTGCGCAGGCGACTTATCAACGCTGTGTGCAGAACTGTCTTCATAGTCAAATTGGGCGCAATGTTCATGCTTATGTGGATGATATTGTGGTCAAGTCACGAAAGAAGGAGACTCTGCTAGATGATTTGAAGGAAACTTTTGATAATCTGCGGGTTTACAAGATGATGCTTAACTCGGCCAAGTGTGTGTTTGGTGTGCCCGCAGGCAAGCTCTTGGGATTCTTGGACTCCGAGCGGGGCATTGAGGCTAACCCAGATAAGATAAAGGCCATCACTTCTTTGTCTAAGCTGGCGTGCATTAATGATGTCCAGCGCTTGGCAGGTCGTATTGCCACTTTAAGCCGGTTCATAAGCCGCCTGGGTGAGAAAGCTATTCCTTTGTATCAGATGATGAAGAAGACAGATGACTTTGTCTGGAGTGATGCTGCCAATGATGCGTTTGAGGCGCTCAAAAAGCAGTCGGCTGAGCCGCCCGTCTTGGCTGCTCCGGTGGAAAAGAAGCCTTTACTCCTGTACGTGGCGGCTAATAATAAAGCTGTCAGTGCAGCAATCGTTGTGGAGTGCAAAGAGGCAGGCAAGGAATATCCAGTCCAGTGGCCGGTTTACTATGTCAGCGAGGTTTTGACAGAATCCAAGGAAAGATACCCGCATTGGCAAAAGCTAGTGTTTGGAGTATTCATGGCGAATCGCAAGCTGAAGCATTATTTCCTTGGGCATCCAATCACGGTGGTCAGCTCTGCCCCTTTGGGAGATATCATTCACAATAGAGAAGCCACCGGCAGGATTGCTAAGTGGGCAATTGAGCTTGGGCCCCTTAATCTGAAGTATGTACCTCGGACGGCTGTTAAGTCTCAAGCCTTGGTGGATTTTATCAATGACTGGACAGAATGTCAAGCACCCGAGGAGAAGCTGGACAACACGTATTGGACGATTCATTTTGATGGATCCAGACAATTGGAAGGCTCGGGGGCTGGAGTTGTTTTAACTTCCCCACGAGGTGACAAATTTTGTTATGTTTTGAGGTTAATGTTTCCTTGTACTAATAATGCAGCTGAGTATGAAGCCTTGCTTCATGGGCTCCGTGTTGTCAAGGAGATGAATTTGAGCCGGGTCAGATGCCTCGGTGACTCAGACCTGGTGGCTCAGCAAGTTTCTGGCACGTGGGATTCTAAGGACCCGCGCATGGCGGCTTATCGCCAGGCGGTTGATGTCATTGTTGGTCATTTCAAAGGCTATCAGGTGGATCATATTGATCGTCGGAAGAATGAGGCGGCTGATGCGTTGTCAAGACTGGGGTCTCAGCGTAAGCCGGTGCCACCCAATGTGTTTCTGGATGTGCTACACCACCCGTCGGTTAAGTTGCCTTCAGAGGAGGATCTTGCTATACCTGACCCGGAAGGGCAATTGGTGGCAGCTCTTCGCGCTATCCCTGATTGGACGCTGCCTTATCTGGCGTATCTGACTCGCGGCGAATTACCCCAAGATGAGACCCTGGCGCGACAGATTATGAGGCGGTCTAAGTCTATGACAATTGTCAATGGCGAGTTGCACAGATGCAGCGTGACTGGCGTTTTTCAGCGATGTGTTTCTCCTGACGAGGGCCGTGAAATCTTGCAAGAGATACATGCCGGCGATTGTGGTCATCATGCTGGGTCAAAATCCTTGGTGGCAAAAGCTTTTCGGCACGGTTTCTACTGGTTGACAGCTCATGCAGATGCAAAGAGATTGGTTAGCAAATGTGATGGGTGTCAGAAATTTGGGCGACGTGCCCATGTGCCGGCTCAGGAGTTGCGGATGATTCCAATCACCTGGCTGTTTGCGGTCTGGGGGCTTGATATGGTTGGACCGTTCAAGAGGTCTAAAGATAAGAAGACACACCTCTTGGTGGCGGTTGATAAGTTTACTAAGTGGGTGGAAGCAGAGCCGGTCAGCAAGTGTGACGCAGCAACAACAGTTCAGTTCGTCAAAAAGCTGATTTCCGGTTTGGTTACCCTCACATTATCATTACTGACAATGGTACAAATCTGTCCAAGGGGGCTGTGAAAGAGTTTTGTGATGGCTAGCACATCCGCCTTGATGTTTCCTCCGTGTCTCACCCACAGTCCAATGGCCAGGCAGAGCGTGCTAACCAGGAAATTTTGAGAGGGATAGAACCCCGGCTTATGGTTCCTTTGGAGCGAACGCCGGGTTGTTGGGTGGAGGAGTTACCTTATGTTCTTTTGAGCATCCGAACCACCCCCATTAGGTCAACAGGCTACACGCCTTTCTTCATGGTTTATGGCGCAGAAGCTATTCTCCCCAATGATATCCGTCATGACTCGCCCAGGGTGTCGGCTTACGTTGAAACTGATAATGAGACAGCGCGTCAGGACGCTTTGGACGCCTTAGATGAAGAACGGGATCTTGCGGCAGCACGGTCGGCAATTTACCAGTAGGATCTGCGTCGTTATCATAGCCACAGAGTAAAGACCCGGACGTTCCAAGAAGGCGACTTAGTGCTCCGGCTGATTCAAGACCAGTCAGATATGCATAAGTTGTCACCTCCCTGGGAAGGACCTTTTGTGATCAGCAGAAATCTCAACAATGGTTCCTATTATCTCATTGATATATGGGAGAGCGACAAATCACGTATTTGTGGAGAGGAGACTGTCAGGCCGTGGAACATTGCTCATCTTCGGCCATACTACACTTGAGCCACTGGCTCTCGTCAATGTACATACTTCTGTCATTGTATATACCACTTTTTATAATATAATAAAGTCGACATCCCTATAATTCGGGGCCTCTGCCGTTTTTCCTGCATCAAGTTTTGTGCAAAGAGTTGATTCTTCAAAAGGTCACTTGGGGGCTTCCAACCCACTGGGTTTAGCTTTCATACCCTCTTGACCGGCTTTATATGCCATATTCGAGTTAAACCTGCCTGTTTGCAACTTGCTACTCCACCATGTGACCCACCGTACGCCTGACAGTCAATCTTTTTAAGACCCTGAACTGTTGAGAGTTAAAACGACGGCTTTTGTCACGAGAGAGCCGGCTTACAGTGAGCTAGGATAAACTCGCCTTGTCTGTTGTAGTCTCTCCGCTATGTGGCCCGTTCGTACTCTTAGCAAAGTCAATCTTGTTAAAGACCCTGAACTTGTTAAGGTTTAAACGACGGATTTATGTCACGTGAGAGCCGGCTTACGAGGTTTCAGGCTTTCATGCCTAGCTTCTTTGAGGCAAAACAAGTTTTTCTTAAAAAACAAAAGATAAGAATTATCTCTTCTTACTGTGCCTTTAAAGCCGGCTTACAAAGCAGGAGATATACAAATATATATTCTACTGTTTGTTTTTGCAGGCGTTTTTCATGATAAGATTCTAAGTTTCTGGGTAATCCCGGCTTAGCATTGCTCATGGAGAATAACCCGCCAGTGGGAATCGATGAATTCATACTTTTAGTCATGTCAAGACATTCATACGGGAAAAGTCTTGAACCGCTGGCATATGAGTTGAAGAAGCTCACAAAAGTGCACGAAGGCACATCACAGGCAATCAAGTTTTTCCTACAGCTATTACAAGGCCTTAGAGGACCCAAAATGTGGGACTCAAGTTTTTTCACAAGTCATAACCCGCCGGTTCAGCTTTGCCAGGGTTAACGTCATTGGGGACCAGCTCTTCGCCTAGCTCGTCGACGGGTCACCGTGCACCGGGTCTTCGCTCTCCTGGATCTGAAGGTTGTCCACATCCCAGTTGCAGTTGAGTAAAGCTTCAAATTCAGCTTCATCATGCAAAATTGGAGACGGGTCAACATCAGGGGCAAAGATGTGCTTACGCCGTTGAGGGGTCAGATCCTTCGGCTCAAATGTAGGTGCCCGTACTCGCGTGTTATTGTCGTCATAAGCCACCTGGTACGTCGCCAGATCAGCTTCTGCAGCTAACCGGCTGGCCAACATTCGAGACGCTCGGAAGCAACGGGCGTAATCATCTTGAGTGAATTCTGACCCGTCGTCCTTGAGCTGCTGGAAGCCTCCCATCATTTCTTCCGGGTTGAGCTCTGGTGCATATGCCAACGCCCGGCTTAAAGCAGATACTGCACCCTTGCGGGTGGCTGATTTCTTCATCTCTTCAAAGTGCTTGGGAACGGTGGAGAAGCAATTCAGCACATCCTTGATCAATTTTGGCACCCCCTTTTCGCCAAATACAGCCCTGATGGTAAAGAGGCTTCCAGCGTACAACTGTTCAGTGAAGGCATATAAAGCCTTCAGCTTCAACAAGCTGTCATCTGGAAGCTGGCGAGTTCGTTTGCCTGCAAAGCAGATTAAGTTTGTAAGTCTTCGGGCGAGTCTCTATAAGGTTATTTGAAACATGGTCATAATATAGCCAGCAATGCTTACCAAAGACGGCTTCGGTCATCCGGCTTATATGGCGCTTCAGGCTGGTCAGCTCTTCAGTAACAGGTTTAAGACGGCCTTCGACATCTTCTGCATGTTTGGTCAGGGCGGCTTGGCTGGTTTCAGCAGATTTTTTATACGCCTCAAGCTCAGTCTTGATCTTCTCCAGTTCTGACGAGGCAAGCTGCCACTTTGTGTCAGCTTCAGCTCGGGCTTCTTGTTGCAATGCCAGACTCTTCTTAAGGTCCGTCAAGCTAGACTCAGCCACATTTAAAGATTCCTACACATGACAAGTCATAAAACAGCAAGATTATCAATTTTAAGCTGCCAGTCTGGTTTATAATAGTGTTTGGAGGTACTACAGAGGGTTGTTACAAGTCTCAAGCAGATTACAAGCAATATACTTGACACTTGGGGGCTAATGTGCATCAGTTGTTTCAAGTTTATCCAAATACAAATAAGACCCGGATAATCTTCATCAAGATAATCCGGCCCTTGGGGGCTACACATTGCTCTACAAGTCTAAGATCAGACTTACAAAAGTTCTGGCTCACTATTGGCATAATGACCCGGCCCTTGGGGGCTACACGTTGGTCTATCACAATCTACATATTACTGAAGACCCGGCTTATCTGCGAGAATATAAGCCGACCCTTGGGGGCTACGTAAGGGTATACAGAGAATAGAAAGTGCAGTACCTCATATTTCCTCTTCATCATATCAACTAATTTGGCCTCCATATCTCGGCTCGCGGCAAGGCGGCTCAGATAACCCGAATGCAACTCATCAGCAGTGAGTTTCTCGAAGTTGGGCAGATCAAGCTTAGCCTTCCCCTTCTCAGGGGAAGGCGCCTCATCCTTGCTGATGTGTTTGGCTAGCACGTTGGAAGGGGCCGGAGCAGCATAGGCAGAGCCGGTGATAGTGGCCTCTTCTTCTTGAGTTGTCACGTCTTGAGTTATCAGTAGGGGGCTGGGCGGCTTAGGATCCGTCTCCAGATGGGCCTCAGGAATCACAACATCAGCATCCGCCGGTTCAGTAGGCTGGGGAGTGTCGTCATGAGCACCTTGGCCAGCCTCGGATGGTTCCACTTGAACTCCAGGAGTGTCAAGCTTTGGGTCCTCCGGCTCTGAGACATCCGGACGGGAAGATGACCCGCTCAGTTTTCTCTTCTTGGCCTGGGCCATGCGAACAAGGACTTCATTGTCAGTTATATGCAAGGACAGAATAGTAATAAGCAGAAAGAGGATGCAAAGAAGTTTTACCCCGGGTTGATAACAAGGGGAGGCAGTTTGGAGGCGGTCGAGTCACCAGACGAAGGAGGTGCTTCCTGATTCAATTAAATTAAGCAGTATGAGCAAGTGACAACACAAGACTAATATGTAGAAGTACAAATATAAGTATGAGGTACCTCGTTGCGACATTTTCGACGAGCCAGAGTACCAGGTAAGCCGGCCACCAGGTCTTCAGAGCCGCCGCTCCGGGTCTGACATCTAGCGTCATGTTGCTGCTTCTTCAAAAGAAAGCCGGGATCCAAGTGAGCAAGAGGATGTGATAACTTTACTTTCCGGATGACCCGCCGGATTTTCTCTGTTGGCAGAGGTTCTGAGTCGGAGGAGATGATAGTTACCTCTGCGACACCGGCTTCGCTTGCCTCCGCGTCAGCCTGAGAGGAGTCAGCGACAATAAGTTGCATGAAAAGAAGACCAATGGAATCAAGTTCTACCTCTGAGTCATCCAGCCCAAATAGTTCCTCAGTTGTTTGTTTCTTTTTATGAGCCGGAGCTCGAGCTTTGGATGCCTTGCCTTTCTTCTTCTTGGAGGTAGTGGTTAGTTTCTTGTTCCAGAAAGAAGAGCCGGCCTGCATATAGTATATGCATTGGCAGAAATATCAAATAGGGCATATGAAATGCAGCATCTAAAGAAGAGAGTGAGAATTAGGATGAAAAGGTTCACCTCCGGAGCCGGGTTAAGAGCATAAAAAGGGCTTAACCCCATCTTGTTGCAAGCTTCTTGCGGCTCACCCAGCAAAGATTTGACAATTGCATTAAGGTCCTGATCCATCAAGGGGGTTTGATTGAAGCGCTGAGGGTCATCCATCTCACCAGTATATTGGCACATTAAGGCGTTGCGGCGGCTCAGCGGCATAATTCTCCAAGTGTAGGACCGAAAGTATGTCTAGAGGGGGGGATTAGACTACTTGACCAAATAAAAATCTAGCCTTTTCCCAATTTTTAGTGTTGGCAGATTTTAGCATTCATAGCAAGTCAAGTACACCCTACACATGCATGTCTAAGAGTATAGCAGCGGAAAGTAACAACAATCATGAGTAGTAAAGTAAGGGTAGGAGGATCAAACGCAATTTGTAGACACGATGATTTTTCCCATGGTTCCGATAGGTGGTGCTATCGTACGTCCACGTTTATGGAGTCTTCAACCCACGGAGGGTAACGGTCGCGAGAGTCCATGGAGGGCTCCACCCACGAAGGGTCCACAAAGTAGCAACCTTGACTATTCCATAACGGCTTCTGTCCACGAAGGACTAGCCTCACTATGGGTAGATCTTCACGAAGTAGGCGATCTCCTTGCCCTTAAAAATTTCTTGGTTCACTCCACAACACGAAGTAGGAGGCTCCCAAGCGACACCTAACCAATCTAGGAGGCACCACCCTCCAAAAGGTAATAGGCTCGGCAATGACGATGAACTCCTTGCTCTTGTGCTTCAAGATGATAGACTCCTCAACACAGAATCACTCTCTCACAGATTTGGCTTGGTGGAAGAGATGGGATTGGTGGAAAGCAACTTGGGGAGGCTAGAGATCAAGATTCATATGGTAGGAATGGAATGGCATGATCTCAACACATGAGTAGGTGGCTCTCTCTTAGAAAACTGGATGGGGCAAGTATGGAATAGTTTTGAGTGCTTCTATTTCGAGTAGGTGGTGGTGAAGGGGTATATATATGCATCTCCAAAAATCCAACCGTTACACCTAAAATGACCAACTCGGTGACACCGATGTGTGAATCTCGGTGGTACCGAGTTGCTCCAAAGGTAGCAACTTTTGAATCTCGGTGAGACCGATATATAAAACTCGGTTGCACCGATAAGGTGACCAACGGTCAGATTGCCCAATCTCGGTGACGCCGATTCAACAAACTCGGTCGGACCGATTTTGTGAATTTGCGTAACAGAAAGTTGGCAACCAAACTTGGTGGCACCGAAGCAGAATCGGTTGCACCGAAAGGCTAGGGTTTGGCTTAGGTCTGTCTGAGTATGGGAATCGGTGGCAGCGAGTGGAAAGTGTTGGTTGCACCGATTTTGGATATTTGACTTTGGACAGACTTTTGTGGAAGAGCTTGTGGGTGTTTTTGGTGACTATCACTTGTGCACGTATGAGCATTTTGTTCACCAACAAAACCTTAACCCCTTTTAATAGTATTGGCTTTCCTATGGACTCAAAGTGATTTCTCACAAAGTAAAATGTAGAGTCCTCTTGCTTGAAGCTTTGCCAACCTATTTCCATGCATCTTGGGGTATCTCCACAAACCTTTTGCCATCCCTATCATTGAACTTTTCTTGAAATATGCTTAGTGGAAACATTAGTTCAATGACATATATGTTGTTATTAATTACCAAAACCACCAAGGGAGCAAATGTGCTTTCACCAAGAGACCCAGCAGCGGGTCAGATCGTCGCCAGTTAACCCGTTGGCTAACAGAGCCCTTATCTTTGAAAAAGTTGGACCATACTGGGCGCGCTCTGCAGCAGACATCCGGTCTGGGAGGTCGGTGTCAGTGCTAAGCCGGTAAGGACGATAACCCGGCAGTGGATTCTCTCCTTCTGGGGAGGTATCCTTGCAGTAGAACCTGGTCTTATTCCAGTCCTTGGGATGACTAGGCAGAATCGCCAACGGAAAAGTTACATCCCTCCGTGTCTGGATGGAAACACCTCAAAGTTCAAGGCTCAGTCCATCCGCCATCTCTGTTTGGCGGTTCATATAGAAATAATCCCTGAAGAGGTCAACAGACGGTTCTTCTTGCAGATAGGCCTCACAGAGAATTTGGAACTGGCATAAATTGGTTACAGAGTTGGGGCCAATGTCTTGAGGGTGCAGATTGTAGAAGTGCAGGGCGTCCCAAATGTTTTTTGATCTGGGCGGAGAGAAGCCACGGAGAAGATGATCCGTGAAGACAACAACTTCCCCATCCTGGGGCTTGGGGTGACTTCGTTGCCGGGAACCCGCCAATAGATAACACCTTGAGCCGGCAAGGCTCCCATGACTACAAAGTCGTTGAGCATTTCTTCGGTAACCCCGGAGCCTACCCAGTCGTAGGAGGCAGGGGCTTTAGGAATGGCGGCGGTTTAAAAGACTGTGGAAAAGCTTGGATATGTGGCCGGTTAAAAATGTGGCATGACCAAAACAGCTATGACTCTAAGAGGACGACGCCATCTGACGGGTCATTAGTAAAACTATGAGCCGCCGTCAGCTACAAGTATAAACTGGATTATAACTCGCCAGGGAGACCCGACAGCATCCTGGCGGGTCAAGTTTGCTAGCAAATGTTGAAAAAAGTTGCTAAGTATGGACAAACAGGTTCCAACAACTACGGCTGCAGTTATAAGATCTGCGAGCGAAGATAAAAGGAAAATATTTCCTAAACCTAAAAATGACAGCGAAGAACAAACAGTTCATATATGAGTTCCCGTGAAGGGAAGATCTGCGATAAGCATGGAGAACGCATCCGGCGGAGCGCCACAGATCTTTGCTAGCGGATGGAAGCCTAAAAGTATTTATTTTCTTCATCTACGGCAAAAACACCGATGAACGGCGGCGGGCCCGAAGAAAACCCGATGGACTAATGCAGATCCAGAGGAGGAAGGAGATGGAACCTGAGATGTGCAGGAGATGCGGGCGAGCGCCGGCGAGCTCTGGACACAGTCAGGGTGATGCAGCGGCCTTGTTGAAGACGACGGCGAGGTCCGGACGGCGCGGCGGAACTCCAATGGCACGAGCGTCGGGAGGAAGAAGAAGAGAGAAGCGGCGGCAGGAGGGAAAAGTGAAAAGGATAAGGATCCCACACGCCTATTTATGAGGGGGATGGAACAGCAACAGTCTTGCACGGGAATTGAGGAGACCAAATGATGATTGACCAAGAAAACGCCTCGATTCTCGGGTTGACTAGTTAATGCAAAGATCCGTTGTGATGTCATCTGGATTTTTCGGATTTATTAGAAATGACGTCACCCATTTTCACATGGCGGGTCATGAAGATTTATTGCAGGCCAGATGCTTACGAAGAGTGCAAGACTCGCCAACTAGAAGACTTGAAGATTGACATGAACCGGTTCAAATCAATCTGGGGCCTAATGTTGGGGATATAACCCCGTGGTGAGACCCGCCCAGGAGGGGCCGGGTCATGAGGTTGGCGGCTTAGCAGTAAGGCCTGGGCAGGCTGAAAGGTCAGGACAAGGCCTGGAAGTGACTTACCAGATGGGCCTGGGAGAGGCCCAGAGCCGGAAGGCTACGTGTGACCCGGAGGCGTAAGCCGCCAGGAGATGGTTTGCCAGACAAGGCAAGGATAGTTAGAGATAAGGTCGGTTACTAGATGTAACCCAGGTCGGTTACTAGATGTAACCCAGCCCAGACTCTTGTAAGCCTAGGGCTCAACCTGTGTATATAAAGGCGGGGTTCCCTGGGCGGCTAAAGACACGAAACCTTTGATCGAGTACCAGGTCAAGCGAATCTGCTCCCTTGTAATCGATATCCAATCAATACAACTCAAAGCAGGACGTAAGCTATTACCTCCTTCGAGAGGGGCCGAACCTGGGTAAACCAGTGTCTTTCGTCCCGATCAACCCCTTCGAGTTAACCGCCGTAGCGATGGCTTCACCCCTAAGTCCTTGCCCTAGGACATCTACCGTGACAAAACTACGACATGATCAGTTTCTATCCATGAATATTATTTGAGTCTTCTTTGATCTCTTATATGCATGATTACTTATAGCCTCGTATTTCTTCTCCGAATCTTTGGTTTAGTTAGGCCGACTAGATCGATTTTTCTTGCCATGGGAAGAGGTGCTTTGTGATGGGTTTGATCTTGCGGTGTTCTTTCCCAGTGACAGAAGGGGCAGCAAGACACGCATGTATCGTTGCTATTAAGGATAACAAGATGGGGTCTATTCCTACATGAATAGATCTTGTCTACATCATGTCATCGTTCTTATTGTATTACTCCGTTTTTCCATGAACTTAATACACTAGATGCATGCTGGATAGCGGTCGATGTGTGGAGTAATAGAGGTAGATGCAGGGAGGAGTCGGTCTATCTATCTTGGACGTGATGCCTATATAATGATCATCGCCTTGGATATCGTCATGACTATTCAATTTTCTATCAATTTCCCAACAGTAATTTGTTCACCCACCATGAGTTATACTCATGAGAGAAGCCACTAGTGAACCCTACGGCCCCCGGGTCTACTTTTCCAACATATTGCTTTCCGATCTACTTTTTTGCAATCTTTGTTTTCAGATCTACAAAACCAAAAACCCAAAAACATATTGTTGCATATTTACTATTTTTATTTGTGTTCTTGAGAAATCTATCTCTCCTATCTATCACTACCTAATCTATCTTTTTACCGTAGAGAGATTGACAACCTCTCTTTCGCGTCGGGTTGCAAGTATTTGTTGTTTGTGTGCAGGTGCTGCTTATTGGGTGGTGGTAATCCTCCTACTGGTTCGATAACCTTGGTTTCATAACTGAGGGAAATACTTACCGTCGCTGTGCTGCATCATACCTTCCTCTTTGGGGAAATACCGACGCAGTCTCAAGCCACGTCAAGCACATCCAACTTAGATTCCCTAACGGATTCGGTACCTTCGTGCATATCAACCAAAGTATCCCATATCTCTTTTGCATTCTTGAGACGGATTATCTTGTTGAACTCTTTGGGGCATAAGAAGTTGAATAGAATGTCGCAGCCTTGAGCATTGTAGTGCAACATCTTCAATTCTTCCGCGGTCACTTCACGATCCGGTTCCTTTCCATCTCCAAAGAATTCACCTTGCAAGCCAACACGAACAACAGCCCATATGGCGGGGTTATGACCAAGAATATGCATTTTCATTTTGTGCTTCTAACTAGCAAAGTTTGTACCATCAAAATATGGACCTCTACGATGATAACTTCCCTCATTAGATGCCATACTATCCTAGGTTGTGAAACCAATGCAATGGAGACCAAAGCTCTGATACCACTTGTAGGATCCGAAGTATGTCTAGAGGGGGGTGATTAGACTACTTGACCAATTAAAAATCTAGCCTTTTACCAATTTTAAGTCTTGGCAAGTTTTAGCAATTGTAACAAGTCAAGTACACCCTACACATGCAAGTCTAAGAGTACAGCAGTGGAAAGTAAAGACATGCACATGAAAATAAAGGTAGGGATAGGAGAATCAAACGCAATTGATGACACGAGGATTTTTCCCGTGGTTCCGATAGGTGATGCTATCGTACGTCCACGCTAATGGAGACTTCAACCCATGGAGGGTAGTGGTCGCGAGACTCCACGGAGGGCTCCACCCGTTAGGGCCCACAAAGTAGCAACCTCGTCTATTCCATCACGGCTTCCCTCCACGAAGGACTAACCTCACTATGGTTAGATCTTCACGAAGTAGGTGATCTCCTTGCCCGTACAAAATTCTTGGTTCAACTCCACAAGACGAAGAAGGAGGCTCCCAAGCGACACCTAACCAATCTAGGAGGTACCACCCTCCAAAAGGTAATAGATGTGGTAACAATGATGAACTCCTTACTCTTGTGCTTCAAAAGATAGTTTCCTCAACACACAATCACTCTCTCACAGATTTGGCTTGGTGGTAGAGGTTGATTGGGTGGAAAGCAACTTGGGGAGGCTAGAAATCAAGATTCATATGGTTGGAGTGGAAGGTCTTGATCTCAACACATGAGCAGGTGGTTCTCTCTCAGAAAAATGGATAGGACAAGTGTAAGTGTGTTATGAGTGCTACTCTTAAGAGTGAGAGGTGGTGGAGGCATATATATAGGCATCTCCAAAAATCCAACCGTTACAACATTATTGCCCAACTCGGTGAAACCGGAGTAAAAACTCGATTGTACCGACTAGTGCAAAATGTGGCAACTTTTGGCGTTTCGGTGAGACCAATATATAATTCTCGGTGGTACCGATAAGGTTGACCTAGGCAGCTACACAACTCGTTGGTACCGATTCCCAAATCTTGGAAATTCCAATTCTTGAAAAGGAGATACCAAAAAGTTGGTCACTGATTTTTGGTTGCACCGAAAGTGAAAGTTGGTGTCACCGAGAAGCTAGGGTTTGGCATAGGATGTGTCTAAGTGAAACTCGGTAGGGCCGAATGGAAAAACTTGATGGCACCGATTTTGGATATTTTTTTTGGAAAGAGTATTTGTGGGAGAATTTCATGTGAATTTTTGGTGGCTAATCTCTAAGCACTTGAGCAACCAGATCATCATAGACACCTCATTCCCTTTTAATAGTATTGGCTTTCCTATGGACTCAAGCTGTCATTTCTCACAAAATGTAAAATGTAGAGTCTTCAAGCTTGTTGCCAATAGATGTTCCTTGCATCTACGGGATCTCCTCACAATCCTTTTGCCAATCCATTCATTGAACTTTCCTGAAATATACTTGGTGGAAACATTAGTCCAATGAAATATATGTTGTTATTAATTACCAAAACCACCTAGGGAGAAGTTGTGCTTTCAGATGACACTACCGATTTTGCCTTGTGGAGAGTTGGTATGCAAGATCATCTCAGGTTTGGCAACGACGAGATGATGGAGATTTTGGAGAAAGGCTACAACCCCGTCAATCCCAAGAATCTCACCGGGTGAAGCATATGACAAGCACCTCAATGACACTACAATTATGCTCATAATGAAGGGCATGTCTCACAAGCCAAAAAGGCCCTACATACACATCTTAAATTCCAAGGAGCTGTGGGATAGCATTGTGAGATCTCAAAAGGGGCATTACAATACTTTTGCATGGAGAAGGGTGAGAACCTCAAGCATATTCTTGAGCGTTTGATGACTCTTCACGCCGAGATTGAGTCGTATGATTATGACAAGAGCCAAGATGGATTCAATTTGACCAAGCGGTTTCTTGTAGATAAATTGCTAAATTCACTTGCTCCCTATCATCATCAATTGGTATGGGACATAAGAAGAGAGCATGGTTTCAAGGATATGTCTCCCGATTATGTCATCTCAACGTTCCAATTATTTGAAGAATCCTAGACCAATATTGCTACAAGGTACCTTGCTATGCATGGCTCCTTATCACCCAAGACCAACCTTGCCTTGAAGGCCAAGCATGTGTGTGATGAAGAGGCAAGTGAAGAAGAAGATGATGATGAATAAGGTGATGATATTGAATCGGATGAGAGCCCCTCATATGAAGACCTGGCTCTCCTTGTGAAGAAGTTTAGTGTAGGAAAATTCAAGGGAAGATTCCCAAAGAAGAAAGTAAGGGGTTGCTACAATTGTGAGGAAACCAGCCACTTCTCCAACGAGTGTACTTATGAGAAGAGAGAGAACAAACCAAGGTTCCCAAAGACGTCTGTGAAGAAGAAGTTGCCCAACCCATTGAACTCCAAATTCAAGAAAGGAGATGGGAAGGCAACGATTGGACAAGAAGAATCCGACCCCGATGATGTTGGAGGTATTGCCGGAGTAGCTCAAGACACTCAAAACACATTAAGACTCGTCAAAAAGAGTGGTGATGTTGTCACATACAACTACATGAAATACTACAAGGGCAACGCACACAAGTGCATCATGTCAAAGCCCGTGGTAGATGACGATGAGCGTCAAGCCTCTCCGGACAAGGTAAAGGTAACTCCACGTCCAAACTCTCCTCTCTTTACTCCTTCTTCCTCTAGTGATGAGTATCTTGATGCAGAGGATCACGATGATGAATGTGACATGAATGATGTTATGTTTGCTAAAATGGTAAAGTCATGTGCTCCCTTAAAGGAAAGAATCTCAACATGTTTCGTATGCTTATGGATATTGTGAGTAAACATACCATCACCATTAAGGAACTCGAAACACTCGTCATAGAGGAAAAGGAAAAATGTGAAATCCTTGAGCGGAAAGTCCAATATGAGGAAGCATGTAATGATGTGCTTAAAAATTGGCGCAAACATTGATGTTCATGCTAAGAAACTTGCCTCCTTGAAAAAGGCTAAGAGTGCCTGCAAGGAGTTAATGAATGATAAAAGTAAGCTTGAAGAGTCTCATGCTACCTCTCTAAGGATTGTGAGATTCTACACATGTCTCTCAAGACGAAGGAAGAGGAGCTCAACATCCTTACACAGAGTTTTGATAAACTCAAACTTACTTATCTTGAAAATCTTGGAAAATCTTACTCCCCTCCTATTATAAATGTTGATGCTTGTACTACTAACTCCAGTGGTGATTTAGCTATTGTTCTTGAGGAGAACCGCTTGCTAAAATCCCAAATTGGGAAAGGGCTCATGTTATGTGCTCAAGGAAAAAATAACCTCAATGAAGTGAAGAGTCAACACGGGGAGGTAATGGCCAAAGAAGGAGTTGGATTTGATCCAAGCACAAGCAAGAAGAAGATGGCAACACATAAGTGTACCACTCCTCTCAAGGAGACATTTGTGCGTAAAGGGCACAAGGAGAAAGGAAAGGGGACAAGTCCTCATACCCATGCCTATTTTTATTATACTCCCTCTGTCCCAAAATAAGTGTCGCGGATTTAGTACTAAACTAGTAGAAATTTTGTACTAGATCAACGACACTTATTTTGGGACGGAGGGAGTAAGTGTTATTAGTGTCAACTTGATTTTGATCCAGTTAAAAGCTGGGACTAATACTCTTGCAAAAGCTTGTTAGAAACCCTTAACTTAAAGGGTACTCTCGGGGGTTCGATAGGGTCACTATGGGGAAAAAAGGTGAGAATCCTTTCTGCTCCTTCACTGAATCACTAAAAGGGACTAATCAACGTTCCATCGGTGTTCAACCGGTGAGGTTCTAGCATTAAACCTCTCGGCTGAAGCTTTGGACTGGATCAACCGGTGAGGTTCTGGCATTAAACCTCTCATCTAAAGCTTTGGGACGGTATGTGGCACCCCGGCTCAGAGCAACCGGTTTACCTTGCGTTGCCAGCCCAGAGATAAAGTCTTCTAGCAACACACAACAACTTACTACAGAAAATAACCGCTTTATTGATCTCTTGTGGATACAAAAGCGGAACGACGAAGTAGCGGAACTCCACTCCACAAGGACACTACTGGGACACGATACTAGATAGCGCCAAACCGATCGACATCCACGCCTTGCACAACTTCTCTTGCATCTGGCATGATAAGCCAGGTGAGTACTTTGAATGTACTCGCAAGCTCACAGCAAACAAAGCAAATATGACAAGCAATAACAAGGCATTTAACAGGTTAATGAATGAATATGAACATGATGCCATCATGATGTGGAGGTGAACCTAATCTTGGTCCCTCGGACCAGCTTACCATCTCGGGGTTACCTCGTAACCACTGTCAACAACTTACCACCATGATCCTCAATGATCACCTTGTGCCATCTCAACGAAATTTAAGTGTGCCAGTTCACTAGTGCAGCCGCGTGCTATACAAACGATTTTTAACCCCTTTCTGTGAAGTAGTCTTAAATTGTCGCCTTGCATGTGTGGGCGATAGGGGGGCCTATCCCACACGATAGGAAAAACCCTTCGGCGATGCCTGCACCCGGTCACACACGATGGGCAAAAATATATCATTTGCGATTGGAAGGGCCATCACAAACAGACATATTGGGGAAGACGTGTGAGATGAGCTTATCATCCCACACAGGGAATCCCAAGCGTACGTCTCCGTTTGTATTGCAGATCGCACACAATTTTCTGCATAACATCATTTGTGATAGGACTGGTGATACGTCTCCAACGTACCTATAATTTTTGATTGTTCCATGCTGTTATATTATCATTCTTGGATGTTTCATAGTCATTTTATAGCAACTTTATATTATTTTTTGGGACTAACCTATTGACATAGTGCCCAGTGCCAGTTGCTGTTTTTTTGCTTGTTTTTTACTTCGCAGAATATCAGTACCAAACGGAGTCCAATTGCCACGAAACTTTTTGGAGATTTTTTGAGACCAGAAGACAACTTGGGAGCCAAGGAAGCACCTGGGAGGAGGCCCGTGGGGCCCACAAGACACCAGGGCACGCCAGAGGCCCCTGGCGCGCCCTGATGGGTTGTGGGGCCCACAGAGGTCTTCTCCATCGCCTCTGAGCTCTATAAATACCCAAATATTCCAGAAACCTGAGAGGAGTCGACGAAACACAATTCCAGCCGCCGCAAGTTCCAGAACCACGAGATCCAATCTAACACCATCACAGAGGGGTTCATCATCCTCATTGGTGCCTCTCCGATGATGCGTGAGTAGTCCACCATAGACCTATGGGTCCGTAGGTAGTAGCGAGATGGCTTTCTCTCTCTCTTTTGATTCTCAATACAATGGTCTCTTGGAGATCTATTTGATGTAATGACTTTTTGCGGTGTGTTTGTTGGGATCCGATGAAGTTTGAGTTCATGATCAGTTTCTATCCATGAATATTATTTGAGTCTTCTTTGATCTCTTATATGCATGATTATTTATAGCCTCGTATTTCTTGTTCGAATCTTTGGTTTAGTTAGGCCAACTAGATCATTTTTTTCTTGACATGGGAAGAGGTGCTTTATGATGGGTTCGATCTTGCGGTGTCCTCTCCCAGTGACAGAAGGGGCAGCGAGGCACGCATGTACGGTTGCTATTAAGGATAACAAGATGGGGTCTATTCCTACATGAATAGATCTTGTCTACATCATGTCATCGTTCTTATTGCATTACTCCGTTTCTCCATGAACTTAATACACTAGATGCATGCCAGATAGCGGTCGATGTGTGGAGTAATAGTAGTAGATGCAGAATCGTTTCGGTCTACTAATCTTGGACGTGATGCGTATATATTGATCATCGCCTTGGATATCGTCATTATTATTTGATCTTCTATCAATTACCCAACAATAATGTGTTTACCCACCGTGTGTTATACTCATGAGAGAAGCCACTAGTGAAATCTACGGACCCCGGGTCTATCCTTTTAATATTTTGCTTTCTGATATATCTTTTCCGCATTAGTTTTCAGATCTATTATTCCAAAAACCCAAAAATACCTTGCTGCACTTTTTATTTGCATCTTTTATTTTGTGTTCTTGTGTGATCTATTTATCCAATCTCATACAAACTAATCTATCTTTTTACCGTGGAGAGATTGACAACCTCTCTTATGTGTCGGGTTGCAAGTATTTGTTCTTTGTGTGCAGGTACCGTCTACACAGTGTTGCTTGGTTCTCCTACTGGTTTGATAACCTTGGTTTCATAACTGGGGGAAATACTTACCGTAGCTGTGTTGCATCATCCCTTCCTCTTTGGGGAAATACCGACGCAGTCTCAAGCCACGTCAAAGGAATTTCTGGCACCGTTGCCGGGGAGACATCATCAACATCTACCAGGTTCCGAATCACAAATCTCATCTCCTTGCATTTTACATTATTTGCCATTTGCCTCTCCTTTTCATCTACCCCAATTCACAAAAATTTGCCGTTTTATTCGCCCTCTTTTTCGTTTGTCTTTTTGCTTGTTTCCTATCTTTGCTTGTGTTGCCATGTGCCTTCTATTTGCTTGCATCTTCGCTTGCTAAAAATCTATTGATATGGATACTCATCCACTTGCTAATCTTTTCAAAAGGCCAAATTATGATGAACCAATTGCTAGTGAGTTGAGTGCACTTGATTATCTCTATGAAGTTTTGTTTGAAAATCATGAATCTGAAAAATTTGATGAAGTGTTGAAAGAAGAAATTTATCAGGTGATTCATGATAGATCCTTGATTGAAAAGCATGGTGGCAATGATGTTACTATAAAATCTATTAATGTCAATTATGTTAATGATATGCAAAACTACAAGCTTGGGGATGATAATTTTGTTATGTCCACTTCTTATTGCAATGATCATGATTGGGGTGATAATGCTTCTTATGATCTTGAAAATTTATTTAAGCCTCATGTTGAATATCTTATTGATAATAATGTTTGCAATAGTATCGAAAGTGGGTTTGGAAGAGCGTCAACTTTAGGTAAAAAGAATCCCAAATATTTGGAGAGTGTTCAATCTTATGAATTTTTTGATAAAAGTGGGTTTGGAGAGGTCATAACTTTAGTTGATGATAATCCCACTATTTTGGAAGATGATAAAAACATTATGCATGTTGATCATAAAGAGAGTATTGTTTATGATAAATATAATGTTGAATTTGATTATGATCCTACATGTAATTATTATGAGAGAGAAAATTATGGTTGTAGAAATTTTCATGATACTAAATTACCTCTCTTCATGTTGAGATTGCTATTGTCTCTTTCTTCTTCCTTCCGCATGCTAGTTTTTGCTTGCCTTGATAATTTGTTTGCTTATAAAATGCCTATGCATAGGAAATATGTTAGACTTAAGTTTGTTTTCCATAGGCTTCATGATGCTCTCTTTGTGTTGCTATTATTATCTTTCATGAGGGCATCATTGAAATCTCAAGCCTATCTTAATGGCTATAAAGAAAGAGCTTGTTGGGAGGCAACCCAATGAATAAAATTTATTTTTTCATTTTTCTTTCTGTTCTTGAGTGTTGACACAATTATGCTACTATTATGATTGTGTTTTATGTTTTAATTAGTGTTTGTGCCAAGTAAAGCCTTTAGGATGACTCACAAGATGAGTAGAAACGATGCTGAATCTGAAACAGAAACTTTGACCCCAGTGCAGGAATTTTCATATTTTACCGGAGCGTGATAATGAGCAGAAATTTTAACACAGTATTGATACACAAATTCTTTATGTTTTCCTAATTTTTAAGAATTTGTAGAGTTACATAAGTATGGTTCGAGTACAGATTACTACAGACTGTTCTGTTTTTGACAGATTCTGTTTTCGTTGCATTGTGTGCTTATTTTGACGAATCTATGGTTTGTATTGGAGGGTATAAGCCATGGTAAAGTTAGAATACAGTAGATATAATGCAATAATAAAATATGAATGAGTTTGCAACAGTACTTAGAGTGGTGATTTGCTTTATTATACTAATGGATCTCACGAAGGTTTTGTTGAGTTTTGTGTGATTGAAGTTTTCAAGTTTTGGGTGAGATCACGATGGATGAAGGAATAAGGAGTGAAAAGAGCCTAAGATTGGGGATTCTATGGCACCCCAAGATAATATCCAAGGAGAAACAAGCAACTAAGCTTGGGGATGCCACTAGTGGCATCCCCTCTTTCTTCTAATGACCATCGATATTTTACTTGGAGCTATATTTTTATTCGTCACATATCATGAGTTTTGCTTGGAGCGTCTTTTATTATATGAGTCTTTGATTGATTTTCTTTTTATTTTTTCACAAGTTTCCTTGATGAACACACCTATTTGAGAGAGCCAAAATTATTATGATTTGTTAGAATTGCTACATATGCTTCACTTAAATTTTTTTGAGCTATGGAATTGCTCTAGTGCTTCACTAATATCTTTTTGAGCATGGTGTATCTTAAATTTTTGAATAAATACTCTCATGATTGACTTAGATTAATTTGAGAGTTAGTAAATTTTTGAAGAAATACTCTCATGCTTCACTTAGATTAATTTGAGAGTTAGTAAATTTTGAAGAAATTCTCTCATGCTTCACTTATATTATTTTGAGAGATGAAATTTTTATGCTCATGTTCTTCACTTAAATTTATTTGAGCTTGTCAAAAGCAATGGCAATATATGAAACTAGTCCCAAAGTGATAGATATTCAAGAGGGATATAATAAAACTTTCATGAAGATCATTGGACAAATTAAACTTGATTCCTTGTAATAGTTTTGAGACATGATGATAGTAATATGTGAGTCATGTTGGTGAGTAATTATGCTTTAGTAAGAATATTGGTGTTAAGGTTTGTGATTCCCTATGCAAGCATGAAAGTCAATAGTTACGCAATGAAATTACATCCTACTTATGGTGCATTATTCGGTGTTAGTTATGCTTAATGCCCGTTTATGTGAATTTTCGTTTCTTGGTTGGTTGCTTCTCAATCTATTTGCTAGCCTCCACTTGTACTAAGTAGAAATACTACTTGTGCATCCAAAATCCTTAAACCCAGTTTTTCCATATGAGTCCACCATACCTACCTATATGCAGTATTTCCGTGCCGTTCTAAGCAAATTTGTATGTGTCATCTCTAATGTTCAAAATGAATTTCCTTTTTGTGTGCTCATACCGCTCATGAAGAAGTAGGGGGTGTCCAATATTTTTCCATGCTAGATGTGTTATTCTCAAGATGAGTGTTTATTCACTTGTCATTGCACGAGAGTACGGCAGTAATAGGGATGCCCAGTCCCGAAATGAAAAAGAATTTTACTTTATGTTGTCAAATAATAAATTCCTTGGAAAGTATTGGTATGGTAGGCAACCGTGGATACAACTAGCCATGGATTGTGAAAGAATGGTGGAAAAAGGAATAAATTTTATTTTTTGTTTGGGAACCGCCTATGATGTATCTAGCATGGAAAGTATTGAGAACTACTCGGTCGTTTTCGTTGACAGGAAAGGCATGCCACCCAAAATATTTTTCTCTCTCAATTTAAGCTTTGAGTTCTCGCACCTCTACAAATCCCTACTTCCCTCTACGAAGGGCCTATCTATTTACTTTATGCAATTTTTATTTTTAATTTGAGTCTCCATCTTCTCTTATAAAGCACCAACTAGGGGGCACTATATGATCATACTTGTGCATTGGGTGTAGCTAATATTTGAGTGTCTTTCATGAATGGATCAATGATTGAGCATGATGGGCTAGGGATAACTTTCTTTAGTGTTGATATTTTGAAAGACATGGTTGCTTGTTGGTATGCTTGAGTATTGAAGTCTTCATGTCAAAACTAGACTATTGCTTTGAACCATCTAAAAGTCCAAATGTCCATGCTACAAAAGAAAAGAATATGTGATGAACATGTTAGGCAGCATTCCACATCAAAAATTCTGTTTTTTATCATTTACCTACTCGAGGACGAGCAGGAATTAAGCTTGGGGATGCTAATACGTCTCCAACCTATCTATAATTTTTTATTGTTCCATGCTTTTATATTATCATTCTCGGATGTTTTACAATCATTTTATAGCAACTTTATATCATTTTTTGGGACTAACCTATTGACATAGTGCCCAGTGCCAGTTGCTGTTTTTTGCTTGTTTTTTTTACTTCGCAGAATATCAGTACCAAATGGAGTCCAATTGCCACGAGACTTGTTGGAGATTTTTTTGGACCAGAAGACAACTTGGGAGCCAACGAAGCAGCTAGGAGGAGGCCCGTGGGGACCACAAGACACCAGGGCGCGCCAGAGGCCCTTGGCGCGCCCTGATGGGTTGTGGGGCCCATGGAGGTCTCCTCCACCGCCTCTGAGCTCTATAAATATCCAAATATTCTAGAAACCCTAGAGGAGTCGACGAAACACAATTCCAACCGCCGCAAGTTCCAGAACCACGAGAACCAATCTAACACCATCACGGAGGGGTTCATCATCCTCATTGGTGCCTCTCCGATGATGCGCGAGTAGTCCACCATAGATCTACGGGTCCTTAGGCAGTATCTAGATGGTTTTCTCTCTCTATTTTGATTCTCAATACAATGGTTTCTCGGAGATCTATTTGATGTAATGACTTTTTGCGGTGTGTTTGTTGGGATCCGATGAAGTTTGAGTTCATGATCAGTTTCTATCCATGAATATTATTTGAGTCTTCTTTGATCTCTTATATGCATGATTATTTATAGCCTCGTATTTCTTGTTCGAATCTTTGGTTTAGTTAGGCCAACTAGATCGATTTTTCTTGCCATGGGAAGAGGTGCTTTGTGATGGGTTCGATCTTGCGGTGTCCTCTCCCAGTGACAGAAGGGGCAGCAAGGCATGCATGTATCGTTGCTATTAAGGATAACAAGATGGGGTCTATTCCTACATAAATAGATCTTGTCTACCTCATGTCATCATTCTTATTGCATTACTCCGCTTCTCCATGAACTTAATACACTAGATGCATGTTGGATAGCGATCGATGTGTGGAGTAATAGTAGTAGATGCAGAATCGTTTCGGTCTACTAATATTGGACATGATGCCTATATATTGATCATCGCCTTGGATATCATCATGATTATTTGATCTTCTATCAATTGCCCAACAGTAATTTGTTTACCCACCGTGTGTTATACTCATGAGAGAAGCCACTAGTGAAATCTATGGACCCCGGGTCTATCCTTTTAATATTTTGCTTTCTGATCTATCTTTTCCGCATTAGTTTTCAGATCTATTATTCCAAAAACCCAAAAATACCTTGCTGCACTTTTTATTTGCATCTTTTATTTTGTGTTCTTGTGTGATCTATTTATCCAATCTCATACAAACTAATCTATCTTTTTACCGTGGAGAGATTGACAACCTCTCTTACGCGTCGGGTTGCAAGTATTTGTTCTTTGTGTGCAGGTACCGTCTACACAGTGTTGCTTGGTTCTCCTACTGGTTTGATAACCTTGGTTTCATAACTGAGGGAAATACTAACCGTAGCTGTGCTGCATCATCCCTTCCTCTTTGGGGAAATACCGACACAGTCTCAAGCCACGTCAGCTGGTCATCACACACGATAGTTATAATTCTGTCGTTTGTGTTATTCAAAACATCAGTCACGTTGTCTAGAAGAAACTATTTGGCATTGGGCTGCCCGTCACACACACTTAATATGTGAAAACCTTTGTGATTGGGTGTCCTAACGCGCACAGTTGTCGACCAGAATTCATGTGTGATTGCTCACCGATCCAACACGCCAACTTTCTAGAAACCGTGTGGGTTTGTTGAGGTCATCGCCCATGGTGTAATCTTCGAAACCGTCTGCAATGGGAACCCCAATAATCATCCTGATTGCTCTATTATTTATAATCCATTTAGTAATCAAATTAACATTTCATATCAAGCACATAATATATTTCTTATTCGTAGTACGACAACCAGGATTTCATAATTGAATTACATCAGGGTACAACATCATATAGGCATATACTGCCTAGCTACCCAATTGCACAACTGGACAAAGTTTCAAATGCAACATCTAAAACCTTTGGAAATTAAGTATCATCATAGACGGTAAATAGACAGATGAGTCTCATCTAGAAAACTGTTAAAGCGGAAGGCAAATATTGAGCCTTCAATGATGTTGAAGGTCCTCGCAACTTTAGGCTAGTGCCTATGGATGATTGTCCGCCCATCCTTCGTCCTCTTGAGGAAGACTTCAAGATTAAACCGTGGGTGCTGTATGAATACCTTCCTCGCCTTTTGATCATACATGTGGTTTGAGATGTAATCATCGATGAACTGGCTTGAGAAGGACTGAAAACAAACATACACATAAATATCTTTTCTAAAATTTGAAATGGCACAAAGGGAAAATGACAAGGTGAAAGAGATGGTACCATCCTATAGTTGACTGATGTCTTCTTCATTGTGCAGACAAACATCTTGTTGTTTTTCGTAGCTAGTTTCTTTATCTTAACAATCTTTCTGAGTTTCTTGATTTGATTGATATTCAAGGACACCTCATTTCCCCACATGTAAAAAGGGTCGACCAGTGGGTCTAAACCTCTTACAGCAGGACCTACATGTGAAAGAACAAATTATTAAAAACATTAATATTACAATGGTTCCTACAATTGCATAATAATGTGCTATTAGCCAAACGACCATGGATGTGCAAACCTCGATGGTAAACTTCAGTGTCCCCCATTGTTTCCCCCTGCAACATATTTAAGACAAATATTGATCAGGTTATAAGTGATATTTGGCATACTATCAGTGAAATATGTTAATGCGAAATAAACACATTGTGGATCCAACAGATTAATTTGAGCCACATGGAAAAGCCAGTTATCTAAACCAAGCGTGCTAAGAACTAGGAAATATAGCAATTCTATATGTTTCACATGTATTTAGTACATCTAAATTCGATTTATTCATCACATGCATAACAAATAGTTAAATGATCACCACAACAAATGAACAAAACAGTTAACTAAGCGCCACATTGCACAATAGAACATACTAGAAGGTTAGGTTGCAGCAGCATTACATTGGACATTTCACTAGAATTTCTAAATGAAAGGCAGTAGCGGCACACGCAATAGGTAAACGAAACATGCTTAACCGGTGTAGCTAGGTGAACATAGGTCCTTAGTGATAAAGCTAAGAAAAACAAGCTATTCCTCATCGTCGGAGATATCGATGATGATGGGCTCCTTCAACTTGGAAGAGGGCCAGGCCTCCACACCATGGGTGCACCCCTCGTAGTGGTGAGTGGCCTAATCCTGCCTCGGCACCCACATGTCGGCTCTGGAGTTGAGGTAAGCACGTGCACGCTGAGAAAACACATCGAAGTCTTCATCGAACGCATTGGCGGTGCCCTCGAGAATAGACCACGAGTTGTCGTTTATAGCAGCCAACCGCGTGGCGGCGTCAGCGCGCGAGGCCTCGACGGTGGCCTCGACGGCGAGGTGCTCCTCCAAGATCTAGGGGGTCGGCACGCATGGAATCCATCACTGCCTCATCTGCGCGTGCAGCCGCGATTTGCTTCTCCGCTGCCAAATGCCCTTTGAGATCCTGGCTATACTGCGTGCACCATGGCTGGCTTTTGATTGGTACCGGGGGGCGAGGGAGGTAGATATTTCCGTGGCAGCCCAAAATTTTCATGCGGTGCAGTGAAAAATTGGCGCAGAAAGCACCATCGGACACAATCCCTTATTCAGAACCGTGTGCGATATCAAAACATCACAAACAAAGCATGTGTTATACCCCGTGTGTGATGAACTTGAACGTGCAAATTTTTCAGAATAGTTCTCGATATCAACACATCACAAACGAAGCCTGTGCTATACCCCGTGTGTGATGAACTTGGACGTGCGAATGTTTGTCTCCAAGCTTCCAACATAAGATTGGGTACTACATATCACACGGTTCGTGCCAAAAAATTGTGTGTGATGAACTTTAATTTCATTTTCAATTGGAAGATGGAATGGGGATATGGCAACAAATTTTTGGTTCGAATTTCCCTGGTTACAGTGGTGATCCACGTTGTCACATAATTTAACATGAACTGCTAATTTGGGTACTACACAAAAGAGCCTACACCATAGCCCGCACTTACTTAATCGAGCAATTAAACAGAGTTGGTTGACCTAAACATTACTCTAACAAAAGACTAGCGCTCTAAACAGAGACTAATGTTTTGCTTGACGGTCGTCGATCTCCGCCGCATCCCCCATGACCAGCTCGCGCTCGGCGACCTCCAAGGGAAGGGGCTCCATGGCATCCATCGCCATATACTCTGCAAGCATCTCGCAGTCCGTGTCCGCCATCTCTTTGGAAAAGGCCACCACGAGTCTGGTGTGGGCGGCCGCGGTCTGGGCATTGACGGCCTCCATCTTAGCAAGGGAGGCTGCCGACGAATGGACGGCTGCCAGAGCGCTCTCAGCGATTGCCAACTCTTCAGGCATAGGTTGACGACCGTTGTCGGAGAAGGCCGCTGCTATTTGTGCAGTGACCGACATGAGCTGGGCGTGGGCGGCCTCGACATAGGCTTGGGCAGCCGCCATTTGGGTTATGGCAGCCATCAAGGAACGGACAGCTGCTATGCCGTTCTCGCCATTTGCTATCCCGGTCATGGATGTTGCTGCAACAATCTCAGATGCAGCAGCTGCCCTTTCGGCGGCTGCAGCCGCCCTGTCGGAGATTGCGGCCGCGCTCCAGGATGTTGTGAGCACGTTCATGGTTGATGCAGCCGCGCTCGGGCCGGAGTGGGTCGCCGAAGTTGCCCTCATGATGCGGATCCACGTCCCCATCTTTCACCGGTGACGCTTGAACAGTAAAGTGGTCTTGGGGAACAAGTGTGACTGTGTGGTTGACGCGCCGGCGGTGGACTGAAGCTTCTGGCCTAAGCCATATATGAGAATTGGCCCAAGATATTTTTATACCACATCACACATGTTTCATGATCAAGAACTGTTTGCGATGTATTTGATTTTCATATTGCTTTGAAACGAAAAATGAAGTTACATCGGCAATTGAAGGTGTTTGGATGACAATAACATTTATCTGCAGTGAATGTACAACTATAGGAGTGTCTGTTAAATATGGAATTATTCAGGGTTGTTTAGGCCCTTTTAAACATTTAAAGAGTTTTTTAGACATTTCATGTGCATAGTTAAAATTTGAACTGCAGTTAAGCACATACTAGAGTGCACCTGAATGGGTTGAAAATCATCTATGTGTCACAATATACATGTTTTGGTCCGATGCAAGAAATGGAAATTAAATGAATTCCAAACCTCTCGGTATTCTGGCTCGACCATAGACTTTGAGAAGCCGTGTTTTCAAATTCCAGTAAAGCCAAATATCGTCAGAAGTTCATGAAACTTTGCATGGTGTCATGTCATGGCTCATGTGTGTTGTGGTAAAAAAATGCCCAGTTAGGGACGAGTTTTGGCACAACCTCTTACAAACCGAAGATTCTCACAAGAAGTCATGTGGTTCCGATAGGGAAAGTTCACATTTTATGTGCGAAACAACATCCGATGTCTCTTCTCGCCTTGAATTTATTTCTAGAGTCTCCATAGAGCAACATGAATGTGTCGTGCTAAACAATGAGATATTACAGAGTTCGTTTGCCCTTTTTAGTACATTAATTGAGTTTTCTAGGCATGCAATGTGCATAACTCAAATTTGAACTACAATCACACGGTCCAGCGCATGAAAATAGGTTGAAAAATCATACATGTTTCCCTGGCTGCATGTTTAGGTCCCACGCAAGAAATGGGAATGAGTTTCATACATATCATCGTCTTGGCTCGACCGCAATCATTGGGAAACTTAGTTTTTAAATTCATGTAAATGCAAACCTCGACATAAATTCATGACATTTGGGCATGGTGTCATCAATTGCCATGTTGTGGTAACAAAATTGCCCTATTTTGGACAGGTTTTGGCACAAAGCCTCTTACAAACCGGAGATTCTCACAAGAAAGTCGTGTGTTCCGATAGGGAAAGTTCACCTTTTATGTGCGAAACAACATCCGCTGTCTCTTCTCGCCTTGAATTTATTTCTAGAGTCACCATAGAGCAACATGATAGTCATGCTAAACTATGGATTTTTCCAGGGTTCGTGAGACTTATTTAATACATTAATTGAGTTTTTCTAGCCGTTTAATGTGCATAATTCATATTTGAACTACAATCACAAGGTCCAGCGCATGAAAAATAGGTTGAAAAAATCATATGCCTTTCCCTCGATGCATGTTTAGGTCCCACGCAAGAAATGAGAATGGATTTCTAACATATCATTGTCTGTTGGCTCGGCCACAAACATTGAGATACTTGTATTTCAAATTCCCGTAAATCCAAAACTCGTCAGAAATTCATGAAACTTGGCATGGTGTCGTGACAAGGGCACACATATGCCGTGGTAAAAAATTGTCCAAATTGGACATGTTCTTGCACAATCCCCTTACAAATCGGAGCTCCTCCCAAGAAGCTTTGTGGTTTCGATAGGGAATATTATATATGCATGTCACATATGTGGGCGAAAAGACATCCGATGCCTCTTCTCTCCTTGATTTTTTATAGAAACAACACAGACATGTACGTGCGAAGTGCAAAAATTCGAATAAATTAAGGGATCATCTCGCTTTTAAATAAATTAATTGAGTTTTCGGTGCATTATTTAATGTGCATAATTCAAATTTGATCTACAATCACAAGGTCCGGGACGGCAAAATGGGTTGAAAAATCATATATGTGTCCCTGCATGCCTGTGTTAGGTCACATGCAAGAAATGAGAACGAATTTCAGACATCTCAGCATGTTGGCTCGACCACAAACATCGAGAAACTTGGTTTTTAAATTCTCGTAAATCCAAAACTCCGTCAGAAATTCATGAAACTTGGTTTTTAAATTCTCATAAATCCAAAACTCCGTCAGAAATTCATGAAACTTGGAATGGTGTCATTTCAAGGCACACATATGTCGTGGTAAAAAATAATACCAACTTGGACATGTTTTGTCACAAGCCTCTTACAATTCGGAGCTTCTCACACAATAAGCTACGTGGTTCCGATAGGTAACATATGCATGCCACATCTGCGGGTGAAACGACATCTGATGCCTCCTCTCTCCTTGATTTTTTTTCTAGAAACAACATAAAGCAATTGGTGTGTGCTGCAAAAATATGAAATTATTAAGGGTTCATATGGCTTTTTATGCACTAATTGGGTTTTATGTGCATTTAATGTACATAATTCAAATATGAACTACAGTCACAAGGTCTATGTTGGGCAGGGCCTCGTCATATAAAGCACAAATATGTTGTGGTATTTTTTTAGTAATCACTTTGAGAGAAAGAGCAAGCATTATTGATAGCCAGCAAAGGCATTTTGAAAAAAAAATGTCACGTTACCATCGCAAACGGGCGTATTATTTATAATTCATGGACGTTCTAAAAACCATTTACATGTTGCCACGTGCCGCTCTCTGTATTGGCAAGGAGGTTGCGTGCGAACATGTGTTTGAGTAGACGGGTGGCGTGCTAGCAGCGTCCTCCGCACGCTCATCGAGGAGGCGTGTCCTTTGCCAGTCATCAAAGACGTTTAAGACTGAATACCCGTATGCAGACCAAGGGCAATGGTTCCTTCCTGATAACCCACAAGTATAGGGGATCGCAACAGTTTTCGAGGGTAGAGTATTCAACCCAAATTTATTGATTCGACACAAGGGGAGCCAAAGAATATTCTTGAGTATTAGCAGCTGAGTTGTCAATTCAACCACACCTGAAAGACTTAATATCTGCAGCAAAGTATTCAGTAGCAAAGTAGTATGGAAGTAACGGTAACGGTGGCAAAGTGACAGTAGCAGTTTTGTAGTGATTGTATCAGTAGCAACAGAAAAGTAACTTAGCAAAGATCAATATGTGAAAAGCTCGTAGGCAATGGATCAGTGATGGATAATTATGTCGGATGGCATTCATCCTGCAACGGTTATAACATAGGGTGACACAGAACTAGCTCCAATTCACCAATGTAATGTAGGCATGTATTCCATATATAGTCATACGTGCTTATGGAAAAGAACTTGCATGACATCTTTTGTCCTACCCTCCCGTGGAAGCGGGGTCCTAATGGAAACTAAGGGATATTAAGGCCTCCTTTTAATAGAGAACCGGACCAAAGCATTAGCACTTAGTGAATACATGAACTCCTCAAACTACGATAATCACCGGAAAGAATCCCAGTTATTGTCACCCTGGGGGATGCGGATCATAACTCGTAATAGGTGTCTACAACTTGCAAGATAGGATCAAGAACACATATATATTCATGAAAACATAATAGGTTCAGATCTGAAATCATGGCACTCAGGCCCTAGTGACAAGCATTAAGCATAGCAAAGTCATAGCAACATCAATCTCAGAACATAGTGGATACTAGGGATCAAACCCTAACAAAACTAACTGGATTACATGGTAAATCTCATCCAACCCATCACCGTCCAGCAAGCCTACGATGGAATTACTCACGAACGGCGGAGAGCATCATGAAATTGGTGATGAAGGATGGTTGGTGATGACGACGGCGTCGATTTCCCCTCTCCGGAGCCCAAATCAGGCTCCAGATCTTCCCTCCCGAGGAAGAACAGGAGGTGGCGGCGGCTCCGTATCGTAAAACGCGATGAACTCTTCTCTCTGATTTTTTTTTCTCCAGGGATGTGAATATATAGAAGTGGAATCGAGGTCGGAGGAGCAACAGGGGGCCCACAAGCCACCAGGGCGCGCCCTAGGGGGGGGGCGCCCTCCTGGCTTGTGGCCAACAGGTGGACCCCCCTGGCTTGATTCTTTCGCCAATATTTTTTATTAATTCCAAAAATATTCTCCGTAAATTTTCAGGTCAATCCGAGAACTTTTATTTCTGCACAAAAATAACACCAAGGCAATTCTGCTGAAAACAGCGTCAGTCCGGGTTAGTTCCATTCAAATCATGCAAATTAGAGTCCAAAACAAGGGCAAAAGAGTTTGGAAAAGTAGATACGTTGGAGACGTATCAACTCCCCCAAGCTTAACCCATTGCTTGTCCTCAAGCAATTCAGTTGACAAACTGAAAGTGATAAAGAAAAACTTTTACAAACTCTGTTTGATCTTGCTGTTGTAAATATGTCTAACTGATGTTTAGATTTTCAGCAAAGATTATAGACTAACCATATTCACAATAACACTTAGGTCTCACATTTACTCATATCAATGGTATAACCAACTAGCGAGCAATAATAATAAGTCTCGGATGACAACAATTTTATCAAAACAATCATGATACAATATGACATAATGGTATCTCGCTAGCCCTTTCTGAGACCGCAAAACATAAATGCAGAGCACCTCTAAAGAACAAGGACTGACTAAACATTGTAATTCATGGTAAAAGAGATCCAGTCACAATCATACTCAATATCAATTAATAACAATGCACACAAATGACGGTGGTGCTCTCTAACTGGTGCCTTTTTATAAGAGGATGATGACTCAACAGTAAAGTAAAATAGATAGGCCCTTCGCAGAGGGAAGCATTGATTTGCAGAGGTGCCAGAGCTCGAGCTTTTAAAACAGGGATGAATAATGATTTTGAGTGGTATGCTTTCATTGCCAACATAACAACCAAGAGATCTCGGTATCTTCCATGCTAGATACATTATAGGCGGTTACCAAACAAAATAGTAAAGTTTTTACTCCCCCTCCACCAAATCAATCACACTCCACGGCGGGCCGAATTCACGGGTACCGTCCATACAAACACAATCCTGGGGGAGTTTTGTTTTATTATATTTTGATTTGAATTTTGAGCATGGAACTAGGCATCCCGAATACCAGCCACTTTCTCGTGAATGATAGTGAATCAACACATATCGTGAGAATAACCCACCTAGCATGGAAGATACTAACAACCCCTAGTCACTACATGAGCGATTTGGCCATACAAAACGGAATATTATTTGAAGGTTTAGAGTATGGCACATGCAAATTTACTTGGAACGGCAGGTAAATACCGCATATAGGTAGATATGGTGGACTCATATGGAACAACTTTGGGTTTATGGAAATGGATGCACAAGCAGTATTCCCGCTTAGTACAAGTGAAGGCTAGCAAGAGACTGGGAAGCGACCAGCTAGAGAGTGACAACAGTCATAAACATGCTTTGAGATTAACCAACATTGAATGCAATCATGAGTAGGATATAAATCACCATGAACATAAATATCGTGGAGGCTATGTTGATTTTGTTTCAACTACATGCGTGAACATGTGCCAAGTCAAGCCACTTGAATCATTCAGAGGAGGATACCATCCTATCATACTACATCACAACCATTTTAAAATGCATGTTGGCACTCAAGACAAACCATTATACACTCTTAGCTAATTAAGCATGGCATGAGTAACTATAATCTCTAATTGTCATTGCAAACATGTTTCATCTATAATGGGCTGAATTCAGAACGATGAGCTAATCATATTTACAAAAACAAGATAGGTCGAGTTCATACCAGCTTTTCTCCATCTCAGTCATTTCATCAGATATCGTCATTATTGCCCTTCACTTGCACGACCGAACGGTGTGAATACTAATAAGAGTGCACGTGCATTGGACTAAGCTCGAATCTGCAAACGATAACTCAAAGGAGAAGGCAAGGTAATATGGGCTCTCTGTAAGGTAAACAATAACGCATATGAGAGCCACTCAATATTTTCATTGTGGTCTTCTCCTTACGACCCAAAGGAAAGAAATTTCAAAACAAGAATGAGAAAAACTATTTACACGGGAAAGCTCCCAACAAGCAAAAGAAGAACGAGAAATCTTTTTGGGTTTTCTCTTAATACTACAACTAGACAAACTAAAAGGTAAAGCTAAACTATTTTTTTTGGATTTTCTTAAAGTTTATTAAACTCACAAGAAGAAAACGAAAAGAAGAAATAAACTACCATGGATAGTACAATGAAAAAGTATGAACACCGACAACTGAAATGAGTGTGTGAACATGAATGTAATGTCGGTGAGAAATACGTACTCCCCCAAGCTTAGGCTTTTGTCCTAAGTTGGTCTAGGGCCATGGCTGAAAATAACCATCTCCGGTATACTCCGGAGGATACTGAGGGTTCCACTTATTGTCGAGCTCCTGTGGCTCCCACTGAAAAACCGGAGCCTGATATGGATCGAGGGCTGGTGCCGGCTCAGGTGCTGGGGGTTGCGACAAACCCCAATATTTGTAGATGTCATCGGGCATAATAGTGTACCTGCCTGAATGAATATCGAACAAAGAAGAAGCAGGCAGAGTAATAATCTCACAAGTACCCTGACTAAAAACTAGGTTGTAAAGCAGCCTTCTATTTTTATCCTTTCTAATAAAATCATGTGCTACCATACTATCATAGTCCAAATATCTCGTAGGTAGTAACATTTCATCTTCCTCATCAAGCCTAATGGGTATTTCAAAGTGTTTGGCTAGACGAGATGCGTAAATACCTCCGAATATGGGGCCCTTTGAACGGTTTAAGTTCAACCGTTGGGCCACTATAGCGCCCAGACTAAAAGTTCTATCAGCAAGTAAAGCGTGGCGCAAAATGGCGAGGTCAGGTGCACTAAGGCTTCCACTCTCCCCACGACCAACTAAACATCTCCCCGCGAATAATGAATAATAAAGTAGAACAGGAAAATGTAAACTAGCCGCTCTTGCCTTTGACACACCTCTCTGTTCCCCCACAGTGATTGCGGCAATAAAATCCTCCATGTCTCTAGGACGTGGCTCACTGATGCTGCCCTCAAAAGGTATTTTGCAAACATTGCAAAAATCATAAAGTGACATTTTCTTAGGCACGTCATATAAGTGAAATTCTACCGTAGGAGGGTCTTCCCTATAATGAAAGTGAAAGTTTTGCACGAAGGTATTAGTGAGTAAGAGGTACTGATCACACTTATCGTTAAGGAAGTCCGTGATGCCTGCATTCTTTGCCAAATAGTAAAAATCTTCATAAATTCCGACCGCCCTCAAGAATGCATCACTTGGCCATTCACATGGTCGAACCTCCGCGGCGCGAGGAAGATTGTATTTGGGCCTCTTCTTCACCTCATTTTCATCTTCTTTAGAGCCCCGGCTTGAAGAGCCTCTTAACAATCTCCTCATCATTTTTTTTTGAAAAATTTCTGAAATTTTTAGTGACTCCAAATGAAGGTGAACGAAACTCAACAAAACTCTTAGCAACTACTCCCATAAGTGCCTAGAGGCTATATCATGCATCAAAACTACTTGGGACCATACAAATTTGACATGCAAGCTCAAGAACAAGGTCACCACAGCAGCAAAAATTTGCAATATATAAAGCACTAGAACAAAAACTAATTGGACCATTGGAGGAGTCACATACTGATGAGCAATCACCTAAACCAGTTTTGCAAATGGGGCTTTGAGCAAGGAGATCGAAAATGGCAGCAAAATGAGCTAGAACACGGGTTTGAGCAATGGTGGGATTTTTTCCTGGAGGAAGACGAAGTGGATGGTGGCTGGAATAAGTGAGGGGGCCCCCACGTGGGACCCACAAGCCAGGGGGCGCGCCCAGGGGGGGTGGGCGCGCCCTGCAGGCTTGTGGCCCACTGGTGCAGCCCCCTGATGTGTTCTTAGTGCCAAAAATTCTAAAATATTCCAGAAAAAATCATACTAAATTTTCAGGGCATTCTGAGGACTTTTATTTTCAGGTCATTTTTCTATTGCACGGATAAATCAGAAAACAGAAGAATAATAGCGTTTTTACTCTATTTAACTCTAAATAACAGAAAGTGTAAGTTAGGTACAGAAGGTTGTGCTTTCTAAATTCATCCGTCTCATGCTCATCAAAAAGAATCCATCAATAAGGTTGATCAAGTCTTATTGACGAACTTTTTCGAATGACATGGAACCGGAGAATTTTCGAATAACACTAGGTTACCTCAATGGGGATATGCATGTCCCCAACAATAAGTTTATCATATTTCTCCTTGACAGTAGGGAGAGGGAATTCAAAACCTCCAATAATAATCGTTGGAATCTTTTCAATAGAGTTGATACTATGAACTTGAGGTTGTTTCTTCGGAAAGTGTACCGTATGCTCATTACCATTAACATGAAAAGTGGCATTGCCTTTGTTGCAATCAATAACAGCCCCTGCAGTATTCAAAAAGGGTCTACCAAGGATGATCGACATACTTTCGTCCTCGGGAATATCAAGGATAACAAAGTCCGTTAAGATAGTAACGTTTGCAACCACAACAGGCACGTCCTCACAAATACCGATGGGTAAAGCAGTTGATTTATCAGCCATTTGTAAAGAGATTTCAGTTGGTGTCAACTTATTCAAATCAAGTCTCCGATATAAGGAGAAAGGCATAACACTAACACCAGCTCCAAGATCACATAAAGCAGTTTTAACATAATTTCCCTTAATAGAGCATGGTATAGTAGGTACTCCGGGATCTCCTAGTTTCTTTGGTACTCCACCCTTAAAAGTGTAATTGGCAAGCATGGTGGAAATCTCAGCTTCCGGTATCTTTCTTTTATTTGTCACAATATCTTTCATATACTTAGCATAAGGACACATTTTCAGGATATCAGTCAAGCGCATACGCAAAAAGACAGGTCTAAGCATTTCAACAAAGCGCTCAAAATCCTCATCATCCTTTTTCTTGGATGGCTTAGGAGGAAAGGGCATGGGTTTCTGAACCCATGGTTCTCTTTCTCTACCATGCTTCCTAGCAACAAAGTCTCTTTTATCATATCTTTTATTCTTAGGTTGTGGGTTATCAAGATCATCAGCAGGTTCAATCTCCACATCATTATCATTACTAGGTTGAGCATCATCATGAACATCATCATTAATATTATCACTAGGCTCATGCTCATTACCAGACTGTGTCTCATCATCAGAAATAGAAATATCATTTGGGTTTTCATGTGAATCTATAAGAGGTTCACTAGCAGCATGCAAAGTCCTATCATCATTCTTTTTCCTTCTATTGCTAGAATGACTAGGTGCATCGGTATTAACTCTCTGAGAATCTTGCTCAATTCTCTTAGGATGGCCCTTAGGATACAAAGGTTCCTGAGTAATTCTACCACCTCTAGTCACGACTTTAACAGAATGATCATTGTTCTTACTATTCATCTCATTAAGCAAGTCATTTTGTGCCTTAAGTACTTGTTCTACTTGAGTAGTTACCAAAGAAGCATGTTTACTAATAAGTTTAAGATCATTGACAGTTCTACTCATATAATCACCTAAGCGATCAAGCATGTAAGCATTATGTTTCAATTGTCTACTAACATAAGCATTGAAATTTTCTTGCTTGACTACAAAGTTATCAAATTCATCCAAGCATTGGCTAGCAGACTTATTATAAGGAATATCACCTTCATCAAATCTACGGAGAGAATTTACCTCAACTACCTGTGTCGGGTTATCAAGACCATGTATCTCTTGAATAGGTGGTAGATTCTTAACATCTTCAGCTTTAATACCTTTTTCTTTCATAGATTTCTTTGCCTCTTGCATATCTTCAGGACTGAGAAATAGAATACCTCTTTTCTTCGGAGTTGGCTTTGGAGGTGGTTCGGGAATAGTCCAATCATTATCATTGCTCAATATATTATTCAATAATAGTTCAGCTTATTCAACAGTTCGTTCCCTGAAAACACAACCAGCACTACTATCTAGGTGGTCCCTAGAAGCATCGGTTAGTCCATTATAAAAGATATCAAGTATTTCATTTTTCTTGAGAGGATGATCAGGCAAAGCATTAAGTAATTGGAGAAGCCTCCCCCAAGCTTGTGGGAGACTCTCTTCTTCAATTTGCACAAAGTTAAATATTTCCTGCAAGGCAGCTTGTTTCTTATGGGCAGGAAAATATTTTTCAGAGAAGTAATATATCATATCCTGGGGACTACGCACACAACCAGGAGCAAGAGAATTAAACCATGTCTTAGCATCACCCTTTAGTGAGCAAGGAAACAACTTAAGAATGTAGTAATAACGAATTTTTTCCTCATGAGTAAATAGGGTGGCTATATCATTCAATTTAGTAAGATGTGCCACAACAGTTTCAGATTCATAACCATGGAAAGGATCAGATTCAACCAAAGTAATTAACTCAGGATCGACAGAGAATTCATAATCCTTATCAGTAACAAAGATAGGTGAAGTAGCAAACTTAGGATCATATTGCATTCTAGCATTCAAAGATTTTTCTTTCCACTTGCGTAGTAATTTCTTAAGGTCATCTCTATCCTTACAAGCAAGAAAGTCCCTAGCTACCTCTCCTTCCATAACATAACCTTTAGGTATATCAGGCAATTCATATCTAGGAGAGCTAGGTCTAGCAGGTGTCTCATAGTGTTCAGTTTCAATAATTTCATCAGATTCAGAGATATCATCAGTTCCAGCATTCACTCTAGCAATTTGTTCATCAAGAAATTCACCCAGTGGCACAGTGGTATCAAGAAAAGTATCATCATAAGCATCATGCATAGCAGAAGTAGCATCATCAATTACTTGCGACATATCAAAATTACTAGCAGGTGGTGGTGTCGCAAGTTTACTCATAACAGAAGGTGAATCAAGTGCAGAGCTAGATGGCAGTTCCTTACCTGTCCTCGTAGTTGAGGGGTAGATCTTGGTTTTAGCATCTTTCAAATTCTTCATAGTGATCAACAGATATAAATCCCAAGTGACTCAAAGAATAGAGCTATGCTCCCCGGCAACGGCGCCAGAAAAAGGTCTTGATAACCCACAAGTATAGTGGATCGCAACAGTTTTCGAGGGTAGAGTATTCAACCCAAATTTATTGATTCGACACAAGGGGAGCCAAAGAATATTCTCGAGTATTAGCAGCTGAGTTGTCAATTCAACCACACCTGAAAGACTTAATATCTGCAGCAAAGTATTCAGTAGCAAAGTAGTATGGAAGTAACGGTAATGGTGGCAAAGTGACAGTAGCAGTTTTGTAGTGATTGTAACAGTAGCAACGGAAAAGTAACTTAGCAAAGATCAATATGTTAAAAGCTCGTAGGCAATGGATCAGTGATGGATAATTATGTCGGATGGCATTCATCATGCAACGGTTATAACATAGGGTGACACAGAACTAGCTCCAATTCATCAATGTAATGTAGGCATGTATTCCATATATAGTCATACGTGCTTATGAAAAAGAACTTGCATGACATCTTTTGTCCTACCCTCCCGTGGCAGCGGGGTCCTAATGGAAACTAAGGGATATTAAGGCCTCCTTTTAATAGAGAACCGGACCAAAGCATTAGCACTTAGTGAATACATGAACTCCTCAAACTACGGTAATCACTGGAAAGAATCCCAGTTATTGTCACCCTGGGGGATGCGGATCATAACTCGTAATAGGTGTCTACAACTTGCAAGATAGGATCAAGAACACATATATATTCATGAAAACATAATAGGTTCAGATCTGAAATCATGGAACTCGGGCCCTAGTGACAAGCATTAAGCATAGCAAAGTCATAGCAACATCAATCTAAGAACATAGTGGATACTAGGGATCAAACCCTAACAAAACTAACTCGATTACATGGTAAATCTCATCCAACCCATCACCGTCCTGCAAGCCTACGATGGAATTACTAATGAACGGCGGAGAGCATCATGAAATTGGTGATGAAGGATGGTTGGTGATGACGACGGCGTCGATTTCCCCTCTCCGGAGCCCAAATCAGGCTCCAGATCTGCCCTCCCGAGGAAGAACAGGAGGTGGCGGCGGCTCCGTATCGTAAAACGCGATGAACTCTTCTCTCTGATTTTTTTCTCCACGGATGTGAATATATAGAAGTGGAATCAAGGTCGGAGGAGTAACAGGGGGCCCACAAGCCACCAGGGCGCGCCCTAGGGGGGGCGCCCTCCTGGCTTGTGGCCAATAGGTGGACCCCCCTGGCTTGATTCTTTCGCCAATATTTTTTATTAATTCCAAAAATATTCTTCGTAAATTTTCAGGTCAATCCGAGAACTTTTATTTCTGCACAAAAATAACACCAAGTCAATTCTGCTGAAAACATCGTCAGTCCGGGTTAGTTCCATTCAAATCATGCAAATTAGAGTCCAAAACAAGGGCAAAAGAGTTTGGAAAAGTAGATACGTTGGAGACGTATCACTTCCCTACTAAGCCAAGCGAAAATCTGGCGCAAAGGAATTTTTTTCATTGCGTCCTCACAAACGGTTGTGAATGATGACTCGTGTGCCCTTCCCAATGCTAAACCTTGTACTGGTGCTAACTGCTAAGGTTTCCATGTATGCAAAAAAAATCTGATGTGGGAAGATAATTAAGAGGAGAGATATGAGTTTGGTGACCACATGAAGAAACAATGCCAAGCGCGTGAACCTTGGCAAAACACTTAAATGAAGGAAACTCACCAATGCATGCAAGAGTTTAGTTGCTAAATCATTAAAGGAAGGGACCATCGCAACAATGCATTGTGGACCTGAGTTGCTAAGACATTTTATACACTAAGCACCCCATCTAAGCACCGATCGATGCATTTGTCGGCGTTCTGGGATCGAGGGTACCCAGACCTGCCTGCCTGCGGCCTAGCGCATGGCCCACCTCGACGGCCCAGAACGGCCTGGCGACAAATCCTTCAAGACAAGACCCTCGCGAGGGCCTCAGCCTCGCGAGGGGAACGGCGCCAAGTCCTCCAGGGGAGCGGCCTCCCCAGGTTGCCTCCCGAGGAGCAGAGATTCCTATGTAGTGCCCGGCCTCAGGAGGCTGCAATGACGTAGGCCATGACGACCGAGGCAGGCGGGCGCCAGCGGGCGCAGCAGAGATAGTTTCCTCTTTCGTGCTAAGGAGGCAAGGACGAACGCGGGTTTCCAAGGAACCCCCCAAAGGTTTCCATTCCGATGCAACAAGACCAAGACCACGAGCTCGGCAGGAGGGATGTCATCGTCGAGCCCACCTCGGTGTCACGCCAGGAGCTTTGCAGGCGAAGACCACCTTTAGTCAGGATAAGTTGTACCTCCCGTCCCCCTTCAAATTTGGTTGTTGTGGGATCCCTTCCCGCCTGTGCGATAAGGGAAGAGGACCAAGGCCCGCTATAAATAGGGACTAGCCACCACCGTAGAGAGAGGAGATCCACCCTCACCAAAGAGCCCTCGCGAGGTAGCTCGAACACTATACTAGTTCTTCCACAAACCTCCTCGTGAGGCCAATCCACCAAAGCAGGAGTAGGGTTTTACACCGCAAGGTGGCCCGAACCTGGGTAAATCTCTCGTGTCCATCTTCTTGCGCTCTCACGCATCTTCAGCAGGGTCTGGCTATGGAGCGGCAGGCTTGAGACTTGAGCTGGTTGGGATCTTCGCACACACCCCAGAGTTCAAACCTTCTTGGGTCTGCGGAGCCCTGATTCCGACATTTGGCACGCCACGTAGGGGCGTGTCGAAGCTCCATCTTCACCAGCCACGCTTCACCCTTGCCTCGTCGTCTCCATGGCGGGCGTCACCCCTAAGGCCTGGCGGCCCGCAGCCAACGGGGACGCCATGGTTTGCCTGACCGTGCCCGCGGTCGCTTGTACCCTCGGCGGGTCGCAGGCGCCCGTGTCCTGTCGCCATGTCAAGCAGTTTCTCCGCCAGGCGGGCGCAGCTCAGCTGCGGCTCGGGGCCTCGCGGAGCAGGGCGGAGCCGGAGACCGACATCAGCTTCGACTCCAGGGACCATCCCAGGACGACGGTCGCTGCTGGTGCGCTCCCCATGCTGTGCACACCCACCATCAGCAACATTGCAGTCACCAAGACCCTCATCCACGGCGGCGCCCGCTTCAACATCCTTCCCGTGGAGGCCTACGACATGCTCTAGATGCCCTACGACCAACTCGCGCCCTCCAGGCCCTTCTCAGGGGTGGTCGGAGGCTCCGCCACCCCCTTGGGGCAGGTGTGCCTCCCCGTCACCTTCGGCACCCGCAACAACTACCGCACCGAGCAGATCGACTTCGACGTGGCCCGCATCGGCCTCCCGTACAACACCATCCTGGGATATCCGTCCCTCGCCAAGTTCATGGCGATGACGCACCCAGGCTGCAACGTCATCAAGATGCCTGGCAGCAGCGGCATCATCACCGTGGCCGGAGATACCGAGGACGTAGTTCGAGCCCGCAAGCTCATCTACAAGGCCGCAGCGGCCTCGCGCCCAGACGCCGAGAGCATCGCACACGAAGAAGGAGGCATCCCGCCCCGGGAGAGCATCGCGTAGGTTCTGGAGGCCGCGCCCACGAAGAAGCAGCGACTGTTCTCTCAGGACCGGGCTAAGACAAAGCAGGTGCTAGCTGACGACGGGAGTCCGGGCCACACCTTCACCATTGGCGCCAGTCTTCCCCCGGAGCAGGAGAAGGCGCTAGTGGACTTCCTCCGCGTGAACAAGGGCATGTTTGCGTGGGAGGCGCGCGACCTGGTCGGAGTCCCGGGAGAGGTGATCGAACACCACCTAAGGGTGCGCCCCGATGCGCGCCCGGTGAAGCAAAAGGCAAGGCGACAAGCACAAGAGAAGCAATCGTTCATCGTCCAAGAGGTTGGAAAGCTGCGGAAAGCTGGCGTTGTTGGGGAAGTACGGCACCCGGATTGGCTGGCCAACCCAGTGATCGTCCCCAAGAAGGGTGGGAAGGAATGCATGTGCGTCGACTTCACGAGCCTCAACAAGGCTTGCCCTCAGGACCCCTTCCCACTCCCGCGCATCGACCAGATCATGGACTCCTCCGCCGAGTGCGATCTGCTATGCTTCCTGGATGCTTTCTCGGGTTACCACCAAATCAAGATGGCGGTGGAGGACGTCGAGAAGACGGCCTTCCTCTCTCCGTGCGGGGTGTACTGCTACGTGTGCATGCCCTTCGGATTGCGGAACGCCGGTGCGACCTTCAAGTGGCTGATGCGCATTGCCCTGGGGCAGCAGCTTGGAAGGAATGTGGAGGCATACGTTGATGACATCGTGGTCAAGTCGCGAGAGGCGAAGACCCTGATCGAGGACCTAGAGGAGACGTTTACCAGCCTGCGTCAAGTGAACCTGAAGCTCAACCCGGAAAAATGCGTTTTTGGGGTCCCGTCCGGCATGCTGCTCGGTTTCTTGGTGTCGCACCGAGGGATCGAGGCCAACCCAGAGAAGGTCAAAGCGATCGGGAAAATGCGCCCTGCTCAGACCCTCAAGTAAATGCAGAAGCTCACGGGCTGCATGACCTCTTTGGGACGCTTCATCTCCAAGCTGCGCGAGCGCGCCCTCCCCTTCTTCAAGCTCATGAAGAGGAAGGGCCCATTCGAGTGGACCCCTGAGGCGGACGCGGCTTTCGAGGACCTCAAGCGGTATCTCATGAGCCCACCCGTCATGGTGGCACCTCGCCCATGCGAGCCCCTGGTGCTCTACTTGGCGGCCACCCCCCACTCGGCCAGCGCGGTGCTCGTGGCAGTCCGAGAGGAGTGCGCTGGCGTAGGCGCGAAGCAGGGCGGCTCGTGCGGGGCCGCGCAATGCTCGCCGCCTCAGGACGGCGCTCCTGAGGCCCTCGTCACCTCATCGACCCTCGAGGTGCCTGACTTCCTCGGGCCTCGTGGGGAGCAGGGTGGCGCCAACACGTCGTCCCTGATCGAACACCCCGTGTACTACGTCAGCACCGTGTTGCGGGATGCGCGTGCACGCTACCCTATGTAGCAGAAGCTTCTGCTGTTGCTCCTCGTCGCCTCAAGGAAGCTGCGTCACTATTTCCAGTGCCACCCCATCAAGGTCGTCTCCGTGTACCCCCTGGAGAAAGTGTTGCGCAGCCCCAATGCTGCTGGAAGGGTTGCAGAGTGGAACATCGAGCTGTAGGCTTTCCACCTGGAGTTCAGCACCACCAGGGTCATCAAGGGCGCGGTCCTTGCTGACTTTGTGGCGGAGTGGACAGATGCTGCCGACCAGGGGCTGGATGAGGGCCAATCCCTCGCGCCTGGTGATGAGGCGCCCGACGGCTGGGTCATGCACTTCGATGGAGCCTTCGCACGGCGGGGCGCGGGGGCTGGAGTAGTACTCATCCCCCCGACACAGGACAAGCTTTACTACGCCGTACAGCTCTGCTTCCAACATGGTGAGAAGGTCTCCAACAACATCGCGGAATACAAGGGCTTGATCGCCGGCCTCAGGGCCGCGGCCGCTCTGGGGGTCAAGCGCCTCACCATCAAGGGCGACTCCCAGCTCCTCGTCAACTTCTCCAACAAGGAGTACACGCCGAAGGACGAGCACATGGAGGCATACTTGGAAGAGGTATGTAAGATTGAAAAGTGTTTCCAGGGCTTGGAATTGCAGCATGCCCCGCGTGGTGCGAACAAGGAAGTAGACGACATCGCCAAGAGGGCATCGCGTCGCGAGCCGCAGGAGCCTGGAGTTTTCGAAGAGAGGCGCTTCAAGCCGTCCGTGGCACCCCCGGCCGTAGGCCCGACGTCGCTTCAGGAGGAGCTGCCACCGGCCCCGCCCTTAGGCACCCAGGCCTGAGGTTCGGCCTCGGGAGCACGCCTGCTTCTGGCGCTAGAACCTCAGGACGGCGACTGGACCGAGGAGTTCATGGCATACCTGGTTAGCGGCGCCTTGCCGGAGAAGGAGGAGGACGCGGAGCGCGTGGTCCGTCAGGCCACTTCTTATTGTTTGCAGGACGGCGAGCTGTACCGTAGGCACCCCAACGACGTCTCGCTGCGGTGCATATCTGAGGAGCAGGGGCGCGAGCTGCTGGCCGACATCCACGGAGGCGATTGCGGGCACCATTCCTCATCTCGTACCCTTGTGGGGAAGGTGTTCCGCAGCGGCTTCTACTGGCCCACGGCGCTCTAAGACGCTACTGAGCTGGTCAGATCCTGCGAGGCCTACCAATTTCATGCCAAGCAGATTCATCAGCCCGCACAGGGCCTCCACACCATCCCGCTCTCCTGGCCCTTCGCGGTCTGGGGGATGGACATACTGGGCCCTTCCCTCTGGCGGCCGGCGGTTACCGCTACCTCTATGTCGCCATCGACAAGTTCACCAAGTGGGCGGAGGTGGAGCCCGTGCGCACCATCCCCGTCGGCTCGGCTGTCAAGTTCATCAAGGGCCTCGTGAGCCGCTTCGGCGTCCCCAACCGTATTATTACCGACAATGGCTCACTGTTCACAAGCAACCTCTTTAGAACATATTGTGCTTACCTTGGAACGCATATATGCTACGCTTCAGTGGCGCACCCACGGAGCAACGGCCAGGCCGAGCGCGCCAATGCGGAGGTCCTCAGGGGCCTCAAGGCAAGGAGCTTCAAGAAGAAGCTTGAGGCCTGCGGCAGGGGTTGGCTCGGTGAGCTTCAGTCCATGTTGTGGTCCATCCGCACCACCGCGATTAAGCCCACCGGCGAGACCCCATTCTTCCTCGCCTACGGGGCAGAGGTGGTCCTCCCGCACGACGTCAAGCATCGCTCCCCGCGGGTCTTGGCATTCAACGAGGAGCGTCAGGATGCCTTGCGGGGGACAGACCTCGTGCTCGGGGAGGAGGCCCGCCGCCAAGCCTCGCTCTGCGCAGCGAGGTACCAGCAGGTGCTGCGGCGCTACCACCATCGCAGCATCCGCTCCAGGACCCTCGAGGTGGGTGACCTCATCCTGAGGCGGGTCCTCTCCAGGGAGGGCTTGTATAAGCTCTCACCCATGTGGGAGGGCCCGTTCAGGGTTGCCCGTGTCTCCAAGCCTGGCGCCATGCGCTTGGAGACACAGGATGGGGTTCTCATCCAGAATGCCTGGAACATCCAGTACCTCCGGAAGTTCTACCTGTGACACTCTCACGTAATAATGAGTGGGCTGTATACGCCCGGGGTCCCCCGAGGACGCGGAGGGGCCCCCACCCACGCCCAAGTGGAATCCCCATGCTCCGCGCTAGCGGACGACACAGTCCTCCAATGACTATGCCCACGCCTAGTGGAAGCCCTATGCTCCGCGCTGGGGGAAGACGAAGACTAGCTTAGGTGCCGTACGCGGCTGTTCCTTGCTCCTTTTGTACCCGAATTTGCCACTTTTTGGAATGAAGTTGAAGTTTTTGCATCTTATTCGATAAAAGGGGTGGGAATTTTTCTTCTTTGCAGCATTTCTCGTTTTGATGTCCCGTTTTAAAAGGTTTGACGCCTGCCAGTTTCTCTCTCTCTCTCTTGCGCCCCGCGAGCGGGGGCTGGACATGGTGTGCACCTCGCCAAAGCTTTGGCGTTCTGATCCTCGCGCGACGCTCTCGAGCGAGCCAGCAGGCGCATATTACCTCAGGCCCCTGGCCTCAGGAGCGCTCATCCCCTAGCCTTGCCAGGCATCGCGACCTGACATACCAGCGACGATCGACCCTCGCTCGGGGCTCTAACGGAAAATGGTCGCTGGGAGGAAGACGACCAAGGAAAGGGAAGTCACAATGCGGCTCGCTATCAAGGAATTCTAACCCTACATAAAGCACTTTTCAGCACCTTCGTGGGAGGTGGTGCCCTGAGGAAGCGCCTTCGGAGGCCCAGACTCCTCGCCACCCCCCCAGGAGCCTCATGAGCGGCGGGCACTTCTCGAAGCTGCAAAGCTGCCTCGTCCGCAAGGAAGAGGCCCCCTCGGCGAGACCCCCAAGCTGCCTCGGCGCCCCAGCTACACCTCGCAATGCAGGAACCCGCCGCGAGCTTCCCCCCTCGGCCGCGAGCGCCACGGCTACCGCTGCCACCTACGCGGGAGGGAGCTTTCCCACGGCCGCCGGAGGCAGCGCTGGGCCACACAGGAGTGCGCACGCGTCCTCGGGGGGCCACCGCCGGCGTCGCAGTGTAATTGCGGGGACGACCGTGACCCCTCTTGGGCGGCGGCAAGTCCGATCCCTCCAGGCGGCCCTTCCCCTTCTCGGCAGCAGAGAACCTCCTCACTGGTGCCATGGTCGTGGAAGCGGCGGATTGGAGCAGGGAGGCGAGAAGATGAAGATGGGTTGGAGGGGCTCTGCCCCCCTCGCCCATTTATAGTTGATCAGAGGCCAACCGGCGTCTCTCCACATGCCGGGCAATGATGGCCCCGCAGCGTGCGCCAACCCTTGTCAGTCGGGGCGGTTACCGAGGCGGCGTGGGGAAGTGGGGGCGTCCGCGCCCCGTCGTGCGCCACGCGTCAAGATTGGCCCGTAGGCGATTGGGGCCCGTGGCATTTCGGCCTCCCTTCTTTGGCTTCGCCCCGAAGCCAGCCCGAGCGCGCCTTGGGCCCGGGGGCTACTGTCGGCGTTCTGGGATCGGGGGTACCAAGACCTGCCTGCCTGCGGCCTAGCGCGTGGCCCACCTCGACGGCCCAGAACGGCCTGGCGATAAATCCTTCAAGACAAGACACTCGCGAGGGCCTCAGCCTCGCGAGGGGAACGGCGCCAAGACCTCCAGGGGAGCAGCCTCCCCAGGCTGCCTCCAGAGGAGCGGAGATTCCTATGCAATGCCCGGCCTCAGGAGGCTGCAATGACGTAGGCCATGACGACCGAGGCAGGCGGGCGCCAGCGGGCACAGCAGAGATAGTTTTCTCTTTCATGCTAAGGAGGCAAGGAGAAACGCTGGTTTCCAAGGGGCCCCCAAGGTTTCCATTCCGGTGCAACAAGACCAAGACCACGAGCTCGGTAGGAGGGATGTCATCGCCGAGCCCACCTCTGCGTCATGCCAGGAGCTTTGCAGGCGAAGACCACCTTTAGTCAGGATAAGCTGTACCTCCTGTCCCCCTTCAAATTTGGCCGTTGTGGGATCCCTTCCCGCCTGTGCGATAAGGGAAGAGGACCAAGGCTCGCTATAAATAGGGACTAGCCACCACTGTAGAGAGAGGAGATCCACCCTCACCGAAGAGCCCTCGCGAGGTAGCTCGACCACTATACTTGTTCTTCCACAAACCTCCTCGTGAGGCCAACCCACCAAAGCAGGAGTAGGGTTTTACACCGCAAGGTGGCACGAACCTGGGTAAATCTCTCTTGTCCATCTTCTTGCACTCTCACGCATCTTCAGCAGGGTCTGGCTATGGAGCGGCAGGCTTGAGACTTGAGCTGGTTGGGATCTTCGCACACGCCCCAGAGTTCGAACCTTCTTGGGTATGCAGAGCCCTGATTCTGACAACATTGGCAGCAGCAGTCACGTAAAATTCAAATCTGTCATATTGGGTAAATTTTCATTTGTCAAATTGGAAAACACTGACATTTGTCAAATTTTGCAGGAACAAAATCACTATTACGGTGCAATTTTGCAACTGAAATTCAGTAAACATAGATTTCATTCATAGATTAAGCATTGGTCTTTGTACAAAATAGTTCAACTCGACAATTGAATCGAACAAACTTTTCCCCAATTGTTGCCAACCACGTACTGAAATAGCTAGTTCAACTATATATACTAGCTAATTTAAAGTAGGTGGGACAGTTCAACCATATCTATAGTTAGATGAACTGAACAAAATAGCCCCTAAATACTACTTCGGAGGGGCTTTGTTCTACTGCCAGCAGCCTTATCCTCTGCCGAGCGCGTTCAGTAAGAGGCAGAGGAGGAGTAGCCTACCGACAAGCTGGAGGAGTCCAATTCGTCGGCTGCCACTGCTGCTCTCCGCCACTCCTGACGCGCCTCCTCGAAGTGGCGGGACTCGGCGTAGATCTCCTCATTCCGCGCCATAGCTACGGCATCTGTTGTGGCCACGGCGGTGGTGAGCCTCTTTGTGTGCTCGACCTGGCGCTCCTCCTCCTCATGTAGGAATTTGATGTAGCGTGCTAGGCCGCTGACGCAAAAGCCGAGCGGCTGGCCTTCGGTGGCGACCTCCTCCTCCCGCCTTCAGGCCGCGGTGGCGAAGCGGGTGATTACCCCGGCGGCTGACCGTGGGGTGGCTGCCAAGGCGGATGCTGGTGTGGTGGCGGCCAAGGAGGCCGATGGTGGGTGGAGAAAACGGTGACCAGCGATGGGGTGGGGGCCACGGCAGTCGCTAACAGCAGCTGCCTTCGGGCAAAGGTGGAGGGGCATGTGGTGGGTGTCGTGCGCATAGCCAACAAGGACGCCACACGCACTACATGCTTCTGGGTACTGCGCCGCCGACGAGGTGCAGCCTCCCAGCTGGAGCTGCCCTTTGGCGGAGTGGCAGAGAAACGACGACAAACAGATGGCATTGCCGATTTGGGGAGAAGCAAACTTGGGAAGCTACGGGTAGGGAGGGGATGAATGCGATGTGGAGACGCCGGCCATGAGGGTTTATACAGCAGGCGGCCAAGGCGGGCCGGGCGGGAAGCTTGCACGCGTTCCTGCGTGGTTGCACGGGAACGGGAAACCCAAAAGAAACGCCGCACGCTCCCGAAGCATTGGGTGTTTGGGGGATTTCGGCGAGCCGGGCGGGAAGCTTGCGCGGGAACCTGCGCGCTCCCGAAGCATGCACTGGAATCCTCGGGCGGCAACGCGGTGACAAGATGAGACGGAGGTGGGAGAAATGACAAGTACACAAACGGTTAATAATAAAAAACCGTTTGCGCTTTATTACAAAGCAAACGGTCGTTATGTACGCATCATCGTGAATTAATCTACGCATGAGGCGGTTGATGCGGCCGCGGCGCACTGTGCTCGCGTCCGTGCGCGCCAGCTCTGCCGGCGTCCACGCGCGAACGATCACGTACGTTTGGGGCGCCATATGCATGCGGTTGCGCCGCTCCCGGGGACACCATGCAGTTAAGCGCTGCAAATGCTGCCATGCGGACGTGCCAAAATTCCAGGCCGTCCGGCGCAATTTATTCCCGTGGCCATTTACCTTCGTCTCTTCCACCTTCCGATCGCGCCACGCAACACAAGAAGCACACCCACGATCTCTTCATCGCTTCAACCTTCCGTGCGGATCCAATGGCGGTTGCCGGCGCCGAGCGGCAGTTCGCCAAAATTGTCAAAGTGGACACCCACATCAGGAAGACGGACCTCTCGGTGGTGTACGGCACGACCCGGTCATGGTGATGAACTCCATCAACACGTTGGAACAGCTGGTTGCTGAGGATGACAAGTACAAAGTGGCCGGCTTCGACCTCGAGCACACCAACGGTCGTGCCGGGCATGATCAGAAGGTTGTCGTCGCCTAGTTGTGCGTGCACCATCACGTGCTCGTCTACCACTACTGTCTGGCCACATGGCCTTGCGAGCGTTTTGCCAGGTTTGTCAACAGCCCCGACTACAGGTTCGCAATGGTGGACACCACCAACGATCTAAAGGTGCTCAAGACTTCAGGCTTGTCCTGCCAGAAGCTTGTCAAGATCCAAGGTCAGTACAGGGTCTGGGGCGGCGAGAAGAAGAAGCAGAAGTAATCCCTGGTTGACCTCACCGCGGCCATCATCGACCCCTACTACAGAGACATGAAGGCTGAGTGTCACAAGGACAAGTCTGCCTGGCACAAGGCCTAGGTGAACGAACTGGATGAATAACACATCAAGTACGTGGCCAAGGACGTGTACACAAGCTACGAGATGTACAGGAGGATCATTGACATGAGGAAGTGCCTCCTTCCTGCAAACAGCGAGGGATAGCCACAAGCAGAGCAGTGTCGGCAACCGTCGTCAGAAGAACAGTATGATTTGGTGATCGTCTACTTTTTGCAAATTAATATTGAGGTATGTACATGTGTTGTGTAGTCACTTATGTAACTGGATGTTCAAGTTGGTTATGCAATAATAATGTTGGTGTTCTGTAGATAGAGCATATAGATGTTGTGCAAACAGAGCAAATCACATCTCATACAATTATTAGCAGCAACCGTCTGCCCACAACACACACAGGTTGTCAAGATGAATTGTTTGGGTTATTATTGGTCTTCCCACACAATTCTGATGAATGAACTGTTTGCCGAGTACCCACAACACACACGGTTGTCAGGATGAATCGTTTGGGTTATTATTGGTCTTCCCACACAATTTTGGTGAATGGCCTGTTTGCCGGGTATCACACACGCCTTCTTAGGCTAACTCGTTTGTGTTCTGCTGGATCAACGCAAACAGTTTGTTTGAGTGAACTATATGCCGCACTACGCACACGTATGTAGTTTGTTAACCGTTTATGTTATATTCCATAATCTCAAATAGTTCATAAGAACAAACTATATGTGACGCATCACACACGCAACTATTTTTTGAATCGTATTTGATGGTTCCTCCATCGCACACGGTTTTCGTCATTGGTGGCGGAGCTTGAACTATACCGTTTGCGATTGATGGATCACACACAGTTTGGTCGAAGGGTCTCTGATTGATGTGTCGTCTTTGGACCATCCTGCAGTAGTGGTTATTTCTTACTATTGACCCACAGTGTGACCTACTACAAATTGTGTCCATAACCGAGGACACGGCTATCGATAGATTATACACTCTGCAGAAGGTTAGTACATTGTACCCACACCACGGAACTCATTGATAACCCACAAGTGTAGGGGATCGTTTGTAGCCTTTTTCGATAAGTAAGAGTGTCGAACCCAACGAGGAGCTAAAGGTAGAACAAATATTCCCTCAAGTTCTATCGACCACCGATACAACTCTATGCACACTTTAATGTTTGCTTTACCTAGAACAAGTATGAAACTACTTTGTAGGTGATAGGATAGTTTGCACGAATAACACTAGAAGTACTTAGCGGGAATACAACTACGAGTAAAAAAGAAAGATAATAAGAGTTAGTTGTTTAGTAGAATGTTTTTTTCAAACAAGAAGGTTATTTGTCCCTAGGCAATTGATAACTAGACCGGTAATCATTCTTGCAATTTTATATGAGGGAGAGGCATGAGCTAACATACTTTCCGTACTTGGGTCATATGCACTTATGATTGGAACTCTAGCAAGCATCCGCAACTACCAAAGATCATTAAGGTAAAACCCAACCATAGCATGAAGTATCAAGTCCTCTTTAATCCCATATGAAACAACCCACCTACTCGGTTCTGTGTATTCTGTCACTCATGCCACCCACCATAGGCAAATCATGAACACATTGCAACACCCTACAACAAGGATCCCTCATGTTTGCGCGAGACGGAGGGCACCGTAGGATAGCACCATAATAAAATATACAATCATACCAACCACGATCATCAATTAGCCCATAGGATAAAACGGATCTACTCAAACATCATAGGATAGCCACATATCATTGGGAAATAATATACGGAGTTGAGCACCATGTTTAAGTAGAGATTACAGCGGGGAAAAGGGGAGTTACACCGCTGCATAGAGGGGGAGAGAGTTGGTGTTGACGGGAGCAAGATTGTTGATGTAGATCGTCGTCACGATCCTTGCCTCGGCGGCGTTCCGGCGCCACCGGGAGAGAGGGGGAGAGAGCCCCCTCCTTCTTCTTCTTCCTTGGCCTCCCCCCTAGAAGGGAGGAGACTTCCCCCTCTGGTCCATGGCTGCCAAGGTGGCGGAGGGGCAGGAGCCCCTCCTAGATTGGATCTCCCTCTCTGTTCTCTTCTGTTTCACCTTCCTGGCTTCTGGCCGAAAACCATTTCTTATATTCCCAAAGATCCGTAACTCTGATCGGGCTGAAATTTTGAGGGATTTTTATCCAAAAATTAGCTTCCTTGCGCCCGAAGGAGAGCTCCAACCGACTTACGAGCTGGGCACAACCAACCAGGGCGTGCCTGGGCCCTGGGGCGCGCCCTGGTGTCTCATGGGGGTTGTGGGCCTCCGTTTGCGTTGATTCCACTTCTCAAAATTCACAAATATTCCAAAAAAATCTTCATAAATTTTATCGCATTTGGACTTCGTTTGATATGGATATTCTGTGAAACAAAAAACATGCAACAAACAGGAACTGGCACTGGGCACTGGATCAATAGGTTAGTCCAATAAATCATATAAAATGTTGCCAAAAATATGTGAAAGTTGTATAATAATGGCATGAAACAATCAAAAAAATTAGATATGACGGAGACGTATCACTCATGGCCTCGTGCTCCCATTCGGGTGGATCAATGACATTCCGACAAAACCAATCTTATTGCATGACACTCTCCCGGCCACTCTGACAAACTCCCCTTTGGGCTATGCCATGGGTGGCCTCGATGTCAACCCGTGACATCCGCCACCTTTGTGGCCGCCACCGTCGTGGCAAAACAAACTCGTCCCAATCGGGGACATCGATACCATACAACTACGGGCACACAAGGTTATGCCTGCCTATCGGGCCAGGGGAGCGCAAGTGCATAACCTTCCCTAGTTGGAGGCACCGGCGAGAGGCATGACATAGACCGCATTAGGGCCTCCCATCCAGGCATGTGTGATTGCACTGGTGAGCTCGATTCGGTGGCACCATGACACGCTTAATAGATTGTACAAGTTGAATTATCATCATGTTTAATTTTAAAGTAAAATGATTCGAGTCATAGCATGAAGTGAGGTGCATGGTTCATGATAAAAATGCAACCATATGCATTACGGTGATATGAGCATAAGCAACTATTGCATCAATGTAACCATGGCATGGATCATGAGTACTACATGACTAGCATATCAATGTGACATGAAATGAGTGAAGTATATCTAGCATAACATAGGTTACTTAATAATTATGCATGTGAAATGAGCTTTTAATTCAAATAAACCATTGACATTGCAATGTCATCCTTGCAAAAAAAATGTTGTGGCTTGCCTTAGTTCTGAGGAGTGTCACAATACTCCTGGTCCTCTTGAGGGAGTCCGGGATTAAGGGGTCCTCAGACTGCCGGCCTATTTCTCATAGGCCGGGCTCATGGGCCGCTCGCTAAGGATGGGATTGATCGAAGGCCTCATCGCTATGGAGGAGACCTCAGGAGTCGTGGCATGTCTTTCAAGTTTAAGGTAGTAGATTAGGCATGTTTTATCCCTCCGGTGAACAACCGACCATGTGTAACCCTAATGACCCTCGGCGTCTATATAAGCCAAGGGGTTGTAGATGGTAGGGCAGAGGAACTCATCTAGGGTTTTAGCTAGTCGATCCCAAGGTAGATCAACTCTGTAACCTTCATACCATCAATATAATCGAGCAGGACGTAGGGTTTTACCTCCATAGGAGGGCCCGAACCTGGGTAAACATCGTCCCCATGTTACCATCGATCTTAGACTCACAGCTCGGGGCCCCCTACCCGAGATCCGCCGGTTTTGACACCGACACCTCTCCAAGGCAATTATTCTCTTCTGAAAATAATATAATTGCACAAAGAAAATGTCACATAAAGCATTTTATTGCACCAGAAATTCTACACGATAGAGAAAATTCTCAAATTTTATAGGCAGAAATATTAGCTCAAGACAAAACTAATGCAAAAAAGAATCAACTCAATTGGAGTTATGGTTTAAAACTTAGAGCTGGTCAAAGTCTGGTCAAAATATTTGAATTTAACAGAAAATCAGAAATACCTACGGAGGCCACGTCGAAGGCGTATTTTCGCCGAGCGCCTCCACTTATACCGCTTAGGGCGAGAGAGAGAAAGAGGCTGACAGTGGGGTCCCACTGTTAGGATTAAAGAGAGAGAGGGAGGGAACAAAGCGCGACGGCTCTATCACTGGTGCTTCTCCGGCAAGGAGACCACGACAATCACCGGAGAGAGGGGGAATGGGTTTAGCACATCATGGCGGTCACACACGTACCCGAAAGGTTGGCTGAGGTGGACAGATGGCGTCGAAACAGAGCTCTCTAGAGACGGCAGGCGGCGGGGCTCACCGGAGTTGGGGAAGGAGGCACCAATCCGATGAGCTGGCAACAGCGTCGTGCTTAGGAGATCACCAGGAGCTCGTCTAAGTAGGAGGGCGATGCCGGAGAGCACCCGAGCGAGTGGATGACCATGGGGGATCCGCGGCCAACTCCGGTGAAGTCTCGAGGCTGGAAGCCCTCCCGGCCTTGCCCCGAGCTGTGGTGGTCGATTTGGGGTCAGGTGAGGAGTTGAGGATGGCTAGGACTGCTCGGGAGCAACTCTATTTATAGGAGACGGAGTGACCGAGCTCGGGCTCCACCGCAGGTGAGCTATAGGAGGAGAGAGGGAGGGAGAGTGCTCGGGCATTGCTTGTAGACGACAAGGACGACACCAAGCACAGTGCCAGCACGCGGGCAAAGCTGCAGCGCACTAGGGGAGGCAGGCAACGCGTGTGCACGCACTGTTCCGCCCGGTAGCGCTTCGGCCGCGTGATACTCGTGATCTGCGTTGGGTTTTCTGTGAAGAGGAACAGGTTATTGCAGCACAAAGTGGGTAAGTATTTCCCTCAGTTATGAAACCAAGGTTTATCGAACCAATAGGAATATCAATCCTCAACCGTCTTCAGCGGCTGCACACAAATGAACAAACAACTTGCACCCAACGCGGGCAAGAGGGTTGTCAATCCCCTTGATCTCGTTATTTGCAAGCAAATGAGTTGTGTAGATAATTGTTGATAAATGTAAATTGCAAAATAGAATAAAAAGTAAATAAAGGTAGCGAGGTAATAATAGCATTTGTAAACATATAAGTGAATAGACCCCGGGGCCATAGTTTTCCCTAGCGGCATCTCTCATGTAGGCAGCATACGGTGGGTAACAAATTACTGTTGGGCAATTGATAGAAAAGCGGATAGTTATGCGATTTTCACGGCAATGATCATGTATATATAGGCATCATGTCCATAAACAAATAGGCCGACTCCTGCCTGCACCTATTACTATTACTCCACTCATCGACCGCTATCTAGGATGCATCTAGAGTATTAAGTAAAACGGAGTAATGCATGGAGAACGATGACATGATGTAGACAAAGTAAACTCAAGCAATATGAATAAACCCCATCGTGTTATCCTTAGTAGCAACAACACAAAGACGCATCTTGTCCCCTACTTTGTCACTTGGATATAGAAACTCGTCAGGTTGAACCTACAACAACGCACCACTCCACCCGATGAAATATCAATCTACTTGGCGAAAGCACATCAATAAATCGGAGAGCATTACGAAGCTATAATGATCATGCAATTAAGAGACAATATATATCAAAGGTATCTCAAATACTTTTCATGAATAATCTGAACATAAACCCACAATTCGTCGGATCCCAACAAACACACCGCACAATAGGATTACATCGGATAGATCAAAGCGAAGATGCGATGACCATTGTATTGAAGATCAAGAGATAGAGAGATTGCCATCTAGGTACTAGTTATGGACATGTAGGCCTGTGGTGAACGACTCACACATCATCATGAGGGCAGCAAGGTTGATGCTGAGGCCCTCCATGATCGATCCCCCCTCCCGCAGGGTGCCGGAACGGAGCTCCAGATGGCCTCGCGATGGAACAGAGACTTGTGACGGCGGAAAAAGGGTTTCGGGACTGCCTACGTTATTTTTAGGATGAAATAGAATTTATAGGCCAGAGAGGGGCGTCGGGAGGCAGCCGAGGGAGGCACAAGCCATCTGGGCACGACCCCCCCCCAGGGCGCGCTCTGTTGGCTTGTGCGGCCCTCGTGCGGTCCCTGACCTCCTTCCGAAGCATCCAGGTCTTCTTTTGGTCCAGAAAAAATCATCAAAAAAATTCGTGGCAATTGGACTTCGTTTGATAATGTAAACCTGAAAAGCAAAAAACACGCAGAAAACAGCAACTGGCATTGGGCACTGGGTCAATAGGTTAGTGCTCAAAAATATTATAAATTGGTAAATAAAGACCCAAAAAGTATCCTAGAATGATAAAATATCAGCATGGAACAATCAAAAATTATAGATACGTTGGAGACGTATCAAGCATCCCCAAGCTTAATTCCTACTCGTCCTTGAGTAGGTAAATGATAAAAACAGAATTTTTGATGTGACATGCTATCCATTATGTAATCTTATGCATGTATGCTCATTGAGAAACGATGAATCAACAAATATTAACATAGCAATATTCAAAGTGTAAGAAACAAAATCATCAATCTTTCAAAGTATACGATCCTTAAAGAATGTTTACCCCCCCCCCCCATTCATCTTATTACATTAGCAAGGCATGGCTCCATCTTCATCACATTTATACAAATGTTAAGCACCACGGTGTCCAAGTCAGGCAATTGGATCGTACTTTTTCAATATGCATCAACTTTTTATTCTTCACGCAATACATGAGCGTGAGCCATTGGACATAGCATTTAGGTGGAATAGAGTATGGTGGTAGATATCAAAGGGGTAAAAAGTGGAGAAGATAGTCTCACATCAACTAGGCGTACCAACGGGCTATGGAGATGCACATCGATAGATGTCAATGCGAGGAGTAGGGATTGCCATGCAAATGATGCACTAGAGCTATAAGTGTATGAAAGCTCAAATGAAGCTAAGTGGGGTGTGCATCCAACTTGCTTGCTCATGAAGACCTTGGGCATTTGAGGAAGCCCGTCATAGGAATATACAAGCCAAGTTTGTAATAATGAATAGGTAATTCCCACTAGCATATGAAAATGATATATCATGAGACTCTCAGCGTGAGGAGCATGGTGCCACTTTGAGGCACAAGTGTGGAAAAATATAGTAGCAAAGTCCCTTCTCTCATTTTCTCTCATTTTTTTGAATGGATGGTGGGCTCATTTGGCCTCCCCCATCTTTATTTTTCGTCCGGAGTCTCATCTCGACTTATGGGAGAATCATAGTCTCCATCATTCTTTCCTCACTGGGACAATGCTCTAATAATGATGATGATCACACTTTTATTTACTTACAGCTCGATATGGAGAACTGATATGGAGATATGACTCTGAATGAATGCCTCTGGCAGTGTACCAGGATGTGCAATGATCTAGCGTGACACGTATCAAAAATATGATGAACGGTGGCTTTGCCACAAATACTATGCCAGCTCTATATGATCTCGGAATAGCTATGGAAATGCCATGATAGGTAGGTATGGTGGTTGTTTTGAGGAAGATATAATAAGGCTTATGTGCAACAGAGCGTATCATGTTACGGGGTTTGGATGCACCGGCGAAAGTTGCACCTATCCTCGAGGTGAGAATGGGCAATGCACGGTACCGAAGAGGCTAGCAAATATGAGAAAGTGAGATTGCGTATGTCCATGGTTTCACATTAGTCATAAAGAACTCATATACTTATTGCAAAGTTTTATTAGTTTTATCATAAATCAAAGTATTACTCGCATGCCCCGAGGGAAGAGGTTGGTAGGAGTTAACCATTGCGCGCTTCTGACCCGAAACAACACTAGGATTTCAACGAGGAATAGAAATGCTCACACATCATCATCATGCCTCTTTAATTTTTAGATGAACAAAAAGGTCAAGCTCTCTTAATATCGACACTTCTACGGGTCAACAATTATGAACTCACACCTATTTCATATTACCACATCAATATCATTGACCCACAATTTCTCTATATGTGCTACATGATGGTTTTGATTATCACTCATTGAATACCTAATATTTTTGGACTAGTCTTATGACCCATTAAAATTACCATCACTATTTATTAACTCTCAAACAAATATAAGTGAAGAACGAGAGTGAAATTATTTCTATAAAATCTACACGCCACCATGCTCAAAAAGATATAAGTGAAGTACTAGAGCAACTGCTAAGCTCAAAAGATATAAGTGAAGCACATAGAGTATTCTAACAAATTATGATGAAGGTGTGTCTCTATTAAATAGGTGTGTCCAGAAAACAATGATTGTGGCAAATTGAAAGTAATAGCAAACAAAAGCAGACCCTCCAAGCAAAACTCATATCATGTGACGAATAAAAATATAGCTTCAAGTGACATATCGATGGATTGAGACGAAAGAGGGGATGCCTTCCAGGGCATCCCCAAACTTAGAAGCTTTAGTATCCTTTAAAATATTACCTTGGGGTGCCTTGGGCATCCCCAAGCTTAGGCTATTCCTACTCCTTATTCTGTGGTCCATCACGATCACACCCAAAACTTGAAAATTTCAATCACACAAAACTCAACAAAACTTTGTGAGATCCGTTAGTATAAGAAACATATTGCATACTTTAGGTACTGTTATAAATTGATTATTATTTAATAATTGCATAATAGGTACTGTATTCTAACTTATCCATGGCTTATACCACCCGATACAATCCATAGCATAATCAAAACAAGCAACTATGCAAGCAAAAGCAGAATCTGTCTAAAACAGAACAATCTGTAGAGAACCTATACTTCTGTAACTCTAATTTTTTTGAAAAATTAGGACAACCTCGAAAATTTGTATAGAAACGCTGTGTAAGAATTTCAGATCATTATCGCGCTTCGGCAAAAAATGAAAATTCCTGTACTGGAGTCAAAAGTTTCTGTTTTGTTTGAGCATCGATTCTACTCATCTTGTGAGTCATCCCAAAGACTTTACTTGGCACGAACACTAATTTAAACACAAAACATAATAATTACATAGGCAAAAATCATTTTATTAAAAATAAACAGAAATAAATGATAACTATTGGGTTGTCTCCCAACAAGCTCTTTCTTTATAGCCATCAAGATAGGCTTAGGATAATAATGATGCCCACATAAAAGACAAGAGTTAAAGCACAAAGAGAGCATCATAAAACATGTGACAAATAGATTTAAGTCTAACATACTTCCTATGCATAGGAATTTTATAAGCAAACAAATTATCAAGAAAAGAAGTGTCTAACATATGCAAGTAGGAAGAGTGACGCATTAACAATTTCAACACAAAGAGAGGCAATTGAGTAACATGCAAATTCTTATAACCATGTTTGCCTCTCTCATTATATGTAGGATCATAATCAAATTCAACAATATAAATATCATAATATTGCTCCAAAGTAGCGGGATCATTATTACATAAAGTTGACACTCTTTCAACCCCACTTTTAGTAGTGTTTTGAATATCATACTCAATAATAGATTCATCATGAAGGCAAGAATTATCAAGATCACAAGGAACATCATGATCATCACCCAAATTATGATCATTAGCACAATTGATATTCATAGAATTTATACTAGCAACATGGCAATCATGCTTTTCATTCAAGGAACCATCATGAATCACTTTATAAATTTCTTTTAACACTTCATCACAATTTTTAGATTCATGATTTTCAAGCAAGACCTCATAAGGAAATTCTAGTGCACTCAACTCACTAGCAATTGGTTCAACATAATCAGGTATTTTGAAAAGATTAGCAAGTGGATGAGGATCCATTTATCTTTATTTTTTCTTTTTAACTTTCTGTTTATTTTTGATAAAGATAAAGATAACATAGCTAGGCAAGCAAGAAAACTAAAGACGAAACAAGCAAACTAGCAAACTTGTAAAGTAAATATTTTTGTATTTTTGATTTTTAAGAGACAAACTAAATAGAACAGCGAATAAAAAGAAGAACAAGTGAATGAAAATTTGTGTGAAGTTACTGTTGGGGAACGTTGCATGGGAAACAAAAAAAATTCCTACGCACACGCAAGATCTATCCATGGAGATGTATAGCTACGAGAGGGGGAGTGTATCTACATACCCTTGTAGATCGCTAAGCGGAAGCGTATATAATGCGGTTGATGTAGTCGTACGTCTTCACGATCCAATCGCGATCCGTCCCAATCTAGTGCCGAACGGACGGCACCTCCGCGTTCAGCACACGTGCGGCTCGATGACATCTCCGCCTCCTCGATCTAGCGAGCGAGGGCGGAGTAGTAGATGGGTCATTAACCAGCACGACAGTGTGGTGGAGATGGTGGTGGAGCAATCCCAGCAGGGATACGCCGAGCGCTACCGAAACCACGAACAGAGGAGAAAACGATCTAGGGAGAGAGAGGGGCGCCAAGGGCTTGGTGTGTCCTCTTGGGGCGCCCCCTCCCCTCTATACATAGGTGGAGGGGCGTGGATATCAGCCCCTCCAAGCCCTAGGGCGAAGCCAAGGGGGAGGAGTTGGACTCCTAGTCCAATTCCCTCCCTTTCCATACATAGGTGGACTTTCCACCTCTCTCAAGCCACATGGGCCTTGAGGGAATTGTGCGCCTGGCCCAATAAGGCCAGGGGGCCTCCCCTCAGCCCATGTAAACCCTTGGGACGTGGTGGAACCCTTGGTGGACTTCTGGACTCCTCCGGAAGTTTCCGAAACCTTCTAGAAGATTCCCGGTACAATACCGGAAAAACCCAAAACTTTTCCGGTAGCCAAAATATGACTTCCCATATATAAATCTTTACCTCCGGACCATTCCAGAGCTCCTCGTGACATCTGGGATCTCATCTGGGACTCCGAACAACATTCAGTCACCAACATACATAACCCAATAATACTATATCGTCACCGAACGTTAAGAATGCGGACTCTACGGGTTCGAGAATCATGTAGACATGACCGGGACACCTCTCCGGTCAATAAACAATAGCGGGACCTGGATGCCCATATTGGTTCCCACATATTCCATGAAGATCTTTATTGGTTGAAGCATGATGTCAAGGATTCAATCAATCCCGTATGCAGTTCCCTTTGTCCAGCGGTATGTTACTTGCCCGAGATTTGATCGTCGGTATCTCCATACCTAGTTCAATCTCGTTACCGGAAAGTCTCTTTACTCGTTCTGTAATAAAAGATCCCGTGACTAACTCCTTAGTCACATTGCTTGCAAGCTTCTTGTGATGTTGTATTACCGAGAGGGCCCAGAGATACCGCTCTGTCATACGGAGTGAAAAATCCCAATCTCGATCCACGCCAACCCAACAGACACCCTCGGAGATACCTGTAGAGCATCTTTATGATCACCCAGTTATGTTGTGGCATTTGATACACACAAGGCATTCCTCCGGTGTTAGGGAGTTGCATGATCTCATGGTGTTAGGAACAGATACTTGACATGTAGAAAGCAATAGCAATAGACTAAATGATACGATCACATGCTATGCTTACGGTTGGGTCTTGTCCATCACATCATTCTCCTAATGATGTGATGCCGTTATCAAATGACAACTCATGTATATGGTTAGGAAACCTTAACCATCTTTGATCAACGAGCTAGTCTAGTGGAGGCCCACTAGGGACATGGTGTTGTCTATGTATCCACACATGTATCTGAGTTTCCAATCAATACAATTATAGCATGGATAATAAACGATTATCATGAACAAGGAAATATGATAATAACCAATTTACTATTGCCTCTAGGGCATATTTCCAACAGTCTCCCAATTGCACTAGAGTTAATAATCTAGTTCACATCACCATGTGATTAACACCCAATGAGTTCTGAGGTTTGATCATGTTTATCTTGTGAGAGAGGTTTTAGTCAACGGGTCTGCAACATCCAGATCTGTGTGTACTTTGAAAATCTCTATGTCACACTGTAGATGTTGCTACCATGCTCCACTTGGAGCTATTCCAAACGACTTCTCCACTATAAGTATCCGGATTGCTACTCAGAGTCATCCGGATTGGTGTCAAAGCTTGCATCGACGTAACCCTTTATGACAAACTCTTTATCACCTCCATAATCGAGAAAAATTTCCTTAGTCCTCTAGTTACTAAGGATAACTTTGACCGCTGTCCAGTGATCCACTCCTGGATCACTCTTGTACCCCTTGCCAGACTAATGGCAAGGCACACATCACATGTGGTACACAGCATGTCATACAGTATAGAGCCTATGGTTGAGGCATAGGAGACGACATTCATCCTTTCTCTTTCTTTTGCCGTGGTCGAGCTTTGAGTCTTACTCAACTTCACACCTTACAATACAGGCAAGAACTCCTTCTTTGACTGATCCATTTTGAACTCCTTTAAAATCTTGTCAAGACATGTGCTCATTGAAAGTCATATCACACGTCTTGATCTATTTCTATAGATCTTGATGCCCAATATTTAAGCAGCTTTTTCTAGGTCTTCCTTTGAAAAACTCCTTTCAAACAACCTTTTATGTCTTTCAGAAATTCTACGTCATTTCCGATCAACAATATGTCATACACATATACTTATCAGAAATGTTATAGTGCTCCCACTCCCTTTCTTGTAAATACAAGTTTCTTATAAACTTTGTATAAACCCAAAAGCTGTGATCACCTCATCAAAGCATATATTCCAACTCCGAGATCCTTGCTCCAGTCCATAGAAGGATCGCTGGAGCTTGCATACCTTTTAGCATCCTTAGGATCGACAAAACCTTCTGATTGTATGACATACAACCTTTCCTCAAGGAAACCGTTCAGGAAACGATGTTTTGACATCCATCTGCCAGATTTCATAATAAAAAAATGCAGCAACTGCTAACATAATTCCAACAGACTTTAGCATCGCTACGGGTGAGAAAGTCTCATCGTAGTCAACTCCTTGAACTTGTCGAAAACCTCTTTGCGACAAGTCGAGCTTTATAAATGGTGACATTTACCATCAGTGTCTATCTTATTCTTAAAGATCCATACTTAACGGCATGCCATTCATCGGGCAAGTCTACCGAAGTCCATACTTGGTTTTCATACATGGATCCTATCTCGGATTTCATGGCCTCTAGCCATTTGTTGGAATCCGGGCCCACCATCGCTTTTTCATAGCTCGTAGGTTCACTGTTGTCTAACAACATGACCTCCAAGACAGGATTGCCGTACCACTCAGGGGCGGTATGATTCCTTGTCGACCTATGAGGCTCAGTAGCAACTTGATCTGAAATTTCATGATCATCATCATTAGCTTCCTCTTCACTTGGTGTAGGTGCCGCAGAAACATCTTTCTACGTCGTGCTACTATCCAACTGAAGTGACGGTTCAATAACCTTATCAAGTTCTACCTTCCTCCCACTCAATTCTTTCGAGAGAAACTCTTTCCCGAGAAAGGACCCATTTTTAGCAACAAACACTTTGCCCTCGGATCTGAGATAGAAGGTATACCCAACTGTTTACTTAGGGTATCCTATGAAGACGCATTTGTCCGCTTTGGGTTCAAGCTTATCAGGTTGAAGCCTTTTCACATAAGCATCGCAACCCCAAACTTTAAGAAACGACAGCTTAGGTTTCTTGCCAAACCATAATTCATACGGTGTCTTCTCAATGGACTTTGATGGTGCCCTATTTAAAGTGAATGCGGTTGTCTCTAATGCATAACCCAAAAAACGATAGTGGCAAATTGGTAAGAGACATCATAGCACGTACTATATCCAATAGAGGACGGCTACGACGTATGGACACACCATTACACTATGGTATTCCAGGTGGCATGAGTTGTGAAACAATTTCCACATTATCTTAATTTGCATACCAAACTCATAACTCAGATATTCACCTCCACGATCATATCGTAGACATTTTATCTTCTTGTCACGATGATCTTCAACTTCACTCTAAAATTGCTTGAACTTTTCAAACGTTTCAGAATTGTGTTTCATTAAGTAAATATACCCATATCTACTCAAATCATCACTGAAGGTAAGAAAATAACGATATCCACCGCACGCTTCAACACTCATTGGACCGCATACATCAAAATGTACCATTTCCAATAAGTCACTTGCCCGCTCCATCTTACTGAAAACGGGATCTTTAGTCATCTTGTCCAAGAGGCATGGTCCGCATGTCTCAAGCGATTCAAAATCGAGTGGGTCCAAAGATCCATCAGCATGGAGTTTCTTCATGCATTTTAAACCAAAATGACCTAAGCAGTGCCACAAGTAAGTAGTACTATCATTACCAACTTTACATCTTTTGGCATCAATACTATGAACATGTGTATCACTACGATCGAGATTCAATAAACCATTCACATTGGGTGCATGATCATAAAAGATATTATTCATGTAAACAGAATAACCATTATTCTTTGATTTAAATGAATAACCGTATCGCGATAAACACGATCTAATCATGTTCATGCTCAACGCAGACACCAAATAATGTTTATCTAGGTTCAACACTAATCCCGAAGGTAGAGGGAGCGTACGATGGTGATCACATCAACCTTGGAAACACTTCCAACACACACCGTCACCTTGCCCTTAGCTAGTCTCCGTTTATTCCGCAGCTTTTGTTTCGAGTTACCAATATTAGCAACTGAACCGGTATCTAATACCCAGGTGCTACTAGGAGTACTAGTAAGGTACACATCAATAACACATACTTTTGTTGATGTTGCCATCCTTCTTATCTACCCAGTATTTGGGGTAGTTCTGCTATCAGTGACTGTTCCCCTTACAATAGAAGCACTTAGTCTCGGGTTTGGGTTCAACCTTGGGTTTCTTCACTGGAGCGGCAACTGGTTTGCCATTCTTGAAGTTTCCCTTCTTGCCCTTGCCCTTTTGAAACTAGTGGTCTTACCATCAACACTTGATGCTCCTTCTTGATTTCTACCTTTGCGTAGTAAAACATCATGAATAGCTCAAGGATCATCTTCTCTATCCCTTACATGTTATAGTTCATCATGAAGCTCTAGTAGCTTGGTGGCAGTGACTCGGAGAACTCTGTCAATCACTATCTTATCTAGGAAGATTAACTCCCACTTGATTCAAGTGATTGTAGTACCCAGACATTCTGAGCACATGCTCACCGATTGAGCTATTCTCCTCCATCTTGCAGGCAAAGAACTTGTCAGAGGTCTAATACCTCTCAACACGGGCGTGAGCCTGAAATTCTAGTTTCAGATCTTGGAACATCTTATATGTTCCGTGACGTTCAAAATGTTTTTGGAGCCTCAATTCTAAGTCGTAATGCATGACGCACTGAACTATCAAGTAGTGATCAGAACGTGCCGGTCAGCTATTCACAACATCCACAAACGACGCTTGAGGGGGTGGCGCACCGAACGGTGCATCAAGGACATAAGCCTTCTGTGCAGCAATGAGGACAATCCTCAGATCACGGACCCAGTCCGCATTATTGCTACCATCATCTTTCAACTCTATTTTCTCTAGGAACGTATCAAAAACACAGGGGAGCTACATCGCGAGCTATTGATCTACAACATAATTTTGCAAAGACAACTTTAGACTATGTTCATGATATTGAGTTCAATTAATCATATTACTAAAGAACTCCCACTCAAATCAACATCCCTCAGGTTGTCTAAGGGTGACATGATCCAAATCCACCAACCCAAGTCCGATCATCACGTGAGATGGGGTGGCTTCAATGGTGAACATCTCCATGTTGATCATATCTACTATATGGCTCATGTTTGACCTTTCAGTCTCCTGTGTTCCGAGGCCATGTATGTACATGCTAGGCTCATCAAGTTTAACCCAAGTGTTCTGCATGTGCAAAACTGGATCACACTCGATCATCACGTGGTGCTTCGAAATGACGAACCTTCACAACGGTGCACACTTGGGGAGAACACAATTTTATCTTCAAATTTTAGTGAGGGATCATCTTATAATGCTACCGTCGTTCTAAGCAAAATAAGATGCATAAAAAGGATAAACATCACATGCAAATCATATAAGTGACATGATATGGCCATCATCATCTTGTGATTTTGATCTCCATCTCCAAAGCACCGACATGATCTCCATCGTCACCGGCATGACACCATGATCTCCATCATCATGATCTCCATCATCGTGTCGTCCAGTGGTTGTCGAGCCAAATATTGCTTCTACAACTATTGCTAACTCATAGCGATAAAGTAAAGCAAAAATAGCGAAAATAAATTAATGACAACCCTATGGCTCCTGCCGGTTGCCGTACTTATCGACATGCAAGTCGTGATAATCTATACAAAAAAATGATCATCTCATACATCACATATATCACATCATGTCTTTGGCCATATCACATCACAACATGCCCTGCAAAAACAAGTTAGACGTCCTCTACTTTGTTGTTGCAAGTTTTACGTGGCTGCTATGGGCAACTAGTAAGAACCGTTCTTACCTACACAAAGCCACAACAGTGATATTCAAGTTGCTATTTAACCTTCTACAAGGACCGCCTCTGTCGAATCCGATTCAACTAAAGTGGGAGAGACAGACACCTGACAGCCACCTTTATGCAACTAGGTTACATGTCAGTCGGTGGAACCGGTCTCTTGTACGTGGACAAGTAAGGTTGGTCCGGGCTGCTTCATCCCACAATACCGCCGAATCAAAATAAGACTAAGGAAGTAAGTAATCTGAACATCAACGCCCACAAACTCTTTGTGTTCTACTCGTGCATATCATCTACGCATAGACCTAGCTCATGATGCCACTGTTGGGGAACGTTGCATGGGAAACAAAAAAATTCCTACGCACACGCAAGATATATCCATGGAGATGCATAGCTATGAGAGGGGGAGTGTATCTACATACCCTTGTAGATCGCTAAGCGGAAGCGTATATAACGCGATTGATGTAGTCGTACGTCTTCACGATCCAATCGCGATCCTTCCCGATCTAGCGCCGAATGGACGACACCTCCGCGTTCAGCACACGTGCGGCTCGATGACGTCTCCGCCTCCTCGATCCAACGAGCGAGGGCGGAGTAGTAGATGGGTTCTTAACCAGCACGATGGCATGGTGGAGATGGTGGTGGAGCGATCCCGGCAGGGCTACGCCGAGCGCTACCGAAACTGCGAACAGAGGAGAAAACGATCTAGGGAGAGAGAGGGGCACCAAGGTCTTGGTGTGTCCTCTTGGGGTGCCCCCTCCCCTCTATATATAGGTGGAGGGGCATGGAGATCAGCCCATCCAAGCCCTAGGGCGCAGCCAAGGGGGAGGAGTTGGACTCCTAGTCCAATTCCCTCCCTTTCCATACATAGGTGGACTTTCCACCTCTCCCAAGCCACATGGGCCTTGAGGGACTTGTGAGCCTGGACCAATAAGGCCAGGTTGCCTCCCCTCAGCCCATGCAAACCCATGGGACGTGGTGGAACCCTTGGTGGACTTCCGGACTCCTCCAGAAGTTTTTGGAACCTTCTAGAAGCTTCCCGGTACAATACCGGAAAAACCCGAAACTTTTCCGGTAGCCAAAATATGACTTCCCATATATAAATCTTTACCTCCGGACCATTCCGGAGCTCCTCGTGATGTCCGGGATATCATCCGGGACTCCAAAAAACATTTGGTCACCAACATACATAACTCAATAATACTATATCGTCACCGAACGTTAAGCGTGCGGACCCTATGGGTTCGAGAATCATGTGGACATGACCGAGACACCTCTCAGGTCAATAATCAATAGCGGGATCTGGATGCCCATATTGGTTCCCACATATTCCACGAAGATATTTATTGGCCGAACCACGATGCCAAGCATTCAATCAATCCCGTGTGCAGTTTTCTTTGTCCAGCGGTATGTTACTTGCCCAAGATTTTATCGTCGGTATCTCCATACCTAGTTCAATCTCGTTACTGGCAAGTCTCTTTACTCGTTCCGTAATACAAGATCCCATGAATAACTCCTTAGTCACATTGCTTGCAAGCTTCTTGTGATGTTGTATTACCGAGAGGGCCCAGAGATACCTCTCCGTCATACGGAGTGACAAATCTCAGTCTCGATCAATGCAAACCCAACAGACACCCTCGGAGATACCTGTAGAGCATCTTTATGATCACCCAGTTATGTTGTGATGTTTGATACACACAAGGCATTCCTCCGGTGTCAGGGAGTTGCATGATCTCATGGTCTTAGGAACAGATACTTGACATGTAGAAAGCAATAGCAATAAACTAAATGATACGATCACATGCTATGCTTACGGTTGTGTCTTGTCCATCACATCATTCTCCTAATGATGTGATCCCGTTATCAAATGACAACTGTCACACCCTATGTTGTATCACTTTGCTATGATTGGATTTACAAAATTTGGAACCAATTAAAACTTTTGAGTGCATATGCTTGTTTGCATTGTTGCTTGTTTGCTTGTTTGTGTCTGGCACTCTTAGGTTCTACTCCTCTCCATATTTATCTTCCTTGATCCAAACTTCTTGCCCAATGATCATACCATGTGTATAGTACCTAAAACTATTTTTATCAAAATTTATTTTGGCCAAAAAGGATTTATTCAAACTAGGTTTTCAAAACCCCCTGAATTGAGGGTTGCACTACAAGTCCTCAAATTGGGTGGATCCTTTTTCCCCAAAGACTTTATTTGGGACATACTATATATATGACTTCCCAAAACCACCAAATATTAATTTTAAAGATTATTTTGCTATTTTATTTAAAGGCTTTTTCTTAAGGCCAGAAATGTTTTTTCATAGGAAAAAATTATTTAAATGCTTTAAAAATATTTGAGAAAATTTAGGGAAACTCAGTGGACATATATTTTCCATATATATGAGTTTCAACACATGGTCATGATCAAAATCATGGGCAAAACCCCTCAAAACCCTTTCTTCCCAAATCAAGCTTTTGAAATATTTCTATATGAAATATTCTCAATCAATTCCAAGAAAATTCCAGCAAGACACACATGTCATATGTGATGATCTTGAAAAGTTTCATCTCAATCCCAATTGATTTGCTTCACCAAAATATTCCAAAACTATTCCTGTCTAGAACCAAATTTGAGCAGCTTTACATTGTGAAGTTTCTTCTCTTGACCCCAAACTTTGTGGGCATGATCTAAACCCCAAATAATGATACTACACCAAGTGGTGGATTTGGGGGAAGTGAAATGCATGCCTAGATCTACAGAAATCTGATTCTGTTGATTTCTAGGGTTTTACAAAGTTACATTGTGAACTTTCTTCAATCAAGCTCAAACTTGGTGATCAACCCTAATTCTAACCACAATTTGACCCTGTCAAATCTTATGGCAAGCAAAGCCCATTTGCTTGCCCTAATCCACATCAAACACCTTCTGCATACTTAGCAAAAACCCTGTTTGACCCCCTTTCTCTGTTCTCCTTGGGTCCAACTTTTTACCACACCATCTTGCAATGATCATTCACCTCTAGTAAAAACCCCAAGCCCTCAAGCCACTGATTGGTGGGGTAAAACCTCATTTTTACCTTCTGGACATCATGCACAGCACCCATTTTACCTCCCCCTCCTTTCACCTCTACTCTCCCTAGCTCCCACCAGCCCCCTAGAGCATCTCCAGATACACCATTTGCTAGCAGACAAGCTTTGGCATGCCCAGAGCGCGTGGGCATGCCACTGGCATGCCAAACGCATGCTCCAGAGCGCGCTACAGTGCACCCGAGCACTGTAGCTGGCGCCCATTCCCAACCCCGACAGCCTCGGGATGCGGGGACTTGTCCCCCTGGTCGGCCTCGGCGTCCGCAGCACGGTAGGCAGTCGCCCCCCTCTCCATTCTCTCTCCTTCTCCCTCCTCCCGCGCGTGCCCGACGCCGCCCACTCCGGCCACTCCCTGTCCAAGCTGCGGGGCCCTCTTCGAGCTCGTCCCGCTCTCCCTCTCACTCCCTAACAACCTAGGCGACCCCCACGAGCACCGCACAGAGGCCAGGACCCCCTCCCGTGACCATCCGAGCCAATCCCGCGGGCGATCGTGGGCTTCGTCCATGGTGAACCTTGGGATCGCTATTTAAGCGAGCCCCGCACCCCCTCTCCCCTCTGGTCGCCCCCTCTAGCATCTAATTGTCCCCTGTGCAACCCAATCGTCCTCCCCCTCTCTCTGTGCTCGACGCGAGCCGGAGCTCCGCCGCCTCGGGTTGCCGCCGTCCGGCCACGGTGAGCCTCCTCCGGCCCCGTTTTCCCTCTCCGTGGTCCTCCCTCTATCCCCTGATCCTCCCCCCCCCCCTTTTCTCATGCCTATTGCAGCTCGGAGCGGGCATACCCACCTTGAGCCGAAGCTCCTCCGCTCGGGTCCGACGTCGCCGGCAATCCCATCACCTCCGGCGACCACCTCCGGCACCACGCGACAGACAAAGCTCCCCTGAGCACGCCTGGACCATTGGCAGGCCTCGCCATCGACCGTATCGTTGCCGGTGAGCTCCTCTACTCCCTGTCGCGAGGTGAGGGATGACAGGTGGATCCCACCTGTCATACCCTCACCCTCCCCTCTCTCGTTGCCAGGCAGGGCCAGCTCTGGGCCGAATCCCCTAGGCCGGCTCGGGCCTCTCCCTGTTTCGGCCCACATGCACAGTGCAGTTTCCTTTTTCTTTTTCTGTAGATTCCTCCAAAAATTCCACAGGACAAAATAAAACTCCAATGCCAAATATTTTTCCACCATAATTCCTGTAATAATCTGTAGTATTTTACAGTACCATTTGTGAAAAAAATTGAAAACCTTTTTGGTACTGTTTTATTTTAAAACCTCTTTTAGGCATTTTTAGCCCCTGTTATAAATTGTTTTGAAAAACCTTTTCACCCCAAAAACTTAGGCAAATATTTTTAGAATAGTTTGTAGTATTTATCAGAGTAGGGTAACATTTTATAAGTAAAGATTGTGCTTTGTTTTTGTGTGATGCTTATTTTTACCGTTATTTATCGCGAGGATAGATTGCACTGTTGACGAGGGAGTTGGACCCGAAGACTTTGAAGACCCCGAAGACTTTGTTGAGCCAGGCAAGAAGCCCTTTGACCATGACTATGAAACCTCTTTTTGCATGGCATATAGCACATTATTTCTTGATGATGATCATGTTGACGTGGTGACCACTACGGTGGGATGCCTTCGTTACTTTCTTGTTGATACTTGCATCGTGCATGACCCTACCATTCTTATGAGGGTTGTGCGGGTGGGAGTAGTTAGGTTGCTAGTAGTTGCTACGCAAGTGGGACGGGAATATGCTTGGTGATGGAAACAAAATGATTTCAGAGACTTTTTCGAAAACCCCGTCGGGTGCCACTAATGCCCGAGGGAGATGATGTTGAGATAGGTAACCACTTGAGAAAGAAGTGGTGTACCAGAGCAAGTTTTGTGTGTGTGTTTTCGAAAACGGATTAGATTTAAGATTTGTCGACCGTCCCAACCTTACATGCACAACCACGATACCCATTATGGGACGGGGCTTTGTTGAATACCTTGGTGGGTACTAGCATAGAGCCCGCATTACTAGTGGCGGTAGTGACGAGGTCACTCTCGATACGGGGTCGTGCCTGGTAGGGTGACCATGCGCTGTCTTTACAGGCACCGGGCACACCGTTGTGTTCCTTCATGGATGGTACTGTGTAGAGCAAGGCTCGTGTTTGTACATCATGAAGACACGGACCAACGAGTGGACTCTTTGTTTAGTATCGTCAGGGGAAAGGCATTGTTCGAGTGCTTACCTCGGGTATGTAATATACCGTGAGTCGTGGGTGACACGGAAGTTCCCCGAGTCTTGTGGGTAAAGTGTGCAACCTCTGCAGAGTGTAAAACTATCCGAATAGCCGTCTCCACGGTCAAGGGCAGTTGGGTGGTGCTGCTTAAACTATGTCCTGGGTTTTCATAAACTTGGTGTGAGTGTGTGGTTAACAAAGATGGTATACTCAAGACGAGTCGAATGACTTGACACGATGATTGAACATGAGATGTTCAGACCTTGATTATATTGATATCGGTAACCTGTTTGTGCGGATACTTGTATCCCCATGATGCATGCTATTACTAGTTATCTTGATCATATCATTGCACTTAAAATTAGCTTTCCACAAAACTTACCTACTTAGTGCTATATCATGCATCGTTATTACCTTGTTCCAAAACTTTGGGTTGCTTGCGAGTACATTCAAAGTACTCATTGGCTTGCAACTGGTTATTTAATTGGCCAGGCATGGAAGAGCAGGAATATGATGAAGAGTTCATTGGAGACGAACATGCGAAGTAGGACGCTTCCCAGTCAGAATGCCTGTAGGTTTAAGGCAGATGGCATGGGTTCACGCTTCCGATCAAGATTTCCGCTGCTTGTTATGTTTAAGTGTTTGGCCCTTGCGGCCCTATCTTGTAAGACTAGACCTTCATGGTCTTTATTTGTGTAAGACGCTAAATGTGGATGTAAGACTCTTATTATTCAGCTTCTGTGTGTTCAGTGAGCATTGATCTCTGGGATTACTGTACACATGCATTCGGTGATCATGACTTATGAGTCGGGGTCCCCACAGAGCTGGTATCAGAGCCATCCTGATTGTAGGAAGCCCTTAGTTAGCATGGACGTTAGCTAGGATAAAACCATTTTTAAAACTACACGTATACTTAGGAGTTCTGCACTTCTTACCTCATCTAGTCTTCTCACAACACTATACTGACTCTCCTCCCTTCAAACCTTGTAGATGGCCGTCGTACCTGAAGCCCTCCTAGCATCCGGCTTTCCCCTACTCCTTGAGGATAGCCTGGAGAAGTGCCAGTATCGTCGATCACCCGTTTTCCTCTACCACAAGCACTGGGTCGATGCCGTCACGAAGGAGTACCACGTTGATGTGGTCGCAAAGGCAAACGACTCCCCGACCAGTTGGTTCTTTGAAGGACCACAGATGGAGACCCTGGCACTCGCAGTCGAGACAGCTACACGGAAGGCACTCATCCACCTTCGAGGCATCATCCCAGAGATGGCTGACGAGCCAGCTACTCGCTATCTACCCTTCAAGAGGGATGATATCGGCGAGAGTTGGACGTTGGTTCCATCCAAGGAGGATGGGACACCACTCAGATTCTAGACCAACTTCAGCCTCTCCGCCAACAGTCTAGCTCACCACTTGATTAAGGAGTCCGTGAAGCTCCGCAAGGAACTTCACCACACTCGAGAGCAACTTCGTTAGGCCAAGATGAAGCCAGACAGGATCAAGAAGGATGGAGCCCCTGAGGGACGACCAGTTGTCGCTTACCGAGGAGGAGTACCCCCAGCTAGAGATGCACTCACACGTCGTCGTCGCATGAGTGCGAAGGAGTATCGTGAGCTCTTCACGGACCCACCGACGAAGCGTTGTCGGGATGGGCTTCCTCGTTCTCCGACCCCTTCGACCGGAGATGATGCCCGTTCGGATGATGATCAGGAGGAAGACCCAGAGGAGCGAGACTACGAGACCGAGCACTCCACCACTTGAGTCCGAGAACCCATAGGGTAGGATCAGTCATGTACCCCTCATGCGAGGTCGAGTCCGTGTAATGGTTCATATGAAACCATGTGTGCTTGTTGTTTGCTTTTGTTGTTTGTGTTCCAATGCAAGTCGCGTTTTTGCCTTAGGCAACGTGTAAGCGACTCCATCGTCTATCTTATCTTAATATATGTATTGGTCTTTCGACCTTCGTTTTACCACACTTGCACTATACCAACCCCCTTAGGCGCGCTTTCTCCATTATTGCTTTTCCTCTCGTCTATCCCAGTTATTTGACTTGGCTGCTCCAAACAGGATGGTGACTGCAACCCGCAACAGCTTCTTCACCAACCCTGAAGCCGGCAACTCTAGCCGGCAACTCTAGCCAGCAACAGGGAGCTGGTGGGACTGCTCAGGCTGGAGGACACCAGGAGCAGCCACAAGGCGATATTCCCCCACCACCACCTCCACCGGAGAACATGAGCATAGCTCAGTTTCTCCAAGTTCTCCGGGAGGAACGCCAAGCCAACACTACTGCCATCCAGCAGATGGCCCAAGTCCTTGTGAACAACCAGCAGCAAGGCAGGAACGGCAATGGCCGTTCCACTCTGTCTGAGTTCATGAGGAATTCACCCCCAACCTTCACCGAGACTGCTGAACCACTGGATGTCGATGACTGGATCCGCACCATTGAGGACATCCTTGCACTGGTCAATTGCAATGAGGATCTTGAGAAGGTGTTGTATGCCTCTCACTGCCTCGGAGGTACCGCCAGAGCTTGGTGGGATGGATTCAAGGTCATGCAAGGCAATCGTGTGATCACCTGGGATAACTTCAAGGAAGGATTCCGCACCGCCCACATTCCTTCTGGGATCATGGCTATTAAGAAGAGAGAATTCCGAGCGCTGAAGCAAGGAAGTGTCTCTGTCAAGGAGCACATGCAGAAGTTCAACCTGCTGTCAAGGTATGCACCTGAAGATGTCAACACGGAGGCTGCTAAGATGGAATGCTTCATGGAAGGACTTCAACAGACCCTGCAGTATCAGCTCATCGTCTGCGACTGTCGGACCTTCTTCGACCTGGTGAACAAGGCCCTCATGCTGGAGGACAAGCGTCGTGCCATAGACGACACTCGCAAGCGCAAGATGATCAGCAAGGGTAGTTCCAGCAACCAGAAGCCTCGCCCTTGGCAGCCAGCCCCAGCCAAGCCAACCTATCAGCCGCAGCAGGCTAGACCTCCTGCACCTCGTCCGAGCTACCAGCCTCAGCAGTATGCCAATCCAAGGCCAGCCTACAACAACCCCAATAACAACAACGGCGGCAGGAACAACAACAACAACTATGGTCAGGTCACTTGCTTTGGGTGTGGTCAGCCTGGACACATCTCTAAGCAGTGCCCTAACAAGAAGCCAGATGCACCGTGCCCCAATGCACCCAACCAAGGTCAAGGCCGTGGAGCGCCACCAAGGAACCTAGCTCCCCGCAACCAGCCCAATAATGGCAAGGGTCGTGTGAATCACGTCACCGCTGAGGAAGCCCAGGAAGACCCGGACGTCATACTGGGTACGTTCCTCGTCAACTCAACCCCAACAACCATACTGTTTGATTGTGGAGCTTCGCATTCTTTTGTCACTCAAAAGTTTGCACTAGAGAGTGATATGAAGCCTACACCCCTGGGAAGTCATATGATGATACAAACCCCGGGTTCGGTTATGAAGTCCAAGATAGGATGTAAAGGAGTTGAGATTATCATCAATGGGGTAGACTTCCTAGCAGACCTTATAGTTCTGGATTCACCAGGCTTCGACATCATCCTTGGCATGAATTGGTTGACCAAGAACCAAGGCTACTTGGACTGTACCAAGAGGATCGTTACCATAACCAATAGCCAAGGAGTAGAAGTCAAGTATGTTCCCAACCCTGCCTCCATTCGAACCCCTCAGGTTAATTGTCTGTCGGGAATTGAGTTGGATCAAGTGCTAGTGGTATGCGAATACCCCGATGTTTTTCCTGGTGAGCTGCCCGGAATGCCTCCTGACCGTGACATTGAGTTCATCATTGAGCTAATGCCCGGAGCAGGACCCATCTATAAGAAGCCCATAGAATGGGATCCAAAGAGCTGGCTGAATTGAAGAAGCAACTGGCAGAGCAGCTCAGAAAAGGATTCATTCGCCCTAGTGCCTCTCCTTGGGGATCACCTGTTCTATTTGTGTCAAAGAGGGACGGAACTATCTGACTCTGTGTCGATTACCGTTCTCTCAATGAGGTCACAATAAAGAACAAGTACCCACTCCCCAAGATTGAAGACCTGTTCGATCAGCTGAATGGAGCTAAGGTGTTTTCCAAGATCGATCTCAGGTCTGGGTACTACCAGTTGAAGATCAGGCCCCAGGACATTCCAAAAATGGCGTTTGTAACACGGTATGGCCTGTATGAATACACGGTCATGTCATTTGGATTGACCAATGCCCCAGCCTACTTCATGTACCTCATGAACAAAGTCTTCATGGAGTACTTGGACAAGTTTGTTGTCGTCTTCATTAATGACATACTCGTATTCTCCAAGTCTGAAGAAGAGCATGAGCAACACTTGAGATTGGTCCTAGACAAGCTTTGAGAGCACCAGCTTTATGCCAAATTCAGCAAGTGTGAATTCTGGCTGCATGAAGTTGGATTCTTGGGTCATGTGTTGACTGCAGAAGGATTGTCAGTGGATCCTGCCAAGATTGAAGCCGTGACTGAATGGCAATCCCCAACCAATGTGAAGGAAGTTCGGAGCTTCCTCGGACTCGTGGGATATTACCGCAAGTTCGTCGAAGGATTTTCGAGCATTGCCCGACCCATGACTCAGCTTTTGAAGAAGGACAAGAAGTTCGAATGGATGCCGAAGTGCGAAGAAAGCTTCCAAGAGCTCAAGAAGAGGTTGACAGTGATACGTATCCAACGTATCTATAATTTATGAAGTATTCATGCCATGTTTACAATAATTTTATATGATTTTGGTACGATTTGATTAGAACTAACCTGGACTGACGTTGTTTTCAGCAGAGCTACCGTGGTGTTGTTTTTGTGCAGAAATAAAAGTTCTCGGAATGGGCTAAAAATTTACGGAGAATATTTTTGGAAAATATAAAAAAATACTGGAGCAAAAAGATACCGGAGAGGAGTCCCGAGGAGGCCACAAGCCTAGGGGGCGCCCCCCTAGGGCGCGCCCCCTGGCTTGTGGGTCCCTCAAGCACCCCCCTGACGTGATTCCAACGCCAAATATTCTTATAAATACCAAAACCCCCAGAAAGAAACCTAGATCGGGAGTTCCGCCGCCGCAAGCCTCTGTAGCCACGAAAAACCAATCAGGAGCCCGTTCCGGCACCCTGCCGGAGGGGGAAACCATCACCGGAGTCCATCTTCATCATCCCGGCGGTCTCCATGACGAGGAGGGAGTAGTTCACCCTCGGGGCTGAGGGTATGTACCAGTAGCTATGTGTTTGATCTCTCTCTGTCGTGTTCTTGAGATGACACGATCTTGATGTACCGCGAGCTTTGTTAATATAGATGAATCATATGGAGTTTTCCCCTCTCTATCTTCTTGTGATGAATTGAGTTTTCCCTTTGAAGTTTTCTTATCGGATTGAGTCTTTAAGGATTTGAGAACACTTGATGTATGTCTTGCGATGGGATATCTGTGGTTACAATGGGATGTTCTATTGATCCACTTGATGTATGTTTTGGTGATCAACTTGCGGGTTCCGTGACCTTGGGAATCTATGCATAGGGGTTGGCACATGTTTTCGTCTTGACTCTCTGGTAGAAACTTTGGGGCACTCTTTGAAGTTCTTTGTGTTGGATTGAACATGATGAATCTGAAATTGTGTGATGCATATCGTATAATCAAGCCCATGGGTACTCGTGGTGACATTGGAGTAGCTAGGTGACATTAGGGTATTGGTTGATGTGTATCTTAAGGTGTTATTTTAGTACGAACTCTAGGGCTGTTCGTGACATTTATAGGGATAGCTCATAAGATTGATCGGAAAAGATAACTTTGAGGTGGTTTCGTACCCTACAATAATTTCTTCCTTTGTTCTCCGCTATTTGTGACTTTGGGTGAACTCTTTGTCGCACGTGAGGGATTTACATATGATTCAACTATGTTAGTATTGTTGAGAGAACTTGCACTAGTGAAAGTATGAACCCTAGGCCTTGTTTTCAAGCATTGCAATACCGTTTTTGCTCACTTTTGTTACTTGCTACCTTGCTGTTTTTATATTTTCAGATTACAAAAACCTATATCTACCATCCATATTACACTTGTATCACCATCTCTTCGCCGAACTAGTGCACCTATACAATTTACCATTGTATTGGGTGTGTTGGGGACACAAGAGACTCTTTGTTATTTGGTTGCAGGGTTGTTTGAGAGAGACCATCTTCATCCTATGCCTCCCACGGATTGATAAACCTTAGGTCATCCACTTGAGGGAAATTTGCTACTGTCCTACAAAACTCTGCGCTTGGAGGCCCAACACGAGTCTACAAGAAGAAGGTTGCGTAGTAGACATCAAGCTCTTTTCTGGCGCCGTTGCCGGGGAGGTGAGTGCTTGAAGGTATATCTTTAGATCTTGCAATTAAATCTTTTAGTTTCTTGTTTTTCACTAGTTTGGTTTTATAAAAGAAAGCTACAAAAAAATGGAGTTTAGGTTGCATCATTTGTATCGTCTTTATAATGTCTTTCGTGAAAATAAGGATTCAGAAAATTGTGCTCAATTGGTAGAGGAAGAAATTATGAAAATACTTGATGAGAATTCCTTGAATGATGAGCATGATAGAAATATTTTTAGTTTAAATTCTCTGAATATCCATGATGCTAATGATATGCAAAGCCACAAGCTTGGGGATGCTATGTTTGATGAAGATGATATTTTTATTCCCCTTACTTTGAATGATCAAATTTGTTATAATGACTGCATGCCTCCTACTTATGATGATTATTGTGATGATACTTATGCGATGAAAAAGAGTGATGATTACTATTATGATACTTGTCATAATTATGAATATCCTTTTACTAAATATTACTCTTTTAATGTGGAACCAATTTGTAGTATTCAATTCTTTTATGATACTCCCACTATTAGTCATGAGAAGAAATTTTCTTGTGTGGAGAGTAGTAAAATTTCTATGCTTCTAGACCATGAAGATAATGCTTTATGTGATAGTTATGTTGTGAAATTCCTTCATGATGCTACTGAAAATTATTATGAGGGAGGAACATATGCTTGTAGGAATTGCAATAATATCAAGTTTCCTCTCTATGTGTTCAAAGTTTTGAAGTTATGCTTGTTTTGCCTTCCTATGCTAGTTGATTATTGCTCCCATAAATTGTTTGCTCACAAAATCCCTATGCATAGGAAGTGGGTTAGACTTAAATGTGCTTGTCATGAGATTCATGATGCTCTTTTGCATGTTTCAATTATTATTCCTATGTGAGCATCATTGAAATCATCATGCCTAACTAAAAGGCATTCAAAAAAAACGTTTGTTGGGAGACAACCCAACACTTTTACTTTCTGTTTTTGTGTGTTCACATGATTAAGCTACTGTAGTAATCATGTTTTGTGCCTTTTATTTCAATAAAATGCCAAGTAAAGCCTTTGGGATGACTCACAAGATGAGTAGAATTGATGCTGAACCAAAACAGAAACTTTTGACTCCAGTACAGGAATATTAATTTTTTACTGAAGCATGATAATGATCTGAAATTTTTACACAGTCTTGATATACAAATTATTCAGGTTTTCCTAATTTTTCAGAATTTTTAGAGACAAGGACATATGGTTACACTACAGATCTTCACAGACTGTTCTGTTTTTGACAGATTCTGTTTTGCATGCATAGTTTGCTTGTTTTAGTGTTTCCATAGCTTATATTCAGTGATATAAATTATGGGAATGAAAGAATACGGTAGGTATCATGTGATAACAATTATGAAATCTTGTCTTGACAGTACCTAAGTGAATGATTTATCTTTATTACACTAACCCTTCTCACGAAGTTCCGTTAAGTTTTGTGTGATTGAAGTTTTCAAGTTTTGGGTGAGACACCGATATGAGGAGAATAAGGAGTGACAAGAATCTAAGCTTGGGGATGCCCAAGGCACCCCCAAGGTAATATCCAAGGAAGACTCAAGCGCCTAAGCTTGGGAATGCCCCGGAAGGCATCCCCTCTTTCGTCTTCAACACTATCGGTATATCTTACTTGGAGCTATATTTTTATTCGTCACATAATATGAGTTTTGCTTGGAGCGTCATTTTATTTTGTTGTTCTCTGTTAGGTGTTATTTATAATCTTGTTTTCAATAAAAAAGTTCCAAGAATTGCATTAGGATGCTTGCATTGCATGTTTTGATATGTGCTGTGTAAAACAGAAACTTTTGCTGTAGTGTTTGAATTTTCATATTTTACTGGAACGTGGAAAGTTCCTGAAATTTTTACACAGTGTTGTCATATAAATTTTATAGCATGTCCTAAATTTTCATAATTTTTTGAGTTACAGAAGTACACTGGTTTAATAGATTGCTACAGACTGTTCTGTTTGGACAGATTGCTGTCATAGTTTTGTTATCTACTTATCCTCTAGTTTCCATAGCCTATATTGGTAGATATAAATTGTGGAAACGATAGTAAACATTAGATGATGTTTGAAAATTATTGTGCAACTTGTCTTGGCAGTACATGAAGTGTTGATTTATTCTTATGTGTACTAACCTATCTCACGAGTTCTTTTCAAGTTTTGTGTGGATGAAGTTTTTGAGAATAGGTGAAACCGGGATATGAGAGGATTGAAAAAGATACAAAAGCTCAAGCTTGGGGATGCACAAGGCACCCCAAGTAAATATTTCAAGAACTCTCAAGCATCTAAGCTAGGGGATGCTACGCATCCCACCTCTCTTCATCAACTATCGGTTAGCCTATGTTGAGCCTAAATTTTTATTCGTTCACATGATGCGTGCTATTCTTGGAGTGCTATTTTTATTTTTCTTGCTGTTTAATAAAATACTTAAGATCTGAAATTTTTAGATGAGAGAGTCTTCACATAGTTATTTAATTGTTGGCTACTCATTGATCTTCACTTATATCTTTTTGGAGTAGTTTGTCATTCACTCTCGTGCTTCACTTATATCCTATGAGTAAATGGTTGAATGAATTGAATATCATAAATCTGAAATTAAATATGCTTCATATACTTATCCCATGGGGAGTAATGACTTCACACATAATAAGTATAGGTGGTAAAATTTATTGAAAGTTAGCAAACACCGCATTGGTCACTTGAAAAATTCATGAAAGAATATTGAAGGAAGAGAGATTCCACATATAAATATACTATCTTGGACATATTCTATGATTGTGAGCTCATTAATTATTTTCAAACTTGAGCAAATTAGTTAAAATTGGAAAAGGAAGACAACTTAATGAGTTATGTTTGGGTATATTTGTATAGAAGTTATATTGTTATGGATCCTCCAACATGTGGTGCTTGCTTCCACCTCATACTAGCCAAAACTTCCGCACCAAGTAGAAATACTACTTGTGCATCCAAACACCCTTAAACCCAAAGTTGTTCCATATGAGTCCATCATACCTACCTATATGTGGTATTTACCTACCGTTCCAAGTAAATTTGCATGTGCCAAACTCTAAACCTTCAGATAATATTCTGTTTGTATGCCCGAATCACTCATATAGTGACTAGGGGCTGTCAGTATCTTCCATGCTAGGTGGGTTATTCTCACGATATGTGTTGATTCACTATCATTCACGAGAAAGTGGCTGGTATTCGGGATGCCCAGTTCCATGCTCAAAAATCAAATCAAAATATAATGAAACAAAACTCCCCCAGGATTGTTGTTTGTATGGACGGTACCCGTGGATTCGGCTCGCCGTGGAGTGTGATTGATTGGTGGAGGGGGAGTAAAAACTTTACCATTCTGTTTGGGAACCGCCTATAATGTATCTAGCATGGAAGATACCGAGATCTCTCGGTGTTATGTTGACAATGAAAGCATACCGCTCAAAATTATTATTCATATCTGTTTTAAAAGCTCGAGCTCTGGCACCTTTGCAAATCAATGCTTCCCTCTGCGAAGGGCCTATCTTTTACTTTCTAGTACTTACCTTTATGCAAGAGTCATGGTGATCTTCACCACTTCCTATATTTCGCCTTTTTTCTCTTGGCAAGCGTCATGTGTTGGGGTATGATCTAAACATATATATCCACACAAATATATTTGATCATGAATTATTATTGTTGACAATTATCTATATGATAAATAAGTTGGGAGGCGAAACATTAAGCCCCTATCTTTCTCTGTGTTCGATGGATGTTATTTGTTCTAAAAATATGCTTTGAGTGTCAATAATCATGGAAGACTATATGATAGTTGAGTATGTGGAATTTGCTAAATCAAAGCTCTTACATAGACCCTTCCTGAAAATAAGATGAATTGCAATTGTTCGATGACTAGGAATATGGTTTGTTAGTTTTCAAGAAACTTTCTGGTCTATACTTTAACATGTGAATAGCTTGTTACTTGATCATGAGAAGTTTTATGAGATGAGCTATTGTTTATGGTTTATATTGATGCTAGAAAAAGTGATTGGAATTATCATTGATCAAACTTGTGCACTTGCTAGCATTCACACTTCATAAATTATTTCTTTTATCATTTACCTACTCGAGGACAAGCATGAATTAAGCTTGGGGATGTTGATACGTCTCCAATGTATCTATAATTTATGAAGTATTCATGCCATGTTTACAATAATTTTATATGATTTTGGTATGATTTGAATAGAACTAACCCGGACTGACGATGTTTTCAGCAGAGCTACCGTGGTGTTGTTTTTGTGCAGAAATAAAAGTTCTCGGAATGGGCTGAAAATTTACGGAGAATATTTTTGGAAAATATAAAAAAATACTGGAGCAAAAAGATACCGGAGAGGAGTCCCGAGGAGGCCACAAGCCTAGGGAGTGCCCCCCCCCCTGGGGCGTGCCTCCCTGGCTTGTGGGTCCCTCGAGCAGCCCCCTGACGTGATTCCAACGCCAAATATTCTTATAAATACCAAAACCCCCAGAAAGAAACCTAGATCGGGAGTTCCGCCGCCGCAAGCCTCTGTAGCCACGAAAAAACAATCGGGAGCCCGTTCCGGCACCCTGCCGGAGGGGGAAACCATCACCGGAGGCCATCTTCATCATCCCGGCGGTCTCCATGACGAGGAGGGAGTAGTTCACCCTCGGGGCTGAGGGTATGTACCAGTAGCTATGTGTTTGATCTCTCTCTGTCGTGTTCTTGAGATGACACGATCTTGATGTACCGCGAGCTTTGTTAATATAGATGAATCATATGGAGTTTTCCCCTCTCTATCTTCTTGTGATGAATTGAGTTTTCCCTTTGAAGTTTTCTTATCAGATTGAGTCTTTAAGGATTTGAGAACACTTGATGTATGTCTTGCGATGGGATATCCGTGGTGACAATGGGATGTTCTATTGATCCACTTGATGTATGTTTTGGTGATCAACTTGCGGGTTCCGTGACCTTGGGAATCTATGCATAGGGGTTGGCACATGTTTTCGTCTTGACTCTCCGGTAGAAACTTTGGGGCACTCTTTGAAGTTCTTTGTGTTGGATTGAACATGATGAATCTGAAATTGTGTGATGCATATCGTATAATCAATCCCATGGGTACTCGTGGTGACATTGGAGTATCTAGGTGACATTAGGGTATTGGTTGATGTGTATCTTAAGGTGTTATTTTAGTACGAACTCTAGGGCTGTTCGTGACACTTATAGGGATAGCTCATAAGATTGATCGGAAAAGATAACTTTGAGGTGGTTTCGTACCCTACAATAATTTCTTCGTTTGTTCTCCGCTATTTGTGACTTTGGAGTGAACTCTTTGTCGCACGTGAGGGATTTACATATGATTCAACTATGTTAGTATTGTTGAGAGAACTTGCACTAGTGAAAGTATGAACCCTAGGCCTTGTTTTCAAGCATTGCAATACCGTTTTTGCTCACTTTTGTTACTTGCTACCTTGCTGTTTATATATTTTCAGATTACAAAAACCTATATCTACCATCCATATTACACTTGTATCACCATCTCTTCGCCGAACTAGTGCACCTATACAATTTACCACTGTATTGGGTGTGTTGGGGACACAAGAGACTCTTTGTTATTTGGTTGCAGGGTTGTTTGAGAGAGACCATCTTCATCCTATGCCTCCCACGGATTGATCAATCTTAGGTCATCCACTTGAGGGAAATTTGCTACTGTCCTACAAAACTCTGCGCTTGGAGGCCCAACACGAGTCTACAAGAAGAAGGTTGCGTAGTAGACATCAGACAACAGCCCCAGTTTTGGCCACCCCCGATATTCACAAAGAGTTTTTGATATATTGTGATGCATCGAGAACCGGGCTTGGAGGTGTTCTGATGCAAGAAGGCGGAGTCGTAGCATATCTATCCAGACAGCTACGTCCTCATGAAGAGAACTACGCTACTCATGATCTTGAGTTGGCAGCCGTAGTTCATGCCTTGAAGACATGGCGACATTACCTTCTGGGGAAGCGATGTGAGATATACACAGACCACAAGAGTTTGAAGTATATTTTCACTCAGAGGGAATTGAACATGAGGCAGCGAAGATGGTTGGAGTTGATCAAGGACTATGACCTCAGTGTTCAATACCACCCTGGAAAGGCTAACGTGGTAGCTGATGCCTTAAGCAGAAAGGCTTGTTCCTTGAATGCTATGATTAAGGAAAGGCTACCCGCCCTGTATGAAGAACTCGAAAGCTTCGGCTTGGAACTAGTTGCACCTGGATTCCTAGACAACCTCGAAGCAAAGCCTACCTTGATGGATGATATTAAGGAAGCTCAGAAGGGACACGAGAGCATCGAAGGCATCAAGAGGAAGATCAAGGCAGGCAAGGCCCCAGGATTCTCAGTGGATGAGGAAGGAGTCGTATGGTTTGGGAAGCGCATCTGCGTACCCAACAAGGAAGAGCTCAAGAACTTGATCTTGCAAGAAGCTCATGACACTCCATACTCCATCCATCCTGGAGGAACCAAGATGTACCAAGACCTCAAAACAAGATTCTGGTGGCATGGCATGAAACGGGAGATAGGCACCTTTGTTGCTAAGTGTGACATATGCGAGAGAGTCAAAGCTGAGCATTAGCGACCCGCTGGACTATTGCATCCTCTCAAAGTGCCTGAATGGAAGTGGGACAAAATCGGGATGGACTTTGTCACCGGATTACCAAGGTCAAGCAAAGGACATGATTCCATCTGGGTCATTGTCGATCACCTGACCAAGGTAGCCCACTTCATTCCCGTCAAGACCACCTACGATGGAAGCCAGCTGGCAAACCTCTACATCAACCGCATTGTGAGTTTTCACGGAGTTCCAAAGGAGATTGTGTCAGACCGAGGAACCCAGTTCACCTCAAGATTCTGGAAGAAGTTTCAAGAAGCAATGGGAACCAAGCTCTCCTTCAGCACTGCTTTTCACCCCCAGACCGGTGGGCAGACAGAGCGAGTAAATCAGATACTCGAGGATATGCTCCGTGCATGTGTTCTAGCGTACGAAGCCAAGTGGGAGGACTGCCTGCCATTTGCTGAGTTCTCCTACAACAACAGCTATCAGTCAAGTCTTCAGATGGCACCATTTGAAGTGTTGTATGGACGCAAGTGCCGTACTCCCCTCAACTGGTCGGAGACCGGAGAAGGACTAGTCTTTGGGCTAGACATTCTCCGCGAAGCAGAAGAGCAAGTTCAACTCGTCCGAGAGCGCCTCGAGACCGCCAAGACAAGATAGAAGAGCTACGCCGACTCTCACCGTCGAGAAGTGAGCTTGAACAATGGAGATCATGTCTATCTCCGAGTCACACCTCTTAAAGGAACCAAGTGTTTCCACGTCAAAGGAAAGCTTGCACCAAGATACATCAGCCCCTTCAAGATCACCGCAAGATGAGGAGAAGTTACCTATCAACTAGACCTACCTTCCGAGCTATCAGATGTGCACAACGTTTTTCACATATCACAACTCCGGAAGTGTCTCCAAGTTCCCAACCGCCCCGACCTCTACAAGGACATCGACCATCAAGCCATCGACCGTCAGCCAGACCTCACTTATCGTGAGAGGCCAGTTCGCATTTTGGATGAAGCAGAGCGTTGCACCCGAAGCCGCACCATCAAATACTTCAAGGTTCAATGGAGCAACCACACTGAAGCTGAAGCAACCTGGGAGCGTGAAGACTATCTTAGATCTGAGTTCCCTTATCTTTTTAGCGCTTAGCCTAGGAATCTCGGGGACGAGATTCTTGTAAGGGGGGTAGTTCTGTCACACCCTGTGTTGTATCACTTTGCTATGATTGGATTTACAAAATTTGGAACCAATTAAAACTTTTGAGTGCATATGCTTGTTTGAATTGTTGCTTGTTTGCTTGTTTGCTTGTTTGTGTATGGCACTCTTAGGTTCTACTCCTCTCCATATTTATCTTCCTTGATCCAAACTTCTTGCCCAATGATCATACCATGTGTATAGTACCTAAAACTATTTTTATCAAAATTTATTTTGGCCAAAAAGGATTTATTCAAACTAGGTTTTCAAAAACCCCTGAATTGAGGTTTGCACTACAAGTCCTCAAATTGGGTGGATCCTTTTTCCCAAAGACTTTATTTGGGACCTACTATATATATGACTTCCCAAAACCACCAAATATTAATTTTAAAGATTATTTTTCTATTTCATTTAAAGGCTTTTTCTTAAGGCCAGAAATGGTTTTTCATAGGGGGAAAATTATTTAAGTGCTTTAAAAATATTTGAGAAAATTTTGGGAAACTCAGTGGACATATATTTTCCATATATATGAGTTTCAACACATGGTCATGATCAAAATCATGGGCAAAACCCCTCAAAACCCTTTCTGCCAAAATCAAGCTTTTGAAATATTTCTATAAGAAATATTCTCAATAAATTCCAGGAAAATTCCAGCAAGACACACATGTCATATGTGATGATCTTAAAAAGTTTCATCTCAATCATAATTGATTTGCTTCACCAAAATATTCCAAAACCATTCCTGTCCGGAACCAAATTTGAGCAGCTTTACATTGTGAAGTTTCTTCCCTTGACCCCAAACTTTGTGGGCATGATCTAAACCCCAAATAATGATACTACACCAAGTGGTGGATTTGGGGGAAGTGAAATGCATTCCTAGATCTACAGAAATCTGATTCTGTTGATTTCTAGGGTTTTACAAAGTTACATTGTGAACTTTATTCAATCAAGCTCAAACTTGGTGATCAACCCTAATTCTAACCACAATTTGACCCTGTCAAATCTTATGGCAAGCAAAGCCCATTTGCTTGCCCTAATCCACATCAAACACCTTCTACATATTTAGCAAAAACCCTGTTTGACCCCCTTTCTCTGTTCTCCTTGGGTCCAACTTTTTACCACACCATCTTGCAATGATCATTCACCTCCAGTAAAAACCCCAAGCCCTCAAGCCACTGATTGGTGGGGTAAAACCTCATTTTTACCTGCTGGACATCATGCACAGCACCCATTTTACCTCCCCCTCCTTTCACCTCTACTCTCCCTAGCTCCCACTAGCCCCCTAGAGAATCTCCAGATACACCATTTGCTAGCAGACAAGCTTTGGCATGCCCAGAGCGCGTGGGCACGCCACTGGCATGCCAAACGCATGCTCCAGAGCGCGCTATAGTGCACCCGAGCACTGTAACTGGCGCCCATTCCTACCCCCGACAGCCTCGGGATGCAGGGACTTGTCCCCCTGGTCGGCCTCGGCGTCCGCAGCATGGTAGGCAGTCGCCCCCCTCTCCATTCTCTCTCCTTCTCCCTCCTCCCGCGCGTGCCCGACGCCGCCCACTCCGGCCACTCCTTGTCCAAGCTGCGGGGCCCTCTTCGAGCTCGTCCCACTCTCCCTCTCGCTCCCCAGCAACCTAGGCGACCCCCACGAGCACCGCACAGAGGCCAGGACCCCCTCCCGTGACCATCCGAGCCAATCCCGCGGGCGACCGTGGGCTTCGTCCACGGTGAACCTCGGGATCGCTATTTAAGCGAGCCCCGCACCGCCCCTCTCCCCTCTGGTCGCCCCCTCTAGCATCTAATTGCCCCCCCTGTGCCACCCAATCATCCTCCCCCTCTCTCTGTGCTTGGCGCGAGCCAGAGCTCCGCCGCCTCGGGTTGCCGTCGTCCGGCCACGGTGAGCCTCCTCCAGCCCCGTTTTCCCTCTCCATGGTCCTCCCTCTGTCCCCTGATCCTTTCCCCCCCCCTTTTCTCGTGCCTATTGCAGCTCGGCGCGGGCATACCCACCTCGAGCCGAAGCTCCTCCACTCGGGTCCGACGTCGCCGGCAATCCCGTCAGCTCCGGCGACCACCTCCGGCACCACGCGACAGGCGAAGCTCCCCTGAGCACGCCTGGACTATTGGCAGGCCTCGCCGTCAACCGCATCATCGCCGGTGAGCTCCTCTGCTCCCTGTCGCGAGGTGAGGGATGACAGGTAGAGCCCACCTGTCATACCCTCACCCTCCCCTCTCTCGTTGCCAGGCAGGGCCGGCGGGCAGGTTTAAATAAAACCTGCCGCGTGCGTGCCCCTTCGCCCTGGGCCGAATCCCCTGGGCCGGCTCGGGCCTCTCCCTGTTTCGGCCCACATGCACAGTGCAGTTTCCTTTTTCTTTTTCTGTAGATTCCTCCAAAAATTCCACAGGACAAAATAAAACTCCAATGCCAAATATTTTTCCACCATAATTCCTGTAATAATCTGTAGTATTTTACAGTACCATTTGTGAAATTTTTTGAAAACCTTTTTGGTACTGTTTTATTTTAAAACCTCTTTTAGGCATTTTTAGCCCCTGTTATAAATTGTTTTGAAAAACCTTTTCACCCCAAAAACTTAGGCAAATATTTTTAGAATAGTTTGTAGTATTTATCAGAGTAGGGTAACATTTTATAAGTAAGATTGTGCTCTGTTTTTGTGTGATGCTTATTTTTACCGTTATTTATCGCGACGATAGATTGCGCTGTTGACGAGGGAGTTGGACCCGAAGACTTTGAAGACCCCGAAGACTTTGTTGAGCCAGGCAAGCAGCCCTTTGACCATGACTATGAAACCTCTTTTTGCATGGCATATAGCACATTATTTCTTGATGATGATAATGTTGATGTGGTGACCACTACGGTGGGATGCCTTCGTTACTTTCTTGTTGATACTTGCATCGTGCATGACCCTACCATTCTTATGAGGGTTGTGCGGGTGGGAGTAGTTAGGTTGCTAGTAGTTGCTACGCAAGTGGGACGGGAATATGCATGGTGATGGAAACAAAATGATTTCAGAGACTTTTTCGAAAACCCCGTCGGGTGCCACTAATGCCCGAGGGAGATGATGTTGAGATAGGTAACCACTTGAGAAAGAAGTGGTGTACCAGAGCAAGTTTTGTGTGTGTGTTTTCAAAAACGGATTAGATTTAAGATTTGTCGACCGTCCCAACCTTACATGCACAACCACGATACCCATTATGGGACGGGGCTTTGTTGAATACCTTGGTGGGTACTAGCATAGAGCCCGCATTACTAGTGGCGGTAGTGACGAGGTCACTCTCGATACGGGGTCGTGCCTGGTAGGGTGACCATGCGATGTCTTTATAGGCGCCGGGCACACCGTTGTGTTCCTTCATGGATGGTACTGTGTAGAGCAAGGCTCGTGTTTGTACATCATGAAGACACGGACCAACGAGTGGACTCTTTGTTTAGTATCGTCAGGGGAAAGGAATTGTTCGGGTGCTTACCTCGGGTATGTAATATACCACGAGTCATGGGTGACACGGAAGTTCCCCGAGTCTTGTGGGTAAAGTGTGCAACCTCTGCAGAGTGTAAAACTATCCGAATAGCCGTGTCCATGGTCAAGGATAGTTGGGTGGTGCTGCTTAAACTATGTCCTGGGTTTTCATAAACTTGGTGTGAGTGTGTGGTTAACAAAGATGGTATACTCTAGACAAGTCGAATGACTTGACACGATGATTGAACATGAGATGTTCATACCTTGATTATATTGATATCAGTAACCTGTTTGTGCGGATACTTGTATCCCCATGATGCATGCTATTACTAGTTATCTTGATCATGTCATTGCACTTAAAATTAGCTTTCCGCAAAACTTACCTACTTAGTGCTATATCATGCATCGTTATTACCTTGTTCCAAAACTTGGGTTTCTTGCGAGTACATTCAAAGTACTCATTGGCTTGCCACTAGTTATTTAATTGGCCAGGCATGGAAGAGCAGGAATATGATGAAGAGTTCGTTGGAGACGAGCATGCAAACTAGGACGCTTCCTAGTCAGAATGCATGTAGGTTTAAGGCAGATGGTATGGGTTCACTCTTCCGATCAAGATTTCCGCTGCTTGTTATGTTTAAGTGTTTGGCCCTTGCGGCCCTATCTTGTAAGTAGACCTTCATGGTCTTTATTTGTGTAAGACGCTAAATGTGGATGTAAGACTCTTATTATTCAGCTTCTGTGTGTTCAGTGAGCATTGATCTCTGGGATCACTGTACACGTGCATTCGGTGATCACGACTTATGAGTCGGGGTCCCCACAACAACTCATGTCTATGGTTAGGAAATCTTAACCATCTTTGATCAACGAGCTAGTCTAGTAGAGGCTCACTAGGGACACGGTGTTGTCTATGTATCCACACATGTATCTGAGTTTCCAATCAATACAATTATAGCATGGATAATAAACGATTATCATGAACAAAGAAATATGATAATAACCAATTTATTATTGCCTCTAGGGCATATTTCCAAGAGTTACTTGATAGTTGATGATGATATTCCCCGGCAACGGCGCCAGAAATCCTTCCTGATACTCGTGATCTGCGTTGGGTTTTCCGTGAAGAGGAACGGTTATTACAGCACAAAGTGGGTAAGTATTTCCCTCATTTATGAAACCAAGGTTTATCGAACCAATAGGAATATCAATCCTCAACCGTCTTCAGCGGCTGCACGCAAATGAACAAACAACTTGCACCCAACGCGGGCAAGAGGGTTGTCAATCCCCTTGATCTCGTTATTTGCAAGCAAATGAGTTGTGTAGATAATTGTTGATAAATGTAAATTGCAAAATAGAATAAAAAGTAAATAAAGGCAGCGAGGTAATAATAGTGTTTGTAAATATATACGTGAATAGACCTGGGGGGCATAGTTTTCCCTAGCGGTATCTCTCATGTAGGCAGCATACGGTGGGTAACAAATTACTGTTGGGCAATTGATAGAAAAGAGGATAGTTATGCGATTTTCACAGCAATGATCATGTATATATAGGCATCACGTCCATAAACAAATAGGCCGACTCCTGCCTGCACCTATTACTATTACTCCACTCATCAACCGCTATCCAGCATGCATCTAGAGTATTAAGTAAAATAGAGTAATGCATGGAGAACGATGACATGATGTAGACAAAGTAAACTCAAGCAATATGAATGAACCCCATCGTGTTATCCTTAGTAGCAACAACACAAAGACGCATCTTGTCCCCTACTTTGTCACTAGGATATAGAAACTCGTCAGGTTGAACCTACCACAACGCACCACTCCCACCGATGAAATATCAATCTATTTGGCCAAAGCACATCAATAAATCGGAGAGCATTACGAAGCTATAATGATCATGCAATTAAGAGACAATATATATCAAAGATATCTCAAATAATTTTCATGAATAATCTGAACATAAACCCACAATTCATCGGATCCCAACAAACACACCGCACAATAGGATTACATCGGATAGTTCAAAGCGAAGATGCGATGACCATTGTATTGAAGATCAAGAGATAGAGAGATTGCCATCTAGGTACTAGCTATGGACCCGTAGGTCTATGGTGAACTATTCACACATCATCATGAGGGCAGCAAGGTTGATGTAGAGACCCTCTGTGATCGATCCCCCCTCCGGCAGGGTGCCGGAACGGAGCTCCAGATGGCCTCGCGATGGAACAGAGACTTGCGGCGGCGGAAAAATGGTTCCAGTACTGTCTCCGTTATTTTTAGGGTGAAATAGAATTTATAGGCCAGAGAGGGGCGTCGGGAGGCAGCCGAGGGAGGCACAAGCCATCAAGGCGCACCCCTTGGGGCGCGCCCTGTTGGCTTGTGCGGTCCTCTTGCGGCCCCCGACCTCCTTCCGAAGCTTCCAGGTCTTCTTTTGGTCCAGAAAAAATCATCAAAAAGTTTCGTGGCAATTGGACTTCATTTGGTAATGTAAACCTGAAGAGCAAAAAACACGCAAAAAACAGCAACTGGCATTGGGCACTAGGTCAATAGGTTAGTGCTCAAAAATATTATAAATTGGTAAATAAAGACCCAAAAAGTATCCTATAATGATAATATATCAGCATGGAACAATAAAAAATTATAGATACATTGGAGGCGTATCACCACGTCTGGCCTGCGGCCTGCCGGCATCGGAGGAGATCAGGGAGGAGCTAGGTGGACGTAAGGGAGGGTGCTGAGTGGCGCAAGCGAGCTGTGGTGGCGCGAGGAGGGCGAACGGGCGGCGGCAGAGCGTCCCGGTGCCCAGAGCGCGCCAATTGCATGTCGAACACCTTGCAACCGTGTGGTCACCGCATGCACTGGCATACGCGGGACTTCTTGCAATGCCAAACCATGTTTAGCAAGTTGTCCCTCCAATGCAGTGTGTTGTGTGCTCTCAGATTGACACATAGCTCAATGGACAAGACACGAGCATGGTGGAAACTTTCTGGACAGAAACTTGTTGAGCAAGCTAGGGAGAAACTAATGGGAGTTAAGTGGTGAAATTTGGTGGTTAGGCTTCGACTAGGAAGGTAGTCATGTGGTAAAAAATTCGGCTCAACCGGATCAAGGAAAAATACACTTGCTTCGCAAAGTGCCAGTTCTGGCCAGAACCACAAAGAATTTCCTTAGCTGAAAATTTCGAAATGACCATGGGATATTTTTGTATGGGAAGGTGAGTCATGATCCAAAGAATATTAGGGAATTTATTTGGAATTTTTTGAGCAAGATAAATGAAGGTTGCTTCATAGCATAAAGAGAAAATGCTCATTTTCAATGAGAAAATGAATATTTTCCTATTATGAAAAATTATGCTATGACAAGATTTGGGAGAGAGATGAGGTTTAGGAAGGTTTTCAAGATTCTAGGGTTCACTTGGAAGAAAATAAAAAATAAGTCCAAGTGACAAGTCCAAAAGAGTTGATGAAAAATCCAATTTCCAAATAAAACCTTTTGATAAATCCAAATAAAAAGAAAATGAAAACCAGGGTGTCACAAACCTCCCCCTTAGGATGTATCTCGTCCTTGAGATTCGGTTGCTTAGAAAACAAATATGGATATGTTGTCCTTAAAAAATCCTCTCTTTCCCAGGTGGCTTCATCCTAAGTGTGACGTTCCCACTGTACTTTGTTGAACTTTATAACCTTGCTACGAGTGACCCTATCCATTTCATCCAAGATCCTTAAGGGCCTTTCCTCATAAGTCAAGTCTTTGGCGAGCTCTAGTCCTGCCATATCTATTTGTTTTGCGGGTGGTACAATGTATTTCCGTAACTGAGATACGTGAAAGACATCATGCACCTCGGATAGTTCTAACGGTAGCTCTAACTGATATGCCACTTGTCCAACTCTTCTCATAACTGGAAACCGGCCGATGTATCGTGGCAATAGCTTTCCCCGAATGTGGAATCTCTTAACCCCTTTCATTGGATTGACTCGGAGATAAGCGTACTCACCGGGTTCAAAACTGATCTGCGTGCGCTTTGGGTCATAGTAACTTTTTTGACGGGATTTAGCTGCTTGCAGTCTGTCCTGAATTTCCTTGACTTGGCATTCTGCTTCCAACATCAGGTTGGTTCCAAAGATTCTGATGTCTCCGGTCCGAGACCAGTTTAGTGGGGTGCGGCACTTTCATCCATATAGTGCCTCAAAGGTGACATCTTGAGACTGGTTTGATAGCCATTATTGTAGGAAAACTCGGCGTATAGTAGATTGTCTTCCCATTTGGGTCCATAGACCAGTACGTAGGCTTGCAGGATATCTTCCAAGATTTGGTTGACCCTCTCTCTCTGCCCATCAATCTATGGGTGATATGTTTGCTGAGCTTCAAGGCGGTCCCCAAGGATTTGTGAAGTTTCCACCAGAATGCTGAGGTAAACAATGATCCTTGGTCTGAAGTGATAGTCTTGGGTACTCCATGTAGACTGACAATCCTGGATATGTATAGCTGAGCAAGTTGATTGGCACGATATGTGGCCTTTACGGGAATGAAGTGAGCCACCTTTGTAAGCATGTCGACTACGACTCATATAGCATCATTCCCTCATGGTGTTTTAGGCAATCCCACGATGAAGTCCATATAGATGTCATCCCATTTCCATTGTGGAACTTGTAAAGGTTGGAGTAAGCCGACGGGTTTCTGATGTTCGGCTTTCACCTTGTTGCCTATATCGCAACAAGTGACGTAATATGCGATATCCTGTTTCATACCCTTCCACCAGAATGTCTGCTTCAGATCCAGGTACATTTTAGTGCCTCCGGGATGAATAGAATACGCAGATTCATGAGCTTCTTTTAGAATCCGCTGCTTGAACTCCTCATGACTAGGCACACGTAGACGATCTCGAAATCGGAGGGTGCCTTGAGCATTTATGTTGAACTCTGATGCCTTCCCTTCTCGCAGTTTGGCCATTATATGCAGTAATGATGTGTCATCACGTTGAACTTTCCGGATATCGTCTTCCAGCGTGGGGGTGATTTCCAAAGTGGTTGATGCCTCATAGATGACCATGTTGAGTTGAGCTATCTCCTCTTGAATAGCCGGCTGGAAGGTCTCGATCAGAGAGTTCATGGTAGCCGGTTTGCGACTAAGAGCGTGGGCGACCACATTGGCTTTCCCGGGGTGATAGTTGGTACCAACGTCATAGTCTTTGACTAACTCCAGCCATCTTCTTTGTCGGAGATTTAGGGCTGGTTGGGTGAATATATACTTGAGGCTCTTGTGGTCGGTGTAGATTTGACATCTCTTCCCAATGATGTAATGTCTCCATATCTTTAGAGCATGTACTACGACTGCCATTTCCAAGTCATGCGTTGGATAGTTCTCCTCGTGCGGCTGTAGTTGTCCAGATGCATAGGCCACGAACTTTTCGTCTTGCATAAGTACACACCCAAGGCCACGTCTGGATGCGTCACAATAGATGTCAAAGCTCCGGTAGATATCTGGCAGGGTCAATACTAGAGTAGTGGTCAACCGAGTCTTCAGCTCATTGAAACTATTTTCACATGCTTCCGTCCATATAAACTTTTGATTCTTCTTAAGCAATTCTGGCATAGGCTTGGCAATCTTTGAGAAGCCTTCGATGAATCGGCGATAATAGCCTGACATACCTAGGAAACTTCAGATTTCTGACACAGAAGTCGGTGCCTTCCATTAACTTCCATGATCTTCATTTGGTCCACGTCCACTCCTTGAGCTGAGAGTATATGCCCAAGGAATCCCACTTCCTTACGCCAGAATTCACACTTACTGAACTTGGCGTGAAGTTGATGGGTTCTTAATCACTCCAATACGGCACAGAGGTGCTGCTTGTGTTCTTCCTCGTTTTTGGAATATATGCGGATATCATCAACGAACACCACCACAAAGTTGTCCAAGAAGTCCATGAACACCGTGTTCATCATGTGCATGAAGAAGGCAGGAGCATTAGACAGTTCAAATGACATGACGGTACATTCATACAATCCATATCGGGTAGTGAAGGTTGTCTTGGGAATATATTCTTCTCTTATATTCACCTAGTGGTATCCGGTTCTCAAATTAATTTTGGAGAATGCCTGAGCTCCACTGAGTTGATCGAACAAATCATCGATTCTAGGAAGAGGATATTTATTCTTAACCGTGACTTCATTGAGAGAACGGTAGTCAACACACATTCGGAGACTGCCATCTTTCTTGCCCACAAATATGGTGGGGGCACCCCAAGGAGACGAACTGGGGCGAATATATCCCTTTCGAAGCATTTCATCCAACTGTTTCTTCATTTCCACAAGTTCTGATGAAAGCATACGATAGTATTTCTTGTAAATCGGTGTTGTTCCGGGCACAAGCTCAATGGAAAACTCCAGTTCTTGGTCGGGTGGCATGCCTGGCAATTCTTCTAGAAACACATATGGAAACTCACAGACTACTGGGATTAAATCCATATCCTTAGTAATCACTGCATAAACCATCCCTTTCTTTGGTATGGCTCTTTCGGCAAAGAACCGAGCTGGTTGTCCTGATGGATTTATCAAAGTGACTTCTCTGGTTGCATAGTTGATACAGACTTGGTGTTTCGTCAACCAATCCATTCCCAAAATGACATCCAATTTTGAGGATTCAATGGATACGAGAGGTGCAGGAAAAATAATCCCATTGATGGATATTTCCAAGCCTTGTAATATGATATTTGTTCTGAGCATGGATCCAGGGGATTGTACTACCATAACTTTATCCAAAAGAGTATAAGAAAGCTAATGTTGGGCAATAAAACTCCGCGAAATAAAAGAATGGGAAGCTCCAGAATCGAATAAAATGGTTGCAGGTATGTTATTAACAGAGAACATACCACTGACCACGTCGGGTGCTTCCTGGGCTTCTTCTGCTGAGATGTGATGAACTTGCCCTTGAATATACTTTAGACCCACATGATTAACTTGAGGCTTCAGGTTCGAGGTCGGCTTCTAGTTTTTGGGACACTGTCTAGCAAAGTGCCCAGTTTGACCAAAGGAGTAGCAGGCGTTGTTATGCTGACAGTCTTCCTTCACTGGTTTTGCAATCGTAGTTTGGAATTTATTCTCTATCTTGGTGTTCCCTTGCTACCATGTTGGCTTAAATTCAAATTGTGGTTGCTGCCAAGTATGAATCTTCTGATAAGGTTGCACTTCCTTCTTGGGTTCAAACTTGTGTTTGCGGTCATCATATGCAGACTTATGATCATTAGCAAGTTTGTGCTCTCTTTCTGCAATGAGTGCCTTGTTCACCAAAGTTTGGAAGTCGGGGAAGTCCAGCATACTGAGTGTGCATCGTAGGGTATGATTAAGCCCTCCAAGGAAACGATCGACCTTTCTCTCTTCGGTGGCTACATCATGAGTGGAATAACGATCCAAGTGGCTAAACTTGTTCAGATACTCACTTACTGTAGAGTTCCCCTGAGTAAGAGAAAGCAACTCGCGTTGTTTGACCTTCATAATGTCGGCTGGAATGTAATACTTGCGGAATTTATCCTTGAATTTATCCCATGTAATTTCATCATCAGCAGGCCACATGATTTTGGTATTGTCCCACTATATAGCTGTCGGCCCTTCTAAATAATGAGTAGCGAATGGCACCTTGTCAGCTTCTTCAGTACGCGCAAGTTCTAGTTTCTTTTCAATGGTTCTTATCCAATCATCGGCTTTCATCGGATCGACTGCTTGACTGAAACTTGGTGGCTTGGTCCGCTGAAAATCTAACAGCTTAGAGTGCGAACCATTGTGATTATGATTGTTCTGCCCAACCATGGTCTGCAAACTTCTCAGAAATTCCATCAGATCTTGGTTTCTCTATTCTTCAAACATACGCACAATCTGTTCGGTTGTGGGTGCTTGAGGTGGAGGAGGGGCTGGCTGATATGGTTCTAGGGAATGTCCTGCTTGCCTGGCGGATCGACGAACTAGGATGTCGTCGCCACCATGACTGTTGCTGCCACACCTGGTCAACCTATATTTGTTTTCCAATATGAAGCATCGAGACGAGCAACATCCGTAAGGAAAAGGAAGGCAAAGCAACAATCCTGAAAAGAAAACAAGGAAAACCAAGGCGAACAAAAGATAGCAGCATAATTATACATGACATCACACATCATACATAAAAGTACTACAGCATGGATAACACTACTCCACTACACGCATACATCCATACATCAACGTCATACTCATCTACTCGAGGCTGCAAGCATCGCACTGAGTGTCTGAAGGTCCTGTTGGTATCTCTCCGGACTCTAACTCGGACTCTGAACTGACGACGTTAACCGAGACCTCTGGGGCAAAGGAAACACGACGACGCTGAAGGGATGGCTCTCCCTCAGGGTCTGGAGCAGGATGACTATGAAGCATAGGAGCAGCTGGAGTAGCAAGGAGTAAGGTCCACTCGGCGGCAGACTCGTGGGGGTTACTGTCGAGGTATCTAAGTTACTCTGTGTGGATGCGGGTGTAATAGGTGTTGGTGGAGGAATGGTAACTGGGGTAACGAGTGGCATGTAGGAAAGCGAAGGTAGAGCAAACGTAGATCGAGCGGCTGCAAGTGCCTCCCGAGTGTGGTTCAGCTCCATAGATAGGTTGAGGATCAGAAGGTATCCAACCGTTATGTACCGAGACATATGACTGGCTGAACGATCACACTCCGGATTAATGACAGGAAAGCGGACTCGCCCCGTGTCAGAGAGGGACGGGTAGAAATGGAAACATGGGTGAGTCTGCATCTGAATCTCGTTGTAGCGCAAGTCGGTGAGTGCCTCGAATGCAGCAAACTGGATCGCCTGGTCAGGTGTAGAAGCCATCCCGCCCTTAGTGGAGCGAGTATAGGTGCCCACCAAGGTGATGTTGTGCATCACTACCTCTGCGTGATACACATACACACCTTCTGCAAGCTGCTCTCGATACACCTGGAACACTGGGTCATCACCGTCGGGGTAGAGTCGGCGCCACATGTTGCGAAGCAGGTGCGGAAAAGTAGCAGGTGTCGGCTCTGACTGATACGAGTATGGAACTCGTGCCATCTACACTCACCACATTAACGAGTTAGCCATAAAACAAATGGCATGCATGCAATGCACAACCACATGTAGAAGCATCACCGCGAGCATAATCTACCGCTTTCTAACGTGTCGGCTATCTAGCATGTCCTACAGTCAGCGTGTCTTTGATACCAAGCGTTGTGGCACCCCGGCTCAGAGCAACTGCTTTACCTTGCGTTGCCAGCCCAGAGATCAAGTCTTCTGGCAACACACAACAACTTAGTACAGAAAATAACCGCTTTATTGATCTCTTGTAGATACAAAGGTTCGACATTACATGATAAGCAAGGCCAAGCGGCACACACGGTGCGGCTGCACTTATGTACATTATTTAGTAGACAAGTCGAGGGCCTCGAAGATAACGGAAGCAACTACACGGCAGCGGAACGACGAATTAGCAGAACTCCACTCCACAAGGACACTACTGGGACACGATACTAGATAGCGCCAAACCGATCGACATCAACACCTTGCACGACTTCTCCTGCATCTGGCATGATAAGCCAGGTGAGTACTTTGAATGTAGTCACAAGCTCACAGCAAACAAACCAAATACGACAAACAATAACAAGGCATTTAACAGGTTAATGCATGAATATGAACATGATGCCATCCTGATGTGCAGGTGAACCTAATCTCGGTCCCTCAGAACAGCTTACCATCTCGGGGTTACCTCGTAACCACCATCATTAACTTACCACCGTGATCCTCAATGATCACCTTGTGCCATCTCAACGTAATTTAAGTGTGCCGGCTATTTATTACTGTTGACCCACAGTGTGACCTACTACGAATTGTGTCCATAACCGAGGAAGCGGCTATCGATAGATTATACACTCTGCTGAGGTTAGTACATTGTACCCACACCACGGAACTCATGGCCTCGTGCTCCCATTTGGGTGGATCAACGACATTCCGACAAAACCAATCTTATTACATGACACTCTCCCGGCCACTCCGACAAACTCCCCTTTGGGCTATGTCATGGGTGACCCCGATGTCAACTCGTGACATTCTCCACCTTTGTGGCCGCCACCATCAAAACAAACTCGTCCCAAACGGGGACATCGGTACCATACAACTACGGGTACACAAGGTTATGCCTGCCTATCGGGTCAGGGGAGCGCAAGCGCATAACCTTCCCTAGTTGGAGGCACCGGCGAGAGGCATGACAATAGACCGCATTAGGGCCTCCCATCCAGGCATGTGTGATTGCACTGGTGAGCTCGATTCGGTGGCACCATGACTCGATTAACAGATTGTTCAAGTTGAATTAACATCATGTTTAACTTCAAAGTAAATGATTCGAGTCATAGCATGAAGTGAGGTGCACGGTTCATAATGAAAATGCAACCATATGCATTACGGCGATATGAGCATAAGCAACTATTGCATCAATGTAACCATGGCATGGATCATGAGTACTACATGACTAGCATATCAATGTGACATGAAATGAGTGAAGTATATCTAGCATAACAAAATAGGTTATTTAATAATTATGCATATGAAACGAGCTTTTAATTCAAATAAACCATTGTCATTGCAATGACATCCTTGCAAATGAATGTTGTGGCTTGCCTTAGTTCAGAGGAGTTTCACAATACTCCTGGTCCTCTCCAAGGCAATTATTCTCTTCTGAAAAATAATATAATTGCAAAAATAAAATGTCACATAAACATTTTATTACACCAGAAATTCTAGACAGTGGAGGAAATTCTCAAATTTTATAGGTAGAAAGATTAGCTCAAGACAAAACTAATGCAAAAAGAATCAAGTCAATTAGACTTATGGTTTAAAACTTAGATCTGGTCAAAGTCTGGTCAAAATATTTGAATTTAAATAGAAAATCAGAAATTCCAGAGGAGGCCACGTCGAATGCGTATTTTCGCCGAGCGCCTCCACTTATACCGCTTCGGGCGAGAGAGAGAGAGGCTGACAGTGGGGTCCCACTGTCAGGATTAAAGAGAGAGAGAGGGAACAAAGTGCGGCGACTCTGTTGCCGGTGGTTCTCCAGCGAGGACACCACGGCGATCACCGAAGAGTGGGGGAATGGGTTGAGCACATCACGACGGTCATGCACGTACCCGGAAGGTTGGCCGAGGTGGACGGACGGTGTCGAAACGGAGCTCTCCAATGACGGCAGGCGGCGGGGCTCGCCGGAGTTGGGGAAGGAGGCACCAATCCGATGAGCTGACGGCACCGTCGTGCTCAGGAGATCACTAGGAGCTCGTCTGAGGAGGAGGGCGACGACAGAGAGCACCGGAGTGAGTGGACGACCATGGGGGATCCGCGGCCAACTCCGGTGAGGTATCGAGGCTGGAGGCCCTCCCGGCCTTGCCCCGAGTTGTGATGGTCGATTTGAGGCTAGGTGTGGAGTTGAGGATGGCTAGGACGGCTTGGGAGCAACTCTATTTATAGGAGATGGAGTGACCGAGCTCGGGCTCCATTGGAGGTGAGCTGTAGGAGGAGAGAGGGAGGGAGGGGGCTCGGGCATTGCTTGGAGACGACGAGGACGACGCCAAGCACAGTTCCAGCACATGGGAAAAAGCTGCAGCACACTAGGGGAGGTAGGCGATGCGTGCGCGCGCACTGTTCTGCCTGGTAGCGCTTCGGTTGCGTCCGGTGTGTGGCCTGCCGGCATCGGAGGAGGTCAGGGAGGAGCTAGGTGGACGTAGGGGAGGGTGTTGAGTGGCGCGGGCGAGCTGCGGTGGCGCGAGGAGGGCGAACGGGCGGCGGCAGAGGGTCCCGGTGCCCAGAGCGCGCCAATTGCATGTCGAACACCTCGCAACCGCGTGGTCACCGCATGCACTGGCATACGAGGGACTTTTTGCAATGCCAGACCATGTCTAGCGTGTTGCCCCTCCAATGCAATGCTGTTGTGTGTTCTCAGATTGACACATAGCTCAATGGACAAGACAGGAGCATGGTGGAAAGTTTCTGGACAGAAACTTGTTGAGCAAGCTGGGAAGAAACTACTAGGACTTAAGTGGTGAAATTTGGTGGTTAGACTTCTACTAGGAAAAATACACTTGCTTCACAAAGTGCCAGTTTTGGCCAGAAGCAAAAATCATTTCCTTTGCTGAAAATTTCCAAATGACCATGGGATATTTTTGCATGGGAAGGTGAGGCATGATCCAAAGAATATTAGTGAATTTATTTGTAATTTTCTGAGCAAGATAAATGAAGGTTGCTTCATAGCATAAAGAGAAAATGCTCATTTTCAAAGAGAAAATGAATATTTTCCTATTATGAAAAATTATGCTATGGCAAGATTTGGGAGAGAGATGAGGTTTAGGAAGGTTTTCAAGGTGCTAGGGTTCACTTGGAAGAAAATCCAAAATAAGTCCAAGTGACAGGTCCAAAAGAGTTGATGAAAAATCCAATTTCTAAATAAAACCTTTTGATAAATCCAAATAAAAAGAAAAATGAAAACCAGGCTGTCACACGGTACAACCACGAGGTTGCCAACGGTACTACCTCCCATCTTCCCAGGTGAGCGATTGTCGCCCGCAACCCTGCTAGTTGTTCAGGGGGTGGTACAACCGCCCATGGGCTCGGGCATATATAAAAGGTGCGGGGCCGAAGGGGTTTATGTTTCCCCTTCAATTCCCCATTTCCTCTCTCCACCCTAGCCTCCAGCCACTGTCGTTGCTGCTCCGGGATGCCCTCCGGCACACCGGTTCCTCTGCTTCTCCATCGGATCCGCTCCATGGAGGGTTTCCTCCTCCCCGATCTCTTCCCATGGACGCGTGAAATGCCCCAATCTGTTTTTATTTATGTTTCAAAGTTTCAATCCTCATCTCTAGGACACTGCTAGTTGTCCCATGTTTTTGGCTAAAATTTTGGGTGGAGGAGGTCACATTGGTGCTATGTTCATACTAGTAAGTAGTTGGAAAAGTTGCGGTGGACATTTTAGTTCAAATCTCGTGATTGTGCTCTCCCTCCCATGGCGGAACTGATGTTGGCCAGCAGTACAACCTCCCACAGGGGCAGTACAACCACTGGAAGCGGTTCTACCGCGGATAGGGGCGGTACGACTACTAGTTCTGGATATTTTTCTCCGCTACTGTCTTTTCCTTCAATTGCTATGTATTTCCTTCCAGACTTGTGTGTGTATTCCTTATCCTTTTTTATCCCTCTTTTGCTTCCCCGTGTGTGCAGGTGGTTCAGGTTCTCGCTCAGCTCCTCGCAAGAACGCTAGGAAGCATGCAAGAAGGGGCAAATAGTGTGTGGATGATGAGATTGAAGTGGTCATTCCCACCAATGCTTCTCGCCGTCAGAAGTCTGCTGCTGCCAAGCAACATATGGCCAAGCCCATGCAAAAGTGCTTAGTAAAGGACTGGGGCAAATTCCACACAGTCAACCCATATAGCTCTTTGAGGAATCCCAGGGCTGGGCCAGAGTACTGGACTGAGTTGCGGGAGAGGATTGTTATTGCGATCCATGAGAGGAAGAAGAACAAGTTAACTAAGCAGTGTTCCATTTATGTTCATCACTTGCGCGATAATGCCAATTACTTTGGTGAGACCCTTGCACTCAGTGAGGAGTTTGATGTTCTGAAGATCATGGAGGTTAACTGTGACTTTGACCCTCATTTGGTGCATCAGTTTTATGCCACCGTTGACTTCGGCTGTGATGATGCTCGCACCCTGTCATTCATGCTTCGTGATGAGTTCTTTTAGGTTCCATGGAGCTCGTTCTAGAATGCTCTTGGGTATGGCGATACTGGACTAGAAGGCAATGGAGGCATTCGTCCTCATGACTGGCATGAGCCCATGAAAAAAAGATTTGGCTCCTCTATATGTGGCTAGTCGTGCCAAGTTGGGTGACTCGACATATCTCAGTCTAGTATATGACATCATGTATATGATCTTTAGGAATGTGCTTCTTCCCAAGGTGGGCAATCAGGATCAGATCCATGGTTACTTGGTTGACTTAATGGTAGCAATGCATATTGAGAAGTGCAAGGGTACTCTAGTTGACATCTCCAACTGGCTCTTGCAAGAGATGTTTGTCGTAGCGGTTCTGACCTTTTCTCCTTTCATCAAGGTGTTCTTAAACGCTATGTGGGCAGTTTGCAAGCCAAATGAGAAACTGACTTCGCCTGAGAACCTCGTTGTTCATGAAGTGAAGAAGCTCAAGAGGAAGATTCACAACAAGCCCAGGTTCACTAAGGACAATCCAGAGGATGTGTATGCTACCTCCAGTGGCAGTGACTTTGAGTTAGAGGCTGGGGCAAAGCCTAGCTAGGTCAGAAAGCTGAAGGCAAAGATCAAGACGACTTTCTGCTTGCAGGTGGACAGTTGTATGAGGCCCACACTAATGAGAAGCTTGCTCGTCGTTGTTAGATTCATATGGGCATTTATGTTGACAATGGGACTGAGAAGAGCATCACTCCAGAGGATAAGTGGATCCCCAAAGCAGGTGGACTGATGACGCTGACTCTAATGATGGCCCCTCTGCTTCTACTGCTTGTGGCACCACTGTTGTTGATGATGATATCATGGAGGACCCCAAGGATGGTGACAAGGAGGAGACCAAGGATTTTGAGGAGGAGGACTGATCGTCAGGGGTGCTAGCATCACTCTTTCCCTTTTTTGTGTCTTGATGCCAAAGGGGGAGAGAGATCTTATTAGGATATAAGGGGTTTGCATGGGTGGGGACCACAAGCTCATTTTCTTGGTAGTTGTTGCTCGCTTGTGATTCCTTCTTTAGTTGAACTATTTGCTTTGAATTGCGAACTTATTTGCTTTTTTTTAAGCTTTGGACAGTGGGACGCGTCCACTGACTTTGTATTTAAATCAATGAGGCCAAGTACAAGAGTGAGTTTTACATAACTTAACTAGAGAAGAAGGGACAGAATACCTACGCAGAGGTAAATTAGGAAACAGGAAGGGAACAATCACACAGAGGCTACAAACTGCAAGATAAAAGGTTCTGGTTCCTTTCTAGCCCTGTGTTTCAGCATATCGAAGTCTGACTTGAAGCGTTGGAGCCAGGCCCCCTCCGTCGGCACCACACCTCTAAAGTGTCTGTTGTTACGTTCTTTCCATAGGCTCCAAGACGCGACCACAAATACCTCCATGAACATCGGCCCTGTCCACCTGCGTTTGGCCTCATGTAGCATACTTAGCCTATTACCCTGACTGGGCCAAGACACCCCTAGTCTCCTCCAGCACGCAGCACTAAACGGACATTGGAAGAACAAGTGTTCAAATGTTTCCTCAGGGGGGTTGGTACAGAGCAAACACCCATAGTTATTGTCTTGCAGTCGTAGGTTCCTCCTCCTCAACATATTACGAGTGTTGAGCCGATCAGCCAGCAGCAGCCACGCGAACATTCTACATTTGTTAGTACATTTCGATTTCCAAACCCAGCCAAACGCATCGTCCGCCACCATGTCCCGAAAACAATGGAGGTAATATTTACTCGAGGCAAAATCTCTCGAGCCCCACACACAGACCCAGCGGTCGGTAGCCCCTGCCATTAGGTCAGTCGATGCAGTGCGGGATTGGAGGTTGTCAAGCTCCTCTCTAGCTTGGGCAGTGATTGGCAGATGAAAGTTTTGGCCCAAGGAGTTAGCCGTCAGCAGCCCTTGGACTGAGATGTCCTCATCTCTGGCAAACGAGCACAGGCGTGGATGGCTATTTGCAAGTACATCTTCCTGCCACAGGTCCTTCCAAAACAACGTCGAACCACCATCCGCCACTTCCACTCTGGTGACTCCTCTGTATACCGGCGAAAGCTGCATCACATCGCGCCACCAGAAGGACCCACACACATCAGTCGCATGGGGTACCTTATTCTCATAGTACATAGTCCAAATCAGCTTCACCCACGGCACGTCAGCACGGTTATAGAACTTGTGTAGTTGTTTCAAGAGCAGTCCTTGGTTTTGCACCCACAGGTCGATGATGCCTAAGCCTCCTTTGTTTTTTGGTCTGCACACCAGCGGCCACGCTGCGAGCGACATTGTTTTAACACCATTGTCAGACTTCTTGGCCCATAAACAGTATCTCCTGAGTTTGTCCAGATGCTCTAGAATCTTGGGCGGGATCTTGACGGAGCACATGGCGTAGATAGTGAGAGATGTGACCACCGAGTTCACCAGCGTCAACTTCGATCCGTAGTCCAACAGTGAAGTGGCAGTGGACAGCTTCCTCTCCACTGATGCGACCAGCGGCATAAGATCAGCCACCGTCGGCCGCGTGATACCCATGGGCAGCCCGAGGTAAGTAAAAGGCATGCTACCAATCATGCATCCAAACACCCCAGCCAACAGGGTGGTTCGGTCCACCGTGGAATTAACCGAAACAAGCGTGGATTTATGAAAGTTGATGTGGAGGCCAACAGACATCGCATAATCCTGCAAGATGCTCTTCATGCGTTCAGCTTGCTCCAACACGGCCGGCATGATAATTATCGTGTCGTCAGCGTATTGGATAATAGGGTAGTCATCGTCTGGCACCGGGATGGGGAGACGTAGATGGCCAGCTCGGTAGGCGTCGTTAATGGCAGCTTGCAGCAGGTCCGCGGCCAGGACAAAGATAAGAGGTGACAGGGGATCCCCCTGACGAACGCCACGTTTGCAGAAGAATTGCCTGCCCGGGGTGCCGTTGAGGAGCACAGAGGACTTAGCTGACGAGAAGAGACATCGGATCCAACGAAGCCACCGATCGTCAAAACCCATGCACCTCATAATCTCCAACATCGGTTCATGTGCTATGGTATCGAATGCCTTCGTGAAATCAAGTTTTAGAATGATGATCTCTCTCCCAGAGGCTTGGCACTGGTGAATAAACTCGAATGCCCATGCGAGACAATCTTGGATCGATCTGCCCCTAAGAAACCCGTACTGATTCCGGTGAGTGATACGGAGGATTAGCTTCTGTAGACGGTTCGCTAGGACTTTTGTTATCCACTTGAGGCAGCAGTTTAGCAATGTAATCGGTCTGTAATCATTAGCAGACTCAGGGGACTGAATTTTCGGGATCAAAGTGATGAAGCCTGCATTCAGACTTTCAAGGTCCAGCTTATTGTCATAGAAATCAAAGCACAGCTTATAGAAGTCCTCCCTGACAATGTGCCAGCATGTTTTGAGGAAGCCTCCGTTAAAACCATTCGGCCCTGGCGCTCGGTCTAAAGGCATCTCCTTAACTACCTGATCGATTTTTGCGCGCGTAAAAGGGACTGTGAGAGCATCCAGCCCCTCAATTCTCCGGACAAGGTTCTGCAGATCGAAGCGCATAGTGGTTGGTTCCGAGCATCTCAACCTATTTTTAAAAGTCTGGAACAGTATCGATTCTTTTCCCACATGATCATGAATAACAGTGTCATTGGGGAGACGCAGAGAAGCAATGGCATTCCTACGGTACCTCTCCGTGGCCACTCTGTGGAAGAATTTGGTATTACCATCACCATACTTGAAATATGTGACCGTACATCTCTGTTTCCAGTATAGTTTTTTATGGTTTAACAGGGTCAGGAGATGCTCCTTCAAGATCTTTCTAAAATTAGCCTCGGGTACAGTGAGGTTCCTTTTCTCCTCAATCCCATCAATTCTGAGGAGCGCGCTATTGGAGTTGGCAATCATCAACGATAGCCGAGAGATCCCTTTGCTCCAATGTTTCAGAGCATAACGAAGGTTTTTGAGTTTCTTGCAGAGTAGAGCAGCAGAATTCGGTGCATAACAACTTTTGTTCCAGGTTTGTTGCACTACTTCAAGAAAGCCAGGGTGGCTAGCCCAGTAATTCTCAAACCAAAAAATCTTCGATTTGGGAATCCTAGTTTGGATGCTAACATAGCATGGGACGTGGTCGGACGTTGGCTTCCCAAGGGGCAAGACTATGGTGTTGGGATACTTTACCGACCAATTAACCGATGTGAAATGCCAATCGAGCTGCTCCAGGAGAGGGTCAAGTTGCATGTTACTCCAGGTGTGAACTTATTTGCTTGGAGACATCTTATGTTGCATGGTGTGAGACATGCTATCCCTTACCTATCTATCGTTGTCATGTCAGTTATGTTTTTTGAGACATGATTACCCTTTATGCCTTTATGTGCTACTCCACTTCATTTTGCTGCAAATGCATGCTTAGAGCGACTCTAGCAGATCCCGTATAATGGTCAAACCCGTAAAAACGATGTGTTTACAGTTTTGGTCAGAAAAATGGCGCCAAGCAAACCCCATAAAACTTGTTCGACCCATAAACATTTTAAGGGGCACGGTAAATCCATGCGCGAAAAGCTTATATGTATAGTTTTGAAGGCAGTATACAGTTCAACCCGTAAACCGGTCAAACCTCGTCGAAGCAGACGCGTTGCTGCGGAACTGGACGGAATCTACCTGGAACTCACCGGAATCCATCGCCACACGTCGGAGGAAGCTGCCGTACGCCGGAATTTGCCACCGCCGGTCTGAATTGCGGCAGCTCGACCTCCACTGCCGAGGCGAGGCCGTCCATGGGCATGGCGGAGCAGACCACCGGTGATACTCGTGATCTGCGTTGGGTTTTCCGTGAAGAGGAACGGGTAATCGCAGCACAAAGTGGGTAAGTATTTCCCTCAGTTATGAAACCAAGGTTTATCGAACCAATAGGAATACCAATCCTCAACAGTCTTCAGCGGCTGCACACAAAAGAACAAACAACTTGCACCCAACGCCGGCAAGAGGGTTGTAAATCCCCTTGATCTCGTTATTTGCAAGCAGATAATTGTAGATAATAGTAAAGTGCAAAATAAAATAAAAGGTAATAAATAACAGCAAGGTAATGATAGTGTTTGTGAATATATAAGTAAATACACCCGGGGGGCGTAGAGTTCTCTAGTGGCATCTCTCATAAGCAAAGCATATGGTGGGTAAACAAATTACTGTTGGGCAATTGATAGAAAAGCGAATAATTATGCGATGTTCACGGCAATGATCATGTGTATATAGGCATCATGTCCATAATCAAATAGGCCGACTCCTGCCTGCACCTACTACTATTACTCCACTTCAAGAGCGCTTCTATGCTTGCCTCTCTACGTATTAAGTTCATGACAAACAGAGTAATGCTTGGAGAACGATGACATGATGTAGACAAAGTAAACTCAACTAATATGAATAAACCCCATATTTTATCCTTAGTAGCAACAAAACAAAGATGCAACTTGTCCCCTTCTGTCACTGGGATATAGAAACTCGTCAGGTGAACCAACTACAACGCACCACTCCCACTGAAGAAATATCAATCTAGTTGGCCAAACTATCTCAATAGACCGGAGAGCATTACGAAGCTATGATGATCATGCAAATAAGAATCATAGTAATCAGGTTTGACTCAAATACTTTTCATGAATAATCTGAACATAAACTCACAATTCATCGGATCCCAACAAACACACCATACAAAGGGATTACATCGGGTAGATCAAGGCAAACATGCGATGAACATTGTGTTGAAGATCAAGAGAGAGAGAGATTGCCATCTAGGTACTACCTACGGACCCGTAGGTCTGTGGTGAACTACTCACACATCATGGTGAGGGCAGCAAGGTTGATGAAGAGGCCCTCTGTGATCGATCTCCCCTCCGGAAGGGTGCCGGAATGGAGGTGTAGATGGCCTCCCGTCGGAACAGAGACTTGCAGCGGCGGAAAAAGTGTTTCGGGAGCGCTTCTGGTGTTTTTACGGTAGATGTGAATTTATAGGCCAGAGAACGACGTCGGGAGGGGCTCCAGGGGGCACAACATATCTGGCCGCGCCCCCCTGGGGGCGCGGCCAGATGGCTTGTGGGCCCCTGGTGCATCTCCTAGCCCTCCTCCGAAGCTTCTAGGTCTTGTATTTGTCCAGAAAAAATCACCAAAAAGTTTCGTGACAATTGGACTCCGTTTGGTATTGTAACTCTGAAAAGGCAAAAACACGCAGAAAACAGGAACTGGCACTGGGCACTGGGTCAATAGGTTAGTGCTCAAAAATATTATAAATTAGTAAATAAATACCCAAAAAGTATGCTAGAATGATAATATGTCAGAATGGAACAATCAAAAATTATAGATACATTGGAGACGTATCAACATCCCCAAGCTTAATTCCTGCTCGTCCTCGAGTAGGTAAATGATAAAAACAGAATTTTTGATGTGACATGCTACCCATGCTCATTTAGAATCGCTGAATCAACAAACAGCAACAAAGTAATATTTATAAGTATAAGAAACAAAACCATTAATTTTCCAAAGTATACGATCCTAAAATAATGTTTTACCCCTATTCATCTTATTATATTAGCAAGGCATGACTCCATCTTCACCACATAGATACAAATGTTAAGCACCACGGTGTCCAAGTCAGGCAATTGGATCATACTTTTTTAATATGCATCAACTTTTTATTCTTCATGCAATACATGGGCGTGAACCATTGGACATAGCATATAGGTGGAATAGAATATGGTGGTAGGTATCAAAGGGGTAAAAAGTGGAGAAGATAGTCTCGCATCAACTAGGCGTACCAACGAGCTATGGAGATGCTCATCGATAGATATCAATGCGAGGAGTAGGGATTGCCATGCAAATGATGCACTAGAGCTATAAGTGTATGAAAGCTCAACTGAAGCTAAGTGGGGTGTGCATCAAACTTGCTTGCTCATGAAGACCACGGGCATTTGAGGAAGCCCGTTATAGGAATATACAAGCCATGTTTATTATATGAAAAGGTAATTCCCACTAGCATATGGAAGTGTCAACATAGGAGATTCTCTATATGAAGAACATGGTGCCACTTTGAGGCACAAGTGTGGTAAAGGATAGTAGCAAAGTCCCTTCTCTCTTTTGTCTCATCCTTTTTTATATGGTGGGCTTTTCTCTTCTTTTTTTATGCCTCCCCCATTTTATTTTTTTATATGGGGGCTCATTTGGCCTCCTGAAAGCACATTTGCTCCCTTGGTGGTTTTGGTAATTAATAACAACATATATGTCATTGAACTAATGTTTCCACTAAGCATATTTCAGGAAAAGTTCAATGATAGGGATGGCAAAAGGATTGTGGAGAAACCCCAAGATGCAAGGAAATGGATTGGCAAAGTTTCAAGCAAGAGGACTCTACATTTTACTTTGTGAGAAATCACTTTGAGTCCATAGGAAAGCCAATACTATTAAAAGGGGGTAAGGTACTGTTGGTGAACAAGATGCTCCACGTGCACAAGAGATAGTCACCAAAAACACCCACAAGCTCTTCCACAAAAGTTTGTCCAAAGCCAAACATCCAAAATCGGTGCAACTAACAATTCCCACTCGGTGCCACCGATTCCCAAACTAAGACACACTCATGCCAAACACTAGCCCTTCGGTGCAACCAATTCTGCATCGGTGCCACCGAGTTTAGTTGCCAACTTTCTATTTAGCTATTTTCAAGCTTCGGTACCACCGAGTTTTGCCAGTCGGTCTCAACGAGATTTGGACCAACTTCCTGGTTAGCCATTCACAAGAATCGGTACCATCAAGAATTGTGAATCGGTCTCACCGAGTTTTTGGACCAACTCTCTGGTTAGCCATGGTCAAGAATCGGTACCACCGAGAATTGAGAATCGGCGTCACCGAGTTGAGCAATCTGACCGTTGGTCACCTTATCGGTACCACCGAGAGTTATGTATCGGTTTCACCGAGATTCAAAAGTTACTGCCTTTTGGTCACTTCGGTACCACCGAGTTTTTCACTTCGGTGTCACCGAGTTGGTCACTTTAGGTGTAACGGTTGAATTTTTGGGGATGCCTATATATACCCCTTCACCACCACCCACTCGAAAGAGAAGCAGTCAGAACTATTCCATACTTGCCCCATCCTATTTTCTGAGAGAGAGCCACCTACTCATGTGTTGAGATCAAGCCATTCCACTCCATCCATACGAATCTTGATCTCTAGCCTCCCCAAGTTGATTTTCACCAATCCAATCTCATCTACCAAGCCAAATCTATGAGAGAGAGTGATTGTGTGTTGAGGAGTCTATCATCTTGAAGCACAAGAGCAAGGAGTTCATCGTCATTACCGAGCCTATTACCTTTTGGAGGGTGGTTCCTCCTAGATTGGTTAGGTGTCGCTTGGGAGCCTCCTACTTCGTGTTGTGGAGTTGAACCAAGAAGTTTGTACGGGTAAGGAGATCGCCTACTTCATGAAGATCTACCCATAGTGAGACTAGTCCTTCGTGGACGGAAGCCGTTATGGAATAGTCAAGGTTGCTACTTCGTGGACCCTTATGGGTAGAGCCCTCCGTGGACTCTCGCGACCGTTACCCTCCGTGGGTTGAAGACTCCATAAACGTGGACGTACGATAGCACCACCTATCGGAACCACGGGAAAAATCTTCGTGTCTACAAATTGCATTTGATCTTCCTCCCTACCCTCTACTATACATGCTTGTTGTTACTTTCCGCTGCTATACTCTTAGACATGCATGTGTAGGGTGTGCTTGACTTGCTATCATCGCTAAAATCTGCCAACACTTAAAATTGGGAAAAGGTAGAATTTTTATTTGGTCAAGTAGTCTAATCACCCCCCCCCCCTCTAGACATACTTTCGGTCCTACAAGTGGTATCAGAGCTTTGGTCTCCATTGCATTGGTCTCACAGCCTAGGAGAGTATGGCGTCTAGTGAGGGAAATTATCACCGTAGAGGTCCGTACTTTGATGGCACTAATTTTGCTAGTTGGAAGCACAAAATGAAAATGCATATTCTTGGTCATAACCCCGCCGTTTGGGCTGTTGTTCGTGTTGGCTTGCAAGGTGAATTCTTTGGTGATGGAAAGGAACCGGATCGTGAAGCGACCGCGGAAGAATTGAAGATGTTGCAATACAACGCTCAAGCATGCGACATTCTCTTCAACTGCCTATGCCCCAAAGAATTCAACAAAATCAGCCATCTTGAGAATGCAAAAGAGATTTGGGATACTTTGGTTGATATGCACGAAGGAACCGAGTCCGTGAGAGAATCCAAGTTAGATGTTCTTCAAAGTCAGCTTGACAAGTTCAAGATGAAGGATGGTGAAGGAGTCGCAGAAATGTACTCTAGGCTAGCTATCATCACAAATGAGATTGCCGGCTTAGGAAGCGAAGAAATGACCGACAAATTCATCATCAAGAAGATACTTAGAGCTTTGGATGAGAGATACGACACCGTGCGCACATTGATCCAAATGATGCCCAACTACAAAGATCTCAAGCCTACGGAAGTCATTGGAAGGATTGTTGCTCATGAGATGACACTCAAAGACAAAGAAGAGCTTCACAACAAGTCTAGCGGTGCTTACAAGGCCACAAGTGATGCTCCCGCAACTTCAAGCAACAACCTTGTCACCAATGAAGAGATAAGCCTAATGGTCAAGAAATTCAACAAGTTCTACAAGAATAGAGGCAAAGAACGAAGTTCCAACTCAAGATATGAAGAGAAGCGTTCGTCAAGTCGTGACCGAAACTGCTACAATTGTGGGAAGCCCGGACACTACTCCAATGAGTGCACGGCTCCCTACAAACGAAGGGAAGAGTCACCTAGAAGACGAAGCTCAAGGAATGAATCACCTCAAAGAGAGAGAAGGAGTAGAGATGATCGTTATGAACGAAGACCCTCAAGGAGAAGTAGGGACTCGGAGAAGAAGGACAAGTATGCCAAGAGCTACACAAGAAGAAGACATCAAGCTCATGTTGGTGAATGGGTTTCTGGCTCCGAATCTGACAACAACTCCGAGAGAAGCTATCACTCCAACCCCGACTATAGTCAAGATGAAGGTATTGCCGGACTTGCACTAGTGACTACCAACTCCTATGATCAATTTGATTCACCAAATGAAGGGAGCGGAAGTTGCTTCATGGCTAAAGGCCCCAAGGTATCACACCCCGAGTATCTTGATTTCAATAGTGATGAAGATGACTTACTTTGTGATGATGACTTGCTCTTTGATAAAACTAGTGATGTTAGTCAAAATGAACTTGATAACTTTCATGCTAGTCAAGATAAGTCGGTTAAAAATAGAACAACTAACTAAAGAATTAAACACTCTTAAGTTAGCCCATGAATCTACTCTCGAAGATCATAGAGAGCTTGTAAGGACTCATGAGAAGCTACGCTTCGAGAAGCTCACTTTGGAGCAAGAGCATGAGTTTCTTAAAGCTATCAATGACGATCTCCAAAAGAAGACTTCATCTTATCTAGCCAAACGATTACTCTTGTCTACATTCATGCCACAAGTTAAACCTAGACAAACTAGTAACAAAGGCAAGAAAGGTTCTTCATCTAGTAGCAACAATAAAAATGCTAAATCTAGTGATGTTGCTTCTAGTAGTTCTATTGATTCCACTAATGATGTTTCTCTTAGCCAAGTTACACTTGAGCAAGAAAATGACTTATTGAAAGGAATTATAGAGAAAGGTATGTACAAGAGTCTTGCCGGGTGTAAGCAATTTGAAGAAATTGTACGCAAGCACGGAGGATACCGGAAGAACCATGGCATTGGCTACTTCAACGCTAACGGAGTTGAATGGGAAGAAGGTCAATACCCCAAGCCCAAGTTTGTTCCTCAAAAGGAGAAGTATGAAAATACTCCTCCCAAGGGAACAAACACTCAAGATGACCTTCCACCACAAGACCACAAGCTCAAGGGCAAGGACAAGCTTCAAGAGGACATTGACTCATATGAAGATGAATCCCAAGCTTTGGTGGATGTGACGCCCCCATTCTCGACCGTACGCTAATCAATCACGCAATGCGTACGACCAAGATTAGGGACTCACTGATCGATATCACAACACAACACTAGACACAAAAATAAAGTCATACAGCTTCATATTACAAGCCAGGGGCCTCGAGGGCTCGAATACAAAGCTCGACAAGCACGAGTCAGCGGAAGAAAATAATATCTGAGTACAGACATAAGTTAAGCAAGTTTTGCCTTAAGAAGGCTAGCACAACCATAAGCAGCGGATCGAATGAGGCGAGGCCTTCTGCCTGGGAACCTCCTAACTACTCCTGAGCGTCGGGGGCGGCCTCCACGTAGTAGTAGGCTCCAGCGGTGGTGGTGTAGTCGTCTCCGGCGTACTCCATCTCCTGGGCTCCATCGTCTGAACGCGGAATCGTATCGAAGGGGAAAGAGAAAGCAAAGCAGCGGTGAGTACTCATCCAAAGTACTCGCAAGACTGACATCAGAACTATGCTAAGTATGCATCAGTATCAAGGAGTGGGGTTATATCTGGACTGACTGCAGAAAGCAAGAGTAGGGAGAAGGCCTAGTCCTATCAAAGACTAGCATCTTCAGCATCTTCAACATCTTGCAGCATTAGAAGAGAGTAGACTGGTATCTCACATATAGTCATATTATTGTAGCAATTTTATTAAGTAACCACGCCCAGAGATCCTTCCTCGACTCCCTGCGAGGAAGCAATCCCGGAGCCACAATTCATTTCAAATTTAAATCACAGTTATAGTTGTATAAGGTCAAGGCACAACTCCAAGTCGTCCTGTTACCGTGGACACGGCTATTCGAATAGTTTGTTCTTCCCTGCAGGGGTGCACCGCATTTCCAACACGCCTGATCACCTCCGGCCGGACACACTTTCCTGGGTCATGCCCGGCCTCGGGATATCAGCACGTCGTCGCCCCACCTAGGCTCAACGAAGAGGCCAGCCCGCCGGTCTAAATCCTAAGCGCGCAGGTTCGTGGGCCCACTTGCCCTTGCGCTCCTGCACGATGCGTGGGCGGCCGGAAACAGACCTAGTACACTCCAGTCCAAGAGCTGCACCGTCCAGTCCAATCCGGCGCGCGCCGCTCCATTGCTGACGTCCGAAGAGCTTCGGCTGATACAACGACGCTGAGTACCCATAACTTCTCCCACGCGATGGTTTGGTGCGTAAAAAGGCTAACGACCCAACTCAGATCAAATACCCAACCCATTAGCATTTTATTAATCCGGGGAAAGCGCGACCCATGAAGTGCGGTCCGTCGCCCCGCCTCGAGGATGTGTGGCAAAGGCCTCTCTCGCCAGTCCATGCCTCATCATCATCAAACCGTGGGTACCCCTCAGGACCGACCCATCACCAACATGTTTCAGTATCCCGGTCAAAGTAACTGTGTATAAAACATCAAGACGGAACCTGAGGAATCACCCTCACGGGGTTCCGCTCGATGAAACCATCAAGGTGGACTTAGAGGAATCACCCTCGAGGGCCCCACACTTGAGGGGTTGCACGACAGAGACATCGCCGGGAGTGGTAAAAGAGGAATCACCCTCGATAACCATGACCGACTAGCTGCACTACAGAGCTAGCATCATGAGTACTTCACGAGGTGTCACCCTCGGTACTCGATAGTAGCGCTGCAGAGTCGTACAACTAAGGGGAGTGCGGTGATGTGAGGGGCCTGGCTTGTCGGTCGGTTGACCGAGTCTTCGAGTCTTCGGGTCGTCGAGTCGTCGATGAAGAAGCAGGGGCAACTGGAACTAAGGGGTCACTGGGGTTTCACTGACCAACCTATACTAAACAATTGATATTGTTGCAGGTATAGTAACAGTTTATCAAAAACAGGCTGCATCAGAATAGGAGCTAACTAATACAGTAGCAAAATTCTAATGCACGAATAAGAGGGAAAAGGAATAGGCGATATCGGAATGCTCAAGGGGGGTTGCTTGCCTTGCTGCTCTGCGGCAAAGGGCTGATCGTCAGTCGCGTAGTCGTACCCGACAGCAGCGTCAGTCTCGGGGTCTACCGGAGAGAAGAGGGGGGAGAAACAATAAATATAAAGCAGACAAATGCATCACGATACATGACATGGCAATATGCAGGGCTAGGCATGCACTAACGCAGTATTATACGTCGCAGACGGATCGGAATAATATCTGATCATATTTTCCGGGTCTCGGGCTACTACCGGACAGATGAAATCGATGGAAAAGTTCCATGTTTGCTATGCTAGAGGCATGTGACAGACTAACGGGCAGCGCAGTTGGAACCGTAGGATTATTTTGAGCAACTTTCATGTTCAAAACTTTTTAATCCGGACTCGGTTTATTTTATATTAATTTCTAAAGATTTAATCATTTTCTGAAATTCTTTAATTAATAAATTCGAATTAACTGATTTAATTAATTGGAATTATCCAAAACAGTAATTACTATTTAATAAATTAATTAACAGATTAATTAATAAATATGTTTAATCTTAACCACCTAATTAGTTAATTAATTACCTAATTAATTAATCTAATTAATTATTTATTAATATTAATATTTATTTATTTTATATTTATTTATTTTACTTTTAGTATTTACGTATATGTATACGTATGTATATACGTATGTATATACATACATATATACACACACACACATACACACACACAATGCACACACACACACGCACGGGCGCACACACGCATGCACCGCACGCACGCGCACGCAGCCGGCCGGCATGGCGGCCGCCGCCGCCAACGGGGGGGGGGAGGGGGCGGGGCTCACTGGGGGGCGACGACCGGCGGTCGGGGAGGCGAAGGGCGGCGCGGGCGCGGAGGGGCGGCGGCGCGGGAGGCGAGGCGGGGCGGACGCCGGGCGCGAGCGGTGGCGTCGGGGCCGGCCGCCCCAGTCGTCGTCGGGGGGGGGGGCTGGCGCTGGCCGGGGCCGTCTCGGGCCGGTCGGCGGGGGGGGGGAACGGGGACGGGCGCGGGCGAGGGCGAGGCTGGGGCGCTGCGCGCGTCGGCGGGGGGGGTGGCGCGACGGGGCCGGCTCCCCAGGGCGAGTGAGCGGCGGCGGGGGAGATGGGGAATCGGGGCGAGCGAGGCTAGGGCTCGCTAGGGTTCGCCCCAGCTGGCCCCTTATAGGAGCTGGCTGGGCCGGCCCTTTCGGCCCAGTTAAGGTTTTTTTTTAAAAAAATTAATTAAACAGCTTCTGTTTTAAATATTTAGGGGCTCTAAAATACTTTGAAAAATTCTGGTTTCAATTTTATAAATCCTTAGGGAATATTTGCCATCCATCCAACATTTTTATTTTCAGTTTCGCCAAACTTTTAAATCCACTCTTTAAATGAATTTTTAAATCGCAAAAGAATTCGAATTGGAATTTGATTCCAACAGTGGTCATTTCTGGATTAGCAAAAGCATTAGCTTGATCAAGGTCATTACTGTAGCTTAATTACACGGATTACTGTAGCACAAAACCAGGGCGTCACAATTCTCCCCTACTAAAAAGAATTCTCGTCCCGAGAATCAAGAAGTAGAAGGAAAGAGCCCGGGGTGTTCTGCACGAAGAAGATCTTCGCGTTCCCATGTAGCTTCATCTTCAGAATGGTTTGCCCACTGCACCTTGAAGAACTTGGTAACCTTCTGACGAGTCCGACGTTCAGTTTCATCAAGAATGCGGACTGGTTGCTCCTTGTAAGAAAGGTCTTGTTGTAGTTCCAGCATTTCATGGTCCACTGCTCGGATAGGATCCTTAAAGCAGCGACGAAGCTGTGACACATGGAACACATCGTGAACCTGAGAGAGGTTTGGCGGTAGTTCCAGCTGATATGCCACCTTACCACGCCTTTCGAGAACAGTGAAGGGAGCAATATAACGAGGAGCCAGCTTGCCCTTGATCCCGAAACGGTGTGTACCTCTCATTGGCGTGACTCGAAGATAAGCCTTCTCGCCAGGTTGATAGACCATATCTTTGTGATGACGGTCATACTGACTCTTCTGACGAGACTGAGCAGCCTTCAGATTTGCATGAATAATGCGGACTTGATCTTCGGCATGTTGGATAATATCCGGACCGATAAGTGTACGTTCCCCAGTTTCTGACCAATTCAGAGGAGTTCGACACTTACGTCCATATAACACTTCAAAAGGAGCCATCTTCAAACTAGCTTGATAGCTATTGTTGTAGGAGAACTCAGCATACGGGAGAGATTCATCCCATTTCTTGCCGAAAGAAATGACACAAGCTCGAAGCATGTCTTCGAGAATCTGATTGACTCTTCCAACTTGACCCTGGGATTGAGGGTGAAAGGCGGTGCTGAATGACAAGTGAGTTCCCATAATTTCCTGGAAACTTGCCCAGAATCTTGAAGTGAAGAAGCTGCCACGGTCCGAACTGATAACCAATGGAATACCGTGAAGCGAAACAATTCTGGACATGTAGAGAGTTGCCAGCTGACTAGCAGTGATCGTTTCTTTGACGGCCAGAAAATGTGCAACTTTGGAAAGTCGGTCAATGACGACAAGAATAGCATCATTACCTTTCTGCGACCTGGGAAAACCAGTAATGAAGTCCATTTCAACATGATCCCATTTCCATTCAGGAATAGAAATAGGTTGCAGAGTTCCAGCAGGCCTTTGATGTTCTGCTTTGATACGACGGCAAACATCACATTCAGCAACATAGCGAGCAATGTCTTGCTTCATGTTAGACCACCAGAATCTTCGACGAATGTCTTGGTACATCTTGGTACTACCAGGATGAATAGACAGCGGAGTGTCGTGTGCTTCCTTCATGACCTCCTGAGTCAATTCATTGTTTTTCTCCTTACACGGTACCACTAGGCGGCCCTTGAAGTACAAAGTGCCATCCTCAGCAGTAGTGAAGGGTGAGGGCTTTCCTTCTGCGAGATTGAATTTAATCCTCTCGACTTCACTGTCACACTTCTGGATCCACTTGATGACGTCCACAAGATCTGGTTTAGCAACCAGGGTATTAAGAGAACCCTGGGGTACAACGTGGAGGTTCATTTTGTAGGACCCTCTAGGAGGGGGAGTGAGATAACCCTGAGAAACAATATTGAGGTTCAGCTTGCGAAATTCTTCTTGAAGACGGGGATGAACCTTATGAACCTGAAGGTGATTGCAGTACGACTTGCGGCTCAAAGCATCAGCCATTACATTAACCTTGCCAGGTGTATAAGAAATTCCCACGTTGTAATCTGCTATTCGTTCCATCCATCTCTGTTGATGGAGATTCAAATCTGGTTGAGTAAACAGGTACTTCAGACTTTGGTGGTCGGTGTAGATCTCGCAACGATTACCAACAAGGTATTGTCGCCACTCTTTCAGTGCATGAATTACTGCGGCAAGTTCAAGGTCATGAACTGGGCAGTTCTCTTCATGAGGACGCAATTGACGAGATGCATAAGCAACCACTCTGCGCTCTTGCATTAGGACATAACCCATTCCTTGACATGAAGCGTCACAATAAATGACAAAGTCCTTACGAGTATCCAGAGGAGCAAGCACTGGAGCAGAGGTCAGCTTGTCCTTAAGTGCATGGAAGCTCTCCTGACATTTTTCTGTCCACTCATATTTAACACCTTTGTGAAGCAAATTGGTTAAGGGCCTTGCAATCTTGGAGAAGTTCTCGACGAATCGACGGCAATAGCTGGCGAGTCCGAGAAAACTTCTGACTTGCTTGACATTCTTCGGGGGAGTCCAGTCAAGAATAGCCTGAACTCGTTCAGGGTTGACCACAATACCATCCTTGGAGATCACGTGACCAAGGTAGGTTACTTTGTCCATCCAGAACTCACACTTCGAATACTTTACATAAAGTTGATGTTCTCGAAGCCTCTCCAGTATAAGACGAAGATGTTCAGCATGCTCTTCTTTATTCTTGGAGTAAACCAGGATATCATCCAGATAAACCATGATGAATTTATCAAGATAATCCATGAATATATAGTTCATCAGGCGAGAGAAGGTTGCTGGAGCATTGGTTAAGCCGAAGGACATGACGGTGTACTCGTATGACCCATAGCGAGTAACAAATGCAGTCTTGGGAATATCCTCTTCACGAACCCGAATCTGATGGTAACCCAACCTCAAGTCGAGTTTTGAATACACTGCTGAACCAGCAAGTTGATCATACAGATCGTTGATCCGAGGAAGCGGATATTTGTTTTGAATTGTAGCTTGGTTGATGGGACGGTAATCTTGAACTAATCGATTCGTTCCATCTTTCTTCTTGACAAAGAGAGAAGGTGTTCCCCAAGCAGAGGAACTTGGACGAATGAAACCCAGACGAAGTGAATTGTCAATTTCTTGCTTAAGCTCAAGGAGTTCATGTGGTGGCATCTTATACGGACGCTTGGCTATAGGAGTGGTACCAGGTACCAAGTCGATGACAAACTTGACAGCTCTAGCAGGGGGGATCCCTGGAAGTTCTTCCGGAAAAACATCTTGGAAATCCCGGACAACTGGAATGTTTTCAATCCCTTCAAGAGGTGACTCATTTAATGCATTCATAGCATATAGTCGGGCTTCAGCATTCCGAACAAGATGGGCATGATAGCTTACGATCTCATTCGAAGGATGTAGTAGATGGACGGTTTTGGTGTCACAAACAATTGAAGCGGTATGCGCTTTCAACCAATCCATTCCGAGAATGAGATCGATATTGGAAGACTTCAACATTATGGGGGAGGCATGGAATTCCAACCCTTCAATTTCAATGGTGACATTGGGACTATTAATGGAGGTCCGACATTGGCCCGTGGGGGTGTTTACTACTATTGGGACGTTCATCTCTTCACACTTAACGTCATGCATGCATGCGAAATCTTCAGACATAAAAGAATGCGATGCTCCTGTATCAAACAATACAGAAGCTGGTACTGAGTTGACGAGAAGAGTACCCATCACAGTAGTAGGCTGGTCTTGAACTTCATTCAGAACAATATTGTTGGCTTGAACACGTCCCTGAGCAGGCCTGGCATTGTTGTTGCGGGGCTGGTTGGTAGGCAGTGCAAGTTGATTCTGATTATGCCTGCATTCTCTAGCACGGTGTCCTGGACGACCACACTTGAAGCATAGCCCATCCTCAGGACGATAAGGGGGAACAGGAGCTCGTGGTGGCGGAGCTGGGAGTCTCGGCTGCCTAGGTGGGGGTGGAGGCAGACGAGGTGCAGCATAGGACGGCCTCGGAGCAGGAGGCGGTCCATGGTACATGTTGTGGGGAATCCAGATCTTGCGCTTCTGAGCAGATGAGCCCGAAGATGAGCCCATGTCACGGTTGCGCTTGCAGCTGTCCTTGTAGTCCTGCAGACCCGTTTCCACAATAATAGACTTGTTCACCAAGGTGGCAAAGTTACCGAAGTCTTGAGCAATGAATGCCAGTTTGATATCCGGGTGGAGGCCTTCACGGAATTTCTCCTGCCTACAAGCATCAGTTGAGACGTCTTCTTCAGCATAGCGAGATAAGTCCAGAAATTCCCGCTGATAAGCATCCACAGTCTTGTTGCCCTGGACTAAGTTGCGGAATTCACGCTTCTTCTTATCCATCATTCCCTGAGGAATGTGACGAGCATGGAACGCAGCTTGGAACTCTGGCCAGGTGATGATTGTTCCAACAGGCTGAGAGCGCCTGTGGCTGTCCCACCATTGAGCAGCGGGGCCCTTCAGAAAGTACGAGGCGAAGGTGACATAGCTAGCCACTGGGGCGCCTGAAGACTCCAGCTCATAAGTGATGTCACGGAGCCAGTCATCTGCGTCAAGCGGCTGAGTTGAGCTGCGATAGATCGCAGGGTTGAGACGCATAAAGTCTTGCAGAGTCATTGGGGCTGGCTGCTGATTCATATTCGGTCTCGGGATCTGGTCCATCAGCCCTTGCATAAACTGGCGATTCAGTTCAAACTGTTGCATCATACCAGCCATGTAGTCTGGTGGTGGTGGTGGTTCAGGCGCACCACGACCACGACCAGCTGGCCTAACCATTCTGTCAAATTTTAACAGTGGTAGTTTAGCATTTGGTAATTGCAAAATCAATGAATCATTCATGAAGTAAATTGCACAAAGAAGGAAGTGCAATAAATACGACATAGTAGTTCAAATTTCAACATACAGATCCATACATAGGTCTATTACAAACCATAAGTTCGTTACAACATAGACGATAGGTCCGGCATGAAATTTACCTAGACAACTAGGCGGCACGCAGGCACGCGGTGGAGGGATACAACAACGAGATATAGCGATATGCTACATCAACGTCGGGGACAACGAAAGTAGCCACGGAACTGCAGATGACCCTGATTGTGAAAACCGGTGGCAGGGTCCTGCATCCCGTGCACACTCCGATGCAGAACCTGCATACCAAGCGGTAGCGCAGGTCCACGTGCCGGAGTATGACCTCCAACCTCAGGCCATCCAAGACATGGGGGAAACTCAGTCCGAGGCGGGTAAAGGATGTGCTCCGGATGTATCCTCGCACGAACTGCTGGCAACAAGTGCTCCATAGCCTGATGCAGACGAGCTCGGGTGGCGTACAGCTCGACGTTAAGAGCCCTGACAGTGCGATCCAGTACCTCAGTGAACTGGACCAGAACCTGTGGGTCGTAACAACGACTCACGTAGGGGGTGCAGACAGCAGTGTAGGACCGGTCGGTACGTTGCCGTGCGAAAGGGGTCAAGACCTCAGCGTCAGCTGTCGTATCAACTCCAGCAGGGACATACGGGATGTATCTGTATGCCGTCTCCTCCAAACAGGGGTTCGCTGCACGGAGACGAACAATAGCAGCATAGGCAGCATCCTGTACTGCCATCTCAACAGTCACTCCAATGCCACGGAAGGTGTGCAGCTCAGTGATGGAGAGGTCCTGTCGATCCCAAATAACCATCACAGCCTCATACTGTTCCTGGTTGAACTCGCGGTAGTCCTCGTAAACAGTGTACTCGGGGTACCAGCGATATCCCAGCTTCTTCAAAAGGCCGACCAAAATGGCCGGGAATCCAGTCGTATCATGCGCGTAGGTCAGACGAACGATCTGCCTACCGGGACGCATCTGTAACAAGGAGATTCAAGATGTCAAATGACAGTGTGTGCATCATAACTTCAAAGAAGACAATTTTTGACGAAACAATTCTCCGGTGGATCTGATCACGAGAACCTAATGTTAGATTTAGCAAAATCTTTAACCCGAAAGAGAAGAGAGATCAGAACCCAGACTATAGACGAGGAGTAAAAGATCCTAATACCACCCGATTGAGATGTGGGCCCGTAAGCCACAGCATCAGTGTTAGTAAAAGTTTTTCAATGACTAGACTCAACTTCGGCCAAGGAGTTGGAAAGGGGGCTACCTACAGGCAGTCGGCTCTGATACCAACTTGTGACGCCCCCATTCTCGACCGTACGCTAATCAATCACGCAATGCGTACGACCAAGATTAGGGACTCACTGATCGATATCACAACACAACACTAGACACAAAAATAAAGTCATACAGCTTCATATTACAAGCCAGGGGCCTCGAGGGCTCGAATACAAAGCTCGACAAGCACGAGTCAGCGGAAGAAAATAATATCTGAGTACAGACATAAGTTAAGCAAGTTTTGCCTTAAGAAGGCTAGCACAACCATAAGCAGCGGATCGAAAGAGGCGAGGCCACCTACCTGGGAACCTCCTAACTACTCCTGAGCGTCGGGGGCGGCCTCCACGTAGTAGTAGGATCCAGCGGTGGTGTAGTAGTCGTCTCCGGCGTACTCCATCTCCTGGGCTCCATCGTCTGAACGCGGAATCGTATCGAAGGGGAAAGAGAAAGCAAAGCAGCGGTGAGTACTCATCCAAAGTACTCGCAAGACTGACATCAGAACTATGCTAAGTATGCATCAGTATCAAGGAGTGGGGTTATATCTGGACTGACTGCAGAAAGCAAGAGTAGGGAGAAGGCCTAGTCCTATCGAAGACTAGCATCTTCAGCATCTTCAACATCTTGCAGCATTAGAAGAGAGTAGACTGCTATCTCACATATAGTCATATTATTGTAGCAATTTTATTAAGTAACCACGCCCAGAGATCCTTCCTCGACTCCCTGCGAGGAAGCAATCCCGGAGCCACAATTCATTTCAAATTTAAATCACAGTTATAGTTGTATAAGGTCAAGGCACAACTCCAAGTCGTCCTGTTACCGTGGACACGGCTATTCGAATAGTTTGTTCTTCCCTGCAGGGGTGCACCGCATTTCCAACACGCCTGATCACCTCCGGCCGGACACACTTTCCTAGGTCATGCCCGGCCTTGGGATATCAGCACGTCGTCGCCCCACCTAGGCTCAACGAAGAGGCCAGCCCGCCGGTCTAAATCCTAAGCGCGCAGGTTCGTGGGCCCACTTGCCCTTGCGCTCCTGCACGATGCGTGGGCGGCCGGAAACAGACCTAGTACACTCCAGTCCAAGAGCTGCACCGTCCAGTCCAATCCGGCGCGCGCCGCTCCATTGCTGACGTCCGAAGAGCTTCGGCTGATACAACGACGCTGAGTACCCATAACTTCTCCCACGCGATGGTTTGGTGCGTAAAAAGGCCAATGACCCAACTCAGATCAAATACCCAACCCATTAGCATTTTATTAATCCGGGGAAAGCGCGACCCATGAAGTGCGGTCCGTCGCCCCGCCTCGAGGATGTGTGGCAAAGGCCTCTCTCGCCAGTCCACGCCTCATCATCATCAAACCGTGGGTACCCCTCAGGACCGACCCATCACCAACATGTTTCAGTATCCCGGTCAAAGTAACTATGTGTATAAAACATCAAGACGAAACCTGAGGAATCACCCTCACGGGGTTCCGCTCGATGAAACCATCAAGGTGGACTTAGAGGAATCACCCTCGAGGGCCCCACACTTGAGGGGTTGCACGACAGAGACATCGTCGGGAGTGGTAAAAGAGGAATCACCCTCGATAACCACGACCGACTAGCTGCACTACAGAGCTAGCATCATGAGTACTTCATGAGGTGTCACCCTCGGTACTCGATAGTAGCGCTGCAGAGTCGTACAACTAAGGGGAGTGCGGTGATGTGAGGGGCCTGGCTTGTCGGTCGGTTGACCGAGTCTTCGAGTCTTCGGGTCGTCGAGTCGTCGATGAAGAAGCAGGGGCAACTGGGACTAAGGGGTCACTGGGGTTTCACTGACCAACCTATAATAAACGGGGACGGGCGCGGGCGAGGGCGAGGCTGGGACGCTGCGCGCGTCAGCGGGGGGGGGGGGGGGGGGGGGACGGGGCCGGCTCCCCAGGGCGAGCGAGCGGCGGCGGGGGGGGGGGAATCGGGGCGAGCGAGGCTGGGGCTCGCTAGGGTTCGCCCCAGCTGGCCCCTTATAGGAGCTGGCTGGGCCGGCCCTTTCGGCCCAGTTAAGGTTTTTTTAAAAAAAAAATTTAATTAAACAGCCTCTGTTTTAAATATTTAGGGGCTCTAAAATACTTCGAAAAATTCCGGTTTCAATTTTATAAATCCTTAGGGAATATTTGCCATCCATCCAACATTTTTATTTTCAGTTTCGCCAAACTTTTAAATCCACTCTTTAAATGAATTTTTAAATCGCAAAAGAATTCGAATTGGAATTTGATTCCAACAGTGATCATTTCTGGATTAGCAAAAGCATTAGCTTGATCAAGGTCATTACTGTAGCTTAATTACACGGATTACTGTAGCACAAAACCAAGGCGTCACAGTGGAGTGGGTTCCCAAAGCTACTTCAAGCTCAACTTCTACAAGTGCCACTTCAACACCAAGGATCCCCATCAAATTGATGTGGGTCCCCAACAAGAAGAACTAGAGAAGTTCTTGAGGGGTGACTCCGCCAATGAAATTCACTCACATTCATTATTGGCAAGAACTAATTGTAATCAACATCAACAACATGCAATAGTTCAAGGAGTCACACATTCCCTCAAAGGTAAGCAAGGGACAAGGTAATAAACAAATCAATGGACATCATCACATATGCTTTGCACTCCATGTCCATAGATATCCTTGTATTTGTCTCTGGTGTGTTGGGACTAACCCATGCATGTGAGAAGAGTAAGGAAACAACAAGGATGCTCCCAACTCTTGGTGGTCTTCATCAACCTTGAGCGTCCACCACTACCTCACCAACATGAAGTCTTCATCGACAAAACCCAAGGTTAGTTTATCCCTCCTATGGGGGGATGTCACATCAAGGGGGAGCTTTACTCTAAGACTTGAGTTAAAGCATCTCATAGTATGTGACAACATTAAATGCTTTATGTAAAAGTGGTAACCCCACTTGTGCTTAAACGATGAGTATGACCTATGATCAAGTATTCTTACTTGGCTCCTAAGTCAATATACTCATATATAGATGACTCCGTCATCGCCAAAATGCTTGATAGATGCTAGTATGTATGTGCATGTTTGCCATGATTTCATTTGACATCTTATTGTGTGAGCATGTTGGTCTGCATTTATTTATCCATTCGAGGACATCCAATTGTTGTTATTTGGCTTTTGATTTTTTCTTTTGCCAATTGGATGGACAAGAATGCCTAGGACCACTCTCTAGCTATCTATGCTTTCTTACCTCATATTCTATTCTTGCTGCATCCCAAAATTTGAACAAGGACTTTTCGATCTCTCTGTGTGAGGAGCACTCGGAGTTCCGTATCGACAAAGGACTGACCATTAAAACCTCCCAAGTACATCTCGATGGAACCAACCCAAAATCTCGGTCTCACCGAATGCCTAGGGTTGATCTGGTTTTTCCATCTCAGTATCACCGATTCCATCTTCTCGGTTACACCGAGTTTCCCTGTCAATGGACAGTAGCGGAACTCGGTGACACCGAAAAGTTAGAACCGGTGCCACCGACAGCCATGGTTTTATATAGAGGCGGACCCGACTTTTGAAATCTATTCCTCAAACGTCATCCCCTCCGAAACCCTTGTTGCCGAACCAAGGCCCCTGGTCATCGCCTTCGTCTTCCCGAGCGCCTCCGCCGTTGGAAGTCCCCGCCGTCGACGGAATCCTCTCCCCCGTCGCCGCCGTAGCAAAGTTGTCACCGAGTTAGGGTACGATTTCATCCCCTCATGCGCTCCAACCTCCGAATCTCGCGCATTAGGACTTTTCCATCGATAATCCACAGTTTGAGATTGATTCATCCACAAGAAACTCCAGTAGAATAGCGAACGAACGATTTTTTAGGGTTTGCCGTCCGCAACTTGAATCTCGGTGGAACCGACGCAAAAGAATCGGTAGCACCGATTCACTTTTCTGGTCGACTGAGAACAATCTCGGTGAAACCGAGTGCCCATTTTCGGTCTCACCGAAAGTGGTGCCAAGTTTCTGTTATGGAGATTGTCTGTCTCGGTAGGTCCGAAATGTTTGCTTCGGTTGTACCGACATTCATTTGGCAGAATGCAAAACTTGAGAAATTTTAGTTCAATCTTTTGAAAATGTCTGCATTTTGTGATGACTCAACCCTTCCACTCTTCTATACTCTATTCCCAGGATCAGATATGTCAGATGCTGAAGACAGTCAGAATGATCTCAGAGAGCAGAGTGTTGACATGAGCTCAGGCACTAGTCCTGAGGGGAGCTATGATGGTGTTCCTAGCTCTCCTGATCTGCCCAGAGCTGCAACTAGGGCAAGAAGGAAGCTCAACTCAGATGAGGAGGATGAAGATTTCATACCTGAGGAGCAGTCCAAGAAAGATGATGCTACCAAGAGCACCACTGCTGCCACTTCATCCAAGAAGAAGAAGGCTATCAGGAAAGAGTATGCTAGCTCAGGGACAGCAAGAGCACTAGAGAGTGCTAGGGCAACAATGACTCTTCACCTTTAGTCACCCCCAAAGAAGTCTATGCCTAAGAAGGCAGGAGAGAAGAAGAGAGCCAGGAAGAGGATCATTCATGTTGTTGGTAGACAAACCTCTATGTATGAGGATCCAACAGAGGCAGCTGCTGAAGAAGAGGAGGAAGAGCCAGTTGTCAAGGCCCCTCCAAAGAAGAAAAAGAAGCTCATGGCAGATGCTATGCCTAAGGCCACTTCATCCGAGGGCACCAAGACTGCCCCCAAGAAAGCTGCTGCAGACAAACCCAAGAGGTTCTCCAGAGAGATACCAGCTTCCAGCAAGAACAAGACCTCCACTTTTAGGGAAGCTGAGGATGATGATATGACAGCTTTGATGAAGCTTAGACCACACCTTCCAGAGCACAATGCCAGCCACTTGCTTGCTGAGGACATGAAGAAGAGGAAGGACTCAGGTTTGAGAGAATGGAGAGACATTGATCCATATTCTCAGAGAAGGAAAACAGTTGTGGACTACAAATTTTATACCAAGGAGCAACAAGATTTCTACGAGACAATCTTTCTTGATAAGAGCCCTGCTGTGAGTGACATGAGGTATGTGGATTGGAAGTATATCAAGGAGAATCAAGATTACTTCCCGAGTGTTCAAGACAACTTTCACTGCATTGGTCTGGATGAATTTGTTGGCAAGGAATTCACTGCATGGAATGATGAGATGATCATGCAATTCTACTCCACTGCACATTTCTATGGAGATGGTAGAATTGTATGGATGACTGAAGGAGCAAGGTATGAATCAACTGTTGAGGAATGGGCTACCATCTTAGGAGTCCCAAAGGTAGAAGAAGGAGATCTGGATGTCTATTCTGAATCCAAGGAGAGCCATGATGCTATGAAGAACATGTACAATGAGATCCCTGCTGCAAACTTGAAATCTCACAAGTTAGGATCCATTTACTTCCTCCAGGCTGGTCTCCGCACCATGAACGCCATCTTGAGGCACACCTTGATGCCTAAGTCTGGAGATGACAAGATGATAAGAGGCTATTCCATCAACATGCTGATCCATCTTGATCGACACACCAGGATAAGGGTGATGAACTTGATTGTGGAAACTATGAAGAGGGTTGCTGCTGATCAGAAGCGCTCATGCTGCTATGCACCCTACATTCAGATGCTTATCAACTCCAAGCTGGAGAAGCACATCTTTGCTCTTGATAGACCACATTTGCCCCTACAGCCAGATCTAGAAGACAACATTGTGGTGATGAACCCAGATCATCCCACCTCAGCTGCAGCACAGGCAGAGGCAGAGGCAGCTAGAGCCACTAGTGCTCAAGTCCCTAGATCCAGGAACGAGCAAATGGATCTCTTGATCAGTACCGTTCAGGGCATGCAGAAAGATATCAAGGACATCTTGGCGAATCAGCATAGTCTTGTGAGGATCATGGAGAACAGGATCAAGACACTCAATGACAAGGTGGATGGGCTGACCAAGACCGTGAACGAGCTCAAGAAGGAAGTTGATAGCGTGCCCAGTCCCCACACTACAGATGATGAGGATAACTCACCTCTCAAGCCAGGCACTCAGTTCACTACTCAGGCTAGATCAGCCACAGTGCCAGCTCCAGAGTTGAGGCCTTCTTCATCAGCACCTGCTACAGCCTCTTCAGCTCCATCAGCTCCTCCAGTTCCTCCAGTTGCTACTCCAACTCCGTCCATGACGTCTGCTGAAGTCTTCGCCGATGCCGTTCTCTCGACTCCTTCACCAGCTACCAGAGGAGATCAGCCCCAGAAGAATGATTAGCTATATACCTTTGAGCTTTTTGGTAACTTGTTGCCAAAGGGGGAGAAGATGTATATAGATCTTTAGGCTTCGAGAGAGAGAGAGTGTTGGTTTTTATTGCCTTTCAAAACATTTGATAACTTTTGGTTTGGTTGGTGTTTGATCATACACTTGATGTGTATTGCTACTACTTCCTATTATTATGATGCTTATGAGATGATCATTCACCTTTGCTTGATTGTGTTGTGCTATGATATTCATTCTTATTATTCTCGCACACCACCAAGTTGTATGTGACATGAAAGAGTGCCCTATGTACCTAATCGATTGTGCATTTGCATTCAAACGCAAATTTAAAATAATGCACAAATTTAGGGGGAGCTCTTGCTTATCACATACTTCTCAAAGCGACGATTATATTCATTGATTATATCATATGTCGAAGCTTTGATCTATATGTTGTCATCAATTACCAAAAAGGGGGAGATTGAAAGCACATTTTCTCCCTTGGTGGTTTTGGTAATTAATAACAACATATATGTCATTGAACTAATGTTTCCACTAAGCATATTTCAGGAAAAGTTCAATGATAGGGATGGCAAAAGGATTGTGGAGAAACCCCAAGATGCAAGGAAATGGATTGGCAAAGCTTCAAGCAAGAGGACTCTACATTTTACTTTGTGAGAAATCACTTTGAGTCCATAGGAAAGCCAATACTATTAAAAGGGGGTAAGGTACTGTTGGTGAACAAGATGCTCCACGTGCACAAGAGATAGTCACCAAAAACACCCACAAGCTCTTCCACAAAAGTTTGTCCAAAGCCAAACATCCAAAATTGGTGCAACCAACAATTCCCACTCGGTGCCACCGATTCCCAAACTCAGGCAGACTCATGCCAAACCCTAGCCCTTCGGTGCAACCGATTCTGCATCGGTGCCACCGAGTTCAGTTGCCAACTTTCTGTTTAGCTATTTTCAAGCTTCGGTACCACCGAGTTTTGCCAGTCGGTCTCACCGAGATTTGGACCAACTTCCTGGTTAGCCATTATCGGTACCATCGAGAATTGTGAATCGGTCTCACCGAGTTTTTGGACCAACTCTCTGGTTAGCCATGGTCAAGAATCGGTACCACCGAGAATTGAGAATCGGCGTCACCGAGTTGAGCAATCTGACCGTTGGTCACCTTATCGGTACCACCGAGAGTTATGTATCGGTCTCACCGAGATTCAAAAGTTACTGCCTTTTGGTCACTTTGGTACCACCGAGTTTTTCACTTCGGTGTCACCGAGTTGGTCACTTTAGGTGTTACGGTTGGATTTTTGGGGATGCCTATATATACCCCTTCACCACCACCCACTCGAAAGAGAAGCACTCAGAACTATTCCATACTTGCCCCATCCTATTTTCTGAGAGAGAGCCACCTACTCATGTGTTGAGATCAAGCCATTCCACTCCATCCATATGAATCTTGATCTCTAGCCTCCCCAAGTTGCTTTCCACCAATCGAATCTCTTCTACCAAGCCAAATCTGTGAGAGAGAGTGATTGTGTGTTGAGGAGTCTATCATCTTGAAGCACAAGAGCAAGGAGTTCATCGTCATTACCGAGCCTATTACCTTTTGGAGGGTGGTGCCTCCTAGATTGGTTAGGTGTCGCTTGGGAGCCTCCTACTTCGTGTTGTGGAGTTGAACCAAGAAGTTTGTACGGGCAAGGAGATCGCCTACTTCGTGAAGATCTACCCATAATGAGGCTAGTCCTTCGTGGACGGAAGCCGTTATGGAATAGTCAAGGTTGCTACTTCGTGGACCCTTATGGGTGGAGCCCTCCGTGGACTCTCGCGACCGTTACCCTCCGTGGGTTTAAGACTCCATAAACGTGGACGTACGATAGCACCACCTATCGGAACCACGGGCAAAATCTTTGTGTCCCTCATGCGTTTGATCTTCCTCCCTACCCTCTACTATACATGCTTGTTGTTACTTTCCACTGCTATACTCTTAGACATGCATGTGTAGGGTGTGCTTGACTTGCTATCATCGCTAAAATCTGCCAACACTTAAAATTGGGAAAAGGTAGAATTTTTATTTGGTCAAGTAGTCTAATCACCCCCCCCCCTCTAGACATACTTTCGGTCCTACACCTCCCCCATTTTTATTTCATTTGTCGTACGGAGTCTCATCCCGACTTGTGGGGGAATCATAGTCTCCATCATCCTTTCCTCACCGGGACAATGCTCTAATAATGATGATCATCACACTTTTATTTACTTACAACTCAACATGAAGAACTGATAGGAAGATATGACTCTGTATGAATGCCTCTGGCAGTGTACCAGGATGTGCAATGATCTAGCGTGACATGTATCAAAAATATGAAGAACGGTGGCTTTGCCACAAATACTATGTCAGCTCTATATGATCATGCAAAGCATTATGATGATGAACGAACTAGTCATGTGAAGTGACGATGGAATTTGCATGGCAATATATCTCGGAATGGCTATGGAAATGCCATAATAGGTAGGTATGGTGGCAGTTTTGAGGAAGATATAATAAGGCTTATGTGCAACAGAGCGTATTATGTCACGGGGTTTGGATGCACCGGCGAATATTTGCACCCATCCTCGAGGTGAGAATGGGCTATGTACGGTACCGAAGAGGCTAGCAAATATGGGAAGGTGGAGATGTGTATGTCCATGGTGTCACATTAGTCATGAAGAACTCACATACTTATTGCAAAGTTTTATTAGTTTTATCACAAATCAAAGTACTCCTCGCATGCCCTGAGGGAGGAGGTTGGTAGGAGTTAACCATCGCGCGCCCCCGACTCAAAACAACACTAGGATTTCAATGAGGAATATCAATGCTCACACATCATCACCATGCCTCTTTAACTTTTAGATGAATAACAAGTTAACACCTCTTAATCTCGACACTTCTACGAAACAACAATTTCGGACTCACACTTTTTTCATATTACTACATAAATGTCATTAACCCACAACTTCTCTATATGTGCTACACGATGGTTTTGATTATCATTCATTGAATACCTAATATTCTTGGACTAGTCTTATGACCCATGCAAATTACCATCACTATTACTCAGCTCTCAAACAAATATAAGTGAAGAACGAGAGCATATCATTTCTATAAAATCTACACGCCACCGTGCTCAAAAAGATATAAGTGAAGTACTAGAGCAACTGCCTAGCTCAAAAGATATAAGTGAAGCACATAGAGTATTCTAGCAAATTATCATGAAGGTGTGTCTCTCTCAAATAGGTGTCTCCAGAAAATGATGATTGTGACTAACTGAAATTAAAAGCAAACAAAAGCAAACGATGCTCCAAGCAAAACACATATCATGTGATGAATAAAAATATAGCTCCAAGTGGCATACCGATGGATTGAGACAAAAGAGGGGATGCCTTTCGGGGCATCCCCAAGCTTAGATGCTTGAGTCTCCTTAGAATTATACTTAGGGTGCCTTGGGAATCCCCAAGCTTGGGCTTTTGCTACTCCTTATTCCGTAGTCCATCGTGATCACACCCAAAACTTGAAAACTTCAATCACACAAAACTCAACAAAACTTCGTGAGATCCGTTAGTATAAGAAACATATTGCATACTTGAGGTACTATGATAAATTGATTCAAATTCATTTTTGCATAATAGGTACTGTATTCTAACTTCCCGATGACTTACACCCCCCGATATAGTCCATGGCATAATCAAAACAAGCAAACTATGCAAGCAAAACATAATCTGTTTAAAACAGAACAGTCTGTAGAAATCTGTAAAGAGCCCATACTTATGTAACTCTAAAAATTCTGAAAAAATAGTACAACGTAAAGAATATGTATATAAATACTGTGTTAAAATTTCAGATCATTATCACACTCCAGTAAAAAATTAAAATTCCTGCACTTGAGTCAAGGTTTCTGTTTCAGATTTAGTATCGTTTCTACTCATCTTGTGAGTTATCCCAAAGGCTTTACTTGGCACAAACACTAATTAAAACATAAAAACACAATCATTACATAGGAAACAATTATGTTATCACACAAAAACATAAATTAAAAACAAAAATAAAGATACAAATTGGGTTGCCTTCCAACAAGTGCTATTGTTTTATGCCCCTAGCTAGGCATAATGCATAGTTTCAAGTGTTGTCATCTTTGACATTCAACCTGTAGGTAGCTCTCATGATTGATTCATAAGGTGGTTTAATTCTCTTCCTAGGGAAGTGTTCCATCCCTTTTTTCAATGGGAACTTGAATCTTATGTTTCCCTCTTTCATATCAATAATTGCACATATAGTTCGTAAAAATGGCCTTCCAAGTATTATGGGACAAGAAGGATTGCAATAAATATCAAGAACAATAAAATCTACAGGCACATAATTTTTTTTTTGCAATAATAAGCACATAATTAATTCTACCTAAAGGTTTCTTGATGGTAGAATCTGCAAGATGCAAGTTTAGGGAACACTCTTCAATATTGGTGAGACCAAGCACATCATATAAAGTTTTTGGTATGGTTGAAACACTAGCACCAAGGTCACACAAAGCATTGCATTAATATTTATTTATCTTTATTTTTATAGTAGGTTCCCACTCATCGTGCAATTTTTAGGAATAGAAATTTCAAGCTCAACTTTCTCATCATAAGCTTTTATCATAGCTTCTACTATATGTTCGGTAAAAGCTTTGTTTTGTTCATAAGCATTGGGTGAGCTAATAATGGATTGCAGAAAGGAAATACATTCTACTAAAGAGCATTTATCATAATTAAAGTCCTTGTAATCCAAGATAGTGGGCACATCACTAGTTAAGGTTTTGACCTCTCCAAACCCACTTTTTCAGTTTTAGCATTAGAATCATCACCCTCCAAGCAAACGGGACGCTCCTTAACTAAAGTTGACTCATCTTCATTGTCTTGATCATTTATATTCAGATATGTAAACAAAGATTCAATAGGAGAAACATCAATCATTTTAAGATCTTCATCATGATTCCGGTAAAAACCGGGTGGAAGAGCTTTTTCTAAGAATTCTCGCTTAGCTCTCAACTTAGTGGTCCTCTCCTTACTTTCATTAATAGATAATTATATAGATTTAATAGTCTCATTAAAATCATGCTTGGGTGGCAAAGACTTATTTTTAAGAATTTCAACATCAAAAGCAATTATATCCATGTTTTTAGCCAAAGTATCAATCATATGCAACTTTTCTTCCACCGTAGTGTTGAAAACCTTTTGAGAATTAATAAATTCTTTAATTGTGTTCACAAGATCAGAAGGTATCCTATTAGAATTTGTAGAAGCATTGCCATAGGAATTACCATAAGAATTTCCATAGTTGTTAGAGGAATTACCGGGATACGGTCTAGCATTGAAATTTCCTCTATAAGCATCGTTGTTGAAATTATTTTGCGAGATAAAGTTCACATCAATAGCATCATTATTTTTCTCAATCAAAGTAGACAAAGGCATATCATTGGGATCAACATTAGCATTTTTATTAGCAACCATATTCATAAGAGCATCCACTTTTTCACTCAAAGTAGCGATTTATTCAACAGAATTTACCTTCTTACCAGTTGGAGCTCTTTCGATATGCCATTGAGAATAATTTGTCATAATGTTGTCCAGAAGTTTTATGGCCTCTCCTAAGGTCACATCCATGAAGGTGCCACCTGCGGCAGAATCTAGAAGATTTCTAGACACAAAGTTTAGTCCAGCATAGAAATTTTGGATAATCATCCACAAGTTTAAGCCATGAGTTGGACAATTTCTTATCATCAATTTCATTCTCTCCCAAGATTGAGCAACATGTTCTTGATCTTGCTGTTTAAAATTCATTATTTGATTTCTCAGGGAGATAATCTTAGCAGGAGGAAAATACTTGGCAATAAAAGCATCTTTACACTTATCCCATGTTCCAATACTATTACGAGGTAAAGATGAAAACCAAGCTTTAGCTTTGTCTCTTAGTGAAAAACGAAATAATTTTAATTTCACAATATCATTATCCATATTCTTTTTCTTTTGCACATCACATAATTCAACAAAGGTATTAAGATGTGATGTGGGATCCTCATTAGGACTTCCCAAAAATTGATCTTTCATGACAAGATTGAGCAATGCAGCATTAATATCAAATGCCTCCGCACTAGTGGTGGGTGGTATAGGAGTACTAATAAAATCATTATTATTAGTATTTGAGAAATCACACAACTTAGTAGTATCTTGAGCCATGATGACCGGACTAGCAAAACAAGCAAGACAAGTAAACTAGCAAGTAAAGCAAACTAGAAGCAAACTAGTAACTAGCAAAGGTAAATATTTTTGTATTTTTGAATTTTATGAGACAAACTAAATATAACAGCAAATAAAAAGAGGAACAAGTGAATGAAATTTTGTGTGAAGTTACTTGATAGTTGGTGATGGTATTCCCCAGCAACGGCGCTAGAAATCCTTCCTGGTACTCGTGATCTGCGTTGGGTTTTCCGTGAAGAGGAACGGGTAATCGCAGCACAAAGTGGGTAAGTATTTCCCTCAGTTATGAAACCAAGATTTATCGAACCAATAGGAATACCAATCCTCAACCGTCTTCAGCGGTTGCACACAAAAGAACAAACAACTTGCACCCAACCCCGGCAAGAGGGTCGTCAATCCCCTTGATCTCGTTATTTGCAAGCAAGTGAGTTGTGTAGATAATTATAGATAATAGTAAAGTGCAAAATAAAATAAAAGGTAATAAATAACAGCAAGGTAATGGTAGCGTTTGCGAATATATAAGTGAATAGACCCGGGGGCCGTAGAGTTCTCTAGTGGCATCTCTCATAAGCAAAGCATACGATGGGTAAACAAATTACTGTTGGGCAATTGATAGAAAAGTGAATAATTATGTGATGTTCACGGCAATGATCATGTGTATATAGGCATCACGTCCATAAGCAAATAGGCCGACTCCTGCCTGCACCTACTACTATTACTCCACTTCAAGAGCGCTTCTATGCGTGCCTCTCTACGTATTAAGTTCGTGATAAACGGAGTAATGCTTGGAGAACGATGACATGATGTAGACAAAGTAAACTCAACTAATATGAATAAACCCCATCGTTTTATCCTTACTAGCAACAACACAAAGACGCAACTTGTCCCCTTCTGTCGCTGGGATATAGAAACTCGTCAGGTTGAACCTACTACAACGCACCACTCCCACTGAAGAAATATCAGTCTAGTTGGCCAAACTATTTCAATAGATCGGAGGGCATTACGAAGCTATGATGATCATGCAAATAAGAATCATAGTAATCAGGTTTGACTCAAATACTTTTCATGAATAATCTGAACATAAACTCACAATTCATCGGATCCCAACAAACACACCATACAAAGGGATTACATCGGATAGATCAAGGCAAAGATGCGATGAACATTGTATTGAAGATCAAGAGAGAGAGAGAGATTGCCATCTAGGTACTACCTACGGACCCGTAGGTCTGTGGTGAACTACTCACACATCATGGTGAGGGCAGCAAGGTTGATGAAGAGGCCCTCCATGATCGATCTCCCCTCCGGCAGGGTGCCGGAACGGAGGTGTAGATGGCCTCCCATCAGAACAGAGACTTGCGGCGGTGGAAAAAGTGTTTTGGGAGCGCTTCTGGTGTTTTTAGGGTAGATGTGAATTTATAGGCCAGAGAACGACGTCGGGAGGGGCTCCAGGGGGCCACAACATATATGGTCGCCCCCCTGCGGGTGCGGCCAGATGGCTTGTGGGCCCCTGGTGCATATCCTCGCCCTCCTCCGAAGCTTCTAGGTCTTGTATTTGTCCAGAAAAAATCACCAAAAAGTTACGTGACAATTGGACTCCATTTGGTATTGTAACTCTGAAAAGGCAAAAACACGCAGAAAACATGATCTGGCACTGGGCACTGGGTCAATAGGTTAGTGCTCAAAAATATTATAAATTGATAAATAAATACCCAAAAAGTATCCTAGAATGATAATATGTCAGCATGGAACAATCAAAAATTATAGATATGTTGGAGACGTATCAACCGGCGGCCTGAATCAGGGCGGGGCGACACCGGAGAAGAGCGGGGCGGGGGTGGGGGAGCTCGCGCGGCCACGACGGGGAACGCACGTGCGCGACGGCGGGCAGTGTCGGGCTCAATCGGGGACGGGCGGGCGCGCCAGGGAGCGCGCGGTCGGGGCGGGTGGCGCAGGGCTCCTCCACTGCATGCGTGGTCGGGAACGGGCAGCGCCAGGACGAGGCGGGGGCGAGGCAGGCGGTGCCGGAGCGAGCCGGGGCGCCAGGGCGAGGCACACCGTGGCCAGAGACGGACTCGCCGTGACAGGAGGAAAAAAGAAAAAAAGAAAGAAAAAATGGGCTATAGTGGGATACAGTTTTATTTACGGGGTTTGTTCTGTCGAAGGCAATTTCGCACCGTAAAAACGTTTTACAGTGCCCCTTATACGCATTTTTAAGGATCGACTTTTAAGGGGTATGCTAGAGATGCTCTTAGTGTCTAGTTATTCATTTGCAACCTTGTATTGGTCTATAAAATCTAGGGGGAGCGTTGATCGTAGTGTGAGTACTTTGCATTCCAAAAGAAAAATCATAATAGTTCTCACATCTATGGGGAGCTCGTCTATATTTTGTAGACCGTTTGTGCAAATCGATGTATTGTCATCAACCACCAAAAAGGGGGAGATTGAAAGGGAATTTCCCGCCTTAAGTGTTTTTGTGTTGATGACAATGCAATTTGCGGACTAACCGTGTGTCTAAGCTACATATGTTACATTATGACACAAGACGGTTGGGCAGTGGGCACCCTCCGGATGGAAAAGAGCGAAGACGGCATTTCCAACATGCTTCATTTCTTTGGTCATAGGAAATCCATACTATTAAGAGGGGGTCCACACTAGAAGGTAAAGGTGAATCAAACACGTACACAAATGCATATTGCACCCACAATATAGCCTTCCGTTTTGAGGAGAGACCCTCTTTTCTAACCTATGCAGATAAACATGCCCAGATCGGTTGTACCACAGGCAGCCCCGGTTGTACTGCTCCCTTTGTAGAGTGGTCACGGTGGTTACTGCCCTGATGGTTGTACCGGGTGAGAGGGTGGTTGTACCGGCCTATTTATAGGCGGTTCAACCGGCCAATGCACCGGCCCAACCACCGCGAGAGGGTGATACCTCTCGGATAAAGCTTGGGGTACCCAGCGGTAGCTACCTGATTGTTCCGATGGTTGTTTAATTACCGGTACAATCGGGGTTCTAGGCGAGGTGTACCGCTCGAGATTTAGCAACTTCCGATGGTGTTCTCGGGTGGTTGTACCGGCGCAGGTACCACCCCAACCACCGCGAGTGAGGTGATTCCACTCGGTTTTGGGTGTGGTACCGGGCGGTGGTTGACCGGTTGTTCCGGTTTATCTTTATAAACCGGGACACCATGCGGTTGTACCCCTTCGGCTCCCGCCCTCTGCACATTTGCACATAACGATTGGATTTGGGACACCACTATAAAAGGAGGTGGTTCTTCCACCTCCCACCTACCTCCCGCCTCTCTCTCCTCCATTGTTGCCCTAAGCTCGTTCTTGCCCGATCTCCTTCCCTAGCCAACGAAACTTGTTGATTTGCTAGGGATTGAAGGAGGAGACCTAGATCTACACTTCCATCAAAGAAAATTTGATTCCCCATACTTTCACTTGTGGATCTTGTTACTCTTGGGTGTTTGGGCACCCTAGACGGAAGAGGCCACCTCGGAGCCACATTCCATTGTGGTGAAGCTTCGTAGTGGGGTTGGGAGCCTCCAATTAAGTTGTGGATAGAGCCCCAACCTTGTTTGTAAAGGTTCCGGTTGCTGCCTTCAAGGGCACCGCTAGTGGATTCACGGCACCTGGTGCTGTGCGTGGGCATGAGGAGAATAGGGTGAGTCATGGGACGCTTTGGGAGCATTGTGTCTCCACACCCCTCCAACGGAGACGTATCTTCCCCTCAGGAGGGAACTTCGGCAACACATCCTCGTCTCCATCGATTCAACTTGCGGTTATCTTGTTCCTTTATTTTGTGCAAGTATTTATCTCTTGTTTACCCTTACTTGCATTTTTTTTCTTGTATTGCTTGTCATATAGGTTGTCTTATCTAGAAAACCCACTTTATTGTTGAGCCTAAATTTGTAAAATAGGATACAATTTTGTTAGTCGCGTATTCACCCCCCCCCCCCCCTAGTCGACCATACTGATCCTTTCACCTTCATTGTTGCTTATTGATAGTCATGCAGGAACCGGACACCCTCCAATGGTATGATACGGTACGATGTTTGTTCCACATACTACGCATATGTTAATGATGGAGTTGGAGCAGACCCCGGTTGTACAACCGGGAACATAGCATGCACGTGCAAGCCGAGCAAACAACCCACAGAACCGAGATGACCAAAACCCACAGGCTCCTCCATGGCCAAGCCCACGCCTGCCCATGGGCCGTCGAGAGGATCTCCCGTTGTGGCCATGCCAACAAGACAATTACAGAGCTTAAAAGCTAAAAAAATACATTATCTGGAATTAGAAAGAACAAATAATAACAATCAATACACGTCCATAGTAAAATCCCAAGTTGGTGAGAGCCCGTTCTGCATTAGCGAACAAATCTGACTATTACACATCACATATGCAATAGCTTCCTGGTTTGGCACCGACGATCCACGAATAGGTGGCTGTGTGCCTTGCTCGGGCCTGTCTCCAAGTGCCAGGCTGCTCGGAATTGTCGGGTAGCCCACCCGACCTCTCGTGTGATGCATTATCTGCTGTAGAGCGGTTGCCCGGGCCTTTTGACCAACCACTATTCAAAATGTACGGACTTAGATGGCCCTCCTTGTCAGTGGCGGAGCTACGTAGGGGCAAACCATGGCCATGGCCCGCCCATCCCAAGAAGAAAACAGTGAAAAATCTTGGATAAACTGAGCCGTGAGGGAATCATTTGTGTGCTTTTCGTTACATTAGCCCGCCTAGGCCCGCCCTGCTGTTTGCTTGTAGCTCCGCCACTGCTCCTTGTCCATGCCTTGTCGTTCGATACCGCCGACCAAACTATTCAAAAATGTACGGACTTAGAACCAGCGGCGTGGGCCTTGTTGTGCACTTGGTTTCTCACGGCAGTATGCCCGGGAGCTCGAGTGGAGCCCCGTGGCGTGACCCCGAGGACCAATCCACCCACAATTCCGGGACACAATTTACCTGTCTGGGTCTCAATAACAGACAAATTGTATCGCAGCAAGAAGACACACACAAAAACACGACGCATGGATAAATCAGCAAGAAGAGAACAAACTACGCTACACGCACAAATCAAACAAGCAAACCTCAACGCCGCAAAGACGAAGGATGACGATGGACGGTGCACCCAACCGAACAGCAAGATCATCGATTCCTCCATGCGTCACGAAGCAACCAAACCTGCCAAAGAAACAAGGATCGGGCACATCCACTTTCACAAACACAGCTCATGAAAATGACCAAAATAAATGGCTCACCTAGAATTCCCAAAAACCACCTCAACCGCACGCGAAGGAGGTCGTAATAAGAGGCCATACAACGGCAAAAGATGTTAAAAAAAAAACTTCCGGCCGCCGTCACCTACCTCGAGAGGCTGACGATGGCCGTGTGGACCAGGAGCCACGCTCAAACCACCCCGCAGACGGGCCGGTGAAGAAACCCGCGAAGCCGCTTCCATTCAAGGGCAAAGAAGTGGTGAGGTGGATCAAAAGTGAAGCCGCGGGGAGAAGAACAGAATTGGTATGTACAAAGAAACGAGTTATTTCTTTTATTTTTATTACTAGTGATTTCATCATCATCTTCTTGCAGATGTTGCGCATGTGTTTTATTTGGACCAAGGTTGCCATAATGTGGAACAAAACTCAAGCCTTCTCAAGAACACAAAAGCATCACGAGTTTTGCAGCAGTGGGACAGACAATTAAGCGGCACATGCACAAACAACGGTGAAACCGGAATTAATATACACACAATAACATCAATCAATCAGCAATCCGTAATGGCAGTCAGCTGTGTTGACTGACTACACTACTACCACGGAACTCTGGGGCCTATATAACGATGAGAAAGAATGACAAGATAGGGATGATCTTGGCGTCAGGGGAAAAGGCGAAGAGGCACAACAGATGGGGAGCAGCTGGAGACTGGAGACTGAGATCGTCTATCTCATGAAAGGGTGCCTTCTCGCCCCTCTTTCGTTCACCTGAAGCTGTGGCGACTTGGGCCTGGTCACCTGCTTCATCGACCTTTGTGGACGGAACGGCCTGTCAAACTTTGGGAGCGGCCGTGCTTGTGGCACCAAGGTCCTCCTCAGCTGCTTCACCGCCTTCTCTTCCTCGATCTTCACACACAGATTATATACACAGCGGTTGGTTAGTCGCTATGGTATGGTAGAACACAAGAGGAAAAAGACTGGTGATGTATGTACGTACCTTTTGTGCAAATTCGTTTTCCTCGCGCAACCTCTTGTAGCTGACCTCCTTCTCCTTCATCTGCATCACAATGAAATGCTTCGTAAAACCTCCTTCCTATAAATCTAATCATTTCAGAGGTATAATACTATAATAGAGCAAAAGCAGGCAAAATTACTGACCTTGTTATCAAATTCTGATCTTTTAACCGCCCTCTCATCAACATGCAGTTCAAACTGTTGCACTTCAGTAAGAGGCTTCCGCTCCTTCTGTGGAAGGGGAATAGGATCCCTGCAACCAAATTACAAAGTTTTAGCCTTCCTCCCAGATAGCTAAATCATAAATCAAGAGAGGTCATAGGACAAGATATTGCATATGCTACTTACTCTTTCATTATCGGCTGTGCCCTGACAATTCTCCTCTGAGCCTCTTCCCGGGCCATCCTCTCTCTTTCTTCCATTAGCCTTTGCTGCTCCACTTCATGTCTCACCAAGCTCTCCAGCTGAAAACCTTCTGGCCTCGTGCATGGTTTCGCTTCAGGCTTTGGTGGCACCTGAGTGGAAAATGTGAGTTAAGAGGTCATATATGTTCAGCATATATCTATCACTTTTCACATACCACTGGATAGTCCGTGGTGTAAGGATAGGGATTAGCCTTGAATTTCCTGGCCTTCTCTTCCTCTAGCTTCTTCTGCAACAGTTGTGCCTCTAGTTGCCTTTCCTTGTCATGCCCTCTTTCCTGTAAACATACACATGGGTGGTACAGTGTTATTCGCTTGCAGCAAAGATCGGCAAGAAAGTATAAACACATTTCACATACATCTGTATGTAGATTGAAAGGGTTGGGTATCGTCAGTCTCGGCATATCTTTCTTGTCATGATAGGAAGAAGATTCAGAATACAGAGAAAGCTGCAAAAAAAGGACGATAGATTTAAAAAGGTGAAAAGGTTGACAACACTGTTTGGTTTACTTCATTAGTTCTCTGAAGATTAGCACACACCTTGTCGAGAAGATCCGCAACTGCAGGAGGTCCCAAGCGGTCGTCAGTACAAAAATGGAACTCCTTGGGCTCTGTTGCCTGGGGCTTCGGGTGGATAAAAACACCAATATCGCCCGTGCTCTCAAGAATCTGCATGAAATGATGTTTAGACTAATTTTTCCAAAGCATTATATATAGTTGAATGTGTCAAAGCTTGAAATGTACAAGACCTTTTTGTTCAGTGGCTTGGCCTTGAACTTGGGGGCTTTCTCCAATTCTTCTAGTTCCAATTCCTGAGAACTTTTCGCCCTGTTAAAGCTGGTGTTAGAGTCGAACATAAAAGGTTGCGGCACAGTAAAAGTGATCATTGTTTTCTCAAATATGTACCTTGATGGCCTTGCACGCAGTGCTGTCTCAAGTTGTGGGGGTTTAGCTTCAGTCAGTTTAAGTGGCTTACTACCCTGACTCTACAAGATGTATTTAGCTTTCAGTAACTGCCCCAATCAACATCATAACGTGGCAACCAGGTGCCAGTATGCTTACCCGCATAGTTCCCACGGAAGAAGCTTCTGAACATGTGTCAGCATGTCGAGACGCTCTTTCCATCGTTTTAAGGTGAAACTCCTGTAGTCAAATGCAAAGGCACGACTTAATTAGCAGGCAGTCACTTGGTGAATTTATTATGACAGTCAAATACGTACATTGAATTCGGGGAGCTGTGGAGCTGTCCTTGGAAGAGGAGGGAAAGACGGAGCTTCAGCTATCTAAAAGCAGAAGCAAGAAATTAGTTAGGCTTCATGCCCTGAAGTGTGCAATTAATTTAGTTAAACAGAGACGTAGGAAAAATTCCCACTTTTTTGTTGAATGGCCGTGCTCTGAACTTTGGAATCTTGGCCAGCATTTCCTCCTCTAGTTCTGAAGAGCTTTTCATTCTGACTGCTCGGACCCTGTGGGTAGTCTGAAACTCAGGTTCCTTGGGCCTTGTTAGCATAAGTTTGGGCCTTCTCTGTGAGGCAGTTGCTGCATCCTCCTGTATTGTGAATCCAAATTACTAATATATTTTTCATGGACAAGTATTATGATGTAATAAATGCAGGCAATTGATCAAACTCTGGATTGCTAGTGGAGATATCCATATCATTGCACCAAGGAAAAAAAATAAACAACAGCAATTCACCATACAAACTGCATTATGGGTTTAATTCATAATCAAATATTCGCAGATTGATGATAAAGGTATGATTTTTTTTATAAACTCTGAACTGCTATCATGAGCCAAGAATAACGAAAATTAAGCAACATACACCCACACGGTATGTGGAAGGGAATACTTAAACTTACATTAGAGCATTGATCTGCAATATGAATTAAACAACAGCAGTTCACAATGAGCATACAAACTGCAATATGGATGTAAAGCTCCTAGTACTATTAATACCGTTTTCATCATCAAATATTCTCACAGCTTGATGATAAAGGTAATGGATTTTTTATGAATGAAACTCTGAACTGCTATCATGCGCCAAGAATAAGAAAAATTAAGCAAGGAATACTTAAACTTACATTAGACATTGATTTGTTGTAGTGGCTGCCCAAATCTCTAGTCCCTGACTCGAACTTCTTGACCATTTCAGCTGCCGAAATATATGGAGTCACTGTCGCTTCCTGAAAAAAGGGCAACAATTACGGTAAGTACATTACACCTGCAGTTTCATATCTCTCCCCACTACGCATCAAAATGAACATTATTTAGAGTCAGAAGATTCGCCACCTTCAGAGAGTGGGCATCGTCATGGCGGTGCCTCATCGAAGACAGTACCACCTCTGTGCTTCCTGCTAAACTACCTCTTCCTTTGTGAGGCAGCACCCGGGACTTGACGTTCAATATCTGGCCATCACAGCGATTTATAAGTTCACAGTAACATGGATAAGTTCTACCGTTAATACAAGTTCCTGCTAATACCTGTCTTGTACTTCCATCATCTAGTTTTTGCCTCTTCACAGCCTGATTTTCTTGCCTGATATCATTTGCAGCAGTGGCTGCCTTTCCGGCCACCGCATCTCGAGCCCCCCTAAGAACAAACAACCCAGAACATCATTAAGCAAACCACCTCAAACTTTGGACAAAGGTGCCAATATCTAGGAGTCAGGATATATTTCTCCTACTTGATCACACTCTTCTTCTTCAATGCCAGCGAGGACTGCTTCAGATTAGACGGTTGCACGGTCTTTGAGCGAGTGGATGAGCTCTCCTGCACCTTGGGGGTGCACGCTTCAGCCTTCACTGTTGACTTGGCACGAGTGGTCCTAGCAGTGGTAACTTCTGCAGGTGGAGGCGGCCTCTGAATCTTAGGCGTGCTAGACACACCATCTGCTGCTAAAACCACGGCAATGTCGATATCAGAATTGAGGAATCGATTCCCAGCCCGCATTAGTCCAAGAAATACTAGTTAGTGACTCACATTTTGCAGCCGAATCTTTGGACAGGGGGAACTCGAAAGACTTTGGTGACTCCTCCTCCTTGTCTTCTGTTGGCGGCGACTCTGACATGGCATCAGGACAAGCAGACGTGCTGACCAAATGAAGCAAGGCCGCAGGCAAACATGGTATGAGGACAAGTATGCCAAACACACAAGGAGAGATTCGAGGTCCAAATAGGCAATTTTTCGGGTGTCACAGAAGACAGTTAACTGGCAATCACAAGCAGTGATGTGCAAATTCTAGAAGAAACAGAATCACCCCAGCGCTTACCCGTCGACATCCCCTGCCGGATTTGTGACGTTGACTGCTGCCTCCTCTATGGCTTGGTTCTACCGCCGCAAACAACAACACAAATCGGATGATGAGAAGGGTGAACAATAACAACCCAACCCAAATCAGAGCAAAATCGAGGCGTTCTCTTTCCATTTTGGTTACCTTTGGAGATGGAGCCGGGTCCACCGCGTCCGCGAAATCGCAGAGTGCGTCGATCTTGACCTCCGCTCTCGACTCCTTGATCCTCGGGGCGAAGGCTGCGCTCAAGAAGGAGAGAGAGAGGATCAAGTCAGGGTAAATTTCCGGGAGAGAAGCCGCGGGGAAGGGGCGGGGTGCGTACGCGAGGGCGCGTGGCTGGCGCCGGCCTGGAACCAGCGCTCGGCGGCGCGGATGTCGTCCTCCGTCTCGTCGACGACGAAGTCGAAGTACTTGGGCGCGCGGTACTCGTACGCCTCATCCACCTGGAACTGCACGGTCGCCGCCGGCGCCGCCGCCACCTCCGTCCCGGAGGAGGGTTTGGTCTCCGCCGCCATGGAGGGGCGGAATTCTAGGGTTAGGAGCGCGCGAGCTAGGGTTTTCTCTCTGTTTCTGTCTCCGGATGTGGTGGTGTGTGATGTATGGCTTTGATTGGAAGCGGGGAGAAGAAGGCGAAGGGAAGTGGATCGGCTGGATCGAGGGGGAGGAGCCTGGTGGGGCGGGGTGGGTTGGAGAAGAACGTTGAGGCTCCAACGGTCGGGGGATTTGAAGTGTTCGCCGATTGCCAAAGGGGCAAGTCTTAACAGAGGAGAGGACTGGACCCTGGGTGGGTGGGCGCTGTGGAGAGAGATCTATCTCGGCGCGGTGTGCGCAACGGCTATTTTTGCGGCGCGGCTGCCAGCGCCCAGCGGTACCCACTCATCAGATTAATAGTCCGCCGGATTAGGATCTTTTCGAGGGACCAACAGATTATTATTATTTTGCGGGGGAGGGACCAACAGATTAGTGCTAATTTTTTTTAAATAATACATTTTTTTTTATAAATTACAGAAATAATATACGAATTTGAAAATTTTCAAAAATAGAATCCAGTCAGCTGGAGCTAAGCCGACTGGATTCAGTCGTCTGCGGCTAAGCCGACTGGGCCCAGCATAGCCGACTGCATGCCCCCCCCCCCCGACTGCATGCCCCCCCCAGCCGACTGGGGCTCCTGTCGGCTACGGCTAAGCCGACTGGCCAGTCGGCTGGGGCTAAGCCGACTGGTTTTTTTTTTTTTACCCCCCTTTCGGTGATGCCGGTGATGCCCGCCGCCGCCATCCGGCTCATCTGACCTTCTGCGGCCACCATCCACAATGCTTTCGGTGGTGAGTGTGACTGGCAGTGCTACTTTCGGTGGTGAGTTTTACTGGCAGTGTTGCTTTCGGTGGTGAGTTTGACTGGAAGTGTTGCTTTCGGTGGTGAGTGTGACTGGAAAACAGCAGCGCACTGAGCCTCGACGGTTATTTAAAAAGAGCTCTTCTCTGCCTCTTGTCCTCACAATACTTCTCCTCACTTCCTCTTCTCCTCACTACTTGTTGTGGTAGCATTAACAAATCCGCAGTGATGGGTGATCCTCGTCCATTTTCACGAGAGGCATCTTGTGATGTCTTGATGGGTGCGGTTTCCATGAAGTCCGGGCTTCATGGAACTCCAGGTGTATCTTTCGATGAATTAGTTAGCAGTGAGAGTAACTTGCGGAGGTTTAGACAAACAGCTTGTCATAGTAGAAACACAGCGGACATTCGACTAGAACTTTTTCGGTTGCGTGCAAGGTGGGAAAGACTTTGTGAACTAATATATGAATCAACGCGATTCACACGATCATTTGATGATTTAGATCATCATGTGATAGATTTGCCAGTTGATGAATATATTGCGTTTCAAAAGGTAATTTAAATTTCGTATTTGATTTACATATTTAATATGTTTGTCGTTTTAATTCATTTTTGTTCATTTTGTGAATTGTAGAGATACAATGTGGACGCTAAAGAAATGAACCACGATGTCAATATGTTGGCATGGTTCAAGCTTTTATTTGGGTCCGTTCCGCCGCCGAAATATGTATCAACTCATGATGGCTCAAGCTCGAAGAAGAAGAAATGCAGCGATGCATCACCAAAGCCCGGTGATGATGGTTACTCTTCCAGCGATGAGTTTATGTCAGCCAATAAAAAATCTAAGTCGAAGAAACATGTTAGTGAGAATAGTGATGATGACTTTATGTAGTGTTAGCGAGAAGCACGATGATGTCTTCATGTAGTTTGTATGCAGTATTATTTATGGTCAGTCGTACCGTTTAATTCAGATGTACTTGTATCTTAATTATCTGCAGCAGTCTCTCCGGAAATGTAACTCGATTAACAAAGCGAATGAACAGAAATATGTCTCTCGCATACATAGGTAGAATATGTCTCTCGCATACATAGGCAGATATATGTCTATCGCATACATAGCTAGATATAAGTGACACACAATCATCAGCCACCTCGTCCGCCACGTCGTTGAGGTGGTGTCTCCGGCGTCGGCCACATATACCTGTGGGATGGCCGGATGATACGGGGAGGAAGCTCGGACCCGTCCAGGTCATACTGTGTTTCCTGTGTGGGAGGTGGTGCAGGAGTCGAATACATGTCCACCCACTCGTTGTGCTGCGACAAGTATTCCTGTGTGTTATGCCCATCGTCAGGCTCACTCTCCCACCTGGATTCGGACATAGACGCGTCATGTCCGGACATAGACGCCATATATCCGTAGCCTGCTGCGGGAGGGATGGAACATAAGTACTGACGAAATACGTAGTCGCAATCGATATTGGAAAGAATTAATATGAAGAAACATACCTGTAGGGGGGGTTGCATCACGTAGCCTGGCGTGGGACCCTGCTGCTGTGGTCCTGGCCGAAACACGTAGCCTGACGTGGGATCCTGCTGCTGATGCCACGCCGAACTACCAGCCTGGTCAGGACGTGGTGGCCTGGGCGTCCACTGCTCTGCTAGACGTGGACGCGGGTCATGTCGGTGATGCGTGGGGTCTACCTGACCAGTCGAGTGACGCGGGGGGCGTTGTACGGGCTGCTGATGAAGAACGTCTGAAGTGCGTCTGCACATGATAGCCCGATACACAGCTCGTAGCCTCCCCTCAATGCGCGCCATAAAGTTCTGCACCTGAGGCCGAGCAACGAGTAGTGGTGCATCCGAAAGTGAACGCCGATAGTTGGACACCTCCTCGCCAAGTCCGATAGTCAACTCAGCCTGAAATTGTCACGACGATTATTAAGTATGCACGGCAAAGTATGTAACAACTAGATGCATTACACAAAGAGAATATATCTTACCGCCAATTGCCTAGAGCCCGAAATATCATAGCTCGGGTACATATCGGACACACTAGGGGCAGGTAACTCATCTGGGTGAGTGTGTTGAACGATGCATAACCGTGTTCTGCTCATGTACCGCTGCAAATAGAGATCGAATTCATCGAGATCAAACTCGACATTCTCCTGCCACACAAGTGTGTTCGCGGTCTCCCATTGTGTAACGTACGGCTGAACACGTTGTAGCCACTCATCAGCAGTCCTGTGAATCCCCTTCCTTGTGATCCTAAAATTATGGTGTTAAACAATTAAGTAATGCTTCACTATGGACAATTGTGAAAGACAATTCAATATTGAATAACAAGACAATACCTGTGGATGTGTGCTGGCACCGGGTGCTCTGTAGGGGGAGGCACCTCCAACTGTTGAAGACCAAATTGCCTCATAACCCTCTGCTGGGCCATCTCCTCGACGAAGACGTCGAATATGATCTTCGCTTTCGTCATCCAGTAATCACTATCTCTGAAGCATAGCTCAGACATACCGCCGGGGTATCTTGCATTCATGACTCCTTGCGTGTACGGCTGCCAGATCACCCCAGTGTACAAATCAAACTGCTCGTTTAATGCCCTGTATGCTCGCCTAGTCTGATCACCAGCATAGCGTCTCTGCGGCAAACACGAGTTAGTTTCAGCCATAGTGTACACAAAGAAGAAAATTATAACACGGGACATACCTTGCGACGTGTCCAACACAGACCGAAAGTAGGCATATCGATGCCTTCAGCATCGAACATTACGGGCATAGGCTCTTGAATACGTACGTCCGGTCGTCCTATAGAGAACCTCTCCCACGACCACAGTTGTAGAAATAGAGGGCATCCAAGAAGAGCTGACGTGGGCGCCGTCAGCTGGCAGGCGTTGCACATACCTCGATATGTAGCCGCTAAGACCGCCGAACCCCAACTCCTCTGTGTGATCTGAGCCAGCGTCTGAGCTCTCGCGATCTCTAGTGCAATAGGGATGTAGAGCGCGCTTATAGTGGTGACATGGTTCTCTGTGAACATCACCTTACCGAGAAGCCACAGTATATATGCCTCCAGGCTGCGAGTGATCTGTGTCGCATTCAACGGGACCTGTGGATACCCCAGGAACTTCTGGATCTGTATTGAGCAAAGATAAAGCATTAGTACATAGCGACAACTGAAAGATATGAGGCAGGGGAACTAACCTGGAAATGGAGCAACCAATCATACTTAGGTCCGTGATGCTCCGATGCCAGAGCCGGAGCACCGTCATAAAGACCCGCGAAACGTTGTGCAAAATCTTCCTGCCAACGAGCCGGTGCCTCCAACGGTCCGATGGCATGACCTGCCAACGGTAGTCCCAGCAAAAGTGACACATCCTGCAGAGTAGGAGCCATCTCTCCCCAGCGGAAGTGAAACGTGTGGGTCTCAGGCCTCCACCGGTCCACTAAGCACGTGAGCAAAGAGGTGTCGATGGCGACGCGTCTGGAGGTATCCGTGCGCTCAACCAGCCGCGCGAAAGGTAATAGGCCAGCCCATTTCAACCTGCATGTTAGGGCAATTCAGTTAGTGCGTCCCATCAATATACGTGATTGAAACAAATAAATAAAGCACGTACCGTTCAACCCATCCCTCGTGTATCATCCAGTCTTCCCTTTGAGTGCGAGTGCACAGGGGCTCAAGCTGGCGCTCATAACCTACCGCCGCACGATGTTTACTATCAATTTCCGGATTAAGCAACGACATTTCTGTCATTCCTGCACATACAAATTTCAAACATATTGCCACAATTAATACAAATTTCAAACTTAGTGGCATATTTAATACAAATTTTAAACATAGTCCACACTTAATACAATTTGCAACATAATATCACAACTAATACAAATTTCAAACATAGTGCCACACTTAATACAAAGTTCAACATAGTTCCACACTGAATACAAATTTAGAACTTAGTGTCACACTTAATACAAATTTAGAAGTTAATGCCACACTGAATACAAATTTAGAACTTAGTGCAGCCTAGGTTCTTCCTCTCCCTCTTCCTCCTCTTCCTCCTCTTCCTCCTCTGCTTCCTCGTCCCCGGTTGCCTCGTCCACGCCCAGTACCACTGGCAGTGACGAAAGTGGGACAATTAGTGTCCCTATGGCCAATTTCATTGCATAAAATGCATTGCATAGTGGGGCCTCCCGCTTCAGATTCATCCATATCATTCCAGATGCGATGACATTGTCGTCTGCCTCTACTTGTTCGCATATTCTCTGGGTCTGGAATGTACCGCCTTTCATCAGGATTAACGGTGCTGAAGTTACCCATTGAGCGAAATCCCAGCAACTCACCTGTCCAGGTATTGAGGACGGACTCTTTCAGAAAATATGGAGTCACAAACGAGATTGCGTCCATTCCAAGCTGCCCGCAAGCAGCAAGTACATGGGAGCATGGTAGGTGAAGCAACTTCGGTTTGTTGCATGTGCACTCACACGTTGGCCAGACTTCATTTCCAATTTTCACCTCATGCGTCCTCAGCTCATTTGCACAGCCGAATTTGTTGTTAGCTAAGCGGACCTCAAACCTTCTTTCTTGATTACCAATGGGGACTACAGTGTGTGACCTGGCTTTTTCCATCTTTTCTTCCATGTACTTCATAATCCTTTCACAGTAACGTGTGTTTGGGTTGTTCAACATATGTTGCTCTGCCTTTTGACGTCTATCTCTGAAGTACTTCACGGTGCCATAGAAAATACCCTCAACGATGGCTGTAAGTGGCAATGCCCGGTTTCCTCTGAGGACAAAGTTGTATGTTTCTGCGAGGTTGGTAGTCATGACACCGTACCTTGCTCCATGTGTGTCATGCAGCAAAGACCACCTCTCCAGAGGCTCATGCTCTATCCACTGCTCGAAGGTTTTAATCGACCTCCCGAGCCTTCTCCTAGTACCAGGTGGGTCAAATCCTGGCAAGTCACAAAGCCCAACGGACTCCTCCTCCACGGCAGCTGGTCCTGTTGCTAACTGTGCTGCTACTGCTTCAACATGTGCCCTGACCGCTGCATCTCTTGCAGCTTTCCTGTCCCTAACGTGTCTCCGCGTGCACACATTAAGTCTGTCACGTATCAAATTGTACTTCCATAGCTGGTTCTGCTTGCATAGTTTTTTAAATAGATTCATCAGGCTCTTATTTCTGAACTGCGAGAAGAAATTAGCCCCCAGATGGCGCATGCACCAACGGCTCTGCAAGTCCTGCCATGGAGTTTGTTCCTCAGGGCCAGGGTTTGTCAGTGTCTTTATCGCACTGAGTATACCTGCATGCCTGTCATGAAGGATGCACACATTGGGCTTATCCTTCACAACTGATATTTTCAGTTGCCTGAAGAACCATGTCCAACTTCCAATGTTCTCACTCTCAACAAAAGCAAATGCCAGTGGGACTATTTGATTTTGGCCGTCTTGACCAATGGCTGTCAGGATCTGACCCTTGTACTTGCCAGTCAGAAAAGTGACATCTACACATATCACCGGTCGACAGTGCCTGAAAGCTTCGATGCATACACCGAAAGAGAAGAACAGTCGATGCAGCACCCTCACAGTTGGGAACTCTGGCATGAAGAGGTCTTCGATGTCGACATAGGTGCCCGGATTCCTGTCCTTCAGCGTCTGGAGGAGCCGGACAACTGAGTCATATGCATCGAAATAAGAACCAAATCTGCTCTCAAGCGCCTTTTGCTTAGCCCTCCAAGCCTTGCCGTAAGAAATTCTGTACCTGAACCTGACGAATACTTTTGTCTGGATAGCCTTAACTTCCATCGCTTTGCTCTCCACTATCTCACTGTAAAACAACCTCGCAATAAGCGTGGATGAAAGGTTGGGATGATCTTGAGGGATGCAGGTAATAAGACATGTGTGATGAACTAGGTCACTGATCACCCAACTTGTGCCATACTTAGGGAGATAGCCGTGCACCCTGGCAGGACAACCTGCATTCTTGCATACCATTGTCAAGTATTTCTGACTGGACACCTCAGCTATGAAAACCCTTTGCGTGGACATTGCCCAATTTATTATTGCGTCCTTCAGAGCTTCTTTGTTGGGATACATAGCACCGGTCGCAATGTTGTTTTGGTGATATTGCCAGGCAGAATCATGACCATCGTTCACGGTCATTGCAGATGAGAAGTCATGATTCCAAGAAGCAGGAATCGGGACCTCCTCTGCATTTTCTTCTTCATCTGACTCGTCAGAATTATCTGCATGACCACTTTCAATATCGGTGTCTTCTTCTTCCATGATGTTCTGCATGTGCCCATCTACCTCGTCCGCGTCCGCCTCGCCACTGTAATAACCATCGCCATTTCCTCCTTCTACCTGACTACTCTGCCCTTGTTCGTAACCATCATCTCCAGCATTTGACACAGATAACATCATCCCGTCACTGCTTTGCCCAGGATCGTTACCACCCTGGCCTTCAGGCGCAATTACCTCCTTCAGAACGGGAAGCACTAAGGCACAAGGATTGCATCCCCTTGTTTCGCAACCTTGTAACCAGCGCACCCACTGAGAATCCCTCTCTACTGGCCTCAAATAGAAGAAGACATTCGAACTTGACCGGGTCCACAATGCATGAACACCCACGGTCTGTGTTTCAGTATTCAGCCCTAAACATGCTGTCACCCATTTTTTCAACTGACTAAGAGACCATGTTTGAGGGTCGGTCAGTGCCACCTCTATGTGCTCAAATTCACTCAGATCAACCCCAATCTCATTTGTTTGGACATTACCAGGACCGTAGAAAAATATGAACTTCACTATATCAGACATCTCGGCTCACCTATAAATTTTTTTAACATGGACAGACAACTGTTAAACAACATGACAAACTACATATATTCACACTCCTAAATATTTGACAAGTACATAGATTAGGGAATATTAACGAAGCTAAATATTGAAACAACTTAATATATTATGGATATTACCGGAGCAACTAAAAATACTGACATACCTAAATATTTGACAGACCTAAATATTTGACATGCACATATAACACGGGATATTACCGGAGCAACTAAAAATACTGACAGACCTAAATATTTGACATGCACATATAACACGGGATATTATCGGAGCAACTAAAAATATTGACTGACTTAAATATTTGACATGCACATATAACACGGAATATTACCGGAGCAACTAAAAATATTGACAGACCTAAATATTTGACATGCACATATAACACGAAATATTACCGGAGCAACTAAAAATACTAACAGACCTAAATATTTGACATGCACATATAACACGAAATATTACCGGAGCAACTAAAAATACTAACAGACCTAAATATTTGACATGCACATATAACACAAAATATTACCCGGAGCAACTAAAAATACTGACATTAATTTTTCAAAATATGTACAACTCAGAGAAATTTTTTGACGACATAGGTATACCTTCGACGCGTGTGCCACTGCTTCTTGCTCCTCTCTTCAACTCAGCCGCACCTCCTCCTCCTCCTCACCACCTCTTCCTCCCCAGCAGCAACTCCTCCTCACCACCACCTCTACCATGGTTCAACCACCTCCACCATGCCTCCTCCTCACCTCACTTGAACGAGAAAAAAAACTATCCTATTGGAAAAAAAAATACCGTAGGCCACCGGAGTTGGCTATGATCTACTCTTTCTGTGGGTTGGATGCAAAAATGGATGGACCAGCGAGGAGATCGACGGGGGGTTGCGAGAGACTGAGAGAGAAATGAGAGAGAGAGCAAGAAGAGGAAGAAGGAGAGCTCACGGGCGCAGGAGGAAGGAGATAAGGAGAAGAAGGGAAGGAGAAAAGGAGGAGGGAAGGAGAAAAGGCGCGGGTGGGCTGGTAGGCCCCTGTCGGCCACGCCCCGGCCGATTGGACGGCCTGTCGGCTGCGCCGGGGCCGACTGGAACCCTGTCGGCTGGGCCGCAGCCGACTGCAGCCCGCCAGGCCGACTGGCGAATCCAACGCGACGGTCGACGTGTTCGGGCAAATCAGAAGCTGCCACGTGGCCTGTCGGCTTAGCCGTAGCCGACTGAACCTGCCACGTGGCCTATCGGCTTAGCTCCAGCCGACTGGATTCTATTTTTGAAAATTTTCAAATTCGTGTATTATTTCTGTAATTTATAAAAAAAAATGTATTATTTAAAAAAAATTAGCCAGATTAGTGGTACTGCTACAGGTGTCGATCGGCCACGGACTGCTCTTAACGGTCACGATGCAATGTAAAACTTGCTTGAATAACAGGATGCGTTCTTCTCGCCTTACAACTCATCCTACTTCTGTGGTTGGATCTTGTTTTGAATGCAACAAGTTGATTTCTAAGCACTTGGTAAGAGAGGATTATTTCACACAATGGTTGGTGCTCTCTCCGCTTACAAATTGCACTGGCAAAGGCAAGTGGGTGATGAATCCCTACGATGCTTTGCCTCTGCTGTATTCGACAAACCTACGATTAAGCAATGGTGGAATTCGAGCGAAAGGCAAGCAGGATACAGCAGAAAATCGATCAATTGTTTACAGATGTTTATTTGTTGGGAGATATGGAACGAAAGAAATGCACGGGTTTTCCGCAACAAGGCCTCCCTGTCCACTAGGGTGGCGGCGACAATCATGGAAGAGGCGAAGACATGGATGGTTGCCGGGGCTAGATTCTTGAGGAACATTGTACCGGGAGAGTGAGTCCTTCGAGTCGGGCCTGTATGGCCATGTAACTTCTAAAAAACAATGTTCTACCCCTTATTTAATGAGGCTTTTGCCTCCGTTTCAAATAATAAAAAAAGCGTCGAGAACAATCCATGTACAGACCAGAGATGATTGTGAGGCTTCATTCTAAATCCGCCCTATAGAACTTCTTCAATTACTTGTTCCATTTTCCACAAATTGTGTAGGTCCTTGGATCCAAATCAAGCGGCATGGATGAAGCCAGTGAATCGGTACGCACGTCACTTAAGAGATAATGTGGGCGACCTTCAATCCCCATCCAACGGCTGACATTCAATTACCCTGCTGACTGTGTCTGATCATGTTGCTTTCTTTTCCCTTTTCACTTTTATTAGTAATGTAAAGCCTTGGACTCCTGGCAGTGTGGGCTTCAAGTTGTAACCGAGTTGGAAACCTTAGCCGCCACTGGAGTGGTTGGCCTCTACTTCCCCCTTTGCTAATATAAACCGTAACTAGTTTACCCTCCAATTCAGGGCTAGCTTCTGAATTCCTCTGAAATTAGTGAGTGAGCGAGCATGATCCTGACAATAGTCACATCCAGGGACAAAGACACGGTCTAGATTTTGTCACCGGTCCCAAAACAAGTCATTCACAAATATTGCCAAGTATAACCAGCAAGATTTGGATATGTTATTTGTGCATCTCAGATGTCATGCACGTATGGCAGTAGCAGTTACATTAGAAAATGGGCAGGAAATATGTTCTAGTAAAACAAAACAAACAGATGGCAGCACAAGCCGCCAAGAACATCTAGCAGAAAGGGGTTTCCTCTAAAGAGTTATGTACACTCAAAATTAATTATACACCGAATCAAAACATGGAAGAATTTTCGATCAAACGGAGTTAAGGTCTTGGGAAACTTGATTTTGCCACCTGCACCAATGATAGCAGCTATTACACCTCCCCTTGTTTTGGATGCATAATATCAAGATGGGCAAAAGAGTGTAATGTCTCTAAACCAACCTGGTAAGAAGGAACCTCGCCAGAGGGCTTACAGTAGGAGCAGCCAATGGTGGCGTACTAGCTTGTTTCTTGTTGCTTCCAGCTTCCAAGGGAGGCTCAGGTTTCTTTGTAAAAATCGATATTGCTGTCTCATTTAGACTTTGCAACAAGGAATCCTTCGAGCTGCAAGAGAGGTGCACAATAAGCTGAGTACACAGTACCAAAGTGAGCAAGCACACACGGTGAGAGTCAAGGTCGTACCTCCCTAGCCGATGTAGAATTCTGCCAACCAATACCTCACAGGATCCAGGTATCTCATGTTCTAGATCCATCAGAGAACTGAGGACTGCATGAACAACAGGTCCTTCATACTTGTCACCAGTAGCCTACAAGAGAAGTTCCAAAGTTGGAATACACTTCTGGAGGAATGCAAAGATCGATATTGGAATATCACAGTGATGACACAGCTAAAACGTTATTGGGATTTGATTATGTAGCATTCGATTTGGTTCTTATAAAGACCATCAGCATTTAGTTGAACCCACTCTGGTCTTTACGAGATTTTAGAGGCACTAATGCAAAATCAATGTACTCCAGTAACAGGGCACGAGGTTAACGCGTCTAATATAGTTTACCTCTTTCAGAGAAGGAATTATCAAGGATGAGAGTGCAGGTGAAGCTGCAGAAGCTCGGGGAGCTGATTGCCCATCAGATGGCTGCCGTGATTTGCGACCTTTTTGCGAGTCAACATTCTCACTAGGACAAATAACATACTTTCGTTAAGGAATGATATAAACAGCACACGTGTAAGTCAAACAACACTTAAACTAGACTTGAAATACCTTCGAACCTCATGACTGTTTACCCCAGAAAATCTAGGTTCCTGTGATTCCTTTTCATGTTTGTTGGTGGCTGGTCTTTCTCGAGCATTTCCCTTTCTGAATCCAGCTTGTAGAGCAGCCTTTGCCTGCGTATATTACTCAAGTGCATTATAAATATGCGTCTACCAAGCAAGCGAGCATTTGGCAACAAAACAATCATGCCCGTTACCTCCGCAAGGTTCGTAGCACTATCCTCAAATGAAGCATTTGATGTTTTTTCTTGAGTCCCCAGCCTTGACCTTGAAGATCGTGGAGTTTCTGCTTCTTCACTTTGATTCCTAACAACTGTCCCACTGATAGACATATCTTCGTATGAGGAGAATCTGCTGGGAGGCTAATGAATATGATGAATCAGATGCTGCTTCTTATCTTAGTGTCTTGCTTGCAGGGTAAGGTAGGATCGCAAATATTAAAAACCCAAAACTGATATCAATGTACCTTAGAACTGTGATTAGGACCTGCTGAGTAGACCTGAGGCGCTCTTGGAGAGCGTAACACCACAGTTCCAGACCCACTTACAGATTGGTCATTCTGACAAGAAGCAACAGTTAAAATCAGCATCAACCATTCTGATGGAAATCTCACATGCAGATGGAAATCTCACGTATTCTGTAGAACTTTCTAGCCTCCCATGATCAGTCTGAGCTTCTTTCTTGGACATGTTTGTTGAGGATGATTCTTCAGATCCAGTCCCAGATGTTCTCCACTGGCTTTCTCGATCAGCTGTACGTTTTAGCGTACTTGGATTCTGGGGCATATCAAATCTACCATCCTTGGTGGAGGTTATTTGTGGTGGTCTTAAACCAGCTCGAACAGTTCCCGTGCCCTCCGATCTATCAGGAAAATCCCAGCCAGCAGCTTTCCTAACTGTTCCTTGACTATAGTAGATCAAAAATAATCAAGCGCATGAAGACAAAACAAAGCTTATTAACTACTCCCTCCGTCCCAAAATAAGTGACTCAACGTTGTACTAACTTTGTACTAGAGTTAGTACAAAGTTAAGTCACTTATTTTGGGACGGAGGTTGTATTTTAACAAACATACCTGGAAGGAGAGGCTGCATGTTTTGTATTTCTCTCAACCTTAATAGTACCTCCATAATCATCTTCTTCAATATGTGTTTGACCATTTTGTGTGGCATCGATGCTACCTTTTACTGTAAATTTTGGCCGCTCTCTGCCAATAACACCAACAGAGGCACACGAAGAAAATGAGATCTCGATACACTTGAATTATTAATAAAAACATTTTTCACTAAAAAAGTGTAGAGAAGAAAAACATCACATACCTTATTCTCTCCAGAAGCTTTGGAGTTTTTCTGGCATTTTTTATGAAACGATGCTTCAGAAGTTCCTTAGCGCTAGGCCTCTGTGAGAAAGTAATTTACATGAACAGCGTTAAGCAAAAACGACAGACTATAAAATGCACTCTTTCCAGCTTAGACATGGCACTACCTTAGTCTCAAATAAGATGACCCAGGGACTTGCACACAAAAAAGAATATTCTGAATTTCAGCGTAGCAACTAAATTGTCAAATACATCTAGGTAGAGTTATGTACCAAATTTACTACAACATAGCAATTAAATATCCGTGAAGCCTCTGTGTTATCCCTGCTTTTCCATAAAGCAACCTTAGATTCATTTCATACCTTCTTCTCTAATTAGTAATTACATTACATTAAAGATTACATCTGGCAGGACTGGAACCCTTCATGGCATCTCGTAATGTTAGTTAGGTTTATAGCTAGTGGGACTCCCAAATCAATGGCCATTACAAAACTAGTGTCGTGACGGACAACGAGAAATTATAAAAAGAAGAGTGACACTGCATATGTTCAAAAGAACAAAGCGAAGTGAGTATGAATCTGAAACTTCTGTGCTGAACAAGCACAGAGGAAGTGCTTCCTGGTACAGGAAGAACCACATGATAAAAAAATTACCTCTGCTGGATTCTTCCTTAAACATAGTGACACAAACTCTTTCATTGGTTTAGAGAAATGCTCATCAAGCTGCATGTTAATAAATATATACTTATTTTCTTGCAAAAAATGCAAAACAGATGCCTCGATAAACTGAAATAAAGTACTTTATAATAGTTGTTAAAAGTACTCAAGTGACCTGAGGAGGATTTTCACGAGGTATCATGAAAAGAACTCTCATGGGGTGAATATCTGCCAAGGGGGGTTCACCTTTTGCCATTTCTATAGCAGTTATACCTAAAGACCAGATATCCGCCTGCATTGAGACAAAAGCTTATGTAACAAAGATCATCATGAAGCAAAAGGTTCAACAAATTGGCAAGCACCTTTTCATTGTACCCATCAGAATTTTGAATAACCTCAGGTGCCATCCAAAAGGGAGTTCCGACGAATGTCTGGGCAAATAAAAGCCATTAGGCATTAGCAACATACTATGGCATATTCTTAGCTGATCTATCCGAAATAAAAACAAACTATGATTCTTGTACACAATTCCAACAGAGGGAAACAACAAGTTCACTGTTAAGCCAAAACACTACCATGGGCCCACAACAGCTGATAAGGGGAATTTCATTTAATGCATGCTTGGCTGGTGCAAACATACGTGTGGTTGCACATATGGAAAGCATAACTAGTGTTCTGTCCATGAACAATCCACACCTTCCCATTTGTATTCTTTTTTTGACAACTCACGTTCCCCTTTCTTCCCTACATTCTGCCTCTTATCAGCAAAACCAATGTCAACCAGATGCACAATAATAACCAAGGCTGCTTTCCCCATACTGCCCAGATTGGCAATGAAATCCAATCACCCGCTTTGGCCCTCACAAGATGTTACAAGAGTATGTGCCATCATTCTTCCACTTGAGTTCCAAAATAACGAGCAATTGCGATTGCAAATGGAAAATGAAGAGCAACACAACAAGCAATATAATTGAGTATAACATACCCTCAGCAAAAAGGCAAGGTTCTTTAGCCCCAATGAAGTTTGTTTTGGGGTTTGGGAACCATCTACTTTGGCAACTTGCTCCATGATAAAGTTTATGAATATGAACACTGATTCAACCAAGTCACACAAAATTCACACATTCTTTTAAAGGGAAAAAGACACGTATATAACACATTTCTTTACCAAGTTCCACTGAAAATTAGCCATTGTTAGTTAGTTCCTCGTGAACAGCCAGATAGCCTATTTGTATCCAATTTTAGAACCCTGCATAAATTGTCTTCCACAACTAAAAACAGCCCACATGCACTCAGTGAAGGACAAGCTACTATGATGTCAACAGAAGTCCATTCACTACAATGGGGAGAAGCTATATTTTGCGCTAAAAGCCTAAAAGACATAACATCAAAGAAAGGAAGAGGTGGCAATTGATATGCAGCATTCACTCAAGCTGGAATGGATTGCTTCTGAATATTTAATAGCATAGGATATATCGCAAACACAGTAAAATTTGTCAGCAATATAAACCGCCAGTTTACACATGTAAAATAACAATTATTTAGGTGAGTGCAACTACAGTAAGTACCAAACAACAATAAATCTATTTATTTTTCAAAGCTTCCCTTATTAGTATAACCACTATATATACAGCCCAGTCAATTAGAGCTACAGACGAGAAGAGTCAGTAGGTTCCTGATGCATATGGTTTAAGAGTTAAGACGGTACCTTTCTCCTGGACATTGTTTTAGTCAGCTGTGCAGAGACACCGAAGTCTGCAACCTATGGAATATAAATACACGTATTAACTTTAGAAATATATTATAAGTTATGTAGTAATAACCTTACAAAAAACAGAATCATCCACATGCTCTACAGAAGTGATACCTTCACATCTCCGCTTTCAGTCAGGAGGATATTTGCCGCTGCAAAACATGACATGGTGTTGTCTGTTAGGATACATCGCAAACACAGTAAAATACGTCCTTAATGCTTTCACAATAGTGTGTTCTTCTTTAATCTAAAACTGACTGCTAATGCTGAATCCATATTAATTTGTGTAATCCTTTAGCTAACATGCATCATCGATGCATTGCATCCCTAGGAACAACCAACCAAAACCGTCATTTGCTCTCGCATTAGCAAAACAAGGAAATGAAAAGGCTTGCATACAAACTTATCACAAAGAAATCTTTTGTGTAATACATACATATACATGGCTATCTATAACCCTTAATTCCGTTCCTGCCTTTTTTTTCCTTCCATTTCTAATTCATGCATGTGTAACACTAGCATTTATGTGCAAAATTACATGAAAGAGACAATGCAGTTGTAGAAACAGTTTCTCCATTGCGAAAAGGAATCTATTTGAAAGGTCATGTTCTTTCCTGTAGCCTTTGATACAGTAAAAAATATGATTGATTGTTTGCCCATCGGACACAGGAGAACACGGTGATGCAGGCCAGGTTCAATGTGCTTCGAGTAAGGATCGCAAGACTGCTGGGTGACCATATACTCGATTCCATGGGGTTCTTTGTTGTGTTGAACGGAGTGGTGCTAAGGCTGACTACAGTGGTCATGACAGCTGCAGCAGCCAAGGCAGGAAAGAATACCAACTAGAACGAGAGACTTAACACACTAAGCGGCAAGGGATCAATCTGGACAAACAAATTACCCACGAACCAACTGAAGTAAAACATAGCTTAATGATAAGATCACTTCCATTTTGCATCCTTGGGAATTCTAGGGGTTACCCGACTGGTATTTTCTCAAAACAGTATTTAGGGCTCCTTTGATACAAAGGAATTTCATTGGATTTTTGGAGGATTTGGATCCTTAGGATTTTTTCCTATGATAGTCATTTGATTCATAGGATTAAAATCCTTTGGAATTTTTCCATAGGATTCATTTGTACTACATTTTGAAGGAAAATTTCCATCCACTCAAACCTCTTTGTAGAATTCCTTTGTTTTTCATGTGCTATCAAACACACTTTCAAATCCTGTAGGATAGAAAAAGACACGACACCCTATTCCTACGTTTTTCCTATTCCTGCATTTTAAAAATCCTGCGAATCAAAGAGGCCCTGCAAGGCAAATGCAGTTAATAAGGAAGAAATGAATCAAGAGGAGTAATGAAGACCTTTAATGTCACGGTGAATCTTTCCTTCGGAATGCAGATATTCAACCGCATGTAACAAGTCCCTTAGAATGCATGCGATAGATATTTCATCCAGAGGAGGGCCAGCTTGAAGCTACATGTGGAAATGGAAGTCGCAGCAACATCACAATTTGAATCAAGTAGTTTGCGCTGCCTATGAACTGGAATATTCATTAAATACACATGTATATACTATCTACATGGTGTCAAGTATTGTGCTGTGTCCATCAAGATATAGAATATACAGGACATACTAGGTCAGCAACAGAACCACCAGCCATGTACTCCATTACTATCCACAGTTTGGTTTGATGAAGATAAGAGCCATAATAGTCAGTTATATATGGACAACGGCATTGTGACAAAACGGATATCTCCTGCAACATAAAACAAATCCTTTTAGAAAATACTTTTCTGTCTTAATTGCACGGTAAGTTGATATCATGATGACCTAATACTCAGCATAGCGTATAAGGTGTAAGTACAACCTTTTGGATATCTTCGATATCATCCTCGCTGCATAGAATAGGTTAAGAGTACATTAGAAGTTAGATAAAATTCTTGAATTCAGTTACCAATATGAAATAAGGTTACCTTCAGTTTACATTTTCTACATTAGATTAAAAAAACATGTTTTCATGATAAAAAAATAAGTTGTTTTACAAGAAAATGATGTGATGACATGATATAGTTCTACGCTAAGTTTAGAATACTAATCAGAGGAAATGTAGTGCATGATTTTATACGATCATCAGGCTGAACTCACCACAACAAGGAAGCAATTTTTTACTTCTCCCATTTAAACACATTATGTAGAATAAAGGTTGCGAATAGTATTAGTATACTACCTCTTTTTCACATTCCAAAGTAAATGGAACCATGGTTTAAATAGCAGCAATTAATGCAAACAACAGGTGTATTAACATTTTATAGTGTATAAACCTATTAAATTTAATATGCTGCTTTAGATACAGAGAGTCAAAGTAACATTTACGCTAGAGACTCACGCTTCTTCTAGATCAATAACTTTTATTGCAACCTCCTTGCTGAGCTCCTTGTCAAACCTATAAATGAACACAGGTAAATATTCGGTAAGCATTAAATGTATCATCCCAACAGAACAGAAGAAAAGGATAACAATTTACAAGTCACGGGCTACATATCGCGCAGCCCATGTCTACAGATATGTGAGAAAATATCCAATAGCTTACAAAGTGGATCCAGAAATTAGCGCATATGTTATCTCATCCTCTATGGAAATACCATGCTGGCCTCTATGTGTATAATTTGTACAAGAAATACACAAAAAAATAACAATTTAACATACTGGCACTAGACAGCATAGCAAACTCTACAGAAAAGCAACTAACAACTTATCATTTCAAGTAACCTCATCCTTCTGTGGAGATAACATGCTGGCCTCTATGTACTAATCATTTCAGGACAATACATGTAAATCTGACATCTACTGAAAATAAACATCATCCGCTGGAAAACAACACCTGTGAACTGTTGGTTCGTACTTGGTTGAGCAATCAAAGCTTAACTGGCTTAATGAACAGGAAATGGTGAAAACAACAATGGCATCGCATAAGGGTTATAGCAATTTCACCAAACGTTTGGCTTATTTCGTTGCTTATACTACAATAGTCAAATAGAGGACAAATCAGCGTGGCGAGAGGACGGGGGGGGGGGGGGGGGGGATCTTGTTTCTATCATTTCAGTATGAACGTTCAGCAACAGGGACAGATTCTAAAACTAGAATGAAGCCAAACAATTACGATATGAATCCAAATAGGGTACCCTACTATCTAAAACGAAATTAGTACAAATGTGTGGCCTATCTCTGATACGCACTAAGTTGACCGAATTAGCACTGCTTAGTTCCCGTAAATCCCTCACCCTGCATTGAAATAGAACTCTTTCGACGTAGATCCTGATCAAACCACCAATGCCACCTTGCTAACAGGAATAAATCAGTGAAAAACGTCACGAGCAGCACTTAGATTGGCTACTTAAGTGCCTCAATCATGCCGCCTAATGTCCCAATTCCCCATGAGGCATACCCTGTTGACACTCTAATCCCCAATGCTGCTCGATCAAAGGCGAAACGAAAGGCTACACTAGCCGCCACCGAGGAGCATCAGCTAAAATCCGCGTACAAGTGAGGAAGAAAATGATTAAATAAACTTTGTTCGCGATGATGGAGGGGGGGAGGGGGGATCAGCGAACGAACCCTCTGTAGACGTCGCCGAAGGAGCCACGGCCGATGAGGTCGCGGTTGCTGAAACGCGCCTCTGTGGCGGCCGCCATCGACGCCGAGTCCGACATCGTCCCTGAGATCTCGCTTCCGCCGAGCATAGGGTTTTGGAGGGAGGAGGAGACGGCCGGATTCGTCCTCCTTTTCCTCCTTCGGGGCTGGGGTCAGGATTCGGGGGCGTGCCCGTGTCGCGCTACTCCCTCGTCGGCGGCTGGCTGCTTCCGGCTTGGCCCATTTTTACATGTCGCGAGATTTGGTGCAGGTGTTTGGTTTGTTCATCTGGGCGAGTTGGAGGGGCCAAGGTGGTGGGGCCGCGTGGAAGAGCTGGAAGGTGGGGCAGCGGTGTCAGAGACGGGAAGGGGACTGGAGGGTGGGGATGTCTTAGGACGGGGCTTGCCTGCTCCCACCGGCGCCCATCGCCGCAACAATTCTTCTCCTTCTATCTTTTCATGGTAAAAAAAAAGAGCTATTTTACGTGATTGGCATAGTACTCGGAGTACTACCCAGTACTTACCCCTCAGATTTTTATTAGCCGTCTGATCTGGTGGGAATTAAAAATGATTAATTTTAATATATTTAGTCCAAGAAGGGCATAATGGTCCATGGCTAAATATCTTTTTTTCAACCGATCACCTCCACGACCAGATCCACGTCTACTCGATCCAGTTGAAGGTCTTCTTCTGATCCAAATCCTCACCCTCGTGCTCGTGCCCTTCACTGCCACCGACGTGTCCGGCGAGAGGAATCAATTCATCGTCCTCGTCCTCCACCCCAGCACCCCCCCCCAATCCCCCACGCCCTCACTGTCGTCGACGTGTCCGACGAGAAGAAGAAGAAGAAAAAGGCACCACATCTGCGTCGGCTGAATCGGCGCCGACGGCGGCGAGCGATCCCATCTCTTCCCGCATACCATCTTTAGGTATGAATCCGGCTTGGACCCGCAGGATCGTTCTGCCCGTTCTCCTCGCCCTTGCGCCCATCCACCGTGCATGCAGTAGCACCTCAACCCTACATGATTATGCAATTTACCAGTTTTTGCCATGCGATATTTGTACCAACAAGAACAACGAATGGAAAGCTTCATCGTGGCATCGTTTCCCTTGAGCTAATCGCATCATGTGTGTTTAACTAACTAGCTAAGGCCATTGCTTACCCCCTTTACTATCGAAGAAAAAAAGTGACTTACTTGATGTTTAAGATGAAAGCTTCATCATGGCATTGGAGGCTTGCTAGTCATCATCACTTTAGGTTTCCATAGTGCATGCAGTATAATTCAGTTTCTGGACGTGGATGATCGGTTGCCCTCACACGTAAAACGTGCATATTATTTTCCATGCACTTGTCTTTGCCTATGAGCTATTTTACATCTGCAACATTGATAAACACCAACTGTGAATTTTGTATTTTATATGCAGGAAGACATGGCGGTTGTAAGTGATGAGTGTATGTTTGAGTACTTAGATGTTGTCAGCAAGATGTTTGATGGTGAGGCTGAAGGCTATGTATTCTATAACAAATATGCTCTTGAAAAAGGTTTTAGTGTGAGGAAAAGCTACGTTGAGTGGGATGGATCCAACAATCGTATAATTTTAAGGAAAATTGTGTGTAGGCATCAAGGGGTTCGTGAAGAGAAGCACATCAAGAGAAAGATGGAAGATAGAAAGAGGAGGCCACGGAGTTTGACTCGTGTTGGGTGTAACGCTAAATTGGTCATTGCAAGATAGGAGGAAATAGGTTTGTGGTTTGTCAAGGATTTCATCGATGTGCACAACCATCCTGTAGCCCCATGGGATCTTTCTTGTCTTTTGCGTTCGCACAGACGAATAACGATGAGCAGAAAACGGACATTGAAGACATGAAAAAATCTAGGATCCGCAAACACCATATTATGGACATTTTGTGCATGCAATACGGTGGATATGATCTGGTTGGATGCACAAGGAGGGACATTTATAATTTCTGCCATTTTAATAAGCAGGAGACAATCAGTGCTGGTGACGCTAAAACGGTGATCAGTCACATGATGGCGCGTCGAGAGCAAGATCCAAATTTTTTTTCTTCAGGTACTTGGTTGATGAACTTGGCCATCTGAAGAGACTGTTCTGGGTTGATAGTCAATCCCGACTTGACGGACGTCATTGTTTTTTATAGCACATTGATACTTGTGATATGCGTTGGGTCTTCCGTGAAGAGAACGGGTGATGCAGCACAATACGGATAAGTATTTCCCTCAGTTAAGAACCAAGGTTTATCGAACCAACAGGAATATCAATCAACCACCGTCTTCAGCGACTGCACACAAAAGAGCAAACACTTGCACCCAACGCGGCAAGAGGGTTGTCAATCCCCTTGGTCTCGTTATTTGCAAGCAAATGAAGTTTGTAGATGGTAGTAGATAATTGTAAATTGCAAAATAAAATAAAAGACAAATAATGACAGCAAGGTATTGAAAGCGTTTGTAAATATATAAGTGAATAGACCCGGGGGCCATAGCTTTCCCTAGCGGCATCTCTCATGTAGTAGGTATACGGTGGGTAAACAAATTACTGTTGGGCAATTGATAGAAAAGCACATAGTTATGCAATCTTTATTCATGGCAATGATCATGTATATATAGGCATCACGTCCATAAGCAAATAGGACGACTCCTGCCTACACCTATTATTATTATTCCACTCATCGACCGCTATCCAGCATGCATATAGAGTATTAAGTAAAACAGAGTAATGCTTGGAGAACGATGACATGATGTAGACAAAGAGAACTCAATTAATATGAACTAACCCCCATCGTTTTATCCTTAGTGGCAACAATACAAAGACGTGTCTTGTACCTTTCTGTCACCGGGATATAGAGCACCGCCAGATTGAACCCACTACAATGCACCCTTCTCACTGAAGAAATATCAATCTACTTGGCCAAACTATTTCAATAGATCGGAGAGATTTACGAAGCTATCATGATCATGCAAATAAGAAATCATAATATTCAGAGGTGGCTCGAATACTTTTCATGAATAATCCGAACATAAACCCATAATTCATCGGATCCCAACAAACGCACCGCACAAAAGAATTACATCGGATAGATCAAAGCAAAGATGCGATGATCATTGTATTGAACAACAAGAGAGAGAGAGATAGCCATCTAGGTAGGTCTATGGTGAACTACTCACACATCACCATGGGAGCAGCAAGGATGATGTAGAGGCCCTCCGTGATCGATTCCCCCTCCGACAGGGCACCGGAACAGGACTCCAGATGGGCACACGGTAGAACAGAGACTTGCGGCGGCGGAAAAAGTGTTTCGAGATGCTCCTTAGGGTTTTTGGAATATATGTGAATTGATAGCGAAGAGGGGCATCAGGGGATGCCCAAGGGAGGCACAAGCCAACAGAGCGCGACCCACCCCCAGGACGCGCCCTGTTGTGTGATGCCTCCTTTGTGGGGCCCCCGACCTCCGTCCGAAGCTTCCATGTCTTCTTTTGGTCCAGAAAAAAATCATATTAAAGTTTTGTGGCAATTGGACTTCGTTTGGTACTGTAAACCTGAAAAGCCAAAAACATGCACAAAACAACAACTGTCACTGGGCACTGGGTTAATAGGTTAGTGCTCAAAAATAATATTAATTGGTAAATAAGTACCCAAAAAGTATCCTAGAATGATAATATAATAGCATGGAACAATCAAAAATTATAGATACATTGGAGACGTATCAGCATCCCCAAGCTTAATTCCTGCTCGTCCTCGAGTAGGTAAATGATAAAAACAGAATTTTTGATATGACATGCTACCCAATATGTAATCTTTTGCATGTATGCTCATTGAGAAACGATGAATTAACAAACATCAACATGGTAATATTTATAAGCACAAGCAACACAATCATCAATCTTTCGAAATATACGATCCTCAAAGAATGTTTACCCTCTTGTCGGTGTACTAAAGAACGGGGCCCTTAGTACCCTGACTTGTGCACAGGACGACCGCTGCCTCCGGATGGGCAAGACCCTGCTGGGCTGGATCTGGACGACAAGCCTCTTCATACAAGGGGCCGAGCGAGCCGGCAAGCCCCTCCTTGCCGGAAGGCTCGTCTGTTTACGCACCCGCCAAGGCCTCCGCACACCATGCCACCGGGCTAGTTGTCCAATCGCTTAGGTGTCGAGCGGGCAGGCGGGTAGGTGGAGTTGGTCGGGGCGCGTGGCTGCATTCCAAATTTACAGGAGAACTTTAGTGACACCCGTCCCACGGCGTGGCAAAGAAATAAGAGGTAGCTGGGCGAACGGCACAGAAGGAGAGGCAGTCCTTGCCGGAAGACGTCGCCAACGCGCCACCGATTTAGGTATTTCCCACTATCGCTATAGCCACCGATTTCGGCAGAGGGATATACATTGTGTATCCATGTGTAAAGACCATTTTAGCCATTGTGGTAACCCCTTGGATGATAAAAGGAGGTCCATGGCTACCTTTAGAAGGGTCGACACTCCGTTCGTTTACATGCGTAGCAGCGCTCCCGAAGCATCCTTGCCGGGTTGTGACGCTCCTATACTGTGAACCCGAATAAACCACACCACACAGGACGTAGGGTATTACGCTCTGGCAGCCCGAACATGTCTAAACCATCACGCGTGCAGTGTCCGGTGATGCTCTTTGCGCCAGAGGATCCCCTCAGCCGAACCACGAAAGGGGCCTTGCCGGCCCCATAGTCGTCGTACCCCGACATCTTTGGCGCGCCAGGTAGGGGGCTCCCTTGCGTGAACCTTCACCGACTCCTGCGCGTCATCGCCCACAATTTCTTCGACGCCCATGCCTCCCAAGAAGGCTAAGGGCCCGGGTACGCCCGCCCCATCCACGTCGAAGCCGCCCTCGCAAGTGGTGGCCGGCGACGCCGATGGAGGCGGACCCCACAATCGTCAAGCTGGTGAACGCAGCCACAACACTGCGCGGAGCTCCGCGAGCCGCGATCCGGACCCAGTCATTGTGGAGACGCACAACGCACCCACAGCGATCGGGGCCGACACCGTAGACGCAGCGGCGGCGGCTGCTGCTGCAGCAGCGGCGGTGGCGACGGGACCTCCGCCGTAGCCTTCCCAAGACCACCGCGACCAACACCCCCGGGGTGGCGACCCTGGGTGATACGTCTCCAACGTATCTATAATTTTTGATTGTTCCATGCTGACATATTATCATTCTAGGATACTTTTTGGGTATTTATTTACCAATTTATAATATTTTTTAGCACTAACCTATTGACCCAGTGCCCAGTGCCAGTTCCTGTTTTCTGCGTGTTTTTGCCTTTTCAGAGTTACAATACTAAACGGAGTTCAATTGCCATGAAACTTTTTGGTGATTTTTTCTAGACAAATACAAGACCTATAAGCTTCGGAGGACGGCCAGGAGATGCACCAGGGGCCCACCACATATCCAGCCACGCCCCTAGTGGGGCAGATATGTGGTGCCCCCCTGGAGCGCCTCCCGACGTCGTTCTCTGGCCTATAAATTCACATATACCCTAGAAACACCAGAAGCGCTCCCGAAACACTTTTTCCGCCGCCGCAAGTCTCTGTTCCGACGGGAGGCCATCTACACCTCCGTTCCGGCACCCTGCCGGAGGGGAGATCGATCATGGAGGGCCTCTTCATCAACCTTGCTGCCCTCACCATGATGTGTGAGTAGTTCACCATAGACCTACGGGTCCGTAGGTAGTACCTAGATGGCAATCTCTCTCTCTCTCTCTTGATCTTCAATACAATGTTCATCGCATCTTTGCCTTGATCTATCCGATGTAATCCCTTTGTATGGTGTGTTTGTTGGGATCCGATGAATTGTGAGTTTATGTTCAGATTATTCATGAAAAGTATTTGAGTCAAACCTGATTACTATGATTCTTATTTGCATGATCATCATAGCTTCGTAATGCTCTTCGATCTATTGAGATAGTTTGGCCAACTAGATTGATATTTCTTCGGTGGGAGTGGTGTGTTTTAGTAGGTTCAACCTGACGAGTTTCTATATCCCAGTGACAGAAGGGGACAAGTTGCGTCTTTGTGTTGTTGCTACTAAGGATAAAACGATGGGGTTTATTCATATTAGTTGAGTATACTTTGTCTACATCATGTCATCGTTCTCCAAGCATTACTCCATTTGCCATGAACTTAATACGTAGAGAGGCAAGCATAGAAGCGCTCTTGAAGTGGGGTAATAGTAGTAGGTGCAGGAAGGAGTCGGCCTATTTGCTTATGGACGTGATGCCTATATACACATGATCATTGCCGTGAACATCGCATAAGTTTTTCTATCAATTGCCCAACAGTAATTTGCTTACCCACCGTATGCTTTGCTTATGAGAGATGCCACTAGAGAACTCTACGGCCCCCGGGTCTATTCACTCATATATTCACAAACGCTATCATTACCTTGCTGTTATTTATTTCCTTTTATTTTATTTTGCACTTTACTATTATCTACAATTATCTACACAACTCACTTGCTTGCAAATAACGAGATCAAGGGGATTGACAACCCTCTTGCCGGCGTTGGGTGCAAGTTGTTTGTTCTTTTGTGTGCAGCCGCTGAAGACGGTTGAGGATTGGTATTCCTATTGGTTCGATAAACCTTGGTTTCATAACTAAGGGAAATACTTACCCACTTTGTGCTGCGATTACTCGTTCCTCTTCACGGAAAACCCAACGCAGATCACGAGTATCAGGAAGGATTTCTGGCGCCGTTGCCGGGGAATACCATCACCAACTATCAAGTAACTTTGCACAAAATTTCATTCACTTGTTCTTCTTTTTATTTGCTGTTATATTTAGTTTGTCTCATGAAAATCAAAAATACAAAAATATTTATCTTTGCTTGTTACTAGTTTTCCTGTTTGAAGTCATGGCTAGCCCTCCTTCGGACCTACCCTTTCCTCCCTACTTGGGAGAAGGATCCGAAGTATTAAATTTCAAGTATGTGGAAAATGAATCCCTAAAGGAAGCTTGGGATAGGTTGCTAGTGATACAAGAGAGAGCTAATCCCAAGTGTCATACTAAATTACTTTTGAGAAGTTTTTATGTTGGGTTAGCTCTATTCCATAGATGTGTTCTTGATTCCTTGTTTGAAAAATATTTTCTTGGGAATAATGCCTTTCATACTTATGAAAAAATGAAAATCATATTTGTCCAACCCAAAGTAGAAATCATGGAACCTACCGTGTTGGTTAGCCATCGCCAAACAGAGCTAATAAAAGAGACCAAGGCTATCATGGAAACTGATTTTAAGGGACTTTACAACATGACTACTAAAATTAATGGGAATGTTGTGTTACAAAATAAAAGATTGGATACTTTAGATGAGAAGATTGATGCTCTTAGTGTGTTGAAAAATGAAATGAAAATTCTCAGTGACAAATTTGGACGAATTTTCAAAGATGACAACACTTGAAACTATGCATTATGCCTAGCTAGGGGCATAAAACAATAGCGCTTGTTGGGAGGCAACCCAATATGTATCTTTATTTTTGTTTTTACTTTCTGTTTTTGTGTGATAACATGATTTTTGCCTCTGTAATGATTGTGTTTTTATATTTTAATTAGTGTTTGTGCCAAGTAAAGCCTTTGGGATGACTCACAAGATGAGTAGAAACGATGCTGAATCTGAAACAGAAACGTTTACTCCAGTGTAGGAATTTTCATGGAGCGTTATAATGATATGAAATTTTTAACACGGTATTTTTATACAAATTCTTTACGTTGTCCAAATTTTTCAGAATTTTTAGAGTTACATAAGTATGGGCTCTTTACAGATTGCTACAAATTGTTCTGTTTTAAACAGATTCTATTTTGCTTGCATAGTTTGCTTGTTTTGATTATGCCATGGACTATATCGGGGGGTGTAAACCATGGGGAAGTTAGAATACAATACCTATTATGCGAAAATGAATTTGAATCAATTTATCATATATAGTACATCAAGTATACAATATGTTTCTTATACTAACGGATCTCACGAAGTTTTGTTGAGTTTTGTGTGATTGAAGTTTCCAAGATTTGGGTGTGATCACGATGGACTACGGAATAAGGAGTAGCAAGAGCCCAAGCTTGGGGATGCCCAAGGCACCCCAAGTATAATTCTAAGGAGACTCAAGCTTCTAAGCTTGGGGATACCCTGGAAGGCATCCCCTCTTTCGTCTCAATCCATCGGTATGACACTTGGAGCTATATTTTTATTCATCACATGATATGTGTTTTGCTTGGAGCGTCATTTTCTTTTGTTTGCTTTTACTTTCAGTTTGTCACAATCATCATTTTCTGGACACACCTATTTGAGAGACACACCTTCATGATAATCTTCTAGAATACTCTACGTGCTTCACTTATATCTTTTGAGCTAGGCAGTTGCTCTAGTACTTCACTTATATCTTTTTGAGCACGATGGCATGTAGATTTTATAGAAATATTATGCTCTCGTTCTTCACTTATATTTGTTTGAGAGCTGAGTAATAGTGACGGTAATTTGCATGGGGCATAAGACTAGTCCAAGAATATTAGGTATTCAATGAATGATAATCAAAACCATCATGTAGCACATGTAGAGAAGTTGTTGGTTAATGACATTGATGTAGTAATATGAAAAAGGTGTGAGTCCAAAAAATTTGATTCGTAGGAGTGTCGAGATTAAGAGGTGTTAACTTGTTATTCATCTAAAAATTAAAGAGGCATGGTGATGATGTGTGAGCATTTATATTCCTCGTTGAAATCCTAGTGTTGTTTTGAGTCGGGGGCGTGCGATGGTTAACTCCTACCAACCTCCTCCCTCAGGGCATGCGAGGAGTACTTTGATTTGTGATAAAACTAATAAAACTTTACAATAATTATGTGAGTTCTTTATGACTAATGTGACACCATGGACATATGCATCTTCACCTTCTCATATTTGCTAGCCTCTTCGGTACCGTGCATAGCCCATTCTCACCTCGAGCATCGGTGCAAATATTCGCCGGTGCATCCAAACCCTGTGACATGATATGCTCTGTTGCACATAAGCCTCATTATATCTTCCTCAAAACAACCACCATACCTACCTATTATGGCATTTCCATAGCCATTCCGAGATATATTGCCATGCAAATTCCATCGTCACTTCATATGACTAGTTCGTTCATCATCATAATGCTTTGCATGATCGCATAGAGCTGACATAGTATTTGTGGCAAAGCCACCGTTCTTCATATTTTTGATACATGCCACACTAGATCATTGCACATCTTGGTACACTACCAGAGGCATTCATACAGAGTCATAACTTCCTATCAGTTCTTCATGTTGAGTTGTAAGTAAATAAAAGTGTGATGATCATCATTATTAGAGCATTGTCCCAGCGAGGAAAGGATGATGGAGACCATGATTCCCCCACAAGTCGGGATGAGACTCCGGACGAAAAATAAAATAAAAATGAGGGAGGCCGAATGAGCCTCCATATAAAAAAAAAGGAGAAAATGGGGGAGGCATAAAAAAAGAGAAAAGCCCACCATATAAAAAAATGAGAGAAAAGAGAGAAGGGACTTTGCTACTATCCTTTACCACACTTGTGCCTCAAAGTGGCACCATGTTCTTCATATAGAGAATCTCCTATGTTGACACTTCCATATGCTAGTGGGAATTACCTTTTCATATAATAAACATGGCTTGTATATTCCTATAACGGGCTTCCTCAAATGCCCGTGGTCTTCATGAGCAAGCAAGTTTGATGCACACCCCACTTAGCTTCAGTTGAGCTTTCATACACTTATAGCTCTAGTGCATCATTTGCATGGCAATCCCTACTACTCGCATTGATATCTATCGATGAGCATCTCCATAGCTCGTTGGTACGCCTAGTTGATGCGAGACTATCTTCTCCACTTTTTACCCCTTTGATACCTACCACCATATTCTATTCCACCTATATGCTATGTCCAATGGTTCACGCCCATGTATTGCATGAAGAATAAAAAGTTGATGCATATTAAAAAAGTATGATCCAATTGCCTGACTTGGACACCGTGGCGCTTAACATTTGTATCTATGTGGTGAAGATGGAGTCATGCCTTGCTAATATAATAAGGTGAATAGGGGTAAACATTCTTTTAGGATCGTATATTTTGAAAAATTAATGATTTTGTTTCTTATACTTATAAATATTACTATGTTGCTGTTTGTTAATTCATCATTTCTCAATGGACATACATACCAAAGATTACATAATGGGTAGCATGTCACATCAAAAATTCTGTTTTTATCATTTACCTACTCGAGGACGAGCAGGAATTAAGCTTGGGGATGTTGATACGTCTCCAATGTATCTATAATTTTTGATTGTTCCATGCTGACATATTATCATTCTAGGATACTTTTTGGGTATTTATTTACCAATTTATAATATTTTTGAGCACTAACCTATTGACCCAGTGCCCAGTGCCAGTTCCTGTTTTCTGCGTGTTTTTGCCTTTTCAGAGTTACAATACTAAACGGAGTCCAATTGCCACGAAACTTTTTTAATGATTTTTCTGGACAAATACAAGACCTAGAAGCTTCGGAGGAGGGCCACGAGATGCACTAGGGGCCCACCACATATCCAGCCGCGCCCCCTAGGGGGGCGCGGCCAGATATGTGGTGGCTCCCTGGAGCGCCTCCCGACGTCGTTCTCTGGCCTATAAATTCACATATACCCTAGAAACACCAGAAGCGCTCCTGAAACACTTTTTCCGCCGCCGCAAGTCTCTGTTCCGATGGGAGGCCATCTACAGCTCCGTTCCGGCACCCTGCCGGAGGGGAGATCGATCACGGAGGGCCTCTTCATCAACCTTGTTGCCCTCACCATGTTGTGTGAGTAGTTCACCACAGACCTACGGGGTCGTAGGTAGTACCTAGATGGCAATCTCTCTCTCTCTCTCTCTCTCGATCTTCAACACAATGTTCATCGCATCTTTGCCTTGATCTATCCAATGTAATCCCTTTGTATGGTGTGTTTGTTGGGATCCGATGAATTGTGATTTTATGTTCAAATTATTCATGAAAAGTATTTGAGTCAAACCTGATTACTATGATTCTTATTTGCATGATCATCATAGCTTCGTAATGCTCTCCGATCTATTGAGATAGTTTGGCCAACTAGATTGATATTTCTTCGGTGGGAGTGGTGCGTTGTAGTAGGTTCAACCTGACGAGTTTCTATATCCGAGTGACAGAAGGGGGCAAGTTGCGTATTTGTGTTGTTGCTACTAAGGATAAAACGATGGGGTTTATTCATATTAGTTGAGTATACTTTGTCTACATCATGTCATCGTTTTCCAAGCATTACTCCGTTTGCCATGAACTTAATACGTAGAGGGGCAAGCGTAGAAGCGCTCTTGAAGTGGAGTGATAGTAGTAGGTGCAGGCAGGAGTCAGCCTATTTGCTTATGGACGTGATGCCTATATACACATGATCATTGCCGTGAACATCACATAATTATTCGCTTTTCTATCAATTGCCAAACAGTAATTTGTTTACCCACCGTATGCTTTGCTTATGAGAGATGCCACTAGAGAACTCTACGCCCCTCGGGTCTTTTCACTTATATATTCGCAAACGCTATCATTACCTTGCTGTTATTTATTTTATTTTATTTTATTTTGCACTTTACTATTATCTACATAACTCACTTGCTTGCAAATAACGAGATCAAGGGGATTGACAACCCTCTTGCCGGCGTTGGGTGCAAGTTGTTTGTTCTTTTGTGTGGAACCGCTGAAGACGGTTGAGGATTGGTATTCCTATTGGTTCGATAAACATTGGTTTCATAACTGAGGGAAATACTTACCCACTTTGTGCTGCGAATACCCGTTCCTCTTCACGGAAAACCCAACGCAGATCACGAGTATCACCGGGCGGCGCGCGGACAAGGCCGAGCTCGACAACAACCTCCTGAAGGGAATGAGCAACACACGACAGCGCGGGGGGACACGCAGGGCCGAGCTCGACAACAACCTCCTGAAGGGAATGAGCAACACACGACAGCGCGGGGGGGACACTCCTCCTAGCACCGCTAGGAGTAAGAGTGCCACCCACGCCTCACACCGCTCCATGCCCAAGACTACGGAGGAAGCTCTGGCGCAGGCCCAGCTATTGCTGAACTTTCCGCCCGCGCCAGAGAAGATGGAAGACTGGAGAGCTACGATTCAAAGCTTGCTGAGCTTCGCAAACCGCGACAGGCCAGAGGGAGCGGGCCCGTCGGGCGCCCGGCAAGCGGCTCCGAGGGATCCCACCATCGGACGCGACGCTGGCGGGGCGCACACGGTGCAGTCTCCCCCACAGCAGCAACAACATACCCGCCGGATCGACGTACAAGACGAGGTGTCATAAGCCTCGACGGATGTGTGGATGAGCAAAGATCAACGCCAGGTCTTGAAGGATAGACGCAAGGAGGACGCTCGCACCACCATCGAGAGGCGGCGTCAGGCACGCCAGCAGTCCGATGGGCGCGCGGACCCAGCCGTCGACGCGCCTACGCCGGGGGTGCCCGGCAGCTTGCCCTACGAGGTAGGCTGCCCTGCATTCACCCACGAGCTACGGTAAATCTGCTAGCCCTCCAACAGACCCTTCAAGCCCGAGCTGCCCGACAAGTATGACGGCAAGGTCAGCCCTTCAGAGTTCCTCGGCATCTACACCATCGCCGTACATGCTGCCGGGGGACACGACGAAAAAGCATTCGCCAACTACTTCCGTTGGTGCTCAAGCCCAACATGAGGAGTTGGTTGATGAACTTGCCGGAGGGGTCCATCTCCTCTTGGGCGGACCTGTGCAACCAGTTCGTTGGCACTTACCGTGGAGGCCACAAGCTTCCAGGATAGTCCAGCGACTTGCATGTGCTCCCCCAGAGAGAGGGCGAGTCCCTTCGCAAATACATCCAGAGGTTCAGCCGTGTGCAACACAACATCCCTGACATCCACCCAGCCGTTGTGATCGCCGCGTTCCACACGAACGTGCGCAAGCGGCGGATGCATGAGGAGATGAGCATCAATAAGGTGCGGGATGTCGCCGAGCTATATGCTTTGGCTGACAAATGTGCATGAGCTGAAGAGGGAAGTAGGCTCCCTGGAGAGGACGCCGGCGTGGAGGTCGACTCAGATGACGACAAAGACGCGCCGGCCTCCAAGAACAAAGGTCAGAAGCGCAAGGGAAAAGAGTGATGGATGTCGAAGGGAACGACAATTCCGATTCCGGCAAGAAGGCCAAGTCCGAGGGGTCCGGCAAGAATGTTGTCACATGCTCCGGAGACGATGAGGCCGCGGCAGGAGAAAAGACCGGCAGGTCGTACTGCAAGATCCACCTCACCAAGAGCCACGATATCACCGAGTGCTGCCAAGTAGAACAGCTTGTCGAGAAGCAAAAGCAAGAGTACAAAAGGCGCGACAAGGAGAAGGGCCAAGATGGTGTAGGTGGTTCAGCAAGAAAAGCAGCGGAAGCCGTGGTGGCTGCCGCGGCAAGGCCAAGCAGCACAAGGAGAAAACCTTCTAGAGGCCGAGACAAGAAGTCCGATGACGAAGACGATGATGACGACGGAGATGAAGAAGAATTTGAAGGCCAGGAGTTCTAGAAGGCTATCGACGCCATGTGTGTTGACAGGGGTGCATCTTTGCACTCCTCTCACCGGCAGCTCAAGCAGTGAGCCCGTGAAGTCAACGCGACAGAGGCAAGAAAACCCCTCAAGTGGTCCAACACTCCCATCATCTTCGATGCTGAGGATCACCCTGACCGCATCACTGCTGTCGGGTGCGTGCCGTTGTTGGAATCACCGACAATCCACAACCTCAAGGTCACGAAGATGTTGGTCGATAGTGGGGCCGGTTTGAATCTGATATCACTGGACGTAATCAAGCGTCTGCAGATCCCCGATTTAGATCTCAAGCCGACAGGATCCTTCCAAGGGGTCAACCCGGGAAGATCTCAGCCAAAGGGGAAGATAACTCTACCGGTTACGTTTGGCAGTGAGCTCAACTTCAGGACAGAGAGAGTAGTCTTTGACGTTGCAAAGATGTCACTACCGTACAATGGGATTCTGGGCCAACGGGGGCTGGCAAAATTCATGGCGGCGTCTCACCACGCCTACAACACCCTCAAGATGCCAGGGCCAATGAGTGTCATCGTCATTCATGGTGACAACAAGGACGCAGTCCTCTGTGTCGACAAGCTCTTCCGGGAGGCAGTGACAGCGTCTGCCGATGAGGTACTCGCTCCTGCCGGCAAAGCTCCCGGGGGGAAGAACAAGAACAAGAGCTCTCGCAAATCTCGTAAGGACTCTGGGAAGCGCGCCAAAAGGTGCAGCACGCATGTCGAGGACTTACTAGAGACCTCTGCTGCCAGGAGCAAGAAAGATAAGGTGACCATCCCTAAGACGAAGCAAGTCGCCGCGCGGGAGAATGGCGAGGGCGGTACTTTCACTAGAAGTGCCACCCTCGACAGCAAACAGGAAAGAGCGCTTGTCACCTTCCTGCGGGTGAATGTTGATGTGTTTGCCTGGAAACCGTCTGACATCCCCGGTGTTCCCAGGGAGGTGATTGAGCACCACCTTGTCGTTTGTCCCCATGCGCGCCCCGTCAAGCAAAAGGTCCGGAAGCAAGCCCTAGAGCGGCAAGAATTTATTGCCGAAGAAATCAAGAAACTAGAAGCAGCAGGTCTGATCAGGGGCGTGATCCACCTAACTTGGCTAGCAAATCATGTGGCAGTGCACAAGGCAAATGGGAAATGGAGGCTTTGCATCGACTTCACCAACGTCAACAAGGCTTGTCCGAAGGACCCGTTCCCCTTGCCACGAATTGACGAGATAGTGGACTCGGCCGCTGGCTACGATCTCCTGTCCTTCCTCGATGCATATTCTAGCTATCACCAGATCTTCATGGCCGAGGAGGACGAAGAAAAAACGGCGTTCATCACCCCCTGTGGCGCGTACTGCTTCAGACGCATGCCGTTCGGGTTGAAGAGAACCGGTTCAACATTCGCGAGGCCAGTTCAGATTGGTCTGGGGCCGCAGCTGCATAGGAATGTGGAAGCATACATGAACGATATAGTGGTCAAGACCAAGAACAAGGACACGCTGGTGCAAGACCTAGAAGAAACCTTTGCGAATCTACGCAAGATCAATTTGAAGCTCAACCCCGAGAAGTGCGTGTTTGGAGTCCCTTCCGGCAAGCTCCTCGGGTTCTTTGTATCACAGTGGATTGAAGCCAACCCTGCCAAGATTGAGGCGATTGAACAGCTGGAGGCGCCCAAGACATCAAGGACGTGCGTTGCTTGGAGGGTTGCATCGCCGCCCTCAGCAGGTTCATTTCCAAGTCTGTAGAGCGTGCCCTGCCGTTTTTCAAGATTCTGAAGAAGGTGGGCCCAATGACGTGGACCTCAGAAGCAGAGGTAGCGCTGCAAGACTTGAAGAAATACATGTCCTCAACGCCAATCCTAGTCGCACCAAAACCGGAGGAACCGTTGCTGCTATATTTGGTGGCAATGAACCAAGTGGTTAGTGTTGCGCTGGTGGCAGAGAGGGAAGCTGAGGAGGATGAGGCAGAAACCACCAAGCCGGCAGCCCCGACAAACCAAATAGCCAAAGACGCAAATATGACGCAAGGGGCAGATCAGCAAACTGTGAAGAAGAAGATGGTGCAGTGACCCGTGTATTTTGTCAGCTCCCTCCTGTAGGGGGCTAGATCAAGATACTCTGGGATGCATAAAATGCTCTTTGGCCTCCTGGAAGCTGCGCCACTACTTCCAAGCACATCACATCACCATCGTCACTCGGTTCCCGCTACAGCGTATCCTGAGAAATCCAGAGGCAACTAGCAGGATCATCGAGCGGGCATTGGAGCTGGTCGGTTTTGACTTGAGCTTCGAAAGTACGGCAACAATCCAGAGCAGGGCCCTGACAGAATTCATAGCAGAATGGACGCCAACGCCAGACGAAGAAATCCCTGAGACAACACTCCACGACAAAGAAGCACCTCAAGAATGGATCATGTACTTTGACGGAGCTTTTTTGCTACAAGGCGCCGGTGCCGGAGTGCTGCTCATTGCGCCCACCGGAGAGCACCTCAAGTATGTGATCTAGATGCATTTTCCCCGGGAGGAATCAACGAACAACACAGCTGAGTATGAAGGGTTGCTTGCCGGATTACGGATAACAACCTATCTCGGCAGCAGAAAGTTGATAGTCCGGGGGGACTTGCAGCTTGTCGTGCTCCAAGTAAATAAGGATTACCAGAGTCCCCTGATGGAGGCATATGTTGACGAGGTACGCAGATTGGGGGAGCGCTTTGACGGTCTACAAATGGAGCACGTCCCCCATGCCGAGAATGACATTGCTGACGACCTGTCAAAGAGAGCCGCGTAGAAGCTGCCTGTGGAACCGGGCACATTTGTTCTCCAATTGACCCAACCTTCAGTCACCCCATCAGCGCGGCAGAACAAAAAAAGGTAAGTCAACTCCGGCGATTACCTTCCGACAGAGCCATCGGTGGTCGCCAAGAGGGCTGCCGGGAGCGACAACCCGCCTGCAGGTGGACCTTGAGCTCCGGCAGACCATATGGTCCTTGTCGTAGAAGCTAGCGTCCCCGCAGTGGAAGAAATGCCTTGGGTCCTTGTCATCGAGCCACAGGCTCCGGCATGGGCACAACAGATAGTCCAGTATCTCCAAACAGGAGATCTTCCCGAGGAACCAGAAGAAGCCGAAAGAGTAGCCTGACGGTCGAGCACATACCAATTTGTGGACAGCACCTTATACAAGAGGAGGCCGAACGGTGTGAAATTTAAGTGCATTCCCCGGGAAGAAGGACGTCAGCTGTTGGCAGAAATACACGAAGGGGTCTGCGGCTCCCACATCATATCACGAACCCTTATCGAGAAAGCATTCTGCCAGGGCTTCTATTGGCCGGCAACCGTTCAAGACTCTTTGGTGGTGGTCACAATGTGTGAAGCATGCCAATACCATGCCAAGCAGATACACCAACCAGCACAAGCCCTTCAAACCATACTGCTCTCCTGGCCCTTCTCGGTCTGGGGCTCGACATTCTCGGGCCCTTCCCCCGTGCTACCGGGGGCATCGAGTTCTTGTTCGTTGGAATCGACAAGTTCACGAAGTGGACTGAGGTAGAACCGGTGAGAAGGGTAATGGCGCAGGCAGCGGTCAAGTTCCTCAGACAGATTGTTTGTCGTTTCGATGTTCCCAATAGGATCATCACCGACAACGGCACGCAGTTCACCAGCAACAGCTTCATGCAATATTGCCAAGACATCGGCACCAAGATATGCTTTGCATCGGTCGCTCACCCAAGGAGCAACATGCAAGTAGAGAGAGCCAATGCCGAAGTGATGCGGGGACTCAAGACGAGGACTTTTGACAAGATGCACCAGCACAGAAGGCGCTAGATTGATGAACTCCCGGCAGTTCTTTGGTCGATCAGGATGACACCGAATCGATCCACCGATGAGACAACCTTCTCCCTAGTTTATGGTGCAGAAGCAGTTCTCCCCACAGAACTCACATACGGGTCACCGAGAGTGCATGCCTTTGACGAGGACTCGCAAGAGCAAATGCAGAAAGATGACTCTATGCTCCTTGAGGAAGATCGTCTCTAGGCTGCGCTGCGTGCTGCCCGGTACCAACAATCCCTGCGCCGCTATCACAGCCGCAGAGTGCACGCCAGGAGCATTGAGGAAGGCAACCTTGTTCTTCGACGGATTCAGTCTGCGAAGGGATCAAACAAGTTGACGCCGAAGTGGGAATACCCTTATCGGGTAGTACGAGTCACCAGGCCTGGCGCAGTCCGCCTGGAGACCGAAGACGACACCCTGGTGTAGAACTCGTGGAATATCGAGCATCTTTGCAAGTTCTACCTGTGAGGCGGATTGCCGGGCCGCCCGGCAATGTTGGAAATATGCCCTAGAGGTAATAATAAATTGGTTATTATCATATTTCCCTATTCATGAGAAACGTCTATTATCCATGCTAGAATTGTATTGATCGGAAACTCAGATACATGTGTGGATACATAGACAACACCGTGTCCCTAGTGAGCCTCTACTAGACTAGCTCGTTGATCAAAGATGGTTAAGGTTTCCTAACCATAGACATGAGTTGTCATTTGATAATGGGGTCACATCATTAGGAGAATGATGTGATGGACAAGACCCAACCGTAAGCATAGCATTTGATCGTATTAGTTTATTGCTACTGCTTTCTTCATGTCAAGTATATGTTCCTATGACCATGAGATCATGCAACTCCCTGAAATCGGAGGAATGCCTTGTGTGTATTAAACGTCACTTCGTAACTGGGTGATTATAAAGGTGCTCTACATGTATCTCCGAGGAATGCCTTGTGTGCATGGATCGAGATTGGAATTTGTCACTCCGTATGACGGAGAGGTATCTCTGGGCCCTCTCGGTAATACATCATCACAAGAAGCTTGCAAGCAATGTTACTAAGGAGTTAGTTGCGGGATCTTGTATTACAAAATGAGTAAAGAGACTTGCCGGTAACGAGATTGAACAAGGTATGGAGATACCGACGATCGAATCTCGGGCAAGTAACATACCGATGGACAAAGGGAACTGCATACGGGATTGACTAAATCCTTGACATCGTGGTTCGACCGATAAACATCTTCGTGGAATATGTGGGAACCAATATGGGCATCCATGTCCCACTATTGCTTATTGACCACAGAGGTGTCTCGTTCATGTCCATATGATTCTCGAACCCGTAGGGTCCACACGCTTAACGTTCGATGACGATATAGTATTATTGGGTTAGGTATGTTGGTGACCGAATGTTGTTCAGAGTCCTGGATGAGATCCCGTATGTCGAGAGGAGTTTTGGAATGGTCCGGAGGTAAAGATTCATATATAGGAAGTTCCGTTTTGGTCACCGAAAAGAATTCGGGCATCGCCTGTAATGTAGCGGGAGTGCCGAACGGTTCCGGGGGTCCACCCATGGGTTGAGAGGGGTCTGCACCAGTCCCTGGTGGGCTGGGCGCCCCTCCCACCTAGGCCCATGCGGCTAAGGGGTTGGTGGGGGCAAACCCTAAAGGTGGCCGGCCACCCAACTTGGGGGGCAAGCCACCCCCTTGGCCGCCACCCCACCCTAGGGGAAACCCTAGGGCGCAGCTCCCTCCTCCCTTCCCCCTATATATATGAGAGGATAGGAAGGGCAGCCGAAAAACAAGCCACGACGCAACCCTCCCTCTCTCTCTCTAGATTGATTTCTCCTCCATTCGTGTCGCGGTAGCGCTTGGCGAAACCCTGCCGGGACAGCTCCACCACCACCGCCACCACGCCATCGTGCTGCCGGAGAACTCATCTACTACTCCGCCCTCGCTCGTTGGATCGAGGATGCGGAGACATCATCGAGCTGTACGTGTGCTGAACGCAGAGGTGCCGTCTATTCGGTGCTAGATCGGGACGGATCGTGATTGGATCGCGAAGACGTACGACTACATCAACCGTGTTTCTTAACGCTTCCGCTTAGCGATCTACAAGGGTATGTAGATGCACTCCCCCTCTCGTAGCTATACATCTCCATAGATAGATCTTGGGTGTTCGTAGGAACATTTTTGTTTCCCATGCAACGTTTCCCAACAGTGGCATCATGAGCTAGGTCTATGCGTAGATGTTTTGCACGAGTAGAACACAAAGAAGTTGTGGGCGTTGATGTTCATATTGCTTACCTCCTTAGTCTTATTTTGATTTGGTGGTATTGTGGGATGAAGCGGCCCGGACCAACCTTACTTGTCCTCGCACAAGAGACCGGTTCCACCGACTGACATGTAACTTGGTTGCATAAAGGTGGCTGGCGGGTGTCTGTCTCTCCCACTTTAGTTGAATCGGATTCGACAGAGGCGGTCCTTGTAGAAGGTTAAAAGGCAACTTGATTATCACCGTTGTGGCTTTGTGTAGGTAAGAACGGTTCTTGCTAGTTTCCCATAGCAGCCACGTAAAACTTGCAACAACAAAGTAGAGGCCGTCTAACTTGTTTTTGCAGGGCATGTTGTGATATGATATGGCCAAGACGTGATTTGATATATGTGATGTATGAGATGATCATGTTTTGTAATAGTTATCACGACTTGCATGTCGATGAGTACGGCAACCGGCAGGAGCCATAGGGTTGTCTTTAATTTATTGGTGCCATTTGCTTTACTTTATCGCTATGAGTTAGCAATAGTTGTAGAAGCAATAGTTGGCGCGACAACCACATGACGACACGATGATGGAGATCAAGATGATGGAGATCATGGTGTCATGCCGGTGACAATGGAGATCATGCCGGTGCTTTGGAGATGGAGATCAAAAGCACAAGACGATGATGGCCATATCATGTCACTTATATGATTTGCATGTGATGTTTATCCTTTTATGCATCTTATTTTGCTTAGGACGACGGTAGCATTACAAGATGATCCCTCGCTAAAATTTCAAGATAAAATTATGTTCTCCCCAAGTATGCACCATTGTGAAGGTTCGTCGTTTCGAAGCACCTCGTGATGATCGGGTGTGATAGACTCTACGTTCGCATACAACGGGTGTAAGCCAATTTTATACATGCGGAATACTTGGGTTAAATTTGATGAGCCTAGCATGTACAGACATGGCCTCGGAACACAGGAGACCGAAAGGTCAAACATGAGTCATATAGTAGATATGATCAACATGGAGATGTTCACCATTGAAACCACCTCATCTTACGTGATGATCGGACTTGGGTTGGTGGATTTGGATCATGTCACAGTTAGACAACCTGAGGGATGTTGATTTGAGTGGGAGTTCATTAGTAATTTGATTAACTGAACTAGTTATCATGAACATAGTCAAAATGTTTTTGCAAATTATGTTGTGGATCAATAGCTCGTGCTGTAGCTCCCCTGTATTTTGATACGTTCCTAGAGAAAAGTAAGTTGAAAGATGATGGTAGCAATTATGCAGACTGGGTCTATGATGTGAGGATTGTCCTCATTGCTGCACAGAAGGCTTATGTCCTTGATGCACCGCTCGGTGCACCACCCCCTCAAGCATCGTCTGTGGATGTTGTGAACATCTGACAGGCACGTTCTGATAACTACTTGATAGTTCAGTGCGTCATGCTTTACGGCTTAGAATCAGGGCTCCAAAGACGTTTTGAATGCCATGGAGCATATAAGATGTTCCAAGAGCTAAAATTGGTATTTCAGGCTCATGCCCGTGTTGAGAGGTATGAGACATCTGACAAGTTCTTTGCCTACAAGATGGAGGAGAATAGCTCAATAAGTGAGCATGTGCTCAGAATGTCTGGGTGCTACAATCGCTTGAATCAAGTGGGAGTTAATCTTCTAGATAAGATATTGATTGACAGAGTTCTCCAGTCACTGTCACTAAGGTACTAGAGTTTTGTGATGGACTATAACATGCAAGGGATGGAGATGATGACCCCTAAGCTATTCGCGGTGCTTAAGTCCGCGGAGGTAGAAATCAAGAAGGAGCATCAAGTGTTGATGGTTAATAAGACCACTAGTTTCAAGAAGGGCAAGGGAAGAAGGGAAACTTCAAGAATGGCAAGCCAGTTGTCGCTCCAGTGAAGAAACCCAAGGTTGAATCCAAACTCGAGACTGAGTGCTTCTATTGTGAGGGGAAAGGTCACTCGAAGCGGAATTGCCACAAGTACTTGGCAGATAAGAATGCTGGCAACATCAACAAAAGTATATTTGATATACATGTTATTGATGTGTACCTTACTAGTACTTGTCGGCATTCTAGGACCAGGGGTATCCAGACCTGCCTGCCTGCGGCCCAGTGCGTGGCCCACCTCGAAGGCCCGATACGGCCCAACAACAAGCCCCCCAAGTCAAGGCCCTCGCGAGAGCCCCCACCTCGCGAGGAGGACAACGCCAAGACCTCCGGAGGAGTGGCACCCCCTCAGGCTGCCTCCCGAGGAGCGGAGATTCCCATGCAAGTACCCGGCCTCCCGAGGCCGGGGTGACATGGGTTCTAACGGCAGAGCTAGGCGGGCACCAGCGGACGCAGAAGGAGGACAGTTTCCTCTTTCGTGATAAGGAGGCAAGGACGTACGCAGGTTCCCAAGGAACCCCCCAAAGATTTCCTTCCTAGTGCAAGAGGACCGAGACCACGAGCTCGGCAGGACGGATGTCATCGCCGAGCCCACCGCTACGTCACACCCGAAAGCTTTGCAGGTGAAGACCACCTTTAGTCAGGATATGATGTACTTCTTGTCCCCTTTCAAATTTGGCCGTTGTGGGATCCCTTCCCGCCTGTGCGATAAGGGAAGAGGACCGTGGCCCCTATAAAAGAGGGACGAGCTCCCACCTGGGAGAGGGGATCGAGTTCATCACCACCAAGAGCCCTCGTGAGGCCACTCAACCACTGTACTAGTTCATCCTTAGCCTCCTCGTGAGGCCAATCCACCACAAAGCAGGAGTAGGGTTTTACACCGCAGGGTGGCCCGAACCTGGGTAAATCTCTGAGTCCATCTCCTTCCCCGCTCACACTTATTCGACGCAGCTAGGCCGTAGGGTGACAGGCTTGAGACTTCGAGCCGGTTGAGATCTTCGCACACGCCCCAGTGTTCGAACCTTGTTGGGTTATGTGGAGCCCCGATTCCGACATTTGGCGCGCCAGGTAGGGGCGTGTCGAAATCTTTCTCCGGTTTCACCCCGTCTCAACTCCGTCGCTCCTATGGCCGACGCCCGCCGAGTTCGTGCCGAGGGCCGGGCCGCTCGCATCGCCCAGACGGCGCCCGAGGGCCGCGGCGTCCCGCGCCGCTCCATCTCTCCGGCAGCCAACGCTGCCACTGGCCCGGCTGCTCAAGAGCAGCGGGACTCGTCGCTGCCACCCTCCGTGCAGCGCGACAACTACCGCACCGAGCTCATCGACTTCGACGTTGCTCACATCGGCCTCCCATACAACGCCATCCTTGGGTACCCTACCCTCGCCAAGTTCATGGCGGCAGTCCACCATGGCTACAACGTCCTCAAGATGCCAGGGTGCAGCGGCGTCATCACGGTCGCCTGCGACGAGAAGGATGCAGTCTGCTCCCTCGAACGCGCCTACCAGGCCGCGGCGGCTGAAAACTCTGACGACGAGGGTGACGTCTTGCCTCCCGAGGACACCCGCAAGAAGCAGAAGCATCTCCTCCCCAAGAGCCGCCAGGGGGCTGGGACCTCCACCGCTGGTGCCTCAGGCCCTGCGTCCGCCGCTGGGCCGCCTCTCCCTCTCGCATAGGAAGGTGTGCCCGGCACCTCCCTTAGGGCAGGCTCGGGGGCTTCCACCTAGAAAGCTACCGACCTGACCGATGCGACGGGGGAGGTGCTCGGGCACCACTCGGAGGTGCCCTCACAAGCAAGAAGCAAGGCGCGAGGCGCCAGGAACAAGAGAGTTCATCACCAACGCGATCAGGGAGCTTCAGGAGGCGCAGGCCCCGCGCGGCGAGCACCGCCCTGCGCCGCCCGGTGCGGCAGCCGTCCCCGACGGCAGGCTGCGCGCCTGCGTCAACATCCCGGGCCTCAACAGGGCCTCATCGCAGGGCCTCTTTTGGCCATCGCGTGTCGGACGCAGCGGGGGCTTCCCCTGCAGCTACATCCACATGCCCTTCGGCCTCGTGAACGCGGGCGCTACGTACCAGCGCCTCATGCAGGCCGCCCATGCGTCTCATGAGGCCCGACGCCGCGAGGATCTTCCCAAGATCCCAGACCCTCGTGGGCCCCTCGATCCTCCGGAGCACTCAAGCTCGTGATGATCCAGCTTCGACAACTACCCCAACGCTTCAGCAGCGCCAATGCCAGGTGACTTTTGGTTTGTTCAATTGAGGGCGCCCCTCGGCTGCACCATCCTCAAGCTGCTAGGGCCCGCCTCCGCAGCTGTATCGTTTTGCGCATGCACTAGACTGATTCTGCATTTAATGAATTTCCTAAGTATTCCAACTGTATGACCGGTGCTTCGTCACCATGAATGTCGCCGCGCCCTTACAACCCCGCCTTCGACGGCCTCATGATTAAGGGCTCGCACGGCGTCTGTGCTTGGGTCCGTCCCTGCAGCGTTGATAATTCCAAGCGGCTGAGCTCTGTCTCGCGGGCCAGCCCCGTGTACGTCACCTCGCCGAGGCCCTTGGTGCTTGTCCTCGCATGAGCTAATCGAGTGTGGGTGAGTCAGGGCGTGCGGCCCGGTTCCAATAACCGATGTTCGGCGCTTGGCCGTCATGGGAGCCGTGCACCGGGTGTCTTTCCTCGGGTTTGTCGCATGAGAAGACTGGGCACGACGTTTGTGCTCGGGTCCATCCCTGCAGCGTCGATAAACCCAATGGCTGAGCTCTGTCTGGTGGCCTGGCTTCGCACACGTCACCTCCTGGGGTCATTGGTGTTTGGCCTTCTCATGCGATGGCCTCCGGAGATTCATTCGGCGCAGGTTACCCATACCCCACAGGTCTTACAAGCGCGCCTCGCGCTATAAAAATTCAGGCGCAACCCGTCTTTGAGGTAGGGCCTCGTGAGTCCCGCGCTGACTCACGGTTGCCCAGATACACCTCCCCAGTTCAGCCGTGCAAGCCACGAGTGCGTACTTAATGGGCTGTACATGCCCGGAGACTCTAACACAGAGCTCCCTTCCCACGCCCAAGTGGAAGCCCCATGCTCCGCATTGGCGGACGACACTGTCGCTCAACGGCTATGCCCACGCCCAGTGGAAGCCCCATGCTCCGCGCTGGGGGATAAACAACTGAGGGCGCCCTAGCGGTTGCACCAACCTCAGGATGGCCTCCCGGCTCTTCGCACAGCCCCGTCATGCAGCTTTCCCCTGGGATGCACGCGCGAGGGGGCTGGCCGGGGGCTACGCTCAGGATAGGCCTGGCGTGAGCCGCCTCACCAGGTTCTGGTACCTGGTCTTCTCGCGTCCCTCCCAGGTAAAAGCTGGCAAGAAAAGGTACGAACTCACCCCACGGGCACCGCTCGCACGTCAAGTGGGACCCCTGAGCATCGCGACTTAGGGGCCTCACTGGTCACGTAGCCCCTCGCCCCCTGGTCTCGTCCTGGCGATCCGTATGCCCCAACGGCGGTCGAGGTATGCGCGGGATTGGGCCCTGCCGACGCAGAGCACTAAGGCGCCCCAAATCTACCCTGGCGTCGCCATGTTTCCTTCGTGAGTGTTGCTCACACGTCAAGGGGCAGGGCCGTTGAAGGGCCTGTGCGAGCTGTGCGCTCGCACAGGGCCCTCAAAATCCTGGGGCCCCCAACTAGGTCCATATATGTATATATAGAAGTCTGAAAAAAATTAGTTTTAGGCCAAACTTTAACTCTGTTCGTTGCTTGGCCTTCTTGGGCCTGGAAGGCTGGAACGCTCAAGGCCTAAGTACGTAACACTTTGTCCATCGTAACGTGTATGAGGTGGACTGCTAGATCGATCGTATCCTAGACAAAACGACAGCCCGAGCGCACCGTAACTTCCGCTTCTATTCCCTGTATCTTGCCTTCCTGCGCAGCTGCGCTTCGGACTGGATCGGCTCGGCGCCGGCGGCGATCGCTTTGCGGAACTGGCGAACTCATGGCCTAGGAGAACTGCACCTGACTTTTGAGCGCCAGACGCTGCCGCGCCGGCCGGACGCCGACACTGCCGCGGTGCCGCCTATAGGAACAGAAGACCAACTGGTGTGGTGCCCTCCCTAGTCCCCACGCTCATCCCTTTTCTCTAATTTTGATACAAATTACAATTTACAAAGTTGAGTTGATATTTAACTAATATGTTTTGGAACGATTTTGTCTAGTCGTTCAAGTTCAGAAGTAGTCACGGATTCAAGAATTTCAGTAGTTGCTCGTCCTATCGTCCAAGTCCAAAATCAAGGTTATATTTGATTCTAAGTTTTTTTGAACTATCTATACAAGGCACAAGCCTATATTTCATGTGATATGATCGGTTCAAATAAATTGAAAGAGTATATATTTCATTGAAACAGAAACAATCATGCATTCTAGTTCTGGAAGAAAGTATGATTCGGGTGCCTTCAAGCGTAAGAAGAAACAGAAATTAGACGAAGATGCTCAAACTCAACGGGGTGCTCTTGATAAATATGTTGTGAAAAGACCCCAAACTAATTCTGAAAATCAAACTCCAGATGCTAATATTGATGATGGTCACGATGTTGATGCAGTAGAGGTTGAGGTTGTCACGACAGAAATTCATGAAGGTGATTATGGTCACGGTGATAATGCACAAGAGGTTGAGGTTGCCGCTACAGAAATTGATGAAGGTAATGATGTCAATATTTCCGATGAAGATCATGACCCTAATATTTTGGATGACATGAATAATTCTGTTCAGCCTGATATATTTGATCCTAGAAACTGGGATGGGCTTGATCCTAGAAAGATTGATATCTTGCTGCAAAAGGGTCCTAAAAGAGAAGATATTGAGTATGGTCCTTATGACAAGTTCTCTAGAAGGTTTTCTGCATTATCATTTAGTAGAATTCTCTCAAATGGTGAAAAGTTTGACAGAGTGTGGCTTGTATACAGCAGCGACCTCGATAAAGCATTTTGTTTTTGTTGCAAATTATTGAAAAGGGGGCATGTGAGAGGACAGCTAGCAAATGAGGGTTTAAGTGACTGGATTCATCTTGGGGTTAGACTTAAAGAGCATGAATCAAGTAGAGAGCATAACACAAATATGACTGCATGGTATGACTTCCGTCTCAGGATGGAGACGAATCAAACAATTGATAAAGTTGCTCAGCGAGAACTTGAAAAAGAAAAGGAGCATTGGAGAAAAGTTTTGCTCAGGATTTTGTTGATTGTAAAATTTCTTGCAGAACATAATATAGCATTCCGTGGCAGCAATAGCAAGTTGTACCAAGAGAGCAATGGGAATTTTCTAGGACTGGTTGAAATGTTGGCTGAATTTGACCCAGTTATCAAAGAGCATGTTTACCGCATCACGGATGATAAAATCCGTGATCACTACCTTGGCCCTTCTATCCAGAATGAGTTAATAAATATGCTCGCTACTGCCATCAGGTCTAGAATCATTGAAAAGGTAAAGGAAGCAAAATATTTCTCAGGTATTCTTGATTGTACTCCGGACGCAAGCCATCAAGAGCAGATGTCTTTGATAATTAGGTATGTTGATACATCTTCTGCTTATGTTTGCATCGAAGAATCTTTCTTAGGCTTTTTGGAGGTGAATGATACCACTGGGCAAGGTCTGTTTAATGTTCTAGAAGAGGAGTTGAATAATCTTAGCCTTGATGTGGACAATGTGAGAGGACAGGGTTATGATAATGGGTCAAATATGAAAGGAAACAATAAGGGGGTACAAAAGAAATTTCTGGAAAAAAATCCAAGGGCATTTTATTCAGCTTGTGGTTGTCATAGTCTAAATCTTGCACTATGCGATATGGCGAAGTCTTGCCGTAAAGCAACAGACTTTTTTGGAGTTATACAATGCATCTATACAATATTTGCTAATTCTACTAAACGATGGCAAATTCTCAAAGATAACTTAAAGAAGTTGACTGTCAAGTCATTGTCATCTACTCGTTGGGAGAGTCATGTTGAGAGTGTTAAGGCTATACGGATTCAAATGCTAGAAATAAGGGAGGCTTTACTACAAGTGGCTGAAACTGATAATGATCCATTGACAAGTAGTGAAGCTCAATCATTGGCAGAAAATGAACTTGGTGGTTTTGAATTTTTAGTGTTGATAATTATCTGGTATGATATATTATCCGCTGTTAACTTGATCAGCAAGCAGCTACAATCAAAGGACATGCTTATTGATATTGCAATTGAGTCTATACAGGGTCTGCTTTCCTTTTTCAAGAAGTATAGAGAAACTAGATTTTCAAAAGCATTGGAAGCTGCAACCGAAATTGCACTTGAGATGGATATTCATCCAGAGTTCCGCACCAAGCGTAAAATCAAAAGAAAAAGACAATTCGATGAGGGCGCAGATGATGCATCTATTCTTTCACAATCTGCAGAGGAGTCATTTAGGGTCAATTATTTTCTGCAAGTGGTTGATCAAGCTATAGTTTCACTTACCAGGAGGTTTGAGCAATATCAAGGGTATGAAAAAACTTTTGGTTTCTTATTTACTTCAGATAGGTTGCGATCTTTGGATGATAAGAGTTTGTTGGCTGCTTGTGTTAATCTTGAGGATGCACTTAAGAGTGGAGAACATAAAGACATTGATGGAGCTGAATAGTTTTACGAGTTAATTTTCATCCAGGATTTAGTTAAGAAATCTATGGGCCCTGTTGATATTCTTGAGATTCTGATGAAGCATCCCGTCTATCCTAATGCTATTATTGCGTATAGGATTTTGTTAACCATTCCTGTAACTGTTGCAACTGCGGAAAGGAGCTTCTCTAAACTCAAGTTGTTGAAATCCTACTTGCGTTCTACTATGACACAAGAAAGGCTGAATGGTTTGGCGACAATAGCACTTGAAAATGATATCTTGGAGAAGATTAATTATGAAGATATAATTAAAGATTTTATTTCAAGGAACACAAGACGGATGACACTTTTTAATAGAGCATGAGGTCAGTTTATTGGTTTTAGTATTTTGCATCGATACTTGAGAATTTTCGAAGCATTGTATGAAATAACATAAATTTTAATTACATAATTAGGTGATTATGCTTGCGTTATTATTATTTTTTTAAATGTTAGGGCCCCATTTTGCTTTTCGCACCGGGGCCCCGAATTCCTGGAGACGGCCCTGTCAAGGGGGACCCCTGAACATCGCGACTCAGGGGCCTCACTGGTCACGTAGCCCCTTGCCCCTTGGTCTCGTCCTGGCGATCCGAACGCCCCAACGGCGGTCGAGGTATGCGCGGGATTGGGCCCTGCCGACGCAGAGCACAAAAGCAAGCAGGAAGGAAACAAGGCACCAGAGGAAATCACGAAGTTTAAGGAAATTCAAGCAATTATTACAGGCACTGAATGTCTTGCGAATTCAAGGTCTCACGCCTCCGCGAGGCACAGTAAATGTTGCAGGGTAAGATCTAGGAGGAGGGGCCGCCATCACCATGGCCGTCGTCGCCAACTGTCCCAGCCACGGCAAGCTCATCGTCAACGTCACTGCCGCCATCGTCACCGCCGCTTGTTTCCGTCGCCGGGGGCTTGGCGGTGGCGATGCAGGTGAACTTCTACACCAGCGCATCCACCAGACCCTTCACGGCCGCTTCCGTAGCGGCGCGGGACGTAGGGGCAACCGAGACGAGCACCGCATCGAAGCTGAAGCCGGGCTCGCGAAGGTAGAGCTGGCTGAAGACCTGCGTCGCGGCCGTGGCAAGAAGATCGCAGCACTCGTTCTCCAAGATGGTGTCCACCCTGGTGGAAGCGCCTTCGAGCACCTCGGCAAGCTTGAAGGAGAGCCCTGCGTAGCCGGCTTCGGGGGTCACCAAAGGCTCCCAGAATCCTCCCCTGCACATGAAGCGCGGCGACTTGCGAAGCTCGAGTTCGAGGGAGGGGAAGGCGTCGCGCTCCGTGACCACCTTCTCCTCGGCAACGGCAAGGGTCCTCTCCCTAGCCTCCAGCTGGGCCGTCGTCTCGGAGATGCGCCGGGCATGGGACGCTTGGGCTTCTTCCACCTCCTCCTTCAGCTGGGCCAGGCGCTCGCTTTCCTTGGTTTGGTCATCAGCCACCCGGGACAGCGCGGAGTCGCGATCGGCGAGCTTCGCCTTGCGGACCTTGAGGACATCCCCCTGCTCACGGAGTTGTTGCGCGAGCGCGGCTTGCTCATCCTGAAAGGCCTTCAGGTTGGCCTCCGCCTCACCGTAACGCTTCCTGGCAGACTCCACCTCGACCAGTGCCGCATCTCGGGCCGCCTTGGCCTCGGCGGCCTCCTTCTCGCTCTTCGCGATGGCAGCCTCGGCTTGGCTCCAGGCCGCCTGGGTGGCCGCCTCGGCCTGGGACCACCTAGAAACGAGCCACATGCGCTCCTTCGCGAGGCACCTTTTAGCATCCTGGAGGTCAGCCCGAAGCCTGCCAAGCATGGTGTAGGCCTCATCCAAGGCATCGGACCTGATTAGAGGACCGCAGTGCGCAAGCGCGAGAACCGGACCAGGAGGCGGCACCGGCGCATCGGCAGGCGCCGTGACCAAGGGTCCAGCAGTGTGGCTAACTTGGGGAGCCGGGGGCTCCAGTTCATCCTCCGTCACGGCGAGCGCGGACGACTCCACAACCTGCCGGCCCGCGGGGGCTGGCTCCTCCCGAGGCTGCGTCGCTGCTCCCTCGGGAGCGGATTCCACCAGGAGGGGGCCGGGAGCCGCCCCCTCCATCGGCGTCGGGGCCACCACGGCTGCGGCAGGGAGCGCCGCCTCGAGAGCCCCCGCGCCCCCGGCGACCGGTCCTTCAAGCGGCGCACTGGGCAGGCGCGGCGCGCTTCCATCACGACCCAAGGCCGATGGTGCCCCCAGGACAGGGGGCTCCTTCGGCTCAATGCTCGCCTTCTTCCTCTTCGGCACGACCTCGACCATGGCCAGTGAGAGGAGGAGAGTTGTGAGCACACGCACAATTCATGGTCAAACAGAGACAAGGAAGGTTACTTACTCCTGGCGCGCGACCCACTTCCTCTTCTTCTCCACCTCGACGCCAGTCGGAACGCCCCCACTTCCTTTCGACGCGGCATTGGCCGCGCCCAAGGGGCGAGCCGGGTGCTCCTCGCCCACCCCTGGTGTGGTGCTGCCGCCCTGAGGAACCGCGGCCGGCAAAGTCGCGTCTGCCTCAGCGGCGGCCGCCCCGCCTATCGGCCGCAGCACGGGCTGAGACGAGGCCAGCGTCTCAGCCACCTTGCTGGGGCGCGGGAGGTCCTCCGAAGCAGGCGTGGTCGTGCGCTTCTTCGGGGTCGTCTGGCCGGACGTCCGAGCGGTTTGGGGGGAAGGCCCCGGCCCCCTGAGCACCCTGGCGAAGCGCTGGGAGCCAGCGGCCGGGGGCTCGTCGGTACCATCATCGTCGTCATCAAGGCTGCGGAGGAGCACGCTTTGCGACAGAGGGGATGCCTCCTCCCTGTCATCCACGGTCTCCTCCGAATCCTCCCCGGCGCTGGTGTCGCCGGAGGACACCAGCACCAGGGGATTGGGGTGCTCGGAGGGCGTGAGACCCAGGTCGTCAAAATCAGGCATGGCAGCGGCCAGCTCCCTGCCGTCGTCGCGGTGGTACAGCGGGGCGTAGGCCTTGGGAAGATCCCCGAGATCGTTGAAGAGCAGAGTGTTCAGGGCCTTGTCCCGCTCCTCGCCTGTCAGGCTGGCAGATCTGAGCCTGATGACGTCTCCCATGCCCTCGTACTCCCACATGGGCTTCGAGTGCTGCTGGAGCGACGCCAGGCGCTGCGTCACGAACTCCTTCACCATCATCACCTCAGTCAGCTTCCTGGCATCCATGTCCAAGGAGATCCGCTTCAGGACGGGCGTCGCCCGGGGGTCGGTGAGCTTCGCGGAGGCCCACCCGAGAGTCTTCTCGGGCAGCCTCATCGGGAGCTCCAGATGCGAATCAACCCCCTGAACATCCAAGAAGACCCAGCGGTGCCTGTAGCCTTCCACCTTCTTCCCGGCCTTTAGGAGCACGTTGCCGCTCTGGACCGCGACGAAGGAGGCGCACCCCGACCGCTGTGCGCTGTCATGGAGTCTCATGCTGAAGTAGTGGCAGAAGAGGGCCACAGAAGGCTTCACGCCTATGAAGGCCTCGCAGTAGAAAGCGAAGATCGACAGGAGCAAGATAGAGTTGGGCTGAAGGTGGAGAGCTTGGATCCCGTAGTGCGCGAGGATGGCGGAGAAGAACCCCGAGAAGGGCGGGACGAGCCCGTAGAAGACGCTGTGGAGGAAGAAGGGGTAGACCATCTTCGCCAGGGTGCACCGCTCCGCAGAGCCGCACCAGATCAAGGTCTTCCCCCATTCATTGGAGTCTCCCGCAGTCAACGGGAGCGCTGAGGCGAGATCCCCCTCCTTGGCGATGGTGGATGTCGTGAGCGCCGGAGAGGGATAAGAGGGGGCCGAGGCTGGAGCCTCGGGCTTCGCCTTCCCGGCGGGCGCCATCCGAAGGATCCTCGAGGCAGAAGAGCAATAGGAAGGACGGTGCTACGCCAAGACCTGGAGGAGTTTCTCGCAGTGGAAAGGGGATCTGAGCACGAGAGCAAGGCGCGGGGAAGAAGAGCAATGATGGCTCCGTAGAGGGCGCCCGGCTTTTGTCAGCCTAGATAGTTGCCGAGGCGATTGGGGGAAGAGGTGTCCGTTCCCCGTCGCGCGCCACGCGTCGAGCCTGGCCCACAGGCGATTGGGGGCCCGCGGCGCTTCACCCTGCGTTCCCTGCCTTCATCTCGAAGCCAGGGTTGGCACGCCTTGGGCTCGGGGGCTACTGTCAGTGTTTTGGGACCGGGGGTACCCAGACCTGCCTGCCTGCGGCCCAGCGCGTGGCCCACCTCGAAGGCCCGGTACGGCCCAGCAACAAGCCCCCCAAGTCAAGGCCCTCGCTAGAGCCCCCGCCTCGCGAGGAGGACAACGCCAAGACCTCCGGAGGAGTGGCACCCCTCAGGCTGCCTCCCGAGGAGCGGAGATTCCTATGCAAGTACCCGGCCTCCCGAGGCCGGGGTGACGTGGGTTCTGACGGCAGAGCCAGGCGGGCGCCAGCGGGCGTAGAAGGAGGACAATTTCCTCTTTCATGATAAGGAGGCAAGGACGTACGCGGGTTCCCAAGGACCCCCCTCGAAGGTTTCCTTCCTAGTGCAAGAGGACCGAGACCACGAGCTCGGCAGGACGGATGTCATCGCCGAGCCCACCGCCGCGTCACACCCGGAAGCTTTGCAGGCGAAGACCACCTTTAGTCAGGATAGGATGTACTTCTTGTCCTCTTTCAAATTTGGCCATTGTGGGATCCCTTCCTGCCTGTGCGATAAGGGAAGAGGACCGTGGCCCCTATAAAAGAGGGACGAGCTTGGGAGAGGGGATCGAGTTCATCACCACCAAGAGCCCTCGTGAGGCCACCCAACCACTGTACTAGTTCATCCTCAGCCTCCTCGTGAGGCCAATCCACCACAAAGCAGGAGTAGGGTTTTACACCGCAAGGTGGCCCGAACCTGGGTAAATCTCTGAGTCCATCTCTTTCCCCGCTCACACTTATTCGACGCAGCTAGGCCGTAGGGTGACAGGCTTGAGACTTTGAGCCGGTTGAGATCTTCGCACACGCCCCAGTGTTTGAACCTTGTTGGGTTTTGCGGAGCCCCAATTCCGACAGTACTCGTAGTAGCGCCTGGGTATTAGATACCGGTTCAGTTGCTAATATTGGTAACTCGAAACAAAAGCTGCAGAATAAACGGAGACTAGCTAAGGGCGAGGTGACGATGTGTGTTGGAAGTGTTTCCAAAGTTGATGTGATCACCATCGCACGCTCCCTCTACCTTCGGGATTAGTGTTGAACCTAAATAAAGATTATTTGGTGTCTGTGTTGAGCTTGAACATGATTAGATCGTGTTTATTGCAATACGATTATTCATTTAAGTCAGAGAATAATGGTTGTTTTGTTTGCATGAATAATACCTTCTATGGTCATGCACCCAATGTGAATGGTTTATTGAATCTCGATCATAGTGATAGACATGTTCATAATATTGATGCCAAAAGATGCAAAGTTAATAATGATAGTACCACTTTCTTGTGGCACTGCCGCTTAGGTCATATTGGTGTAAAGCGCATGAAGAAACTCCATGTTGATGGACTTTTGGAATCACTCGATTTTGAATCGCTTGATACATGCGAACCATGCCTCATGGGCAAGATGAAGAAAACCCCGTTCTCCGGAACAATGGAGCGGGCAAGTGATTTGTTGGAAATCATACATACTGATGTGTGCAGTCCAATGAGTGTTGAAGCGCGCGGTGGATATTGTTATTTTCTTACCTTCATGGATGACTTGAGTAGATATTGGGATATTTACTTAATGAAATACAAGTCTGAAACTTTTGAATAGTTCAAGCAATTTCAGAGTGAAGTTGGAGATCATCGTGACAAGAAGATAAAATGTCTACGATATGATCGTCGAGGCGAATATCTGAGTTACGAGTTTGGTATGCAATTTAAGACAATGTGAAAATTGTTTCACAACTCACGCCACCTGGAACACCACAATGTAATTAATGGTGTGTCCGAACGCCGTAGCCGTACTCTATTGGATATGGTGCGTCCTATGATGCCTCTTACCGATTTGCCACTATATATAGTTTTGGGGTTATGCATTAGAGACAACTACATTCACTTTAAATTGGGCACCATCTAAATCTGTCGAGACGACACCATATGGTTTGGCAAGAAACCCAAGCTATCATTTCTTAAAGTTTGGGGCTGCGACGCTTATGTGAAAAGGCTTCAGCCTGATAAGCTCGAACCCAAAGCGGACAAGTGTGTCTTCATAGGATACCCTAAGGAAACAGTTGGGTACACCTTCTATCTCAGATCCGAAGGCAAGGTCTTTGTTGCCAAGAATGGATCCTTTCTAGAGAAGGAGTTTCTCTCGAAAGAATTGAGTGGGAGGAAGGTAGAACTTGATAAGGTTGTTGAACCGTCACTTCAGTTGGAAAGTAGCACGACGCAGAAAGATGTTTTTGTGGTGCCTACGCCATGTGAAGAGGAAGCTAATGATGATGATCATGAAACTTCAGATTATGTCACTACCGAGCCTCGTAGGTCGACAAGGACACGTCCCGCCCTTGAGTGGTACGACAATCCTGTCTTGGAGGTCATGTTGTTAGACAACAATGAACCTACGAGCTATGAAGAAGCGATGGTGGGCCTGGATTCCAACAAATGGCTAGGATCCATGAAATCTGAGATAGGACCCATGTATGAAAACCAAGTATGGACTTTGGTAGATGATAGGTCTCCAACGTATCTATAATTTTTGCTTGTTCCATGCTATTATATTATTATTCTTGGATGTTTTACAATCATTTTATAGCAACTTCATATCATTTTTTTGGGACTAACCTACTGACATAGCGCCAAAGTACCAGTTGCTGTTTTTGCTTGTTTTTTTACTTCGCAGAATATCAGTACCAAACGGAGTCCAATCGCGACGAAACTTTTTGTAGATTTTTTTCGGCCAGAAGACATCCAATGGGCCAAAGAAGTACCAGAGAGGAGGGCCGAGGAGACCACAACCCACCAGGGCACACCCTGACGGGTTGAGCCCTCCTCGGGACGCCTGAAAGCACATTTGCTCCCTTGGTGGTTTTGGAAATTAATAACAACATATATGTCATTGAACTAATGTTTCCACTAAGTATATTTCAGGAAAAGTTCAATGATGGGTTTGCAAAAGGATTGTGGAGATACCCCTAGATGCAAGGAAATGAATTGGCAAAGCTTCAAGCAAGAGGACTCTACATTTTACTTTGTGAGAAATCACCTTGAGTCCATAGGAAAGCCAATACTATTAAAAGGGGGTAAGGTACTGTTGGTGAACAAGATGCTCCACGTGCACAAGTGATAGTCACCAAAAACACCCACAAACTCTTCCACAAAAGTCTGTCCTAGCCTATCATGAAAATCGGTGCTACCAACAATTTCCACTCGGTCCCACCGATTCCCACCTCAGACAGACACATGCCAAACCCTAGCTCTTCGGTGCAACCGATTCTGCTTCGGTGCCACCGAGTTCAGCTTGCCAACTTTCTGTTACCTCGATTCTTAAAATCAGAATTTCTGAGATTTTGGATCGGCGTCACCGAGTTTTGGAAACAGACCGTTGGTCACCTAATCAGTACCGTCGAGATTTCTGTATCGGTCTCACCGAGATTCAAAAGTTGCTACCTTTGGAGCAACTCGGTACCACCGAGTTTGACACTTCGGTGTCACTGAGTTGGTCACTTTAGGTGTAACGGTTGGATTTTTGGGGATGCCTATATATACCCCTTCACCACCACCCACTCGAAAGAGAAGCACTCAGAACTATTCCATACTTGCCCCATCCAATTTTCTGAGAGAGAGCCACCTACTCATGTGTTGAGATCAAGCCATTCCACTCCATCCATATGAATCTTGATCTCTAGCCTCCCCAAGTTGCTTTCCACCAAATCAATCTCTTCCACCAAAGCCAAATCTGTGAGAGAGTGATTGTGTGTTGAGGAGTCTATCATCTTGAAGCACAAGAGCAAGGAGTTCATCGACATTACCGAGCCTATTACCTTTTGGCGGGTGGTGCCTCCTAGATTGGTTAGGTGTCGCTTGGGAGCCTCCTACTTCGTGTTGTGGAGTTGAACCAAGAAGTTTGTATGGGCAAGGAGATCGCCTACTTCGTGAAGATCTACCCATAGTGAGGCTAGTCCTTCGTGGACGGAAGCCGTTATGGAATAGTCAAGGTTGCTACTTTGTGGAACCTTATGGGTGGAGCCCTCCGTGGACTCTCGCGACCGTTACCCTCCGTGGGTTGAAGACTCCATAAACGTGGACGTACGATAGCACCACCTATCGGAACCACGGGAAAAATCTTCGTGTCTCCAAATTGCGTTTGATCTTCCTCCCTACCCTCTACTTCATATGCTTGTCTTTACTTTCCGCTGCTATACTCTTAGACATGCATGTGTAGGGTGTACTTGAATTGTTATAATCGCTAAAATCTGCCAACACTTAAAATTGGGAAAAGGTAGAATTTTTATTTGCTCAAGTAGTCTAATCACCCCCCCTCTAGACATATTTTCGATCCTACAAGCGGTATCAGAGCTTTGGTCTCTATTGCATTGGTCTCACAACCTAGGAGAGTATGGCGTCTAGTGAGGGAAATTATCACCGTAGAGGTCCATACTTTGATGGCACAAATTTTGGTAGTTGGAAGCACAAAATGAAAATGCATATTCTTGGTCATAACCCTGACATTTGGGCCGTTGTGCGTGTTGGTTTGCAAGGTGAATTCTTCGGTGATGGAAAGGAACCGGATTGTGAAGCGAGCGTGAATGAATTGAAGATGTTGCAATACAACGCTCAAGCATGTGATATTCTCTTCAACTGCCTATGCCCCGAAGAATTCAACAAAATCAGTCGTCTTGAGAATGCCAAGGAAATTTGGGATACTTTGGTTGATATGCACGAAGGTATCGAATCCGTGAGAGAATCCAAGTTGGATGTTCTTTAGAGTCAGTTTGACAAGTTCAAGATGAAGGATGGTGAAGGAGTCGCAGAGATGTACTTTAGGCTAGCGCTCATCACCAATGAGATTGCCGGCTTAGGAAGCAAGGAAATGACCAACAAATTCATCATCAAGAAGATACTTTGAGCTTTGGATGAGAGATATGACACCGTGTGCACATTGATCCAAATGATGCCCAACTACAAAGATCTCAAGCCTACGGAAGTGATTGGAAGGATTGTTGCTCATGAGATGACACTCAAGGACAAGGAAGAGCTTCACAACAAGTCTAGCGGTGCTTACAAAGCCACAAGTGATGCTCCCGCAACTTCAAGCGACAACCTTGTCACCAATGAAGAGATAATCCTCATGGGCAAGAAATTCAACAAGTTCTACAAGCATAGAGGCAAAGAACGAAGCTCCAACTCAAGATATGAAGGGAAGCGTTCGTCAAGTCGTGACCGAAACTGCTACAATTGTGGGAAGCCCGGACACTACTCAAATGAGTGCACGGCTCCCTACAAACGAAGAGAAGAGTCACCTAGAAGACGAAGCTCAAGAAATGAATCACCTCAAAGAGAGAGAAGGAGTAGAGATGATCGTTATGAACGAAGACCCTCAAGGAGAAGTAGGGACTCGAAGAAGAAGGAAAAGTACACCAAGAGCTACTCAAGAAGAAGACATCAAGCTCATGTTGGTGAATGGGTTTCCGGCTCTGAATCCGACAACCACTCTGAGAGAAGCTATCACTCCAACTCCGACTATAGTCAAGATGAAGGTGTTGCCGGACTTGCACTAGTGACTACCAACTCCTATGATCTATTTGATTCACCAAATGAAGGGAGTGGAAGTTGCTTCATGGCTAAAGGCCCCAAGGTATCACACCCTGACTATTTTGATTTCAATAGTGATGAAGATGATTTACTTGGAGATGATGACTTGCTCTTTGATAAAACTAGTGATGTTAGTCAAAATGAACTTGATAATTTTCATGCTAGTCAAGATAAGTCGGTTGATGATGATAAGATGAAAATATAACAACTAACTAAATAATTAAACACTCTTAAGTTAGCCCATGAATCTACTCTAGAAGATCATAGAGAGCTTATAAGGACTCATGAGAACCTACGCTTCGAGAGGCTCACCTTGGAGCAAAAACATGAGTTTCTTAAAGCTATCAATGACGATCTCCGAAAGAAGACTTCATCTTATCTAGCCAAACGATTACTCTTGTCTACATTCATGCCACAAGTTAAACCTAGACAAACTAGTAACAAAGGCAAGAAAGGTTCTTCATCTAGCAACAACAATAAAAAAGCTAAATCTAATGATGTTGCTTCTAGTAGTTCTATTGATTCCACTAATGATGATTCGCTTAGCCAAGTTACACTTGAGCAAGAAAATGATTTATTGAAAGTTATTATAGAGAAAGGTATCTACAAGAGTCTTGCTGGGTGTAAGCAGTTTGAGGAAATTGTACGCAAGCACGGAGGATACCGGAAGAACCATGACATTGGCTACTTCAACGCAAATGGAGTTGAATGGGAAGAAGGTTAATACCCCAAGCCCAAGTTTGTTCCTCAAAGGGAGAAGTATGAACATACTCTTCCCAAGGGAACAAACACTCAAGATGACCTTCCACCACAAGACCACAAGCTTAAGGGCAAGGACATGCTTCAAGAGGACATTGACACATACGAAGATGAATCCCAAGCTTTGGTGAAGTGGGTTCCCAAGGCTACTTCAAGCTCAACTTCTACAAGTGCCACTTCAACACCAAGGATCCCCATCAAGTTGATGTGGGTCCTCAAGAAGAAGAACTAGAGAAGTTCCTGAGGGGTGACTCCGCCAATGAAATTCACTCACATTCATTATTGGCAAGAACTAGTTGCAATCAACGTCAACATCATGCAATAGTTCAAGGAGTCACACATTCCCTCAAAGGTAAGCAAGAGACAAGGTAATCAACAAATCCATGGACATCATCATGTATGCTTTGCACTCCATGTCCATAGATATCCTTGTATTTGTCTCTTGTGTGTTGGGACTAACTCATGTAGGTGAGAAGAGTAAGGAAACAACAAGGATGCTCCCAACTCTTGGTGATCTTCATCAACCTTGAGCATCCACCACTACATCACCCACATGAAGTCTTCTACGACAAACCCAAGGTTAGTTTATCCCTCCTATGGGGGGATGTCACATCAAGGGGAGCTTTACTCTAAGACTTGAGTTAAAGCATCTCTTAGAATGTGACAACATTAAATGCTTTATGTAAAAGTGGTAACCCCACTTGCGCTTAAACGACGAGTATGACCTATGATCAAGTATTCTTACTTGGATCCTAAGTCAATATACTCATATATATATGACTCCGTCATCGCCAAAATGCTTGATAGATGCTAGTATGTATGTGCATGTTTGCCATGATTTCATTTGACATCTTATTGTGTGAGCATGTTGGTCTGCATTTCTTTATTCATTCGAGGACATCCAATTGTTGCTATTTGGACTTTGGTTTTTCTTTTGCCAATTGGATGGACAAGAATGCCTAGGACCACTCTCTAGCTATCTATGCTTTCTCATCTCATATTCCATTCTTGCTGCATCACAAAATTTGAACAAGTACTTTTCGATCTCTCTCTGTGAGGAGCACTCGGAGTTCCGTATCGACAAAGGACTAACCATTAAAACCTCCCAAGTGCATCTCGGTGAAACCAACTCAAAATTCTCGGTCTCACCGAATGCCTAGGGTTGATCTAGTTTTCACACTCGGTATCACCGATTCCATCTTCTCGGTTACCCCGAGTTTCCCTGTCAGCTGACAGTAGAGGAACTCGGGGACACCGAAAAGTTAGAACCGGTGTCACCGACAGCCACGGGTATATAAAGAGGCGGACCCGACTTTTGAAATTACTTTCTCAAACGTCATCCCCTCCAAAACCCTAGCTGCCGAACAAAGACCCCTGGTCATCTCCTTCGTCTTCCCGAGCGCCTCCGCCGTTAGAAGTCCACGCCATCGACGGAATCTTCACCACCGTCGCCGTCGTAGCGAGATCGTCACCGAATTAGGGTACGGTTTCGACCCCTCGTGCGCTCCTCCCTCCAAATCTTGCGCATTAGGACTTTTCCATCGATAAGACAAACTTTGAGATTGATCTATCCACAAGAACTTCCATTAGAATAGCGAACGAAAGATTTTTTAGGGTTTGTCGTCCGCAACTTGAATCCCGGTGAAGCCGAAGCAAAAGAATCGGTAGCACTGATTCCCTTTTTATGTCAACTGAGAACAACCTCGGTGAAACCGAGTGCCCATTTTCGGTGTCACCGAAAGTGGTGCCAAGTTTCTGTAATGCAGGTTGTTTGTCTTGGTGGGTCCGAAAAGTTTGCCTTGGTTGTACCGATATTCACTTGGCAGAATGCAAATCTTGAGAAATTTTAGTTCATATCTTTGAGAAAATTGTCTGCATTTTGTGATGACTCAACCCTTCTGCTCTTCTATACTCTTTTCACAGGGTCAGAGATGTCAGGTTCCGATGATAGCCAGAACGACTTCAGAGAGAAGAATGTTGACATGAGCTCAGGCACTAGTCCTGAAGGGAGCTATGATGATGTACCTAGCTCACCAGATCTACCTAAACCTGTAACCAGGGCTAGAAGGAAGCTCAACTCAGATGAGGAGGACGAAGACTTTATACCTGAGGAGCTACCCAAGAAAGATGCAACTGCCAAGAGCACTGCTGCTGCCACTTCATCCAAGAAGAAGGCAATAAGGAAAGAATATGCCAGCTCAGGGTCAGTAAGAGCACCAGAGAGTGCTAGGGAAACATTGACTGTTGAGCCCTCAAAGAAGTCTATGCCTAAGAAGGCAGGAGAGAAGAAGTCCAGAAAGAGGATCATACATGTTATGGGCAGGCCTACCTCAATGTATGAAGACCCAGCTGAGGCTGAGGCTGCTGAAGAGGAGGAACAGCCAGCTACCAAGGCTCCTCCTAAGAAGAAGAAGAAGCTTATAGCTGATGCTATGCCCAAGGATACATTATCCAAAGGCACCAAGACTGCACCCAAGAAGGCTGCTGCTGCTCCTAAACCCAAGAGGTTTTCCAGAGACATCCCAGCTGCTTCCAAAAACAAGACTTCTACTTTCAGGGAAGCTGAGGATGATACACAGTCTGTTTTGATGAAGCTAAGACCACACCTTCCAGAACATAATGCCAGCCATCCTGTTGCTGAAGACATGAAGAAGAGGAAGGACTCAGGTTTGAGAGAGTGGAGAGGTGTTGATCCTTACTCTCAGAGGAGAAGGACAGTTGTAGACTACATGTTCTACACAAAGGAACAACAAGATTTCTATGAAACAGTTTTGCTTGACAAGAGCCCCGCAGTGAGTGACATGAGATATGTGGATTGGAAGCACATCAAGGACAATGAAGACTACTTTTCGAGTGTGCAAGATAACTTCCACTTCATTGGTCTTGATGAGTTTGTTGGTAAGGAGTTCACTGCTTGGAACGACGAGATGATCATGCAATTCTACTCCACTGCACATTTCTATGGAGATGGTAGGATTGTATGGATGACAGAAGGCACCAGGTATGAATCCACAGTTGAGGAGTGGGCTTCCATCTTAGGAGCTCCACAGGTGGAAGACGGTGACCTAGATGTGTACTCCGAGTCCAAGGCAAATCATAATGCCATGAAGAACATGTACAATGAGATCCCTACTGCAAACTTGCAATCTCACAAGCTTGGATCCATTTACTTCCTCCAGGCTGGTCTACGCACGATCAACACCATCTTAAGGCATACCTTGATGCCTAAGTCTGGAGATGAGAAGATGATAAGAGGCTATTCTATCAACATGCTGCTCCATCTTGATCAACATACCAGATTCAGAGTGATGGACTTGATAGCTGAAACAGTGAAGAGGACTGCAGCAGATCAGAAGAGATCATGTGGATACGCTCCATATATTCAGATGCTTATCAACTCCAAGTTGGAGAAGCACATATATGCACTTGATCGACCACATTTGCCATTCTTGCCAGAGCTAGAAGACAATGTTGCGGTGATGGACCCAGATCATCCCACCTCAGCTACAGCACAGGCACAGGCAAAGGCAACCAGAGACTCTAGTGCTCAAGTGCCAAAGACTAGAAGTGAGCAGATGGATCTTCTCCTTAGCTCTGTGCTCAGCATGCAGAAGGACATCGGGAACATCTTGAAGAACCAGGAGAGCCTCTCGAGGATTGTTGATACCAAGTTTCATATTCTCAACAACAAGGTGGATGAGCTCACAGTGACTGTGAATGAGCTCAAGAAGGAAGTTGATGGCGTGCCCAGTCCCCACACTACAGATGATGATGAGGATAGTACACCTCTCAGGACAACCACTCAGTTGAGGACTCAGCCCAGATCTGCCATAGTGCCAGTTCCAGAGTCTAGACCTTCTTCATCAGCACCTGCCGCAGCTCCTTCAACTCCTTCAGCTCCTCCAGCACCTCCAGTTGCTACTCCGACTCCGTCCATGACGTCTGCTGAAGTCTTCACTGATGCCGTTCTCTCGACTCCTTCATCAGCCACCGGAGGAGATTAGCCCCAGAAGAGTGCTTAGCTCTATACCTTTGAACTTTTTGGTAACTTGTTGCCAAAGGGGGAGAAGATGTATAGATCATTAGGGCTTCGAGAGAGAGAGCATTGCTTTTTTATCGCTTTTCAAAACATTGATATCTTTTGGTTTGTTTGCTTGTGTTAAACTTTGTTGGTGTTTGATCATACACTTGATGTGTATTGCCACTATTTCCTATCCTTGTGATGCTTATGAAATGATCATTCACCTTTGCTTGATTGTGTTGTGCTATGGTATTCATTCATATTATTCTCGCACACCACCAAGTTGTATGTGACATGAAAGAGTGCCCCATGTACCTAATCGATTGTGCATTTGCATTCAAATGCAAATTCAAAATAATGCACAAATTTAGGGGGAGCTCTTGCTTATCACATACTTCTCAAAGCGACGATTATATTCATTGATTATATCATATGTCGAAGCTTTGATCTATATGTTGTCATCAATTAACAAAAAGGGGGAGATTGAAAGCACATTTTCTCCCTTGGTGGTTTTGGAAATTAATAACAACATATATGTCATTCGACTAATGTTTCCACTAAGTATATTTTAGGAAAAGTTCAATGATGGGTTTGCAAAAGGATTGTGAAGATACCCCTAGATGCAAGGAAATGAATTGGCAAAGCTTCAAGCAAGAGGACTCTACATTTTACTTTGTGAGAAATCACCTTGAGTCCATAGGAAAGCCAATACTATTAAAAGGGGGTAAGGTACTGTTGGTGAACAAGATGCTCCACGTGCACAAGTGATAGTCACCAAAAACACCCACAAACTCTTCCACAAAAGTCTGTCCTAGCCTATCATGAAAATCGGTGCTACCAACAATTTCCACTCGGTCCCACCGATTCCCACTTCAGACAGACCCATGCCAAACCCTAGCTCTTCGGTGCAACCGATTTTGCTTCGGTGCCACTGAGTTCAGCTTGCCAACTTTCTGTTACCTCGATTCTTAAAATCAGAATTTCCGAGATTTTGGATCGGCGTCACCGAGTTTTGGAAACTGACCGTTGGTCACCTAATCGGTACCACCGAGATTTCTGTATCGGTCTCACCGAGATTCAAAAGTTGCTACCTTTGGAGCAACTCGGTACCACCGAGTTTTACACTTTGGTGTCACCGAGTTGGTCACTTTAGGTGTAACGGTTGGATTTTTGGGGATGCCTATATATACCCCTTCACCACCACCCACTCGAAAGAGAAGCACTCAGAACTATTCCATACTTGCCCCATCCAATTTTCTGAGAGAGAGCCACCTACTCATGTGTTGAGATCAAGCCATTCCACTCCATCCATATGAATCTTGATCTCTAGCCTCCCCAAGTTGCTTTCCACCAAATCAATCTCTTCCACCAAAGCCAAATCTGTGAGAGAGTGATTGTGTGTTGAGGAGTCTATCATCTTGAAGCACAAGAGCAAGGAGTTCATCGACATTACCGAGCCTATTACCTTTTGGAGGGTGGTGCCTCCTAGATTAGTTAGGTTTCAATTGGGAGCCTCCTACTTCGTGTTGTGGAGTTGAACCAAGAAGTTTGTACAGGCAAGGAGATCGCCTACTTCATGAAGATCTACCCATAGTGAGGCTAGTCCTTCGTGGACGGAAGTCGTTATGGAATAGTCAAGGTTGCTACTTTGTGGACCCTTATGGGTGGAGCCCTCCATGGACTCTCGCGACCGTTACCCTCCGTGGGTTGAAGACTCCATAAACGTGTTCGTACGATAGCACCACCTATCGGAACCACGGGAAAAATCTTCGTGTCTCCAAATTGCGTTTGATCTTCCTCCCTACCCTCTACTTCATATGCTTGTCTTTACTTTCCGCTGCTATACTCTTAGACATGCATGTGTAGGGTGTACTTGAATTGCTATAATCGCTAAAATCTGCCAACACTTAAAATTGGGAAAAGGTAGAATTTTTATTTGCTCAAGTAGTCTAATCACCCCCCTCTAGACATATTTTCGATCCTACAAGCGGTATCAGAGCTTTGGTCTCCATTGCATTGGTCTCACAACCTAGGAGAGTATGGCGTCTAGCGAGGGAAATTATCACCGTAGAGGTCCATACTTTGATGGAGTAATAATAGTAGATGCAGAATCGTTTCGGTCTACTAATCTTGGACGTGATGTCTATATAATGATCCTCGCCTTGGATATCGTCATGATTATTTGTTCTTCTATCAATTGCCCAATGGTAATTTGTTCACCCACCGTGTGTTATACTCATGAGAGAAGCCACTAGTGAAACCTACGGCCCCCGGGTCTACTTTTCCAACATATTGCTTTCCGATCTATCTTTTTGCCGCTTTTATTTTCAAATCTATTATTCCAAAAACCCAAAAATACCTTGCTGCACTTTTTATTTGCCTATTTTATTTTGTGCTCTTGAGAGATCTATCTATCCAATCTATCATATCCTAATCTATCTTTTTACCGTAGAGAGATTGACAACCTCTCTTTCGAGCAGGGTTGGAAGTTTTTGTTCTTTGTGTGCAGGTGCTTTTTACGAGGTGTTGGTGATCCTCCTACTGGTTTGATACCTTGGTTTCATAACTGAGGGAAATACTTACCGTCGCTGTGCTGCATCATCCCTTCCTCTTTGGGGAAATACCGACGCAATCTCAAGCCACGTTAGTAGACTTGCCCGATGACCGGTAGGCCATTAAGTACAAATGGATCTTTAAGAAGAAGGCATAGGTTGATGGTAATGTCACCATTTATGAAGCTCGACTTGTGGCAAAGAAGTTTCCGACAAGTTCAAGGAGTTGACTATGATGAGACTTTCTCACTCGTAGCGATGCTAAAGTTTGTTGGGATTATGTTAGCAGTTGTTGCATTTTTCGATTACGAAATCTGACAGATGGATGTCAAAACAGAGTTTACTTAACAGTTTCGGTGAGGAAAGGTTGTATGTGATACAACTGGAAGGTTTTGTCGATCTTAAGGATGCTAAAAGGCATGCAAGCTGCGATCCTTCTATGGACCGGTGCAAGCATCTCGGAGTTGGAATATATGCTTTGATGAGGTGATTAAAGCTTTTGGGTTTATACAAAGTCTATGAAGAAACTTGTATTTACAAGAAAGCGAGTGGGAGCACTATAGCATTTCTGATAAGTATATGTGGATTACATATTGTTGATCGAAAATGATGTAGAATTTTTGGAAAGCATAAAGGGTTGTTTGAAAGGAGTTTTTCAAAGGAAGACCTGGGTAAAGCTGCTTATATATTGGGCATCAAGATCCATAGAGATAGATTAAGACGCCTGATAAGACTTTCACAGAGCACATGCCTTGACAAGATTTTGAATGAGTTCAAAATGGATCAGTCAAAGAAGGAGTTCTTGCCTGAGTTATAAGGTGTGAAGTTGAGTAAGACTCAAAGCTCAACCACGGCAGAAGAAAGAGAAAGGACGAAGGTCGTCCCCTATACCTCAGCTATAGGCTCTATACTATATGCCGTGTTGTGTACCGTATGTGATGTGTGCCCTTCCATGAGTCTGGCAAGGGGGTACAAGAGTGATCCAGGTGTGGATCACTGGACAGCGGTCAAAATTATCCTTAGAGTACTAAGGAAATATTTCTCAGTTATGGAGGTGATAAAGAGTTCATCGTAAGGGGTTACGTCGATGCAAGCTTTGCCACCGATCCGGATGACTCTGAGTACCAAACCAGATATGTATAGTGGAGAAGTCATTGGAATAGCTTCAAGTGGGCGTAGTAGCAGCATCTACAATATGAGATAGAGATTGGCAAAGTACACACGTATCTGAATGTTGTAGACCCGTTGACTAAAACCTGTCTCACAAGCAAAACATGATCAAACCCCAGAACTCATTGGGTGTGAATCACATGGCGATGTGAACTAGATTATTGACTCTAGTGCAAGTGGGCGACTGTTGGAAATATGCCCTAGAGGCAATAATAAATTGGTTATTATCATATTTCCCTATTCAAGATAAACGTCTATTATCCATGCTAGAATTGTATTGATCGGAAACTCAGATACATGTGTGGATACATAGACAACACCGTGTCCCTAGTGAGCCTCTACTAGACTAGCTCATTGATCAAAGATGGTTAAGGTTTCCTAACCACAGACATGAGTTGTCATTTGATAACGGGGTCACATCATTAGGAGAATGATGTGAGGGACAAGACCCAACTGTAAGCATAGCATTTGATCGTATTAGTTTATTGCTACTTCTTTCTTCATGTCAAGTATCCGTTCCTATGACCATGAGATCATGCAACTCCCTAACACCGGAGGAATGCCTTCTGTGTATCAAACGTCACTTCGTAACTGGGTGATTATAAAGGTGCTCTACAGGTATCTCCGAGGGTGTCTGTTGGTTTGGCATGGATCGAGACTGGTATTTGTCACTCCGTATGACGGAGAGGTATCTCTGGGCCCTCTCGATAATACATCATCACAAGAAGCTTGCAAGCAATGTGACTAAGGAGTTAGTCATGGGATCTTGTATTACGGAACGAGTAAAGAGACTTTCCGGTAACGAGATTGAACTAGGTATGGAGATACCGACGATCGAATCTCGGGCAAGTAACATACCGATTGACAAAGGGAACTGCATACGGGATTGACAGAATCCTTGACATCGTGGTTCGACCGATAAAGATCTTCGTGGAATATGTGGGGACCAATATGGGCATCCAGGTCCCGCTATTGGTTATTGACTGGAGAGGTGTCTCGGTCATGTCCATATGATTCTTGAACCCGTAGGGTCCGCACACTTAACGTTGGTTGATGATATAGTATTATTGGGTTATGTATGTTGGTGACCAAATGTTGTTAGGAGTCCCGGATGAGATCCTGGACATGACGAGGAGTTCTGGAATGGTCCCGAGGAAAAGATTCATATATAGGAAGTTCCGTTTTGGTCACCGGAAAGAATTCGGGCATCGTCGGTAATGTATCGGAAGTGCCAAAGGGTTCCAGGGGTCCACCCGCCTCGAAGGGCCACATGGGCTCAGAGGGGTGCGCACCAGCCCCTGGTGGTCTGGGCGCCCCTCCCACCTTGGCCCATGCGGCTAAGGGGTTGGTGGGGGCAAACCCTAAAGGTGGTCGGCCATCCAACTTGGGGGCCAATACACCCCCTTGGCCGCCGCCCCACCCGAGGGGAAACCCTAGGGCGCAGCCTCCTCCTCCCTTCTCCCTATATATATGAGAGGAGAGGGAGGGCAGCCGAAAAACAAGCCACGGCGCATCCCTCCCTCTCTCTCTAGATTGATTTCTCCTCCGTTCGTGTCGCGGTAGCGCTTGGCGAAGCCCTGCCGGGACAACTCCACCACCATCGCTACCACGCCGTCGTGCTATTGGAGAACTCATCTACTACTATGCCCTTGCTTGCTAGATCGAGGAGGCGGAAACATCATCGAGCTGTACGTGTGCTAAACCCGGAGGTGCCGTCCGTTTGGCGCTAGATCGGGACGGATCGTGATTGGATCACGAAGACGTACGACTACATCAACTGCGTTTCTCAACGCTTCTGCTTAGCGATCTACAAGGGTATGTAGATGCACTCCCCCTCTCGTAGCTATACATCTCCATAGATAGATCTTGGGTGTTCGTAGGAATTTTTTTGTTTCCCATGCAATGTTTCCCAACAGGCAACCCCTTTTGTACAAGTTCGTCGGCGAGGCGTGTAATCCTTTGTACAGAGCTAGGCGATGACCCTGTGCGTAGTCAATAAAGCTAAGTGTTCTACAACTCTTTGTCAAAGTACATATTTATCTTATGTATTTTATATGAGCTGTTGAGATCACTCCTTGCGCAAGGTGGCTGTTGAACCACCTAGGTTCCTAGCCCACTCTAATTTCTCTTCTTTCTTTTTTCTCAAAAGGGAGAAAGAGCCCCGTGTGCAAGTCTTCCCGGGGGGAGTGACGGTGTGGACACCTACAGATGCGTTCGAGGGCGATCGTCTTGCAGCAAGGAAAGCAGCGAGAAAAAGCTAAGTTGCAAAAAACTTTTCAAAATTCTCGATCCTTTCCCTCAAAAAAGTTGGTGCTTGTGTAAGAAAACCTGCACGCTAAGGTCCCTTGTTGAAATCGTCGCGCGCTTGGGTGTTGGAAGCATGCCCCACATCTTAAGTGGCCGCGGCGAGGACGACGGCATGGCCTTGCCAGAAGCTACACCACTAGAAGGGTGCTCGGGATCTATCCTTAGAAGCGCCCGCGGTAGGAATGTGTGCACCGGCAAGCGTTAAGAATCAGGAAAAAGCACAAGCACAATCTTGTTGCATAAAGGGAAACGGACATTCATAGATGCATTGTAAAACATTAATATTTCAATGATACCCAATATTTTATTTCCATTCCTTTCGCAGGGTTATGATGACCCACAAGTATAGGGGATCAATCGTAGTCCTTTCGATAAGTAAGAGTGTCGAACCCAACGAGGAGGAGAAGGAAATGACAAGCGGTTTTCAGCAAGGTATTCTGTGCAAGTGCCGTGAGTAACGATAGTAGATAGTCGACGTTCACATGACACCACTAAGAGAAGTAACAACATACATATCATCAAAATATCGAACGAATACGAACTTCACATGATTACTTATAACAAGACTTCTCCCATGTCCTCGGGAACAATAGTAACTACTCACTCCTCATCAACATGTTCAAGATCAGAGGTGCAATAATAATAATTAAGGATATGAACATAATCTCTTCCACCAAGTAATCAAACTAGCATCAACTACAAGATGTAATCAACACAACTAGGAACCCACAGGTACGAATCTGAGGTTTTGAGACAAAGATTGAATACAAGAGATGAACTAGGGTTGGATATGAGATGGTGCTGGTGAAGATGTTGATAAGGATTGGTCCTCCCACGAAGGAGGAAGCGTTGGTGATGACGATGGCTTCGATCTCCCCCTCCCGGAGAGGAATTTCCCGGGCAGAATCTGACTGCCGGAGTGCAAAAGGGCCTCTGCCCAGGTTTCCTCCTCGAGGCAGTGGTGCTTCATCCCGAAAGGTTGCTTATGATTTTTTCTAGGGTAAAACACACCATATAGGAGAAGAGGGACGTGAGGAGGCCAGCCAGGGCCCCACAAGCCATCAGGGCGCGGCCTGGGGGCGCTCTGTTGGCTTGTGCCTGGCTGGTGGCCCGCCGTGGTATATTTTTGGCCTAGAAATTCACATATATTCAATAAAAATTCCCCGTGAAGTTTCAGGTCATTTGGAGTCTGGTGATTTTTCGGCCTTTTTCTCGGTTTTCCAGTCCAGAATTCGAGTTTCCAGATAATTCCCTCTTTGTGATGTACCTTGCATATTCAGAGAGAAAGAACATAAGAGTTGTATGATAATAGGGAATACTGGACAAGGATAACGTAAATATGAATAAGAAATTATGATGCAAAATGGACGTATCAACTCCCCCATGCTTAGACATCGCTTGTCCTCAAGCGAAAGCCAAACTCAAGAGTAATGACCACATAATTTGAGAGAGAGGTGTCGATAAAAACAAAATACGGACTTGGTAGCATCATGAATATCATTATAGCAGCAAGCATTTCATCATATAGCTTCTCATAAACAAGTAAAGATCTATTCACAATTATTGAAGTATGAAGCATAAACCTTATTGACAACCAACAAACAGTGTCTTTAGTCATGGTGATAATCACAATTCATCATATTCAAGAGAAGAGTCTATATAAGAGCTTTCATTGCAGCAAACCCACATACTCAACTATCATTTAGTCATCTATGATTGTTGACACTCATTGCATATTTTTGGAGCTAATGTTTTTGTCGGACACATAGGAAGATAGGGGCTTCATTTGCCACCCAACTCATTTACCTCAAGGATAATGTCAACAATAATGAATCATGACTTCTTACATTCAACTGGATATATATATCTGGATCTTTCCTCAACATGTGATGCTTGCCACTAAGAGAGTTTATAAATTAAAAGAAGGGAAGATATTAATGACTATTGTGTAAAAGTAAGAACTTTATGAAAGTAAAAGATAGGCCCTTCACAGAGGGAAGCAGAGGTTGTCATGCTCTTTTATTTGATTAAATGTGCAATTTCTTAATGCAAAGGAACTTCACTTTATATTGCCCCTTGTGATAGCGAACTTTATTATGCACTATGTCGCTTTTATTTCTTCATCATCACAAGATCGTAGAAAGCTTATTTTCCTTTTCAACAAAAGATCATACATGATTAAAGGCAATTTTTAATGCTTATGCACCGATGACAACTTACTTGAAGGATCTTATTCAATCCCTAGGTAGGTAAGGTGGACTCTTACGGAAGAAACTAGGTTTAAAGGGTTATGGATGCACAAGTAGTATCTCTACTTGGTGCGGGAATTTTGGCTAGCAAAAGTTCTAAAAGAAGCATCACATGTTAAAGGATCCATGACTATATAAGTTCTATGCAAATGTAAGCAATCATTACCATTAGGTTGTCTTCCATGTCCAACTTTAACACTTGATCATTATTTAATATTTGGTGAGGATTCGCAATCATAGATGATGTCCAAGATACTGTATTTGTATGTGGATCTTCTCTTCTCTATCATAATCTTGCATAGATTATAACAATGACTGAGGCTATGTTTGTTCTATTCCCAAAAATTTCCATAGCTCCTACTTTCTTTTTATGTGAAGTCATTACTTCCCATGGGATAAGCATATGATCTTTACTATTATTTTTCTTGCCATGCTATGATGATTGGTGCAAGAGGGTAAAGCACACAGACTCAACTAATCTTTATTATATAACTCTCACACTCAGTTACAAGGATAGGTAGATCTCAATGCAAAATTCTAAGCGAAGCAAATCTGAAACTTTATTTCTCTAAACCACAAAATAACTAAGGATCAACTAAAATAAAAGATGATGGTAAAAAGTGACGGTGATACGATACCGGGGCACCTCCCCAAGCTTGGAACAAGCTAGGGGTTGTGCCCATACCCATGTACTCAAGTGTTCTTCGGTGATGGTGGTGGTGTATGGAAATCCTCCATCTTCCAGGGCATAGGTTCCCCATCATGGAAAGAAACTCTTGTCTCCGGAATCCTGAAATCAGCAGCGAGGCTCATCCTTTTAAACCTAGATTCATACTCACAGTTCTGGGTTTGAAGTTCATAGATTTGATCTTGGAGGTGCTCGATCCGCTCTTGAAGCTTGAAGAGACCTTCTCCCACGCTCCTTGTGTCAATCTTGTTTTCGCGGATGAAGTCCGTGATCATAGAGTGATTAGCACTCAGACCACGTTCAACCATCCCTTAGCACTTGAAGATCTCCTGCTCCCCTTCTGCAAGCCTGGCCTTGTCACTTCCCTCCTTCTTGTGACCTTGGACATCCCGGATGTGGAGCACCCCCTCACGTATCTCAATGGCTTGAGGGTGCTTCATCACCTCCTGCAAGTAGGGGTTGATAACCTTCTCGAAGAACTTGTCTTTAGATGAACTTGGGGAAGTCATGGCGATCTAGATCTGTTAGAAAAATAGCTTGAAACAAGAACAAAGGAGAAACTCGCGATGCGGTGGTCAAAACACACGGGAGTATATATAATGATTTTTTCTAGGTCAGAATACGTGGTCGGGAAGAAATCGGAGTCGGGGAGGCACACGAGGGCCGCACAAGCCATCAGGGCGCGCCCCGGGGGGGCGCCCTGTTGGCTTGTGCCTCCCTCGTGGGTCCCCCTGACTCCGTTTTATTTTTGGATTTTTTCAAAAATACTAAAACCAACAGAAATTATTTTTTGGGAATTTTTTGAGTCGGTTTACTTACCGTACCACATACCTACCCCTTTTTCAGGTTTCTGGAGTGTTCCGGAAGGCTTCCCGTATGTGTTCTTCCGGTGTTATTACTTGGATGACATTAGTCTCTTCATTAATGGGTGTACCTGAAATATAATGCTTGATTCTTTGCCCATTCACCACTCTCGGGTCTTTGTCCTCGAAGTTATTAATTTTTATGGCACCGGAGCGATAGACCTCTTCGACAACATATGGACCTTCCCATTTGGATAAAAGTTTTCCTGCAAAAAATCTGAAGCGATAATTGTACAAAAGCACAAGATCTCCTACATTGAATTCCCGTTTTTGAATCCTTTTGTCATGCCACCTTTTAACTTTTTCTTTAAACAACTTAGCATTTTCATAGGCTTGTGTCCTCCATTCATCTAGTGAGCTAATATCAAATAACCACTTTTCACCGGCAAGTTTAAAATCATAATTAAGTTCTTTAATTGCCCAATAAGCCTTATGTTCTAGATCAAGAGGTAAATGACAAGCTTTTCCATACACCCCTTTGTATGGGGACATCCCCATAGGGTTTTTATAAGCAGTTCTATAGGACCATAGAACATCATCTAGTTTCTTAGACCAATTCTTCCTATATCTATTGACAGTCTTTTGCAAGATTAACTTCAATTCTCGATTGCTCAATTCAACCTGACCACTAGACTGAGGGTGATATGGTGATGCGATTCTATGGTTAACATCATATTTAGGTAGAAGTTTACGGAAAGCACCATGAATAAAGTGTGAACCACCATCAGTCATTAAGTATCTAGGGACTCCAAACCTCGGAAAAATAATTTCCTTAAGCATTTTAATAGAAGTGTTGTGATCAACACTACTAGTTGGAATAGCCTCTACCCACTTAGTAACATAATCAACAACAACTAAAATATGAGTATATCCATTTGAGGAGGGGAAAGGCCCCATAAAGTCAAAACCCCAAACATCGAATGGTTCAATGGCAAGTGAATAGTTCATAGGCATTTCCTGACGTTTACCAATGTTACCAACTCTTTGACATTCATTACAAGAAAGGACATACTTATGAGCATCTTTGAAAAGAGTAGGCCAATAAAAACCAGATTGTAATACCATGTGTGCCGTTCTGTCACCAGCATGGTGTCCACTGTAGGGCTCGAAATGACACTTCCTTAAAATCTGTTCCTGTTCATGCTCAGGTATACAACGTCTAATAACACCATCTACTCCTTCTTTATAAAGATGTGGGTCATCCCAAAAGTAATGTCGTAAATCATAAAAGAATTTTTTCTTTTGTTGATAGGTGAAACTAGGTGGAATATATTTAGCAACAATATAATTAGCATAATCAGCATACCAAGGAGTACTACGTGAAGTATTTATAGCAGCAAGTTGTTCATCAGGAAAATTATCATCAATAGGCAGTGGGTCATCAAGAACATTTTCCATTCTAGAGAAGTTATCTGCTACAGGGTTTTCAGCTCCCTTTCTGTCGACGATTTGCAAATCAAACTCTTGAAGCAAAAGCACCCACCTAATAAGTCTAGGCTTAGCATCTTTCTTTTCCATAAGGTATTTAATAGCAGCATGATCGGTGTGAATAGTTACTTTAGAATCAACGATGTAAGGTCTAAATTCATCACATACAAAGACAACTGCTAAAAATTCCTTTTGAGTGGTGGCATAATTTCTTTGGGCAGCATCTAGGGTTTTACTAGCATAATGGATAACATTCAATTTCTTGTCTACTCTTTGCCCTCGAACAGCACCAACAACATAATCACTAGCATCACACATAATTTCAAATGACAAGTTCCAATCAGGTGGTTGAACAATGGGTGCGGAAATCAAGGCTTTCTTAAGTATTTCAAAAGCTTCTGCACAATCATCATGAAAAACAAAAGGAATATCTTTTTGAAGAAGATTAGTTAACATCATAGAAATCTTTGAGAAATCTTTGATGAAACGTCTATAGAAACCAGCATGACCAAGGAAACTTCTTGTACCTTTGATATCTTTTGGGCATGGCATCTTCTCAATTGCATCAACTTTAGCTTTGTCCACTTCAATACCTCGTTCAGAAATTTTATGCCCAAGCACTATGCCTTCATTCACCTTAAATGGCACTTCTCCCAATTCAAGACAAGATTAGTTTCTTCACATATCTGCAAAACTCGATCAAGGTTGCTCAAGCAATCATCAAAAGAAGTCCCATAAACGGAAAAGTCATCCATGAAAACCTCAACAATCTTTTCACAAAAATCAGAGAATATAGCGTTCATACATCTTTGAAAAGTAGCAGGTGCATTTCATAAACCAAAAGGCATACGTCTATAAACATACGTTCCAAAAGGGCAAGTAAAGGTAGTTTTCTCTTGATCCTCTTTTGACACAGGTATTTGAGAGAAACCAGAATATCCATCAAGAAAACAAAAGTGTGTGTGCTTAGATAGTCTTTATAGTATTTGATCGATAAAAGGTAAAGGGTAGTGATCTTTCCTACTAGCTTTGTTTAATTTCCTGAAATCAATCACCATCCTATACCTAGTTATTATTCTTTGTGGGATAAGTTCATTTTTATCATTAGGAACAACAGTTATACCTCCTTTCTTAGGAACACAATGAACAGGACTTACCCATCTACTATCAGCAATTGGATAAACTATACCTGCTTCCAGAAGCTTTAGTATTTCAGTTCTTACCACTTCCTTCATCCTAGGATTTAAGCGGCGTCGATGATCAATGACTGGTTTAGCATCCGGCTCCATATTAATCTTGTGCTGACATAGAGCGGGACTAATGCCCTTAAGATCATCCAGAGTATATCCAATAGCTGTCCGATGCTTCTTTGGACTTTTAAGTAATCTCTTTTCTTCATCCTCTGAAAGATTAACATTGATAATAACAGGATATATCTTCTTTTCATCAAGGTAGGCATATTTCAAAGTATTGGGTAAAGTCTTTAACTCAAACACGGGATCTCCCTTGGGTGGAGGGGGATCCCCTAAAATATCAACTGGTAAGTTGTGTTTAAGAATAGGCGTTTGTTTGAGAAATATGTCATCTATTTCATTTCTCTCATTCATATGCATATCATTTTCATGGTCTAGTAAATATTGTTCTAAAGGATCAGTAGGAGGTACGACAATAGAAGCAAGACCAATGATCTCATCTTTGCTTGGTAATTCTTTCTCATGTGGTTGTTTACTAAACTTGGAGAAATTAAATTCATGAGACACATTGCCAAAGCTTACTACCTTCTTAGTAACATTAAAAATTTCAGCATTAACAGTATTCAAGAAGGGTCTACCAAATATAATGGGACAAAAGTTATCTTGTTCTGAAGCAACTACGAGAAAATCAGTGGGGTACTTGACTTTTGCACACAAGACCTCAACATCTATAACAATCCCAAGTGGTGTAATAGTGTCTCTGTTTGCAAGTTTAATAGTAACATCAATGTCCTCAAGCTCAGATGGTGCTATGTCATTCATAATTTCTTTGTATAAGGTAAAAGGTATAGGGCTAACACTAGCACCAATATCACACAAGCCGTGGTAACAATGATCTCCAATTTTAACTGAAACTACAGGCGTGCCAACAACTGGTTTATTTTTATCTAGTTCATCTTGCGTGTTTCTAGCAGGTTTTGCAATTCTAGCGGCTTCACAACAGAAGTAAACAACTTGACCATCAATGTTATCAACTAGCAGATCTTTAACATTTATTTGTTTAGGAGGTGTAGGTGTCCTAGCATGACTTTTGTTAACCACAGTGGTAGCTTTAGCGTGTTTCTTGATTCTAACAGGGAAAGGTGGCTTCCCAATGTAAGCAGTAGGAACAACTGGATCAACATGGCTAACAATTATTTCTTCCTTCTCAATTTTAATAGGTTTCTCTAGTTGCTTTTCAATGGGTGGATGGTATTTAAACCACTTCTCCTTAGGGAGATCAACATGAGTAGCAAATGATTCACAGAAAGAAGCTACTATCTCAGAGTCAAGGCCATATTTATTACTCAACTTATAGCAAGCATCAGTTTCCATAAAAGTTTTAACACAATCGAACTTAAGCTTTATAACTAACTCTTTACCTTTGTCGAGTTCCCAATCTTCAGAGTGACGTTTAATTCTTTCCAGAAGATCCCATTTGAATTCAATTGTCCTATTCATGAAGGAACCAGTAGAAGAAGAATCGAGTAGTACTTGATCATCATGAGAAAGCCGAGCATTTTTTTTTACATAATAGTATTTCTTGAGATCTCATGGTTGGGGCAGGTGTGCATCATAGATTTAAGCCTCCCCCAAGCTTGAGTGATACTTTCTCCTTCACGAGGCCATCAATTATAAATAAAGTTCCGATCACGGTGAACTAGATGCATAGGATAAAACTTCTGATGAAATTCCAACTTCAAGCGATTCCAGTCCTATGATCCAATATCGCCCAATAGCCTGTACCACATTAATGCCTTTCCCTCCAAAGATAAAGGGAAAACTTTATTCTTAACTTTGTCTCCAGACAACCCTGCTGGCTGAAATAATCCACAAACTTCATCGACAAATATCAAATGATAATTAGGATGAGTCGTTCCATCATATGGATGTGATAAGAGTTTTTCAAGCATACCCGAAGGAATTCATAATAAATATTTTTAGTAGGTTCAGTAGGTTGAGGAACAATTTCCTCATCTTCAGTTCGAGGCGAAGATGCCCGAACAAGCCACTCAAAGGGTGACCTTTCATAGCGACAAGCAACAATAAATTTCAGCATGTATAGAAAATGTTTCCTTACCAAAGGCGCTTAACTCCCCGGCAACAATGCCAGAAAAGAGTCTTGATGACCCACAAGTATAGGGGATCAATCGTAGTCCTTTCAATAAGTAAGAGTGTCGAACCCAACAAGGAGCAGAAGTAAATGACAAGCGGTTTTCAGCAAGGTATTCACTGCAAGTGATGTGAGTAACGATAGTAGATAGTTTTGTAGCAAGATAAATCGTAACAAGTGACAAGTAACAATAGTAACAAAGGTGCAGCAAGGTAGCCCAATCCTTTTTGTAGCAAAGGACATGCCTGAAAGTACTCTTATATTAAGCAAGCACTCCCGAGGACACATGGGAATTTCTGTCTAGTCATGTTCATCATGTTGAGTTGATTCACGTTCGCTACTTGGATAATTTGATATGTGGGTGGACCGGTGCTAAGCTGCTGTTATTACTTGAACTAACAACCTACTTATGATTACCCCCTCTCGGAAGCATCCGTAACTACAAAAGAAGAATTAAGATAAATCTAACCATAGCATGAAACATGTGGATCCAAATCAGCCCCTTATGAAGCAACGCATAAACTGGGATTTAAGATTCTGTCACTCTAGCAACCCATCATCTACTTGTTACTCCACAATGACTTCCTTTAGGCCCATAACATGGTGAAGTGTCATGTAGTCGACGTTCACATGACACCACTAAGAGAAGTAACAACATACATATCATTAAAATATTGAACGAATACCAACTTCACATGATTACTTATAACAAGACTTCTCCCATGTTCTCAGGAACAATAGTAACTACTCACACCTCATCAACATGTTCAAGATCAGAGGTGCAATAATAATAATTAAGGATCCGAACATAATCTCTTCCACCAGGTAATCCAACTAGCATCAACTACAAGATATAATCAACACAACTAGTAACCCACAGGTACCAATCTGAGGTTTTGAGACAAAGATTGAATACAAAAGATGAACTAGGGTTGGAGATGAGATGGTGTTGGTGAAGATGTTGATGAGGATTGGTCCTCCCACGAAGGAGGAAGCATTGGTGATGACGATGGCTTCGATCTCCCCCTCCCGGAGAGGAATTTCCCCGACAAAATCTGACTGCCGGAGTACAGAAGGGCCTCTGCCCAGGTTTCCGCCTCGAGGCGGTGGCGCTTCATCCTGAAAGGTTGCTTATGATTTTTTCGAGGGTGAAACACACCATATAGGAGAAGAGGGACATCGGGAGGCCAGACATGGCCCCACAAGCCATCGGACGCGGCCTGGGGGGCGCCCTGTTAGCTTGTGCCTGGCTAGTGGCCCCCCTGTGGTATATTTTTGGTCCAGAAATTCACATATATTCAATACAAATTCCCCGTGAAGTTTCAGGTCTTTTGGAGTCTAGTGATTTTTCTGCCTTTTTCTCGGGTTTTCGGTCCAGAATTCCAGTTTCCAGATAATTCCCTCTTTGTGATGTACCTTGCGTATTCAGAGAGAAAGAACATAAGAATTGTATGATAATAGGGAATAATGGACAAGGATAACATAAACATGAATAAGAAATCATGATGCAAAATGGACGTATCAGGTTACATTGGGTGCGGTCTAAACACAAAAGGAGATCTGCCGCTACGATGTGGGGATTGATCCGGAAATGAGGCATCGCAGATGGAGCCTCATTCCCGCATCCCTAAACCATAGCGACGACATTGTGCGCACCTAGTCGGAGTCCTCCTGCTTGATGCTGAAGGTGCTGCCGTCGTTGTTGCTGTCGCTGGAGGAGTCGAGGTCGCTGCCGCTCGAAATCTCCACGCAACACCCTAGGCTGGTGCCGATGACCCCGAAGATCTTCACGAAGAGGGTGGCGGCGCCATCAAACTTGAAGTGGAGGAGGTGCTCGGGCCCTAAGCCGCGGGAGCGTGCGAATGCCTTCCACCCTCGCATCAAGAACATGACACTTCCAGGGGAAAGGTCGACTGCAACCCAGGCGGGCCCATTGCAGCAACCGTCCACCTAGAGCCACATGCCTAAGGGCCTTCCGCCCTCCATGACCCTCGCGAAAGGATTAGGGAGGCGCAGCCAACTCCGGAGCCGGCGGGGTACCACCACAACAAACTCCCGCAGCTCATCCCCCGCATGGAGTCCCGGATGGGGCTGTGGGAGGGGCACGGGAGCACCGCCGCGGCTACCGCGGTTCGGCGGAGCCGCTCTTCCATGACCCCTAGACGCCGTCCCTCCACGGGAGTTGGAGCCAACCCCCGCCGCTGTCACCATGATCTGCATTGGACTTCCAGGGGTGCCCCTCGCAGCGGCGCTGGATCCACGAGCACGACCGCGACCCCTCGCCATGCTAAGGATGTTGTGTTGGAGGAAGGGAAAGAGGAAGGAAGAAGGAAACACCGGTCGAAAGGCTGAAGTAGGATAGCGCGAATGAGCAACGCTCCCTCACAACTCCCCCACTTTATAGGGTTGGGGAAGAGGAGGGGGCTGGCTCTTCGCGACCCGGGGCAAGCGCACACTAACACACAACCAGTGCTAGCGACCGCCCTTCCCAGCCAATGCCGGTCCTCGCGCATGACACGCATTGCGCGGGGTGCAATTAAGAGAGGGAGACGGAGCGGAAGGGGCAGGACGCCCAAGCGACGTAGGACAACTAGGAGGTTGACCGTCCGACGCCAGGCGCACTACTTAAGCGGCCACCACTCTGCCTAATAACGAGCCTCGTGTGAAAATACGCGACACAGGAGGCGCCCCTTCGGGTCTGACGCGGCGCGGTTTGTCAGGCGTATCTTTTCGATGCCTTCTCGCCCCGCTTCCCCGCAGATTCGCATTCAATGCATATCGCGGAAAGGGGCGGGAGGAATATTCATCTTAACCGCAGGTAATTACGGCCGCGTGTGCCTGCGCACTGTTTTTTGGGCCTAGCCCAACAATGTCACGAACGCAAGTGTTGCCCAGGCCCGGGAGCTCCTGTCGGTGTACTAAAGAATGGGGCCCTTAGTACCCTGACTTGTGCACCAGACGACCGCGGCTTCCGGATCGGCAAGACCCTACCGGGCTGGATCTGGACGACAGGCCTCTTCATACAAGGGGTCGGGCGAGCCGGCAAGCCCCTCCTTGCCGGAAGGCTCGACTGTTTACGCACCCGCTAAGGCCTCCGCCCGCCAAGCCGTCACGCCATGCCACCGGGCTGGTTGTCCAATCGCTTAGGTGTCGAGCGGGCAGGCGGGTAGGTGGAGTTGGCCCGCGCGTGTGGCTGCATTCCAGATTTACAGCAGAGGCTTAATGACACCCGTCCCATGATGTGGCAAAGAAATAAGAGGTAGCTGGGCGAACGGCATAGAAGGGGAGGCAGTCCTTGCAGAAAGACGTCACTAGCACGCCACCTCACAACGCATTTAATGCGTCTGTCCTAATCCGAGAGTTATGTATTTCCCACTATCGTTGTAGCCATCGATTTTGGCAGAGGGATATACATTGTTTATCCATGTGTAAAGACCATTTTCGCCATTGTGGTAAACCCTTGGATGATAAACGGAGGTCCATGGCTACCTTTAGAAGGGCCTACACTCCATTCATTTACACGCGTAGCAATGCTCCCGAAGCATCCTTGCCGAGTTGTGACACTCCTGTACTGTGAACCCGAATAAACCACACCACATAGGACGTAGGGTATTACTTTCCGGCGGCCCGAACCTATCTAAATTCTCGCGCGTGCAGTGTCCGGTGATGCTCTTTGCGCCACAGGATCCCCTCAGCCGAACCATAAAAGGGGCCTTGTCGGCCCCATAGATGGTCGTACCCCGACACCCCCATGCATTTTATCATATTAGTAAGGCATGGCTCCATCTTCACCACATTAATACAAATGTCAAGTACCACGGTGTCCAAGTCAGGCAATTGGATCGTACTTTTTCAATGCGCATCAACTTTTTATTCTTCACGCAATACATGAGCGTGAACCATGGACATAGCATAAGGGTGGAATAGAATATGGTGGTAGATATCAAAGGGGTAAAAAGTGGAGAAGAAAGTCTCGCATTAACTAGGCGTATCAACGGGCTATGGAGATGCCCATCGATAGATATCAATGCGAGGAGTACGGATTGCCATGCAACTGATGCACTGGAGCTATAAGTGTATGAAAGCTCAACTGAAGCTAAGTGGGTGTGCATCCAACTTGCTTGCTCATGAAGACCTCGGGCATTTGAGGATGCCCGTCATCGGAATATACAAGCCAAGTTTTTAATAAGGGTTTTCTATTCTTGTGCCCCTGGTTCCTTAGTTGTACTCACTCATCCCCACGCTCTTAACAGTTGCTCACTTTTCCCCACTCTCGTCCAAAACTCTCAAAAATGGTCACAGCGGAGGATGCCATCGGGTCAATGGTTTGACCGTTAACTGCTGTCGAGTGGGACCGCGCTGGACTGTGTCACCTTTTGGACATGACAAGTGGGGCCACGTTGGACGGTGGCGCTGGTTGGACTGTTGGGCCCTGGTTTCGTTGGATTGTTGGGCCGTTGCATGCGATGATGCGCACCGCCATGATACAGAAGCCTGCTATGCATGCCACGTGATCCAGCTAGCCTGCGTGCATGCACCGATGCGCGCTGCCACGGATGCAGCGACGATCACTGCCGCTGGATCCTCTCTTCTCGCACGCGTCTCCACCTTCCAGGTGCCACAGACCGAGGCGAGGGTGCAGTACTACGTGCGGGCTTCGCCCACCTTATTTACCCACCCATATATCTATGTTACGCTTGCTTATTTTATGGGGATGAGTGCCACTCCCTCCATCTAGAAAAATGTCACTCCCTCGGCCCTCCATCTATGTTATACTTGCTTCTTTTATGGGGACGAATGTCGCTACAGCTTCCAGCTGCCACAGACCGAAGAAGGACTGCCGCCGCAGGTCATGCTCGTCTAGAAAAATGTCACTCCCTACATCAATTTTGTCCATACAAAAAGCATGCAATATATATCGTCCCTTATATCCATAGTTCCATACAAAAGCATGCAATATATATCCTACGTACTACCTAGTGCACTACACGTCTTCGTCGTCGGAGATGGCCTGATCCGCCTGCGTCGGAGCCTGGTCCGCCTGCGCCGCCGCCTGCGCCTCCTCCCGCGCCGCCCGCGCTGCCTCCATCTGCTGCTGATGAAAACGCCGGGCCTCCGTAGGTGACTCCGAGCGGATGGAGTTGGGGATGGCCAGCTGCTCGGGCCACAGATCCACGATCGTCGGCGCCTCCTCCTCCGGCTCATCCGACGGCGTCTCCTCCTCCGGCTGCTATGGCTCCTCCTCCCCCGTCTCCTCCCCCTCCTTGAAATCCTCCTCCGGTTCCAGAGGTAGCCTTGCTTGCCTCCGGATTTGGACTTGCCGAAGGAGGAAGAGACGGTGTTCGATTGTGTAGTACTGGCGGCGTGGTGGCATGGCTGAGGGGCTCGGAGAGGGGAGTGCTTGGGTGCCGGCGGAGAGAGGGAGCAGGCGGATGAGCTAGGGCTGGGGGACGCCGTCCGGCTTAAATAGCCGGCTATGGATAAGGACGGGGAGCCGGAGCGGTGCCTCCTCCCTTGACAGTCAACGCCTAGCGAAGACCCAACCAGGACTTGGTTTTATTTTGCGCGGACGAGTGGGCGAGCAGAACCAACCTCTCGCGGATCGCCCAACGATCCAACGATGCGGAGCCGTCCATGTGATCCAACGGCGTGGAGCTTGCACGTAGCCTGCCCCCGGAAATCCTTCTAGAAGACCATATCTGACGGTTGTCGCTTGGCGCTAGGGTATGATCGGACGGCTGCAGTTCGACGTTAGGGTTTGGAGAGATGCTGCGGGGTTTTGAGCCGGTCAGCGGGGTTATCTTAGGTTTGACCAACTTTCAAATGACCTTAACTAATTCAAAAAAATCAAAAAAATATGAAACCTTCCCAGTTCGTCGTTTTATAAGACATAGTTACCCTAAAAAATATAAACTTGGTTTAGGAACATTTTTAAGAAAAACCTTTTTTTGAGGTGAGTACCATTTCCAAGTTCAAATGAGCAGAACTAAATTAAAAAAAATCAAAAAAATGTAAGACCTGCTCACAATGACGTTGTATGTGACATGGTTATGGCAAAAAAAAAATCTTGGTTTATGGACATTTCCATGAAAACTCCTTCACACATACGAGCTATCACGTACGGGGTTGTATAGAGTTCGAGAAGAGAGTGGCAGTGGGTTTATGTTTATGAAAAATAAAAAAAATAAAAAATCACCAGAGCTTCATTTTAGTGTGAGTAAGAAGGATCTGAACTTATTTTTTCATATTTGAAAAATTGAACTGTCTTTATAATAATGGGTTTTGCAATAAAGGGTTATGGTTAGGGTTTAGGTTTAGGGTTTAGGAGTCTATTTTTGTTTTGTTTGCTGTTAGATCATTGCAACATAGGTTAACATGATCATTACAACTTAGGATCAACTTAGGCCTCTTCCAATGCAAAGGTGCTAAGTGCATTAAATAGCTTAGCAATTCAACTCTCCAATGGATAGGTTCTTAGCTTGTTGTTGCTAAGCTCACTTTATTTAATGATTTAGCACCTAATGTAAGCTCTTTTAGCACGGTGGAGCTTTGGGAAGGGCCTTAGCATCAACATGTCGCTTATAATTCAAATGTTAGTTCAAATTAAAGTTTTGCCCTAATTAAACATCAAATCACATCATATTCAAACATCACATCACATCACATCACCATGCATTAGCTTTAATTAAACATTAATGCCGACCAGAGAGGCCGGCGATAGTTCTAGGGCACCCTAGTTCATAAGTCTGCCATGCATTAACTAGCCAAGTTTAAATATAAAACATAGATAAAAGGGTAAAAATATACACAAGGCCAGTAGCAACTAATATAAAAACACAGATATAAATATAAAACACAGATAAAATATAGACAATGCCGCCCGCCGGTGAAGCCGACGCCGTCTTCAGGAGCGCCGTCCTACTCCTCCTCGTTGGGGGTGAGGTCGAAGTAGGGAGGCGGCTGCCAAAGGTGGGCTGGCGGCCCCTGCCAGGCCGGAGGCACTTGCGGCGCCCGCAACACCTCCTCCCGTGGCTCCTGCTCCGGTTCGGGTGACCGCGGCGGCGTGGGTGCCCACAGCTGGACAGCCAGCGCGTCGGCCATCTCCGATGCAGTGGCCGACCACCCCCATTTCTGGCCCACCAGCCGGGGGTTCCACGCCGCAAGGGGCGGATCCTCTGCCACCTCCTCCTTCACCTCCTCCTTGACGACGGCGGGTGGCTGACGACCGGGGCCCGCCGTGCGTGCGCATTTACTTTGGGAGGTGGGGGTAGGTGGGATGCCGCCACGCGTCCCCGAGGCGACGGCCCGTCTGTCCGTTTTGCACCAAGCGGACGTGGGCGTACGATTTGGAGTTTCCCTTACGACGCGACCCCACTCGTTAGAGTTAACGGTCAAACCATTAACCCAACGACATCCTCCGCTGTGACCATTCGTGAGGGTTTCGGGCAAGGGAGTGGGGAAAAGTGAGCAAACGTTAAGAGCGTGGGGATGAATGAGTACAACTAAGGAACCAGGGGCACAGATGTAAAAAACCCTTTTAATAATGAAAAATAATTCCCACTAGCATATGAAAATGATGTAACATGAGACTCTCTATATGAAGAACAAGGTGCCACTTTGAGGCACAAGTGTGGTAAAGGATAGTAACAAAGTCCCTTCTATCTTTTTCTCTTTTTTTATGGTGGGCTCATTTGGCCTCCCCATTTTTATTTTCTCACTGGGACAATGCTCTAATAATGATGATCATCACACTTTTATTTACTTACAACTCAATATGAAAAATCAATATGAAGAACTATGAAACAATATGACTCAATATGAATGCCTCTGGTAGTGTACCAGGAAGTGCAATGATCTAGCATGACATGTATCAAAAACTGATGAACGGTGGCTTTGCCACAAATACTATGTCAGCTTTATATGATCATGCAAAGCAATATGACGATGAATGAACTAGTCATATGATGTAGCGGTGGAAGTTGCATGGCAATATATCTCAGAATGGTTATGGAAATGGCATAATAGGTAGGTATGGTGGCTGTTTTGAGGAAGATATAAGGAGGTTTATGTGTGACAGAGCGTATCATGTCACGGGGTTTGGATGCACCGACGAAGTTCGCACTGATCCTCGAGGTGAGAATGGGCAATGCACGGTACCGAAGAGGCTAGCAAAATATGAGGTGGTGAGATAGCGTATGTCCACGGATACACATTACTCATAAAGAACTCATATAATTATTGCTAAGTTTTATTAGTTTTATCACAAATCAAAGTACTACTCGCATGCCCCGAGGCAGGAGGTTGGGAGGAGTTAACCATTGCGCGCCTCCGACCCGGAACAACACTAGGATTTCAACGAGGAATAGAAATGCTCACACATCCCCACCATGCATTTTTTACAATATTTAGACAAATGAGAAATTAACACCTCTTAATATCGATACTTCTACGGACCGACAACCATGCACTCACACCCTTTCACTTTACCACATCAATATCATTAACCCAAAATTTCTCTTTAATGTTCTAGATGATGGTTTTAATTGTCACTCATTGAATACCTATTATTTTTGGACTAGTCTTATAACCCATGCAAATTACCGTCACTATTTATTAACTCTCAAACAAATATAAGTGAAGAACGAGAGTGCAATTATTTGTATAAAATCTATACGCCACCATGCTCAAAAAGATATAAGTGAAGTACTAGAGCAACTGCTAAGCTCAAAAGATATAAGTGAAGCATGTAGAGTATTCTAATAAATATGATGAAGGTGTGTCTCTCTCAAGTGGGTGTGTGCAGCAAACAATGATTGTGGAAAAACAAAAACAAACAACAAACAAAAGCAAATGACGCTCCAAGTAAAACTCATATCATGTGATGAATAAAAATATAGCTCCAAGTGACATACCGATGGATTGAGACGAAAGAGGGAATGCCTTCCGGGGCATCCCCAAGCTTAGACGCTTGAGTCTTCCTGGAATATTACCTTGGGTGCCATGGGTATCCCCAAGCTTAGGCTCTTGCCGCTCCTTATTCCTTTGTCCGTCGTCATAACACCCAAAACTTGAAAACTTCAGCACACAAAACTCAACAGAAAACTCATGAGATCCGTTAGTATAAGCAACATATCAAATACTTTGGGTACTGTTATAAATTTATTCTTATTTTATTATTGCATAAGGTACTTGACGTGGCTTGAGACCGTGTCGGTATTTCCCCAAAGAGGAAGGGATGATGCAGCACAGCGACGGTAAGTATTTTCCTCAGTTATGAAACCAAGGTATTGAACCAGTAGGAGGATTACCAACAAGTCGTAAATAGCACCTGCACACAAAGAACAAAAACTTGCAACCCGACGCGAAAGAGAGGTTGTCAATCTCTCTACGGTAAAAAGATAGATTAGGATATGATAGATTGGATAGATAGATCTCTCAAGAACACAAAATAAAAGAGGCAAATAAAAAGTGCAGCAATGTATTTTTGGGTTTTTGGATTAATAGATTTGAAAATAAAAGCGGCAAAAAGATAGATCGGAAAGCAATATGTTGGAAAAGTAGACCCGGGGGCCGTAGGTTTCACTAGTGGCTTCTCTCATGAGTATAACACATGGTGGGTGAACAAATTACCATTGGGCAATTGATAGAAGATCAAATAATCATGATGATATCCAAGGCGATGATCATTATATAGACATCACGTCCAAGATTAGTAGACCGAAACGATTCTGCATCTACTACTATTACTCCACACATCGACCGCTATCTAGCATGCATCTAGTGTATTAAGTTCATGGGAAAACGGAGTAATGCAATAAGAACGGTGACATGATGTAGACAAGATCTATTCATGTAGGAATAGACCCCATCTTGTTATCCTTAATAGCAACGATACATGCGTGCTTCGCTGCCCCTTCTGTCACTAGGAGAGGACATCGAACCCATCACAAAGCACCTCTTCCCATGGCAAGAAAAATTGGTCTAGTTGGCCTAACTAAACCAAAGATTCAAAGAAGAAATACGAGGCTATAAGTAATCATGCATATAAGAGATCAAAGAAGACTCAAATAATATTCATGGATAGAAACTGATCATGAACTCAAAATTCATCGGATCCCAACAAACACACCGCAAAAGTTTACATCAAATAGATCTCCAAGAGACCATTGTATTGAGAATCAAAAGAGAGAGAGGAAGTCATCTAGCTACTGCCTACGGACCCGTAGGTCTATGGTGGACTTCTCACGCATCATCGGAGAGGCACCAATGAGGATGATGAACCCCTCCGTGATGGTGTTAGATTGGATCTCGCGGTTTTGGAACTTGCGGCGGCTGGATGTGTTTTTCGTCGAATCCTCTAGGGTTTCTGGAATATTTGGGAATGTATAGGCATCATAGGTGGTGGAGAGGCGTCCCGAGGAGGGCACAACCCATCAGGGCGCGCCTGGGGCCTCTTGCGCGCCCTCGTGGGTTGTTGTCTCCTCGGCCCTCCTCTCTGGTACTTCTTTGGCCCATTGGATGTCTTGTGGCCCCAAAAAAATCTCCAAAAAGTTTTGTCATGATTGGACTCCGTTTGGTACTGATATTCTGCGAAGTAAAAAACAAGCAAAAACAACAACTGGCACTTTGGCACTATGTCAATAGGTTAGTCCCAAAAAATGATATAAAGTTGATATAAAATGATTGTAAAACATCCAAGAATGATAATATAACAGCATGGAACAAGAAAAAATTATAGATACGTTGGAGACGTATCAGTACTATATTCTAACTTCTCCATGACTTATACCCCTCGATATAATCCATAGCATCATCAAAACAAGCAAACTATGCAATAAAAAACAGAATCAGTCTAAAACAGAACAATCGGTAAAGATCTGTAAAGAAACCATACTTATGTAACTCAAAAAATTCTGAACAATTAGGAAAACCTGAAAATTTTGCATATAAATACCGTGTAAAAAATTCATATCAAAACGACATTCCAGTAAAATCAGAGAAATTCTGCACTAAACGCTAAAGTTTGTGTTTTTGCACCGTATCAATTCTACTCATCTTGTGAGTCATCCCAAAGGCTTTACTTGGCACAAACACTAATTTAAACAAAAAAACACAATCATTATAGAGGCAATAATCATTTTATCACACACAAATAGAAAGTAAAAAGCAAAAATAAAGATAGCTATTGGGTTGCCTCCCAACAAGCGCTATCGTTTTATGCCCCTAGCTAGGCATAATGCATAGTTTCATGTGTTATCATCTTTGACACTCCACCCATAAGTATCCCTCATGATTGATTCATATGGTGGTTTAATTCTCTTCCTAGGGAAGTGTTCCATCCCTTTATTTAATGGAAATTGGAACCTTATGTTTTCCTCTTTCATATCAATAATTGCACATATAGTTCGTAAGAAAGGTCTTCCAAGTATTATTGGACAAGTAGGATTGCATTCAATATCAAGCACAATGAAGTCTACAGGCACATAATTTCTATTTGCAAGGATAAGCACATCATTTATGCTACCTAAAGGTTTCTTGATGGTATAATCTGCAAGATGCAAGTTTAGGGAACAATCTTGAATATCAGTGAGACCAAGCACATCACAAAGAGATTTAGGTATAGTTGAAACACCAGCACCGAGGTCACACAAAGCATTGCATTTAAGTTTTATTTTGATAGTAGGTTCCCAGTCATCAAGCAATTTTCTCATCATAAGCTTTTATCGACGCTTCAACTATATGTTGAGTAAAAGCTTTATTTTGTTCATAAGCATTGGGCGAGCTAATAATGGATTGCAACAAGGAAATACATTCTACTAAATAGCAACTTTCATAATTAAAAGTCCCTGTACTCCAAGATAGTGGGCACATCCCTAGTTAAAGTTTTAACCTCTCCAAACCCAAATTTTTTTTCAGTTTTAGCATTAGAATCATCACCCTCCAAGCAAACGAGACGCTCTCTAGCTAAAGTTGACTTGTCTTCAGACCCTTTATCATTTACTTTCAGATTAGTAAATAAAGATTCAATAGGAGAAGTGCCAAGCATTTTAAGATCTTCATCATGATTCCGGTAAAAACTGGGTGGAAGAGCTTTTTCTAAGAATTCCCCCTTAGCTTTCAACCTAGTGGTCCTCTCCTTACTTTTATTAATAGATATTTGGATAGATTTAAAAGTCTCATTAAAATCATGCTTGGGTGGCAAAGTTTTATTTTTAATATTTTCAACATCAAGAGCAATTCTATCCATGTTTTTAGCCAAAACATCAATCGTATGCAACTTTTATTCTAGCAGAGTACTAAAATATTTTGGGAACTAATAAATTCTTTAATTGTGTTCTCAAGATCAGAGGGTATCCTATTAGCATTTGTAGAAGAATTTCCATAGTTGTTAGAGGAATTACCAGGATACGGCCTAGCATTGAAATTTCCTCTATAAGCATTGTTGTTAAAATTGTTTCACGAGATAAAGTTCACATCAATAGCATCATCATTTTGATCAATCAAGGTAGATAAGGGCATATCATTTGTATCAACATGAGTATTTTTGCTTGCAACCATATTCATAAGAGCATCTACTTTTTCACTCAAAGTAGCGATTTCCTCAACAGATTTACCTTCTTACCAGTTGGATCCCTTTCGGTATGCCATTGAGAGTAGTTTGTCATGATGTTGTCCAGAAGTTTAGTGACCTCTCCTAAGGTCACATCCATAAAGGTACCACCTGCAGCAGAATCTAGAAGATTTCTAGACACAAAGTTTAGTCTAGCATAGAAATTTTGGATAATCATCCACAAGTTTAAACCATGAGTCGAGAAATTTCTAATCATCAATTTCATCCTCTCCCAAGCTTGTGCAATATGTTCTTGATCATGTTGTTTAAAATTCATAATTTTATTTCTAAGGGAGATGATGTTAGCAGGAGGAAAATACTTGGCAATAAAAGCATCGTTACACTTATCCCATGTTCCAATACTATTACGTGGTAAAGATGAAAACAAAGCCTTAGATTTATCTCTTAGTGAAAAAGGAAATAATTTTAATTTCAAAACATCATTATCCATGTCCTTTTTATTTTGCATATCACAAAGTTCAACAAAGGTATTATGATGAGCAGCGGGATCCTCATTAGAACTTCCCGAAAATTGATCTTTCATCACAAAGATTCAGCAATGCAACATTAATATCAAAAGCCTTTGTACTAGTGGCCGGTGGTATAGGAGTACTAATAAAATCATTGTTATTAGTATTTGAGAAGACACACAACTTAGTAGTATCCTGAGACATGGTGATCGAGCAAGCAAAGTAACAAGCAGTACAAGTAAACTAGCAAGCAAAGAAGTAAACTAGTAACTAGCAAAGATAAATATTTTTGTATTTTAGATTTTTATGAATCAAACTAAATATAATAGCACATAAAAATAAGAACAAGTGAATGATAATTTGTGTGAAGTTAGTTGATAGTTGTTTGATGATATTCCCCGGCAACGATGAAAGAAATCCTTCCTGATACTTGTGATCTGCGTTGGGTTTTCCGTGAAGAGGAACGGGTGATGTAGCACAATACAGATAAGTATTTCCCTCAGTTAAGAACCAAAGTTTATCGAAACAATTGGAATATCAATCAACTACCATCTTCGGCGACTGCAGACAAAAGAGCAAACACTTGCACCCAACACGGCAAGAGGGTTGTCAATCCCCTTGGTCTCGTTATTTGCAAGCAAATGAAGTGTGTAGATGATAGTAGATAATTGTAAATTGAAAAATAAAATAAAAGACAAATAATGGCAGCAAGGTATTGAAAGCTTTTATAAATATATAAGTGAATAGACCCGGGGGCGATAGTTTTCCCTAGCGACATCTCTCATGTAGTAGGCATACGGTGGGTAAACAAATTACTGTTGGGCAATTGATAGAAAAGTGCATAGTTATGAAATCTTTATTCACGGCAATGTTCATGTATATATATATGCATCACGTCCATAAGCAAATAGGCCGACTCCTGCCTGCACCTATTACTATTACTCCACTCATCAACCGCTATCCAGCATGCATCTAGAGTATTAAGTAAAACAGAGTAATGCATGGAGAATGATGACATGACGTAGACAAAGAGAATTCAATTAATATGAACTAACCCCATCGTTTTATCCTTAGTGGCAACAATACAAAGACGTGTCCTATCCCTTTTTGTCACTGGGATATACAACACCGCCAGATTGAACCCACTACAACGCACCCCTCTCACTGAAGAAATATCAATCTAGTTGGCCAAACTATTTCAATAGACCAGAGAGATTTACGCAGCTATGATGATCATGCAAATAAGAATCATAATATTCAGAGGTGACTCAAATACTTTTCATGAATAATCTGAACATAAACCCACAATTCATTGGATCCCAACAAACGCACCGCAGAAAAGTATTACATTGGATAGATCAAAGCGAAGATGTGATGATCATTGTATTGAAGATCAAGAGAGAGAGAGAGATAGCCATCTAGGTACTAACTATGGACCCATAGGTTTGTGATGAACTACTCACACATCACCATGGGAGCAGCAAGGATGATGTAGAGGCCCTCCGTGATCGACCACCCCTCCGGCAGGGCATCGGAACAGGGCTCCAGATGGGCACACGGCGAAACAGAGATTTGCGGTGGCAGAAAAAGTGTTTCGGGATGCTCCTTAGGGTTTTTGGAATATATGTGAATTTATAGAGCGAAGAGGGGCATCGGGGGACGCCCGAGGGAGGCACAAGCCAACAGGGCGCGCCCTGTTGTGTGGTGCCTCCTTCGTGGGGCCCCCAGCCTCCTTCCAAAGCTTCCGGGTCTTCTTTTGGTCCAGAAAAAATCATATTAAAGTTTCGTGGCAATTGGACTTCGTTTGGTACTGTAAACCTGAAAAGCCAAAAACATGTAGAAAACAGTAACTGGCACTGGGCACATCATTAATAGGTTAGTGCTCAAAAATAATATTGATTGTTAAATAAATACCCAAAAAGTATCCTAGAATGATAATATAATAGCTTGGAACAATCAAAAATTATAGATACGTTGGAGACGTATCACACATACAGAACCAATAAGTACAATCTGCCATTCGTGCCGTTTGTCGGGTTGAATCACCACCGCAGCACTGTTTTTTTGGTGTGGTCTCATTTCACATGAAATAAGCCAGGCATACGAGTGGATGTTGCGGGCCTTTTTTGATGCCATGGCATAGAAGCATCCGATATCTGTGATCATGAACGGGGTCCTTGCAATGCAGAGAGCAATCAGGGTGGTCTGGCCTGACTCAAACCATAGGCTCTATACATGGCACATTCAGCAGAACATTGTACGTCATCTGCATGATGACAAGGTAAAGGAGGAATTCAGATCTTTCATATATTATTCTTCTTCCATTGTAGAGCATGAGATAAAATGGATACAATTCTTACTACGGAATAAAGTAAGCAGTGAGGAGTACTGGCTGCATCAGATGTATCAGATGAGAAAGTTGTGGTGTGCTCCATCTCTTGAGGGGCGTTGTTTCCTAGGATCGAGCAGCAATCAGCGGAGTGAGGGCTTGAACTCTGTGCTACATAGACATCTTGAGGGTAAGATGTCGTTGTTTGAAATGCTAGAGCATTATGAGCGTTGCCTTGCAACGCGGCGGTTGAACGAAGCTCTTCAAGACGTCGACGCCTTGCAGTCCGTTCCATTTACGAAGGAAAATGCTTCACCGCTTGAGAAACATGCCGCAATAGTTTTCACTCCTATTGTCTTTAAGTTGGTCTTATGGAGCATAAATGATGTCAACAAATGTAAGATCAGAGAGGTACTAGATGCATCAGAAGTTTCCACCTATGTAGTGTCCAAGAAGGAAAGAATGGATAAAAAGTTTGGAGTGCGCATTGAGGAGCATGAAGGTCGTTTGCACAACATCAGTTGTTCTTGCCGTTATGTGGAATGGGCAGGCACGCCATGTTCCCACACTTTTTACATATTGGGAATTTTACATCAAGAAAGAATACCCAGGTGTTGTGTTCCCACTAGGTGGACAATGAATGCAAAATGTGCATACGCACTGACCAGAAAGAACCAGATGTATGACTATTCGGCAAGCCTGCCGAGGTATCGTGCGTTGCGGAATTCTAGTAACGTCACATGCTTCAAGGCATGCCACTCTGATGAGGACTATCAGTGTCTAAAGGTGATTTTGGACGCACACCATCATGGCAAGTAATCAACAATTGAACATGCTGACAGTAACGAATCAACTAATTCTCAGAGTAATATAATTAGGTTTGGCCCGTTAATTCCGCAATCGGAGAACATTGATGGTGAAGATTTGGATGAGGTTCTGGATCCCTTGCACGTGCCAGGATGAGGTGCACCGAAGAAAAGGCTACAGGCAAAGGTGAAGAAGACAAGATCAAAGGGTAACTGTGGCTATTGCAAGGGGCCAGGTCACAATCGACAGACATGCTTATAATCGTTAGAGGTACCAAATATGTTCAAATTTAATTTTTGCATGTGTTGTACTCATTATTGTTGTGCATGTGATTAACTATATTCTTCTGTGTTGGATCTCGAAGGAGAACTCTCATAGTACATCTTTGTGCATACAATATGAATCGACGATGAACCAGACAAAGTCGGGTGCCATTCAGCTTTGTGTGACGTGGTCTTTACATTCTATTTTTATCTTGTCAGTTATTTATTGAATTGTGGATTTTTTTGTACGACTCAGCGAATTGGGGCTGTACTGCCATGTCACCGTCTGAGTTCGAGATCTTTCGTTTCCATTTTCTATGTGATCATTTGATGTCCAACTTTAAGAATCATGACGTTTTTTTGAAAATGAATAACGGCCAGCATGGAGCTCGTGTTATTGTCACGTAGAATATTTGGATTTAGTGGAGAAAAGTTTCACTCAATGAAACAAAAATAGGCCCATATTGCATGTTGTCCTAGAAAAGGGAGCAGGCGCACACCTCGAGGCGGATCTGCATGCAGACCCTTGGATCGCTCGGTGGGGGAGGGGGGATCCGCCTCGGATCATGCGCGCGTAAAGATGAATTTGTCGGTAGGCCATGTCCCCAGGTGACGACGCGCACGCGTGGGACAGCGTGACGTGCTTGGTGGGGATACGACTACGCGCGCGCGTGGGAGGACGACATGACTCGCTTGGTGGGGGATCCGCATGCGCTGTGATGCGCTCCTGACGCCACACCGATCCTGGAACAAATCTAGTCGGACTGCGCGGATCCCCAAGACAATTCTGCAGCACGGTTTTACATTGTGGAGGTCACATAGAATGCCCTTTTCGAGTATTTTCTACACCGTTTTGCACCAAAACTTTTCACGTACTCGGAATTAGTTCAATTTTTTTATGGACCACTAGGGTGTGCATTCCCACTTGTTGGCAAAATTTGGTGTCATTTTGAAGATGACCAAAATTTGACCTTGTTAATCGGAGGCCGTTCGGGTAGGAGAGAAGGGTCCGTCTCAAAGGACGGGTATTTCCGACATGCTTCATATGGACCCAAAATTTTCCTACACCCTTGTACCAACATGAGTAGCATCAATGCCAAATTTCACTATTTTTCGACGTTGTATCGATTTTCTAGGGTTTTCGCGATGATAAAACCCTAAAATACTTCCCGGGGGTGACGCGACGGGTGCACATTGTCGGAATTCGTTCAAATTTTGCGTGGACCACTGGGGTGGGTGATACTTGTGATCTGCGTTGGGTTTTCCGTGAAGAGGAACGGGTTATTGCAACACAAAGTGGGTAAGTATTTCCCTCAGCTATGAAACCAAGGTTTATCGAACCAATAGGAATATCAATCCTCAACCGTCTTCAGCGGCTGCACACAAAAGAACAAACAACTTGCACCCAACGCGGGCAAGTGGGTTGTCAATCCCCTTGATCTCGTTATTTGCAAGCAAATAATTTGTGTTGATAATTGTAAATTGCAAAATAAAATAAAAAGTAAATAAAGGCAGCAAGGTAATAGTAGCGTTTGTAAATTCATAAGTGAATAGACCCGGGGGCCATAGTTTTCCCTAGCGGCATCTCTCATGTAGGCAGCATACGGTGGGTAACAAATTACTGTTGGGCAACTGATAGAAAAGCGGATAGTTATGTGATTTTCACGGCAATAATCATGTATATATAGGCATCACGTCCATGAACAACTAGGCCGACTCCTGCCTGCACCTATTACTATTACTCCGCTTCAAGAGCGCTTCTATGCTTGCCTCTCTACGTATTAAGTTCATGACAAACAGAGTAATGCATGGAGAACGATGACATGATGTTGACAAAGTAAACTCAAGCAATATGAATAAACCCCATCGTATTATGGTCGGGGGTGTGGTTCACGACGATCTATGGGACTAGCGGGGTCCCTTTTCGGTTCGGCAGGGGCGTCGAGTGCACAAAGAGCATCAGTCGGCCATGACTACGCGTGGGGTTTATACATGTTCGGGCCACTCGGGAGCGTAAAACCCTGCGTCCTATCTATGTGTTGTATATCTGGGTCCAAATACAAGGGAGTAGATACCCGGCAAGGATGCTCGAGAGGCGCTGCTACGCGTGCAAATGGACGGGGTGTCGACCTTTGTCAAGGTAGCCTTGGGCCTCCTTTTATAGTTCAAGGGGTTTCCACAAGGGCTACAGTGGTCTTTTACTAAGTGTACAGTGCATTCTTACAGCTACAGGGGCTGTCCTCGGAGTGGTAGTGGGAAGCACCTAACTCTGACGGACTAGGACGGGCACATTGAATGCGCCGTGAGGTGGCGCGCTGGCGACGGCCCCCGGTAAGGGTTTGACTCTCCTTTTGTGCCGTCCGCCCAGCAACCTCTTATTCTTCTGCCACGCCGCGGGATGGGTGGTGTTAAAGCTGCAACAGGCCCACCATTGTAGCCACGTGCCCTGGCCAGCTCCGCCTGTCCGCCTGCCCGCTCGACACCTCAGCCGATGTAGACTATCGTCCCTAGTGAGGTAGAGCGGCGGCCTGGTGGGTTGGAATCCTTGCCGGTGACGCTCGCGGATGGGCTATTCCAATTGGCGAAGGGTCTAGATGTCTTGCTCTGGTCTTGACTCTGGTTTGCCTTGGAGGCTGGTGCGAGCCTGACAAGAAGTTGCCGGTCTGAGGCAGCTGCCCGTGCACAAGTCTGGGTACTAGGGACCCACAGTTCTTAGTACACCGACAGTAGCCCCCGGGCCTGGGCCACACACGCGCACGCCGTTGTTAGACTAGGCCCAAAACAGTGCACGGGCATGCATAGCCGCGCGTCCCCGCAGTTATAATGACATTTTCCACGATGCGCATTTACCGCGGGTAATGGCATTGGTGGAGAAGGGCGGTCGCCGAAGTGGTACGCTTGACAGTGAGTGGTCTCATCGGCGCACGGGCGGCCAGCCCCTGGCCCCCCTTGGGGTAAGCAGCGGGAGAAATAATGCGTCGTCCGCCCGCTCCTCTCCATTTAATTGGTGTCGCTCCTCCTTCCGCCTTGACTACGCCTTGGGCGACGCGTGGCGTGCGCGGCGCTCGCCATTGGCCGGGGAGGGCGGTCGTTGAAGCCGTGGGTGCACGAGCGCGCGCTCGTTATGTTCTGCGGAGAGTCGCCACCTCTTCTTCCCCTTGCCCCTATAAATAGGGAGGGTTTAGAGAGGGTAGCACTCATCTGCGACTCTGAGTCCTTCCTTGGCTGCTTGGTGCTTCTTCCCTCTTTTCTTGCCACCGTTTCCAGCGCGATCCCTTTGCGATGGCGAGGGGCCGCGGTCGCGCTCGAGGTCCTAGGGGCGCCGGGAGGGGCAGCCCCGGAGCCCGGTGCGCATCGTGGTGACGACGGCGAAGGTTGGGTCCAGCTCTCGCGGTCGGTCGGCGTCCGCGGTCCGCGGGCTGGCTGCTCCGTCGGCGCGCGGCGGCCGTGGAGGCCGGGCAGCCCCGCCGAACCACGGTGGCGGTCGCGGCGGTGTGCCTCTCCCTCAACCCCACGCAGGCATCCATGCTGGGGAGGACGCACAAGAATTCATCGGGGCGGTCCCCCGCCACCCTCGGAGTTGGCTACGCCTTCCCGACTCGTTCGCCCGGGCCATGGAGGACAATCCGCCCCAGGGGCTATGGCTGCGGGTGGATGGCTGCTGCAATGGCCCCGCCTGGGTGGCCATCGACGTCTCCGTCGGCAGCGCCATGTTCCTGACGCGGGGGTGGAAGTCATTCGCCCGCTCCCATGTCCTAGGCCCCGGGCATCTCCTCCACTTCAGGTTCGACGGCACCGCCACGCTTTTCGTGAAGATCTTCAGGGCGTCCGCGCTCGTTTGGAGTGCTGCGCGGAGAGCTCGAGCGGGAGCGACTTCGATTCGTGCAGCGACAGCGACGATGATGGCAGCGTCTTCGGCATCAAGCGGGAGGAGTCTGACTAGACGCGCACGGCGTCGTAGATGGGGTTTTACAGATCCAGGAACGAGGCTCCGTCTGTGGGGGCCTCGTTTCCGGATCAATTGCCACATCATAGTGGCAGATCTCCTGTCGGCAGTCGACGGGGTCGTAGGTGAAGTCGTACTCCGACTTGACGTCGTTGCCGCCGCCACCAAGCCGATGAGCCTTTCTCCCCAGAGGCCGGCGGGGACGTTATAGGAAGTCATACTCCAACTTGTCCAGGTCACCATTGTTGCTGGGTCTGGTGCCCTCCTTTTGTACTTAAGTTGTACCCGACGAGGTCCTGAAAGAAAATCAAAGAAAACGTTGTGTACAGCTAATATATCAAGGATTTGCTTTGTATGTTTGTGTGTCAATCCCTCTTTTCCTTCCCTTCTTTGCGAGAAACTGCGTTGCGATGCCTTTTCGACCTTTATGCTTGCCAGGGACCCTTGCCGACGCGGGTCGCCTTATCGAGGGGCGCTTCTAAGGATTAATCCCGGGCACTCTCCCACAGCGTCACTTTCGGCAAGGTTCCCTTATCGTCCTCGTCATGGCTTTCCGAGGGGTTGGGCATGCTTCCAACCCCCGACGCGCAACGATTTCGATGAGGGCCCTTCGCGCGCAGGTCTTTCCTTAGGCCGCAGTTCGTAGCAGGGAAAGAGTAAGGGTTTCACTTATGTTTTTCTTGCCGAGAGGTTGTCACTCCGAACGCTTCCGCCCTCACCGTCCCCTTCTTCCCCCGGGATGACTTGCGCGTGGGGGGAACAATCCTGCTTCCTTTTGAGAAAAATAAAGAAGAGAAAATAGGGTGCGCTATGGGCTTTTAGCGGTTTCAATAACAACCATATGTTGGCAATGAGCTAGCGCAATAACCCGCATAGCGAAACATAATGCAAATATGTATCTAAGCAAGAAAAAGGTTGCGGGATAACTAGTTTTACTGACTGCGCACAGGGTCATCACCTAGCTTTGTACAAAGGATTACACGCATTGCTGCGAGACTTGCACAAAGTGGTTGCCGAGGAGCCCAACAACCGCGCCTTACGGGTAGAACTTGCGAAGATACTCGATATTCCACGAGTTCTACAACGGGGTGCCATCTTCGGTCTCCAGGCGGACTGCGCCAGGCCTGGTGACTCGTACCACCAGGTAAGGGCCTTCCCACTTTGGTGTCAACTTGTTCGTCCCCTTCATGGACTGAATCCGTCGAAGGACAAGGTCGCCTTCCTCAACAATCCTGGTGCACACTTTGCGGCTATGGTAGCGGCGCAAGGCCTACTGGTACCTAGCGGCGTGTAGTGCGGCCTGGAGACGATCTTCCTCAAGGAGCGTGGCATCGTCATGCCGTAGCCGCTCTTGCTGGTCCTCGTCAAAGGCCTGCACTCTCGGTGACCCGTACGTGAGTTCCGTGGGGAGAACTACCTCTGCCCCATAGACCAGGGCAAAGGGGGTTTCGCCGGTGGCTCGATTTGGCGTCGTCCTGGTCGACCAAAGAACCGCCGACAGTTCATCAATCCAGCGCCTTCCATGCTTGCTTAGCTTGTCGAAAGTCCTCATCTTGAGACCCCGCAACACTTCAGCATTTGCCCTCTCTACTTGCCCGTTGATCCTGGGGTGAGCAACCGAGGCGAAGCAGATCCGGGAGCCGATGTCTTGACAGTATTGCATAAGAGTGCTGCTGGTGAATTGGGTGTCGTTATCGGTGATGATCCTGTTGGGGACCCCAAAACGACAAATAACCCCTCTGAGGAACTTGACCGCCACCTGCGCCATTACCTTTCTCACTGGCTCAACCTTGGTCCACTTCGTGAACTTGTCGATAGCGACGAACAAGAACTCGAAGCCCCCGGTACTACGGGGGAGGGGGCCGTTGATTTCACGCCCCCAGACCGAGAATGACTAGGAGAGTGACACGGTTTGAAGGGCTTGTGCTGGTTGGTGTACTTGCTTGGTGTGGTATTGGCATGCTTCACACGTTGTTACCACCGCCAAGGTGTCTTGAAGGGCTGTGGGCCAGTAAAAGCCTTGCCGGAACGCCTTCCCGACAAGGGCTCTTGATCCTACGTGGGAGCCACAGATCCCCACGTGTATCTCTGCCAGCAGCTTTTGTCCTTCCCCCCAACCATGCACCTCAATTTCACCCCGTTCGGTCTCCTTCTGTATAGATCGTTGTCCACGAACTGGTACATGCTTGACAGTCGGGCTACTTTCTCGGCCTCTTCTTGCTCTTCGGGGAGGTCTCCTGTCTGGAGGTACTGGACAATCTGTTGCACCCATGCTGGAGCCCGTGGCTCGACGACAAGGACTAAAGGCGTTTCTTCTGCTGTGGGAGCGCTAGCTTCAACGGCGGGGACCGCCTGTCCCGTTGGGGCTCGGCGCTCACCGTCAAGCATTTCGTCGCCTCCGGCAACCTCCTTGGCGGCCACTGGTGGCTCTGCCGGGGAGTAGTCGCTGGAGCTGATCTTCCTCTTCTTGGTCTGCCGCCCTGATGGTGTAATTGATGACTGAGTGAGTCGGAGCACAAAGGTGCCTGGTTCCACAGGCGACTTTTGAGCTGCCCGCTTCGACAGGTCGTCGGCGATGCCGTTCTCTGCCCTGGGGACATGTTCCATCAGGAGACCGTCGAAGCGTGCTTCCAAATTCCTCACTTCATCAACATATGCTTCCATCAGGGGGCTCTGGTAATCCTTGTTGACTTGGCGCATGACCAGCTGCGAGTCTCCCCGGACTATCAATTTCTTGATTTCCAAGTCCGCTGCTATCCGCAGCCCGGCAAGTAAACCCTCATACTCAGCTGTGTTGTTGATCGACACCTCCCGAGGGAAGTGCATTTGGACCACGTACTTGAGGTGCTCTCCGGTGGGTGCTATGAACAGCACTCCGACACCGGCGCCTTGCAGCGAGAAAGCCCTGTCAAAGTACATGATCCATTCCTGAGGTGTCTCCTTGCCGTGAAGGGCTGTCTCCGGGGGCTTCCTCATCTGGGGTCGGCGTCCATTCAACAACGAACTCAGCCAGTGCTCGATTTTTGATGGTCGTTGTGCTTACGAAACTCAGGTCAAAGCTGGCCAGCTCTAAGGCCCATTCAACAATCCTGCCAGTTGCTTTCGGGTTCCTCAAGATCCGCTGTAGTGGGAAGCGGGTGACGACTGTAATGTGGTGCGCTTGGAAGTAGTGGCGCAGCTTCCGGGAGGCCATGAGGAGGTCGAAGAGCAGTTTCTGAATCCTAGAGTACCTTGATCGAGCCCCCTGCAGGAGGGAGCTGACAAAGTACACCAGTCGCTATACCACCCTTGTATTCTGCAGCGCTCTCTATTCCGCTTCCCGAGTTGTCCTTGCATCGACTTCTCGGCTCACCCGTGCCGGCTCTTAATCGTCGGCTATTGGTTCGGAGGCTGCTGGTTTGCTGTCCTCGGCTTCCCTCTCTGCCACTGGCACGACGCTAACCACCTGGTTCGTTGCTGCCAGATATAACAGCAACGGTTCCTCAGGCTTGGGTGCAACTAGGACGAGGGCCGAAGAAAGGTACTTCTTACGGTCTTGCAATGTGATAACCCACAAGTGTAGGGGATCGTTTGTAGCCTTTTTCGATAAGTAAGAGTGTCGAACCCAATGAGGAGCTAAAGGTAGAACAAATATTCCCTCAAGTTCTATCGACCACCGATACAACTCTACGCACGCTAATGCTTGCTTTACCTAGAACAAGTATGAAACTACTTTGCGGGAATAAAACTAGAAGTACTTTGCAAGAAAATAAAGAACGTAGAAATAAAGGTTAGGTGTTGTTTTAATAAAAGGACAATAAAAGTAAATAACTTAGTAGAAAGCTTTTTGTGTAACGCAAGAGAAAGATTGTCCCTAGGCAATTGAATATGATACGATAGATACTTGTTATATGCAATGAGGGAGAGGCATACGCTAACACACTTTCCGTACTTGGATCATATGCAGTTATGATTGGAACTCTAGCAAGCATCCGCAACTACTAAAGATCATTAAGGTAAAACCCAACCATAGCCTTAAGTATCAAGTCCTCTTTACTCCCATACGCAACAACCCAACTACTCGGGTTTATGCTTCTGTCACTCAAGCAACCCACCATAGGCAAATCATGAACATATTGCAACACCCTACAGCGGGGATCCCTCACGTTTGCGCGACACGGAGGGCACCATAGAACAGCACCATATCAACATACAACTCACATCCATAACATCATACCACAATTAACCCATATGACAAAAGAGATCTACTCAAACATCATAGGATAGCCAAACATCATTGGGAAATAATATATGGAGTTGAGCACCATGTTTAAGTAGAGATTACAACGGGGAAGAGAGGTGTTACACCGCTGCATAGAGGGGGAGAGAGTTGGTGTTGACTGCGGCGAAGTTGTTGGTGTAGATCGCCGTCACGATGATTGCCCCGACGGCGTTCCGGTGCCACTGGGAGAGAGGGGGGAGAGCCCCCCTCCTTCTTCTTATTCTTTGGCCTCCCCCTAGATGGGAGGAGAGTTCCCCCTCTGGTCTATGGCCTCCATGGCGGCGGAGGGGTAGGAGACCCTCCTAGATTGGATCTCCCTCTCTGTTCTCTTCTGTTTCACGTTCCTGCTTCTGGCCGAAAACCGTTTCTTATATTCCCGGAGATCCGTAACTCCGATCGGGCTGAAATTTTGAGGGGATTTTTATCCAAAATTTAGCTACCTTGCACCCGAAGGAGAGCTCCAACCGACTTACGAGGTGGGCACAAGACACCACCACGCGTTTGGGCCCCTGGGGCGCGCCCTGTTGTATCTTGGGGGCTGTGGGCCTTGATAACCCACAAGTATAGGGGATCGCAACAGTTTTCGAGGGTAGAGTATTCAACCCAAATTTATTGATTCGACACAAGGGGAGCCAAAGAATATTCTCGAGTATTAGCAGCTGAGTTGTCAATTCAACCACACCTGAAAGACTTAATATCTGCAGCAAAGTATTTAGTAGCAAAGTAGTATGGAAGTAACGGTAACGATGGCAAAGTGACAGTAGCAGTGTTGTAGTGATTGTAACAGTAGCAGCGGAAAAGTAACTTAGCAAAGATCAATATGCGGAAAGCTCATAGGCAATGGAGCAGTGATGGATAATTATGTCGGATGGCATTCATCATGCAACGGTTATAACATAGGGTGACACAGAACTAGCTCCAATTCATCAATGTAATGTAGGCATGTATTCCATATATAGTCATACGTGCTTATGGAAAAGAACTTGCATGACATCTTTTGTCCTACCCTCCCGTGGCAGCGGGGTCCTAATGGAAACTAAGGGATATTAAGGCCTCCTTTTAATAGAGAACCGGACCAAAGCATTAGCACTTAGTGAATACATGAACTCCTCAAACTACGGTAATCACCGGAAAGAATCCCAGTTATTGTCACCCTGGGGGATGCGGATCATAACTCGTAATAGGTGTCTACAACTTGCAAGATAGGATCAAGAACACACATATATTCATGAAAACATAATAGGTTCAGATCTGAAATCATGGCACTCGGGCCCTAGTGACAAGCATTAAGCATAGCAAAGTCATAGCAACATCAATCTCAGAACATAGTGGATACTAGGGATCAAACCCTAACCAAACTAACTTGATTACATGGTAAATCTCATCCAACCCATCACCGTCCAGCAAGCCTACGATGGAATTACTCACGAATAGCAGAGAGCATCATGAAATTGGTGATGAAGGATGGTTGGTGATGACGACGGCGTCGATTTCCCCTCCCCGGAGCCCAAATCAGGCTCCAGATCTGCCCTCCCGAGGAAGAACAAGACGTGGCGGCGGCTCCGTATCGTAAAATGCGATGATCTCTTCTCTCTGTTTTTTTTCTCCGTAAATAGGAATATATAGGAGTGGAAACGAGGTCGGAGGAGCAACAGGGGGCCCACAAGCCATAGGGGCGTGCCCTAGGGGGGTGGGCGCGCCCCCTGGCTTGTGGCCAGGTGGTGGGCCCCCTGCAGTTGATTCTTTCGCCAGTATTTTTTATTAATTCCAAAAATATTCTCCGTAAATTTTCAGGTCAATCCGAGAACTTTTATTTCTGCACAAAAATAACACCAAGGCAATTCTGCTGAAAACAGCGTCAGTCCGGGTTAGTTCCATTCAAATCATGCAAATTAGAGTCCAAAACAAGGGCAAAAGAGTTTGGAAAAGTAGATACGTTGGAGACGTATCAACTCCCCCAAGCTTAAACCTTTCCTTGTCCTCAAGCAATTCAGTTGATAAACTGAAAGTGATAAAGAAAAACTTTTACAAACTCTGTTTGATCTTGCTGTTGTAAATATGTCTAACTGATGTGCAGATTTTCAGCAAAGATTATGAACTAACCACATTCACAATAACATTTAGGTCTCACATTTACTCATATCAATGGCATAATCAACTAGCGAGCAATAATAATAAGTCTCGGATGACAACAATTTTATCAAAACAATCATGATACAATATGACATAATGGTATCTTGCTAGCCCTTTCTGAGACCGCAAAACATAAATGTAGAGCACCTCTGGAGAACAAGGACTGACTAGACATTGTAATTCATGGTAAAAGAGATCCATTCATACTCATACTCAAAATCAATTAATAGCAAAGCATACAAATGACGGGAGTGCTCTCTAACTGGTGCCTTTTATGAGAGGGTGATGACTCAACAGTAAAGTAAAATAGATAGGCCCTTCACAGAGGGAAGCATTGATTTGCAGAGGTGCCAGAGCTCGAATTTTTAAAACAGGGATGAATAATAATTTTGAGCGGCATGCTTTCATTGCCAACATAACAACTAAGAGATCTCGATATCTTCCATGCTAGATACATTATAGGCGGTTCCCAAACAGAATAGTAAAGTTTTTACTCCCCCTCCACCAAATCAGTCACACTCCACGGCGGGCCGAATCCAGGGGTACCGTCCATACAAACACAATCTTGGGGGAGTTTTGTTTATTATATATTGATTTGAATTTTGAGCGTGGGACTAGGCATCCCGAATACCAGCCACTTTCTCGTGAATGATAGTGAATAAACACATCTCGTGAGAATAACCCACCTAGCATGGAAGATACTGACAGCCCCCAGTTACCACATGAGCGATTTGGGCATACAAAACGGAATATTTATTTGAAGGTTTGGAGAGTGGCACATGCAAATTTACTTGGAACGGCAGGTAAATACCGCATATAGGTATGTATGGTGGACTCATATGGAACAACTTTGGGTTTATGGAGATGGATGCACAAGCAGGTATCCCGCTTAGTACAAGTGAAGGCTAGCAAAAGACTGGGTAGCGACCAACTAGAGAGCGACAACAGTCATAGACATGCTTTGAGATTAACCAACATTGAATACAAGCATGAGTAGGATATAAATCACCATGAACATAAACATCGTGGAGGCTATGTTGGTTTTGTTTCAGCTAAATGCGTGAACATGTGCCAAGTCAAGCCACTCGAATCATTCAGAGGAGGATACCATCCTATCACACTACATCACAACCATTTTAATATGCATGTTGGCACTCAAAACAAACCATTATTAACTCTTAGCTAATTAAGCATGGCATGAGTAACTATAATCTCTAATTGTCATTGCAAACATGTTCAACCCATAATGAGCTGAATCCTGAACGATGAGCTAATCATATTTACAAAAACAAAATAGGTCGAGTTCATACTAGCTTTTCTCCATCTCAGTCATTTCATCATATATCGTCATTATTGCCTTTCACTTGCACGACCGAACGATGTGAATAATAATAAGAGTGCACGTGCATTGGACTAAGCTGGAATCTGCAAATGATAACTCAAGGGAGAAGGCAAGGTAATATGGGCTCTCTGTTAGATAAACAATAATGCATACGAGAGCCACTCAATATTTTCATCGTGGTCTTCTCCTTAAGACCCAAAGAAGAAAAGAAAACTATTTACACGGGAAAACTCCCAACAAGCAAAAGAAGAACGAGAAATCTTTTTGGGTTTTCTTTTAATACTACAACTAAGCAAATTAGAAGGTAAAGCTAGAACTAATTTTTTTTGGATTTTCTCAAGGTTTATTAAACACACAAGAAGAAAGCGGAAAGAAGAAATAAACTACCATGGATGGTACAATGAAAAAGTATGAACACCGACAACTGGAATGAGTGTTCGAACATGAATGTAATGTCGGTGAGAAATACGTACTCCCCCAAGCTTAGGCTTTTGGCCTAAGTTGGTCTAGGGCCACGGCTGGCCCGGATAATATCCGTAGTCATAATTGGGGTGGTACTGGACTGCGGCGGCTACTACCTGAACAGCTGCAGCGTGGAGGCGAGCGGCTTCCGCCTCTCTCTCATACTCATTTGCCTCCTCTCTGGTTATAAAGCGTCTTCGTTTTTCCTGAAAGTTAAAGAAGGCAGGAGCAGGAAGAGTAATATGGGCAGCACGCTATCTGTCAAAAATTAGTCGGTACATGATGGACTGTTCGTCCCTCTCAAGGAACTGGTAGCGCACCAAAGCCTCATAATCAAGAAAAGCAGGGGGTAACTCAATATCATTCTCTCTTATGGGTACCCCAAGATACTTAGCTACACGAGTGGCATAAATTCCACCAAAGAAATCTCCATCCTTAGCATTAAGATGTAACCTCCTAGCAATAATAGCCCCCAAGTTATATCGTCTATCTCCCATGACCGCACTTTTAAGAATACTGAGATCAGGTACGCAAAGGTGGCTATGGTCATGTTTACCGTTAATGCATCTACCTATGAAGAGAGCAAAATAATGTATGGCAGGAAAGTGAATGCTCCCCAAAGTAGCTTGTGTAATGGTTCTAGTTTCTCCTACCGTGATGCTAGCAAGGAAATCATTATATTCATTTCTATGAGGACGCTATGGCTACCCCACTGTGGAATTTTGCATGCATCGTTAAAATCCTCTAGGTCCATGGTATAGGACTTATCATAAAGATTAAATAGAACAGAATGAGAATTACGCCTGGATGAAAATTCAAACCTCCGCACGAAAGAATCGGTGAGTTGATAATATTGCTTGCATCGGTCTGAAATAAAATCCTTAAGGCCAGCATTCCTTATGTACGCGTAAAACTCTTCCTTGAACCCGGCATTGTCCATGAATTGATCCGACGGCCACTCACAAGGCCGCACTTGAGCTTCCCTCGGTGGTTCAAAGTAGGGCTCGCGTAGCACGAGCCTCGGGGTCTTCTTGCTCGAGGAACCACCTTGGTATATTCTCCTTAACATCTCTTTTGCTGAAAATTAATTCTGAAATTTTTAGTGACTCTAATTAAAAGTAATCAAAACTCAACAAAACTCATAGCAACTACTCCCACAAGTGCCTAGAAGCTATCTCATGCATCAAAACTACTTGGGACCATACAAAGTTGACATGCAAGCTCAAGAACAAGGTCACCACAGCAGCAAAAATTTGCAATATATAAAGCACTAGAACAAAAACCAATTGGACCATTGGAGGAGTCACATACCGATGAGCAATCCCCTAAAACAGTTTTGCAAATGGAGCTTTGAGCAAGGAGATCGAAAATGGCAGCAAAATGAGCTAGAACACGGGTTTGAGCAATGGTGGGATTTTTTCTGGGCGAAGACGAAGTGGATGGTGGCTGGAATAAGTGAGGGGGCCCCACGTGGGACCCACAAGCCAGGGGGCGCGCCCAGGGGGGTGGGCGCGCCCTGCAGGCTTGTGGCCCACTGGTGCAGCCCCCTGATGCATACTCAGTGCCAAAAATTCTTAAATATTCCAGAAAAAATCATACTAAATTTTCAGGGCATTCTGGGAACTTTTATTTTCAGGTCATTTTTCTATTGCACAGATAAAACAGAAAACAGGAGAATAATAGCATTTTTACCCTATTTAATCTAAATAACAGAAAGTGAAAGTTGGGTACAGAAAGTTGTGCCTTCTAAATTCATCCATCTCATGCTCCTCAAAAAGAATCCATCAATAAGGTTGATCAAGTCTTATTGACAAACTTTTTCCGAAGGACATGGAACCGGAGAATTTTCGAATAACACTAGGTTACCTCAATGGGGATATGCATGTCCCCAACAATAAGTATATCATATTTCTTCTTAGCAGTAGGGAGAGGGAATTCAAAGCCTCCAATAATAATCGTTGAAACCTTTTCAATTGAGTTGATACTATGAGCTTGAGGTTGTTTCTTCGGAAAGTGTACCGTATGCTCATTACCATTAACATGAAAAGTGACATTGCCCTTGTTGCAATCAATAACAGCCCCTGCAGTATTCAAAAAGGGTCTACCAAGGATAATCGACATACTGTCGTCCTCGGGAATATCAAGAATAACAAAGTCCGTTAAGATAGTAACATTCGCAACCACAACAGGCACATCCTCGCAAATACCGATGGGTAAAGCAGTTGATTTATCAGCCATTTGCAAAGATATTTCAGTAGGTGTCATCTTATTCAAATTAAGTCTACGATATAAAGAGAAAGGCATAACACTAACACCAGCTCCAAGATCACATAAAGCAGTTTTAACATAATTTCCTTTAATAGAGCATGGTATAGTAGGTACCCCGGGATCTCCTAGTTTCTTTGGTGTTCCACCCTTAAAAGTATAATTAGCAAGCATGGTGGAAATCTCAGCTTCCGGTATCTTTCTTTTATTTGTCACAATATCTTTCATATACTTAGCATAAGGAGACATTTTCAGAATATCAGTCAAACGCATACGCAAAAAGACAGGCCTAAGCATTTCAACAAAGCGCTCAAAATCTTCATTATCCTTTTTCTTGGATGGCTTAGGAGGAAAGGGCATGGGTTTTTGAACCCATGGTTCTCTTTCTCTACCATGCTTCCTAGCAATAAAGTCTCTTTTATCATATCTCTTATTCTTAGGTTGTGGGTTATCAAGATCAACAGCAGGTTCAATCTCCACATCATTATCATTACTAGGTTGAGCATCAACATGAACATCATCATTAATATTATCACTAGGCTCATGTTCATCACCAGATTGTGTCTCGGCATCAGAAATAGAAATATCATTTGGATTCTCAGGTGTATCTATAACAGGTTCACTAGCAGCATGCAAAGTCCTATCGTCATTCTTTTTCCTACTCTTACTGGGACGACTAGGTGCATCAGTATTAACTCTCTGAGAATCTTGCTCAATTCTCTTAGGATGGCCCTCAGGATACAAAGGTTCCTGAGTCATTCTACCACCTCTAGTCACAACTTTAACAGCATGATCATTGTTCTTATTATTCATCTCACTAAGCAAATCATGTTGTGCCTTAAGTACTTGTTCTACTTGGGTAGTTACCATGGAAGCATGTTTACTAATAAGCTTAAGATCATTGACAGTTCTACTCAAATAATCACCCAAGCGATCAAGCATGTAAGCATTATGTTTCAATTGTCTACTAACATAAGCATTGAAATTTTCTTGCTTCACAACAAAATTATCAAATTCATCCAAGCATTGGCTAGCAGACTTATTATAAGGAATATCTCCTTCATCAAATCTATGGAGAGAATTTACCTCTACTACCTGTGTCGGGTTATCAAGACCATGTATTCCTTCAATAGGTGGTAGATTCTTAACATCTTCAGCTTTAATACCTTTTTCTTTCATAGATTTCTTTGCCTCTTGCATTTCTTCAGGACTGAGAAATAGAATACCTCTTTTCTTTGGAGTTGGCTTTGGAGGTGGTTCGGGAATAGTCCAATCATTATCATTGCTCAATATATTATTCAGTAATACTTCAGCTTGTTCCATAGTTCGTTCCCTGAAAACACAGCCAACACAACTATCTAGGTGGTCCCTAGAAGCATCGGTTAGTCCATTATAAAAGATATCAAGTATTTCGTTTTTCTTGAGAGGATGATCGGGCAAAGCATTAAGTAATTGGAGAAGCCTCACCCAAGCTTGTGGGAGACTCTCTTCTTCAATTTGCACAAAGTTAAATATTTCCTGCAAGGCAGCTTGTTTCTTATGGGTAGGAAAATATTTTTCAGAGAAGTAATATATCATATCCTGGGGACTACGCACACAATCAGGAGTAAGAGAATTAAACCATATCTTAGCATCACCCTTTAATGAGAAAGGAAACAACTTAAGAATATAGTAATAGCGAATTTTTTCCTCATGAGTAAATAGGGTGGCTATATCATTCAATTTAGTAAGATGTGCCACAACAGTTTCAGATTCATAACCATGGAAAGGATCAGATTCAACCAAAGTAATTAACTCAGGATCGACAGAGAATTCATAATCTTTATCTGTAACAAAGATAGGTGAAGTAGCAAACTTAGGATCATATTGCATTCTAGCATTCAAAGATTTTTCTTTCCACTTGCATAGCAATTTCTTAAGATCATCTCTATCCTTACAAGCAAGAAAGTCCCTAGCTACCTCTCCTTCCATAACATAACCTTCAGGGATATCAGGCAATTCATATCTAGGAGCGCTAGGTCTAGCAGGTGTATCATAGTGTTCAGTTTCAATAATTTCATCAGATTCAGAGATATCATCAGTTTCAGCATTCACTCTAGCAATTTGTTCATCAATAAATTCACCCAGTGGCACAGTATTATCAAGCAAAGTGTCATCATAAGCATCATGCATAGCAGAAGTAGCATCATCAATTACTTGCGACATATCAGAATTACTAGCAGGCGGTGGTGTCGCAAGCTTACTCATAACAGAAGGTGAATCAAGTGCAGAGCTAGATGGCAGTTCCTTACCAGTCCTCGTAGTTGAGGGGTAGATCTTAGTTTTAGCGTCTTTCAGATTCTTCATAGTGATCAACAGATATATTTCCCAAGTGACTCAGAGAATAGAGCTATGCTCCCCGGCAACGGCGCCAGAAAAAGGTCTTGATAACCCACAAGTATAGGGGATCGCAACAGTTTTCGAGGGTAGAGTATTCAACCCAAATTTATTGATTCGACACAAGGGGAGCCAAAGAATATTCTCGAGTATTAGCAGCTGAGTTGTCAATTCAACCACACCTGAAAGACTTAATATCTGCAGCAAAGTATTTAGTAGCAAAGTAGTATGGAAGTAACGGTAACGATGGCAAAGTGACAGTAGCAGTGTTGTAGTGATTGTAACAGTAGCAACGGAAAAGTAACTTAGCAAAGATCAATATGCGGAAAGCTCATAGGCAATGGAGCGGTGATGGATAATTATGTCGGATGGCATTCATCATGCAACGGTTATAACATAGGGTGACACAGAACTAGCTCCAATTCATCAATGTAATGTAGGCATGTATTCCATATATAGTCATACGTGCTTATGGAAAAGAACTTGCATGACATCTTTTGTCCTACCCTTCCGTGGCAGCAGGGTCCTAATGGAAACTAAGGGATATTAAGGCCTCCTTTTAATAGAGAACCGGACCAAAGAATTAGCACTTAGTGAATACATGAACTCCTCAAACTACGGTAATCACCGGAAAGAATCCCAGTTATTGTCACCCTGGGGGATGCGGATCATAACTCTTAATAGGTGTCTACAACTTGCAAGATAGGATCAAGAACACACATATATTCATGAAAACATAATAGGTTCAGATCTGAAATCATGGCACTCGGGCCCTAGTGACAAGCATTAAGCATAGCAAAATCATAGCAACATCAATCTCAGAACATAGTGGATACTAGGGATCAAACCCTAACCAAACTAACTCGATTACATGGTAAATCTCATCCAACCCATCACCGTCTAGCAAGCCTACGATGGAATTACTCACGAACGGCAGAGAGCATCATGAAATTGGTGATGAAGGATGGTTGGTGATGACGACGGCATCGATTTCCCCTCTCCGGAGCCCAAATCAGGCTCCAGATCTGCCCTCCCGAGGAAGAACAGGAGGTGGCGGCGGCTCCGTATCGTAAAACACGATGATCTCTTCTCTCTGATTTTTCTCTCCGTAAATAGGAATATATAGGAGTGGAAACGAGGTCGGAGGAGCAACAGGGGGCCCACAAGCCACAGGGGCGCGCCCTAGGGGGGTTGGCGCACCCTAGGGGGGTGGGCGCGCCCCCCTGGCTTGTGGCCAGGTGGTGGCCCCCTGCAGTTGATTCTTTCGCCAGTATTTTTTATTAATTCCAAAAATATTCTCTGTAAATTTTCAGGTCAATCCGAGAACTTTTATTTCTGCACAAAAATAACACCAAGGCAATTCTGCTGAAAACAGCGTCAGTCCGGGTTAGTTCCATTCAAATCATGCAAATTAGAGTCCAAAACAAGGGCAAAAGAGTTTGGAAAAGTAGATACGTTGGAGACATATCAGCCTCTGTTTGCGTTGATTCCACTTCCCAAAATTCACAAAATATTCCAAAAAAATCTCCGTAAAATTTTATCGCGTTTGGACTTCGTTTGATATGGATATTCTGCGAAACAAAAAACATGCAACAAACAGAAACTGGCACTGGATCAATATGTTAGTCCAATAAATCATATAAAATGTTGCCAAAAATATGTGAAAGTTGTATAATATTGGCATGAAACAATAAAAAAATATAGATACGACGGAGACGTATCAGCATCCCCAAGCTTAATTCCTGCTCGTCCTCGAGTAGGTAAATGATAAAAAAGATAATTTTTGATGTGGAATGCTACCTAGCATAATCTTGATCATATATCTAATCATGGCATGAATATTAAGACACGAGTGATTCAAAGCAATAGTCTAGTTTTGACATAAAGAGATTAATACTCAGGCATCCCAACAAACAATCATGTCTTTCAAAATATGAAGGCTAAAGAACGTTATCCCTACAAAATCATATAGCCTTGTCATGCTCTGTCTTCTTAACACAAAGTATAAATCATGTACTACCCCGGTGTCAGCCAAGCAATTGGTTCATACTTTTTAACGTGCTTCAGCATTTTTAACTCTCACGCAATACATGAGCGCAAGCCATACATATAGCACTATGGGTGGAATAGAATATGGTGGTAGGTTTCAAAGGGGTAAAAGTGGAGAAGAAAGTCTCGCATCAACTCAGCGTATCAACGGGCTATGGAGATGCCTATCAATAGATATCAATGTGAGGAGTAGGGATTGCCATGCAATGGATGCACTAAGAGCTATAAGTGTATGAAAGCTCAATATGAAAACTAAGTGGGTGTGCATCTAACTCTATAATGAAAAATTCCCACTAGTATATGAAAGTGACAACATAGGAGACTCTCTATATGAAAAACATGGTGCTACTTTGAAGCACAAGTGTGGAATTAGCATGCCCCTTTTTCTTTCTTTTCTTTTTTTTATTTTTATTTTTTTCTATTTTTTCCTTTTTCTTTTTTCTCTTTGTCCGGAGCCTCATCCCGACTTGTGGGGGAATCATAGTTTCCATCATCCTTTAATCACTGGGGCATGCTCTAATAATGAATAATGATGATCATCACACTTCTATTTACTTACAACTCAATATTACAACGATGGTAGAACAAAGTATGACTCTATATGAATGCAATGATCTAGCGTAGCAAAGATATCAAAAAACGGACAAGCCATGGAAACATCATGCTAGCTATCTTACGATCATGTAATGCAATATGACAATGAATGCTCAAGTCATCAAAACGAAAGCGGTGGAAGTTGCATGGCAATATATCTCGGAATGGCTATGGAAATGCCATAATAGGTATGTATGGTGGCTGTTTTGACGAAGATATAATAAGGCTTATGTGTGATAGAGTGTATCATATCACGGGGTTTGGATGCACCGGCAAAGTTTGCACCGACTCTCAAGGTGAGAAAGGGTAATGCACGGTACCGTAGAGGCTAGCAAATTGCGGAAAGGTAAGAGTGCGTATAATCCATGGACTCACATTAGTCATAAAGAACTCGCATACTTATTGCAAAAGTTTATTAGCCCTCGAAGCAAAGTATTACTACGCATGCTCCTAGGGGGGAGGTTGGTAGGAGTTAACAATCGCGCGCCCCCGACCTTCACACAAAGATAGACAATCAAGAATAAATTGTGCTCCAACTTCCTAGCATAACGGGAGGCTATACATGCATGCTTCGGGAATCACAAACCTTAACACCAATATCTTACTAAACACGATCATCCACTAGTACGTCCCACATATTATCATCTCTATATGGCAAAACTATTGCAAGGAATCAAACGTATCATATTCAGTGATCCCTAAGGTTTATGTAGGATTTTATGACTAACCATGTGAACGACCAATTCCTGTTGACTCTCTAAATAGATATAAGTGAAGCAAGAGAGTTTAATTCTTTCTACCAAAGACCAAGCTCTAACAAATATAAGTGAAGCAAAAGAGCATTCTACAAATAACGGTTTTCTATGTGAAGAGAAACAAGCAATCCAAACTCCAAATGATATAAGTGAAGCGCATGAAGCATTCTATAAAGCCATACTCAAAACATATAAGTGAAGTGCAATGAGCATTCTATAAATCAACCATGGAAAATCTCATACCAGCATGGTGCATAAAAGAAAAGTGAAAACTAAATACAAAAGACCCTCCAAGATTTACACATATCACATGAACGAAACGAAAACGAAAACATACCGATACTTGTTGAAGAAAGAAGGGATGCCTTCCAGGGCATCCCCAAGCTTAGACGCTTGAGTCTCCTTGGATATTTACTTGGGGTGCCTTGGGAATCCCCAAGCTTGAACTCTAGCCTATCCTCCCTCTCCTCATATCGAGACCTCCTCGATGTTCGAACACTTCATCCACACAAAACTTAACAGAAGACTGGTGAGATCCGTTAGTATAATAAAGCAAATTTCTACTTTAAGTACTATTGAAGACCCATTCATATTTTATATTTACATTATCCCTGCTATATTATAACTTTTCCATGGCTTATACCACTGATAGCATCGATAGTTTCATCAAAACAAGCAAAACAATGCATCAGAATCTGTCTTAAACAGGACAATCTGTAGTAATCTGAACTTTGACCATACTTCTGTAACTCCAAAAATTCTGAAAAAATGGAAGAAATAAACATTTTGTATAGCAATACTGTGTAAAAATTTCAGAAACTTTTGACGTTCCAGTAAAAAAATTAAAATTCACGCAATACGGCCAAAGTTTCTGTTTTTACACCGCACATACCAACAAGCAATATAATCATCCTAAAGGCAAATCTTGGCACATTATTTTTATAATACAATGGATTTTTACAAGGGGATAATTATTTTTGTTGGAAAAGTTTCCGTGATTCAAGACTCATTAAGTTTCCATGGGCATGAACAAAGTTCAAGGATATCCCCCACTTCAACGATGCTCATCATCTCTCTCACTTTCACCTTTCCTTTTGTGAAGTTTTAGGTTCCCCTCTATATTTTTTTGTTTTTAAAATTTATAAAAGCACACAACAGAAATAAATGACTCTCTAAAACTTCTGGGTTGTCTCCCTGGCAGCGCTTTCTTTAAAGCCATTAAGCTAGGCATAAAGTGCTCAAGTAATGGATCCACCCGGATCCCAAGGTATATCAAAGCCAATTTTAATTAACAATGATTTGTAATTTAGTAGTGAGCACAAAGTGATATATATCATGTGACAACGAAGTCTAACTCTCTTCCTATGCATCGGCATGTCATACAAGAACAATTCATGCACATTAAGTAAAGGCCAATGCATAGTATAAACAGTTTCTTGCAATTTCATAGTATTGGAAACATAGAGAGGTGAAGATTTGGTTCCTCTCTCATAATAATTGCAAGTAGGAGAAGCAAGCACATGCATTTTATATTCATTAAAATCATCATGTGTATTAGCAAAACGCAACCCATCAATGTAATCCTTAATAAGAGCAAACTTCTCCGATATAGTGTAATTGGGAGAATTCAAAAAGATAATAGGACTATCATGTGTGGGTGCAATAGCAACAATTTCATGCTTAACATAAGGAACTATAGCAAGTTCATCTTTATAAGCATAATTCATATTGGCATCATGGCCACAAGCATAGAAAGCATCAAGTTCAACAAAAAGGGATATTTCAAATGAATCCACGGGATCATAGCAATTATCATAGCATTCATCCTTTGATAAGCACGAAGGGTAATTAAACAATGTATGAGTTGAAGAGTTACTCTCATTAGAAGGTGGGCATGGGTGATCAATCCGCTCTTCCTCCTTTTGTTCTTCGCTCTCCTCCTCATCTTTTTCATCTAATGAGCTCACAATTTCAGCAATTTCTTCTTCCATAGATTCCTGCAAATTATTAGTCTCTTCCAAGGCAGCGGTCATTCTCTCAATAAATTCAATAATATCAGCATTGCAATCATAATTCTCATAGCAATATTTAAGTATGGATAAATTTTCAGATTCGTAAGGAACATCATCATCATACTTTTCAAGCAAAGAAGCAATTTCATAAGCACCTTTAAAAGCGATAAATCCTTCTATTCATTCAACATCATAGTAATCATAAATACCTTTAGCATATGAAGCCAAGGTTTCATTATCGTTGAATTTACATTGAAAGGGAAGGTGTCGAGCTTCTATCTTAGAGCAACAAGTAAAGTCACATCTCGTGCATGCATCCCAAGCAAACCATTGCAATATTCTAATTTGACCCCATAAGTGTTTCCCTTTTTGAGACAAGCGATAATACCTAAAGTACTCCCGTTGATCCAACGTGTCTCCCATTATAAAGTTCGACGAGGATTTCTCAGGATTATCAAAGGAGTAATTAACGTGTTTCACATAACTAGCATCGAGGGTTTTAGGAGGTTCCCCATCTCCATGAGTAGCAAGTACCACTAATTTTTTTGGTGTTTCGTGTTCCATATCCATAACTAAAGATATAAACAACTAATAAAAGAAAATAAAAATTACTTAGTGATAAAGCAAACAAGCACACACGAGAATATTCACCCCACGCTATTGCTCCCCGGCAACGGCGCCAGAAAAAGGTCTTGATAACCCACAAGTGTAGGGGATCGTTTGTAGCCTTTTTCGATAAGTAAGAGTGTCGAACCCAATGAGGAGCTAAAGGTAGAACAAATATTCCCTCAAGTTCTATCGACCATCGATACAACTCTACCCACGCTAATGCTTGCTTTACCTAGAACAAGTATGAAACTACTTTGCGGGAATAAAACTAGAAGTACTTTGCAAGAAAATAAAGAACGTAGAAATAAAAGTTAGGTGTTGTTTTAATAAAAGGACAATAAAAGTAAATAACTTAGTAGAAAGTTTTTTGTGTAACGCAAGAGAAAGATTGTCCCTAGGCAATTGAATATGATACGATAGATACTTGTTATATGCAATGAGGGAGAGGCATACGCTAACACACTTTCCGTACTTGGATCATATGCACTTATGATTGGAACTCTAGCAAGCATCCGCAACTACTAAAGATCATTAAGGTAAAACCCAACCATAGCCTTAAGTATCAAGTCCTCTTTACTCCCATACGCAACAACCCACCTACTCGGGTTTATGCTTCTCTCACTCAAGCAACCCACCATAGGCAAATCATGAACATATTGCAACACCCTACAGCGGGGATCCCTCACGTTTGCGTGACACGGAGGGCACCATAGGACATCACCATATCAACATACAACTCACATCCATAACATCATACCACAATTAACCCATAGGACAAAAGAGATCTACTCAAACATCATAGGATAGCCAAATATCATTGGGAAATAATATATGGAGTTGAGCACCATGTTTAAGTAGAGATTACAGCGGGGAAGAGAGGTGTTACACCGCTGCATAGAGGGGGAGAGAGTTGGTGTTGACGGCGGCGAAGTTGTTGGCGTAGATCGCCGTCATGATGATTGCCCCGGCGGCGTTCCGGAACCATCGGGAGAGAGGGGGAGAGAGCCCCCTCCTTCTTCTTCTTCCTTGGCCTTCCCCTAGATGGGAGAAGAGTTCCCCCTCTAGTCCATGGCCTCCATGGCGGCGGAGGGGCAGGAGCCCCTCCTAGATTGGATCTCCCTCTATGTTCTCTTCTGTTTCACGTTCCTGTTTTCTGGCCGAAAACCGTTTCTTATATTCCCGGAGATCCGTAACTCAGATCGGGCTGAAATTTTGAGGGGATTTTTATCCAAAAATTAGATTCCTTGCGCCCTAAGGAGAGCTCCAACCGACTTTGGAGGTGGGAACAAGACACCACCATGCGTATGGGCCCCTAGGGCGCGCCCTGGTGTATCTTGGGGGTTGTGGGCCTCCGTTTGCATTGATTCCACTTCCCAAAATTTGCAAATATTCCAAAAAAAATCTCCATAATTTTTATCGCGTTTGGACTTTGTTTGTTATGGATATTCTGCGAAACAAAAAACATGCAACAAACAGGAACTGGCACAGGGCACTGGATCAATATGTTAGTCCAATAAATCATATAAAATGTTCCCAAAAATATGTGAAAGTTGTATAATATTGGCATGAAACAATCAAAAATTATAGATACGATAGAGACGTATCACAATGCTGCCTCCGCTTCTGGGGTCCACGTCATCGGGCCCGCCTTCTTCAGGATCTTGAAGAATGGCACGGCATGCTCTGCGGACTTGGAGATGTATCTACTGAGGGCGGCGACGCAGCCCGCCAGCCGCCACACATCTTTGACGCGCTTTGGTGCCTCCAGCTGCTCGATCGCTTCAATCTTGGCAGGGTTGGCTTCTATCCCGCACTGAGATATGAAGAAACCGAGGAGCTTGCCGGAAAGTACCCCAAATATGCACTTCTCAGGATTAAGCTTCAAGTTGATCTTGCGCAAATTCACAAAGGTCTCCTCCAGGTACTGGATCAGCGTGGCCTTGTCTTTGGTCTTGAGGACGATGTCCTCCATGTAGGCCTCTACATTTCTATGCAGCTGTGGTCCGAGGCCGATCTGAACGGCCCTCGTGAATGTTGAACCTGCGCTCTTCAGACCAAACGGCATGCGCTTGAAGCAGTATGTGCCGCAGGGAATGATGAATGCCGTTTTCTCTTCGTCTTCCTCGGCCATGAAGATCTCATGATAGCCGGAGTAGGCGTCTTGGAACGACAACAGGTCGCAGCCGGCGGTTGAGTCCACTATCTGGTCGATGCGTGGCAGGGGAAAAGGATCCTTCGGGCAGGCCTTGTTGACATCTGTGAAGTCGATACAGAGTCTCCATTTCCTGCTTGCCTTACGCACCACCACGGGATTTCCTAGCCATGTCGGGTGGAGTACCCCCCCCCCTGACTTGGCCTGCTGCTTCCAACTTCTTGATCTCTTCGGCAATAAACTCTTGCCGCTCTAATGCTTGTTCCCGGACCTTCTGTTTGACGAGGCGCGCGTGGGGACAGACAGCAAGGTGGTGCTCGATCACCTCCCTGGGAACATCTGGGATGTCAGACGGTTGCCAGGCAAACACGTCGACATTCGCCTGCAGGAAGGAGACAAGCGTGCTTTCCTATTTGCTGTCGAGGGTGGCACTTAAAGTGAAGGTGCCGCCCTCGCCGTCCTTCCGCGCAACCACTTGCTTCGTCTTGGGGATGGTCACTTTGCCCTTCTTGCTCCTGCCGACAGAGGTCTCTTGTAAGTCCTCGACGGGCATGATGCACTCTGCCGTGCGCTTCCCAGAGTTCTCAGGAGCCTTGCCGGAGGTCTTGTCCTTGTTCTTTCCCTCGGCAGGAGCGAGTGCATCGCCTGCAGACGCTGCCACTGCCTCCCGGTAGATCTTGTCGACGCAGAGGACCGCGTCCATCTTGTCGGCATGGACGGTGATGATGCTCATCGGCCTTGGCATCTTGAGCGTGTTGTAGGCGTGGTGGGACGCCGCCATGAACTTCGCCAGTGTCGGGCGGCCCAGGATCCCATTCTACGGCAGCGACATCTTTGCGACATCAAAAACGACCCTCTCTGTCCTGAAATTGAACTCGCTGCCGAATGTGACCGGGAGGGTTATCTTCCCCTTCGGCTGAGATCTTCCCCCGTCCACTCCTTGGAAGGAGCCCGTCGGTTTGAGGTCCAAATCGGGTATCTGCAACCGCTTGATCACATCGGGCGAAATCAGGTTCGGGCCGGCCCCACTATCGACCAACATCTTCGTGACTCTGAGGATGCGGATTGTTGGTGACACCAACAATGGCACGCACCCGACCGCAGTGACGCGGTCTGGGTGGTCCTCAACATCAAAGATGATGGGAGTGTTGGACCATTTGAGGGGTTTCCTCGCCTCTGCCGCTGGCTCTGCCACGTTGACTTCACGGACCCACTGCTTGAGCTGCCTGTGGGAGGAGTGCAAAGATGCACCTTCGTCAACACACATGGCATCCATGGCCTTCTGGAACTCTTGCTTGTCGGATCCCTCTTCATCTTCGTCATTGTCATCACCATCGTCGGATTTGTCGCCTCGGCATCTAGCAGGTCTTTCCTTCTGCTGTTTGGCCTTGCCACGATGGTCACTTCGACCATTGCGGTTCTTCTTGTCAAGTCCATCGACACTATCTCGGCCCTTTCCCTTGTCGCGCCTTTCGTACTCTTGCTTCTGCTTCTCAGCAAGCTATTCTACTTGGCGGCATTTGTTGATGTCGTGGTATGTGGTGAGGTGAATCTTACAGGAGGGCTTGCCGATATTCTCACATGCCGCGGCCTCGTCGTCTCCGGAGCATGCGGCAACGTCCTTGCGGGGCTCCTCTGCCTTGGCATTCTTGCCGGTGTTAGGCTTGCCGGAGCTCTCGATAGTCATTACTGCCTTGCCCTTGCTCTTCTTGTTGCGCTTGAGCCCCTTCCTCGAGGAGGCAGGCGCGTTCTCATCGTCGACAGAGTCGACCTCCGCGCCAGCGTCCTCCCCCGGGAGCCTCCTTCCTTCTTCGGCCCGCGAGTACTTGTCGGCCAGAGCGTAGAGTTCGGTGACGTCCCGCACCTTGTTGATGCTCATCTCCTCGCGCATACGGCGATTGCGTACGTTCATGTGGAACTCAGCAATCACCGCGGCGGGGTGGATGTCTGGGATGTTGTGCTGCACGCGGCTGAACTTATGGATGTACTTGCAGAGGGTTTCGCCGTCCCGCTAGGGGAGCACGTGCAGATCGCTGGGTTGCCCCAGGAGCTTGTGGCCCCCGTGCTAAGCCCCTATGAACTGGTTGCACAGGTCCGTCCAGGAAGAGATGGATCCCTCCGGCAAGTTCATCAGCCAGCTCCTCACGTTGGGCTTGAGCGCTAGCGGGAAGTAGTTGGCTAGCACCTTCTCGTCTCGTCCCCCGGCAGCCTGCACCGCGATGGTGTAGATGCCTAGGAACTCCACCGAGCTAATCGCTCCGTCGTATTTGTCCGGCAGCTCCGGCTTGAAGGCCCTGCTGGAGGGCCAGCGGACTTGCCGCAGTTCGCGGGTGAACGCCGGGCATCCGACCTTGTAAGGTAAGCTGCCCGGCGCCCTGGGCGTTGGCTCGTAGACGGCTGGATCCACACGACCATAGGACTAACGACGCGCTTCCCGCCGTCTCTCGATGGCGGTGCGTGCGTCCTCCTTGCGCTTGTCCCTTAGGACCTGGCGTTGGTCTTGCTTCAACCACGGGTCCGTCGATGCTTGAGACACTTCGTCTTGCATGTCGGTGTAGCGGGAGGTCCGCTGCTGTCGTGGGGGTGACTGGACATATGTGCCCCATCGGCGTCGCGTCTGGTGGTGGGTTTCGTGGGAGCCACGCGCCGCGCGTGTGAGGAACCCGCCGCATCTGGTTTGTCATTGTTGGCGAAGCTTAGCAGGCTTTGTATGGTTGCCCTCCATTCCTCCATTGCCTCCGACGCGGGCGGAAAGTTTAGCAGAAGCTGGGCTTGCGCCAGAGCTTATCCTGCGGTTGTCGGGACCGGACGGGGCGAGGCGTGGGTAGCGCTATTACTCCTAGCAATGCCAGAAGGAACGCCTTCCCGTGCCATCGCCCGTCGTTGGCCCTCATCGGGAGGGGGTCGTGGAGCTCGGCCTTGTGCCCCTGGGGAGCGGTGCACGAGGGCCTCGTCAGTGCGAGGCTCCGGTTCGCCGCCTTGCGGGCGCGGGTCGTGGTCGTCTTGCTAGGGGCGCGGCGGAGGTCCGATCGCAGCCCCCGCGACCGCTGCGGCCGCGGCTGTGGCCCCGACCGTCGCAACTGCTTCACCCTCGATCACCGCCGGCGCGTTCCGTGCTACCACGGCGGCAGGGTCTGGGTCATGGTTTGCGGAACTCCGCGCAGTGTTGTGGCTGTGCTCACCGGCATGGTGAGCGCGGCAGTCGCCGCCATCGGCGGCTTGGGATGGCAGCTTGGATGTGGTCGCGGCGGGTGTCGCCGCGCCCTTGGCTTTCTTGGGCGCCATGGACGCCGGCGAAGGCGCGCAGAGACGCCGGTGAAGATTCGCGCATAGGAGAGCCCCCTACCTGGCGTGCCAAAGATGTCGGGGGTGTGGTTCACGACGATCTATGGGACCAGTGGGGTCCCTTTTCGGTTCGGCAGGGGCGTCGAGTGCACAAAGAGCATCAATCGTCCATGACTACGCGCAGGGTTTATACAGGTTCGGGCCGCTCGGGAGCGTAAAACCCTACGTCCTGTTTGTGTGTTGTATATCTGGGTCCAAATACAAGGCAGCAGCTACCCGGCAAGGATGCTCGAGAGGCGCTGCTACACGTGCAAATGGACGGGGTGTCGACCTTTGTCAAGGTAGCCATGGGCCTCCTTTTATAGTTCAAGGGGTTTCCACAAGGGCTACAATGGTCTTTTACTAAGTGTACAGTGCGTTCTTACAGCTACATGGGTTGTTGTCAGAGTGGTAGTGGGAAGCACCTAACTCTGATGGACTAGGACAGGCTCATTGAATGTGCCGTGAGGTGGCGCGCTGGCAACGGCCCCCGACAAGGGTTTGCCTCTCCTTCTATGCAGTTCGCCCAGCTACCTCTTATTCTTCTGCCACGCCGCAGGACGGGTGGCGTTAAAGCTGCAACAGGCCCGTCGCTGTAGCCACATGCCCCGGCCAGCTCCGCCTGTCCGCCTGCCTGCTCAACACCTCAGCCGATGTAGACTATCGTCCCTGGTGAGGTGGAGCGGCGGCCTGGCGGGTTGGAATCCTTGCCGGGGACCCTCGCGGATGGGCTATTCCACTTGGCAAAGGGTCTAGATGTCTTGCTCTGGTCTTGACTATGGTTTGCTTTGGAGGCTGGTGCGAGCCCGGCAAGAAGTTGCCGGTCTGAGGCAGCTGCCCGTGCACAAGTCTGGGTACTAGGGACCCCCAGTTCTTAGTACACCGATAGTTATCCTTAGTAGCAACAACACAAAGACGCATCTTGTCCGCTACTTTGTCACTGGGATATAGAAACTCGTCTGGTTGAACCTACCACAACGCACCACTCTCACTGAAGATAGATCAATCTACTTGGCCAAAGCACATCAATAAATCGGAGAGCATTACAAAGCTATAATGACCATGCAAATAAGAATCTTAATATTTAGAGGTGACTCAAATACTTTTCATGAATAATCTGAACATAAACCCACAATTCATCGGATCCCAACAAACACACCGCACAATAGGATTACATCAGATAGATCAAAGCGAAGATGCGATGATCATTGAATTGAAGATCAAGAGATAGAGAGATTGCCATCTAGGTACTAGCTATGGACCCGTAGGTCTGTGGTGAACTACTCACACATCATCATGAGGGCAACAAGGTTGATGTAGATGCCCTCCGTGATCGATCCCCCCTCCGGCAGGGTGCCGAAACGGAGCTCCAGATGGCCTCGCGGCGAAACAGAGACTTGCGACGGCATAAAAACTGTTTCAGGACTGCCTCCAGGGTTTTTGCAACATATGAGAATTTATAGGCCAGAGAACAAGGTCAGGAGGGCCGCCAAGGAGGCACAAGCCATCGGGGCGCGCCCCCCAGGGCGCGCCCTGTTGGCTTGTGGGGCCCTGGTGCGGCCCCCGGCCTTCTTCCGAATCTCCCAGGTCTTCTTTTGGTCCAGAAAAAATCATCAAAAAGTTTCGTGGCAATTGGGCACTGGGCACTGAGCAATAGGTTAGTGCTAAAAAAATATCACAAATTGGTAAATAAAGACCCAAAAAGTATCCTAGAATGGTAATATATCAGCATGGAACAATCAAAAATTATAGATACGTTGGAGACGTATCAGTGGGCATGCCCACTTGCTGGCAAAATTTGGTGTCATTCTCAAGATGACCAAAAATTGACCTTCTTCCCCAGAGGCCGTTCGGGTAGGAGCAAAGGGTCCATCTTGAAGGACGGATTTTTTTCGACATGCTTTGAATGGACCCAATTTTACACTCTTGTACCAACATGAGAAGCATCCATGCCAAATTTCACTGTTTTTCGACGTTGTATCGATTTTCTATGGTTTTTGTGAAGATAAAACCCTAAAATACTTCCCGGAGGTGACATGGCGTGCTCGCAATGTTGGAATTTGTTCAAATTTTGTGTGGACCACTAGGGTGGGCATGCCCACTTACTGGCAAAATTTGGTGTCAATCTGAAGATGACCAAAAATTGACCTTCTTCCCCGGAGGCCGTTCGGGTAGGAGCAAAGGGTCAGTCTCGAAGGATGGGTTTTTTCGACATACTTTAAATGGACCCAACTTTTTATAGCCTTGTAGCAACATGAGAAGCATCCATGCCAAATTTAACTGTTTTTCGACGTTCTATCGATTTTCTATGGTTTTCGCGATGATAAAACCCTGAAATACTTCCCAGAGGTGACGCGACATGTGCCCATTGTCGGAATTCGTTCAAATTTTGCCTGGACCACTGGGGTGGGCATGCCCACTAGCTGGCAAAATATGGTGTCATTCTGAAGATGACCAAAAAATGACCTTCACAGGAGGCCGTTCGGGTAGGAGCGAAGGGTCCGTCTTGAAGGACGGTTTTTTTTACATGCTTCAAATTGACCCAATTTTTTTACACTCCTGGACCCAAATGAGAAGCATCCATGCCAAATTTCAGTGTTTTCGACATTGTATCAATTTTCTATGGTTTTCACGACGATAAAACCCTAAATACTTCCCGGGCGTGACACGACGTGTGCACGTTGTCAGAATTCGTTCAAATTTTGCATGGACCACTGGGGTGGGCATGCCCACTTGCTGGCAAAATGTGGTATCATTTTGAAGATGACCAAAAATTGACCCTCACCGCACGCCGTTCGGGTAGGAGCGAAGGGCCCGTCTCAAAGGGCGGATTTTTTCGACATGCTTCAGATGGACCCAAAAAAATTCTACACCCTTGTACCAACATGAGAAGCAACCATGCCATTTTTCATTATTTTTTGATGTTGTATGAATTTTCTAGGGTATAAAGATTATGCATGCACGTTTAGATGGGCGCACGGAAAAACAGTTTCATCAAAGACAACATATAGGATTTTCACACCCTTGTGATGTGCAAACTTGTTTAGGTGTAAGGCCATCTAACAAACAACTCACAAACAACTATAGGGTTGGACATAAAACACATGCATAATTCTCGATACATTGTTGTTCAAAAACCTGTATGACGAATGAATTGTACCATAATTGTGAACATAGTGTGAAACAATAAAATCACAGTTTGAAACAAAACACATGTCTGAAGCTTAAACTGGTTGAAAAACCATTGAGCCTACTATATATAGTTTTCTCCGCTGTCAAAATCCAGTGACCTCTTGCGCTTTTTCGTTGGAGATTGCTTCGGGCTTGGCGACGACCCGTGTTCTTCAATGTTTTTCTGCTTAACATCAATGTAACCAAACAACTAAAGTTGTTCCTTTTCACTCTCCACCAACTCTCTAGCAAGGCCCTTGGTCTCCTCCATTTCTCGGATTCGCTGTTCTTGTGAAAAAGCAGAAGAACGGTATTAGGAACAACTCAAAAATGATGTAGCCATAAACTTGATATAACATGTACAATTTGAAACTCTGGATCAATGTCATCGGCGGGATAACGACCCTTTGTTCTATTGTACACAATGTACAAGTCACATGTCTTTCTGCTGTTCAGATCAGAAAGCATTTTTGCTACATCATCTTGTCTAGAAATCAAGAACATTCCTTCTGGCAGCTTCCACGCAGACCCGGGTAAGAAGTAGTACAATTCTACTTCCATTTTGTAACCAAAAGTAGTTCTACTTTCATACTCAATTAGATTGTAGTCCACTATGCCGGATTCATAAACTCTCACTTCTCCAGGTCTTTCCTCGAAGTATCCTCTTGGGACATGAGACATCTCATCATCCCTATGAACAAAAAATTCCATGACCATCACCTACATACGAGCATCTCACATCAGAGTTAATACATTCAATGCGGAAAGGGCAAACATAATTTTTGATGTGCATAACAACATTGCGATGTTGTTACCTTGTTATGTGGAATGTATCCTTCATGTGGAGTGATTGGGGATTGTGCCATCTCAGGATTCTTAGCCTGCGTATGAATCACCGACAGTGGGTTTACACACAAATTTTAAAAGGTCATACCATATCTTGGATATGAATGTATAGGATCGGTGCGAGGTACTTAGAAGGGGAGAATTGAAGATATGTTGTTGCGGTGGAGTGATGTGGCATTGAACGGGTGACTCTATCGCAAGGTATCGAGTGAATGGGGATTGCGCCATCTGTTGATGCTTTGCCTACATAGGAATCGCCGATAGAAAGTTACCCACAAATTTAAGATGTTCATACAAAATCTAGGTCCTGAATATATAGAATCAGTGTGAGATACTTGCAGGGGGAGAATTGAAGACATGTTGTTGGTGTGGATTACTGTGGCATTGAAGTTGTGGCCGTAAGATCGCACGGTCTTCCAACATCTTCCCTTCCAAGCGGACCTGCTCCACCATGGCCTTATAATCCATGTCCGGACTCTCCTATAGCAGCCTACTGTCCATCTCCACACGCGCCTGCAACACCTTGGCATCCATCCTGACTCGCTTTCTCTGTATAATACTGTCCACAAGCTTCCGGTCCTTTTGCAACATTTGATTCATGTCCTTGTAGGCAAGAAAACACTTCTTTTCCATGTCCTCACAATCCCACTTAAACTTTTCTTCCATCTCATCACGCGTCGTTTTCATCTTACGGGAAACTCTTCACGCTCATCCTTTAGCATCCTGTCAGCGTATGAACGTTCTTGTTTGAGTTTCTTGTCTACCTCATCACGATCATTTTGCACCTTCAAGTCGATCTCCCAGCGCGCTTCATGCAAAGACCTGTCATACTCCGCACGGTTGTTATGTGCCTGTGATACCATGGTCCCTATAGCAACAGACACAACAATGCTATTAATGAGTTCTACATAGTCAAAATATACCGATATTATGGTATGTGAGACAAACTGACTGCTGATTTTCCAGCAAAGCTCAAATGTCATGTCATCCATATTCGTAATATGCTATAAACAAACCCATCCGTGTAAGGCACGTCTAAGTGCAAACTATGAAAGAAAGAAAAAATAAAAGAAAATTTCTTCACGAATGTCCACTAAAATCAATGACATGGGGCTTAGATGTACATGTGCATTAGCAAAACTGTATCCACAACCTCATCCAAATAATTCCTAACAGTACCACATAGATCAAATATCTACTAAAGTTACTCCACTGACAAAATATATCCATAACCAGATCGTATGATCAACTACTCCCAACTATCAATCAAAAAGCTCTTGCATGACATCTTGTACTCCAATTATATTGACAACCACCTTAAATCTTGCAAACAGTAGCACAACACCATAACTACTCAACTATGGCACAAACTGGCTTTTCTAATCTCATCGCAACTGACTTCTTGGTTGAATCAATGGAAAATGAATCAACAGTACAAGCGGAGATGGGAGGAGCCATGGAGGAGACCTTTTTAGTCCGGCGTTGGCATGGACGATTGCGAAGGGATGGCGTGATCCCAACGATGGCTAGGTCAGGAGAAACAAAGTAGATGGGGCAGTTAAGATAGGATAGATATGCGCTACAATGGATGGTATATATCCATGATTGTAGGGTCAATTAGTTATTTCAAAGTAATGTGCTTCGATGCACGATTTTTTTTGGACGAGAGCGATCTGTTGGGGGCTTCCAAAACTTGTCCACTGACCATGGGACCCACCACATATCACAGCAGCCCGAGCCATCGCGGTGCCCGTGCCAACCCGCGGCCCACCATTGCCTCCCTTTCCCTTGACCAAACAAATTGTTCTTCTTTTCCGGTGAAGAAGCGTGCCAACGTTGGCGGCTGGCGAGAGACGAGAGATGTCCATGTCCAGTTCGGCCTCTTCGTGCTCATGGCCGCGGTATGGTGCGGTACCGATGATCAGATGCCCTGAGTGCCCACGCGTCGCGCCACTGAAGTGTTTGACAACAATATCGGAGAAGAATGGAAACTATGGGCTGGAATTTGACAAATGCGAGAGCAAACCAGAAGCAAGGAAGGTTAAATCTATGTTCTGTCGCAGCCTTTTGCTTTGAATTCTACCCCCACATTTCTTATTATTTCCTTAGATTTGGGATTTAGGGTTTTCCTTCTGTTTTTCAGAATCTGAATACATGCAAGCATTTTGAGTGGCTGGATGAATACATTAAGAGGCTTCAACTAGATGACTTAATTGATTTGAGGCACGGGGCAACCCAAGAGGTAGATCTGCCATCGGTGGTGGATAATTTGGGCTCTACCAATGTTGCTCCAACGGTGGGGGATGCAGAACTCAAGGTGGAATTGAAGAAGCTCAACAAGAACTTAAGGCAGTTGATCGTTTTGAAGAAGTAGGCAAATTTGATGGCCGCGGGATTTTATTTTTCAATAATTGTTGTAGGATTTGTTTAGTTGCTGATCATCAGTCGTTAGAAGTTGGTATTAGAGTGTTTCAGTTAGCTTGTCTATCCGCAATGTCACGTATGCTTAATTTCTTGTATGACCAGACCTAAGAAAAGCTCAGTTGAAATCTAATGGCATGAAGAAATAAAATCAAAAACTTGTCTGTTGTTACAAAAAAAAATTGGAAAGTGGAAAATTATTAAAATAGCACGAACATCAATATAGTTCCATAAAAAAAGCATAGTAGCACGAACTTCAATATAGTGGCATTGTAATAACATAGTAGCACCGCATACATAGGTAGCCCAACGACTTAAATAAGCATAGCCTTACTATTAACACCACTAACACGACACAAATATAGTAGGACGACATGATAGATTAGGAGGCGCCACCAGGCCAACACCACCTCGCTCCTCCGGGGGCACTCCACCTCGCTCCTTCGGGCACCCTTCACTCATGGATGATGGGGTAGGGGAGAATGTGCATGCCGTTGAGGGTGGGGAAGATGTGGGTGAAGTCCGTGTAGATGTTGTGGGTGGTGAAAGCGATGAACTCGCACCCACACCAAAACACACGACAGAGGAGGCAGAAGGCATCGAAGGCGTTGGTGAACGTAGCAAGAAGCCCAACCACAACGCGGTTGTGACCTCTTCGACATGGAACATCGATGGAGAGCCCTGGGGAGGTGGCAGAAGCCGGCAGCAAGGAAGAACTCAGTGAGCTCCCTTGCGCCCCTCCACCTTGACATCGCCCACACCCGAAGGGTCCTCTCCACGTAGACATCGGTAGGGTATAGCCTCTCCGGCACGGTGGGGGGCAGGCGATAGGTCGGACCGTTGAACTGCATGGCGCCTTGGTCTTGGTTTGCTTTAGGGTGGCTAGGTGGTGAAGAAGGGCAGATGGGAGAGGATGGAGATGGAAGAGTGTGAGAGGAAGAGGAGGACGGTACCTGTGTTAAATAGCCGAACTGCGACATCTTGGTTCACTGAGGCAGTAATGACAACATCGGGTGTGTACACGCGTTTGGTTCAACGAGGTAGTAATGCCATCATCGGGTGTGTGTACATGCATGGGAAACCGAAGGGCGGCTGTGCAGCACTGCTGTGGTGGCTCTTCAGCACCGTCGACCGGGTCTGGTCGGGACTGGATAGGTCAGCGCTGCGGTGGTGGCTCTATTGCGTCGTCGGTCGGGTTGAGTCGGGGCTGGACAGGGTAGTGCTAGGGTGGCGTCTCTTTTGCGTCGTCGGTTGGGTCTGGCCTGGTAAGGCTGCACGCCTGCGTTGTCGGTCGGATCACGCGTGCTCATGCACATCCATGCGTGCATGCATGCATCGTTGACTTGTGCGCTCATGCAAGCCATGCAGCCCTGTCCAATAGGGGCTTATAATATCCCAATGGCACGCATGCAGGGAAGCCCACACAAGCAACCGTGTAACAAGAGTTTTCAAATACAGCCAATGAGAGCATTGAAATAGCCACACGCAGATTGCTGACGTAGCACTGCATGCTGATCCACATCGTCGACGTGCAGTGATCCAATGGCCAGGAAGGGTTTCAGTTGTGATTTGAGGGGTTTTAAGAGGGTAATGACGGGTTTTCAGAGTGTTTTGAGAAGTTTCAAGGGTTAGGGTCATCTCAAGAACAGGGTTAGTGTTTATCATAACTAGTTCAAAATATATCAGAAAGATGATCTGTACAGAGAGATAGACGCATCCTTGTCTTATTTGACTACGTTGGTAGGAAAAATAATAAATTTGGTCTATATGCATTTTCATTAAAAAAACCTCCACAAAACAAAGTTAGCAGCAAGCGTATATGATTTAAGCACCAAGCGAGTTCCGATGAATACTTCGACAATCATAACAAGTCTTCCACGCTATCTTGTGCACGAATACAAAGAGTACCATGATGATGTAGTAAAGTACCACATTAGAGCAAGGACTTATAAATGCCGCAGATTTTTTTTGCACACCATGTTGTGGTGTAACTACTCCGGAGGCACATCTAGAACATGGGAAACAAACAGATAAATCCAATGATCTCCCAGGTACATCAACATCAACACCTTGTCTCCTATCACCAAGAGTTTTTCCTTCATCATGAGCTCATTCCAGTTGTTGACGCAGACACGACCATCAATATTAGAAATGGTGTATGTGCTAGACACCCTAGTGTCTGGATGACAAACAATGCTTATGGCCCCATATTCTTCCATGTCTTCGGGCACAACACGATGAGGTAGTTTCTGTTTGAACAACATATTTGTTATGTTACCAAATTTGTAACTTACTGTTCTCTAATAAAGGAAGAACAATAAATTTGTAACTACAATAAAATGTACTGAAATGACACAAAGTAAAGGACGAACAGTATGGTTACCCCAAAGTTCTTGTTGCAATTTGACCATGTCAAGGTATGGATAAATCCATAAGCTCTTCCTTCGTTGTAGTTTCCAGCATCATGATGCTCGACTAACATGTCAAGGGTCATCACTTGGCCTATGACGGTCTCCATCATTCTCCAGTTGATATGTGTTCCCTCAGTGACAGCGAGATTGTCAATAATATATCTTTTCTCATTGGAGAATTAGTAGCATGCTACAATATTACATCACACACAATTAAATTTAGAACCTATGGTATGTGATACAGTAATAGTACAAAACCTTGCAGGAACAAGAATTTATCATACTTGGATGAATGCTAAGCAGATTTGCAGTTGTGTCAAGGCTAGTTTGTAGCTGAGAGTTGACCAAATTGAACGTAATCTCTTGGCCCACACAAAGCGTGTACACTCTAATAAATTCCTTCCAAGAATTTCCAGATATAAATGTCAACCCATTTTCATTGGTAATGTCACATGGGAATTCAAACCCCTCTGTGGTAGTGAAACTTGCATGAAAATTCCCATTGTGGCCCATGGGAATTCTGAATTTCTTCATGAAACTGTATCTGCTGTAGCAGGGGATAACCTGAGTAGCATATTTACGATAGTTAATGAATATAATCTACATAGTAATACAAGGGGCTGGTCCAATCAAAATATGGAATTATGCCACGAATAGAAAGGTAGAAGAGTAGTTTACTAGTTCACAACATAAATATCATAAAATCCCCTACAAGATTTTAATTTACATGAACGTACACAAAACCATTTTCTCAACTAACTAATGTACATGCAATATAAATCTTTTTGTGGTAAAAAATACAAACAACTGGCAAGAAAAATTGTACTACCTCCGTCAAAAAATTGTTGTCTAAGGTTTGCCTACACACGGATGTATTGAACACTAAAACGTGACTACGTACAATCGTATCTATAAAATTCTAAGACAACAATTTTTGGGCAGAGGCAGTAGTAAATTTCTCATTAAAGCTTATATGAAAATTTAAGAATGGATCTTACAGTCATGTCCGCAAATCCCTCGCGTAGGTTGACAGCGAAAGACTTCGTCGAATTATTGTCACCGGTACACAAACCCTTGATGTCCAAACAGAGGTCACAATACGATTCGAGAACGAGCACATCATCAATATTATCATACAGATATGGGCTTATCGAAATCAGATCTGACTGATTCTGTAGTTGAAATACCTACCGCGCTCATCTCTGCGATCATTGTCGATCGAAGCTGAGCGGCCCAAAACAATGCCCCGGAGGATGGCCGGAGTAGCGTAGCTAAGAGAGAGGGGCAGCGATTCGGAATGCTTCGAAGATGGCGAAATCTGGATGAATGGGTGTGAGGATATTTGTTGGTTGGTGGTAAGGAGATCTAAAGGAGGAGAATCTCGACTGCCAACTTAACGTGCGCTTGTTGCCCCGTTTTGCATGGAAAAGATCATTACGAGAAATTTTTGGTGCAGTTACTGGCTAATTTGTTTGTTGCATGCCAAATGCTGGGTACAGATTGGTTGCATACCATTGTTAGTTGTTATACACCAAGTTTGAACCATTTTCAATAAATTTTGCAAGTGCTGCCACGTGCGGCATTTATTTAGGCATTTTTAATAGAAAAGAAATCCACAAAAATGGTTAACTAGTCCAAACTGAAAACCATTGTGCATGCCTTCTTGATTTGTTCATGGGAGTCCATGCAAAATAAGTTGGGTGCAGTCCACACCTTTCATGATGTGGTTGCTTAAGAAAGTGGACAATGTGGCACGAAGTTTGTCGACCGAGCCAGCGGATGGACCGGATCGATGCTACAGGAGGAAATATAGCATAGACCAACGCTCCACCTATGTTTGGTGTGTCAATTAGGTCCACCCTAAGACAAAAAAAGTGTAAGGCATCATGTGCTACCCCTTTGGATGGATGTCTGGGGGGTAGACCGCACGAGAGCTGTTTAGTGGTCTTTTTTGGCCCAAAATGGGAAAACATTCAAAATTTTGCCCAACATATAAAGCATTGTGCATGCATGCTCTATTTGGTTATGGTATGCCATGCAAAATGTTTGGAATCATTTGTAGATGGTATACACATGGAGGTTCTCCGAGACGCGCCCTTCCGGGCTTGACTAGCACCCCACGAATGCACTAGTTGGGTTGTTGACCTATATGAAATCAACCCAACATTTCAGGGTGACAAGTCATGGCCGTGTTAAGGCTACATGCCAAGTTTGAACCATTTTCAACATTGTCTGCTAGTTTTGTCACGTGCGGCATTTTTTCAGGCATTTTTGTCCGAAAAAATCCATACAAATGGTTAACGAGTCCAAACAGAAAACCATTGTGCATTCCTACTTGATTTGGTCACAGGAGGCCATGAAAATAACTTGGGTGCAGTCCACACCTTTAATGATCTGGTTGCTTAAGAAAGTGGACAATTTGGCACTAAGTTTCTCGAGCGAGCCAGCGGATGGACCAGATCGATGCTACGGGAGGGAATCCAGTGTAGACCAACTCTCCACCAATGTTTGGTGTGTCAACTAGATCCACCCTAAGACAAACAAAGTGGAAAGCATCATGTGCTACCCCTTTGGATGGATGTCTGGGGGATAGACCGCACAAGAGCTGTTTATTGGCCCTTTTCGGCCCTAAATGGGAAGACATTCAAAATTTTGCCCAACATGTAAAGCATTGTGCATGCATGCTTTATTTGGTCAAGGGATGCCATGCAAAATGTTTGGGATCATTTGTAGATGGTATACACATGGAGGTTCTCCAAGACGCACCCTTCCGGGCTTGACTAGCACCCCACGAAAGCACTAGCTGGGTTGTTGACCTATATGAAATCAACCTAACATTTCAGGGTGACAAGTCATGGCCATGTTAGGGCTACATGCCAAGTTTGAACCATTTTCAACATTGTGTGCTAGTTTTATCACGTGCGGCATTTTTCGGGCATTTTTGACCAAAAAAATCCATACAAATGGTTAACGAGTCCAAACAGAAAACCATTGTGCATGCCTGCTTGATTTGGTCACGGGAGGCCATGAAAATAACTTGGGTGCAGTCCACACCTTTAATGGCGTGGTTGCTTAAGAAAGTGGACAGCGTGGCACTAAGTTTCTCGACCGAGCCAGCGGATGGACCGGATCGATGCTACGGGAGGGAATCCAATGTAGATCAATTGTCCACCTATGTTTGTTGTGTCAACTAGATCCACCCTAAGACAAACAAAGTGGAAGGCATCATGTGCTACCCCTTTGGATGGATGTATGGGGGGGTAGACCGCACGCGAGCTGTTTACTGGTCTTTTTCGGCCCAAAAATGGGAAAACATTCAAAAATTTGCCCAACATGTAAAGCATTGTGCATGCATGCTCTATTTGGTCATGGGATGCCATGCAAAATGTTTGGGATCATTTGTAGATGGTATACACATGGAGGTTCTCTGAGACGCACCCTTCCGGGCTTGACTCCCACCTCCCGAAAGCACTAGATGGGTTGTTGACCTATATGAAATCAACCCAACATTTCATGGTGACAAGTCATGGCCATGTTAGGGGTATATGACAAGTTTTCACCATTTTCTAAAATGTTTCCAAATTTTGTCATGTGTGGAATTTTTTCAGGCATATGCGGCAAAAAAAAACTATTTCAACACTTCAAAAAAGGACAACATTTTTTGTATTTTTTGAAAATAACAACAACAACAACAACAACAAAGCCTTTAGTCCCAAACAAGTTGGGGTAGGCTAGAGGTGAAACCCATAAGATCTCGCGACCAACTCATGGTTCTGGCACATGGATAGCAAGCTTCCACGCACCCCTGTCCATGGCTAGTTCTTTGGTGATGCTCCAATCCTTCAGGTCTCTCTTTACGGACTCTTCCCATGTCAAGTTCGGTCTACCCCGGCCTCTTTTGACATTATCAGCACGCTTTAGCCGTCCGCTATGTACTGGGGCTTCTGGAGGCCTGCGCTGAATATGTCCAAACCATCTCAGACGATGTTGGACAAGCTTCTCTTCAATTGGCGCTACCCCAAGTCTATCTCGTATATCATCATTCCGGATTCGGTCCTTCCTTGTGTGGCCACACATCCATCTCAACATGTGCATCTCCGCCACACCTAACTGTTGCACATGTTGCCTTTTAGTTGGCCAACACTCAGCGCCATACAACATTGCGGGTCGAACCGCCGTCCTATAGAACTTGCCTTTTAGCTTTTGTGGCACCCTCTTGTCACAGAGAATGCTAGAAGCTTGGCGCCACTTCATCCATCCGGCTTTAATTCGATGGTTCACATCTTCATCGATATCCCCATCCTTCTGCAACATTGACCCCAAATATCAAAAGGTGTCCTTCTGCGGCACCACCTGCCCATCAAGGCTAACATCCTCCTCCTCCTCGTGCCTAGTAGTACCGAAAGCGCACCTCATGTACTCGGTTTTAGTCCTACTAAGTCTAAAACCTTTCGATTCCAAAGTTTGCCTCCATAACTCCAACTTCCTGTTGACCCCCGTCCGACTCTCATCGACTAGCACCACATCGTCCGCAAAGAGCATACACCATGGGATATCTCCTTGTATATCCCTTGTGACCTCATCCATCACCAAGGCAAAAAGATAAGGGCTCAAAGCTGACCCTTGATGCAGTCCTATCTTAATCGGGAAGTCATCAGTGTCGCCATCACTTGTTCGAACACTTGTCACAACATTATCGTACATGTCCTTGATGAGGGTAATGTACTTTGCTGGGACTTTGTGTTTCTCCAAGGCCCACCACATAACATTCTGCGGTATCTTATCATAGGCCTTCTCCAAGTCAATGAACACCATATGCAGGTCCTTCTTTTGCTCCCTATATCTCTCCATAAGTTGTCGTACCAAGAAAATGGCTTCCATGGTCGACCTCCCAGGCATGAAACCAAACTGATTTTTGGTCACGCTTGTCATTCTTCTTAAGCGGTGCTCAATGACTCTCTCCCATAGCTTCATTGTATGGCTCATCAGTTTAATTCCACGGTAATTAGTACAACTCTGAACATCCCCCTTGTTCTTGAAGATTGGTACTAATATACTCTGTCTCCATTCTTCTGGCATCTTGTTTGCCCGAAAAATGAGGTTGAAAAGTTTGGTTAGCCATACTATCGCTATGTCCCCGAGGCCTCTCCACACCTCAATGGGGATACAATCAGGGCCCATCGCCTTGCCTCCTTTCATCCTCTTCAAAGCCTCCTTGACCTCCGACTCCTGGATTCGCCGCACAAAAAGCCTGCTAGTATCAGCAAAGGAGTCGTCCAGATCAATGGTAGAGCTCTCACTCTCCCCATTGAACAGCTTGTCAAAGTACTCCCGCCATCTATGCTTAATCTCCTCGTTCTTCATCAGGAGTTGATCTGCTCCGTCCTTGATGCACTTGATTTGGTCAACATCCCTCGTCTTCCTCTCTCGGATCTTGGCCATCTTATAGATGTCCCTTTCGCCTTCCTTCGTGTCTAACCGTTGGTAGAGGTCCTCATACGCCCGGCCCCTTGCTTCACTCACAGCTCGCTTTGCGGCCTTCTTTGCCATTATTTTTTGAAAATCATTGTGATATTATTCCAATTTTGAATAAGTCACGCAGCCCGCCCTCCCGAAATCCCGCAGTTAAAGCGCCTTCCTTGTAACCACCCGGACTATCCGGGCCTCGTAGTACCTCCCACGATCGCTGCAAGATCAGATCGGAGCCGCCGAGCTCACACGCAATACCAGAGTCACCGGACACCGCCCACCACCCACTGCCAACGTGACCTGAGGGGTCAGACGATAGTGCTCTTCCGTCCGCCTCCTCCTTGCGTCAATGCACCGCTTGTCCTCTTGCCGTTGTCGAGCGTGATACAGCCAGTTCTATTGTGCGATGCACTATCCGTCGGCATCAACTCGGTGCCACCGTCTCCGACACAAGGTATTACCTGATCGTAGCTCTTTTTAGATCGTTGCCGCCCGCTCCTGTAATGGTTAAACCCTCACAGACTGTTTGGTAACCAATTGGGTAGGGGAATGGGAGTTTACACCAGGGAGTTTATAAGTGGATCATGTGATTAAAAGTCGTCATCCATACCAGATATAAGTTTTTATTTTGTTATACATTTCTCAATATTTTGTTCAAATTAATTGACTCGGTTTCTATTATTGCATAGGTGCTAGCGATGGCAACTTCAGATAAAAGTTCTTCTAATGGAGAAAAACCCATCTCTGAAATGAGCGATGTGGTAGGTAATTGACTGTTTGTGTACAATCTTTTCATACACGTACTTGTTTTATATTCGCTAAAATTTAATGCCATGTACCAGGAACTCTTTGTGAAGCATGGTCATATGAATTTAGCAGGCTCACCGTCAAGGTTCGCCAAAACCATGAAAATGTTGTCACCAGATCACAAAAAATACATCATATCAAATTCCGGTCTTGGGGGTCTAACCCAGATGCATGAAGTGAATCTCCGACACATAATGTTGGTAAGACTAGCCAAGAGCATCGATAGTGACACGCAGTCCCTTACCATAGGTGAAACACCCATTCCTCTAACAAAAGAGGACATGCACCATATATTTGGCTTTCCGATTGAAGGGGAGGATATAGAGCCACATCTGGCAAGCACACCCGACCCACAATTGTTTAGCACCTATGAAAACAGGGGGCTAATTTTGATTTTTGACCTTAAAAAGGCAATCCAAGCTTCCAAATCCCCCGACGACTATTTTCTGAGGCGGTTCGTTCTATACGCAATTGGTACTGTTATAGCACCAACATCACAGCATTATGTGGACTTTGATACCAACTCTATGGGGACCCCAACTCATAAGTCGTGATCACCGAATGCACGTGTACAGTGATCCCAGAGATCAATGCTCACTGAACACACAGAAGCTGGTTAACAAGAGTCTTACATCCATACATTCCGTCTTACACAAATTATGACCATTATGGTCAAGTCTTACATAGATAGGGCCCTGAAGGTCAAACAACAACCACAAACTCGCAACGGAAATCTTGAAAGATAGCGTGGACCCATGCCATCTGCCTTAACCCTACAAGCATTATGACTGGGAAGCGTCCTAATTTGCATGTTCGTCACCAAGGTACTCTTCACCATATTCACGTTCTTCCATGCCTAGCCAATTAAATAACCAATGGAAAGCCAATGAGTACTTTGAATGTACTCGCAAGCAACCCATGTTTGGAGCAAGGTACAACAATGCATGATATAGCACTAAGTAGGTAATTTTGCAGAAAGCTAATTTGAGTGCAATGACATGTCCTATCAACTTGTAGAGCATGCATCAAGAAGTCACAAGTGTCCATATGAACAGGTTACATATATCAATATAAACAGAGTTTGGAACAACTCCCGTTTCTTCATCACATCGAGTCATCCGACTCAACTCAGGTACCTCCTCCCCCCCCCCCCCCCCCCACACACACACCAAGTTTAGTAAAACAAAGGATGTAGTTTAAGCAGCACCACCCAACTGTCCTTGACCGTGGACACGGCTATTCGAATAGTTTACACTCTGCAGAGGTTGCACACTTTACCCACCAGACTCGGGAAACTTTCGTGTCAAGCCACGACTCGCGGTATATTACATACCCGAGGTAAGTACCCGAACAATGCCTTTCCCTTGACAACACTAACAAAGAGTCCACTCGTTGGTACACAGACCGCATGATATACATCACAAGTATCATCCATGAAGGGACCAAAGGTGTGCCCGGTGTCTGTGAAAACAACCCATGATCGTCCTTTCCGGCACGACCCCGTATCGAGAGTGACCATGTCACTCCCGCCACTAGTAATGCGGGCTCTCTGCTAGCATCAACCAAAGTAATCAACAAAGCCCCGTCCCGTAAGGGGTATCGTGGTCGTACATGTAAGGTTGGGAACGGTCGACAAATCTTAAATCTAATCTGTTTTCGAAAACACACACACAACTTGCTCCAGTACACCACCTCTTTCTCAAGTGGTTACCTAGATCTTCTCCCTCGGGCATAGTGGCACCCGACGGGGTTTTCAAAAAGTCTTTGGAAATACTTTAGTTTCCACCACTATGCAAATACCCGTCCCACTTGCGTAGCAACTACTTTAGCAACCTATCTACTTCCCACACACACAACTCCATACGAAAAATAGAGTCATGGCAATGCAAGTGTCAATGAGGAAAGTAACGGAGGCAACCCACCAAGGTGGTCACCATTTCATCATGATTCCGATGCAACAAAATAGAGTGTCATATGACATGCATAAAAAGGGTTCATCAACATGGTCAAGGGCTGCTTGCCTGGTTCAACAAAGTCTTCGGGGTCTTCAAATCATTCTGTTCCAACTTCTTCTTCAACAACGTAATCTATCGTCGCAATATAATGGGCAATTCATCTTCATGGAGGAGCTCAAGCTACTAAAATACAGGATGAAGAGAAAACATGTCCATCAATTCTCTGCTTGGTTGGAGACCTTGTTGTAATTGATATCTTAGGAGTAGACTAGCTTTTGTTTCTAGCTTTTTTTAGCCTTCTTTCTATTTTCTTTTTTTCTTTCTTTCTTCTTTTGTTTTAGTTTTTTGGGCTTACCTCAAGCCTATCAGACAGACTTTGGTTTTCTGTTTCTTAATTAATAAAAGTTGTAGTGGGGTTTTACCCTACTGTTTATAGTCAAAAAAATATAATGGGCAAAAATAAGATCACGACAAAAACAGGGAAAATAAATCACTCCTAAAAATGTCAAACCACTTTTGTAAAATACTAGGTTGAAAACTAAAAATACAAAAAATATTATTTTTTGGATTTGGAGTGTCAAAAATAGTGAAAAGCATTTTAACAGTGGTTTAAAATGCTTTAAAAAGGGTTTTAACTAAAAACAGTACATAAAATGTTTTCCAAATGATTCACAAGTGGCATCATCAATAGGTTGGAATATTACAAAATTTTACAAATTTGAATCACTCGATTTGGACAAGTATTTGGGCATGTGGAACTTTTGCAAAATCAGAAAGAAAAAAAAGGCCAGTGAGGAAAACTGGACCAGAAGAGCAAGTAGCTGGGCCGGCCCAGAGCCAAAGTGGCCCGAGGCGACCCAGACGTGCGTGCCAGTCGGGTTTAAACCCGACACGCGGGGCCCAGCATCAGCCGCACAAAGGGGGAGGAGACAGGTGTGAGGATGAAAGGTGGGTCTCGCCTGTCATCCCTGACCTCACGACCAGAGGGGCCAGGGAGCTCACCGGCGGCGCTCCGGGGCACGGCGAGGGCAGGCGAGCACGGAAATGGAGTCAGGAGGCTATCGTCGTTCGGGTGGTGGTGGAGTTGGTCGGAGGGGAGCGGTGGTTCGCCGGCGACGTGGTCCCATGGCGGAGGTGCTTCGGGAGGTCGTTCCTGCAGTCGAACCGAGCTGCAAAATGCATGGAAGGAGGGGGGATCGCGCCAGGATGCTTCGGGAAGCTCGTAGGGCGAGAAAGGAACGCCGGAGAGGCTGCCTACCGCGAGATCGATGGTGTCCCGACGCGGCGGAACTCCGGTCGATCCTGAGCATAGGGGCTCCAGGAGGTGGCTTGAAGGGTTCGGGCGATCGATTGGGTAAAATAGGGGGAGTCCAGAGGGGAGAGAAAGGCTCGGGAGGCTTCTTATAGCCTAGCGCCTGTGCGCCATGAATGAGGTCCGCCGGAGTCCTCTGTAGTGGTTCCGGGATCCTCGGGAGGAGGACGGGGTGGCTCAGGGCGTTTGTGGGCATCGTCCACGACCAGGGGGAGGGGAGAGAATGAGCGAAGAGGGTTCTGGCGCCCACGCGTGTGAGCTCGCTCACTGGCCGAGCCGGGCGACGCTCGGGCACGCGCGTTGGGGTCGCCGGAGAGAGGAGGGGAGGGGCCGACCATTTGGAGGTTTGCGGACGTCGAGGGGGGTCCAGGGGACAAAGCCCCTCATCCCAATGCTATCGGGAGCCTCGGGATGCTCCTGCTACAGTGCGAGGACGCATTGTAGCGCGCTCCAAAGCACGCCTTTGGCATGCCATGGCATGCTCTTGGCGCGTAGGGCGTGGCCACTCATGTCCAGGGGATCTAGGGGGAGTAAACAAAGCTGGGGGGAAAGACTTTGGTGTCATGGGGGTTGCTGGGAAGGTGGGGGAGAGGAAAGATGCAATTGTCCTTGCTGTCCAGGGGGGTAAAATGGGGGTTTTACCCCTCAATCATTGATCAAGGGCCGGGGAAAAATTACTGGAGGTGCAAGGTGACTAGGAGGTATTATGGTAAAAATTTGAGGTGAATGAGAAGAGTAGAAGGGGTCAAAACAGGGTTTTTTACCATTTCAACAAAAAGTGTTTGATGCTGGTTTGGGCAAGCTAAAAGATCCTGCTGGCGATGATATTTAACAGGATCAAATGGTAGATAGAATTGAGGTTGATCACCAAGTTTGAGCCCATTTGAAGAAAGTTTCCAATGCAAACTTTGTAAACCCTAGAAATCAACAAAATCGGGTTTGTTTAGATCTAGCCATGCAAATCCATTCTCCTTGATGCACCACTTGGTGTAATGTCATCATTTGGGGATTAGAGCATTCCCAAAAAGTTTGGGATTAAATGGAGAAACTTGACAATGTAAAGTTGCTCAAATTTTGTTCTGGATAGAGAGGGTTTTGGGGCATTTTGGTGAACCAAAACTATTGGCATAGAGATAAAACTTTGCAAGATCATCACATTAGGCATATGTGACTTGCTAGAATTTTCCTGTATTTATTTGAAAATATTTCTTATAGAAATATTTCAAATGCTTGAAATATCCAGAAAGGGTTTTGGAGGGTTTTGTCCAATATTTTCAACATGACCATGTGTTGAAACTCATATATATGGAAAATATATTTCCACCAACTTTCCCTAAATTTTCTCAAATATTTTGAAAACATAAAAATATTTTTTCCCTAATAAAGACCATTTCTGGCCTCAGAAAAGGGCATTTAAATAAAATACAAAGGTAACCTCTAAAAATATATTTTTGTGGTTTTGGGAAGTCTTAGAAATAATAGGATCCAAATAAAATAATTGGGGAAAAATAGTTTCCCTAATCTGAGGACTTGTAGTACAAACCTCAATTCAGGGGTTTTTGAAAACCTAAATCAAATAAAAGCTTTTTGGGCAAAATAATAATATGTAAAAATAGTTTTAGGTCCTATACACATGGCATGACCATTGGGCAAAGACTTGGATCAAGGAGATGAGTTTTTGAGAGTAGGGGGATTTTTGTGAATTAAACACAATCAAGCAAACAAGCAAATAGCAATCAACTCAAGCATTCACATCCACACAAAAAGTTTTAATTGGTTCAAATTTTTAAACTCATAATCATAGAAAAGTGGTACAAACACAGGGTGTGACACAGTCATCCTAGGTTGTCGAAGAATGAGGACGAAATTAAAGACTTAAGGAGGGAATTCCAGGTATGTCATATACTGTGCATATTTTATTTTGTAATGATCCTCCATATTCATTATGGTTTGCATTGTTATAGGAATTAAAAAACCAATTTAAAAGCAGCCGACAGTCAGTGTCACAGAAAGCAGGCGTGCAGGTGATCATTATGGACCATCACCTTATGAGCTAAAATTAACAAACTTATGATGAACGACCTTTTTTTTAATGTGGGAACAAGTTAATGTGTGCAATGCATCCTTCACAGCAACTCCTAGGTTTAGCGAATCCACGCCAGGGACTTCGACTCCATCAAGTGCAAGACACGTGATACAAAACATGGAGGAACCATGGTTAACTCCGACGAAGCCTCCCTTTGATAATGATTACAAGTTGACGGATCGGGACTTAGAGGCAGCCGTTTTCATTCGCGGATCATACAACCCTGTTGAAGTAGTTAGAATCAGAGACATTTCCCTCACAGCTGAAAAACTGAAGCGAAATTTGACCCACAAATACATTTATGATGATGTAAGCACCTTGTACTCCAGTCCACATCAATTGTTGCAACTACTATCTTATTATTGTATGATTGAAAACTTGACAGGTTATTATGGCATATGCTCGCATTAGCCAAATTGAGAATGATACGACCTCACTCATATCCCTCGATGAAACCAATAAGTTGTTACGATTAAAGGGGGTGGTTCCTGAGGGACGTGGAGCCGCATGGGTTGCTCGTGTGGCAGAAAAATTTGTAGGACGCCGAAAGGTACACGTTTTCCTCACTTTCATAGATCCTTTACGTAATGTACACGAAACATTTCGGTTGTCATCCCAACCAAAATTTTACTGCAGGTGCAAGTTCCGCTGAATGTACACCAAAACCACTGGATGCTAATGATGTTTAATTTTGACAAAGAAGAGATTCACATTCTGAACTCCTTGAATGAACATTGTGACAAGGCCAAGTAAGATTCTCTTGTAAGTGTTCTCTTGCTACATCTTTTGCATCGCATGGCACATGAGCTCCCAAAATACCGTAACCATTTGTATAACTCATTGTACACTAGGTGGAGTCGATTCAGTTGTGCATCGACACAGCGGTCAAGAATGGTTTGATAACACCAGCTAAGCCCATCAATTTTGCCGAATGGGAGAAAGTACGCGATGAGGACATACCACAACACACTGACGGGTATGTACGACCTCCTAAATTAGTCTTCGCCTACATGTTCAAGATTATTGATCTTGAACAAAACATTGCAGGACTTCCTGTGCGATGTTCACACTGAAGTACATGTTGCCATGGAACGGGGATAAAATGATCGACGTATTCGACCAGGTGATTGAATGCCTAAATTAATTCTGAACTTTGTTTGGCTTCAAAGCTATGCTGACATACGTGTTGGTTATCAAATGCAGGGAAAGATACATATTTTCGGCTGGAAAATAGTTACAGCCCTGCTGCATTCAAATTGCAACGCTCTTCACCTCGAATACCAGTACCCGATAACGGTTAGCGATACACCAAGGATATTTCATTTATTTAATATCACTCATGATTTTGAACTAACGCACCGCTCTCTGCTATGCAAAAGGAGGTGTACGATGCCCAGCAAGCAGCGCAAGCTAAGGGTTCAGAAGACAACGTACAAATAATCAACGATCCTCCTGGTTCCAACAAAAATGACACATCAAACTCCGAAAAGGATCCCGGTACACCAAGCTCCCCAAAAAGGAAGAGACAACGTGGACGCCCGACGAAGAATGTCAATGAAGGGAAAGCATCAAAAACAAAAAGTCTTGAAGAACTCAAACGTAAATTTGACAGCAAGACCATAGCTCAATGTGTGTCTTCATTATCAGAACGATGACGTAGAGACCCCAAACCATCAGCAGCTTTGTTGAGCCCATTCAAGTAATGGAGATGGTTTAGGTATGCATATATGCAGTGGAAATTTCAGTTGTGCTTCATATGTCACTTATGCTATGCAGTTCTCAGTTAGGCAAGCAGTGATATTTTAGGATTTCATGTTCCTTTGTATGCTCTGCTTTTTGCAACAACTCATACATGCTCAGTTCTTGTCAGAAACTGGCAATAGATGCTTTTGGCAGTCATGTGTGTGCTCTATTGCTTTTGGCAACAACTCATACATGCTCAGTTCTTGTCAGAAACTGGCAATAGGTACATTTGGCAGTCATGTGTGTGCTCTACTTTTGGTAATGGCTAAGACATGCTCACTTCTTTTGCTTGAACTGGCAATAGAACTTCTCGCAATCATGTACATGCTTGGTTCTTTTGCCTGGACTGGCAATAGAACTTCTGGCACTCATGTACTTGCTCTACTTTTAGCAACAATTGATACATGTTCATTTCTTATAAGAAACTTGCAATAGGTATTTTTGGCAATCATGGGCATCCTCTACTTTTTGAAATAACTAATGCATCCTCGGTACAAAGCTTCAACTAGCAATAGGTAGTTTTGGCAATAATTTGCATGGTCTACTTATGACAATAACTAATACATGCTCAATTCTACTGGTATAACTGGTCATAGATATGGCTTGAACATATTGCATTATAAACTGAACATAATCAGTTGAAGTTATACCTTAACATAGTCAAAGTAGTTGAGTTCCTAACATGCATCACCGTACGATAGTAAAACGACAGATTAACACGGCAAACATAACATAGACCACCGTAAGATAGTAGAGTTCCTAACATGGATCATCAAAGTAGTAGTAACAACTTAGAGCACGTCACCAAAGTAGCACGAAACACTTAAGTTAAACGGCAGATTAACCACCGCAGCGCATAAGTTCAGACAAACCATAGGACATAAGTTTTAGCATCGAACAAGCAAAAGACATACATAACATAAGGTATTGGGGCAGAAGTAGCAGGCAAGCAGCGCATCACTTCTTCGCCTTCTTCGCCGGCGGGATGTAGTAGGGCTCATTGCCCCTCACATACTTGCTAAGGAAGATGCTGAAGGCCGTGTGTTTAGCCATAGCACTGCCCTGATGGTTCTTTTTCGATCCATCACCAACGCCATAGGCATGCTGGATGAGGCTATCGAAGCCATCAGCTATCACCTTGGAACAGAACGGGCAGCCAATCTTGCCATAGAAACAGTACTTGATTTCGCCGGCTCTCAGATGCTTCAGGGTGTAGCGGCTCTTGCTATGCCTGTTGTCCATGCTATAATCCACGTCCATGTCATCCTCCTGTGAATTAGTAAACACACAAGAACTCAACTAATCTCTTTTACTATCATCTTCAAACAAAAGTTTTAAAGGTACATATGAACATTAATCATCACGGTGTAATAGCACTATCCACAGAGTACAAAAGGGCTACCAAATATCTTCTCGAGGGCTACCAACAAGTAATTGACATGCATGAATATTGATGGTGGAATAGTTGCATGGATGGATTACTGCACAAATAGTAAATGATTACCACATGCATGCCTTGATGATGTGGCTCGGTTTCATGATACTTGATACTTGTTACAACGGTAATTCTGATTGGAGTCAGAAAATGCCTTCATTATAGTCCAGTATCTATTACATAATATGTTACACACAAGAGGGGTTTTGTTCTATCTATTCGAATCAGAAAATGAATTTTTGTTCTACCAAAACAAAGGGTGTTTTTGTTCTATCTATTGGAATCATAAAATGATTTTTTTGGTCTAGAAAAACTAGGGTGTTTTTGTTTTGTTCTATCTATTGGAATCAGAAAATGAATCAGATTCAAAAACCACCATCCAAAACTAATATCAATGATAGAACCCTAAAGTCCTACATCCGTACAACTAGCACGACCATATGAAATCGATGCTCATCTAGTTTACAAGAAAAAACCCAATGCCATGAAAAAACGGAGTTCTTGAAAAGAAAAACAAATTTGCTAAAAACATAGTACTACCTCGGAGAGCTCGTCGATGGCCTCGTTGATCTGGTTCTCCTCGTACAGCTTCTCGCTTTCGTCATTGGCCTCGCGCTTGAGCTTGGCCTTCTCCTGCTCCAGATCTTCCGCGACCTTCTCCTGCAGCTACTCACCGACCGGAAGCTGGACGGCTGCGATGGCCACCAGAGCAGGCACAATAACCGCCAGCCGTCACCACAACGGCGGACTCAGGCGCGCCAGCCGCGGCGGCAGCCACGACAGCAGACTGCTCTGCTCCGATGGTTACCTCCTGCTTCTCCGCCGCTTCTTCATGCACGGGATGCATCGGCTGGTGACGAAAGGAGGAGGGTGGCAGAGGAAGAGAGGAGGGTGGTGGCGAGGGACGTGGTATGGCTGGAGAGGGAGAGGACGAGGGTTTTCTACCTGTGTTGGGGAAGAAGAAATGACTGTTGGAGAGACCGAGGGGGCGAGGAGGTGAATTAATACAGTAGTTGGATTTTCTCACCTCCCTGGGTCGTTTCACGTTCCAGAGAGGACGCGTGGCATCGTAGCGTCATGCATGTTGTGTGTTTCGCTGCGCGCCGCCCTTGCCGTCGCTGACACGTGGACCCCAGCGTCAGGTAGAACTGACTGGTGGCTCCCAGTTGTCGGAGACACACATAGAGCAGAGCTGAACAAATATCTTAACAAAGTGGGCGTAAGTTATGTCGAACATGCAGCATCAGCCCAGTGGTTACACCCTCCAGTTTACACCTACACATTACTGGATCGAATCCCCTTGGGCAGTTGATTAAACCTAATTTTTTGCCTATGGGATTTTGACATGTGGGTCCCCCATGTCATCCACACACACAACACATACAAAATTACTTGCCGGACGTGACGTAAATGGACCCAATTTTTTTCTACATCTTTGTATCAACATGGGAAGCATGCATGCCTAGTTTGGTAAGCTTTTCGTAGATTGTATGGATTTTCTAGGTTCCCCAACCATAAAATGCTTAAAATACTTCCAGGACGTGACGCAACATGCGCTCATTGTCAGAATTCCTTGAAATTTTCCGTGGACCACTGGGGTGTGCTTGCCCACTTGCTGGCAAAATTTGGTGTCGTTCTGAAGATGACCAAAAGTTCACCTTGTTCGTTGGAGGCTGTTCGGGTAGAGGAGCGAAGGGTCCGTCTCGAAGGACGGGTTTTTTCTACATGCTTTAAATGGACCCAAATTTTTCCTACACCCTTGTACCAACATGAGAAGCATCCATGCCAAGTTGCACTGTCTTTCAACGTTGTATCGATTTTCTATGGTTTTTGTGACGATAAAACCCTAAAACACTTCCCAAAGGTGACGCGACGTGCTCGCGATGTCAGAATTCATTCAAATTTTGCGTGGACCACTAGGGTGGGCATGCCCACTTGCTGGCAAAATTTGGTGTCAATCTAAAGATGACCAAAAATTGACCTTCTTCCCCGGAGGCCGTTCGGGTAGGAGCGAAGGGTCAGCCTCGAAGGACGGGTTTTATCCACATGCTTCAAATGGACCCATTTTTTTACAGCCTTGTACCAACATGAGAAGCATCCATGCCAAATTTCACCGTTTTTCGACATTGTATCGATTTTCTAGGGTTTTCGCGATGATAAACCCTAAAATACTTCCCGGAGGTGGCGCGACGTGCGCGCGATGTCGGAACTCGTTCAAATTTTGCATGGAACACTGGGGTGGGCATGCCCACTTGCTGGCAAAATTTGGTGTCATTCTGAAGATGACCAAAAATTGACCTTCCTCCCCGGAGGCCGTTTGGGTAGGAGCGAAGGGTCTGTCTCGAAGGACGGGTTTTTTCAACATGCTTCAAATGGACCCAATTTTTTACATCCTTGTACCAAACATGAGAAGCATCCATGCAAATTTCACTTTTTCGACGTTGTATCGATTTTCTAGGGTTTTCGCGACGCTAAAACCCTAAAATACTTCCCGGAGGTGATGCGGAGTGCGCGCGGTGTTGGAAATCGTTCAAATTTTTCATGGACCACTTGGGTGGCCATGCCCACTTGCTGGAAAATTTTGGTGTCATTCTGAAGATGACAAAAAATTGACCTTCTTCACCAGAGGCCGTTCAGGAGCGAAGGGTCCGTCTCGAAGGATGGGTTTTTTTCGACATGCTTCAAAAGGACCCATTTTTTACACCCTTGTACCAACATGAGTAGCATCCATGCCAAATTTGGCTATTTTTTGACGTTGTATGGATTTTCTAGGGTTATCGCGACGATAAAACCCTAAAATATTTCACTATTGTTGTTGCCTGTTTAAGTGGTTTTCTAGGGTTTTTGCAAAGATTAAACCCTAAAAATACTAGGGCGGCCCAACCGCCTCCCACCAGCACCCCCTCCCCCCCCACCACCACCACCACCCACAAAAACCAACTCACCCGCACCCGACGTTTGGGGGATTTCCCCAAATATCTCGCCCGGCAAGCTCAAACCCTAGCCGCCACCGCCCTCATTCCCTAGCCGCTACCGAGCCCTTGGTCCTCGTCGCCCTAACCTTGCTGGATGGTGTGCCGGTCATCTCCCTCAACTACCGTCCTCATCGCCGCCCTGCAGCAGCTGACGATCCGCGGCCCCAAGAGGCCATCCCACTGCCCCCTGTAGTTGCCCAACACACCTCGTCCGCCCCCGTTCCGACAGCTCTGTAGACCTCCAACACGTCGACACCGGTGCCATCTCTATGACCATCGCCGTCCTACGCCGACCCCGACGCGGCTACCCCGCCGGCCACACCTCTCTTTGCCATGGTGAGCCTCTCCTCCCCCTGTGTCTGCTCACAATAATTGACAATGGCTAAAGTGTGAATGGCTAATTTGATTGCTCAAAATAACTTTGAATTCCCAATGTGATTGCTCAATATAAGTGTGAATTGATAATATTTTTGCTCAATATAAATGTGAAGTACTAATTTATTTGCTAAATGGTACCGTGATTCCTCAATATAATTGTGAATTGCTAATGTTTTCGCTCAATAAAACTGTGAATTGTTAATTTGATTGCTCACAATCACTGTGAATTGCTACTGTGGTTACTCAATATAATTGTGAATGCCTAATTTAGGAAGCTCAATAGAACTACTATGATTTCTTAATATATTGGTGCATACTATGAATGCTCAATTTGTTCTATGATTTTGTTCCCTTTTGCTGTTGCCTGATAGATTGATGGATCTTGTATGTGCTAATGGATGGAATTATAGATGGAGAAAGTACAGAAAATCAGCACACTTTTTTGCTCCTTGATTAAGTGGTTTGATTTATAAGTAAGATTTGTTTAACTGGGTGCTCCTCTTTGCTGAATTTTTTGGACGTTTGTCATTGACACTATGTCTCCTCCTCGTCTTCATGCCTCCCGTACCACAACCCCATTGGAGGTGTGAGTGCGTCCTGAATGGGTCATGGACCTAGCAACAAGGATTATTGGTGTGGTAGAGAGATGGAACGAGCGCTTGCAGGAACCGGGGAACATGCGGGCTCTCGTAGACGAGAACCTAGACCTCACGCGGGGCTTGGAAGCTTGCAATGATCGTATGTGGGATGCATTGACAGAAGCAGCAGACGTTGTCAGAGCGAAGGCGTGGGATGAAGAACGTACTTGGATGTCGCATCAGAGCAGGCCAACATTGGTCCTCAAGTGGGCGTATCAGGAGGCGAGATGTCCTAATCGGGTTCAAAGAGGCCGATGGGGATGTATGAGGGGGATAATGCCGCGCACTATGCCCCCAGCACCACCAGCAAGGATGGATAGAGTGCTTGGTGTGTGTGTTTTGATAATGCAGCTTTGAGTAATTTGCTAATTAGTATGCATATTAGTTAACTTTGTTGAACTTATGGTTGGATGCTACATTATATTTTGCTAGCCCAAAATGGTGTCATGGAAGCATAGTTAACATTTTGACCCATAGAAGCTGCCGTGGCACCATGTTGGGCTACAAAAGGAGATGGAGCAGTCACTGAAGATGTTGCAAAAATACTAAACCACCTCGACTATGTACTATATGGTTTCTAATATGAAGTGTGTGTTTCTGATGTAGTTTGCTTTGTTAGTTGGTCATGGATTAATAATGTGTGCTATCTATGTAGTGCATTCTATATGCTATGTATAAGAAAATCAGTGTTACTAGCAGGTAATGCAATATCTGATCTTCTAATGCACACACATCGACGTTCTATGGATTTTGATTTTGATTTTGATACACACACACATGCACACACATCGACGTTCTATGGATTTTCTAGGGTTTTTGCGACGATAAAACCCTAAACTACTTCCCGGAGGTGACGCAACGTGCGAACGTTCAAATTTTGCGTGGACCACTGGGGTGGCCATGCCCACTTGCTAGAAAAACTTGGTGTCATTGTGAAGATGACCAAAAATTGACCTTCTTCCCCGGAGGCTGTTCGGGAGGAGGGACAGGTCCGTCTGGAAGGATGTGTTTTTTCGACATGCTTCAAATGGACCCAACTTTTTTCTACACTCTTGTGCTAACAAGAGAAGCATCCGTGCCAACTTTCATAGCTTTTAGACATTGCAAGGATTTTTTTTCTAACTGATACACTCCACTCCACCTCACTATCACTTGTCCACTGCCACACTAATCCTCCACTTAACTCCTCCCCTTGACTTCTCCACTTAACTACTACCCCAACACCTATCCACCACCTCACTTATGTCACTCCAGAACCTCACTCACAGTATGGTCATTTAAAAATGACAAGGCAATCTATCACAAACATTATCATACCAATCACAAGGCAATCTATCACAACAACTCACACATACCAATTTCAATACCAAGTTCATATAAGTCAATGTTGAATTAATATGACTTTTGCAAAATGCATAACAAGTTTTGATCATCAAATAAGTAACTTAATATCCTCACATAACTAATAATGCATAAAACTTCTGATCTTCTTATCTTCAGGTCCATGAGCTTCAGCAACACATCCATGCTCCCACCTTTAGCATATAAAGACTGGAAAATTTCAGACGGGATACAACATTTGGATAGACAATTTCATAAAATATGCTAAAATGCAAGCATCATGTAGCCCACAAAAAACTGATCAAATTTCAAATACATATAAAGATAATGACATTTGGTTTTGGAAAAGTCATAATATGCTAATTTCAAAATCACAAGGCAATCTGTCACAACCACACACACATACCAATTTGAATACCAAGTTCACATAACTCAATGTTAAATTAATATGAATTTTGCATTGGAACATGCAAAATTACTGTTGCAATTTGAATTAGTTAAAAACATGGGTTCATATGACCAGTACCATTATCATGCTCACTTGAAAGCAATAAAAGAACATGCAACAGGAAGTTAACATGGAACACTGGGATCAACCACCCTGATATTATCAAACACCACTATATTTCTAACTTTCCATAAAGTCCACAAAATAGCAGAGATGCCTACTGTCATAAGACTCGTATCACTTTTATCAAATTTACCATCCACATAGCAAATGTAGTTTTGATGTTGTCAGGGATGTAAATGACATGTACATGCAGTACACAGGGATTAACAAAACACCTACAGGACATGTAACCTAAATCACGAAATTACTGGCACTGAAGCAAAAGGGTAAACAACACTTTAACATGACTAAGGCAACACACTAATTGTAAGCATCAGCAGATGGAAACTTAGGTCGACTACGAAGCTTACCCTAAACCCTACCGCCGTCGTTGAGACGAGGGGAGAGGCGAGGGAACCGTGGAGAACGGCGGGGAAGCGACATCGTGCCAATCGACCTCCTCCTATTGCGGTTGGATGACTAATACTCTAGTGGCTCCGACTCGCACTGCACCCTCATGAACGGCACCCCGTACTTGATCGATTCGTCATCCTCTGGATGCTCGACCTTCGATCTGTACACCCACCACCTCCGCCTGACGACCGCGTCTCGCGAATCGGTCTGCTCCATCGCCCAGAGGAGTAGCTCGATGTACTCCCGCGAAGATCCTACCGGGGACAAGATCGCCGCCCTCTCGCTCTCTCTCAGCCGATCGTACATGGCCTTCCCCGATTTCATAATCTCCCACTCGTTGTCAAACCAATTGAGGATCTCTGTCAACCGGGCTAACTTCGTCTGGTCGCCGCCGACTATCTTCACGATTCGTTTGTGCATATTCTCCATCGATCTCCTTCTAAGAGGAGCGATGCTGGCTTTGGAAGAGGATAGGAGAGACATTGTTTTGCAATGGAGAAGAGGGAGAGGAGAAGGGGTGGTTTTGCAATGGAGAAGAGGGGGAGGAGGGGATGGTTTTGCAATGGGGAAGAGGGAGAGGAGCGTGCGCCAATGGTATAGGATTGGACGAAATGGCGGCGGTTTAGGATTGGACGACGAGACCGGCAACACGGGTTGACTGCATCTAAATCTATGACTAATTTACCCTTTAATTAAGAAGCGACCCCACACTAACCTGAGTACCGACCCCATGCTTTCTAGTACTTTCGAATACTTTCTTCTGAGTACTAGCTAGTACTACTAGCTAATTATCTTCCGTTAGATCGAGAACAACGGAGGGCTTTAGAAAATGCCAACCGCCGTAAAACTTGTACAAAAGAAAACGCAAAACTTTCCGTATTTTCGTTCGTCCCAGCAGCAAAACAACTAGTACTACTGTATTTCCTTCTCCCGGTATAGGCATTGGCGACCTTGACGCACACAGCGGTGTGGCCGACATCGGTGCTTCTCCGGTTGATCGATGCTCGATATCCCTCGAGCTGATGCGTCAGGAGGAGAGCGTCTGCACTGACAACCTCGGCGTGCACAACCACAACGCCATGGCTAGCACAGCTAGCGGTATGACAGGGGCGGAGCTACAGGGTGGGATTTTCGACCGGCCTATATACCATATACAATTATAGATGGGCCAGAGAAGAAAAACGACCCAACAACGTCTCTAACCCAGCAAACAACGCACGTACCCAGGCACGAGATACAATAGCGTCTTTCTGTCCCCGCCGCCCAGACGCCGGGCGCCCCGTCTTCACCAGCCTCGCCGCCCTTGCTGGTCGACGGGCGCCCAACCGCTCAGGAGGCTCCTCCAATCCTTCCTCTCCGCCGCGCTCGTCGATTGCCTGGCGCTCGGCGCCTGCGACCCGATCCTGCCCCTGGCCGCCTGGCGCCCCTGCAAGCCGACGGCAGTCGCCCAGTCCGCATTCCGGCACTCAGCCTGAACTAATTTGAGGTACCATGTCCGGCAGCTCGCCAATGGACCATTCCCCAATTTTCAATTTAGGGTTTGCTATTTGCTTGTTGTGTACTATCGACTACATGAGCGACGAGCAGACACATAATTTTGCACATCATTTATGTCCAATTATGTCATTATGATTGATAGAAACCGAATTCTTATTGTAGAATTATAGAAACATAGTCATCTTTAACTTTTCACGGTATGTACTGCGTATTCTTCTTTTATGCCGAACCTAGAATTTTTTCAAAAGAGGCGCTTTATTACATAAAAGATTTAAGTATTACACCCGGTCTCTGCATAATTAAGATGCACACAACCAAAAAATATGCTATCACATAAACGATAAATAAAAACGCGAAATACAAAGAATCATGTGGAGTCCGTATAACGCCTACAACGTGGGGAGCCCAATCCTAAGATCATGCTGCCACCCATGTTGTGTAAAAGTATCCCTTGTCGTAGCCTCCAATCGTGTACACACATCCGTAAATAGGTATTGATTCTCCACGCGTTGTAAAGAGGACCATAAAAGAAGAGTCCCGGTACATCTGTAGATAACCTGCACAAGAGAAGTACATTTATCATTAAAAACCTTATCATTTCTACATAATCAAAGCAACCAAATAACGGCAAGCGCTCCCACCCTGATAAGAGTTCTAGACCTGTGATCAAACCCATGTAACCAGTTGCCAAATACATTAGCAACACTACAAGGACTTCTAGACCTATGATCGTATAGAACGAACCAATTTGCATTGGAATAATAAATGTTTTATTGTCTCGTCGTGGTGACAAAGGACACATTGCGGACTTTCATGCTAATTACTCTATCTTTAGTAAGAATGACTCCGCGACAAAGATACAATGCAAAGATTTAATTTTAGTATGATTGTAAGACCATATTGATCTATTTCTACCGGTGTTGGTAATTACTTACAAACATTCACATGTCATGTTTGTTGTAGAAAAATGTTTGAGGACCACCCTCGTTTCAAATCCTAGCTCCACCACTGGCGGCATCACTCTTTCGCGCGTCGATGCCGGAGATACTCGAATCGCCACGTGCTAGGACGCGAATGAAAGCTGCACCGCGCCATGGATGGCGGTAACCTGAACCAGGTTCAACGCAGTTTTACCGCTCGACGGCATTTCAAGCGACAAGCGGCATCCTTGGCAAAGCGAACATGGTCGAGCCCGAAGTGCACGAGGACGGAGTACGTGTTGACGACTGCGACGTAGCGGCGTGGCCGACATAACTAGCCGTACCAGTGTTCCCCGCGTCGATGTCCGAGCTGACTAAGACCGCCGTGCAGCACCGCGCTCAGCATCGGTCGTGTCACTGTCACATGTACCTCCACACCCCGTGCAGAACCATTGCTCAACGACGTTCTAGGTGGGCTCATTCGCAAATGAGAGAGCGGGGCGGACAGCGATCCCTCCGAGAGCAACAGGGCTTCGCCGCGAGGCTACGGAGGACGGGAGAGAGAGCAAGAGGGTGGTCCATTAGTGGTAGGAGGAGATTGGGTCGGCGGCTTGTTAGGCGTTGTTGACTGCCTTCGTCCACTCGAGCCGCTGTGTGAGGAGAAAATACGTACTCCCTACGTCCCACGATATAAGAGCGTTTTTAACACTAGTGTAGTGTTAAAAACGCTCTTATATCGTGGGACGTAGGGAGTACATCCGAGGGAAATGGACAGGAGGAGAATTACGTGACCGTTGGATAAAAAATGGACAGACGGATGCATGGATGGGAGCACGCCGAGGGATCAGGCAAGCCTCGTCTGATGTCTTAGGGTGTTTTGGTTTGGGGGATACGTTAGGGTGGTTGTGGATAGCCCTAACAATGGTTGTGGATATCCCCAAGGATAGCCTTTTTTATAGGCATTGGTACGTGTTGGCCGACCGGCCCAAAAATTCGGCCGGTCATGCGTGAGATGTGAGATGCCAGTCGTCTAGTCCGTCGGATCTAGAAAAAAAACAGTTCGCCCACAAAAGTTCCTTCTTCCTCGCGCAACACTCGTCGCCTTCCCGCATCTCGTGCAACTTGTCGGGTGCGTGCGCGCCGCTCTCCCTCTACCCCTCCCTCCGGTCACAACCTCGCGCCTCCCTACCACTCTAACAAAATCAAAAGATGGTGGTAGCAATTCTTAGCTTGGTTCTAGCAAAATCAAAACAAGGTGGTAGCAAAAATGAGGACCGATTCTAGCAAAAAAAAGAAGTTGGTTCCAGCAAAAATTGTCCCTACTTATATCATCCCCAACAAGTGGTTCCAATAAAAATCCAGCTAGAGGTTGAAGCTTTACCAACAAAATGGTCGCTGCCGAAGGTGGTAGCTGCCATTGTTGCCGGTTGCAGCACTAGGTTGGCCGAGTTGCAGCAAAAAAATGACTGAAGTTGTCACTGGTTGCAGCTGTTGGGCTGTTTGGTTACATCATTTTTGTTGCTAGTTGCAGTAAAACCATATGCTGGTTCCAGCATCACCGTCGCACAACGCTCTATCGTGCCCATCTCCAATGAGGGATGGCCGTCGGGGATCAGAGGCGAGAGTTGCCATCAAAGAGAGAAAGCCGAGAGCGTCACGACCACCACCGTCCCAAGCACGCGATCGCGGATGTGCAGCCACATAGCCTTCACAACACGCGATTCGGGAGGAGAAGAGGGAGATGTGCGGCGGGGCAACGAAAACATGGTGCTCCATGGCTGTAGGAGGAGTGGAGGGAGAGAGGAGGAATCGAACACGAGAGGGGTCCCATGTCTAGAGGGATTTGATGAAGAAAGAGAGATGAGGTGGAGGATAAGGATAGGAAAAGGTAGGGGTGTGACGGGAAAGGCAGTGGTGCAGGGCCATGAGTCAGGTCACGCGTCACCAGCGACCAGCCGACACGCAACATTTTCCTTTTTTTATTTGGTATTTTGGTTACTAGCAAAAGAGCTGTGTGTTGCAACGGGAGAAAAAATAACACACACCCTTAATCCAATAACCATGACTCAAGACTCCAATAGGTCCACGTCATTTATTTTAACAGAACATCACGTTTGTGTTGCTGCTTATGCTCCTTCTCACTCTCATCAGCAGTGGCCTCGATGCTCACACAATCAGAACGCGTTTGAATGTGGTCAATCGCATCTCTCTCTGTGTGTGTGTGTTATCGATGTTTTGTTTCGTCTCAATCTGGTTTTCGTGGGGTGTTTATTTGCAATCCGGATCGTCGCCATTACAAAAGAAAAATAGACCGTGCGGTATAGATTAAGTTTGCATCTTAAATTGTTAAAATATTTAGCAGGTAAGATAACATCATATTCAGGTTCTGCATATTTTTCTAATCAAATTCCACATATAACATGTTAAATCGGAGTTAGGACTTCAAAGATATGGGTAATTTAGAAAAGCATTTGTTTTAGATGGACCGCGGATTGATTAACCCAAAAATCTAGGGGTTATGTTAAAATTCCAAAAATTGACCCGTTTGAATTAAATATGGGCCACGGGTTAATTACCTGAAAAGGTAGTTTTTTTTTCTAAAAATGCAAAAAAAGGGTTCACACGTGACCTAAATGTGTATTGCGGGTTAATTCACAAAAAAGCAGGGGGTTTCTGTAAAACTATGCGAGGAACGGGCAGAAGCACTTATCCTTTATTAGTACGGATAAATTAAGGGGTGAGGGTACCCTAGCACTTATCCTTTATTTTGTTTGATTCGAAGGATGACAAGTGCTTGAGGATGTCTATTAGAGCAAGTACAATAAAGTGACGTAGACGAGCTATAAGAGATATCATATCAGATTTGTGTCTAGTTGAAGGAGAGAAGATAGGAGAGAGAAGAGAAGCGGGCTACAAGCTTACAACCGGCTGTAGCACGAGCCCCGACAACCTTTGTGATAGAAAGAGATGGGTCATATATTAATGATATGACATACAAGTATAACTAAGTAACTATTATATGGGTGGGCTATTAGGTTGGCTATAAGTAACATTACAACTACCGGCTCTTGGCTATACTATTAATCATGCTCTTAGACCTTTTAGTTTGAGGAATATGAATGATGGATAAGGATTATGGTGATTTTTTTTATCAAGCTGGTGAGATTACCCCATAACTTACAAAGAATTCACATAATACAAGGCAACAAAATATAATATGGACATTATATATATATATATATATATATATATATATATATATATATATATATATATATATATGCAAAATACATCCTACTACCGGGTGTAGTTACACCCATATCTCATATACTACTATGTGGTAGTATATATACTACTTTATCATTTTTAGTATGTTCATATACTATATCTAAGATACTCCAAAACGAGTTATGTGAAAAAATTGCATGTAAGCCCATATTTTTATCATATTTGTGAAATACGTACATATTTGTACGTAAAAAGGAGTATGCTCAAAATATGGTACATACTACCTACAAAATAGTATATATACTACTCAAACATTCTTACATACTACATACTACACGTACGTACTCTCCAATATAATAAATACTACCTACAACGTACGAAACCAAAGTGGGAGTAACTACACTCGGTAGTAGGAAAAATTTGTCATATATATATATATATATATATATATATATATATATATATATATATATATATATATTGTGTTAGTGTGGATTTTTTAACACTAGATGACTATGCCACCCCTTTGGGTGGCAGTGCCACCCCATGGTATCTTCGTTCAATGCATGCCTCGTGATCTGGCAAACACTATGCTACCGTCATTTCTCCATCAGGATTCAGTTCATGAAGCATGATAATGCTCACACTAATACGGTTCGAGCAGAGTATGTGTCAGGCTAGGGGTATCAAAATGTCAGCTGATGAATACTTAACCAAAAAGATTCTCTAATAGTATAAAAATACAATAACTTACTAACTTTCTATAATAGTACAAAAAATGTGGTTTGTGATTAAGATTTATGTTACCTAAAAGAAGTTCTCATGAACTCAAAAAAGATTCCCCAAAAATAGATCCATGCATATACACAGTATAAACATTTAATCTTGTTACTACTTAGTGCTAACTAGTAAGTTTGCACGTGCAACGCACGTTATAGTTCTAGCAATAAATTTTCTCGTTAACATCTTATAATATATTTAAAGAAATAAACAATAGAAATCGTAATGGGTAAGAAATTTTCTCGTTACCATCTTAATATACATGATTTCTGAGAAATTTTCTCGTTACCATCTTAATATACATGATTTCTGATCTACCTTATATATTTGAAGAAATAAACAATTGAAATTGTAATGGCCAAGAAATTTTCTCATTACCATCTTAATATACAGTGGATTCTGATCTTCTTATATACTTACACTTTTTGACAAATGATGGGCAGGAATTATGTTTCAAAAACAATTTGTAACATAGGTAGGACAATACAATGTGATAATCACGCTTCAGTCATAACGGGTTAAGAATGATATACGAAACAATGAAAATATAGTCAAGATGGACAACAGTTAACCTTGTTTTCAATTGAATCTTTGATATAACCACAGTAATGTGAACCAATGTCTTTGAGCTTGTTAAATGGACGCTTCTCTTAGTTCTTTATGTCCCTCCGATACTTGAATTGTTGCCTTTGCTACATATACCTAGGATGCATTTTTCCTACACACACACACACGCACGCACACTTCAGTGCTGATACAGTCTACAACTATGAAGCAGGATAAATGACAAGCCCGAGACATCTAATAAAGACCGGGGGGGCATCCTTCTCGATATAAATTTGTGAAGTATATATGTCTCAGCATGCGGCCTGAACCTTTTGTCAATGTCGACATACTCAAATAGGACTTCTTCCACCAAGTTCCAATGTAATAGGTTGTGAAGAAAAAGATGCAGTACAAAAGGTGGGAATGGGCTCTCTAGGCCAATATATTCTAATAGTCTAAAGGAGGAAAAAAATGCATAATGGGTGATAAATTAGTACGGAGATAAATAAAATTATAGAAATGTGGAACAAACCTTGACCTTAGGTGTTGCAGCAACCATAATCATTTTACCATTTTACATAACTCCCGGTAAATGTAACCTGAGAGTTTATTCATCCCTTCGCGTGAGAGTTTGATAGCTCCCAGTTTCATAGTTCTTGCATTCCAAACAAGGTTGTAGTCTATTGGTAAATATTATTCCTTTGTCCATAACTTCGCCATGTAATAGTTGACAGCTGCGCGAATCTGAGTTTGATGTTGAAACAAACTTAAAATTAGCAAGACACACTGGTGTTCATTAAGATACGCTTTTTCTGGAAAACTTATTTTCGTAATATCATTTGATTTACATCTCGTTTTTGAGATGGCAGATAGGTCCCAATGCTACATAGCAGTTTACAAAGGTTCAAGAGCAATTATGCGAGAGAGGGTGGATTAAACAGAACACCTCCATTTGTTATGCTTCCTTTGTATCCCAGGCTACATTTACATACATAGTACCGCTACGGGCATCTGCAAACTGCAAACAACATAATGTTCAGCCGTGTTGCAGAGCAGATCTACACAAACATCATGATGGCCACAAGAAATGTTCGAGTAAAAACTGGCCTCGATGGTTGATATGTATTCTATTCTCTCTGTAACCAGAAAACCATCTGATCTTGTCAAGACACATTAGAGTATTGTAAAAAAACGGTGCATGAAGGGACCCATTATATATGCTTGAGCTAAAAGAAAGCAAATGCATAAACACATTGACAGAAAAATACTAATCCACCGAACCAGGGACAAGGGAGGAATGGGGCTGACAAAGGATCGCTCACCATTTGTTTCCTGGTAGATCCATGCATGTACACAAGAAAAAAATGAATGAATGTCATAGAAAAGAGAAATAACACAAATAAGAGAATCCATAATAGTTCAAACGAAAGAAAATGATATGTCTGAACTTGGTCATGTGACAACACCACTAAACACCAAATTAAAATTTATCAAATAAAATAAACTGATATTGTGATCCATACCTCAAACGCCTTGAAGTCATGAATCATGACACACACTGCCTGTTGGGTCTTCTGCTTCAATAAGATCGGTGACTAATCATATTGGCTCTTCCACAGTACCAACACTTCCTAATACGTGTGTCTTCTCGCTCGATACTCTCCAGCTGCAAAGCCTCGTGCGTATGAGATGATCAGCACTTCCGAATATGGTGGCAGCCAATGAGATGATCAAGATCAACACACCTGTGACCGTGGAGCAAGCCACCCTTACTTATTGTCGTCTTGTTCCTGCAGATGTTAAGCCAGTAGTGCTGAATGAATATCTAAATCGGAAATCTAGTCAAGCCACTGTGTAAGCATGAGCTCCTGGGACGGCGACCTTGGTCTCCGCTGATGGCTCTGATGAGAGGGTGAGTGGTGTCCAGCCATTGGCCTAGGTGAGGATGCCGTTGTGGGCTTGTTGACAGCTCAGTCCACTGCGGAAGCCGTCTCAGAGCAAAGGGATGACCCGCAAGGCCGCAACTACAAGTTGTCGCCGCCTCGTAGGCTTGCGTCGGAGCTATGCGCCACCTCTCGCCGAAGATCGTCGCCACCAGAGGTCCACCATCGAGGCCGCTGCGCCCCTGCCCTTCCTTCTGTTCTTCTCTATCTCCTCCTCGCCTTCAAAGCTCTCTCTACCTGGAATCGCTCAGCCGCCACCGTCCCTCCGACTCGCCGAAGCCGCCCCGTCGTTGACCCGATCCTGCTGCCATCCGCCAGATCCACTCCAGCCCCGCCGGAGCCCACCCCTTGGCCATCACCGCTTCCTCCCCGGAGACCTCCTCACGTACTCCTCTCGGGCGCGATGGGGGCGGCGAGGGCGGTGGCGGGGAGGAGGACGGCGGGCGCGGGGCGCGGGGGCGGCGAGGGGGCGGCGAGGGGGATGGCGAGGTGGCGGCGAGGGGGCGGCGGTGGCAGGCGGACGCGAGTGGGCGGTATGGAGGGAGGTCGCGGTGGGGGTGGGGTGGGAATCGTGGGTTAGTGGGTTTCTTTTTTTTTATCGATACGGGTCTGTGTTTAGCGATGGAAAGATGTGGTTAGCGACCTGCTTAGCCCGTGGTTTGCTTTGTTAAACATCCAGAGATTTGTAGCCTTTAGATATTGCTAATGAACGTCCTAGATTGTTTGGATCTCTGCCTTTCGTCCTTTTACAGGGGTAGTAGATGAATTCGTGTCAGTGCAATTTAACAAATGGATGACTAATCAATGACAGACCTAAAAGATGCTACACGATCTCAAAGCCAGATCAGACGGAAGCCAGAGGGGTGACAATGCCCCCAGGTGGCAAAGACATATTCCTATTCAGGTGTGTGTATTTGCGTTCCAAAGGCATAATTACATATATGCGCACTTGTAGGGGGCGGGGGCTTGTACATGTCACATGTCTCTCAAGGCTTTAATGTATTTCTATGGTACATTCTTATTTGAAGTTTTGTGTATGTTGTCATCAATTACTAAAAAGGGGGAGATTGAAGGCACATTTTCTCCCCTAGTGGTTTTGGTAATTTATGTCAACATAGATAGTGTTGGACTAATGTTTTCCTCAAGTATATTTCAGAAAAAGTCCAACTTAGGCAAGTACAAGGATGGAGATATGGACCCCTCAAGCTACTAAAGAACAATGTTGGCAATGCTTGAAGACTCTACATTTTTGGTTAAGTCTACAAAGATCACATTAGTCCATAGGAAAGTCAATACTATTAAAAGGGGATGAGGTTTTGATCATGGACTATTTGCTCAAATGCTTAGAGATATTGCTCCAAAACCCTCAGCCACACTCTCACTTCCTTCTATGTCCAAAACCCTAAAGTCAAACTTGGCCCCACCAATACACATCTACCCGGACTGACCGAGCTACACTTGACATAGCCACTGCCTAAACCCTACCAACTCGGTCTCACCGAGAAGACTCATCGGCCCCACCGAAGCGCACTTGACAACCTTATGTTACCTAGCGATTTCACTTCGGAAATTCTGAGTGGTTTCGATCGGTCTCACCGAAGTATGGAAAGTGCTTAGGTCACCACCCATCGGTCTCACTGAGCTATCCCATCCGATCTCACCGAAAAGCTTAAAGTTCACAAAAATTGTACTAGTCGGTCTCACCAGGTGATTCCACCCGGTCCCACCGAGTAATGCATAAATTTGCGTAACAACTATATTTTTGGTGTTGCCTATATATACCCCCACCCACTCCACCTTCTCACAGAGAGCAACCAGGACAAAGCTACCACTTCACATATCCATTTTGTGAGAGAAAACCACCTGAAATCAAGGGGATCCACTCCAAACTTTGATCCCTGATTTCTAGCCTCCACAAATTGTTTTCCGCTCCAATTCTTTCTCCTACCACATAGCCAAATCTGTGAGAGAGTGATTGAGTGTTAAGAAGACTATCTTTTGAAGCACAAGAGTAAGGAATTCATCACCAACAACAACATCTATTATCTTTTGGAGAGTGGTGTCTCCTAGATTGGTTAGGTGTCACTTGGGAGCCTTCAAATCTTGTGAAGTTGAACCAAGGAGTTTGTACGGGCAAGAAGATCGCCTACTTCATGAATATCTACCCTGAGTGACGCTAGTCCTTCGTGGATGTAAGTCATGATGGCATAGACAATGTTGCTTCTTCTTGGACCCTTCGTGGGTATAGCCATATGTGGACTCGCACAGTCGTTACCCTCCGTGGGTTGAGATCTCCATCAACATGGACGTCCGATAGCATCACCTATCGGAAACACGTCAGAAATCATCATGTCTTCATTGCGTTTGATCATCTTCAAACTCTACCCCTTTACTTTCTTGCACTTGCATGTTGTCTATTATCCACTGCCCATACTTTAGATCTACATGTGTAGATTGTATTGCTAGTCACCTAACTTGTGCTAAAATCTGCCTAAACTTCAAGAAAATTAAAAATTGCACCTTTTGCCTTGTTAGTGCCTATTCAACCCCCCCCCCTCCCTCTAGACCGATCCTTTCGATCCTACAAGATAGTTTCCTACCTTGTTGGCATTTCCTTGAGAACTTGGCGGCCACGACCCTTCTTGCCGGCTGTGGCAGCCGGACACGCCGGAGCAATGGTCGTAGGGGTCGCCCGAGACGCTGCACGAGGCATCCGACGTGGATGGGGCGCCTGAATGGCTTTCTTCTTCACGGCCTCCTCGGTGAGGGCCGACGCCGCGGCCATCGTTTTTCTAGGGAGGGCGGCCGACCGTCGCCGGAGAGGTAGTTGCCACCCTGGCAACCTTTGCCGCGGTTGGAAATGGTGCTTGTGGTCGGTGGAACTTTTTCAATCCCAACCTTTCTTTCGGTGCGGGGGTGGTATCCGGCGGCGGTGTGGCAGAAACGTCTTGGCTATCCATTTCGGTGGGAGGGCCGGCCATCGGTGGCGACGGCGACACGTGGAGGCGGCATTGGCGGGAATGGCGGAGGTGCGAGGACGGGAGAAAGAGGTGTGCAACATCTACTACTTATTACTATTAAAAGAGCACAAACATAAATTCCTCTAAACCCACACAACAAACTATACACGGGATAACCAGGACCCTCCGATCAAACCAATTTAAACACATCCTACTGTCCATATTACGGTCAATGATCTATCATCCAAATCAATGGCTCGGATTAAATGTTCTGCCGGCAGACGCCGGGTCTGCCAATCGTGCGACCGCTCCACGTCCCGCGATCCCCACGGCCCCGCCGCAACTCCCTGATTTTCAAGTCGATCCACGCGAAAAGTGCTTCTTGACATGCGCTGCTCCCCTCCGATCTGCCCCCAGCCGACCCAGCCTCCGATCGCAGCCCGCGGTCTTGCAAGCCGCCGCCGAGCTCCTCTACCGGTCAGCCACGCCCAGAGCCCTCCTCCTTCCTTCTCTCTCCCTCTCCCCACTAATCTCTCTCCCTCTCTCCGTTCCCACACTGCAGGACGCCATGCACATGGGCTAAGGCTCCACCGGACCGGCCCTCCTCCCGACCAGATCGATGACGACGACGACCGAATCTGCCCCGCCTCCGTCCGTTTACACCTCCCCAGGCAGGCCCGCTGCACCCTCCCAGCCGTCGCTTTCGAAGCCGCCGATTCGCCGCCACGGCGCCACTATTCCTCTGCATGCCCAGGGACCGGTCGTGCCTTCCTCCGCGACCACGGGTTGGGGAGGCAGGAGCCCCCGCAGTCGTCCCTCCATGGAGCCGGTGATGAACACATGCATGTCCCCTTCTTAATTCTCACGCGCAGTCTCTGATGCAGATGCCGCCGCTGCCATTCTTCCGCACAGCCGAGGACGCAGAAGTCGCTTTCGTCTACAACTCAGCCGCCTTCATCCTGTTCCCTGCGACATTGAGGATTAGTTGTCCGGACACCGCTTCCCCCTGCTTGTCCTCTACCACGGGGTCATCGCAATCTGCTGTCGCCACGCCCACCTATGCCATGTCATGTACGATAGGGTCGGCAGGAGCATACCAACGCTTGCCCTCTTCACATGATAGGTACATACAGCGGCGGAGCTACGTTGTATGCTGCAGGGGCCATGGCCCCCCCAGCCTGGGTAAATTTCGTGAAAGAAAAAAGATTAGAGTAGAAGATTAGGGAAAAAATAGATTTTTGCCCCCCTTAAGCATCCATATTTTCTGTTTGGCCCCCCCAAAACATTTTACCAAGCTCCGCCAGTGGGTACATACTTGGTTAAGCGATTGGTGCTGCTGCGGTTCATCTACATTCTTTCTTGATTTACGTTCTTATTATCATTTGCTAACATAACCACCTTATCTTTCATGTTGTTTCTCAAGATCTTTTATATGTCATGTCCACAAGGGTGTTTGATAAGAAATCCAAGCAGGGTGCATGTGAGTTGAATCAAGGTAATCTATATGATGTAGTGAAGCATAAACTCCTCTCCCCATGTTTCTGGATATGTTATTTTTCAGTGAATTACTACTGAAACATTGATTTAAGACTATTTTTAGTCATGTATAAGAAAGCTGAGATTTATTTTGGCCCGTAAACATATCATGTGAATGTTTTCATAGAAAGTTTCCCTCATATCGAACTGTTTTATTTCTTCTACACAGGAAGTTGGTAGAATATGCAGCCTTCAAAGCATAGGTTTGTGAATTTTATGCCAGGCGAGCCTCTTTCATTTTAATGCTTGAGTCCTAATATTTCATTTCTCTGAGCGTTTGAGTCCTAATATTGTTTTGTATTCTGAGCTCTTGAACATTTGCCTGCACAAAAATGATCTATAATAATTCCCTTCTAAGCCCAGAGATGGTTGCACACATCATTTATTCAATCCTAAATTACTCTACGCTCTGAATTACTCCCGTAGTGCATTTTACTCCCCCTTTACATCTATGTCATCTTATTCATATATATATGCGTAGTGTATATATGATTTCCCATGTAATCATCCTTGACGAATAATCATGTTCAGTCTGTAACTAATATCATGGTTTTCTGATTTTTTACGCTGCCTCTTACTGGTCTTATGACATGGAAAGGAGAGGCCAAGGAGCAGCAAGCATGCAGATGTGTCATGCAAACAAACAGAGATTACATAATGTCGCTGATTGTACAAAACCAGAAAAACAAGTCGCAGCGCTAGCATGCAAAGAGAAAATTGCGCAAGTCAAACACATATTCAAGTAATAAGTTAGTGAGAGGCTTTATATAGGCGTGTACTGCTGCATGTTTCCTACATAATTGGCTCATAATTATCTTATAAATTCGCAGATGGAGTTTACTGCAGCAGCGTCAACTCAGACGTTTAGCAATCATGGACTAACTTTATCTTTTGTCAGTTGCAGAATCTATGTGCCAAGAATCCTATTTTCCGGACCATCGCAAGTTGTTATCAACATTGCACTACGCCCCTTGCAGATGTATCAGCATTGATGATTTTATACTCCAAGGCCCCTGTTAGAGTTCCACAACACACATCCTTATTTCTGGTCCAAGATGCAAAATACTTTTTAAAGAAATATTAAAATTGGTAAAAGTATCTACACATTTTTAGAAATTATAGTTTGCAAAATATGGAAAAGGCTACATCTGCAAAAGCTATATTTATTTTCACATAAGATTTGAAATAATTGGATCCTAAGTAGGATTACCGAGGAAATTTCATTCTACGATTATACGTGCATTGCACGTGCACGCTTACTAGTTTACTCAAGTAGCGCAAGCGCCGAGTATATTTAGGCGGGTTGGAGGGGATTTTCGCTGGGGGAGTAAAAATTGTCCTTCCTTAAAAAATTTAGGACTTCGACTAGGTGTGGCATAGAGGAATAAAACCGAAATTATCTTTCATTATAGCCGGATAGGGGATCGGCTAGAGTTGGCCTTAGCAGGTGTCGTTCGCGAGTCTTAGGGTGTTGCGTTCTGAGACCTACATGGCTGCATGAATCAGTTCCCGAGTTCTTGACCTGAACTATGCAACCACTTTAAATTAATGGATTAATAGCTGGCTCCCATTATTCAGCTACCGATGAATGAGCAGCCTCGTTGCTCTTCTCTTCCCAGTAAACCAAGCAACAAACAGCAATGCCAAAGCAAATCTCACTAGTTCTTGCAAGTGGCCAAGAAGGGAAATGGCCCGTGTGGGCATCTAGCCGTCCACGTCCCGGCATAAATCTTTTTGAATAATTTGAATTGCCTACCCCCATGTGTGTCACGTCCCGGCATAAATGTAAGCGTAACAAATCACAGAAAATTACAGCAGAGTAACGAATCACAGAAAATTAACTAGAAGGGAGCAAACATGCAATGTAATGTCCAGCAATAAAATGGTACTGTAGATGCAAAAGGCTCGGGCGGGGAACGATGGATGCGGCGGTCACGGTCACAGTCACAGCACGATGGGGTCAGAGGCAAGGGACCCTTTCCCTCCCCGGTTCTTGAACCTCTTGGCCTGCACGCAGCTTCGATTGCTCCTCCGAAGCGGTCGCTTCCGCCCCTTATGGCCTCCGTCCTCCTCACTGTCCTCGCTCCCTTCCGATGCCTCCTTTTCCCCCGGTCTGCCAGGAACGTCCTCCTCCTCCTCCTCCTCCCCCGTCGGCTTGTCACAGCATTCCTGCACAAGATGATCGCTGCCGTTCTGCACCGCTTCATCAGGCACAGGCCCATGCGGTGTGCCGATGATCGCTTCTTCACACAGTGGTACGGCAGATGGGTGTGCTGCAGTCAACTCACAGGTCCCCTCGCCCCGAGCATCGACGGTGGCATTTCCTTCCTTCAAGTGAGAATCCTTTAGCAGTTCACGGATCCGAGCAATAGACGTGGCCACCTCCACCGGAAGTGACCGTTGCTTGAGAAATCGCGTGATGGTTGGGAGCTCCTTCTTGATGCTCTCCACCTACAATTATATGATAGGTCACTTAGACTGCAGACAAAGCTTGCCCTCATAACCATTATTACCATTATGGACCAGAGTTTACCACTGTAAGCAAATTGAGACCAGGAAATTCTCGTGCCGTGCTCGCTGGTGTAAAAACATCTTCAGTGGTGTTGCCAGTGGCAGGAACTGTTGTATGATCAGGACGCGTAGCATTGATCAACTGCTCGAAATGTTTGATCTCTGATGCATACTCGAGGCTCCAATCCACTGATGCGTTCCACTGATGTCGCTGGAACCCACGAACATCGCCGAGCGGATGCTGTTCTTGACCAAACTGACGAGCAAACCGATCTGGGAGATATACTTCCCTAACGTTAAAGTTGATCAGCCATGTTCTGGAGAAGCAGACGGTATCGGGTGGCGAGCAGATGTTGGGAATAGATGCAGGATCCATGCCCTTGTAAGGTTCCCAGTTGACCTAAAATCACATAATTTTTATTGTCATATTCAAATGGCAAGTAATAACTAATAAGAAAGGATAAAGTATGGCTACGAATTACCAAAAGCAAAAGGTAGACTCACATCTGAAACTCGAAGCTGACTGAAAGCTTTTCTGATATCTGAAGCTTCCTTTGCTGGTCGGGAGATTGTGCGCCCGGTCCACCCGCACACTCGTGGGACGACAAGTGCTGGACCATCCTCCATATCGGGGCGCATCGCTGGAATATATTCATATATCCAACCCTTTGTACAGAAACTCAAAAGATACATTAGAACACTTCCATACTGGAGAAGTGTCACCACTTACAAAAACTTGAATTTAAAAAGAATACTCGAAAAAAAAGGAAACATTTTATTCTTTCCAATCGTCCAATGCTTTTTTTTTTGTTTACCAATTGTCATTCTCCTGTTGAAATTCTTGTCATTTTAATGAGTGCCAGGTGTCAACCATGAGCAACTTTGTAAATTCTTAGACAACATCCAACGGCGAAAACTTTATAGATGTTCTGTATATCAAATACATGAGATTAGGTCACATTTTCCTTTTTCTGTTCATATTTCTCTGTGAATGTAGCATCATCGATATTCTCGAAAACCTATTTATAGTACTACTTCACAATGCTAAGAACTAAAAAAAATACATTAGAATCTTTTTTCACAATGTAACAGTAAAGTAAGAACCCAGAAGGTCAGAACAACTTTATCTGCAAAGAGTCTATGGAGGACAAAAAGGTATTCTATTATTTCCTAACATCCAATTCCTTTTTCTTCAATTGTATGAAGTAACATCTCACTTCTGCCTTTTCAGCTCTTATTCCATTGTGCATGCGTATATAGTTCTTCAGTCTGCACTAACATTAGAGAACCGAACATCGCTCGGTTGGCTGTAGAGGGAGGGGGTGCGCACGCAGCCCACCCGCTGGCGAAGCTAGGCATCCATCTTGTTAATCAAAACGCCATGGGTGCTAGTGCCAACAAATTAGTCTACAGTAACATTATCACTGTTTCTCACAAACCTAACACGAAATTTTTATTCAACAAAGAAAAATGATTGGGGAGTTAAATAGAAATGGAGGAAAATTTGCTCTTCTAAACTGAAGTAAGATTTGCGCCTGATAAATGAGTGTTCACATACCATGAGCAGAGTGGCGCTGCCGAATAGTCTTATTCTGGCAGAAGAGTGAGAAGGCACTACCGTAGAGAGAGCCTTGTAAAGATGAGCAAGAGCAGCAGCACCCCACGCGTACTCTCGTACCTTCTCAAAGTCTGACAAGAGTGGTAAGTACTTTGGAGAGACATAGCCCTTATCTTTCTCTGAAAACAGAGTTGCTCCAATCAAGTACAAGAGATATGCTCTTGTTTTGCACGCAATTTCTTTATCAGTGGGACACTCCGACAGCTGACTAAATTTGGAGCGTAACCAAGAGAGCTTCACACGGCTACCCCTGCAATCCTTGCTACCAGGAACTCGGCCCAGGTATTGGAGGAACAATTGTTCTGACGACATGTTGAGCACAGCCCCGGTGGTCACTGCACGGCCTATGATCGGAATTCCCAGTATGTAGGCCGTGTCCCTGAGTGATGGTGCCATTTCAAAGTCATGTAACCTTGCTGTGTTCGTTTCTTTGCTCCAAAGCTCGCAGAATACGCTGAGCACAGTGCGGTTGATGGTCAGATCTCCCATGTATTTCAGATTGCCGAGCCCACTGGCGTCGACTAACTGTTGCTGCTGTTCGTTCAGATTCCATGTCTTGAGCTCCTCCGTCGTCTGGCACACTGATAGTTCACGAGCTTCCTGCATGATTAAGCACCACATGTTATACATGCAGGAACCAAAGGAAGGTCTGGCAAATTTGGTGTCACTTGGTTTATGAACATAACTACCTGATTGCAACCTTTGCCTGTTGGTACCGCCTCCGAGGATTCCATTTAGTTCTGCATAGAGATAAAACGCCAGATATAGTTCTTTCAAATGAAACGAAATACAGTAAGCAAAAAATCCGAACCATGCACGAGGGCTGCATGTGTTATATTAAGAGAGCATAAAAGCTTACAGACCAGGAAACGACCGCAAAGTCCAAAAGAGATAACAGCAACAAAAAAACTAGAGTAAATGTTTAGGAAGGGGGGCACAGTGAAGAGTTATATAATAAGTGTATGCAAAATAAGAATCACAGACAGGATATATCGTTAGGATAAAGTACATTGTGAAATTAATGGAAGGTCTGAAGAGAGCATACATGATGTGTGGTAACGGGAAGTTGGGAAGAATGTATATTTCAGATTTTCAATGGTTTGGCGTTTAAATTGCATTTAATCATGAAAACCAGTTGTTGGGAGTTTGAATGGTAAAAGGGCAAGCAAATACAGATTGTACTCGACAAGAATGTTACTAGATCGACTGACAAGAAAATGGCATGGAAACCAGAATTCCATAAAAGCGTAAACGACTGCAATGACTCAACTCATTGGAATACGGTGTTAGCAAAATTATTCATGATGGTGTGTTCACAGTGATATGCCTTGCCTACATTGGCACAAGAATAAGAATCAGACCGGTTGACAGGCGACAGACACCTTACTAACCAACCTGTCAAAGAGGGCGACAGTTGAAGCAAACACAAAGATGCAGTATTATGCAACAACTAGTATAAGAAATTCAACCCTCATTTAAATTGGCTATGCATCGGAGGAAGAGAAGCAAGCCGTGGATTGGAATGGGCAAGGGCGGCGGGTTTTGGGCGACGAACGGACTGCTCTGCTCTCCCTCTCCTCTTTTTCTGTGGAGCAGCCCGACTTTATGGCAATTACTGAATGGTGCTACCAGTCCCTCGCCCACTCCCTGCAGCCTCGCCTCGCCTCACTTTCTCTTAACGTTGCAAACCAAACAACACACCGTCTCACCACATTGTTTCTTGTGGATGAGTAGGTAGATCTAGCGAGAAGCAACCATGCCAAAACCATCCATCCGGGACATGGTAATTTCCCTACATTCTCACCATGACTGCAAACATTTCATCTGAAAAATCGTGCTCCCAACATGAATTTCTGAGAGACCACCGCACATGATAGAGAAGATTCTAAAGTCAGACAAGATTCTGGCATTCTGCCATGGCCGGCACTTGCGCATAATCTACTGACACACAAAAAACAGAGGGCCACAAAGCACAGAATCACCAAAACGCAAGTGCCACAGATTAACTGGAGAGGATAGATAGCACATCCGGTTCCGGTGCATACGTCACAAACGTTGCGGGGGGCATCTACCTTGCCATACACAGGCTACAGGGCTCATGTCATGGGTGCACGCAGATGCCATTGCCAAAGCCTATGTTTTCACTCACCACGACCACGAGCAAAGGCCTACAACGCCATAAAACAGTTAACCGTCCACGCTCCACGGCAGCGCCACAACAGGTCCACTACTTTGTACAATGCCCAAGACCAATCGGGCAGCGTCAGGCCCCATCAGAGGAATATCGGGTTGGTCTCCTCGGCCCCAACCCCGTCCCTGTGCTTGAACATTTTGAGCTGCACACACATCCTTCCACTCCTTCGGACGCCCACATTGCTCCTCGGGGTTCCGGATTCCTCACGCCTCCGCCTCCTTGATTCAGGCAAGCCCGAGTCTCCAGACCAAGAAGACGACTCTGCTGTCAAATGTGACATTTGCCAGGGATCCATCACCTCATTTTCCTTCAGCACTTCCCCTCTGTTTAGCAGAGGCACAGTGACATCCACCACCCTGTCACACTTGCTAGCCTGATAAGGCACCAGCGCACCCGCATACCGGTCAACCCCGGTATCCTGAGAACTTGAAGGATCTTCAGAGACCAAAGGTTTCCTCGCCCTCTTTCTTGGATTCTTTGCTCTGACATTCTTGCTCTGGGCTGCTTCGTCTTTCCTTGCATTGCTCTGTGGTGGGGAGTAAGTTTTGATCATCGTACTCACCCTCTCTAGGAAGCTTGCAACCTCCACGGGGAGTACCTGTCCCTCCAGATAACGATCAATTACCGGGAGATCATTCTTTAAATCCTCAACCTACAGCCCACAACCAATGATCACATCAAGGATCACCTCGTACTAAAAATGTACGAAGAAATAGATTCCTATTGGGGCCTTACCATCATAGAGAAGTTTTGAGATGCATTCCGGCTGCATCTGGCAGTACTCTGTCCAGCTATAGACTCATTCGGGAGGGAGTTTATATTAGCTTCCGTACAAGGGATAAAGCGACAGCCAACCAACTGATGGAAGTCCTCAATCTCACGAGCATACTCAACCCTCCAGTCTTTCCCCTTACTCCAAGTTCTTCTTGCCCACATTGGCACCTGATGGAGGCGACCTTGCTCCCTCCCAAACTGCCTATTGAACCGGTCAGGTACGTACACCTCTTTTATGTTAAAGCTGATTAGCCATGCCCGAGAGTAGCAAATGTTATCTGCTGCGATGCAATATCCTGGAACAATCGCTGGATTTATGTCCTTGTAAGGATTCCAGTTGACCTGAAGAAATGATTAAGACAAAATTAATTCAACAGCAGTTCATTTGTAGGAATAAATTTATAAAATAGGTAATTTGCACTTGCATCGGACAACTGAAGCTGCTCGAAATCCTTTCTCCATTCCACAACTTTCTTTCTCTGCCCACGTGTTGTTCCTCCAAAGTTCCATCGACATGCCCGGGGCAGCAAAGTGTTCTGATTCTTTTGTTGGGGTTGAGTCGAAGGAATATACTCATAAATCCAAGCCTTGTGGAAACAAGGGAAATCTCTAATTAGTGAACAAGATGGCACAAAGCTAGAGATAACAAGGCAAATCTCTAATCAGTTAACAAGATGGTACAAAGCTAGAGATATAACAATAGAAATACACAAGAGACAATACCATGAGCAAAGTCGCACTGCCAAGAAACTGGGTAGTAGCATTTGGTGTTACTGCGACAGACAATCCTCTGTACAAATGAGCAAGGGCTGCAGCCCCCCAAGCATACTCATGTATCTTCCTGAAATCCCCCAAAAGTGGTAGATATCTTGGGGATACAAATCCCCTCATTGTGTCGGGAAATAAGGTGGAGCCAACCAAATATAGAAGGTACGCTCGGGTGCTGAATGCAATGTCATTGATGGTGGGGTTTTCTGGCAATTGATGGAATTTCCTATACAGCCAGGTTAATCTGATCAATCCACATAGTTGCTCTCCGCTTCCAGGGCTCTCTCCTAAGTAATGCAAGCACATGCGATTCACAGCTTCATCACCGATGGGTTCTGCCGTCACCACATGACCAGTCACTGGAATTCCTAGAATATATGATACGTCACGGAGAGACGGTGCCATTTCAAATCCCATGAAATGTGCAGTATTTGTTTCATTGTTCCATCTCTCACAGAAGGCTGTAAGCAAGGAACGGTCAATGGTAAACCCTGTCGTAAGAGCAAGATGTCCAAGACCACTAGCATTAACTACTTGTTGTTGCTCATCAGTTAGAACCCATTCTTTTAGCTTCCGTGTCTGCTGGCTTGGTAGCAGAACACCGTACCGCTGTAGAAAATAGAGCTTGTCAGTACATAGTTTTGCCCACGACGACCGAGTGAAGTGAAGGAGGAAAGAGCCACGTACTGTCCAGGTTTGCGAGCTACCAACTGCTCTTCGGCCATTTAGTTTTTGTTGCTGTGTTGTCTGATCATGAGCTGTGGGGTTCATCTTATCCTGGAAAACATGGTAAGAAAATGAAGGTAAATGGTCCACATCCACTATTGTTAAGCAAAAAGGTAGAGCAAACACAGATGTTGTTGTTTGTGCAGATCCAGCTGACACAAATGCTGTGTAAAAAAAAAGGATGGAAGCAATACACTACAGTGCATGCTCCAGAATAATGACAAGAAAACACACCATTTCTTATAATTGTTAAAGTGATGCCCGGCAATCATTAGATTCAAATACACCATTTCTAATGGAATATTCTGAGCAGTAAAATAACACACAGGGGTTTGCTATGTTAAGGGATGCTTGTGCAACATAAATACAGTCAAGCACACAATAATTCAGAATTTCAGATAGAGAACGTCTATGGGAAGTTAAAGTACTCCCTCTGTTCAGAAATATAAGACGTTTTAGAGACTTGTCACAAGTCTCTACAACATCTTATATTTCCTTACAGAGGGAGTATGTTTTACACTTTCTTCCTGCCCTATAATTTGCCGACTACCCACCACTCCCACTGGTAGGATGACTCATGGATAGTGGGAAAGCACAAGTAAAGTGCATTACATACACATACACATGCACAAAAGTTCCACCCATAGGCCATAGCCACTATTTGTTCTAAAATCTAAACAGTGGCAGGTGTAGATTTTTTTTACAGCGGCAGAAATATCAGTGAGGTCAGTCTGAGTAATAATAATGTTTTTCCCTTCAGTAATCAGCTGTGGAGATGAGCATGGCACATCTTTGGATGCCACCAGTATGTTGCAACTTTTCAAGGTCCACAAACAGACTCTTCTAATAATATTGCTCTGGCTTTCTAGCAAAACAAAATAAGAGGGCAATTATTTAAGACACTCAAAATAACCTTCAACCTTTTGTAGTAAATGTTCCAGGTGTTCTACAAGATTTGGCACCCAAATCATACCAAGTTTAAATATTCATAAATATTAATTTCATTTCTCCAAGCAAGTTAGCTCTATAGCCTCTGATGATAAATCGTTCTGTAAAGCACAGTTACCAGGACCTGGGTTTGACCAGGGCAAGGAAAAGGGTCATGAGACGAGAGTCACGGCATCTCTAAGAGTAAGGATCCAAGAGGGTTATTGTTCTTCAGGGTGGTAGCTTGGGGTGAGGGATTGATCCCGCTGAAACCTGATAAGTGACCCAATACAATCTATTTCAAGCTATACAAAAGTCTAAGCACATGGACTAAAGGAGAAAAGGAAAATGGAACCTTTGCTGGTGTGTGTACGTTATCACCTCCCCCTAGGTAGATCCAGTTTTTAATGAGGCGATATAGCATGAATTTTCAGATGTTCTCACAGCAGATCCAGCAAATGGCCACAACATGGCAAACAATAAACAGACTGATTCTGTGTTGTCAAATATAAGTTTTACCTAGAAAAGCCTTACAATAAATAAGTGCCATGAAAACCTGCTGGGTCAGCAAATCATGCAGGGTGACTGTGCTGTGAGTCAATCATCGCAATAGCTAGAGATGAACACATGCAAGACAGCAACATTCACCCATCCAAAAGAAAAATTTATCATAATTAAGATTTAAGGCTGATCCTAAATTATTTCACTTTAGAAGTTAGTACGATCTTCCTCAAAATTAAATTAACTCCAGCTGCATGATTTTTGTTATGTACTCTTCTCATATTGAACTAGCGGAGTAAAGGCTCCCTCTGGCGTTGTGGTGGGTGGTGGCCTTCCCCCAAATAAATAGTTTGTACAGCACTGCACCTGCAAACTACCACTAAATGGAGTGTTGGAAATTTAGAATATAAAATATTTGACTTGATTGCCATATTTAATTTGACTAAGAACAGAACTTGGTTAGCTTGAAGTTAGGTCCATATATGCAAATCTTGCCCTAAACGTAGAACACTATCCTCCAAGGCGCTAGCAGAGATCAGCATTATACAATCCATGAGATGAATCTCAGTTCTCTCGCCCTTGGGCTCCATCCCGCCATGCCATTGTTTGTCATTGAACTGGAATCTTAGAACCAAATTCAGCTTATGCTATCACAGTTGATCTTTTATGTATTGTAAGATGTAAGATTAATCCTTTTCAAAGCTGGGTCGCAATTGAAACGAATGAGAAAAGGAAACAATATCCATAATATCTATCGGTATGCGGAAAAGTGTGTGATTTTTTATTTACTTTTTGCATCCATCAGTGACTGGAAAAGAAAAGCACTTAACCATCTAAATGAGGTATTTTGCAATGCACCAACAGTGCAGAACACTCCATCTACCATGAGAAGTCACAATAAAAAGCTAAGTCAGCGGAGCCAACCAAACCCACACGCTGCTCATGTTATCACCACCACACACTCAATGATTCGAACAAACCGCAAGGCGTACCCGCGGCGAACGCAGCAATCACCACTACTATTTGGTAAATGCTAAGTCAGGCGGCGCAATCAGTTGCCACCAGGGAACACGCATGCATTAACCCTACGCTTCCCACTTTTTCGCATAGCATTCCGGTCACGATTGACGAAGCCCCCTTACCACGGACACCCCGAGGATGAGATTACGGAGAGGTGACATCGATGGATCTAAGAACGAGGGCTCCCTCAGGCCCAGACCGATAGGGATGTTGATAATGAGGAGGAGTAGGAGAGTACCTGCTCGTCGGCGAGGGGTGGTAGGTGACGCGCCGCTCGCCTCCGCCTCCGCCTCCGGAGGCTGTTAGTGTTAGGGCACCTCCTTTCCCTGGGGCTTGGGCGGAGGCGGAGTCGGAGTCGGGAAAGTGGAGAATGAAGCAGGCGGGGCCAGTCTGAGGTGGATTGCCGCACCTTTTGGTACAAGTAGCAATCTTTGGTTATATTAGCTTTCAAGTGTTTGTATCCAACAATGTGGCTGTAGTTTAGTGGTGAGAATTCCACGTTGTGGCCGCCGAGACCTGGGCTCGATTCCCAGCAGCCACACATTTTTTTTTTTTGCTACGTAGAAACTCGTTGTATATCTCTTAAATCCTCAAAGTGCAATTGTGCGCAATGTCAACAATTACGCTCTGAAAAAGTAATAAAATCTTGCAGTTACAGATAGTCCTAACTGTCCTGGCATCAATTCCGCGGCGGTAGGGCATAACAACACAGCCACACTTTTTTTTTTTAGTTTTTTTTGCTATGTTTTTTTTTTTTTGCAAATCAAGAGCTTGTATTAACTCAAGTAGGAGGATTACAACGAAACTGAGTACAATCAGCTAGGAAAGAAGGCATGTAATTAACCCAAAGACATCTCCTTCTATCCTTTGTGGCTTGCTTTGCACATCGGTGAGCAGCTTCATTGGCTTCCCTATGCACAAAAGTAAGAACACAGCTATTAAAACCTCCCATAAGCTCCTTGATCTCATGGCAAACGGCTGCGAAGGCCGATCTCTCTGAAATTTCAGAGTTGCACATGTCCACCATCTCTTTAGCATCACTCTCTATGCAGATGCTAGTGTATCCCAAATCTCTTGCTATTTGGATTCCATCCCGGATGGCATACAATTCCATAACTTGAGCATTTGTTGCAAATTGGTACCAAAGAGCCTGTGCTCTTAGTAGCAATCCGTCTGCATCTCTGATCACCAGGCCTGTACCACCACATCTGGAGTACTCAAAGAATGAAGCGTCCACATTAATCTTAAGAGTTCCCTTCTCTGGTGGTTGCCATAAAACTGTATGCACAGTCACCGTAGGTCTAGACTCTTTCCCTACGATTGTTAGATCAACGGCGCTTTCCATCGCCCACCGTACAGAAGCTTGCACTGAACGTTCATTCTCGCCATGACTTCTAGCATTTCTCTCTGACCAAATCGCCCAACAACCACATAGAACAGTACAAGCAAATTGGTTAGACCCTAGCTTGCCTTCAATTAAATCTGAAGTCCAAGTTTGCGGGTGTAGCTCTGGAATTTTAACCAATGCAACTTTCTTCATTTCCTTCCAGAAAAGCCTTGCCTAAGTACACTGAAAGAGAGCATGGATAATGGTTTCCTCCTTGCCACAAAACTTACAGAAAGGCAGTTTCTCAATGTGTCTTTTCAACAAAACTGCCCTGCACGGTACAAAATCTTTTATAACTCGCCACCAAAAATTTTTAACCTTGGGCGGCACAGCCATTTTCCAAAGCTTATTCCAGAAATTACCTCCATCCTGACCTGACGACGACGGAACGTCGGATTGTCGAGCACATTTACTTAGAATTTTATAGGCCGATCGCACTGTAAAATGGCCATTTCTCTCATTCTCCCAGGCCCATACATCATCTCCCCAGTTACCGATTGGCATTGCACGTATTGCATGAATATCCGGTGCCACAAAGTTCGATTCCAGAGCCTCCTGATTCCATGTACCATTCTCATGATCAATGAGATCTTCTACCTTTGTAGCTGTTGCCCCTGGCAACCGGATGATGGGTCGGTAGCCATGATTTGAAGCAATCCATGGATCCTCCCAGATTTTAATACTTGCACCATCTCCAACTCGTTTAATTAAACCCAGTTTCAAAGTCTCTCTTCCATGTAAAATAGCTCTCCATGTGTGGGAGGAGTTCCTCTTATTCGATGCCGACATAAAATCAGAATTGGGATAATATCGTCCTTTAAGAACCCTAGCACAAAGAGAATCAGGACTAGTCAGCAATCTCCATCCTTGCTTCGCTAGCATGGCTTGGTTAAAGAGACCAAAGTCTCTAAATCCCATCCCCCCCTCACATTTTGGTATAGCAATATCCTTCCATTTTTTCCAATGCATTCTCCTTCTCTTTTCATCTCCCCCCACCAGAACTTTGCCACAATGCTGGTAATCTTTTTGCATGTTTTTTTGGATAGCTTCATTGAGTAAGTTGGTATCGCTTGACATATAGATTTAATGAGCACTTCCCGCGCTGCACTGCTCATTAATTTAGGTGCCCAACCATTAACCAATTTCTTGATTTGGGTCACCACATGTTCAAACTGACTATCATATGATCTTCCTAATGCCGTAGGTAGCCCGAGATATTTCTCAATCAACGCTTCTGTCCCAATGCCCGAGTTACTATGAGTTTCAACTTTCATCTCATCACTACAGTTTGTGCTGAAAAATATTGCAGACTTGGCCTTGTTAACCATCTGACCTGACCCTTCTCTATATATCTCAAGTATTTCATTCAGTCTTGCTGCCCCATCACTTGTTGCCTGAGTAAATACCAGACAGTCATCAGCGAAAAGTAAATGTGACACCCAAGGGGCGTGAATGCCCACCCTGATTCCTTTACGCAAATGAGCAGATCCATAAGATTTTAGCAAGCATGTTAATCCCTCAGCACATAAAAGAAACAGGTAAGGTGAAATTGGGTCGCCTTGTCGAATACCATGAGTGGGTTTAAAAGACTCTGAGAAAACCCCATTGACACGAACAGAGAAGGACACCGATTCCACGCAGGCCATAATTCTGTCAATCCACTGATCAGCAAATCCAAGTTTTGCTTGGACTGCCCGAAGATAGGGCCACTCTACCCTATCATAGGCCTTTGCCATATCAAGCTTAAGAGCACAAGCCCCTGACTTCCCCTTCTTTCTTTTCAGATAGTGAATGCATTCATATGCAGTTAGCACATTGTCTGAAATAAGCCGGTTCGGAACAAATGCACTTTGCTCCTCAGAGATAATTTCATCAAGGATTGGTCTCAACCTGATCGCCATCACCTTCGACACGATTTTATAAAGCACATTACACAAGGAAATTGGCCTGTACTGCGTTAGATCTTGTGGAGCTTTTATCTTTGGAATCAAAACTAGTACAGTTTTGTTAATTGCCTCTGGCATATTACCCGTCTCAAAAAATGTTCTTATCGCCGCGCAGACGGAAGGCTTCAATAAACTCCAGTGCCGAATATAGAAACCTGCCGTAAACCCATCAGGTCCAGGAGACTTACTGGGATGCATCATAAACAACGCATTTTCTATCTCCTGATCGGTCACTGGCGCACAAAGTCTCTCATTCATCACATTTGTGACTTTGTAGAAACTCGTTGTATCTACTATATCCCTATAAAAGGAAGAGAGGGCTAATCCACCTAAAAATCTAGACCGTCTAATCACATCATCAACGGCCTAAATACGTTGTTAACGAAATAGTCTTCGTTAACGAAACGTTAATCCCCCGCTTCGTCTCACCCGACACGTCCTCTGTTCACCAACCGCTCCGTGTTCGCCACTTCGCCTCGCCTCCTCTTCACGATGCTCGCCCCGGCCCCCTTCACACCGCCCCCGCCAGCGGCTTCGCCCCGCCTCCCCTTCACGCCGTCGCCGCCAGCCGCTCGGCCCCGCCCCCTTCACGCCGCCGACGCCACCAACCGCTCGGCCCCGCCCCCTTCACGCCGCCGCCGCCGGGCGCTTGCCCCGGCCCCCTTCACGTCGCCGCCGCCAGGCGCTTCCGATGACGTGGGAGCCGCCCCATCCATGTATGCCTTCCTCTATACTCACGGCTCGGCGCGAGCGCGACCGCTGCAGGCGACGCCGATGCGCCCCACCGGCTGATGCGCCCCATTTTCCTGTTGTTTTTATGCGTGTAGGATGCAAGCGCCGCCGCCGCTGTTTCGCCAATCCGAGGATACAAAAACCGCCGCTGCCACTGCTCTGCACCGACGGCACGAGTGCCACGACCATCATCTCTCTGCCCAGGAGTCCAGGACGAGGCCGAACCCTGGCCCCGACACCACCCTGCCCTAATAATCCCTTGGCCAACGCCGGCCCTGTAAGAGAGTCAACAAGATCAGATGCTGCATGTGACCTTCACCATCGGCCTCCCATTAAAGACTCCCTTGGAATGAAATCCGTATCTTCCTTGCTACAACAAAATCGATATGTGAGAAGAGGCTACAATCAACAGATTCTTTCAGTCATGTCTTATTTGTTATTGGGCAAACAGGCTCAACAAAGAAACAGGCAAGTTTAAATCTTAGATGGCTGATATTGATTCCTATTCCTAGAATTAAAGACCTCGAGTTTTTTGGGGAGTGAAGAGTACTCCATATAAATTCGATTGCAGAAGAATTAACAAGTTTTAACTACTTGCTTTTTGACTTCTTGCAGGAGGGTGAGCAGATTAGTCATCGATTAGTTCCTTCCTTGTTTAATAATTTGGTTTAAGCTCTGATGGATGTGAATTGTGAGGTATTTGTTGTACTGGCATGATGAGGTTCTAAAGCTTTGTACCAGGTTTGCTTATCAATGAAATTGGTGTAAAATTAGAAGTTCTTTTTCCTGAATTTAGGCATTGTTCACATGTCATTCCAGTCAAACAAGAGTATGGTTCTGAAGGCGAGGTGGTTACCCACACTGCTGCTTGCTCTGTTTCTGCAGTTGGTGTTAGATTGCTCCACCTACTTCTTGGAAACTCTTGTTGTGGCTGATGCCTGTAAGTTTTCCATGTCAGCAAGAAGTTTGCGATGCAAGTGGTAGGTGGCAAGTTCATGATGTTTGTGTAGATCTGCTCTGCAACACGGCTGACCATTATGTTGTTTTCAGTTGACAGAAGCCGTAGCGGTACTATGTATGTAAATGTAGCTTGGAAGACAAAGGAAGCATAACAAATGGACACCATGTTGTCTTGCTAATTTTAAGTTTGTTTCAACATCAAACACAATTTTTTTCTCTAAAAAAACATCAAACATAGATTCACAAAGCTGTCAACACATGGGGAAGTTATGGACAAGGGAATGATATTTCCCAATAGACTACAACCCTGTTTGGAATGCAAGAACTATGAAACTGGGAGCTATGAAACTCTGAGGTGAAGGGATGAATAAACTCTCGGGTTGAATTTACTGGGAGCTATGAATGAAACTGCCAAAATGATTATGGTTGCTGCAACTCCTAAGGTCAAGGTTTGTTCCACTATAATTTTATTTATATTTGTACTAATTTATCACCCATTATGTGCTTTTTCTCCTTTAGACAAATTATTAGAATACATTGGAAAGAGACCGCTATTCTCACCTTTGGTACTGCATCTTTTCTTGGCAACCTGTTACATTGGAGCTTGGTGTACACTCGAGGTTTTTCTCTATCATTTTATTTATCTTTGTACTAAATTTCTTACCCATTATGATTTCAATTGTTTATTTCTCGAAATATATTAAGATGGTAATGAGAAAATTTCTTGCTAAGATTATAACGTGCAGGTAGATATACCTTTGTGCAGTACAAGCAGAGCTGGGTTAGGGTGATGTACTTTTGTTCTTGAACATTTAGGAGGGTGAGCAGATTAGTCATCGATTAGTTCCTTCCTTGTTTAATAATTTGGTTTAAGCTCTGATGGATGTGAATTGTGAGGTATTTGTTGTACTGGCATGATGAGGTTCTAAAGCTTTGTACCAGGTTTGCTTATCAATGAAATTCGTGTAAAATTAGAAGTTCTCTTTTCTGAATTTAGGCATTGTTCACATGTCATTCCAGTCAAACAAAGGTATGGTTCTGAAGGCGAGGTGGTTACCCACTGCTGCTTGCTCTGTTTCTGTAGTTGGTGTTAGATTGCTCCACCTACTTCTTGGAAACTCTTGTTGTAGCTGATGCCTGTAAGTTTTCCATGTCAGCAAGAAGTTTGCGTTGCAAGTGGCAGGTGGCAAGTTCTTGTATTCTTTCTGTGAGATGACATGAAATTTGCAAGGCAAATTTTAGTGTTCAAAAAATTGCAAGTACAGAGCAGGTGGAGAAAACTCACCTCGGGGCTGAGCCGGAGTATTGCATGTCGGATGGGAGCCACGGGTGGTGGTGACCTATGATCATGGAAATTTGTAAGGTCATAGTGGTAAGCTTAGGAGATTTGTAAGCTTCCTTTAATTCCTGGCGATTAGTCCATATTGGTGTTTCATTTTTGTCATGTACGCAGTGTTGGCTTGTTGTTCGGCCATGTTATTAGCTTGTTGTTGAGTGCAACTGTTATCATGGAATTCTATTAGGATTTCTTTTTATGGCCATGTAGTTTATTTTTTGTATGGAATTGAGAACTTGGTTATATCCAGTCAGCCACTTGGTGTAAATCTGATAGATGTTGGATAAACAGCAACTACATTCACAGGAAGGGCCAAAGGCCAATACATATACATGTGTGGTAAAGTGCAAGAAACCCCTTATACAATGGGGATAAACCGAAAAGGGACTATACACATCTAACACCCCCCCTCAAACTCATGGTGGATCAACCACACTGAGTTTGGAGAGAAAGAACCCGTGCTGCGCTCGAGTTTGTGCCTTCGTGAAGAAGTCCGCCAACTGTGACTCAGAAGGCACATAATGAAGAGCAAGAACTTGATCTTGCACAGCCGCACGGACAAAGGAGGCATCCACACCGATGTGATTGGTGAGCTCATGCTTCACCGGGTCACGCGCAATGCTGATAGCACCTGTACTATCTGACAGGAGTGGAGTCGGTGCAGCAACAGAAACACCAAAGTCCTGGAGTAACCATCGTAACCAGATCACCTCAGCCGTCAACATAGCCATCGCCCGCAACTCAGCCTTCGTACTCGAGCGAGAAACAGCGGTCTGTTTCTTCGTCTTCCAGGCAATGAGAGAGCCTCCAAGAAAGACACAGTAAGCAGATAACGAGCGGCGATCAGTAGGATCACTAGCCCACGTAGCATCAGAGTAGGCCTGGAGCTGGAGAGAGCTGGAGCGGGGAAAGAAAAGACGGTGTGAAATCGTGCCACGAAGATAGCGTAGAACACGGAGGAGGTGACCATAGTGGACAGAGGTGGGAGCTGAGACGAACTGACTGAGAATGTGAACAGGATAGGATATATCAGGACGAGTAACAGCGAGATAGACAAGGCTCCCAACGAGGTGGCGATACCGTGTGGGATCAGCCAGAGGATCACCATCAGTAGCACGAAGCTGAACGTTGAGCTCCATAGGAGTCACAACGGTGCGATCATCACCAAGAGCGGCTCGGGAGAGAAGATCCTGAATATACTTTTCTTGAGAGATGAAGAAGCCTTGAGAGGTCGAAGAAATCTCAATCCCAAGAAAGTAGCGAAGAGGACCAAGATCAGACATGAGAAACTGTTCCCGGAGGCGGGCCTTAACAAAGGCAATATACTCAGAATCGTCACCAGTGATGATCATGTCATCCACATATAGAAGGAGAAGAGTCCGACCACGAGGAGAGGTGTGGACAAACAATGCTGGATCATGATCACTAGGCAGGAAGCCAGCGGCAGTCACCACAGAGGCGAACCGCGAGAACCATGCGCGAGGGGCTTGTTTAAGGCCATAGAGGGAGCGCCGAAGGCGGCAGACCATACCATCAGGAACAGAGTACCCCGGAGGGGGGGGTGCATATAGACCTCCTCACGCAACTCACCGTTGAGAAATGCGTTCTGAACGTCAAGCTGAGACACGGGCCAATGACGAACAGAAGCCACAGCAAGGAGAGTGCGGACAGTGGTCATGTGGGCCACAGGAGCAAAAGTCTCGTCATAATCGCGCCCCTGTTCCTGCTGAAAGCCACGAGCCACAAGACGAGCTTTGTAACGCTCAAGAGAACCATCAGAGCGAGTCTTAATCTTATAGACCCACTTGCACGTGATGGGACGAACACCGGAAGGAGGAGAAACCAGATCCCACGTGCCATTGCGCTCAAGCGCCGCAAGCTCCTCGGCCATCGCAAGCTGCCATTCAGGCTGAGTCATGGCAGCCCGATAGGTGGTGGGCTCAGCAATGGTAGAAAGACCATACCGGTCAAGAGAATAGCGATCAGGTGGGGGACAAGGCCTAACACGGAGGTTATGGACCGGTGTAGTCGTGAGAGGAGGTGGACCGGAAGTAGAGGGCACATCAGTAGGAGCATCCTCAGCACGAGGACGACGAGTGTAGTGGAGAGGAAAAGGGAAGTGAGGTCGAAAAACTGGGGAGGAGGGTGGAGAGGGAGATGACGAGGGAGAGGAGGAGGAGGGAGGAGATGGTGGTACCGGTGGTGTAGGAGGTGGAGGGAGACTCACCGGGGGAGAGGGAAGAACATGAGGCACAGAGGAAGATGTGTCGGGAAGGAGAAGGAAGGAAATATCTTCTACGGAAAAGCTCGAGGAGGAGGGACGCGGATAGTAAGAGCGGGACTCATCAAAAGTCACATCACGCGAAATGCGCAGCCGGCGACCAACAGGATCCCAACAGCGATAGCCCTTGTGCTCATCACTGTAGCCAAGGAAAACACACTCAACTGACTGAGCAGTCAACTTGGTTCGTTCTCGCGGAGCAAGAAGAACATAGCACACGCATCCAAACATACGAAGAGCAGAGTAGTCAGGAGAGCGACCAGAGAGACGCTCCATAGGAATACCACCCTTCAAGGCAGCCGATGGCTGAAGGTTGACGAGGTGGGTGGATGCGGAAACGGCCTCAGCCCAAAAATGGGGTGGAAGAGAGGCGGCGATCATCATCGCCCGAGCCGTCTCAAGCAAATGGCGATGTTTGCGTTCTGCAACGCCATTCTGAGCATGGGCACCAGGGCAAGAGAATTGGGCAAGAGTACCCTGCTCCGCAAGAAATCCACGCAACATGTGAGAGATATACTCTCCAGCTGAGTCAGCACGAAAGATACGGACAGGCGTGGAAAATTGAGTGCGAACCATGGCAGCAAATCGCTTGTATATGGGGAGAACCTCGCTGCGAGATTTCATACAATAAAGCCAAGTGTAGCGAGAGAAATCATCAATAAACAGAACATAGTAGCGATGACCCCCTTTCGAGTCGAAAGGAGCAGGACCCCATACATCAGAATGAACTAAGTCAAAAGGACGCTGAGATACAGACTCACTGGTAGGATAAGGTAACTGAGTCTGTTTGCCAAGCCTACAACCATCACAATGCAACGAAACATCACCAGAGACAGACCCTAAGACGCCTTGGTGTACTAATGAGGACAAGCGAGAGCCACAGATGTGACCAAGTCGATGATGCCACTGCTGTAAGGACGCAGAAGAGGAGGCAGCAAGAGCATGTGAGCTAGCGTATGTGGTAGCAGCGGAAGGAACACGAAGCCAGTCAACCTCCCAAAGGCCCTCAGACTCACGGCGCCGAGGGCCAGCGCCAACCAGAGCCTGAGTGCGACGATCCTGAACAGAACAAGAGTCGGCATCAAGAATGACGTGACAACCAGAATCAGTAAGTTGGGCAGCGGAAAAGAGATTCATGGTAAGACGAGGAACATGAGAAACACTAGGAACCGAAAAAGACGGAGTAGAAAGGATGCCACGACTAGCAACAGGAAGAGGTGTGCCATCGGCAGTGAGAACATTAAGAGGAAAATCAAGAGGTCGAAGAGAAGATAAAGCAGAAGAATCAGAAGACATATGAAAAGAAGCTCCAGAATCCAGAACCCACGAGGATGTACCTGACTGAGTAGGCTCCGGCGGGGGCGGAGTGGTGGTGGCAGTCACAGCGGCAACAGAACCCGTCGAGGAAGAACCAGAGGAAGCCAACATGCGCTTGAGTCGCATAATATCCTGGTCAGTGAGTGACGGAGTCGAGGAAGATGCACGAGTCCCACTAGAAGAGGAGCGCTTCAGGTCTTTCTGCTTCTTGTGACAATCATACTCTGGGTGACCTGGCCTGTTGCAGTAGCCACAGAAGGTGTGCGAGCGCGGCCGACCCTCTCCTGAAGAAGGAGGGCGACCAGCCCCCCCTGGAGGTGTGGGCAGGAGCGGTGGAGCGGTGAGGCGAGCAGACGACACAGGAACTCTGGCAGCAAGAACCGTGGGAACCACAAGCAGACCAGCAGAACGAAGTCGGGTCTCCTCAGCATGAAGCTCTGCAAGCACCTCCGAAATAGGAACACGACCACGAGCAAGCAGGTGAGCACGCCGAGGCTCAAACTCTGGACGGAGGCGAGACAAGAACTCATGGAGACGATGAAACTCCAAGTCAGACCGCATAGTCTGGCAACAACGGCAAGTACCACAAACAACTGTCCTGAGAGAGTCAAGCTGACGCCAGATGGCAGAGCTCTGTGAGTAGAACTCATCAACAGAAGAGTCACCCTGCTGAAGAGCATGCTCCTGGCGCACCACAGACAAGTAGAGAGCATCACCAGAGGGCTGATATCGCTGACAAAGATAAGACCACATCGCAGCAACAGTGCCGAGGCCCATGAACTCAGAAGCAAACTGAGGTAACACACTCGCAGTGAGGACAGCAGCAGCTCGAGCATCATCATTGCACCACTGAGTATAAGCAGACAGATCATCTCGATAGACAGAAAGAGCATCTGAGTAGGCTGATACCTGCTGATCATAAGCGTCGACCGCAGCATCGTCAAGAGCTTTGGCTGTATCCCGATCAGCCTGAGAAGCATCAGCAGCAAGAACAGGCGGCACCGGCGGGGTAGGAGCCACGGGAGCAACAGGGCAAGGCGGACAGGGGACCTCGCCAGATAGAACGCCCCACAGGAGAAGACCGCGCATGTGGATACGCATGAAACCCACAAACTCAGCATAGTTGGTGCCATCAAAGATCACAGAGCACCGAGGAACAGCCACATAGCCCGAGGAAGACATGACTGCTTCCTCTCTGTTTTTTTTTCGATTTTTTTTTGGAGTCAACGCTCAGCCTCTAGCTGAGTTGGGATCAGCCCCGAGCAAAACAAACAGGGGAGCGAGGCAGCCCCGATCTGGAGCGGGAGCAGCCCCGATCTGGAGCGAAGAGAGGGTCGGGGCCATGGGCGTCAGGAGGCCGGGCAGGCAGCGGGCAGCCGGCCCTGGCGGCGAGCGGCCGGGCGGCGACCCGGCTGGAGGCGGCGGCGGTCGGGCCGGGCCAGGCAGGGGGCGGCCGGCCGGATCCGACGAGATGCAGGCCGGGGCGGAGGGCGGCGACGGCTGGGGACGGGCCGGAGGGCGGCGACGGCCGGGGACAGGCCGGAGGCCACGGCAGCCGGAGGGATCCGGGCCGGGAGTGGCGGATCCGGGTCGGGAAGAAGCGCAGACGATGGCAGCCGGCGCGGGAGGAGCTGGACGGCGAATCCGGGTCGGGGCAGAGCCTAGCAGCGGAAGTGGGGGAGGTGGAGCACGCACGGAGTTGCTTCGTGCGGGAGAGAGGCTAACCTGGCATCTGATACCATGTTGGATAAACAGCAACTACATTCACAGGAGGGCCAAAGGCCAATACATATACATGTGTGGTAAAGTGCAAGAAACCCCTTATACAATGGGGATAAACCGAAAAGGGACTATACACATCTAACAATAGATACTTATAAACTGCTTTTAATGTCGTTTCCTCATGAACCAAGGTCTTAGATTATTTCATAATTTATCATGAATGTAAATGATATTAGGACTGAAAATTTGTAAGGCTGTGTATACCTGGTTCGATGTGTCATTAAAGACTCAATTGCATGTGATTATGATATCCTATGATAACTATATATTATTTTGGTGTTGTTTTCTGTAGTTAGATCTTACTGGATGTGTACTATGGTTTAGGCATAATACATTTCTATTTAGATATTGTGCTTGTCGTGATTTATTGAGCAATGTTGGTAAGTGAAGTATTTGATTAATTTCTTGATTATAGGGTTTGGATAATATCTGAAACTGTAACTGTGCTTAGCCTGATTTATGGAGCAATGGATGATAGGGCGTGAACAGAATATTTAAGAAACGTCAAGGAACCAAAAAGGATCTCTCAGAAAAAAGAAATTGTATAAAAAAGATTGACATTTTGACTTCAATACCACCAATCCAGTATTTTTCCCATCTTGTGGCATTTGAATATGTGAGCAAGGCTATGTGGTGGCATCTATTATGAGTATCACCACTAGATAGGGTTCTTCATGTAAAGCATAAGTGTATTGTTTTTTATATCACTAAAAGCATGCTATGGCTTGATATGTACACCATAATCCATTTCAAAGCTTGTCTTGGTGAGTGGATGTAAATAACCGCTTCCTTATTTGATGTTGAATGTTCATAACTCGCTGCTCAGGAAAGTCTTAAGATGATTACCTGATATGGAGTCTACCGTCTAGCAAGGTAATTCAGAGATGTTATCTTTTTTCCTGTACAATTAGTAAAAATCAAAAGATAGAAGGCATCATTTTAACTTACTGTACCAAATTATAAGAAGTTAAATTGTTCTTACAAGCCCACTAAGTAACCAGTGATGGCAGCATGCTGTTTGCAGAAGAAAATTGAGAATGTTTTTCTGGAGTTTCTGATGTTTCATTCAAGGAACTTATGCTCTTGTTCTCTGTGTTTGTTCATGTGGATTGCCTGGGTTAGCTATGAATGATTCTTGCTGCTGGCAAATTTACTCCAGTTATTTATTTGTTTCCTTCTACTGTAATTCGTAAGTTTTTTTTTTTGCAGGATGGACACCAAAGAAGAATTAAGAAGACAATGTTTTGTATGCACGGCCTCTACATTCCCTTTCTGCAGCCATGCAACACATTTATCGATTGTAGACCAAAAAAAGGTAAATGCTTTGTTGGTGTACAGGTGCTTGACTTATGAAGCTCATTCAACCTGAATCGGGGAAGTGTGGAAGACTGACCATCAATTAATGCGATTTTTTTGCTTGTATCATTCGCGGATATGAAAACATAGAAATGAAATGTATATGGTGGCTCAACCAATACTTGATAATCTTTTTGCCCAAAGAAAACACAATCATGATTTATAAACTAAATATAAATATTATCGCTTGTGTGCTCAACTAACATTTTTGTGCTTAAAACAAAAGAAATCATTTTAATCATTTTAAATGGTGTTGTACTTGTACATACTTAAATTGTAGGCAAAACAAAGTGATGGATGGTCTACAAGATGATCTGGTTGAATTCATCGTCAGGGGTAAAAGGAGCCAACCAGCGTGCATGCCGTTTGGTTGGGAAGATTATTGCCTTGAAAATGTAGGAGTGTATTCTTCGCATCTGATATTGCGAAATCCAACATTGATGCTGCCTTGTTAAGCATATCTTTGTAAATTCTCTTGGGAGAAAAGGTATAACTTGCAATTTGCTATATTGTCCCCAAAATACATGAGGTTCACACATATAATTCTCTATTTGTTTAGTTTGTGGTCAACCAAAGTAATGAAAAAAATTCACATTCAACAACTTTAAAACCTAATTAATTATCAGCTTGGAATGCATGGTACCATGTCATCCAATGAATGTTTTGTTTTTTGTTGTCATTTTTTTACACTAGCATCGCAACTATATGCATATGGTAGTATGAGACATGCAGGCAAGGTGTATTTCATAGAAAGTGAATGTATCTATGACAAGTGCATTAGTTAACACGTGCGTTGCACGTGCAAATTTACTAGTATCTCTTAAATCCTCAAAGTGCAATTGTGCCCAATGTCAACAATTACGCTCTGAAGAAGTAATAAAATCTTGCAGCTACAGCGGCGGTAGGGCATAACAACACCATGTTTGCCAAAAAGAAACTCCATACTGTTTTTCAAATGAAGCCGTATATACTGTTTGCAGGCTGGTTTCATGTTGCAGTTCCTCGTAGCTGGACGACAACATCAGAGAAATCATAACAGGCAGATGCACCAAAGGAATTGTTCACTTCAGAAGCGAGTAATTATGATGGTGGGCTTCATGTCAATCAATCTAAGTTTGAGCTAAAAGCCAGTCAAGAATCAAGAATTAAAATTTAAGAAGTGCATACAAACAAGCACCAAGAAAAATGCTTTGCCATCGTGACAAGTGCTTGACAGTGCCGTTTCCTCCCTCAAGTGCTGTAAATGTTACATTCATGTGTGTTGTACATGCTGCAGAGTGCAGGCTTGAACTACTACATTCCTTCAGGCGTGAGCGAATCACCAACATATAACTATTGTACAAGTTTCCCTCGCCTACAAAAAACACAATACACTGTAAAAGCTTCTTCGAGCTTTGTTATCTACAAACCCATCTTCTTGGGCCTCAGATATGTCGAACCTTTCTTCAGACCCGGCATAGAGATCTGCTGCTGCTGCTTGGCTCTCTTCCGTCGCTCCCTCTCCTTCTCCATGAGGGCTGCCTCCGCCTGTTCCTGCCTCAGCTTCTCCATCTCCTCTTCCATGGCCGTCTTCTCCTCCTTCTGCCTCTTCTTGTGGTCCAGCAGGGAGGTGTCCGTGTCTTTCACAGAGAAGAACATAGGACCCAGCTCTGCCAGCCATTGTGGATCCACTGCGCTCACACACTGCATATACTCCTTGGTTGTCAGGACAAGCTCATGGTACACCACATAGTCAGGGGTGTACCCGAGACCATAGAGAGCACTGCTGGGGTGCAGGTGGCACGGCATCCCATTCCGGCAGTTGACATACTCTCCTATGCCCTTCAACCTTGCCGAGTTATGGAAGTACGCCGAGCAGATAGCCTTCCTCACCACGTCCCATTCCATATGGCATGATGTCAGTGGGATCTTCAGGGCTTTCAGTATGTCTAGCAGCTGAGATCTCACTTCCCGAGCTTTACGGAGACCCTTAACATGGAGGAAATGGTCATTGCACCAGTCTCCTCGATATTGATTTGACTTCCATTGCAGGTATACATTCAGGAGTGTTAGGTGGTCAGACTCTGGGACAAAGAATTTTTCCCTTGCGGCATCACTCTCCTCTGCTCGATCTTTTGGCCGGAAGAAAACTGAGGGTACTGAGAGCATGGATACAATGGTCAATACTTCATCAAGGCAGTCTAGCTTCTCCCCCATGAGAAGCATCTTTGCTAGAGTCGGGTCCAGTGGGAACTCTACCATCTTCCAACCTATTTCTGTAAGTCCACCAACATTGTTCAAGGCGCCCAACACCCAGAGTTGGTACATGGAGTTGAGGATATTCTCCTGGGGGGGTGGGTCCATGAAGTCAAAATCAAGCAAGTTTTCGACTTTGAGGGATTTCAGCAAGAGAACCACGTTTCCCAGGTTAGTCCTTTGAATCTCTGGCACTGGGTTAGGGAGCATCTCATTCTGGTAAGCTGATTCTGTGAACAGCCTGTAGCATGTGCCAGGACCGGTTCTTCCAGCACGTCCTGCACGCTGGTCTGCAGCTGCTCGACTACATGGAAAAACCTGAAGAGCATCCATGCCCATCCGTGGATTGTATACCTTCATCTTTCCATACCCGGTATCAATGACATAGAAGATACCATCCACTGTGAGGGACGTCTCAGCAATATTGGTAGCAACAATGCATTTGCGAGTGCCCTCTTCTGCCTTTTGAAAGATCTTGGCCTGCAAGTCAGCAGGCAACTGCGAGTAGATCGGCAAGATGGAGAGCTGGGGTACATTCTTTGTGGATGATGATATTAGCTGCTCCATGCGCTCAGCAAGAGCATAGCAAGTAGCCTCAATTTCTTCCTGCCCGGTCATGAAGATGAGGATGTCGCCAGGGCCACTCGTTATGTGAATTGTCATGGCCTGCTTCACTGCCGCTTCCACATAATCTTCACATGGTGTTTTGCTAAACAAGATATTAACTGGAAACGTCCTGCCTGGAATGTTAAATACAGGCACGCTGCGGACAAAGACAATAATTTTAGGGTTTGCAGACAGTGGATTCAAATCTTTACAATGGAGAAAAAGACATAACAAGTTCTCTTACCCTCCAAAGAACTTTGAGAATTTGTCTGCATTTAGGGTTGCAGATGTGACGATTAGCTTAAAATCCCGCCGACGTGCAACAACCTTCTTCAATATGCCAAACAAAACATCAGTATTGAGGGATCTTTCGTGTGCTTCATCCATGACGATAACACTACATAAAAGGGGGGAAAGCATTACTACAGCAAGCAATATTCTAAGACTGAGGTATAGGAATATCACAAGATTTATCAGCACTACAAGAGAACAAGGGCAAGTTAACAGCATACCGATATTTATCAAGGTCGGCATCTTTCAAGGTTTCACGAAGAAGCACTCCATCTGTCATATACTGCAAAACAAACAGAAGGGAAAGTATAATATGTGTTAGGAACTCCATCCTAAACAACTGAAAGTCAACCAAAACTAATTGTTGAACTTAAGAATGTTAATCTAAAGAGTTCTGGGAATGTGGCCAATTATATCTAATCAGAAATCATAAGGCTAACACAACAACGACGTTACCAGCCTATGGATTGAACCTTTCTATAATCAAGTTTTTTGAACACTAAAAATATACGCAACACATGTTGATGTGAACTAAAGCACAAGCAGAATTCTACCTTTATTATAGTGTTAGCACAAGTGACGTCCTCAAATCGGATAGCATATCCAACTTTATCACCCAGTTCGGTTTCCATTTCTTCACTGACCCGCTTGGCGACACTCATGGCAGCCACACGTCTCGGTTGAGTACAGCCAACAACGCCAGTTGTGGTATATCCATCCTCATGCAGATACTGAGTAAGTTGAGTGGTCTTCCCGGAACCAGTTTCACCAACGACCACAACTACTTGATTTTCACGCACAACCTGCTCCATAGCAGCAGCATAACACCGGTTATTACCGTAATAATCATTTGAAAGAAACTAAATACAGGAAGATATGGAAAGAAGTCCAGGTAAAGAATGGTGCATAAATATAGAAGGTATTCTGAAAGGAAACTAGATTCCAAACTATTCCAATATGAATGAAGCAGTAGGGATCTGTATATGTGTCCTACTGTCTGGGTGATCCAATGGTCTTCACTCAACCATATTTGAACCGTTTTGGATGTTGCGTAATTCACAATTCACGGTATATAGAAGTAATCATACAGCTTCAAGATGTGTCTTGTAGTAGAGGAAAGTATGACAAAATCATTAAATAAATAAAACACTCATAATAAGTCTACAAAACCAAGTACACACCTGTAGCAGGTCATCTCGGACAGTATATATAGGAAGATATTGTCTTTGCTGAGAAAGAGATTTAGATTTTGCAAAATCACTGACAGCTTCTGCTTTTTCCTTCAAGTGTTGCGAAAACTTCGCTTCCTCCTTGAAATCAATCTCCCCTTGATCACCAACAACAGCAGTATCTGCATCGACCTGATTTTGCAAAAGTGAGTAGAACATATGGACAAGTCACAACACTTGACATACACAGAAAATGTGGCAACAGTTTACCTGTTCAGTCGTTTTCTCAACACCCAATATATTTCCAAGATTAGATCCAGCAAGCTCCCAGAAGCGTTGCCGCGACTTGTTCTGGCTCTGCTTTTCACGAATTTCCCTAACCAAAACAGAACCCTTTCGTGCAATGATAGCCATATCAGATGTTGGATCCTTCAGTGGCATTACGGGCTCTGCTTGCTTTGTGTATACAACTCGCCCATCCAGGAACGGAGGTTTCGTATCTGCCAAAAATTAAGCCATCGACTGGTATTAAGGTCAAGTGCATGGATGTACTGTAAACAAGCAGAAAAATTGGTTATCAAGAAAAAAACATCAAGGGCTTGCCAGGGCCAAGCCATGTTCTATTCGCTTCAAACCTAGCTACTATGTATTATGTAAAACAAAGAAAGCATAGAAGAATCGCAAACATATGTTTCAAATTAACATATAAAGGATGGAAACATGTGAGCAGTTTGATGCTTGTTGTCATATAGAAGCTTTTGAGAGTGAATGATCAGAAAGATCACAGGTTTACATTGAACACTCATGTCAGTCAGCACATATACCAGCAAATGGAGATGGGAGCACTTAGCCAGCACATATACCAGTGAATGGAGATTGGACCCCTTAGCCAGCACATAAACCAACGAATGGAGATGGGAAAGCAGACAAATAGCTATCAGCATTGTGCTGGTTAGTGGTTAGTTTACATTACAAACATATTTGATGTTTCCATCACTTCACACAAAGGAATATTCCTTGAAACTCTAATTCATGAGAAATGGGGGTATGGTTTCACAAAAGGTTGGTGTGATGCTTGCTTTAGACGCAACTAACACAGCAAGCAGACCATCGTCAAAAAGAATTGCTGACAGGGAAAGAACATACCATGAACAAGAAGTATTACTTTACGCTCATCCTCATCATCAAATTCTGTCTGCACCTCCGTTCCTCTAACAGCTCCAGACCTCAACAATTGTCTGTCCTCCCACTGAGCATTATCAGCAGTCATCTGTGATAATTTCTTGCTCTGAGAAAGGGTCATCAGACTACCATCTTTACGAGTCTGCAACCAATAAAAATAGTTAAAAAAAACAGAGTGTAACATGTTAAATCGACAATTAAATGATAAACTACCATATTCGCTGAAATGTAGTTGAAATATGTGAATGTGATACTCTTAAATTAGCATCCTGATTTTTGCTGTACACTAATCCATACAGGTTTGACCATCACAAAAGGTGTTACATGAATATTATAATATAACATTAATACAAGTTATTGCTGATGAAGCATTTACTTAATTATGTCCAGCCCACCAGGATCCGGAACTTAACAGAGGAAAATATTACAAAAAGATGACCAGGGCAAATAAAAGCATGTATCTAACGTGATATCTCTACTTGACTTCTTACAATGCATTTTGACATGTAGAGAATATCAGGTGGTTACAGGAAAACTGAAGCCACAATACATGACAATTTACTAGAACAAATTCTTGCTAGAAGATAAAAGTATTAGACCCTACAGGCAGCCATTTACCATATACACTGACATAGTTCTCTACTATGTGGTTGCAATAATATGTGCTGCTCCTACTCCTATAAATAGAGCTGGTGAATATTAGAATGAATGAAGTACTTCAAGGTGTGATTAAACATTAAAAAAAATTACCAATTTCTTAGGCAATTGTGCTTCCTTCTTTTTGTAGGAACTATCATCTGCAGCATAATTATCACCATCAAACACGGTGGTGTGTTCTTCACAATCATACCTGAATAATTTGTGAAGGTTAGAAGAATCACTAGCTAAACTTGGTTTTCTGGCGATATAAGAATGTTGAGTTGCTATATTCATTTATAAACACTAGGATATAAGCAATTTCTAAAAGGATAAGTACCAAGCACGGTCAGCATTATAATCCATCTCTTGCATCATTTCCTCAGTAATCTCATAATTCCTATCAGCAGCTGAGGGGCTTCTATCAGCTTCAGCATCCTGAAATAAGAGGGTAATGGTTATAGGTACAATGACCACGGATCGAAGAAACAAAATCAGAGTTTAGAAGAAACTATAAAGTGACCCGAGAAGAATCATGACTTACATTTGAAAAGGTAAGCTGATGAGATCTTCCACTGGAACTTGAATACGAAGACCCTTTTGATGAACCTGAAGCCCTCACAGGAGCAGGCGAGGGAGAAACATGATCCCAAGGGGATGCTGGACATTTAAAAGAACAAAGATAATATGAGTATGAGTAAGTTATAGTCAGGTATATGAAGTACTCCCTCCATTCACAAATATAAGGTGTTTTAACTTTTTTCTGAATCGAATGTATATAGACACGTTTTAGTGTGTTTGTTCACTCATTTCAGTGCGTACGTAGTCCATATACAAGTATCCAAAACCTCTTATATTTTTGAATAGAGGGAGTAACATATTTACTTTCACAGAAACAAAGTTAAATATCACAAAAGAAGCTGAACTGTCTTTACCTGTGTAACGGGGTATATTCCCGCCTAGCCAAGGAGACACCAATCGTGCATCAGGAGATGCAGCAGCCAGCATAGGAGATCGTGTTGGATGATGTCTTTGGGAGCCAGGACGATCATCACGGTACTCCCGACGAGGTGTGTCTTCCCATTCCCATCGGTCACTGTCCCAATCAGATCTGGCTGTAATTGCAACCACACTCCTGTCAGCTTGCATGTTAAGCGAGTCGAGAACCAAAACATGGCAAAGAATACTATACCAACAAAATACCAGGTGTTCTTGAGCTTCTCGAGCTATAGTCATCCCTACTTCTTTTGTTTGTGTAGTCAATAGATGTAGATCTGCTCCGTTCATTACGCCTACTATTCGATTCCCTGTCATCACGGTATCCTCGCTTTCCACTGCTACTATAACCAATGGATGCAGATGCCTCGCGTTCACCACGTTTGTCACGGGATCCTCTGTCATCACTGGTTTCGTACCTAGAGGCGTGGGTCTGTAAGCAACAAGCAAATAAATGTTGAATTGTTGACTGTGTTAGTAAGGTGAACATAAAGTGATAAAATTCTTGACAGAGTGAGCCCTAAACCAAGCAAGAGAATGTTGTTATTACTGACCTGTTGCCGATGGGATTCATCTCGATGTCTGGGTGTAAGACCCCTTTCATTCTCATCAGTGACTGTAGATTCTGAAACAGAGTATAAAACTTTAGTTTGACTAAGATACATCACTGAAAATGAATAGTCAGCATACAGCCATATAACGGAGTAAGAGTATATATTTTAGTAGATATTTTACACCAGAGCTGTATATATGCTCAACGAATCAAGAGAAGAAGAGGCACCTTTCGACGATGTTTTCTCACTGGAATTGGCTCCTCGATAACGGCGAGCCACGCTGCCACGGTCACCACCGGACAGGCTGCTTGCATCATTTTCTGTAGATCCTGGCCTCTCATCTTCATCCATAGAAGAAGCAGCCGTCACTACCTTCTCAGGAGGCCGCTTAAATGAATTGTTAGCTTCCTTTTCCCTTTTCTTGTGTGCGAGTAGGTCCAAACCTGCAAGACAGACTAGTGATTAGCTCACTCTAAATCTCTAAACTCCTGGCATGGCTACACGTGCTAAATACGAAGTGGGATCAGCTCATTAAGTCTACACATGGCAAATAGCATTTAACTAGCAAATAGCTCTAGATTAGAATATATACCTAGAGCAGACTTCCCCGGCGGAGGCCGGTACATGACCTTATCCTTCGGCAATATCAGACCCTGTGCCATGTCATCCTCCGGCCCGAGGGTACTCGTGGTCGCGTCGAGGTCAAGCCTCCCGTCGGAACTCATCGTGGGGAGGCGTTGTCGGAGCCGGAGAGGGAGGTGGCCGGGGTGAGGACTGAAGATGTTGGCTCAATAGCGGGGTAGCGCCAGTAACCGTGTCGGGAGGGCGGCAGTGTCTCACTCGCCGGCGTCGGGGGCGGCTGGCCGGTGGAGGAGCTGCGGCGGTGGGACAGAGAGGAGGATGCGCGGGTGAGTGGGGTCGGTTTGGGTTCTGTTCGGCCAAGGGTTGGGCCACACTGCTCACCCTAACCAAATCGAAGTGGTACAGTAGGGCTGCTCACCTTGAGCTGGGGGGAGGCTCCGGCGTGGATCTTGTTGCAGACTGGACAGAGCAGGTTGTCCGGCTGCCGGCGGCGACCAACGGAGGGAGTTGCCGCAGATGTGGGATTTGACTGCGGGCGGCGACTGCGGGCGGGGACGTACGGCGACCTGCGGGACGAGGCCGAGATTCGAGGGGCGACGGCGCGTCGGCGGCGGAAGACTCGCGGCGACGGCGCGGCGGCAGGCAGGCGTCGGCGCGTCGGCGGACTGGCGGGGCCGCAGCTAGGGTTGCGAGAGCAAAGCGCTCTCGTAAGGGCCAGGCGGGCTAGTAGCGACAGAAACGATTCGAGCGTGGCACTTCGGGAGGGCAATCGGGCGTAATTTCGAGAAACTCCTGCTTCTCGGTTTTTTTTTTTTTTGAACCAATGCTTCTCGGTTTTGCGAAGCTGGGTCGGAGAAAAGGCACAATGCAAGTCGACAGAGGCCCTAAGCTTTATCTGATTCGAATCACCTGGATGCACTTCGGTAGCAAAACGGATTCAAATCAAAGTTATATAAAATCATGTTTGTTTCAGCTTTGATCCGATACGAATCATCTGTAGATTCGCTTTAGTGGTAAAGCTGATTCGCATGCCACTAAGTACACTTTGAGGTGCTTCAGCAAACTGCACTAAAAATGGCATGAATCCACATTCAGCTTCACTGGCAAAGCTGATTCAAAATGGTTGTTTGTTTCATATTCCAGATCCAACTTCACTAACAAAGCTGGCTTCACTAACAAAGTTGATTCACAATAGTTGTTTGTTTCACATTTCAGATTCAGCTTCGCTAGCAAAGCTAAATCTGGTTCCTCGAGCTCAAACAAACAGGGCCAAACACCACGGGCGTGTTTGGTTGCCCGCAAAATTGAATCAGTTTGCGAACGAAGTGGCTGGGTCGCAGCCGCATGAAATTTAAAGTAGTTCACAGCCTCGCTCGCTAGAAATTGTTGAATCGAATCGGCAGTTTTTAGTGAGACAGGGTGAGTGCGGCACAAGCTCGCACGCGGAGAGCAGGGCGAAAGCGAGTAGGGATGGCGAGAGATGGAAATTGGACGTGGCGCTAAATCTAGCCTCACCCCCCCCAAAGCCACCCACCCATTTACTCGGTCACCACTACCTCTGGGACAGCCACTTCCTTTAGCCTCACCACCGGCGGCGGCGGCGACTTAGATCTATGCAAGCGGGGGCGTCGGCAGATCCAACGGCAGGAGCTGTTGCTCCCCTTTCATTTGACCACAATCTGGTTGTCCTTGACTCAGCCATGCCCCCCCCCCTTCATCATCCTTGTCTCCGATGCCGGTAAGCAGCACCCCTTCTCCCCTGTTAGGTACGTTGTTAGGCCATTAGGCAAGGCGTAGGATTGATTTCCCATTGCTCAACGCACCCTCGAGATGGACTAGGTTATGGACGCACGGATGCGGCTGCTAGTTCATGTAACAACATTGATAGATGTGACTCGGGCATGGGTCATGTTCATGCACAAGAGAGTTGTTCGTCGTGGTGAGCGGCCTGTTATCAGATGCTCCAATGCTTATGCGGGAGCACGAGAGAATCGCCAATCTGAATTACATATACAACTGCAATGACACAGAGGCTGTGTGGATGCTTAGTGGAAAGAGCACTGATACGTCTCCGTCGTCTCTAATTTTTTAATGTTTCATGCCATTATTTTACAACTTTTATATATACTTTTGGCAACAATTTATATGATTTTATTCGACTAACATATTGATCCAGCGCCCAGTGTCAGTTCTTGTTTGTTGCATGCTTTTTGTTTCGCAGAAAATCCATATCAAACAAAGTCCAAACGCGATAAAAAATTACAGAGATTTGTTTTGAATTATATCTGATTTTTGAGAAAAAAATATCAACGCCGGACGATGTCCGAGGGGCCCACAAGCTCGATGGGCGTGTCGTGGGGGGTAGGGCGCGCCCCTTGAGCTTATGGTCACCTCGGAGGTCGGTTGGGGGTATCCTTCGGCCGCAAGGAAGTTAATACCCGGATTAAAAAAAATCCCCTCAAAATTTCAGCCCAATCGGAGTTACGGGTCTCTGGGAATATAGGAATGGTGAAACACCAGAAAACAGGAAGGCGAAATAGAGAGAGATCCAATCTCGGAGGGGCTCCTGCTCTCCAGGAGCCATGGCGGACATGGACCAGAGGGGAAACCCTCCTCCCATCCAGGGGGGGCACGCAAGAAGAAGAAGGAGGGGGACTCTCTCCCCCTCTATTTCGATGGCGCCAGGGGGAACCATCGTGGCGGCGATCTACACCAACAACACTATCGTCTTCCTCAACACCACCACCACTTTCCCTCATCTATGTACAGCGATTCACTCTTCCGCAACCCGCTGTACCCCCTAATTGAAGATGGTGCTTTTATGCTTCATATTATTATCCAATGATGTGTTGCCATCCTATGATGCTTGAGTAGATTTCTTTTGTCCCATGGGTTGATTGATGATCTTGATTGGTTTGAGTTGTGTGTTTTATTTTGGTGATGTCCTATGGTGCCTTCTGTGTCGCGCACACGTGGGGATTCTCGCTGTAGGGTTTTGCAATATGTTCATGATTCGCTTATAGTGGGTAGCGAGAGTGACAGAAGTTTATACCCGAGTAAGGGGGTTATTGCGCATGTGAGTAAAGGGAACTTGTTACTTAATGTTATGGTTGGGTTTACCTTAATGATTTCTAGTAGTTGTGGATGCTTGCTAGAGGTCCAATCATAATTTCATATCATCCAAGTATGAAAAGTATGTTACCTCATGCCTCTCCCTCATATAAAATTGCAATTATGATTGACGATCTTGTTATCAGTTGCCTAGGACAATCTCGCAAATCCCACCACCACTTTTTCACACTCGCTAAACTAATCTAATTGTTCTTTTATTAAAACAACACATAACTTTTATTTTCACATTATTTATTATCTTGCAAAAATATCTTATTACACCTATAAAGTACTTCTAGTTTTATTCCCGCAAAGTAGTTTATTTCTTGTACTAGGTAAAGTGAACATTGTTGCGCGTAGAGTTGTATCGGTGGTTGATAGAACTTGAGAGAATATTAATTCTACATTTAGCTCCTCATTGGGTTTGACACTCTTACTTATCGAAAAAGGCTACAAACGATTCCCTATACTTGCGGGTTATCAAGCACCATTTACCAGACTTGTCCAGACCTTCAGGAGCAGGGGGTTGCTAGAAGATAGCATCCACACTAGTGTGGAAGAGCAAGTGGACATGTTCCTTCATGTTGTTGGACATAACCAAAGGTTCAGGGTTATCCACAACACGTTCAGGAGATCAATGGAGGCCATCTCAAGGTACTTCAAGAAAGTGTTGTATGTTGTTGGGGAGCTCAGAGGAGAGATGATCAAGTCACCAACTAGCCGGACTCCTACCAAGATTCCCACTAGCCTAAGATGGTATCCATACTGCAAGGTGAGCACTGCAGTATGTAGTTCATTGCTTGATATGCTTGTATTGTTCAAGGTGGGCACTAGCACAATCTTGTATTGCCATTCCAGGATTGCATTGGGGCAATAGATGGTACTCATGTCACTGCCAGAGTGTCGAGGTCACAATCTGCAGCATACAGGGGAGGAAGCACTGCACAAGCCAGAATGTGCTTGCTGTTGTTGACTTCGATCTAAAGTTCACATATGTGTTGGCTGGCTGGGAAGGGTCAGCACATGATGCTAACATACTCAGTGACAACATGAGTCGTCTTGATGGCATCACCGTCCCTGATGGCAAGTTCTACCTAGGAGATGCTGGCTATGCATGTCGGTCAGGTGTTCTTCCACCCTTCAGGAAAATCAGGTATCATCCGAACGAGCTCTTGATAATCCACAAGTGTAGGGGATCACAATAGTCTCCGAGGGAAGTATTTTACCCAAATTTGTTGATTCGGCACAAGGCGGACCAAAGAATATTTATTGGTCTTAGTAGTTGAGTTGTCAGTTCAATCACACCTGAGGTACTCTCTGTAACAAAGTTTAGTAGCACAGCAAAATAGTAATATGAACAGTAACAGTAACAACAACAATTTAGTAATGATTGTAACAACAGTAGAAGCAATAGTAACTTAGAAAAACTCAGTATGTAAAAGCGTAGGCCATGGATCGGTGATGGATAATGATTTAGATGACATTCATCATGTAACAGTTACACACTAGAGCGACGCATAACTAGCTCTAATACATCAATATAATGTAGGCATGTATTCCGTATATAGTCATACGTGCCTATAATAAGAACTTGCATGACATCTTTTGTCCTACCCTCCCGTGGCAGCGGGGTCCATAAGGAAGCTAAGGGATATTAAGGTGAAAGTGGACTAAGAGCACTCAGCGACGCGCCCCACCGAAATCACATCCACCCCCTTGCTATCTCGGAATCTGTGCAAGTTTGGAGGAAATGATTGTTGCGGGTGAATACACGACGGAGGCATACAAGGCAACAGTACTGCTTCGGCATTTAATATGTCACCGCGGGAAACATTATGGTACAAAGCAGCCGGACGTCCGCCAGAGCCACATGGGCTGGCACCACCACAGACGAACGCCTGAAAGTACGCCGTCAAGTCGGCTTACCCTCTGGTGGCGGACGTGCTCTCCCACGTCCCCGAGGAGCATCACCACACCATGCTCGAGCAGTGTTGCGTCATCCATGAGATCGGGCATGTGTAGAACCCGCCGGAGAGCCAAACCAATTCTGAGCAAGACAGCTTCTACGCCGTCAAGGTATCCTTGTGCGAGAATACGTGGAGCCATGCACTGCAGTACAAGTCGGCTACTGCAAGCGGTGTCCGAACACGGTTCCCTGGCCGGGGCACGAGCTCTGCGTGCCCCCACTGCCGCTCTTCATTGCATGCATGTTCGCGCACGAGGCCAGGCTCGCCACTAGCCAGCGCCAAGTCCCTCCTCCACAAGCTCGTTGTGACGCAGAGCTCCCAGAACCTGGTGTGGGATGGCTGGTTGTGACGTTGGAGACGATGAAGTTGAAAGAAGAAGAAGAAAAGAGGAGGAAGATGGGATCGGGTCGATGGAAGAAACGGGGAATGCATTGATTCATGGTGGGCCCATTAGACGAGTAAACACAACCTTGGTAGTTGGTTGTTGGGCGCTGCACAAAAGCGTGTTGCAACTGGGCTAGGACAGGGACTGATTATGCAGAGAATACCTCCCATACATTGAACTAAACCTGAAGAATACATCCATCCTAATGTAGCGGTACATATCACTATGCACATTAAGTGGTGAGATATCAGGGGAGTGCGCCTGTAGGTGCTCCTATGCACTTTCGATATTAAGGCATCCTTTTAATAGAGAACCGAAACAAAGCATTAACACACAGTGAATACATTGAACTCCTCAAACTACGGTGATCACCAAAAAGAATCCCAATTATTGTCACCTTGGGGTATGCGGATCATAACATGTAATAGGTGCATACAACTTGAAAGATAGGATCCAAAACACTCTCATATTTATGAAAACATAATAGGTTCAGATCTGAAATCATGGCACTCGGGCCCTAGTGACAAGCATTAAGCATAGCAAAGTCATATCAACATCAATCTCAGAACATAGTGGATACTAGGGATCAAGCCCTATCAAAATAACTTGATTATATGATCAATCTCATCCAATCCCATCACCGTCCAGCAAGCCTACAAAGGGATTAGTCACTTTCGGTGGTGAGCATCATGGGGGTGTTGATGGAGAAGAGTTGGTGATGACGACGATGACGAACCCCCCTCTCCGGAGCCCCAAACGGACTCCAGATCAGCCCTCCCGAGGAAGAACAGGAGGAGGCGGCGGCGGCTCCGTCTCGCCAAACGCGATGAAAACTTCTCTTTTATTTTTCTCTCCAAAAATAGGTATTTATAGGACTGGAATTAGGGACGGCGAAGCCACGTGCGCCCCCAAGGCAAGAGGGCGTGCCCAGCGGGGTGGGCGCACCCTGTTGCCTTGGCGGCAGCTGGTGGCCTCCCTCCGGTGGTTATTTGCTCCAATATTTTTATATATTTCATAAAAAATCTCCAAAAAGTTTCGTTCAATTCCGATAACTTTTATTTTTTCACAAAAACAACATCATGGTAGTTCTGGTGAAAATTGCGTCAGTCCGGGTTAGATTCATTCAAATCATGCAAATTAGAGTCCAAGAAAGAGCAAAAGTGTTTGGAAAAGTAGATACGTTGGAGACGTATCAACTCCCCCAAGCTTAACTCATTGCTTGTCCTCAACCAATTCAGTTGATGAACTGAAAGTGATAAAGAAAACTTTTACATACTCTTTTGTTCTCGTTGCCATATATATGCTTAGTAAGCGTTCAGGTTTTCGGCAAAGATCATAAATAACCATATCGATGATAACACTTAGGTATTATATTTACTCATGGCAATAACATAACCAACTAGCAAGCAATAATAAAATATCGCATATGCCAACAATTTGTCAAAACAATCATGATATGGTATCTTGCTAGCCCTTTTTTAGACCACAAAACATAAATGCAGAGCACCTCTGAGGTCCAAGCAACGACTAAACATTGTAATTCAGAGTAGAGAAGATCCAGTCATGCTCACACCCAACATTAACTAGACTCAATGCATAAAGATGACAATAATGCTCTCAGGTCTGGTGCTTTAGTGAGAAGATGATGACTAGAATAAAATAACATAAAAGTAAATAGAAAGGCCCTTCACAAAGGGAAGCATTGATTTGCAGAGGTGCCAGAGCTCAAGGTTTAAAACTAAGATGTAATTGTAATTTTGAGTGGTATACTTTTCTTGTCAACGTCACGACAGAGTTTTCGGCATCTTCCATGCTAAACACATTATTGGCGGTTCCCAAGCGAAATTGTAAAGTTTACTCCCATCCACCATACATACACAAGCCATGGCTGGCCGAATTCACGGGTGCCCTCCAACATTTCAACTATCCCGGGAGTTTTGTTTAATTTAATTTTGATTATGCAGGACTGGGCATCCTTTTTACCAGTCTCTCTCGTGCAATGACATGATGTACACAAAACATATGTTTATTTGAATGTTTAGAGGTGGCACATGCAAATTTACTTGGAACGACATGGTAATACCCCATATAGGTAGATATGGTGGACTCATTAGGAATAACCTTGGGTTTAAGGATTTTGGATGCACAGTCAGCAATCCCGCTTAGTACAGGCGAAGGCTAGCAAATAGATTGAGAAGCGACCAACTAGAGAGCGAAAACGGTCGTAGTTATGCATTGAGAATAATTAACATTGAACGCTAGCATGAGTAGGATATAAACACTCTAAATATAAATATCATGAAGGCTACATTGAATTTGAATCAACTACATGTTTGCACATATGCCAAGTCAAGCCACTCGAACTACTCAGAGGAGGATACCGTACTAACATACCACATCACAACCATTTGAATGCATGTTGACACATAAGATACATCATTATCCACTCCTAACTATTTAAGCATGGCATGAGCAACTATAATCTCTAATTGTCATCATAAACATGTTTACTCATAATATGCTGAATCAAGATCGAACGAGCTAAACATATTTACAAAAACAGAAAACAAGAGAGTTCATACCAACTTTCTTTACCACGATCACTTCATCAAATTATCGTCATTATTGCCTTTCACTTGCACGACCGAATGATATGAAAATAATAATAGTGTAAGTGTGCCGTGGACTAAGCTGGAATCTGTAAAACAATTTATACAAAGGAGAAGACAAGGTAATATTGGCTCTTCATTAGATAAACAATAGTACATATAGGAGCCACTCAAGATTTTCATCGTGGTCTTCCCTTTTGAACGATTCAACAAAAAAAAGAAATTCAGAGAAACACACTAAAATATTTTTGGAGTTTTTAGTTTTTCTGAGGAAAGCAAATAAACGAAGGAAAAACCAAAAGCGAGAAAAACTATTTACACGGGAAAATTCCCAACAAGCAAAAGAAGAAACGAGAAATCTTTTTGGGTTTTCTTTTGATACCACAACCTAATAAAACAAGAAGAACAAACGAAAAGAAGCGAGAAATATTTTTGGATTTTCAACAAATTTCAAACACACAAGAAGAAAGCAAAAATAAAACTAACATGGATATACAATGAAAGAGGATGAACACCGACAGTTGGAATGAAATGTGTAAACATGAATGTAATGTCAGTGAGAAATACGTACCCCCCAAGCTTAGGCTTTTAGCCTAGCTTGGCAATCACCATCGTTGGTCTGGATAATAATCCGTCTCGCCTCCTCAGCCAAGCGAGCTGCCTCCACTGCTACGTTCTACTCATGCGCTTAGTTGTCATAAATGAAATATCTCGGTTTGCTTTGAAAATCAAAGAGAGCAGGCGCAGGCAAAATAATAGAGACAATATGGTATTTGTGAAATGTTAAGTTGTAATCATAACCCTGAGCTCTGTCTTTAATAAAATCATGGCGCTGCATTGCCTCAAAGTCCAAGTATCTATCAGGCAATATAGGATCACTGGGTCGGGGCGAGACCCTTAGCCTCGTGGCTACACAAGAGGCATGAATTCCTCCATACAGGTCACCATCATCCGCATTAAGATGCAACCTACGGGCAACAATTGCCCCAAGATTATACAGTTTATTGCCCAGTGTGAATAATGCTCAAGTCAAGAGCGCACAACACACTACAATCTTGCTTACCCACAATACATTTTCCATTGAACAATGCAAAGTAACGAATAAAAGGAAATTAGATACTTTTTATTCTAGCATGCGTAATTCCTCTATCCTCACCACTGCATAGGCTCTCAAGGAACATATTATAGTCAGATTTTTGCGGTTTGCTAAGTGAACCCCAATATGGAATTTTGCATGCATCACAGAATTCTTCTAGAGACATACCATAGGATTTATCACAAAGATGAAATAACACTCTAGAACTGCGAGAGTGATACTCAAACCTTTGAGTGAATGAATGGGTAAGGTTGTAATGTTGAGTACACTTATCTGCAAGGAAGTCGGTGAGCTCGGTGTTCTGAATATAATGATCAAATTCTTCCTTAATGCCGCAACTATCATGAATTCGTTACACAGCCACCGACACGATTTGGCTTCGGTGATTCGTGCTGAGCTTGCCCTTGGTTCAACACAAGCCTGTCGTACCGAGCTCTCGCTGGATGACTCACCAGAGGACTTTCTCCTTGAAGGACTCCTCCTAAAGATGTTCATTTTCCTAAGAACAAATTTCTAAAAAAAATGGATCACAAAATTATGTCAACAAAACTTTGTAAGATTTATAGCAACTACTCATATAGATGTCTAGAGGCCATATTAAGCATTCAAACTACTTGGAACTCAAAGAATTCAACATGCAAGCTCATTTTTAGTAGCACCAAGAGTGGCAAAATATGCAAAATCTAATCCATTAAAGCAAAAACTAATTGGAGCAATGGAGGAGTCACATACCAATGGTCAATCCCTCAAAACAGTTTCGGAAACGGAGCTCCGAGCAAAGAGATCGAAAATCTCAGGTTTGGGAGCAAGAACACGAGGGAGAGAGCAACTAGGAATTTTTCTAGAGGTAAGAGGTAAAGTGTGCCGAATGGGTAAGTGAGGGGTCCCTATGGGGCCCCCAAGGCATCTAGGCGCGCCTAGGGGGTGGGCGCGCCATGTTGCCTTGGCAGCAACAGGTGCACCCCCCTGGGGTGTTTCCAGCTCCAATAATTCTTAAATATTCCAGAAAAAATCATCAAAATTTTACGACATTCTGAGTACTTTTATTTTTGGGTAATTTTTTATTGCACGGATAATTCAGAAAACAGGATAATCATGACATTTTATTTTTATTTAACTAAAATAACAAAGAGTAAACTAATGGTACAAAAATTTGTGCTTACTAAATTCATCGACCACATGCCTCTCAAAAAGGATCCATTAATAAGGTTGATCAAGTCTTATTAACAAACTGTTTCCGATTGACATAAAACCGACGAATCTTCGTATAACACTAGGTTAACTCAATGGGGATTTGCATCTCCCCAACAATAAGAATATCGTATTTCTTCTTGGCAATAGGAAGAGGAAATTTAAAGTCCCCAATAATAATTGTAGCAATTTGCTCGATGGTATTAATATTATTCACCGAAGCTTGTTTCTTTGGAAAGTGCATTGTATGTTGTTTACCATTGACATGAAAAGTAACCTTGCTTTTGTTGCAATCAATAACAACCCCTGCAGTATTTAGAAAAGGTCTACCAAGGATAATCGACATGTTGTTGTCCTCGGGCATCTCAAGAATAACAAGGTCGTTAAGATAGTAACATTTGCAACCACAACAGGAACATCCTCACAAATTCCAATAGGTATAGTAGTCGATTTATCAGCCATTTGTAAAGATGTTTCAGTAGGTTTAAGATTATTCAAATCAAGTCTTTTATATAAGGAGCAAGGCATAACACTAACGCATGCTCCTAGATCACATAAAGCAGTTTTAACATAACTTTGTTTAATGGAGCAAGGTATTGTGGGTATACCCGGATCTCCCAACTTCTTAGGCACTCCACCATCAAAAGAATAATTGGCAAGCATGATGGAAATCTCAATTTAAGGTATCTTTCTTTTATTAGTGATAATATCTTTCATGTACTTAGCATACAGAAGCATTTTCAAAATATCACTCAAGCGAGTGCGCAAAAAGACAGGTCTAAGCATTTCAGCAAAGTGCTCAAAATCCTCCTCATCCTTATTTTTCTAAAGTTTAGAAGGAAAAGTCATGGGTTTTTGAACCTATGGTTCTCTTTATTTACCATGCTTTCTAACAATGAAATCTGTTTTATCATATATTTTATTCTTAGGAGGTGGGTTATCAAGATCAACAACAGGTTCTATTTCTACATCATTGTCAGGTTCCTTATCATTTTCTGGTGGAGCATCAACATGAACATTATCATTATCATTATCAGTAGGTGGATGTTCATCACCAGATTGTGTCTCAACATCAAAAATAGAAACAACATTATGATTCTTAGAAGTTTTTTCTATCACAGGTTCACTAGAAGCACGCAAAGTCCTACCATTATTCCTTTTCTTTTTCTTTTTAGTAGGACTAGGTGTGCCAGAATTAAAAATTTGTGAATCCTTCTCAACCCTTTTTGGATGCCCCTCCGGATAGAGAGGTTCCTGAGCATCTTACCTCCTCTAGTCATTAATCTAACAACATGATCATTCATTTTATCATTCATTTCAGTAAGCAGATCATTTTTGAGACGTAGCAACTTGTTCTAGTTGAGTACAAACCATGGATGAATGTTTACCTAAACCTTTAACATCATTAGCAATTCTAAACATCACTCAAGCGATCAATCATCATAGCATTCCATCATAGTTGATCCTTAACATAATTATTAAAATGGTCTTGCTTAACAATGTAATTATCAAATTAATCTATGCAGTGACTAAGAGTCTTAGTATAAGGTATATCGCTTTCATCAAATCTATGGAGAGAATTTACCTCTACTACCTGTGTAGGGATATCGAGTCCATGTATTTCTTCAATAGGAGGTAATTCTTGACATCTTCAGATTTAATACCTTTTTCTTTCATAGTTCTCTTGGATTCTTGCATATCTTCGGAACTGAGGAATAGAATATATCGCGTCTTCTAAATAGGTTTCGGTGGTGGTTCGGGAAGTGTCCAATCATTAGCATTATTCAAAATATTATTCAATAGTTCTTCAGCATGTCCAATAGTACGTTCCCCGAAAACACAACCATGACAACTATCTAGGTAGTCCCTAGAAGCATCAGTTAGTCCATTATAAAAGATATAAATTATTTCATTTTTCTTAAGAGGATGATCATGCAAAGCTTTAAGTAGCTGGAGAAGCCTCCCCCAAGCTTGAGGGAGATTCTCTTCTTCAATTTGCACAAAGTTAAATATTTCTTGTAAAGCAGCTTGTTTCTTATGGGCAGGAAAATATTTTCCAGTGAAGTAATAAATCATATCCTGGGGGCTACGCACACAACCAGGAGCAAGTGAAAGGAACCAATTATCAGCATCACCTTTTAGTGAGAAAGGAAAAAAGCTTAAGTATGTAAAAATAGCGAATCATTTTCTCATGAGCAAACAAGGTGGAAATATCATGCAATTTAGTAAGGTGTTCCTAAACAGTTTCAGTTTCACAACCAAGAAAAGGATCAGATTCTACTAAAATAATCAACTCAGGATCAACAGAGAATTCATAATCCTCATCAGTAACACATACAGGAGAAGTAGCAAATTTAGGATCATGTTTCATTTTCTCTATCATATATTTTTCTTTTAGTTTACATAGTAGTTTCTTCAAATCAGCTCTATCGTTACAAGCAAGAAAGTCTCTAGCTATCTCCCCATCCATAACATAACCTTCAGGTACTTCAGGCAAATCATATCTAGGAAAGCTAGGCATAAAAAGTGCATACAAGTTTTCATCAATTTCATCATTCTCAGTTTCTCTAGCTTTAGCAACATGAGCATCAAGTAATTCATTAAGTGGCACAATTTCAGTTTCATCAAGTATAATAGTAGCATCATCGTTAACATCCTCCATAGTAGAAGCAGTAGCAGATTGAATAACATGTGGAGGTGTCATAAGCTGGTTCAGAACATTAGGTGAATCAAATGCAGAGCTAGATGGCAGTTCCTTACCTCCCCTCATCTTAGAGGGTATGATCTTGGTTCTGGTATCTTTCAGATTCTTCATAATGACAAATGAATAACCTTGGTAAACACAATAAATAGAGCTATGCTCCCCGTCAACGGCGCTAGAAAATAGTCTTGATAACCCACAAGTGTAGGGGATCGCAACAGTCTTCGAGGGAAGTATTTTACCCAAATTTGTTGATTTGACACAAGGGGAGCCAAATAATATTTATTGGTCTTGGCAGTTGAGTTGTAAGTTCAACCACACGTGAGGTACTCTCTGTAACAAAGTTTAGTAGCACGGCAAGATAGTAATAGGAACTATAACAGTAACATCAGCAGTTTAGTAGTGATTGTAACATTAGTAGCAGCAATATTAACTTAGCATAACTCAATATGTAAAAGCATAGGCCATGGATCGGTGATGGATAATGATTTAGATGACATTCATCATGTAACAGTTACACACTAGAGCGACACAGAACTAGCTCCAATTCATCAACATAATGTAGGCATGTATTCCGTATGTAGTCATAGGTGCTTATAATAAGAACTTGCATCACATCTTTTGTCCTACCCTCCCGTGGCAGCAGGGTCGATAAGGAAGATAAGGGACATTAAGGCCTCCTTTTAATAGAGAACTGGAACAAAGCATTAACACACAGTGAATACATTGAATTCCTCAAACTACGGTGATCATCGGAAAGAATCCCAATTATTGTCACCTTGGGTGATGCGGATCATAACATGTAATAGGTGCATACAACTTGCAAGATAGGATCCAAAACACTCTCATATTTATGAAAACATAATAGGTTCAGATCTGAAATCATGGCACTCGGGCCCTAGTGACAAGCATTAAGCATAGCAAAGTCATAGCAACATCAATCTCAGAACATAGTGGATACTAGGGATCAATCCCTATCAAAATAACTTGATTACATGTTCAATCTCATCCAATCCCATCACCGTCCAGCAAGCTGATACGTCTCCAACGTATCTATAATCTTTGATTGTTCCATGTTGTTATATTATCATTCTTGGATGTTTTATAATCATTTTATAGCAACTTTATATCATTTTTTGGGACTAACCTATTCACATAGTGCCCACTGTCAGTTGCTGTTTTTTGCTTGTTTTTTACTTCACAGAATATCAGTACCAAACGGAGTCCAAATGCCACAAAACTTTTTGGAGATTTTTTTTGGACCAGAAGACAACTTGGGAGCCAAGGAAGCACCTGGGGGGAGGCCCATGGGGCCCATGATACACCAGGGCACGCCAGAGGCCCTTGGCGCGCCCTGATGTATCGTGGGGCCCACGGAGGTCTTTTCCACCGCCTCTCAACTCTATAAATCCTCAGAAATTCCAGAAACCCTAGAGGAGTCGACGAAAAACAATTCCAGCCGTCGCAAGTTCCAGAACCACGAGATCCAATCTAACACCATCACGGAGGGGTTCATCCTCCTCATGGGTGCCTCTCCGATGATGCGTGAGTAGTCCACCATAGACCTACGGTTCCGTAGGCAGTAGCTAGATGGCTTCCTCTCTCTCTCTCTTTTGATTCTCAATACAATGGTTTCTTGGAGATCTATTTGATGTAATGACTTTTTGTGGTGTGTTTGTTTGGATCCGATGAAGTTTGAGTTCATGATCAGTTTCTATCCATGAATATTATTTGAGTCTTCTTTGATCTCTTATATGCATGATTATTTATGGCCTCGTATTTCTTCTCCAAATCTTTGGTTTAGTTAGGCCAACTAGATCAATTTTTCTTGCCATGGGAAGAGGTGCTTTGTGATGGGTTCGATCTTGCGGTGTCCTCTCCCAGTGACAGAAGGGGCAGCGAGGCATGCATGTATCGTTGCTATTAAGGATAACAAGACGGGGTCTATTCCTACATGAATAGATCTTGTCTACATCATGTCATCGTTCTTATTGCATTACTCCGTTTCTCCATGAACTTAATACACTAGATGCATGCTGGATAGCGGCCGATGTGTGGAGTAATAGCAGTAGATGCAGAATCATTTCAGTCTACTAATCTTGGACGTGATGCCTATATATTGATCATTTCCTTGGATATCGTCATGATTATTTGATCTTCTATCAATTGCCCAACAGTAATTTGTTTACCCACCGTGTGCTATTTCCTCGAGAGAAGCCACTAGTGAAATCTACGGCCCCCGGGTCTATTCTTTTAATATATTGCTTTCCGATCTATCTTTTTCCGCATTTGTTTTTGATCTATTATTCCAAAAACCCAAAAATACCTTGCTGCACTTTTTATTTGCATCTTTTATTTTGTGTCCTTGTGCGATCTATTTATCCAATCTAATACAAACCAATCTATCTTTTTACCGTGGATAGATTGACAACCTCTCTTATGCGTCGGGTTGCAAGTATTTGTTCTTTGTGTGTAGGTACCGTTTACATAGTGTTGCGTGGTTCTCCTACTGGTTCGATAACCTTGGTTTCATAACTTAGGAAAATACTTACGTAGCTGTGCTGCATCATCCCTTCCTCTTTGGGGAAATACCGACGCAGTCTCAAGCCACGTCAAAGGAATTTCTGGCGCCGTTGCCGGGGAGACGTCATCAACATCTATCAGGCTCCTAATCACAAATCTCATCTCCTTGCATTTACATTTTTTGCCATTTGCCTCTTGTTTTCATCTCCCCCACTTCATAAAAATTTGCCGTTTTATTCGCCCTCTATTTTCCGTTTGCCTTTTTGCTTGTTTGCTATCTTTGCTTGTGTTGCCATGTGCCTTCTATTTGCTCGCATCTTCGCTTGCTAAAAATCTATTGATATGGATCCTCATCCACTTGCTAATCTTTTCAAAAGGCCAAATTATGATGAACCAATTGCTAGTGAGTTGAGTGCACTTGATTATCTCTATGAAGTTTTGCTTGAAAATCATGAATCTGAAAATTTTGATGAAGTGTTGAAAGAAGAAATTTATAAGGTGATTCATGATAGCTCCTTGATTGAAAAGCATGATTGCAATGATGTTACTATAAATTCTATTAATGTAAATTATGTTAATGATATGCAAAACTACAAGCTTGGGGATGATAATTTTGTCATGTCCACTTCTTATTGCAATGATCATGATTGGGGTGATAATGCTTCTTATGATCTTGAAAATTTCTTTAAGCCTCATGTTGAATATGTTATTGATAATAATGTTTGCAATAGTATCGAAAGTGGGTTTGGAAGAGCGTCAACTTTAGATAAAAAGAATCCCACATATTTGGAGAGCGTTCAATCTTATGATTTTTTTGATAAAAGTGGGTTTGGAGAGGTCATAACTTTAGTTGATGATAATCCCACTATTTTGGAAGATGATAAAAACTTTATGCATGTTGATCATAAAGAGAGTATTGTTTATGATAGATATATCATTGAATTTGATTATGATCCTACATTTATTATGAGAGAGGAAATTATGGTTCTAGAAATTTTCATGATACTAAATTACCTCTCTTCATGTTGAGATTGCTATTGTCTCTTTCTTCTTCCTTCCATATACTAGTTTTTGCTCTCCTTGATAATTTGTTTGATTATAAAATGCCTATGCATAGGAAGTATGTTAGAATTAAGTGTGTTTTCCATATGCTTCATGATGCTCTCTTTGTGTTGCTATTATTATCTTTCATGAGGGCATCATTGAAATCTCAAGCCTATCTTAATGACTATAAAGAAAGAGCTTGTTGGGAGGCAACCCAATGAATAAAATTTATTTTTGCCTTTTTCTTTATTTTCTTGAGTGTTTACACAATTATGCTACTGTTATGATTGTGTTTATTATGTTTTAATTAGTGTTTGTGCCAAGTAAAGCCTTTGGGATCATGTTGGGTGATAGTTGATTTGATCTTGTTGAAAAACAGAAACTTTTGCGTCTAGTAGCAGAATTTTAAAAAATCACAGAAGTGACGAAAAATTCTGAATTTTTTACACAAGATTTATATACAAATTGCATACGTTGTCCTAATTTTCCAGAATTTTTAGAGTTGCAGAAGTATGGTTAGAGTACACATTACCACAGACTATTCTGTTTTTGACAGATTCTGTTTTCGTTGCATTGTGTTCTTATTTTGATGAATCTATGGTTTGTATTGGAGGGTATAATACATGATAAAGTTAGAATACAGTAGATATAATGCAATAATAAAATATGAATGGGTTTGCAACCGTACTTAGAGTGGTGATTTGCTTTATTATACTAACGGATCTCACGAAGGTTTTGTTGAGTTTTGTGTGATTGAAGTTTTCAAGTTTTGGGTGAGATCACGATGGATGAAGGAATAAGGAGTGAAAATAGCCTAAGCTTGGGGATGCTATGGCACCCCAAGATAATATCCAAGGAGAAACACGCAACTAAGCTTGGGGATGCCCCGAGTGGCATCCCCTCTTTGTTCTAACGACCAATGGTATTTTACTTGGAGCTATATTTTTATTCGTCACATATCATGAGTTTTGCTTAGAGCGACTTGTATTATATGAGTCTTTGCTTGATTTGCTTTTTAGTTTGTCACAAGTATCCTTGCTGGACACACCTATTTGAGAGAGCTAAAATTATGCTATGATTTGTTAGAATTGCTCTATATGCTTCACTTAATTTTTTTGAGCTATGGAATTGCTCTAGTACTTCACTTATATCTTTTTGAGCACGGTGTGCTTAAATTTTTGAAGAAATACTCTCATGCTTCACTTATATTAATTTGAGAGTTATTAAATTTTGAAGAAATATTCTCTCATGCTTCACTTATATTATTTTGAGAGATGAAATTTTTATGCTCATGTTCTTCACTTAAATTTATTTGAGCTTGTCAAAAGCAATGGCAATAAATGAAACTAGTTCCAAAGTGATATATATTCAAGAGGGATATAATAAAAACTTTCATGAAGATCATTGGACAAATTAGACTTGATTCCTTGTAATAGTTTTGAGACATGATGATAGTAATATGTGAGTCATGTTGGTGAGTAATTATGCTTTAGTAAGAATATTGGTGTTAAGGTTTGTGATTCCCTATGCAAGCACGAAAGTCAATAGTTGTGCAATGAAATTACATCCTACTTGTGGTGCATTATTCGGTTTTAGTTATGCTCAATGCCCGTTTATGTGAATTTTCGCTTCTTGGTTGGTTACTTCTCAATCTATTTGCTAGCCTCCACTTGTACTAAGTAGAAATACTACTTGTGCATCCAAAATCCTTAAACCCAGTTTTGCCATATGAGTCCACCATACCAACCTATATGCTGTATTTCCGTGTTGTTCTAAGCAAATTTGTATGTGCCATCTCTAATTTTCAAAATGAATTTCCTTTTTGTGTGCTCGTACAACACATGAAGCGGCACGAGGTGGCCAATATTTTTCCATGCTAGATGTGTTATTCTCAAGATGAGTGTTTATTCACTTGTCATTGCACGAGAGTACGGCGGTAATAGGGATGCCCAGTCCCGAAATGAAAAAGAAATTTACTTTATGTTGTGAAATAATAAATTCCTCGGAAAGTGTTGGTATGGAAGGCAACCGTGGATACGGCTAGCCATGGATTGTGAAAGAATGGTGGAAAAAGGAATAAACTTTATTTTTGTTTTGGCAACCGCAATTGATATATCTAGCATGGAAAGTATTGAGAACTACTCGGTCGTTTTCGTTGACAGGAAAGGCATGCCACCCAAAATATTTTTCTCTCTCAATTTAAGCTTTGAGCTCTGGCACCTCTACAAATCCCTACTTCCCTCTACGAAGGGCCTATCTATTTACTTTATGCAATTTTACTTTTATTTGAGTCTCCATCTTCTCTTATAAAGCACCAACTAGGGGGCACTATGATCATACTTGAGCATTGGGTGTAGCTAATATTCGAGTGTGTTTCATGAATGGATCAATGATTGAGCATGATGGGCTAGTGATAACTTTCTTTAGTGTTGATATTTTGAAAGACATGGTTGCTTGTTGGAATGCTTGAGTATTAAAGTCTTCATGTCAAAACTAGACTATTGCTTTGAACCATCTAAAAGTCCAAATGTCCATGCTACAAAAGAAAAGAACATGTGATGAACATGTTAGGGAGCATTCCACATCAAAAATTCTGTTTTTATCATTTACCTACTTGAGGACGAGCAGGAATTAAGCTTGGGGATGCTGATACGTCTCCAACGTATCTATAATTTTTGATTGTTCCAGGTTGTTATATTATCATTCTTGGATGTATTATAATCATTTTATAGCAACTTTATATCATTTTTTGGGACTAACCTATTAACATAGAGCCCAGTGCCAGTTGCTGTTTTTTGCTTGTTTTTTACTTCGCAGAATATCAGTACCAAACGGAGTCCAAATGCCACAGAACTTTTTGAAGATTTTTTTGGACCACAAGACAACTTGGGAGCCAAGGAAGCACCTGGGGGAGGCCCGTGGGGCCCACGATACACCAGGGCGCCAGAGACCCCTGGCGCGCCCTGATGTATCGTGGGGCCCACGGAGGTCTTTTCCACCGCCTCTCAACTCTATAAATCCTCAGAAATTCCAGAAACCCTAGAGGAGTTGACGAAACGCAATTCCAGCTGCCGCAAGTTCCAGAACCACGAGATCCAATCTAACACCATCACGGAGGGGTTCATCCTCCTCATGGGTGCCTCTCCGATGATGCGTGAGTAGTCCACCATAGACCTACGGGTCCGTAGGCAGTAGCTAGATGGTTTCCTCTCTCTCTTTTGATTCTCAATACAATGGTCGCTTGGAGATCTATTTGATGTAATGACTTTTTGCGGTGTGTTTGTTGGGATCCGATGAAGTTTGAGTTCATGATCAGTTTCTATCCATGAATATTATTTGAGTCTTCTTTGATCTCTTATATGCATCATTATTTATAGCCTCGTATTTCTTCTTCGAATCTTTGGTTATGTTAGGCCAACTAGATCGATTTTTCTTGCCATGGGAAGAGGTGCTTTGTGATGGGTTCGATCTTGCGGTGTCCTCTCCGAGTGACAAAAGGGGCAACGAGGCACGCATGTATCGTTGCTATTAAGGATAACAAGATGGGGTCTATTCCTACATGAATAGATCTTGTCTACATCATGTCATCGTTCTTATTGCATTATTCCATTTCTCCATGAACTTAATACACTAGATGCATGCTGGATAGCTGGTGATGTGTGGAGTAATAGTAGTAGATGCATAATCGTTTTGGTCTACTAATCTTGGACGTGATGCCTATATATTGATCATTGCCTTTGGATATCATCATGATTATTTGATCTTCTATCAATTGCATAACAATAATTTTTTACCCACCGTGTGCAATTTCCTTGAGAGAAGCCACTAGTGAAATCTACGGCCCCCGGGTCTATTCTTTTAATATATTGCTTTCCGATCTATCTTTTCTGCATTTGTTTTCAGATCTATTATTCCAAAAACCCAAAAATACCTTGATGCACTTTTTATTTGCATCTTTTATTTTGTGTCCTTGTGCAATCTATTTATCCAATCTAATACAAACCAATCTGTCTTTTTACTGTGGAGAGATTGACAACCTCTCTTACGCGTCGGGTTGCAAGTATTTGTTCTTTGTGTGCAGGTACCGTTTTGTAACAGCCCGAGACCGACGCTCCAGAAGATTCCCCTTTTATTCCGCTGTCATCGTGTGATTCGTTTGGTTGTTGCATTCATCATCGCATCATTCGCATCATCTGCATAGCATCGTCGCTCATTTTTAAAAAACTTGCGTCCGTTCGTAGTCGCCGATTCTTTCCGTTCTTGTCGTTGACCGTTTTGAGTCCAACCACACACGCACGCGCCCGCGGCATCTTTAAAATATTGTTTTAAAAGCGCACGAAAAATATTCTCGGATTGGGTCGAAAGTTGGCATGCGGTCTTGTTATATTGTAGGTAGACCGCCTGCCAAATTTCGTCGCAATCAGAGGTCGTTTGATACCCCAAGGGTCAACCGTAGTGGCACCGTCATCGGTCAAATTAGCGGACGTTTTCGGTTTTCTAAACTCGATGCCGGGCCACCATCTCCCTCTCTCCTCAGCCCACAACCCCATTACACAGCCCAACCAGCCCACCTAACCCTCCACCCCGATCCGGCCGTCCGATGGCAATCGCACGGTCGAAAAACCACCCCTAGACCCAAACCCTAGCCCAATTTGCTATATATACACCCCCATGCCATTTTTTAAGCCTCTCTCTCTCCTTCCTCGGGTTCCATGCCCAGCCAACCGGCTCCCCGCCGCCAGCCGCCGCCCCTGGCCGTTCCTGCGTAGCCACGTGGCCTCCCCGTGCCCCTGGCCAGCCTCCCCGCCGCCGAAGCCCGCCCGGGCCCAAGCCAGGCCCTCCCGGGTCCATCTGGCGCCGCCGCTAGCCCGCGTGAGCCCAGGGTGCCGCCACCCTCAGCTGCCCGCGCCCGGTGGCCTCCTCCTCCTCCCGCGCCGGCCGCCGGCGAGCCGCCGTTGCTCCACCGGAGCTCGCCGGCCGAGCGCCGGATTCGCCACCGCCTCGCCCCTCCGCCGCCGCCTAGCTCTGCCCCGCCACCGCCGCACCTCGCCGCCCCGTGGCCGGATGCCCTCGCCGCCGCCGCCCCGCGCAAGCTCCGCCGCCGGATCCCGTCGCCCCCACCTCGGCCCGTCGGATCCGCCGCTGCCCTGGCCAGATTCGGGCCGCCCTGCCCCGGATCCGCCGCCTCCGGTCGTCCCCGGCCGTCCTCGACCTCGCCGGCGTCGGGCCACCTCGCCGGAGTAGCCGGCCGCCAGATCTGGACGCCCTCGTCCCGGGACCAGGCCGTCCCCCAAACCAAACGGCCCAGCTCGCGCCCTGCACCGAGCCATCCCACACCGCCTCGTCCCGCTCCACTTCGTCCCATTTTCCGGAGGGGTAATTTTTTCTAAGTCCCTGAGAAAACTGCGCGTTTTATCATCATATATGCATCTTGTGGGGCCTGTAACTTGCAAACCGTGCATCGTATGAAAAAGTGTTATATATGAAAATTGCTCTACAATTTGTGCCCTTCATGATAGTGTCACTTGCATGCCTATTAGAGATCATCTTCATGCTATAAACTTTGTTGCAAAAGTGCATTCCGTCGTAGATCGCAAAACTAATATTTTGTTCAAACTTGCGTGGATGATTGCATCATATCCATAGGTCTTTTGCATATGGTTTCTTCGCGGGTATTGCCCTATGTGATGCCTACTTTTATGCCATGCCTCTGGTTGCTAGGTAGCAGTTCATTATCATGTGCATATCTTGTTCTCAAGTTGCTATCACGATAAAACTGAAATCTGTTAATGATAAGTTCCATTTTGCGGTGTTCGTATTAAGCAATCCATGACCCGTATGAACATGTGCCAATGATATGTTTGGTAGTGTGTAATGTTGTCTTGCTGTTAGTGTCCTTACCATGCTCATAGAGGGTTGTTATGCTACTGTTATTGCCATGTCTTCATGCCTAATCAAAACTGCAGTTTTGGGAGATAGCTAAATTTCACCAAGTCTGAAACTGTTATTTTGTTGCCATGTTGCCATGTGATTTGCTATTGATCTAGGAGTCTTTTGTGATTGCCACCAAGGAGTCTTTTGTTAAGCATGTTGTTGCCTATCATGTTGTGCCAATAGTTTGCATGAATAGGTTTAGTATCATAATTAATTCTGTTGTCCAATATGTCAATCTGTTAAAAATTGCTGCACATGTCTACTCTAATTTTCACTAAGTCTGAGAATCTGTTTTCTTCATAATGCCATGTTGTATTGATGCTAGCCACGTTTCTATGCATAATTAGACCTTGCCACCATGTAATGATTTGTAGTGCATCATGTCTACTACCATGCTATTAAGTTTCGTGCCAATATATGCCCTGTAGCATATAGTTTTATTGCTGCCAATATGCCTTCGTGAAAATCTGCTATGCTAAAACCTGTTATTTTCACTAAGTCCTAATCTGCTATATTTTGTTGCCATGTTGTGAGCTTCCTACCATGTGATCCATGACTCTTTTGAGTATGATATGTGAAGATGAAATGAAGTGTGTGTTATATGCTACCGCCCCATGCTTAGTTTGTGCATTTTAGAATCTTGTAGCTTGTTGTTTTCATGTGTGCAATATGCTATGTTGCTGTTTTGGACAGATTTGAACTAAAACTTGTATTGGTGATTGTGGTTGAACCGTAGCTCCGTTTTGGACATGCCATATATGAAACTTGCTTAGAATCTCATGTAGTTTCATAATATCTTGATACACCCATGTTTTGAAATGTTTATGGGTGTTGTTTTCTTGCATTTTGCATTCATGCCATATCCATCTTGTGATTGTCATATCTTTTAGGCCGTAGCTCCGTTGCAAATGTTCTATATATGTAAATTGACTAAAATGACGAGTAGAATCTCATTGTGCATCTTATTACCTATTTAATAAATATAAAACATGATTAGTTCAGATCTGGACCAATTTCGAAATTTACATATGGGGTCGTTTCGGAAATGCTATATGTTGTTTCCGGCCTCATTTAAACTTGCCTAGATGTGTAGTTTACTTATGATTCACCTCTTGCCATGTTTAACAACATTTAATATTGTCGTGTACCTAAACGAGAGTGAACTAAATACTCAAATGTGGAGTTTCGTCAATATGCAACTCGTTGCATATTGAGCTTCACTTAATGTGTAGAAGTTGATTGTTGTGATTGCCATGTCATGCATAACATGCATCATATTTGAAGTGCATCATGTCATGCATATGTTGTGGTGTTGATCATGTGTTGATTGTTGTTTTCGGATTGCTTCTTCTCGATAGAGTTCCGAAAGCATTCGGAGTGTGAGGATTCGTTCGACTACGTTGGCTCGTCTTCTTCATGGACTCGTTCTTCTTCCAAGCGGGATCTCAGGCAAGATGATCATTTTCCTGGATACTGTAGGACCGAAAGTATGTCTAGAGGGGGGTGATTAGACTACTTGACCAAATAAAATTCTATATTTTCCCAAATTTTAGAGTTTGCAGATTTTAGCATTTATGGCAAGTCAAGTACACCCTACACATGCATGTCTAAGAGTATAGCAGCAGAAAGTAACAACAAGCATGAGTAGAAAGGATAGGGAAGGAGGATCAAACACAATTGTAGACACGATGATTTTTTCCCGTGGTTCCGATAGGTGGTGCTATCGTACATCCACGTTTATGGAGTCTTCAACCCACGGAGGGTAACGGTCGCGAGAGTCCACGGAGGGCTCCACCCATAAGGGTCCACGAAGTAGCAACATTGACTATTCCATAACGGCTTCCATCCACGAAGGACTAGCCTCACTATGGGTAGATCTTCACGAAGTAGGCGATCTCCTTGCCCTTACAAACTTCTTGGTTCAACTCCACAACACGAAGTAGGAGGCTCCCAAGCGACACCTAACCAATCTAGGAGGCACCATCCTCCAAAAGGTAATAGGCTCGGCAGTGATGATGAACTCCTTGCTCTTGTGCTTCAAGATGATAGACTCCTCAACACACAATCACTCTCTCACAGATTTGGCTTGGTGGAAGAGATGGGATTGGTGGAAAGCAACTTGGGGAGGCTAGAAATCAAGATCCATATGGTTGGAGTGGATGATCTTGACCTCAACACAAGGGTAGGTGGCTCTCTCTCAGAAAACTGGATGGGGCAAGTATGGAATAGTTCTGAGTGCTTCTCTTTCGAGTAGGTGGTGGTGAAGGGGTATATATAGGCATCCCCAAAAATCCAACCGTTACACACAAAATGACCAACTCGGTGACACCGATGTGTTAATCTCGATGGTACCGAAGTGACCAAAAGGTGGCAACTTTTGAATCTTGGTGAGATCGATATAGGAAACTCGGTTGCACCGATAAGGTGACCAACGGTCTGATTGCCCAATCTCGGTGACGCCGATCCAACAATCTCGGTGGTACCGATATTGTGAATTTGCGTAACAGAAAGTTGGCAACCTAAACTCGGTGGCACCGAAGCAGAATCGGTTGCACCGAAAGGTTAGGGTTTGGCTTAGGTCTGTCTGAGTATGGAAATTGGTGGCACCGAGTGGAAAGTGTTGGTTGCACCGATTTTGGATATTTGACTTTGGACAGACTTTTTTGGAAGAGCTTGTGGGTGTTTTTGGTGACTATCACTTGTGCACGTATGAGCATTTTGTTCACCAACAATACCTTACCCCCTTTTAATAGTATTGGCTTTCCTATGGACTCAAAGTGATTTCTCACAAATGTAAAATGTAGAGTCCTCTTGCTTGAAGCTTTGCCAATCCATTTCCTTGCATCTTGGGGTATTTCTACAATCTCCACAATCCTTTTGCCATCCCTATCATTGAACTTTTCCTGAAATATACTTAGTGGAAACATTAGTTCAATGACTTATATGTTGTTATTAATTACCAAAACACATCAACCATTAAGCGTATGATCAAAGCACCACATAGGTTCAACACAAACACATCAAAAGACCAATTGTTTTTGAAAAAGCAATAAAAACCAAACGCTCTCTCACTCGAAGCTTAAAGATCTATATACACTTCTCCCCCTTTGGCAACAAGTTACCAAAAAGTTCAAAGGCATATATCTAAGCGTTCTTGGGCTGATCTCCTCCGGTTGTTGATGAAGGAGTCGAGAGAACTGCATCGGCGAAGATCTCTGCAGATGTCGTGGATGGAGTTGGAGTAGCAACTGGAGGAAATGGAGCTGATGGAGCTGAGGTGACAGTAGCAGGAGCTGATGAAGAGGGCCTCAAGTCTGGAGCTGGCACTGTGGCTGATCTGACCTGAGTGGTGAAGTGTGTGCCTGGCCTGAGAGGTGAGTCATCCTCATCATCATCATCTGAAGAATGAGGAAGAGGCACAGAGTCAACTTCCTTCTTGAGCTCATTGACTGTCTTGGCCAGTCCATCCACCTTATCATTAAGGGTCTTGATCCTGTTCTCAAAGATCCTGACAAGACTGTTTTGATTGTTCAAAATGTCCTTAATGTCCTTTTGCATGCCCTGAACTGATGATATCAACAGATCCATTTGCTCGTTCCTGGATCTAGGGACCTGAGCACTAGTGGCTCTAGCTGCCTCTGCCTGAGCTGCAGCAGATGTGGGATGTTCTGGGTCCATCACCACAATGTTGTCCTCTAAATCTGGCTGTAGGGGCAAGTGGGGTCTGTCCATAGCAAAGACGTGCTTCTCCAGCTTGGAGTTGATAAGCATCTGGATATAGGGTGCATAGCAGCAAGAGCGCTTCTGATCAGCAGCAACCCTCTTCACTGTCTCTACAATCAAGTCCATGACTCTAATCCTGGTGTGTCTGTCAAGATGGATCAGCATGTTGATGGAGTAGCCTCGGATCATCTTTTCATCTCCTGACTTGGGCATCAAGGTATGCCTCCAAATGGTGTTCATGGTACGGAGGCCAGCCTGGAGGAAATAGATAGAACCTAGCCTGTGAGACTTCACATGAGCAGCAGGAATCTCATTGTACATGTTGGCCATAGCATTGTGGCTCTCCTTGGATTCAGAGTAGACATCCAAGTCACCATCCTGTACCTCTGGGACTCCTAAGATGGCAGCCCATTCATCAACAGTGGACTCATATCTAGCTCCTTCAGTCATCCATACAATCCTACCATCTCCATAGAAATGTGCAGTGGAGTAGAATTGCATGATCATCTCATCATTCCATGCTGTAAACTCTCTGCCAATAAACTCATCCAAACCAATGTAGTGAAAGTTGTCTTGAACATTTGGAAAATAATCTTCATTCTCCTTGATGAACTTCCAGTCCACATATCTCATGTCACTCACAGCTGGACTCTTGTCAAGCAGCACAGTCTCATAAAAATCCTGTTGCTCCTTGGTGTAGAATCTGTAGTCCACAGCTGTCTTTCTCCTTTGGGCATATGGGTCAACAGCTCTCCATGCCCTCAAACCAGAATCCTTCCTCTTCTTCATATCTTCAGCAAGCAGATGGCTGGCATTATACTCAGGAAGGTGTGGTCTAAGCTTCATCAAAGCAGACATAGCATCTTCATCCTCAACTCTGGAGGTAGTTCCCTTGTTCTTTTCAGAAGCTGGAATTTGTCTGGATAACCTCTTTGGCTTTTCAACAGCAGCTTTCTTGGGAGCAGACTTGGTGCTCTTGGATATGCCAGTCTTTGGCATAGCATCAGCCATAAGCTTCTTTTTCTTCTTGGGAGGGCCCTTCTCAACATGTTCTTCCTCCTCCTCAGCAGCAGCACCAGCAGCCTCCTCTGGATCTTCAAACATAGAGGTTTGCCTGCCAACAACATAAACTATCCTCTTTCTGGCTCTCTTCTTCTCCCCTGCCTTCTTAGGCATAGACTTCCTTGGGGGCTCAACAGTCATGGTAGCTCTAGCACTCTCAGGTGCTCTCATAGCCTCAGAGCTAGCATACTCCTTCCTGACAGCTCTCCTTGAAGAAGTGGCTTCATTAGCAGACTTCTTGGCAGCCTTCTCTTGCTTCTTGGCAAGAATCTCCTCTGGCACAAAATCTGAATCCACCTCATCTAAATTCAGCTTCTTCCTGGCCCTAGTAGCAGCCTTGGGCAACCCATGAGAAGTGGGAGTGCCTGGATCAGAAGAGGAACTGGACTCAGGACTAGTGCCTGAACTCATGACAATGTTCTCCTCTTGGAAGTTGTTCTCACTGTGCTTAGCACTTGACATACTGACCCTGTGAATAGAGTATAGAGGAGCAGAAGAAGATAAGTCATCACAAAATGTACAGCTGTTTTTGAAAGTTTGAACAGAAAAATCTTAGATGTAGTTCACAGCAAAAGGGGATTTCGGTGTCACCGAGTCAAAAATTTCGGTGCTGCCGAGACTCACAATACCCTTAACAGAAACTTGGCAACAGTTTCGGTTGGACCGAAAACTGCCACTCGGTTTCACCGAGTACTGTCCTCAGTAGCACAAAAACAAAATCGGTGGAACCGATTTTTCTGACTCGGTATCACCGAGATGCAATTTTGCGGGCAACTAAACCTAAAATCTTTCGATTCGCTAAACTACAGGAATTTTTAGAGGATTGAGAGGATTGCACATGGTGGATTATCGATGGAATAACTTCAATGCGCAAGATTCGGACGGGGAGCGCAAAGAAAGATCGAATCCGTACCCTAACTTGGCGACGGATCCGCTACGACGGCGACGGCGGCGAAGATGCCCGTCGACGGCGAGGATCCCAGCGGCGGAGGAGCGCGGGGAGACAAGGGCGATGACCAGGGGGTCCTTTGCGGCAGCTTAGGGTTCTGGGGCGCGACGGTTTGAGGATGAAATTTCATAGCGTCGGGTCCACAACATATATACCCCTCACTGTCGGTGTCACCGATTCTAAATTTTCGGTGTCACCGAGTTCCTCAACTGTCAGTTGACAGGGAAACTCGGTGCAACCGAGAATACGAAATTGGTAGTACTGAGATAGAAAACCAGATCAACCCTAAGCATTCGGTGAGACCGAGAATTGTGGGTTGGTTCCACCGAGATGCACTTGGGAGGTTTTAATGGTCAGTCCTTTGTCGATACGGAACTCCGAGTGCTCCACACACAGAGGGATCGAAAAGTACTTGTTCAAATTTTGTGATGCAGCATGAATGGAATATGAGGTGAGAAAGCATAGATAGCTAAAGAGTGGTCCTAGGCATTCTTGTCCATCCAATTGGCAAAAGATAAATCAAAAGCCAAATAGCAACAATTGGATGTCCTCGAATGGGTAAATAAATGCAGACCAACATGCTCACACAATAAGATGTCAAATGAAATCATGACAAACATGCACATACATACTAGCATCTAACAAGCACTTGGGCGATGACGAAGTCATCTATATATGAGTATATTGACTTAGGAGCCAAGTAAGAATACTTGATCATAGGTCATACTCATCGTTTAAGCACAAGTGGGGTTACCACTTTTACATAAAGCATTTAATGTTGTCACATGCTAAGAGATGCTTTAACTCAAGTCTTAGAGTAAAGCTCCCCCTTGATGTGACATCCCCCCATAAGAGGGATAAACTAACCTTGGGTTTAGTCGATGAAGACTTCATGTTGGTGAGGTAGTGGTGGATGCTCAAGGTTGATGAATATCACCAAGAGTTTGGAGCATCCTTGTTGTTTCCTTACTCTTCTCACCTACATGGGTTAGTCCCAACACACAAGAGACAAATACAAGGATATCTATGGACATGGAGTGCAAAGCATGTGTGATGATGTCCATTGATTTGTTGATTACCTTGTCCCTTGCTTACCTTTGAGGGAATGTGTGACTCCTTGAACTATTGCATAGAGTTGATGTTGATTGCAAATAGATCTTGCCAATAATGAATGTGAGTGAATTTCATTGGCGGAGTCACCCCTCAAGAACTCTCTAGTTCTTCTTCTTGGGGACCCACAGCAAGTTGATGGGGATCCTTGGTGTTGTAGTAGCCTTTGTAGAAGTTGAGCTTGACGTAGCCTTGGGAACCCACTCCACCAAAGCTAGGGATTCATCTTCATATGAGTCAATGTCCTCTTGAAGCTTGTTCTTGCCCTTGAGCTTGTGGTCTTGTGGTGGAAGGTCATCTTGAGTGCTTGTCCCCTTGGGAAAAGTATTTTCATACTTCTCCTTTTGAGGAACAAACTTGGGCTTGGGGTATTGACCTTCTTCCCATTCAACTCCATTAGCGTTGAAGTAGCCAACACCATGGTTCTTTCGGTATCCTCCGTGCTTGCGTACAATTTCCTCAAATTGCTTACACCCGGCAAGACTCTTTTAGATACCTTTCTCTATAATTCCTTTCAATAAAGCATTTTCTTGCTCAAGTGTAACTTGGCTAAGAGAATCATCATTAGTGGAATCAATAGAACTACTAGAAGCAACATCATTAGGTTTAGCATTTTTATTGTTGCTAGTAGATGAAGAACCTTTCTTGCCTTTGTTACTAGTTTGTTTGGTTTTAACTTGAGGCATGAATGTAGACAAGAGTAGTCGTTTGGCTAGATAAGATGAAGTCTTCTTTCGGAGATCGTCATTGATAGCTTTAAGAAACTCATGCTCTTGCTCCAAGTTGAGCTTCTCGAAGCGTAGCTTCTCATGAGTCCTTACAAGCTCTCTACGATCTTCGAGAGTAGATTCATGAGATAACTTAAGAGTGTTTAGTTCTTTAGTTAGTTGTTCTATTTTCATCTTATCATCATCAATTGACTTATCTTGACTAGCATGAGAATTATCAAGTTCATTTTGACTAACATCACTAGTTTTATCAAAGAGCAAGTCATCATCAGAAAGCAAATCATCTTCATCACTATTGAAATCAAGATACTTGGGGTGTGATACCTTGGGGCCTTTAGCCATGAAGCAACTTCCACTCCCTTCGTTTGGTGAATCAAATAGATCATAGGAGTCGGTAGTCACTAGAGCAATTCTGGCAACACCATCATCTTGACTATAGTCGGAGTCGGAGTGATAGCTTCTCTCGGAGTTGTTGTCGGAGTCGGAGCCGGAAACCCATTCACCAACATGAGCTTGATGTTTTCTTCTTGTGTAGCTCTTGGTGTACTTGTCCTTCTTCTCCGAATCTCTACTTCTCCTTGAGGATCTTCGTTCAGAACGATCATCTCTACTCCTTCTCTCTCTTTGAGGTGATTCATTCCTTGAGCTTCGTCTTCGAGGTGACTCTTCTCTTCGTTTGTAGGGAGCCGTACACTCATTGGAGTAGTGTCCGGGCTTCCCACAATTGTAGCAATTGCAGTCACGACTTGACGAACGCTTCTCATCATATCTTGAGTTGGAACTTCGTTCTTTGCCTCTATTCTTGTAGAACTTGTTGAATTTCTTGACCATGAGGCTTATCTCTTCATTGGTGACAAGGTTGTCGCTTGAAGTTGCGGGAGCATCACTTGTGGCTTTGTAAGCACCGCTAGACTTGTTGTGAAGCTCTTCTTTGTCTTTGAGTGTCATCTCATGAGCAACAATCCTTCCAATGACTTCCGTAGGCTTGAGATCTTTGTAGTTGGGCATCATTTGGATCAATGTGCACACGGTGTCGTATCTCTCATCCAAAGCTCTAAGTATCTTCTTGATGATGAATTTGTCGGTCATTTCTTCGCTTCCTAAGCCGGCAATCTAATTAGTGATGAGAGCTAGCCTAGAGTACATCTCTGCGACTCCTTCACCATCCTTCATCTTGAACTTGTCAAGCTGACTTTGAAGAACATCTAACTTGGATTCTCTCACGGACTCGGTTCCTTCGTGCATATCAACCAAAGTATGCCAAATCTCTTTTGCATTCTCAAGACGGCTGATTTTGTTGAATTCTTCAGGGCAGAGGCAGTTGAAGAGAATGTCGCATGCTTGAGCATTGTATTGCAACATCTTCAGTTCTTCCGCGGTCGCTTCACGATCCGGTTCCTTTCCATCACCAAAGAATTCACCTTGCAAGCCAACACGAACAACAGCCCAAACGGCGGGGTTATGACCAAGAATATGCATTTTCATTTTGTGCTTCCAACTAGCAAAATTAGTGCCATCAAAGTACGGACCTCTACGGTGATAATTACCCTCACTAGACGCCATACTCTCCTAGGTTGTGAGACCAATGCAATGGAGACCAAAGCTCTGAAACCACTTGTAGGACCGAAAGTATGTCTAGAGGGGGGTGATTAGACTACTTGACCAAATAAAATTCTACCTTTTCCCAAATTTTAGAGTTTGCAGATTTTAGCATTTATGGCAAGTCAAGTACACCCTACACATGCATGTCTAAGAGTATAGCAGCGGAAAGTAACAACAAGCATGAGTAGAAAGGATAGGGAAGGAGGATCAAACGCAATTGTAGACACGATGATTTTTTCCCGTGGTTCCGATAGGTGGTGCTATCATACATCCACGTTTATGGAGTCTTCAACCCACGGAGGGTAACGGTCGCGAGAGTCCACGGAGGGCTCCACCCATAAGGGTCCACGAAGTAGCAACATTGACTATTCCATAACGGCTTCCGTCCACGAAGGACTAGCCTCACTATGGGTAGATCTTCACGAAGTAGGCGATCTCCATGCCCTTACAAACTTCTTGGTTCAACTCCACAACACGAAGTAGGAGGCTCCCAAGCGACACCTAACCAATCTAGGAGGCACCACCCTCCAAAAGGTAATAGGCTCGGCAATGATGATGAACTCCTTGCTCTTGTGCTTCAAGATGATAGACTCCTCAACACACAATCACTCTCTCACAGATTTGGCTTGGTGGAAGAGATGGGATTGGTGGAAAGCAACTTGGGGAGGCTAGAAATCAAGATCCATATGGTTGGAGTGGATGATCTTGACCTCAACACAAGGGTAGGTGGCTCTCTCTCAAAAAACTGGATGGGGCAAGTATGGATTAGTTCTGAGTGCTTCTCTTTCGAGTAGGTGGTGGTGAAGGGGTATATATAGGCATCCCCAAAAATCCAACCGTTACACACAAAATGACCAACTCGGTGACACCGATGTGTTAATCTCGGTGGTACCGAAGTGACCAAAAGGTGGCAACTTTTGAATCTCGGTGAGACCGATATAGGAAACTCGGTTGCACCGATAAGGTGACCAACGGTCAGATTGCCCAATCTCGGTGACGCCGATCCAACAATCTCGGTGGTACCGATATTGTGAATTTGCGTAACAGAAAGTTGGCAACCTAAACTCGGTGGCACCGAAGCAGAATCGGTTGCACCGAAAGGTTAGGGTTTGGCTTAGGTCTGTCTAAGTATGGAAATCGGTGGCACCGAGTGGAAAGTGTTGGTTGCACCGATTTTGGATATTTGACTTTGGACAGACTTTGTGGAAGAGCTTGTGGGTGTTTTTGGTGACTATCACTTGTGCACGTATGAGCATTTTGTTCACCAACAATACCTTACCCCCTTTTAATAGTATTGGCTTTCCTATGGACTCAAAGTGATTTCTCACAAATGTAAAATGTAGAGTCCTCTTTCTTGAAGCTTTGCCAATCCATTTCCTTGCATCTTGGGGTATTTCCACAATCTCCACAATCCTTTTGCCATCCCTATCATTGAACTTTTCCTGAAATATACTTAGTGGAAACATTAGTTCAATGACTTATATGTTGTTATTAATTACCAAAACCACCAAGGGAGCAAATGTGCTTTCAGATACCATTACTATGATTGCCATGCTAGATGTCTCGTTTATATCGCTGTCTCGCTACCTACCACTTGTATGTCAAGCCTCCCAAATTGCCATGAAAAGCCTCTAACCCCTCCACATCCCAGCAAATATTGTTTGGCTATGTTATTGCTTGCTCAGCCTTTCTTATAGCGTTGCTTGTTGCAGGTGCAAATTGTTCCATGTGCCAACATGGATTTTTTTGATATATCACAATATTATTGCTATTTAATTTAATGCACATATATACTTGGTAAAGGGTGGAAGGCTTGGCCTTTTGCTCGGTGTTTTGTTCCACTCTTGCCGCCCCTAGTTACTTGTGTACCGGTGTTATGTTCCATAATTGAGCGCTCCTAACATGCTCGGGGTTGTTATGTGGACCCCCTTGATTTTCATTTTAGGATAAAACTTGTCTGGCAATGCCCAACATTGGTACTACGTTTGCCTAATAACAACTAAAATCGCATAGGGACCCGCCGGCACCCGCGGATCTTTAATCAACAACCCGGGCAGTTCTCCTCATGAGTGTTGGTCCACCTACCTAGCAGTCGGTGGTGCCACCTCGGGGCAACTCGAGGCATTTTCAGGCTACCGTCCACTTCACATAGACAGATGATGCCCGTAGATAGAGAGCGCACGGCTCTAGATGCGGATCTGGCTCACCGGGAGGCCTTGCTGGATTTGTTTTACCTTTCTCGAACGTCTTGTGTGAGGAATTCCGGGAATACTTCGGGCTATCTCGAGGTTGCGGTTTCCAATGGAATTCCCTAGGAAATCACGGGATTCGTGGTCGAGGCTATTCCCGCGGCGTGTGGTTAGTTTGTGATGGATGAGTTGGAGCACCCCTGCAGGGTTAAATCTTTCGGAAAGCCATGCCCACGGTTACGTGGCAACTTGGAAACTTTGTTTAACACCCGGTCATAGAAAACTTGAAGTAAACTCAAATAAAATACACCAACCGTGTGTGTAAACATGATTGTCTCTTCTCGTGATTTCTGAACCGAGAGAGAACACGGTGGGGTTATGTTTGACGTAAGTAGGTGTTCAGGATCACTTAGTGATCATTACTAGTTCACGTCCGTTTATTCGACGATCATCCCCTTTATACTTGTACTCGTAAGTTAGCCACTCAAATAAATGCTTAGTGCTTGCTACAGCCTCCCCACTTAACCATACCTCACCCATTAAGCTTTAATAGTCTTGATACCCTTGGAAATGAGATTGCTGAGTCCCCGTGGCTCACAGATTACTACAACAACAGTTGCAGGTACAGGTAATGCGATGATTCGACGTGAGCGCGATGCTTGTTTGATTTGGAGTTCATCTTCTTCTTTTTCATCGATCTAGGATGGGTTCTAGGCGGCAGCCTGGGATAGCAAGGATGGATGTCATTTTATCGTTTGTTTTCATCCGTAGCCGGACCCTGCTCTTCTGTATGATGTTTGGATATGTTGTTGTATTGATGTGATATTGATGTAGCTTGTGGCGAGTATAAGCCAATTCCATATACTCATCTCTTCTTTACATGTACTTGTAATGATATCCATTCTTGCGAAACGACGAGATGCGCTTCTATCCCTTTCGAGGCCCTCGTGCCAAAATAAGGATAGGATCGCATCTTAGGCGTTACAAGTTGGTATCAGAGCCTGTACCGACCTAGGAGCCCCCTTGATTGATCGAACTTGGCCGAGTCGTGTCTAGTGAAAAACTATTTTGAGTCTAGTTATATATCGGAGAGTAGGTTTCTTTTACTCCTCTTCTATGCTCTGGTGAGGTATCCGACATAGGAATTTTGATTCTACTCCTCTTCTCGCTCAAATTTTTTTTAGGATCACGCGGGTATTTTGGAAACTATATGATGCCGATGTGAAGGAATTCTGTCTTGGTGCCTCTTGTTATCGAGGAGTAGAGCTCCGAGGGATTTTTGCACATCATTATCGTTCAGTTTCCTTAGTATCTCGGGACGGAGGATATTCGAAATTGCTTCAATACTAGTAGTGGCGAGAGGAGTCCGGCATCCCTAGTACTGGTGGAGAGAGTTCGGATGTACTGCCATACTTAGTATCGTTGTGATTACGAGTGTATGAGGTAGACGAGTTTACGGAGTTTCTTGGATTATGGTGTGGAAGGTTGCGGGTGCAGTTGTAGCTGATTACCTTGGGTACGTTCCTGGGTCCACAACCCGAATCGCATAAACAAGAAAGACTTCAGAAATTCTCAGGTGGGAATTCTAGTAGTTACCTAGGATTATCCTTCCAACGAATGCATAATGGGTTATGTATTTGTTTCCGGCTTAATTCTCAAGCCTCACCCTTTGTGTTGTTTTGGAGTATGGTAATTCGAGTTGCTTCGATGTCAAGTGGTGAATTCATATCTTTCCTAACCGGTGTGTTTCTCATTAAGTTAATTCAACCCTCTCCAATATTTGCAAGATCAATCCTCGTTCCGGAGTTCATCACATCGGTATAAAGTTGTCTTTGTTTTTCCCACCCTCCCGCCCTTTTTCTTCAATGATTAAATCGTCATCCAAGTGCCTTTCTTTGCATTGATGCTTCCGCTATCTTTTCTTCTATTTTATATTCGACGATCCATTGTGAAGATGCTCAAGTGCTCAAGCTCATCATTTCTTAGTCTTCATCTTTGTTTTCTTCTCCGGTGGATTCAATTCAAGATTTGGAGCTTCATCATATCTTTTTCATCCTTTAAAAGCTTTCCCATGTGGAAGTTCTTGTTCAAGGGTAGTCATCCTCTCTCTATTCCATCCAGTGCTGAAGATATCTTAGAAGATTCTGTTATCATTCAAATCCTCTTAAGTGTTCCGAGGTTCTCACCTCATCAAGTTTTCAATTTGTACTGGTGCAATATCTTTCTAAGCAGCCATTTCAATGGTGTTTCCTTCAGTGGGACCATAACCCATAGGTTTTTCCCAGGATCTTACCTGGCTCTTCTAATCTTCTCCGGAGATGTCCTCAAGTTCTTTTCAATATGACGTAAGAATGAATTTCATCAGTCATATTCCTTCTCAAAGATCGCTGCTAAATCATTTTCATCGTTGGCTCAACCTTTCTTTATTCATTATTCCGAAGTGTCTCAGTAATTAATGATGTTCTTCCTGTAATCATTCTCAGCCTTGAAGACCGAAGGAGAGTTTCTCTTAAATCTTTGCCCGTTCTTTGAAGATTCGTGGTTCAAGCTTCAAGCTGTCCTCGTAAATTGTTTTGTGCATGAGTAATTCCTCCCATATCTATCCAGAGCATTTAAGAATTGTCTTCATTTCTTGATTCTCCGAAGGCCATCATTTCAGAAGATTTCTTCGTTCTCAGCTTTCAGCTTTCGTTCTCTAATTCTTCTCAATTGTTGTCTCTTCGTTCGTCTCAATTATCCCGGTGCTTCGCTCAAGATTTCTCTAGGCGGATCGTGATCTCTTCGTTCTCATGTCATGTATCTCCGTTCATTTGTAGTATCCTCATTCGTTTCAATTCTTACCGGTGGTTCGTTCAAGACTTCTTCAAGTTTGTGCCCAATCTCTCTCAATTCATTCTCAAGAAGAATAAGTGGTATGCCAAATCCGTTGCTTGTCATCAATTTAACTTGATGAAGGATAAGCATAACATAATTCTTATTCTTGTTTCATCAAAGTGATTTCAATCCTTCTTCCGGAGTTGTTCACGATATCAAATTCTCGATTCTAAGTTATTCATCGTTTCTTTTCCGGAGTTCCAAGTTTTCTCAAGTATCTCATCGCGAAGCTTCATCTAATTCTGCATGGCCTTAATCTTATTCTTTTCAACCTTCCTTTCTTTTCATCATTCTTTTGCATACGGAGGTTCTTCATGCTGGTTCGTTAAGGATGTATTTCTTTCTCGATGTATTCTTCAAGATTATTGTGGTAGTACCTCAAGTATTCTTTATCTTGCATTTCAAAGTGCAATTCTTTCTCCATTATCTTTTGTGACGGTGTTATAGCATTCTTGATTCATGAGGAGTCTTGAAGAGAATTTATCAAGAACGGGATATTTAAACCCATCATTCCTTTCTCGGAGTTATCTTGGATTAGATTTCACCAAAAGCCTTTCCCAAGGATTGTTGCTATCATGGTGCTTATCAAGGATCCAAGTTCTCCATATATCCTCTCGGCGAAAGAAGTTTTGCATATCTTGTTGCTCCCAAGCAACCAATTGTTTTCATTTGTGGCCGGTTATCGCCTCATAATTTTGAGTTGTTTTCCGTAAGCCCACAACAAGCTTGTTCTTTTCGTTGTTCATGTTCCAACAACTCTGTTCAATCTCTTCTTGCAAGGATGCTTTCAATCCAATTGTAATAGAAGTTGTCATTTTCTTCTCCATTCTTTTCTTTCCATCGATCTAGCTTCTATTCTTTTGCTCCGGAGGCATTGTGATGTTGCTCTCTTCAACCATCTTCTTGTTCTATCAAGATCGTGTTCTTTCATTGCTTGTCCATTTAACCGGAGGGTTGTGTTATCTTTCAAGTTCTCCCATCTTATCAATTTTGTCCCCCTATCCTACCGAAGTGCTACCAAAATTTCTTTTGAATTCTTGCTTGTTTCTCATGTCATTCTTCATCTCCTTGCTTCCTTCAAGAGTTGTTGGTTTCGCTCATTTGTCAAAGAAGCAACTAAGTTACCTCTTCTCTTTCTCTTCCCCTTCTCATTCTAAAATCTCGGATCGAGATCTCTTGTAAGTGGAGGAGGGTTGTAACAGCCCGAGACCGACGCTCCAGAAGATTCCCCTTTTATTACGCTGTCATCGTTTGATTCGTTTGGTTGTTGCATTCATCATCGCATCATTCGCATCATCTACATAGCATCGTCGCTCATTTTTCAAAAACTTGCGTCCGTTCGTAATCGCCGATTCTTTCCGTTCTTGTCGTTGACCGTTTTGAGTCCAACCACACACGTACGCGCCCGCGGCATCTTTAAAATATTGTTTTAAAGGCGCGCGGAAAATATTCTCGGATTGGGTCGAAAGTTGGCATGCGGTCTTGTTATATTGTAGGTAGACCGCCTGCCAAATTTCGTCGCAATCAGAGGTCGTTTGATACCCCAAGGGTCAACCGTAGTGGCATCGTCATCGGTCAAATTAGCGGACATTTTCGGTTTTCTAAACTCGAAGCCGGGCCACCATCTCCCTCTCTCCTCAGCCCACAACCCCACTACACAGCCCAACCAGCCCACCTAACCCTCCACCCCGATCCGGCCGTCAGATGGCAATCGCACGGTCGAAAAACCACCCCTAGACCCAAACCCTAGCCCAATTTGCTATATATACACCCCCATGCCATTTTTAAGCCTCTCTCTCTCCTTCCTCGGGTTCCACGCCCAGCCAACCGGCTCCCCGCTGCCAGCCGCCGCCCCTGGCCGTTCCTGCACAGCCACGTGGCCTTCCCGTGCCCCTGACCAGCCTCCCCGCCGCCGAAGCCTGCTCGGGCCCAAGCCAGGCCCCCCCGGGCCCATCTGGCGCCGCCGCCAGCCCGCGTGAGCCCGAGGCGCCGTCACCCTCAGCTGCCCGCGCTCGGTGGCCTCCTCCTCCCGCGCCGGCCGCCGGCGAGCCGCCATCACTCCAGCGGAGCTTGCCGGCCGAGCGCCGGATTCACCATCGCCTCGCCCCTCCGCCGCCGCCTAGCTCTGCCCCGCCACCGCCGCACCTCGCCGCCCCGTGGCCGGATGCCCTCGCCGCCGCCGCCCCGTGCAAGCTCCGCCGCCGGATCCCGTCGCCCCCACCTCGGCCCGCCGGATCCACTGCTGCCCTGGCCAGATCTGGGCCACCCTGCCCCGGATCCGCCGCCTCCGGTCGTCCCCGGCCCACCTCGACCTCGCCGGCGTCGGGCCACCTCGCCGGAGTAGCCGGCCGCCAGATCTGGACGCCCTCGTCCCGGGACTAGGCCGTCCCCCGAACCAAACGGCCCAGCTCGCGCCCTGCACCGAGCCGTCCCGCACCGCCTCATCCCGCTCCACTTCGTACCATTTTCCGGAGGGGTAATTTTTTCTAAGTCCCTGAGAAAACTGCGCGTTTTATCATCATATATGCATCTTGTGGGGCCTGTAACTTGCAAACCGTGCATCGTATGAAAAAGTGTTATATATGAAAATTACTCTACAGTTTGTGCCCTTCATGATAGTGTCACTTGCATGCCTATTAGAGATCATCTTCATGCTATAAACTTTGTTGCAAAAGTGCATTCCGTCGTAGATCGCAAAACTGATATTTTGTTCAAATTTGCGTGGATGATTGCATCATATCCATAGGTCTTTTGCATATGGTTTCTTCGCGGGTATTGCCCTATGTGATGCCTACTTTGATGCCATGCCTCTGGTTGCTAGGTAGCAGTTCATTATCATGTGCATATCTTGTTCTCAAGTTGCTATCACGATAAAACTGAAATCTATTAACGATAAGTTCCATTTTGCGGTGTTCGTATTAAGCAATCCATGACCCGTATGAACATGTGCCAATGATATGTTTGGTAGTGTGTAATGTCTTCTTGCTGTTAGTGTCCTTACCATGCTCATAGAGGGTTGTTATGCTACTGTTATTGCCATGTCTTCATGCCTAATCAAAACTGCAGTTTTGGGAGAGAGCTAAATTTCACGTCTGAAACTGTTATTTTGTTGCCATGTTGCCATGTGATTTGCTATTGATCTAGGAGTCTTTTGTGATTGCCACCAAGGAGTCTTTTGTTAAGCATGTTGTTGCCTATCATGTTGTGCCAATAGTTTGCATGAATAGGTTTAGTATCATAATTAATTCTGTTGTCCAATATGTCAATCTGTTAAAAATTGCTGCACATGTCTACTCTAATTTTCACTAAGTCTGAGAATCTGTTTTCTTCATAATGCCATGTTGTATTGATGCTAGCCACGTTTCTATGCATAATTAGACCTTGCCACCATGTAATGATTTGTAGTGCATCATGTCTACTACCATGCTATTAAGTTTCGTGCCAATATATGCCCTGTAGCATATAGTTTTATTGCTGCCAATATGCCTTCGTGAAAATCTGCTATGCTAAAACCTGTTATTTTCACTAAGTCCTAATCTGCTATATTTTGTTGCCATGTTGTGAGCTTCCTACCATGTGATCCATGACTCTTTTGAGTATGATATGTGAAGATGAAATGAAGTGTGTGTTATATGCTACCGCCCCATGCTTAGTTTGTGCATTTTAGAATCTTGTAGCTTGTTGTTTTCATGTGTGCAATATGCTATGTTGCTGTTTTGGACAGATTTGAACTAAAACTTGTATTGGTGATTGTGGTTGAACCGTAGCTCCGTTTTGGACATGCCATATATGAAACTTGCTTAGAATCTCATGTAGTTTCATAATATCTTGCTACATCCATGTTTTGAAATGTTTATGGGTGTTGTTTTCTGGCATTTTGCATTCATGCCATATCCATCTTGTGATTGTCATATCTTTTAGGCCGTAGCTCCGTTGCAAATGTTCTATATATGTAAATCGACTAAAATGACGAGTAGAATCTCATTGTGCATCTTATTTCCCTGTTTAATAAATATAAAACATGATTAGTTCAGATCTGGACCAATTTCAAAATTTACACATGGGGTCGTTTCGGAAATGCTATATGTTGTTTCCGGCCTCATTTAAACTTGCCTAGATGTGTAGTTTACTTATGCTTCACCTCTTGCCATGTTTAACAACATTTAATATTGTCGTGTACCTAAACGAGAGTGAACTAAATACTCGAATGTGGAGTTTCGTCAATATGCAACTCGTTGCATATTGAGCTTCACTTAATGTGTAGAAGTTGATTGTTGTGATTGCCATGTCATGCATAACATGCATCATATTTGAAGTGCATCATGTCATGCATATGTTGTGGTGTTGATCATGTGTTGATTGTTGTTTTCGGATTGCTTCTTCTCGATAGAGTTCCGAAAGCGTTCGGAGTGTGAGGATTCGTTTGACTACGTTGGCTCGTCTTCTTCATGGACTCGTTCTTCTTCCAAGCGGGATCTCAGGCAAGATGAACATTTTCCTGGATACCATTACTATCATTGTCATGCTAGATGTCTCGTTTCTATCGCTGTCTCGCTACTTACCACTTGTATGTCAAGCCTCCCAAATTTCCATGAAAAGCCTCTAACCCCTCTACATCCCAGCAAACATTGTTTGGCTATGTTACTGCTTGCTCAGCCTTTCTTATAGGGTTGCTAGTTGCAGGTGCAAATTGTTCCATGTGCCAACATGGATTTTTTTGATATATCACAATATTATTGCTATTTAATTTAATGCACATATATACTTGGTAAAGGGTGGAAGGCTTGGCCTTTTGCTCGGTGTTTTGTTCCACTCTTGCCGCCCCTAGTTACTTGTGTACCGGTGTTATGTTCCATAATTGAGCACTCCTAACATGCTCGGGGTTGTTATGGGGACCCCCTTGATTTTCGTTTTAGGATAAAACTTGTCTGGCAAGGCCCAACATTGGTACTACATTTGCCTAGTAACAACTAAAATTGCATAGGGACCCGCTGGCACCCGCGGATCTTTAATTAACAACCCGGGCCAGTGCTCCTCATGAGTGTTGGTCCACCTACCTAGCAGTCGGCGGTGCCACCTCGGGGCAACTCGAGGCATTTTTAGGCTACCGTCCACTTCACATAGACGGATGATACCCGTAGATAGAGAGCGCACGGCTCTAGATGCGGATCTGGCTCACCGGGAGGCCTAGCTGGATTTGTTTTACCTTTCTCGAACGTCTTGTGCGAGGAATTCTGGGAATACTTCGGGCTATCTCGAGGTTGCGGTTTTCCAATGGAATTGCCTAGGAAATCACGAGATTCATGGTCGAGGTTATTCCCGCGACGTGTGGTTAGTTTGTGATGGATGAGTTGGAGCACCCCTGCAGGGTTAAATCTTTCGGAAAGCCATGCCCGCGGTTACGTGGCAACTTGGAAACTTTGTTTAACACCCGGTCATAGAAAACTTGAAGTAAACTCAAATAAAATACACCAACCGTGTGCGTAAGCGTGACTGTCTCTTCTCGTGATTTCTGAACCGAGAGAGAACACGGTGGGGTTATGTTTGACGTAAGTAGGTGTTCAGGATCACTTAGTGATCATTACTAGTTCACGTCCGTTTATTCGACGATCATCCCCCTTTATACTTGTACTCGTAAGTTAGCCACTCAAATAAATGCTTAGTGCTTGCTGCAGCCTCCCCACTTAACCATACCTCACCCATTAAGCTTTAATAGTCTTGATACCCTTGGAAATGAGATTGCTGAGTCCCCGTGGCTCACAGATTACTACAACAACAGTTGCAGGTACAGGTAATGCGATGATTCGATGTGAGCGCGATGCTTGTTTGATTTGGAGTTCATCTTCTTCTTTTTCATCGATCTAGGATGGGTTCCAGGCGGCAGCCTGAGATAACAAGGATGGATGTCATTTTATCGTTTGTTTTTTTCCGTAGCTGAACCCTGCTCTTCTGTATGATGTTTGGATATGTTGTTGTATTGATGTGATATTGATGTAGCTTGTGGCGAGTGTAAGCCAATTCCATATACTCATCTCTTCTTTACATGTACTTGTAATGATATCCATTCTTGCGAAACGACGAGATGCGCTTCTATCCCTTTCGAGGCCCTCGTGCCAAAATAAGGATAGGATCGCATCTTGGGCGTTACACGTTTACATAGTGTTGCGTGGTTCTCCTACTGGTTCGATAACCTTGGTTTCATAACTGAGGGAAATACTTACCGTAACTGTGCTGCATCATCCCTTCCTCTTTGGGGAAATACCGACGCAGTCTCAAGCCACGTCACAAGCCTACAAAGGGATTACTCACTCCCAGTGGTGAGCATCATGGGGGTGTTGATGGAGAAGGGTTGGTGATGACGACGACGACGAATCCCCCTCCCCGGAGCCCTAAACGGACTCCAGATCAGCCCTCCCGAGGAAGAACAGGAGGTGACAATGACGTGGCTTGAGACTGCGTCGGTATTTCCCAAAGAGGAAGGGATGATGCAGCACGGCAACGGTAAGTATTTCCCTCAGTTATGAAACCAAGGTATCGAACCAGTAGGAGGATCACCACCACCTAATAAACATCACCTGCACACAAAGAACAAATACTTGCAACCCGACGCAAAAGAGAGGTTGTCAATCTCTCTACGGTAAAAAGATAGACTAGGTAGTGATAGATTGGAGAGATAGATCTCTCAAGAACACAAGATAAAAAGAGCAAATAAAAATTGCAGCAATATATTTTTGGGTTTTTGGAATAATAGATCTGAAAACAAAAGCGGCAAAAAGATAGATCAGAAAGCAATATGTTGGAAAAGTAGACCCGGGGGCCATAGGTTTCACTAGTGGCTTCTCTCATGAGTATAGCACACGGTGGGTGAACAAATTACTGTTGGGCAATTGATAGAAGATCAAATAATCATGACGATATCCAAGGCGATGATCATTATATAGGCATCACGTCCAAGATAAGTAGACCGGCTCAGGCCTGCATCTACCACTATTACTCCACACATCGACCGCTATCCAGCATGCATCTAGTGTATTAAGTTCTTGGAAAAACGGAGTAATGCAATAAGAACGATGACATGATGTAGACAAGATCTATTCATGTAGGAATAGACCCCATCTCGTTATCCTTAATAGCAACGATACATGTGTGCCTCGCTGCCCCTTCTGTCACTGGGAGAGGACACCGCAAGATCAAACCCATCACAAAGCACCTCTTCCCATGGCAAGAAAAATCGATCTAGTTGGCCTAAGTAAACCAAAGATTCGAGGAACAAATACGAGGCTATAAGTAATCATGCATATAAGAGATCAAAGAAGACTCAAATAATATTCATGGATAGAAACTGATCATGAACTCAAAATTCATCGGATCCCAACAAACACACCGCAAAAGTTTACATCAAATAGATCTCCAAGAGACCATTGTATTGAGAATCAGAAGAGAGAGAGAAGAAGCCATCTAGCTACTACCTACGGACCCGTAGGTCTTTGGTGGACTACTCACGCATCATCGGAGAGGCACCAATGAGGATGATGAACCCCTCCGTGATGGTGTTAGATTGGATCTCGAGGTTCTGGAACTTGCGGTGGCTGGATGTGTGCTACTTGTTGAGCTTGCGTTGGTTTTCCCTTGAAGAGGAAAGGGTGATGCAGCAAAGTAGATAAGTATTTCCCTCAGTTGTTGAGAACGAAGGTATCAATCCAGTAGGAGATACAAGCAAGTCCCCAATAGATGTACCTACACAAATAATCAAACACTTGCACCCAACGCTATAAAGGGGTTGTCAATCCCTTCACGGTTACTTGCAAGGATGAGATCTGATAGAGATAGATATAGAAGATTACTAAAACGAAAAGTAAAACAAAGTAAAAAAGATTGCAGCAAAGTATTTTTGGTATTTTTGGTTTATAGATCTGAAAGTATAATATGGAAAATAGACCCGGGGGCCATAGGTTTCACTAGAGGCTTCTCTCTTGAAGGAAAATAATACGGTGGGTGAACAAATTACTGTCGAGCAATTGATAGAAAAGCGCATAGTTATGATGATATCCAAGGCAATTATTATGCATATAGGCATCACGTCCGTGTCAAGTAGACCGAAACGATTCTGCATCTACTACTATTACTCCACACATCGACCGACTCCTGCCTGCATCTAGAGTATTAAGTTCATGAAGAACAGAGTAACGCATTAAGTAAGAAGACATGATGTAGAGGGATAAACTCAAGCAATATGATGAAAACCCCATCTTTTTATCCTTGATGGCAACAATACAAATACGTGCCTCGCTACCCCTACTTTGTCACTGGGTGAGGACACCGCAAGATTGAACCCAAAACCAAGCACTTCTCCCATTGCAAGAATTACCAATCTAGTTGGCCAAACCAAACCAATAACTCGAAGAGACTTGCAAAGATATGAAATCATGCATATAAGAATTCAGAGAAGATTCAAATAATATTCATAGATAATCTGATCATAAACCCACAATTCATCGGATCTCGACAAACACACCGCAAAAGAGTATTACATCGGATAGATCTCCATGAAGATCATGCAGAACATGGTATTGAAGAACATAGAGAGAGGAGAAGCCATCTAGCTACTAGCTATGGACCCGAAGGTCTGTGGTGGACTACCCACGCATCATCGGAAGGGCAATGGAGTTGATGTAGATGCCCTCCGTGATCGAATCCCCCTCCGGCAGATTACCAGAAAAGGCTCCAAGATGGGATCTTACGGGAACAGAGGGTTCCGGTGGCGGAAAAGTGTTTTCGTGGCTCTTTTTGGTATTGGGGGAATATTTGGGAATTTATAGGCCGAAGAATAGGGTTAGGAGATCTGCTGGGGGGCCACAAGCCAGGGGGGCGCCCCCCCTAGGGCGCGCCCTGGTGGCTTGTCGCCTCCCGGCAAGTCTCCTGCCTTCATCTCCAAGTCTGGCAGGTTTCTTCTGGTCCAAGAAAAATCATTCCAAAGATTTTATTCCGTTTGGACTCCGTTTAATATTTCTTATCTGCAATACTCAAAAACAAGGAAAAAACAGAAACTGGCACTAGGCACTAGGTTAATAGGTTAGTCCCAAAAATAATATAAAATAGCATATTAATGCCTATAAAACATCCAAAACAGATAATATAATATCATGGAACAATCAAAAATTATAGATACGTTGGAGACGTATCAAGCATCCCCAAGCTTAATTCCTGCTCGTCCTCGAGTAGGTAAATGATAAAAACAGAATTTTTTATGTGGAATGCTACCTAACATATTTATCCATGTAATATTCTTTATTGTGGCATGAATGTTCAGATCCATAAGATTCAAAACAAAAGCCTAATATTGACATAAAAAACAGTAATACTTCAAGCATACTACCAAACAATTGTGTCCTTTCAAAATAACATGGCCTTAGAAAGTTTATCCCTACAAAATCATATAGTCTGGCTATGCTCCATCTTCCCCACACAAAGTATCTAAATCATGCAGACCCCTGATGACAAGTCAAGCAATTGTTTCACCCCTTTTATGTTCTCAAACCTTTTCAACTTTCACGCAATACATGAGCGTGAGCCATGGATATAGCACTATGGGTGGAATAGAATATGGTGGAGGTTGTGTGGAAAAAGGAGAAGATAGTCTCACATCAACTAGGCGTATCAACGGGCTATGGAGATGCCCATCAATAGATATCAATGTGAGTGAGTAGGGATTGCCATGCAACGGATGCACTAGAGCTATAAGTGTATGAAAGCTCAAAAAGAAACTAAGTGGGTGTGCATCCAACTTGCTTGCTCACGAAGACCTAGGGCAATTTGAGGAAGCCCATCATTGGAACATACAAGCCAAGTTATATAATGAAAAATTCCCACTAGTATATGAAAGTGACAAAATAGGAGACTTTCTATCATGAAGAACAAGGTGCTACTTTGAAGCACAAGTGTGGAAAAAAGATAGTAACATTGTCCCTTCTCTCTTTTCTCTCATTTTTTCTGGGTGGGCATCTTTGGCCTCTTTTTTTTTATTTGGGCTTCATTGGCTTCTTTTATTATTTGTAAAGTCCGGAGACTCATCCCTACTTGTGAGGGAATCATAGCTTCCATCATCCTTTCCTCACATGGGACAATGCTCTAATAATGATGATCATCACACTTTTATTTACTTACAACTCAATACCTATAACAAGACATGACTCGATATGAATGCTTCCGGTGGTGTACCGGGATGTGCAACGATCTAGCATAGCAAATGACATCAAAAAAACGGACAAGCCATGAAAACATCATGCTAGCTGTCTTACGATCATGCAAAGCAATATGACAATGATGGTGCGTGTCATAAAAAATGGAACGGTGGAAGTTGCATGGCAATATATCTCGGAATGGCTATGGAAATGCCATAATAGGAAGGTATGGTGGCTGTTTTGAGGAAGGTATATGGTGGCTGTTTTGAGGAAGGTGGGTTTAATGCACCGGCGAAAGTTGCGCGGTACTAGAGAGGCTAGCAAAGGTGGAAGGGTGAGAGTGCGTATAATCCATGGACTCACATTAGTCATAAAGAACTCACATACTTATTGCAAAAATCTATTAGTTATCGAAGCAAAGTGTTAGACGCATGCTCCTAGGGGAGAGGTTGGTAGGAGTAAACCATCGCGCGCTCCCGACCCTCACACAAAGGATGACAATCATTAAACAAATCATGCTCCGACTTCGTTACATAACGGTTCACCATACGTGCATGCTACGGGAGTCACAAACTTGAACACAAGTATTTTTACCATTCCACAATTACTCACTAGCATGACTTTAACATCACCATCTTTATATCTCAAAACTATATGCAAGGAATCCAACTTCTCATAGTATTCAATGCACTTTATATGAAAGTTTTTATTATATCCCTCTTGGATGCCCATTATATTAGGACTAAATTCATAACCTAAACCAATTACCATGCTGTTTAAAGACTCAAAATAATATAAGTGAGGTACGAGAGTTCAATAATTTCTATAAAATAAAACACCGCCGTGCTCTAAAAAGATATAAGTGAAGCACTAGAGCAACATTGCCTAGCTCAAAAGATATAAGTGAAGCACATAGAGTATTCTAATAAATTCACGATTAATGCATGTCCCTCTCAAAAGATGTGTGCAGCAAGGATGATTGTGGCAAACTAAAAAGCAAAGACTCATATCATACAAGACGCTCCAAGCAAAACACATATCATGTGGTGAATAAAAATATAGCCTCAAGTAAATTTACCGATGGATTGAAGACGAAAGAGGGGATGACTTCCGGGGCATCCCCAAGCTTAGGCTCTTGCCACTCCTTATTCCATAGTCCATCAAATCTTTACCCAAAACTTGAAAACTTCACAACACAAAACTCAGCAGAAAACTCTTGAGATCCGTTAGTATAAGAAAAATAAATCACCACTTTACGTACTGTTGTGAACTCATTCTTTATTTATATTGGTGTAATATCTACTGTATTCTAACTTCTCCATGGTTCATACCCCCCGATACAACCCATAGATACATCAAAATAAGCAAACAACACAAAGAAAACAGAATCTGTCAAAAACAGAACAGTCTGTAGCAATCTGTAGACTTCGAATACTTCTGTAACTCCAAAAATTCTAAAAAATTAGAAAAATCAGGATAATTTGTATATCAATCTTGTGTAAACAATTCAGATCCAATTGACGCTCTGGTGAATTTATAAAATTCCTGGACTGAGCGCAAAAGTTTCTGTTTTTCAGCAAAACCAAATCAACAATCACCGTAAACCATCCCAAAGGTCTTACTTGGCACAAACACTAATTAAAAAAATAAAATACAATTACTACAGAGGTAATAATGTGCAAAACACACAAGAACAAAAGCAAAAAACAGAAACATAAAATAAAATTGGGTTGCCTCCCAACAAGCGCTATTGTTTAACGCCCCTAGCTAGGCATAACGCAATAGATCTAGGTATTGTCATCTTTGGTATGCAATCCATAAGTAGCTCTCATAATAGATTCATAAGTTAATTTAGTTTTCTTTCTAGGAAAGTGTTCCATGCCTTTCGTTAACGGAAATTGGAATCTAATGTTTCCTTCTTTCATATCAATAATTGCACCAATCGTTCTAAGGAAAGGTCTACCAAGAATAATAGGGCATGTAGGATTGCAATCTATATCAAGAACAATGAAATCTACGGGCACATAATTCCTATTTGCAACAATAAGAACATCATTAATCGTTCCCATAGGTTTCTTAATAGTGGAATCAGCTAGATGCAAATTTAAAGAGCAGTCATCAAGATCATGGAAACCTAGCACATCACATAAAGTTTTCGGAATCGTGGAAACGCTGGCACCCAAATCACACAAAGCATGGCACTCATAATCTTTAATTTTAATCTTAATAGTAGGTTCCCACTCATCATAAAGCTTTCTAGGTATGGAAACTTCCAACTCAAGTTTTTCTTCAAAAGATTTCATCATAGCATCAACGATATGTTTAGTAAAAGCTTTATTTTGATTATAAGCATGCGGAGAATTCAACATGGATTGCAACAAGGAAATACAATCAATCAAACAACAATTATCATAATCAAAGTCCTTGAAATCCAAAAGAGTGGGTTCATTGCTATTTAAAGTTTTGACCTCTTTAATCCCACTTTTATCAATCTTAGCATTAAGATCTATAAACTCCGAATCATTGGGACGCCTTTTAACTAAAGTTGACTTATCTCCAGTCCCATCTTTATCAAGATTTGTATTAGAAAACAAAGATTCAATAGGAGTCACATCAATCACTTTAAGATATTCATCATTATTATCACGAGAATAAATCTTTTCAAGCCATTCACGCTTAGCACGCATTCTAGCGGTTCTTTCCTTACACTCATCAATAGAAGTTCTCATAGCTTTTAAAGACACATTAATATCACGCTTAGGTGGAGTAGATCTAATTTTCAAAGAATCAATCTCAAGAGAAATTCTATCAACGTTCCTAGCCAAATCATCAATCTTGAGCAAATTTTCTTCAATCGTAGCATTGAAAACCTTTTGCGAACTAATAAAATCTTTAATATTATTCTCAAGATCAGAGGGCATCTTATTATAATTTCCATAAGAATTGCTATAGGAATTACCATAATTGTTAGAGGAATTACTAGGAAACGGCCTAGGGTTGAAATTACCTCTATACACGTTATTACCAAAATTGTTCCTACCAACAAAATTCACATCCATAGATTCATTTTTATTTCCAATCAAAGAAGACAAAGGCATATCATTAGGATCAATAGGAGCACTCTTACTAGCAAACAATTTCATTAATTCATCCATCTTTTCACTCAAAGTGTTTATTTCTTCAATAGCATGCACCTTTTTACTAGTAGGAGATCTTTCGGTATGCCATTGAGAGTAATTTGCCATAATATTATCTAGGAGTTTAGTAGCTTCTCCTAATGTGATTTCCATAAAAGTACCACCCGCGGCGGAATCTAAAAGATTTCTAGATGCAAAATTCAATCCCGCATAAATTTTTTGTATAATCATCCATAAACTCAAACCATGTGCGGGGCAATTTCTAATCATTAGTTTCATCCTCTCCCAAGATTGTGCAACATGCTCATGATCAAGTTGCTTAAAATTCATTATATCGTTCCTAAGGGAGATGATCTTAGCGGGCGGAAAGTACTTGGAAATAAAAGCATCTTTACACTTATTCCATGAATCGATACTATTTTTAGGCAAAGATGAAAACCAAGTTTTAGCACGATCTCGTAGTGAGAAAGGAAATAGATTCAATTTAACAATATCATTATCCACATCTCTCTTCTTTTGCATATCACACAACTCAACGAAAGTATTTAGATGGGATGCGGCATCTTCATTAGGAAGGCCGGAAAATTGTTCTTTCATAACAAGATTAAGCAAAGCGATATTAATTTCATAAGATTCCGCACTAGTGGCGGGAGCAATCGGAGTACTAATAAAATCATTATTATTAGTATTGGAAAAGTCACACAACTTGGTATTCTCTTGAGTCATCGTGACAAACCAAGCAATCTAGCACACAAGCAAGCAAAAAGCAAACAAAAAGACGAATGGAAGAAGGGCGAATAAAAAGGCAAATCTTTTCTGAAAATCATTTTAGAAGTGGGGGAGAGGAAAACGAGAGGCAAATGGCAAATAATGTAAATGCAAGAGATGAGTTTGTGATGGGTACTTGGTAGGCTTGATGTAGATCTCCCCGGCAACGGCGCCAGAAATCCTTCTTGCTACTTCTTGAGCTTGCGTTGGTTTTCCCTTGAAGAGGAAAGGGTGATGCAGCAAAGTAGATAAGTATTTCCCTCAGTTGTTGAGAACCAAGGTATCAATCCAGTAGGAGATACAAGCAAGTCCCCAATAGATGTACCTACACAAATAATCAAACACTTGCACCCAACGCTATAAAGGGGTTGTCAATCCCTTCACGGTTACTTGCAAGGATGAGATCTGATAGAGATAGATATAGAAGATTACTAAAACGAAAAGTAAAATAAAAGTAAAAAGATTGCAACAAAGTATTTTTGGTATTTTTGGTTTATAGATCTGAAAGTATAATATGGAAAATATACCCGGGGGCCATAGGTTTCACCAGAGGCTTCTCTCTTGAAGGAAAATAATACGGTGGGTGAACAAATTACTATCGAGCAATTGATAGAAAAGCGCATAGTTATGATGATATCCAAGGCAATGATTATGCATATAGGCATCACGTCCGTGTCAAGTAGACCGAAACGATTCTGCATCTACTACCATTACTCCACACATCGACCGACTCCTGCCTGCATCTAGAGTATTAAGTTCATGAAGAACAGAGTAACGCATTAAGTAAGATGACATGATGTAGAGGGATAATCTCAAGCAATATGATGAAAACCCCATCTTTTTATCCTTGATGGCAACAATACAAATACGTGCCTCGCTACCCCTACTTTGTCACTGGGTGAGGACACCGCAAGATTGAACCCAAAACCAAGCACTTCTCCCATTGCAAGAATTACCAATCTAGTTGGCCAAACCAAACCAATAACTCGAAGAGACTTGCAAAGATATGAAATCATGCATATAAGAATTCAGAGAAGATTCAAATAATATTCATAGATAATCTGATCATAAACCCACAATTCATCGGATCTCGACAAACACACCGCAAAAGAGTATTACATCGGATAGATATCCATGAAGATCATGAAGAACATGGTATTGAAGAACATAGAGAGAGAAGAAGCCATCTAGCTACTAGCTATGGACTCGAAGGTCTGTGGTGGACTACTCACGCATCATCGGAAGGGCAATGGAGTTGATGTAGATGCCCTCCGTGATCGAATCCCCCTCCGGCAGATTACCGGAAAAGGCTCCAAGATGGGATCTCACGGGAACAGAGGGTTCCGGCGGCGGAAAAGTGTTTTCGTGGCTCTTTTTGGTATTGGGGGAATATTTGGGAATTTATAGGCCAAAGAATAGGGTTAGGAGATCTGCTGGGGGGCACAAGCCAGGGGGCGTCCCCCCTAGGGCGCGCCCTGGTGGCTTGTCGCCTCCCGACAAGTCTCCTGCCTTCATCTCCAAGTCTGGCAGGTTTCTTCTAGTCCAAGAAAAATCATTCCGAAGATTTTATTCCGTTTGGACTCCGTTTAATATTCCATATCTGCAATACTCAAAAACAAGGAAAAAACATAAACTGGCACTAGGCACTAGGTTAATAGGTTAGTCCCAAAAATAATATAAAATAGCATATTAATGCATATAAAACATCCAAAACAGATAATATAATAGCATGGAACAATAAAAAATTATAGATACGTTGGAGACGTATCAATGTGTTTTTCGTCGAATCCTTTAGGGTTTCTGGAATATTTGGGAATTTATAGGCATCAGAGGCAGTGGAGAGGGGCCCCGAGGAGGGCACAACCCATCAGGGTGCGCCTGGGGCCTCTGGCGTGCCCTAGTGGGTTGTGGTTTCCACGGCCCACCTCTCTGGCACTTCTTTGGCCCACTGGGTGTCTTCTGGTCCAAACAAAATCTCCAAAAAGTTTTGTCGCGATTGGACTCTGTTTGGTACTGGTATTCTGCGAAGTAAAAAACAAGCAAAAACAACAACTGGCACTTTGGCACTATGTCAATAGGTTAGTCCCAAAAAATGATATAAAGTTGCCATAAAGTGATTGTAAAACATCCAAGAATCATAATATAACAGCATGGAACAAGCAAAAATTATAGATACGTTGGAGACGTATCAGCATCCCCAAGCTTAATTCCTACTCGTCCTCGAGTAGGTAAATGATAAAAACAGAATTTTTGATGTGGAATGCTGCCTAACATGTTCATATCATATTCTTTTCTTTTGTAGCATGGACATTTGTACTTTTAGATGGTTCAAAGCAATAGTCTAGTTTTAACATAATGACTTCAATACTCAAGCATACCAACAAGCAACCATGTCTTTCAAAATATCAACAGTAAAGAAAGTTATCCCTAGCCCATCATGCTCAATCATTGATCCATTCATGAAACACATTCAAATATTAGCTACACCCAATGCTCAAGTACGATCATAGTGCCCCCTAGTTGGTGCTTTATAAGGGAAGATGGAGACTCAAACTAAAAATAAAATTTGCATAAAGTAAATAGATAGGCCCTTCGCAGAGGGAAGTAGGGATTTGTAGAGGTGCCAGAGCTCAAAGTTTAAATTGAGAGAGAAAGATATTTTGAGTGGCATGCCTTTCCTGTCAACGAAAACGACAAAGTAGTTCACAATACTTTCCATGCTAGATACATCATAGGCGGTGCCCAAACAGAAAATAAAGTTTATTCCTTTTCCACCATTCTTTCACATTCCATGGCTGGCCGTATCCACGGTTGCCTTCCATACCAACACTTTCCAAGGAATTTATTATTTGACAACATAAAGTAAATATTTATTTTTCTTTTTCATTTCGGGAATGGGCATCCCTATTACCACCGTACTCTCGTGCAATGACAAGTGAATACTCATCTTGAGAATAACACATCTAGCATGGAAAATATTGGACACCCCCTACCGTTTCATGAGCGGTACGAGCACACAAAAAGGAAATTTATTTTGAAAAGTAGAGATGGCACATACAAATTTGCTTAGAACGGCATGGAAATACCGCATATAGGTAGGTATGGTGGACTCATAAGGCAAAACTTGGTTTAAGGATTTTGGATGTACATGTAGTATTTCTAGTTAGTACAAGTGGAGGCTAGCAAATAGATTGAGAAGCAACCAACAAAGAAACAAAAATTCACATAAGCAAGCATTGAGCATAACTAACACCGAATAATGCACCATAAGTAGGATGTAATTTCATTGCATAACTATTGACTTTCGTGCATGCATAGGGAATCACAAACCTTAACACCAATATTCTTAGTAAAGAATAATTACTCACTAACATGACTCACATATTACTATCATCATGTCTCAAAACTATTAAAAGGAATCAAGTTTAATTTTTCAAATGATCTTCATGAAAGTTTTTATTATATCCTCCTTGGATATCTATCACTTTGGGACTAGTTTCATGTATTGCCATTGCTTTTTGACAAGCTCAAACAAATTTAAGTGAAGCACATGAGCAAAAAGATTTCATCTCTCAAAATAGTATAAGTGAAGCATGAGAGGATTTCTTCAAAATTTACTAACTCTCAAATTAATCTAATTGAAGCATGAGAGTGTTTCTTCAAAAGTTTCCAAGCACACCGTGCTCAAAAAGATATAAGTGAAGCACTAGAGCAATTCTATAGCTCAAAAAGTTTAAGTGAAGCATAAAGAGAAATTCTAACAAATCATAGCATAATTTTGGCTCTCTAAAATAGGTGTGTCCAGAAAGGATATAAGTGACAAACTAACAAGAAAAGCAAGCAAATACTCAAATGATACAAGACGCTCCAAGCAAAACTCATGATATGTGACGAATAAAAATATAGCTCCAAGTAAAATACCGATGGTCGTTAGAAGAAAGAGGGGATGCCACTCGGGGCATCCCCAAGCTTAGTTGCTTGTTTCTCTTTGGAATATCTTGGGGGTGATGTAGCATCCCCAAGCTTAGGCTCTTTTCACTCCTTATTCCTTCATCCATCGTGATCTCACCCAAAACTTGAAAACTTCAATCACACAAAACTCAACAAAATTTTCGTGAGATCCATTAGTATAATAAAGCAAATCACTACTTTAGGTACTGTTGCAAACTCATTCAAATTTTATTATTGCATTATACCTAGTGTATTTTAACTTTACCATGGCTCATACCCTTAAATATAACCCATAGATTCATCAAAACAAGCACACAATGCAACGAAAACAGAATCTGTCTTAAAACCGAATAGTCTATAGTAATATGTACTCTAACCATACTTCTGTAACTCTAAAAATTCTGAAAAATTAGGAAAACATAAATAATTTGTATAGAAATACCGTGTTAAATTTTCAGCTCAATATCACGGTCCAGTAAAAAATTAAAATTTGAACACTGGAGGCAAAGTTTCTGTTTCAGATTCAGCATTGTTTCTACTCATCTTATGAATCATCCTAAAGGATTTACTTGGCACAAACACTAAATAAAACATAAAAACACAATCATAACAGAGGCATAATTGTGTCAACACTCAAAAACAGAAAGGAAAATACAAAAATAAATTTATTCATTGGGTTGCCTCCCAACAAGCGCTATCGTTTTACGTCCCTAGCTAGGCATAATGATTTCAATGATGTTCCCATAAAAAGTAGTAATTGAAATATGCAAAAGAGCATCATGAATCGCATGACAAACACATTTAAGTCTAACCCACTTCCTATGCATAGGGATTTTGTGAGCAAACAATTTATGGGAGCAAGAATCAACTAGCATAGGAAGGCAAAACAAGCATAACTTTAAAACTTTGAACACATAGGGAGGAAACTTGATATTATTGCAATTCCTACAAGCATATGTTCCTCCCTCATAATAAATTTCAGTAGCATCATGAAGGAATTCAACAATATAACTATCACATAAATCATTCTTTTCATGATGCACAAGTGATACGTCCATTTTGCATCATGCTTTTATATCGTTATTTATTGCAATATGGGCTGTTAATACACATTATGGTACAATACTTATGCCTTTTCTCTCTTATTTTACAAGGTTTACATGAAGAGGGAGAATGCCGGCAGCTGGAATTCTGGACTGGAAAAGGAGCAAATCTGAGATACCTATTCTGCACAACTCCAAAAGTCCTGAAAATCTACGGAGAATTATTTTGGAATATATAAAAAATACTGGGCAAAAGAAATACATCAGGGGACCCACCAGGCAGTCACAAGCCAGGGGGCGCGCCCTACCCCCCTGGGCGCCCCCCTGTGGCTTGTGGCCCACCTGGCAGGCCTCCGGTGCCCATCTTCTGCTATATGGAGGGTTTTGACCTGGAAAAAATCATAAGGGAGCTTTCGGGACGAAGCGCCGCCGTCTCGAGGCGGAACTTGGACATAACCAATCTAGGGCTCCGGCGGAGCTGTTCTGCTGGGGAAACTTCCCTCCCGGAGGGGGAAATCGAAGCCATCGTCATCACCAACGATCCTCTCATCGAGAGGAGGTCAATCTCCATCCACATCTTCATCAGCACCATCTCCTCTCCAAACCCTAGTTCATCTCTTGTATCCGATCTTGATCTCAAAACCTCAGATTGGTACCTGTGGGTTGCTAGTAGTGTTGATTACTCCTTGTAGTTGATGCTAGTTGGTTTACTTGGTGGAAGATCATATGTTCAGATCCTTAATGACAATTAATACTCCTCTGATTATGAACATGAATATGCTTTGTGAGTAATTACGTTTGTTCCTGAGGACATGGGATAAGTCTTGTTATAAGTAATCATGTGAATTTGGTATTCGTTCGATATTTTGATGAGATGTATGTTGTCTCCCCTCTAGTGGTGTTATTTGAACGTCGACTACATGACACTTCACCATTATTTGGGCCTAGAGGAAGGCATTGGGAAGTAATAAGTAGATGATGGGTTGCTAGAGTGACAGAAGCTTAAACCCTAGTTTATGCGTTGCTTCGTAAGGGGCTGATTTGGATCCACATGTTTCATGCTATGGTTAGATTTATCTTAATTCTTCTTTCGTAGTTGTGGATGCTTGCGAGAGGGGTTAATCATAAGTGGGAGGTTTGTCCAAGTAAGGACAACACCCAAGCACCGATCCACCCACATATCAAATTATCAAAGTAACGAATGCGAATCATATGAGCATGATGAAAACTAGCTTGACAGAAATTCCCATGTGTCCTCGGGAGCGCTTTGCTTTATATAAGAGTTTGTCCAGGCTTGTACTTTGCTACAAAAAGGATTGGGCCACCTTGCTGCACCTTTGTTACAATTGTTACTTGCTATCTGTTACAAATTACCTTATCACAAAATTATCTGTTACCGATAATTTCAGTGCTTGCAGAGAATACCTTACCGGAAACCGCTTGTCATTTCCTTTTGCTCCTCGTTGGTTTCGACACTCTTACTTATCGAAAGGACTACGATAGATACCCTATACTTGTGGGTCATCAAGAATCTTTTCTGGCGCCGTTGCCGGGGAGTGAAGCACCTTTGGTGAGTGGAACTTGGTAAGGAAAAATTTATATAGTGTGCTGAAATTTACTGTCACTTGTTACTATGGAAAATAATCCTTTGAGGGGTTTGTTCGGGGTATCTTCACCTCGACCGGAAGCACAAAGAGTTGCTCCTCAACCTGCTGCACCTACTGAAAATATTTATTATGAAATTCCTTCGGGTATGATAGAGAAACTGCTAGCTAATCCTTATGCAGGAGATGGAACACTACATCCTGATTTGCATCTAATCTATGTGGATGAAGTTTGTGGATTATTTAAGCTTGCAGGTTTGCCCGAGGATGATGTCAAGAAGAAGGTCTTTCCTTTATCTTTGAAGGAGAAGGCATTGGCATGGTATAGGCTATGTGATGATATTGGATCATGGAACTACAACCGATTGAAATTGGAATTTCATCAGAAGTTTTATCCTATGCATCTGGTTCATCGTGATCGGAATTATATTTATAATTTTTGGCCTCGTGAAGGAGAAAGTATCGCTTAAGCTTGGGGGAGGCTTAAGTCAATGTTATATTTATGCCCCAATCATGAGCTCCCGAGAGAAATTATTATTCAGAATTTTTATGCTCGGCTTTCTAATAATGATCGCTCCATGCTCGATACTTCTTGTGCTGGTTCCTTTATGAAGAAAGATATAGAATTCAAATGGGACTTATTGGAAAGAATTAAATGCAACTCTGAAGATTGTGAACTCGACGAAGGTAATGAGTCAGGTATAAACCTTAAGTTTGATTGTGTTAAATCCTTTATAGACACCGATGCTTTTCGTGAATTTAGCACTAAATATGGACTTGACTCTGAGATAGTAGCTTCTTTCTGTGAATCTTTTGCTACTCATGTTGACCTCCCCAAGGAGAAGTGGTTTAAATATCATCCTCCCATTGAAGTAAAAGTAGTTGAACCTATTAAAGTTGAGGAAGAAACTATTACTTATAATGCTGATCCTGTTATTCCTACTGCTTATATTGAGAAACCGCATTTCCCTGTTAGAATAAAGGATCATGCTAAAGCTTCAACTGTGGTTCGTAAGAGTTGCACTAGAACACCTACCCCTCCTGAACAAATTAAAGTTGAACCTAGTATTGCTATGGTTAAAGATCTCTTGGTTGATAATATTGATGGGCATGTTATTCGTTTCTGTGATGAAGCTGCTAGAATTGCTAGACCCGATACTAAAGGTAAACATAGACCTATTGTTGGCGTGCCTGTTGTTTCCGTTAAAATAGGAGATCATTGTTATCATGGCTTATGTGATGTGGGTGCTAGTGTGAGTGCAATTCCCTTTACCTTATACAAAGAAATCATGAATGATATTGCACCAGCTGAGTTAGAAGAAATTGATGTTACTATTAAGCTTGCTAATAGAGATACTATTGCACCAATTGGGATTATTAGAGATGTTGAAGTCTTGTGTGGGAAAATAAAGTATCCTACTGATTTTCTTGTTCTTGGTTCCCCACAAGATGATTTTTGTCCCATTATATTTGGTAGACCCTTCTTGAATACTGTTAATGCTAGGATTGATTGTGAGAAAGAAACTGTTACTGTGAGTTTTGGGGATGTATCTCATGAGTTCAATTTCTCTAAATTTCGTAGACAACCCCATGACAAAGAATTGCCTAGTAAAGATGAAATTATTGGTCTTGCTTCTATTGCTGTGCCTCCTACTGATCCATTAGAACAATACTTGCTAGACCATGAAAATGATATGCATATGAATGAAAGGAATGAAATAGATAATATTTTCTTTGATCAACAGCCTATTTTGAAACACAATCTGCCTGTTGAAATACTTGGGGATCCTCCTCCACCCAAGGGTGATCCCGTGTTTGAGCTTAAACAATTACCTGATACTCTAAAATATGCTTATCTTGATGAAAAGGAGATATATCCTGTTATTATTAGTGCTAACCTTTCAGAGCATGAAGAAAAGAGATTATTGAAAACTTTGAGGAAGCACCGTGCTGCTATTGGATATACTCTGGATGATCTTAAGGGCATTAGTCCCACTCTATGTCAGCATAAAATTAATATGGAGCCTGATGCTAAACCAGTTGTTGATCACCAATGACGACTAAATCCTAAAATGAAAGAAGTGGTAAGAAATGAAATACTAAAGCTTCTGGAGGCAGGTATAATCTATCCTCTTGTTGATAGTAGATGGGTTAGTCCCGTTCATTGTGTCCCTAAGAAGGGAGGTATTACCGTTGTTCCTAATGATAGAAATGAATTGACCCCGCAAAGAATTGTTACAGGTTATAGAATGGTAATTGATTTTAGGAAACTAAATAAAGCTACTAGGAAAGATCATTACCCTCTACCTTTTATTGATCAAATGCTAGAAAGGTTATCCAAACATACACATTTTTGCTTTCTAGATGGTCTGGTTTCTCTCAAATACCTGTGTCAAAAGAGGATCAAGAAAAGACCACTTTTACTTGCCTTTTCGGTACCTTTGCTTATAGACGTATGCCTTTTGGTTTATGCAATGCACCTGCTACCTTTCAAAGATGTATGATGGCTATATTCTCTGACTTTTGTGAAAAGATTCTTGAGGTTTTCATGGATGACTTTTCCGTTTACGGAACTTCTTTTGATGATTGCTTGAGCAACCTTGATCGAGTTTTGTAGAGATGCGAAGAAACTAATCTTGTCTTGAATTGGGAAAAGTGCCACTTTATGGTTAATGAAGGTATTGTCTTGGGGCACAAAATCTCCGAAAGAGGTATTGAAGTTGATCAAGCTAAAGTTGATGCTATTGAAAAAATGCCGTGCCCCACGGATATCAGAGGTATAAGAAGTTTCCTTGGTCATGCTGGTTTTTATAGGAGGTTTATTAAAGACTTCTCTAAGATTTCTAGGCCTCTCACTAATCTTTTGCAAAAAGATGTTTCGTTCGTTTTTGATGATGATTGTGTAGAAGCATTTGAAATTCTTAAGAAAGCCTTGATTTCCGCACCTGTTGTTCAACCACCTGATTGGAACCTACCCTTTGAAATTATGTGTGATGCTAGTGATTATGCTGTTGGTGCTATTCTAGGACAAAGAGTTGATAAGAAATTAAATGTTATCCATTATGCTAGTAAAACTCTAGAGAGTGCTCAAAGAAACTATGCTACCACTGAAAAGGAATTTTTAGCAGTTGTGTTTGCTTGCGATAAGTTTAGGCCTTATATTGTTGATTCCAAAGTAACTGTTCACACCGATCATGCTGCTATTAAATATCTTATGGAAAAGAAGGATGCTAAACCTAGACTTATTAAATGGGTTCTTCTGCTACAAGAATTTGATTTGCATATTATTGATAGAAAGGGTGCTGATAACGCCGTAGCAGATAACTTGTCTAGATTAGAAAATGTTCTTGATGACCCACTGCCTATTGACGATAGCTTTCCTGATGAACAATTAGCTGTCATAAATGCTTCGCGTAACGCTCCATGGTATGCTGATTATGCTAATTACATTGTTGCTAAATTTATACCTCCTAGTTTCACATACCAACAAAAGAAAAAGTTCTTCTATGATTTAAGACATTACTTTTGGGATGATCCACACCTTTATAAAGAAGGAGTAGATGGTGTTATTTGACGTTGTGTGCCTGAGCATGAACAGGAACAGATCCTACGCAAGTGTCATTCTGAGGCCTACGGAGGACACCACGTTGGAGATAGAACTGCACATAAGGTACTACAATCTGGTTTTTATTGGCCTACTCTCTTCAAGGATGCTCGTAAGTTTGTCTTGTCTTGTGATGAATGTCGAAGAATTGGTAATATTAGTAGACGTCAGGAAATGCCTATGAATTACTCCCTTGTTATTGAACCATTTGATGTTTGGGGTTTTGATTATATGTGACCTTTTCCACAATCTAATGGGTATACTCATATTCTGGTTGCTGTTGATTATGTTACTAAGTGGGTAGAAGCTATTCCAACTAGTAGCGCTGATCATAACACTTCTATTAAAATGCTTAAAGAAGTTATTTTCCCTAGATTTGGAGTCCCTAGATATTTAATGACTGATGGTGGTTCACACTTTATTCATGGTGCTTTCCGTAAATTGCTTGCTAAGTATGATGTCAACCATAGAATTGCATCTCCGTATCATCCTCAGTCTAGTGGTCAAGTAGAATTGAGTAATAGAGAAATTAAATTGATCTTGCAGAAGACTGTTAATAGATCCAGAAAGAATTGGTCTAAGAAACTTGATGATGCATTATGGGCTTATAGAACTGCTTATAAAAACCCTATGGGTATGTCTCTGTATAAGATGGTTTATGGTAAAGCATGTCACTTACCTCTTGAGCTAGAACATAAAGCTTATTGGGCAATTAAGGAGCTCAACTATGATTTTAAACTTGCTGGGGAGAAGAGGCTATTTGACATTAGCTCACTTGATGAGTGGAGAACCCAGGCCTATGAGAATGCCAAGTTGTTTAAAGAAAAGGTTAAGAGATGGCATGATAGAAGGATACAAAAGCGTGAATTCAATGTAGGTGACCATGTCTTGCTATACAATTCTCGTTTAAGATTTTTTGCAGGAAAACTTCTCTCTAAATGGGAAGGGCCTTACATTATCGAGGAAGTATATCGTTCCGGTGCCATCAAGATCAACAACCCCGAAGGCACAAACCCGAAGGTGGTGAACGGACAAAGAATCAAACATTATATCTCAGGTACTCCCATAAATGTTGAAACCAATATTATTAACACCATAACTCCAGAGGAGTACATTAGGGAGACCTACCGAAACGTTTCAGACTCCGAAAAGGAATAGGTATGTGGTACGGTAAGTAAACCGACTCCAAAACTTTTTCAACAGCAATATTTCTCCGTTTTGGATTATTTAAAAAATTAGGAAAATTTAAAGCAGTCCGAAGAGTGCACGAGGAGGCGACAAGCCAGGGGGGCGCGCCCTACCCCCCTGGGCGCGCCCCTGTGGCTTGTGGCCACCTCGTGTACCCTCCGGACTCCGTTTTCTTGTGGTATACTCCTTCGGGTCGGTAAAAATTCATTATATAATCTCCCGAAGGTTTTGACCCTCGTATCACGACAATATCTCCTGTTTTCGTTTTGAGCTGTTTCTGCAGCAGATTTAGAGCAAGATGTCTTCGCAAGATTCGGATGGGGAGAGCTATATATCGCATTATCTTGCCAATCTCAAGCTCTATGGGGACTTAGATCCTTATGGATTGTTCTCGGAGGAGGAACAAGAAGGCAAGTATGAGGAAGAAAGCTCGGATGGAGAGGAGATCCCCCTGCCTCGACCAGGAGATATGCACGTGGAATTCAGGAAGTCGAGCCTTCCAAACACAAGGAGAAAACCCAAGGTTCTATTTATCCCTTCTCGTTTCCTGCAGGAGAGCAAGCAAGAATTATGTCAAAGGATATTGAAGCTCGAGCAGGAAGTAGATGATCTGAGGGAACAAAATTTTATGCTTAGGAGGAAACTGGACAAGTTCCCAACCTCATCAACAACTCCAACATCACCACCTCCGAAGAACGGCAACTAAACACATGGGTATGGGCACTCCCCTTGGCTTGTGCCAAGCTTGGGGGAGGTGCCTCGGTATCGTATCACCATCACATCTTTTACCTTTACCGTTTTTCTTAGTCTGATCCTTTTGGTTATATCTTGATTTAGTAGAATAAAGTTTTGGTGTGATCTAGTTTTGAGTTTTGCTTTATGTTCCCCCTATGTAAGCAAGTCCGAGAGTCATATAATAAAGAGTAGTCTTGAGTTGAGGGCTTTGCTTGTTTGCTATGATCTTGAGGAAAAGAAATAGAAAGAAGTATAGAATAAAAGCAAAGAGTATATATGATGATCTTATGGGGAGTGATGACTTCACATATAAGAAGTATGTTGATTGAAACTTGTTGTGAGTTGACAAACATAACTATTGGTCATTGTTGCAATTAAAAGGAAGTAATAAAGAAAGAGAGGTTCACATATAAATATATTATCTTGGACATCTTTTATGATTGTGAGCACTCATTAAAATATTATATGCTAAGAAGTTGATGTTGGACAAGGAAGACAACATAATGGGTTATGTTTGCTTACTTCCAAATAGAAGTTATATGGTCATAGATCCTCCAACATGTGTCGCTTGCTTCCACCCCATATCAGCCAAAACTTCCGCACCAAGTAGAGATACTACTTGTGCATCCAAACACCCTTAACACAGTTTTGCCATGAGAGTCCACCATACCTACCTATGGATTGAGTAAGATCCTTCAAGTAAGTTGTCATCGGTGCAAGCAATAAAAATTGCTCTCTAAATATGTGTGATCTATTAGTGTGAGGAAAACAAACTTTATACGAACTTGTGATATGGAAGAAATAAAAGCGACAGACTGCATAATAAAGTTCTCTATCACAAGGGGCAATATAAAGTGACGTTCCTTTGCATTAAGGGATTGTGCATCCAGCTATAAAAGCGCATGACAACCTCTGCTTCCCTCTGCGAAGGGCCTATCTTCTACTTTTATTTTCTAGTACTTACCTTTATGCAAGAGTCGTGGTGATCTTCACCACTTCCTTTATTTCGTCTTTATCTCTTGGCAAGCGTCATGTGTTGGGGAATGATCTAGACACATATATCCACTCGGATGTGGGTGATCATGAGTTATTACTGTTGACATTACCTTTGAGGTAAATAGTTGGGAGGCAATACTATAGGCCCCTATCTTTCTCTGTGTCCGATTGAAGTTTTGACCTCATAGGTACCGCGTGAGTGTTAGCAATTATGAAAGACTAAAAGATGATTGAGTATGTGGATTTGCTTTACAGGCTCTTATATTGACTCTTTCCCACGTTATGATAAATTTGAATTGCTTCAATGACTGAGATCATAGTTTGTTGGTTCTCAATAGAGTTCTTGATTTATACTTTACCTTGTGAATGAATTGTTACTCTAGCATAAGAAATCATATGTCAATATATGTTGCTGTTCTAAAGATGATCATGATGCCTTCATGTCCGTATTTTATTTTATCGACACCTCTATCTCTAAACATGTGGGCATATTTATTGATTTCGGCTTGCGCTTGAGGACAAGCGAGGTCTAAGCTTGGGGGAGTTGATACGTCCATTTTGCATCATGCTTTTATATCATTATTTATTGCAATATGGGCTGTTAATACACATTATGGTACAATACTTATGCCTTTTCTCTCTTATTTTACAAGGTTTACATGAAGAGGGAGAATGCCGGCAGCTGGAATTCTGGACTGGAAAAGGAGCAAATCTGAGATACCTATTCTGCACAACTCCAAAAGTCCTGAAAATCTACGGAGAATTATTTTGGAATATATAAAAAATACTGGGCAAAAGAAATACATCAGAGGACCCACCAGGCAGTCACAAGCCAGGGGGCGCGCCCTACCCCCCTGGGCGCGCCCCTGTGGCTTGTGGCCCACCTGGCAGGCCTCCGGTGCCCATCTTCTGCTATATGGAGGGTTTTGACCTGGAAAAAATCATAAGGGAGCTTTCAGGACGAAGCGCCGCCGTCTCGAGGCCGAACTTGGACCGAACCAATCTAGGGCTCCGGCGGAGCTGTTCTGCCGGGGAAACTTCCCTCCCGGAGGGGGAAATCGAAGCCATCGTCATCACCAACGATCCTATCATCGAGAGGGGGTCAATCTCCATCAACATCTTCATCAGCACCATCTCCTCTCCAAACCCTAGTTCATCTCTTGTATCCGATCTTGGTTTCAAAACCTCAGATTGGTACCTGTGGGTTGCTAGTAGTGTTGATTACTCCTTGTAGTTGATGCTAGTTGGTTTACTTGGTGGAAGATCATATGTTCAGATCCTTAATGACAATTAATACTCCTCTGATTATGAACATGAATATGCTTTGTGAGTAATTACGTTTGTTCCTGAGGACATGGGATAAGTCTTGTTATAAGTAATCATGTGAATTTGGTATTCGTTCGATATTTTGATGAGATGTATGTTGTCTCTCCTCTAGTGGTGTTATGTGAACGTCGACTACATGACACTTCACCATTATTTGGGACTAGAGGAAGGCATTGGGAAGTAATAAGTAGATGATGGGTTGCTAGAGTGACAGAAGCTTAAACCCTAGTTTATGCGTTGCTTCGTAAGGGGCTGATTTGGATCCACATGTTTCATGCTATGGTTAGATTTATCTTAATTCTTCTTTCATAGTTGCGGATGCTTGCGAGGGGTTAATCATAAGTGGGAGGTTTGTCCAAGTAAGGACAGCACCCAAGCACGGGTCCACCCACATATCAAATTATCAAAGTAACGAACGTGAATCATATGAGCATGATGAAAACTAGCTTGACAGAAATTCCCATGTGTCCTCGGGAGCGCTTTGCTTTATATAAGAGTTTGTCCAGGCTTGTCCTTTGCTACAAAAAGGATTGGGCCACCTTGCTGCACCTTTGTTACAATTGTTACTTGCTATCTGTTACAAATTACCTTATCACAAAATTATCTGTTACCGATAATTTCAGTGCTTGCAGAGAATACCTTACCGGAAACCGCTTGTCATTTCCTTCTGCTCCTCGTTGGGTTCGACACTCTTACTTATCGAAAGGACTACGATAGATCGCCTATACTTGTGGGTCATCAACAAGCATAGAAGTTTCATTACTCTCCACATAAGCAAATTCCTTATCATCCATGGTAGTGGGAGCAAACTCAACAAAATAACTATCATGAGACACTTGATTGACATAACCACATTGCAAATTAAAACCATGATGGTAAGTTTCATGGTTATCATTACTCATTATAGCATACGTGTCATCACCATTAACATAAATAGGAGGCATGCAATCATCATAATAAATTTGCTAATCAAAACTTGGGGGACTAGAAATATCATCTTCATCAAACATATCATCCCCAAGCTTGTGGCTTTGCATATCATTAGCATCATGGATATTTAGAGAATTCATACTAGCAACATTGCAATCATGCTCATCATTCAAGGGACTATCATGAATCACCTTATAAATTTATTCTTTCAACACTTCATCAAATTTTTCAGATTCGTAATTTTCAAACAAAACCTCATAGAGATAATCAAGTGCACACAAGTCACTAGCAATTGGTTCATCATAATTTGGCCTTTTGAAAAGATTAGCAAGTGGATGAGGATCCATATCAATAGATTTTTAGCAAGCAAAGATGCAAGAAAATAGAAGGCACATGGCAACACAAGCAAAGATAGCAAACAAGCAAAAAGGCAAACGAAAAAGAGGGCGGATAAAACGGCAAATTTGGTGAAGTGGGGGAGAGGAAAATGAGAGGCAAATGGCAAATAATGTAATTGCAAGGAGATGAGATTTGTGATTAGGAACCTGGTAGATGTTGATGGTGTCTCCTCGGCGCCAGATATTGGCACGTAGAAGAGACCTCTTCCTCCCCGACAACGGCGCCAGAAATTCCTTTGACGTGGCTTGAGACTGCGTCGGTATTTCCCCAAAGAGGAAGGGATGATGCAGCACAGCGACGGTAAGAATTTCCCTCAGTTATGAAACCAAGGTATCGAACCAGTAGGAGATCACCACCACCTAATAAACAGCACCTGCACACAAAGAACAAATACTTGCAACCCAACGCGAAAGAGAGGTTGTCAATCTCTCTACGGTAAAGAGATAGATTAGGTAGTGATAGATTGGAGAGATAGATCTCTAAAGAACACAAGATAAAAAAAGCAAATAAAAAGTGCAGCAATATATTTTTGGGTTTTTGGAATAATAGATCTGAAAACAAAAGCGGAAAAAAGATAGATCGGAAAGCAATATGTTGGAAAAGTAGACCCGGGGGCCGTAGGTTTCACTAGTGGCTTCTCTCATGAGTATAGCACACGGTGGGTGAACAAATTACTGTTGGGCAATTGATAGAAGATCAAATAATCATGACGATATCCATGGCGATGATCATTATATAGGCATCACGTCCAAGATAAGTAGACTGACTCCTGCGTGGATCTACCACTATTACTCCACACATCGACCGCTATCCAGCATGCATCTAGTGTATTAAGTTCATGGAAAAACGGAGTAATGCAATAAGAACGATGACATGATGTAGACAAGATCTATTCATGTAGGAATAGACCCCATCTTGTTATCCTTAATAGCAACGATACATGTGTGCCTCGCTGCCCCTTCTGTCACTGGGAGAGGACACCGCAAGATCGAACCCATCACAAAGCACCTCTTCCCATGGAAAGAAAAATCGATCTAGTTGGCCTAACTAAACCAAAGATTTGAAGAAGAAATACGAGGCTATAAGTAATCATGCACATAAGAGATCAAAGAAGACTCAAATAATATTCATGGATAGAAACTGATCATGAACTCAAAATTCATTGGATCCCAACAAACACACCGTAAAAGTTTACATCAAATAGATCTCCAAGAGACCATTGTATTGAGAATCAAGAGAGAGAGAGAGAGAAGAAGCCATCTAGCTAGTGCCTATGGACCCATAGGTCTATGGTGGACTACTCACGCATCATCGGAGAGGCACCAATGAGGATGATGAACCCCTCCGTGATGGTGTTAGATTGGATCTCAAGGTTCTGGAACTTGCGGCGGCTGGATGTGTTTTTCGTCGACTCCTTTAGGGTTTATGGAATATTTGGGAATTTATAGGCATCAGAGGCGGTGGGGAGGGGCCCCGAGGAGGGCACAACCCATCAGGGCGCGCCTGGGGCCTGTGGGGCGCCCTGGTGGGTTGTCGTCTCCACGGCCCACCTCTCTGGCACTTCTTTAGCCCAGTTGGTGTCTTCTGGTCCAAAAAAAATCTCCAAAAAGTTTCGTCACGATTGGACTCCGTTTAGTACTGATATTCTGCGAAATAAAAAACAAGCAAAAACAGCAACTGGCACTCTGGCACTATGTCAATAGGTTAGTCCCAAAAAATGATATAAAGTTGCTATAAAGTGATTGTAAAACATCCAAGAATGATAATATAACAGCATGGAACAAGCAAAAATTATAGATACGTTGGAGACGTATCAGGCGGCGGCTCCATCTCGTAAAACGCGATGAAAACTTCTCTTTTATTTTTTCTCTAGAAATAGGAATTTGTAGCACTGGAATTAGGGTGGGCGAAGCCACGTGCCCCCCAAGGCAAGAGGGCGCGCCCGGGGGGTGGGGTGGGCGTGCCCTGTTGCCTTGGCGGCAGCTGTTGGCCCCCCTCCGATGGTTTTTCGCTCCAATATTTTTTTATATTTTCCAAAAAAAATCTCCAAAAAGTTTCGTCCAATTCCGAGAACTTTTATTTCTACACAAAAACAACATCATTGTGGTTCTGTTGAAAACAACGTCAGTCTGGGTTAGATTCATTCAAATCATGCAAATTAGAGTCCAAAACAAGAGCAAAAGTTTTTGGAAAAGTAGATACGTTGGAGACGTATCAGTTCTCTGGTAGGAACTATTCTAGGACTCCACATGAGATGTTCAATCTCACACACTCCAGTCTTTGAGTAAATATTGAGAGGACATTTGGAGTTTTGAAGAACATGTTCACGATCCTGGATCCACTACCGCAGGAAGGTCCTAAGACGACACATGGATCAGAGACCCTTCGACCAAACTGTGTGCGATGCATGAATCACAAACATTATAGTTCAAGGTCCATCGCCAATAACAGTAACTGTGTGCGATGGCGTATCCGTCAAATACAATTCAGAAAAGAGTTTTGTGTGCAATCTGTGGCATACAATTGAGCGAGATAAACTGTTTGTGATGAGCCAAAAATAACATAAATCATTAACTAAATACAACTGTGTGCGATATACGGCATATAGTTCACCCGGATAGACTGTTTGCATTGATCCAGCAGAACACAAACGAGTATCCAAATGATTATGTGTGCGATAGATGGCATACAGGTCAGCCGGATGAATTGTTTGCGATGACATAACATAACACAAACGATTACCCAGATCAAGATGTGTGCGACTGATGGCAAACACGTTGCCCGGATGAACTTTTTGCGATGAGCCAAGATAACACAAATGGTTGCTCGGAACAAACTGCGTGCGATATACAACATACAGGTTACTCGGATGAACTGTGTGCGATGAGCCAAAATAACAAAAATGGTTCCGCATAATAAGATGTGTGTAATACTGGGCAAATACGTTAGTTATCTGAGTTGTGTGTGAAGGCCGATAATAGCACACACCATTTCTGCTAATAAGTTGTGTGTGGTGTGGGCAAACGCTTGCTGGTGAATAATTGTCTGTGATTGTTGAAATCATCACCATCGTGTTTGTTGGTTTAATCGCTCATGATGTGATTTGCTCTATCTACAGAACAACAAGATATATGCTGACGTGGCTTGAGACTGCGTCGGTATTTCCCCAAAGAGGAAGGGATGATGCAGCACATCTACGGTAAGTATTTCCCTCAGTTATGAAACCAAGCTTATCGAACGAGTAGGAGAACCACGCAACACTATGTAAACGGTACCTACACACAAAGAACAAATACTTGCAACCCGATGATAACCCACAAGTATAGGGGATCGCAACAGTTTTCGAGGGTAGAGTATTCAACCCAAATTTATTGATTCGACACAAGGGGAGCCAAAGAATATTCTCGAGTGTTAGCAGCTGAGTTGTCAATTCAACCACACCTGAAAGACTTAATATCTGCAGCAAAGTATTTAGTAGCAAAGTAGTATGGAAGTAACGGTAACAGTGGCAAAAGTGACAGTAGCAGTATTGTAGTGATTGTAACAGTAGCAACGGAAAAGTAACTTAGAAAATATCAATATGTGAAAAGCTCGTAGGCAATGGATCAATGATGGATAATTATGTTGGATGTCATTCATCATGCAATAGTTATAACATAGGGTGACACAGAACTAGCTCCAATTAATCAATGTAATGTAGGCATGTATTCCATATATAGTCATACGTGCTTATGGAAAAGAACTTGCATGACATCTTTTGTCCTACCCTCCCGTGGCAGCGGGGTCCTAATGGAAACTAAGGGATATTAAGGCCTCCTTTTAATAGAGAACCGGACCAAAGCATTAGCACTTAGTGAATACATGAACTCCTCAAATTACGGTAATCATCGGAAAGAATCCCAGTTATTGTAACCCTGGGGGATGCGGATCATAACTCGTAATAGGTGTCTACAACTTGCAAGATAGGATCAAGAACACACATATATTCATGAAAACATAATAGGTTCAGATCTGAAATCATGGCACTCGGGCCCTAGTCACAAGCATTAAGCATAACAAAGTCATAGCAACATCAATCTCAGAACATAGTGGATACTAGGTATCAAACCCTAACAAAACTAACTCGATTACATGGTAGATCTCATCCAACCCATCACCGTCCAGCAAGCCTATGATGGGATTACTCACGAACGGCGAAGAGCATCATGAAATTGGTGATGAAGGATGGTTGGTGATGACGACGGCGTCGATTTCCCCTCTCCGGAGCCCAAAACAGACTCCAGATCTGCCCTCCCGAGGAAGAACAGGAGGTGGCGATGGCTCCGTATCGTGAAACGCGATGAACTCTTCTCTCCTATTTTTTTTCTCCCCGAATAGGAATATATAGAGTTGGAGTTGAGGTCGGCGGAGCTCCAGGGGGCCCACAAGACAGGAGGGCGCGCCCTAGGGGGGGCGCCCCCCCTGGCTTGTGGCCAGGTGGTGGACCCCCTCCGGTTGATTCTTTCGCCAGTATTTTTTATTAATTCCAAAAGTATTCTCCGTAATTTTTCAGGTCAATCCGAGAACTTTTATTTCTGCACAAAAATAACACCAAGGCAATTCTGCTGAAAACAGCGTCAGTCCGGGTTAGTTCCATTCAAATCATGCAAATTAGAGTCCAAAACAAGGGCAAAAGAGTTTGGAAAAGTAGATACGATGGAGACGTATCAACTCCCCCAAGCTTAACCCATTGCTTGTCCTCAAGCAATTCAGTTGACAAACTGAAAGTGACAAAGAAAAACTTTTACAAATTCTGTTTGATCTTGTTGTTGTAAATATGTCTAACTGTTGTTCAGATTTTCAGCAAGGATTGTAGACTAACCACATTCACAATAACATTTAGGTCTCACATTTACTCATATCAATGGCATAACCAACTAGCGAGCAATAATAATAAATCTCGGATGACAACAATTTTATCAAAACAATCATGATACAATATGATATAATGGTATCTCGCTAGCCCTTTCTGAGACCTCAAAACATAAATGCAGAGCACCTCTAAAGAACAAGGACTGACTAGACATTGTAATTCATGGTAAAAGAGATCCAGTCACAATCATACTCAATATGAATTAATAACAAAGCATACAAATGACGGTGGTGCTCTCTAACTGGTGCTTTTTATAAGAAGAGGATGACTCATCCGTAAAGTAAAATAGATAGGCCCTTCGCAGAGGGAAGCATTGATTTGTAGAGGTGCCAGAGCTCGAGCTTTTAAAACAGGGATGAATAATAATTTTGAGCGGTATGCTTTCATTGTCAACATAACAACCGAGAGATCTTGGTATCTTCCATGCTAGATACATTATAGGCAGTTCCCAAACAGAATAGTAATGTTTTTACTCCCCCTCCACCAGTCAATCACACTCCACGGCGAGCCGAATCCATGGGTACCGTCCATACAAACAACAATCCTGGGGGAGTTTTGTTTCATTATGTTTTGATTTGATTTTTGAGCATGGAACTGGGCATCCCGAATACCTGCCACTTTCTCGTGAATGATAGTGAATCAACACATATCGTGAGAATAACCCACCTAGCATGGAAGATACTGACAACCCCTAGTCACTACATGAGCGATTCGGGCATACAAAACAGAATATTATTTGAAGGTTTAGAGTTTGGCACATGCAAATTTACTTGGAACGACAGGTAAATACCGCATATAGGTAGGTATGGTGGACTCATATGGAACAACTTTGGGTTTATGAAAGTGGATGCACAAGCAGTATTCCCGCTTAGTACAAGTGAAGGCTAGCAAGAGACTAGGAAGCGACCAACTAGAGAGCGACAACAGTCATAAACATGCTTTGAGATTAACCAACATTGAATGCAAGCATGAGTAGGATATAAATCACCATGAACATAAATATCGTGGAGGCTATGTTGATTTTGTTTCAACTACATGCGTGAACATGTGTCAAGTCAAGCCACTTGAATCATTCAGAGGAGGATACCATCCTATCATACTACATCACAACCATTTTAAAATGCATGTTGGCACTCAAGACAAACCATTATACACTCTTAGTTAATTAAGCATGGCATGAGCAACTGTAATCTCTAATTGTCATTGCAAACATGTTCCACCCATAATGAGCTGAATCCAGAACGATGAGCTAATCATATTTACAAAAACAAAATTGGTCGAGTTCATACCAGCTTTTCTCCATCTCAATCACTTCATCATATATCGTCATTATTGCCTTTCACTTGCACGACCGAACGGTGTGAATAATAATAAGAGTGCACGTGCATTGGACTAAGCTGGAATCTGCAAACAATAACTCAAAGGAGAAGGCAAGGTAATATGGGCTCTCTGTAAGATAAACAATAATGCATACGAGAGCCACTCAACATTTTCATTGTGGTCTTCTCCTTACGACCCAAAGAAAATAAATTTCAAAACAAGAACGAGAAAAACTATCTACACGGGAAAGCTCCCAACAAGCAAAAGAAGAACGAGAAATCTTTTTGGGTTTTCTTTTAATGCTACAACTAAACAAACTAGGAGGTACTGGTCACACTTATCGTTTAGGAAGTCGGTGATGCCTGCATTCTCTGCCAAATAATAAAAATCTTCATAAATTTCGGCCGCCCTCAAGAATGCATCACTTGGCCATTCACATGGCCGAACCTCCGCGACGCGAGGAAGATTATATTTGGACTTCTTCTTCACCACATTTTCATCTATTTTAGAGCCCCGGCTTGAAGAGCCTCTTAATAATCTCCTCATCATTTTTTTTCTGAAATTTTTAGTGACTCAAAGTAAAGGTGAACAAAACTCAACAAAACTTATAGCAACTACTCCCACAAGTGCCTAGAGGCTATATCATGCATCAAAACTACTTGGGACCATACAAATTTGACATGCAAGCTCAAGAACAAGGTCACCACAGCAGCAAAAATTTGCAATATATAAAGCACTAAGGCAAAAACTAATTGGACCATTACAGGAGTCACATACCGAAGATCAATCCCTCAAAACAGTTTTGCAAATGGAGCTTTGCACAAGGAGATCGAAAATGGCAGCAAGATGAGCTAGAACACGGGTTTGAGCAATGGTGGGATTTTTTCTGGAGGAAGACGAAGTGGATGGTGGCTGGAATAAGTGAGGGGGGCCTACGTGGGACCCACAAGCCAGGGGGCGCGCCCTGTAGGCTTGTGGCCCACTGGTGCAGCCCCCTGATGTGTTCTCAGTGCCAGAAATTCTTAAATATTCCAGAAAAAATCATACTACATTTTCAGGGCATTTGGAGAACTTTTATTTTCAGGTCATTTTTTTTATTGCACGGATATTTCAGAAAACAGAAGTATAATAGCATTTTTGCTTGATTTAATCTAAATAACAGAAAGTAAAAGTTGGGTACAAAAGGTTGTTCTTTCTAAATTCATCCATCTCATGCCCAGCAAAAAGAATCCATCAATAAGGTTGATCAAGTCTTATTGACAAACTTTTTTTCGAATGACACGGAATCGGAGAATTTTCGAATAACACTAGGTTACCTCAATGGGGATATGCATGTCCCCAACAATAAGTATATCATATTTATTTTTGGCAGTAGGGAGAGGGAATTCAAAATCTCCAATAATAATCGTTGAAATTTTTCCAATGGAGTTGATACTATGAACTTGAGGTTGTTTCTTCGGAAAGTGTACTGTATGCTCATTACCATTAACATGAATAGTGACATTTCCTTTGTTGCAATCAATAACAGCCCCTGCAGTATTCAAAAAGGGTCTACCAAGGATGATCGACATACTGTCGTCCTCGGGAATATCAAGAATAACAAAGTCCGTTAAGATAGTAACATTTGCAACTACAACAGGCACATCCTCATAAATACCGATGGGTAAAGCAGTTGATTTATCAGCCATTTGCAAAGAGATTTCAGTAGGTGTCAACTTATTCAAATCAAGTCTACGATATAAAGAGAAAGGCATAACACTAACACCAGCTCCAAGATCACATAAAGCAAATTTAACATAATTTCTTTTAATAGAGCATGGTATAGTAGGTACTCCGGGATCTCCTAGTTTCTTTGGTATTCCACCCTTAAAGGTATAATTAGCAAGCATGGTGGAAATCTCAGCTTCCGGTATCTTCCTCTTATTTGTCACAATATCTTTCATATACTTAGCATAAGGAGACATTTTCAGAATATCAGTCAAGCGCATACGCAAAAAGACAGGTCTAAGCATTTCAACAAAGCGCTCAAAGTCCTCATCATCCTTTTTCTTGGATGGCTTAGGAGGAAAGGGCATGGGTTTCTGAACCCATGGCTCTCTTTCTTTACCATGCTTCCTAGCAACAAAGTCTCTTTTGTCATATCTTTTGTTCTTAGGTTGTGGGTTATCAAGATCAACAGCAGGTTCAATCTCCACACCATTATCATTACTAGGTTGAGCATCAACATGAACATCATCATTAATATTATCACTAGGCTCATGCTCATTACCAGATTGTGTCTCAGCATCAGAAATAGAAATATCATTTGGGTTTTCATGAGTACCTATAACAGGTTCACTAGCAGCATGAAAAGTCCTATCGTCATTCTTTTTCCCTTTATTACTAGGACGATTAGGTGCATCAGAATTAATTCTCTGAGAATCTTGCTCAATTCTGTTAGGATGGCCCTCAGGATACAAATGTTCCTGAGTCATTTTACCACCTCTAGTCACAACTCTAACAGAATGATCATTGTTCTTACCATTCATCTCATTAAGCAAATCATTTTGTGCCTTAAGTACTTGTTCTACTTGAGTAGTTACCATGAAAGCATCTTTACTAATAAGCTTATGATCATTGATAGTTCTACTTATATAATCACCTAAGCGATCAAGCATGTAAGCATTGTGTTTCAATTGTCTACTAACATAAGCATTGAAATTTTCTTGCTTAACAATAAAGTTATCAAACTCATCCAAGCATTGACTAGTAGACTTATTATAAGAAATATCACCTTCATCAAATCTACGGAGAGAATTTACATCTACTACCTGTGTCGGGTTAACAAGACCATGTATTTCTTCAATAGGTGGTAGATTCTTAACGTCTTCAGCTTTAATACCTTTTTCTTTCATAGATTTCTTTGCCTCTTGCATATCTTCAGGACTGAGAAATAGAATACCTCTTTTCTTCGGAGTTGGCTTTGGAGGTGGTTCGGGAATAGTCCAATCATTATCATTGCTCAATATATTATTCAATAGTAGTTCAGCTTGTTCAACAATTCGTTCCCTGAAAACACAACCAGCACAACTATCTAGGTGGCCCCTAGAAGCACCGGTTAGTCCATTATAAAAGATATCAAGTATTTCGTTTTTCTTGAGAGGATGATCAGGCAAAGCATTAAGTAATTGGAGAAGCCTCCCCCAAGCTTGTGGGAGACTCTCTTCTTCAATTTGCACAAAGTTAAATATTTCCTGCAAGGCAGCTTGTTTCTTATGGGCAGGGAAATATTTTTCAGAAAAGTAGTATATCATATCCTGGGGACTACACACACAACCAGGAGCAAGAGAATTAAACCATATCTTAGCATCACCCTTTAATGAGAAAGGAAACAACTTAAGAATATAGTAATAACGATTTTTTCCCTCATGAGTAAATAGGGTGGCTATATCATTCAATTTAGTAAGATGTGCCACAATAGTTTCAGATTCATAACCATGGAAAGGATCAGATTCAACCAAAGTAATCAACTCAGGATTGACAGAGAATTCATAATCCTTATCAGTAACAAAGATAGGTGAAGTAGCAAACTTAGGATCATATTGCATTCTAGCATTCAAAGATTTTTCCTTCCACTTGCATAGTAATTTCTTAAGATCATCTCTAATATTACAAGCAAGAAAGTCCCTAGCTACCTCTCCTTCCATAACATAACCCTTAGGTATATTAGGCAATTCATATCTAGGAGAGCTAGGTCTAGCAGGTGACTCATAGTGTTCAGTTTCAATAATTTCATCAGATTCAGAAATATCATCAGTTTTAGCATTGACTCTAGCAATTTGTTCATCAAGAAATTCACCCAGTGGCACAGTATTATCAAGCAAAGTATCATCATAAGCATCATGCATAGCAGAAGTGGCATCATCAATTACTTGCGACATATCAGAATTACTAGCAGGTGGTGGTGTCGCAAATTTACTCATAACAGAAGGTGAATCCAGTGCAGAGCTAGATGGCAGTTCCTTACCTCCCCTCGTAGTAGAGGGATAGATCTTGGTTTTTGGGTCTTTTAGATTCTTCATAGTGATCAACAGATATAAATCCCAAGTGACTCAGAGAATAGAGCTATGCTCCCCGGCAACGGCGCCAGAAAAAGGTCTTGATAACCCACAAGTATAGGGGATCGCAACAGTTTTCGAGGGTAGAGTATTCAACCCAAATTTATTGATTCGACACAAGGGGAGCCAAAGAATATTCTCGAGTGTTAGCAGCTGAGTTAACAATTCAACTACACATGAAAGACTTAATATCTGCAGCAAAGTATTTAGTAGCAAAGTAGTATGGAAGTAACGGTAATGGTGGCAAAAGTGACAGTAGCAGTATTGTAGTGATTGTAACAGTAGCAACGGAAAAGTAACTTAGCAAAGATCAATATGTGAAAAGCTCGTAGGCAATGGATCAGTGATGGATAATTATGTCGGATGTCATTCATCATGCAACAGTTATAACATAGGGTGACACAGAACTAGCTCCAATTCATCAATGTAATGTAGGCATGTATTCCGTATATAGTCATACGTGCTTATGGAAAAGAACTTGCATGACATCTTTTGTCCTACCCTCCCGTGGCAGCGGGGTCCTAATGGAAACTAAGGGATATTAAGGCCTCCTTTTAATAGAGAACCGGACCAAAGCATTAGCACTTAGTGAATACATGAACTCCTCAAACTACGGTAATCACCGGAAAGAATCCCAGTTATTGTCACCTTGGGGGATGCGGATCATAACTCGTAATAGGTGTCTACAACTTGCAAGAATGGATCAAGAACACATATATATTCATGAAAACATAATAGGTTCAGATCTGAAATCATGGCACTCGGGCCCTAGTGACAAGCATTAAGCATGGCAAAGTCATAGCAACATCAATCTCAGAACATAGTGGATACTAGGTATCAAACCCTAACAAAACTAACTCGAGTACATGGTAGATCTCATCCAACCCATCACCGTCCAGCAAGCCTATGATGGGATTACTCACGAACGGCGGAGAGCATCATGAAATTGGTGATGAAGGATGGTTGGTGATGACGACGGCGTCGATTTCCCCTCTCCGGAGCCCAAAACAGACTCCAGATCCGCCCTCCCGAGGAAGAACAAGAGGTGGCGGCGGCTCCGTATCGTGAAACGCGATGAACTCTTCTCTCCTATTTATTTTCTCCCCGAATAGGAATATATAGAGTTGGAGTTGAGGTCGACGGAGCTCCAGGGGGCCCACAAGACAGGGGGCGCGCCCTAGGGGGGGGGGGGGCGCACCCCCTGGCTTGAGGCCAGGTGGTGGACCCCCTCCGGTTGATTCTTTCGCCAGTATTTTTTATTAATTCCAAAAATATTCTCCGTAAATTTTTAGGTCAATCCGAGAACTTTTATTTCTGCACAAAAATAACACCAAGGCAATTCTGTTGAAAACAACGTCAGTCCGGGTTAGTTCCATTCAAATCATGCAAATTAGAGTCCAAAACAAGGGCAAAAGAGTTTGGAAAAGTAGATACGATGGAGACGTATCACCCGACACGCAAGAGAGGTTGTCAATCTCTCCATGGTAAAAAGATAGATTGGTTTGTATTAGATTGGATAAATAGATCGCACAAGGACTCAAAATAAAGGATGCAAATAAAAAGTGCAGCAAGGTATTTTGGTTTTTTTGGATTAATAGATCTGAAAACAAATGCGGAAAAAGATAGATCGGAAAGCAATATATTAAAAGAATAGACCCGGGGGTCGTAGATTTCACTAATGGCTTCTCTCAAGGAAATAGCACACGGTGGGTAAACAAATCACTGTTGGGCAATTGATAGAAGATCAAATAATCATGACGATATCCAAGGCAATGATCAATATATAGGCATCACGTCCAAGATTAGTAGACCGAAACAATTCTGCATCTACTACTATTACTCGACACATGGACCGCTATCCAGCATGCATCTAGTGAATTAAGTTCATGGAGAAACGGAGTAATGCAATAATAACGATGACATGATGTAGACAAGATCTATTCATGTTGGAATAGACCCCATCTTGTTATCCTTAATAGCAACGATACATGCGTGCCTTGCTGTCCCTTCTGTCACTGGGAGAGGACACCGCAAGATCGAATCCATCACAAAGCACCTCTTCCCATGGCAAGAAAAATCGATCTAGTTGGCCTAACTAAACCAAAGATTCAAAGAAGAAATACGAGGCTATAAATAATCATGCATATAAGAGATCAAAGAAGACTCAAATAATATTCATGGATAGAAGCTGATCATGAACTCAAACTTCATCGGATGCCAACAAACACACCGCAAAAAGTCATTACAACAAATAGATCTCCAAGAGACCATTGTATTGAAAATCGAAAGAGAGAGAGGAAGCCATCTAGCTACTACCTACGGACCCGTAGGTCTATGGTGGACTACTCACGCATCATCGGAGAGGCACCCATGAGGAGGATGAACCCCTCCGTGATGGTGTTTGATTGGATCTCGTGGTTCTGGAACTTGCGGCGGCTGGAATTGCGTTTCGTCGACTCCTCTAGGGTTTCTGGAATTTCTAAGGATTTATAGAGCTGAGAGGCGGTGGAAACACCTCCGTGGGCCCTACGATACATCAGGGCGCACCAGGGGCCTCTGGTGCACCCTGGTGTATCGTGGGCCCCACGGGCCTCCCCCCAGGCGCTTCCTTGGCTCCCAAGTTGTCTTGTGGTCCAAAAAAAATCACCAAAAAGTTCCGTGGCATTTGGACTCCGTTTGGTACTGATATTCTGCGAAGTAAAAAACAAGCAAAAAACAGCAACTGGCACTGGGCACTATGTTAATAGGTTAGTCCGAGAAAATGATATAAAGTTGCTATAAAATGATTATAAAACATCCAAGAATGATAATATAACAGCATGGAACAATCAAAAATTATAGATACGTTGGAGACTTATCAGCATCCCCAAGCTTCATTCCTGCTCGTCCTCGAGTAGGTAAATGATAAAAACAGAATTTTTGATGTGGAATGCTGCCTAACATGTTCATCCCATATTATTTTCTTTTGTAGCATGGACATTTGGACTTTTAGATGGTTCAATGCAATAGTCTAGTTTTTACATGAAGACTTTAATACTCAAGCATACCAACAAGCAACCATGTCTTTCAAAATATCAACACTAAAGAAAGTTATCCCTAGCCCATCATGCTCAATCATGGATCCATTCATGAAACACACTCGAATATTAGCTACACCCAATGCACAAGTATGATCATAGTGCCCCCTAGTTGGTGCTTTATAAGAGAAGATGGAGACTCAAATAAAATTAAAATTGCATAAAGTAAATAGATAGGCCCTTCGTAGAGGGAAGTAGCACTACTGCAGGATGCTGCTATGAGGGATCACTAGAAGTGTGTCTAGAGGGGGGGGGGTGAATAGACTACTTGACCAAATAAAATCTACTTTTTCCCAAGTTAATTGGTTGGCAGATTTTAACAATTATAGCAAGTCTAGCACACCCTAGACATGCATGTCAACAAATATGGCAGCGGAAAGTAAAGACATTGCACATGAAAGTAAAGAGTTGAGATAGGAAGATCAAACGCATGAGGGACACGAAGATTTTTCCCGTGGTTCCGACAGGTGGTGCTATCGTACGTCCACATTTATGGAGTCTTCAACCCACGGAGAGTAATGGTCGCGAGAGTCCACGGAGGGCTCCACCCATAAGGGTCCACGAAGTAGCAACCTTGACTATTCCATAACGGCTTCCGTCCACGAAGGAATAGCCTCACTATGGATAGATCTTCAGGAAGTAGGCGATCTCCTTGCCCGTACAAACTTCTTGGTTCAACTCCACATCACGAAGTAAGAGGCTCCCAAGCGACACCTAACCAATCTAGGCGGCACCACCCTCCAAAAGGTAATAGGCTCGGCAATGTCGATGAACTCCTTGCTCTTGTGTTTCAAGATGATAGACTCCTCAACACACAATCACTCTCTCACAGATTTGGCTATGGTGGAAGAGATTGAATTGGTGGAAAGCAACTTGGGGAGGCTAGAGATCAAGATTCATATGGTTGGAATGGAATGGCATGATCTCAACACATGAGTAGGTGGCTCACTCTCAGAAAATATGATGGGGCAAGTATGGAATAGTTCTGAGTGCTTCTCTTTCGAGTGGGTGGTGGTGAAGGGGTATATATAGGCATCCCCAAAAATCCAACCGTTACACCTAAAGTGACCAACTCGGTGACACCGATGTGTGAATCTCGGTGGTACCGAAGTGATCAAAAGGTGACAACTTTTGAATCTCGGTGAGACCGATATATAAATCTCGGTGGTACCGATAAGGTGACCAACGGTCAGATTGCGCAACTCGGTGACGCCGATCCAACAAACTCGGTGGTACCGATTTTGTGAATCGAGGTAACAGAAAGTTGGCAACCCAAACTCGGTGGCACCGAAGTGGAATCGGTTGCACCGATGTGCTAGGGTTTGGCATGGGTCTGTCTGAGTTTGGGAATCGGTGGCACCGAGTGGAAAGTGTTGGTTGCACCGATTTTGGATATTTGACTTTGGACATACTTTTGTGGAAGAGCTTGTGGATGTTTTTGGTGACTATCACTTGTGCACGTGGAGCATCTTGTTCACCAATAGTACCTTACCCCCTTTTAATAGTATTGACTTTCCTATGTACTCAAAGTGATTTCTCACAAAGTAAAATGTAGAGTCCTCTTGCTTGAAGCTTTGCCAATCCATTTCCTTGCATCTTGGGGTTACTCCTCACAGACCTTTTTTGCCAACCCATCTCTCCATGGACTTTTATCTGAAATACACTAGGTAAAAGTATTAGTCCAAGAGACAATGTATGTTGTCATGAATTATCAAAATCACCAAGGGAGCATGTTGTGCTTTCAATCTCCCCCTTTTTGGTAATTGATGACAACATACAATCAAAGCTTCAAATAGAGATATGCATGGATATAATGAAGACTTTGAGAGACACATGACTTAAACTTGCTCCCCCTAAATGTGTGAAATCCCTTTAAAGGATAGTTGCTTTGGAATGCATGAACACACATATAGTAGAAGGGATATAAGGAGTCATGTGTATCTTGGCTATATGCATCAAATGTATATGAATGAGATGTATTCTTGTTCAAGACTTCACTCTTGCAAACAATATGTGCAAGAAGCAAGAGATCATCTTGATCAAGGATATGGTGCATATACTTACCTTGAGTTCTTGAGCATTCTTGTAGTAGAAACACACTTGAGAAAACAATGTTAGGAAACACAAGAGTATTCTACTAGTCAAAAGGCAATAGAGCTCAATAGTACCAAGATATGGAGAACATATAGAAGATAGTATTCCTTAAGATTGATATGTCTCCAAGATCATTTTAGAACTTTCTCCCCTTAGATATGAAAATAGTAGATCATCCTCTCCCCCTGAATCTTAGCTTGTAGATATTGGGATTGGATAGGGTGAGAAAAGTCTAACATGAGTAGACAAGTGAAATAAACATATTTTCTCCCGAACATATTTTTCTCCCCCTACTTTGGTATTCTTACCTTGTCTATATAAGTATAAGCTTTGATATCTCCTCTCCCCCTTGATTATATCTCCCCCTTTGCATAAGCATGTATCTCCCCCTTTAGCATTGAAGCTTTGGTATTTCTCCCCCTTTGCCATTAATTTCCAAAAAGGTCATACACAGGGTTAGATACATGGATCATTGATTAAGAAGGGATCATTGAGAACAAGGGTCATTGAATGTAGGGATCATAGAAATGAAAACTGAGGAAATTATTGAAAATAATTTCTCCTCTTTGGCTGATCTGAGAGCTTGTAAAACTTCTCCTCCTTTGAGTTAGGGATCTTTGAATTGAATTCTCTCCCCTTTTTTTTCTTTTTTTTCTTTTTTGAAAGAAGGGATCATCGAAGAATTGAAAATATCACAATGGGATTTCTAAGAAAACAAGGATTTGTAGTTTTGAACACAACTAAGAGAAGAAATAAAACCGGTGGCTCCGAGACAAACAAGTCGGTGGTACCGAGATATTGTTTTGCAGCTCATCTGCTAATTCGGTAGAACCGAGTTATTTGTATCGGCGGTTCCGAGGCTAAAACAGAAACTTGGCAAAAAAATTAACAAAGTTTCAAAGAGAAATTTTCAAAGGAAATACAAAAGACTTTACAAAAAGATATCAACTAGAGAAGATTTGAGTGGTTCCAAGAAATCTTGCAAATAGAGAATGAACCACACAAGATTGCTAACTAGATGATGGGCGGTGACTAGGTCACCTATATTAGAGTATGTTGACTTAGGAGCCAAACAAGAATACTTGATCATAGGTCATACTCATCGTTAAGCTCAAAATGGGGTTACCATTTTTTGATTAAGCATTTTAATGTTTTCATATCACTTGAGTTGCTTTAGCTCATGACTTGGAGTAAAGCCTTTTCAAGGATACGAGTACATACCTTTGAGTGATTTTGATGACGTGGCTTGTAGGTGAACTTGTTGAGGATGCTCAAGGTTGATGAAGATCATCTTGAGTTAGGAGCAATCCTTCTCATTTTAGTACACTTGTCACCTACATAGGTTAGTCATGCAAGGAAGAACATGATATGACACGATACCAATTGTGAAGTACAAATATGTGTCAAGGATATGTTTGTGTTGTCCTCTTCCTTCCATCGTCAAAAGGGGTTGTGGATACTTGGTCATGACAAGATTGCTTATGATTGGAGTTGATGGCAATCTTGTGGAATGAAGTTCTTCCAAGTACCTACAAAAGGTTAGATGCAATACAAGGGAGCATAGAATTCCATTGTATAAGATAACATGTCAAGAGTATCATGGAAGCATCATGTAAGCTCATGCCCTTGCATGCAACCGAGTGAGCTTAGCTCAAGTTTGAAGCATCAATGATGTTCAACTCACTCCTCAAGTAACAAAATGTTTTCTCATCAAGTGGCTTAGTAAAGATATCGACCAATTGCTTGTTGGTGCGAACATGCTTAAGATCAATATCTCCTTTGGCAACATGATCACGAATGAAACGATGTCTAACTTGAATATGTTTAGTTCGAGAATGTTGCACAGGATTATGACCAATTTTAATAGCACTTTCATTGTCAAAAAGTAATGGAACATTTTTAACATGGATTCCATAATCCTTAAGTGTTTGTGTCATCCATAGTAATTGTGCACAACACGATCCGGCAGCAATATACTCAGCTTTGGCAGTAGATAGAGATACCGAGTTTTGTTTCTTGGAGGACCAAGACACAAGAGATCTACCCAAAAATTGACAAGTACTCGAGGTTGATTTTCTATCAACCTTGTCACCGGCATAGTCCGAATCAGAATAGCCAACAAGGTTAAAGGAAGATCCCTTGGGATACCAAATGCCAAAATTTGGTGTTTGTATCAAATATCTCACAATATGTTTCACAGCCAAAAGATGACACTCTTTAGGTGCAGCTTGATATCTAGCACACATGCAAACACTAAGCATAATATCGGGACGGGAGGCACATAGATATAGCAATGAACCAATCATAGATCGATAAACTTTTTGATCAACTGGTTCGTCCTCCTTGGTAAGATCAACATGTCCACTAGTAGGCATAGGAGTTATCATACCTTTGCACTCTTGCATGTTGAACTTTTTGATCAAGTCCTTGGTATACTTAGTTTGAGAGATGAAAGTTCCTTCTCTTGTTTGCTTGATTTGCAAACCAAGAAAGAATTTCAGCTCACACATCATGGACATCTCATACTTCTCGGACATCAACCTTCCAAATCTTTCACTAAATTGTGGGTTAGTAGATCCAAAGATAATATCATCCACATAGATTTGGCACACAAATAATTCACCATTAACTCTGTTAGTGAATAAGGTTGCGTCAATTTTACCAATTTCAAAACCCTTTTCAATGAGAAACATCGTTAAGCATTTGTACCAAGCGCGTGGGGCTTGCTTAAGACCATAAAGAGCTTTACGAAGCTTGTAAACATGATTAGGTTTCGTAGGATTCACAAAACCAGGTGGTTGCTTAACATAGACCTCTTCTTCAATCTCACCATTTAAAAAGGCACTTTTAATATCCGTTTGATAAAGCGTGATATCATGGTGATTAGCATAAGCAAGAAGAATGCGAATAGCTTCAAGTCTAGCGACGGGGGCATAGGTCTCACCGTAGTCCATACCTTCGACTTGCGTATATCCTTGGGCTACAAGACGTGCCTTGTTGCGTATGACTTGACCGTCTTCGTCTTGCTTGTTTCGAAACACCCATTTGGTTCCGATGATGTTGTGCTCATCCTTGGGCTTCTACACAAGTGTCCACACTTCGTTCCTCTCGAAGTTGTGAAGCTCTTCATGCATTGCGTTCACCCAATCCAGGTCTTCAAGAGCTTATTCTACCTTCAAGGGTTCAGTGCTAGAGATGAAAGAATAATGCTCACAAAAATTAGCTAAGCGAGTTTTAGAGCGAGTGATTCTCCCAGTTTGTATGTCACCAAAGATTTGGTTTAGAAGATGGTTCTTGGTCACTCTTGCTCGAACTCGGGGTAGCTTAGGCTTGTTGGATGGTGGAGCTTCTCCATCATTATCATCATCTCCTTCATCTTCGTTGTTGTTGTTGAAGGTGTCGTTCCCTTGTGGTGAAGGAGGTTGTGGTCGATCTTCATGATGTACTTCCTCTTCTTCATCTTGGCGTGTACCACTTGTGGATGCCTCCATGTCGTGTTGAGGTTCACCTTGACGTGAAGTAGGGGCTTCCACTTGAGTTGACGGAGTACTTTCCTTCACTTCCATGGGACGAATCTTGCCGATGGACAAGTCTTGGATAGCTTCCGAAGGGTCCTTATCACCTACATCATTTGGCAATTGTTCGACTTGCGAACCATTAGATTCATCAAACTTCACATCTACTGTCTCTTCAACCTTTCGAGTGAAGTTGTTGTAGACACGGTAAGTGTGAGAGTTCGATCCGTAACCAAGTAGGAATCCTTCATGAGATTTAGGAGCAAATTTAGTACGACGATGCTTATCAAGAATGTAGCACTTTGAGCCGAATACCCGAAAGTATCCAACTTGGGGTTTGTTACCAGTGAGTATCTCATATGCCGTTTTACCGAGAAGCTTGTGCAAGTAGAGTCGGTTCGTGGCATGACATGCTGTTTCCACGGCTTCTGCCCAAAAGTGTCTTGGCGTCTTGTATTCGTCAAGCATCGTTCTTGCCATCTCAATAAGAGTTCGGTTCTTCCTCTCAACAACTCCATTTTGTTGAGGCGTGTACGTAGCCGAGAACTCATGTGAGACACCCTCTTCGTCAAGAAAGGTATCCACATGGGTGTTCTTGAACTCCGATCCGTTATCGCTCCAAACCTTCTTGATCTTCACTTCAAACTGATTTTGCACTTTGAGAACGAAGTTCTTGGAGATCTTTTGTACCTGTGACTTATCATCAAGAAAGAATACCCACGTAAATCTGGAAAAATCATCAACTATAACTAGACCATAGGAATTTCCACCGAGGCTCTTGTAAGCATTGGGACCAAAAAGATCCATGTGAAGTAGCTCGAGTGGTCTCCTAGTAGTCATGATATTCTTAACGGGATGACTTCCACCTACTTGCTTTCCAGCTTGACAAGCACTACAAAGTCTATCTTTGTCAAAGATAACATCTTTAATACCAAGTATATGATCACCTTTGATAAGTTTGTCTAGATTACGCATGCCAACATGTCCTAGTCTTCTATGCCAAAGCCAACCTTTAGAAGATTTTGCAATAAGACAAGTACGAGGTTTGGATCTCTTAGTAAAATCGACAATGTATAGATCACCTCTACGGAAACCGGTGAAGACCATTTTATGATTATCTTGACGAAACACTTGGCAATCTACTTTCGTGAATAGCACATTAAAACCAAAGTCGGCAAGTCTAGATACGGAAAGAAGATTGTAGCCCAGGGATTCAACAAGCATGACGTTTTGAATAGAGCTATCATGGGATATGGCCACCTTACCAAGACCAAGTACCTTACCCTTGGAGTTGTCTCCAAATGTTACGTACCTTCGCGGTCCATGGTTTGGTGTGATCTCTTCAAACATTTCTCTATCTCCGGTCATATGATCGGTGCATTCGCTATCGAGAATCCACTCTTTTCCTCCGGACATGTAATCCTTGAAGTTTGCCATAAGACTTAGATTCTTCATGATCTTCTCATACTCGATGTTGAACAATTCATCTTCATCATAGTAGCCATGTTCCGCATTGTCATCATCAAGTGGGAAATCCTCGTCACAAAGAACAAGAGATTCGTTAGTGTTGTGATCATGATAATGTTCAAATTTATGAATTCGAATGGCTTCTACAATGATGTTGCTGATAGTTATGACATCTCCTTTAGCACGCATGAGGTCTCTAAGCTCAAATAGATAGTCATCAAACTTGGGATCACTAGGCGTCATTTTGTGAAAGGCGATAGTTTTATGAAAAATTTCATCAAGATTACTCAATGAATAACTTGGATATCGTTTCTCCAAGTCATTCCACAAAGTATAAGCACATTCAAAATTCTTCATTTGATTAAGCACATTTCTAGGCAATCCTCTAACGATACGATTAACCGTTCTAAGATTGCATAGCATATCAATTTCCTCTTCGTGTGTGGGATGTAAAGGATCAATGGGAGGTGCATAGGGGTTCTTAACATACTTGCTTAATTTAAGTTCATTAAATAGCTCAAGCATCAAAGTTCTCCATTGAGTATAGTACTCTCCATCAAGAATAGGCACTCTACAACTCAAACTCCCTATACTAGACACATCCATCTTCCTCCACGGTGATTAAACCGAAGCAATGGAGACCAATGCTCTGATACCAATTGAGGGATCACTAGAAGTGTGTCTAGAGGGGGGTGAATAGACTACTTGACCAAATAAAAATCTACTTTTTCCCAAGTTAATTGGTTGGCAGATTTTAACAATTATAGCAAGTCTAGCACACCCTACACATGCATGTCAACAAATATGGCAGCGGAAAGTAAAGACATTGCACATGGAAGTAAAGAGTTGATATAGGAAGATCAAACGCATGAGGGACACGAAGATTTTTCCTGTGGTTTCGATAGGTGGTGCTATCGTACATCCACGTTTATGGAGTCTTCAACCCAAGGGGGGTAACGGTCGCGAGAGTCCACGGAGGGCTCCACCCATAAGGGTCCACGAAGTAGCAACCTTGACTATTCCATAACGGCTTCCGTCCACGAAGGACTAGCCTCATTATGGGTAGATCTTCACGAAGTAGGCGATCTCCTTGCCCGTACAAACTTCTTGGTTCAACTCCACAACACGAAGTAGGAGGCTCCCAAGCGACACCTAACCAATCTAGGAGGCACCACCCTCCAAAAGGTAATAGGCTCGGCAATGTTGATGAACTCCTTGCTCTTGTGCTTCAAGATGATAGACTCCTCAACACACAATCACTCTCTCACAGATTTGGCTATGGTGGAAGAGATTGAATTGGTGGAAAGCAACTTGGGGAGGCTAGAGATCAAGATTCATATGGTTGGAATGGAATGGCATGATCTCAACACATGAGTAGGTGGCTCACTCTCAAAAAATATGATGGGGCAAGTATGGAATAGTTCTGAGTGCTTCTCTTTCGAGTGGGTGGTGCTGAAGGGGTATATATAGGCATCCCCAAAAATCCAACCGTTACACCTAAAGTGACCAACTCGGTGAAATCGATGTGTGAATCTCGGTGGTACCGAAGTGATCAAAAGGTGACAACTTTTGAATCTCGGTGAGACCGATATATAAATCTCGGTGGTACCGATAAGGTAACCAACGGTCAGATTGTGCAACTCGGTGACGCCAAGCCAACAAACTCGGTGGTACCGATTTTGTGAATCGGGGTAACAGAAAGTTGGCAACCCAAACTCGGTGGCACCGAAGTGGAATCGGTTGCACCGGTGCTAGGGTTTGGCATGGGTCTGTCTGAGTTTGGGAATCGGTGGCACCGAGTGGAAAGTGTTGGTTGCACCGATTTTGGATATTTGACTTTGGAAAGACTTTTGTGGAAGAGCTTGTGGATGTTTTTGGTGACTATCACTTGTGCACGTGGATCATCTTGTTCACCAACAGTACCTTACCCCCTTTTAATAGTATTGGCTTTCCTATGGACTCAAAGTGATTTCTCACAAAGTAAAATGTAGAGTCCTCTTGCTTGAAGCTTTGCCAATCTATTTCCTTGCATCTTGGGGTTACTCCTCATAGACCTTTTTTGCCAACCCATCTCTCCATGGACTTTTATCTGAAATACACTAGGTAAAAGTATTAGTCCAAGAGACAATGTATGTTGTCATGAATTATCAAAATCACCAAGGGAGCATGTTGTGCTTTCGTGCTAATGTGACACATCAATCAGAGACCCTTCGACAAAACTGTGTGCGATGACCAAATCGCAAACGGTATTGTTATAGCTCCGTCGCTAATGACGTAAACTGTGTGCGATGACGGGTCCATCAAATACGATCTAAAAAATAGTTGCGTGTGCGATGTTTGGCAAACAGTTGGCCTAGATAAACTGTTTGAGATTGGATAATATAACACAAATGCTTATAAAAATACAAGTGTGTGAGATGTACGTCATACAGTTCACCCCGATAAACTGTTTGCGCTGATCAAGCAGAACACAAACGATTGTCGAGATGATCACGTGTGCGATAGACGGCATACAGGTCACTCGGATGAACTGTTTGTGATGAGGTAAAATAACATAAACAGTTACATAGATCAAGATGTGTGTGATAGACGGCATACATGCCACTATGATGAACTGTGTGCGATAAGCAAAAATAACACAAACGGTTTCTCAGATCAAGATGTGTGTGATGTACACATGCCACTCAGATGTGTTGTGGGCAAACGGTTCCGGATAAAGAACTGTCAGGGACTGATGAAATCATCACCGACAGTTTGGTTGTTTATTCCGTATGTGATGTGATTTGCTCAATCTGCCCACAAACATCTATGCTCTATTTAGAAGAACATGATTGCATAACCAAATTAAGCATCCAATACACACATAACATTGGCGCACACCTTAATAAACTATTACATGCATAATAAACTTATCCCTCTAAAACTACGAATATTTCTATATAGAGGGAGTATGAGAATTGAGAAACGATCATCAAATCATCTACTTCTTGTGACGCTTGCCGCCAACGCTCTGCTTGTGGCTCGATCCCTCATTGTCTTCAGGTAGGAGGCACTTCCTCATGTCAACGATCTGCCTGAACATCTCGTAGCATGTGTATGCTTGCTTAGCCACGGTCTAGAGGTGATATTCATCCAGTTTCTTCACCCAGCCCCTGTGCCAGACATGCTTGTTCTTGTTGCACTCAGCCTTCATGTCAGCGTAGTAGGGCTCGATGATGGCCTCGGCCAGGTCAACATGGGAGTCCATGTCCTTCTTGCAGCCCCAGACCCAGTTGTGGCCGCGGATGTCGACAAGCTTCTGGCAGGCCAAGCCCTAAGTCTTGAGCACCTTTGAATAGTTGGCTCTGTCCACCGTAGCGAACCTATAGTCAGGGCTGTTGACAAACCTGGTGAAACGATCGCAAGGCACTATGGCCAGGCAGTAGAGGTAGAGGAGGACGTGACGGCCCACACACAACTGGGCGACGACAACCTTCTGATCATGCCCGACACGACCGCCGTGTAAGCGAGGTCGAAGCTGAGCACTTTGTACTGGTCATCCGCATCAAGCAGCCGCTCCATGGTGTTGATGGAGTCCTCCACCATGCCTGGGTCGTTGGTGTACACCACCGTGAGGTCCGTCTTCCTCATGTGGGTCTCCACATGATGCACGCCAAACTCCATTGAAGCGCCGCTGGACATCCTCTCTATATGCGTCATCAACGGTGTGCTTATTGTGTTGTGGGGCGCGATAGGAAGCATGAAGAGATTATGGTTAATGGCCATGGGTATAAATGGGGGCCGGACGTCCTGGAAAACCGACACGTCCGGATGGCAGTTTTTGCAGCGCGTGATTCAGTCGTGGAGCACGTAACTGCATGGGGCGACGTGCGTGGCGTAACCACATGCATATGGAGCCCCAAACGTGATCGTAGGCCGGCCCCAACCGCTGGCAAAGCGCGCGCGGAGGGGCATGAGAGTAGAGCACGCGCAGGGGCGCGAGAGCAGAGCACACGCAGGGATGCGAGAGCAGAGCACGCGGTGGGACGCGAGGTCGAACCAGACCACTGTGTACTTGTCCTCGTCAAGTAACAGGTCCATGACGTTGGAGTTCTCCATACAGATCGGATGTTTGGTGTACACCACGAACCGACAGGGCATGTCCACTATGGCATGCATGGTGAACTGGCGCTCGTCATCGGCAGCCACTGGGAGCGCCATTGGAGCCGCGCAGGATACCCTCGGTCGTGGTTCTCCTTCTTAAGGTCCGGATATTAATCATCAATTGCATATTGATGTCCAGATATTAATCGGCCATTGCATACTAAGGAAAAGATAGTACTACCAAAATAAGAGTCTCCCTCATAAGATGTCATTTGCATGGTTGTATCACAAATGACAGAAATAGTACAAAGGTTCAAATTCTAGCATTACAAGGCACAAATTTAAAGATTACAAGGTTCAAACCGATAATAGAAATGAAATTCAGCTTATGCAGGAAACCTTGTCATGCAGCTCTAGACGCCCGCGCTGATCAGCTGAACATGAACATATATGATAGGTTGATACTGATATTACTACTAGTTTCGCAACTTCAGTATTTCTGCAAAGGGATCTGCCACTGACATGTCATTTATGGGCCTGTCATTAGGACTTTCGAATAGTCTGTCAAATGAAGTTACAAAATGAAATTGAGCTTCTGCAGAGAGTTTTCCATGCTGTCCTTGTCGCCAGAGCTGATCATCAAACCATTCTTTTTTGCGCAATAAATGTAGGGAAAATCTCATTATCTTTAGCACACTTGCTCTCACAACAAAGAACCTGGCGAATATAATCTCCGGTAAGGTCCCTCGGTAGGAGTTCAAAGTAATTTCTAAGAGATGGAGATCAAGGTATTTGATGGGATTGTTATGTTGTATCACATTATCCACTACCGGTCCTAACCGTATCTGCGAAAGAAGAGAATGTATTAGTGCTTGGACACACAACGGACCTCTTACGATTTGCAGGGTTTCAAAATTTTAACTCCCTTGTGGTTAAAATTTAACATGAAAGAGTATCACCTCGACATATAGCTTCTCCAGGCACAGAAAGAATCTCAGCAATCTGACAACTTGGTCCAGGTCGGGGCCGATAGATTCTACTGATAAGACCTTCACTCCGCGTAGATACGGGGTCAATCTTGTCGATATGATTTTCTGGATGACAGACGAACATACATCTTTAATAGAGAGAAAAATATGTTAATTCAAGAATGAGAAGAGGGTGATTGTTGTACCTGGACGGTTATGGATCCAAAAACAAGTTCAGATAAGTTGACGGGCGAGTAGCCAAACACAGTCAATTTCAGCGCATGAATGACCCTGATTCTTGTTGGACCTTGTTGATCAACAACAAGTAATCTCTCAAGTAAAGGCACGTCCACAATGACCATTTGGTGATTCACCTTGTGCGATCTCCTGTTGCAACACCAGCAATACACACAAATTGCCCGGAGACTCATGGAGGTGATGTGGAGGCTACTCAACCCATTGATTGCCTGAATATGAAGGTACTCGAGCGCAGTACAGCCGCGGAGCAGGTGCTCCATGTCGTCGTTGGGGATGCAGACGACGACGAGCTCAAGGTGCTTCCGTCAAGGTAGCAAAAGAGCGGGATTGGCGTTAATCTTGGGGAAATGGCAGTTCAAGAACCTTGCGAAGCGCAGTGTTGGCGTGAGGCGCAGCGTGGAGGGTGGCAGCGGGCGCATATGTCCATCATTAAAATGGAGCTCCTCGAGATGATCTAGGGCTGGCAGTAAGAACCACTCGTCAACCTTGGCTCGGTCCTTGCCATTGGAACGGAACTTGCCCATGGTAAGGCCTTTGATTGGGCCATAGTGCGTGCCGAGGATCTGGGGTAATGCATCCAAGCGTTTGCGATAGCCAATGCAAAGCATGTGCTCGCTGATGATGCCGAGAGGGGCGCAATGCCATAGGGGGCGCCACTACCGAGAGAGGACGGTTGTGTGCACGCCATCTTCGATAGGGAGGAGGAAGATGATGACTCTCAACATATCGTCGGGGAGGCTGCTAATGAATTCTACGCCTATCGAAGACGCTTGTGTTTTTGGCTCAGCCCGCCTCCACTTGTTGGCAACCTTGACATCCACGTCCGAAGAATGGCCGCTGGCGTATCTTTCTGTCAAGAGTGGAGCAGTGGGAGGATAGTGATTATGTAGCTCGGTAGAAGAATAGTGCATTGGTAATTACAAGTTACTACTTACTAGGTAGGAACAATTTTAACAGATTAAGAAAACGAAATCCCAATTGGTTGCTAAAATACTACACAGTTACATTGATATTGCTATGCAAGTCAACATGCAGATACTACAAAGAACACTTACTTCCAACATAGCATGTACGGAGAATGTCGTCGGGGAAGTTAGCATTTATCGTATGGTAAGGCTCTTTTAGGTGCAGCGTAATTTTAGTGCCAGCTTTCAGTACATAAAACTTAGAAATTTCTCCCCAAAGGCCTTCTTAAAAGCAGGAGTGACAATCTTCATCAATTTTTACAGAAACAACGATTGTAAATCCATGGTTTGTGCTCAATATGACATCCCTGGAGTCTTCAGTTATGCAAAGGCAAAGATTTAGCGCTACAGTTGTCATTGCAGCGCAAGGGATGTACTGCAGGAAATGATAAGATTGTTATAGAACCTGGTAACGTGATAGTATGAGAGTAGTAGTTAAAAGAACAACATGCACATCAGTCGATTTGAAAGGACAAAAAATTACAAATAAACAGATAATGTAACCATGATGTCGTGCAAATATATATGGGAGTAAACGAAAGAACAATACAACATTAATTTGCCTAATATAGAAGGAGAAGGATAAGAAGAAGAAGAAATCACATTTGACGTAAATGCTGCATGTGGCACCTTTTATCTAAATGTAGCAATCTATAGTATAGGTTCAGAAAAAGAATAGGCCATGCATGTCAACCCAGGTAGTGTGAGATTGAACATACCGTGCGCTCCGCGAAGTCATCCGGTACGGTGAGATGGAACTCCTCAGTTTTTTGGCCGAGTCCGCATAGCCCTGATGTGTCCTTGCACTGTACACTCTATGAATGAAAACCCTCAAATCAGCTAGAAGAAACATGAATCCACGGCGATTTCGGAAGGGTGATTAAAAGGGGCCGACGGACTGGGATAAGAGATGAGCGGAAATATTTCAGTAGATTAGTTACCTGGTTCTTCATGGGGGAAAAAACCAGTACCGAAGATTCCCCAATCGGGCGAGCCGGGTCGACAGCGAGCAGCGTCGAGAAAATCAGTGCCGATAGGCCGCGGCAATCGGTAGTGGAGATATGCGGTGGCGTTTTGCGGCAGCCGGCGGCGGTGACGGGCGTCGAGCTAAGTGGTTGCCGCGGGGATAGGCGGTGACATGCATGGAGAGTCCCGGAGTCCTAGTGTTAGTGTAGGTGCTACTGAGGTGGGGAGGGGGAGGGGGAGGGGAGCAGGCGAGGGTTTTGTGACGTGTGGGTGCTGAGTTTTTTTTCAAGTGGTGCTAAGGGATTCTGTCCTAGAATAATGTGCTTCGGAGGAAACGGTTTATTAGATCCAACCGTGTGTGATAAATCCTGTATAAATATTACTCTCAAGTAAACTAGCACTCCGGTGTGATGGAGATACCGCATAATGAAAGTCGTCGCACAGTTTCAATCTCAGGAAAAAATATAATACACAAGCATAGATATAATACACACAAACTAGATAGATTCAATCCAACATTTTTTTTCAAAACAGTCAATCCAACATCTCATCTTCATGCTTGATGGTTAAGATTCTCCAGGAACTGGGCGTACGCGGCATGCGCTATCGTGCGAGAATACTTCTGCTTGAAGGAGCCAACGACTCGTCCTCTTGCATGCGCCAGAACACTCAATTATGTGTTGTTAATCTTATGGTTGCAGAACGGGCATCCATATCCCCCATTCTTCCTGACACGCTTGTTATACTTTTCCAGCCATAAGCTCTCTAAGCCTTTGCCTCTTAAACCTCTCCTGGACGTCTTCATCCTCGCTGTCCACATCGTCAGATAGCACCTATACATAGTAAAAAATGTGACGTCCGTATATTTTATAATGCGAATTCGCAAGGCAAAGTTTATGAAACATACTATATCATGCGACAACGTGAACCCTAAATTGAAGCTAACTGATTTGATGCCAAAAGTTGGCATGCCATGTTTTGGTAGCAAACCAATCAGCCTATCATATGTATTTACCAAAAATGGGTATATATGACCAACCAGTTATCCGTCCGAGTCGCTGTCGTCACTGGAGTGTTCGTCGGAGTCGCTGTGGACCACCGGCTCCGGCTAAGGAAGCTCGGCGGCGGCGACAACGTCAAGGCCGCGCTGCTGTCCGCGCGATACGTCATCTCCGACGACGGCAATCTCTGTGCCCACCTTCACATTGTGCTCGGGTGCTTTGCCGGCACCGACGTGGTTACTCCCTCCCATGGTGCAGGGAGGCCACTGATGACGATTGAGAACGACGGCGAGGATGCTGGGAGGTGAGAGAGGATTGTGTGTTGTGAGAATGTTAAAGCCAACGGATCGGGCGCGGTTAATAAAGGGGAGTTGGGACATGAGAGGGAGGCGGGCGGCGGTTTAAAGGGACGGCTCGCCTCTCGATGAGGTGCCTGTGCGCCGGACTGCTGGCATGCGCACCATCAATTCACACATCTGACGGCACGTCTCCCTACGAAACTACTTAGCGAACACGCCTCCCATCAATTCAACCACCTTCTCACATGCATCCCAGTCAGCCTGCGAGGCGACCTGCTGCTAGCATGCATCCCGTCAAATCATATCTGCATGCAAGGATCGCGCTTGATACAGTTTGACCAACTTTAAAGAAAGAAATAGAAATAATTACCATGACAAATATATATGATGTGAAAGTACATTCAATAAAGAATCTATATTAGCCAGAAAGCACTTACATTTGAGACCGGGCACTTCGTCATCAGGTGGAGAAGAACGAACGGACATTTCCAATAATTTTTAATTGTAAACGATAACATTGTTTTCTAAATTTGGTCAAAGTTTACAAAGCTTGACTTTATCCAACGCTAATATGCAGAGTAAATAAAAAAAGTTTGGATTAGTAAACCGTTTGTGATGTAAACATGACGGTTCTGTGTTGCATTTATTAATAAGCCCCCATTTGCAGGAAGCTTAGATGAAAACTTCTCTCAAATTGGACGATTTATTTACCACGACCTATAAGTTCCATATCATGAAATCATGTCAATGTTTCATGAATTATAGCTTAGCTGGGCATTTGCTGAAAATTGATAGCCAAGAGTCAATGTTTGCGGCCCCGAGATGTTCGAAATTTATTGTTTTTCCTTCCATGGGGACTAAACATGCACCCAACACAAAAAAAATGAATTTCTAATCCATTCGGGCGCACAACCGTGTGTGCATATAGTTCAAATTTGAATTTTACAAATTAAATACCTAAGGAAACAATTTGATGTATATAATGTCTTAATGTTCTTTACAAATCGAATTTTAATACTACACTCCTATTGTCACATGCGCACTACATAAAAAAGTTTGACATGCATGCCTCAAAGTGACGGTGGTGTGGTGGGACGAGTGGGGGTGTGGGGTCCGGCACACAATACGCGTCGTATGTGCGCCACCACGTGGGGTTGTCCAGCTAGTTAGGCATCAAGCTGACAACGGGGATTACTCAGGCAGGTATATTGGAGTCCCATCCCTGTCCCCATCACCGCCCTCCCATTCCTGTCATCGTCTCCGTACCCGTGCGCGGGGATAAAATGTTTCCCATCCTCGTCCCGATCACCGCCCTCCCATTCCTGTCACCGTCTCCGTAACCATGCGCGGGGATAAAATGTTTCCCATCCCCGTTGCCACTTCTTTATCCCCTTGGGGAAACCCAACATGCATTTAAGAACAACATTTGATAGTATTTCAGTAAAAAAACAGTACTCCAACGCAAATAAACAATATGTTGTGGCTAAGTTTGGGATTTCTTAGGGATATTTGGGCCAGATGGGTGGGATCTGTGGAAATTTGGGTGACCGAGGTCGCAAATTACGTGGGGTCTACTAATTTGAGAGCCCACGTGTAAGTACTTCATGGTTAAGGCGGGTAATGCTATGTATATCCCATCCCCATCCTCGTCCTGCACGCTGGGTAAGGTATTTGACCCACCATCTTCCTCGTGGGAATTCAAGCTCGCACTTCTCCGTGCCCTAATATAGTAAACACCCATGGGGATGCGGGTAACGGTTTTAACCATTGACAGCTTCAGGTGAGGCACACATGCCACGTCAAAAGTCGTGCATTGGGTATATATTTAAAGCATCTCGATCATGACCTTTTCATGCATATGTTTGTGTCTCATGCATGCGGAGGTGGTCCTCGTACACTCACTCATGCGATTACCACCGACACACCCATTCGTTGCCCCTGCATGGTCTATCACCTTCGATGGCGCACGCGAGAGGGGTTTGATCAAAGGTGGATTCATCTTAGTCCATGTTTCGGCGAATATCATGGTGAGATTACGGATGAAAGTTTGGGCGCATGTGTGCATGCGCATGCTCATTGTACAAGTTGTGAACCTCCGTTTTTTCCGATTTGCGAAGGTGCCACATGAAAGGTGTGCATTGGGTATTCAAAATATCACACAACACCTTCATACATATGTTAGGGCAGCATGGAGGCGGCGGTTGTCCTCGGACACCGCCCCCCTCGCACAATTATTAGTGTCACTCCCATCTGTGGCCTCGCGTACTTTTGTACCGCAACAAGAGATGTTAATTATTGTGGATTCTTTTTTGGTCGATGTTTGCGGTAGGCCATGGGTGTGAGATTACGTGGTATAATTTGAGTGCGTGTAGTGTATGCATGAATGTCTCTTCCATCGGCTCGAATGGGGGGGGGGTATATATATACCACGCATCGTGAACCTCACTTTTCGTGCGGACTTTAAGATTCTCGAGGAAGGTGTGCCACACTAAAGTTTGTGTGCTAGGTATGTAAACATCACACAACACTTCCATGCATATGTTTGATCCATGCTTAGACGACGGTGATTGTCTTTGGATACTCCTTCGCGTGGTTGTCGTTGGAAAGTCCATTACTGGGCCAGCGTGGATGTCCATCACATTGACTAACAACGAGAGAGAGGTTACCATGGTGGAATCTTCAATTGTTTTGTGTTACGGTATACATTATATAGGTCATTTGAGTTTCCTTAGCCAAGTCTGAGCACACGCCTAGGAATGCGTGAATCGTTCCCATCGACGCTCGGCATAGTAGTTGTACGCGTCATGAACACTCGCTCGGGGGGGGGGGGACTTTCCCGTTCCACAACATGTGACCCATCAAAGTTGCACATGAGGTATATATTAATGAATTCAAACGCAACACAACATTTCCGTACACATGTTTGCACCACCAACAGGTGATGACTGTCTTCGACACTCCACCGCGTGGTTAATTATCGGCGCCACGCCCATTCATGGGCCTCGGTGGACGTCCATCCTTTCGACCGACAATGGGGGAGGTTTGACCAAAAGTGCTGATTCTTTGGTCGGGATGTTCGTGTTTCGAGGCGCATGGGCCATAGTCCACCTTTGACCGGAAAAGAGATGGGGTGGTTCGACCATGCTGGATTCATGTATATGTTTCATTTTTGTGTTACGACATGAGTGATACGCAATACCTGTTTGGGGGCATGTATTCGTGGCTAGGATCCCCCCTCCACCGACACGAAGTGGCGACGGAGGAGACATGTGCCACATCAAAGTTGCGCATTGGGTATTTTGAACGATCAAACCACCCTGTGCATACATATTTTTGTTCCACATGCAGGTGTGTATGTTTTTTTTTTGAGACAACGCAGGCGTGTATGTGTTCTGACCCCTTTCCAGCATTTTTTTGACAAAATGCTCCTTTATATTATTATTCCAGGAGTAAATAGCAAACGATTCGAATGTAACAATCGTTTGCGATTGTACACTCAACAGAAACCATTCCATCCGCCGCTGGCAGATCAGCATGGTCCACTGGTGGGCGCCGGACACGATTGGGTTCCACGAGACTTCCCTCGTAAAAATATCTACCACCTTGAGCCATTTGAAAAATGGCGGTTCCGCGGGTTTTTCCTATTTGATAGCACACACTTATTATGTTTTGGCTGTGTGCGATGTTTGTTGCTCTCGCCCTGGCCGCGCCGCTTCAATCCCGTAATCTAAATTTTCAGTAGCCCCGGCATTCCCGCCTAGTAAAATTTTCAGTAGCCACGTGACATTTCCTCAAACACCACCTACCCCCCTCCCCACCACAAAACCTCTGCTCAGATAACGTAAAAAAAGGAAAACCTCCGCTCCCGCTCGCACCACTCCTCTCCCTCGCTCGAACCATAGCTAGCCCGCCGCCGCCGCCCCTGACTCCACCGTCATCCTCTGCAGGCCTTCCCGTGACTATCTCAAAGTTCTCATGAAGATCCATCACAAGGGGGTTGGACTAGAGTCGTCCGTGGAATCGACAGTGGTGCTCCTCCATTCGAATAATGCACGCACAACTCCGGTCCACCCCGTAGTGTCGGCCTGCGAAGCACCCTCTTCCTCGTAGATCCCCATCCCCATCCTCACCCACACTCCAGAGCGTCGCTGCCTCATCCTGGCTATGCTTCCCGGGGAGCTGGAGGAGTGAATGGCCAAAAAGAGTTATATCGAGACATGTCCGCTGGACGATGGCGAGGTGGCCGCCGAGGCCCCCAGACGCGGGCTATGACACAGGTTAAGTATATCACCCCCGCCCCTTCGAGTTCAACCTCCTTGGATCTCCTCCATGCCCCCCGCGCTGATCTACTCTGCTTTGCTGTCAGGATTTTGCCTTCATCGCCATCGAGACCCTTTTGTCATTACTGAAGGTCGCGTTCTATATATATGGCGGTGGCTCGGCATCGTCAGCTGCCAAGTCAGACCTCATTGACGATGACGACAAGGCGCCCTATCCGTCTCTTCCAAGGGGAACTAGCCCATCCACGACATCAGGGACGTCACCCTGTAGACGTGCTCTTCCAAAGGCAAGGAGATAAGCTGCCACAACAGGGAGCGCACGGTGCCCACCCCCACTCCAGGCTATTCCAAGGGGTATGAATTGTTCAAAAGTGCAATTTGATATGCTGGAGTGTGAATTGTTCAGTTCAATTTCAGTGCTGATGCGTTTGGTTGTCTGTAGTGAGCATATAACTTGTTTAGTGTGATATGTGGTTGTTTGTAGTGAACATATGTCCAGTTTCATTGCTAGATTTGGTTGTTCAATCATACAATTGGTTCCCGTTAAAGCTGGTGTATTTAACACGCCCCTGTTTATTTCAGTTTTCTCACAATGTGATGTTGAATCATACAATTTGATGTTTAAGCACATGGTGCGTTCTATCTTCTATGCAATTTCAACAATACTGATATGAATGGCTGTTTGGTTGCTGTTAAGTCTGTTGTTGTGAGCATATGCTTCCTTTAAAGGTTTTTTGGTGGTTTGTGGTTATGATTTGTCCAGTTTCAATTGCTATATTTGGTTGTTTGTAGTATGCCTCTGATCTACTCTGCTTTGCTGTCAGGAATGTGCTATGCTGGAGTATGAATTGTAATGTTCAAAAGTGCAATTTGATATGTTGGAGTATGAATTGTTCAGTTCAATTTCACTGCTTTGTTTGGTTGTCTGTAGTTAGCATATACCTATATTTGGTTGTTTGTAGTATGCATCTGATCTACTCTGCTTTGCTGTCAGGAATTTTCCTTCATCGTCAACGGGACTCTTTTGTCATTTATGGAAGTCGCGTTCTATGGCGATGTTTTGGCATCGTCAGCTACCAAGTCAGGTCTCATTGACGACAACAACTTGTCGTCGACAAGTGCGCCCTACGCTCGAGTATGATTTTTTCAGTTCAATTTCACGAACGCCTATGTTTGGTTGTCTATAGTGAGCATATACCTTGTTTAGCTGTTTTTGGTTGTTTGTAGTGAACATATGTCCAGCTTCAATTGCTAGATTTGGTTGTTCAATCATACAATTGGTTCCTGTTAAAGCTGGTGTAGTTAACATGCCCCTGTTTATTTCGGTTTTCAAACAATGTGATGTTCAATCACAGAATTTGATGTTTAAGCACATGTTACGTTCTATGCAATTTCAACAATACCGATATGAATGATTATTTGGTTGCTGTAGTATGCCTTGTTTATTTAGTTATACACCGCCTATTTTTTTTCACTCTGTGATGTTCAATTATACAATTTGATGTTTAAGTACAAGCTTTGTTCTATGCAAATTCAACAATACCATTATGAATGACTTTATTTGGTTGTTGTTAAGCCTGACGTAGTGAGCATATGCCTATTTTAATGGTTTTTGGTTCACATGGCTATATTTGTTTCCCATGTTATACTCCCTCCGCCCCATAATAAAAGATGCTAATACATCCAATATGTTTGTGCATTGGATGTAATTAGATCTTATATAGTGGGACGGAGAGAGCATCATGTGAGGTAACTAATAAAGATTGCTAGTACAATGGGTCAAAATGTGGCAATTAAACTATTTATTTACAGTTTGTCCAAGACAACAGTGATATGAAGTATATTAACTCAGAACTATGTACCCTTTTTACTACACATAATGAGTTGTTAGATGACAATCTTTGTATCTTTTTCCTTTGCAGTGGTTCCCAACGCAGTCTACCCAAGATGACCTCTCAAACTACATGATTGTTGGACATGCAAATGTACATGTATTTCTACCAGACTAGAATGACTATCTGGAAGTCATGAAAATATTGAAGGATGGGCAGTCGGCCATCACAAGGAATTGGGCTAGAGTCGTGTGTGCAGACGACATGGAGGAGGGCACACTACAGGCATTCCGTTTCACCTTTTACAGCAATCAGAATATATTTTGCCTCTTTCTTTGCCGTCTTTAATACAAGTATTCAACCGTCGTTCATCATTCTTTATTTGGTGCTTATGTAATTCTTTCGTTGACATAATTCTTGAGCGTATGTACCTGTGAATGGAATAATGCATTAGTTGATGAACCTATCTATGTATATGTAAAAGAGAGGGGATTTTCTAGGCATGGTGGTAGCTACACACTCTTTGGCATACGTGCCTTCTTTTATATATGAGGTGTTGAGTTTCTTATGGCATTGGCAGAAGTATATGTTAGTTGTATAGGAAGGACTTTTTCTCATTTCTCGTTGTCTTTTTTATTAAATTTTTGACACAAGTGCCTTTTTGTTGTGTAGCAAGGGCTTTTTCTCACTTCTCTCAATTTTTTCGCTTGCCTTTTTGTCACAAGTGCCTTTTTGCTTCATGGCTGGTCCAAAGTCACGATATTTCGTTATAGAGTTATTTTCATAGTCCAAAATAATTTACCATGATAATTTGAGATAAAAATTTGGGCCATGTGTAGCTACCACCATGGGTAGCAAATTATTTCCTATATGTAAAAAGCTATTCCCTACTTTCAAATTCAAATTCTGTACAATTTTAAATTGTAGCGATTAAAATAATAATAAAAATGCTCTACGGGTCATTACGCCGCACACGGTGAGCAAGTCTCAACGTTTTGTGATATACCTCAAGATCCGACATGTTTCACAGATAGAAAATGTGTGCGACCATGCACACAGTTGCCGTTTGTGAACCGTGTGTGATTTCAGATAATATAACAAATGGTGCTACCGAATGCAATGTTGGTGATACAATCTCTGTCGCACACAGTTTAAAATGATGAACTGTTTGTGATGTAGTATGCATCGCAAACGTTGGACCACAGAATAGCGCGTGCGATACTTATCCTGTCGGACGTGAGTACGACGTTTCTTAAACCTATCCAATACTTGTACGACCGTTAAATTATAGTCTTAGTTAAATATCGCCAACGGTTCGTCTAATATAAGTGTTTGTGATATACCCCTTATCATCCACGCTTCATAATCGTGAACTATTTGCGATTAGGTGCACATCATAAACGGTGAGCCACAGAATAACGCATGTGATGTTAGTGTGATCTCACACGAGTTACAAGGATGGGTCGTATGGGAAGTCCACCATATCTCAAATAGTTGACCGGTGACTCTCGTTTGTGATAGATGCGGACATCCCATACGCTTAGTTTTGCCAAACGTTTGCGTTCATTGGACACCATCGCCGATGATTATTCTGTGTCGTGTGGGATGGACCCTCCCTATCGCCCACACATGCAAGGCGACGGTTTCAAAGTACGCCGCGGAAAGGGGTTAAAAACCATTTGTATATCATGTCACTGCACCAGTGTAGGGATTTGTAGAGGTGCCAGAGCTCAAAGCTTAAATTTAGAGAGAAAAATATTTTGGGTGGCATGCCTTTCCTGTCAACGAAAATGACCGAGTAGTTCTCAATACTTTCCATGCTAGATATATCATAGGCGGTTCCCAAACAAAAAATAAAGTTTATTCCTTTTTCCACCATTCTTTCACAATCCATGGCTAGCCGTATCCACGGTTGCCCTCCATACCAACACTTTCCAAGGAATTTATTATTTCACAACATAAAGTAATTTTCCTTTTCATTTCGGGACTGGGCATCCCTATTACCGCCGTACTCTCGTGCAATGACAAGTGAATAAACACTCATCTTGAGAATAACACATCTAGCATGGAAAAATATTGGCCACCCCCTGCCGCTCATGAGCGGTACGAGCACACAAAAAGGAAATTCCTTTTGAAAATTAGAGATGGCACATACAAATTTGCTTAGAACAGCACGAAAATACTGCATATACATAGGTATGGTGGACTCATATGGCAAAACTGGGTTTAAGGATTTTGGATGCACAAGTAGTATTTCTACTTAGTGCAAGTGGAGTCTAGCAAATAGATTGAGAAGCAACCAACCAAGAAACGAAAATTCACATAAACGGGCATTAAGCATAACTAACACCGTCTTATGCACCACAAGTAGGATGTAATTTCATTGCACAACTATTGACTTTCGTGCTTGCCTAGGGAATCACAAACCTTAACACCAATATTCTTACTAAAGCATAATTACTCACCAACATGACTCACATATTACTATCATCATGTCTCAAAACTATTACAAGGAATCAAGTTTAATTTGTCCAATGATCTTCATGAAAGTTTTTATTATATCCCTCTTGAATATCTATCACTTTGGAATTAGTTTCATATATTGCCATTCCTTTTGACAAGCTCAAATAAATTTAAGTGAAGAACATGAGCATAAAAATTTCATCTCTCAAAATAATATAAGTGAAGCATGAGAGAATATTTCTTCAAAATTTACTAACTCTCAAACTAATCTAAGTGAAGCATGAGAGTATTTCTTCAAAAATTTAAGCACACCATGCTCAAAAATATATAAGTGAAGTACTAGGGCAATTCCATAGCTCAAAAAATTTAAGTGAAGCATATAGAGCAATTCTAACAAATCATAGCATAATTTTGGCTCTCTCAAATACGTGTGTCCAGCAAGGATACTTGTGACAAACTAAAAAGAAAATCAAGCAAAGACTCATATAATACAAGACGCTCCAAGCAAAACTCATGATATATGACGAATAAAAATATAGCTCCAAGTAATATACCGATGGTCGTTAGAAGAAAGAGGGGATGTCACGCGGGGAATCCCCAAGATTAGTTGCTTGTTTCTCCTTGGATATTATCTTGGGGTGCCATAGAATCCCCAAGCTTAGGCTCTTTTCACTCCTTATTCCTTCATCCATCGTGATCTCACCCAAAACTTGAAAACTTCAATCACACAAAACTCAACAAAACCTTCGTGAGATCCGTTAGTATAATAAAGCAAATCACCACTCTAAGTACTATTGCAAACCCATTCATATTTTATTATTGCATTATATATAATGTATTCTAACTTTACCATGGCTTATACCCTCCAATACAAACCATAGATTCATCAAAATAAGCACACAATGCAACGAAAATAGAATCTATCAAAAATAGAACAGTCTGTAGTAATATGTACTCTAACCATACTTCTGTAACTCCAAAAATTCTGAAAAGTTAAGACAACGTATGAAATTTGTATATCAATCGTGTGTAAAAACTTCAGAATTTTTCATCACTTCTATGATTTTTGAAAATTCTGCTTCTGGACGCAAAAGTTTCTGTTTCTCAACAAGATCAAATCAACTATCACCCAACATGATCCCAAAGGCTTTACTTGGCACAAACACTAATTAAAACATAAAAACACAATCATAACAGTAGCATAATTGTTCAAACACTCAAGAACAGAAATAAAAAGGTAGAAATAAAATTTATTCATTGAGTTGCCTCCCAACAAGCGCTAGCGTTTTATGCCCCTAGCTAGGCATAATGCATAGATTCAAGTATTGTCATCTTTAGTTTTTGCTCCATAGGATGCTCTCATGATTGATTCATATGGTGGCTTAATTGTTTCTTAATGGAAATTGAAATTTAATATTGTCTTCTTTCATATCAATCACGGCACCTATAGTTCGTAAAAATGGTCTACCAAGTATAATGGGACAAGACGGATTACAATCAATATCAAGAACAATAAAATCTGTGGGCACATAGTTCCTATTTGCAATAATAAGAACATTATTAATTCTTCCCAAAGGCTTTTTAATAGTATAATCCGCCAAGTGCAAATTAAGAGAACATTCTTCAATATTGGTACGACCAAGCACATCACATAGAGATTTCGGAATTGTGGAAGCACTAGCACCAAAATCACATAAAGCAAAACACTCATAATTTTTAATATTGACTTTAATGGTAGTTTCCCACTCATTATGTAACTTTCTAGGAATTGAAATCTCTAACTCCAACTTTCTTCAAAAGATTTCATCATGGCATCAACAATATGTTTAGTAAAAGCTTTATTTTGTTCATAAACATGGGGTGAATTTATCATGGATTGTAACAAAGAAATACATTCAATCAAAGACCAACTATCATAATTAAAGCCTTTGTAATCTAAAATAGTGCGCACATCACTAGTTAAAGTTTTGACCTCTCCAAACCCACTTTCATCAATTTTTTCATCAAGATTTTCACCCTCCAAATCATTGGGACGCCTTCTTGCTAAAGTTGACTCTTCTTCAGTCCCTTTATCATCAATTTTAATATTACTAAACAAGTAATCAATAGAAGAAACACCAATCACTTTAAGATCTTCATCATTTTTATGAAAGCAATCACTAGAAAACGTTTTTCTAAAAAATCTCTTTTAGCTCTAAGCATAGCGGTTCTTTTCTTACTTTCATCCATAGAAACATATAAAGCTTTAATTGATTCATCAATCTTAGGTGGAAAATCTTTCAACTTGAGATTTTCTACATCATGGGAAATTCTATCAATGCTTCTAGACATATCATCAATCTTATTCAACTTTTCTTCTATCGTAGTATTGAAAACTTTTTGAGCATTGATAAATTCTTTAATATTACTCTCGAGATCAGAGGCGTTCCTATTATTATTGTAAGAAGAATTACCATAGGAATTACCATAATTATTAGAGGAATTTCCAGGAAAAGGCCTAGGATAAAAATTACCTCTATAAGCATTGTTATTAAAATTGTTTCGCGAGATGAAGTTCACATCTACGGAATCACTATTTTTCTCAATCAAAGTAGACAAAGGCACATCATTAAGATCAATAGGAGCATTTTTACTCGCAACCAACTTTATAAGCGCATCAACTTTTTCACTCAAAGTACTAATTTCTTCAACCGAATTAACTTTTTTACTAGTAGGTGCTCTTTCAGTATGCCATTGCGAATAATTTGCCATAATATATCTAGCAATTTAGTAGCTTCACCCAAAGTAATTTCCATAAAAGTACCACCCGTGGCGGAATCTAAAAGATTTCTAGAGACAAAATTCAATCCCGCAAAAAAAATTGTATGATCATCCAAAGATTTAAACCATGAGTAGGACAATTTCTTAGCATCAATTTCATTCTTTCCCAAGATTGTGCAACATGTTCATGATCAAGTTGCTTAAAATTCATGATTTGAGTTCTAAGGGAAATAATTTTCGCAGGCGGAAAATACTTAGTAATAAAAGCATCCTTGCACTTATCCCAAGAATCAATACTATTGCGAGGCAAAGAAGAAAACCAAATTTTTGCACGATCCCGCAAGGAGAAAGGAAATAATTTCAACTTCACTATATCAGTGTCCACATATTTTTTTCTTTTGCATATCTCCCAATTCTACGGATCTGTTTAGATGGGACGCGACATCCTCATTAGGAGTACCGGAAAATTGATCTTTCATGACAAGATTCAACAAAGCGGCATTAATATCACAAGACTCCGCACTAGTGCTGGGAGGAGCAATCGGAGTACTAATAAAATCATTATTATTGGTATTGGAAAAATCAAACAATTTGGTATTTTCTTGAGTCATCGTGACTACGCAAACAAGATTGCAAGCAAACAAGAGATCTGGCGAGAAAAAGGCAAACGAAAAAGAGGGCGAATAAAACGACAAATTTTTGTGAAGTGGGGGAGATGAAAACGAGAGGCAAATGGAAATAATGTAAATTGCAAGGAGATGAGATTTGTGATTAGGAACCTGATAGATGTTGATGATGTCTCCCTGGTAACGGCGCTAGAAATTCCATTGACGTGGCTTGAGACTACGTCGGTATTTCCCCAAAGAGGAAGGGATGATGCAGCATAGCCACGGTAAGTATTTCCCTCAGTTATGAAACCAATGTTATCGAACCAGTAGGAGAACCACACAACACTATGTAAACGGTACCTGCACACAAAGAACAAATACTTGCAACCCGACGTGTAAGAGAGGTTGTCAATCTCTCCATGGTAAAAAAGATAGATTGGTTTGTATTAGATTTGATAAATAGATCGCACAAGAACACAAAATAAAAGATGCAAATCAAAAGTGCAGAAAGGTATTTTTGGGTTTTTGGAATAATAGATCTGAAAACAAATGCAGAAAAAGATAGATCGGAAAGCAATATATTAAAAGAATAGACGGATTCTCTCAAGGAAATAGCACACGGTGGGTAAACAAATTACTGTTGGGCAAATGATAGAAGATCAAATAATCATGACGATATCCAAGGCAATGATCAATATATAGGCATCACGTCCAAGATTAGTAGACCGAAAGGATTCTGCATCTACTACTATTACTCCACACATCGACCGCTATCCAACATGCATCTAGTGTATTAAGTTCATGGAGAAACGGAGTAATGCAATAAGAACGATGAAATGATGTAGACAAGATATATTCATGTAGGAATAGACCCCATCTTGTTATCCTTAATAGCAACGATACATGCGTGCCTCGCTGCCCCTTCTGTCACTGGGAGAGGACACCACAAGATCGAACCCATCACAAAGCACCTCTTCCCATGGCAGGAAAAATCGATCTAGTTGGCCTAACTAAACCAAAGATTCGATGAAGAAATATGAGTCTATAAATAATCATGCATATAAGCGATCAAAGAAGACTCAAATAATATTCATGGATAGAAACTGATCATGAACTCAAACTTCTTCGGATCCCAACAAACACACCGCAAAAAGTCATTACATCAAATAGATCTCCAAGAAACCATTGTTTTGAGAATCAAAAGAGAGAGAGAGGAATCCATCTAGTTACTGCCTACAGACCCGTAGGTCTATGGTGGACTACTCACGCATCATCGGAGAGGCATCCATGAGGAGGATGAACCCCTCCGTGATGGTGTTAGATTGGATCTCGTGGTTCTGGAACTTGCGGTGGCAGGAATTGTGTTTCGTCGACTCCTCTAGGGTTTCTGGAATTTCTGAGGATTTATAGAGCTGAGAAGCGGTGGAAAAGACCTCCTTGGGCCCAACGATACATCAGGGCGTGCTAGGGGCCTCTCGGGCGCCCTGGTGTATCGTGGCCCCCATGGGCCTCTCATGTCTACTACGCAACTTTATTCTTGTAGACTCTTGTTGGGCCTCCAAGCGCAGAGTTTTGTAGGATAGTAGCAATTTTCCCTCAAGTGGATGACCTAAGGTTTATCAATCCGTGGGAGGTGTAGGATGAAGATGGTCTCTCTCAAGCAACCCTGCAATCAAATACAAGAAATCTCTTGTGTCCCCAACACACCCAATACAATGGTAAATTGTATAGGTGCACTAGTTCGGCGAAGAGATGGTGATACAAGTGCAATATGGATGGTAGATATAGTTTTTTGTAATCTGAAAATATAAAAAAGCAAGGTAGCAAGTGACAAAAGTGAGCACAAACGGTATTGCAATGCTTGGAAACAAGGCCTAGGGTCCGTACTTTCGCTAGTGCAATCTCTCAACAATGCTAATATAATTGGATCACATAACCATCCATCAACGTGCAACGAAGAATCACTCCAAAGTTCTTATATAGCAGAGAACATAAGAAGAAATTGTTTGTAGGGTATGAAACCACCTTAAAGTTATTCTTTCCAATCGATCTATTCAAGAGTTCGTACTAAGATAACATCAAGTTATCCTTTCCGTTCAATCTATCTAAGAGTTCGTACTAGAATAACACCATATGATACGCATCAACCAACTCTAATGTCACCTAGATATTCCAATGTCACCGCAAGTATCCATGAGTGAAGTATATGATACGCATCAAACAATTTCAGATTCATAATACTCAATCCACACAAAGAACCTCAAAGAGTGCCCCAAGATTTCTATCGGAGAAAGTAGGACAAGAACGTGTATCAACCCCTATGCATAGATTACCCTAATGTCACCGCGGGAATCCGCAAGTTGAGTAACAAAACATATATCAAGTGAATCAATAGAACACCCCATTGTCACCACGGGTATCCGCATGCAAGACATATATCAAGTGTTCTCAAATCCATAAAAGTATTCAATCCGGTAACGAAATCTCAAAGGGAGAACTCAATTCATCACAACTAGATAGAGAAGGAATAACATCACGTGATCCGACTATATTAAAAAAGCCCGTGATACATCAAGATCGTGACATCTCTAGAACACGAGAGAGAGAGAGAGAGATTGAACACATAGCTACTGGTACATACCCTCAGCCCCGAGGGTGGACTACTCCCTCCTTATCATGGCCTCTGCCGGTATGATGAAGATGGCCACCGGAGATGGATTCCCCTCTCCGGCAGGGTACTGGAACGTCTCTAGATTGGTTTTTCATCGATACAGAGAGTTGTGGTAGCAAAGCGGAGAGTCTAGGGTTATTTCTGATGGTTTCTATATTTATAGGATTTTTGGGCGTCGGTTTCATGCCAAGATGGGCCACGAGGAGGGCACAAGACACCAGGGCGCGCCTGGGCCCTCTGGCACGCCTTGGTGGGTTGTGCCCACCTCGTGGCTCTTCTCTGGTGGTTCTTCGCTCCAATATTGCTTATTTGGTCCCAAAAAAATCACCAAAATGTTTCGGGCGATTCCGAGAACTTTGATTTTCTGCACAAAAAACAACACCACGGTAATTCTGCTGAAAACAGCGTCAGTCCGGATTAGTTCTAAATAAATCATATAAAGTGCATCAAAACCATATAAAGTATTGTAAACATAGATGAATATGGCATGAATACTTCATAAATTATCGATACGTTGGAGACGTATCAGCATCCCCAAGCTTAATTCCTAGTCGTCCTCGAGTAGGTAAATGATCAAAGAAATTTTTTATGAAGTGTGAATGCTAGCATAGTGCATAAGTTTGATCAATGATAATTTCAACCACTTTTCCTAGCATCATAACAGCAACTCTTTCTCATAAAACTCATCATGATAAAGTAGCAACTAATTCACATGTTACGGTTCAAACAATGAATTCTCTTAAAACTTAACAACCTATGTTCTTAGTCACCAAACAATTGCAATTAAACTTATTCTCAACAAAGTCTAAGTAAGTGCTCCACATACTCAATAATCATATAGTCTTCCATGATTGCTAGTACTCAAAGCATATTTTTAGAACAAATGGCATCCATCGAACACATAGAAAGATAGGGGCTTAATGTTTCGCCTCCCAACTCATTTATCATAGAGATAATTGTCAGCAATAATAAATAATGATCAAATATATTTGACTGGATATATATGTTTGGATCTTTCCCCACCACATGATGCTTGCCAACTAATAGACTGAGGTTGGAATAAGAAGTTGACTCAACATGAATAGTAAATAACATGAAAGTAAACAGATTGTCCCTTCGCAGAGGGAAGTAGGGATTTGTAAAGGTGCCAGTGCTCAAAGCTTAAATCAGAGATAAATATAATTTTGGGAGGTGCACCCTTCCTATCAACGTTACGACCAAGAGTTATCAATATCTTCCATGTTAAACAAATTAGTGGCGGTTCCCAAGCGGTAAAAGTAAAGGTTTACTCCCCCTTCACCAACAAACACACTCCACGGCTAGCCGAATCCACGGGTACCGTCCATACCAACAACATTCCTGGGGGAGTTTTGTTTAATTATTTGCATTTTTTTATTTCGGGACTGGGAATCCCTATTACCGCCCCAATCGTGCAAGGACGAGTGAATAAACACTCATCATGAGAATAATCCGCTTAACATGGAAGATACTGACCGCCCCCCGTCACTCCATGAGTGGTCCAGGCACACAAAACAGATGTTTATTTGAATGTTTAGAGGTGGCACATGCAAATTTACTTGGAATGACAGTGAACTACCATATATAGGTAGGTATGGTGGACTCTTATGGAAGAAACTTGGCTCAAGGATTTGGATGCACAAGTAGTATCTCTACTTAGTACGAAGTGTTGGCTAGCAAAAGGTTCTAAACAAGCATCACATGTTGGAGGATCCATAACAATATAACTTCTATGCAAATATACACAACCATAACTCATTACGTTGTCTTCCTTGTCCAACTTCAACTAATCTTCTCAAGTTTGAAAATAATTAATGGGTTTTCACAATCATAGAAGATGTCCAAGATAATATATTTGTATGTGAAAGTTCTCTTCCTTATACTAATCATTCACGAATTGCTTGTATGACCAATATTGTGATTGTCAAACTTCAATTGATTTGACTTTCTAAACCAGATGTGAAGCTACTACTATGCATAAAGCACATTGATAATTTCATATTCATGGTATTTCATTGATTCACAATTTACTCATAGGATATAAGTGAAGCACAAGAGTAAACATCAAAACTACTCTTCAAAAGATATAAGTGAAGGTCAATGAGTAGGTAAACAATCAAGTAGCTATGTGAGGGCTCTCTCTCTCTCAATAAATATTTTCAGATCTAACTTTTTTATTAAATCAGCAAGCAAAATAAAAATGACCCTCCAAGAATAGCACAAACCATGTGGACAAATAAAAATTTAGGCTCAACATAGGCTAACCGATATTTGTTTGATGAAGAGAGGTGGGATGCGTAGCATCCCCAAGCTTAGATGCTTGAGACTTCTTGAAATATTTAATTGGGGTGCCTTGGGCATACCCAAGCTTGAGATTTTGTATATCGTTCAATCCTCTCATATACCGGTTTCACCTATTCTCAAAAACTTCATCCACACAAAACTCGAAAAGAACTCATGAGATAGGTTAGTACACATAAGAATAAATTAACACTTCATGTACTGCCAAGACAAGTTGCACAATAATTTCCAAACATCATCTACTGTTTACAATCGTTTCCAAAATTTATATCTACCAATATAGGCTATGGAAACTATAGGATAAGTAGATAACAAAACTATGACAGCAATCTGTCCTAACAGAACAGTCTGTAGAAATTTATGAAAACAGTGTACTTATGTAACTCAAAAAATTATGAAAACTTAGGACAGGCTAAATAATTTATATGAAAACAATGTGTAAAAATTTTAGAATTTTTCCACGTTCCAGTAAAATATGAAAATTCAAACACTACAGCAAAAGTTTCTGTTTTTACACAGCACACATCAAAACATGCAATGCAAGCATCCTAAGACAATTCTTGGGACTTTTTATTGAAAAACAAGATTATAAATAACACCTAACAGAAAATAAAAAAATACAATGATGATCCAAGCAAAGCACATATTATGTGACGAATAAAAATATAGCTCTCAGTAATATATACCGATAGTGTTGAAGACGAAAGAGGGGATGCCATCCGGGGCATCCCCAAGCTTAGGCGCTTGAGTCTTCCATGGATATTACCTTGGGGTTTCCCTGGGCATCCCCAAGCTTAGTTTCTTGTCACTCCTTATTCTTCTCATATCGGTGTCTCACCCAAAACTTGAAAACTTCAATCACACAAAACTTAACGGAACTTCGTGAGATGGGTTAGTATAATAAAGATAAATCATTCACTTAGGTACTGTCAATACAAGATTCATAATTGTTACCACATGATACCTACTGTATTCTATCATTCCCATAATTTATACCACTAAATATAAGCTATGGAAACACTAAAACAAGCAAACTATGCATGCAAAATAGAATCTGTTAGAAACAGAACAGTCTGTGAAGATCTGTAGTATAGCCATACTTCACTGTCTCGAAAACTTCTGAAAAATTAGGACAACCTGAAGAATTTGTATATGAAGACTCTGTAAAAATTTCAGATCATTATCACGCTCCAGTAAATAACTAAAATTCCTGTACTGGAGTCAAAAGTTTCTGTTTTGGTTCAGCATCAATTCTACTCATCTTGTGAGTCATCCCAAAGGCTTTACTTGGCACTTTATTGAAATAAAAGGCACAAAACATTATTAATACTGTATATTAATCATGTGAACACATCAAAACATAAAGTATAAGTGTTGGGTTGTCTCCCAACAAGCGCTTTTCTCTAATGCCTTTTAGCTAGGCATGCTGATTTCAATGATGCTCACATAGGAATAGTATTGGAAACATGTAAGAAGGCATCATGAATATCATGAGAAGCACATTTAAGTCTAACACACTTCCTATGCATAGGGATTTTGTGAGCAAACAATTTATGGGAGCAATAATCAACTAGCATAGGAAGGCAGAACAAGCATAACTTCAAAACTTTGAACACCTAGAGAGGAAACTTGATATTATTGCAATTCCTACAAGCATATGTTCCACCCTCATAATAAATTTCAGTAGCATCATGAATAAATTCAACAATATAACTATCATATAAATCATCCTTTTCATGATCTACAAGCATAGAAAGTTTATTACTCTCCACATAAGAAATTTTCTTCTCATTCATTGTAGTGGGAGCAAACTCAACAAAATAACTATCATGAGATACATGATTGACATAACCACATTCAATATTAAAATCATGATGACAAGTTTCATGGTTACTATCACTCTTTATAGCATACATGTCATCATCATAATCATCATAGATAGGAGGCATGTCATCATCATAATAAATTTGCTCATCAAAACTTGGGGGACTAAAAATATCATCTTCATCAAACATAGCATCCCCAAGCTTGTGGCTTTGCATATCATTAGCATCATGGCAACATTGCAATCTTGCGCATCATTAAAGGAATTCTCATTGCGTATTTTCATACTTTCTTCCTCTACCAATTGAGCACAATTTTCGGAATCCTTATTTTCACGACAGACATTATAAAGACGAAACCAATGATGCAACCTAAACTCCATTTTTTTGTAGTTTTCTTTTATAAAACCAAACTAGTGACAAAACAAGAAACTAAAAGATTTAATTGCAAGATCTAAAGATATACCTTCAAGCACTCACCTCCCTGGCAACGGCGCCAGAAAATAGCTTGATGTCTACTACGCAACTTTATTCTTGTAGACTCTTATTGGGCCTCCAAGCGCAGAGTTTTGTAGGACAGTAGCAATTTTCCCTCAAGTGGATGACCTAAGGTTTATCAATCCGTGGGAGGTGTAGGATGAAGATGGTCTCTCTCAAGCAACCCTGCAATCAAATACAAGAAATCTCTTGTGTCCCCAACACACCCAATACAATGGTAAATTGTATAGGTGCACTAGTTCGGCGAAGAGATGGTGATACAAGTGCAATATGGATGGTAGATATAGTTTTTTGTAATCTGAAAATATAAAAACAGCAAGGTAGCAAGTGACAAAAGTGAGCACAAACGGTATTGCAATGCTTGGAAACAAGGCCTAGGGTCCGTACTTTCGCTAGTGCAATCTCTCAACAATGCTAATATAATTGGATCACATAACCACCCCTCAACGTGCAACGAAGAATCACTCCAAAGTTCTTATCTAGCGGAGAACATAAGAAGAAATTGTTTATAGGGTACTAAACCACCTTAAATTTATTCTTTCCGATCGATCTATTCAAGAGTTCGTACTAAGATAACATCAAGTTATCCTTTCCGTTCGATCTATCTAAGAGTTCGTACTAGAATAACACCATATGATACGCATCAACCAACTCTAATGTCACCTAGATACTCCAATGTCACCACAAGTATCCACGAGTTAAGTATACGATACGCCTCAAACAATTTCAGATTCATAATACTCAATCCACACAAAGAACCTCAAAGAGTGCCCCAAGATTTCTATCGGAGAAAGTAGGACAAGAACGTGTATCAACCCCTATGCATAGATTACCCCAATGTCACCGCGGGAATCCGCAAGTTGAGTACCAAAACATATATCAAGTGAATCAATAGAACACCCCATTGTCACCACGGGTATCCACATGCAAGACATATATCAAGTGTTCTCAAATCCATAAAAGTATTCAATCCAGTAACGAAATCTCAAAGGGAGAACTCAATTCATCACAACTAGATAGAGAAGGAATAACATCATGTGATCCGACTATATTAACAAAGCCCGTGATACATCAAGATCGTGACATCTCAAGAACATGAGAGAGAGAGATTGAACACATAGCTACTGGTACATACCCTCAGCCCCGAGGGTGGACTACTCCCTCCTCATCATGGCCTCCGCCGGGATGATGAAGATGGCCACCGAAGATGGATTCCCCTCTCCGACAGGGTACTGGAACGTCTCCAGATTGGTTTTTCGTCGATACAGAGAGTTGTGGTGGCAGAGCGGAGTGTCTAGGGTTATTTCTGATGGTTTCTATATTTATAGGATTTTTGGGCGTCGGTTTCACGCCAAGATGGGCCACGAGGAGGGCACAAGACACCAGGGCGCGCCTAGGCCCTCTGGCGTGCCCTGGTGGGTTGTGCCCACCTCGTGGCTCTTTTTCAGTGGTTCTTCGCTCCAATATTGCTTATTTGGTCCAGAAAAAATCACCAAAATGTTTCGGGCGATTCCGAGAACTTTCATTTTCTGCACAAAAACAACACCACAGTAATTCTGTTGAAAACAACGTCAGTCCGGGTTAGTTCTAAATAAATCATATAAAGTGCATCAAAACCATATAAAAGTATTGTAAACATAGATGTATATGGCATGAATACTTCATAAATTATCGATACGTCGGAGACATATCGGCATCCCCAAGCTTAATTCCTACTCGTCCTCGAGTAGGTAAATGATAAAAGAAATAATTTATGAAGTGTGAATGCTAGCATAGTGCATAAGTTTGACCAATGATAATTTCAACCAGTTTTCCTAGCATCATAATAGCAACTCTTTCTCATAAAACTCATCATGATAAAGTAGCAACTAATTCACATGTTACGGTTCAAACAATGAATTCTCATAAACCTTAACAACCTATGTTCTTAGTCACCAAACAATTGCAATTCAACTTATTCTCAACAAAGTCTAAGTAAGAGCTCCACATACTCAATCATCATATAGTCTTCTATGATTGCTAGTACTCAAAGCATATTTTTAGAACAAATGGCATCCATCGAACACATAGAAAGATAGGGGCTTAACGTTTCGCCTCCCAACTCATTTATCATAGAGATAATTGTCAACAATAATAAATCATGATCAAATATATTTGACTAGATATATATGTTTGGATCTTTCCCCACCACATGATGCTTGCCAACTAATAGACTGAGGTTATTTCTGATGGTTTCTATATTTATAGGATTTTTGGGTGTCGGTTTCACGCCAAGATGGGCCACGAGGAGGGCAGAAGACACCAGGGCGCGCCTGGGCCCTCTGGCGCGCCCTGGTGGGTTGTGCCCACCTCGTGGATCTTCTCCGGTGGTTCTTTGCTCCAATATTGCTTATTTGGTCCAGAATAAATCCCCAAATAGTTTCGGGCGATTATGAGAACTTTCATTTTCTACACAAAAACAACACCACGGTAATTCTGCTGAAAACAGCGTCAGTCCGGGTTAGTTCTAAATAAATCATATAAAGTGCATCAAAACCATATAAAAGTTTTGTAAACATAGATGAATATGGCATGAATACTTCATAAATTATCGATACGTTGGAGACGCATCAGCCTCCCCTGGGTGCTTCATTGGCTCCCAATTTGTCTTCTGGTCCAAAAAAAATCTCCAAAAAGTTTCGTGGCATTTGGACTCCGTTTGGTACTGATATTCTGCGAAGTAAAAAACAATCAAAAAATAGCAAATGACACTGGGCACTATGTCAATTGGTTAGTCCCAAAAAATGATATAAAGTTGCTATAAAATGATTATAAAACATCCAAGAATGATAATATAACAGCATGGAACAATCAAAAATTATAGATACGTTGGAGACGTATCATATGCTTATAAATACAGGATGCATAACCAATGCAATGATACGCAAGCTTTGCGTGTTTGCAAAAAAACAATACAACCAGGGCAGAAAAGGGTCAGGAAGAGGACCATCCATGTGGTTGGGAGGCCAACCTCCATGTTCAAAGGCCCAGGAGAGGATGATGGAGAAGAGGAAGAGGAGATCACAACTGCTAACCCTCCTCCTTCCAAGCAGATGACATTGTTGGCTGATTGAAAGCACAACTTCTCCCTAGGTGGTTTTGGTAATTAATAACAACATATATTTCATTGGACTAATGTTTCCGCCAAGTGTATCTCAGGAAAAAGTTCAATGATGGGATTGGCTAAGGATTGTGTGGAGAACCTCACCAAGGAAACAAAGGAATAGAATTGGCCATGCTTCAAGAATGAGGACTCTACATTTTACATTTTGTGAGAAATCACTTTTGAGTCCATAGGAAAGCCAATACTATTAAAAGGGGATGAGGTAAATATGATGATATGGTTGCTCAAGTGCTTAGAGATTAGCCATCAAAAATACTCACCCACTTTCCCACACAAATCTTCTGTCCAAAGTCATAAGTCAAAATTCGGTGACACCAACATTTCCCATTCGGATCCACTGAGTTTTACCCTAGACAGAAGCCAAACCAAACCCTAGCATCTCGGTACTACCAACATTCCATTTGGTGCAACCGAAACCAGTGACCAACTTTTTGTTAACTAATTTCTTAAAATCGGTCCCACCGAGTTTGAGGAATCGGTCTCACCGAGTTTTGGTAACTACCTAGGTCACCCATATCGGTACCACCGAGATTCATATATCGGTCTCACCAAAAACTCCAAAGTTGCCACATTTTGCACTATTCGGTGCAACCGAGTTTTCACTTCGGTTTCACCGAGTTGGGCAATAATGTTGTAATGGTTGGATTTTTGGAGAAGCCTATATATACCCCTCCACCACCTCTCTCTCACAAGAGAAGCACTCAGAACATACACCCATTTGCCATATCCAATTTTCTGAGAGAGAACCACCTACCCTTGTGTTGATGTCAAGATCATCCACTCCAACCATATGGATCTTGATTTCTAGCCTCCCCAAGTTTCTTTCCATCCAATCAATCTCTTCTACCCATGCCAAATCTGTGTGACAGAGATTGAGTGTTGAGGGGACTATCTTTTGAAGCACAAGAGCAAGGAGTTCATCATACTATCACATCTACTACCTTTTGGAGGGTGGTGCCTCCTAGATTGGTTAGGTGTCGCTTGGGAGCCTCCTTCTTCGTGATTGTGGAGTTGAACCAAGGAGTTTGTAAGGGCAAAGAGATCGCCTACTTCGTGAAGATCTAACCCGAGTAAGGCTAGTCCTTCGTGGACGTAGGCCATCATGGAATAGATGAGGTTTCTACTTTGTGGACCCTTCGTGGGTGGAGCCCTCCGTGGACTCTCGTGACCGTTACCCTCTGTGGGTTGAAGTCTCCATAAACGTGGACGTACGATAGCACCACCTATCGGAACCACGGTAAAAAAATCCGTGTCACCAAATTGCGTTTGATCTTCTTATCCCTACTCTCTTACATTTGTGTGTCTTTACTTTCCGCTGCAATACTCATAGACATGCATGAGTAGAGTGAACTTGACTTGTTACAATTGCTAAAATCTGCCAGCAACTAAAATTGGGAAAATGTTAGATTTTTATTTGGTCAAGTAGTCTAATCACCCCCCTCTAGACATACTTTCGATCCTACAAGTGGTATCAGAGCTTTGGTCTCCATTGCATTGGTCTCACAACCTAGGAGAGTATGGCATCTAGTGAGGGAAATTATCATCGTAGAGGTCTATATTTTGATGGTACAAACTTTGCTAGTTGGAAACATAATATGAAAATGCATATTCTTGGTCATAACCCCCCCCGTATGGGTTGTTGTTTGTAAGTGCATCTAGTGCCACCCTTTGTTGGTTTTGGAGTATTGAATACAAACGTGTCGAGGGATTAATGTGTTTGTGAGAGTTCACAGGTTAACACAGATAGAAGTCCCTAGAGATTCGGTTTAACCGTCGAAGATGACCCCTAAAAAATGTCCGAAGACATTGATGATGGCCGAAGCCATTGGTGGTACGCGAAGATAATTGCTTGAAGATAATGCAATGCAAAGATGAAATCTTTTGGTAGTTTTGTTTCTTCTTTCCTGAGTCAAAGGAACCACCGTACTGTTAAGTGGGGTCGATGTGATCGAAGTTAGACGCTGACGTGATGCTCAACCCACACCTATGTCTTCGAGTGAAGACAATGAGAGGAAATCTCTTCCAGAGTTGGTTGAGTCAGCTTTACTTGTAGCCCAAGTAAAGTTGCCGCGTGTGTTTGAAATTCGACCGTTGTGACACGTGTCAGTTGGCCATTGACCCAGGGTCATTTCGGTCATATCAGGTCGGGTTGCCTGTTGGCTATAAATAGCTCCCCCCTCCACCATAAGAAGGTGGCTGCTCAGAGAGAGATACGGCTGTTGTTGTTTTGGAGCAATCCACCTCAAAGACATTGAGAGAGAGAAATATCCTGCGAGGATAAACCTAAACACCTAGAGCTAGACTGTTTGAGCATCACTGAGGTCGTTCTGTTCTGAGTGAACTGAAGACTTATTACACTTGAAGACTGTGATCTTCCAGACGGTTAGGCGTCTGGGTCTAGAGCATCCAAGAGTCATTGTGGATTGCCGGGTGACCAAGTGTGTATGGGTTTCAGAAGTCTCCCCTGAAGACTTACCTGAGTGATTGGGCGTTGTCTTAGTGACATCGGCTCAAGGGGAACAAGGTTAAGACGAGGTCTTCTGAGTTGAATCTCAGCCTCCCTAACCAGACGTACAGTTTTCACAACAACTGGAACTGGTCCAACAAATCATGTGTCTTCATCAAGCTACTGGTTCTATCCTTCACTCTTTTACATTTTGCTCTGAACCGTAAAGCCATTGCTTGAATACTACTGTTTGAAGACATACCCCGAGGACATTCATATTTGTTGTTTATCTTCATACTATCTAAGTTTGTCTTCGACTCATCTTAGTGTGTACGATGATAATGCTCAACTTGCTTGTATGTCTTCATTGTATTGCATGCCTTGCTTAGATCCTTGATATCTATCCCTACTTGATCTTGTTCCGCTTCCGCATATTGTGAATACATTCATTGTTTCGAATCCTTTCATAAAAATCGCCTATTCACCCCCCCTCTAGTCGATAACTAGCACTTTCAATTGGTATCACAGCAAGGTACTCCCTTGTTTTGTGTTTCGGTTTAACCACCTGGAGTTTTAGCTATGTCGACTGCAGGGATTATCAAGGTCTCCGTTGCGTGCCCTGTCTTCAATGGCACCGACTACCCCTACAGGAAGAACAAGATGCGCATGTATCTGGAAGCCATTGACAACGACCTATGGTATGTCGTCATGGCGGGCATTCCCGAAGTTGGCGAAGGTGTTACTGCTGCTGATGTGAAGAGGTTTGCACAACTGGACTCCACCGCCAAGAACATCATATGTGGTCACCTGACCAAAGGACAGTATGGCCGTGTGAGTGCACTCAACACTTCAAAGCAAATCTGGGAATGGCTGTCCAAAGTGAAGAAGGTGTCTTGATACGTCTCCAACGTATCTATAATTTTCAATTGTTCCATGCTGATATATTACCATTCTAGTATATTTTTTGGGTATTTATTTAACAATTTATAATATTTTTGAGCACTAACCTATTGACCCAGTGCCTAGTGCCAGTTCCTATTTTCTGCGTGTTTTTGCCTTTTCAGAGTTACAATACCAAACGGAGTCCAATTGCCACAAAACTTTTGGAGATTTTTTTTGGACCAATACAAGACCTAGAAGCTTCGGAGGAGGGCCAGGAGATGCACCAGGGGCCCACCACATATCCAGCCGCGCCCCCTAGGGGGGGGCATGGCCAGATATGTGGTGGCCCCCTGGAGTGTCCCCCGACGTCGTTCTCTGGCCTATAAATTCACATCTACCATAAAACATCAGAAGCGCTCCTGAAACACTTTTTTCGCCGTCGCAAGCCTCTGTTCCGACGGGAGGCCATCTATCCCTCCGTTCTGGCACCCTACCGGAGGGGAGATCGATCACGGAGGGCCTCTTCATCAACCTTGCTGCCCTCACCACGATGTGTGAATAGTTCACCGCAGACCTACGGGTCCGTAGGTAGTACCTACATGGCAATCTCTCTCTTTCTCGATCTTCAATACAATGTTCATCGCATCTTTGCCTTGATCTATCCGATGTAATCCCTTTGTATGGTGTGTTTGTTGGGATCCGATGAATTGTCAGTTTATGTTCAGATTATTCATGAAAAGTATTCGAGTCAAACCTGATTACTATGATTCTTATTTGCATGATCATCATAGCTTCGTAATGCTCTCCGATCTATTGAGATAGTTTGGCCAACTAGATTGATATTTCTTCGGTGGGAGTGGTGCATTGTAGTAGGTTCAACCTGATGAGTTTCTATGTCCCAGTGATAGAAGGGGACAAGTTGCGTCTTTGTGTTGTTGCTACTAAGGATAAAACGATGGGGTTTATTCATATTAGTTGAGGTCACTTTGTCTACATCATGTCATCGTTCTCCAAGCATTACACCGTTTGTCATGAACTTAATACGTAGAGAGGCAAGCATAGAAGCGCTCTTGAAGTGGAGTAATAGTAGTAGGTGCAGGCAGGAGTCGGCCTGATGCCTATATACACATGATCATTGCCGTGAACATCGCATAATTATTTGCTTTTCTATCAATTGCCCAACAGTAATTTGTTTACCCACCGTATGCTTTTCTTATGAGAGATGCCACTAGAGAACTCTACGGCCCCCGGGTCTATTCACTTATAAATTCACAAATGCTATCATTACCTTGCTATTATTTATTACCTTTTATTTTATTTTGCACTTTACTATTATCTACAATTATCCACACAACTCGCTTGCAAATAACGAGATCATGGGGATTGACAACCCTCTTACCGGCGTTGGGTGCAAGTTGTTTGTTCTTTTGTGTGCATCTGCTGAAGACGGTTGAGGATTGGTATTCCTATTGGTTCGATAAACCTTGGTTTCATAACTGAGGGAAATACTTACCCACTTTGTGCTGCAATTACCCGCTCCTCTTCACGGAAAACCCAACGCAGATCACGAGTATCATGTCTCATCTCAGAGAGACTCTCGTGTTGATGTGCTTCGCAACCTGTTCAACCGCTTCAAGAGACTCGACAATGAAAATGTCCAGCTCACGTTCGATAGACTCACCGACATTTCAAATGAGCTGAATGCACTTGGCGCCACTGATATCACCAAACATGAAGTCGTGAATAAGCTACTCAGATCACTTGACAGTTCCTTTGACACTCTCGCACTCATGATCCAAGAACGCCCTGACTTCAAGAGTTTGGATCTAGCCGATATCCTCGAGAGGTTGAACACACATGAATTCCAACAAGCTAAGAAGAGGGATATCTATGGTCCCAGTTATAGTCGCTCTCGTGCTTTGAAAGCCAAGGTTGTGTCCTCATCTGAAGACGGCTCTGAATGCAGTTTCGATGGTGCTGAAGACTTTGGAAAAGAACTTGCTCTGCTTGTCAAGAAATTCCGGAAGTTTGCCAAATCAAAATGCTATGCAAAGTCTTCAAAGCGTGATTCCAAGAGATCTGGTGAAATGTCCTCTCGGGACAACAAGAAGCAAACCTGTCACAAGTGCAAGAAAGTTGGCCGCTTCATTGCTGATTGTCCTCGATGGGAAAAGGAATCCAAGAAGAAGAGCAAGGACTATGACTCACATGATAAGAAGAAGAAGTATGCAAAGTCTTCATTACACAAGAAGAGTTCATCTGGCAAAGCACATGCTTTTATTGGAAAGGAGATGGATTCACAGTCTGAATCTAGTTCTGAGGCTGAGGAAGAATCTGAGGAGGAATCTGACGCTGAAGTAGCTAGACTGGCTATGGCTTCGGCATTCGTATCCACATCTGTCTTCGAACCCGAAGACAATGGCTCCTTCTTCAACACCGAAGCCAGTGATGATGATACTACTCCCGCCTAATGCTTCATGGCGAAAGCCTCCAAGGTATCCTCAAAATCCTCACGTCGTGACTCTGAATCCGAAGCTAAATCTGATGATGACATGAAGCCTAGCTATGCTAAGCTTGTAAAAATTCCCACTAAGCAACAAAGTGACATGGAGAAAATGCAAAGTATTCTAGAGAAAAGCGATGACTTGTTACGTGACGAGATGAGTCTGAACGAAACTATGGCAAAAGATATGCAAAGTCTTCGTTCAAGGTTTGAGGATCTCCAAATCCATCATGAAATTCTCATGACTGATCATGAGAAACTTTCTCTTGAATATCTTCAAAGAAAGCTTGAGCTTGAGAAGTTGCGAGAAGCTCATGAAGAGCTACGAAAGGAAAACGACTCACTCCTAGCAGAACAAATCAGTACCGCTCAGGATGAATTTGATACTCCATGCTTAAAATGTCTTGCTCGTGAAGCTAATGATTCAACTGCTGAATGTTCAAATGCTTCTGAAAATGCATTATCTTCAACTGTATCTGTGGTGACTAACCCCTCATCTGAGGAAACCACTGCTATCACTGATGACAATGACAGATTGAAGACATTGCTAGAAACTGGCATGTACAAGAGTCTGAAGGGACATCAGATTCTTTGTGATGTCCTGAAAAAGACTATCCCGAACAAAAACCCTACGAAAGAGGGTGTGGGTTATGAAAGAAACCTCAATGTTGATGGTTCTTACTGGACGCCTGAGCAGTATCCAAAAACCACATGGGTTGCTGCAAAAGGTCCTTCAGTGGATCCATCCACATTATTTGGTTTTAACTGTGCTAACCCTGTCATCATTAATGAGTCGTTTGACTCCAACTAGAGTTGTTCAAATCTATGAATGGTGAAGTGTTTGCCAGGTACATTGGAACTAACTGCAGGAATGGTTCGCCAATGAAGAGGATATGGGTTCCCAAATGTCTTCTTGAGAAGCTTCCAGTCAATGTCATGACACCACCAAGGAGGAAGACAAACCCCAGACCAAAGTCTTCATGTGGACCCAAATCTTCATATGATCATTCTAACACCTATGTTTCGCAGGGTAGAGCTGAAAGGGCTCATGAATACGTGCACTATGGCATGAACCGATATATTCATCTTACTAAGAACTTTTCTGCATATTCATTCGTGTATTCTAACCCTCCTGTGAAACGTACTATTAGGGCATCCCTAAATTCTCTGATGCTGCCTTACGTCTTATTGCTTCTAAGCCACCCCTACGCATGTGGGTGGTTAAGAAGAACTAATATCTTCATGCAGCATCGGGTCTCCAGATGGGATGAAGAATATCTTGAAGATTATCTCTAGAGACCCAAAAACAATCTTGTTTGGACGCAAGAAAATTAATGCAAATGGTGTTGCCATTTATATCGTCCAAAAGTTACTTACAATTGTGTACTGCAATATCTTCATCAATGCATGTTACAGTTGCATGCCTTGGTGAACTAGACTAATTCTCAATGCAGAAAGACAAATCCAATGCCACTGAATGGATTATGGATAGTGGATGCACCAGTCATATGACTGGTGATCGAAGCCTATTGATGGAGCAAACTCTCCGACCTCCAACAAAATACCACATCATCTTTGCTGACAAGAGCAGCAGCAAAGTATTGGGACTAGGTAGAGTTGCTATCTTAAGGGACCGGCACATGGAAAATGTCATGCTTGTCGAATCCCTTGGTTACAACTTAATGTCTGTCTCAATGCTCTGTGACTTAGATATGCTTATCATATTTGGCAAATTTTGATGTGTTGTGCTAATGGCCTCTGACAAAACCAAACTCTTCGAAGGTTTTCGAAGAGGTGATCTGTATATGGTAGACTTCTCTGCAGGACCACAGGTTGCCTCATGTCTTCTAGCAAAGGCTTTGGAATGCTGGTTATGGCATAGAAGGCTAGGACATGCTGGGATGAGGAACTTGCACACACTCGCCAAGAAGAAGCTCATCATTGGCGTCGAAGGTGTCAAGTTCAAGAAGGACCACCTTTGTGGTGCCTGTGAAGCCGGGAAGATGACTAGGGCCAAACATCCCTCGAAGACAATTATGACGACCACTCGTCCCTTCGAGCTGCTACATATGGACTTATTCGGCCCTACTCACTATTCCACCTTCTCTACCACTGCAAATCTATATGGCTTCGTAATTGTTGATGATTATTCCTGATTCACCTGGGTGCATATTATACTCTATAAAACAGAAGTGCAGGATGTCTTCAAGCACTTTTGCCAACAGGTGTATGAACAACTACAACATCAAGATCAAGCACATCAGGAGTGACAATGGCACTGAATTCAAGAACACAGGACTGGACATCTTTCTTGATACTCTTGGCATCACTCATGAGTTCTCTGCTCCATACACACCTCAGCAGAATGGCGTTGTGGAGCGCAAGAACAAGACTCTCATAGAGATGGCTCGCACTATGCTTGATGAATACAAGACACCACGGAAGCTATGGCATGAAGCCATTGACACTGCATGCCACATCATCAACAGAGTATATCTTCACAAGTTCTTCAAGAAAACATCATATGAGCTACTCACTGGTAAGAAACCCAATGTAAGTTATTTCAAAGTTTTCGTTGCAAGATGCTGGATAAGGGATCCATAGCACACTTCTAAATTTGCACCGAAAGCACATGAGGGTTTCATGCTTGGCTATGGAAATGATTCGCACACCTACAGAGTCTTCAACACTTTCCACAATAAAGTTGTTGAAACTGCAGATGTGTGATTCGATGAAACTAATGGCTCGCAAAGAGAGCACCTACCTCTTGTGCTAGATGAACTTCCATCTGACGAAGCTATTAGATTGATGGGCACTGGAGAAATCATGCCTGAAGAACCAGAAGTAGAGGAAGTCATCATTCCACCATCCACTCAGCGCGAAGACAATGCTGAACCTGAAGAAAATTCTGATGACGAAGACAATGCTCAGCAGCCGGAACAAAGTATTCGCCTTGCTCATCCATGCGTGGCTAATGAAGTCCAAATTGAGAGAATGCTTGAGAGCATAAATGCACCAGGTCCACTCACTCGCTCAAGAGCTACTCAACTGGCTAACTTTTGTGGGCACTTTGCTTTTGTGTCTATCTTAGAGCCCACCAAAGTAGATGAAGCCTTCAAGGAATCAGAATGGATTCAAGCCATGCAAGAAGAGCTTCACCAGTTCGAGCTCAACAATGTGTGGGAACTCGTGAAGCGCCCTGATCCAAGGAAGCACAACATCATTGGCACAAAGTGGATCTTTCGCAACAAGCAAGATGAGTCTGGCCAAGTTGTTAGAAACAAGGCTCGACTTGTGGCTTAAGGCTACACATAGGTTGAGGGTATTGACTTTGGTGAAACATTTGCACCTGTTGCTAGGCTCGAAGCTATACGTATACTGCTCGCTTATGCTAACCATCATGACATATGCTTATATCAAATGGATGTCAAAAGTGCATTCCTCAATGGTAAGGTTGAGGAAGAAGTATATGTTGCTCAACCACCAGGGTTTGAAGACCCAAAGCATCCCGACAAAGTCTACAAGCTCAACAAGGCTCTGTATTGCCTCAAGCAAGCACCAAGAGCTTGGTATGACACACTCAAGCAGTTTCTCGAGAAGAAAGGCTTCAAACCTGGTTCACTCGATCCCACTCTCTTTACTAAATCCTATGATGGTGAACTGTTTGTGTGTACAATCTATGTGGATGACATTATCTCCGGCTGTACTAACAATTGATACAGTGATGAGTTTGCTTTCATGATGCAAGAGAAATATCAAATGTCGATGATGGGAGAACTGAAATTCTTCCTAGGGCTTCAGATTCGACAACAACCCAATGGCATCTTTATATCTCAGGAGAAGTACCTTAAGGACTGCCTCAAGAAATTTGGCATGAATGAAGCCAAAGGCTACAAGACGCCAATGCCTACCTATGGTCCCCTCTGCACTGACGAAAATGGTAAAGATTTCGATCAGAAGGTATATCGCTCCATGATTGGCTCTTTATTGTATCTATGTGCATCTAGGCCAGATATAATGCTTAGTGTTTGCATGTGCGCCCGATTTCAAGCGGCACCAAAGGAGTCGCATCACCTAGTGGTGAAGCGAATACTTAGATATCTGGCTCACACCCCAACACTAGGATTATGGTATCCAAAGGGTTCGAAGTTTGAGCTCATTGGCTATTTAGACTCTGACTTCGTTGGCGACAGAGTTGATCGCAAGTCTACATCTGGCACATGTCACTTTCTGGGACGATCTCTTGTATGTTGGTCCTCGAAGAAGCAGAACTATGTATCACTCTCCACTGCTGAAGTCGAATACATTGCTGCTGACGCTTGCTACACTCAGCTTCTCTGGATGAAGCAGACTGTCAAGGACTACGACATCAACCTGAAGCATGTTCCTCTCTATTGCGACAATGAGCGTGCAATCAAGATCTCCTACAACCCAGTACAACACTCGAAGACGAAGCATATACAGATACGACATCATTTTCTTCGGGATCATGTGATGAAGGGCGACATCAACATCAAGCATGCTGACAGTGTAGATCAATTGGCGGATATCTTCACGAAGCCTTTGGATGAGAAGAGATTTTGCAAGTTGTGGTGTGAGGTAAATATCTTAGAATCCTCAAATGTCCTTTGAATGGGAATACATCCTAACACTTATGCATGTTGACGACTTTGATGCACAACACACGAAGTAACGTATGTCTTCAATCTCATGAAGACTTACACTCTAAGTGTGAACACAAAGAATATGACTACAGAGTGCCACGATAATTGTGCACCATGTCTGGGTCAAACATTCTTATACGGTGGGTAACGCCACCACCCAACCTGAAGACTTTGATTTTATCTTCGCCTTTGTCTATGTCTTCAGGATACCGTGTTTGTCTTCAGAGTATACTGTCAACTTGCATTCACTTCAAGTTGAATATATTTTACATGATATATGGATTTATGTCCTCTACAGCATTGAGCCTATTGCTATATCTTCGAGTTTTATCTAGGCCAGTGTGATCGGACCCACTATACTTGTCTATTATATTCTCGTCTTACTCTATTCAACTCCAGTCATATGCATTCTACTTGACACGTGTTGATTGTCTTCACTGCGTCCTTGTCAGTCGAAGACAAGCCCAACCAAACGTTTAAAATTCCAATTTGTTGTCTTTACCGCACTTATCTCAACAACTTCCCGCGCCGTCGCTTCCGGTCGTGTTGTGGCCTATCAGACGTGTTGCATGCTCGCCACGTGTCCCACTAAACCGAAGAGTCAGGGGCATATCCGTCCAAAAATATCGTATGTTCCAGTCCTTATAAATACATATCCCCTTGCTCATTAATTACTCTTCCTCGCCACCTCCACCGCTTGAGCTCCCAAACCCTAACGCTGTCGCTGGATTTCATAGCTGCGAGAGACGAAGCGCTTAGCTGTCGCGACTTCTCCGACGACATAGTCACGGCGGCCGCGATCATCTCCGTCTCGCCGCCGCCGTAGTTGTCTGCCTCTACCAAGTTAGGGTGTGGCAGATCGAACCTCTCGTCCTCTCCGCCTTGTCGAGCTGTTCATCGAGTTCTTCACCACGGTAAATAAATCACTATTTTTACCGTCCATTTGATCTGAAAAGTTACCAAAAATCTTTGATTGCTGTTTTTTCCACCGTACCTTCAACAACACTCAGATCTTGAACTCAATCTACCTAATGCCTTCACTTTTTGGCCTAAATTGGTTTGATTTCTCACTTGTACAAATTCTCGAACTTGTACAAATCTGAAACCACCATATCCTCTATAAAAGTGAATGTCTTCGGTGAACGAGGTCAATGTCTTCAAACACTAATTTATCTTCAAAATCTTCTGAGAATGCATGTGACCTCTTCTCTTCCCTCGCGTCCCTAACTCTTTCACAAGTACATGTCCGCAGCAGAATCGCTTGGATCTCATAATCTGAATTCATTTGCAGACTACTTGCAGATTCATCTGGAATCATCTGGAGTCTGCTCATACTTGCGCTCCCCTACAAAGCCTTTGTCGAAGCCAAAGCCAAAGGCCAGAGATAATAATCCAAAGAAGGGCGGCAGGCAAAGGCATCTGAACGCTGCCAAAGATCTTCCTCCAGAGCTTTATGAACGATACAAGTCTGATGAAGATGAGAACTATACACGGCGCAAGAATCGAATCCAATGGATTCGAAGATATTGGGTAGAAAAGTGGTTCCACTATCAGTTCGTCACAGATGAGTATGCAGAGAAGAATGCTGAGAAGGCACCATGGACTGATATCATCTACAAGAATCTTCTGTCAAAGACTGAGGTCAAAGCAAGAAAGATTGGTTTCTTCCCGTGCATGGTCAGGCCTCCAATGCCAAGAAATCCACATCCGTCCAGCATTCGTGGATGCCCAGAACCTGAAGAGTCTGATGAAGGAGATGAAGATCATCCTCATGTTCCTGATCCGAAGCCTGTGAAGAAAGCAAAGGCTTCAAAACCTAAAGCTGCAAAGGCTTCCAAGCCTGTTGACACACCACCTCGGGCTTCACGATCACCCTCTGTTGATCCAGAAGAAACCGAGGACGAATCTCGCCTTGTCAGGCGCATGAAAAGGAAAGCTGCTGCTGCCCGGGATCCGAGGCCCTCTGTATCTCTGATGGATGCTGCCAACATAATAGAACTATCAGATGATGAGTTTGATGATGAAGCGTTGGCGAAGCTCATCCAGCAGAAAGAAGAGGAAGCTAAACATCTTGAAGGCTTACCTCTCATTGATCCATCCATTCTCGATCACTTCATTGATGAATGGTTTGCTGATCCCTCACTCACCATCGACGCCCTTCAACTTCCCATTGGACTGAGTGTCACCTTCCAAGGGCTGGTGAACGAGGAGCTTACCGTGGCACAAAAGGTCATACAGCAAAAGGCTAAGATTAGCCATGAGAAGAATGTCTTCAAGGCCAACATCCACAAGCTAAATGCTGATCAAATTCATGGCTATCAGCTTATGATGAAAGACCTCAAGGCTGAGTTTGACAAGCGATGTGAAGCTGTCAAAGGCGCCCTAGTGCGTCTCAAGAAGAAAGCAGCAACCACGGTCCAAGCACACAATGACATGTTGAAGAGAAAAGCTCTTGGACAACATGCTATTGATCCATGGATCATTGAGAGATCCAGACAGGCTTTAATGTCTTCAAGCCAAACTGCTCCCTCAAGATCAGAGTCTCGAGGCATTGTCTTCCTAGCTGGCTTCTCAGGCTCAAGGTCACCCCCACCTTCCTCTGTTGTATCCACCAAGAAGACAAAAAAGGCAGAAGCTGAAGCCAGAAAACGCAAAAGAGCTCAGCCCGCTGAAGTACAACACTCGACTCAGCCGAAGTCAAAGAAACCAAAGTCTTCGCGCTCAGCTCAAGTTAAGTCTGCTACACCGCCTGCTCAAGAGGAGCCACTCTGTGTGACGCCTATCTCTGTCGCTCCTCCAGCTAATGAAAATACCGAGAGGCAAGTTACTCTTCATGAGCCTACTCCCATAGAGGCTTAGACCACTGAAGACATTCCAGCTGCTGACCCAAATGCAGCTGAAGACATTGCTCATGAAGACAATTTTATGCAAGATCCGGTGCCTCAAATTGATGCACCGATGGTATCATCACCACCGCAAGAAAGTGAGTACGTGGACATTGGCACCCTGATCAGGCCAGAACTTCCTGAAGCTGATCCCGGTACTCCATCACCGCCGTTCTTCCCCCCTGCTCCAAGATCACCTGAATCACCCTTCATCGCCAAAGATACAGAAACCACTGCTTGTGGGTCGCCGCTTTGAAGGCTTCGCCATGGACCAAGACCTGCTATGGCTTCAATGCATAGCATTCCTGAAGATGAAGCTCATGTCTCACCAAATGCACCAGTTGATGAAGTGCTCATGATCGAAGATGTTGTTAGAGATCAATCCGAGCAGGATGCCAAGGCTGCCGAAGACATTGCAGCTGACAACACCGTGGGCGAAGTAAATGCCCCTGATGGTCCTCATGTCCCTGCCACACCATCGACCGACGACAATGCTGAAAATATCGTCATGGCTTGTAATAGGGAAGGAGTGATGGTGCCAACAAGATGACCCAAACTCGTTGCTCCACCAAGGATGGGGCCTCGGTATGAATTCAACATCCATCGCCGCCCCAGTGTCATGAACCCAATGCCTAGACTTCCAAGTCATCGACAGTCCGGCCCTGCAAGACCATTGGTCTTTGATGTCAGAAGCTTCAGACTGAACAACACCTTCCTTGACTCAGACCGCAATCCATACACCCGTCCAAAGATACAATCTGACAGATTTTGGAGTGCTCCACAACGTCAGTAGTACATGTGTGTGCTCTATGGACAAAACATGATCTTTCCCCACAAGCATCTCAGCTTTGAAGCTATGAAGGATCTTCCCTATTTTGATCAAGCACTGGATTGTCTTTGGGATGTTGGACTGTTGCCATTTGTCACGGACCATGAAGACTGGAATGAGGAACTCATCCTCCAGTTCTATGCAACTCTCCACATATTTGCTTTTACCAGAGACTTGAACACTTGGAAGATGGATTTCATGATACGTGATGAGCACATCACTGCCTCTGCATTGGACTTCTTCCCTGCTACACCACTTGCTGCCTCCGGAGAAGACTTAGATCCAAGGTCTGAAGCCTATGCTGCTGCCAATAGAAGCATTTTTCAAACGCCAGAGCCCAACATGACGGCTATGCTTACATTGATGAAGCCTTTGGCTCCAGATGCAGACCTGCCCACGTCATTCTTTGTTGATGATCTTCAGTATCTGCCAAGGACAATCTATCATATTCTTCGGCATACCATCTGGCTAATCAAAGGGCATAATTCAACTCGCAAGCTTGAAGGGGCTCTGAAGACATTGGTCTACAACACTGTCTATGGCATCAGATTTAATCTTCAAGATTTATTCCTCCGCAATCTGGCAGCAAATAGCATCAATTTGTTTGAGCCAAAGATATATGCCCCATGGATTATGCGTTTCATCAAGTACAGAACCAACACCAGGTTTCTGCCATCTGCTCTCAATCATGGCATTTATCTTCCACACATTGAAATTGTCCAAGCAGATCTCTATCGCTCCAAAAGCAAGAACCCCATCGTGGAAGGCACCAGTGGCACTGCTGAAGATGAAGGTTGCTACTTCTTGAGCTTGCGTTGGTTTTCCCTTGAAGAGGAAAGGGTGATGCAGCAAAGTAGATAAGTATTTCCCTCAGTTGTTGAGAACCAAGGTATCAATCCAGTAGGAGATACAAGCAAGTCCACAATCTTCGCACCTACACAAACAATCAAACACTTGCACCCAACGCTATAAAGGGGTTGTCAATCCCTTCACCGTTACTTGCAAGGATGAGATCTGATAGAGATAGATATAGAAGATTACTAGAATGAAAAGTAAAACAAAAGTAAAAATATTGCAGCAAAGTATTTTTGGTTTATAGATCTAAAAATATAATATGGAAAATAGACCCGGGGGCCATAGGTTTCACTAGAGGCTTCTCTCTTGAAGGAAAATAATACGGTGGGTGAACAAATTACTGTCGAGCAATTGATAGAAAAGCGCATAGTTATGACGATATCCAAGGCAATGATTATGCATATAGGCATCACGTACGTGTCAAGTAGACCGAAACGATTCTGCATCTACTACTATTACTCCACACATCGACCGACTCCTGCCTGCATCTAGAGTATTAAGTTCATGAAGAACGGAGTAACGCATTAGGTAAGATGACAAGATGTAGAGGGATAAACTCAAGCAATTTGATGAAAACCCCATCTTTTTATCCTCGATGGCAACAATACAAATACGTGCCTCGCTACCCCTACTTTGTCACTGGGTGAGGACACCGCAAGATTGAACCCAAAACCAAGCACTTCTCCCATTGCAAGAATTACCAATCTAGTTGGCCAAACCAAACCAATAACTCGAAGAGACTTGCAAAGATATGAAATCATGCATATAAGAATTCAGAGAAGATTCAAATAATATTCATAAAAAATCTGATCATAAACCCACAATTCATCGGATCTCGACAAACACACCGCAAAAAAGCATTACATCGGATAGATCTCCATGAAGATCATGAAGAATATGGTATTGAAGAACATAGAGAGAGAAGAAGCCATCTAGCTACTAGCTATGGACCCGAAGGTCTGAGGTGAACTACTCATGCATCATCGGAGGGGCAATGGAGTTGATGTAGATGCCCTTCGTGATCGAATCCCCCTCCGGCAGATTACCGGAAAAGGCTCCAAGATGGGATCTCATGGGAACAGAGGGTTCTGGCGGCGGAAAAGTATTTTCGTGGCTCTTTTTGGTATTGGGGAAATATTTCGGAATTTATAGGCCGAAGATTAGGGTTGGAGGACCTGCAGGGGGGCCACAAGCCAGGGGGGCGCCCCCCCTAGGGCGCATCCTGAAGGCTTGTGATCTCCTGGTAGGTCTCCTGCCTTCATCTCCAAGTCTGGCAGGTTTCTTCTGGTCCAAGAAAAATCATCACAAAGATTTTATTCCGTTTGGACTCTGTTTGATATTCCTTATCTGCAATAATCAAAAACAAGGAAAAAACAGAAACTGACACTAGGCACCAGGTTAATAGGTTAGTCCCAAAAAATAATATAAAATAGCATATTAATGCATATAAAACATCCAAAACAGATAATATAATAGCATGGAGCAATCAAAAATTATAGATACGTTGGAGACGTATCAAGCATCCCCAAGCTTAATTCCTGCTCGTCCTCGAGTAGGTAAATGATAAAAACAGAATTTTTGATGTGGAATGCTACCTAACATATTTATCCATGTAATATTCTTTATTGTGGCATGAATGTTCAGATCCATAAGATTCAAAACAAAAGCTCAATATTGACATAAAAACAGTAATACTTCAAGCATACTAACAAGCAATTGTGTCCTTTCAAAATAACATGGCCTTAGAAAGTTATCCCTACAAAATCATATGGTCTGGCTATGCTCCAACTTCCCCACACAAAGTATCTAAATCATGCACACCCCCGATGACAAGTCAAGCAATTGTTTCACACCTTTTATGTTCTCAAACCTTTTCAACTTTCACGCAATACATGAGTGTGAGCCATGGATATAGCACTATAGGTGGAATAGAATATGGTGGAGGTTGTGTGGAAAAGGAGAAGATAGTCTCACATCAACTAGGCGTATCAACGGGCTATGGAGATGCCCATCAATAGATATCAATGTGAGTGAGTAGGGATTGCCATGCAATGGATGCACTAGAGCTATAAGTGTATGAAAGCTCAAAAAGAAACTAAGTGGGTGTTCATCCAACTTGCTTGCTCACGAAGACCTAGAGCAATTTGAGGAAGCCCATCATTGGAATATACAAGCCAAGTTATATAATGAAAAATTCCCACTAGTATATGAAAGTGACAAAAAATAGGAGACTCTCTATCATGAAGATCAAGGTGCTACTTTGAAGCACAAGTGTGGAAAAAGGGTAGAAACATTGTCCCTTCTCTCTTTTCTCTCATTTTTTTTATTTTGGTGGGCATCTTTGGCCTCTTTTATTTATTTATTTGGGCTTCATTGGCCTCTTTTATTATTTGTAAAGTCCGGAGACTCATCCCTACTTGTGAGGGAATCATAGCTTCCATCATCCTTTCCTCTCATGGGACAATGCTCTAATAATGATGATCATCACACTTTTATTTACTTACAACTCGATACCTACAACAAGATATGACTCTATATGAATGCTTCCGGTGGTGTACCGGGATGTGCAACGATCTAGCATAGCAAATGACATCAAAAAAACGGACAAGCCATGAAAACATCATGCTAGCTGTCTTACGATCATGCAAAGCAATATGACAATGATGGTGCGTGTCATAAAAAACGGAATGGTGGAAGTTGCATGGCAATATATCTCAGAATGGCTATGGAAATGCCATAATAGGTTGGTATGGTGGCTGTTTTGAGGAAGGGTATATGGTGGGTTTAATGCACCGGTGAAAGTTGCGTGGTACTAGAGAGGCTAGCAATGGTGGAAGGGTGAGAGTGCGTATAATCCATGGACTCACATTAGTCATAAAGAACTCACATACTTATTGCAAAAATCTATTAGTTATCGAAGCAAAGTATTAGACACATGCTCCTAGGGGAGAGGTTGGTAGGAGTTAACCATCGCGCGCTCCCGACCCTCACACAAAGGATGACAATCATTAAACAAATCATGCTCCGACTTCGTTACATAACGGTTCACCATACGTGCATGCTACGGGAATCACAAACTTTAACACAAGTATTTTTACCATTCCACAATTACTCACTAGCATGACTCTAACATCACCATCTTTATACCTCAAAACTATATGCAAGGAATCCAACTTCTCATAGTATTCAATGCACTTTATATGAAAGTTTTTATTATATCCCTCTTGGATGCCCATTATATTAGGACTAAATTCATAACCTAAACCAATTACCATGCCGTTTAAAGACTATCAAAATAATATAAGTGAGGTACGAGAGTTCAATTATTTCTATAAAATAAAAAACACCACCGTGCTCTAAAAAGATATAAGTGAAGTACTAGAGCAACATTGCCTAACTCAAAAGATATAAGTTAAGCACATAGAGTATTCTAATAAATTCACGATTAATGCGTGTCCCTCTCAAAAGATGTGTGCAGCAAGGATGATTGTGGCAAACTAAAAAGCAAAGACTCATATCATACAAGACGCTCCAAGCAAAACACATATCATGTGGTGAATAAAAATATAGCCTCAAGTAAATTTACCGATGGATTGAAGACGAAAGAGGGGATGCCTTCCGGGGCATCCCCAAGCTTAGGCTCTTTGGTATCCTTGAATATGGCTTTGGGTTCCTTGGGCATCCCCAAGCTTAGGCTCTTGCCACTCCTTATTCCATAGTCCATCAAATCTTTACCCAAAACTTGAAAACTTCACAACACAAAACTCAACAGAAAACTCGTGAGATCCGTTAGTATAAGAAAAATAAATCACCACTTTAGGTACTGTTGTGAACTCATTCTTTATTTATATTGGTGTAATATCTACTGTATTCTAACTTCTTGATGGTTCATACCCCCCGATACAACCCATAGATACATCAAAATAAGCAAACAACACAAAGAAAACAGAATCTATCAAAAACAGAACTGTCTGTAGCAATCTGTAAACTTCGAATACTTCTGTAACTCCAAAAATTCTGAAAAATTAAGAAAATCAGGGAAATTTGTATATAAATCTTGTGTAAAAAATTCAGATCCAATTGACGCTCTGGTGAATTTATACAATTCCTGGACTGAGCGCAAAAGTTTCTGTTTTTCAGCAAAACCAAATCAACAATCACCGTAAACCATCCCAAAGGTCTTACTTGGCACAAACACTAATTAAAACAATAAAACACAATTAATACAGAGGTAATAATGTGCAAAACACTCAAGAACAGAAGCAAAAAACAAAAACATAAAATAAAATTGGGTTGCCTCCCAACAAGCGCTATTGTTTAACGCCCTTAGCTAGGCATAACGATTTCAATGATGCTCACATAAAAAGTAGTAATTGAGATATGAAAAAGAGCATCATGAATAGCATGAAAAACACATTTATGTCTAACCCACTTCCTATGCATAGGGATTTTGTGAGCAAACAATTTATGGGAACAAGAATCAACTAGCATAGGAAGGCAAAACAAGCATAACTTCAAAACTTTAAACACATAGAGAGGAAACTTGATATTATTGTAATTCCTACAAGCATATGTTCCCCCCTCATAATGAATTTCAGTATCATCATGAAGTAATTCAACAATATAACTATCACATAAATCATTCTTTTCATATTTCACAAGCATAGAATTTTCATTACTCTCCACATAAGCAAATTCCTTATCATCCATGGTAGTGGGAGCAAACTCAATAAAATAACTATCATGAGACACTTGATTGACATAACCACATTGCAAATTAAAATCATGATGATAAGTTTCATGGTTATCATTACTCATTATAGCATACGTGTCATCACCATCACCATAAATAGGAGGCATGCAATTATCATAATAAATTTTCTCATCAAAACTTGGGGGACAAAAAATATCATCTTCATCAAACATAGCATCCCCAAGCTTGTGGCTTTGCATATCATAAGCATCATGGATATTTAGAGAATTCATACTAGCAACATTGCAATCATGCTCATCATTCAAGGGACTATCATGAATCACCTTATAAATTTCTTATTTCAACACTTCATCAAAATTTTCAGATTCATGATTTTCAAACAAAACTTCATAGAGATAATCAAGTGCACTCAACTCACTAGCAATTGGTTCATCATAATTTGGCCTTTTGAAAAGATTAGCAAGTGGATGAGGATCCATATCAATAGATTTTTAGCAAGCGAAGATGCAAGCAAATAGAAGGCACAAGGCAACACAAGCAAACAAAAATAGATCCGGCGAGAAAAAGGCGAATAAAACGGCAAATTGGTGAAGTGGAGGAGAGGAAAACGAGAGGCAAATGGCGAATAATGTAAATGCAATAGATGAGTTTGTGATGGGTACTTGGTAGGCTTGATGTAGATTTCCCCGGCAACGGCGCCAGAAATCCTTCTTGCTACTTCTTGAGCTTGCGTTTGTTTTCCCTTGAAGAGGAAAGGGTGATGCAGCAAAGTAGATAAGTATTTCCCTCAGTTGTTGAGAACCAAGGTATCAATCCAGTAGGAGATACAAGCAAGTCCCCAATCTTCGCACCTACACAAACAATCAAACACTTGCACCCAACACTATAAAGGGGTTGTCAATCCCTTCACGGTTACTTGCAAGGATGAGATCTGATAGAGATAGATATAGAAGATTACTAGAACGAAAAGTAAAACAAAAGTAAAAAGATTGCAGCAAAGTATTTTTGGTATTTTTGGTTTATAGATCTGAAAATATAATATGGAAAATAGACCCGGGGGCCATAGGTTTCACTAGAGGCTTCTCTCTTGAAGGTAAATAATATGGTGGGTGAACAAATTACTGTCAAGCAATTGATAGAAAAGTGCATAGTTATGATGATATCCAAGGCAATGATTATGCATATAGGCATCACGTCCGTGTCAAGTAGACCGAAACGATTCTGCATCTACTACTATTACTCCACACATCGACCGACTCCTGCCTGCATCTAGAGTATTAAGTTCATGAAGAACAGAGTAACGCATTAGGTAAGATGACATGTTGTAGAGGGATAAACTCAAGCAATATGATGAAAACCCCATCTTTTTATCCTCGATGGCAACAATACAAATACGTGCCTCGCTACCCCTACTTTGTCACTGGGTGAGGACACCGCAAGATTGAACCCAAAACCAAGCACTTCTCCCATTGCAAGAATTACGAATCTAGTTGGCCAAACCAAACCAATAACTCGAAGAGACTTGCAAAGATATGAAATCATGCATATAAGAATTCAGAGAAGATTCAAATAATATTCATAGATAATCTGATCATAAACCCACAATTCATCGGATCTCGACAAACACACCGCAAAAGAGTATTACATCGGATAGATCTCCATGAAGATCATGAAGAACATGGTATTGAAGAACATAGAGAGAGAAGAAGCCATCTAGCTACTAGCTATGGACCCGAAGGTCTGAGGTGAACTACTCACGCATCATCGGAGGGGCAATGGAGTTGATGTAGATGCCCTCCGTGATCGAATCCCCCTCCGGCAGATTACCGGAAAAGGCTCCAAGATGGGATCTCACAGGAATAGAGGGTTCCGGCGGCGGAAAAGTATTTTCGTGGCTCTTTTTGGTATTGGGGGAATATTTGGGAATTTATAGGCCGAAGATTAGGGTTGAAGGACCTGCAGGGGGACACAAGCCAGGGGGGCGCCCCCCCTAGGGCGCGCCCTGCAGGCTTGTGATCTCCCGGCAGGTCTCCTGCCTTCATCTCCAAGTCTGGCAGGTTTCTTCTGGTCCAAGAAAAATCATCGCGAAGATTTTATTCCGTTTGGACTCCGTTTGATATTCCTTATCTGCAATACTCAAAAACAAGGAAAAAACAAAAACTGGCACTAGGCACTAGGTTAATAGGTTAGTCCCAAAAAATAATATAAAATAGCATATTAATGCATATAAAACATCCAAAACAGATAATATAATAGCATGGAACAATAAAAAATTATAGATACGTTGGAGACGTATCAAAGGTCTTCACCTTGCTTCTGATCTCACAAGGGCAAGATTGATTGGCTCATTTCGCCAACCTCGACCATGTGCCACTGCTACTGAAGCTACTGCTACCACTCTGCCTTGCCAGAACCTGCCTAGAAGGGAGCGTGCTCTCACTGATCGAGAACTTCTAGTTTCTCTGATTCAGAAGCAGGATTGGCACCACGAATGGACGCGAAGACAAATGCATTCTATGGTTCAAGATATCAACCGAATTCGCAATGTCACCACCAAGAATGCCTTTGTGGCTTATGAAACCAGTCGTTGCTCATGGAAGACTTTGACCATGATGGCTCTTGAGGAAGATCTTCGAGAGGATGGCTTCAACCAACGGTACAAATTTGGTGCCCCACCTCCCAGCACGGAGAAATGGCGCAAGACTCCATCGCTTGAAGACAGTGATTTCTCCTCTTTGGCACCTTCAGTCAACGTCAGGCTTGCAGATGAAGGTGATGACGCAACCTCTCTGCCTCCATCGACTCAGCGACGCGGCACTGCACCGAGCTCATGTACACCAACTCAACATGACCCTACTACACCGTCGACCTCAACTCATGTTGGGGACGCATAGTACTCAATGTCTTCGTCCCTTTTTGGTCATGCGATGACAAAGGGGGAGAAGAATTGGGTGATAGTCTTCAAACGGGTCTATCGATATGGGCTGGGTGATGCTACTTTTGTTAAGTTTACAACTCTCATTCTGAACATTTGCTATTTGGGTTGTAAAACTTAAGTCCTGATGGATGTCTGCACACATTATGTTTACCGTACTTTTAGCGCTACTTCAAGTTTTATCATATGCGCCCGAAGCCATACTGCAGACGCCCATTTTTCATTATGCATTTCATTATCTTCGAAATATCATTTAAATGCATAATGGTTGGATTACAAGATATAGGGGGAGATCTCCACAAACTCCAACCTGCCATGCGCTTCTGCATTCCAAGCAAAATCTTCATAAGCACATATTCAGGGGGACCTCTCTATATCTTGCAATCATAATCTCCAAGTCTTTATCTTCACATATTTTATCCCCGTTGAACTTCAACCAGTTTGTCATCAATCACCAAAAAGGGGGAGATTGTAAGTGCATCTAGTGCCACCCTTTGTTAGTTTTGGAGTATTGAAGACAAACGTGGTTGAGGGACTAATGTGTTTGTGAGAGTTCACAGGTTAACACAGATAGAAGTTCCTAGAGATTCAGTTTAACCATCAAAGACGACCCCTAAAAATGTCTGAAGACATTGATGATGGCCGAAGCCATTGGTGGTGCGCGAAGATAATCACTTGAAGATAATGAAACGCGAAGACGAAGTCTTTTGGTAGTTTTGTTTCTTCTTTGCTGAGTCAAAAGAACCACCGTACTGTTAAGTGGCATCGATGTGATCGAAGTCAGACGCTGACGAGATGCTCAACCCACACCTATGTCTTCAAGTGAAGACAATGAGAGGAAATCTCTTCCAGAGTTGGTTGAGTCAGCTTTACATGTAGCCCAAGAAAAGTTGCCGCGTGTGTTTGAAATCCGACTATTGTGACACATGTCAGTTGGCCATTGACCCAGGGTCATTTCGGTCATATCAGGTCGGGTTGCCTGTTGGCCATAAATAGCTCCCCCCCTCCACCATAAGAAGGTGGCTGCTCAGAGAGAGATACAACTATTGTCATTTTGGAGCAACCCACCTCGAAGACATTGAGAGAGAGAAATATCCTGCGAGGATAAACCAAAACACCTAGAGCTAGAGTGTTTGAGCATCAAATCACTGAGCTTGTTCTGTTATGAGTGAACTAAAGACTTATTACACTTGAAGATTGTGATCTACCAGACAGTTAGGCGTCTGGGTCTAGAGCATCCAAGAGTCATTGTGGATTGCCGGGTGACCAAGTTTGTACGGGTTTCGGAAGTATCCCCTGAAGACTTACCTGAGTAATTGGGCGTTGTCTTAGTGACTTCGGCTCAAGGGGAACAAGGTGAAGACGAGGTCTTCTGAGTTGAATCTCAGCCTCCCTAACCAGACGTACAGTTGTCACAGCAACTGGAACTGGTCCAACAAATCATGTGTCCTCATCAAGCTACTGGTTCTATCCTTCACTCTTTTACATTCTGCTCAGAACCATGAAGCCATTGCTTGAATAATACTGTTTGAAGACATATCCCAAAGACATTCATATCTGTTGTTTATCTTCATACTTTCAAAGTTTGTCTTTGACTCATCTTAGTGTGTACGATGATAATGCTGAACTTGCTTGTATGTCTTCATTGTATTGCATGCCTTGCTTAGATCCTTGATATCTATCCCTGCCTGATCCTATTCCGCTTCCGCATGTTTCGAATACATTCATTGTTTCGAAGCCTTTCATAAAAATTGCCTATTCACCCCCCCTCTAGTCGATAACTAGCACTTTCATTGTTCGTGTTGGCTTGCAAGGTGTAGGATCACTAGAAGTGTGTGCCTAGAAGGGGGGTGAATAGACTACTTGCAAAAATTAAAACCTAACCTTTTCCCAAGTTAATTGGTTGGCAGATTTTAGCAAAGATAGCAATTCAAGTACACCCTACACATGCATGTCAACAAGTATGGCAGTGGAAAGTAAAGACATTGCACATGGAATTAAGGAGTTGAGATAGGGAGATCAAACGCATGAGGGACACGATGTTTTTTCCCGTGATTCCTATAGGTGGTGCTATCGTACGTCCACGTTTATGGAGTCTTAAACCCATGGAGGGTAATGGTCGCGAGAGTCCACGGAGGGCTCCACCCATAAGGGTCCACGAAGTAGCAACCTTGACTATTCCATAACGGCTTCCGTCCACGAAGGACTAGCCTCACTATGGGTAGATCTTCACAAAGTAGGCGATCTCCTTGCCCATACAAACTTCTTGGTTCAACTCCACAACACGAAGTAGGAGGCTCCCAAGCGACACCTAACCAATCTAGGAGGCACCACCCACCAAAAGGTAATAGGCTCGGCAATGTCGATGAACTCCTTGCTCTTGTGCTTCAAGATGATAGACTCCTCAACACACAATCACTCTCTCACAGATTTGGCTATGGTGGAAGAGATTGATTTGGTGGAAAGCAACTTGGGGAGGCTAGAGATCAAGATTCATATGGATGGAGTGGAATGGCTTGATCTCAACACATGAGTAGGTGGCTCTCTCTTAGAAAATTAGATGGGGCAAGTATGGAATAGTTCTGAGTGCTTCTCCTTCGAGTGGGTGGTGGTGAAGGGGTATATATAGGCATACCCAAAAATCCAACCGTTACACCTAAAGTGACCAACTCGGTGACACCGAAGTGTAAAAATCGGTGGTACCGAGTTGCTCCAAAGGTAGCAACTTTTGAATCTCGGTGAGACCGATACAGAAATCTCGGCGGTACCAATTAGGTGGCCAACGGTTAGATTGCACAACTCAGTGAGACCAATTCTCAAATTTCGGTGGTACCAATTCTTGACAACGGCTAACCAGAAAGTTGGTCCAAAACTCGGTGAGACCAATTCACAAAACTCAGTGGTACCGATTCTTGAGAATGGCTAACCAGAAAGTTGGTCCAAATCTTGGTGAGACCGATTGGCAAAACTCGGTGGTACCAGTTCTTGAAAATAGGATACCCAAAAGTTGGCAACTGATTTTGGTGGCACCGAATGGAATTATGGTGGTACCGAGAAGCTAGGGTTTGGCATGGGTCTGTCTGAGGTGGGAATCGGTGGGACCGAGTGGAAATTGTTGGTAGCACCGATTTTCAAGATAGGCTTGGACAGACTTTTGTGGAAGAGTTTGTGGGTGTTTTTGGTGACTATCACTTGTGCACGTGGAGCATCTTGTTCACCAACAGTACCTTACCCCGTTTTAATAGTATTGGCTTTCCTATGGACTCAAAGTGATTTCTCACAAAGTAAAATGTAGAGTCCTCTTGCTTGAAGCTTTGCCAATCCATTTCCTTGCAGCTAGGGGTTTCTCCTCACAATCCTTTTTGCCAACCCATCTCTCTCTATGGACTTTCACCTGAAATACACTAGGTAGAAATATTAGTCCAAGAGACAATGTATGTTGTCATGAATTATCAAAACCACCAAGGGAGCACATTGTGCTTTCAATCTCCCCCTTTTTGGTAATTGATGACAACATACAATCAAAGCTTCAAATAAAGATATGCATAGATATTATGAAGACTTTGAGAGACACATGACTTAGATTTTCTCCCCCTAAATGTGTGCAATCCCTTTAAAGGACAGTTGATTTGGAATGCATGGACACACATATAGTAGAAGGGATATAATGAGTCATGTGTATCTTGGCTATATGCATCAAATATATATGAGTGAGGTGTATCCTTGTTCAAGACTTCACTCTTGCAAACAATATGTGCAAGAAGCAAGAGATAATCTTGATCAAAGATATGGTGCATTCTAGTAGTAGAAACACACTTGAGAAAACAATGTTAGGAAACACAAGAGTATTCTACCAATCAAAAAGCAATAGAACTCAATAGTACCAAGTTGTGGAGAACATATAGAAGATGATATTCCTTAAGATTGATATGTCTCCAAGATCATTTAGAACTTTCTCCCCTAGATATGAAATAGTAGGTCATCCTCTCCCCCTGAATCTTAGCATGTAGATATTGGGATTGGATAGGGTGAGAAAATTCTAACATGAGAATGACAAATAAGAGTATCAAATTTGAATAAGATTAGGCATGCTCTCTCTCCTTTGGTATTCTCCCCCTTGATTGTATCTTCCCCTTTGCATAAGCATGTATCTCCCCCTTTAGCTATTTGAAGCTTTGGTATTTCTCCCCCTTTGGCATCAATTGCCAAAAAGGTCCATACACAGGGTAAGACACAGGGATCATGGAGTAAGAAGGGATCCTTGAGAAGAAGGGTCATAGAATGTAGGGATCATGGAAGGTGTAGAATCATAGAGAGCATTAAAAACTGAGGGAACAAAGAGAATAATTTCTCCCTCTTTCACTGATAGCTTGTAAGACTTCTCCTCCTTTGAGTTAGGGATCCTAGAGTAAAGTTTCTCTACCCCTATTTTTTAATTAATAAGGGATCATTGAAGAAATGAAGAATTGCTAAGTTAACAAAGGATAGAAAAGATAGCAAAGTCGGTGGCTCCGAGGCAAATAAGTCGGTGGAACCGAGATGTGTATTTGCAGCCTATCTCCATAATCGGTAGAACCGAGTCATTTGGATCAGAGGCTCCGAGGATACATCAGAAACTTGGCAATTTTTTAGAAACTTGCAAATGAGTTTGGAAAACTTGTAACAAAATGTCAAAAAGGATCTTCAAAGGAAATACAAAAGACTTTTTACAAAGAAACATCAACTAGAGAAGATTTGAGTGGTTCCAAGAAATCTTGCAAATAGAGAATGAACCAAACAAGATACTTAATCTAGGTGATGGGCGGTGACTAGGTCACCTATATTAGAGTATATTGACTTAGGAGCCAAGCAAGAATACTTGATCATAGGTCATACTCATCGTTAAGCTCAAAATGGGGTTACCATTTTTCGATTAAGCATTTCAATGTTTTCATATCGCTTGAGTTGCTTTATCTCATGACTTGGAGTAAAGCTTTTTCAAGGATATGAGTACATACCTTTGAGTAATGTTGATGACGTGGCTTGTAGGTGAACTTGTTGAGGATGCTCGATGTTGATGAAGATCATCTTGAGTTGGGAGCAATCCTTGTTTGTTTTGGTTCTCTTTTCACCTACATAGGTTAGTCATGCAAGGAAGAACAATATATATCCATTTGACATGATATCAATTGAGAATTAGCAAATGTGATCACATCAAATTTATGTCAAGGATATGGTTGAGTTGTCTTCTTCCTTTCATCGTAAAAGGGGTTGTGGATACTTGGTCATGACAAGATTGCTTAAGATATGAGTTGTTTGCAACCTTGTGGAATGAAATTCTTCCAAGTACCTACAAAAGGTTAGATGCAATACAAGGGACCATAGAATTCCAAGTTATATGAAGTTCATGGTAATGATGGCATGGAATGGTCAAGTAAGCTCATCCCTTTGCATGCATCCGAGTGAGCTTAGCTCAAGTTTGAAGCATCAATGATGTTCAACTCACTCCTCAAGTAACAAAATACTTTCTCATCAAGTGGCTTAGTAAAGATATCGGCCAATTGCTTGTTGGTACGAACATGCTTAAGATTAATATCTTCTTTGGCAACATGATCACGGATGAAATGATGTCAAACTTGAATATGCTTAGTTCGAGAATGTTGCACGGGATTATGACCAATCTTAATAGCACTTTCATTGTCACAAAGTAATGGAACATTTTTCACATGGATTCCATAATCCTTAAACGTTTGTGTCATCCATAGCAATTGTGCACAACATGATCCGGCAGCAATATACTCATCTTCGGCGGTAGATAGAGATATCGACTTTTGTTTCTTGGAGGACCAAGACACAAGAGATCTACCAAGAAATTGACATGTACCCGAGGTGGATTTTCTATCAACCTTGTCACCGGCATAGTCCGAATCGGAATAGCCAACAAGGTTAAAGGAAGATCCCTTGGGATACCAAATGCCAAAGTTTGGTGTTTGTATCAAATATCTCACAATACGTTTCACGGCCAAAAGATGACACTCTTTAGGTGCAGCTTGATATCTAGCACACATGCAAACACTAAGCATAATATCGGGACGGGATGCACATAGATATAGCAATGAACCAATCATAGATCGATAAACATTTTGATCAACCGGTTCGTCCTCCTTGGTAAGATCAACATGTCCACTAGTAGGCATAGGAGTTTTCATACCTTTACACTCTTGCATGTTGAACTTCTTGATCAAGTCCTTGGTATACTTGGTTTGAGAGATGAAAGTTACTTCTCTCGTTTGCTTGATTTGCACGTGGAGCATCTTATTCACCAACAGTACCTTACCCCCTTTTAATAGTATTGGCTTTCCTATGGACTCAAAGTGATTTCTCACAAAGTAAAATGTAGAGTCCTCTTGCTTGAAGCTTTGCCAATCCATTTCCTTGCAGCTAGGGGTTTCTCCTCACAATCCTTTTTGCCAACCCATCTCTCTCTATGGACTTTCACCTGAAATACACTAGGTAGAAATATTAGTCCAAGAGACAATGTATGTTGTCATGAATTATCAAAACCACCAAGGGAGCACATTGTGCTTTCAATATCCCCCTTTTTGGTAATTGATGACAAGATACAATCAAAGCTTCAAATAAAGATATGCATAGATATTATGAAGACTTTGAGAGACACATGACTTAGATTTTCTCCCCCTAAATGTGTGCAATCCCTTTAAAGGACAGTTGATTTGGAATGCATGGACACACATATAGTAGAAGGGATATAATGAGTCATGTGTATCTTGGCTATATGCATCAAATATATATGAGTGAGGTGTATCCTTGTTCAAGACTTCACTCTTGCAAACAATATGTGCAAGAAGCAAGAGATCATCTTGATCAAAGATATGGTGCATTCTAGTAGTAGAAACACACTTGAGAAAACAATGTTAGGAAACACAAGAGTATTCTACCAATCAAAAAGCAATAGAACTCAATAGTACCAAGATGTGGAGAACATATAGAAGATGATATTCCTTAAGATTGATATGTCTCCAAGATCATTTAGAACTTTCTCCCCTAGATATGAAATAGTAGGTCATCCTCTCCCCCTGAATCTTAGCATGTAGATATTGGGATTGGATAGGGTGAGAAAATTCTAACATGAGAATGACAAATAAGAGTATCAAATTTGAATAAGATTAGGCATGCTCTCTCTCCTTTGGTATTCTCCCCCTTGATTGTATCTTCCCCTTTGCATAAGCATGTATCTCCCCCTTTAGCTATTTGAAGCTTTGGTATTTCTCCCCCTTTGGCATCAATTGCCAAAAAGGTCCATACACAGGGTAAGACACAGGGATCATGGAGTAAGAAGGGATCCTTGAGAAGAAGGGTCATAGAATGTAGGGATCATGGAAGGTGTAGAATCATAGAGAGCATTAAAAACTGAGGGAACAAAGAGAATAATTTCTCCCTCTTTCACTGATAGCTTGTAAGACTTCTCCTCCTTTGAGTTAGGGATCCTAGATTCTCTACCCCTATTTTTTAATTAATAAGGGATCATTGAAGAAATGAAGAATTGCTAAGTTAACAAAGGATAGAAAAGATAGCAAAGTCGGTGGCTCCGAGGCAAATAAGTCGGTGGAACCGAGATGTGTATTTGCAGCCTATCTCCATAATCGGTAGAACCGAGTCATTTGGATCAGAGGCTCCGAGGATACATCAGAAACTTGGCAATTTTTTAGAAACTTGCAAATGAGTTTGGAAAACTTGTAACAAAATGTCAAAAAGGATCTTCAAAGGAAATACAAAAGACTTTTTACAAAGAAACATCAACTAGAGAAGATTTGAGTGGTTCCAAGAAATCTTGCAAATAGAGAATGAACCAAACAAGATACTTAATCTAGGTGATGGGCGGTGACTAGGTCACCTATATTAGAGTATATTGACTTAGGAGCCAAGCAAGAATACTTGATCATAGGTCATACTCATCGTTAAGCTCAAAATGGGGTTACCATTTTTCGATTAAGCATTTCAATGTTTTCATATCGCTTGAGTTGCTTTATCTCATGACTTGGAGTAAAGCTTTTTCAAGGATATGAGTACATACCTTTGAGTAATGTTGATGACGTGGCTTGTAGGTGAACTTGTTGAGGATGCTCGATGTTGATGAAGATCATCTTGAGTTGGGAGCAATCCTTGTTTGTTTTGGTTCTCTTTTCACCTACATAGGTTAGTCATGCAAGGAAGAACAATATATATCCATTTGACATGATATCAATTGAGAATTAGCAAATGTGATCACATCAAATTTATGTCAAGGATATGGTTGAGTTGTCTTCTTCCTTTCATCGTAAAAGGGGTTGTGGATACTTGGTCATGACAAGATTGCTTAAGATATGAGTTGTTTGCAACCTTGTGGAATGAAATTCTTCCAAGTACCTACAAAAGGTTAGATGCAATACAAGGGACCATAGAATTCCAAGTTATATGAAGTTCATGGTAATGATGGCATGGAATGGTCAAGTAAGCTCATCCCTTTGCATGCATCCGAGTGAGCTTAGCTCAAGTTTGAAGCATCAATGATGTTCAACTCACTCCTCAAGTAACAAAATACTTTCTCATCAAGTGGCTTAGTAAAGATATCGGCCAATTGCTTGTTGGTACGAACATGCTTAAGATTAATATCTTCTTTGGCAACATGATCACGGATGAAATGATGTCGAACTTGAATATGCTTAGTTCGAGAATGTTGCACGGGATTATGACCAATCTTAATAGCACTTTCATTGTCACAAAGTAATGGAACATTTTTCACATGGATTCCATAATCCTTAAACGTTTGTGTCATCCATAGCAATTGTGCACAACATGATCCGGCAGCAATATACTCATCTTCGGCGGTAGATAGAGATATCGACTTTTGTTTCTTGGAGGACCAAGACACAAGAGATCTACCAAGAAATTGACATGTACCCGAGGTGGATTTTCTATCAACCTTGTCACCGGCATAGTCCGAATCGGAATAGCCAACAAGGTTAAAGGAAGATCCCTTGGGATACCAAATGCCAAAGTTTGGTGTTTGTATCAAATATCTCACAATACGTTTCATGGCCAAAAGATGACACTCTTTAGGTGCAGCTTGATATCTAGCACACATGCAAACACTAAGCATAATATCGGGACGGGATGCACATAGATATAGCAATGAACCAATAATAGATCGATAAACTTTTTGATCAACCGGTTCGTCCTCCTTGGTAAGATCAACATGTCCACTAGTAGGCATAGGAGTTTTCATACCTTTACACTCTTGCATGTTGAACTTCTTGATCAAGTCCTTGGTATACTTGGTTTGAGAGATGAAAGTTACTTCTCTTGTTTGCTTGATTTGCAAACCAAGAAAGAATTTCAGCTCACACATCATGGACATCTCATACTTCTCGGACATCAACCTTCCAAATCTTTCACTAAATTGTGGGATAGTAGATCCAAAGATAATATCATCCACATAGATTTGACACACAAATAATTCACCATTAACTCTTTTAGTGAATAAGGTTGCGTCAATTTTAGCAATTTCAAAACCCTTTTCAATGAGAAACTTCGTTAAGCATTTATAGCAAGCACGTGGAGCTTGCTTAAGACCATAAAGAGCTTTACGAAGCTTGTAGACATGATTAGGTTTCTTAGGATTCACAAAACCAGGGGGTTGCTTAACATAGACCTCTTCTTCAATTTCACCATTTAAAAATGCACTTTTAATGTCCATTTGATAAAGCATGATATCATGGTGATTAGCATAAGCAAGAAGAATGCGAATAGCTTCAAGTCTAGCGACGGGGGCATAGGTCTCATCGTAGTCCATACCTTCGACTTGCGTATATCCTTGGGCTACGAGACGCGCCTTGTTGCGTACAACTTGACCGTCTTCATCTTGCTTGTTCCGAAACACCCATTTGGTTCCGATGATGTTGTGCTCGTCCTTGGGCTTCTCCACGAGTGTCCACACTTCGTTCCTCTCGAAGTTGTGAAGCTCTTCATGCATGGCGTTCACCCAATCCGGGTCTTCAAGAGCTTGTTCAACCTTCAAGGGTTCAATGCTAGAGATGAAAGAATAATGCTCACAAAAATTAGCTAAGCGAGTTTTAGAGTGAGTGATTCTCCCGGTTTGTATGTCACCAAAGATTTGGTTTAGAGGATGGTTCTTGGTCACTCTTGCTCGAACTCGGGGTAGCTTCGGCTTGTTGGATGGTGGAGCTTCTTCATCATCATCATCTCCTTCATCTTCGTTGTTGTTGAAGCTGTCGTTTTCTTGTGGTGGTGGTGAAGGAGGTTGTGGTGGATCTTCATGATGTACTTCCTCCTCTTCATCTTGGCGTCTACCGCTAGTAGATGCCTCCATGTCATGTTGAGGTTCACCTTGACGTGAAGTAGGGGCTTCCACTTGAGTTGACGAAGTACTTTAGCCGATGGACAAGTCTTGGATAGCTACCGAAGGATCCTTATCTCCTACATCATTTGGCAATTGTTCGACTTGCGAACCATTAGATTCATCAAACTTCACATCTACCGTCTCTTCAACTTTTTGAGTGAAGTTGTTGTAGACACGGTAAGTGTGAGAGTTCGATCCGTAACCGAGTAGGAATGCTTCATGAGATTGCGGGAGAAAATTTAGTACGACGATGCTTATCAAGCATGTAGCACTTTGAGCCGAATACCCGATAGTATCCAACTTGGGTTTTGTTACCGGTGAGTAGCTCGTATGTCGTTTTACCGAGAAGCTTGTGCAAGTAGAGTCGATTTGTGGCATGACATGCTGTTTCCACGGCTTCTGCCCAAAAGTGTCGTGGCGTCTTGTATTCGTCAAGCATCGTTCTTGCCATCTCAATAAGAGTCCGGTTCTTCCTCTCAATAACTCCATTTTGTTGAGGCGTGTACGTAGCCGAGAACTCATGTGAAACACCTTCTTCGTCAAGAAAGGTATCTACATGGGTGTTCTTGAACTCCGATCCGTTATCGCTCCGAACCTTCTTGATCTTCACTTCAAACTGATTTTGCGCTTTGCGAGCGAAGTTCTTGAAGATCTTTTGTACCTGCGAATTATCATCAAGAAAGAATACCCACGTAAATCTGGAAAAATCATCAACTATAACTAGACCATAGGAATTTCCACCGAGGCTCTTGTAAGCATTGGGACCAAAAAGATCCATGTGAAGTAACTCAAGTGGTCTCCTAGTAGTCATGATATTCTTTACGGGATGACTTCCACCTACTTGCTTTCCAGCTTGACAAGCACTACAAAGTCTATCTTTGTCAAAGATAACATCTTTAACACCAAGTATATGATCACCTTTGATAAGCTTGTCTAGATTACGCATGCCAACATGTCCTAGTCTTCTATGCCAAAGCCAACCTTGAGAAGATTTTGCAATAAGACAAGTACGAGGTTTGGATCTCTTAGTGAAATCGACAATATATATATATCACCTCTACGGAAACCGGTAAAGACCATGTTATGATTATCTTGACGAACTTGGCAATCTACTTTCGTGAATAGCACATTAAAACCAAAGTCAGCAAGTCTAGATACGGAAAGAAGATTGTAGCCAAGGGATTCAACAAGCATGACGTTCTGAATAGAGCTATCATAGGATATGGCCACCTTACCAAGACCGAGTACCTTACCCTTGGAGTTGTCTCCAAATGTTACATACCTTCGCGGTCCATGGTTTGGTGTGATCTCTTCAAACATCTCTCTATCTCCGGTCATATGATCGGTGCATCCACTATCGAGAATCCACTCTTTTCCTCCGGACATGTAATCCTTGAAGTTTGCCATGAGACTTAGATTCTTCATTGTCTTCTCATACTCGGTGTCGAACAATTCATCTTCGTCGTAGTAGCCATGTTCCAAATTGTCATCATCAAGTGGGAAATCCTCGTCACAAGGAAAAAGAGATTTGTTAGGGTTGTGATCATGACAATGTTCAAGATTATGAATTCGAATGGCTTCTACAATGATGTTGTTGATAGTTATGACATCTCCTTTAGCACGCATGAGGTCTCTAAGCTCAAATAGATAGTCATCAAACTTGGGATTACTAGGCATCATTTTGTGAAAGACAATAGTCTTATGAAGAATTTCATCAAGATTACTCAATGAATAACTTGGATATCGTTTCTCCAAGTCATTCCACAAAGTATAAGCACATTCAAAATTCTTCATTTGATTAAGCACAATCCTAGGCAATCCTCTAACGATAATATTAACAGTTCTAAGATTGCATAGCATATCAATTTCCTCTTCGTGTGTGGGATGTAAAGGATCAATGGGAGGTACATAGGGGTTCTTAACATACTTGCTCAAATGAAATTCATCGAATAGCTCAAGCATCTTATATTTCCATTGACTATTGTACTCCCCATCAAGAATAGGCACTCTATAACTCAAACTCTCCACACTAGACACATCCATCTTCCTCCACGGTGATGAAACCGATGCAATGGAAACCAATGCTCTGATACCACTTGTAGGATCACTAGAAGTGTGTGTCTAGAAGGGGGGTGAATAGACTACTTGCAAAAATTAAAACCTAACCTTTTCCCAAGTTAATTGGTTGGCAGATTTTAGCAAAGATAGCAATTCAAGTACACCCTACACATGCATGTCAACAAGTATGGCAGCGGAAAGTAAAGACATTGCACATGGAATTAAGGAGTTGAGATAGGGAGATCAAACGCATGAGGGACACGAAGTTTTTTTCCCGTGGTTCCGATAGGTGGTGCTATCGTACGTCCACGTTTATGGAGTCTTCAACCCACGGAGGGCTCCACCCATAAGGGTCCACGAAGTAGCAACCTTGACTATTCCATAACGGCTTCCGTCCACGAAGGACTAGCCTCACTATGGGTAGATCTTCACGAAGTAGGCGATCTCCTTGCCCGTACAAACTTCTTGGTTCAACTCCACAACACGAATTAGGAGGCTCCCAAGCGACACCTAACCAATCTAGGAGGCACCACCCTCCAAAAGGTAATAGGCTCAGTAATGTCGATGAACTCCTTGCTCTTGTGCTTCAAGATGATAGACTCCTCAACACACAATCACTCTCTCACAGATTTGGCTATGGTGGAAGAGATTGATTTGGTGGAAAGCAACTTGGGGAGGCTAGAGATCAAGATTCATATGGATGGAGTGGAATGGCTTGATCTCAACACATGAGTAGGTGGCTCTCTCTTAGAAAATTGGATGGGGCAAGTATGGAATAGTTCTGAGTGCTTCTCTTTTGAGTGGGTGGTGGTGAAGGGGTATATATAGGCATCCCCTAAAATCCAACTGTTACACCTAAAGTGACCAACTCGGTGACACCAAAGTGTAAAACTCGGTGGTACCGAGTTGCTCCAAAGGTAGCAACTTTTGAATCTCGGTGAGACCGATAAAGAAATCTCGGCGGTACCGATTAGGTGGCCAACGGTCAGATTGCACCACTCGGTGAGACCAGATTCTCAAATTTCGGTGGTACCAAGTCTTGACAACGGCTAACCAGAAAGTTGGTCCAAAACTCGGTGACACCAATTCACAAAACTCGATGGTACCGATTCTTGAGAATGGCTAACCAGAAAGTTGGTCCAAATCTCGGTGAGACCGATTGGCAAAACTCGGTGGTACCGGTTCTTCAAAAATAGGATACCCGAAAGTTGGCAACTGATTTCGGTGGCACCGAATGGAATGATGGTAGTACCGAGATGCTAGGGTTTGGCATGGGTCTGTCTGAGGTGGGAATCGGTGGGACCGAGTGGAAATTGTTGGTAGCACCGATTTTCAAGATAGGCTTGGACAGACTTTTGTGGAAGAGTTTGTGGGTGTTTTTGTGACTATCACTTGTGCAAGTGGAGCATCTTATTCACCAACAGTACCTTACCCCCTTTTAATAGTATTGGCTTTCCTATGGACTCAAAGTGATTTCTCACAAAGTAAAATGTAGAGTCCTCTTGCTTGAAGCTTTGCCAATCCATTTCCTTGCATCTAGGGGTTTCTCCTCACAATCCTTTTTGCCAACCCATCTCTCTCTCTATGGACTTTCACCTGAAATACACTAGGTAGAAATATTAGTCCAAGAGACAATGTATGTTGTCATGAATTATCAAAACCACCAAGGGAGCACATTGTGCTTTCACAAGGTGAATTCTTTGGTGATGGAAAGGAACCGGATCGTGAAGCGATCGCGAAAGAATTGAAGATGTTGCAATACAATGCTCAAGCATGTGACATTTTATTCAACTGCCTATGCCCCGAAGAAGTCAACAAGATTAGCCATCTTGAGGACACAAAGGGAATTTGGGATCCTTTGGTTGATATGCACGAAGGTACTGAATCCGTCAGGGAATCTAAGTTGGATGTGCTACAAAGTCAACTTGATAACTTCAAGATGAAGGATGGTGAAGGAGTCGCCGAAATGTTCAAGGAGTCACACATTCCCTCAAAGGTAAGCAAGGGACAAGGTAATTAATGAATCCATGGACATCATCATGTATACATTGCACTCCATGTCCATAGATATCCTTGTATTTGTCTGAGGGATCACTAGAAGAGTGTCTAGAGGGGGGGGGTGAATAGACTACTAGCAGGAATTTAAAACCTAACCTTTTTCCCAAGTTAATTGGTTGGCAGATTTTAACAGTTATAGCAAGTCTAGCAAGTCTAACAGCCCTACACATGCATGTCAACAAATATGGCAACGGAAAGTAAAGACATTGCACATGAAGTAAAGAGTAGAGATATGGAGATCAAACACAATTGGAGACGCAAGGATTTTTCCCGTGGTTCCGATAGGTGGTGCTATACGTCCACGTTTATGGAGTCTTCAACCCACGGAGGGTAACGGTCACGAGAGTCCACGGAGGGCTCCACCCATAAGGGTCCACGAAGTAGCAACCTTGACTATTCCATAACGGCTTCCATCCACGAAGGACTAGCCTCACTATGGGTAGATCTTCACGAAGTAGGTGATCTCCTTGCCCTTACAAACTTCTTGGTTCAACTCCACAACACGAAGTAGGAGGCTCCCAAGCGACACCTAACCAATCTAGGAGGCACCACCCTCCAAAAGGTAATAGGCTCGGTAATGTCGATGAACTCCTTGCTCTTGTGCTTCAAGATGATAGACTCCTCAACACACAATCACTCTCTCACATATTTGGCTTGGTGGAAGAGATGGGATTGGTGGAAAGCAACTTGGGGAGGCTAGAAATCAAGATCCATATGGTTGGAGTGGAAGATCTTGACCTCAACACAAGAATAGGTGGTTCTCTCTCAGAAAACTGGATGGGGCAAGTATGGAATAGTTCTGAGTGCTTCTCTTTCGAGTAGGTGGTGGTGGAGGGGTATATATAGGCATCCCCAAAAATCCAACCGTTACACACAAAATGACCAACTCGGTGACACCGATGTGTAAATCTCGGTGGTACCGAAGTGACCAAAAGTGGCAACTTTTGAATCTCGGTGAGACCGATATAGGAAACTCGGTTGCACCGATAAGGTGACCAACGGTCAGATTCCCAATCTCGGTGACGCCGATCCAACAATCTCGGTGGTACCGATATTGTGAATTTGCGTAACAGAGAGTTGGCAACCTAAACTCGGTGGCACCGGGATTGAATCGGTTGCACCGAAGTGGCTAGGGTTTGGCTGAGTCTGTCTGAGGTAGAGAATCGGTGGCACCGGGATGGAAATGTTGGTTGCACTGATTTTGAGTATTTGGCTTTGGACAGACTTTGGTGGGAGAGCTTGTGGGTGTTTTTGGTGACTATCACTTGTGCACGTATGAGCATTTTGTTCACCAACAAAACCTTACCCCCTTTTAATAGTATTGGCTTTCCTATGGACTCAAAGTGATTTCTCACAAATGTAAAATGTAGAGTCCTCTTCCTTGAAGCTTTGCCAATCCATTTCCTTGCATCTTGGGGTATTTCCACAATCTCCACAATCCTTTTGCCAACCCTCTATGTGGACTTTATCTGAAATACACTAGGTAAAAGTATTAGTCCAAGAGACAATGTATGTTGTCATGAATTATCAAAACCACCAAGGGAGCATGTTGTGCTTTCAATCTCCCCCTTTTTGGTAATTGATGACAACATACAATCAAAGCTTCAAATAAAGATATGTATGGATATAATGAAGACTTTGAGAGACACATGACTTAGATTTGCTCCCCCTAAATGTGTGCAGTCCTTTAAAGGATAGTTGCTTTGGAATGCATGGACACACATATGGATGAAGGGATATAATGAGTCATGTGTATCTTGGCCATATGCATCAAACATATATGAATGAGATGTATCCTTGTTCAAGACTTCACTCTTGCAAACAATATGTGCAAGAAGCAAGAGATCATCTTGATCAAGGGTATGATGCATATACTTACCTTGAGTTCTTGAGCATTCTAGTAGTAGAAACACACTTGAGAAAACAATGTTAGAAGACACAAGAGTATTCTACCAAACAACAAGGCAATAGAACTCAACAGTACCAAGATATGGAGAACATATAGAAGATAGTATTTCTTAAGATTGATATGTCTCCGAAATTATTTCTTTCTCCCCTTAGATATTACAATAGTAGAACACCCTCTCCCCCTGAATCTCAGCATGTAGATATTGGGATTGGATAGGGTGAGAAGGGTAAACTTTCAAATTTGTCTTCTCCCCCTACTTTGATATTCTCCCCTTGTTTAAGTGAGTATGAATATTGATATTGGCTCTCCCCCTTGATCATATCTCCCCCTTTGCATAAGCATGTATCTCCCCTTTAGCATGAAGCTTTGTTCTTCTCCCCCTTTGGCATTAATTTCCAAAAAGGTCAAAAACAGGGATAGATACAGGGATCATTGACTGAGAAGGGGTCCTTGAGAACAAGGGTCACTGAATGTAGGGTTCATAGAAATGAAAACTGAGGGAATCATGGAAAATAGTTTCTCTCCCTTTGAGATGTTGTAAGATTTTGTTATTCTCCCCCTTATTCCGTTAAGGTAGGGATCCTTGAATAAAGAAATTCTCTCCCTAAGATTATCTTTTGTTATTCTCCCCCGATTTTTTTTAACGGGATCATCGAAGTAACAGAAGTATTGCTTGTAGGATTGCAAAAGAAACATAGATTTGAAAAAAAACACAAATAAGAAAAAGAGAAAGAAAAAAAAACAAAATCGGTGACTCCAAGACAGATCAATCGGTGGTACCAAAGTTTTGTAGTGCAGCTCATCTGCAAATTTGGTAGAACCGAGATATATGTATCGGCGGCTCCGAGGCTAAAACAGCAACAGAAATAAGGGACCAAGTTTCTGTTTTCAAAGTGTCAAAAGAGAATTTTTCAAAGGGAATGCAAAAGTTTTTTACAAAGGGATATCAACTAGAGAAGATTTGATTGGTTCCAAGAAGTCTTCGCAAAATAGAAAGTGAACCATCCAAAATACTTAACTAGATGATGGGCGGTGACTAGGTCACCTATATTAGAGTATATTGATTTAGGAGCCAAGTAAGAATACTTGATCATAGGTCATACTCTACGTTAAGCTCAAAATGGGGTTACCATTTTTCGATTAAGCATTTTAATGTCTTCATATCACTTGAGTTGCTTTAGCTCATGACTTGGAGCAAAGCCTTTTCAAGGATATGAGTACATACCTTTGAGTGATGTTGATGACGTTGCTCGTAGGTGAACTTGTTGAGGATGCTCGAGGTTGATGAAGATCATCTTGAGTTGGGAGCAATCCTTCTCGTTTTAGTACACATGTCACCTACAAAGGTTAGTCATGCAAGGAAGAGCAATGGACATATCCATTTGACATGATACCAACTTGAGAATTATAAATATATGTCAAGGATATGATTGAGGTGTCTTCTTCCTTTCATCACCAAGAGGGATTGTGGATACTTGGTCATGACAAGATTGCTTATGATTAGAGTTGATGGCAATCTTGTGGAATGAAATTTTTCCAAGTACCTACAAAAAGATTCGATGCAATACAAGGGAGCATAGAATTCCATGGCATAAGATAACATGTTAGAAATATCATGGAAGTATCAAGAAAGCTCATGCCCTTGCATGCAACCGAGTGAGACTAGCTCAAGTTTGAAGCATCAATGATGTTCAACTCACTCCTCAAATAACAAAATGTTTTCTCATCAAGTGGCTTGGTAAAGATATCGGCCAATTGCTTGTTAGAGCGAACATGCTTAAGATCAATATCTCCTTTGGCAACATGATCACGAATGAAATGATGTCTAACTTGAATATGTTTAGTTCGAGAATGTTGCACAGGATTATAACCAATTTTAATAGCACTTTCATTGTCACAAAGCAATGGAACATTTCTAACATGGATTCCATAATCCTTAAGCGTTTGTGTCATCCATAGTAATTGTGCACAACAAGATCCAGCAGCAATATACTCAGTTTCGGCAGTAGATAAAGATACCGAGTTTTGTTTCTTGGAGGACCAAGACACAAGAGATCTACCCAAAAATTGACAAGTACCCGAGGTGGATTATCTATCAACCTTGTCACCGGCATAATCCGAATCGGAATAGCCAACAAGGTTAAAGGAAGATCCCTTGGGATACCAAATGCCAAAGTTTGGTGTTTGTATCAAATATCTCACAATACGTTTCACGACCAAAAGATGACACTCTTTAGGTGCAGCTTGATATCTAGCACACATGCAAACACTAAGCATAATATCGGGACGAGAGGCACATAGATATAGCAATGAACCAATCATAGATCGATAAACCTTTTGATCAACCGGTTCATCCTCCTTGGTAAGATCAACATGTCCGCTAGTAGGCATGGGGGTTTTCATACCTTTGCACTCTTGCATGTTGAACTTCTTGATCAAGTCCTTGGTATACTTAGTTTGAGAGATGAAAGTTCCTTCTTTCATTTGCTTGATTTGCAAACCAAGAAAGAATTTCAGCTCACACATCATAGACATCTCATACTTCTCGGACATCAACCTTCCAAATCTTTCACTAAATTGTGGGTTAGTAGATCCAAAGATAATATCATCCACATAGATTTGGCATACAAATAATTCACCATTAACTCTCTTAGTGAACAAGGTTGCATCAATTTTACCAATTTCAAAACCTTTTTCTATGAGAAACTTCGTTAAGCATTTGTACCAAGCACGAGGGGCTTGCTTAAGACCATAAAGGGCTTTACGAAGCTTGTAAACATGATTAGGTTTCTTAGGATTCACAAAACCAGGTGGTTGCTTAACATAGACTTCTTCTTCAATCTCACCATTCAAAAAGGCACTTTTAATGTCCATTTCATAAAGCGTGATATCATGGTGATTAGCATAGGCAAGAAGAATGTGAATAGCTTCAAGTCTAGCAACGGGGGCGTAGGTCTCACCGTAGTCCATACCTTCAACTTGCGTATATCCTTGGGCTACGAGACGAGCCTTGTTGCGCATGACTTGACCGTCTTCGTCTTGCTTGTTCCGAAACACCCATTTGGTTCCGATGATGTTTTGCTCATCCTTGGGCTTCTCCACGAGTGTCCACACTTCGTTCCTCTCGAAGTTGTGAAGCTCTTCATGCATCGCGTTCACCCAATCCGCGTCTTCAAGAGCTTGTTCTACCTTCAAGGGCTCAATGCTAGAGATGAAAGAATAATGCTCACAAAAGTTAGCTAGACGAGTTTTAGAGTGAGTGATTCTCCCGTTTTGGATGTCACCAAAGATTTGGTTTAGGGGATGGTTCTTGATCACTTGTGCTCGAACTCGGGGTAGCTTGGGCTTGTTAGATGGTGGAGCTTCTTCTTCTTCATCATCATCTCCTTCATCTTCGTTGTTGTTGATGGTGTCGTTCCCTTGAGGTGGTGGTGAAGGTGGTTGTGGTGGATCTTCATGATGCATTTCCTCCTCTTCATCATCTTGTCGTGTATCGCTTGTGGATGCCTCCATGTCATGTTGTGGTTCACCTTGACGTGAAGTAGGGGCTTCCACTTGTGTTGATGAAGTACTTTCCTTCACCTCCATGGGACGAATCTTGCCGATGGGCAAATCTTGGATAGCTTCCGAAGGGTCCTTATCACCTAGATCATTTGGCAATTGTTCGACTTGCGAACCATTAGATTCATCAAACTTCACATCTACCGTCTCTTCAACTTTTCGAGTGAAGTTGTTGTAGACACGGTAAGTGTGAGAGTTCGATCCGTAACCAAGTAGGAATCCTTCATGAGATTTAGGAGCAAATTTAGTACGACGATGCTTATCAAGAATGTAGCACTTTGAGCCGAATACCCGAAAGTATCCAACTTGGGGTTTGTTACCGGTGAGTAGCTCATATGCTGTTTTACCGAGAAGCTTGTGCAAGTAAAGTCGGTTTGTGGCATGACATGCTGTTTCCACGGCTTCTGCCCAAAAGTGTCTTGGCGTCTTGTATTCGTCAAGCATCGTTCTTGCCATCTCAATGAGCGTCCGGTTCTTCCTCTCAACAACTCCATTTTGTTGAGGCGTGTACGTAGCCGAGAACTCATGTGAGACACCTTCTTCGTCAAGGAAGGTATCCACATGGGTGTTCTTGAACTCCAATCCGTTATCGCTCTGAACCTTCTTGATCTTCACTTCAAACTGATTTTGCGCTTTGCGAGCGAAGTTCTTGAAGATCTTTTGAACCCGCGACTTATCATCAAGAAAGAATACCCACGTAAATCTGGAAAAATCATCAACTATAACTAGACCATAGGAATTTCCACTGAGACTCTTGTAAGCGTTGGGACCAAAAAGATCCATGTGAAGTAACTCGAGTGGTCTCCTAGTAGTCATGATATTTTTAACGGGATGACTTCCACCTACTTGCTTTCCAGCTTGACAAGCACTACAAAGTCTATCTTTGTCAAAGATAACATCTTTAACACCAAGTATATGATCACCTTTGATAAGCTTGTCTAAATTACGCATGCCAACATGTCCTAGTCTTCTATGCCAAAGCCAACCTTTAGAGGATTTAGCAATTAAACAAGTGCGAGGTTTGGATCTCTTAGTGAAGTCAACAATGTATAGATCACCTCTACGGAAACCGGTAAAGACCATTTTATGATTATCTTGACGAAACACTTGGCAATCTACTTTCGTGAATAGCACATTAAAACCAAAGTCAGCAAGTCTAGATACGGAAAGAAGATTGTAGCCAAGAGATTCAACTAGCGTAACATTTTGGATAGAGCTATCATGGGATATGGCCACCTTACCAAGACCAAGTACCTTACCCTTGGAGTTGTCTCCAAACGTTACGTACCTTCGTGGTCCATGGTTTGGTGTGATCTCTTCAAACATCTCTCTATCTCCGGTCATATGATCGGTACATCCGCTATCGAGAATCCACTCTTTTCCTCCGGACATGTAATCCTTGAAGTTTGCCATGAGACTTAGATTCTTCATGATCTTCTCATACTCGATGTCGAACAGCTCATCTTCATCATAGTAGCCATGTTCCACATTGTCATCATCAAGTGGGAAATCCTCGTCATAAAGAACAAGGGATTCGTTAGGATGGTGATCATGACAATGTTCAAGTTTATGAATGCGAAGGACTTCTATAATGATATTGTTGATAGTTGTGACATCTTCTTTAGCACGCATGAGGTCTCTAAGCTCAAATAGACAATCATCAAATTTAGGATCACTAGGTGTCATTTTGTGGAAGGCAATAGTTTTATGAAGAATTTCATCAAGATTACTCAATGAATAACTTGGATATCGTTTCTCCAAGTCATTCCACAAAGTGTAAGCACATACAAAATTCTTCAATTGATTGAGCACATTTCTAGGCAAAGCTCTAACAATGAGATTGACAGTTCTAAGATTGCATAGCATATCAACTTCCTCTTCGTGTGTGGGATGCAAAGGATCAATGGGAGGTACATAGGGGCACTTGACATATTTGCTCAATTGAAATTCATTAAACAGCTCAAGCATCAAGGTTTTCCATTGACTGTAGTACTCTCCATCAAGAATAGGCACTCTACAACTCAAACTCCCTATACTAGACACATCCATCTTCCTCCTCGGTGATTAGACCGAAGCAATGGAGACCAAAGCTCTGATACCAATTGAGGGATCACTAGAAGAGTGTCTAGAGGGGGGGTGAATAGACTACTAGCAGGAATTTAAAACCTAACCTTTTACCAAGTTAATTGGTTGGCAGATTTTAACAGTTATAGCAAGTCTAGCAAGTCTAACAGCCCTACACATGCATGTCAACAAATATGGCAGCGGAAAGTAAAGACATTGCACATGAAGTAAAGAGTAGAGATATGGAGATCAAACACAATGGGAGACGCAAGGATTTTTCCCGTGGTTCCGATAGGTGGTGCTATCGTACGTCCACGTTTATGGAGTCTTCAACCCACGGAGGGTAACGGTCGCGAGAGTCCACGGAGGGCTCCACCCATAAGGGTCCACGAAGTAGCAACCTTGACTATTTCATAACGGCTTCCATCCACGAAGGACTAGCCTCACTATGGGTAGATCTTCACGAAGTAGGCGATCTCCTTGCCCTTACAAACTTCTTGGTTCAACTCCACAACACGAAGTAGGAGGCTCCCAAGCGACACCTAACCAATCTAGGAGGCACCACCCTCCAAAAGGTAATAGGCTCGGTAATGTCGATGAACTCCTTGCTCTTGTGCTTCAAGATGATAGACTCCTCAACACACAATCACTCTCTCACATATTTGGCTTGGTGGAAGAGATGGGATTGGTGGAAAGCAACTTGGGGAGGCTAGAAATCAAGATCCATATGGTTGGAGTGGAAGATCTTGATCTCAACACAAGAATAGGTGGTTCTCTCTCAGAAAACTGGATGGGGCATGTATGGAATAGTTCTGAGTGCTTCTCTTTCGAGTAGGTGGTGGTGGAGGGGTATATATAGGCATCCCCAAAAATCCAACCGTTACACACAAAATGACCAACTCGGTGACACCGATGTGTAAATCTCGGTGGTACCGAAGTGACCAAAAGTGGCAACTTTTGAATCTCGGTGAGACCGATATAGGAAACTCGGTTGCACCGATAAGGTGACCAACGGTCAGATTCCCAATCTCGGTGACGCCGATCCAACAATCTCGGTGGTACCGATATTGTGAATTTGCGTAACAGAGAGTTGGCAACCTAAACTCGGTGGCACCGGGATTGAATCGGTTGCACCGAAGTGGCTAGGGTTTGGCTGAGTCTGTCTGAGGTTGAGAATCGGTGGCACCAGGATGGAAATGTTGGTTGCACCGATTTTGAGTATTTGGCTTTGGACAGACTTTGGTGGGAGAGCTTGTGGGTGTTTTTGGTGACTATCACTTGTGCACGTATGAGCATTTTGTTCACCAACAAAACCTTACCCCCTTTTAATAGTATTGGCTTTCCTATGGACTCAAAGTGATTTCTCACAAATGTAAAATGTAGAGTCCTCTTCCTTGAAGCTTTGCCAATCAATTTCCTTGCATCTTGGGGTATTTCCACAATCTCCACAATCCTTTTGCCAACCCTCTCTGTGGACTTTATCTGAAATACACTAGGTAAAAGTATTAGTCCAAGAGACAATGTATGTTGTCATGAATTATCAAAACCACCAAGCGAGCATGTTGTGCTTTCATTATCTCTTGTGTGGGACTAACCCATGTAGGTGAGGAGAGTAAGAAAACAATGAGGATTGCTCCCAACTCAAGATGATCTTCATCAACAATGAGCATCCACTACTACCTCACCCACATGAAGTCTTCTACGACAAAACTCAAGGTTAGTTTATCCCTCTAAAGGGGGATGTCACATCAAGGGGAGATTTACTCTAAGACTTGAGTTAAAGCATCTCTTAAAGATGTGAACACATTAAATGCTTTATGTAAAAGTGGCAACCCCACTTGTGCTTAAACGATGAGTACGGCCTATGATCAAGTATTCTTACTTGGCTCCTAAGTCAATGTACTGATATATAGATGACTCCGTCATCGCCAAAGTGCTTGGTAGATACTAGAGTGGTTTTTCATGTTTGCCACGTTTCATTTGACAATTTATTGTGTGAGCATGTTGGTATGCATATCTTTTCTCATTCGAGGATATCCAATTGTTGTTATTTGGCTTTCATTTTTTTTGGCCAATTGGATATACAAGAATGCCTAAGTACCTCCCTCTAGCTATCTATGATTTCTCGTCTCAAATTCTATTCATGCTTCATCACAAAATTTGAGCAAGCACTTCTCGAACCCTCTGTGTGAGGAGCACTCGGAGTTCCGTTTTGTTAAGAGCTGACTTCCAAAACCTCCCCAGTGTAATCTCGGTGTAACCAACCTCCAAATCTCGGTTCCACCGAAGCCTAGGGTTGATCTGGTTTTATGAATCTCGGTAGCACCGATACCATAATCTCGGCTTCACCGGGTTTCCATGTCAACTGACAGTAGAGGAACTCGGTGGCACCGATATTTTAGAACCGGTGTCACCAATAGCTATGGGATATATATACTCAGCGGAACCAGTTTTTGAAATTACTTCTTCAAATCCCGTGGTCCCCGCAAAACCCTAGCTGCCGCTCAACGTCTTCGGACTTCTCCCTCGCTCCCGTGCGTCTGCACCACAGGAGATTCTCGTCGTCGACGGCAATCGCCCTGCCGTTGCCGCCGTAGGAGGTCGTTGCCAAGTTAGGTAATGCTTTGAATCTTTGCACTCCCCGTCCGATTCATGTGCGAAAGATTAATTTCCATCTTCTTCCCATTATGTGAACAAGTTCCATCCTTGAGAAATTCCATTAGATTAGAGAACGATGATTTTTTAGGTTTAACCGTCCGCAAATCGAATCTCAGTGTCACAGAGTTAGAAAAATCGGTTCTACCGATTTTGGTTTTAGGGCTACAGAGAACAACTTCGGTGAAACCGAGTGGCTCTTTTCGGTGAAACCGAAGAGGCTGCCAAGTTTCTGTTAAGGAAGTTGTATGTCTCGGTGGCTCCAAAATGTTTGACTCGGTGGAACCGAAATCCTTTTTGCAGAAAATTAAACTTAAGATTCCGAGTTCAAATTTGCTAAAACTTTCTGTGTTTTGTGATGCTCAACCCCTCTACTCTTCTATACTCTATTCACAGGGTCAGCATGTCAGGGTCTGATGATAGCCAGAATGACTTCAGGGAGAGGGAAGTTGACACGAGTTCAGGCACAAGCCCAGATGCCAGTTCTTCATCTTCAGAAGATCCAGGCACCCCAAGTTCTCATGGGCTGCCCAAGGCTTCCACCAGGGCAAGAAGAAAGTTGAATTCTGATGAGGAGGATTCAGACTTTGTGCGAGAGGAAGTTCTTGCCAAGAAGCAGCGAGACAAGAAAGAGAAGGCTGCCAAGAAATCCACCATTGAAGCCACTTCTGCCAAGAGGCCAGTGAGGAAAGTGTATGCTAGCTCTAAAGCAATGAGAGAACCAGAGAGTGCTAAGGCAAATATGACTGTTTCTGTTGAGCCTTCAAAGAAATCTATGCCTAAGAAGGAGGTGAGAAGAAGAGAGCTAGGAAGAGAATTGTGCGTGTCATTGGCAGGCCCACTTCCATGTTTGAAGACCCAGCTAAAGCTGAGGAAGAGGAAGAGGAGGAAGAGCCAGCTGCCAAAGCTCCTCCCTCTAAGAAGAAGAAGTTGCTTGTAGATGCTATGCCCAAACAAGATCCATCCAAGAGCAAGCAAACCGCTCCAAAGAAGCCCTCTGCACCCAAGAAGGCTGCTGCCACTAAGTCTAAGAAGACTACCAGGGGCATTCATCTTGCAAAAAAGCACAAGAGATCTTCCACCATGGAAGAAGAGGATGACATTTCAGTTTTGAGGAAGCTGAGACCACATTGGCTAGTACACAATGATGCTCACCCAGTAGCTGAAGATATGAAGAAGAGAAAAGATTCAGGACTGAGGATGTGGGGAGCTACTGATCCCTATGACTCTAGGAGAAAGACTGTTGTAGATGACAGATTCTACACCAAGGAACAACAGGGTTTCTATGAGACTGTCCTATTGGACAAGTGCCCAGCTGTCAGTGATATGAGGTATGTTGACTGGGCCTATATCAAGGAAAATGAGGACTACTTTCCCAGTGTGCAAGACAACTTCAAGTGCATTGATATGAGAACTTTGTTGGGAGAGAGTTCACTGCCTAGAATGATGAGATGATCATGCAGTTCTACTCCACAACTCATTTCTATCCAGATGGCCGCATCATATGGATGACTGAGGGAGTCAGGTACCAATCCACTATTGATGAGTGGGCTACCATCTTAGGAGCCCCACAGGTAGAAGGAGACTTGGATGTCTATGCTGAGGCCAAGATGAATCACAACTCAATGGACAATATGTACAAGGAAATCCCAGCCACTCATGTGCATTCACATAAACTTGGCTCTGTCTATCATTTGCAAGCAGGACTACCCACCACCAACACTATCTTGAGGTATACCTTGATGCCCAAGTCTGGAGATGATAAGATGATTAGGGGGTACTCCAGTAACATGCTGCACCACATAGACACCCACACCAGGATTAGAGTGATGGATTTGATAGTTGAGACAGTCAAGAGGACAACTGGTGATCAGAAACGATCTTGTGGATATGCTCCTTACATTCAGATGCTCATTAACTCCAATCTTGAGAAGAATGTATATGCACTTGATCGTCCTCATATGCCACTTCAGCCAGACTTTGAGGATAATGTTGTGGTGATGGATCCTAGTCATCCACTTCATCTACTGCACAGGCAGAGGCAGAGGCAACTAGAGCCACTAGTGCTCGGGTTCCAAGGACTAAGAGTGAGCAAATGGATCTTCTCATTAGCACCATCCAGGGTATGCAGAAGGACATCAAGAACATCTTGCTCAATCAAGAAAGCCTTGGGAGGATAGTGGAAGATAAGTTCACTACATTGAACAACAAGGTGGATGAGCTGACGATGACTGTGGATGAGCTCAAGAAGGAAGTGGATGCAGTGCCTAGACCTCATCCCTTTGATGATGATGATAGTCCACCTCTCAGGACCAACACGCAGTTCAAGACCCAGTCCAGGACTCCTACTGTGCCAGCTCCAGAGACGAGGCCTACCTCATCAAGACCTGCCACAGCTCCATCAGTTCCTCCTACACCTCCAGTGTCTACTCCACCACCTCACAAGACTTCAGCTGAAGCGTTTTCGGATGCTCTTCTCTCGACTCCTTCGACAGCCACAGGAGCAGCTTCATCGTCTCATGGAGGAGACCATGCCCAGAGCGATGATTAGCTCTATAGCTTTGAACTTTTTGGTAACTTGTTGCCAAAGGGGGAGAGGTTATAGATCATAGGGCTTTGAGAGAGAGAGTTGCATTTTGGTTCCTCTCTGCAGTTTAAAAATATTTGGTTTATCGCTCGTTTGTTTAAAACTCAGTTGTGTTTGATCATATACTTTTGTGTGATGCTACTACTTTGCTATCTTTGAGATGTCTACATGATGATCATTCACTTAATGATTGGTGTGATGTGCTTATGCAATTCACTCATATTTATTTTTGCGCACCACCAAGTTGTATGTGACATGTAAGAGTGACCCATAATCCTAATCGATTGTGCATTTCCATTCAAACGCAAATTTAAAATAATGCACAAATTTAGGGGGAGCTCTTGCTTATCACATACTTCTCAAAGCGACAATGTTATTCATTGGTTATATCTTTTATCAAAGCTTTGATCTATATGTTGTCATCAATTACCAAAAAAGGGAAGATTGAAAGCACAACTTCTCCCTAGGTGGTTTTGGTAATTAATAACAACATATATTTCATTGGACTAATGTTTCCACCAAGTGTATCTCAGGAAAAATTTCAATGATGGGATTGGCTAAGGATTGTGTAGAGAACCTCACCAAGGAAAGGAAGGAATAGAATTGGCCATGCTTCAAGAATGAGGACTCTACATTTTACATTTTGTGAGAAATCACTTTTGTGTCCATAGGAAAGCCAATACTATTAAAGGGGATGAGGTAAATATGATGATCTGGTTGCTCAAGTGGTTAGAGATTAGCCACCAAAAATACTCACCCACTTTCCCACACAAATCTTCTATCCAAAGCCATAAGTCAAAATTCGGTGACACCAACATTTCCCATTCGGATCCACCGATTTTTACCCTAGACATAAGCCAAAACAAACCCTAGCATCTCGGTACTACCAACATTCCATTCGGTGCAACCGAAACCAGTGACCAACTTTATGTTAACTAATTTCTTAAAATCTGTCCCATCGAGTTTGAGGAATCGGTCTCACCGAGTTTTGGTAACTGCCTAGGTCACCCGTATTGGTACCACCAAGATTCATATATCACTCTCACCGAAAACGCCAAAGTTGCCACATTTTGCACTAGTCGGTGCAACCGAGTTTTCAATTCTATATATACCCCTCCACCACCTCCCACCGAGTTTGCACAATGTTGTAACAGTTGGATTTTTGGAGAAGCCTATATATACCCCTCCACCACCTCTCACTCGCAAGAGAAGCACTCAGAACATACACCCACTTGCCATATCCGATTTTCTGAGAGAGAACCACCTACCCTTGTGTTGAGCTCAAGATCATCCACTCCAACCATATGGATCTTGATTTTTAGCCTCCCCAAGTTGCTTTCCATCCAATCAATCTCTTCTACCCATGCCAAATCTGTGAGAGAGTGATTGAGTGTTGAGGAGACTATCTTTTGAAGCACAAGAGCAAGGAGTTCATCAGACTACCACATCTATTACCTTTTGGAGGGTGGTGCCTCCTAGATTGGTTAGGTGTCGCTTGGGAGCCTCCTTCTTCATGATTGTGGAGTTGAACCAAGGAGTTTGTAAGGGCAAGGAGATCGCCTACTTCGTGAAGATCTACCCCGAGTAAGGCTAGTCCTCTGTGGACGTAGGCCATCATCGAATAGATGAGGTTGCTACTTCATGGACCCTTTGTGGGTGGAGCCCTCTGTGGACTCTCACGACCATTACCCTCTGTGGGTTGAAGTCTCCATAAATGTGGACGTACGATAGCACCACCTATCAGAACCACGGGAAAAATCTTCGTGTCTCCAAATTGTGTTTGATCTTCTTATCCCTACTCTCTTACATTTGCGTGTCTTTACTTTCTGCTGCAATACTCATAGACATGCTGAAAGCACATATGCTCCCTTGGTGGTTTTGATAATTCATGACAACATGCATTGTCTCTTGGACTAATATGTCTACCTAGTTTATTTCAAGTTTAGTCCACAGAGAGTGTTGGCAAAAAGGGTGTGAGGAGATTCCCCAAGAAGAAGAAGAGGAAGGAATAGGATTGGTAAAGCTTCAAGCTAGAAGACTCTCTTTTTACTTTATGAGAAATCACTTTGAGTCCATAGGAAAGCCAATACTATTAAAAGGGGGTAAGGTATTGTTGGTGAACAAATTGCTCCACGTGCACAAGTGCTAGCCACCAAAAACACCCACAAGCTCTCCCACAAAAACACTCTGTCAAAACCCTAATCCACAAAATCGGTGCCACCAAGTTTTCATCCGGCCCTACCGATTTTCTACCCAAGACAGAACCCTAGCCAAACCCTAGCATTTCGGTACAACCGAGACTGCATCGGTGCAACCGAGTTTTGGTGACCACGGTTCGGGTGACTGGTTTCATAGAATCGGAAATTCCAAGTTTATGCTTCGGTCTCACCGAGATTTGGGAACTGCCCTCGGCCACCTGTTTCGGTACCATCGAGATTCCCATATCGTTCTCACCGAGATTCCAAAAGTTGCCACATTTTGAACAAATCAGTACAACCGAGTTTTGCTTCGGTTTCACTGAGATGGTCAATAATGTTGTAACTGTTGGATTTTTGGAGATGCCTATATATACCCCTCCACCACATCCCACTCGTAAGAGAAGCACTCAGAACAGTTCCCCACTTCCCATATCCAAATTTCTGAGAGAGAACCACCTACCCTTGTGTTGAGATCATGATCATCCACTCCAACCATATGGATCTTGATTTCTAGCCTCCCCAAGTTGCTTTCCACCCAATCAATCTCTTCTACCAAGCCAAATCTGTGAGAGAGTGGTTGAGTGTTGAGGAGTCTATCATCTTGAAGCACAAGAGCAAGGAGTTCATCATCACTATCAAGCCTATTACCTTTTGGAGGGTGGTGCCTCCTAGATTGGTTAGGTGTTTCTTGGGAGCCTCCTACTTTGTGTTGTGGAGTTGAACCAAGAAGTTTGTACGGGCAAGGAGATCACCTACTTCGTGAAGATCCACCCATAGTGAGGCTAGTCCTTCGTGGACGGAAGCCGTTATGGAATAGTCAAGGTTGCTACTTCGTGGACCCTTATGGGTGGAGCCCTCCGTGGACTCTCATGGCCGTTACCCTCTGTGGGTTGAAGACTCCATAAACGTGGATGTACGATAGCGCCACCTATCAGAACCACGGGAAAAATCCTTGCGTCTCCAAATTGCGTTTGATCTTCCTATCTCTACTCTCTCTTACATGTGCTTGTCTTACTTTCCGCTGCCATACTTCTTGACTAGCATGTGTAGGGTGCATTAGACTTGTTATAATTGCTAAAACTGCCCACCAATTAACTTGGGAAAAGGTTAGGTTTTAATCCGTGCAAGTAGTCTATTCACCCCCCCTCTAGACGTCTCTTCTATCGATCAATTCAATTGGTATCAGAGCTTTGGTCTCCATAGCTTCGGTTTCATCACCGTTGGAGGAAGATGGATGTGTCTAGTTTTGGGAGTCTTAGTTGTAGAGTGCCCGTTCTCGATGGGGAGTACCATAGTCAATGGAAATATAATATGCTTGAACTATTCGATGAATTTCGTTTAAGAAAGTATGTTAAGAACCCCTATGTACCTCCCATTGATCCTTTACATCCCACACATGAAGAGGAAATTGATATGCTATGCAATCTTAGAACTGTTAATCTTATTATTAGAGGATTGCCCAGAATTGTGCTTAATCAAATGAAGAATTTTGAATGTGCTTATACCTTGTGGAGTGTTTTGGAGAAACGATGTCCAAATTATTCATTGAGTAATCTTGATGAAATTCTTCATAAAACCATTGCTTTTCACAAAATGATGCCTAGTGATCCTAAGTTTGATGACTATCTATTTGAGCTTAGAGACCTCATGCGTGCTAAAGGAGATGTCATAACTATCAACAACATCATTGTTGAAGCCATTCGCATTCATAACCTTGAACATTGTCATGATCACAATTCTCATGAATCTCTTGTTTCTTATGACAAGGATTTTCCACTTGATGATGACAATGTGGAACATGGCTACTACGACGAAGATGAATTGTTTGACACCGAGTATGAGAAGACAATGAAGAATCTAAGTCCCATAGAAAACTTCAAGGATTACATGTCCGGAGGAAAAGAGTGGATTCTCGATAGTGGATGCACCGATCATATGACCGGAGATAGAGACATGTTTGAAGAGATCACACCAAACCATGGACTGCGAAGCTATGTAACTTTTGGAGACAACTCCAAGGGTAAGGTACTTGGTCTTGAAAAGGTGGCCATATCCCATGATAGCTCTATTCAAAATGCCATGCTTGTTGAATCCCTTGGCTACAATCTTCTTTTCGTATCTAGACTTGCCGACTTCGGTTTTAATGTGCTATTTACCAAAGTAGATTGCCAAGTGTTTTGTCAAGATAATCATAACATGGTCTTTAATCATTTCCGTAGAGGTGATCTATACATTGTTGATTTCACTAAAAGGTCCAAACCTCGTATTTGTCTTATTGCAAAATCTTCTAAGGGTTGGCTTTGGCATAGAAGACTAGGACCTGTTGGTATGCGTAATCTAGACAAGCTTATCAAAGGTGATCATATACTTGGTGTTAAAGATGTTATCTTTGACAAAGATAGACTTTGTAGTGCTTGTCAAGCCGAAAAACAAGTAGGAGGAAGTCATCACGTAAAGAATATCATGACTACTAGGAGACCACTCGAGTTGCTTCATATGGATCTTTTTGGTCCCAATGCTTACAAGAGTCTCGGTAGAAATTCTTTTGGTCTAGTTATAGTTGATGATTTTTCCAGATTTACGTGGGTATTCTTTCTTGATGATAAGTCGCAGGTGCAAAAGATCTTCAAGAACTTCGCTCGCAAAGCTCAAAATCAGTTTGAAGTAAAGATCAAGAAAGTTTGAAGCGACAACGGATCGGAGTTCAAGAACACAAATGTACACACCTTTCTTGACGAAGAAGGGATTCTACATGAGTTCTCGGCTACGTGCACGCCTCAACAAAATGGAGTTGTTGAGAGGAAGAACTGAACCCTTATTGAGATGGCAAGAACGATGCTCGACGAGTACAAGACGCCAAGACACTTTTGGGTGGAAGCCATGGAAATAGCTTGTCATGCCACAAACCGACGAGTACAAGATCTTCACAAGCTTCTTGGTAAAACGGCATACGAGCTACTCACCGGTAACAAACCCCAAGTTGGATACTTTCAGGTATTCGGCTCCAAGTGTTACATTCTTGATAAGCATCGTCGTTCAAAATTTGTTCCTAAATATCTTGAAGGTTTCCTACTCGGTTACGGATCAAACTCTCACACTTACCCTGTCTACAACAACTTCACTCGAAAAGTTGAAGAGACTGTAGATGTGAAGTTTGATGAATCTAATGGTTCGCAAGTCGAACAATTGCCAAATGATGTAGGAGATAAGGAACCTTCAGAAGCTATCCATGACTTGTCCATCGGCAAGATTCGTCCCATGGAGGTGAAGGAAAGTACCTCATCAACTCAAGTGGAATCCCCTACTTCGCATCAAGGCAAATCTCAACACGACATGGAGGCATCCACAAGCGGTACACGACAAGTTGAAGAGGAGGAAGAAGCTCATCATGATGATCCACCACAACCACCTTCACCACCACCTCAAGGCAACGACACCTTCAACAACAATGAAGAAGAAGAAGATGATGATGAAGAAGCTCCACCATCCAAGAAGCAAAAGCTACCTCGAGTTCGAGCAAGAGTGGACAAAAACCATCCTCTAAATCAAATCTTTGGTGACATAAAAATCGGGAGGACAACTCGCTCTAAAACTCGACTAGCTAATTTTTGTGAGCATTATTCATTCATCTCTAGTATTGAGCCCTTGAAGGTAGAAGAAGCTCTTCAGGATCCGGATTGGGTGAATGCTATGCACGAGGAACTACACAACTTTGAGAGGAACGAAGTGTGGACACTTGTGGAGAAGCCCAAGGACGAGCAAAACATCATCGGAACCAAATGGGTATTTCAGAACAAACAAGATGAAGACGGTCAAGTCGTACGCAACAAGGCGCGTCTTGTGGCTCAAGGCTACACCCAAGTCGAAGGTATGGACTATGGTGAGACCTATGCACCCGTTGCTAGACTTGAAGCTATCCGTATTCTTCTTGCTTATGCTAATCACCATGATATCACGCTTTATCAAATGGACATTAAAAGTGCGTTTTTAAATGGTGAGATTGAAGAAGAGGTCTATGTTAAGCAACCCCCTGGTTTTGTGAACCCTAAGAAACCTAATCACGTCTACAAGCTTCGTAAAGCTCTTTATGGACTCAAGCAAGCCCCTCGTGCTTGGTATAAGTGCCTAACGAAGTTCCTTCATGAAAAGGGTTTTGAGATTGGAAAAATTGACGCAACCTTATTCACTAAAAGAGTTAATGGTGAACTATTTGTGTGCCAAATTTATGTGGATGATATTATCTTTGGATCTACTAACCCACAATTTAGTGAGAAATTTGGAAGGTTGATGTCCAAGAAGTATGAGATGTCCATGATGTGTGAGCTGAAATTTTTCCTTGGTTTGCAAATCAAGCAAACGAGAGAAGGAACTTTCATCTCTCAAACCAAGTATACTGAGGACTTGATCAAGAAGTTCAACATGCAAGAGTGTAAAGGTATGAAAACTCCTATGCCTACTAGTGGACATGTTGATCTTACCAAGGAGGATGAACCGGTTGATCAAAAGGTTTATCGATCTATGATTGGTTCATTGCTATATCTATGTGCCTCCCGTCCCGATATCATGCTTAGTGTTTGCATGTGTGCTAGATATCAAGCTGCTCCTAAAGAGTATCATCTTAAGGCCGTGAAAAGAATTGTGAGATACTTGATACATACACCAAACTTTGGCATATGGTATCCCAAGGGATCTTCTTTTAACCTTGTTGGCTATTGCGACTCGGACTATGCCGAAGACAAGGTTGATAGGAAATCCACCTCGGGTACTTGTCAATTTCTTGGTAGATCTCTTGTGTCTTGGTCCTCCAAGAAACAAAACTCGGTATCTCTATCTACTGCCGAAGCGGAATACATTGCCGCTGGATCATGTTGTGCTCAATTGCTATGGATGACTCAAAGTCCTAAGGACTATGGCATACATGTGAGACATGTACCATTTTTATGTGACAATGAGAGCGCAATTAAAATTTCTCATAATCCCGTGCAACATTCTCGAACTAAGCATATTCAAGTTAGACATCATTTCATTCGTGATCATGTTGTCAAAGGAGATATCAATCTCAAGCATGTTCGTACTGAAAAACAATTGGCTGATATCTTTACTAAGCCACTTGATGAGAAAGTGTTTTGTCACTTGAGGAGTGAGTTGAACATCCTTGATGCTTCAAACTTCAGCTAGACTCACTCGGTTGCATGCAAGGGCATGCGATTACATGATACTTCCATGATACACTTGACATGTTATCTTATACCATGGAAATATATGCTCCCCTGTATTGCAACTAATCTTTTGTAGGTACTTGGAAGAACTTCATTCCACAAGATTGCCAACAACTCCAATCATAAGCAATCTTGTCATGACCAAGTATCCACAACCCTTCTTGGTGATGGAAGGAAGAAGACAACTCAACCGTATTCTTGACATATATTTGATGTGATCACATTTGCCAATTCTCAATTGATATCATGTCAAATGGATATATCTTGTTCTTCCTTGCATGACTAACCCATGTAGGTGAAAAGAGAACCAAAACAAACAAGGATTGCTCCCAACTCAAGATGATCTTCATCAACATCGAGCATCCACAACAAGTTCTTCTACATGCTACGTCATCAACATCACTCAAAGGTATGTACTCATATCCTTGAAAAAGCTTTACTCCAAGTCATGAGATAAAGCAACTCAAGTGATATGAAAACATTAAAATGCTTAATCGAAAAATGGTAACCTCATTTTGAGCTTAACGATGAGTATGACCTATGATCAAGTATTCTTGCTTGGCTCCTAAGTCAATATACTCTAATATAGGTGACCTAGTCACCGACCATCATATAGATGAAGCTTCTAGTGTGGTTCATCCTATATTTGCAAGATTTCTTGGAACCACTCAAATTTTCTCTAGTTGATATTTCTTGGTAAAGACTTTTGTATTTTCTTTGCAAATCTTTTTGACATTCTATTACAGGCTTTCCAAACTCAATTGCAAGTTTCTAAAACATTGCCAAGATTTTGTTTACTCCTCGGAGTCTCCGACTCAAACCACTCGGTTTCACCGATTTAGCAGATAAGCTGCATGCCACAATTCGGTTGCACCGATGCGTTTGTCTCAGAGCCACTGATTTTGATTTCTTCTATGATTGAGTTCATATTAGCAAATCCTTATTTCTTTAGTGATCACTTTTATATATAAATATATTTAAAAAAAGGGGAGGAGAAACTTTATTCTAGGATCCCTAACTCACAGGAGGAGAAGTCTTACAAGCTCTCAGATCAGTGAAAAAGGAAGAAATTATTCTCTATGTTCCCTCGGTTTTTAATGCTCTCTATGGTCCTCATTCTTTTCCGTGAACCCTACATTCTATGACCCTTCTAACTCAATGATCCCTGTGTCAGACCCTATGTATGCACCTTTTTGGTGATTAATGCCAAAGGGGGAGAAATACCAAAGCTTCAATGCTAAGGGGGAGATACATGCTTCAATGCAAAGGGGGAGAATATCAAAGCCTATGCTAATATAGACAAGGGGAGAATACCAAAGTAGGGGGAGAAACATCAGTGTTGAGTTACCCACTTAAGGGGGAGAGAGCATGCCTAATCTTGTTCTATCATTTGAGTGAGAAAATATGTTTATTCCATTTGACTACTCATGTTAGACTTGTCTCACCCTACCTACTCCAAATATCTAAATGCTAAGATTCAGGTGGAGAGGATGACCTACAATTAGGGGAGAAAGTTCTAAATGTTCTTGGAGACATATCAATCTTAAGGAATACTATCTTCTATATGTTCTCCACATCTTGGTACTGTTGAGTTCTATTGCTTTTTGATTTGTAGAATACTCTTGTGTTTCCTAACACTGTTTTCTCAAGAGTGTTTCTACTACTAGACTGCTCAAGAACTCAAGGTAAGTATATGCATCATACCCTTGGTCAAGATGATCTCTTGCTTCTTGCACATACTATTTGCAAGAGTGGGATCTCGAACAAGGATACAACTCATTCACATATATTTGATGCATATAGCCAAGATATACATGACTTGTCATATCCCTTCTACTATGTGTGTGTTCATGCATTCCAAAGCAACTATCCTTTAAAATGGATTGCACACATTTAGGGGGAGCATGTATTAGTCATGTATCCTTCAAAGCTATCACATATTCCTGCATATCTTAATTTGAAGCTTTGATTGTATGTTGTCATCAATTACCAAAAAGGGGGAGATTGAAAGCACATATGCTCCCTTGGTGGTTTTGATAATTCATGACAACATACATTGTCTCTTGGACTAATATGTCTACCTAGTTTATTTCAGGTTTAGTCAAAAGAGAGTGTTGGCAAAAAGGGTGTGAGGAGATTCCCCAAGAAGAAGAAGAGGAAGGAATAGGATTGGCAAAGCTTCCAGCTAGAAGACTCTCTTTTTAATTTGTGAGAAATCACTTTGAGTCCATAGGAAAGCCAATACTATTAAAAGGGGGTAAGGTATTGTTGGTGAACAAATTGCTCCACGTGCACAAGTGCTAGCCACCAAAAACACCCACAAGCTCTCCCACAAAAACACTCTGTCAAAACCCTAATCCACAAAATCGGTGCCACCAAGTTTTCATCCGGCCCTATCGATTTTCTACCCAAGATAGAGCCCTAGCCAAACCCTAGCATTTCGGTACAACCGAGACTGCATCGGTGCAACCGAGTTTTGGTGACCACGGTTCGGGTGACTGATTTCATAGAATCGGAAATTCCGAGTTTATGCTTTGGTCTCACCGAGTTTTGGGAACTGCCCTCGGCCACCTGTTTCGGTACCATCGAGATTCCTATATCGGTCTCACCGAGATTCCGAAAGTTGCCACATTTTGAACAGATCGGTACAACCGAGTTTTGCTTCGGTTTCACCGAGATGGTCAATAATGTTGTAACGGTTTGATTTTTGGAGATGCCTATATATACCCCTCCACCACATCCCACTCGTAAGAGAAGCACTCAGAACAGTTCCCCACTTCCCATATCCAAATTTCTGAGAGAGAACCACCTACCCTTGTGTTGAGATCAAGATCATCCACTCCAACCATATGTATCTTGATTTCTAGCCTCCCCAAGTTGCTTTCCACCCAATCAATCTCTTCTACCAAGTCAAATCTATGAGAGAGTGATTGAGTGTTGAGGAGTCTATCATCTTGAAGCACAAGAGCAAGGAGTTCATCATCACTATCAAGCCTATTACCTTTTGGAGGGTGGTGCCTCCTAGATTGGTTAGGTGTTGCTTGGGAGCCTCCTACTTTGTGTTGTGGAGTTGAACCAAGAAGTTTGGACGGGCAAGGAGATCGCCAACCTCGTGGAGATCTACCCATGGTGAGGCTAGTCCTTCGTGGACGGAAGTCGTTATGGAATAGTCAAGGTTGCTACTTCGTGGACCCTTATGGGTGGAGCCCTCCCTGGACTCTCGCGGCCGTTACCCTCCGTGGGTTGTAGACTCCATAAACGTGGATGTACGATAGCACCACCTATCGGAACCACGGGAAAAATCCTTGCTTCTACAAATTGCGTTTGATCTTCCTATCTCTACTCTCTCTTACATGTGCTTGTCTTACTTTCCGCTGCCATACTTGTTGACTAGCATGTGTAGGGTGCATTAGACCTGTTATAATTGCTAAAACTGCCCACCAATTAACTTGGGAAAGGGTTAGGTTTTAATCCGTGCAAGTAGTCTATTCACCCCCTCTAGACGTCTCTTCTATTGATCCCTTCACATGCATGTGTAGGGTGAACTTGACTTGTTACAATTGCTAAAATCTACCAACAACTAAAATTGGGAAAAGGTTAGATTTTTATTTGGTCAAGTAATCTAATCACCCCCCCCCCCTCTAGACATACTTTCGATCCTACATTGATGCTATGCCAAGAAAGCCAGCTGCCAAGGCCAAGCAAGCCCCAAAGCCAAAGAAGACCACTCGAGACATCTCAGCTATAGAGAAGAACAAGGGTTCTACTTCTAGAGATGCTGCATAAGAGGATGAGGATGTTGATGTTTTGAGGAAGCTCAAACCTCACCTGCCAGACCATAATGATGATCATCCAGTGGCAGAAAACTAAAGGAGAGGAAGTATCATGGTCTTAGGAAGTGGAGAGCCAGTGATCCCTATGCTATGAGGAGGAGAACTACTGTTGATGCTCGCTTTCATACCAAGGAGCAGCAAGATTTCTATGACACTGTCTTGCTAGACAAGAACCCTGCACTTAGTGACATGAGGTATGTGGACTAGAAATACGTCAAGTCCAACGAGGACTATTTCCCCCATGTCCAAGAGAACTTCACGATGTTGGACCTTGAAGAGTTCATAGGCAAAGATATGACTACATGGAATGATGAGCTAATCATGCAATTCTACTCCACTGCTCACTTCTATCCAGATGGCAGGATAGTGTGGATGACAGAAGGCACCAGGTACCAGTCTACCATTAATGAGTGGGCTACCATCTTAGGAGTCCCAGAGGTGTAGGAGAGAGATCTGGATGTGTACTCAGAGTCCAAGATGAATCACAACTCTATGGCCAGCATGTACAATCCAATTCCAAAGGAGTATGTGAAGACCCATAAGTTTGGCTCAGTATACTATCTGCAGGCAAGACTAACTATCTCCAACACCATTTTAAGGCACACATTGATGCCCAAATCAGGAGATGATAAGATGATACATGGATACTCCGTCAACGTGTTGCATCATGTGGACAGGCACACCAGGATCAGGATGATGGATCTCATTGTTGAGACCATCAAGAGGACTGCTGCTGATCAGAAGAGATCATGGATATGCTCCATACATTCAAATGCTCATCAACTCCAAGATTGGAAACAACCTCTAACTACTTGATCAACCACACCTACCCCTCCAGCCAGAGTTCGAGGACAATGTAGTGGTGATGGATCCATCTCATACCACTTCACCTACTGCACATGCATAGATTGAGGCAGAGGCCCAGGCAGACGCAGCAAGAGTCGCTAGTGCTCCAGTTCTCAAGATGAAGAGCAATCAGATGGCCTATCTAGTCAGTACTATCCAAGGCATGGAGAAGTGCATCACAGAGCTGCTGCTGAACTAGAAGAGCCTTGAGAGGATAATGGAGATGAAGTTTCATGATCTTGACAACAAGGTGACTGAGTTGACCATCATAATCAACACCTTGAAGCAAGAGGTAGATGCAGTTCCTTTGCCCCGCTCAGATGATGATGATGATAGCCCTACTTTGCATGTCCAGACTGAATTCAAGACTCAGGCTAGATCTGCTGTTGTGGATGGGAGCTAAGACCTTCAGTGTCTGCACCAGCTGCAACTTCTACCGTGCCTCCCTCAACACCTCCAGTGTCCACTCCACCAGCCTAGAGGACTTCTGCAGAAGCATTTGCCGACGCTCTCATTTTGACTCCTTCCACGACTACCGGAGCAGCTTCATTGCCCCATGGAGGAGATCATACACATAGTGACGTTTAGCTCTATACTTTCAAGCTTTTTGGTAACTTGTTGCCAAAGGGGGAGAAATTGTATAGATCATAGGGCTTCGAGAGAGAGAGAGAGAGAGAGAGTTGCCTTTTGTTGCTTCTCTTTGACTTTGAAAACATGTTGCCTACCTTTTGTTCGTCTTAAAACGTCGTTGTGTTTGATCATATGCTTTGTGATTGATGTTACTATTTCCTATCTTTGTGATATTCATATGATGATCATTCACTCATGCTTGGTGTTATGTGCATTGTAATCCATTCATATCATTTATGCGCACCACCAAGATGTATGTGACATGGAAGAGTGACCCATAATCCTAATTGATCGTGCATTTCCATTCAAACGCAAATTTAAATAATGCACAAATTTAGGGGGAGCTCTTGCTTATCACATACTACTCAAAACGATGATGCTATATAGTGATTATATTTTATGTCGAAGCTTTGATCTATATGTTGTCATCTATTACCAAAAAGGGGGAGATTTAAAGCACAACTTCTCCCTAGGTGGTTTTGGTAATTAATAACAACATATATTTCATTGGACTAATGAATCTATCAAGTGTATTTCAGGAAAAGTCCAGTGAATGGATTGGCTAGGATTGTGAGGAGTTTCCCTAGATGCATGGAACATAAATTGGCAAAAGCTTCAAGACTCTACATTTTATATTTATGTGAGAAATCACATTTGAGTCCATAGGAAAGCCAATACTAATAAAAGTGAATGAGGTATCTATGATGATCTCGTTGCTCAAACTACTTAAAGATTAGCCACCAAAACCTCAACAATTCTCCCAAAAAATATTATGACCAAACCTTAAAAGTCAAATTTGGTGCCACCAATATTTCCACTCCGCCCCTACCGAGCTTTCCTTAGACAGATCCAAAGCCAAACCCTAGCAAATCGGTGCAACCGAGTTTTGGTTCGGTACAACCGAAAAGCAATGATCAACTCTCTGGTATCTAATTGATAAAAAATGGAATTTTTTAGTTTTTCATTTTGGTGCCACCGAGTCACTCGAATTGCCTAGGTCAACCGAATCGGACTCACCCAAATGTTGTAAATCGGTCTCACCGAAAAGCCTAAAATTAGAAGATTTTGCACTAGTCGGTGCAACCGAGTTTTACTCCGGTTCCACTGAGTTGGGCAATAATGTTGTAACGGTTGGATTTTTGGAGATGGCTATATATACCCCTTCACCTCCCTCTCATTCGTAGAGAGAGCACTTAGAACAATCAAACACTTCCACCATTCATTTTCCAAGAGAGAACCACATACTCATGTGTTGAGATCAAGATCTTCCACTCCAACCATATGAATCTTGATTTCTAGCCTCCCCAAGTTGCTTTCCACCCAATCAATCTCTTCTACCAAGCCAAATTCTGTGAGAGAATGATTGAGTGTTGAGGAGACTATCTTCTGAAGCAGAAGAGCAAGGAGTTCATCATCCATACCACATCTATTACCTTTTCGAGAGTGGTGTCTCCTAGATTGGTTAGGTGTCGCTTGGGAGCCTCCAATTCGTGTGGAGTTGAACCAAGAAGTTTGTAAGGGCAAGGAGATCGCCTACTTCATGAAGATCTACCCCGAGTGAGGCTAGTCCTTCATGGACGTAAGCCATGGTGGAATAGACGAGGTTGCTACTTCGTAGACCCTTCGTGGGTGGAGCCCTCCATGGACTCGCGCAGCCGTTACCCTCCGTGGGTTGAAGTCTCCATCAACGTGGATGTACGATAGCACCACCTATCGGAACCACAGGAAAAATCTTCGGGTCCCCATTGTGTTTGATCTTCCTATCCCTTCACTCTACTTACACTTGCATGTCTTTACTTTCCGCCGCTATACTCGTAGATTTGCATGTGTAGGGTGTGCTAGACTTGGTGAAATTGCTAAAACTTGCCAACCATTAAAATTAGGAAAAGGATAGATTTTATTAGGTCAAGTAGTCTAATCACCCCCCTCTAGTGAAAGCACAACTTCTCCCTAGGTGGTTTTGGTAATTAATAACAACATATATTTCATTGGACTAATGATTCTACCAAGTATATCTCAGGTAAAGTTCAATGGATGGATTGGCAAAGGATTGTGTGGAGATCTACTAGATGCAAGGAACATCTATTGGCAACAAGACTCTACATTTTGTATTTTGTGAGAAATCACACTTGAGTCCATAGGAAAGCCAATACTAGTTAAAGGGGATGAGGTATCCATGATGATCTGGTTGCTCAAGTGCTTAGAGTTAGCCACCAAAAATACCCATGAAATTCTCCCAGAAAATACTCTGTCTAAACCCTACCACTCAAATTCGGTGCCACCAATATTTCTATTTCGGCCCTACCGAGTTTCACCCTAGACATATCCTAAGCCAAACCCTAAGGTCTCAGTGACACCAAGTTTCATTTGGGTGAAACCGAAATCAGAGACCAACTTTCGGTTAACCCATTTCTAAGAAACAGAATTTCTGAGTTTTAGGAATCAGTCACACCGAGTTTTGGTAACTGCCTAGGTTAGCCAAATCGGACTCACCGAAATTTATATATCGGTCTCACCAAAACGCCAAAAGTTGCCACATTTTGCACTAGTCGGTGCAACCAAGTTTTTTGCTTCGGTTTCACCGAGTTGGGCAATAATGTTGTAACGGTTGGATTTTTGGAGATGCCTATGTGTACCCCTCCACCCGCCTCTCACTCGAAGAGGAAGCAATCAGAACATACCAACACTTGTCCCATCAATTTTCTGAGAGAGAACCACATACTCATGTGTTGAGATCAAGATCTTCCACTCCAACCATATGAATCTTGATTTCTAGCCTCCCCAGGTTCCTTTCCACCCAATCAACCTCTTATACCAAGCTAAACTATGAGAGAGTGATTGTGTGTTGAGGAGAATATCTTTTGAAGCACAAGAGCAAGGAGTTCATCATTCTTACCACATCTATTACCTTTTGGAGAGTGGTGTCTCCTAGATTGGTTAGGTGTCGCTTGGAAGCCTCCGTCTTCATGTGTGGAGTTGAACCAAAAAGTTTGTAAGGGCAAGGAGATCGCCTACTTCGTAAAGATCTACCCCGAGTGAGGCTAGTCCTTCCTGGACGTAAGCCGTGATGGAATAGATGAAGTTGCTACTTTGTGGACCCTTACGGGTGGAGCCCTATGTGGACTCTCGCGACCGCTACCCTCCGTGGGTTGAAGTCTCCATCAACATGGATGTACGATAGCTCCACCTATCGGAACCACGGGAAAAATCTTCGTGTCTCCAATTGCATTTGATCCTCCTATCCCTTCCCTCTACTTACATGTGCATGTCTTTACTTTACGCTGCTATACTCTTGGACTTGCATGTGTAGGGTGTGCTTGACTTGATATAATTGCTAAAACTTGCCAACATCTAAAATTGGGAAAAGGCTAGATTTTTAATTTGGTCAAGTAGTCTAATCACCCCACTCTAGACATGCTTTGGATCCTACAAGTGATATCAGAGCTTTGTTCTCCATTGCATTGGTTTCACAACCTAGGAGAGTATGACGTCTAGTGAGGGTAATTATCATCATAGAGAGGTCCGTATTTTGATGGTACAAACTTTGCTATTTGGAAGCACAAAATGAAAATGCATATTCTTGGTCATAACCCCGCCGTTTGGGCTGTTGTTCGTGTTGGATTGCAAGGTGAATTGTTTGGTGATGGAAAGGAACCGAATCGTGAAGTGACCGCGGAAGTATTGAAGATGTTGCAATACAACGCTCAAGCATGCGACGTTCTATTCAACTGCTTATGCCCCGAAGAGTTCAACAAGATTAGTTGTCTTGACAATGCAAAGGGAATTTGGGATACTTTGATTGATATGTATGAAGGTACCGAATCCGTCAGGGAATCTAAGTTGGATGTGCTATAAAGTCAACTTGACAAGTTCAAGATGAAGTATGGTGAAGGAGTCGCGGAAATGTACTCTAGGCTTGCTCTCATCACAAATGAGATTGCCGGCTTAGGAAGTGAAGAGATGACCGACAAATTCATCATCTAGAAGATCCTTAGAGACTTGGATGGAAAGTACCACACCGTGTGCACATTAATTCAAATGATGCCAAACTACAAATATCTCAAGCCCACTGAAGTCATTGGAAGGATTGTTGCTCATGAGATGTCACTCAAGGACAAAGAAGAGCTTCACACCAAGTCAAGCGGTGCATATAAAGCTACAAGTGATACTCCCGCTACTTCAAGTGACAACCTTGTTACCAATGAAGAGATAAGCCTCATGGTTAAGAAGTTCAACAAATTCTACAATAGTAGAGGCAAAGAGAGAGGCTCCAACTCAAGATATGAAGAGAAGTGTTCCTCTAGTCGTGATCGAAATTGTTACAATTGTGGAAGGCCCGAACACTATTCCAATGAGTGCACGCCCCCCCCCCCCCACACACACACACAAAAGAAGAGAAGAGTCACCTAGAATAATAAGCTCAAGAGATGAGTCACCTCGTAGAGAGAGAAGGAGTAGAGAAGATCGCTATGAACGAAGACCCTCCCGGAGAAGCAAGGACTCGAAGAAGAAGGACAAGTACACCAAGAGCTACACAAGAAGAAGACATCAAGCTCATGTTCGTGAATGGGTTTCCGGATCCGATTCCGACAACCAATCCGAGAGAAGCTACCACTCCAACTCCGACTATAGTCAAGATGAAGGTGTTGCCGGATTAGCACTCGTATCCTCCAATTCCTATGACATATTTGATTCACCAAATGAAGGAAGTGGAAGTTGCTTCATGGCTAAAGGCCCCAAGGTATCACACCCGAATACATTGACTTTAATAGTGATGAGGATGACTTACTAGGAGATGATGACTTGCTCTTTGATAAAACTAGTGATGTTAGTCAAAATGAACATGATAATAATCATGCTAGTCAAGATCAGTCATGTGATGATGATAAGAAGGAGATTGAGCGTCTAACTAAAGAACTAAATACTCTTAAGTTAGCTCATGAATCTACTCAAGAATATCATAGAGAGCTCTTAAGAACTCATGAGAAGCTATGCTTCGAGAAGCTAAATTTAGAGCAAGAGCATGAGTTCCTTAAAGCTATCAATGACGATCTTTGAAAGAAGAGTTCTTCTTATCTTGCCAAATGACTGATCTTGTCTACATTTGTTCCACAAGGTAAATCTAAGCAAACTAGTAACAAAGGCAAGAAAGGTTCTTCATTTAGTAGCAACAATACAAATGTTAAATCCAATGATGTTGCTTCTAGTAGTTCTATTGATTCCACTAATTATTCTCTTAGCCAAGTTACACTTGAGCAAGAATGATTTATTGAAAGGAATTATATAAAAAGGTGTCTACAAGAGTCTTGCCAGAAGTAAGCAATTTGAAGATATTGTGCACAGGCAAGGATGGCACCGAAAGAACCAGGGCATTGGCTACTTCAACGCCAATGGGGTTGAATGGGAAGAAGGTCAATACCCCAAGACGAAGTTTGTTCCCCAAAAGGAGAAGTACGATCCTACTCTCCCCAAGGGAACAAAAGATCAAGATGACCTTCCACCACAAGACCACAAGCTCAAGGGCAAGGACAAGCTTCAAGAGGAGATTGACACATTTGAAGAAGAATCCCAAGCCATGGTAAAGTGGGTTCCCAAAGCTACTACAAGCTCTACTTCAACAAGTGCTACTTAACCTCCAAGGATTCCCATGAAGTTGATGTGGGTCCCAAAGAAGAAGAACTAGAGAAGTTCTTGCGGGGTGACTCCGCCAACAAAATTCACTCACATTAATAATTGGCAAGAACTAATGCAATCAACTCCGACCTTATGCAACAGTTCAAAGAGTCACATATTGCCTCATAGGTAAGCAAGGGATAAGGTAAATCTCTACTCCTAATGGAGCAGTTGGTACGTCGTTTCGTCCCTTCGTACCCCCCACCCCATCGATCGATCTCCCACCGGTTTTTGTAGGGATCGATCTCCCACCAGTTTTTGTAGGGATAGATCTCCCACCGATTTTTCCAGCTACACCACCGATCGAAGGCAGGGCATGTAATCCGATTTTTGCAAATTAACCAACCGTCCAGCACATACCAATCTCTACTTTACATGTAAAAGAAAAAATCAATCATCCATACAAATCAATATGTACTTTCCATATAAAAGAAATCAATACGAGGAGGATCCAATCAGGCACATTAATCAATATGTACTTTCCATATAAAAAGAGACGAATGTTTCCATGCGTTGTACGTGCAGGGAACAAAGCATTCCCATATGCACGACCACACAAATCAATATCCTCCAACACTGCTTTCCATATTTTGATGACCACAAAATAAAACTTCCATAAATCGTCCAAAACATCAATCAAGCATTAAAAGCGAACATCTGGGCAGGCGACACAAATTTTTCAAAATCTTCTTCTGGGCGGGCACCGAGCTATCGTTCTCCATGCCCCCTCGGCATTGCTGCGAGCCCTGGTTCTTCTTCGTACTTCGATTGCACCTGGATAAGCAGGTTAAGCAGGTTACATTCTATCCTTCAAGATGCTTTTTGGCATTGTTGTGTTTAGTGACAGACCTCTGTAGGGGCAAAGCAGTGCCATGGGCCGCCCAGCTTAGAACTACTTGGCTGAGATATTTCAGATAGGCCTGCCTTGCTCTTAGTTTGTAGCTCTGCCACTGGTTGTGTTCTTAATCCCCATGAAGGTGACCATTTGTTTTCTACATTACTTTGTTTTGCACCGACAGACCATGACCCTTGAAGATGAAGACTTGCCGAATCGGTATCGTCCTCCTCTACGTGATATCTCTAATTTTGAAATAAATTCCCAAATGAATGCGATGCCAGGTAAGTGCACATGATTGCTTATGGTTTATCGCATCGAGTCACAAATAAATGTAGCCTGCTTTGTATGTACAATTCTCTACAGAAGTACTGACATCCGGAGCCTTAACCCCGTTTGGATCTCGATGTGAACGGGTAAATATTGCTAAGGAACTACAAAAGTCCAAGAGAACTGAGTAGACTGTCCAGGATAGAATTCTTTGTGATATCACCAATGTAGATCAACTCTCTAAAGGGAGTCCAGGTAAATTAAATCAAATTCATTTTACAACAATATAATCGAGAACAAGATCATCCATTATTTATTGCTATTGATTAAACTTATTTTTTAAGGTCTATATAATCTTCTATCTGTTTTTATCCTTTATATGGTTGTAAAGAATAAGTTGCTTTAAATGGGTGTGCAAAATAACAAAACACTTAAAAGTGCATTTTATTATGATTTTTGGGTGCCTAATAAGAAACTTATTTTTGGACTTCCAGAAGGCGGTGCTATTTCCACCTTTGTATCCTTGTTGGTGGTTTGCCACCCTGACTGTCGGTTTATAAGTAGGGCCAACTACAAATGCCAAGAGAAATAGGGGAAGGAGTGGTCAATCTGGATGGTCTTTTTGGGGAGATATCCACAGATCAAGCTTGCATATGCTTGCATGATGAGCTAAGTAACATATAACATAAAATGGAAGTATGTACCAGATTAAGTTGGAAAGTATAAGATATATACCATATAAGGGCTCTCGTAGGTATCTCCCAATCCAATTTTCCTTAATCCACCAGCAGCAGGTAAAGCAACTTCACCAGAGGCGTCTGCGAAATCATTACACTGTATCTGCACGAGAATAGATGTTACAATTGGTTACCTAGGTTATGCATGCAATTGCGGAATTAACTAAAGTTCTATAACCGTTAATGCAATAATGTTCCTCTTTTTCATTTGTATAAGCCGATAATAAATGGTGCTGCAACATGTAGAAGTGATGGACAGCATAAACATACATTATTTATGAGCTGATGATTTTTTTTGGCATACAATTTATTAACTGGCCTATTCATACAATATATTACGAACGTTTGATTCGATGATTAGTTTTTACAAATTTTAGCAGGCAATGTTCATGAAGAACATCCCCGTCCATCGTCTGGCCTATTCGCAGACGTACCACCCTTAACTAATGCCAACATTCTTAACCGGAGCAATCCCACAGTTGGTTCTGACGGTAAGTTTAAGCAGTCTCACATATGTTTTATGAAAAATATGGTGAGGTGATCTGATTTGTGCATGATCTAGTTTTAGTATTGTTCCTCCATTTCATTTGTAAAATCTGGTAATATAAATGATGCAGCAACATGTACAAGTGATGAACAACATGCTCAGAACTTATTAGATCAAAAAAGGGCTATGAAAAACGAGCGGAGAAGAGCAGCTTATAAGAAGAAAAGAGAACATGAAGGATACTCCGTTGTTGTCTTACCCCAAGAACAAAGGGATGAGATAATTGAAAGGAGACGAGCAACTTATAAGACGAAGAACGAGGAGCAGACTATCCCCGGAGTTGACTCCACGCAAGAACAAAGGGGTAAGAGAAACGCACGGAGGCGAGAAACTTATCAGAAAAGAATAAAGGATGACACCAAAAAGGAAGATGTGTTATCCGTAGAAAAAAGAGATGAAAAAATGCATTGAGACGAGCAACTTACCAGCAGAATAAAGAACAGATAAACGCGCAAAGACGAGAAACTGATCGGGAACATCGGGCTAACTTAACTCCTGAGAAGAAGGGAGAGAGGAGTGCTGAGCGCAATCAGAGATATCTAACTAAGCGGAACACACCCTGTGCTGAATCCATTGCATTGCCGTGTCCCGACTTAGAGGGCACATCTTCTTTCAGCACCTTGTCCCAACAAATCCGATCACACGGTATGTTGACCCATCTATACTCCACAACTTTTATTCCTAGGCATTATAAACCAGAATTCTTATAAGCGCCGCATTGGTGCAGCCGCGTACCGTTGCAGTACCACCGAAGAGAGTGTCCTCCTTCTGGATCATGGGCAACAGGGATGTGGTCAACATATACATGCAAATCCTGTCGTCACGTCGGCACACGCATACAGATGCAACAGTGAATCCGATGGTAAAGTCCCCCAGAAATGACAAACTCTACTTTTTAACCATTTATTTTTACTAAATACTCTATAATGGTGTAGGTGCGTACCTAAGCAGAACCTTTGGTGATATTGATGTAGAGGGCAACCTCACTGAAATCAATGGTCACACGATAAATGCCACCCCGCAAAATAGTGAGTCGGAAACAAACACAAATAATGGAGCTAACGAGCTAGTGCATGACTCCAGGACTCAGCGTATGGCCCGAGGGCGAGCTGGTAAGGAAAGTATGATGGAAAAAACGCTTCGAGAGAATACCGGCAAGCGAAAACCAAGTACACTGAGAGTGCCACATGGTGAGAGAATTGCTCTGCTAGGTCGTCGTAATGCACACTTTGCAGCTATGGTGAATACCACATCCGTCAGGTTCACCGCCACGCCGAGAGCGAGCTCAGCGGAGCAGCCTATCGGAGTCGATGCACATGTTCCCTCAACCTCATGCAGCACGCCTGATTACACAATCAGAAAAGAAGGTAACGCTCATATTTACTACCTACTTGTGTCTCTTGACCGTGGACCCTCATTTATAACGCTAGACATCTGGAATCTCAATTGATACATCGATGTCATCAGGCACACCCGCAACAAGCTCACAGTTGTCACCCCACAAAGCGTCTTCACCAATTGATGGCCCTTCGACGAGCATGCCGACTTACACTATCGGGACCGATGGTAAGACTCGACTATACCACTGTCTTCTCCACATCATTATGAGTCATTATCTTACCATATCAACAATGTCACATGAGACATTGAGGCCTTCCTTAGTGGTATCATGGAAGATAACACGCTGTCTGGCAACTTCATGGATGACGAGTACTATCTATTTGGTGGCCAAGGTATGGTCACACGGTCAAGAGCCGCTTTCTGAAACTTTATTTAGTACAACTAAGACTAGATGATAGTGACACTGCAATGTTGCAATAAATGGCCCCGGGATCTGATGTTGATAGCATGGATGGAGATGAAGACACCAACATGTCTGGCGTTGAGAGTATCGACCATGATCCTTTTGACTATGTCTACTCGAACCTCCCAGACAGCACACACGTCTTGAAGCATGCCGCAAACTGCGACCACTTAAGGCTAAGAAGTTTGAGTCCGAGACCGACGGCTTCTGCTGTCGCAATGGGCAGATTGAGCTCAAGGAACCAGATCCCATCCCGGAGCTAATGAGGCTTTGGTCCAGCACGGATGTGGACTCTAGACACTTTCGGGAGAACATACGGTTCTTCAACGGCCACTTCTTGTTCACAACCCTTGGCGTTAGCCTCGATGAAAACTACACCAACATGAAGTCTGGGGTGTACACTTTCCGGGCGCACGGCACCATCTACCACAACGTGCATTCCTTCGGACCAAGCTCCCGTCCAGAACATCTCCAGTTGTACTTCTACGACGATGACCCTGGCCTGACCCATCGCAAGGCTGCCACCAAGCAATTGGATCAGAATGTCGTCAAGAAGTTGGTGGACATACTCCGAGGAAACCCGTACTCACATCAGTTTAGGAGCTTGGGTGCACACAAGGATAACCTCGACGATTACAGGATAGACCTCAACACCGACCAGAGGCTTGACCAACGAAGATATAATAGACCGGTGTCCTCTGAGGTCGCTGCAATCTGGGTCGAGGGCGCTGACCTAGCGAAAAGGTTTAATCGTAGTATTACACTTTTCGGCAACGACAACCAGAAGCACAGTATACGTGTGATTGATGGCTCATATGACCCGCTGTCTTATCCCTTCTTCTACCCAAGGGGCGACCTCGGTTGGCATCCGAAACTACCTAAATGTAATGTCCCTTGGGAGGCTGTACAACATCCAAGAGGGGGGCATGATAATGAAGAGGATGTAGGTAGGCCTTTTTTGTACTATGTCCTTCTGAAAATAGAATAATTTTCATATGAAACCTAATTTACGCGTTACTCATCGATTTGCAGAGGGGAATAGTAGGTTATGCGTGTCCGTGAGAGACTACTACTGTTACAGGCTGCAGACACGACCTGCGATATTCAATCCCATACTCTGTGGAGCACGATTGCTCCAACAATGGGGGGTCGACATGTACATCAAAATTGAGAGTTGTAGGTTGAGATGGTTGAGGAAGAATCAGACAAAGATCCGTGCCGACCTTTATAAGGGAGTTGTTGATGCTATCACTTCCGGGGAGACGCGAGCAAGCGCAGTTGGCGTAAGGATAGTGCTCCCTGGAATGTACCCTGGTGGTGACCGCGACATGAAGCGGAGGCATATGGATGCGATGGCAATTGTCCATACATACGGGAAGCCTGACTTCTTCTTGACCATGACCTGCAACCCTAAATGGGAAGAGATATCGAACGAATTGTTTCCTGGTCAGACAGCACATGACCGACCTGATCTTGTGGCACGCATGTTTCATGGCAAGCTAGAGGCTATGAAAGATATGTTGTTCAAGAAGCATATCATGGGTGTTGTTGTTGCGTATGTATATGTGGTCGACTTTCAGAAGAGGGGCCTCCCCTATGCACACTTTCTGTTGATCATGGATTCGCCATATAAGCTTGTCGTTCCGGAGCAGTATGACCGAGTCATTTCCGCCGAGCTCCCAGACAAGCAGAAGTATCCGGAACTCCATGCTTTGGTCGTCAAACATATGATGCACGGACCTTGCGGTGCTCTCAACCCCAATAATGTCTGCATGAAACAGAATGAGTGCAAGTGTAGGTACCCTTGGCCGTTCAATGAAAACACGGCACGGGGCAAGGACTCATACAAGTTTATCGGCGCAGAGACGACGGTCAAAGGGCTAAGGTTCGGGGCAAAATGTTGGACACATCAACGTTGAGGTCTGCTCCAGCATAAAGGTCGTCAAGTACCTTTACAAGTACATATGCAAGGGCCACGATAGGGCTTCTTTCAGCATCGACCAGCCCGACGCTGATGGTAACATTGATGAGATCAAGAGATACGTCGACGCGAGGTGGGTTACTCCACCGGAGGCGATGTGGAGAATATTTGGCTTTCCCCTATGGGCCAACTCCCCGTCTGTACTACAGTTGCCTCTTCATCTCCCGAATATGCATAGGGTGCCATTCAATGAGCAAGCGGACTTGACCAATGTCATCGCCTCTGAGAATGCTTCAAAATCCATGCTGACGGAGTATTTCAAGGCTAACCAGGACCGCCCGTGGGCTAGGAATATATTGTACAAGGATTTTCCTGGAAGCTTCACATGGCAGAAGGGTAAGAAGTATTGGAGGCCGCGGGTGGAGCGTTATCAAATAGGTCGAATTGTGTCTGCCAATCCAGCTAAGGGTGAGCGATACTATCTGCGTGTGCTGCTAAACCATGTTTCTGGCAAGACGTCCTTTGAGGACCTGCTCACCGTGGATGGCAGCCTATGTGGGAGCTTTCGAGAGGCCACTGAGAGGTTGGGACTCATCGAGGCAGACAACACGCTCGACGATTGTCTTACTGAGGCAGAGCAGTGGGTGATGTCGTGTTCGCTCAGGAGGCTTTTCGCAACAATCTTGGTGCATTGCGAGCCAAGCGATGTGCGTGGTTTATGGGATAGGCACCTCAAGCCTATGTCTAATTACTATCGTCGATCACACGCGTGTCCACAAGAGGTGGAGCAGATGGTGTTGCTGGACATTAGGGGTATGTTGCAATCCATGGGTAAAGAAATAGTTGATTTCGCTCTTCCGAGCATCGACGATGCGTTTGACCCAACCGGGGGCGTGGCCAGAGAGGTGATCGAGGAATCCACCGTTGTGTTTGACGTGAATGACACAAAATTGGCATCGTCACTAAACTCGGAGCAGAGGGTTGCATACGACGAGATACTAGCAGCAGTTGACCACGGTGATGGAGGTGTATTCTTTGTTGATGGCCCAGGAGGTACAGGGAAGACCTTTCTATACATGGCACTACTCGCCAAGGTTCGGAGCGAGGGCAACATCGCTATCGCTACTGCGACGTCTGGCGTCGCCGCTTCTATCATGCCTGGAGGAAGGATTGCCCACTCGAGGTTCAAGATCCCATTGAGCTGCGACGATGGTGCCTCATGCAGCTTCACCAAGCAGAGCGGGACCGCAAAGCTACTAAGGATGGCCTCGTTGATACTGTGGGACGAGGCCACCATGACTAAGCGACATGCTGTCGAGGCACTAGACAACAGCATGCACGACATCATGGGAAGACGGGACCGACCCTTGATGTCTACTACGCAACCTTCTTCTTGTAGACTCGTGTTGGGCCTCCAAGCGTAGAGTTTTGTAGGACAGTAGCAAATTTCCCTCAAGTGGATGGTCTCTCTCAAACAACCCTGCAACCAACTAACAAAGAGTCTCTTGTGTCCCCAACACACCCAATACAATGGTAAATTGTATAGGTGCACTAGTTTGGCGAAGAGATGGTGATACAAGTGTAATATGGATAGTAGATATAGATTTTTGTAATCTGAAAATATAAAAACAGCAAGGTAGCAAGTAACAAAAGTGAGCAAAAACGGTATTGCAATGCTTGAAAACAAGGCCTAGGGTTCATACTTTCACTAGTGCAAGTTCTCTCAACAATACTAACATAGTTGAATCATATGTAAATCCCTCACGTGCGACAAAGAGTTCACTCCAAAGTCACAAATAGCGGAGAACAAACGAAGAAATTATTGTAGGGTACGAAACCACCTCAAAGTTATCTTTTCCGATCAATCGTATGGGCTATCCCTATAAGTATCACGAACAGCCCTAGAGTTCGTACCAAAATAACACCTTAAGATACACATCAACCAAAACCCTAATGTCACCTAGATACTCCAATGTCACCACGAGTACCCATGGGCTTGATTATACGATATGCATCACACAATTTCAAATTCATCATGTTCAATCCAACACAAAGAACTTCAAAGAGTGCCCTAAAGTTTCTACCGGAGAGTCAAGACGAAAACGTGTGCCAACCCCTATGCATAGATTCCCAAGGTCACGGAACCCGCAAGTTGATCACCAAAACATACATCAAGTGGATCAATAGAACATCCCATTGTCACCACGGATATCCCATCGCAAGACATACATCAAGTGTTCTCAAATCCTTTAAAGACTCAATCCGATAAGAAAACTTCAAAGGGAAAACTCAATTCATCACAAGAAGATAGAGAGGGGAAAACTCCATATGATTCATCTATATTAATAAAGCTCGCGGTACATCAAGATCGTGTCATCTCAAGAACACGAGAGAGAGAGAGATCAAACACATAGCTACTGGTACATATCCTCAGCCCCGACGGTGAACTACTCCCTCCTCGTCATGGAGACCGCCAGGATGATGAAGATGGCCTCCGGTGATGGTTTCCCCCTTCGGCAGGGTGCCGGAACGGGCTCCCGATTGGTTTTTCATGGCTACAGAGGCTTGCGGCGGCGGAACTCCCGATCTAGGTTTCTTTCTGGGGGTTTTGGTATTTATAGGAATTTTTGGCGTCGGCCTCACGTCAAGGGGACTCCCGAGGGGCCCACAAGCCAGGGGGCGCCCCCTAGGCTTGTGGCTGCCTCGGGACTCCTCTCTGGTGTCTTTTTGCTCCAGTATTTTTTATATTTTCCAAAAATATTCTCCGTAAATTTTCAGCCCATTCCGAGAACTTTTATTTCTGCACAAAAAAAATGACACCATGGTAGTTCTGCTGAAAACAGCGTCAGTCCGGGTTAGTTCTAATAAAATCATATAGAATTATTGTAAACATGGCATGAATACTTCATAAATTATAGATACGTTGGAGACGTATCAGCATCCCCAAGCTTAATTCCTGCTCGTCCTCGAGTAGGTAATTGATAAAAGAAATAATTTATGAAGTGTGAATGCTAGCAAGTGCACAAGTTTGATCAATGATAATTCCAATCACTTTTTCTAGCATCAATATAAACCATAAACAGTAGCTCATCTCATAAAACTTCTCATGATCAAGTAACAAGCTATTCACATGTTAAAGTATAGACCAGAAAGTTTCTTGAAAACTAACAAACCATATTCCTAGTCATCGAACAATTGCAATTCATCTTATTTTCAGGAAGGGTCTATGTAAGAGCTTTGATTTAGCAAATTCCACATACTCAACTATCATATAGTCTTCCATGATTATTGACACTCAAAGCATATTTTTAGAACAAATAGCATCCATCGAACACAGAGAAAGATAGGGGCTTAATGTTTCACCTCCCAACTTATTTATCATATAGATAATTGTAAACAATAATAATTCATGATCAAATATATTTGTATGGATATATATGTCTAGATCATTCCCCAACGCATGACGCTTGCCAAGAGAAAAGGCGAAATATAGGAAGTGGTGAAGATCACCATGACTCTTGCATGAAGGTAAGTACTAGAAAGTAAAAGATAGGCCCTTCGCAGAGGGAAGCAGAGGTTGTCATGCGCTTTTTGTTTTTGGATGTGCAAACCCTTAATGCAAAGGAACGTCACGTTGTATTGCCCTTTGTGATAGCAACCTTTATTATGCAGTCCGTCGCTTTTATTTCATTACCATCACAAGTTCGTACAATGCTTATTTTCCCTTACAATAAAAGATCATACATATTTAGGAGCAATTTTATTGCTTTTTGCACCGATGACAACTTACTTGAAGGCTCTTACTCAATCCATAGGTAGGTATAGTGTTTGTGCCCTAGGGGGGGGGGGTGCCCCCTAGGCTTGTGGCTGCCTCGGGACTCCTCTCCGGTATCTTTTTGCTCCAGTATTTTTTATATTTTCCAAAAATATTCTCCGTAAATTTTCAGCCCATTTCGAGAACTTTTATTTCTGCACAAAAAAAACGACACCATGGTAGTTCTGCTGAAAACAGCGTCAGTCCGGGTTAGTTCTAATAAAATCATACCAAAATCATATAGAATTATTGTAAACATGGCATGAATACTTCATAAATTATAAATACATTGGAGATGTATCAACCCTTTGGAGGAAAGATTGTTGTTTTTGGCGGGGACTTCAGGCAGGTGCTTCCTGTCATCAGGAGGGGGTCCCGGGGTCAGATAATCGATGCAACCCTCCGAAGTTCTCACCTCTGGAAGGGTATGCGCCAGCTAAGGCTCGTCACCAACATGAGGGCTCATAATGACACGTGGTTTGCGGATTACTTGCTTAGGGTAGGCAATGGCACCGAGGAAGTTGACGATCAAGGCAACATACGACTCCCTAAAGATATTTGTGTGCCATCTACAGGCGAGGTGGACGACCTAGAGAAGCTGATTGACCATGTATTTCTTGGTCTAGATGACAACATGTCCGATCCCAGTTACATGACTTCTCGTGCAATCCTCTCCACCACGAACGACAACGTCGACAAGATAAACATACGCATGATAGAGCGTTTTAAGGGAGAAGAAGTAATCTACCATAGCTTTGACAGTGCAGAGGACGACCCATATGGCTACTACGCTCCCGAGTTTCTGAAGGGATTGACTCCCAACGGTCTGCCTCCGCATGCACTCAAACTTAAGCTGAACTGCCCTGTCATACTTCTGAGGAATATTGATCCGGCTAATGGACTGTGTAACGGCACGAGGCTTGTTGTTCGAGGTTTCGAGAGGAACACCATTGACGCAGGAATCGTGATTGGTCAACATGCGGGTAGGAGGGTCTTTCTTCCTCGGATACCCCTATGCCCATCTGACAATGACATGTTTCCATTCAAGTTCAAGAGGAAGCAGTTTCCTATAAGGCTTAGCTTTGCTATGACGATCAACAAGGCTCAAGGGCAGACCATCCCGATTGTCAGCGTGTACCTACCTACTCCGGTGTTCTCTCATGGTCAACTCTATGTCGTGTTGTCTCGAGCGACCGCGAAGAGAAACATAAAGATCCTCATTGAGAAGGAGAAGGAGAAGGGCAAGAAGCAAAGCAGTAATTCAAAGAAGCGAAAAAGACCTGTCGTGTCCTTACAGACCTCGATGAAGAACATCGTCTATAAGGAAGTCCTGACAGGATGAAGTCCGCACTTAGTAGACTTGTGTAGCTTCCATGAGTATCGTCGTACGGAAGTCTTTATGCGTGATGGTAGCGGCTATGCAATTATTGTCTCTCTAAGTGTTATTGGTTGTATGTACACTTCATGCTCTTTTGAGGATATTATGTGCATTCCAATAATATGTAATATTTGACATTTCACATATGTGCATTTCTCATTGACAACCACACCTATTTTATAACTTTCTTGATCTTTTTCGGAATAAACCTCTGTTAACAGTATGTACATGTCCTATTGTTTAAGTTGTGTCTCAGACTTTGTAAATACGTAAATGCTGCTTAACCTTCAACTATGGGGCACCCCGTGGGATGAGCCTAAGCATACCTAAGCATGACCAAGAGAACTAACGTATAATATTCCAGTTCTGTAGATGGAAGCAAGTGAAGAATTAGCCAAAAATTGTCAATTGCTTCTCTGACACTACCATGTGAAGTCTGCTCTGAAAGCATAATTTCCCTTCATCTACACAGCTTGTTCTTCTTCTAACTCTGCCATGAATGAAATATTTGTAATCCCTCCCTCTCATCGTCATCTTGCTCTGCTCCACACGAAGTTCAATAGAGCACACATTTTAGTCTTCCTAGCTCACATTTATGGTTATAAGGAATGTTATTAGTAATGCGGAAGCATGGCCTCATCATCTTATCTTAATAGCCAAACAAGTACTTCGTCCGTTCTGAAATGAGTGTCGTGGTTTTACTAAAACCATGACACTTATTTTGGGATGGCGGGAGTAAAATTCATACATCAACCAATTAAGTCTTATACTGACACAACCTTATGAATACATAACACACTCACTAATGTACTAACCAACTAAACTCTGCCATGGAAGTTGGGCACATCCTTAATGTAGAAAATTTGGAAACGTATCAAGCATCCCCAAGCTTAATTCCTGCTCGTCCTCGAGTAGGTAAATGATAAAAACAGATTTTTTGATGTGGAATGCTACCTAACATATTTATCCATGTAATATTCTTTATTGTGGCATGAATGTTCAGATCCATAAGATTCAAAACAAAAGCTCAATATTGACATAAAAACAGTAATACTTCAAGCATACTAACAAGCAATTGTGTCCTTTCAAAATAACATGGCCTTAGAAAGTTATCCCTACAAAATCATATGGTCTGGCTCTGCTCCATCTTCCCCACACAAAGTATCTAAATCATGCACACCCCCGATGAGAAGTCAAGCAATTGTTTCACACCTTTTATGTTCTCAAACCTTTTCAACTTTCACGCAATACATGAGCGTGAGCTATGGATATAGCACTATAGGTGGAATAGAATATGGTGGAGGTTGTGTGGAAAAGGAGAAGATAGTCTCACATCAACTAGGCTTATCAACGGGCTATGGAGATGCCCATCAATAGATATCAATGTGAGTGAGTAGGGATTGCCATGCAACGGATGCACTAGAGCTATAAGTGTATTAAAGCTCAAAAAGAAACTAAGTGGGTGTGCATCCAACTTGCTTGCTCACGAAGACCTAGGGCAATTTGAGGAAGCCCATCATTGGAATATACAAGCCAAGTTATATAATGAAAAATTCCCACTAGTATATGAAAGTGACAAAAAATAGGAGACTCTCTATCATGAAGATCAAGGTGCTACTTTGAAGCACAAGTGTGGAAAAAAAGTAGTAACATTGTCCCTTCTCTCTTTTCTCTCATTTTTTTTATTTTTTTTATTTTGGTGGGCATCTTTGGCCTCTTTTTTTTATTTGGGTTTCATTGGCCTCTTTTATTATTTGTAAAGTCCGGAGACTCATCCCTACTTGTGAGGGAATCATAGCTTCCATCATCCTTACCTCTCATGGGACAATGCTCTAATAATGATGATCATCACACTTTTATTTACTTACAACTCGATACCTACAACAAGATATGACTCTATATGAATGCTTCCGGTGGTGTACCGGGATGTGCAACGATCTAGCATAACAAATGACATCAAAAAACGGACAAGCCATGAAAACATCATGCTAGCTGTCTTACGATCATGCAAAGCAATATGACAATGATGGTGCGTGTCATAAAAAACGGAACGGTGGAAGTTGCATGGCAATATATCTCGGAATGGCTATGGAAATGCCATAATAGGTAGGTATGGTGGCTGTTTTGAGGAAGGGTATATGGTGGGTTTAATGCACCGGCGAAAGTTGCGCGGTACTAGAGAGGCTAGCAATGGTGGAAGGGTGAGAGTGCGTAAAATCCATGGACTCACATTAGTCATAAAGAACTCACATACTTATTGCAAAAATCTATTAGTTATCGAAGCAAAGTATTAGACGCATGCTCCTAGGGGAGAGGTTGGTAGGAGTTAACCATCGCGCGCTCCCGACCCTCACACAAAGGATGACAATCATTAAACAAATCATGCTCCGACTTCGTTACATAACGGTTCACCATACGTGCATGCTATGGGAATCACAAACTTTAACACAAGTATTTTTACCATTCCACAATTACTCACTAGCATGACTCTAACATCACCATCTTTATACCTCAAAACTATATGCAAGGAATCCAACTTCTCATAGTATTCAATGCTCTTTATATGAAAGTTTTTATTATATCCCTCTTGGATGCCCATTATATTAGGACTAAATTCATAACCTAAACCAATTACCATGCTGTTTAAAGACTCTCAAAATAATATAAGTGAGGTACGAGAGTTCAATTATTTCTATAAAATAAAACACCACCGTGCTCTAAAAAGATATAAGTGAAGCACTAGAGCAACATTGCCTAACTCAAAAGATATAAGTGAAGCACTAGAGCAACATTGCCTAACTCAAAAGATATAAGTGAAGCACATAGAGTATTCTAATAAATTCACGATTAATGTGTGTCCCTCTCAAAAGATGTGTGCAGCAAGGATGATTGTGGCAAACTAAAAAGCAAAGACTCATATCATACAAGACGCTCCAAGCAAAACACATATCATGTGGTGAATAAAAATATAGCCTCAAGTAAATTTACCGATGGATTGAAGACGAAAGAGGGGATGCCTTCCGGGGCATCCCCAAGCTTAGCCTCTTTGGTATACTTGAATATGGCTTGGGGTGCCTTGGGATTCCCCAAGCTTAGGCTCTTGCCACTCCTTATTCCATAGTCCATCAAATCTTTACCCAAAACTTGAAAACTTCACAACACAAAACTCAACAGAAAACTCGTGAGATCCATTAGTATAAGAAAAATAAATCACCACTTTAGGTACTGTTGTGGACTCATTCTTTATTTATATTGGTGTAATATCTACTTTATTCTAACTTTTCCATGGTTCATACCCCCCCCCCCGATACAACCCATAGATACATCAAAATAAGCAAACAACACAAAGAAAACAGAATCTGTCAAAAATAGAACAGTCTGTAGCAATCTGTAAACTTCGAATACTTATGTAACTCCAAAAATTCTGACAAATTAGGAAAATAAGGGCAATTTGTATATCAATCTTGTGTAAAACATTCAGATCCAATTGACGCTCTGGTGAATTTATAAAATTCGTGGACTGAGCGTAAAAGTTTTTGTTTTTCAGCAAAACCAAATCAACAACCACCGTAAACCATCCCAAAGGTCTTACTTGGCACAAACACTAATTAAAACAATAAAACACAATTACTACAGAGGTAATAATGTCCAAAACACTCAAGAACAGAAGCAAAAAACAAAAACATAAAATAAAATTGGGTTGCCTCCCAACAAGCGCTATTGTTTAACGCCCTTAGCTAGGCATAACGCAATAGATCTAGGTATTGTCATCTTTGGTATGCAATCCATAAGTAGCTCTCATAATAGATTCATAAGGTAATTTAATTTTATTTCTAGGAAAGTGTTCCATGCCTTTCCTTAACGGAAATTGGAATCTAATGTTTCCTCTTTCATATCAATAATTGCACCGATCGTTCTAAGGAAAGATCTACCAAGAATAATAGGGCATGTTGGATTGCAATCTATATCAAGAACAATGAAATCTACGGGCACATAATTCCTATTTGAAACAATAAGAACATCATTAATCCTTCCCATAGGTTTCTTAATAGTGGAATCCGCTAGATGCAAATTTAAAGAGCAATCATCAAGATCATGGAAACCTAGCACATCACATAAAGTTTTCAGAATCGTGGAAACGCTAGCACCCAAATCACACAAAGCATGGCACTCATAATCTTTAATTTTAATCTTAATAGTAGGTTCCCACTCATCATAAAGCTTTCTAGGTATGGAAACTTCCAACTCAAGTTTTTCTTCAAAAGATTTCATCATAGCATCAACGATATGTTTAGTAAAAGCTTTATTTTGATTATAAGCATGCAGAGAATTCAACATGGATTGCAACAAGGAAATACAATCAATCAAAGAACAACTATCATAATTAAAGTCCTTGAAATCCAAAAGAGTGGGTTCATTGCTATTTAAAGTTTTGACCTCTTCAATTCCACTTTTATCAATCTTAGCATTAAGATCTATAAACTCCGAATCATTGGGACGACTTTTAACTAAAGCTGACTTATCTCCAGTCCCATCTTTATCAAGATTTGTATTAGAAAACAAAGATTCAATAGGAGTCACATCAATCACTTTAAGATCTTCATCATTATTATCACGAGAACACACCTTTTCAAGCCATTCACGCTTAGCACGCATTCTAGCGGTTCTTTCCTTACACTCATCAATAGAAGTTCTCATAGCTTTCAAAGACTCATTAATATCATGCTTAGGTGGAGTAGATCTAATTTTCAAAGAATCAATCTCAAGAGAAATTCTATCAACGTTCCTAGCCAAATCATCAATCTTGAGCAAATTTTCTTCAATCGTAGCAATGAAAACCTTTTGCGAACTAATAAATTCTTTAATATTATTCTCAAGATTAGAGGGCATATTATTATAACTTCCATAAGAATTGTTGTAGGAATTACCATAATTATTAGAGGAATTACTAGGAAATGGCCTAGGGTTGAAATTACCTCAATACGCGTTATTACCAAAATTGTTCCTACCAACAAAATTCACATCCATAGATTCATTATTGTTTCCAATCAAAGAAGACAAAGGCATATCATTAGGATCAATAGTAGCACTCTTACTAGCAAACAATTTCATTAATTCATCCATCTTTTCACTCAAAGTGTTTATTTCTTCAATAGCATGCACCTTTTTACTAGTAGGAGATCTTTCGGTATGCCATTGAGAGTAATTTGCCATAATATTATCTAGGAGTTTAGTAGCTTCTCCTAATGCGATTTCCATAAAAGTACCACCCGCGGCGGAATCTAAAAGATTTCTAGAAGCAAAATTCAATCCCGCATAAAAAATTTGTATAATCATCCATAAACTCAAACCATGTGCGGGGCAATTTCTAATCATTAGTTTCATCCTCTCCCAAGATTGTGCAACATGCTCATGATCAAGTTGCTTAAAATTTATTATATCGTTCCTAAGGGAGATGATCTTAGCGGGCGGAAAGTACTTGGAAATAAAAGCATCTTTACACTTATTCCATGAATCAATACTATTTTTAGGCAAAGATGAAAACCAAGTTTTAGCACGGTCTCGTAGTGAGAAAGGAAATAGCTTCAATTTAACAATATCATTATCCACATCTTTCTTCTTTTGCATATCACACAACTCAACGAAAGTATTTAGATGGGATGCGGCATCTTCATTAGGAAGGCCGGAAAATTGTTCTTTCATAACAAGATTAAGCAAAGCGGCATTAATTTCATAAGATTCCGCACTAGTGGCGGGAGCAATCGGAGTACTAATAAATCATTATTATTAGTATTGGAAAAGCCACACAACTTGGTATTCTCTTGAGTCATCGTGACAAAGCAAGCAATCTAGCACACAAGCAAAGAAAAAGCAAACGAAAAGACGAACGGAAGAAGGGCGAATAAAAAGGCAAATCTTTTTGGTATTTTTCTGAAAATCGTTTTAGAAGTGGGGGAGAGGAAACGAGAGGCAAATGGCAAATAATGTAAATGCAAGATATGAGTTTGTGATGGGTACTTGGTAGGCTTGATGTAGATCTCCCCGGCAACGGCGCCAGAAATCCTTCTTGCTACTTCTTAAGCTTGCGTTGGTTTTCCCTTGAAGAGGAAAGGGTGATGCAGCAAAGTATATAAGTATTTCCCTCAGTTGTTGAGAACCAAGGTATCAATCCAGTAGGAGATACAAGCAAGTCCCCAATCTTCGCACCTACACAAACAATCAAACACTTGCACCCAACGCTATAAAGGGGTTGTCAATCCCTTCACGGTTACTTGCAAGGATGAGATCTGATAGAGATAGATATAGAAGATTACTAGAACGAAAAGTAAAACAAAAGTAAAAAGATTGCAGCAAAGTATTTTTGGTATTTTTGGTTTATAGATCTGAAAATATAATATGGAAAATAGACCCGGGGGCCATAGGTTTCACTAGAGGCTTCTCTCTTGAAGGAAAATAATACGGTGGGTGAACAAATTACTGTCGAGCAATTGATAGAAAAGCGCATAGTTATGATGATATCCAAGGCAATGATTATGCATATAGGCATCACATCCGTGTCAAGTAGACCGAAACGATTCTGCATCTACTACTATTACTCCACACATCGACCGACTCCTGCCTACATCTAGAGTATTAAGTTCATGAAGAACAGAGTAACGCATTAGGTAAGATGACATGATGTAGATGGATAAACTCAAGCAATATGATGAAAACCCCATCTTTTTATCCTCGATGGCAACAATACAAATACGTGCCTCGCTACCCCTACTTTGTCACTGGGTGAGGACACCGCAAGATTGAACCCAAAACCAAGCACTTCTCCCATTGCAAGAATTACCAATCTAGTTGGCCAAACCAAACCAATAACTCGAAGAGACTTGCAAAGATATGAAATCATGCATATAAGAATTCAGAGAAGATTCAAATAATATTCATAGATAATCTGATCATAAACCCACAATTCATCGGATCTCGACAAACACACCGCAAAAGAGTATTACATCGGATAGATCTCCATGAAGATCATGAAGAACATGGTATTGAAGAACATAGAGAGAGAAGAAGCCATCTAGCTACTAGCTATGGACCCGAAGGTCTGAGGTGAACTACTCACGCATCATCGGAGGGCAATGGAGTTGATGTAGATGCCCTCCGTGATCGAATCCCCCTCCGGCAGATTACCGGAAAAGGCTCCAAGATGGGATCTCACGGGAACAGAGGGTTCCGGCGGCGAAAAAGTATTTTCGTCGCTCTTTTTGGTATTGGGGGGAATATTTGGGAATTTATAGGCCGAAGATTAGGGTTGGAGGACCTGCAGGGGGGCCATAAGCCAGGGGACGCCCCCCTAGGGCGCGCCCTGCAGACTTGTGATCTCCCGGCAGGTCTCCTGCCTTCATCTCCAAGTCTGGCAGGTTTCTTCTGGTCCAAGAAAAATCATCGCGAAGATTTTATTCCGTTTGGACTCCGTTTGATATTCCTTATCTGCAATACTCGAAAACAAGGAAAAAATAGAAACTGGCACTAGGCACTAGGTTAATAGGTTAGTCCCAAAAATAATATAAAATAGCATATTAATGCATATAAAACATCCAAAACAGATAATATAATAGCATGGAACAATCAAAAATTATAGATACGTTGGAGACGTATCATAGTCAAACATGTGCTCTGTATTCTCAATACTCCAAAATAAGTAAATAACTCAGCTAAGTTGAGACCATGGTATTGTATACCTGCTGTCTAAATTACTACAATTTTTGATACGGGATGTGGGCCTCGAGGCCGTCGGAGAAGCCGTGGCCCTGGTGGTCGACGACGACCACGGCGAAGCCCTCGTGGTCGACGGCGGCCACGGCGAAGCCCTGGTTGGCGAAGTGAACGGTCGTGCCAGGGCCATCTCCGCGCCGACTCGTTGGTGAAGCCGTGGACTACGGCGATGGCGCCGAGGACGGGGGCGTTGCCGCTGGGCACCCAACGATGCGGAGGGGATGAGAGGGGGCAGCGGTGGGAGGTAAGGGCGGAGGCCAGCTGCTACGGATAATGGCAGAGGCCGGCGGCTGCGTATGGTGGCGGAGGCCGGCGTCTGGCGGCGATGCGGGATGGGGGCGGAGGATGCTGGATGGGGGGAGGATGATAAGGGGTGGCGGAGGCCGGCGGCCGGCGGCGATGCGGGATGGGGGCGGAGGATGTGGGATGGGGGAGGATAAGGGGTGGCGGAGGCCGGCGGCCGGCGGCGATACGGGATGGAGGGCGACGCGGGAGGAGGAGAAGACGGAGGGAGAGTAGTGGAATGGGGGGAGGAGGATAAGGCGACGCGGGAGAGGAGTGGATTTTTTTTGAGAAAAAGGAGAGTATATCTGGGGAAGTGGAGTGAGAAGGGGGGCTGGCAGCGCCGCTCGCGCTCCTCACATCTGTCTGATGGCCTTTGCCCCATTCTTCAACATCTCATCAGTTTTTTTAGGACGTTTTTTAGTTGTTCTAATTTTCAGCTGAGCTCTGGTTCTGTGGCATGTACACGACTATTATCATGCTCATTTTGCTCTTCAGGCCTCAGTTTCTCTTTTGTCATGTGGTTCATCGGTTTAGGTTTTTTGCTCCATAACTGTTATATGTGGCCTCTATTCAGCCTCTTAAAAAAGGGGGGTTGTAGTGATAATGTTTTTTTAAGGCTGTAGTGATAATGTTAGGTGAAATTATTTTAGAAAAAGAAGTTAGGTCAAAAAATAAAAAGAAATTAAAACAGTTGTGTTAGTTTTGATTTTATTTTTATTATATATTATACATGTTTATATGATGGAGTATAAAATATTGTTTATATTTTAAATCTTCCACTTTTGTTCATTAAAGAAGAAAAGAGATGGGTTCGGACATACCGACTGATGTAACAATGACAGATATGACTGAGACAACACGAGAAGAGGTGCATATAGCTAATCCTTCTTTGTATGTATGTTAGACATGATAATAAAAAAATGTATTTTTTATATATTGTTATTTTCATAGAATATAGGAGACATGGATATGGATTTGGGAGATGTTCCAAAAGAATCCATCGACAAGGGTTCTGAACCGACGTTGCTCAAAGGGGTCGAATATTCACCGAGTTTAACACAACATAATGATGTTGGACCGATGATATCTCATAATAAACCAAAAAGGGATGCCAATTTGAATGTTGTCGCACAAGGTATTTTTATCAGTGTTATTATCGATCATTCCTTCATCATATTGCTTTTTTATTCAATTAATTTGCTCATATTTTACAATAATTTGACCTTTTTTTATCGTGACGACAGAATATGTTTGTACCCCTAGAGATATTACAGTCATTCGATCAATCATGTCTGCCCCCAAGAAAACCAAGTTCGTGGACATTGAAGACGCCTTGTTATCAAATGATGATTTGGAATGCCTTATGAAAGCTGATATGTTCTTGCACGATGGTGTAAGGCCATTTGCATCATTTTATACTTAATAATATAAATCATATATAATATCTATTAACATAATAAATTCTATACTTGGAGTTACAGGTGATAAATGCTTATATATATTGTATGCTTGCTCATAACCATCTACGAGACAGGGCGGGTGAAAAGGTACATATCATTAGCACGTTTATATCTGGCCAGATGAAAGAAGACGGAGAAAAAGACTTAGACCCATCAAAATATCGTCGCATCATACAACATGTTAATAATTATCTCCAACAAGATATGGTTAGTCTCGCCTCATTGTCCATGCATGTAATGATGTATTGTTTTTAACTATTCCATTGGTATTATGATTTATATCTAATTATGCCTCCAACTTATATGATGTTTACATCAGCTATTCATTCCGATTAACATTCCAAGGTACCATTGGTATCTAGCAGACGTGTGGACTATTTATGCTAAATTATATGGAATACTGGACAACAGATGCACTATCTGATGCGTTCACCCAGGTATTTCATTTTCATATATTATCTCATTATTTAATCTCAAAATATTATATCAAAATTGATTTTTAAATATTTTTCAGGAGGACATGAATCACTTTCGACCGAAGTTAGTTGTCATCTTGCTGGATTCAAAACTTAATAAGCTAAAAGGATGTCCGTTATACTCTCAATCCGACGATGAAGCAATCTTACCTAATTCCGATCTTGAGATCCTGGATAATCCACCTGATGGATGCAAAGACAAACGTCCTACCCCAATCCCCATCATGGCCACTGATCAACGTGATTTACTTGTCGGCCTATGCAACTACATCATATCGATCGATGACTCCGAGTGTTTGGAGTAAGCATCATTTATATTTATAATTAGGTAATATTCAAGTATACATTATTATTATTCTTAGCATCCATTTTTCAGGAAGAAATGGGTCCGAATCTCAACATCGCATCCAATGTGTCTAAGTCTCAAAAAACTTAAGGGCATACTTAACATGAAGCAAGGTATGGACAATGATTGCTTCAACATCGCTGTGCGTATACTCGCATGTGACGAGGGAGTATTGTTCACAGACCCTCCTATATACTACATGGATCTGCGTTTTTGTGTAAGTTATCATAATTCTTCATTCGATGTCATTAGTATCAACATGTTTAAATAATAGTTCTTTTTTTACTCAGACCATGATGCTAGAGTCAACACGAGATCAAAAGTTCTGCGAGAAGAAAACTATTCAGACGTTGGCAACATTGTTTGATGGCTGGCCTGGGATAGACAACAACATCTCATCGTGCAACATGTTAAGTAAGGTATTTTGGTTATTGTTGTTATGGTTTATTGTTGTTGCTAATTGCTACCACTTGTAGATTTATCTTCCGTATGCATCCATCGGCCGATACATCTTATACGTCATCGACAAAGAGGCACATTGTGTGTACATTATGGACCCTATTCATACATCACAATCGTCAGATAATAAAAATTTGAGGCATGTAGTGAAGTTAAAAGGTTTTGCGAGGGAATTCAAAGAAGCACTCAAAATAAAGCAACCCTGTTGGAATTCCGATATATCTAAATGGCAACGTTTATTTCCGTCTAATATTCCAACGAGCACAGACGGGTAATATATTCAGCCCCCTAACATTTATTTTTGTTATCGTTGTATTGTATATAATATAAAATTAGCAATTTGCAGGGATGTGTCTGGCTTTTTTGTTTTTCATTTTATGCTCTGGTGGAACGGTAAAGAACTGGTCAAGCCGGTTTGCACGATGAGTATTGTCTGTTACACGTTTTAAGACATTCGACGTGAAATATTCGCGCTAACTACATATATTGCTTGTGCAGGATGGGTATGAATTGAGGAAGCAATTCTTATTATACTTGCTAAAACATCGTGGGAAAGAAGCTAAATACAACTTTCCTGATATTGTGCGAGAATTTATTAAACGCATCAAGTAGATCTTAATAATTTGTAATGGATTTAGTTGGATCATCGCATAATTTGTTACACGGACACGTCGTTAATTTGTCTTTATGTTATGAATTTACATTGCAAGTGAAGTGGACTTCAATTATTAAGCAATTGTGCCCATGTTATAATGTCTCTATGTGTGAAAATTTACATGCGTTATAATTGTATAACTCGCAAAGATATTTCAAGAGCCCGTGGCAACGCACGGGCATTCTACTAGTAATGAATCAATGGACATCATCTTACATGTGTTTCACTCCATGTCCATAGATATCCTTGTATTTGTTCCTTGTGTGGGACTAACCCATGTAGGTGAGAAGAGTACAAAACAACAAGGACGACTCCCAACTCGAGATGATCTTCATCAACTACGAGCATCCACTACTACAACACCTACATGAAGTCTTCAACAACAAAACCCAAGGTTAGTTTGTCCCTCTTAGGGGGATGTCACATCAAGGGGGAGCTTTACTCTAAGACTTGAGTCAAAGCATCTCTTAAGATGTGAACACATTAAAAGCTTTATGTAAAAGTGGCAACTCCACTTATGCTTAAACGATGAGTATAACCTATATGATCAAGTATTCTTGCTCTGCTCCTAAGTCAGTATACTCATATATAGATGACTCCGTCATCGCCAAAGTGCTTGGTAGATACTAGAGTGGTTTTGCATGTTTTCCATGTTTTATATGACATCTTATTGTGTGAGCATGTTGGTATGCATATTTTTGCTCATTCGAGGACATCCAATTGTTGTTATTTCGATTTCATTTTTCTTTGGCCAGTTGGATGTACAAGAATGCCTAAGTACCTCCCTCTAGCTATCTATGCTTTCTCGTCTCAAATTCTATTCATGCTTCATCACAAAATTTGAGCAAGCACTTTTCGGATCCTCTGTGTGAGGAGCACTCGGAGTTCCGTTTCGACAAGAGCTGACTTCCAAAACCTCCCATGTGTCCCTCGGTGCCACCAACTCTCAAAACTCGGTTTCATCGAAGCACTAGGGTTGATCTAGGTTTTTAATCTCAGTACCACCGATCGTAAAATCTCGGCGTCATCGAGTTGCTCTGTCCTCAGGCAGTTAAGCATCTCGGTTGAACCGAAATTTTAGCTTCGGTGTCACCGACAACAGATGGGTATATATATCCCACGGACCCAAACTTTTAAATTAAATCTTCAAACCTCGTCTCCGCACCCCACTGCTGCTGCCGCTCATGTCTACGGACGTCCTTCTTGCCTCTCGTGCGCCCTCGCCGCCAGAGTCTGTCGCCGTCAACGGGAATCTTCCCCTCCTTTGCCGCCGTAGAGAAATCTTCACCGGTTAGGGTAAGATTTTGATCCCTTATGCGCTCCAAACTCCGATTCATGTGCATCAGGATGAGTTCCACATCTTGCCACCGTTTGCAATGCATCTACCCATGAGAAAAATCTGTTAGATTAGGCGAACGAAATTTTTTAGGTTTAGGTTTCCGCCGTACGCGTCTCACAGTCACGAGTGGAAACGAATCGGTGTCACCGATTCGGGTTTTAGGGTTCTGAGAACATTCTCGGTACGGTGACCAAGTTTCTCTTAAGGAGAGTGTATGTCTCGGATACTCCGAAAATCAAAACTCGGTGGAACCGAAACCCATACCGCAGAAGTCTGAAACTGAGATTTTGAGTTCAATTTTTTTGCAAAAATAGTTGTGTTTTGTGATGCTTATCCACTCCAATCTTCTACATCTATTCACAAAGTCAGTTTTCAGCATATCAGGCTCAGATGGCAGTGAGAATGCCTACAGAGAGGCAAGTGTTGATCTTGATGCTGACACTAGTCCAGAAGTCAGTTCCTCATACCTAGGCACCCCCAGCTCTCATGGCTTCCCCAAGGCATCCACCAGGGCCAGAAGGAAGCTGAAATCAGATGAGGAGGATGAAGATTTCATCCCAAATGATTCTACTTCCAAGAGGAAGACTGTCAGGAAGGAGTATGCGAGTTCCGATGCTGTGAAGGCTCCCTAGACTGCCAAGAGAGGAATCACCATTACACTTGATAATCTAGGCTCCTCTAGGCAAACCAAATCTATGGCAAAGAAACCTGCCAAGAAGAGAGAGAAGAAGAGGACCGTTCATGTCCAAGGTAGGGCAACTTATATGTATGAAGACCCAGCTGAGCTTGAGGAAAGAGGAAGAACCTGCTGCTAACCCACCTCCTTCCAAGCAAAGGAAGCTTATGGCTGATGCCATGCCTAGCAAGCCACCTTCCAAGGCCAAGCCCTCTACTCCCAAGAAGCCAGCTGCCACCAAGCCTAAGAAGACCACCAGAGACATCCCAACTGCTGACAAGAACAAGGGTTCTACATCCAGGGAAGAAGAAGAAGAGGATATTGTGTTTTGAGGAAGCTGAGACCTCACCTGTGTGATCATAATGATGATCACCCAGTTGCAGAAGATATGAAGAAGAGCAAGTATCAAGGGCTTAGGAAGTAGAGAGCTGCTGATCCATATGCTATTAGGAGGAAAACTGTTGTTGATGCTCGCTTCCACACCAAGGAGCAACAAGATTTCTATGAGACTGTCTTGTTAGACAAGAGTCCAGCTGTCAGTGACATGAGATATGTTGATTGGAAGTTCATCAAGGAGAATGAAGACTACTTCCCTCATATGCTAGAAAACTTCAAGGCCATTGATATTGATGCTTTTGTTGGCAGAGAGTTGACAGCATGGAATGATGAGATGATCATGCAATTCTATTCGACGGCTCATTTCTATACAGATGGGAGGATTGTATGGATGACTGAGGGCACCAGGTACCAGTCTATAGTTGATGAATGGGCTACCATCTTAGGAGCCCCAGAGATTCAAGAAGAAGATCTTGATGTATATGCTGAAGTAAAGATGAACCACAACTCTATGAGCAACATGTACAACCCCATTCCCAGGGCATATTTGAAGACACACAAGCTTGGCTCTGTCTACTTCTTGCAAGCAGGACTACCCACCACCAACACCATTATGAGGTACACCTTGATGCCTAAATCAGGTGATGACAAGATGATCAAGGGGTATTCCATCAACATGCTGCACCACGTAGACACCCACACCAGGATTAGGGTGATGGATTTGATTGTAGAGACAATCAAGAGGATTGCTGCTGACCAGAAAAGATGTTGTGGATATGCTCCATTTATCCAGATGCTCATTAATTCCAAAGTTGGAAAGAGTCTCTATCTACTTGATCGTCCACAGCTGCCACTCCAGCCAGATTTTGAGGACAATGTTGTGGTGATGGATCCTAGTCATCCCACTTCATCTACAACACATGCTGAGGTTGAGGCTGAGGCCTAGGAAGAGGCAGCCAGAGCTACTAGTGCTCGAGTACCGAGGACGAAGAGTGAACAATTGTCCTATCTCATCAGCACTATCCAGGGGATAGAAAAGATGAGTGATATCCTCAACAACCAGGAGAGTCTTGAGAGGATAGTGGAGACAAAATTTCAGGATTTGGATAACAAGGTGACTGAGCTGACCACCACTTTCAATGCTATAAAGAAGGAAGTGGATGCAGTGCCCAGCCCCAACTCCAGTGATGATGATGATAGTCCTCCTCTCCAGACTCACACTCAGTTCAGGACACAGGTCAAATCTTCTGTCGTGTCAGTTCTAGAGACGAGACCATCTTCATCAGCACCTACATCAGCTCCATTAGCACCCTCAACACCTCCAGTATCTACTCCACCACCTTAGAGGACTACAACTGAAGCATTCGCGGATGCTGATCTTTCGACTCCTTCCATGGCCACCAGAGGAGATAGAGCCCAGAGTGACGCTTAGCTCTATAACTTCGAACTTTTTGGTAACTTGTTGCCAAAGGGGGAGAAGTGTTATATAGATCATAGGGCTTCGAGAGAGAGTGTTGCATTTTGGTTGCTCTCTCTATTTCAAAAGCATTTGGTTTATCGTGTGGTTGTCCTAAAACTCCGTCGTATTTGATCATACGCTTTGTTTGATGATGCTACTATTTCTTATCTTTATGATGTCTATATGTTGATCATTCACTCATGTTTGGTGTTATGTGCATTGTATTTCATTCATATCATTTATGCGCACCACCAAGTTGTATGTGACATGCAAGAGTTACCCATGATCCTAATCGATTGTGCATTTGCATTCAAACGCAAATTTAGAATAGTGCACAAATTTAGGGGGAGCTCTTGGTTATCACATACTTCTCAAAGCGACGATGCTATTCATTGTTTTATCCCTATCGAAGCTTTGATCTATATGTTGTCATCAATTACCAAAAAGGGGGAGATTGAAAGCACAACTTCTCCCTAGGTGGTTTTGGTAATTAATAACAACATATATTTCATTGGACTAATGAATCTATCAAGTGTATTTCAGGAAAAGTCCAGTGAATGGATTGGCTAGGATTGTGAGGAGTTTCCCTAGATGCATGGAACATAAATTGGCAAAAGCTTCAAGACTCTACATTTTATATTTATGTGAGAAATCACATTTGAGTCCATAGGAAAGCCAATACTAATAAAAGTGAATGAGGTATCTATGATGATCTCGTTGCTCAAACTACTTAAAGATTAGCCACCAAAACCTCAACAATTCTCCCAAAAAATATTATGACCAAACCTTAAAAGTCAAATTTGGTGCCACCAATATTTCCACTCCGCCCCTACCGAGCTTTCCTTAGACAGATCCAAAGCCAAACCCTAGCAAATCGGTGCCCTAGATGCAATGAATGGATTGGCAAAGGATTGTGTGGAGATCCCCTAGATGCAAGGAATATCTATTGGCAACAAGCTTCAAGACTCTACATTTTGTATTTTGTGAGAAATCACACTTGAGTCCATAGGAAAGCCAATACTATTAGAAGGGGATGAGGTATCCATGATGAACTCGTTGCTCAAGTGCTTAGAGTTAGCCACCAAAAATACCCATGAAATTCTCCCACAAAATACTCTGTCTAAACACTACCACTCAAATTTGGTGCCACCAATATTTCTATTTTGGCCCTACTGAGTTTCACCCTAGACAGATCCTAAGCCAAAACCTAAGGTCTCGGTGACACCAAGTTTCATTTCGGTGAAACCGAAATCAGTGACCAACTTTCGGTTAACCCATTTCTAAAAATCAGAATTTCCGAGTTTTAGGAATCAGTCTCATTGAGTTTTGGTAACTGCCTTGGTTAGCCAAATCGGACTCACCGGGATTTATATATCGGTCTCACCGAAACACCAAAACTTGCCACATTTTGAACTAGTCGGTGCAACCGAGTTTTTGCTTCGGTTTCACCGAGTTGGGCAATAATGTTGTAATGGTTGGATTTTTGGAGATGCCTATATATACCCCTCCACCTGCCTCTCACTCGGAGAGGAAGCACTCAGAATAGACCAACACTTGTCCCATCAATTTTCTGAGAGAGAACCACGTACTCATGTGTTGAGATCAAGATCTTCCACTCCAACCATATGAATCTTCATTTCTAGCCTCCCCAAGTTGCTTTCCACCCAACCAACCTATTCTACCAAGCCAAATCCTTGAGAGTGATTGTATGTTGAGCGGACTATCTTTTGAAACACAAGAGCAAGGAGTTCATCATTCTTACCACATCTATTACCTTTTGGAGAGTTGTGTCTCCTAGATTGATTAGGTGTCGCTTGGGAGCCTCCGTCTTCGTGTGTGGAGTTGAACCAAGAAGTTTGTAAGGGCAAGGAGATCGCCTAGTTCATGAAGATCTATCCCGAGCGAGGCTAGTCCTTCGTGGACGTAAGCCCTGATGGAATAGACGAGGTTGCTACTTTGTGGACCCTTATGGGTGGAGCCCTCCATGGACTCTCGCGACCGCTACCCTCCATGGGTTGAAGTCTCCATCAACATGGATGTACGATAGCACCACCTATCGGATGCACGGGAAAAATCTTTGTGTCTCCAATTGTGTTTGATCCTCCTATCCCTTCCCTCTACTTACATGTGCCTGTATTTACTTTCCGCTGCTATACTCTTAGACTTGCATGTGTAGGGTGTGGTTGACTTGATATAATTGCTAAAATTTGCCAACATCTAAAATTGGGAAAATGCTAGATTTTTAATTTGGTCAAGTAGTCTAATCACCCCCTCTAGACATACTTTGGATCCTACATCTAGACATACTTTGGATCCTACACATGTCAATTTGCAGATCAGGGATAGGCACTACACTGGTGCCATAACTACTCTGAAGAAGATAATACTCGCGGAACCCCCCACAAGGTTGTGCACATTCGCCGGCTTCTGTCTTATTGCGGTGATCGACATCACGATAGCCATGACCCAGCGTCAGTTAGCTGGGAATGGCTTGTATGTGTTGCCTGCGACATGTTTGTACCCATACAAGTACAAAGATGCCGTGTATCATACATGTCCGGTCTTTGCGGTAACAGACCACGGGGATTGCTTTGTATGGATTATATCTTACGGTATGCAAGACAACAAATTAAATTTAGTCTTCATGTAGTTATATGTTACTTCAAATTTCCATCAGGTATTACATGTTCCGTAGGAATGAGCCATCCCCAATCAGAATCGAACTGCCAGAACTTGCCATTCAAAAAACCATTACATGGAGACTTGTAACTGGACTTGAGCAATTGGGACATAATGTCCTATTAGTCCTCGTACACCGTCCCATCATCGGCACCAGTGTTTGTGCTAGCATCTTCTACACCGATCGAATTCTGATGATGCAACCAGGTATTGCTTCATAATCGAACCATGAAAAGGTGTAGTGAATTCACCCTCACCTTGACCACATGTATGTAACATTATGTGTTTAGGTCTGCTATGTCAGTTATACCGGATGGACAACAACGCAATAGACCTCTGTGATGCTATTTAGGAGCCTGCAAACACCCTTCGAGAGCACTCTATTTTCGTTGAGGACAGCTACCCAATAGTCAGAAGGATGCCACCTTCCGTCCATGATGCACATGGCCTGCCGTTCATGAAGCATGGGTGCGTATTCACAATGAACCGCTGGAAAGCTAACTGGGATGGACCGCTGCCTGATTTATGCCGCTTCAGCTTCGATGGGACTTCTTCATGGGGTATGGTACTTAGAAGTTGCAAAAGATATTCCCGTTGCCCACCACTCTGGATCGTGCCATCTATGAGAAATCCCTTGGACTGGAACAATGAAGGCGGTATTGATGCTTGATCTTTCGTGATCACTCGCAAGGCGTTATTCCTGCATATCCAAGACAACTTTATGTAAACAAGGACTACCCATAGACGCATGTTTAACCGCCGTTGTATGAAACTACCGTTAGCATTGCTACTTCATGCGTTAAATTTTAGACGGTTGTTTAACTGCCATCTCCTAGCGAGTACCGACACGATTGTTCTTAAATTGCCCAAACATCCCCGTCCCGACTTCACTTTTTCAACTTCTCGTTGGCATACGCGCCGAATAATACGCGACTGAAGCACGCCAACCGGCAAGGCGCATCATAATCATGATGCATCTTTTCGTTGGCGTACACGCCGAGTGAAAATACGCGGCTCGAGCATGCCAACCGACAAAAGCGAGTAAAAATGATTGGTCAAGCAGGCCAAACCCAAAGGCGCTCAATGACCACGATGCGTCCTCTCGTTCCCATACGCGCCAACCGTCCATGCGTCTACAAAAAGCACCTACTCGCGAATTACTACACATTCATCCTCATCCTCATCCTCCACACCTGTCAACAGGAGAAGAACCCCTTTATTGTTCGTCCTTCCTTGCTTCTTCCATGGCTCGTGGGGGGAGCTCAAGTTCGAGAAATAACCAGGGAGCATTGACCAATGCAGCGGAAGCAACAGAGAAGGCTTGTCGCATCGCGGCGGCCTCACGCTCAGGTGAAGATTCTCAGCACCGAATTTGTCGCGTAGACCAACATGCACGTGAGGGCTCTCGGAAGCGCATTCGCAGCGGAGGAGAACATTCTTTCGCCCATGACGACATGCCGACTCAAGTGAATGAGCTGAAGGAGGAGACCGCAGGCCGGGTGAAGCTGAACGAGGAGAGCAATGCCTCGCTGAAAAGCCGACCGCTATTATCGTGGAACTTATGGATGACAAGGAGAAGGTCTGCATCGAGCAGATAGCCGGCTGGGCGAAGCTGCACGAGGAGAGCAATGCCTCGATGGAGCGGTTGTCCTCCGTCATCATCGAACTTATGGATGACAAGGCAAAGCTCACAATCGAGCACGACAGGCTGATGTAGGAATCACTCGCTCTTCTGAAGCAAAGTCGTGAGGACGTGAAAGAGCTCATTGCCGCCTGCCTCGAGAAAGCCAAGCCGGCGAATATCATTGCAGACTAAGTAGATATATAGTAAGTAAGGACCCCCCCGATCGTTCTGTGTATTTCCCTCCTTCTTTTGCGTCTGTCATTCCAGAGTTGTCGCATGTGGCCTTTTCAACACGTCGTCTATCATTAGCCAGTCAAAGTTCTGACTTTACGACATGGTTCCTACTATCAGGCACTTCATTAGCCAACACTCAAAATTAACAAAGCAACCGACGATGAAAGCTTGCAGATAACTTCATAACACAAAAGGAGGGCCAACACTCGTTCATGATTACAAAAGCAGTCTGCATAACTTCATATCACAAAAGGAGGGCATAACAGCATAGCAGAGCAGATTAAGCCACTAAAAAGCAGAGAACGCAACTAGAACGATGCCTAAAAAGGACTGAAGTCCCTCTCCTTCTCCAGTAGAACGACTTGGGTGATGCACGGTGCCACCGCCTGTAGCTCCCGCTCCCGGTCGACGGGAGCCAGCTCGTCGAAGACGGCGTCCATTGGGAGAAGTGGATTTCGGTGATGAAGCGCGAAGAGGATTAGCCCGACAACGGCGACGACCGCCCACTCACCCTCCTTGTCCAGCGGCACCCAAACATTCACGCGGAGACGGTTCAGCTCGTCGGAAACATAGCTAAAGAAGGCGACCATGTCCGAAAGCCGCAACCCGTTGAAGTCGACGGGGTGGTCAACCGGGTTTAGCCACACGGTCGACATGATCACGCTAGCACGACGGTAGGCATTGCGCAGCCGCAACACTTCTGTGGCAACAACGTCCAGCAAGCGATTCAGGCGATCCTGGGCCTCCAGACAATCGGCCTGCTCACGCTCTACCCGGCTCACCAGCGCGGCAATCTCCTTGCCTAGCTCTGCCGCCGCCTTCTCGCATAACGACTTCGTGGCCGCAAGCAACTTGCTATTGTCCTCTAGCCGCTCCGAAAGCCCCGTCGAGTCCCTCTGATGACGGAGGAGCTCAACATCCTTGGCCTGGAGCTCTGCATCCTTCGCCCGGAGCTCCTCTGTCAGGTGCCTCACCTCAAGCACAGCGATCTCGTGCTCCCCATGGAAACCGGTAGGTATGGGGAAAGCAAACAGTGGGGCGGGGGTGGTGGTTATGGGGAGGGGGGAGTGGGGTGCACGGAGCCAGGGGATGAGCGAAGGAGCAGCGGGTTTTAATGACGGAATCATCATGACTATCCTACCGCGCGAATAGACCGAAGCAACGCAACATTTTTTCTTTCTCTCTTTCGCGCAGTCAAAGATTCGTGTTCTGCACCAGTCACGCCACTAAATAGCCGCCTTCAAGTTACTCTAGTTGTAGCCAAACTTAGCCGCCTATAGCGACAAACAACAAGGCGGCACGTGTCTGGGACACGCCTTTTGATTCGACGTCTTCCCCTGGGTTGTACACATGCCTAATTAGTACACGCGCCTGCTGCTCAATGATACACACCATAGTAACTGGTGTTTCTTCTTATGTCTGAAAACGCTAAACAATATGGCGTGTTATACGTTGCAACACCAACCGGATGGGCGCGTCCAGTACTTGCCACGCTAGCGGCCGATCGTTTGGGAGGGTCAAAGGCGCCTCGATGGGAGGCATGCAAACATGTATGATGTGTTTGGTTGGGGAATGTAGTGGAATGTAATGTCATGGTTCCATTCCACCGGAATGGGTCGGTTCCGTTCTTGAGTTTGGTTGAGGGAGATATGTGGAATGGAATGGTGACATTTCGTTGTTTGGTTGGTGAGATGGAATGGAATGGTGATATTATAGCTTTATATGTTCAATAACAAATTATATGGCATTTCAATTGTATTTGGCGAGATGGAATGGAATGGTGATTTGAAGACGAAACACACACTGCTTATTATGATAAATATACAACAATCCCTCCTGCGTCAGAATATACTGACTCTAAGCACTAAATTTAGAGCTGCCTCTTTTGACCATTCTTGCGCAGAGCCGCAGAAGAGCATCCTCAGCGCGCGATCCCTCTCACCTGATCCATGAACATCTGCCAATCAGATCATCAGTTCAAAGAGGAAATCAAGATATCTCCTTGGATCAATCACATACATCTGAAGCAAGCAAGGTCGTTGCCGCCCTCCGGCACATCTGGTCAGGTCACCTCCAACAAGCAAGATCCAATGCACACGCTGCAGGAAACGGTGACGAGGCACGTAGAGATGAGGGCGACGCAAATCCTCTGACGCGCCCGCTGCTCCTGCGCGCCGCTGCTCTGACGCGCCCGCTGCTCCGACGCGCTGCCGCTCTGACGCACCCGTTGCTCGTCTTCCTCGGCCAGATCTGTGGTGCGGCGCCGCCACCGCCGGCAGGGATGAGGGTAACGAGGATGAGAGGGTTGACAGCCTAAATCCGCCGCCCAGAGTGAGAGACGAGAGAGGAGAACTACCGGCCATGGGTGAGACGAGAGGGGAAGAGTGACGACTGTGAGGGAGAAGGTCTGCGAGGCAGCGTCAGGAAGGAGACAAGAGCGAGGGGCGTTTCGTGTGGTTCCTCCAAATTGAAGGTACGAGCGCGTTCCGCATATTGCTGGAATATTCCGTTCCGCGGAACGAGTGGGTTCCCATTCCTAAACCAACTAAACGCGAGTACGAGCCTGAGAGACCCGTTCCATCCCATCCCATCCCATTCCATGACCTCAATTAAACACACCCGTAGGGTACACGCCTAACAGTAAGGCGCGAAAGGAAATAAGTTTTTTTGAGGTTAGTGCGCGACATAAAATCCTCTAGGGGTCATTTAGTAAAAACAATACCATCACCATTTATATTCCCATCCGAAGAGAGTACCGTCTTCCAAAGAATAATCCCTTCCCACTCCTCAGCGAAGCATCGAATTAATAAATCTTTCAGGGTTGTTATTATATGTGCAAAATTGTCTGTTCGTCGGCGTCCCTTCAACCACCCTTCGGTAGGGTTCCGGCGACTCCGCATGGCCGGTCGCCACCGTAACCCGCTGCCTTCTTCCTTCTCCCGCGGCGCCGGTGGCGGAAACCACCCGCACCCTCCTCCGCCCCATCACCCTCATCTCCCGCCTTACCACCTCGACGAATTCCGCGAGCCGCCGCGCCTCCCCCCGCACCACCTCGATGACTTCCGCGACCCGGCTCGCCTGCCACCTGGCCACCCCGACAGCCTCCGCGAGCATCCTCCTCCGCCGCGCCACCACTTCGCGGGCCACGGCGGAGGGGCCCTGCCCCCCGCATCGCACATGGCCGCGGCGCTGGAGGAGCGTATCGGCGCGGAGATCGAGGAGGCGCACGCGCTGCTCGGACAGAACCAGCGACTCTCTGCGACGCATGTGGCGCTCGTGCAGGAGGTCTCCGCCGTGCGGCACGAGCTTGGCCACACCGCTCGAGCCATCGGCGCTGCCCAGCAAGAGGGAGATCTCCGTATTCGTGAGGTGTGGATGCTTACCATTCGTCAACTGCCCTGAGTTAATCAACCTCTCTTTGCATTGCAAATTCAGTGCAAATATATACTCATCCCTGCTTAATGCAAACTGCAACATTTAACCCAGTACAAGAAGCTCCACAAAGCTTTTTTTAGAATGAAGCTCTACAAAGCCTTGAGCCTGTATGATGCGAGTTTGGTGTTACATACATTCCTAAATTCATCCTGGCGTTGCAAATGTAGGAACTGACCCCTTAGAGTATGATATGTAATACATTTTGTCTATTTGTAACGATTAACGAGCATGCAAATGTTAACTTATCATCACCTATTTCCTACTGTAGTTGTAAGCTGTGTCTTAATTTTGCATAGGGCAACGATAGTGTATTGTAGCTGCAGCAAGTCTGAAAGCTGGCCTCCATTGATGCTCTAAACTGCCAAAGTCGTGGGGAGATGACCCAGACAGTACGGTGGCCAGTATTATGCCATATTTGGCTTCCTGCACCAGTATTTGTGAAAGATGAGAGATACGATAACAACATTGCAACTAGAAAAGCACATTTTATTTTAGGAACTGCCATCCTTCATTTTCTTTCTCTTGAAAGTCTAGGGTTAGTCTCCTCTTTTTTTTCCTCACTTTCTTTCCATCTCCCCTCTGTTGATGATGCTGGGAGCTTGGCGGCAATAGTGTTATCCGTTATGACATCAGGAGGCATGAGAAGCCACTGTGTGATGTCAAGTTGTCCAGGCCAGTTTTGTGGACAGAACAGGCTGTTGCTGGCTCGCACTGGACTAGGATCTATCTTTTTTCCTTCGATCGCATCTTCCTGTCCTTTTTGCAAGTACATAAACAACGGAGTCAAGGCAGAGACGAAGAAGAATGTAAATGTAATATAATATGCAAGTAGTGTCGCTTCTATTTTCACAAATGGCAAACCAGACATTTCACTCATGCAAATGTAATATGCAAGTCTACAAGGCTTGCATATTCCTACGCTTATTTGGGCCGAGAAATAAGCGTCACTCAGTTGGGAGCCATGGGAGTGTGTCGTGTGTGCAGAACACAACACCGGGGACAAGTGATGCCCCCTTTTTTTGGTTCGGAGAGGGGCACCGAGACACTCGAATCCTGCCTCTACAACATGGTGGTTTTTATCCAGGTTCGGACCGCTGAGTAATGTTACACCTTACGTCCTGCTGGATTTTCTCACTGGATGTGATGAACAATGTTTACAAGAGATGGTCTCTTTTGCCGGGGCTTGCCGGGACGAGGAAACGGGTTCTAGTACGTGGGTGTAGACTTGCTAGGAGTCGAACCCTGATCTGGGTAGCCTAGACCTCCTTTTATAGTTACAATGGGTGGCCACAAGTGCTACAAGACAGTAAATAAGGTGGTTGCACAGTGGAGCACCTAACACATTTAATGTGCGAACACGTGGCGTCAAACAATGTTGCCGGGGGCAGACGCTACGTCCCATCGGGGCAGCTTTGTTGACTCCGTGCCCACCGCTGTTACATGCATCGGCAAGTGGCACACATGCGGGGTTGAGCCGCTGCGGACGCAACTTGCCCTCCAAGGGAGGCCATGCATGCTTGATAGCACGCCCTGAGCTACGGCTGGCCGCTGCAGGTCTAGGCCACTGTTGGTATGAGCAGCCCCATCACTGCGCTCACCAGCGACAGGTCGTTCTTGGGAGGCAGAAGACGGGTAGAATCTTCTCCGGAAGAAGCTCTTCCCTGTGGTGACCTTGGTCTTGGCGTTGTCGAGGGTGTCAGAGAGCCCTCAGGTGTGATGATCTTGTCAGTGAAAGTCTTCACAAAGAACTGCATCTTGAGGAGGATTCTTGACAAAGATCTGCATACCACCACATTGCAGGGAGGCAAGGTGGTAGCATGGATTGCTTCTGGATGTTGTAGTCAGCCGTGGCGCGTCCGTCCTTGAACCACATGTTGGCAGTGAAGGCAGCCTCACCCGCCTTGGAGGTAGGCTCCCATGGCCTCAGATCTTGACGAAGATGTACTTGCCACCTTGAAGGGGGTGGAGTCTTGTAGTACACGGGCAGCTAGCCCGTGCCCGCTCGTTGGCGGGGCTGCCGTGGTCCACGCAAGACGGATCTGTGGGGCCCCAGTCTCCACGGAACCGACAGAGCGTGTGAGCGCCAACCGCCCAGAAGGGTTCAACTCCCATTGGGCGGAATTCTTTCGGAGTGCCTGGTGCCTTGGTCATTCTTCTACAAACAATGCCACCAGGTGCTAGTGCCTGCCTGGTTGAGTTTTTTTAGTACTTATTCGGGCCATTTCCCCCACATTTTTGGTGGACTAGAGTGTCGATACACAAATTCGTGATGCAATGGGTGTGAGTTCCAAATTTTCTGTGCCATATATGATATATCTAATGTGATATGTGAGATCTGGATACAACACAGAGCAACTGCTGCATCTGCCTTCATAGAGATGCAAAAGCCTCCCCTACGCTAACTCATCGTCCAAAAGAGATTTATGAGCACTAGAATTCACTCGTTCAACGTGAACTTTGTAACTTCTGTTGTATAACCTTTTTGCATAAAGTATTTGAATTACATAAATATTTCGTTATAGTTTATATATGCTTGCTTATCTGTAATATTTTTTCAATCACACTCTTGTATTTCAAACCACACAATCCATTGCCTATAGTTCAATTACAAAACTATGACAGCTTTTTTACTTGTTTATAGTTAGTGCATTTTGCATGACATGTTATACTGTTTCATTCATTACTGGTTCGAAGCTGTGTAACCCGTACATTTTTTTTTTGACTATTTTTGCTCAAGATACCCATTATATGGCAGTGTTCTTAAAATATATTCTGATTTTGTATGTTACTATTAATATACTCTTCTCTTTGATAGAAATCTGCCTGAGTTAAATAGATTAGTTTTGGCGTGTAAAATTGACTCTTTTTTTGTGTTAAAGGTCTATGAGAGGTTAATGAAAATGGAAGCAGAGCTCCGAGCAGTAGAGGAGATGAGGGCGGAACTTGCACATGTTCGTATGGACATTCAACAGCTGGGTGCAGCAAGACAGGAGCTCATGGGTCAGATCCAGGGGTATACACAAGATTTGGCTCGTTCAGCAGTAGAGTTGCAGCAGGTGGCTGCAGTGAAAGCTGAGACCCAAGAACTCAGGCATGAAACACAGCATTTAAGGTAAGTCTCCTATTGACCTTGCATGTACTCTCTCTATTTGAAAATATAGCTGTTCAGTATTTTTGATTGAAATACATGGCGTTCATAATTCATTGGTGCTTTCTATATTATGCCCTGGTTTATCCTTCCCCTCTTTGGCACTAATGAGGAAACATTCTCTTGGTCCTATAGCATCCTTTACTGGTGTGGCTGATCAAAGTACACCATACAATTTCAAATGAAGTTTTTTATGGAATGGTTCCACCCCCAAATCTGTTTAGATATCCACTTAAGCCCCTGAGCTACCCATGAATTTTAAATACTGGAACATCTCCCCTACAGTGATTTCGAAGCCGATTTTGTCACTGTGGATATGATATGGCATCTCCGCTATCAAATGGCCACACTAGACATATTTCTCTATTGTCTCTCTCTCTCTTGAGCACACGAACGCCCCAGTCAACAGAAGAAAATGCGCTAGACCACTAGCTCCGTCCACCACCTACATGTGACCCGAGTTAGCCTCTGCTTTCACCTTTTCACACTGAGATGCCTATCACATTGTGTCACTGGCAAAACCGTGCCCAAAGCCACCCTGGGGGGTAGTGCTTTGTTATGGGAAGTCTAGGAGGAACAAAAGCCAGTTTTGTTGGTCAGAGGGTAAAAAGTGCTTTTCTTAAAGCTCGATGCGACAAGATGGGTTTATTAAGTTCAGATTTAAATGATTTGTCATTTTAAATTTCCATGAAGTAACACAGAAAAGTGAAGTTGCAAGAAGACCTTTTATTTTCATTTTGTGAACTTACATACTTTTGAACCAACTTGCAGATCCAGTATTGAGCTTGAGAAGAAAGGGTATGCAGAGAGTTATGAGCAGGGACAAGAGATGCAGAAGAAATTAGTTTCAGTTGCTTCTGAAGTGGAGAAACTTCGTGCTGAGGTTGCTAATGCTGAGAAGAGATCACGAGCTGCTGTATATGCAGGCAATCCAGGTTTGTTCTTACATTAGATTGTATTTTTTCCAGATAGTAGTTGTGCTACTTATCTGTATCGCTCAGGCCTAAGGGGCAGTAAAACTAGCCAAGTACTAAGGCAATGCAACTTGACATGCTAAATACAGTTCTGTCCGCAGCCAAATTGCTTGAAAAAGACACCATCATGAGCCTTAAAGTAGTGAAACTTAGTCTGACTATATAGTACTGTACTACAATTTGCATGTATCTGAAATGTGGATTATGCATTGTGCACCCATCCTGCAGGTTACGCTGGAAGCTATGGAAATCCTAATGCCAATTATGCTGCAAATCCTTACAATGCTGGATACAGCATGAATCAAGTATGTCTTGTGCTTTGTTTTTGAAGGCACTCTTTTGTATCCTTGTTTGAATCCGTGTCTCAGATGGCATCTTTATCTCAGGCAAATGCTACTGATTCTGGTTCTCAGTATGGAGTTGGTGCGGCGCACAGTTCCTGGGGCGCCTATGACATGCAAAGAGCTCCAGGACGGAGATGAATACCGACATCCTCCTCCTTTTTCTTTTTAAATCTAGTCCTGTTAGCGAAGTACCAAACGCAGATTCTGGCACAACCTGATTTCTGTGCAACGTTGATTTATGACTAGTCAGATATGCCTTGTGTATTTGTTGACCTTTATCTGAGTGAGTTACATGCTCAAGTGTATTGCATGTTACAGTAATCTAGGTTACTGCAAAATTGCGTTTTGTGTACATGTGCTCCTTCAACAAATGCCGGTGTCATTACTTTGTTTATTTCAAGCATCTTTTCTTGGTGTTGCCATTACCATTAATGTAAAGAAAAGGATTTCCATTTTCGTGCCCCGTTCACGTCCCGTTCCTTAGTTCTTCTCAGTTTTGCTCCGCCCATCTTAATGTGCTCAATTTCCCCCTCCTTCACTCGTCCGCCTCTCACAAGAGGCCAAACGGGGTCTTACCGTTGGGTCAAAGCCTTTGACCGTCACAGTGTTGGTGCTGACGCGTGGGACCGACATGTAAGGCCGCATGCATTCGCATTGCCGTTGCTGATGCGTGGGACCGTCGTGTAAGGTCGCATGCATTCGCATTGCCCGGTGCTTACGCGTAGGACCGTCATGTAAGGCCGCATGCATTCGCGTCGCCGGTACATACAGTCGCGTGGGACCCACATTTGGTTGTATGCATTACTGATTTCACGTCGCCGGTTGATCCTACATAGTTTGCGGCTGGCGTGTGGGACCCACGGGCATGCAAAACTAAATCAACGTCGCCTGTTGTTTCCACATAGGCCACCTCTCGCATTTTTCACACACGTGGAGTTGCGCCACCGCGCCCATTGATGGTGGCTTAACGCCGCAAATCCACCCCTTCCCATGCCATATATGCAACCCCCCATCCCATTTCCTCGCTCGCCTCCACAACCTTATCCGCCGCCGGCGCCACTGCAACACAAACCCTATCCCCTCCTCTCCCTCCTCCCCTTCCACATCCATGGTGTGACCGTGCAGTATCAGTCTCCGTGAAGCCAAGCTTCTCACAATCCGCGACGTCCCGACGCCGCGGGACACACGTCTGCGAGCGGGATGGGTTCTGAGTGCGGGGAGACTTCTGGTGGCGCCTGTTCCCGCTGTCGGTACGATCCCCTTTGCGCGCGCCGTCCATAGGTTTCGTGCAGGTCTGACGCCGGAGGAGAGGGCGCATCCAGGCTTCAATCCAACATCCCAACATGGCTGCAGATCCTCGAGCAGGACCGTGCCGCTCGGATGCAACACTTCGACGGCCACAACCCGATGCTGCACTTTAACGTCGCCGGGCGACATGCCTTCTGGGATGGCCTTAGCTTCGACGACGTGTTTGTCGTGTGCCGCTCGCAGGTTGAACCAGAAGATTTAGTTTAGGATTTGGAAGTAGGGCCGCGCCGAATTTGTCATTTTATTTAAATAAAATATGTATGAAATCATATGCTAAGATTGGATTGTATTTTGAGTTGTTTGCATGCACTTTGAATGACTCATGATTTGTATGAATCTCGTTTGAAACCCGATGCCGCACGTAAATCAGAAAGTGAATTTGTATAATTTTACATGCAATTTTGACAACACCGGCGGAGCTATGGCAAGGCTCAAAGGGCCATGGCCCATCCAGGGCCGGAGCAAAACAAAGTTTTACATGAAGTTTTTTCCGTAATAATGTATTGATTTTTAGTTTGGCACCACTGTTTTTACTATGTGGCCCGACCAATACTTTTTGATAGCTCCGCCACTGTTTGACAACAGATCGAAAGATTAGGACATCAAGATTAGAAAGTAAATTATGAGCTTATTTTGACAACAAGATTAGGCCTACTCTTCATTTTGTTCCTAGATTTGTCACTGTTAGTCTCTCAAGCAATAGACAATCACGTTAATATAAAATTCAAGTTCGCGCATATTACATAGATAGATATCCCTTGATATATTCTCTTAATATATAGGGAACACGCACATTACATAAATAGATATTAATATTAGGGCTTATAGTAGCGCCCTTATAAATAACTTAGCCCTACATTGGGCAACACTTAACATGGCCTGGTCCCTCCACCACCAAGTTCACTCCTCGTCCTCGGTGTTGTAGGGGAGAGTGTGCATGCCGTTGGCGGTGGGGAAGACGTTGTCGAAGTTGGTGAAGATGTTGTGGGTGGTGAAGGCGATGAACTCGCACCCACACCAGAAGACTTTGCGGAGGAGGAAGTAGGCGTCGAAGCGGTTGGTGAAGCGAGAGTGAGGCCAATCACAAGGCCTCCGTTGGCACGAACCTCTTCCACGCGGAACATCACCGAAGAGCTGCGTGGGAGGTGGCGGTAGCCGGTAGCGAGGAAGTAGTTCGCTAGCTCCATCGAGCCCCTCCACCTTGAGATGGCCCACATGCGTAGGGTGTCCTCCACGACGACCCCGGCGGGTTACCGCATCTCTGACACGGTTGCCGACAAGCGATAGGTTGGGCCGTAGAACTACATCTTGTCCTGGACGGGATCTGGCTTTTGCTTTGACTTTTGGTGAAGAAGAAGATGGATGAGATCGAGTTGAGATGAAGATGTAGACGGGAGGTGTCTAAATAGCCGTGGTGCGACGCACCCGTTTGAACGCATTCATCAGAGCACTGTCTCCGTTTTTCACACTAAATCGAGGCATGTCGATCGGTAAAGCTGCGTCCTGAGGGTGCACTAACTGCCCTGATGCGACGAAGCTGTGTGGTTACGCGCATGCAGGGCAGGCTGCGTCGGGTGGCTGCGTGCATGCAGGACAGGCTGAGACGTTGGCCTTTTTATGACGACCCATCGGTCCGACAAGCGTCCCGCCCCGATTGAATGCATTTCAGAAAAGGTGGCAAGCACGCGGCCCACGGCCGCTGTCGCGTGTCCCTGTTCCCCCGCTGCCAGGTGGGTCACTCACGTCCGCAGCCACGAAACACCCGCCCGCATCCAGCCAATCAGGTCTAATCTCGCGGATCGACCATGGCAAACCCTAGCGCCTGATCTAAACCGTTCCCGAATGACGATCCAATGACCGTGATAGTGCGGAGTTTGAGGGCTAGGGTTGAGCATAACTAATTTTAAAAAATCAAAAAATAAATATAAAACTTGCGCACATCATCGTTTTATGTTACTAAGTTGCTAGAAAAAAAATACCATGACTACGGATATTTTCATGAAATTCCTTCACATAACCTAGCTATCACGAACAAGGTTGCATGGTTTTCAAGGGGAATGAGCTAGGGTTTAGAGTTAACCATGGCATAGTTTGTCCAAATGATCCCATATTGGGCATTGACCCTATATTTGCACACTAGATGACACGTTTTTTTTGAGCTCATTTAGATAAGTTCGAAAAATGCTTAGAAATATGGTTGTTTACCCTAGCTTTGGAGGTCATTTGGAGCACATCTTTCATGAATATGAGTTTTACTTCACAAAAGTGCTCGGATTGATCACCTAACGTGCATAAAACTTGAGAATGCACTAGAACATCAATACCCATACAAGTACAAATTTTAAATGTGCCTCAAATTTGAAAGTCGGATCAAATTTGAAATTTGGCTCAAATTTGGAACATGACACATAGTTCTCAAAGTACAGCACACATCAAAATACAAGTAGCATTACATCACACAAAATGAGACTCCTAGACTAATAGTTTTCACTTCTTCTTACGGCAACTTGCTTTTGATTTCACAGCATAAAGCTCACTAACGGTCTTGGTTTTCTTCCCTGGATTAGCTTCAGTCTATAATGTTCCAGCAATCAGGGGCTGGCCTGCACGCTTCCTCCTGACATACAAAGCATTTCATTTGGTTAGTAATAGAAAATAGAAGCCAAATCAAAAACATCACAAACATGAACATACTTTGGCCTTTCAGGAGTGTAACGACATTTTGGAAATCCTTTTCTGTGCCTAAGTTGCTCGCACAACTTGCATCTATTTTGTTACCTTTCTGTGATCTCTTAGGCTTTGCATCTTTCTCTCCCTTCTTACTACACTCAGCTTTCTCAAACAATGCCTTGAATGTACTCTCCTTATGTAACGCCCAAGATGCGATCCTATCCTTATTTTGGCTCGAGGGCCTCGACAGGGATAGAAGTGCATCTTGTCGTTTCGCAAGAATGAATATCGTAACAAGTACATGTAAAGAGGAGATGAGTATATGGAATTGGCTTACACTCGCCACGAACTAAATCATGATCACTTCAAATAAAATGATACATTCAATCACCATACAGAAGAGCAGGGTCTGACTACGGACGAAATCAAACGATAAAAGCGACATCCATCCTTGCTATCCCAGGCTGCCGGCGTGGAACCCATCCTATGATCGATGAAGAAGAACTCCACATCAAACAAGCATCGCTCTCACGTCAAAGCATCGCATTACCTGTACCTAAAACTGTTGTTGTAGTAATATGTAAGCCATAGGGACTCAACAATCTCATTTCCAAGGGTATCAAGACTAGCAAAGCTTAATGGGTGAGGTATGGTTAAGTGGTGGGGCTGCAGCAAACACTAAGCATTTATTTGAGTGGCTAACTTACGAGTACAAGAATAAGAAGGGTAATCTACGCATAAACGGACATGAACTAGTAATGATCACTAAGTGATCCTGAACACCTACTCACGAGTCAAACATAACCCCACCGTGTTCTCTCTCGGTTCAGAACTCACGAGAAGAGACAGTCACGGTTACGCACACGGTTGGTGTATTTTATTTGACTGTACTTCAAGTTTTCTATGACCGGATGTTAAACAAATTTCCAAGTTGCCACATACCACGGACACGGCTTCTTGAAAAGATTTAACCCTGCAGGGGTGCTCCAACTCATCCATCACAAACTAATCACAAGCTGCGTGGGAAAACCTCAACCACGAGATAGCTCATAGTATCCTCAGAATCCCGGTGGAAAACCTCAACCTCGAGATAGCCCAAAGTATCCTCGGAATTCCGGTGGAAAACCTCTACCTCGAGATAGTCCGAAGTGTCCTCGGAATCCCGGTGCACAAGACGTTCGAGAAAGGTAAACAAATCCAGCAAGACCGCCCGACGTGTCGACGAACTCGGTAGGAGCCGCGTATCTCGTTCTCAGGACACGACGGTTAAGCAAAGCGTACGGTGGCCTGATAGAAATTTCCCGAGTTGCCCCGGGTTAGCCCCGCACGGTGCTCTAGTTTGGACCAACACTCATGAGGAGCACTAGCCCGGGGGTTGAGTAATTATCCACGGGGTGATCATGCCCTATGCATATTTTAGTTGTTATTAATCAAATAGTACCAATGTTGGGCCTTGCCAGAAGAGTTTTATCCCAAAACAAAAATCATGGGGGTCCCCATAACAACCCCAAGCATGTTAGGAGCGCTAACACCGGTACACAAGTAACTAGGGCGGCAAAGGTGGAACAAAACACCGAGCAAAAGGCCAAACCTTCCACCTTTTACCAAGTATATATGTGCATTAAATTAAATAGCAATAATATTGTGATATGTCAAAATATCGATGTTGTCACATGGAAACAACTTGCACCTGCAACTAGCAACACTATAAGAAGGGCTGAGCAAGGTAACATAGCCAAACAATGGTTTGCTGGGATGTGGACGGTTAGAGGATTATCATGGCATTTTGGGAGGCTTGACAAACAAGTGGTAGGCAGCGAGACATAGCGATAGAAACAAGACAACTAGCATGGTAATGATAGTAGTGGTATCCAGGGAAATGTTCATCTTGCCTGAGATCCCGCTTGGAAGAAGAACCAATCCGTGAAGAAGACGATCCAACATAGTCGAACGAATCCTCACACACTGAACGCTTTCGGTATTCTATCGAGAAGAAGCAATCCGAAAATCACAATCAACACATGATAAACACCACAACATATGCATGACATGATGCGCAAACAATATGATGCATGTTCATACAATTATGCAAGGCATGGCAAGCACAACAATCAACTACTACACATTAAGTGAAGTTCAATATGCAACGAGTTGCATATCGACGAGACTCCATGTTTGAAGCATTTAGTTCACTCTCGTTTATTTACACCGCAAGTTTAAATGTTGTTTAACATGGCAAGAGGTGAAGCATAAATAAACTACACTATCTATGCATCTTAAATGAGTCCGGAAACAACATATAGTATTTCCGAAGCGACCCCATATATTAATATAGAATTTGGTCCAGATCTGAACTAAGCATATTTTATATTGGTTAAACACGGAAACAAAATACACCATGTGATTCTACTCATCATTCTAGGCGATTTACATATATAGATCATTTAAAACAGAGCTACGGCCTAAAATATATGACCAACGCAAGATAAATATGCCATGAATGCAAAATGCATGCAAATGACAACCACAAACATTTCAAATCGCAACAATATATTATGAAACTACATGAGATTCTAAGCAAGTTTCATATATGACATGTTCAAAACGGAGCAACGGTTCAATAATAACAACCAACACAAGTTCTAGTCATAATCTGTCCAAACAGCAACAAGGCATTTTGCACACCTCAAATCAACAGGCTACAAGAATCTAAAATGCACAAACAAGACATGGGGCAGTAGCTTACATGATGCACACAATTCATCTCATAGCATCAAGTTGAATAGAAGCATGTATCAATAGCAAATGAGCTCACAAGATGGCTATTTGAACACAGTTAAGGACTTAGTGAAAAATACCAGTTTCTCACAATCTGAGTTATCAGGTTGGCATATTGACAGCAAAAAATCTACATGATACAGAGACCTTCATGGCATGAAATTTAACATCATGATAGAGGACAACATGCACTTCAAATAACTCCATTACAGCAACATCAACATATGTATAGATTCCTGGCTAGCATCCTCCCAACATGGCATATTGAACTAAGCAGTTCTCTAGACTTAGAAAAATTATCAAGGGGCAAAGCAGAGCAGTTTTATCAAATTGACATGTTCAACAACAAAACTAACTAGGATGCAACACCTCTACTTGAAAACTATGGGCACATTCTAACAGACGATAACATGCTCAACAATTCATTCCATTGGGACAACCACAAAGGACCTACAGATTCATGACAATCATTATGGAAACATAGCAATAAAATAAACAGATTCCAGACTTAGTGAAAAATTATTCCTCGCGAAAAACTGGACGTGGCCGTATGTGGACGGGGCGGTGCGGGACGGACGGATCCAACCGGCCCGTTTGGTTCGAGGACGCGGGCATCCGGGACGAGGCGGTCCCGGATCGGGCAGGAAGAGGCCGGCCATGGCAGTTGCTGGCGGCGGCGGAGCCAAGGCTCGCCGGAGTCAACGAGGAGGCGAGGGGATGGGGCGAATCTGGCAAGGGGCGAGGTGGATCCGGCCGGAGGGAGCTCGGGGCGGCCGGATCTGGCCGGAGGGAGCTTCAGCACGAGGCGGACATGGCGAGGGGCGGAGCTCCGGGCAGCGGCAGGCTCGACGACGGGGCAGGGCGAGGCGCGGCGGCGCGGTGGGGTCCGGCGTCCGGAGGCGGAGCGGGCGAGGCGGCGCTGGGCAAGGCCCTGGCTCGGGTGGCGCTCGGGAGAGGGCACGGGGGCGCGGGCCGGTTCGGGCCTGGCTGCGGTGGCTGTTGGGCCCGAGGGGGCCTGATCCGGGCCCTGGCGGGCCACGATGACTGGTGGAAGGCGCGGGGATGCGTGGCGCCTGATGGTTGGCTGGGAGGCGGCCGTGGCGACCACGTGGCGGCGCTGGCGGCGCGGCCGGACGGCTGGCGGCCAAGTGGCGGCGACAGGGTGGTGGGGTGCGGATTTCGAGGAGGAGGGAGGCTAGGAGGCCAAATCTGGCAGGGGAGGCCTTCTATTTATAGCAGGGGGTCTAGGGTTAGGTTTGAGGTGGGGGGGGGGTTACTTCGTTTTTAGACCGTAGGATCGCAATCGGACGACGCTGAACTAAGGAGGGGCTAGGCTGGGCTAGTGGGCTGTGTAGAAGAGTGTCTTGGGCTGAGAAGAGAGGGATGCTTGTAGCCCATTGATACTTGTGATCTGCGTTGGGTTTTCCGTGAAGAGGAACGGTTAATTGCAGCACAAAGTGGGTAAGTATTTCCCTCAGTTATGAAACCAAGGTTTATCGAACCAATAGGAATATCAATCCTCAACCGTCTTCAGCGGCTGCACACAAATGAACAAACGACTTGCACCCAACGCGGGCAAGAGGGTTGTCAATCCCCTTGATCTTGTTATTTGCAAGCAAATGAGTTGTGTAGGTAATTGTTGATAAATATAAATTGCAAAATAAATAAAAAGTAAATAAAGGCAGCGAGGTAACTATAGCGTTTGTAAATATATAAGTGAATAGACCCGGGGGCCATAGTGTTTCCTAGCGGCATCTCTCATGTAGGCAGCATACGGTGGGTAACAAATTGCTGTTGGGCAATTGATAGAAAAGCGGATAGTTATGCAATTTTCACGGAAATGATCATGTATATATAAGCATCACATCCATAAACAAATAGGCCGACTCCTGCCTACACCTATTACTATTACTCCACTCATCGACCGCTATCTAACATGCATCTAGAGTATTAAGTAAAACAGAGTAATGCTTGGAGAACGATGACATGATGTAGACAAAGTAAACCCAATCAATATGAATAAACCCGATCGTTTTATCCTTAGTAGCAACAACACAAAGACGCATCTTGTCCCCTACTTTATCACTGGGATATAGAAACTCGCCAGGTTGAACCTACCACAACACACCACTCCCACCGATGAAATATCAATCTACTTGGCCAAAGCACATCAATAGATCGGAGAGCATTACGAAGCTATAATGATCATGCAATTAAGAGATAATATATATCAGAGGCATCTCAAATACGTTTCATGAATAATTTGAACATAAACCCACAATTCATCGGATCCCAACAAACACACCGCACAATAGGATTACATCGGATAGATCAAAGCGAAGATGCGATGACCATTGTATTGAAGATCATAAGATTGAGAGATTGCCATCTAGGTACTAGCTATGGACCCGTAGGTCTGTGGTGAACTACTCACACATCATCATGAAGGCGGCAAGGTTGATGAAGAGGCCCTCCGTGATCGATCCCCCCTCCGGCAGGGTGCTGGAACGGAGCTCCAGATGGCCTCGCGACGGAATAGAGACTTGCGGCGGCGGAAAAAGGGTTTCGGGACTGCCTTCAGGGTTTTTGCGATATTAGAGAATTTATAGGCCAGAGAAGGACGTCGGGAGAGCCACGAGGGGGCCACCACATATCAGGGCGTGCCCCTTAGGGCGCGCCTTGATGAGTGGTGGGGCCCTCGTGTGCCTCCCGACCTCCTTCCGAAGCTTCTAGGTCTTCTTTTGGTCCAGAAAAAATCATCAAAAAGTTTCGTGGCAATTGGACTTCGTTTGGTACTTTAACCTGAAAAGGCAAAAACATGCAGAAAACATCAACTGGCACTGGGCACTGGGTCAATAGGTTAGTGCTCAAAAATATTATAAATTGGTAAATAAAGACCCAAAAAGTATCCTAGAATGATAATATATCAGCATGGAACAATCAAATATTATAGATACGTTGGAGACGTATCAAGCATCCCCAAGCTTAATTCCCGCTCGTCCTCGAGTAGGTAAATGATAAAAAACAGAATTTTTGATGTGACATGCTATCCATTATGTAATCTTATGCATGTATGCTCATTGAGAAAAGATGAATCAACAAATATTAACATAGCAATACTAAAGTGTAAGAAACAGAACTATCAATCCTTAAAAGTTTACGATCCTTAAGAAATGTTTACCCCCCATTCATCTTATTATATTAGCAAGGCATGGCTCCATCTTCACCACATTAATACAAATGTCAAGCATCACGGTGTCCAAGTTAGGCAATTGTATCGTACCTTTTCAATATGCATCAACTTTTTATTCTTCACACAATACATGAGCATGAGCCATTGGACATAGCATTTAGGTGGAATAGAATATGGTGGTAGATATCAAAGGGGTTAAAAGGTGGAGAAGATAGTCTCACATCAACTAGGCGTACCAACGGGCTATGGAGATGCCCATCGATAGATGTCAATGCAAGGAGTAGGGATTGCCATGCAAATGATGCACTAGAGCTATAAGTGTATCAAAGCTCAAATGAAGCTAAGTGGGGTGTGCATCCAACTTGCTTGCTCATGAAGACCTTGGGCATTTGAGGAAGCCCGTCATAGGAATCACTACTGGAATCAGGAGATTTGCCGTCTGCCATGGCAGACGGCAAAGGGCAAAAGGCGGACGGCAAAGGCCTTTGCCGTCCGTTAGCGGACGGCACAATTTCGGGCCCAACGAGCTCCAGCAAAGGGGTTCTTTGCCGTCTGCTTCGGCCCAGCGGACGACAAAGATTCTTTGCCGTCAGCTTGCAGTCGGCAAAGGACCTAGACGGCGTAGTACTGACGGCGCCACCGTCAGGCGACTAACGGACCCCCACCCTTTGCCATCTGCCTCGCGCCCCCCGTTGCCGTCTGCCTCGCGCCTCTCTTTGCCGTCTGCCTCCCGCCCCCCTTTGCCGTCTGCCTCCCGCCCCCCCCCCTTTGCCGTCTGCCTCCTCCCCCTTTGCCGTCTGCCGCGGATGGCAAAGAGGCAAAATGGGCCAGCCTTGTTTTCCCAGGTTTCACAGGCGGCCGCCACGTGGCAGCTTTGCCGACGGCGGCCGTCGGCATAGCTGCCTTTGCCGTCCGGGGCAGACGACAAAGAGGCTGTATTGCCTCTTTTTTTTGTTTTTGTTACATTCAACAATTTTCAAACAAACAATATATGATATATACATAAATAATTCACAGAAACAATGTGTAACAACCATATATGATCAACCAACAATTATACCAAATTAAAAGTATCAAATGCCACATTGTTCGCCATATTACAATAGGTTCATCCATACATACATATAGTCTCATCGATACAAATGACTCAATACATGAAAACAGAAAGTAAACCTAGCACTACATCAAAGCAAGCTGCCGTGAACTCGTCTCAAATCTGCAAAATTGGAAATAAGAAAGTTAGAAAAATAATACTAGAATTAAGAAGTAGAAGAAGATCTAGAATTAGAAGAAGATGAAGGGGCTGTTTGGTTTCAAGACACAACTAGCCACACTTTGCCACAACTCAACTTAGGCAAGTTTGACCATGTTAGGTGTGTGTTTGGTTCTTGCCACAACTAAGGCAAGAATATTTTTTATTAGCAGTAAGACCCACATGTCATAGATAGAAAAAGTGTGGCAAGATTCCCTTAGGCAAGCCAAAGTGTGGTAACTATTTGAGCACCTCAAGTAAGGCAAGTGTGGTAAAATTGTGGCAAGCCAAAGTGTGGTAAAATTGCGGCAAGCCAAATTGTGGCTAACTATTTGAGCACCTAAAGCCAAAGTGTGGCAAGCCAAAGTGTGGCAAGATTCTTTCTCTGTCTCCTCTTGTTTTTCTTCTTCTTATTGCTTATTTGTGTCATTTTAGAGCTAACCTAGGTAATTATCACATTATTTACCTAACTAAGCTTATTGTGTCATTTTGCAAGAAAATAAGCTAAGTCTATGGCATCTATGAGGTTACCAAGTCTATTATGTCATTTTTGAGTTAACTAAGCTTATTATGTCAGTGTGGAGGAAACAATGCTAAGTATAGGTCATTTTAGAGCTAACTTAGGTACAATATGTCATTTTGGAGGTAAGTAAGCTTACTATGTCATTTTATAGGAAACAAAGCTAACTTAGGTAAAATATGACATTTGTCTAAGTGCTAAGTTTGTCTAAGTGCTATGTTTGTATTTGTTTGAGAAAATGAGCCAAGTAAGTGGCATATTAGGGCTTACCGTCCTCGTCATCACGGAGGTGAAGCACTGGGGTTGCTCGGGTCGTGCGATGCGGCTCGGGAGTTATGTTGTACCAAAGATCATTTGCGTTAGCATGATGACGCTGAAATGTTAAGACTAGTAACTAATGAACATTGAAATGGAACTCACCGTTCCAGCCGTGGTAATGACTGGCATCGGCGGAGGGGTCTGGCCGTTCTTCTCGCACAAAGTCTGCACATTTGGTTTTGCCAAGTCAATCATATTGGTTATTAATGAAAAGAACATGTAGTGCATGATTTGGCTAATATGAAGAAGAAACTTACCACGATGAGCTCGTACATGGCCCGGTTAGACGCATCGTTCCGTGCCCTCTCCTCCTCCAACAACCTAGCCGTCCTCTCCTCCAGATCCCTCTTCTCCTCCACCGCCTGCCGGGCCTGTTCCGCCAGAAGCGCCTGGGTTGTCTCTCTCTCTTTCTGCAGAGCAGCCTGCAACACAACTCCTCGTTAGCATTGTAATCATCTTTGTTCACACACACAATGTAATGGAGGAAACCTATCTGAGTCCGTATGACTAACCTCGATGGCGAGCTGGACTGGCCGTGGACGAGGCGGCATCTCAGGACAGGAGCTCGTTTGGCGCGCCTTGATCTGCCGGAGAGTGCTCGAAGACCGTATATGTCCATCTCCAATGGCTATCGAGCCATGGGGCCTCCCGTGGCCAGCTATCATCACCAGGTCTGGATCAAGTGGATGCTGGCTCGGGTTGAAGTCCTCCCCATTCACCGCCTTCCCCACATCTCTATACCTCACGAGCTTGTGGTGGGAGGAGATATTGCTGAAGTTCTCGGGATCATCGAGGTCAGACTCAGAGAATGCCATGACCTTCTTGTATGAGGCAGTATGGGCCATGGCATAGAGGTCGTACACCGCTGGCACCTCCGTCTTATTGTGATGAGCCTACAAGAGAGGAACAAAGTATTAATAATGGGTAAACCTAGCACTACAAGAATGAATTGCAGGAATCATGAAGCAAACCACATACCCAGTTCCGCCCGAACTGATAAATGTTGGCGCTGCCTTGATGGTGTGGTACACCTTCCATTTGGGCATGCCGTGCCTTGGCATCGTCGTGGACGACTCGCCATTGGTCAGAGCACCATTCATTCACCAACGCCTCCCAACAACCCATCTTATCCGCACACCATCTAGGGGGCACCTAAGTTAATAAAGAGAAATTTGAGAGCTACGCCTACGAATCAAAGCAAAGGAAACTAAGTACAAGGCCTTAAGAATAGGTAATTACCTTCATGTACTGCTCCTTGTCCAGAAACTTTCGGCGGGACGACGACTTGGCCTTCTTAATACGCTGCGAGGCGTAGTAGTCTCGAACAGCCTGTACCCGAGCCTCGTGCCGTAAGTTCTGTAGTAGGCGCCTGCACTTGTAATCGATAAGCTTTGCCGCGGCCTCCTCGTATCCCTCCTCACACCTGTAGAAGGTCTGCAATCAAAAGAGACAACACTGATTAGTACAATAACTAGCTATTATTGATTTTTAATTGTGTAAAGGAGAAATTACCCAGAACTTCCTGATGACCATGTCGGCCCTCGTGTGGCACAACACACCGTCGATCATCTCCTCCGGCGGTGCAGGGGCAGCCAAGTAGTGCTCCCATTTCAATCCTACCTCTTCTTGCTGACCCTCGCCGGGCAACGTGACAAACCCCGGGAAGTTATGCCGTAAAATCACACCAAGGATGGAGTTGGGCCTGCGGACATCCTTGGCGTGAATCCAACCCCTGCAGTATGACAAAGCCAACGCATTAGATATGTGAAGAAACATGAAGGCAAAAGGTTTAAAAAGAGTAAATGCACTTACTTCGGCGACTCAGGCTTAATCAGCCACCTCTGCTCGCGGGTCGCCGGCACGGGCGGGAGCCGTGTACACCCACGCTGGTAGACGGTGCCCTCAACCACCTCGTCCCCGCTATCATAAAGCCGATCCCCGCCACCATCAGCATGGCCACTCGGCTCCGGCTGATGCAGATCCGGCCAGGTATCCCATCCGGTGGAAGCCCCGAGGCTCGTGGACAGGAGTCCTTGTAGCCTCCACCTCAGACGGGTCCACCGTAGCAGTCCTGTGCTCGGGTGAATCAGCTGGGGGTGGCGGCGAGGAAGGTGTAGCAGCCTTCCTACCTCTCCCGCGGCCACCACGTGTAACTTTAGGAGCCTTCCTACCTCTCCCCCGACCTCCTCTCCCGGTCGGCAACTTCGTCGACGAAGAAGCGCCCTCGGGTGTCCCAATACTGTCGTACACCGCTCTCCGGAGAGTTTGGGGTGGAATGGAAGTACCCCTCCCACCACGCGCCGACGAAGGATCCTCGGATCGCTCTCGACCCACGCCCACCATATTTCAACACCTGCCATGACAAAGAGTAAACGAAATTAGTACAACATAAAAAAAATGAATACCGACATGAATAATAATATGTATATATATAATTTGAGTGTATCATCATCATGTATACCTGACATGAACTAATAATAATCTTCATCGTCTATATATGCTCCGGGATCAATAAATGCATCATCATCATCACTATTAATAAATGCATCATCATCACTATCGGGAGCAACATTTGGAAGGCCTCCTTTATGTAATCGGTCAAGCATTGAGAGGTCATCCGCAGCAGTAACCTCTTCTTCTTCCGTCTCTTCTTGTTCCGGCTCAGGGGTGAAGTCGGATTCACTGTCGCTGTCTACCTCAATGTTCTGGGGTGAAGTAGAGCGGTTCTTGAAATGTTTTTTGGAAATACGTGTTTCTTGGAAGAATTCTCCTTCATATGTGTCTGGGTTAATGTGAGGTTCATAATCATCTTCATTGAGGGGAGGTGGTCTAAAATGTGGCGGCACATCATAAACGACATCCCAACCATTCAGATTTGGATCAGTTTGGCAGGCCCACGGTAGATAGAAAACTTGGGTCACCTGTTGAGCCATAATATACACATCGGGAACATCTAAATGGGTGCTTTGTTTGATTTCGACTAGCCCTATATGTTCATGAGTCCTTCTAGTCTCCTTCGGCTGGAACCAATAACATTTGAAGACTACGACGTTTGGTGGGTTTTCACCAAAGAATCTAAGTTCATAAATTGCTTCAACTCTTCCATAATACTCGACACCTTCTTCGCCGACAGCGGAGACACAACAATTTGTAGACTTTCGGTCGGTCATAGATAGCTCTTTGCCAAAAGTACGAAAGCGATACCCGTTGATGTCGTATTTGTCAAATGAACGGACCTTATAGTCAAAACCATTAGCGACTTGTCTCAATTCGGAGTCCATAGACTCTGCATTAGCCTACAAGTTTAATACAAAAGGATTGATGCATTAGCCGCAAACTAGACGAAGAAATGAAATGGTCTAATGGAAATTACCGTTTGTTTGAACCAAGAGATGAAACCGGGATAGCCGCCTCCATGCTTTGCCAGAAGCTCATACTCTTCGATGGAATCCTTTTGGATCACCGCTCCATCCGAGAATTTGGCGATGTATCGACTGTATCACATATCCGGAAATAAGAGCATTTCAAAGGAATTAGAAGTTGCGAAACAATGTACCGAGAACTTACTCGATGTACGGCCGCACTTCTGTTAGGTTGTTGAAGATATACAACGAAATGGTCCGCCATTCTTTGACATCCAACGCTATTGCTTTCGAAGCACCGGCTGGTGCGAGCTTCCCTTTGAATAGGCTGAGGTTGGATCGACCTTTTTCGCAGTCGCCATCATTGTACCGAGGCTTCGGATTATGCAAATGACGATTCTTGGCTTTGTAGTGTGCTGTCACGAAGTTTGCCGCCTCCTCAGTAATGAATGCCTCGGCCATCGATGCTTCAATTCTACGTTTATTTTTACATTTTGCTCGAAGCGTCTTCTGCATCCTCTCAGTTGCGAAGCACCAACGATTTTGCACGCCCCCCCAATCTTGCCTCGGTCGGGAGATGCAAAATCAAATGCTGCATTGGATTAAAGAATCCCGGTGGAAAGATCTTTTCTAACTTGCAGATCAACTCCGGCGCCAACTCTTCCAGTTCGTCTAGCACGTCAGGCGATAGTTCTTTCGCACAAAGAGCACGGAAGAAATAGCTCAGCTCTGCCAGTACTAGCCATTCATCCTCAGGGATAAAGCCACGCAACATCACCGGCATTACCCGCTCAAGCCATATGTGCCAATCATGACTCTTGAGACCAAATATTTTCAATTTTTCAAGACTCGCTCCCCTCTTTAGATTCGCTGCATACCCATCGGGGAACATCAACTGCATTTTCACCCACAAGATCATTTCCCTCATAGCTGGTCTTCCAAGATTGAACCATGCCTTTGGCTTCCTCCAGTTCTTCTTTCCTTTCGGTTGTCGCATGTTTTGTAACGGTCTATCACATAGAGCCTCCTGATTGACTCTAGCCTTAGGATTATCCTTCGACTTCCCCTCTATGCCGAACAATGTACCAAAAAGGGCCTCGGCGATATTCTTTTCAGTGTGCATCACGTCGATGTTGTGTGGGCAAAGGAGGTCTTTAAAGTAAGGCAGATCCCACAAGCATATCTTGTGAGTCCAGGCCTGTTTCGAATTATACCCTTTGAAATACCCTGGACGATTTGGATCCGGCTCGAGAGCGTTTATCTGATCCAGGGTCTGTTGGCCTATCAATGCAGGTGGTGCAGAGTTTTTGACAACTCTACCTTTCATGAAATTCTTCTTGTCTTTTCTGAACTTATGGCGAGGATCCAGGAACTGTCTATGCAAGTCGAAGCAAGAATACTTGCGACCCGCCTGCAGCCAACAAAACTCAAGAGCTGCCTTGCATGTGGGGCATGGGAACCTTCCATGCACACACCAGCCAATGAATAGCGCATACGCCGGCAAGTCATGCGACGAGTACATGTACCACACATGCATTTTGAAGTTTTTTTGTAGCGGCGTCATATGTCTTGATACCATTATCCCAAGCTTCTTGCAATTCATCCTTAAGCGGCTGCATGCACACATTCATATTCTTCCCCGGATAGTTGGGCCCTGGAATTATCAACGTCAAGAAAATGTTCTTTCTTTTCATAATCTCTCCGGGGGGAAGATTGAGTGGAATGACAAATACAGGCCAGCAACTGTATTGGGTTGCCGTCATACCAAACACATTGAACCCATCCGTGCTGATGGCGACTCGAGGATGCCTTGGATCTGCCGCTTTATCCTTATGTAATGCATCGAAGTGCTTCCACGCAAAAGCGTCTGAAGTGTGTCCCAACATCGGATTCCCATCTGCATCTAGTTCGGTTCTTTTGCCCAATTTATGCCACGTCATCTGTCTGGCCGTCTCTTCGACCATGAAAAGACGTTGAAGTCTTGGTATGATTGGCATATACCGAAGAACATTAACTGGGATTTTGGTCTGACTCTTCTCACCCATACCGTTGTCTACCACAACATACCTGGAAGACTTGCAAATGGGACAATAGTTGAAGCCCGCATACTCAAGCCTAAATAAGGCACATCCATTCTCATAGGCATCTATCTTCTCATAGGGCATCTTAAGCGCACGTAGGATTTTGTCCGACTGGTATAGGTTTGCTGGCAATACATGGCCTTTGGGTAGAAAGCATCCAAATATCGTCATCATCGCGTCGTATCATTCTCTGCCCAGGTTGAACTGAGCCTTCAGAGCCATTACTTGCGCTATGGCATCCAGCTGACAAAGCTCAGTGTGCTCGTGGAGAGGACGTTTTGAAGACTCCAACATTTCATAGAAGGCCTTTGCAGATTCCTCCATCTCATCGTCCGAATCCCGAGCATCATCAAAGTCTTGCACCATGTCTTCGATCCCGGTACCATGCTCGTCGGTGCGACGACGAACCACCTCAACTCTGGCACGTTGGGCAGACTCACCATGAAATCTCCACACCGTATAATCAGTCGTAAAACCCCACTTCTGCAAGTGTTTACCCATTTCATCCCGTTTCCACTTTTTATGGTTGTCGCACCGGACATAGGGGCACCAGGTTATTTCCTGGCCATTTGCAAATGCGGCGCTCAGAAACCCCTTGGTTTTTGTTAACCATTCAATGGTCATTTCTTTCTGACTAGGGTGACCGGTGACATCCAAGCACGATCACTCATCTTGCCTACCTACTAAACACACAACAAATATATATATATAATTCATCATCTATATTCATCCGTTAATCAAGTTTGTCAGTTTTATTATGTCCATGCAACCTACACGCTAATAGGTAGAGATAGGTCCTAATCCCACCCGAGTATGTGTAGATTGGGTTCGTTTTCCCATGCTCTGCTCCGGATCCAACGCAGAATTTCGGCAGCACCTCCCCGCTGTTCTCCTGATACACGTCTCGGCAATAAGCAGAGAGGATGTGTACCCGGAGAACAACAGGGAGGCACTGATGAAATTCCGCATCGGATCCGGAGCAGAGCATAAGGGAAAACGAACCCAATCTACACTTACTCGGGTTGTCCATGGATAACGTTGGACAATTCGAAAGGATGGCGGTTATAAATATGCAAAGACATGCATATTTATAGATGCCGCCCTTTCGAACGGGAGACGCATACTGGTCACGCATACTGATGATTGAAGACATCTATAGCTAGCAAGTTTCATCGGCACGAAGACCGGAACCGAGCAAATTAAGGGGGCCGGGGGAGATGTCATTTGTGCTCACCCACGAACGCGTTGGGAAGCTCGTCAAACGCACGGGGAGGTCGTCGAACAGCAGACCCTCGCAGCGACGAAACAACTGCACATTGAAATCCACCCGATCAACACAAATATGATGTTTTTCATAACAAAATTAGAATATATATATGACCTAACTCATAATTTACAAAACTATGATCCCGTCGGCCTCTGGAAGGCCGAAGAGGTGTCGGGGGGTCAGTGACGTCGGGGGCGGCGTATTAACAATTGCTCGGAGTGTCGTGCCGGGGTGTCATGTCTGGGTGTCGGGGTGTCGTGTCGTGTCTGGGTGTCGGGGTGTCGGGGCGTCGTGTATGGGCGTCGTGTCTGGGTGTCGGGGTGTCGTGTCGGGGTGTCGCGGTTCTTGGCGGGGCGTCGTGTCGGGTGTCGTTTTCTTCTTCTTCTCTTCCTTTTCTTCTTCTTTTCCTTTTTCCTCTTCTCCTTCTCCTCCTCTCCTCTTTCTTCTTCTTCTTCTTCTTCTTCTCTTCTTTTTCTTCTTCTTTTCCTTTTTCCTATTCTCCTTCTCCTCCTCTCCTCTTTCTTCTTCTTCTTTTTTTTTCTAGTTTTTTTTTCTTCTAAGTTTTTCCTTTTCTATCTAAGTTTTTCCTACCTAATAAACTAACTATCTAATTTAACAGAAAATAAAACAGAAAATAAACTAACTATCTAATTTAACTAACTAACTAACTAACTAACTAAAAAAACAGGGAAAAACAAAAAAAATGTGAGGGGGGCGGTGGCCGGGCACTCACCGGAGTTGGGTGGGGGCGGCTGGGGCGGCGGGGGGAGGGGGGATCCGCGGGGAGGGGGGCCGCCGGGAGGGGGCGGCTTCGGGAGCCGGCGAGGGGAGGGGGCGGCTCGGGGAGGGGGGCGGCGTGGGGGCGCCGCCGAGGGGATTGGGGCGGCGCAGGGAGGGGCTCGTTGCGGTGGTGGGGGCGGCGCACGGAGGGCGGCGGCGCGGTGGTGCGGGCGGCGCACGGAGGGGGCCGGCGAGGGGAGGGGCGGCTCGGGGAGGGGGGCGGAGCGGGGGAGCCGCCGAGGTGATGGGGGTGGCGCGGGGTGGGTGGCGGCGCGGTGGTGGGGGGCGGCGCAGGGAGGGTGGCAGAGCGGTGGTGGGGGGCGGCGCAGTGGTGGGGGGCGACGCAGGGAGGGTGGCGGCGCGGTGGTGGGGGGCGGCACACAGGGAGGGGGCCGGTGGTGGGGGGCTGGCGGCGCAGGGAGGGGCGCGCGGGGCGGGAAAGATTGAGATTCGGGAGAGTGAGGGGGTGGAGGAGGGATCCGGCCGTTATAGGGCGTCCTCTTTGCCGTCTGCTAGCAGACGGCAAAGAGGGGGGGGTGCATGGGGTGAGGCCCCACCGTGACTGTTAGGGGGGCGTCCTCTTTGTCGTCCGCTAGCGGACGGCAAAGAGAGGGGAGGCAGACGGCAAAGATGTACCCGACGGCAACGAGGCTGTCCTCCGAACCCACGGTGCGGTGGGGCCCGCCCGTGACCGTTGCCGTCTGCTTGCCCCATCTTTGCCGTCTGCTAGCCGACGGTAAAGACCTGGCTGACGACAAAAAGACCCTTTTGTTGGAAATATGCCCTAGAGGAAATTAATAAAGTGTTTATTATCATATTTCTCCGTTCATGATAATGGTTTATTATTCATGCTAGAATTGTATTGACCGGAAACTTAATACATGTGTGGATAATAGACAAATACTGAGTCCCTAGTAAGCCTCTACTAGACTAGCTCGTTGATGAAAAGATGGTCAAGATTTCCTGACCATGGACATGAGTTGTCATTTGATAACGGGATCACGTCATTAGGAGAATGATGTGATGGACTTGACCCAACCGTTAGCATAGCAAATGATCGTTCAGTTTATTGCTATTGCTTTCACTATGTCAAATACACGTTCCTATGACCATGAGATCATGCAACTGTCCGATACCGTAGGAATACTTTGGGTGTATCAAACGTCACAACGTAACTGGGTGATTATAAAGGTGCACTACAGGTATCTCCGAAAGTGTTTGTTGAGTTGGCATGGATCGAGATTGGGATTTGTCACTCCGACTATCGGAGAGGTATCTCTGGGCCCTCTTGGTAATACAGCATCACAGAAGCCTTGCAAGCACCGTGACTAAAGAGTTAGTTGCAAGATGATGTATTACGGAACGAGTAAAGAGACTTGCCGGTAACGAGATTGAACTAGGTATTAGATACCGACGATCGAATCTCGGGCAAGTAACATACCGCCGGACAAAAGGGAACAACGTATGTTTTCATATGAGGTTCACCGATAAAGATCTTCATGGAATATGTAGGAACCAATATGAGCATCCAGGTCCCGCTGTTGGTTATTGACCAGAGAGTTGTCTCGGTCATGTCTACATCATTCCCGAACCCGTAGGGTCCGCACACTTAAGGTTCGATGACGATATAGTATTATATGAGTTATGTGATTGGTGACCGAATGTTGTTCGGAGTCCCGGATGAGATCACGGACATGACGAGGAGTCTCGGAATGTCCGAGAGGTAAAGATTCATATATTGGAAGGTGTATTCGGACATCGGAATGGTTCCGGGAAGTTCCGGATATTTATCGGAGTACCAGGAGGTTACCGGAACCCCCCGGGGAAAGTGATGGGCCAACATGGGCCATAGGGGAGAGAGAGGGCAGCCCACAAGGGATGGCGCGCGCCCCCCCCATGGGCAGTCCGAATTGAACAAGGGGAGGGGGCGCAACCCCCCTTGCCTTCTCCCTCTCCTTCCCCCTTTTCCCCTCCATGAGAAGGAACAAGAGGGGGGGCCGAATCCTACTAGGACTAGGAGTCCTAGTAGGACTCCCCTCTCTTGGCGCAGCCCCTAGGGCCAGCCTCCTCCCCTCTCCCTCCTTTATATACGGAGGAGGGGCACCCCTTGGAGACACACAATTGTCCCATAGCCGTGTGCGGTGCCCCGATCTCCGTTTTCCACCTCGGTCATATTTTCGGAGAGCTTAGGCGAAGCCCTGCCGGAATCACTTCACCGTCACCGTCGCCACGCCGTCGTGCTGACGGAACTCATCTACTACCTCGACGTCTTGCTAGATCAAGAAGGCAAGGAACGTCACCGAGCTGCACGTGTGTAGAACTCGGAGGTGCCGTACGTTCGGTACTCGATCGGTGGAGCTCGAAGGATTGTTCGACTACATCAACCGCGTTGTGAGACGCTTCCGCTAAACGGTCTACGAGGGTACGTAGACACACTCTCCCCTCTCGTAGCGATGCATCTCCATGGATAGATCTTGCGTGAGCGTAGGAATTTTTTTGAAATTCATGCTCCGTTATCCAACAGTGGCATCCGAGCCAGGTCTATGCGTAGATGTGATTTGCACGAGTAGAACACAAGTGAGTTGTAGGCGTGGGTGTATACATATTGCTTGCCGTTACTAGTTGTTACTTGATTCGGCGGTATTGTGAGATGAAGCGGCCCGGACCGACATTACGCGTATGCTTACGCGAGACAGGTTTCACCGCTACGTGCACTCGTTGCATAAAGGTGACTGGCGGGTGTCTGTCTCTCTCACTTTAGTTGAATCGGTTTCAATGAAGAGGGTTCTTTTAGAAGATCAAAAAGCAATCACTACACCACGTTGTGGTTTTGCGTAGGTAAGAACGGTTCTTGCAAACCCGTAGCAGCCACGTAAAACTTGCAACAACAAAGTAGAGGACGTCTAACTTGTTTTTGCAGGGTATGCTGGTGATGTGATATGGCCAAGACATGATGTGATATAAGTTGTTGTATGAGATGATCATGTTTTGTAAATTATCAGGCAACCGGCAGGAGCCTTATGGTTGTCTCTTTATTGTATGCAATGCCAACGCTATGTAATTGCTTTACTTTACCGCTATAAGTTAGCAGTAGTAGTAGTAGCAATAGCCGGCGAGACGACCACGACGCTACGATGGAGATCAAGGTGTCACGACGCTACGATGGAGATCAAGGTGTCAACCCGATGACGATGGAGATCATGACGGTGCTTTGCTGATGGAGATCAAAAGCACAAGACGATGATGGCCATATCATGTCACATATATTGAATTGCATGTGATGTTAATCCTTTTATGCATCTTATTTTGCTTAGGACGACGGTAGCATTATAAGATGATCCCTTCACTAAATTTCAAGATAAGTGTTCTCCCCTAGTATGCACCATTGCGAAGGTTCGACGCTTCTAAGCACCACATGATGATCGGGTGTGATGGATTCTTTCGTTCGCATACAACGGGTGTAAGCCAGTTTTACACACGCAGAATACTTGGGTTAAACTTGATGAGCCTAGCATGTACAGACATGGCCTCGGAACACAAGAGACCGAAAGGTCGAACATGAGTCATATAGTAGATATGATCAACATGAAAGATGTTCACCATTGATAACTAATCCACCTCACGTGATGATCGGACGTGGTTTAGTTGATGTGGATCATGTTACACTTAGACAACTTGAGGGATGTTAATCTAAGTGGGAGTTCTTAAGTAATTTGATTAATTGAACTTCAATTGTCATGAACATAGTCTTACTTGTCTTAGCAAATTTATGTTGTAGATCAATAGACCGCGCTGTAGTTCCCCTGTTTTTATTATGTTCCTAGAGAAAACGAAGTTGAAAGTTGATGGAAGCAACTATGCGGACTAGGTCCGTGATCTGAGGATTGTCCTCACTGCTGCACAGAAGGCTTATGTCCCTAATGCACCGCTCAGTGAAATACCCCTACGGCTTCGTCTGAGGACGTTATGAACGTCTGGCAGACAAGAAAAGATGACTACTCGATAGTTCAGTGCGCCATACTTTACGGCTTAGAACCGGAGCTCCAAATATGTTTTGAGCAACACAGAGCATATGAGATGTTCCAAGAGCTGAAAATTTGTTTTTCAAGCTCACACCCGGGTTGAGAGGTATGACACCTTCGACAAGTTCTATAGCTACAAGATGGAGGAGAACAGCTCCGTTAGTGAGCATGTACCCAGAATGTCTGAGTACTTCAAACACTTGAATCAAGTGGGAGTTAGACTTCTGAATAAAGTGGTGATTGATAGAGTTCTCTAGTCACTATCACTAAGCTACTGGATCTTCGTGATGAACTATAAACATGCAAGGGATAGAAGATCCTTAAGCTATTCGCGATGCTACAATCTGCGGATGTAGAAATCAAAAGAGGGAGCATCAAGTGTTGATGGTTAATAAGACCACTAGTTTCAAGAAGGGCAAGGGAAAGAAAAGGGAACTTCAAGAAGAACGGTAAAATAGTTGCCGCTCACGCGAAGAAACCCAAGGCTGAACCAAACCCGAGACTTAGTGCTCCCATTGCAAAGGGAAATGTCACAGGGAGCGGAACTTCCCCAAAGTAACTGGCAGATAATAAGACTGGCAATGTCAACAAAGATATTTGATATACATGTTATTGATATGTACCTTACTAGTACTCATAGGAGCACCTGGGTATTTGATACTTGTTCAGTTGCTTACAACTTGAAACATGGAGCTTCGGAATAAACGAGGGCTAGCTAAGAACGAGGTGACGATGTGCATTGGAAGTGTCTCCAAGGTTGATGTGATCACCATCGCCACGCTCTCTCTACCTTCAGGATTAGTGATGAACCTAAATAATTGTTATTTGGTGCTTGCGTTAAGCATGAACATTATATCTGATAGTGTTTATTGCAAGACGGTTATTCAATTTCAGAGAATAATTGTTATTCTATTTATTTGGATAATATCATTGATGATCATGCACTTAAAATGGAAGGTTTATTGAATCTTGATCGTAGTAATACATATGTTCATAACACGAATGCCAAAAGATAATGATAGTACCACATATTTGTGGCACTGCCGCTTAGGTCATATCAGTGTTAAACACATGAATAAACTCCATGCAGATGGGTTTTTGGAATCTCTTGATTATGAATCATTTGAGACATGTGAACCGTGCCTTATTGGCAAGATGCCTAAAACTCCGTTCTCCGGAACAATGGAGCGAGCAACCAACTTATTGGAAATAATTGTTGGGGAACGTTGCATGGGAAACAAAAATTTTCCTACGCACACACAAGATCTATCCATGGTGATGAGCATCTACGAGAGGGAAAGTGAATCTACATACCCTTGTAGATCGCTAAGCGGAAGCGTTAAGAAACGCGGTTGGTGTAGTCGAACGTCTCCGCGATCCAAATCGCAAGTCGTCCCTCGATCCGATCACGAACTAGTGCCGAACGGACGGCACCTCCGCGTTCAACACACGTACGGCTTGATGACGCCTTCACCTCCTCGATCCAGCGAGCGACGGTGAAGTAGTAGATGAGTTCCGGCAGCACGACGGCGTGGTGATGGTGTTGAGGAACAATCTCTGCAGGGCTTCGCCAAGCACTACGGAGATTATGACGGGAGGAACTAGAGGGTTAGGGTTGCCGACACACGGCTTGGGAAATCTTGATGTATCCCGTGTGCTAGCCCTGCCCCTCTATTTATATGTTGAGCCTTGGGGTCTAAACTTGGAGTAAAAGCCTCCTCCAGGTCGGTTTTGCCCGCACAAGGTCGGTTTGGCCCGCAGGGAAAGAGTCCAACTCGGATCCCTGCAGTACCGCGCACAAGCGGTAGTACCGCTCACGAGCGGTAGTACCGCTTCACACAAGCGGTAGTACTGCCTTACCAGCGGTAGTACCGCTTAAGGCAGCAGCAAAACTTCCTTTTGCACTTTCCAATACCTTGTGGGCTTTACCCCTTTGGCCCATATAAAGTGTTGCTGCACCCGAACACTTCGGTAAACACCCGGAACACCTTCCGGTGAATTCCGGAACCCTTCCGGAGATCAAAACACTATTATCACATATATCAATCTTTACCTCTGGACTCTTCCGGAGATCCTTGTCATGTTCGGGATCTTATCCAGGACTCCGAACAACCTTCGGTCACCAACACAATAACTCAACTATACTAATCGTCACCAAACGTTAAGTGTGTAGACCCTGCGGGTTCGAGAACTATGTAGACATGACCGAGACACCTCTACGATCAATAACCAATAGCGGGACCTGGATGCCCATATTGGCTCCTACATATTCTACGAAGATCTTTATCGGTCGAACCTCTATGTCAAGGATTCAGTTAATCCCGTATATTGTTCCCTTTGTTCTTCGGTATGTTACTTGCCCGAGATTCGATCGTCGGTATCTCTATACCTAGTTCAATCTCGTTACCGGCAAGTCTCTTTACTCGTTCCGTAATACAAGATCCTGTGGCTAACTCTTTAGTCACTTTGCTTGCAAGGCTCATTATGATGTTGTATTACCGAGTGGGCCCTGAGATACCTCTCCGTCACACGGAGTAACAAATCCCAGTCTTGATCCATGCCAACCCAACAGACACCCTCGGAGATACCTGTAGAGCACCTTTATAATCACCCAGTTACGTTGCGACGTTTGATACACACAAGGTACTCCTCCGATGTCAGGGAGTTGCATGATCTCATGGTCATAGGAACAGATACTTGACATGCAGAAAATAATAGCAATAAACTGACACGATCATATGCTACGTTCGTAGTTTGGGTCTTGTCCATCACATCATTATCCCAATGATGTGATCTCGTTATCAAATGACATCTCATGTCCATGGCTAGGAAACCTTCACCATCTTTTGATCAACTAGCTAGTCAACTAGAGGCTTACTAGGGACACAGTGTTGTCTATGTACCCACACATGTATTTGAGTTTCCAATCAATACAATTATAGCATGGATAATAAACGATTATCATGAACAAGGAAATATAATAATAACCAATTTATTATTGCCTCTAGGGCATATTTCCAACAGTCTCCCACTTGCACTAGAGTCAATAATCTAGTTCACATCACTATGTGATTTTACATTGTAATGAATCGAACACCCATGCAGTTCTGGTGTTGTTCATGTTTAGCCCTTGGAAGAGGTTTAGTCATCGGATCTGCAACATTCAGATCCGTGTGTACTTTGCAAATATTTATGTCGTCCTCCTTGATGTAATCGCGGATGGAATTGAAACGTCGCTTTATGTGTCTGGTCCTCTTGTGAAATCTTGGTTCCTTGGCTAGAGCAATGGCACCAGTATTATCACAAAACAGAGTCATTGGGTTAAGCGCACTAGGCACTACTCCAAGATCTGTCATGAACTCCTTCATCCAGACACCTTCCTTCGCTGCCTCCGAGGCAGCGATGTACTCCGCTTCACATGTAGAATCAGCTACCACGCTTTGCTTGGAACTGCACCAGCTAACCGCACCCCCATTAAGAATAAATACGTATCCGGTTTGTGACTTAGAGTCATCCGGATCAGTGTCAAAGCTTGCATCGACGTAACCCTTTACGACGAGCTCTTGATCACCTCCATAAACGAGAAACATGTCCTTAGTCCTTTTCAGGTACTTCAGGATATTCTTGACCGCCGTCCAGTGTTCCATTCCTGGATCACTTTGAAACCTTCCGACCATACTTATGGCAAGGCTGACATCGGGTCTTGTGCACAGCATTGCCTACATGATAGAGCCTATGGCTGAAGCATAGGGGATGACACTCATCTTTTCTCTATCTTCTGCAGTCACTGGGCATTGAGTCTTACTCAACTTCACACCTTGCAATACAGGCAAGAACCCCTTCTTGGACTGATCCATTTTGAACTTCTTCAAAACTTTGTCAAGGTATGTGCTTTGTGAAAGTCCTATTAAGCGTCTCGATCTATCTCTATAGATCTTGATGCCTAATATGAAAGCAGCTTCTCCTAGGTCCTTCATTGAAAAACTCTTGTTCAAATATCCCTTCACGCTTTCCAACATTTCTATATTGTTTCCAATCAGTAATATGTCATCCACATATAATATTAGAAACGCTATAGAGCTCCCACTCACTTTCTTGTAAATACAAGCTTCTCCGTAAACTTGTATAAACTCGAACGCTTTGATCACTTCATCAAAGCGAAGATTCCAACTCCGAGATGCTTGCACCAGTCCATAAATGGATCGCTGGAGTTTGCAAACTTTTTCAGCATTCTCTGGATCGACAAAACCTTCTGGTTGCATCATATACAACTCTTCCTTAAGGAAACCGTTAAGGAACGCTGTTTTGACATCCATCTGCCAAATTTCATAATCGAAAAAGGCAGCTATTGCTAACATGATTCTGACGGATTTAAGCATCGCTACGGGTGAGAAGGTCTCATCGTAGTCAACTCCTTGAACTTGTGAAAAACCCTTTGCCACAAGTCGAGCTTTATAGACGGTGACATTACCGTCCGCGTCCGTCTTCCTCTTAAAGATCCATTTGTTCTGAATGGCCTTACGCCCTTCAGGTAATACTTCCAAAGTCCACACTTTGTTTTCATACATGGATCCCATCTCGGATTTCATGGCCTCTAACCACTTCTCGGAATCCAGGCCCATCATCGCTTCTCCATAGCTCGTAGGTTCATCGTTGTCCAACAACATGACCTCTAAGACAGGGTTGCCGTACCACTCAGGAGCAGTACGCGTCCTTGTCGACCTACGAGGTTCGATAGCAACTTGATCCAAAGCTTCATGATCATCATCATTAACTTCCTCTTCAGCTGATGTAGGCTCTACAGAAACATCTTTCTGCGCTGCGCTACTCTCAGGTTGAAGCAAAGGTTCAACAACCTCATCAAGTTCTATCTTCCTCCCACTCAATTCTTTCGAGAGAAACTCTTTCTCAAGAAATGTTCCGTTTTTAGCGACAAACACTTTGCCTTCGGATCTGAAGTAGAAGGTATACCCAACTGTCTCTTTTGGGTATCCTATGAAGACGCATTTCTCCGCTTTGGGTTCCAGCTTTTCAGGCTGAAGCTTTTTGACATAAGCATCACATCCCCAAACTTTAAGAAACGACAGCTTTGGCTTCTTGCCAAACCAAAGTTCAAATGGAGTTGTCTCAACGGATTTCGATGGTGCCCTATTTAAAGTGAATGCAGCTGTCTCTAATGCATAACCCCAAAACGATAGTGGCAAATCGGCAAGAGACACCATAGATCGCACCATATCTAATAAGGTTCGATTACGACGTTCGGACACACCATTACGCTGTGGTGTTCCAGGCGGTGTCAATTGTGAAACAATTCCACACTGTCTTAAGTGACTGCCAAACTCATAACTCAGATATTCTCCTCCTCGATCAGATCGTAGGAATTTAATCTTCTTGTTACGATGATTCTCAACTTCACTCTGAAATTGTTTGAACTTTTCAAATGTTTCAGACTTGTGTTTCATTAAGTAAATATACCCATATCTACTTAAGTCATCAGTGAAGGTGAGAAAGTAACGATAACCACCGCGTGCCTCAATACTCATCGGACCGCACACATCAGTATGTATGATTTCCAATAAGTCACTTGCCCGTTCCATTGTTCCAGAGAACAGCGTTTTAGTCATCTTGCCCATGAGGCATGGCTCACATGTGTCAAGTGATTCAAAATCAAGTGACTCCAAAAGTCCATCAGCATGGAGCTTCCTCATGCGTTTTACGCCAATATGACCTAAACGGCAGTGCCACAAGAAAGTGGTATTATCATTATCAATTCTACATCTTTTGGCATCAATGTTATGAACATGTGTATCATTACTATCGAGATTCAATAAGAATAAACCCCTCACATCGGGTGCATGACCATAAAAGATATTACTCATATAAATAGAACAACCATTATTCTCTGATTTAAATGAGTAACCGTCTCGCAATAAACAAGATCCAGATATAATGTTCATGCTTAACGCAGGCACTAAATAACAATTATTCAGGTTCATCACTAATCCCGATGGTAATCGAAGAGCGAGCGTGCCGACGGCGATCACATCAACCTTGGAACCATTTCCCACGCGCATCATCACTTCGTCCTTTGCCAGCCTCCGTCTATTCCGCAGTTCCTGTTTTGAGTTGCAAATGTGAGCAACCGCACCGGTATCAAATACCCAGGCACTACAACGAGAGTTGGTAAGGTACACATCAATAACATGTATATCATATATACCTTGTTTGTTGTTGGCCGCCTTCTTGTCAGCCAAATACTTGGGGCAGTTCCGCTTCCAGTGTCCAGTTCCCTTGCAATGAAAGCACACAGTTTCTGGTTTGGGTCCAGCCTTGGGTTTCTTCACGAGAGGAGCAACTGCTTTGCCACTCTTCTTGGAGTTACCCTTCTTACCCTTGCCATTTTTCTTGAAACTAGTGGTTTTATTGACCATCAACACTTGATGCTCCTTCTGAATTTCAGACTCAGCGGCTTTCAGCATCGCAAACAGCTCGGCGACTGACTTGTTCATCCCGTGCATGTTATAGTTCAACACGAAGCTCTTGTAGCTAGGTGGCAATGATTGAAGAACTCTGTCAGTGATAGCCTCTGGCGGAAGGGGCATCCCCAATTCAGCCAGACGGGTGCAGTACCCAGACATTCTGAGTACGTGATCACTGATAGACCCGTTCTCCTCCATCTTGCAAGCATAGAACTTATCGGAGATCTCATATCTCTCGATCCGGGCATTCTTCTGAAAGATAAACTTCAACTCTTGGAACATCTCATATGCTCCATGACGTTCAAAACGTCTTTGAAGTCCCGGTTCTAAGCCATACAATATTGCACATTGAACTATTGAGTAATCTTCAGAACGAGCCTGCCAGGCGTTCACAACGTCTAGAGACTCAACTGGAGCGGGTGGATCACCAAGCGGTGCATCAAGGACATAAGCCTTCTGGGAAGCCGTAAGGATAATCCTTAGATTACGGGCCCAGTCCACAAAGTTACTTCCATCATCTTTCAACTTAGCTTTCTCTAGGAACGCATTAAAATTCAGGGGTGCTACTGCGCGAGCCATGATCTACAACATAAATAAAGCAAAGACAACTTAGACTATTGTTCAAGATAATGAGTTTAGTTAATCATATTACTTAAAAACTCCCACTCAAATTGACATCCCTCCGGTCATTCGAGTGTAACATGATCCAAATCCACCAACTCAAGTCCGATCATCACGTGAGTTGAGGTGGTTTCAATGGTGAACATCTTCATGTTGATCATATCTACTATATGACTCATGTTCGACCTTTCGGTCTCTTGTGTTCCGAGGCCATGTCTGTACATGCTAGGCTCGTCAAGTTTAACCCGAGTGTTCCGCACGTGCAACATGGCTTACACCCGTTGTATGTGAACGTAGAGTCTATCACACCCGATCATCACGGCGTGTCTCGAAACGACGAACTTTCGCAACGGTGCACACTCGGGGAGAACACAATTTATCTTGAAATTTAAGTGAGGGATCACCTTATAATGCTACCGTCGCCCTAAGCAAAATAAGATGCATAAAAGGATTAACATCACATGCAAATCATAAGTGACATGATATGGCCATGAACTTGTGCTTTTGATCTCCATCTCCAAAGCACCGGCATGATCTCCATCGTCACCGGCATGACACCATGATCTCCATCAACGTGTCGCCATGAGGTTGTCGCGCCGACGTTGCTTCCACGACTATTGCTAACGTTTAGCGATAAAGTAAAGCATTACATAGTGCTTAATGATTGACACGCAGGTCATACAATAATTAAAGACAACTCTATGGCTCCTGCCAGTTGCCGAACTCATCGACATGCAAGTCGTGATATTCTATACAACACATGATCATCTCATACATCACATATATCTCATCATGTAATTGGCCATATCACATCACAACATACCCTGCAAAAACAAGTTAGACGTCCTCTAATTGTTGTTGCAAATTTTACGTGGCTGCTACGGGTTAGCAAGAACCGTTCTTACCTACGCAAAATCACAATGTGGTGTAGTGATTGCTTTTTGATCTTCTAAAAGAACCCTCTTCATTGAATCGATTCAACTAAAGTGAGAGAGACAGACACCCGCTAGCCATCTTTATGCAACGAAGTTACATGTCATTTGAAGGAACCGGTCTCTCGTAAGCGTACGAGTAATGTTGGTCCGGGCCGCTGCATCTCACAATACCGCCGAATCAAGTATCAACTAGTAACGGCAAGCAATATGTATACACCCACGCCCACAACTCGTTTGTGTTCTACTCGAGATCTCATCTACGCATAGACCTAGCTCAGATGCCACTGTTGGGGAACGTTGCATGGGAAACAAAAATTTTCCTACGCACACACAAGATCTATCCATGGTGATGAGCATCTACGAGAGGGAAAGTGAATCTACATACCCTTGTAGATCGCTAAGCGGAAGCGTTAAGAAACGCGGTTGGTGTAGTCGAACGTCTCCGCGATCCAAATCGCAAGTCGTCCCTCGATCCGATCACAAACTAGTGCCGAACGGACGGCACCTCCGCGTTCAACACACGTACGGCTTGATGACGCCTTCACCTCCTCGATCCAGCGAGCGATGGTGAAGTAGTAGATGAGTTCCGGCAGCACGATGGCGTGGTGATGGTGGTGAGGAACAATCTCTGCAGGGCTTCGCCAAGCACTACGGAGATTATGACGGGAGGAACTAGAGGGTTAGGGTTGCCGGCACACGGCTTGGGAAATCTTGATGTATCCCGTGTGCTAGCCCTGCCCCTCTATTTATATGTTGAGCCTTGGGGTCTAAACTTGGAGTAAAAGCCTCCTCCAGGTCGGTTTTGCCCGCACAAGGTCGGTTTGGCCCGCAGGGAAAGAGTCCAACTCGGATTCCTGCAGTACCGCGCACAAGCGGTAGTACCACTCACGAGCGGTAGTACCGCTTCACACAAGCGGTAGTACCGCTTACGCGGTAGTACTGCCTTACCAGCGGTAGTACCGCTTAAGGCAGCAGCAAAACTTCCTTTTGCACTTTCCAATACCTCGTGGGCTTTACCCCTTTGGCCCATATAAAGTGTTGCTGCACCCGAACACTTCGGTAAACACCCGGACCCCCTTCCGGTGAATTCCGGAACCCTTCCGGAGATCAAAACACTATTATCACATATATCAATCTTTACCTCCGGACTCTTCCGGAGATCCTTGTCATGTCCGGGATCTTATCCGGGACTCCGAACAACCTTCGGTCACCAACACAATAACTCAACTATACTAATCGTCACCAAACGTTAAGTGTGTAGACCCTGCGGGTTCGAGAACTATGTAGACATGACCGAGACACCTCTACGATCAATAACCAATAGCGGGACCTGGATGCCCATATTGGCTCCTACATATTCTACGAAGATCTTTATCGGTCGAACCTCTATGTCAAGGATTCAGTTAATCCCGTATATTGTTCCCTTTGTTCTTCGGTATGTTACTTGCCCGAGATTCGATCGTCGGTATCTCTATACCTAGTTCAATCTCGTTACCGGCAAGTCTCTTTACTCGTTCCGTAATACAAGATCCTATGGCTAACTCTTTAGTCACTTTGCTTGCAAGGCTCATTATGATGTTGTATTACCGAGTGGGCCCTGAGATACCTCTCCGTCACACGGAGTAACAAATCCCAGTCTTGATCCATGCCAACCCAACAGACACCCTCGGAGATACCTGTAGAGCACCTTTATAATCACCCAGTTACGTTGCGACGTTTGATACACACAAGGTACTCCTCCGATGTCAGGGAGTTGCATGATCTCATGGTCATAGGAACAGATACTTGACATGCAGAAAACAATAGCAATAAACTGACACGATCATATGCTACGTTCGTAGTTTGGGTCTTGTCCATCACATCATTATCCCAATGATGTGATCTCGTTATCAAATGACATCTCATGTCCATGGCTAGGAAACCTTCACCATCTTTTGATCAACGAGCTAGTCAACTAGAGGCTTACTAGGGACACAGTGTTGTCTATGTACCCACACATGTATTTGAGTTTCCAATCAATACAATTATAGCATGGATAATAAACGATTATCATGAACAAGGAAATATAATAATAACCAATTTATTATTGCCTCTAGGGCATATTTCCAAAAATAATACATACCGATGTATGCGGTCCGATGAGTGTTGAGGCGCGCGGTGGATATCGTTATGTTCTCACGTTCACTGATGATTTGAGTAGATATGGTTATGTCTACTTGATGAAGCATAAATCTGAAACATTTGAAAAGTTCAAAGAATTTCAGAGTGAAGTAGAGAACCATTGTAACAAGAAAATAAAGTTCTTACGATCTGATCGTGGAGGAGAATATTTGAGTTACGAGTTTGGCAATCACTTAAGACAATGTGGAATTGTTTCACAGCTCACGCCACATGGAACACCACAGCGTAATGGTGTGTCCAAACGTCGTAATCGTACTCTATTGGATATGGTGCGTTCTATGATGTCTCTTACCGATTTGCCACTATCATTTTGGGGTTATGCATTAGAGACAACTGCATTCACTTTAAACAAGGGCACCGTCTAAATCCGTTGAGATGACACCGTATGAACTGTGGTTTGCAAGAAACCTAAGATGTCATTTCTGAAAGTTTGGGGATGCGATGCTTATGTCAAAAGGCTTCAGCCAGATAAGCTCGAACCCAAAGCGGATAAGTGCGTCTTCATTGGATACCCAAAAGAGACCGTTGGGTACACCTTCTACCACAGATTCGAAGGCAAAGTTTTCGTTGCTAAAGAATGGATCCTTTCTAGAGAAGGAGTTTCTCTCGAAAGAAGTGAGTGGGAGGAAAGTAGAACTTGATGAGGTAATTGTACCTCCTCTGGATAGTAGTACGCCACAGAAAGAAATTTCTGTGACATCGACACAGACCAGAGAAGAAGTTAATGATGATGATCATGAAACTTCGGATCAAGTTGTTACTGAACTTCGAAGGTCAACCAGGACACGTTCCGCACCAGAGTGGTACGGAAATCCAGTCTTGGAGGACATGTTGCTAGACAACGATGAACCTTCGAACTATGAAGAAGCGATGGCAAGCCCGGATTCCGACAAATGGCTTGAGGCCATGAAATCCGAGATTGGATCCATGTATGAGAACAAAGTGTGGACTTTGGTAGACTTGCCCGATGAACGGCGAGCTATTGAAAATAAATGGATCTTTAAGAAGAAGACGGATGCTGATGGTAATATCACCGTCTATAAAGCTCGACTTGTTGCTAAAGGTTATCACCAAGTTCAAGGAGTTGACTACGATGAGACTTTCTCACCCGTAGCGATGCTAAAGTCTGTCAGAATTATGTTAGCAATTGCCGCGTTTTATGATTATGAAATCTGGCAAATGGACGTCAAAACGGCATTCCTTTATGGATTCCTTAAGGAAGAATTGTATATGATATAGCCGGAAGGTTTTGTCGATCCTAAAGGCGCTAACAAAATATGCAAGCTCCAGCGATCCATCTATGGACTGGTGCAAGCATCTCGGAGCTGGAATACTCGCTTTGATGAAGTGATCAAAGCGTTTGGGTTTATACAAGTTTATGGAGAAACTTGTATTTACAAGAAAGTGAGTGGGAGCTCTATAGCATTTCTAATAGTATATGTGGATGACATATTGTTGATTGGAAATGATGTAGAATTTCTGGAAAGCATAAAGAATTGAAAGGAGGTTTTCAATAAAAACCTGTTTTGAGTTATCCACAGATTGGGCATCGAGATCTATGGAGATAGATCAAAACGCCTGATAAAAGTTCACACATCTTGATGAGTTTTTTGAAGAAGTTCAAAATAGGATCAAGTCAAAGAAATGAGTTCTTGCCTGGTGTGTAGTGGAGTAAGACTTGAAAATCTAGGTAAAGGTTGTTTTACATGTTAGGCATCAAAATCTATAGAGATAGATTGAGACGCCTCATAGGACTTTCACGAAGCACATACCTTGACAAGATTTTGAAGAAGTTCAAAATGGATCAGTCAAAGAAAGGGTTCTTGCCTGTATTGCAAGGTGTGAGATTGAGTAAGACTCAAAGCCCGACCACGGCAGAAGACAAAGAGAAGATGAGTGTCATCCCCTATGCCTCAGCCATAGGCTCTATTTTGTATGCCATGCTGTGTACTAGACCTGATGTATGCCTCGCTATTAGCTTGGTGGGAAGGTACCAAAGTGATCCAGGAGTAGATCACTGGACAGCGGTCAAGAATATCCTGAAGTACCTGAAAAGGACTAAGGAAGAATTTCTCGGGAATAGAGGTGATAAAGAGTTCGTCATAAAGGGTTACGTCGATGCAAGCTTTAAACACCGATCCGGAAGAGTATGAGTCTCAGACCGGATACGTAAAGTGGGACAGTCATTTTTGGAGTAGCTCCAAGCAGAGTGTGGTAGCAGCATCTACATATGACATAGAGATTTGCTAAGAACACACGGATCTGAATATTGCAGACCCGTTGACTAAAACCTCTCTCACAAGCAAAACGTGATCAACCCTAGAACTGATTGGATGTTAATTACATGGAGATGTAAACTAGATTATTGACTCTAGTGCAAGTGGGAGACTGTTGGAAATATGCCCTAGAGGCAATTAATAAAGTTTTTATTATCATATTTCTCCGTTCATGATAATGGTTTATTATTCATGCTAGAATTGTATTGACCGGAAACTTAATACATGTGTGGATAATAGACAAATACTGAGTCCCTAGTAAGCCTCTACTAGACTAGCTCGTTGATCAAAAGATGGTCAAGATTTCCTGACCATAGACATGAGTTGTCATTTGATAACGGGATCACGTCATTAGGAGAATGATGTGATGGACTTGACCCAACCGTTAGCATAGAAAATGATCGTTCAGTTTATTGCTATTGCTTTCACTATGTCAAATACACGTTCCTCTGACCATGAGATCATGCAACTCCCGGATACCGTAGGAATACTTTGGGTGTATCAAACGTCACAACGTAACTGTGTGATTATAAAGGTGCACTACAGGTATCTCCGAAAGTGTTTGTTGAGTTGGCATGGATCGAGATTGGGATTTGTCACTCCGACTATCGGAGAGGTATCTCTGGGCCCTCTCGGTAATACAGCATCACAGAAGCCTTGCAAGCACCGTGACTAAAGAGTTAGTTGCAAGATGATGTATTACGGAAGGAGTAAAGAGACTTGCCGGTAACGAGATTGAACTAGGTATTAGATACCGACGATCGAATCTCGGGCAAGTAACATACCGCCGGACAAAAGGGAACAACGTATGTTGTCATATGAGGTTCACCGATAAAGATCTTCATGGAATATGTAGGAACCAATATGAGCATCCAGGTCCCGCTGTTGGTTATTGACCAGAGAGTTGTCTCGGTCATGTCTACATCATTCCCGAACCCGTAGGGTCCGCACACTTAAGGTTCGATGACGATATAGTATTATATGAGTTATGTGATTGGTGACCGAATGTTGTTCGGAGTCCCGGATGAGATCACGGACATGACGAGGAGTCTCGGAATGTCCGAGAGGTAAAGATTCATATATTGGAAGGTGGTATTCGGACATCGGAATGGTTCCGGGAAGTTCCGGATATTTATCGGAGTACCGGGAGGTTACCGGAACCCCCCGGGGAAAGTGATGGGCCAACATGGGCCATAGGGGAGAGAGAGGGCAGCCCACAAGGGATGCCCCCCCCCCCCATGGGCAGTCCGAATTGGACAAGGGGAGGGGGCGCAGCCCCCCTTTCCTTCTCCCTCTCCTTCCCCCTTTTCCCCTCCATGAGAAGGAACAAGAGGGGGGGCCGAATCCTACTAGGACTAGGAGTCCTAGTAGGACTCCCCTCTCTTGGTGCAGCCCCTAGGGCCAGCCTCCTCCCCTCTCCCTCCTTTATATACGGAGGAGGGGCACCCCTTGGAGACACACAATTGTCCCATAGCCGTGTGCGGTGCCCCGATCTCCGTTTTCCACCTCGGTCATATTTTCGGAGAGCTTAGGCGAAGCCCTGCCGGAATCACTTCACCGTCACCGTCGCCACGCCGTCGTGCTGACGGAACTCATCTACTACCTCGACGTCTTGCTGGATCAAGAAGGCGAGGAACATCACCGAGCTGCACGTGTGTAGAACTCGGAGGTGCCGTACGTTCGGTACTCGATCGGTGGAGCTCGAAGGATTGTTCGACTACATCAACCGCGTTGTGAGATGCTTCCGCTAAACGGTCTACGAGGGTACGTAGACACACTCTCCCCTCTCGTAGCGATGCATCTCCATGGATAGATCTTGCGTGAGCGTAGGAAATTTTTTGAAATTCATGCTCCGCTATCCAACACCTTTGTCGTCTTTCATGCCTTTGCCGTCTGTTTTCGGGAAGCTGATGGCAAAGGCCTTCTTTGCCGTCTGCCAGCAGACGGCAAAGACCTGGCAGACGGCAAATGTCCTGATTCCAGTTGTGAATATACAAGCCAAGTTTGTAATAATGAATATGTAATTCCCACTAGCATATGAAAGTGATATATCATGAGACTCTCTACATGAGGAACATGGTGCCACTTTGAGGCACAAGTGTGGTAAAATATAGTATCAAAGTCCCTTCTCTCATTTTCTCTCATTTTTTTTGAATGGATGGTGGGCTCATTTGGCCTCCCCCATCTTTATTTTTTCGCCGGAGTATGATAACCCACAAGTATAGGGGATCGCAACAGTTTTCGAGGGTAGAGTATTCAACACAAATTTATTGATTCGACACAAGGGGAGCCAAAGAATATCCTCGAGTATTAGCAGCTGAGTTGTCAATTAAACCACACCTAAAAGACTTAATATCTGCAGCAAAGTATTTAGTAGCAAAGTAATATGGAAGTAACGGTAACGATGGCAAACGTGACAGTAGCAGTTTCGTAGTGATTGTAACAGTAGCAACGGAAAAGTAACTTAGCAAAGAACAATATGTGAAAAGCTCGTAGGCAACGGATCAGTGATGGATAATTATGTCGGATGGCATTCATCATGCAACGGTTATAACATAGGGTGACACAGAACTAGCTCCAATTCATCAATATAATGTAGGCATGTATTCCGTATATAGTCATACGTGCTTATGGAAAAGAACTTGCATGACATCTTTTGTCCTACCCTCCCGTGGCAGCGGGGTCCTAATGGAAACTAAGGGATATTAAGGCCTCCTTTTAATAGAGAACCGGACCAAAGCATTAGCACTTAGTGAATACATGAACTCCTCAAACTACGGTAATCACCGGAAAGAATCCCAGTCATTGTCACCCTGGGGGATGCGGATCATAACTCGTAATAGGTGTCTACAACTTGCAAGATAGGATCAAGAACACATATATATTCATGAAAACATAATAGGTTCAGATCTGAAATCATGGCACTCAGGCCCTAGTGACAAGCATTAAGCATAGCAAAGTCATAGCAACATTAATCTCAGAACATAGTGGATACTAGGGATCAAACCCTAACAAAACTAACTCGATTACATGGTAAATCTCATCCAACCCATCACCGTCCAGCAAGCCTACGATGGGATTACTCACGAACGGTGGAGAGCATCATGAAATTGGTGATGAAGGATGGTTGGTGATGACGACGGAGCCCAAAACGGACCCCAGATCTGCCCTCCCGAGGAAGAACAGGAGGTGGCGGCGGCTCCGTATCGTGAAACGCGATGAACTCTTCTCTCTAATTTTTTTATTCCCGAATAGGGTTATATGGAGTTGGAGTTGAGGTCGAAGGAGTTGCAGGGGGCCCACAAGCCACCTGGGCACGCCCTAGGAGGGGTGCCCCCCTGGTTTGTGGCCAATGGGTGGACCCCCTCCGGTTGATTCTTTCGCCAGTATTTTTTATTAATTCCAAAAATATTCTCCGTAAATTTTCAGGTCAATCCGAGAACTTTTATTTCTGCACAAAAATAACACCAAGGCAATTCTACTGAAAACAGCGTCAGTCCGGGTTAGTTCCATTCAAATCATGCAAATTAGAGTCCAAAACAAGGGCAAAAGAGTTTGGAAAAGTAGATACGATGGAGACGTATCAACTCCCCCAAGCTTAACCCATTGCTTGTCCTCAAGCAATTCAGTTGACAAACTAAAAGTGACAAAGAAAAAACTTTTACAAACTCTATTTGATCTTGTTGTTGTAAATATGCCTAACTCATGTTCAGGTTTTCAGCAAAGATTATAGACTAACCACATTCACAATAACATTTAGGTCTCACATTTACTCATATCAATGGCATAATCAACTAGCGAGCAATAATAATAAATCTCGGATGACAACAATTTTATCAAAACAATCATGATACAATATGATATAATGGTATCTCGCTAGCCCTTTCTGAGACCGCAAAACATAAATGCAGAGCACCTCTGAAGAACAAGGACTGACTAGACATTGTAATTCATGGTAAAAGAGATCCAGTCACAGTCATACTCAATATCAATTAATAACAAAGCATACAAATGACGGTGGTGCTCTCTAACCGGTGCTTTTTATAAGAGGAGGATGACTCAACAGTAAAGTAAAATAGATAAGCCCTTCACAGAGGGAAGCATTGATTTGCAGAAGTGCCAGAGCTCGAGCTTTTAAAACAGGGATGAATAATAATTTTGAGCGGTATGCTTTCATTGTCAACATAACAACCGAGAGATCTCGGTATCTTCCATGCTAGATACATTATAGGCGGTTCCCAAACAGAATGGTAAAGTTTTTACTCCCCCTCCACCAATCAATCACACTCCACGGCGAGCCGAATCCACGGGTACCGTCCATACAAACAACAATCCTGGGGGAGTTTTGTTTCATTATATTTTAATTTGATTTTTGAGCATGGAACTGGGCATCCCGAATACCAGCCACTTTCTCGTGAATGATAGTGAATCAACACATATCGTGAGAATAACCCACCTAGCAAGGAAGATACTGACCGCCCCCAGTCGCTACATGAGCGATTCGGGCATACAAAACAGAATATTATTTGAAGGTTTAGAGTTTGGCACATGCAAATTTACTTGGAACAGCAGGTAAATACCGCATATAGGTAGGTATGGTGGACTCATATGGAACAACTTTGGGTTTATGGAAATGGATGCACAAGCAGTATTCCCGCCTAGTACAGGTGAAGGCTAGCAAGAGACTGGGAAGCGACCAACTAGAGAGCGACAACAGTCATAAACATGCATTGAGATTAACCAACATTGAATGCAAGCATGAGTAGGATATAAATCACCATGAACATAAATATCGTGGAGGCTATGTTGATTTCGGTTCAACTTCATGCGTGAACATGTGCCAAGTCAAGCCACTTGAATCATTCAGAGGAGGATACCATCCTATCATACTACATCACAACCATTTTAAAAATGCATGTTGACACTCAAGACAAACCATTATACACTCTTAGCAAATTAAGCATGGCATGAGTAACTATAATCTCTAATTGTCATTGCAAACATGTTTCATCCATAATGAGCTGAATTCAGAACGACGAGCTAATCATATTTACAAAAACAAAATAGGTCGAGTTCATGCCAGCTTTTCTCCATCTCAATCACTTCATCATATATCGTCATTATTGCCTTTCACTTGCACGACCGAACGGTGTGAATAATAATAAGAGTGCACGTGCATTGGACTAAGCTGGAATCTGCAAACAATAACTCAAAGGAGAAGGCAAGGTAATATGGGCTCTCTGATAGAAAAACAATAATGCATATGAGAGCCACTCAACATTTTCATTGTGTTCTTCTCCTTACGACCCAAAGAAAAGAAATTTCAAAACAAGAACGAGAAAAACTATTTACACGGGAAAGCTCCCAACAAGCAAAAGAAGAACGAGAAATCTTTTTGAGTTTTCTTTAATGCTACAACTAAACAAACTAGGAGGTAAAGCTAGAACTATTTTTTTTGGATTTTCTCAAGGTTAATTAAGCACACAAGAAGAAAGTGGAAAGAAGAAATAAAATACCATGGATGGTACAATGAAAAAGTATAAGCACCGACTACTAAGATGAGTGTGTGAACATGAATGTAATGTCGGTGAGAAATACGTAGTCCCCCAAGCTTAGGCTTTTGGCCTAAGTTGGTCTAGGGCCATGGCTGAAAATAACCATCTCCTGGATACTCCGGAGGATACTGAGGGTTCCACTGGTTGGCAAGCTCCTATGGCTCCCACGAAAAACTGGATCCTGATACGGATCAAGGGCTGGTGCCGGCTCAGGTGCTGGGGGTTGCAACAGACCCCAATATCTGTAGATGTCCTCGGGCATAATAGTGTACCTACCTGAATGGATATCGAACAAAGAAGAAGCAGGCAGAGCAATAATCTCACAAGTACCCTGACTAAATACTAAGTTGTAAAGCAGCCTCCTATCATTATCCTTCCTAATAAAATCATGTGCTACCATACTGTCATAGTCTAAATATCTTGTAGGTAGCAGCATTTCCTCTTCCTCGTCAAGCCTAATGGGTATCTTAAAGTGTTTGGCTAGACGAGATGCATAGATACCTCCGAATATGGGGCCCTTCGAACGGTTTAAGTTCAACCGTTGGGCCACCATAGCGCCCAGACTAAAAGTTCTATCAGCAAGTAAAGCGTGGCGCGGAATGGCGAGGTCGGGAGCACTAAGGCTTCCACTCTCCCCACGACCAACTAAACATCTCCCCGCAAATAATGAATAATAGCGTAGAACAGGAAAATGTAAACTAGCTGCTCTTGCCTTTGACACCCCTCTCTCTTCCCCCACAGTGGTTGCGGCAATAAAGTCCTCCATGTCTCTAGGACGTGGTTCACTGATGCTGCCCTCATAAGGTATTTTGCAAATATTGCAAAAATCGTAAAGTGTCATCTTCTTAGGCACATCATATAAGTAAAACTCTACCATGGGAGGATTCTTCCTAGGATAAAAGTAAAAGTTTTGCACGAAGATATTAGTGAGTAGGAGGTGCTGGTCACACTTATCGTTGAGGAAGTCGGTGATGCCTACATTCTCTGCCAAATAATAGAAATCTTCATAAATTCCGGCCGCCCTCAAGAATGCATCACTTGGCCATTCACATGGCCGAACCTCCGCGACGCAAGGAAGATTGTATTTGGACTTCTTCTTCACCTCATTTTCATCTTCTTTAGAGCCCCGGCTTGAAGAGCCTCTTAACAATCTCCTCATCGTTTCTTCCTCTGAAAAATTTCTGAAATTTTTAGTGACTCACAATAAGGGTGAACAAAACTCAACAAAACTTATAGCAACTACTCCCACAAGTGCCTAGAGGCTATATCATGCATCAAAACTACTTGGGACCATACAAATTTGACATGCAAGCTCAAGAACAAGGTCACCACAGCAGCAAAAATTTGCAATATATAAGGCACTAAAACAAAAACTAATTGGACCATTGGAGGAGTCACATACCGAAGATCAATCCCCCAAAACAGTTTTGCAAATGGAGCTTTGCACAAGGAGATCGAAAATGGCAGCAAAATGAGCTAGAACACGGGCTTGAGAAATGGTGGGATTTTTTCTGGAGGAAGACGAAGTGGATGGGTGCTGGAATAAGTGAGGGGGGGCCTACGTGGGACCCACAAGCCAGGGGGCGCACCCAGGGGGGTGGGCGCGCCCTGTAGGCTTGTGGCCCACTGGTGCAGCCCCCTGACGTGTTCTCAGTGCCAAAAATTCTTAATTATTCCAGAAAAAATCATACTACATTTTCAGGGCATTTGGAGAACTTTTATTTTCAGGTCATTTTTTTATTGCACGGATAATTCAGAAAACAGAAAAATAATAGCATTTTTACTTTATTTAATCTAAATAACAGAAAGTAAAAGTTGGGTACACAAGGTTGTGCCTCCTAAATTCATCCATCTCATGCTCATCAAAAAGAATCCATCAATAAGGTTGATCAAGTCTTATTGACAAACTTTTTTCGAATGACACGGAACCGGAGAATTTTCGAATAACACTAGGTTACCTCAACGGGGATATGCATGTCCCCAACAATAAGTATATCATATTTCTTTTTGGCAGTAGGGAGAGGGAATTCAAAATCTCCAATAATAATCGTTGAAAATTTTCCAATGGAGTTGATACTATGAACTTGAGGTTGTTTCTTCGGAAAGTGTACCGTATGCTCATTACCATTAACATGAAAAGTGACATTGCGCTTGTTGCAATCAATAACAGCCCGTGCAGTTTTCAAAAAAGGTCTACCAAGGATGATCGACATACTGTCGTCCTCGGGAATATCAAGAATAACAAAGTCCGTTAGGATAGTAACATTTGCAACTACGACAGGCACATCCTCACAAATACTGATGGGTAAAGCAGTTGATTTATCAGCCATTTGCAAAGAGATTTCAGTAGGTGTCAACTTATTCAAATCAAGTCTACGATATAAAGAGAAAGGCATAACACTAACACCGGCTCCCAAATCACATAAAGCAGTTTTAACATAGTTTCTTTTAATGGAGCATGGTATAGTTGGTACTCCGGGATCTCCTAGTTTCTTTGGTATTCCACCCTTAAAGGTATAATTAGCAAGCATGGTGGAAATCTCAGCTTCCGGTATCTTTCTTTTATTAGTCACAATATCCTTCATATACTTAGCATAAGGAGACATTTTCAGAATATCAGTCAAGCGCATACGCAAAAAGACAGGTCTAAGCAATTCAACAAAACGCTCAAAGTCCTCATCATCCTTTTTATTGGATGGCTTAGGAGGAAAGGGGCATGGGTTTCTGAACCCAAAGTTCTCTTTCTTTACCATGCTTCCTAGCAACGAAGTCTCTTTTATCATATCTTTTATTCTTAGGTTGTGGGTTATCAAGATCAACAACAGGTTCAATCTCCACATCATTATCATTACTAGGTTGAGCATCAACATGAACATCATCATTAATATTATCACTAGGCTCATGTTCATTACCAGATTGTGTCTCAGCATCAGAAATAGAAATATCATTTGGGTTTTCAGGTGTATCTATAACAGGTTCACTAGCAGCATGCAAAGTCCTATCATCATTCTTTTTCCTCTTATTACTGGGACGACTAGGTGCATCAGTATTAATTCTCTGAGAATCTTGATCAATTCTCTTAGGATGGCCCTCAGGATACAAAGGTTCCTGAGTCCTTTTACCACCTCTAGTCACAACTCTACCAGAATGATCATTGTTCTTACCATTCATCTCATTAAGCAAATCATTTTGTGCCTTAAGTACTTGTTCTACTTGAGTAGTTACCATGGAAGCATGTTTACTAATAAGCTTAAGATCATTAATAGTTCTACTCATATAATCACCTAAGCGATCAAGCATGTAAGCATTATGTTTCAATTGTCTACTAACATAAGCATTGAAATTTTCTTGCTTAACAATAAAGTTATCAAACTCATCCAAGCATTGGCTAGCAGACTTATTATAAGGAATATCACCTTCATCAAATTTACGGAGAGAATTTACCTCTACTACCCGTGTCGGGGTATCAAGACCATGTATTTCTTCAATAGGTGGTAGATTCTTAACATCTTCAGCTTTAATACCTTTTTCTTTCATAGATTTCTTTGCCTCTTGCATATCTTCAGGACTGAGAAATAGAATACCTCTTTTCTTCGGAATTGGCTTTGGAGGTGGTTCGGGAATAGTCCAATCATTATCATTGCTCAATATATTATTCAATAGTAGTTCAGCTTGTTCAACAGTTCGTTCCCTGAAAACACAACCAACACAACTATCTAGGTGGTCCCTAGAAGCATCGGTTAGTCCATTATAAAAGATATCAAGTATTTCGTTTTTCTTGAGAGGATGATCAGGCAAAGCATTAAGTAATTGGAGAAGCCTCCCCCAAGCTTGTGGGAGACTCTCTTCTTCAATTTGCACAAAGTTAAATATTTCCTGTAAGGCAGCTTGTTTCTTATGAGCAGGAAAATATTTTTCAGAGAAGTAATATATCATATCCTGGGGACTACGCACACAACCAGGAGCAAGAGAATTAAACCATATCTTAGCATCACCCTTTAATGAGAAAGGAAACAACTTAAGAATATAGTAATAACGATTTTTTTCCTCATGAGTGAATAGGGCGGCTATATCATTCAATTTAGTAGGATGTGCCACAACAGTTTCAGATTCATAACCATGGAAAGGATCAGATTCAACCAAAGTAATTAACTTAGGATCGACAGAGAATTCATAATCCTTATCAGTAACAAAGATAGGTGAAGTAGCAAACTTAGGATCATATTGCATTCTAGCATTCAAAGATTTTTCCTTCCACTTGCATAGTAATTTCTTAAGATCATCTCTATCCTTACAAGCAAGAAAGTCCCTAGCTACCTCTCCCTCCATAACATAACCCTTAGGTATATTAGGCAATTCATATCTAGGAGAGTAGGTCTAGCAGGTGTCTCATAATGTTCAGTTTCAATAATTTCATCGGTTTTAGCATTGACTCTAGCAATTTGTTCATCAAGAAATTCACCCAGTGGCACAGTATTATCAAGCAAAGTATCATCATAAGCATCATGCATAGCAGAAGTGGCATCATCAATTACTTGCGACACATCAGAATCAATAGCAGGTGGTGGTGTCGCAAATTTACTCATAACAGAAGGTGAATCAAGTGCAGAGCTAGATGGCAGTTCCTTACCTCCCCTCGTAGTAGAGGGATAGATCTTGGTTTTTGGGTCTTTCAGATTCTTCATAGTGATCAACAGATATAAATCCCAAGTGACTCAGAGAATAGAGCTATGCTCCCCGGCAACGGCGCCAGAAAAAGGTCTTGATAACCCACAAGTATAGGGGATCACAACAGCTTTCGAGGGTAAAGTATTCAACCCAAATTTATTGATTCGACACAAGGGGAGCCAAAGAATATCCTCGAGTATTAGCAGTTGAGTTGTCAATTCAACCACACCTGAAAGACTTAATATCTGCAGCAAAGTATTTAGTAGCAAAGTAGTATGGAAGTAACGGTAACGATGGCAAACGTGACAGTAGCAGTTTTGTAGTGATTGTAACAGTAGCAACGGAAAAGTAACTTAGCAAAGAACAATATGTGAAAAGCTTGTAGGCAACGGATCAGTGATGGATAATTATGTCGGATGGCATTCATCATGCAACGGTTATAACATAGGGTGACACAGAACTAGCTCCAATTCATCAATATAATGTAGGCATGTATTCCGTATATAGTCATACGTGCTTATGGAAAAGAACTTGCATGACATCTTTTGTCCTACCCTCCCGTGGCAGCGGGGTCCTAATGGAAACTAAGGGATATTAAGGCCTCCTTTTAATAGAGAACCGGACCAAAGCATTAGCACTTAGTGAATACATGAACTCCTCAAACTACGGTAATCACCGGAAAGAATCCCAGTTATTGTCACCCTGGGGGATGCATATCATAACTCGTAATAGGTGTCTACAACTTGCAAGATAGGATCAAGAACACATATATATTCATGAAAACATAATAGGCTCAGATCTGAAATCATGGCACTCGGGCCCTAGTGACAAGCATTAAGCATAGCAAAGTCATAGCAACATCAATCTCAGAACATAGTGGATACTAGGGATCAAACCCTAACAAAACTAACTCGATTACATGGTAAATCTCATCCAACCCATCACCGTCCAGCAAGCCTACGATGGGATTACTCACGAACGGTGGAGAGCATCATGAAATTGGTGATGAAGGATGGTTGGTGATGACGACGGATCCCAAAACGGACCCCAGATCTGCCCTCCCGAGGAAGAACAGGAGGTGGCGGCGGCTCCGTATCGTGAAACGCGATGCACTCTTCTCTCTGATTTGTTTCTCCCCGAATAGGGTTATATGGAGTTGGAGTTGAGGTCGGAGGAGTTGCAGGGGGCCCACAAGCCACCTGGGCGCGCCCTAGGGGGGGGCACGCCCCCCTGGCTTGTGGCCAATGGGTGGACCCCCTCCGGTTGATTCTTTCGCCAGTATTTTTTATTAATTCCAAAAATATTCTCCGTAAATTTTCAGGTCAATCCGAGAACTTTTATTTCTGCACAAAAATAACACCAAGGCAATTCTGCTAAAAACAGCGTCAGTCCGGGTTAGTTCCATTCAAATCATGCAAATTAGAGTCCAAAACAAGGGCAAAAGAGTTTGGAAAAGTAGATACGATGGAGACGTATCAGAGTCTCATCTCGGCTTATGGGAGAATCATTGTCTCCATCATTCTTTCCTCACTGGGACAATGCTCTAATAATGATGATCATCACACTTTTCTTTACTTACAACTCAATATGGAGAACTGATATGAAGATATGAATCTGTATGAATGCCTCTGGCAGTGTACCAGGATGTGCAATGATCTAGGATGACATGTATCAAAAATATGATGAACGGCGGCTTTGCCACAAATACTATGTCAGCTCTATATGATCATGCAAAGCAATATGACGATGAACAAACTAGTCATGTGAAGTGACGATGGAATTTGCATGGCAATATATCTCGGATTGGCTATGGAAATGCCATGATAGGTAGGTATGGTGGCTATTTTGAGGAAGATATAATAAGGCTTATGTGCAACAGAGCGTGTCATGTCACGGGGTTTGGATGCACCGGCGAAAGTTGCACCGATCCTCGAGGTGAGAACGGGCTATGCACGGTACCGAAGAGGCTAGCAAATATGAGAAGGTGAGGTTGTGTATGTCCATGGTTTCACATTAGCCATAAAGAACTCATATACTTATTGCAACAAATTTATTAGTTTATCATAAATCAAAGTACTACTCGCATGCCCCGAGGGAAGTGGTTGGTAGGAGTTAACCATCGCGCGCTTCCGACCCGAAACAACACTAGGATTTCAACGAGGAATAGAAATGCTCACACATCATCACCATGCCTCTTTAATTTTTAGACGAACAAAAGGGTCAACCTCTCTTAATATCTACACCTCTATGGTTTAACAATTATGAACTCACACCTATTTCATATTACCACATCAATATCATTAACCCACAATTTCTCTATATGTGCTACATGATGGTTTTGATTATCATTCATTGAATACCTAATATTTTTGGACTAGTCTCATGACCCATGCAAATTACCATCACTATTTATTAACTCTCAAACGAATATAAGTGAAGAACGAGAGTGAAATCATTTCAATAAAATCTACACGCCACCGTGCTCAAAAAGATATAAGTGAAGTACTAGAGCAACTGCTAAGCTCAAAAGATATAAGTGAAGCACATAGAATATTCTAACAAATTATGATGAAGGTGTGTATCTCTTAAATAGGTGTGTCCAGCAAACAATGATTGTGATAAACCGAAAGTAAAAGAAAACAAAAGCAAACGACGCTCCAAGTAAAACTCATATCATGTGACGAATAAAAATATAGCTTCAAGTGACATACCGATGGATTGAGACGAAAGAGGGGATGCATTCTGGGTCATCCTCAAGCTTAGACGCTTGAGTCTCCTTTAAAATATTACCTTGGGGTTCCTTGGGCATCCCCAAGCTTAGGCTCTTGCTACTCCTTATTCCTTTGTCCATCATGATAACACACAAAACTTGAAAACTTCAATCACACAAAACTCAACAAAACTTCGTGAGATCCGTTAGTATAAGAAACATATTGCATACTTTAAGTTCTGTTATAAATTGATTCAAATATCATAAATTCATAATATATACTGTATTATAACTTCTACATGGCCTATACTCTCCGATACAATCCATAGCATAATCAAAACAAGCAACTATGCAAGCAAAAGCAGAATCTGTCTAAAACAGAACAGTCTGTAGCAATCTGTAGAGAACCTATACTTATGTAACTCTAAAAATTCTTAAAATTAGGACAATCTCGAAAATTTGTATATAAACACTGTGTAAAAATTTCAGATCATTATCACGCTCCAGTAAAAAATTAAAAATTCCTGTACTGGAGTCAAAAGTTTCTGTTTTGTTTCATCATCGATTCTACTCATCTTGTGAGTCATCCCAAAGGATTTACTTGGAACAAACACTAATTTAAACACAAAAAACATAATAATTACAGAGTAAATAATCATTTTATCAAAAATAAATAGAAATTTTAAAGCAAAAATTTAAAGATAACTATTGGGTTGCCTCCCAACAAGCGCAATTGTTTTATGCCCCTAGCTAGGCATAATGCATAGTTTCAAGTATTGTCATCTTTGACATCAAGCTCCTTAATAACTCAACCATGGATAATAGGTGCAATAGGAGGCTTGGCAATAGGATTTTTTATCAAATTGATAAAGTTGGGATGAACACTAATCATCTTTAGATCCTCGTTCCTTTTGGTAGGAGGTGTACTAATGCTCTTAGGGATATATATGAACTTGGTTTTTTTTATTGTGAGAGGTACTAGCATTAGCTTTAGAAGGTGTGAAAGCGGAACCTACTTTGTCAATGACCTCTTCCATTTTATCAATTCTATTCAAACCTTGTTCTATCCTCTCATCAATAGTAGTGTCTTTTTCCTTTAAGGTTTTCAAAGTCGTTCCTGCCTGTGACCCAAGTTGAGTGATATGATTATGACGTTTTTTATCCAACTCCTCAATTGGTTTATTTGTGATCATATTCTTTTCAATGGCATCAAGCCTTTGCATAACATGTTCCAAGGTCAAATTTGTTTCATTAACAATAATGGGTGGTGTCCCTACAAGATTTTCAATTGCGGTGTAGGCATCCAAGGTGTGACACATTAAGAAGTTCCCACCGGTGATGGTGTCAAGCACAAACCTATACCAAGTGGTCACACCAACATAAAAATTGTGAAGCAAGGTAGTGGTGGATAACTTTTTAGTTGCTTTATTTTGAGCAAAGAAAATCCTATAGCATGTATCTTTTAAACTTTCTCCTCCCCTTTGTTTGACATTTACTACATCATCACTAGGAATAAAGTGAGCGGAATAAGAACTAGCCATGATGACCGAGCAAGCAAAGTAACAAGCAAGACAAGTAAACTAGCAAGCGAAGAAGTAAACTAGTAACAAGCAAAGATAAATATTTTTGTATTTTTGATTTTTATGTGATAAGCTAAATATAACAGCAAATAAAAAGATAAGCAAGTGAATGAAAAATTGTGTGAAGTTACTTGGTAGTTGATGATGATATTCCCCGGCAACGGCGCCAGAAATCCTTCCTGGTACTTGTGATCTGCGTTGGGTTTTCCGTGAAGAGGAACGGGTAATTGCAACACAAAGTGGGTAAGTATTTCCCTCATTTATGAAACCAAGGTTTATCGAACCAATAGGAATATCAATCCTCAACCGTCTTCAGCGGCTGCACACAAATGAACAACCGACTTGCACCCAACGCGGGCAAGAGGGTTGTCAATCCCCTTGATCTCGTTATTTGCAAGCAAATGAGTTATGTAGATAATTGTTGATAAATATAAATTGCAAAATAAATAAAAAGTAAATAAAGGCAGCAAGGTAATTGTAGCGTTTGTAAATATATAAGTGAATAGACCCGGGGGCCATAGTGTTCCCTAGCGGCATCTCTCATGTAGGCATCATACAGTGGATAACAAATTACTGTTGGGCAATTGGTAGAAAAGCGGATAGTTATGCGATTTTCACGACAATGGTCATGTGTATATAGGCATCACGTCCATAAACAAATAGGCCGACTCCTGCCTGCACCTATTACTATTACTCCACTCATCGACCGCTATCCAGCATGCATCTAGAGTATTAAGTAAAACAGAGTAATGCTTGGAGAACGATGACATGATGTAGACAAAGTAAACTCAATCAATATGAATAAACCCCATCGTTTTATCTTTAGTAGCAACACCACAAAGACTCATCTTGTCCCCTACTTTGTCACTGGGATATAGAAACTTGCCAGGTTGAACCTACCACAACGCACCACTCCCACCGATGAAATATCAATCTACTTGGCCAAAGCACATCAATAGACCAGAGAGCATTACAAAGCTATAATGATCATGCAATTAAAAGATAATATATATTAGAGGCATCTCAAATACTTTTCATGAATAATCTGAACATAAACCCACAATTCGTCGGATCCCAACAAACACACTGAACAATAAGATTACATCGGATAGATCAAAGCGAAGATGCGATGACCATTGTATTGAAGATCATAAGATAGAGAGATTGCCATCTAGGTACTAGCTATGGACCCGTAGGTCTATGGTGAGCTACTCACACGTCATCATGAGGGCAGCAAGGTTGATGAAGAGGCCCTCCGTGATCGATCCCCCCTCCGACAAGGTGCCGGAACGGAGCTCCATATGGCCTCGCGAAGGAACACAGACTTGCGGCGGCGGAAAAAGGGTTTCGGGAATGCCTTCAGGGTTTTTGCGATATTAGAGAATTTATAGGCCAGAGAGGGAGGCCGAGAGAGCCACGAGGGGGCCACCACATATCAGGGTGCCCCCCCAAGGCGCGCCCTGATGTGTGGTGGGGCCCTCATGTGCCTCCTGACCTCCTTCCGAAGCTTCTAGGTCTTCTTTTGGTCCAGAAAAAATCATCAAAAAGTTTCGTGGCAATTGGACTTCGTTTGATACTGTAAACCTGAAAAGGCAAAAACATGCAGAAAACAACAACTGGCACTTGGCACTGGGTCAATAGGTTAGTGCTAAAAAATATTATAAATTGGTAAATAAAGACCCAAAAAGTATCCTAGAATGATAATATATCAGCATGGAACAATCAAAAATTATAGATACGTTAGAGACGTATCACCCGTGACACGAGTTTTTAAAACCGAAAAATGTCCGATAATTAACCGATGACGGCACTGCTATGGTTGTTCGTTGGGGTATCAAACGCCCTCCGAAAGCGACGAAATTTGGCAGGCAGTCTACCTACAAATTAATAAGACCGCTCGCCAAGTTTCGACCCATTCCGAGAATGTCTCATACGCACTTTTTAAAACAATATTTTTAACGATGCCGCGGGAGTGCGTGTGTGGTTGGTCTCAAAACGGTCGTCGACGAGAACAGAGAGAACCGGCAACTACGAACGGATGCGAGTTTTGAAAAAAACGACGGCAACAGAGTGCCGATGCAATGTGGATGATGCGAATGATGCGATGATGAATGCGACAAACAAACGAATCACGCGACGAGAATGGAAATAAAAGGGAAATCTTCTGGAGCGTCGGTCTCGGGCTGTTACACCTTAGGCCTACCAACCTTTCATTTTGTTAAGGGAGGACACATGGAAAACTCGATTTCCACTTCAGGCCACTAAGACTGATCTGTAAGTGTTGGAATTGGAGCTGCATACGCAACCTTGAATCTTTCTACTGAGTAATATTCATGGAAATACTGATGCATGTTTATATTCGGGCAGGAGGCCAAGAAAAGCATGGCATGCTCACATGGTCTCCCAGTGTGTTGCCACTCGAGGCAAGTGCAGTTCATGCATTTTAGTGTTAACAACATGCCGCTTTCCAGTCTTGGTATCTCTAACTTCAGCACCCCACATTGTAGATTTTTCAACAGAAAAATGTGTAACATTTCTGCTTCTGTTGACCACCTGTTGTACCACTACAGGAAGCTTACCCCCTTGCAGACAATCACCGATCCTTCTTCTCAATTTCCACAAACGCATGATCATGATCCTTATTTTATCAACCATGTCATGCACAGGCAAATTTAAAACCGCTTCACCTTGTTGTTAAAACACTCTGCCAAGTTGTTGCTGATATAAATCACACTTGATGGCAGTATTAAAACCTTACCTGTACCATAATAGAGAATGGTAGGTGTTCATCCATGGACCAAACTCACTACATGCTGCCATTATCTTACCAAGATGATATGAATGTGCCTGATTAGTGTAAGATCTTGCTGCTGGCCACATATGCTCAAATTCTTCCCCACTGGATTCTTTGATCAAATTCATCCACATATGGCTGAAGCACTCCCTCTGCTCAGCATGGGGAAAAACATTCTTGACTGGAATTTCTAGCTCTTTACATGCATCTATGTGGAATGCCAAAGGTGACACTGGCCCTATGCATCTTTTCAGCTGCATCATGAACCATGTCCATGAAACCTATGTCTCTGACTGAAACAAGCCAATAGCAACAAGGAACATCCAATTATTACCATCTAGAGAATTGCATGCTGCCAATTGACCACTCCACTTCCCAGTAAAAGAAGAAGAGCCTATGCTCAAATATGGACGGCACCCTACTTTGAAGCCATCGATGCAAGGCTTTGAACTTGTAATACAAGTATGTTGATGTGAGATTTGATTAACCCTGATGGTACTTCCATCAGGTTGACGTCTAGCAGATATGTACCACTTGCAAGGTTTGAAGTTTTCATCAAAACCTCTGCACATCGCATAAAACTTGTTTCTATCAGTCTACTTAGTCTTGGCATCAAACTCATGCTTGACAACATAAGTCTTGAAAGCAAGGAAAAAAATAGCACGCTATACAAAATAGCGTCGTCCCTGAAAATATGCTATTAGCGTGCTATAGTGCGCTAGCTATAGCGCGCTATTAGCGAGACATTATACACTCATCAATTTAGGGAGACAATTCTCTATACGCTATAGCGTGCTATTAGCGGCGGTATAGCGTGCTATTTTTTTCAGTGCTTGAAACACATCCTAAACTCATCCATGTTTGGCCACAACTTCCCCACTTCAATAACATGGTTTTCTTTGTCATAGACATTCACTAGCTCATCATTGTGTGCATCATCAACATCATCAACACCATCTTCCATCAACTGTCCGTCCACATCTTCAGATGAATCTCTATTAGCATCAGCAGGCAAACTAGATTCACCCCTCTCCTCCTTATCTCCACCATCTACTAGAATGCCAATAAAAATTCCCATCTCAGTGTCGACCATTGGTGCAGTGAACAAATATGTAGGGTCATCTAATTCTACCGAATTCCAATCAACAGAAGCAACCCTTGCAACACCACCCCCCTTGTTTGTCAGCGCCGGCTCCATCTCGTTCAACGCACCCGCGCCCCACACAATCTAGATTCCAAATCCTCCAAAAACAGAGGCGACACGATCAGATCTAAATCAACACGAAGTAGGGTTTTGAATTCACTCATCTCATCCGCCGCAACCGAGAAAGATAGCTCCGCCACCCGTAGCCCGGCGCCGAGAACGAAGAGGGGAGCACGGAGGGTTCAGTCCGGCACGGGGGCACGTCTCACTTGATGCACTGCCAAATTAAGTTCGACGCACCTACCTTAACATAAGTTCATTCCGTTGACGACCGTGTTACCGCCTGGTCGGACCTTGGTTATTTCTGCCTTAAAACGTCGCACAACTTTTTTTATTACCAACTGCGTTGTTGTCCTTCCATTACGCGTTAAAAAACATCACACGGGAGGTAAGTTGCCCCACCTGTCAGGATATCAGGCTGGCCCACAAGTCAAGGAGGTAATGGTCAAAGGCTTTGACTGGACGGTAGTGCTCCGTTTGGCCTTTTGTGAGCAGGTGGTGCAGGGAAGGGCAAAAGTGAGCAAAGTTAGTTGGCATGGACAAAATTGAGAAGAACTAAGGAACTAAGGGCATGAAAATAGAAATCTAAAGAAAAAACTGGCATGGGATGCTTATGTCACTAAGAACCTGGGTGATGATTAATGAGTAATAGTGACGCAAGTTAAATCCACTAGTTCCTCTTTTTTCTTCTACCTCAAGAACAATGGTGTAGAATCATATCCGATCATCGGAAGGTGGATGGATCATGAGAGGAGAAAGGAAATACTCCTTCCGTCCCATAATATAAGAGCATTTTTGATACTACACTAGTGTAAAAAACGCTTTTATATTATGGCACGGAAGGAGTAGTATAGTAGTACTGGCATACAGTGACTAAAATTTGTGCCGCCGAAAGCATTGGCGTATTAGGTGATGCAACATGGCCATATTAGAAGGCTAAATATTAGACAACAAGAAGCAAAACCAATCATTAAAGTAGCATACTGGCAAAATAATTTACACTGTTAAGGAAGCAGCTCACATTGCAGCTGGCATGTTCTGAACCACTCGTGGGAGGTGCAAGATAATATACAACAAACAAATACCAAGTTCTTGCAGAGAAAACAGCGCGAATCTACATGACAACTAGAAGAATTAGAAACTAAGTCGCCAACTATGCCTGCGGGAAGACTTTATTCGGGGGGATATTCTCGCGCCTCTCGACATAGCCAGCCGGAAACCACCCTGCCTTCCCTCTGCTTTCCCCTTCCGCCCAACCGTTGGGAGCAATCTGGAAAAGCAGAAACAGTTATGCACCGAATTTTATTTCATTCCATCCCTAGATTGCTTTCTCCATCATGCATCAACAAACGAGCTCAGTTCCTTTCGAATGATTGTTGGCACACTGACCTGACGAACAACAACATAATCACCGACAATTAAGCTCAGTTCCTTCTCTGTGGTACCATTGAAGTTATGCACTGCCTGCAGCACAATGGAAAGGACTGGTAACTACAATGCGGAATTCAGCTAAAAAGGACTACAATGCGGAATTATGAGTTATTTGTCTGGTATTGTCAGTTGCTCATATTTCACCTCAGCAAGGAAGTACTGGGCCTTCTCAGCACGCTTACGGGAAGGAGGTGCAGACTCCCTCTTTTGCTTCTCGGATGACATCTATCAAGAGCAATCAGTCAAGATTACAACTGCAAGAAATGACAGCTTAATATGACTAGCACTCTAGCAGGGTGAAAAAACCTATACCTCAGCTTCAACATCATCAAGTATGGCAGCTAATCTCAAATAGAACAACTTCTCTGCTTCTACCTTCAACAGAATGAGTGACCAAGTATAAGAAAAAAAAAACCACGAACAAACCAATGGAATTATACATATAAGCCATATGCTAGAGGAAGGCACTCTTACCATGCCAACCAGGCGCTGAAGAGTTACCCTCTTTTGCTGAGATTCAACAGCACCAAGCGCAGCAACAGCCTCTTTTCCCAATACAGCCATGCTTGCTTTGTGCTCTATCATCTTACCTTCAGATTGCTCAAGTTTTGTAGTGTGCTCAGCAACTGGAGATTCTCTTACCCGTGCCTTCCTTCTAGCAATTTCAGCAGACTGTTCGACAAACAGGTCAGGGCAAAGTACTGTATTATGCATAGCAGTACTACTAATTCTGAACATGATGCAAGGAGCAAGAAGCTACGCACAAGTATCTCAGCTTCATGTCTCATCCGGCTATAACGTTGTGCAAGACCACGAGCTTCTTCCAGGGGAGCACACACAGCCATCGCCTTCAATGGATCTACGGTCTGAAATGCCAAATAGATGACAGAATACTTAAAAGTTACGCTAAAGCGCCTTACATAATATGATTATTAATGGTCTTATATTTCTACCATAATATCACATGCTACAGAAGCTCCGATTTGTGCTGAAAAAGAATGTTGTTACACTCATTATATTATCACAACTTATGGCGAACTGGTATAAGTTGCTGCGAAGAGAGAAGATAGGACAAACAGTTGTGCATTGTGTAGGTCTGTAGGAGACATCAATATCACTTGGTTTTAGAGAACTGGCATGTTTGCATTTATGGGGTGAAACTTTAGATAGCTCGTCTAAAAAATACTTTCAGTTACTCAAATAAGCTGGGCTATTTGGCTATTGCCTGAGACGGTGAGACCCCAGATGAACATTTCCAGTATAACATTACATCCATGGATGGAATCTGACAGATATTTAGCACATAGACATATGATAATTTAGTATATCTAAGTCCATGGTTGACTGCTCTTTTTAACATACAAAATATCCTGGAATGGCCTATCAGGCTAGTAGATCCACAACTTGAGCCAATATGGTTGCTGGATGGTTATTTTGGAATTTGGAAAGATAATGCATCCAAGTAACATCTGTTAAGCTTCATGCACTAGCCAACGCAACCAAAAGTCCGAACTGATGGAAAGGGCTAGGCAATCCACATTTCCTCTGCATGGAAAACTAGCTCAAAGAGCGGTCGATAGAGCTACCTGAGAACATAAAGTTCTATTGAAATCTTCATACTCTTTCTCAACATTTCTCAAAGCACCTCCATACAGTGACGCGGCTTTTGTAAGAGCTTCACCATCAGCATTATTTTCACCTCCATATCTATAGCAATCCTCAGAAAATTTTGTTCCTGTGATCAAATGCAAGAAAAGGTGCACCTGCATCACCCGCCAGATGTTGAATTTGGAGATATGGATAGATCAAGCAATGTATTTTAAGAAAATAGGACCCGCTAATAGAATTTTTTACCATGCTGTCAGCAGGGAAAAGGTAACTGACAAAATTTAAATTCTTTCGGTAAACTGAAATGCATATCTTAGTAACATTGAGTCCGCAAGTGGAGGGAGTAGTCTCAAAAGACACTTCATAACATTTACTAGCAACACCAATCTGAAACCTGTAGCAAGCACTATAATGTCAGCGAGAGCCTCCTAGATAGATAGGTGCTACGCCAAACCACTAAGGAACCATTTTCTTGAATGAATATCATATTGTAAGATGGCCTGGTCCATACAGCCATCCCAATGATTTATGTGGCATGAACTAATTCCGTGTTTTTCTGTCAGCATTGTGGTCAGTGGAATAAAAGGATAATGGATCATGTCATTCCATTCCTCAAACCAAACAAGGTACTTTTTAGTTAGGATCTGATGAACTTACAATCAACCCATTCCTTGAGGCAAACACCCCACATGTTCTGGAGAGTAGACATTCTACCCTCTAATCTGAAAATATTACTAACACGTACCCACAAGTAGCATAACTCCCCCATTCTGAAAGAGAACTGAAGTCTGACAGAATAAACCAACAAAGTATGGAGGACAAGAGCTACATACCCACTTCAATATGCTTGCTTCCAATAGACACCAAACCTTCAGCTGCTCGAACTATGTCCTTTTGGAAATCCTGTAAGTGTATATGCATGTAATAAGCTTACAACTGACAGGACGAAAGTCAACGAGGCACATAATGCATCAATGCAGTTGCACAATAGTTTCTATAGTTATTGACTATAAAAAGGTCTAATGAACTTAATGTAATAAGATCTGTTGAGAATGATGGTCCATTCATTGCAGCATGGGCAGAAAAGGGAATAAATGCGTGATTGCAATATTAAATTTTGGCTTGCTGCTCACATTATGCAGTTATGTATCCTATGCCATCCGTAATTTAACCGTTCTTACCCTTCCAGAACGAGTAGAACTGTACAATTTCTCAAGCCTTTGATGTTGCTGTAATTCAACTTCATCAATGACAACAGAATCTGAACGCTCATAACCAGTAGTGCTGAATTGTTTTATCACAGCCTGCAAATTTAATTCACAAAATGTAAGGAAAGAATAAAGATAGAGTTAATCTTAAACAGAGCTCCTGCAGCCCTAAAACATCAAGAAAATAATGTAGGGGCAACACCATCATCCTACAAATGAAAAACTCTTTCAAATTTAAGTTTTCGGGTATTATATTTGCACTAAGACAGTTGTTGCCTCAATTAGAAGGTATAGAAAAAAGAAGTAATGACACATGCTTACATCATGGAATGTCATTGCAGAAATGGAGTTAGGAGCATGTCTAGACCACCAAAACAAATTGTGAATGCTAATATGGTTATGCTACAAAAGTGATCTCCTCAAATTTAAGCCATTTTCATAAAGAAATTAGTAGCAATGCGTAGCTTTATGCTTTTTATAGATTAATTAATAATGGGCTTTAGATGGAAACTTTGTGCATGTCAAGAGCAATATAAAAGAAAAACTTTGAGTAGTAATTTGCATATATACTGGAATGCTGGAATAACAACATTTGCATTGATGGCATGGTAGACAAGATAGCTACTAGAATAACTAACCAAGGATTGAATGAAAAATGAACAGCACTGAATTGGCCCCTTTCCTAAAAAGGGCTATGCAAATCTTTTTTCTAGGGTCAAGGCTACACAAATTTAGTTAGAGGATCCTGCACATACATTTATGGAATAAGCATATACATTGCCCATCTCTAGCGCAATGGTCAATGGGTTTCACAAAGCACACATATGCTCTGATACATACAACCTAAAGTGTCATTTTTGTCTTTCTGTACTTCCATAAAAAATAAAAACTTTTCTTGAAGCAAGTAATAAAGAACTTTTTCTTCCATTAAACTGTAGTAGTACCAATCTATTTATGTCTATATATATCAATCCTTACACTGTTGTAAACATGAGCAAACAACATTATTACAGGCAAACATTACATAAGCTAAATATAAGAGCAGGCAAACAAGCTCCCCCAGAACAAAAGATCACCAGTGTAGCTTCACAATAGGGTGTGAACAGTCTGCAGTGTGAATCCGTGGCAGTTTAGCATAAGATTAAACAGTCTGTACTCTGTAGTCTAAATCAGTAGCAGTTCAACAGTCTCTAGTCAAAGTCAGTAGCGGCTTAGGGAATTAAACCCTAGGAATAGCGTAGCAATTTCAATAGCAGATCCGAGGTTCGCAGGCGATATCGCCGTTCCTTGGTGGCTTCCACCGCGCACAACGCATCAAATCATGGCAAGGCGAAATCTCGCCCCTCGGCCAACGACTATGCCGCGAGGCAGAAATCATGAGATCTGGGATGGTGCTCACCTGCTGCTGCTTGGCGACCTGCTCCTTGAACTTGCTCGCCTGCTTCCTGAACGCCTCCATCTCTGCTCTGCTCTGCTCGCCTGCTCCCCGGCTCCTCCTCCTCCAGCTCCTCGTCTTCTCTCTCTGTCTCGCTGAGATGCGCACGCCCAAATACACCGGTGGGTACTGGTGGCCCCCGACGCTGAAAGAAGGGAACACCGTTCCGTTACGACGAAATAACGGCCGTTCATCATCAAAGGCTGCAAAGAATGGGCTCGGCCCACGTCTGCCCATTTCGGCCCAGCAGCGAGCCTCGCCCTCGCGTGCTTTCAGTTGTGCTCTCTCAAACCACTCGAAAAAATAAAAGTTGTGCTCTCTCAAAATTCAAACAAAAGCTTCGCCATTCTCCGCCGCTCCTCTCTCTCGCTCTCGTTCTCGCTCTCCACATCCATTCCCCATTCAGCTCCGCCGCCGGGGATGGTTCTGATCGAGCGCACGCCGTCCCCAAGTACGCTCCAGAGATCCACTCCTAGGGTTTCGCGGGAGGCGTCGCCGCCGTCCGACCCCATCCTCCCCTACCTCAGGTAGCGCCCTCCAGATCTACCTCTGCACCTGCAAATTTGCCTGCTTACATCTTCGCGCGATTTCGCCACAGCTGTGTGCGTGTGTGTATCTGAGGTTTCGCCTCTCTTTGCGTATGGAGAGGCGCTTCAATTTGCGCCTCCTAACCGCTTAGGTGCTTCAATTTGCGCCTCGTTTCGGAGTTAAATTTCTCGGCAATTTGAATAGATGGATTTCGTAACATACAGTTGATATTCATGCAGTTGATGCGCATATGCTTCAGTCATAGTTCAGAATCAAATTTTGTGCATATAAATACGATGTGTTTTATCTGGTGACGTCCTGCCTGTGGACGCCTCTATGATGTACCATCTGTCTGATATTTTCTTATGTCCGATTCTGTGTTCATATTCAGGTCTATCAAGAAGGCCATTGATGAAATCAGGGCACACCCAGAATGTTATCATGCAGCACTTGAACAGCTCAAGATTTATGTCACAGAATGCATTGATAAGTATGGGGACGATTATCAGTACTCCACTGACCCCCGGCTCCTCAAGATCTGGATCCTCTATGTAACTTAATTGCTTTTAAAATGCCAATGCTGATGTTATCTTTCTGTTTTTTTTCTCCTCATTCCTTAATTTCCTGAGATTTTGCTATTTTAGGGGGATGCGCTTTCTGATTTTGACAAGGTGTATACACATTTGGAGGAGAAAAGAATGTTCTTAGAGGATGCACTGCTCTATGAATCATATGCACTGTTTCTGTTTGCTCAGGGAAGGGTACTTGAGGCTGATAAGGTCTATGGCATTGGTATTTCCAGGTTAGAGTCGATAATATTTTTCCTAAGTGTTCAGCTACAAAATGATGGTTATCGTGTCATGTTGATGTGATGACAAATTATAGTCTTTGGTTTAACCAGAAAAGCCGAGCCCCTTGATCATTTGAAGAAGATGCATATCGACTTCTTAAAACAACTGGAGAGTATTGTAGAAGAATCTGATGAGGATGCACTGGTATGAAAGCCACATGACTGAGTCAAAATATTGCTATCATGTATATATTGAGTGTTGCACTTTCTGATTTTTGTATTGCTGTCAAATAGTCACGGGTTTCCTATCTAATTGTCATGTTGTATTCAGTAGTATTTGAGATATACAACTTTTTTTGAGACCGGAGGTGTGGGGGAACTGGATTGATATTCCCTCCATGTTTTATTTGAGATATGATGATGACCAGGCTGACAGATTTTTCTCATTACTGTTCAGCAAACACATGTTGGAAAATATGCGTTCCACCTAGAAATGATTACAATTGCATAATCATTTCATGTTCGTGCCTTTCGTCCCATATCTATGATAATTAATTGAATTTGAAATAGCTTTCTACAATGAGCTTTATCGAGTTCTTTGCAGTGTAGAGTTCATATAAACTTTTACTACATAAGAGAGATAATCGGGATACGCTAACTTTTTTCCTTATGTGGATTTAGCTACTGGTCTTCCATAATTCGATATGCTATGTTTTTCAGAAGATGTGGTGTAATTATAGAAGTCTTGTTCAGCATAGGTTAAGCTTTGGTCTCTCTCAGTGCTCCACCTTGGTACCGTCTCGTAGCCCTCCACATCAGATTTTTGTCTATGTGGCACAGAATTATTGAGAGAGGAAGAAGCCATCTCTTATCTTATATACTATCTGTACACACAATCCAGTACATAGATAATTTAATCTCATATTCATCCTCCAATTAGACTCGTGTAATCTTAATAAAAGTGGGAGCTACTATAATAAATACTTAGCCTATGTAAGATACAGTGCATTGGGATGATGAGAATCTAAGTAATAGAAATACGGGTAATAAGAGACGACCATTGGGACTGACCTTAGTGTCTTACAGGCTCCAGTTTCTAGCAATACAAACGAAAGGTGGAATATAGTTTTTTCTTGAATACTGAATAGTTGGACTTAACTATTATATGAGCTCCCTTCTAGAGGGAAGCTGAAACAGTAAAATCTTTAGGTGCAGTTTTGGCGTTTATAATAGCGTGGTTGCTTATTTGTTGCGATAACTCGAACTGCTTTGAGGATTATTTGGTAATTTTCCCCATCGAGCTTATAGGCCCAGCCACTAGCGAGCTAGTTTTCTGGATAAACCTAATATTACTTGAATTAGCCCTTTAGTTTGTTTGTATTCTGTCAACCCTGTACATCATATACAAGCACAGAAGGGTTTGTTTTGCAGTTTCTTATATGTTCTTTTGTGATTAAACAGTTGCTTTCCCACAGAATGGTTACTTGGTTATAAAATGATAGGACATGAATATGATTTGTACATTCCATTGCTTGTGATTTGTCTCCTTCCAACATGTATTTACTTCGTCCATTTATGTATGATTGTGCCTGTTTGTCACTTGATAGTTCATAGTGGAGTGTACCTTGGAGACTGATAGATTGACATCTATTTTATTTGTTTCTCTATGCCGGCTTGTATATATCCGTAGCATCTATTTCCACTTACAACAATGATGATTAGCTTGAGTTTTATTTCTAAAAGTTAATTGAAAAATGTTTTATCCTGTCGTTTGTGGTAGACTATGCACCTTATTCTATCTAATGCAATTTTCCCACTTTGTCCATTATTTTAAATAGCATCATTTCATTGATATAGTCACCAAGTGCCTAACATCCTGGTGGATAATTAATTGTTTGTCGTTCAAATTTTGTTTGTTCTTGACTTGTAGCCCAAACCATCTAAAATACAAAAAAGGGAGTTCAGTGTGGTTGATCCATGGTCAGATTCTACAATGAGCAATTTGCTAACGAAAATTAATGGTGGCCTCAGGAAGTTAACAGTAAGTTAAATTTGCTTTGTATGGTTCACTAGTGTTTTGCTTGGCTCACGTCTTTGTGTGCCACTGAAATTCTTGACAGGGCTATCATAAGAGCAACAAGATCTACTCAGGAAAGGTGCCCCTAACTTCCTCACAGAATGCTTTAAAAAATAAAGTCGTCGAGTTAGGTATAAACTCTAGTTATTTTCTATTACAACCTTTGACATTGTTGTTGTACACTCTGCAACAGTGTCCTAGTTTGGCTACTTGATGAGAAATGCTCTCATGTCTCAATCAGAACATAACTACATAATGTTCCCACAGAAATATCTCTCCGTTCTGCGATTTGAAGAAACCGATTCATGTAACTGATATCACAGAGTTTAATCATGATACCTTTTGTTGCACCAAGGTGGTAGGAAATATCAGATCAAAGGTTCTTCTGGTACTGGTGCTTTTGCTAAATTATACAAAGCTACTGTTGATGGCAACACGGAAGAAATAGTTGCTTTAAAGGTGAAACATGTTTCAGTTGTCTTAGTAAAACCTGCCTTTTGCAATTGATTCTGATTTTAAACCCTAGTGCTTGTTTGCAGGTTCAAAAGCCTGCATTTCCTTGGGAATTTTACATGTACCGCCAGCTTGATATGCGGATATCTGATGTTCAGGTGAATTATCTCTGTTCTAAGAATCGCTCTCTAAAAACAATTTCTGTTAAGGCCACCAGGCCGTTAGTAGTTAGTAAATTATAACAATGCTGAATGCTCACACCTCAAATAGTTTTGTTTCCAGAGACCAAGCTATGGCTATGCACATGAAGTGCATGTCTTTGCTGACGTCAGTGTGCTAGTTTGCAATTTCCTGCCATATGGAACTCTTCTGGTAATTCCTTCAAAACCTGCTCGAAAGAACAACTTTATATGTCAGGATTGTATCTGTTGTTGCCCAGATATATCTCTAGCTAATTCATGTTTCTCAATGTGATAGCTTACGGTACGGACCTTTTGCAGGACGCTATAAATTCCCGTTTAGTTGTTGGTCAGCACATGGATGAAGTTTTGTGCATATATTACACTATAGAGATGCTGCATATGCTTGAAACTCTACATAGTGTTGGCATAATCCATGGTGATTTCAAACCTGACAATATGCTTGTCTGCTATCCAAGGTAACTAACCAACTTACCACATCGGAGGAGTTACTCAGCTCAACCTTTTTTTTTTGCATGATCAAACTATGTACCTTTTCATGCTGCTGGTAAAAGCTGACTGCTTGCATCCTTGGGGAAGGATCAAATGTCTCATCTAGAGGGGAGGGGTGAAAGGCAACTAAGAAAAGACCTTCTTTGGTTCATAGGATAGGAATATTATAGGAATAGAAAAATCATAGAAAGTGAGATGACATGCATCTCAATTCCCATAGAGAAAGAGATGGCATTTGATGCATAGGATAGGAATTTTTCCATTGAGTCTAGGCTAATGTTTTTTTTTCCTTTGAAATGTGAATGATTGATTCCTATCTTACATAGCAATACAAATCCATTCCTACAAACCAAAGGGCTCCAAAGGAAATTTTCCTTTGAAAATCCTATCCTATCCTACAAACCAAAGGAAGGCTGATTAGAATAACCTATATGGTGCAATCAACTTAGCAATTATACAAATTCAACCTTGTTACATTATTTCTGAAATGTAAAGGTTCTCTAATTGGAATAACCTATATGGTGCAATCGACTTAGCAATTTTACGAACACAGGATGATAAGCTAGGCAAGCACAACAAACAAGATATGAAGGTAAAGTAAATCAACCAAAGGACCTGGACACAAGGATTTGGTTCCTGGAGTACGAATCCTTGGGGGTATTGTCATAGTTCAAAAAAGCGCTAGGCGTTAATTGTGCGTTTTGCCACCGCCTTGCGCTTTTCTGATCAAAACGTGTGCTTATGCGCAATTATGCGCAGATTAAGCGTAGTAATGCGCTAGGCGTTTTGCTATCGCCTAGAGCCTAGACGCACTTAAGCGCTCGCTTAGGTGCACCTTTTTTAACTATGGGTATTGTACGTCTTCGCTTGGAGAGGCCTGGACACCAAGCCCCTTCAACCACAAAGACCTAACCTTCTCCTTGAGCCTTGGGCACAGTGTCTAAGCTCAACCATTAGTGGATGATCTTGAGGCGATCTCCAGCCATCACAAAGTGCTTGTGGCGAATCCATACGTTGGATGCCCCCGGGTGACTCCCGGTGCCTAGGAGTCTGCAAACTCCAGGAGAAATGGGCGTGGTGAATGCTTGGTAGATGTACACGATGATCTAGCTCTGTGTAGATGTGAAATTTCAAATATCTTTCAAATCTACTCTGGTCCTAAGGTACCCTTGAAATTCAAACTTGGTGACATGGCACTAACACAGAATCCTGGCAACAAAACATTCGGATACTTACGGCCCCTGAAACTGAACTGCCTGGCCCAGTATAACAGTGCACCTCCGGGTATTTTCCAGGCCGGTTACACATTCGGGTATACGTGCTCGGTGGCGGAGCCAGTATCTAGACAATGGGTGTACATATTTCCTTAAAAATCACAGTTTTACTATAATTTTTAATTTATTTGATCCATATGTGTGTATACATAGGTAGTCAACCATCTTGCAGAGATAATGAGTGTACATTTGTACACCCATGTACCTATCTAGCTCCGCCAATGTACGTGCTAATACCCCACATATTCTGAGCTGGCAATTGGGCGACCTGAGGGGCCGCCTGTAAAGTCTTTGGCCTTCTTGCTTACTAGCTACCGTGTCTGAAGATTTTGGCCTCCTGGCCTGGATTATCACCCAAGGATGGTTGTGTGAGGCTTTTGGCCTTTGTAGCGACAAAGGACCTTCTTTTCACTTTGTGGGGCTGCAAGACCTGCTCATGTACTTAGCACACATATTAGCTCCTTAATTACCAAAATCCACTTAGGGCGTGTAGATGTCCTTTCAATTGGACGACTTTGCATTTCTTAACGGAGATGGTATATATTTCGGGCAGATCCTGTTTTCTTGTTTTTGTGGGTGATGATATCCCGTGTTCACAGAACAGAGTTCTCCCAGCCCCTTTGAATCTGTCACAGTACGAAAGATTGCACTGATCAACCATCTGTAGTGTGCACAAGTGACTGCAGACATCTAATAGTAAAGTTTTGCGAGTTTGTACAAATCGTTTTAAAACACCTTAGGTGATGTTGTGACTTTTCTGTAAATGTGTGTTCCGAGCTTACAAATGTCTCCCAACTGCTTAGAACTGTGCCAGATGTTATTGCAGCTAAGAACCATAACTTTCTTTGGAAATATTTGAAATGGTTAATCATAAGAGCAAGCGTGAAGGTAGATAAGAGGTCGATATTGTTGGCCCCAGATGTTGGGTTTGGTGGGTGCAAAAATCTTGGATGATTCCCTACTCTGTTTATTATTATTACTTAAAAGTGTATTCGGAATCTGTATTTTCTCGCTCGGTGCTTTTGCTGAGATGTTGATGTTCTGATATTTGTCTTTCTTATTGTTGAACATTTGATTCTACGAATTCTGTTTTGGTTATTAGAAGATCATAATCAAACACCATCACTGAAGCTGGCTGGTTCTTGTATTAAGAATAATAAAAATCCAATAAGTATGTGTTAAAGCTCACCCAGACCATTTCATGCATGCTCTTTGAAGAAAGTAAACATGCATTGCTTGTTTCTCAGCTTATCTTGCTAAAGTTGCTAGTTCAGTTTGTAGCATTTGTCAACTCGTTTAAATTTAACATGAGTTTTCCTCTCACTTGTGGCCCATAAAGTGAAGAGATGACAGACGATACCTTCAGAAGCGAAACGAGAAGCGGGCGGGATCAGGTTAGCATATGAATTCAAAGTATCTTGATTTGGGGAGGCTTGTAGCCCTCTTGTGTTGCTTATGAAACAACGTCCATTCCAGGGTCTGTGTCTTATTGACTGGGGCAGGGGCATTGATGTAAATCTCTTCCCGGCTGGCACGGAGTTCCTTGGGGATTGTCGAACCTCAGGGTTCAGTTGTATCGAGATGCAAGAAGAGAGAAGCTGGACATATCAAGTGTGTACCCTTCAAAGTTACCCAACCTTTTTATTAGCCATCACTGGAAGGAAGTGTCTGCAACATCGACTTGGTTTTCTCTCTTGCAGGTCGACACTTTTGGTCTGTGCGTGGTTGCACACATGATGCTGCACGGGGAAGAGATGATCATCAATAAGGTGCCCGGAACAGGTGGAAGCTACATGTACCAACCCAAATTGGCATTTAAAAGGTTGTGCTGTCGTGAGCTCTTCATTTTGTTTACAGAAGTGATGCCCAGACCCAGAGTGATAAGATAACCCCTCCATTTTTGTCCTTTGAACAGGTACTGGAACGTTGCTCTGTGGAAGCAGCTCTTCACCGCACTACTGAACCCGGGCTCCGACGGGAACCACGTAGGCGTGCTCCGGAGCCTCCGGAGATCATTCCAGGATTACATGTGCAGCAACTATCAGCTGGTGGTGAAGCTGAACCAGCTGCTGGCAAAGCAGAAGTCCTCCCTGTGCTCATCATGAGGTGTGCATTTCGTTGCCAGAATGCCTCTGCGATATTTATCTACCTCCCTATGTATGTATCTTGCCACATCTTGTGGCCTCGTTGTATCATCTGAAAATGAAACACACGCCCTGTGTCATGGTCTTGAGGTGTCATGGAAGCTAGTATGCGTCACACTCGAGATGTGTTCCGGTGAGAAGCAAGAGTTACTGTCTTAGATATGCGTACAAAGGAGATGAGACGAAACGGATGAGGGGTTGGTGTCACGAACCAAGAGTGCCCAACCAAAGTCAAAGGGCCTCTTTGGCTAGGCTATAATGGGGCTAATCAGCCCTGTTAGACATGTCACGCTTTTGCTAGGACCATCAACGTTCGCTCAACGGTATTGTCACTTTCATTTTGTGGTGATCGCGCGAGGAGGACATGGGCTGCCCACCCATCTGAGCGATATATATGAGCCAACGCTTCCCTGTGTGTGTGTGCGCGCGCGCGCCTTGTCGTATGGGCACTGGGGCTGTGTGTCCTCGCGGCGTTCATGTCAATGTCACCGATCTCTTAGATGGAGACGGAGGGAGATAGAGTTGTACGTACGTGTATGTCATGTTATTGGACGGAGTCTCGATCGGCGGTGCAGTTTTGCGCGCTCATAGCGTAGCATAATGTTTGGGCGCGTACCGCATCGGCATCGCATGCAGGATGTGAGTGCCCTGACTGGTCCCTGCCCGCTGCTGCCCGCGGTGCAGCGCTCTGGGGCGACATAATATCCAGCGTTTGTCAGGTCGAGGCCCTGGATTAGGTGCAGGGATCTGTCTTGGGTCTTGCACTGTCTTGGCCGGTTTCCAACTGTCATGCAGCTAGCTTTGGTCCTCCTCGGCGTCAGACTGGTAAGACTTGGACCCGGTTATATGGTATGCCTGTACCTGTATATACTTACAAGATTGTTGTAAGATGGACCCGGACTAGTACTTGCAGCAATTTTTCAGTATTTTGGCAACCAATTTAAAAACACATTTCAGCTCGTTACATACAATATATCATCAGGTCCTGATCGCAGCCGTGAGCCAACATGTGGTTGGATGGTTAGGATGAACAATGGTATCCTCAGCCCACCAGTTCACTTCACGTTTGATAACCTCTATTTTGTGATCACGGCCAGAGCTACCAAATTTGATTAACATAGAATATCATAGTACAAATTGGTATCATATATTTTACTTACACATGTTAGTCTTCCATCACTACGAGGGGAGGGCCGAGTGAGGTCGTTGAAACATTTCTTTTTTAGAAATACAGTACAAAGACATACACTCATAAACACACATCACTATAAACATAGGGACGCTCAGCAACACATACAAACAATCATTTGTAAACGCACACCTTATCTTTTTTGAGCAAATCTGATGATAGACGTAACCGGCAAATCTTGACACTGTTGAGTTGCTGTAAAAAAAGGAAAAAAGATTACGCACAATCTTATTAACAACCGCGGGAGAACGAAGTGATAATGGTGCCATATGACCCATTACCGAAGGTCGGATGTCGATCACGACATGACTGAGGTAGAAGAGCTAGCTTCGTAGTTGGTCAGCTAGTATATGGCTCTTAAGAGTATCTACAACCACACTTGGCATATTTGAGCCTTTATACGTCCGCATATGCATCCGGACGCGCCTGCGGGTAGTGTCAGGTGGGTCCTCATACATCCTCCTCCACAACCACATATTCAAATCCATGCACATCCATTGTATAACATAAATTCATCAAAAATTCAACGATATTTGTTCCTACAATATGCATTGCAATTTTACTATAGTCCTAAGTACTACAAGTTTGATCCAATGGTATGTGCAACAAAAAAATCCACGAATGCAAATGTGGCACATGCAAAGATTGTGCCGGGTCTTGGTCGGGCGTTCCGTCGAACACCATGTGGGCATGCCCGGAGCCGTCATTGCCCAACGTCGCCTGATGTCTTTGGAGTATCGGTGAATCGGCCAACGTGGCCGCATCGTCGTGGACATCTTGCGAGAAGTTCAAATCCGGGATGCCCGTCCACTGGGCGGGGGAGGGTGCAGCAGAGTCGGGTTTCGTCGACAAGATGTTTTTCTCCGTGGCCACGACTGCCGGATTGGTGTGCTCGCCATACCACTCGAGCCAAATTCCATATCCCTAGCACCGGCTTGCAAGGAACCGTCATGCCGAGGAGCCCGACCGATTCTGCCGAGGCATCATTTGTTCCGATAGTGGCGGACAAGGTTGTCAGCAACGACATCAACGACGGTGGATGAGGACGGCGAGCAAGAGATAGGGTGGGCGGCTGCGCGGAGAAGGGAAATAGAGGACATAGATGGAAGAAGTTCTGTCAAAGTGAAGGACTAATCATTTTTTAGAGGATTTGAGATGGGTCCAGTTTATGGGAACCAACATTGTCGGCAAGCAGGGCGTCTTCATATCTGTTCCATATATGGATCGAATATGGGAAGTGTCGGTCAACCCGGACGTTTGGACCGAATTTGCCCGGTCCGGTTGGATGACTATTTTCAGTTCGGACAGTAACCGGGCAGGCGCCTGGTTGTTCGGGACGGAATTGAGGGCTCTAACAAGAGTGCGTTCGGGATGGAATTGAGGGCTCTAGGTGTAGATGCTCTAACAAGAGTTCTCAGGAGCTTTGCAAGGAGTAGTTAACACTTACCAACGGTAATGGTAGTTTGCCTCCAGACTGAAACAAGTGTCAGATCGACACTTGAAACATGAATCCGCTCCTTCTCCAGTCAGGTTCTTTGGCAACAAGAGCCAGTCAACCTGGCCGATAAGATAACTACTCCACTGATTAACTCCAGCATTACCGCCCCTAATAATGCGCATGCGTGAAGAGACCGGCCCTAGTGCAACTCATAATTAGATCCCTGGTCCCAGCCATGCATTTTCTTCTACCACAAGATGGACGGTACCCCCCCGCAAAAAAAAAAAGATGGACGGTACCATGCGATGCATGATGAGTAGCTGAGCACGCTAAGCATATGGCGAAACCCGCAGCGCCGTGCAAAGTGCGGTGGATCAAGCCAAGATTTAGTAGTATTTACCATGCATGGCGCGCGTAAGGCAGGCAGCAGATCTATCTGTCCGACGACGCAGTTAGCCCTGGCCCCGCATGCATGAGGACCTGTCGCTCTCCTCCCTCTGTTCTGACCTCTGAAACCTTACCGGCCGGCCGGCCGGCCGGGCAGCCTCTTGTGGCGATCGACGGTGGAGGTTTTGTCCGGATCCAAAACATGGCTGGCCCCTGATGATGGACGGACGGACTGACTGACTGACGCTATGCAGCTACCAACCTACCGACCTACCTACCGACCTGTATCTGTCTCTCTACTTGCACGCCCCCATATGCATGGCGGGGCCATGGACCGACCTGTCGTTGACATTGTGATCCATCGCCCATGCATGCATGCACGCGTGGTCCTAACCTAGCTATGGCCTGCGCGGTGGCCGGCCGGCCACTGTGTGTTTGTGCGCTAGCCTCGCCGCTAGGACTAGGATGGACGGATCCGCTCTGGCATATACCGTGCAGTTGGGTTGCACCGGTCGAGTTACTGGCCTGGTGCAGTGGCTGGGCCGGGAATTAGTGCGCACGTAGGGCCAGTTAGGGCATCCACAGCGTGGTACCCATTCCAGTTTTTAGCCGGTTATCGTCGAGGACAAAGAATGTAGCGTGGTCAAATGCCTCGCCGCGCCGGAGGTCTAACTGGTGTTCCGCGCTGGGACTGACTGGGAGCTTTGTTTGCACCGTCCGACCTCCGACGGGTCGCCACCCGCCAAGCAAGAAAGAGGCCATGGCTTCCCTGTCTCTATGAGCATAATTGGTTTGATGCCAACATTTGGCATTGCCAATATTTGGCAAGCCAACATTTGGCAAAATCAAAAGTTGCCAAACTTTGGCAAATTTTTGTAAGATTGACAAGAAAAATTGGTAGGCAACCAATCACTAGCCAACATTTGGCATTTGTCAAATATTGGCATGCCAACTTTTGGCATCAAACCAATTATGCTCTATCTCCGTCCATACTACTGCGCCAAGCCCAGGCAGCGGCAGCGCGTGGTTTCATCATCGTCAACCGGCCCGGCAATCATCGTCGTGGTGCTGGCGAGACGTCGCTGGATCGATCATGTGGTCCTGCACTACTCAACGTGGATGCGTACGTACTCGGCAGCTCGGTCGACCTGTCGTTCTCGAGGCCGTCATATAAGCTACTCCCTCGTTCTCCCCCAACTACAAGTATTTAGATCGAGTGGACGGCCCCTTCCTCCGCCGGTCTTGTGGATGCACGCGCGGCCACTGTTTTCGCCTGGATAGGATACTGCCATTAACCGTGACACCGACTCTTCCTTCCTGCGTCTGCGTGATCGCGAATCCAAACCGTACCTATAGCACGTACATTCACAGTATGTACGTACGTCGAGGGTTAGCTCCTCCTGTTATACACCTCACCTGCATGCATCCTTTCCGTTTCAGATTCAGTTTCAGTATCGTCGACAGACTTGACGTATGCCAAGTCGCGACGACAGGACAGCGATTCTTAATTTGATGGAAGGGAACAGTTAACGGATTGCTGGCTGCGCAAGCCGGTTGGAGTTGGAGGGTGGTCGAATCGTCCTTGGGTGCTAGACTCTTCGAATTGTCCATCTCCTGAGAGAGACTCTGGTGGAGCACAAACGCTTTGGCTTTGCGTCCCTCCTCTTAAAGGGCCCTGGGCGTCACGCACATTAATTGCTTCTTGCCTCTCAGGTCAAACACTCCATCCTGTTCCTGTACGTACAGTACAACGACGCAGAGGCAACACTCAGAGCGTCGGCAAGGTAAGGAGTTTCAGTTTCAATGGAGTCTAACCATGAAATAATTAAGACGAGCAGGATTTTTCTAAGAGTTAGTACTTGCTTCTTTTACTCCCTCTTTTGTCGAGTCATTTTTGACAAAGATTACCCTATTTAAGCGAAATTCATCCAACACGTTAGCATGGACGTGTGCGTGTTTATACTTTACATTAGCTCAATATAAGATTACAGAGGAGGTCAGTAGGATTGATTCTCAGGTCAAGCAATGCAAGGGATAAAGATCAATCCTAACAAACCTGAACTCGCGCGCGCACACCATACACCTATATTTTTTTTTACAGAAAAGGATATGTCCGACTTTATAGATAAAGTCACCAGGCGGAGTCAATGACACAACATAGTACTGGCCAACCGGCCCAAATAGCAACAAACGCAGCCCAAAGGCCCAACCACATAACAGTACAGGCACGCAGGCCACTAGATACTTCAACATAAATAAGGAACGCAAGCCAACAACTTACAACAAATCAACCAAGACGCAACGTAGCAAAGTTAGACCGTGCCAGATCTGTGGGGACCCCGACTCATAAGTCGTGATCATCGAATGCACGTGTACAGTGATCCCAGAGATCAATCCTCACCGAACACACAGAAGCTGAATAACAAGAGTCTTACATCCATACATACCGTCTTGCACAAATAAAGACCATCGAGGTCATGTCTTACATAGATAGGGCCATGAAGGTCAAACACCAAACATAGCTAGCAGCGGAAATCTTGAACGAAAGCGTGAACCCATGCCATCTGCCTTAACCCTACAGGCATTCTGACTGGGAAGCATCCTAGTTCGCATGTTCGCCACCAACGAATTCTTCACCATATTCCTGCTCTTCCATGCCTGGCCAATTAAATAACCAGTGCCAAGCCAATGAGTACTTTGAATGTACTCACAAGCAACCCATGTTTTGAAACAAGGTGTAACAATGCATGATATAGCACTAAGTAGGTAAGTTGCAGAAAGCTAATTTTTGAGTGCATTGACATGATCAATCAACTGGTAGGAGCATGCATCATGAGGATACAAGTATGCGTATGAACAGGTTACAAATATTAATATAATCAAGGTCTGAACATCTCATGTTTAATCATCATGTCAAGTCATCCGACTTATCTTGGGTACTCCATCTTTCTCCCCCCCCCCCCCACACATGGTTTGTGAAAACATCAGACGTAGTTTAAGTAGCACCACCCAACTGTCCTTGACCGTGGACACGGCTATTCGAATAGTTTTACACTCTGCAGATGTTGCACACTTTACCCACAAGACCCGGGAAACTTCCGTGTCATCCACGACTTGCGGTATATTACATACCCGAGGTAAGTACCCGAACATTGCCTTTCCCCTGACGATACTAACAAAGAGTCCACTCGTTGGTGCCATCCCTCATGATGTACATCACAAGTACCATCCACAAGGACACGCAACGGTGTGCCCGGTGTCTGTAAAAACAGCCCATGATCGTCCTTTCCAGCACGACCCCGTATCGAGAGCGATCACGTCACTCCCGCCACTAGTAATGCGGGCTCTTTGCTAGCACTCACCAAAGTAATCATCAAAGCCCCGTCCCATAAGGGGTATCGTGGTTGTACATGTAAGGTTGGGAACGGTCGACAAATCTTAAATCTAATCCGTTTTTGAAAACACACACATACTCACTTGCCTCGGTACACCACTTCTTTATCAAGTGGTTACCTAGCTCAACATCATCTCCCTCGGGCATTAGTGGCACCCGACGGGGTTTTTGAAAAGTCTTTGAAATCGTTTCCTTTCCGACACCATGCATAATCCCACCCCACTTCGCGTAGCAACTACTCAGCATCCTATCTACTTCCCACCCACACAACTCTATGTAGGAGGTAGAGTCATGTCATGCAAGTATCAACGGTAAAAGTATCGGAGGCAACCCATAAAGGTGGTCACCATAGCATCAAGATTCACATAACAAAATGAAGTGATATATGCCATGCAATAAAATGGTTTCTTAAACATGGTCAAAGGGCTGCTTGCCTGGCTCAACAATTTCCTCGGGATCTTCAAAGTCTTCTGGTCCAATTCCCTCGTCAACAACGCAATCTATCGTCGCAATATTAACGGGCAAAAATAAGAACACATAAAAAACAGATGAAATAATTCACTTCTAAAATGTTACACTACTCTGTAAAATACCATACTAAAAACAAAAAATATTTGTTTCTGGTTTTGAAGTGTAAAAAGTTTTGAAAACTATTTTGACAGTGGTTTTCAATATTCAAAACTAGGTTTTAAATAAAACCAGTATATAAAACTATTTTCAAAAAGTGCACAAGTGGCATCATCAAATACTACAGAATATTACAAGTTTTTAGAAATTGGAATCACCGGATTTGGATTTTTATTTAGCTCTGTGGAATTTTTGGAAAATCAACAGAAAGGAAAAAGGAGAAGGGCTACTGTGCCCATCGGGCCAAATGGCCAGCCGAACCTGGCCCAACTGGCCAGGCCGACCCAGCTGAGCTGCGGGCGCGCGCAGCCAGGTTCAAACCTGACGCGCGGGTCCCAGTGTCACCGAGAGGGAGGGAGGAGAGAGAGGTGTGGGGATGACAGGGGGGTCCCACCTGTCATCTCCCACCTCGGGACAGAGGGGAGGCGGAGCTCACCGCCGACGATGTGGGGCTCGGGGTGAGGAGCTGGTGCCACCGCCGTGCTCAGGGCGTCGCCGCTAACCGAACGGTGGTGGAGAGGGGCGCCGGGGAGCTCTCGTTCGCCGACGACGAGGTGGCCGCGGCAGAAGGCTTCAGGCCGAGCTCGAAGTCGATGCTCCAAGCTGCAATTAACACGGGGAAGGGAGCAGAGTTCATCAAAGAGCTGAGGGAGGAGCAGGGGAAGAAGAATGAGGGCCGGGGGAGGCCTGTACCCGGAGATCTCCGGCGAGCCGAGCCGGCGGAGCTCGGGCTCGATCGCAAGCTCAGGCGACTCCGGGGCTGAGTTGGTGGCACAGGAGGGCGATTGGGGAGGAGAGAGAGCCAGTAGAAGGATGAGAGGGGCTCGGGGAGGCCTTTTATAAAGGGGGCGACGGTGCACCGTGGACCCGTGCGCCGGTGAGGTTGCTACCGTCGCCAGAGAGGGAGACTTCTCACGGGGCTTGCCCGTGGCATTCCTGGGGTAGGTCTAGGACCAAGGGAAGAGAGAGAGGAGAGAGGAGAGCGCGCGCGTGCGAGGAAGGGGATTGGCCGAGTGGGGCGGCATCGGGCACGCGCTGGGGAGGCCGTTGCAGGGAGAGAGAGGAGGGGGCCGGCAGTGTGTTGCGGACGCCAAGGTGCCTCGACTAGCGCGAGGGGAGGCTCGAGGTGGTCGGGAGTATGGGCAGGGCGCGGCGTCAACGCTCGGTCGTCCTGTAGCGCGCTCCAGAGCGCGTCTTTGGCGGGCATGCCAGAGCCTTTGACGCACTCTCGCGTGTCCACTTATGTCCATGCTCAACAGGAGGGAGTAAACAATTGGAAAAGAGCTTTTAATGCTCTGGAGTTAGCCAGGGGTGAGAGGGAGAAGAGAGAGAGAGAGGTGGAAAAGGGGCTGTCCAGAGAGGGAAAAGTGGGTTTTCACCCATGCAATCATGCATCTGGGCTCCAGGATTTTTACCAGAGGTGAGGGATTGCTCTGAGCTGTGGTAAAAAGATGAGGTGAAGGAGAATAGTGGAAGGGGTCAGAATATGAGTTTTACCAAATCACCAGAAGGTGTTTGATGCTGGTTTGGGCAAGACAAACTCCCTACTTGCAGTGATATTTAACATGTCAAATGGGAAGTAAAAATATGGTGGATCACCAAGTTTGAGCTCAATTGAAAGAGTTTGCCAATGTAAACTTGGTAAACCCTAGAAATGAGCAGAAACTGATTTTCTTAGATCCAATCATGCTAATCTATTCTCCTAAATGCACCCCTTGGTGTGGTGGCATTATTTGGGGATTACAGCATGCCCACAAAGTTTCAGATTAATTGGGGAAAGTTGACAATGTAGAGTTGATCAATTTTGGTTCTGGACAGGAAGGATTTTGGGGCACTTTTGTGAATAAAAACAATTGGGATTGAGATGCAACTTGGCATGATCATCACATATGGCATGTGTGACTTACTAGAATTTTTCTGGATTTATTTGAGAATATTTCCTATGGAAATATTTCAAAAGCTTGAAACAGACAGAAAGAGTTTTGGAAGGTTTTGTCTAATATTTTGAACATGACCATGTGTTGAAACTCATATATATGGAAAATATATGTCCACTGAGTTTCCCTACATTTTCTCAAATATTTTTAAAGCATAAAAATAATTTTCCCTTATGAAAGACCATTTCTAGCTTTAAGAAAAAGCCTTTAAATAAAATAGGAAAATAATCTTCAAAAATAATATTTGGTGATTTTGGGAAGTCATATATATTGTAGGTTCCAAATAAAGTCTTTTGGGTAAAGTATTCACCCTAATTTGAGGACTTGTAGTACAAACGTCAATTCAGGGGTTTTTGAAAATCTAATTTGAATAATTGCTTTTTGGCCAAATAATATTTGATAAAAATAGTTTTAGGTGCTATACACATGGCATGATCATTGGGCAAGGGTTTTGGATCAATAAGATGATCATAGAGAGAAGAAGAATTTTTGTGAATTAAAACACAATCAAACATTCAAGCAAAAAGCACTCAAGTCAATCATCACAAGCAAGCAAACGTTTTAAATGGGTCCAAATTTTATAAAATCATAGTCATAGCAAAGTGATACAACATAGGGTGTGACATACCTACCCCCGTTACAAGAATCTCTTCCCCGAGATTCCTTGGCTAAGCACTAAAAAGATAAGGGAACTCGGATCTAAGGTAGTCTTCACGCTCCCAGGTTGCCTCTGCTTCAATGTGGTTGCTCCATTGGACCTTGAAGTACTTGATGGTGAGGCTACGGGTGCAACATTCTGCTTCATCTAAAATGCGAACTGGTCTCTCACGATAAGTGAGGTCTGGCTGAAGGTCGATGGCTTGATGATCGATGTCCTTGTAGAGGTCGGGGTGGTTGGGGACTTGGAGACATTTCCGGAGTTGTGGCACGTGGAAAACGTTGTGCACTTCTGACAGCTCAGGAGGTAGCTCTAGCTGGTAGGCAACTTCTCCTCGTCTTGCAGTGATCTTGAAGGGGCCGATATATCTTGGTGCGAGCTTTCCTTTGACGCGGAAGCGCTTGGTTCCCTTGAGAGGCGTGACTCGGAGATAGACATGGTCTCCGACGTTGAGGTTCACTTCTCAGCGATGGGAGTCGGCGTAGCTTTTCTGTCTTAATTTAGCGGTCTCTAGGCGTTCTCTAACGAGTTGAACTTGCTCTTCTGCCTCGCGGAGGATATTTGGTCCAAAGACCAGTCCCTCTCTGGTCTCTAACCAATTGAGGGGAGTACGACACTTGCGTCCATATAATACCTCAAATGGTGCCATCTGGAGACTGGACTGGTAGCTGTTGTTGTAGGAGAACTCGGCGAATGGTAGGCAATCTTCCCATTTGGCTCCATATGCTAAAACACAAGCACAAAGCATGTCCTCGAGTATCTGATTTACTCGTTCCGTCTGTCCGCCTGTCTGGGCGTGAAAAGCACTGCTGAAGGAAAGCTTGGTTCCCATGGCCTCTTGAAACTTCTTCCAGAACCTCAAGGTAAACTGGGTACCTCGGTCTGACACAATCTCCTTTGGAACTTTGTGGAGGCTTACTATGCGCTCGATGTAAAGGCTAGCTAGCTTGTTTCCATCATAGGTGGTTCTGACGGGAATGAAGTGGGCTACCTTGGTCTGGTGGTCGACGATGACCCGAATGGAATCATGTCCTTTGCTTGACCTGGGCAAACCGGTGATGAAGTCCATCCCGACTTTGTCCCACTTCCATTTAGGCACTTTGAGAGATTGTAACAGTCCAGCGGGTCGCTGATGCTCAGCTTTGACTCTCTGGCATATGTCACACTTAGCGACAAAAGTGGCTATCTCTCTTTTCATGCCATGCCACCAGAATCTTGCTTTGATGTTTTGATACATCTTGGTTCCTCCAGGATGGATGGAATACGGAGTGTCATGGGCTTCTTGCAGGATCAAATTCTTGAGCTCAGCTTTGTTGGGCACGCAGATGCGATTCCCAAACCATACAACTCCTTGCTCATCCACTGAGAATCCTGGGGCCTCACCTTTCTTAATCTTCCTCTTGATGCCTTCAATGCTGTCATGACCCTTCTGAGCTTCCTTAATATCATCCGTCAAGGTAGGCCTTGCTTCGAGGTTGGCTAGGAAACCAGGGGAAACTAGTTCCAAACCAAAGCTTCCAAGCTCTTCATACAAGGCTGGTAGCCTTTCCTTAATCATAACATTCAAGGAACAAGCCTTTCTGCTTAAGGCGTTTGCCACCACATTAGCCTTTCCAGGGTGGTATTGAACACTGAGGTCGTAATTCTTGATCAACTCCTACCATCTTCATTGCCTCATGTTCAATTCCCTTTGAGTGAAAATATACTTCAAACTCTTGTGGTCTGTGTATATCTCACATCGCTTTCCCATAAGGTAATGTCGCCATGTTTTCAAGGACTGAACTACAGCTGCCAACTCAAGATCGTGGGTAGCGTAGTTCTTGATAACCCACAAGTGTAGGGGATCATTTGTAGCCTTTTTCAATAAGTAAGAGTGTCGAACCCAACGAGGAGCTAAAGGTAGAACAAATATTCCCTCAAGTTCTATCGACCACCGATACAACTCTACGCACACTTTAACGTTTGCTTTACCTAGAACAAGTATTAAACTATTTTGTAGGTGATAGGATAGTTTGCATGAATAAAACTAGAAGTACTTTGCGGGAATAAAACTACGAGTAAATTGCGAGATAATAAAAGTTAGTTGTTTAGTAGAAAGCTTTTGTCAAAACAGAAGGTTATTTGTCCCTAGGCAATTGATAACTAGACCGCTAATCATTCTTGCAATTTTATATGAGGGAGAGGCATGAGCTAGCATACTTTCCGTACTTGGATCATATGTACTTATGATTGGAACTCTAGCAAGCATCCGCAACTACCAAAGATCATTAAGGTAAAACCCAACCATAGCATTAAGTATCAAGTCCTCTTTACTCCCATATGCAACAACCCACCTACTCGGATCTGTGTATTCTGTCACTCACGCCACCCACCATAGGCAAATCATGAACACATTGCAACACCCTACAATGGGGACCCCCCACGTTTGTGCGAGACGGAGGGCACCGTAGGACAGCACCATAATAAAATATACACTCATACCAACCACGATCATCAATTAGCCCATAGGACAAAACGGATCTACTCAAACATCATAGGATAGCCACATATCATTGGGAAATAATATATGGAGTTGAGCACCATGTTTAAGTAGAGATTACAGCGGGGGATAGATGTGTTACACCGCTGCATAGAGGGGGAGAGAGTTGGTGTTGACGGCGGCAAAGTTGTTGGTGTAGATCATCGTCACGATGATTGCCCCGGCGACGTTCCGGCGCCACCAGGAGAGAGGGGGAGAGAGCCCCCTCCTTCTTCTTCTTCCTTGGCCTCCCCCCTAGATGGTAGGAGAGTTCCCCCTCTGGTCCATGGCCTCCATGGCGACGGAGGGGTAGGAGCCCCTCCGAGATTGGTTCTCCCTCTCTATTCTCTTCTATTTCGCGTTTTTGTTTTCTCGCCGAAAACTGTTTCTTATATTCCCGGAGATCCGGAACTCTGATTGTGCTGAGATTTTAACACGATTTTTTTCCGGATATAAGCTTACTTGCGTCCTAAGTAGAGATCCAACCGACTTACGAGGTGATCACAAGACATCACCACGTGCCTAGGCCCTCGGGCTTGCCCCGGTGTCTTGTGGTGGCTGTGGGCCTCCTTTTGCGTTGATTCCACCTCCCAAAAATCACAAATATTCCAAAACAATTCTCCGTAAATTTTTATAGCGTTTGGACTTCGTTTGATATGGATATTCTGCGAAACAAAAAACACACAAAAAACAGGAACTTGCACTGGGCACTGGATCAATATGTTAGTCCAATAAATCATATAAAATGTTGCCAAACATATGTGAAAGTTGTATAATATTGGCATGAAACAATCAAAAATTATAGATACGACGGAGACGTATCAGCATCCCCAAGCTTAATTCCTGCTCGTCCTCGAGTAGGTAAATGATAAAAAAGATAATTTTTGATGTGGAATGCTACCTAACATAATCTTGATCATATATCTAATCATGGCATGAATATTAAGACATGAGTGATTCAAAGCAATAGTCTATAATTTGACATAAAGACATTAATACTCAGGCATCCCAACAAACCATCATGTCTTTCAAAATATCAAGGCTAAAGAACGCTATCCCTACAAAATCATATAGCCTTGTCATGCTCTGTCTTCTTAACACAAAGTATAAATCATGTACTACCCTAGTGTCAGCCAAGCAATTGGTTCATACTTTTTAACGCGCTTCAGCATTTTCAACTCTCACGCAATACATGAGCGCAAGCCATGGATATAGCACTATGGGTGGAATAGAATGTGGTGGTAGACATTAATATAAATAAGACAAAAAGAAAGATAGTCTCTCATCGAAGCGGCTAATCAACGGGCTATGAAGATGCCCATCAATTGATATCAATGCGAGGAGTAGGGATTGCCATCCAACGGATGCACTAAGAGCTATAAGTGTATGAAAGCTCAATATGAAAACTAAGTGGGTGTGCATCTAACTCTATAATGAAAAATTCCCACTAGTATATGAAAGTGACAACATAGGAGACTCTCTATATGAAAAACATGGTGCTACTTTGAAGCACAAGTGTGGAATTAGCATGCCCCTTCTCTCTTTGTCTCTCATTTTTTTCTTTTTCTTTCCTTTTATTTTTTTCTATTTTCTTCTTCTTCTTCTTCTTCTTCTTCTTCTTCTTTTTTCCTTCTTTTTATATTTGTCCAGAGCCTCATCCCGACTTGTGGGGGGAATCATAGTTTCCATCATCCTTTCCTCACTGGGAGATGCTCTAATAATGAATAATGATGATCATCACACTTCTATTTACTTACAACTCAATATTACAACTCGATAGTAGAACAAAGTATGACTCTATATGAATGCCTCTGGCAGTATACCAGGATGTGCAATGATCTAGCGTAGCAAAGATATCAAAAACGGACAAGCCATGGAAACATCATGCTAGCTATCTTACGATCATGTAAAGCAATATGACAATGAATGCTCAAGTTATCAAAACGGAAGCGGTGGAAGTTGCATGGCAATATATCTCGGAATGGCTCTCGAAGCAAAGTATTACTACGCATGCTCCTAGGGGGGAGGTCGGTAGGAGTTAACCATCTCGCGCCCCCGACCTCCACACAAAGATAGACAATCAAGGATAAATTGTGCTCCAACTTCTTGGCATAACGGGAGACTATACGTGCATGCTTCGGGAATCACAAACCTTAACACCAATATCTTACTAAACATGATCATCCACTAGTACCTCCCACATATTATCATCTCTATATCGCAAAACTATTGTAAGGAATCAAACATATCATATTTAGTGATCCATAAGTTTTATGTAGGATTTTATGACTAACCATGCAAATGACCAATTCCTGTTGACTCTCTAAATAGATATAAGTGAAGCAAGAGAGTTTAATTCTTTCTACAAAAGACCATGCTCTAATAAATATAAGTGAAGCAAAAGAGCATTCTTCAAATAATGTTTTTTTATGTGAAGAGAAATAGGCAATCCAAACTTCAAATGATATAAGTGAAGCGCATGAAGCATTCTATAAAGCCATACTCAAAAGATATAAGTGAAGTGCAATGAGCATTCTATAAATCAACCATGGACTATCTCATACCAGCATGGTGCATAAAATAAAAGTGAAAACTAAACACAAAAGACGCTCCAAGATTTACACATATCACATGAACGAAACGAAAACGAAAACATACTCATACTTGTTGAAGAAAGATGGGATGCCTTCCGGGGCATCCCCAAGCTTAGACGCTTGAGTCTTCTTGGATATTTACTTGGGGTGCCTTGGGCATCCCCAAGCTTGAACTCTTGCCTCTCCTCCTCCTCATATCGATACCTCCTCGATCTTTGAACACTTCATCCACACAAAACTTAACAGAAAACTGGTGAGATCCGTTAGTATAATAAAGCAAATTACTACTTTAAGTACTATTGCAAACCCATTCATATTTTATATTTGCATTATCCCTGCTGCATTATAACTTTTTCATGGCTTATACCACCGATAAAATCGATAGTTTCATCAAAACAAGCAAAACAATGCATCAAAAACAGAATCTGTCTTAAACAGGATAGTCTGTAGTAATCTGAACTTTGACCATACTTCTGTAACTCCAACAATTCTGAAAACTTAGGAAAAAATAAAAATTTTGTATATAAATACTGTGTAAAAATTTCAGAAACTTTTGTCATTCTAGTAAAAAAAGTAAATTCACGCACTACAGCCAAAGTTTCTGTTTTTACACCGCACATACCAACAAGCAATCTAATCATCCTAAAGGCAATTCTTGGCACATTATTTTTATAATACAATGGATTTGTACAAGGGGATAATTATTTTTGTTGAAAAGTTTCTGTGATTCAAGATTCACAAAGTTTCCATGGGCATGAACAAAGTTCAAGGCTAGCCCCCACTTCAACGATGCTCATCATCTCTCTCACTTTCACCTTTCTTTTTGTGAAGTTTTAGGTTCCCCTCTATATTTTTTTTGTTTTTAATCTTTATTAAATCACTCCACAGAATAAAATTACTCTCTAAAACTTCTGGGTTGTCTCCCTGGCAGCGCTTTCTTTAAAGCCATTAAGCTAGGCATAAAGTGCTCAAGTAATGGATCCACCCGGATCCCAAGGTATATCAAAGCCAATTTTAATTAACAAAGATTTGTAATTTAGTAGTGAGCACAAAGTGATATATATCATGTGACAACAAAGTCTAACCCTCTTCCTATGCATTGGCATGTCATACAAGAACAATTCATGCACATCAAGTAAAGGCCAATACACAGCATAAGTAGTTTCTTGCAATTTTATAGTATTGGAAACATAGATAGGTGAAGATTTGGCTCCTCTCTCATAACAATTGCAAGTAGGAGCAGCAAGCACATGCATATTATATTCATCAAAATCATCATGTGTAGTAGCAAAACACAACCCATCAATATAATCCTTAATAAGAGCAAACTTCTCCGATATAGTGTAGTTGGGAGAATTCAAAAAGATAATAGGACTATCATGTGTGGGTGCAATAGCAACAATTTCATTCTTAACATAAGGAACTATAGCAAGTTCATCTCCATAAGCACAATTCATATTGGCATCTTGGCCACAAGCATAGTAAGCATCAAGTTCATCAAAAAGGGATATTTCAAATGAATCCAAGGGATCATAGCAATCATCATAGTATTCATCCTTCGGTATGTGCGAAGGGAAATTAAACAATGTATGAGTTGAAGAGTTACTCTCATTAGAAGGTGGGCATGGGTAGCTAATCCGCTCTTCCTCCTTTTGTTCTTCGCTCTCCTCCTCATCTTTTTCATCTAATGAGCTCGCAGTTTTAGCAATTTCCTCTTCCATAGATTCCTGCAAAATATTAGTCTCTTCCAAGGCAGCGGTCATTCTTTCAATAAATTCAATAATATCATAATTGTATTCATAATTATCATAGCAATATTTAAGTATGGATAAATTTTCAGATTTGTAAGGAACATCATCATACTTTTCAAGCAAAGAAGCAATTTCATAAGCACCTTTAAAAGCAACAAATTCTTCTATTCGTTCCACATCGTAGTAATCATAAATACCTTTAGCATAAGAAGCCAAGGTTTCATTATCGTTAAATTTACATTGAAAGGGAAGGTGTGGAGCCTCTATCTTAGAGCAAAAAGTAAAGTCACATCTCAAGCATGCATCCCAAGCAAACCATTGCAATATTCTAATTTGATCCCGTAAGTGTTCCCCTTTTTGGGACAAGCGATAATCCCTAAAGTACTCACATTGATCCAACATGTCTCCCATTATAAAGTTTGATGATGATTTCTCAGGATTATCAAAGGAGTAATTAACGCGTCCAACATAACGAGCATCGAGGGTTTTAGGAGGTTCCCTGTAACGCCCAAGATGCGATCCCATCCTCATTTTTGGCTCGAGGGCCTCGACAGGGATAGAAGCGCATCTCGTCGTTTCGCAAGAATGTATATCATTACAAGTACATGTAAAGAAGAGATGAGTATATGGAATTGTCTTACACTCGCCACAAGCTAAATCAAGATCACGTCAATGCAACAACAAATACACTCATCATACAGAACAGCAGGGTCCGACTACGGACGAAATCAAACGATAAAATGACATCCATCCTTGCTATCCCAGGCTGCCGGCCTGGAACCCATCCAATGATCGAAGAAGAAGAAGAAGAACTCCAAATCAAACAAGCATCGTGCTCACGTCAAATCATCGCATTACCTGTACCTGCAACTGTTGTTGTAGTAATCTGTGAGCCACGGGGACTCAGCAATCTCATTTCCAAGGGTATCAAGACTATTAAAGCTTAATGGGTGAGGTATGGTTAAGTGGTGAGGCTGCAGCAAGCACTAAGCATTTATTTGAGTGGCTAACTTACGAATACAAGAATAAGGGGGGTGATCGTCATATAACGGACGTGAACTAGTAATGATCACTAAGTGATCCTGAACACCTACCTACAAGTCAAACATAACCCCACCATGTTCTCTCTCGGTTCAGAAATTCACGAGAAGAGACAGTCACAGTTACGCACACGGTTGGTGTATTTTATTTGAGTTTACTTTAAGTTTTCTATGACCGGATGTTTAACAAATTTCCAAGTTGCCACATAACCACGGGCACGACTCTCATGAAAGATTTAACCTTGCAGGGGTGCTCCAACTCATCCATCACAAACTAACCACACGCTGCGTTGGAATTCCTCAACCGCGGGATGACCCGTAGTATTTGCGGAATTCCGATGGAAAATCTCAACCTCGAGATAGCCCGAAGTGTCCTCGAAATTCCGCGCACAAGACGTTCGAGAAAGGTAAAACAAATCCAGCAAGGCCGCCCGACGTGCCGACAATCCCGATAGGAGCCGCGTATCTCGTTCTCAGGGCACAACCGGATGAGCTATGTGTACAGTGGACTGATAGAAATCTCCCGAGTTGCCCCGGGTTGGCCCCGCACAGTGCTCTATTTTGGACCAACACTCATGAGGAGCACTGGCCCGGGGGTTGATTAATTATCCACGGGGTGATCATGCCCTATGCAAATTTTAAGTTGTTATTAAGCAAATAGTACCAATGTTGGGCCTTGCCAGAAGAGTTTTATCCCAAAGCGAAAGTCAAGGGGGTCCCCATAACAACCCCGAGCATATTAGGAGCGCTCAGTATGGAACATGACACCGGTACACAAGTAACTATGGCGGCAAAGGTGGAGCAAAACACCGAGCACAAGGCCAAGCGTTCCACCTCTTACCAGGTATATATGTGCATTAAATTAAATAGCAACAATATTGTGATAACTCAAAAACATCCATGTTGGCACATGGAAACAACTGCACCTGCAAGCAACGCTATAAGAAGGGCTGAGCAAGCGGTAACATAGCCAAACAATGGTTTGCTGGGATGTGGAGGGGTTAGAGGCTTATCATGGCATTTTGGGAGGCTTAACATACAAGTAGTAGGTAGCGACACAAGCGATAGAAACTAGACATCTAGCATGGCAATGATAGTAATGGTATCCAGGGAAATGATCATCTTGCCTGAGATCCCACTTGGAAGAAGATCGAGTCCATGAAGAAGACGAACCAACGTAGTCGAACGAATCCTCACACTCCGAACGCTTTTGGAACTCTATCGAGAAGAAGAAATCCGGAAACAACAATCAACACATGATCAAAACCACAACATATGCATGACATGATGCGCAAACAAATATGATGCATGTCCGGTTTAATTATGCAAGGCATGGCAATTACAACAATCAAATACTACACATTAAGTGAAGCTCAATATGCAACGAGTTGCATATTGACGAAACTCCACGTTCGAATCATTTAGTTCACTCTCGTTTATTTACATGGCAAGTTTAAATGTTGTTTAACATGGCAAGAGGTGAAACATAAGTAAACTAGACATCTAGGCATATAAATGAGGTCGGAAACAACATATAGCATTTTCGAAACGACCCCACGTGTTAATTTCGAAATTGGTCCAGATCTTAACTAATCATGTTTTATATTTATTAAACAGGGAAACAAAATGCACCATGTGATTCTACTCGTCATTCTAGTCGATTTACATATATAGATCATATAAAACGGAGCTACAACCTAAAAGGTATGATCAACACAAGATGAATATGTCATGAATGCAAAATGCATGCAAACGACCACCACCAACATGTTAAATCATGGATGCAACAAGATATTATGAAACTACATGAAATTCTAAGCAAGTTTCCTATATGACATGTTCAAAACGGAGCAACGGTTCAACCACAACAACCACCACAAGTGATAGACATAATCTGCCCAAAACAACGACAGGGCATTTTGCACACATGAAAACTATAAGCTACAAGAATCTAAAATGCACAAACTAGACATGGGGCTGTAGCTTACATGATGCACAACAATTCATATCATCACAGCAAATTGAGTAGAAGCATGGATCACTAGGAAATAAGCTCACAAGACGGCAATAAAATATAACAGATTAGGACTTAGTGAAAATAACAGTCTTTAGCAGAGCAGTTTTCCATGGAGGCATATTGGCAGCAATGCACTATATGCTACAGGGAATATCATGGCTTGAAATTTAACAGCAAGGTATAGGACATGATGAACTACAATTCATTACATTATGGCAACATCAAATTATGCACTGATTCATGGCAAACATCAACACAACATGGCAATTTGAAATAATCAGGTTCTCAGACTTAGTGAAAATTAGAGTAGACAAGAGCAGCGGTTTTTAACAGAGTGACATCTTGGACAACAGAATTAATTATGATGCTAAACCTATTCATGCAAACTATTGGCATAATATGATAGAGCATAACATGCTTAACAAAGCATTCCATTGTGGCAACACCAAAAGAGTCCTAGAACACTAGCAAATCACATGGCAACATGACAACAAAATAACAGTTTCAGACTGGTGAAATTTAACTATCTTCCAAAATTGCAGTTTGACTAGGCATGTTGACATGACAATAACAGTAGCATAACAATCATTTATATGCATGGCAAGGACTCTAACAGCAAGAAGACATGACACACTTCAAATCATTTCATTGGCACGATTACATAGGATGCATGGTTTGCTTAATATGATGCTCATAAAACGGAACTCTTCGTTAACAGATTACAGTTTTAACACGATAGCAACTTGAGAGCAACAAATTGACATGTTAATGATGTTTGACATAGTAACCATAGGCATGGCATAAAACTACACATCACATAGAGCAATACTCATGAAGACACCACATGCAAAAGATCTACGGTGTTGATGCTATCATCCACGAAAGATTGAAGAAAATATCAGTTTTACCGACTACGACGGAATGCACTTTTGCAACAGAGATATGAGCATGTAAATGAATCCTAATGCACATGCTAATGGCACCATCATGTAGAGCACGAGGAGGAGAACAATTTTCATGTATTACACTTATCGAACGGATGCACGGTCTTTAAGTTACAAGCAATGCAAAATGCTAACATGATGATTTTTACATGCAGAAAAGATTTAGAAAAAAATTATACCCTCGCAGAAATGGGACAAAGGGATCCGGGTGGAGCGGATCCGGGCGTTTGGATGGGAGGCTCGGGGCGGATGCACCGGATCGGGACGGGCCGGTCCCGATCTGGAGGAAGAAGAGGCCGAGACCGGCGGGGCAGCGGCTGGGCAAGGAAAACGAGGCAGGGACGGTGGCTAGAGGTAGGGGAGGCTAGGGTTTGTCCAAAAAAGGAAGGAGGGCTGGCTTAAATAGGCAGGGGGGTTTGGGTTAGCACTTTTGGGGCTTTTCGGAGCCGTTTGATCACAATTGGACCGTTCCGGTCGCGGGGAAGGTTTAGGTGGGTTGGTTGGGATGTGTAGAAGGCCTTGGGCTGAGATGAGAGGGAAGTCTTGCGGCCCGGCACCGAGTTTTTTTAAAACACCGGAAACGTTTGATAAATAAACCGATGACTGCGCTACTACGGTTGACCGTTGGGGTATCAAACGACCTCCGATTGCGACGAAATTTGACAGGCGGTCTACCTACAATATAACAAGGCCGCTCACCAGCTTTCGACCCAATCCGGGAATATTTTATTCCCACTTTTGAAACAAAATTTTAAAAATGTCGCGGACGCGTGCGTGTGTGGTTGGTCCCGAAATGGTCGACGACAAGAACGGAGCGAATCAGCAACTACAAATGGATGCAAGTTTTGAAAGATGACGACAACGGAGTGCTGATGCAAAGCAGATGATGCGAATGATGCGATGATGAATGCGAGAGCCAAAAAAATCACACGATGACAACGCAATAAAACGGGAATCTTCTGGAGCGTCGGTCTCGGGCTGTTACATTCCCCATCTCCATGAGTAGCAAGCACCACTATTTTTTTGGTGTTACGTGTTCCATATCCATAACTAAATATATAAAACAACTAATAACAGAAAATAAAAATTACTTAGTGATAAAGCAAACATGCACACACGAGAATATTCACCCCACGCTAGTGCTCCCCGGCAACGGCACCAGAAAAAGGTCTTGATAACCCACAAGTGTAGGGGATCGTTTGTAGCCTTTTTTGATAAGTAAGAGTTTCGAACCCAACGAGGAGCTAAAGGTAGAACAAATATTCCCTCAAGTTCTATCGACCACCGATACAACTCTACGCACACTTTAACGTTTGCTTTACCCAGAACAAGTATTAAACTATTTTGTAGGTGATAGGATAGTTTGCACGAATAAAACTAGAAGTACTTTGTGGGAATAAAACTACGAGTAAATTGCGAGATAATAAAAGTTAGTTGTTTAGTAGAAAGCTTTTGTCAAAACAAAAGGTTATTTGTCCCTAGGCAATTGATAACTAGACCGCTAATCATTCTTGCAATTTTATATGAGGGAGAGGCATGAGCTAACATACTTTCCGTACTTGGATCATATGTACTTATGATTGGAACTCTAGCAAGCATCCGCAACTACCAAAGATCATTAAGGTAAAACCCAACCATAGCATCAAGTATCAAGTCCTCTTTACTCCCATATGCAACAACCCACCTACTCGGATCTGTGTATTCTGTCACTCACGCCACCCACCATAGGCAAATCATGAACACATTGCAACACCCTACAGCGGGGATCCCCCACGTTTGCGCGAGACAGAGGGCACCGTAGGACAGCACCATAATAAAATATACACTCATACCAACCACGATCATCAATTAGCCCATAGGACAAAACGGATCTACTCAAACATCATAGGATAGCCACATATCATTGGGAAATAATATATGGAGTTGAGAACCATGTTTAAGTAGAGATTACAACGGGGGAGAGAGGTGTTACACCACTGCATAGAGGGGGAGAGAGTTGGTGTTGACGGTGGCGAAGTTTTTGGTGTAGATCGCCGTCACGGTGATTGCCCCGGCGACGTTCCGGCGCCACCGGGAGAGAGGGGGAGAGAGCCCCCCCTCCTTCTTCTTCTTCCTTGGCCTCCCCCCTAGATGGGAGGAGAGTTCCCCCTCTGGTCCATGGCCTCCATGGTGGCGGAGGGGTAGGAGCCCCTCCGAGATTGGATCTCTCTCTCTGTTCTTTTCTGTTTCCCATTTTTGTTTTCTGGCCGAAAACCGTTTCTTATATTCCCGGAGATCCGTAACTCTGATTGCGCTGAGATTTTAACACGATTTTTTTCCGGATATAAGCTTCCTTGTGCCCGATGTAGAGCTCTAACCGACTTACGAGGTGAGCACAAGACATCACCACGCGCTTGGGCCCTCGAGCTTGCCCCGGTGTCTTGTGGTGGCTGTGGGCCTCCTTTTGCGTTGATTCCACCTCCCAAAAATCAGAAATATTCCAAAACAATTCTTCGTAAATTTTTATCACGTTTGGACTTCGTTTGATATGGATATTCTACGAAACAAAAAACACACAAAAAACAGGAACTGGCACTGGCACTGGATCAATATGTTAGTCCAATAAATCATATAAAATGTTGCCAAAAATATGTGAAAGTTGTATAATATTGGCATGAAACAATCAAGAATTATAGATACGATGGAGACATATCAGTTCTCTTCATGAGGACTTAGCTATCTGGATAGATATGCTACGACTCTGCCTTCTTGCATCAGAACACCACCAAGCCCGGTTCTCGATGCATCACAATATATCACAAACTCCTTGTGAATATCGGGGGTGGCCAAAACTGGGGCTGTCGTCAACCCCTTCTTGAGCTCTTGGAAGCTTTCTTCGCACTTCGCTGTCCATTCGAACTTCTTGTCCTTCTTCAAGAGCCGAGTCATGGGTCGGGCAATGCTCGAGAATCCTTCGACGAACTTGCGGTAATATCCCACGAGTCCAAGGAAGCTTCTGACTTCCTTCACATTGCTTGGGGATTGCCATTCAATCACGACTTCGATCTTAGCAGGATCCACTGACAATCCTTCTACAATCAACACATGACCCAAGAATCCAACTTCGTGCAACCAAAATTCACACTTGCTGAATTTGGCATAAAGCTAGTGCTCTCGAAGCTTCTCTAGGACCAATCTCAAGGGTTGCGCATGCTCTTCTTCAGACTTGGAGAAGACGAGTATGTTGTCGATGAAGACAACGACAAACTTGTCCAAATACTCCATGAAGACTTTGTTCATGAGATACATGAAGTAAGCAGGGGCATTGGTTTACCCAAATGACATGACCGTGTATTCATACATGCCATACCGGGTCACAAATGCCGTCTTCGGGATGTCCTGGGGTCTGATCTTCAACTGGTAGTACCCAGACCTGAGATCAATCTTGGAAAACACCTTGGCACCATTTAGCTGATTGAACATGTCTTCAATCTTGGGAAGTGGGTACTTGTTCTTTATTGTGACCTCATTGAGAGAACGGTAATCGACACAGAGTCGGATAGTTCCGTCCCTGTTTGACACAAATAGAACAGGTGATCCCCAAGGGGAGGCACTAGGGCGAATAAATCCTTTCCTGAGCTGCTCAGCTAGTTGCTTCTTCAATTCAACCAACTCTTTGGATCCCATCCTATAGGGCTTCTTATAGATGGGTCCTGCTCCGGCCATTAGCTCAATTATGAACTCAATGTCGCGGTCATGAGGCATTCCGAGCAGCTCATCAGGAAAGACATCCAGGTATTCACTCACCACAGGCACTTGATCCAACTCAATCCCCGACAGACAATTAACCTAAGGGGTTGGAATGGAGGTAGGGTTGGGGACATACTTGACTTCAAATCCTTGGCTATTGGTCATGGTAACAGTCCTCTTGGCACGGTCTAACAAGCCTTGGTGCTTGGTTAACCAATTCATGCCAAGAATGATGTCCAAGCCTCGCGAATCCAAAACTATGAGGTCTGCTAGGAAGTCTACCCCGTTGATGTTGATCCTGACTCCTTTACATCCTATTTTGGACCTCATAGCTGAACCCGGGGTTTGAATCAACATATGGCTACCCAGGGGCTTAGGCTTCATACCACTCTCTAGTGCAAACTTTTGGGTAACAAAAGAATGCGAAGCTCCACAATCAAACAGTACGGTTGCTGGGGTTGAGTTGACGAGGAACGTACCCAGTATGACGTCCGGGTCTTCCCGGGCTTCCTCAGCTGGTGACGTGATTCACACGACCCTTGCCATTGTTGGGCTGGTTGCAGGGAGCTTGGTTCCTTGGTGGCGCTCCATGGCCTTGACCTTGGTTCGGCGCATTGAGGCGCGGTGCATCTGGCTTCTTATTGGGGCACAGCTTAGAGATGTGTCTAGGCTGACCACATCCAAAGCACGTGATCTGGCCTGAGTTGTTGTTGTTGTTCCTGCCGCCATTGTAGTTATTGGGGTTGTCGTAAGCTGGCCTGGGATTGGCATACTGCTGAGGCTGGTAGCTCGGACGAGGTGCAGGAGGCCTAGCCTGCTGAGGCTGGTAGGTGGGTTTGGCTGGGATTGGCTGCCAGGGGCGAGGCTTCTGGTTGCTGGAACTACCATTGCTGATCATCTTGCGCTTGTGGGTGTCTTCCATGGCATGACGCATGTCTTCGAGCATGAGGGCCTTGTTCACTAGGACGAAGAACGTCCGACAGTTGCAGACAATGAGTTGATACTGCAGGGCTTGCTGGAGTCCTTCCATGAAACATTCCATCTTAGCGGCCTCAGTGCTGACATCTTCAGGAGCATGCCTCGACAGCAGGTTGAACTTCTGCATATATTCCTTGACAGAGCCACTTCCTTGCTTCAGCGCTCGGAATTCCCTCTTCTTGATAGCCATGATCCCAAAAGGAATGTGAGCGGTGCGGAATGCTTCCTTGAAGTCAGCCCAGGTGATCACACGATCACCTTGCATGACCTTGAATCCATCCCAGCAAGCTTTGGTGGTACCTCCGAGGCAGTGAGAGACATATAGCACCTTCTCATGATCCTTGTTGTAGTTGACCAGTGCAAGGAGGTCCTCGATGGTGCGGATCCAGTCATCGGCATCCAGAGGTTCAGCGATCTCAATGAAGGTTGGGGGCAAATTCCACATGAACTCAGACAGGGTGGAGCGGCCATTGCCGTTCCTGCCTTGCTGCTGGTTGTTCACAAGGACTTGCGCCATCTGCTGGATAGCGGCAGTGTTGGCTTGGCGTTCCTCCCGGAGAACTTGGAGAAACCGAGCTATGGCCATGTTCTCTGGCGGAGGTGGTGGCGGGGGAATGTCACCATGTGGCTGCTCCGGGTGCTCTCCAGCGTGAGCAGCCCCACCATCTCCCTATTGCTAGCTGGAGTTGCCGGCCTCAGGGTTGGTGAAGGAGCTGTTGCGGGTTGCAGTCACCATCCTGTTTGGAACAACCAAGTCAAACAACTGGGATAGACGAGATGGAAAGCAGCAATAGAGAAAGCGTGCCTAAGGGGTTGGTATAGTGCAAGTGTGATCAAACATAGGTCAAAAGACCAAACATGTTATATTAAGATAAGATAGATGATGGAGTCGCTTACATGTTGCCTAAGGCAAAAGCGCGACTTGCATCCGAACACAAACAACAAAAGCAAACAACAAGCACACATGGTTTCATATGAACCATTACACGGACTCGACTTCGCATGAGGGGTACATGACTAATCCTACCCTAGGGGTTCTCGGACAAGTGGTGGAGTGCTCGATCTCGTACTCATGCTCCTTAGGATCTTCCTCCTGATCATCATCCATACGGGCGTCGTCTCCGGTTGAGGGGGTCAGAGAACGAGGAGGTTCATCCTGACGGCGCTTCGCCGGTGGTGCGGTGAAGAGCTCACGATACTCCTTCACACTCATGCGACGATGACGTGTGGGTGCATCTCTAGCTGGGGGTACTCCTCCTTTGTAAGCAATAGCTGGTCGTCCCTCGGGAGCTCCATCCTTCTTAATCCTGTCTGGCTTCACCTTGGCTTGACGAAGTAGCTCCCGGGTGCGGTGAAGTTCCCTGTGGAGCTTCACGGACTCCTTAATCAGGTTATGAGCTAGACTGTTGGCGGAGAGGCTGAAGTAGGTCTGGAATCTGAGCGGTGTCCCATCCCCCTTGGATGGAACTAACGTCCAACTCTCGCCAATGTCATCCTTCCTGAAAGGTAGGTAGCGAGTAGCTGGCTCGTGAGCCATCTCTGGGTTGATGTCTCGAAGGTGGATAAGTGCCTTGCGTGCAGCCGTCTCGACTGCGAACGACAAGGTCTCCATCTGTGGTCCCTCAAAGAACCAACTAGCCGGGGAGTCGTTTGCCTTCATGACCACATCAACGTGGTACTCCTTCGTGACGACATCGACCCAGTGCTCGTGGTAGAGGAAAACGGGTGGTCAGTGATACTGGCACTTCTCCAGGCTATCCTCAAGGAGTAGGGGAAAGCCGGATGCTAGGAGGGCTTCGGGTACGACGGCCATCTACAAGGTTTAGGGGAGAGGAGTCAGTAGAGTTTTGAAAGTAGACTTAGAAAAAGGTAAGAAGTGCAGAAACTCCTAAGTGTAGGTACTAGGCATAGTTTTGAAAATGGTTTTGTCCTAACTAACATCCATGCTAACTAAGGCTTCCTACAGTCAACCTGGCTCTGATACCAGCTCTGTGGGGACCCCGACTCATAAGTCGTGATCACCGAATGCACGTGTACAGTGATCCCAGAGATCAATGCTCACTGAACACATAGAAGCTGAATAACAAGAGTCTTACATCCATACATGCTGTCTTACACAAATAAAGACCATCGAGGTCATGTCTTACATAGATAGGGCCATGAAGGCCAAACACCAAACATAGCTAGCAGCGGAAATCTTGAACGAAAGCGTGAACCCATGCCATCTGCCTTAACCCTATAGGCATTCTGACCAGGAAGCGTCCTAGTTCGCATGTTCGTCACCAATGAATTCTTCACCATATTCCTGCTCTTCCATGCCTGGCCAATTAAATAACCAGTGGCAAGCCAATGAGTACTTTGAATGTACTCGCAAGCAACCCATGTTTTGGAACAAGGTGTAACAATGCATAATATAGCACTAAGTAGGTAAGTTGCAAAAAGCTTATTTTTGAGTGCAATGGCATGATCAATCAACTGGTAAGAGTATGCATCGTGAGGATACAAATATCCGTATGAACAGGTTACATATATCCATATAATCAAGGTCTGAACATCTCATGTTCAATCATCATGTCAAGTCATCTGAGTTATCTTTGGTACACCATCTTTCTCCCCCCCCACAAACACCAAGTTTGTGAAAACATCGGACGTAGTTTAAGCACCACCACCGAACTGTTCTTGACCGTGGACACGGCTATTTGAATAGTTTTACACTCTGCAGAGGTTGCACACTTTACCCACAAGACTCGGGAAACTTCTGTGTCATCCACGACTCGCGGTATATTACATACCCGAGGTAAGTACCCGAACATTGCCTTTCCCCTGATGATACTAGCAAAGAATCCACTCGTTGGTGCCATCCTTCATGATGTACATCACAAGTACCATCCACGAGGGCACGCAACGGTGTGCCCGGTGTCTATAAAAACAACCCATGATCGTCCTTTCCGGCACGACCCCGTATCGAGAGCGACCACGTCACTCCCGCCACTAGTAATGCGGTCTCTTTGCTAGCACTCACCAAAGTAATCAGCAAAGCCCCGTCCCATAAGGGGTATCGGGGTTGTACATGTAAGGTTGGGAATGGTCGACAAATCTTAAATCTAATCCGTTTTCGAAAACACACACACTCACTTAGCTCGGTACACAACTTCTTTATCAAGTGGTTACCTAGCTCAACATCATCTCCCTCGGGCATTAGTGGCACCCGACGGGGTTTTCGAAAAGTCTTTGAAATCGTTTCCTTTCCGACACCATGCATAATCCCACACACTCCGCGTAGCAACTACTCAGCATCCTATCTACTTCCCACCAACACAACTCTAGGTAGGAGGTAGAGTCATGTCATGCAAGTATCAACGGTAAAAGTATCGGAGGCAACCCATAAAGGTGGTCACCATAGCATCATGATTCTCATAACAAAATGAAGTGCTATATGCCATGCAATAAAATGGTTTCTTAAACATGGTCAAAGGGCTGCTTGCCTGGCTCAACAAATCCGTCGGTATCTTCAAAGTCTTCTGGTCCAATTCCCTTGTCAACAACGCAATCTATCATCGCAATATTAACAGGCAAAAATAAGAACACAACAAAAACAGAGGAAATAATTCACTTCTAAAATGTTACACTACTCTGTAAAATACCATACTAAAAACTAAAAATATTTGTTTCTGGTTTTGAAGTGTAAAAAGTTTTGAAAACTATTTTGACAGTGGTTTGAAATATTCAAAACTAGGTTTTAAAAAAACCAGTGTATAAAACTATTTTCAAAAAGTGCACAAGTGGCATCATCAAATACTACAGAATATTACACATTTTTAGAAATTGGAATAACTGGATTTGGATTTTTATTTAGCTCTGTGGAATTTTTGGAAAATCAACATAAAAGAAAAATGAGAAGGGCTACTGTGCCCATCGGGCCAAATGACTAGCCGAACCTCGCCCAATTGGCCAGGCCGGCCTAGCTGAGATGCGGGCGTGCGCGCAGCCAGGTTCAAACCTGACGCGCAGGCCCCAGCGTCAGCGAGAGGGAGGGAGGAGAGAGAGGTGTGGGGATGACAGTGGGTCCCACCTGTCATCTCCCACCTCGGGACACAGGGGAGGCGGAGCTCACCGCCGGCGATGTGGGGATCAGGGTGAGGAGCTGGTGCCACCGTCGTGGTCAGGGCGTCGCGGCCAACCGTACGGTGGTGGAGAGGGGCGCCGGGGAGCTCTCATTCGTCGTCGACGAGGTGGCCGCGGTGGAAGGCTTCAGGCCGAGCTCGAAGTCGACGCTCCAAGCTGCAATCGACACGGGAAAGGGAGCAGGGTTCATTAGAGAGCTGAGGGAGGAGCAGGGGAATAAGAATGAGGGCCGGGGGAGTCCTGTACCCGGAGATCTCCGGCGAGCTGAGCCGGCGGAGCTCGGGCTCGATCCCGAGCTCAGGCGACTCCGGGGCTGATTTGGCAGCACAGGAGGGCGATTGGGGAGGAGAGAGAGTCAGCAGAGGGGTGATAGGGGCTCGGGGAGGCCTTTTATAGAGGGGGTGACGGTGCATCATGGACCCGTGCGCCGGTGAGGTTGCTGCCGTCGCCAGAGAGGGAGAATGCTCACGGGGACTTTCCCGTGGCGTTCCTGGGGTCGGTCTAGGACCAAGGGGGAGAGAGGGGAGATAGGGGAGCACGCGCATGCGAGGGAGGGGATTGGCCGAGAGGGGCGGCGTCGGGCGTGCGATGGGGAGGCCGTTGCAGGGAGAGAGAGGAGGGGGCTGGCAATCCAGTGTGTTGCGGACGCCAAGGGGCCTCGACTGGCGCGAGGGGGAGGCTCGAGGTGGTCGGGAGTATGGGCAGGGCGCGGTGTCAACGCTCGGTCGTCCTGTAGCGCGTCTTTGGCTGGCATGCTAGAGCTTTTGACGTGCTCTGGCATGTCCACTTATGTCCATGCTTAGCAGGAGGGAGTAAACAATTGGAAAAGAGCTTTGGATGCTCTGGGTTAGCCAGGGGTGAGAGGGAGAAGAGAGAGAGGTGGGAAAGGGGCTGTCTAGAGAGGGAAAAGTGGGTTTTCGCCCATGCAATCATGCATCTGGGAGCCAGGATTTTTACCAGAGGTGAGGAGGGATTGCCCTGAGCTGTGGTAAAAAGATGAGGTGAAGGAGAATAGTGGAAGGGGTCAGAATATGGTTTTTACCAAATGACAAGAAGGTGTTTGATGCTGGTTTGGGTAAGACGAACTCCCCTACTTGCAGTAATATTTTACAATGTCAAATGGGAAGTAAAAATATGGTGGATCACCAAGTTTGAGCTCAATTGAAAGAGTTTGTCAATGTAAACTTGGTAAACCCTAGAAATGAGCAGAAACTGATTTTCTTAGATCCAATCATGCTAATCTATTCTCGTAAATGCACCCCTTGGTGTGGTGGCATTATTTGGGGATTACAGTATGCCCACAAAGTTTCAGATTAATTGGGGAAAGTTGACAATGTAGAGTTGATCAATTTTGGTTCTGGACAGGAAGGGTTTTGGGGCACTTTTGTGAATAAAAACAATTGGGATTGAGATGCAACTTTGTATGATCATCACATATGGCATGTGTGACTTGCTGGAATTTTCCTGGATTTATTTGATAATATTTCCTATAGAAATATTTCAAAAGCTTGAAACAGACAGAAAGGGTTTTGGAAGGTTTTGTCCAATATTTTGAACATGACCATGTGTTGAAACTCATATATATGGAAAATATATGTCCATTGAGTTTCCCTAAATTTTCTCAAATATTTTTAAAGCATAAAAATATTTTTCCCTTATGAAAGACCATTTCTGGCTTTAAGAAAAAGTCTTTAAATAAAATAGGAAAATAATCTTTAAAAATAATATTTGGCAGTTTTGGGAAGTCATATATATTGTAGGTTCCAAATAAAGTCTTTGGGGTAAAGCAGTCACCCTAATTTGAGGAGTTGTAGTACAAATCTCAATTCAGGGGTTTTTGAAAACCTAATTTGAATAATTGCTTTTTGGCCAAATAATATTTGATAAAAATAGTTTTAGGTGCTATACACATGGCATGATCATTGGGCAAGGGTTTTGGAACAATAAGATGATCATAGAGAGAAGAAGAATTTTTGTGAATTAAAATACAATCAAACATTCAAGCAAAACGCACTCAAGTCAATCATCACAAGCAAGCAAAAGTTTTAAATGGGTCCAAATTTTATAAAATCATAGTAATAGCAAAGTGATAGAACACAGGGTGTGACACAACAACACCTTGTTGTGAAAGCTCGAATGCAGTAGCCCGAATCTTGGAGATGAGCACATCCATCGCGTCCCGATCTATCTCCTTAATCAATAATTTCCACTGCTACATGAAGATAGACAATTTGTAAAAGCAATGAGCTGACTTGTTACGGTATATATGCTCAATCGTCAATTTATTTCTTGTGGTCCACATCATCCAGCAAAGAGCAGAGAGCCCGACCCAAAACATCCGTCTGCCTTGACCTTGCAGGCCAGTAGAGACTGACCTGAGCTCAGCAAAAGAATCGGGGTTCCAAGAAATGCCCATCTAGGAACGAATACAACACCAGGAAAGCTTGGCAAGGACACAATGAAAGAATATATGGCCAGAATCCTCAAGATCTAGACAGAGGCAACAATGGTCAGAACCCGGCCCGTTATGCTTACGGATTTGGTCTGTCACAGGCAATTTGCCCCTAATCGCCTGCCACATGAATATTTTAATCTTAGGAGGAACCCTGGCCTTCCAGATGGGTCTAAATATGGGTGTAGCCGATCCCGAAATCAATCTAGAGTACAAAGACTTAACCGAGAACCGACCCGACAATGAGTGGGGCCAGGTCACCGAGTCCTTCTCCTCTGAGAGCACAAGAAACAAGGCAGTGAGGCGATGCCAGTCGCTTAACTCTTCAGGAGAGGGGGAACGCTTGAGACCCAAGTCCCAATTATTCTGGGGGAGTTCTAAGATAGAAACCTCGGGGGAGGGGCAGTAAGAGAATAAAACAGGAAACTGGGAGGCTAGGGGGGAGTCCCGCACCACCAGTCCAAAACCTAGTCGAATCACACTTACCAACCATAAACTTAACATGACATCTGAAATCATCACGAACTTTAATCAAATCACGCTAGAATTGCGCCACCAGAGGAGGAAGCGAACAAAGGGCTCGAGTTGGGAAAGTATTGGCTTTGAGAAGATGATACCGGAGAGTGTCGCGGTCCGAAGATAAGATTTTCCACCACCACTTGATGATCAAGCACTTGATCATAACGGAAGTGTTAAGAATACCCAACCCCCAAGGTTCTTAGGTCTGCAAATGAGCTTTCACTTAACCATCCTATATTTGCAACGGTTGTCAGCCGCATTCTAGTAAAAAGCACCACGGTGTTTGTTAAAACCAGCATGAGTACCTTTCGTCAGGTGGTAGAAGCCCGTTGGAAACATGGGCAAGGAGGACAGACATGCATTGATGAGGCACACTTTACTAGCAGTACCTTCCGTCACTTGGTGCATCACTATCATCATGAGGTTGATCTTGCCCTTGATCTTGTTCACTACGTTGAGGGCTTTCACTTTGTTCTTCAGAAGCGTGTGGGTCTTGCGTCGGTGATGGTTCCACTTGCGTAGAACATTGTCCTTCTCCTTCGGCCACAAGGGGTTCCTCAACGGGTAGGAAGTGTCCCACACCCATTCTTCTTATGGCTTGGGGAGGAATTTCATCACCTACATCACAAAGACCACTTTGCTCCACTTGGGAGCCGTTATTTTCATCAAACTCTACGTTACACGTCTCCTCAATGAGTCCAGTGGACTTGTTGAGAACACAGTAAGCATGAGAGTTTGTAGCATAACCAACAAATATGACCTCTTGAGCTCTAGGTTCAAATTTAGACAACCGAGCACCTTTCTTGAGAATAAAATACTTACATCCAAACACCCGGAAGTACTTGAGGTTGGGCTTGTTACCGGTAAGTATTGCATATGGAGTCTTGTTCAAGCCTTTGCGGAGGTAGAGCCCATTAGATGCATGACACGCAGTGTTGATGGATTCGGCCCAAAAGTTGTACGGAGATTTGAATTCCGCCATCATGGTCCTTGCCGCATCCATCAACATCCAGTTCTTCCTTTCCACAACACCATTTTGTTGAGGGGTATAGGGTGCAGAGTATTGATGCTTGATCCCCTCATCACTCAGAAACTCGTCCAACGTGTAGTTTTTGAACTCGGTGCCGTTGTCACTTCTAATCATCAATATCTTTGCATCATGTTGGCATTGATCTTCATTTGCAAAGTCGATGAAGGTTTGTTGGGTCTCACTCTTCCTCTTGAAGAAATATACCCAGGTGTATCTTAAGTAATCATCCACAATCACCAAGCAATACTTTCTTGCCCCAAGACTATCAAATGATGGAGGACCGAAGAGATCCATGTGAAGGAGCTCTAGGGGCCTCTTGGAGTAAATAGTAGTCGTGGGGCACTGCAAGCACAATCTTTGGCAAAACTCACATTTGTTAGTCCACGAACGTGATCCCCTTTGAGGAGACTTTGCAAAGATCTCATATTGGCATGGGATAGCCGGTGATGCCAAAGCCATCCCACATCAACTTTAGCAATTAGACAAGTCGCTGTCTTAGTGGGTCGCTCCGAGAAGTTGACCACATAGAGACCATTTTCGACATGCCCAACAAAGGCTACTTTAAGTGTCTTGCTCCACAAAAGGGCCACGGTATCAATACCAAAGAAAGTACTGAAACCCATGAGTGCAATTTGACGAACGGAAAGTAAATTGTATGCAATGGTCTCAACAAGCATGACTCTCTCAATGGTTAAGTTCGGGGAGATAACCACCTTGCCAAGACCCAATACCTTTGATATTGTGTCATCACCAAAGGAGACTTGAGTGGCCAAAGATGCGTCGGTTCGAACGTCCACCACCAAGTCCTTGCTTTCGGTCATATGATTTGTTGCTCCACTATGAAGCAACCATGACACTCCTCCGAAAGCAAACTCCTACAATAGATCAATGCTTGGAATTAGGTACCCATTCTTTAATGGCTCCTTTCATGTTAGTTACAAGGGTCTTAGGAACCAAAATAGACCATTCAATGTACTCATAATAATAACCAACATATTTGGCATAAACATGCCCATCACTAGCACGGCATAAAACATAAGAGGGATTAAAATCGCCGACATTGTTAGAGGGGGTGGTCTTGCCCTTCTTGGCATTACCACCCACAACCTTGTCCTTCTTCTTCTTATGGGTAATCTTCCCCGCTTTGACAAAGGTTTCCTTGCGCGGGAGAAGTGGTTTGGTCTTCAACTTCTTCTTCTTCTTAGACTTGGGTGCAAAACCCAATCCCTTCTTTAGCTACAACTTCCTTTTGATTGCTCAAAAGTTCGTTGAGATTCTTCTCACCTTGGATACATGTCACAAGGACTTTCTCAAGTTGCTCTTTCAACTTAGCATTTTCCTCCACAAGGTGCACATGCTCACAACAAGGGTTAGTAGCATTGGCATTATCAATTAACACAAAAGGAGGACATGAGGCTATTTACTTAGTAAGTTTTACTTGGAGTTGATCATGAGACTCCTTAAGAGAGGCATGTGCACTCTTCAAAGCCTTGTGCGCTTTGTCGAGTGTACCAAACTCCTTTTTGAGTCTATCATGGTCAACCGCAAGTGCAACCTTTTTGGATTTGAGCACACGAGTAAGAACAATAGCATGATCATAATCTTTTCATAATTTAGCAAGATCGTCGTTGTGTGGCTCCTCAAGAGCCAAACGAAGATCTCGCTCTTTCTCAAGAGCAATAGAAAGATCCGCTATCTCATTGGCATAGTCAGGACTATGCCCCTCCAAGTTGGAGATGGTTTCCTCATGACATTCAATGAGATCACTAGCTTCACCATGTTGTTCCAAGAGAGCAACAAAGTGCTTCTTGGTCTTACCCTTGAGTTTGGCCATGAACTTGTCGAACTGATTCTCATCAACATTCACTTCCTCATGTTCCTTCACACATTCCAACGCAGGAGAACTAGTGGTAATGGAAGTTTTGATGTTGGAGGTTACCTTGTTGATACCTTTGGCCATAAGACATTTGGCGTTGCGGTTCTCGTTGGGGGAGTCGAAGAGAGACACCTTGGTTGGGGTAGAGGAAGCAATTGCCACCGTAGCCATTGCCATCCCTTAACCACTTGTGTCTTCATCATCTTCATCATCATAAGAGGCATACTCTTCTTGAGCCATCAACACCTTGTGAGGCGCCTTCTTGGTGAAGTTGTTCTTGTTGGGGAAGGACTTGGCTTTGTCTTTACGAATGAGCTTGCCACCATTGTCTTCCCTCTTCTCATATGGGCAATCCACCATGAAGTGACTCACATTGCCACAATTGTAACACGTTCTCTCATGTTGCTTGCCTTTGGAGCCACTTGAGTTGTTCTTGGAGAAGTTTGGCTTTGAGTTTCTCTTGTTGCCCCAAAATTGCCTTAACGCAAGAGCCATGTACTCGTGGTATGCATATTTGGTGTCTTTGGGGCAACTCTCCTCTTCTTCTTCTTCCGGAATTTCCTTGGCCTTCAAAGAAAGGTTGGGTGAAGACTTCTTTGACCGTTGAACACGAGCTAGAGCATTGTCGGTGGTCTTGTACAAGATGTTCATTGCAATGAATTCATCCAACACAGCACTCGAGGACAAGGAGTGAAAGTCTGGTCTTTGACGGATAACGGAGGACATGGCCTTGTTGAATGGCATGATGGCCTTGAGAAACTTACGCTTGATCCAATTGTCATCCGTATCCTTACTCCCATGATCTTGAATGGATACCGCGAGAGTTGTCAGTCTCCGGTAGAGCTCACGAGGGTCCTCATCTTCATTCATCACAAACTCATCGGCCTCATCGAGAACCACCTCAAAGTTGGACCGTTGAATGCTTGAGCTTCCCTTGTACAATTAAACAATGTGTTCCCAACAATCTTTAGCACGAGTGAAGGGACGCAAGTGAGCAGGCTCTTCTGGAGGCACCGCGGATTGAAGGATGAACAAGGCAGAATGATTGAGTTGATTGTCGGCCTCCTCTCTTGGGGTGAGGTTGTTTCGATCATGCGGGTAGTATCCTTGCTCAATGATTCTCCAAAGTTGAGTTGATCTGTGATTCAAATGAGACTTGATATGAAAAACCCAATTAGCGAAATCATTTTTCACAAGTTTAGGAGGAGGACCTAGGTTGTTTATATGAGGTGTGTGAACCGGTCCTCCATAGATTGGGGGAGGGGGAACCGAGGCAAAGGTTCCCGACCCATTCATTCCTTGAGGCACCTTATCCTTATCACTACTAGCCCCCTCCCTTCTGGAGTTGGCATCTGCTCCGAGCTAGTGGTTTTAGCCACTAGCAACTGATCGGTAGAAAGCTTGAGACCATCAAGGAATTCTTTAAACAAGGATTGGACCTCGGTCGTCATAGAAGATTTAAGTGAGGCCATTGCCTCATTTAAATCCTCTCAAGAGACCGTGCTCACGCCCTCGGCCTCGGGTAATTCCACAACCCGATCCTCTTCGTTAACCATACTCTTCAGGTGGTAAAACCCTTAATAAAGAGACGTAGCTCTGATACCAATTGAAAGGATCGATATGGTTGACTAGAGGGGGGGGGGGTGAATAGGAAACTACCAATTTTTAGTTTTTCTTAACAAACTAGGTTTAGCAACAAATAGGTTGTCTAGATATGCAGCTATGTGAGCAACCTATATGATGCTAACAACTATAACAACAATAGAAAGCATAGGATACAACACAAGTAAAGCTTGCACAAAGTAGAGGTAAGAAGTAACCACAAGTGGAACTGGTGGAGACGAGGATGTGTTGCTGAAGTTCCTTCCCTTTGAGGGGAAGTACGTCTCCGTTGGAGTGGTGTGGAGGCACAATGCTCCCCAAGATGCCACTAAGGCCACCATATTCTCCTCACGCCCTCACACAATGCGAGATGCCGTGATTCCACCAGTGATGCTCATGAAGGCGGTAACCAGACATTTACAAACAAGGTTGAGGCAATCTCCACAACTTAATTGGAGGCTCCCAACAACACCACGAAGCTTCACCACAATGGAATATGGCTTCGAGGTGATTTCTTCCATCTAGGGTGCTCAAACACCCAAGAGTAACAAAATCCACACAATAAAGTATGGGGGAATCAAGTTTTTTTTTGGTGGAAGTGTAGATCTAGATCTCCTCCTTCAATCCCTAGCAAATCAACAAGTTTGAGTGGCTAGAGAGAGAGATCGGGCAAGAAAGCTTGAAGGGATTAATGGAGGAGAGAGAGAGACAAGAGGTAAGTAGGTAGGTGGAAGAACCACCCCCTTATATAGTGTCCCCCATTTCCAACCGTTACATCCATTTTTACATGGTAGCGGTACAACCGCTATGTGCACCGGTATAAACGGTGCATAGGGGTATCCAGCAGAAAACCCTGGCGAGCGGTGCAACCGGGGGCGGGGGTGGTAGTACCGGTCGTAACACCGGACCGGAACGACTGCTCCACCACCGCTCAACCACCGCTTTGAAAAAAATAGGAATCACCCTCGAGCGATGATTGAAGCGGTGGTTGCCTCGGTGCAACCGCTTGGACTGAGTACAGGAGGCGGCAAAGTCCCGAGCGGTACAACCGCTTGGGACACTAGTAGTACCGGTCAATAAAGATCAACCGGAACAACCGGCCCACAACCACCCAACTACCGCACCACAACAGAACCTTGGCCGGTGGTTGGGCAGTACTGGGCCGGTACAACCGCGTGAAGCCACTTCTTAGGGTTGGCCAGGCTATTAGCGGTACAACCGCCCGGAGGCAGTGGTACAACCGCTAGCAGCTTCCTGAGAGCAGGAACCCCAAGGTTTCACCCGTGGGGTGGTAGTTATACCAGACGTACTGGTACAAGCGGTACAACCACTAGAGCCAGCAGTACAACCGCCTAGGTGTAAAAACTACTGCTGGGTTAGAGATGAGGACCTCTCTCTCAATGAACGGAAGGATATGCGGTGGTTGACAAGGAATGTTTATGTGTATTTATTCACCCAGTACCTTTTGATGTGAATTGCCTCTTAATAGTACGGGTTTCCTACGACCACAGAAATAAACACGTAGAGAACACCATCTTCGTTCTTTTCCGTCCGGAGGGAATGCCGAATCGTCTTGTGTCATACACAGAGTAACTGGAGAACTTGGCACACGATTAGATCACATAGTGAGTTGTCATCATCAACAAAACACAAAGGTAGGAAAATGCCCTAACAATAAAGCACATGGATAATTTCAGATTTATGATATTCAATTCATTCACAATTTACTCTTAGGATATAAGTGAAGCAAAAGAGTAAACATCAAACTACTTTCAAAAGATATAAGTGAAGATCCATGAGTAGTCAAACAATCAAGTAGCTATGTGAGGACTCTCTCTAATAAATATTTTCAAACGTGAGTATTTTATTCAAGCAGCAAACAAAACAAAAATATACTTCAAGAATAGCACATATCATGTGAACAAATAAAAACTTAGGCTTAACCTAGGCTAATCGATATTTTTTGACGAAGAGAGGTGGGATGCGTAGCATCCCCAAGCGTAGATACTTGAGACTTCTTGTGATATTGAATTGGGGAGCCTTGGGCATCCCCAAGATTGAGCTTTTGTGTCTCGTTAATTCCTCTCATATCACGGTTTCCTAAATCTTAAAAGCTTCATCCACACAAAACTTGACAAGAACTCGTGAGATAGGTTAGTGCACATAAAAATAAATCAACACTTTATGTACTGCCAAGGCAACTTGCAGAATAATTTTCATACATTTTCTGCTGTTTACTATCATTTCCACAATTTATATCTTCCAATATATGCTATGGAAACTATAGGATAAGTAGATAACAAAACTATGACATCAATCTGTCTAAATAGGACAATGTGTAGCAATTAATTCAAAAAGTGTACTTATGTAACTCACAAAATTTTGAAAATTTATGAAATGATAAATAATTTTTATGACAGCACTGTGTAAAAATATCCGAAACTTTCCATGTTCAGTAAATATCAAAATTCAAACACTATAGAAAACATTTTTGTTTTTACACAGCACACATCAAACATGCAATTGAGACATCTTAAGGAAATTCTTGGAACCTTTTATCGAAAAAATGATTATTAATAACATATAATAGAGGATAACAAAATAAAATGATGCTCCAAGCAAAGAACATATTGTGTGACGAATAAAAATATAGCTCCAAGTAAGATATACCGATAGTGTTGAAGACGAAAGAGGGGATGCCTTCCGGGCATCCCCAAGCTTAGATGCTTGAGTCTTCCTTGAATATTGCCTTGGGGGTGCCTTGGGCATACCCAATATTACAGTCTTGCCACTCCTTATTCTCCTCGTATCGGTATCTGATATGTCTCCAACGTATCGATAATTTATGAAGTATTCATGCTATGTTTGCCTATGTTTACAGTACTTTTATATGGTTTTGATGCACTTTATATGATTTATTTAGAACTAACCCGGACTGACGCTGTTTTTAGCAGAATTACAGGTGTGTTGTTTTTGTGCAGAAAATGAAAGTTCTCGGAATCGCCCAAAACTTTTTGATTATTTTTTCTGGAGGAAATAAGCAATATTGGAGTGAAGAACCACCAGAGGGGAGCCACCTGTGGGCCACAAGCCAACAGGGCGCGCCCCCCAAGGCCGCGCCCTGATGGATTGTGGGTCCCACGTGGCTCCGTTGCGCGTGATTCCAACGATGAAAAATCGTATAAATCCCAGAATCCCAGAAATAAATAGAGAACTTCCGCCTCGCCGCCGCAACTCTCTGTATCAATAAAAACAATCCGGAGCCTTTCCAGTACCCTACCGGAGAGGGGAAATCATCTCCGGTGGCCATCTTCATCATCCCGGCAGAGGCCATGATGAGGAGGGAGTAGTTCACCCTCGGGGCTGAGGGTATGTACCATTAGCTATGTGTTCAATCTCTCTCTCTCTCTCGTGTTCTTGAGATGGCACGATCTTGATGTATCACGGGCTTTGTAAATATAGTTGGATCACATGGTGTGTGTCCCTTGCTATCTTGTTGTGATGAATTGAATCTTTCCCTTTGAGATCTTGTTATGTTGGATTGAATATTGGATTTGAGAACACTTGATATATGTCTTGCATGTGGATACCCGTGGTTACAATGGGGTGTTCTATTGATTCACTTGATGTATGTTTTGGTACTCAACTTGCGGATTCCCGAGGTGACATTGGGGTAATCTATGCATAGGGGTTGATACACGTTCTTGTCCTACATTCTTCGATAGAAATCTTGGGGTGCTCCTTGAAGTTCTTTGTGTTGGATTCAATATGATAGATCTGATATTGTTTGATGCATGTCGCATAATTTACCCACGGATACTTGAGGTGACATTGGAGTATCTAGGTGACATTAGGGTTAATTGATATGTATCATTGGTGTTATTTTAGTACGGACTCTAGGGCTGTTAGTGACACTTATAGGAATAGCTCAAAAGATTGATCGGAAAGAATAACTTTGAGGTGATTCTACTACCTACACCAATTTCATCTTATTGTTCTCCGCTAGATAGGAACTTTGGAGTGATTCTTTGTTGCACGTTGAGGGATGATCATATGATTCAACTATGTTAGCATTGTATTTCGTACGTAGCGCCTTGTGCATAGTGCCTTGTGCGTACCGGTTTGTGTGATCGTGTACAAAATACCGGTTTGTATGATAGTGCACCTATACAATTTGCCATTGTATTGGGTGTGTTGGGGACACAAGAGATTTCTTGTATTTGATTGCAGGGTTGTTTGAGAGAGGCCATCTTCATCCTACACCTCCCACGGATTGATAAACCTTAGGTCATCCACTTGAGGGAAAATTTCTACTGTCCTACAAAACTCTGCGCTTGGAGGCCCAACAAAGTCTACAAGAATAAAGTTGCGTAGTAGACATCAAGCCATTTTTTGGCGCCGTTGCCGGGGAGATGAATGCTTGAAGATATATATTTAAACCTTGCAATTAAATCTTTTAGTTTCTTGTTTTTCACTAGTTTGGTTTTATAAAAGAAAACCTCAAAAAATGGAGTTTAGGTTGCCTCAATTGCTTCGTCTTTTTAATGTCTTTCGTGAAAATGATGGATCGGAAAATTGTGCTCAATTGGTAGAGGAAGAATTTGTGAAAATACTTAATGAGAATTCCTTGAATGATGAGCATGATAGCAATATTGTTAGTATGAATTCTCTAAATATCCATGTGTTGGGTTCTACCGTAGGTGCTTCGCATGCAAATTAAAATTTTCCTACGCGCAGAACAACCAAGAACATGCTACGGAGATGAATCACAGATCGTTACCACTAGACGCGCAGTGTTGTGCAGCGGAAATAGAGTTGGGGCAGCGCGTCCGCGAGGTTCGTCTCCTCCTTGTCCGATCTCCCTCGAACAGCCGGTCCGATCTCCCTCGAATTGCCGGTCGCCGGATCCCATGTACAGGTTTGTCGGAGTGGCGCAAGTGCACCGCCTCTAATGGTATCTGCGCGTGCAGGAGGAACACCGTGTGGCGGACTGCTAGTTCCGATCACACAGTTCGGCGGCGAGTGGAGGTGGCTAGTTGCAACACATGCAAAGCCCTAATGACGGCGCCGAAGCGATCAACCAGATGGGTGTGCCGCACCTCCACTATATATAGGCATCCGTTGCGGGCTCAACTCTTGGGCCTCGCACGGATCCTAAAGCCCACGTGTTCCTTCCCTTAAGCGCGCGACCCCTTAGGTTCTCGTTCACTTGGTCGCGAGCCAGATCACATCCGGCTCGACTAATCGGTAGCGGCCTTTAGCAAAGCGTGTCGACTCCAAGTGTCCGATGAAGCTGGTTAGGCAAACCTGTACTTCATACTTCTGTTCCTTTTGCCACACGATATATGTTGTCGGGCTCAAGGCGAGTCTGTCATCCTTGTGTTAGCCCGACCTCTTTCTTGTTCCAGTGATGCTGACCACAAATCCGATTATCTCATAATCCTTGTCGCATGGCCATGCTTATCTTGGTCGGATCACACGAGGGGCCCAGAGTATATCTCTCCTGATCGGAGGGGCAAATCCCATCTTGCTCGACCATGTCTCACAGCATGGGTCTGAAGAAGCCCGAAACCTACCTTTATAACTACCTAGTTACGGAGTAGCGTTTGGCCAGCCCAAAGCAGGTCTATCACCACCCTAAGTACATGTGCCAGCTCAGGTCTTAGGACACAGAACGTATGTTGTACTAGAGACTCACAGATGACATATCGCTGCGTCTCATAGTTGGGTCTGTCCAACTCAGACCTTATCTCAACTCAGATTCGACGACCAGATCTTTCTGAGTCCATATTATCCGGCTAGCATCCAATGCTACATGGTCAGTGAGACCGGACCATCCACCTTGTCATATGCTAGTCTAACTGGTCGTGCGTCCACACAACCCTTTCGACTAGGGACCATTTAGGACAGTCATCATACAATGCATAGTCTTACAAACAAGTCACGTACTTGTTAATACACATAATTGATAATGTCCAAGGACTATCTTTATTCATAAACACATAGGAAATATCATCATACATGATTGCCTCTAGGGCATATCTTTCACACCCTGTGTTTGTATCACTTGCTATACTATGGATTTATAAAATTTGGAACCAATTAAAACTTTTAAGTGTATGAGCTTGTTTGATTTGTTTGATGCTTGCTTGCTTGGTTGATTGTGTATGGCACTCATAGATTCTAATCCTCTCCATACTCATCTTCCTTGATCCAAACATCTTGCCCAATGATCATACCATGTGTATAGTACCCAAAACTATTTTTATCAAATATTATTTCGGCCAAAAAGGATTTATTCAAATTAGGTTTTCAAAAACCCCTGAATTGAGGTTTGTACTACAAGTCCTCAAATTGGGTGGAATGTTTTGTACCAAAGACTTTATTTGGAACCTACTATACATATGACTTCCCAAAACCAGCAAATATTATTTTACTATTTTATTTAAAGGCATTTTCTTAAGGCCAAAAATGTTTTTTCATAGGTAAAAATTAATTAAGTGCTTTGAAAATATTTGAGAAAATTTAGGGAAACTAAGTGGACATATATTTTCCATATATATGAGAGTCACCACATGGTCATGTTCAATATAATGGGCAAAATCCCTCAAAACTCTTCCTGCTTAAATCAAGCTTTTGAAATATTTCTACTGGAAATATTCTCAATAAAATACAGGAAAATTCTAGCAAGTCACACATGCTATATGTGATGATCTTGCAAAGTTTTATATCAATCCCAATTGATTTGTTCCACCAAAATATTCCAAAACCATTCCTGACCAAACTCAAGTTTGAACAACTTTACACTTTGAAGTTTGTCCTATTGACCCCAAACCTTGTGGACATGTTCTAAACCCCAAATAATGATACCACACCAAGTGGTGGATTTGGGGGAATAGGATTGCATGCTTGGATCTACAGAAATCTGATTCTATGGAATTATAGGGTTTTTCAAGTTTATACTGCCAAATTTCTTCAAATCTTCTCAAATTTGGTGATCAACCTTATTTCTACCTCTCATTTGATCCTGTTAAATCTCATGACAAGAAAACTCCATTTGCTCACTGAAAACAGTATCAAACACCTTCTGCCAGAATTGTAAAAACCATGTTTCCCCCTCTTAACCTCTTCTCCTTGCCCCCAAACTTTTACCACAATCCCATATTGCTGTATTTTACCTCTAGTAAGAAACTCATGGCTCAGCTCAATGGTTAAGTGGGGTGAAACCCCATTTTACCCCTCTGGACAGCAAGAATCTCTTTCTCTCTCCACTTCTTTCTCACCCTGGTGGGTCACCAGAGCATCGTCTGCCAATCACACATTGTATATTCCTCCCTGGACCCATTGGACACGGTTGGCTGCGCCCAGGATGCCGTTGGCATGCCATGACATGCCAAACGGGCGCTCCAGAGTGCGCTATAGCTGCCCAATGCATGGCCCCGACAGCATTGGGCCTCCCCCTCGTGTCCCCCGAGGCCGCCTCGGTGTCCGGGACACGGCAAACGGTCGGCCCCCTCCTCTCTCCTCCTCCTTCTCCCTCCTCCCGCGCGTGCCGAGCGCCGCCCGGCTCGGCCAGTGAGCAGGCTCACACGCGCGCGCTCCTCTTCCTCTCTATTCTCTCCCCTAGACCTAGACCAGCCCCAGACACACCCCCGTCTCCTCCCGTGCCTTCTGGCCTCGGCCCCGAGCTCGCCGGCGCACCCGAGCTCGGTGGACTCGCGCCCCTCTATTTAAGCCATCTCCGGGCCTCCTCTTGCTCCTCCGTCGCCCCCTCTACCACCTAATCGAGCCCCTGGTCCACTCGTTCCTTGCCAGGAGCTCCCGAGCTCAAGATCGAGCTCGGGATCCGCCGCATCAAAACTCCGGCGACCCTTTTGCCCTCCGACCCTCGCTCCTCTCCCTTCAGAATCCCCTTTTGCCCTGACCTTTTTCCCCTCCTTTCCCTGGTGATTTGCAGACGGAGGCGGCGACTCCGACCACCTCCCGAATCGCACCGCCGCGGCTCCCTTCGTCGCCGACGACTCGGACCACCCCGGCGACTCCCTCCACCACCAGGCGATCGACGACATCTCCCTAAGCTCATTTCCGCACTCGACGCCCCTCGCCGCCGTTTGTAGCCTCGCCGGTGAGCTCCTCCCCCCTCGGTCCAGAGGAGGACGAAGGACCTGACAGGGGGACCCCACCTGTCGGCCTCCTCCTCTCCTCTCCCTCTCTCTTTGTGCCGCTGACGCCAGGGGTCCGCCTGTCGGGTTTAAACCGACGGGCGCTCGCGCCTGGGCTGGTTGGCTGGCTAGGCCGGCCCAACTGCTGGCCGAGTCTGGCCCAGGGCACAGTGCCCTTTTCTTTTTCTTTTCTGATAAATATTGCAAAAATTCCTCAAGTGAAAATAAAATTCCAATTCCAAATATTCTTCCACCACAAATCTTATAATATTATGTAGAATTTAATAGTGCCACTTGTGTAGATTTTTGAAAACATTTTATGTACTAGTTTTACTTAAAGTCTAGTTTTGATTATTTTTAGCCTCTCTTTTAATAGTTTTCAAAAATATTTTTCCCAACAAAAACTTAGACTACTATTTTTTGTTTGGTATGTAGTATTTTTCAGAGTAGGGTAACATTTTTGAAGTGGAGTTTGTGCTCTGTTTTTGGTTGTGATTCTTATTATTGCCGTTATTATCGCAACCAACAAACACTTCAGAAGAGCGAGAGTTGTAACTTAAAGAAACAAAATAGCAGATATAATAAGACCCGCTTGAAGACTAACTCAAATTTCTCCCTTTGTCATCAAGTGACCAAAAGGGACGAAATTGAGGACCAACGCCCCTGAAGAATTTCATCTTGAAGGTGGTGGAGGAGCGCCAGCGTTGTCGGGGTCGTTTGTCGATGCAGGGCCTGCAACAGTGTCATCAATATCTTCATTGGAATCTGTCCCGCGCGATGAAGAAAATGAACTTGTAACTAGCTAAGGAACTGGAAGCTTCTTGTATTTCTTCTTAGGAGGATAAGACCAATCAAAATCCCGCTGAAATTCCATCTCTGCAAGTTCTTCAGGGGTATACAGATGCTGAAGAGTGGCCCAAGTGCATCAATGGGTTCTGTTGAAGAACTGGGCAGAGTCTTCAATTTTTTCAGAACCGAGGAATCTGCAGATGGTGATGCTTTCCTTTTCAGTGCAGCTACCTTCTCCACAGCCTTTGTTCTCTTGACTTCTGATGCAGAAGGAAGTGTGACTTTCTTCACCCTTGAAGATTTTGCTGGGGGAGCATGGGGTGAAGGTGGTGCAGTTTCTTCAGGCACGACTGATGCAGTCGCCCTGGCAGTTTCTTTAGACGCAGTAGAGGCTTCAGCTGGCCTGACAATTTCTTCAGGCGCAACATTGGGAGTTGCCCTGGGAATTTCTTCAGCAGCAGGAATCTCTCCAGCTGCACTAGCAGTTTCTTCAGCAGGTTGAGCTGAAGAGCTTGCCCGAGGATTTTGTGGTTGCGAGGAAGCTGCAACCCTTGTGTTGTGGTCCTTGATGACTTTGTCAGCCATCTTGATGAATCTGCCCTTGGCACCTTGCCAGTCGGAATAGTGACTTTTGTATTTTTTATTGAGGCCTTTGATATCCCTTTAAACAAGGAAAAGTTGATTTGGCGTCAGGTTGAGGACATTGTCCTTCATGAATCATTCCTTCTTCAGTTGAGCTTTCTTCGCCCTTCTGTCCTGCTCAAACTTCCATTTTTCCTCACCAATGAAAGCGGTGAGGACATGACTTGGGCCAGGTGGAAGCTTCAAGTCATCAATGGGAGTGTTTGGATCCTGGTGCTACAAGTCAATGAAATCCAGCACAATCTTCGGGTCGAGCATGAGAGGAATTTGAGTCCCCTTTCCTTGAGCCACTCTCTCCTGCTTGTTTATGACTATAGCAGCCAGTTCTTCATCATCAGCATCATCATCCTCAGATCCAGAGGGAACTTGAAATACAACTTTCTTTCCGTGAGGACTTGGTCTCCTGCCTCGTCCAGCAGTAGCTTTTATCTTTAACAAAGTGGGGCTACTTGATGAATGTGCTTGAGCTGAGGAAGTTGCAGATGCCCCTGAAGCAATTGAGAAACCAACAATCCTCTGACACGTTGCAAGGTGCACTGGAGTTGAGGACTTGGTAGCAGTAGTTGAAGATTGTGCAGCCACTGAGGGCATTGCAGGAGCCCTTGATGATTTTGCCTGAGGCATTTGCTATGAAGAAGTTGGAGCTGAAGACTTTGGTGCTGAGGATTTTTGCTTCACAGCTGATTTCTTCACCATAGCTTTCTTTGAGGCAGTGGTGCTAGCAGAGGCCCCGGCAGCGACAGCAGCAGCAGAGTCCTCATTGAACTTCTTCACTACAACCTTTGCCTTTCTTGCCAGCTTGGCTTGTTGCTTTTCCCAGTCATGAGGAAAATCTTCACCAGTCTTGAGACTGGTGGGATCAGCTTCCTGTCCTTCAGCCAAAGGAGGCCTGTTGCACGGAGGTTTAATAGCAAATTTCTTCATGTATTTTGGAGTGACATATCGATATTATCTCCATTCTCGTGCCCATCTCCTCTCAATTCTCTGGATACGAATCTTGCGCTGCTTTTGAGTTCTTTGCCATGTGTGGCTTCATCTGGTGTGCAATATTCCTCATACAAATCATCAGTTATCTCAAAGGAAGTTTGCACTTCAGGACGCTTTCCTCCTTTATGAGGTCTTTTGCCCTCAGTCATTTTCTTCGGCCGAGGATTTTGTGCCTTTGAGGATTCTGACGAAGTGTGCAATTTCTCTTCGAGGAACACTGCAAATGAGTTAAGTTGATGAGAACCTAGAGATTCATCAGCTGACATTTTGTACCTGTGAATAGATTATAGGTGCGAAGAATTTGAAGAGGTCATATGCGTTCTCAGATTTTTTTTTTTGCAAAAGTATCAAGTTTGAGGAATTTGACCATGGAAGACATGAAGAATTTCACTAAGTGTTCTTGACTTAGGTTCCAGAGTTGTGTAGATTTGAGGATCCACACAATTGAGGAATCTTGAAGAAAATCATAACTTAGCGAAATAAATCAAGAGAATGAATTTGTTTGGTGCTTACGAGATGGATTGCTGAAGAATAAACACCTTTTGAGGATTTGGTGAAAATCATAAGGATAAAAAATGGCAATAAAACTAGATTTTATTTACCGTATGCGAGGAACATGACGAACAGAGAAGTGAAGTGGAGGAGTTCATCAGTCCAGATCTCCCACGCCCTAGCTTGGTAGAGGGAGACAACTATAGCGGCGGCGGAGTGAAGACTTCCGCAGCCGATGCGAGTACGATGACGGCGAGGTCGAGGCAGCGAAGCTCTTCCTCTCCGGCGACGATGAGGTTAGCGGCGGCGCTAGGTCTTGAGCTCGGAAGGGATGGAAGAGAGGAGTAACTCGAGCTAGTGGAAGGGAGGGGGTATTTAAAGCCGCGGTAAAAACTAACTGGTCCGAAGATTTTGGACCAGTATACCCCTGACACTTGCTCTCCAAGCGACATGTGTCACCCACGTACTAAGTAGTGGAGATAGTGGAGGATCATGGGTTATCCAGTCGTGGGAATCGGAATGGTTTTAGCGGCAACCGCCAAAAATTGAAATTGAAAATATTTAAGGTTTCGTTTGCAAATTCTTCAGCTGACAAGGACACAGTGAAGACTTTGAACGGGTTTCAAATAGAACGCATATGAAGAATTTGTGAACAGACTGGGTTGAGTTTAGCATAGAGGGGGAACGGGTCCGATCACATTCACTTAGAAGAACATTAACTTGAAGAATTAGCTATAAGTGAATAGTGTATGAACATATTTAAAATGATAAATTAGTATATATACTACCACATGCTAGTATATGGACCATGTGGGGTAACTACCCCTAGGTGGTAGGATGTATTTTTCCTATATATATATATAGTCAATGAAGAACTTGAGTTGAAAGGTTTGAAGAATTTTAAGATTTTGAGGATTTTGCAAACTTAAAGAATTTGAAAATTGGAAGAATTTGCAAAATGAGGAAAAACTCAAACTTGAAGAATTTCAACTGTGGTTGGTGGCGTGACCCACCGTATAAGAATGATGATTTCAGACACCGCGTACAATTGTCGTAGGGTTCTGAGAATCAATTTTTTCATTAATTTCTTCACATTTGCTCCCTTGGTGGTTTTGGTAAGTAATAACAACATATATATCATTGAACTAATATTTCCACTAAGCATATTTCAGGAAAAGTTCAATGATGGGTTGGCAAAAGGATTGTGGAGAAACCCCTAGATGTAAGGAAATGGATTGGCCAAGCTTCAAGCAAGAGGACTCTACATTTTTACTTTGTGAGAAATCACTTTGAGTCCGTAGGAAAGCCAATACTATTAAAAGGGGGTAAGGTATTGTTGGTGAACAAGATGCTCCACGTGCACAAGTGATACTCACCAAAAACACCCACAAACTCTTTCACAAAAGTCTATCCAAGCCTATCATGAAAATCGGTGATACCAACATTTCCACTCGGTCCCACCGATTCCCATCTCAGACAGACCCATGCCAAACCCTAGCACATTGGTGCAACCGATTCTGCTTCGGTGCCACCGAGTTCAGCTTGCCAACTTTTTGTTACCTCGATTCTTAAACTCGGAATTTCCGAGATTTTGGACCGGCGTCACCGAGTTTTGGAAACTGACCATTGGTCACCTTATCGGTACCGCCGAAATTTCTGTATCGGTCTCACCGAGATTCAAAAGTTGCTCCGTTTGGAGCAACTCGATACCATCGAGTTGTATACTTCGGTGTCACCGAGTTGGTCACTTTAGGTGTAACGGTTGGATTTTTGGGGATGCCTATATATACCCATTCACCACCACCCACTCAAATGAGAAGCACTCAGAACTATTCCATACTTGCCCCATCCAATTTTCTGAGAGAGAGCCACCTACTCATGTGTTGAGATCAAGCCATTCCACTCCATCCATATGAATCTTGATCTCTAGCCTCCCCAAGTTGCTTTCCACCAATTCAATCTCTTCCACTAAAGCCAAATCTGTGAGAGAGTGATTGTGTGTTGAGGAGTCTATCATCTTGAAGCACAAGAGCAAGGAGTTCATCGACATTATCGAGCCTATTACCTTTTGTAGGGTGGTGCTTCCTAGATTGGTTAGGTGTCGCTTGGGAGCCTCCTACTTCGTGTTGTGGAGTTGAACCAAGAAGTTTGTACGGGCAAGGAGATCGCCTACTTCGTGAAGATCTACCCAAAGTGAGGCTAGTCCTTCGTGGACGGAAGCCGTTATGGAATAGTCAAGGTTGCTACTTCGTGGACGCTTATGTGTGGAGCCCTCCGTGGACTCTCGCGACCATTACCCTCAGTGGGTTGAAGACTCCATAAACGTGGACGTATGATAGCACCACCTATCGGAACCACGGGAAAAATCTTCGTGTCTCCAAATTGCGTTTGATCTTCCTCCCTACCATCTACTTCATATGCTTGCCTTTACTTTCCGCTGTTATACTCTTAGACATGCATGTGTTGGGTGTACTTGAATTGCTATAATCGCTAAAATCTGCCAACACTTAAAAATTGGGAAAAGGTAGAATTTTTATTTGGTCAAGTTGTCTAATCACCCCCCCTCTAGACATACTTTCGTTACTACAAGTGGTATCAGAGCTTTGGTCTCAGTTGCGTTGGTCTCACAACCTAGGAGAGTCTGGCGTCTAGTATGGGAAATTATCACCGTAGAGGTCCGTACTTTGATGGCATAAATTTTGCTAGTTGGAAGCACAAAATGAAAATGCACATTCTTGGTCATAACCCTGCCGTATGGGCTGTTGTTCGTGTTGGCTTGCAAGGTGAATTCTTTGGTGATGGAAAGGAACCGGATCATGAAGCGACCGCAGATGAATTGAAGATGTTGCAATACAACGCTCAAGCATGTGACATTCTCTTCAACTACTTATGCCCCGAAGAATTCAACAAAATCAGCCGTCTTGAGAATGCTAAGGAAATTTGGGATACTTTGGTTGATATGCACGAAGGTACCGAATCCGTGAGAGAATCCAAGTTGGATGTTCTTCAGAGTCAGCTTGACAAGTTCAAGATGAAGGATGCTGAAGGAGTCGCAGAGATGTACTCTAGGCTAGCTCTCATCACCAATGAGATTGCCGGCTTAGGAAGCGAAGAAATGAGCGACAAATTCATCATCAAGAAGATACTTCGAGCTTTGGATGAGTGATATGACACCGTGTGCACATTGATCCAAATGATGCCCAACTACAAAGATCTCAAGCCTACGGAAGTGATTGGAAGGATTGTTGCTCATGAGATGACACTCAAGGACAAAGAAGAGCTTCACAACAAGTCTAGCGGTGCTTACAAAGTCATAAGTGATGCTCCCGCAACTTCAAGCGACAACCTTGTCACCAATGAAGAGTTTGCCTCATGGTTAAGAAATTCAACAAGTTCTACAAGAATAGAGGCAAATAACGAAGCTCCAACTCAAGATATAAAGAGAAGCGTTCGTCAAGTCGTGACCGAAACTGCTACAATTGTGGGAAGCCCGTACACTACTCCAATGAGTGCACGGCTCCCTACAAACGAAGAGAAGAGTCACCTAGAAGACGAAGCTCAAGAAATGAATCACCTCAAAGAGAGAGAAGAAGTAGAGATGATCGTTATGAACAAAGACCTTCAAGGAGAAGTAGGGACTCGGAGAAGAAGGACAAGTACACCAAGAGCTACTCAAGAAGAAGACATCAAGCTCCTGTTGGTGAATGGGTTTTCGGCTCCGATTCCGACAACCACTCCGACAGAAGCTATCACTCCAACTCCGACTATAGTCAAGATGAAGGTGTTGCCGGACTTGCACTAGTGACTACCAACTCCTATGATCTATTTGATTCAACAAACGAAGGGAGTGGAAGTTGCTTCATGGCTAAAGGCCCCAAGGTATCACACCCTGAGTATCTTGATTTCAATAGTGATGAAGATGATTTACTTGGAGATGATGGCTTGCTCTTTGATAAAACTAGTTGTTGGGGATATAACCCCGTGGTGAGACCCGCCCAGGAGGGGCCGGGTCATACGGTTGGCGGCTTACGGCAAGATTAGGAGTAAGCTTATCCAATAGGCCTGGAGGCCCAGAGCCAGAAGACAAGATGTAACCCGGTGGGCTTGAGCCGCCGGTGGCGGCTTGTTAGACAAGGCATGTGTAATTAGAGGTGAGGTCGGTTATCAAGTGAAACCCGACCCGGACTCTTGTAAGCCCAGTGCCTTGACCTGTGTATATAAAGGCGGGTTACCTGGGCGGCTTAGGGCACGAAACAACTGATCGATAGCTAGGTCAAGCGAACTCGCTCCCTTGTAATCGATACCCAATCAATACAACACAAAGCAGGACGTAGGCTTTTACCTCTTTCCTAGGGGCCAAACCTGGGTAACTCTTGTCTCTCGATTCCGATCAACCCCTTCGAGCTCTCCTTAGCAATGGCCTCGAACCTAAGTCCTTTCATGGGGACATCTGCCGTGACAAAACCACGACAGTTGGCGCCCACCGTGGGGCTAGCGCTCGGTGGTGTGGAGTTCTCGAAGGGCTCTCTCTCAGGGATCGAGGGATATGCCGTTGGCAGGATGACCAAGAGTCGCCGCGGCAAGCTCTACATCGACGATGCTGGCTGGGGCCCCGAGGCCGACTCAATCGAGTACGGGCACCGGGTCCCCTTCGGCGAAATTCACGTCTTCATCGGCAAGATCGGCGGATCTAAACCCGTGCCAGACATCTGCACCGACCTCGTCGAGCCGGTTCGGCGCGCGCAACCCGCCCATGTTAACCCGGGCAGGAAGTGTATCTTCGTCGGCTTCACCCAAGGCGCGGAGCTTGAAGGTTCCATGTCGCGGGAGGAAATCCTCATCTGCTCGGAGGATGGATCCTCGAGCGGAGAGACGGAATCAATCTACCAGCTTCACAACGGCGGGCTTGGGGGCTACGTCGAGCATTACCCTGAGCCAGAGTACCATGAGCCGGAATACTATGAGCCGCCGAGCCGCGCTGCTGTCTTCATGGCAGGATCGGCACCAGCCCCTAGTAGCACGGCTGCTGGCGCGTCCGGGTCTGGAGCTGGCAGGCCGCCGGCTCAAGTTCTCCCAGATCTGATGAATGAGCTTACAACTCTGATGGAAACTGAGGTCACTGCCAAAAACCAAGCGGCCCATAACAAGGAGATCACGAGGTTGAAGAACCAGATGGCCGGAGTCCAACAGGAAATCAATGCGTTGAAGGCTCAGATGGATGCTGAGTCGGAGCGCCTTACGGCGGATGCTTTTCGCCTTGAGTTAGAGCAGCAGTCCGCAGCGGCGGTTCACCGGATGAGGCATCAATCCCGTTTGCCGAATCAATATGAGGCCCGTAATCTTTTCAACATGCCAAGAACTGGACGGAACGCACCTCTAACCATAACCCGGACGGAGGAAGTACCTGGGAGCAGGGCGGCGGTTCAGCATCGGCAGCCAGACCCGTCCCGCAGGAACCAGACCCCGCCACAGTCTTTTCCGACGCCGCCGGGTCATTATTCTAACCCGGCGGAGAACATGGTGGCAGCGGAAACCAGACTTGGTACGATCCCCATCCCTGATGGGGCGCCTTTCGCAGAGGAAGTGCGGAACGCCATTGGATACCTGCAGACGCCGGTGGCCCAGCAGGAGAAATATACTTACAGCCGGAGTCGCGTGCACTCAACCCCCATCCCGAGCCGCAGCTACAGCCGGCGTTTAGAGTCGCCGGCGGTCTCTAGCAGTGAGCGACGTCGAAACCCGCCGCGAGTCGATCAGCCGGCTCTGGATGCTCAGGCGCTGGTGGATCGGGCAAGAGCGCAGCGAGAGGCGGCAGCATTGGCAGCTGCGGCGGCTTATCAAGAACCCACAGTCGCACCTTCCGTTTCGGTAGGAGCTGGAGTAACCTCCAGGGCTGTGGGAGTGCCGTGCTTAGTGCCGGCTTTGCAAAACGAGCGTCTGCTGAAGTACTTCAAGGGTCCTCGTAAGGTGCCCAATTATACTGCTGATCTGCCTCCAGAAGCTTGGATCGAAAGCTATGAACTAGCCATGGAGATGTTAGACGTCAGTGATGCAGTATGTGCTAAATATTTCATCATGATGCTGGAAGGGCCGGCTCGCACGTGGTTGAAGGGTTTGCCACCCAATACCATTAATTCCTGGGCCGAGTTAAAAGCGAAGTTCATCAAGAATTTCTAGGGAACGTGCAAGCAGCCCATGACAATTGTGGATTTGGATCATTGCGTGCAGAGGGAGGATGAGTCGGCTCATCATTGGGTCCGGCGGGTCTCAACTGTCATACACACTTCTGATAACATTACGGCGGCTCACGCGGTCCTTATTCCGGAGAAGAATTGCCACTTTGTGTCCCTGAAGCAGAAGCTTGGCCGGCTCAAACGTACATGCCAGGATATGGGGGAACTCATGGCGGCTCTCACCAAGTATGCAGACTCTAATAACATGAAGGACCCTGGCTCCGATGATGAGAAATCGGCCAAGAGTAAGAAGAATAACAATGGCAAGAGTCAACAGCAGAACGGGGGAGGAAACAACAATGGCAACGGTGGGAAGCGGAAGTACCAGGACGGCGGGTCAGATTTGGTGGCCAACACCAGTGCTGGGAATAACTGTGGCAAGGGCAGCGGTAAGCCGCCTTTCGGTAAACGCAAGCTTGTTGACATGGAAGCGATGTTGAGCGTTCCTTGCCCAAAGCATAGCCTTCCTGATCAGCCGCCCACTCATGCTTGGAGGGATTGTTGGATCATGCGCGAGTATCGAAACTATAGCGCTAACCAGCATCAAGGCGGCGGCGGCGGACAATCCGGTGGGTCAGGATCCGGTCCTTCCGGGTCTGGCTTTGGTCAAGGCGGCTCAGGCTCTGGCCATCAGGGCCAAGGAAACCATGGAGGTAATAATCAACAGTCTGGCGGTGGAGGTTAGCAACAAAATAACCAGTCCGGGTATCAGAGTAATCCCAAACAGCTTAATGGAGGGCAGTACCATGTTTTTACAACTAGCCTCGACAAGCGAGATCGGAAGGTGCACAAGCGGGCGGTTAATGCAGTCATGCCGGCTCTCCTGCAATATTTGAAGTGGTCTGAGTATGACATAACTTGGAGCAGGGAGGATCACCCGCCGCGCGTTGATAACCTGGGGCAGTTGGCTTTGGTAGTCGCCCCCCAAGTGGGAGATATGTGTTCACCAAGGTACTTATGGATGGTGGCAGCAGCATTAACATCCTGTATTATGACACTTTCCGCCGGATGAATTTGCTTGACAAGGATCTTAAACCCTCTTCAACGGTTTTTCATGGCATGGTGCCCGGAAAGTCGGCTTATCCAGTGGGAAAGATTTCCTTGGAGGTAGCTTTTGGCGACGAATTCAACTACAGGGTAAAATCTTTATGGTTCGAAATGGTCAAGATCAAGAGCCCGTACGACGCTCTGTTTGGACGGCCGGCTTACGCCAAGTTCATGGCTAGGCCTTGCTATGTTTACTTACAGCTTAAGATGCCCGGGTTAAAAGGGACGATTACTGTGCATGGTGATCGGAAGACGGCTCTTGAGTGTGAGGAAGGTGATGCAGCATATGCCGAGTCGAGTTGTGCTGAGGCGGAGCTCAAGTTTTATAAGGAAAATGTTGACCCGGCAGATATGACCCCGCTAAAGAAGCCTAACACGGAATTTGAGCCGCCCCTCAAGTTTGTGGTAGAAGATACCAAGCTAGTGGACTTTACGCCTGGCGACTCATCACAATAGTTCACTATTGGGGCTAATATGGATCCCAAATAGGAAAGCGCGCTCATCGAATTCATCTGTGAGAATCGGGACATCTTTGCATGGAAGCCTTCTGACATGCCGGGTGTACCGAGAGAATTCGCTGAGCACCACCTTAATGTGGATCCTAAATTTAAGCCGGTCAAACAGTTCCTCCGTCGATTCAATGAGGAGAGGCGTAAGGCTATTGGAGAAGAGGTGGCCCGGCTCTTGGCAGCAGGATTCATCGTTGAAGTTTTTCACCCGGAGTGGCTAGCTGACCCGGTGTTGGCACTCAAGAAGAACGGCACGTGGCGCATGTGCGTGGATTACACGGATCTTAACAAGGCGTGCCCGATTGACCCGTTTGCTCTCCCCCGTATCGATTAGATCATTGATGCAACGGCGGGTTGTGAGAGTCTATGTTTCCTGGATGCTTATTCAGGTTATCATCAGATCAAGATGGCAATCAAAGACCAAGAGAAGACGTCTTTCATTACGCCTTTTGGAGCTTTCTGTTATGTGTCTATGCCTTTCGGGCTCAAGAGTGCCCAGGCGACTTATCAGCGTTGTGTGCAGAACTGTCTTCATGGTCAAATTGGGCGCAATGTTCATGCTTATGTGGATGATATTGTGGTCAAGTCAAGAAAGAAGGAGACCCTGCTGGCTGATTTGATAGAAACTTTTGACAATCTGCGAGTTTACAAGATGATGCATAACCCGGCAAAATGTGTGTTCGGTGTACCTGCAGGCAAGCTCTTGGGTTTTTTGGTCTCTGAGCGTGGCATTGAGGCTAACCCAGACAAGATAAAGGCCATTACTTCTTTGTGTAAGCCGGCATGTGTTAATGATGTCCAGCGCCTGGCGGGTCGTATCGCTGCACTGAGCCGGTTCATAAGCCGCCTGGGTGAGAAAGCTATTCCACTGTATCAGATGATGAAGAAGATAGACGATTTCGTCTGGAGTGATGCAGCTAATGAGGCATTTGAGGCGCTCAAAAAGCAATTAGCTGAGCCGCCTTTTCTGGCCGCTCCCGTGGAAAAGGAACCTCTGCTTTTATATGTGGCGGCTAACAACAGAGCTGTCAGTGCTGCAGTTGTGGTCGAGCGCAAGGAGGCGGGTAAGGAGTATCCGGTTCAACGGCCGGTTTATTATGTCAGTGAAGTCTTGACAGAGTCTAAGAAAAGATATCCACATTGGCAAAAATTGGTGCTTGGGGTGTTCATGGCCAATCGAAAGCTGAAGCACTATTTTCTTGGGCACCCGATCACAGTGGTCAGCTCTGCTCCTTTGGGAGATATCATTCAAAACAGAGAAGCCACCGGAAGGATTGCTAAGTGGGCGATTGAACTTGGACCTCTCAATCTGAAGTATGTGCCCCGGACAGCTATCAAATCTCAAGCCCTGGTGGATTTTATCAATGACTGGACAGAATGTCAAATTCCAGAGGAGAAGCCAGACAATACTTATTGGACGATTCACTTTGATGGATCCAGGCAATTGGAAGGCTCGGGGGCTGGAGTTGTTTTATCTTCCCCGTGAGGTGACAAATTCTGTTATGTTTTGAGGCTAATGTTTCCTTGTACTAACAATGAAGCAGAATATGAGGCTTTGCTTCATGGGCTCCGTGTGGCCAAGGAGATGAATTTGAGCCGGGTCAGATGTCTTGGCGACTCAGACCTGGTGGCTCAGCAAGTCTCTGGCACGTGGGATTCTAAAGACCCGCGCATGGCGGCTTATCGTCAGGCGGTTGATGTCATTGCTGACACTTTAAGGGCTATCAGGTGGATCATATTGACCGACGGAGGAATGAGGCGGCTGACGCATTATCAAGGCTGGGGTCTCAGCGTAAGCTGGTGCCGCCTAATGTATTCTTGGACATGTTGCATCACCCGTCAGTCAAGTTACCGTCGGAGGAGGATTTTGCTATACCTGACCCGGAAGAACAACTGGTGGCGGCTCTTCGCGCGATCCCTGATTGGAAGTTGCCTTATCTGGCGTACCTGACCCGCGGTGAGTTACCTCAAGACGAGACTCTGGCACGACAGATCACAAGGCGCTCTAAGTCTATGACTATTGTCAACGGCGAGTTACATCGACGCAGTGTGACTGGTGTTTTCCAGCGCTGTGTTTCTCCTGATGAGGGCCGTGAGATCTTGCAAGAAATCCATGTTGGCGATTGTGGTCATCACGCCGGGTCAAAATCATTGGTGGCCAAGGCCTTTCGACACGGCTTTTACTGGTTAACAGCTCATAAAGATGTAGAGGATTTGGTCACTAAGTGTGGTGGGTGTCAAAAATTTGGGCGACGTGCCCATGTGCCGGCTCAAGAACTACGGATGATTCCAATCACCTGGCCGTTTGCAGTCTGGGGGCTTGATATGGTAGGACCTTTCAAGAGGTCTAAGGACAAGAAGACCCACCTCTTGGTGGCGGTTGACAAGTTTACTAAGTGGGTTGAGGCTGAGCCGGTCAGCAAGTGTGATGCAGCAACAGCAGTTCAGTTCGTCAAAAAACTGATCTTCCATTTTGGCTATCCGCATAGTATCATCACTGATAATGGCACAAATCTGTCCAAGGGGGCTATGAAGGAGTTATGTGATGAGGAGCATATCTGTCTTGATGTGTCTTCGGTAGCTCACCCGCAGTCTAATGGTCAAGCTGAGCATGCTAATCAGGAAATTTTGAGAGGTATAAAACCCAGGCTTATGGTTCCTTTGGAGCGCACGCCGGGTTGTTGGGTGGAGGAGTTGCCGTATGTTCTTTGGAGCATAAGAACCACCCCCAATAGGTCTATAGGCTATACGCCTTTCTTCATGGTTTATGGCGCATAAGCTGTTCTGCCCTGTGATATTCGTCATGACTCGCCCAGAGTGGCAGCTTACGTAGAAACTGATAATGAGGCGGCGCATCAGGATGCTTTGGATTCCTTGGACGAAGAGCGGGATCTTGCAGCAGCTCGATCAGCGATTTATCAACAAGACCTGCGTCGCTATCATAGCCGCATGGTCAAGACCCGGATGTTCCAAGAAGGCGACTTAGTACTCCGGCTGATTCAAGACCATTCAGATATGCATAAGTTGTCACCTCCCTGGGAAGGACCGTTTGTGATCAGAAGAAATCTCAACAATGGGTCTTATTATCTCATGGATATACGGGAGAGTGACAAGTCTCTCACTTCTGGTGAAGAGACCAAGAGGCCATGGAATATTGCTCACCTTCGGCCATACTATACTTAAGCCGCCAGTCCGGCTCTCATCAATGTACATATCTCTGTCATTGTATACACCATCTTTTATGATATAATAAAGTTGGCATCCCCATGATTAGGGGCCTCTGCCGTTTTCTCCATACTGAAAGTGTCATACAAAGGAGTTGATCCTTAATCAGATCACTTGGGGGCTTCTAACCCTATGGGTTTAGCTTATATACCCTCTTGGCCAGGCTTTATATGCCATGTTCGAGTTAAACCTGCGTGTTTGCAACTTGCTACTCCGCCATGTGACCCGCCGAACTCTTGACAATTATTCTTGATAAGAGACCCTGAACTTTTATAAGTTATTCTCGCACGAAGACCCTGAATTTGTCAAGGTTTAAACGGCGGCTTTTGTCACAAGAGGGCCGGCTTACAGTGAGCTAGGATAAACTCGTCTTGTCTACCTTAATCCCTCCGCTATGTGCCCCGTTCGTACTCTTAGCAATGTCAATCTTTTAAAGACCCTGAACTTGCTAAGGTTTAAACGACGGATTTATGTCACGTGAGACCCGGTTTACAAGTTTTCAGGCTTTCCGCCTAGTTTCTTCGGAAACAAAATTTTTCATAAAAACAAGAAGTTATCTTGTCCTGCCGCGCCTTTAAAGCCGGCTTATAGGATGAGACATACAAATTACTTGTTTCTTGCAGGTTCTCCCATGATGAGATTGTAAGTTTTGGAAAATTCTGGTTTGATATTGCTCAGGGAGTATAACCCGCCCGGCGCATCAAAGCAGTCAAAAGATTATATATCAAAGATGAATTTGCTAAGTCGCCGGCATAAGTTTAAAACAGTGCATCAAAAGCACGTGGGCAGGCGGATAAAAATTTTCTACTACTATTACAAGGCTGTTCACAATGCCCAAAAGTTGCAGACTTCAAGTTTTTTTCAGCCAATTATAACCCGGCAAATTAAACAAGGCCGGGTTACCCTCATATGATGCAAAGTTTTTCTCTAACTCGCCGCCGAGTCATCCCGCGCCGGGTCTTCGGTCTCTTTGATCTGGAGGTTGTCCACATCCCAATTGTAGTTGGTTAAAGCTTCAAACATGACTTCATCATGCAGGATTGGAGACGGGTCAACATCAAGAACGAAGAGGTGCTTACGACGTTGAGGAATCAGGCTCTTCGCTTCAAAAGTGGGCCCTCGAACACGTTTGTTATCTTCGGTGTAAGCCGCCTGGTATACTGACAGATCAGCCTCTGCGGCCAGCCGGCTTGCCAGAACCCGGGACGCCTTATGACAGCGAGAGTAATCTTCTTGTGTGAATTGCAAGCCATCATCCTTCAGTTGAGGGAAGCCATCCATCATCACATCCGGGTTAAGCTCCGGGGCATAAGCCAACGATCGGCTCAAAGCAGCAATTGCGCCCTTGCGGGCGGCTGATCTCTTTAGTTCTTCCAGCTGCTTTGGGATGGTCAACATGACTTCCAGCACGCCCTTTATGAGCTTTGGAACACCCCTCTCAGTCATGACAGCTCTGATGGTAATTGGAGACCCGATATACAACTGTTCTGTCAAAGAGTATAAAGCTTTGAGTTTCAGAAGGCTATTGTCTGACAGTTGGCGGCTCCGTTCACCTACAAACATGTCAAAATTTATAAACCGCCGGAGAAGATTATTGACAAGTATTTGTATATAGTTGAAGGTTAAGGATACCTACCAAACACAGATCCAATCATACGGGTTATCTGGCCCTTCAGAGTGTTCAGCTCGTCAGTCACCGTTTTGAGCTGGCCCTCTGCGTCTTCAGCGCGCTAGGTCAGGGCGGCTTGGCTTGACTCAGCAGTCTGCTTGAAAGGTTCGAACTCTGTTTTGATCTTCTCGAGATCTATGGAGCAGAGCCGCCACTTTTCTTCCGTTTTTGCTCGGGCATCTTGTTGCAAAGATAAGCTTTTCTTGAAGTCCATCGGGTTAGACTCGGCGGCGTTCAAAGATTCCAGCACAGGGCAAGTCATGATAGAGCAATGTTGTCAGTTTTAAGCCGCCAGTCCGGCTCACACAGTCTTATATCAAAATTTGGTACAATGATTACAAGACCCAAGCAGATTGCAAGCAATTTACTTGACACTTGGGGGCTAATGTGTCTTAGTTCTTTTTTATAGAACCGGCTCGTTACTTAGGTAATGACCCGATCCTTGGGGGCTACGCTTGGCGCTTAATCTATGATTTAGTGCCGGCTCATTACTTAGGTAATGACCCGGCCCTTGGGGGCTACAGTTGGCTCCTAATCTATGATTGAGTGCCGGCTCATTTTTTATATAATGACCCGGCCCTTGGGGGCTACACTTGGCTCTTATTATATCTCAGCTCTTTCTTATAGAGCCGGCTCATTACTTAGGTAATGACCCGACCCTTGGGGGCTACAGTTGGCTCTTAATCTATGATTGAGTGCCAGCTCATTATTGGTATAATGACCCGGCCCTTGGGGGCGACAGTTGGCTTTCAGTCCATGTTTCACATACTGATGACTCTTCAAAAATTGCCAAATTAATGCAAGACCCGGCTGACCTTCTGAGAGTTCAACCGGTTCTTGGGGGCTACATAAGTATATACATGAAGAGGCAAGGGAAGTAAAGTACCTCGTATTTTTTCTTCATCTTGGCGACCAAGTTGGCCTCCATGTCTCGGCTGGCAAACAGACGACTCAGATAGCCAGCATGCAATTCATCGGTAGTAAGTTTATCCAAATTTGAAAGATCAGAGGGAGTCTTCCCTTCCTTGGAGGGAGCCGCCTCGTCTTCCTTGATATGCTTTGATAGTGCATGTGAAGGAGCTAGAGATTTGTAACCCGCCCCGGTGACGATGACCTCTTCATGAGAAGCCATGTGTTCAGTTGATAGCCGGGGGCTGGGCGGCTTAGGAGCAGAATCTGGATGGGCTTCAGGAGCTTCAATGTCCATAGCAGTCGGCTCGTTCTGTGGAGGAACCTCTTCATGGGCGTCTTTAGCAGCCTCAACAGGTTCAATGTGAGATTCAGGAATATTGGGCATTGGGTTCTCCGGGTCTTGGGCATCAGGAGTTGCGGATGACCCGGCCACTTTCCTTCATTTGGCTTGAGCCCTGCGAGCAAAGGCAATGTTGGATAGGTCATGATAAGGTATGAGATATTAAACACATTTTCGGGATATAGAAATGCTTACCCCGGGTTAATAATAAGAGGAGGCAGCTTTGAAGCGGTCGAATCACCAGAAGAAGGAGGCGAGTCCTGGAAAAAGTTAGCATTGTTAAACAGTTACTAAACCGCAAGGATAGTGTACAGACAAGATAAGTTCAAGACAAGGAAGTACTTCGGTGCGCTGTTTCCGAGGGGCCGGCTCATTGGGTAAGCCGGTTAAAAGGTCTCCAGAGCCGGCGCTCCGGGTCTGACGTCTGCTATCGTCTTGCTATTTCTTCAAAAGAAAGTTATGACTCAAGTAAGAAAAAGGACGGGAACTCTTTACCTTCCGTACAGCCCGCCGTACTGGGGAAAGATCCGAGTCAGAGGAGACAATGGTTACCTCGGCAACGTCGGCATGGCTGGTTTCAGCTTCTTCCTGTAAGCAATCTTTGTCAATGAGTTGCATAAAGAGAAGACCAAGGGAGTCAAGTTCTACCTCTGAGTCGTCTAAATCAAATAACTCTTCCGCTGACTGTTTCCTCTTGCGGGTTGACGCCTTAGTTTTTGATGCCTTGGGGACTTTGTTTTTCTTCTTGAGAGTAGGGGGCAACAATTTCTTCCAGAATGAAGAGCCGGCCTACAAAGGACAAAGCATATTGGCAGAAAAGGTTTAATAAAGTATGGAGTTAAAATAATGGATGAGGGTTAGGATGAAAAGACTTACATCCGGAGCCGGGTTAAGTGCAGAGAAAGGACTTAAGCTAGTCTTGCTGCAGGCGGCTAATGTTTCCCCCAGCAGAGACTTGACGATGGTGTTAAGATCCTGGTCCTTCAAAGGGGTTCGGGTGAAGCGTTGAGGGTCGTCCAATTTACCAGTGTACTGGCACATTAAAGCGTCACGGCGGCTTAGCGGCAGAATCCTCCAGGAGACCCAGCAGAGGGTCAGATCAACACCCGTCAATCCGTTGGCTAATAGAGCCCTGACTTTTGAGAAAGTAGAGGCATATTGAGCACGCCAGGCAGCTGACATCCGGTCTGGAAGCTCTGTATCCGTGCTGAGCCGGTAGGAACGGTAACCCGGCAGCGGGTTCTCCCCCTCTGGTGAAGTGTGTTGGCAGTAGAACCAAGTCTTGTTCCACTCTTTGGGGTGACTTGGCAGGGTCGCTGCTGGGAAGAGTACATCCCTCCGCCTCTGAAGAGTAACGCCCCCGAGCTCAAGGCTTAACCCGTACGCCATTTCTGTTTGGCGGTTAATGTAAAAGTACTCCTTGAAGAGGTCAACAGACGACTCCTCCTGAAGGTAGGCTTCACAGAAGGTTTGAAATTGGCACATGTTGGTGATAGAATTCGGGCCAATATCTTGGGGGTGCAGCTTGAACGCATGTAAGACGTCCCGGAAAAACTTTGACCCGGGCGGGGAAAAGCCCCGAAGAAGATGGTCTGTGAATATAATGACCTCCCCGTCTTTGGGTTTAGGGGTGGTCTCACTGCCTGGAACCCGCCAGTGGATAACATCCTGAGCCGACAGGACTCCCATGGTGACAAATTCCTTGAGCGATTCTTCGGTCACTCCAGACTTTACCCAGTTGCAGGTGGATGGAGTTTTAGACATGGTTGGCGGCTTAGGAAGCTGCGGGAAGATATGAATATTCGGCGGGTTAAAAATACATTCTGACTAAGGTCACTATGACTGGAAATGGTGATGGCGCTTGGCGGGTCAATATAAAGTTATGAGCCGTCGAAGCTACTTGCGGTAAGACAGAGTGAGTCGGCAGCTTTACGGCGGGTCAAGTTTATCAACGCAGATTGAAAAAATTGCTAAGTGTTGAGAAACCGATTCCGCAACTACGGCTATGAATTCTAGATCTGCGGGTGAGGGAAAAACAAAAATATTCTAGCCCTAAAAGGACCAGTGGAAGAACAGGCGGCCTCTGCACAGATTAAAACGAGTTGCAGATCTACAATGAATGCGGCGTGATTATGGAGCGGGCGGCCGCGTGATTTGGGCAGTATTATGAGGCCCAAAGAGGTGTTTTTCTTTATCCAAATCTGTGAAGGACTTTCCGATGAACGGCGATGAACGCTGAAGAAACCCGACGAACTCGGGGGAGATCTAAAGGATTATTGCAGATCTAACACGGAGCAGGATCAAAACCTGGAGAATGCGGTCGGATGCGGCGATGTTCTGGACGCGTTGAGGTTGATGCAGCGGCCTGAGTTGATGAAGACGGTGAGGGCTGAACGGCGTGACGAGCTTTGGCGGCGCGACAAGTTTTGCTGGTCTAGAGGAAGAAGAAGGAGATGGCGGTGGGGAAAAATGGAAGTGATAACCCCCACGCTTATTTATAAGGCTATGATGGTCTCACAAACGGTCCGTTCTGACGTCTCGATTTTCGGGCTGGTCATATTAATGACGAAAGATTCGTTCTGACGTCATAGGAATCTTTTTTGATTTTTCTGATGATGTCACGGTGGGTCATGAAAGCTTGTCAGAAGCAACGGTCGCCCATTCTCGGCGGGTCATGAAGATTATCGGAGAAGGCAAGACTCGCCAACCAGAAGATTTGGAGATTGACATGAACCAGTTCAAAACAATCTGGGGCCTAATGTTGGGGATATAAACCCGTGGTGAGACCTGCCCAGGAGGGACCGGGTCATACGATTGGCGGCTTACGACAAGATTAGGAGTAAGCTTATCCAATGGGCCTGGAGGCCCAGAGCCAGAAGACAAGATGTAACCCGGTGGGCTTGAGCCGCCGGTGGCAGCTTGTTAGACAAGGCATGTGTAATTAGAGGTGAGGTCGGTTATCAAGTGAAACCCGACCCGGACTCTTGTAAGCCCAGGGCCTTGACCTGTGTATATAAAGGCGGGTTACCTGGGCGGCTTAGGGCACGAAACAACTGATCGATAGCTAGGTCAAGCGAACTCGCTCCCTTGTAATCGATACCCAATCAATACAACACAAAGCAGGACGTAGGCTTTTACCTCTTTCCGAGGGGCCGAACCTGGGTAACTCTTGTCTCTCGATTCCGATCAACCCCTTCGAGCTCACCTTAGCGATGGCCTCGAACCTAAGTCCTTTCACGGGGACATCTGCCGTGACAAAACCACGACACTAGTGATGTTAGTCAAAATGAACTTGATAATTTTCATGCTAGTCAAGATAAGTCGTTTGATGATGATAAGATGAAAATAGAACAACTAACTAAAGAATTAAACACTCTTAAGTTAGCCCATGAATCTACTCTAGAAGATCATAGAGAGCTTGTAAGGACTCATGAGAAGCTACGCTTCGAGAAGCTCACCTTGGAGCAAGAACATGAGTTTCTTAAAGCTATCAATGACGATCTTCGAAAGAAGACTTCATCTTATCTGGCCAAACGATTACTCTTGTCTACATTCATGCCACAAGTTAAACCTAGACAAACTAGTAACAAAGGCAAGAAAGGTTCTTCATCTAGTAGCAACAATAAAAATGCTAAATCCAATGATGTTGCTTCTAGTAGTTCTATTGATTCCACTAATGATGATTCTCTTAGCCAAGTTACACTTGAGCAAGAAAACGATTTGTTGAAAGGAATTATAGAGAAAGGTATCTACAAGAGTCTTGCCGGGTGTAAGCAATTTGAGGAAATTGTACACAAGCACGGAGGATACCGGAAGAACCATGGCATTGGCTACTTCAACGCTAATGGAGTTGATTGGGAAGAAGGTCAATACCCCAAGTCCAAGTTTGTTCCTCAAAGGGAGAAGTAAGAACACACTCTTCCCAAGGGAACGAAAGCACAAGATGGCCTTCCACCACAAGACCACAAGCTCAAGGGCAAGGACAAGCTTCAAGAGAACATTGACTCATATGAAGATGAATCCCAAGCTTTGGTGGAGTGGGTTCCCAAGGCTACTTCAAGCTCAAGTTCTACAAGTGCCACTTCAACACCAAGGATCCCCATCAAGTTGATGTGGGTCCCCAAGAAGAAGAACTAGAGAAGTTCTTGAGGGGTGACTCCGCCAATGTAATTCACTCACATTCATTATTGGCAAGAACTAGTTGCAATCCACGTCAACATCATGCAATAGTTCAAGGAGTCACACATTCCCTCAAAGGTAAGCAAGGGACAAGGTAATCAACAAATCCATGGACATCATCATGTATGCTTTGCACTCCATGTCCATAGATATCCTTGTATTTGTCTCTTGTGTGTTGGGACTAACCTATGTAGGTGAGAAGAGTAAGGAAACAACAAGGATGCTCCCAACTCTTGGTGATCTTCATCAACCTTGAGCATCCACCACTACATCACCCACACGAAGTCTTCATCGACAAAACTCAAGGTTAGTTTATCCCTCCTATGGGGGGATGTCACATCAAGGGGGAGCTTTACTCTAAGACTTGAGTTAAAGCATCTCTTAGAATGTGACAACATTAAATGATTTATGTAAAAGTGGTAACCCTACTTGTGCTTAAACAATGAGTATGACCTATGATCAAGTATTCTTACTTGGCTCCTAAGTCAATATACTCATATATAGATGACTCCGTCATCGTCAAAATGCTTGATAGATGCTAGTATGTATGTGCATGTTTGCCATGATTTCATTTGACATCTTATTGTGTGAGCATGTTGGTCTGCATTTCTTTATTCATTCGAGGACATCCAATTGTTGCTATTTGGACTTTGGTTTTTCTTTTGCCAATTGGATGGACAAGAATGCCTAGGACCACTCTCTAGCTATCTATGCTTTCTCGTCTCATTCTCCATTCTTGCTGCATCACAAAATTTGAACAAGTACTTTTCGATCTCTCTGTGTGAGGAGCACTCGGAGTTCCGTATCGACAAGGACTGACCGTTAAAACCTCCCAAGTGCATCTCGGTGGAACCAACACCAAATTCTCGGTCTCACCGAATGCCTAGGGTTGATCTGGTTTTCACACTCGGTATCACTGATTCCATCTTGTCGGTTACACCAAGTTTCCCTGTCAGCTGACAGTAGAGGAACTCGGTGACACCGAAAAGTTAGAACCGGTGTCACCGACAGCCACGGGTATATAATGAGGCAGACCCGAATTTTGAAATTACTTTCTCAAACGTCATCCCCTCTAAAACCCTAGCTGCCGAACAAAGACCCCTGGTCATCTCCTTCGTCTTCCCGAGCGCCTCCGCCGTTGGAAGTCCATGCCGTCGACGAAATCTTCACCACCGTCGCCACCGTAGCGAGATCGTCACCGAATTAGAGTACGGTTTCGACCCCTCGTGCGCTCCTCCCTCCAAATCTTGCGCATTAGGACTTTTCCATCGATAAGACAAACTTTCAGATTGATCTATCCACAAGAACTTCCATTAGAATAGCGAACGAAAGATTTTTTAGGGATTGTCGTACGCAACTTGAATCCCGGTGAAACCGAAGCAAAAGAATCGGTAGCACCGATTCCCTTTTTAGGTCAACTGAGAACAACCTCGGTGAAACCGAGCGCCCATTTTCGGTGTCACCGAAATTGGTGCCAAGTTTCTGTAATGCAGGTTGTTTGTCTTGGTGGGTCCAAAAAGTTTGCCTCGGTTGTACCGATATTCACTTGGCAGAATGCAAATCTTGAGAAATTTTAGTTCAAATCTTTGAGAAAATTGTCTGCATTTTGTGATGACTCAGCCCTTCTACTCTTCTATACTCTATTTCACAGGGTCAGAGATGTCAGGCTCAGATGACAGTGAGAACAACTTCAGAGAGGAGAATGTTGACATGAGCTCAGGCACTAGTCCTGAAGGGAGCTATGATGATGTACCTAGCTCACCAGATCTGCCCAAAGCTGTAACTAGGGCAAGGAGGAAGCTCAACTCAGATGAGGAGGATGAAGACTTTATACCTGAGGAGCTACCCAATAAAGATGCAACTGCCAAGAGCACTGCTGCTGCCACTTCATCCAAGAAGAAGGCAATAAGGAAGGAATATGCCAGCAGCCAAGGCACCTCCTAAGAAGAAGAAGAAGCTTATGGCTGATGCTATGCCTAAGGATGCATCATCCAATGGCACCAAGACTGCACCCAAGAAGGCTGCTGCTATTTCAAAACCCAAGAGGACTACTAGAGACATCCCAGCTGCTTCCAAGAACAAGAGTTCTACTTTCAGAGAAGCTGAGGATGATACATAGTTTGTTTTGATGAAGCTAAGACCACACCTTCCAGAGCAAAATGCCAGCCATCCTGTTGCTGAAGACATGAAGAAGAGGAAGGACTCAGGACTGAGAGAGTGGAGAGCTATTGATCCTTACTCTCAGAGGAGAAGGACAGCTGTAGACTACAGGTTCTACACTAAGGAACAACAAGATTTCTATGAAACGGTTCTGCTTGACAAGAGCCCCGCAGTGAGTGACATGAGATATGTGGATTGGAAACACATCAAGGACAACGAAGACTACTTTCCGAGTGTGCAAGATAACTTCCACTACATTGGTCTTGATGAGTTTGTTGGTAAGGAGTTCACAGCTTGGAACGACGAGATGATCATGCAATTCTACTCCACTGCACATTTCTATGGAGATGGTAGGATTGTATGGATGACAGAAGGCACCAGGTATGAATCCACAGTTGAGGAGTGGGCTGCCATCTTGGGAGCTCCACAGGTGGAAGATGGTGACCTAGATGTGTACTCCGAGTCCAAGGCAAATCATAATTCCATGAAGAACATGTACAATGAGATCCTTGCTGCAAACTTGCAATCTCACAAGCTTGGATCCATTTACTTCCTCTAGGCTGGTCTATGCACGATCAACACCATCTTGAGGCAGACCTTGATGCCTAAGTCTGGTGATGCGAAGATGATAAGAGGATATTCTATCAACATGCTGCTCCATCTTGATCAACACACCAGATTCAGAGTGATGGACTTGATAGCTGAAACAGTGAAGAGGACTGCAGCAGATCAGAAGAGGTCATGTGGATATGCTCCATATATTCAGATGCTTATCAACTCCAAGCTGGAGAAGCACATATATGCAGTTGATCGACCACATTTGCCACTCTTGCCAGAGCTAGAAGACAATGTTGTGGTGATGGACCCAGATCATCCCACCTCAGCTACAACACAGGCACAGGCAGAGGCAGCCAGAGACTCTAGTTCTCAGGTGCCAAAGACTAGGAGTGAGCAGATGGATCTTCTCCTTAGCTCCGTGCTCAGCATGCAGAAGGACATCAGGAACATCTTGAAGAACCAGGAGACCCTCTTGAGGATTGTTGATACCAAATTCCATATTCTCAATAACAAGGTGGATGAGCTCACAGTGACTGTGAATGAGCTCAAGAAAGAAGTTGATGGCGTGCCCAATCCCCACACTACAGATGATGATGAGGATAGTCCACCTCTCAGGACAGCCACTCAGTTCAGGACTCAGCCCAGATCTGCCACATTGCCAGTTCCAGAGTCTAGACCCTCTTCATTGGCACCTGCTTCGGCTCCTTCAGCTCCTCCAGCACCTCTAGTTGCTACTCCGACTCCGTCCATGATGTCTGCAGAAGTCTTCGCTGATGCCGTTCTCTCGACTCCTTCATTAGCTACCGGAGGAGATCAACCCCAGAGAGACGTTTAGTTCTATATACCTTTGAACTTTTGGTAACTTGTTGCCAAAGGGGGAGAAGTTGTATAGATCATTAAGGCTTCGAGAGAGAGAGTGTGTTGCTTTTTATCGCTCTTCAAAACATTGATATCTTTTGGTTGGTTTGCTTGTGTTAAACTTTGTTGGTGTTTGATCATACACTTGATGTGTATTGCTACTATTTCCTATCCTTGTGATGCTTACGATATGATCATTCACCTTTGCTTGATTGTGTTGTGCTATGATATTCATTCATATTATTCTCGCACACCACCAAGTTGTATGTGACATGGAAGAGTGCACCATGTACCTAATCGATTGTGCATTTGTATTCAAACGCAAATTAAAAATAATGCACAAATTTAGGGGGAGCTCTTGCTTATCACATACTTCTCAAAGCGACGATTATATTCATTGATTATATCATATGTCGAAGCTTTGATCTATATGTTGTCATCAATTACCAAAAAGGGGGAGATTGAAAGCACATTGCCCCCTTGGAGGTTTTGGTAATTAATAACAACATATATATCATTGAACTAATATTTCCACTAAGCATATTCAGGAAAAGTTCAATGATGGGTTGGCAAAGGATTGTGGAGAAACCCCTAGATGCAAGGAAATGGATTGGCCAAGCTTCACGCAAGAGGACTCTACATTTTACTTTGTGAGAAATCACTTTGAGTCCATACGAAAGCCAATACTATTAAAAGGGGGTAAGGTACTATTGGTGAACAAGATGCTCCACGTGCACAAGTGATACTCACCAAAAACACCCACAAACTCTTCCACAAAAGTCTGTCCAAGCCTATCATGAAAATCGGTGATACCAACATTTCCACTCGGTCCCACCGATTCCCATCTCAGACAGACCCATGCCAAACCCTAGCACATCGGTGCAACCGATTCTGCTTCGGTGCCACCGAGTTCAGCTTGCCAACTTTCTGTGACCTCGATTATTAAACTCGGAATTTCCGAGATTTTGGATCGGCGTCACCGAGTTTTGGAAACTGACCGTTGGTTACCTTATCGGTACCGCCGAAATTTCTGTATCGGTCTCACCGAGATTCAAAAGTTTCTACCTTTGGAGCAACTCGGTACCACCCAGTTGTATACTTCGGTGTCACCGAGTTGGTCACTTTAGGTGTAACGGTTAGATTTTTGGGGATGCCTATATATACCCCTTCACCACCACCCACTCGAACGAGAAGCACTCAGAACTATTCCATACTTGCGCCATCCAATTTTCTGAGAGAGAGCCACCTACTCATGTGTTGAGATCAAGCCATTCCACTCCATCCATATGAATCTTGATCTCTAGCCTCCCCAAGTTGCTTTCCACCAATTCAATCTCTTCCACCAAAGCCAAATCTGTGAGAGAGTGATTGTGTGTTGAGGAGTCTATCATCTTGAAGCACAAGAGCAAGGAGTTCATTGACATTATCGAGCCTATTACCTTTTGGAGGGTGGTGCCACCTAGATTGGTTAGGTGTCACTTGGGAGTCTCCTACTTCGTGTTGTGGAGTTGAACCAAGAAGTTTGTACAGGCAAGGAGATCACCTACTTCGTGCAGATCTATCCATAGTGAGGCTAGTCCTTCATGTGATGGGGGGATAACCCCGGGGTAGCCTCAGCCGACTGCCTCCAACTTTTCAAAACGACCGCAGGGCGAGCCGCCTCCCCCCGTGGTCCGGCTCCGCGCGGCCGGCTCCACCAATTGTCCGGCTAAGGGCCGTGCGGTCGGCTACTCCAACCAGCCGGCTAGGGGCGGAGACACGTGGCCCCCTAGCCGGTGGTGCTGCAGGTACTGCCGTCAGAGCACGCATGGCTACAGAGGTCCCCGTCGCATCGGGGGACAGCGCCCGCATGGCCATAGTGAGGCGACAGTGCCTCTGACTTTGTCCGACTGTGACATGGCGAACGGCACAGTGCCGGCCTGCCCTCAACCACTCCATTACCTGCCCCGGCGTGGCTACAGCGCGGCCGGCCGTACCGTTGACCGCGCCCGGCTACCGCAAGACGACGCCCCGAAGGACGACCCGTGCCGCGACGGGATGGGCACAGGGGCCCGCCAGGCGGGTCCCCTCCGGCTCCCGACGGGACCCCGCAGCCGGTGGGCCCTACCAGCGATGAGACCCCTCAGCCGGGGGCCCCACGACCGGCTAGGTAGACCGCCAGCTGGGGCCCTCCGGAGCCCTCTACTCATATTGTATCCTGAGGGGTTGGCCTATAAAACCCCCCGGAGCTCCCCCATGCAGGGGGACAGCTTCAAGAACACACACCCACACACACGTAGCGAGGCAGAGAAGGTGAGCTAGCCCCTTCTTCCTCCTCTACCCGCACAGCTCAAGGAGCACCATTGTAGCCCCCCTTGGTTAATCAACCAGACCGACAGGACTAGGGGTATTACCTCCCACGGAGGGCCCTGAACCTGGGTACATCGTGTGTCCCTCACCGCTTGTGCCTCATCCCGCTCCCGGAGCCCGTCGGCGTCCTTCGGCCCCAACCACTCTCGATAAGCCACCCCATGGCATCTGTCGTGAGAAAACGACGACATCATGGACGGAAGCCGTTATGGAATAGTCAAGGTTGCTACTTTGTGGACCCTTATGGGTGGAGCCCTCCATGGACTCTCGCGACCGTTACCCTCAGTGGGTTGAAGACTCCATAAACGTGGACGTACGATAGTACCACCTATCGGAACCATGGGAAAAATCTTCGTGTCTCCAAATTGCGTTTGATCTTCCTCCCAACCCTCTACTTCATATGTTTGTCTTTACTTTCCGCTGCTATACTCTTAGACATGCATGTATAGGGTGTACTTGAATTGCTATAATCGCTAAAATCTGCCAACACTTAAAAATTGGGAAAAGGTAGAATTTTTATTTGCTCAAGTAGACTAATCACCCCCCTCTAGACATACTTTCGATCCTACATTATGTCCTTTCAAAGAACATTCGAAGATTCTAAGATATTTAGCTCACACCGCAACTTGCAAAATCTCTTCTCATCCAAGGGCTTTGTGAAGATATCAGCCAGTTGTTCTTCAGTCTTCACGTGGTCGATGAAGATATCGCCCTTCATCACATGGTCACGAAGAAAATGATGACGAATCTGGATGTGCTTGGTCTTTGAGTGCTGAACTGGATTGTAAGCAATCTTGATGGCACTCTCGTTGTCGCAGTAGAGAGGGACATTCTTCACGTTGATGCCATAGTCCTTGAGGGTTTGCTACATCCATAGCAATTGAGCACAACAGGAACCAGCAGCAATGTACCCAGCTCTAGCAGTTGATAGTGACACGCAATTCTGCTTCTTCGAGGACCAACAGACTAAGGATCGTCCATGTGCCTGATGTTGACTTGCGGTCCACATGATCACCAGCATAATCAGAATCAGAATATCCAATGAGGTGAAGATCTGAGCCCTTGGGGTACCATAATCTTAGTGTTGGTGTCTGAGCTAGATATCGAAGAATATGCTTCACAGCCTTATGGTGTGATTCCTACGGTGTTGCTTGAAAACGGGCACACATGCTAACACTAAGCATAATATCTGGCCTAGATGCACATAGATACAATAAAGATCCAATCATGCAGCAATATACCTTCTGATCGAAATCTTTACCACTTTCGTCAGTGCAGAGTTGAGTGGATGTGGGCATAGGAATCTTGACGCCTTTGCAATCCTGCATGCCGAATTTCTTCAGGACATCCTTGAGGTATTTCTCTTGAGATATGAGGATGCCATTTCGTTGTTGACGAATTTGAAGCCCTAGGAAGAATTTGAGCTCTCCCATCATAGACATTTGATATTCTTCACTCATCATATAGGCGAATTCGTCACTGTAACGTTTGTCAGTACATCCAAAGATAATATCGTCCACATATATTTGGCACACAAATAATTCATCATCATATGATTGTGAAAGGAGTTGGGTCAAGTGAACCGGGTATGAAGCCTTTCTTCATGAGGAATTCCTTCAGTGTGTCATACCACGCCCGAGGGGCTTGGTTGAGGCCATAGAGAGCCTTGTTGAGTCTGAAGACTTTGTCCGGATGTTTAGGATCTTCAAAACCTGGGGGTTGAGCAACATATACTTCTTCCTCAAGCTTACCATTGAGGAATGCACTTTTCACATCCATTTGATATAAGATGATATTGTGATGGTTAGCATAAGCAAGTAATATGCGAATAGCTTCAAGTCTAGCAACAGGTGCAAAAGTTTCATCAAAGTCAATTCCCTCAACCTGTGTGTAGCCCTGTGCCACAAGACGGGCCTTATTCCTCACTACCTGACCAAGTTCATCTTGTTTGTTGCGGTAGATCCACTTGGTACCTATGACATTGTGCTTGCGAGGATCTGGGTGTGTGACAAGTTCCCACACATTGTTGAGCTTGAATTGATGCAATTCCTCTTGCATGTCTTGAATCCACTCAGGCTCCAAGAATGCTTCATCAACTTTGGTGGGCTCTGTGATAGAGACAAAAGCAAAGTGCCCACAAAATTTAGACAAATAAGAAGCTCTTGGTCGAGTGAGAGGACCTGGTGCATTGATGTCGTCGAGGATTTTCTCGATCTGCACTTCATTTGCAAGTCGTGGATGAGCAGGTTGATGATTTTGTTGAGGCTGAGCATTTTCTTCAGTGCCATTTTCTTCAGTTGTATCAGCATGAATATTTTCAACTATTGGTACAACTTCTTCAGAGAGTAGTTTTTCTTCAGTAGGGATCACGTCTTCAGTGGCCTTGAACCTAATGGATTCCTCAGGAGGCATTTCATCTAGCACAGGAGGAAGGTGCTCTCTTTGCGAGCCATTAGTCTCATCGAACCGCACATCTACAGTTTCAACAACCTTGTTGTGATAGGTGTTGAAGACTATGTAGGTGTGCGAGTCCTTTCCGTAACCAAGCATAAAACCTTCATGTGCTTTTGGTGCAAATTTAGAGCTGTGGTGAGGATCTCTAATCCAGCATTTAGCATCGAAGACTTTGATATAACTCACATTGGGTTTCTTGTCAGTGAGAAGTTCATATGAAGTCTTCTTGAGGAATTTGTGAAGATATACCCATGTTCATCAAGATAATCATCAAGACCAGTGTTCTTTAACTAAGTGTTGGGGAACGTTGCATGGGAAACAAAAAATTTCCTACGCACACACAAGATCTATCCATGGTGATGAGCCTCTTCGAGAGGGAGAGTGGATCTACATACCCTTGTAGATCGCTAAGCGGGAAGCGTTAAGAAACGCGGTTGATGTAGTCGAACATCTTCGCGATCCAAATCGCAGCCGTCCCACAATCCGTCCTGATCTAGCGCCGAACGGATGGCACCTCCGCATTCAGCACACGTATAGCTTGATGACGATCTCCGCCTTCTTGATCCAGCAAGAGGGGCGGAGAGGTAGGTGAGTTCTCCGGCAGCGCGATAGGGCGGCGGCGGCGGTGGTGGAACTATTCCAGCCGGGCTTCGCCTAAGCACCACTGAAACTAGAGGGAGTTGATCTATTGGGGACAGAGGGCTGCATCGTGGCTTGGATTGGGTGCGGCTGCCCTCTCTCCCCTCTAGTATATATAGGAGGGAGGGGAGGGGCTGGCCGACCTAGGGCTCCTCCTAGGAGTCGGCCGCAAGGAGGTGGAGGTGGAGGAGTCCACCTCCAATCCTACTCCTAGCAGGACTCCTTCCCTTCCCCACTTGGGTTTTCCTTTTCCCACAAGTCCAGCCGCATAGGCCCTCTTGGGCTGGCCGCCCTGCCCACCAGGGGCTGGTGCGCCACCCTAAGGCCCATGTGACCCCCTTGGGGTGTGATGGCCCCACTTGGTGGACCCCCGGAACCCATTCGTCACTCCCGGTACACTGCCGGAAATGCCCGAAATCTTTCCGGAGTTCAAACACCACTTTCCTATATATCAATCTTTACCTCCGAACCATTCCGGAGCTCCTAGTGACGTCCGGGATCTCATCCGAGACTCCGAACAACCTTCGGTCACCAACATACATAACTCTACTATACCGAAACGTCACCTAACCTTAAGTGTGCAGACCCTGCGGGTTCTAGAACTATGTAGACATGACCAAGACACCTCTCCGGTCAATAACCAATAGCGGGACCTGGATGCTCATATTGGTTCCTACATATTCTACGAAGATCTTTATCGGTTGAACCTCTATGTCAAGGATTCAGTTAATCCCGTACGCTGTTCCCTTTGTTCTTCACTTAGTCACATTGCTTGCAAGGCTTATTGTGATGTTGTATTACCTAGTGGGCCCTGAGATACCTCTCCGTCATACGGAGTAACAAAACCCAGTCTCGATCCATGCCAGCTCAACAGACACCTTGAGAGATACCTGTAGAGCATCTTTATAGTCACCCAGTTACGTTGTGACGTTTGATACACACAAGGTATTCCTCCGGTGTCAGTGAGTTGCATGATCTCATGGTTATAGGAACGGATACTTGACATGCAGAAAACAATAGCAATAAACTGACACGATCATATGCTACGTTCATAGTTTGGGTCTTGTCCATCACATCATTCTCCTAATGATGTGATCCCGTTATCAAATAACATCTCATGTCTATGGCTAGGAAACCTTGACCATCTTTGATCAACAAGCTAGTCTACTAGAGGAATACTAGGGACACAGTGTTGTCTATGTATCCACACATGTATCAGTGTTTCCAATCAATACAATTATAGCATGGATAATAAACGATTATCATAAACAAGGAAATATAATAATAACTACTTTTATTATTGCCTCTAAGGCATATTTCCAACAGTCCCCCACTTGCACTAGAGTCAACAATCTAGCTCACATCACTATGTGATTTACATTGTTATGAATCTAACACCCATACAGTTCTGGTGTTGATCATGTTTAGCCCTTGGGAGAGGTTTAGTCATCGGATCTGCAACATTCAGATCCGTGTGCACTTTGCAAATATTTATGTCGTCCTCCTTTATGTAATCGCGGATGGAATTGAAACATCGCTTTATGTATTTGGTCCTCTTGTGAAACCTTGGTTCCTTGGCTAGAGCAATGGCACCAGTGTTGTCACAGAACAGAGTCATTGGGTTTAGTGCACTAGGCACTACTCCAAGATCTGTCATGAACTCCTTCATCCAGACACCTTCCTTCGCCGCCTCCGAGGCAGCGATGTACTCCGCTTCGCATGTAGAATCAGCTACCACGCTCTGCTTGGAACTGCACCAGCTTACCGCACCCCCATTAAGAATAAATACGTATCAGGTTTGAGACTTAGAGTCATCCGGATCAGTGTCAAAGCTTGCATCGACGTAACCCTTTACGACGAGCTCTTGATCACCTCCATAAACGAGAAACATGTCCTTAGTCCTTTTCAGGTATTTAAGGATATTCTTGACCGCCGTTCAGTGTTCCATTCCTGGATCACTTTGAAACCTTCCGGACATACTTATGGCATGGCTGACATCGGGTCTTGTGCACAGCATTGCATACATGATAGAGCCTATGGCCGAAGCATAGGGGACGACACTCATATTTTCTCTATCTTCTGCAGTCACTGGGCATTGAGTCTTACTCAACTTCACACCTTGCAATACAGGCAAGAACCCCTTCTTGGACTGATCCATTTTTAACTTCTTCAAAACTTTGTCAAGGTATGTGCTCTGTGAAAGTTCTATTAAGCGTCTCGATCTATCTCTATAGATCTTGATGCCTAATATGAAAGCAGCTTCTCCTAGGTCCTTCATTGAAAAACTCTTGTTCAAATATTCCTTCACGCTTTCCAACATTTCTATATTGTTTCCAATCAGCAATATGTCATCCACATATAATATTAGAAACGCTATAGAGCTCCCACTCACTTTCTTGTAAATACAAGCTTCTCCGTAAACTTGTATAAACCCGAACACTTTGATCACCTCATCAAAGCGAAGATTCCAACTCCGAGATGCTTGCACCAGTCCATAAATGGATCACTGGAGTTTGCAAACTTTGTCAACATTCTCTGGATCGACAAAACCTTCTGGTTGCATCATATACAACTCTTCCTTAAGGAAACCATTAAGGAACGTTGTTTTGACATCCATCTGCCAAATTTCATAATCGAAAAATGCAGCTATTGCTAACATGATTCTGACGGACTTAAGCATCGCTACAGGTGAGATGGTCTCATCGTAGTTAACTCCTTGAACTTGCCTCTAAGACTGGCTCAAGTATTGCATGATGATCATGTTTTCCTGATCATGGGCATGGCTATGCCGGCAATTTTGAGGGCGCAATGTTGGTAGAACACTTGTGTTGAATCGACCCGAATTAATGTGATGATATGAGATACATTCTTCACAAGTTAATGGTTAATAACACAGAGATAGTTAATGTTTGCATAATTCCTTAGACCATGAGAGTATCGAGTTCCTTCGTGCTTGCTTCGTGAACTTAGGGGTTTGTTAAACGTCATCCGTTACTGGGTGGCTATTACGGCGGCTTACGGGTTCACGAAAAAGTATGGCAAGTAACAAGATAGCTCAAGATTGGGATTTTCTCCTCCGACGATGGAGAGATATCTCTGGGCCCTCTCGGTATTATGGTATCCATCATCGTCTGGCCAAACACAGGGTGATTTGATCACAGGGATGCCGGAACACGGTAACGAGAAAAGAGAACAATACCGGTAACGAGGTAACTGGCATAGTGGACAACTTGTTTATCCACGGGGATGCCAACATGTCTCACCTCGGGTATTTGTAACATATCGTGAAGCAACAGGAATAGCACACAGCAACTGGAGGTTCACTCGAATATTCATTCGTGTGGGTATAGGGGTCAATATGGGTGTCCACGGCTCCGATGTTGATCATTGATCGGAAGGGGTTCCGGGTCATGTCTATACTTCACCGAACCTATAGGGTCACACGCTTAAGGTTCATCTATTTGCTGAAGACTAGACAGGGAGTCTGAGAGAAAATCACCGAAAAAGTTTCGGACACCGAAAAAGTTTCGGACAGCGGAAAAGTTCCGCAGAGAGAACACCGGAACAGTTTCGGTAAAACTGAAAAGTTGTTTCAGGGGATACCATTAAGTCAAATTGGTTTCGGCACATGCCTGATAATTCTTGGAGGGTGCCAGAATCATTCTGGAAACTTCTGGGAATTTTCCGGAAGAAAAACTGGAAATGTTCCGGAGCTGCCGGAATCGCTTCGGATGGTTTTCGCAGATGAAAATCACTAATCTGGAATTGTTCCGGAATGCATTGAAATTTATTTTAGTAGGTACTGGAAATGTTCTAAGCCCACATAAATATTTTCAGTTCGAACGGACGCTGAAAAATGTCATAGTGAATAGTGAAAGTGCTTTTTGGGTTACTTTTTGGAAAGCCATTATTTTGGGCTTTATCCCAAGATATTTTGGGGTGACATGGATGGATGAGAGCCCCCTTGGGGGGGCCCTCATGAGGTGTGGCCGTCCAAGAGGGGGCCTCCTCCTTGGAGCCCCACTTGCCCACTTGCTTCCCCCTTTTACCCTTGGAAAGTGTTTCCTTCATGGGTATTTTTGGTATTTTGAATACCCATCTTACCCCTTGGTTTTCCTATATAAGGAGGAGAGGGGGCTGCCCAATCCTTAATCCCTTCTGACATACACATGCCATTTGACTTGTCTGGCTTCTCTCTCCCTCCCCGTGAAATAGTTTCGTAGAGCCGAAAGGCTGTCTGGGTTCCGGTGGGAACTAGTTCTGGACGGCGAAGCCCTGCCGGATAGATGACACCGTATGTGTGCAGCTCTGTAGAGAGATCGTAGTTTCGGTCTTAGTTTGAGAGGTCCTCCGGTAGGGCGGTCCGAGTAACCGTCCGAGTTTCGGAGGTCCTCCCGAAGGGCTGTCCGAGTGACCGTCCGAGTTTCGAAGGTCCTCCCGAAGGGCTGTCCGCGACACCGTCCGGGGGACTGTCCGACCGCCTCCCGGAGGGCTATCCGAGGGGCAAATGAGGGTATACATCCTCGCGGTTGGGAGATTGTAAATCCTAGCTGCGTGGATCTGCACCATCGATCGTCATCGACTCCACTTCCGCTGCGCTACGAGTCGGTAACGAAAAGATCAAACCTTGTATGCAGTCTCCATAGTGGTCCTAGGCTGGTGTGTAGGTCAGAAATTTTTGGTTTTCTGCTGCGTTACCCTACAGTGGCATCATGAGCCGTGCTATGCGAAGATGCAGGTTGCGATCTAGAATACATAGAGATGTATGGGTGTTGCGCAATATAATTAGGTAGTAGATGAGTTCTATTACTGAAAATTATTTGTGCGGGTAGCAGATGAAATCTGTTTCCCGATGTTCTTGTTGCTTGCCTGGAATTTGCATATTTCTGATCTTGATAACAGCATGGTGGAGTTTCCATGTTCTGGCAATCCGTGATCCTGATTGATCAACGAAGTGCTAAAAGTTCATTGAATTCCACTGTAGTTAAAAAGAAAGATGAAATTTCGCAGACAAAAGGGCATTGCAGATATGATCTGCACGGGGGTCATGCATATGACGAAGTTCAGTATGGGGCTTGAGATTTTATTATCTCGTGTTTCATACACCCCGCGATGTTAATCTAGCGACTTGGATTATCATGCTTGATGATGGACGTTGGTAGCTTCGGTTTGTTTCGAAACCTTAGAAGCCACGTAAAACAAGTTTTTGCATGAACCGATTAGAGGCATCTAACTTGGTTTTGCAGGATGGTTTGCATTTGCATGTGATGTGGTATAGCAAGTCTCATATTAATTCGATTATGTATGAGCTGACTATATGATGTAATTTGATTAACATGACCTGCGTGTCATGATTCGGCATGATGGCTGGAGCCATATGATTGCACTTTAATGACCTGCGTGTCAACCTTATGTAATGCACTTATTTTATTAGCTATAGAGATAGCAATATTATCTGGTGCATCGACAAGGTGGTGGCAAACTTCGCGAAGGTGAACACCGACGTGAATGCCGAAGACGAAGAAATTAATGACTTCTCCGTCAGAAAGGGCTATACCATATCATGCTATTATGAATTGCCTGAGATGTTTATCCCTCTTGATGCACCCTTCTTGATTGCGCGGTAGTCGCTTTTATTAGGGTGATCTCTCACAAAAATATCAAGTAGTTAGTGTTCTCCCAAGTGTAGCACCGTCACAGCATCCTTCCTTTCGAGGTGTGCCATGATCTACATGGGTACGAACGATTGTACGGGTGTAAGGCGGGTGAGGTCATACCTCGCAGCAAGATCACTTGGTTATCTTGACGTTCATGGCAGGATCATCCTGAGCTCGGAACACACGCATCGAAAGATGAACAAGAGTCACATGGAGATGTGATTGGCAAGTTTGCCTACCAATTGAAGTTTGCGCCATCAGTGTTCATCTCGAACAATGGCGTTGAATGGAAATGTGGGTCTTGAATCACTCACAATCAATTATGAGAGATATTGATTTGAGTGGGAGCGCCCTTTAGAATTAATTCTTTTAATTCTTAGTGCAATTAATTTTGAACACTGTCTAAGTGTGATTTGCATAATAGTTGTAGGATAATGGTTTCCACCTTCCCTATTAAAATTGAAAAAGCTTTTATTTATCTAGTTAAAACTTTACGATTGATAACGTAATGTGAGGATTGTCCTCAAGAGTGTCGAAAAGGACTTTGTCCTATCGCATGCTTTCGGTATTCTCCCGCTAATAATATGGATCATGTGACTCTCGTCCTTCGATCCAAAAGCTAGAATTCCATTTCAGTCAAGTGTAATACGTTTGCTTCCATGAGACCCGAACTTCGAAAGTTTTGGGATAGTTATGTGATATTCATGGAACTGAAAATTAATTTTCAGATACAAACAAAAGCTGAAAGATATGAAATATCCAAAGCAATTTTTGTTTGCAAACTATTAGTAAAGGTGTTTACTATGCATTAGACTGATAAGAGAGGGATCCAGGAGAACGCCTGTCATGTAAATGAAGGTGAATAAAACAACAACTTAAAGAGAAAGGAAGTGTCCGAAGGGTGTTAGTGAAACTTTCACGCCTAGGAAGTCCGGGGCCAAACGCCACTCTTAAGTTGGGTGCTTCTTCTGAGAGTAGGAGAAATACTAAAAGTTAAACTGGTAGAAGTATAAAGGCAGAAAGAAAGAAGACTGGAATATCCAGCTCATGTATGAATGTCATACATGTTTTTGATGTATAGAAGGCTGGTCAAAGATATAGTTCTTGGGAATTATGGTTAAACATGTTAATCACTAATTCTTGGGTATTGTGAGTTGATCACAAAGATACCCGCTCGATTGCATTCTGTTGCGACTCGATGCAAGAACTACTATGGCTTGAAAGACTAGCCAGGAATGAGGTCTTGATACACGCTGGGAACATAGTAAAAGTTACTATACCTTCCATCGGTGTATTACCTATGTATTCTCTTTCATAGTTCATTTTAGAGCTTTACACAATCTAGCCCTTTGCATAAGGTATCTTGCAAGAAGGTTGTTCATAAGAGAACTTTTGATGTTCGGTGTTATGAATAAACATAAGGGCCATACTTTCATTATGAATGAGATGTATGTTATGAATAATGATATTAATGTATTACCTCTGTGTTTACTTTCATAATTCATTTTAGAGTTTCATACACTCTAACCTAGTGCACAATGTTTGTTGCAAAAGGGTTGTTCATAAAAGAACAATTGTTGTTCAGTATTATGAATAACATGAAGGGCCATGCTTCCATCCAAGATGGGATGTATGTTATGAATATTGATGGTAACATGATACATCCATAACACTGACGCTAAATGTCGCAAGACTAAGAGAATACCACACATGTGTGGCACTGCATTTGGTCACATTGGAGGAACCCGCATGGAAAATTCCATTATGATGGATTTTGAAGTCGTTTGATTTTGAATCTTCTGACACTTGCAACTTTCCTCCGAAAAGTGAAGTGACTGAAATACCGTTCACAGGCCATAAGGAACGAGCAACAAACTTATTGGTGATCATACATTTTGATGTGTGTAGTTCAATAAATGTTGTTGCAGGTAGTGGATTTATCTCTCCTCAGAAATGACTCAAGTAGATATATGGATATTTACTTGATGAGACGTAAGTCTGGATCTTTTGAAATCATTCGAAAGGTTTTCAAAAATGAAGTAGAAGTTGTTGTATCAAGAAAATTATGTTTCTACAGTTCGATTGCAGAAAGGAATATTTGAGTTACAAGTTTAGTGAATGTCTGATGGGTTGTGAAAGGGGTTTCATAACTTGCACCTCCCGGAACACCACTGCAAGTGGAGAGTCCGTGAAGATGTAATCGAACCATTCATGACATGGTAAGATCAAAGATGACATAAATAAGTTCGCCATTATCCCTTTTAAAGTGATGCTTTAGAGACTGCAGCTTTTACACTGAAAAGAGCTCCATCGGGTCTGTTGAAATGACGCCATGGTATGGTACGCCCAACCATGTTATATCTTTTCTTAACATTTCGAATATGGGGCTTGTGTAAAAGGTTACAAACCTATTCCAAATCAGACAAGTGCTACATTGTAGGTTATCCCAAGTTATTGGGTATTTCCCCACCACTATACCGAGGCTAAGAGTTTTGCCACAAAGAACGGTATGGTTTTTGAAGAAAACTGTTCTTTCAAAAAGGTGAGTGGAGAACAGTGCAACTCGACGAGATAAACAGTATCTTCATCATCAGATCAAAGGAAAGAGACATTGGAAGTAATTCCAGAGTTTCCTACTGCGACTGATACGGAAGCCTCTACATGAGATGTATGGACTTCGGTCGAACTTGTAGCTGAACCACGTAGGAAAAACTCGTGCAAACCTCTCAGGTGCGCATACGAGATATTGTTGTTAGACAACAGTATACCTACGATACACAAGGAAGCGTTGATGGGCCCTGACTCCGGAATTGGCTAAATGCCAATACAATCCGAGATAGTTTCCATATAAGTGATTCAAGATTAAAACCTTGATACACCTTTTGGAAGACTTAGAGTCTAACGAATATTTATGAAACTATAAACTGATGTGGATAGAATGTTTTATCCATAAAGCTCGACTTGTTGCAATAACAAGTTCAAGGAGTTGACTACGATGAGGTTGTTTCAGCGTAGCGATGCTTAAAGTCGGTTCGGGTTAAACTAGCAATTAATACATATTTCAATCATGAGATATGAAACATGGATGGCGAAAGAATTTCCATGAAATGGGAATACAAACTAGGATTTGTATGTGATATAGTCCAAAGTATTTTGTCGATCCAAAGGATACTAGTGAGTATGCAAACTTCAGAGTTCCAACAATGGACAGAAGAGAGCAAAATGGAGTTGGAATCTTCAACTTGATGAAATGATCAAAAGAGTTTGATTTCATCAATGGATAATGAAGATGCTTGTGTTTTCAAGAAAGTAAGTGGGAGCATAATAATATTTCTAAAAACCTTGTGTGCTTGACACATTATTAATTGGAAATAAATTTCTTGACACGAATTAGGACTTCATTTGAAAATAGTTTTTCGATGAAGTGCTTGGGCTAAATAGCCTTGCTATTAGGCATAATGATCTATGGAGATAGATTTGCCTAATGGGGCTAAGCAAAAATACATATTGACAAGATGCTAAAACCATTTAGCACTAAAACCGCCAAGGAGTGATTCTTGCCGAAGTCACATGGAAAGAGTTTTGTAAGACTCGGTGTCCCAAAACACTGATGAGCAAAATACATGATGGAGATTCCACACACTCTTGTGTTTGGATTAATCATGTATTCCATGGTATGTAAAACAACCAGATATGTTCGATACTCCCAAACGGTTGCGAGTATAGATACCAAAGTGATCAAAGTACTGATCATAGGAAAACAGTGAAAAATGTCATTGAGTACTAAAGTACCACTGATGACATGGTTTCTCGCAAGCAGAGATTATGAAGTGCTCGTTGTAAGTAATTACATCGATACAGTCTTCATCAATGCTCCATGTGATTTTCGATTTAAGTTAAGGTTTTGTGTAATACACAATACGGTGGCACGGTAAGTTGGAATTGTTCTAAACAGGTTACTGTGGCGAATTCTATAACAAAGGCTAAGTATGTTGACGTTTTGGAAGGAACAAAGAAGATATTGAATCATGTAGTTCATTCATGAACTTAGTATGGTTCCAAGATGGCTTTGGTCAATGGGACACTACTGCAGATAGTTGCTCCATAGCTCAGTCTGAGGAATCAAGGTTTGACCTGTGATTCACATATATACAAAGCCAAGTCCACACAAAATATGAATTTTGTGAAAGCATGAAAATGCGAGGATATGCAAAGATACACACGGAGCGGAAGTTGTCAGATTCGTTGGACATCAGGCTATACCACAAGCGAAGCATATTTTACACCAGTATGCCATAGGTGTAAAGTGCATTAGCATTGACTAGATTATTGACTCTAGTGCAAGTGGGAGTCTGTAGGAGATATGCCCAAGAGGCAATAATAAATGTTATTATTTATCCCAATGTTCCTAATTAAGTTTATATTCCATGCTATAACTGCAATGATTCTCGAGTCTACAATATCCACGAGGCCCGGAGGGAAACTCATTTGCACGTGTGGTATAATAAATGGTAAAATGTATTCCTAGTCTTGCCTCTAAGACTGGCTCAAGTATTGCATGATGATCCTGTTTTCCTGATCATGGGCATGGCTATGCCGGCAATTTTGAGGGCGCAATGTTGGTAGAACACTTGTGTTGAATCGACCTGAATTGATGTTATGCTATGAGATACATTCATCACAAGTTAATGGTTAATAACACAGAGATAGTTAATGTTTGCATAATTCCTTAGACCTTAAGAGTATCGAGTTCCTTCGTGCTTCCTTCATGAACTTTGGGGTTTGTTAAACGTCATCTGGTACTGGGTGGCTATTACGGCGGCTTACGGGTTCACGGAAAAGAATGGCAAGTAACAAGATAGCTCAAGATTGGGATTTGCTCCTCTGACAATGGAGAGATATCTCTGGGCCCTCTAGATATTACGGTATCCATCATCGTCTGGCCAGACACAGGGTGATTTGATCACAGGGATGCCGAAACACGGTAACGAGAAAAGAGAACAATACCGGTATCGAGGTAACTGGCATAGTGGACAAGTTGTTGATCCACGGGGATGCCAACATGTCTCACCTCGGGTATTTGTAACATATCATGAAGCAACAGGAATAGCACACGGCAACTGGAGGTTCACTCGAATATTCATTCGTGTGGGTATAGGGGTCAATATGGGTGTCCACGGCTCCGATGTTGATCATTGATCGGAAGGGGTTCCGGGTCATGTCTATACTTCACTGAACCTATAGGGTCACACACTTAAGGGTCATCTATCCGCTGAATACTACACAGGGAGTCTGAGAGAAAATCACCGAAAAAGTTTCGGACACCGAAAAAGTTCCGCAGAGAGAACACCGGAACAGTTTCGATAAAACTGAAAAGTTGTTTTAGGGGATACCATTAAGTCAAATTGGTTTCGGCACATGCCTGATAATTCTTGGAGGGTGCCAAAATCATTCTGGAAACTTCTGGGAACTTTCCGGAAGAAAAACCGGAAATGTTCCGGAGCTGCCGGAACCGCTTCGGATGCTTTTCGCAGATGAAAATCACTAATCCGGAATTGTTCCGAAACGCATTGAAATTTATTTTAGTGGGTACTGGAAATGTTCTAAGCCCACATAAATATTTTCAGTTCGAACGGACGCTGAAAAATGTCGTCGTGAATAGTGAAAGTGCTTTTTGGGTTACTTTTTGGAAAGCCATTATTTTGGGCTTTATCCCAAGATATTTTGGGGTGACATGGATGGATGAGAGCCCCCTTGGGGGGCCCTCATGAGGTGTGGCCGGCCAGGAGGGGGGCTCCTCCTTGGAGCCCCACTTGCCCACTTGCTTCCCCCTTTTACCCTTGGAAAGTGTTTCCTTCATGGGTATTTTTGGTATTTTGAATACCCATCCTACCCCTTGGTTTTCCTATATAAGGACGAGAGGGGGCTGCCCAATCCTTAATCCCTTCTGACATACACATGCCGTTTGACTTGTCTGGCTTCTCTCTCCCTCCCCGCGAAATAGTTTCGTAGAGCCGAAAGGCTGTCTGGGTTCCGATGGGAACTAGTTCTGGACGGCGAAGCCCTGCCGGATAGATGACACCGTATGTGTGCAACTCTGTAGAGAGATCGTAGTTTCGGTCTTAGTTCGAGAGGTCCTCCCAGAGGGCGGTCCGAGTGACCGTCCGAGTTTCGGAGGTCCTCCCGAAGGGCTGTCCGAGTGACCGTCCGAGTTTCGAAGGTCCTCCCGAAGGGCTGTCCGCGACACCGTCCGGGGGACTGTCTGACCGCCTCCCGGAGGGCTGTCCGAGGGGCAGATGAGGGTATACATCCTCGTGGTTGGGAGGTTCTAAATCCTAGCTGCGGGGATCTGCACCGCCGATCGTCATCGACTCTACTTCCACTGCGCTACGAGTCGGTAACGAAAAGATCAAACCTTGTATGCAGTCTCCATAGTGGTCCTGGGCTGGTGCGTAGGTCGGAATTTTTTTGTTTTCTGCTACGTTACCCTACACGCTTCGCATGTAGAATCAGCTACCACGCTCTGCTTGGAACTGCACCAGCTTACCGCACCCCCATTAAGAATAAATACGTATCCGGTTTGAGACTTGGAGTCATCCGGATCAGTGTCAAAGCTTGCATCGACGTAACCCTTTACGACGAGCTCTTGATCACCTCCATAAATGAGAAACATGTCCTTAGTCCTTTTCAGGTACTTCAGGATATTCTTGACCGCCGTCCAGTGTTCCACTCCTGGATCACTTTGAAACCTTCCGGCCATACTTATGGCAAGGCTGACATCGGGTCTTGTGCACAGCATTGCATACATGATAGAGCCTATGGATGAAGCATAGGGGACGATACTCATCTTTTCTCTATCTTCTGCAGTCACTGGGCATTGAGTCTTACTCAACTTCACACCTTGCAATACAGGCAAGAACCCCTTCTTGGACTGATCCATTTTGAACTTCTTCAAAACTTTGTCAAGGTATGTGCTCTGTGAAAGTCCTATTAAGCGTCTCGATCTATCTCTATAGATCTTGATGCCTAATATGAAAGCAGCTTCTCCTAGGTCCTTCATTGAAAAACTCTTGTTCAAATATTCCTTCATGCTTTCCAACATTTCTATATTGTTTCCAATCAGCAATATGTCATCCACATATAATATTAGAAACGCCATAGAGCTCCCACTCACTTTCTTGTAAATACAAGCTTCTCCGTAAAGTTGAATAAACCCGAACGCTTTGATCACCTCATCAAAGCGAAGATTCCAACTCCGAGATGCTTGCACCAGTCCATAAATGGATCGCTGGAGTTTGCAAACTTTGTCAGCATTCTCTGGATTGACAAACCTTCTGGTTGCATCATATACAACTCTTCCTTAAGGAAACCGTTAAGGAACGCTGTTTTGACATCCATCTGCCAAATTTCATAATCGAAAAAGGCAGTTATGGCTAACATGATTCTGACGGACTTAAGCATCGCTACGGGTGAGAAGGTTAGTCAACTCCTTGAACTTGTGAAAAACCCTTTGCCACAAGTCGAGCTTTATAGACGGTGACATTACCGTCCGCGTCCGTCTTCCTCTTAAAGATCCATTTGTTCTGAATGGCCTTTCGCCCTTCAGGTAATACTTCCAAAGCCCATACTTTGTTTTCATACATGGATCCCATCTCGGATTTCATGGCCTCTAATCATTTCTCGGAATCCGGGCCCATCATCGCTTCTCCATAGCTCATAGGTTCATCGTTGTTCAACAACATGATCTCTAAGACAGGGTTGCCGTACCACTCAGGAGCAGTACGCTTCCTTGTCGACCTACGAGGTTCGATAGCAACTTGATCCGAAGCTTCATGATCATCATCATTAACTTCCTATTCAACTGATGTAGGCACTACAGAAACATCTTTTTGCGCTGCGCTACTCTCTAGTTGATGTAAAGGTTCAACAACCTCATCAAGTTCTATCTTCCTCCCACTCAATTCTTTCGAGAGAAACTCTTTCTCAAGAAATGTTCTGTTTTTAGTGAAAAACTCTTTGCCTTCGGATCTGAGATAGAAGGTATACCCAACTGTCTCTTTTGGGTATCCTATGAAGACGCATTTCTCCGCTTTGGGTTCCAGCTTTTCAGGCTGAAGCTTTTTGACATAAGCATCACATCCCCAAACTTTAAGAAACGACAACTTTGGCTTCTTGCCAAACCACAGTTCATATGGCGTCGTCTCAACGGATTTCGATGGTGCCCTATTTAAAGTGAATGCAGCTGTCTCTAATGCATAACCCCAAAATGATAGTGGCAAATCGGCAAGAGACATCATAGATCGCACCATATCCAATAAGGTTCGATTACGACGTTCGGACACACCATTACGCTGTGGTGTTCCAGGCGGTGTCAATTGTGAAACTATTCCGCACTGTCTTAAGTGACTGCCAAACTCATAACTCAGATATTCTCCTCCTCGATCAGATCGCAGGAATTTAATCTTCTTGTTACGATGATTCTCAACTTCACTCTGAAATTGCTTGAACTTTTCAAATGTTTCAGACTTGTGTTTCATTAAGTAAATATACCCATATCTACTTAAGTCATCAGTGAAGGTGAGAAAATAACGATATCCACCGCGCGCCTCAATGCTCATAGGACCGCATACATCAGTATGTATGATTTCCAACAAGTCACTTGCCCGTTCCATTGTTCCAGAGAACGGGGTCTTAGTCATCTTGCCCATGAGGCATGGTTCACATGTGTCAAGTGATTCAAAATCAAGTGACTCCAAAAGTCCATCAACATGGAGCTTCTTCATGCGTTTTACACCAATATGACGTAAACGGCAGTGCCACAAGAAAGTGGTACAATCATTATCAACTCTACAACTTTTGGCATCAATGTTATGAACATGTGTATCATCACTATCGAGATTCAATAAGAATAAACCCCTCATATTGGGTGCATGACCATAAAAGATATTACTCATATAAATAGAACAACCATTATTCTCCGATTTAAATGAGTAACCGTCTCGCAATAAACAAGATCCAGATATAATGTTCATGCTTAACGCAGGCACTAAATAACAATTATTCAGGTTCATCACTAATCCCGATGGTAATCGAAGAGCGAGCGTGCCGACGGCGATGACATCAACCTTGGAACCATTTCCCACTCGCATCATCACTTCGTCCTTTGCCAGCCTCCGTCTATTCCGCAGTTCCTGTTTTGAGTTGCAAATGTGAGCAACCGCACCGGTATCAAATACCCAGGCACTACAACGAGAGCTGGTAAGGTACACATCAATAACATGTATATCATATATACCTTGTTTGTTGTTGGCAGCCTTCTTGTCGGCCAAATACTTGGGGCACTTCCGCTTCCAGTGACCAGTTCCCTTGCAATGAAAGCACTCAGTTTCTGGCTTGGGTCCAGCCTTGGGTTTCTTCACGGGAGGGGCAACTGCTTTGCCACTCTTCTTGGAGTTACCCTTCTTACCCTTGCCGTTCTTCTTGAAACTAGTGGTTTTATTGACCATCAACACTTGATGCTCCTTCTGAATCTCAGACTCAGCGACTTTCAACATCGCAAACAGCTCGGCAACTGACTTGTTCATCACGTGCTTGTTATAGTTCAACACGAAGCTCTTGTAGCTAGGTGGCAATGATTGAAGAACTCTGTCAGTGATCGCCTCTGGCGGAAGGGGCAGACCCAATTCAGCCAGATGGGTGGAATATCCAGACATTCTGAGTATGTGTTCACTGACAGACCCGTTCTCCTCCATCTTTCAAGCATAGAACTTATCGGAGGTCTCATACCTCTCGATCCGGGCATTCTTCTGAAAGATAAACTTCAACTCTAGGAACATATCATATGCTCCATGACGTTCAAAACGTCTTTGAAGTCCCGGTTCTAAGCCATACAATAGTGCACATTGAACCATTGAGTAATCATCAGAACGTGCCTGTCAGGCGTTCAGAAAGTCTGGAGACTCTACTGGAGCGGGTGGTTCACCAAGTGGTGCATCAAGGACATAAGCCTTTTAGGAAGCCGTAAGGATAATCCTTAGATTACGGGCCCAGTCCACAAAGTTACTTCCATCATCTTTCAACTTAGCTTTCTCTAGGAACGCATTAAAATTCAGGGGTGCTACTGCGCGAGCCATTGATCTACAACATAAATATTGCAAAGACAACTTAGACTATTGTTCAAGATAATGAGTTTAGTTAATCATATTACTTAAAAACTCCCACTCAAATTGACATCCCTCCGGTCATTCGAGTGTCACATGATCCAAATCCACCAACTCAAGTCCGATCATCACGTGAGATGAGGTGGTTTGAATGGTGAACATCTTCATGTTGATCATATCTACTATATGACTCATGTTCGACCTTTCGGTCTCTTGTGTTCTGAGGCCATGTCTATACATGCTAGGCTCGACAAGTTTCACCTGAGTGTTCCGCACGTGCAACACTGGCTTGCACCCGTTGTATGTGAACGTAGAGTCTATCACACCCGATCATCACGTGGTGTCTCGAAACGACAAACTTTCGCAACGGTGCACACTCGGGGAGAACACAACTTTATCTTGAAATTTAAGTGAGGGATCACCTTATAATGCTACCGTCATCCTAAGCAAAATAAGATGCATAAAAGGATTAACATCACATGCAAATCATAAGTGACATGATATGGCCATGAACTTGTGCTTTTGATCTCCATCTCCAAAGCACCGGCATGATCTCCATCGTCACCGGCATGACACCATGATCTCCATCATCTTGATCTCCATCAACGTGTCGCCATGAGGTTGTCGTGCCAACTGTTGCTTCTACGACTATTTCTAACTCATAGCGATAAAGTAAAGCAAAATGGCGAAAATAAATTAAAGACAACCATATGGCTCCTGCCGGTTGCCGTACTCCCCGACATGCAAGTCGTGATATTCTATACAAAACATGATCATCTCATACATCACATATAACTCATCATGTAATTGGCCATATCACATCACAACATACCCTGCAAAAACAAGTTAGACGTCCTCTAATTGTTGTTGCATGTTTTACGTGGCTGCTACGGGTATCTAGCAAGAACAATTCTTACCTACGCAAAAACCACAACGGTGATACACAAATTGCTATTCAACCTTCTCAAGGACCGCCTTTGTCAAATCCGATGGGAGAAACAGACACCCGCCAGCCATCTTTATGTAACAAAGTTACATGTTAGTTGATGGAACCGGTCTCTCGTAAGCGTACGAGTAATGTTGGTCCGGGCCGCTTCATCCCACAATATCGCTGAATGAAGAAAAGACCAAGGGAGGAAGCAATCTGAATATCAATGCCCACAAACTCCTTTGTGTTCTACTCGTGATCTCATCTACACATAGACCTAACTCATGATGCCACTGTTGGGGAACGTTGCATGGGAAACAAAAAAATTCCTACGCACACACAAGATCTATCCATGGTGATGAGCATCTACGAGAGGGAGAGTGGATCTACATACCCTTGTCGATCGCTAAGTGGGAAGCGTTAAGAAACCCGGTTGATGTAGTCAAACTTCTTCGCGATCCAAATCGCAGCCGTCCCACGATCCGTCCCGATCTAGCGCCGAACGGACGGCACCTCCGCGTTCAGCACACGTACAACTCGATGATGATCTCCGGCTTCTTGATCCAGAAAGAGGGGGCGGAGAGGTAGATGAGTTCTCCGGCAGCGCGACGGCGCGGCGGCGGTGGTGGTGGAACTATTCCAGCAGGGCTTCGCCTAAGCACCGCTGAAACTAGAGGGAGTTGATCTATTGGGGAGAGAGGGCTGCACCGTGGCTTGGATTGGGTGCGGCTGCCCTCTCTCCCCTCTAGTATATATAGGAGGGAGGGGAGGGGCTGGCCGACCTAGGGCTCCTCCAAGGAGTCGGCCGCAAGGAGGTGGAGGTGGAGGAGTCCACCTCCAATCCTACTCCTAGTAGGACTCCTTCCCTTCCCCACTTGGGTTTTCTTTTTCCCACAAGTCCAGCCACATAGGCCCTCTTGGGCTGGCCGCCCAGCCCACCAGGGGCTGGTGCGCCACCCTAAGGCCCATGTGACCCCCTTGGGGTGTGGTGGCCCCACTTGGTGGACCCTCGGAACCCATTCGTCACTCCCGGTACACTGCCGGAAATGCCCGAAATCTTTCCGAAGTTCAAACACCACTTTCCTATATATCAATCTTTACCTCCGGACCATTCCGGAGCTCCTCATGACGTCTGGGATCTCATCCGGGACTCCGAACAACCTTCGGTCACCAACATACATAACTCTACTATACCGAAACATCACCTAACCTTAAGTGTGCAGACCTTGCGGGTTCTAGAACTATGTAGACATGACCGAGACACCTCTCCGGTCAATAACCAATAGCGGGACCTAGATGCTCATATTGGTTCCTACATATTCTACAAAGATCTTTATCGGTTGAACCTCTATGTCAAGGATTCAGTTAATCCCATACGATGTTCCGTTTGTTCTTCGGTATGTTACTTACCCGAGATTCGATCGTCAGTATCTCTATACCTAGTTCAATCTCGTTACCGGAAAGTCTCTTTACTCGTTCCGTAATACAAGATCCCGTGGCTAACACTTAGTCACATTGCTTGCAGGGCTTATTGTGATGTTGTATTACCGAGTGGGCCCTGAGATACCTCTCCGTCATACGGAGTAACAAAACCCAGTCTCGATCCATGCCAGCTCAACAGACACCTTCGAAGATACCTGTAGAGCATCTTTATAGTCACCCAGTTATGTTGTGACGTTTGATACACACAAGGTATTCCTCCGGTATCAGTGAGTCGCATGATCTCATGGTTATAGGAACAAATACTTGACATGCAGAAAACAATAGCAATAAACTGACACGATCATATGCTACTTTCATAGTTTGGGTCTTGTCCATCACATCATTCTCCTAATGATGTGATCCTGTTATCAAATGACATCTCATGTCTATGGCTAGGAAACTTTGACCATCTTTGATCAACAAGCTAGTCTACTAGAGGCATACTAGGGACACAGTGTTGTCTATGTATCCACACATGTATCAGTGTTTCCAATCAATACAATTATAGCATGGATAATAAACGATTATCATGAACAAGGAAATATAATAATAACTACTTTTATTATTTCCTCTAGGGCATATTTCCAACACTCAGTCCCATTATCACTCCTGATATGCTTGATTTTGACGCCGAAATTCGTCGAGGCCCTTGAAGAAAATCGTTTGAAGACATTCTGCACTTCAGATTTGTACAAGATAATGTGCACCCAAGTATAGCGAGAGAAATCATCAACAATGACAAAGCCATATAAGCATGGAGTATTTGTTAGAGTAGCACAGTGAGTGGGACCAAAGAGATCCATATGAAGCAATTCAAAAGGACGAGTGGTAGTCATGATAGTCTTGGATGGATGCTTGGATCTGGTCATCTTTCCAGACTCACAAGCCCCACACAATTGATCCTTGAGGAATTTGACACCCTCAATACCAATGACGTGCTTTTTCTTCGCGAGCGTGTGCAAGTTCCTCATGCCAGCGTCTCCAAGTCATCGATGCCATAACCAGCCTTCTAAAGCTTTTGCCAGTAAGCACGTGGCCGGCTGTGGACCTGTAGAGAAATCAACAATATACAAGTCTCCTCTCCTAAAGCCTTCGAATACTTTGGATTTGTCAGATTCCATGATGACAACACAACGGTATTTGCCAAAGATGACAACCATATCAGGATCACAAAGCATTAAGATAGACATGAGGTTGAATCCAAGGGATTCGACAAGCATTACTTTATCCATGTGTCGATCCTTCGAGATTGCAACCTTACCTAGACCCAATACCTTGCTCTCTCCTTTGTCAGCGTAGGTGATATGCTTCAGATGTGATGGGGCAAGTGGAATGTCCATCAACAGACTCTTGTCACCAGTCATGTGGTTGGTGCAGCCACTGTCAAGAACCCACTCAGTAGCTTTGGGTGGCTCATCCTGCAGATGAATTAGTACCACTTACGAACACATATACTTCATAGTGAAGAATATGAGATCAAATTCATCAGATTGAATTTCATCACATAGTATAGTAAGCAAAGTAATGTGAGGACGTAAGAAATGAATGAGTCGTTTCTTTGTGATTAGATTGCGTCCTTTCAAGCATTTCTTCAAGTCTCCAGCAAATTCATCAGACGCTTAAGTTCGTCTGGAGACCTGAACCTGCATAAGAGATTAGTTCAATTTCTTCACCACCCACATCTGAAGGGGTGGTAAAGAGTTCATCATTCTGTGCGCTCCATATGAAATGGTGGCATTGAAGCAAGTGCACTTCGTTTCACAGGAGGGGGGTTAGAGTACTCATATGAATAAGCAGAGAAATTCTTCGAGGACTTATGAACATAATGATTTGAAGAATAATGAACATATTCATGACCCATAGATTTTCCCTACGAAACCGAAGCATTAGCACGAGAATGATATGATTTTTGACCATATGAGGAATTTGGTCCATGTGAGGACTTTGATCCTTGTGAGGACTTCGGTCCTTGTGAAGACTTTGGTCCAAATGAAGAATTTGATCTAGGGATCCTGTTCTTCACTAGTGGTGTCATGATGACATTCACTTGAAGATTTTGAAGGTACGTTTTGGGGACCTAGATTTTCTTCATCGGAGGACCGTTCCTGCAGTTAGTACCAACATATCTAGCAAATACTTCACCATTCTGATTTTTGAACAGTTTATAGTTGGAATCAAATGACTCATCAGAGGAATAAGAAGATTCACAAGTGAAGCCAGATAAAGTGGATGGATTTACAGGAGGTCCTTTTGCAGCAACCCATGAGGTTTTGGGATACTGCTCAGGTTTCCAGCAAGATCCATCAACATTGAGTTTCCTCTCAAAGGCAATACCCTCTTTCCTAGGGTTCCTGTTTAGAATCTTCTTTTTAAGCACATCACAAAGGGTTTGATGTCCTTTGAGGCTTTTCTATATGCCTGTCCCATACAATTCCTTCAACCCTGCATTTTCATTAGTGACACTTGTGGTATCCTTAGATGAGGAATTTGTGACCACAGAAATAGTTGAAGAATTTGCAGCAATAGAAGCATTTGAACTTTCAGGTGAAGAATGAGCAGTTTCACGTTCGATGCATTTCAAGCAAGGTGGAACGAAATCTTCCTGAGAGGTAATGATCTGTTGAGCAAGCAAAGAATCGTTATCCCTTTGAAGATCTTCATGAGACAACCTTAGTTTCTCGAGATCTTGCTTTCTTTGAAGAAATTCATAAGAAAGCTTCTCATGATCGACTAAGAGAGCATCATGACGACTTTGAAGGTTATCAAACTTAGACTGAAGACTTTGAAGTCCCTTAGTCAGAGTTTGAGTGCGATCCATTTCCTCATTCAACAGATCATCGCTTTTGTCTAGCAGTTTCTGAACCCTTTCCAAAGCAGTTTGTTGTTTGGTGGCAATATCTAGGTTTGAGGTTTTCATCAGATTCACATTCACTAGATTCAGATGAGGAATGATGTTTGAGTACCTTTGAACCTTTTGCCATGAGGCACATAGATGAGGAAGATGAAGTTGGATTTGTCTCCAGAGTTTTGAGGAAATTATTGTATTCGATGAACATGGGATCTTGACGAGTGCGATAGACTTCATGAACATCAGAGAGCCTGTCCCAGATGAGCTTTGCATTCTGAAGATGGTAGATGCTTTTGAACATGACCTTTGATAAGCTAGAGCAGATGATATTCTTCGTCTGAGCGTCCAGCTGTGTGTACTTATGAATATCATCAGCGTTTGCCATCTTGCAGAGATCTATCAATCCAAGCTCAGTAACATTCCATAGCTCGCTGTTCTTCGATATGAGGTGCTTCCGCATGAGGACTTTCCATTTGGGATAGTCAGAGCCATCAAAGACGGGGCACACTGTGGTTTCCTGGGCACTTCTTGCCATGAAGCAATAGGTGGGAGCATAGTCATCGTTGCCAAGGTTGGACTCATCATCACTTTCCTCAGTGTTGAAGATTGACTTGCTGACAAAGGCAGTAGTGAGAGCTAGGCTAGCCACACCGGAGTCAGACTCCTCTTCAGATTCCTCCTCTTCTTCATATTCTTTAGATTCTTCTTCAGAATCCATTTCCTTGCCAATAGGTGCCCGAGCCTTCCTTAAGTTGTTCTTTCTGTGCGATGAGGACTTTGAAGATTTCTTCTTTTTCTTCGAGTCATCAAAACTATCATCCTTGTATTTCTTATTCTTTGATTCTTTTTCCCAGAGAGGACAGTCAGCAATATAGTGGTCAGATTTCTTGCATTTGTGACAAGTTCTCTTCTTGTAATCGCTTGATGAAGATTCTAAGTTCTTCATACCACTTCTTGATGATTTTCCAAACCGACCTCTCCTTGAGAAGTTCTGGAATTTCCTCACGAGCATTGCAAGCTCCTCACTCAGTTCTTCAGGATCACCAAGGCTACTGTCAGATTCTTCGCCTTCAGATGAGGAAATTGCCTTAGTCTTGAAAGCACGAGATCTTCCATAGCTTGGCCCGTAGAGGTCTCTCTTTTCATCTTGTTGGAATTCATGAGAGTCTCTCAAGAATATCAGCAGGATCTAGTGACTTGTAGTCTCCACGTTCTTGAATCATCAAAGCTAGTGTATAGAATGAGGAATCAAGAGATCTCAGCAGTTTTTTCACCACCGCATGGTCGGTGATGTCAGTGGCACCAAGAGCTTGGAGCTCATTGGAGATATCAGTGAGACGATCGAAAGTTTGCTGAACATTTTCATTGTCGAGTCTTTTGAAGCAGTTGAAGAGATTGCGAAGAACATCAACTCGAGAGTCACGTTGAGTTGAAACACCTTCATTGATTTTGGACAGCCTATCCCAGATAAGCTTAGCAGTCTCCAAAGCACTCACTCTGCCATACTGACCTTTGCTCAGATGGCCACATATGATATTCTTCGCTTGAGAGTCGATTTGCTTGAATCTCTTCTCATCAGCAGAAGTGACAGTGGGAGTGACGCGGGGAACATAATTTTCCACAACATACCAGAGATCGTTGTCAATTGCCTCAAGATGCATGCGCATCTTGTTCTTCCAGTAGGGGTAGTCCGTCCCGTCGAAGGTAGGACACCCAGCTGCGACCTTGATCATGCCTGCAGTCGACATAACTAAAACTCCAGGTGGTTAAACCAAAATCACACAAAACAAGGGAGTACCTTGCTCTGATACCAATTGAAAGTGCGTTATATCGACTAGAGGGTGGTGAATAGGCGATTTTTACAAATTCGTCACTGAGGAATTACTAGTTGAGGAATTCGCTAAGTGACGAACTACTAGCAGCGGAATAAGTACTCAAGTGTATGTGAAACATAGCAGTAGCAAAGTCATCATGATGAAATGAAACATACACAGAGCATAAGTAGCGTGAACAGGATAAGCAGGCAGAAGATAAAGTGACTGAAGAATTTGAGATGAGGAAATTGAGAAAGTCTTTAGTCAAATTCTTCAAATAGTAACGATCAGATTCATCAACAAGTACTTCGAGGAAATGAAGGGGTTGAGGAAATAGAACCAGGAGCGCGATGAAGACAATGATTTGATGACCCAGTTCCAACTTCTGTGACAGTCGTACGTCTGGTTCGGAGCGGCTTGGTATTTAAACCAAAGGACACACAGTCCTAAGACACACATTCCTTACCGTATTCTCCTTGAGCTAAGGTCACACAGACCTCGCCCAACTCTCGTGGTAAGTCTTCAGGGTAGACTTCCAAACCCTCACAAACTCGGTCACCCGGCGATAAAAATTTTACTGCTAGATGCTCTAGACCATGACGCCTAACCGTCTGGAAGATACACAGTCCTCAAAGGTAAAAAGCGTCGGTTCCACACAGGAACAATCTCTTCAGTGATGCTCAATCACTTTGGGTTTTGGTGGTTTGGGTTTTGGGTTTTTCCTCACTGATGATTTTCTCTCAAAGTCCTCAGAGGATGGGTTGCTCTCAAATGACAAGTGTCAATCTCTCTCTGAGCAGCCAACCCGCTAGTGGTTGGGGGGGGCGGCTATTTATAGCCAGGGTGCAACCCGACATGATAAGACATAAATGCCCCCCAATGATATGACCGTTATGTGGACAAGATATCTGGACAGCTGGCGCAAAGCACAACAACGATCGGAATTTGAACTGTCAAATTCCTCAGGGCTTATCATATTCCTCACGGTAGGCAATTCGCACTGGCGAAATCCTAACTCCTCAGTCAGACCAATTTCCTCAGAGACCAGAAGAACATCGTGTCCGTCACTGAAGAATTTGACTGAGCTGTAAGAGATTTCCAAATGCTTCACTCGATGGATTGGTTATGTTGAGGCTTTTGAGAAGAGCATCAGTTGGAAATATTTCCTTAGTATTACCTCGGCCCCCTTTAACAGTACGGTGTTTCCTATGACTCAAAGAAAGTAAATGAAACTACAAAAAACAAAAGTCGTCACGCTTCATAGTCCTTGTTAATATCCTCAAGGTCACACCGAATTCTTCAGCTTCAAAGTCTTCAGGGAAATACCAAAGTCTTCACCAAAGTCTTCAGCTGAAGACATTCATTTTTAGGGGTCGACATTCTTCGTATTTATCAAAATCCTCAGCGACTTATAGAGCCCGTGTACACTCACATACATATTAGTTCCTTAACCTATAAGTCTTCAATGCACCAAAATCACTAAGGGGCACTAGATGCACTTACAGCGTCGCACCCATGAGTGTGCGGTGTTGGGCACGGATGGAGGAGACCGTCATGGCTGCCTCCATCTCTCTTGTCCACCCCTTGGGCGCTTGCCCTCCGGTAGGTGGGGATGGATGGATCACCTCGACTCTCCCCCTAATGGAGAGGCTACAACTGGGGTGGATAACCGAAGTGTCTTGGTGGCTCTGGGCGCCGAAGACGGTGGTTGTCCTGGCTTCACACCTTTCATAGAGGAAGGAGCCTTCGCCAGCAGACCCTCGGCGGCCGAGGACTCCACCTTGGCCATGGGCACACCGGCGCTGTCCCTCATGGCCAACACGGGCGGAGCTTGTGAAGTCGCCTCCCTCGGCCCGTCCTGATAGGAGAGGAGGGACGGTGCCCCTTAGACGAGCTGCTCGGAGGAAGCCCGCTCAATCTCTTAGCATTAGGGACTGCCCCTTTGGTCCCGTAAAAGGCAAAGAGATTGATCAAAACACACGAGGAAAGAAGAGCCAAAAATGCAATAACAACAAATGCCATACCTCCCCGGCAGTGGCTTGTTCCTGCGAGCCTCAGATTGCCCGCTCTCTGAAGAGGAGAGGGTAATATGGGCAATGGCAGGGGCCTTGCGGGGTGCGACATCGAAAGCCTTTACAAGGCGTTTCTGAATGGCGCGGGTCTTGACCCCCACGACGTAGTCGGACGCTACCCTCTTCCTTGGCGGAGACGAGTTGTCTTCGCTCTGCTCCTCCTCCTCTTCCTCGTCCCCTCCCACTAAGGAGACGGCCTTGACGTCCTCGGATTTGGAATCCGAGGGGTCTTCAATCCGAAGACTTCTTGTCTTCTTCCTCTTCCTCCCCAGCTCTCTCTTGGCCTTGGCCGGTCCTTTGAAGGCACCTTGTCCAAGAGTGCCCGAAGCTCGGGAGATATGTTACCCCCGGGCAGGGGCGCTGATACTTGCCGCCGGGCGCCCATTTCTGCATACAAAGAAAAATATTCAAGCTATAACTAAAAAAACCGAATTGATGGGATTTGGAGTGCGGATAATTACCTCTTTCGGAGTATGTGACTGTGATTAGCCGTGGTCCGGCCCATCTTCGGGGAACTTGTTCATCTTTGGCTTAAAGAGGGACGCCCACATGCCGTCCATGTCGGTGCGGAAGAAGTGCTGGATTGTTCGGGGGTCCTCGGGATTGTAGAGCCACATCGGGCTAGACCGAAGTTGGAGTAGTAGGATGCCGCGATGCAGCATCACATCAATCACATCCACCAGCTTGACGCTATTCTTGAGGGTTTGGATATTTCCCTGAAGAATGGTAACCTCCTCCGGATTGCCCCACTCCAGGTTCTTCGGCTGCCAAGAGTTCAGCTTCTTTGGAGGCAGACCCGTGAAGGGTGGAAGTGCGTCCTGGTCCTCGACATGAGGCTTGGTGATGTAGAACCAATCTCGCTGCCACATCTTCACCGTCTCAACGAAGTTTCCCTCTAGCCACTCTGGTTTTTGGACCTTGTTGATCATCGCACCGCCACACTCGGCAAAATCGCCGTCGCCACTCTTCGGCTTGATACAAAAGGTGTTTAGCCACAAGCCTAAGTGTGGAGGCACCCTTAGAAATGCCTCACACACCATGACAAAGGCGGTGAGGTGGAGGATTGAGTTTGGGGCTAGATTGTACAAATCCAGCCCGTAGAAGAAAAGAATCCCCTGCATGAGTTGCTTGCGGCTGGACTGTTGAACTTGCCTACCAAGCCGAAGACCATCGAGATGAAGACATTATTTGAAGTCAGTTATCATCTTTGGCTTTGAAGACAAGTTCGGGGGCTAATGATGGTGTCCTGGACTAGTGGTTCCCTGCCAAGCTGGTCTAGTCCATGGGCCGGACTGGAGGTCCGTCAAGGAGGAAGGACTTCGGAGGTCCTCAGGCCGTGGCGTGAACACATCGGACTCTACCAAAGACCTGGCGTGTGCTCCAAGAAGTAATGATTTGTTCGGCATGTAATATCTAGATGATAAGTGACATTCAAGTACCCCTAGATACCCTCAGTGCCTATATAAGCCGGAGGGTTTAGACCGTAGAGGATACCCCATACACATTCATCATCACCCCTAGGGTTTTAGACCACAACATACGATCTCGAGGTAGATTAACTCTGTACTTTGCTACCCCAATAATACAACAAGAGCAGGACATAGGGTTTTACCTCCATAGAGAGGGCCTGAACCTGGGTAAATAACGTGTGTTCCTTGTCTCCTGTTACTCATCGATTCGATCTTACCGCTCGGGCCCCCTACCCGAGATCTGCCAGTTTTGACATCGAGAGTGATGGTGGCTATGGAGATGGAGATGGCGGCGTTAGGGTTGATGGAAGGGTATGAAGATGGTCATGTTCTGGCTTCGCTCGCGGATGTTATCTTGACATTTCGGCCTGGTCCCCTTTATAAAAGATGTTCAGGTGGACGAGGCGCCTTGGTTTCCATGCCACACGACCACTCCTGTGAGTACTCGCGGTCCCATGGAACGCCTTCTTTCATGTTGTTTCTTTTGGTGCGCTTCCTCTTGATTTTCTCTATCTCCTCTTTCACTCGTTTCCATGTTCTCACGTGAGTTCTTCCCTTTTTAGCCCATTTCTTGTGCACACACATCAAAGAGACGACTTGTGGAATTCTTTGAATTCATTAGTCATTAGTACCAATATCAGAGCGAATATCTCGGTTTTAATGAAATGTCTCGTTTTAAACAAAGGGTGAATAAGTGTAAAAATATCACTCGTCATGTTTACACCTATTATAACACTTTCAGACATGTAAGAGGATCCAACGCAAGATTTGGTGGCATAGCTAACAACCGAAGACCCCCCACCACACTTGTAGACATGAGAAGAACAATATAAAGATGAGTTAATTAACATACTTATGCATCTTGTAAAAATATGAAAAATTACCGCATAGCTTATATGACAGGTGTCTACACTGTGTAAAAATTTCATGAATTTATCATGCTCTCAGTGTTCAGAAATATTCATGCAACAGTAGAATCGCCGTCCGTGTCGGGGGTCACACTCCGAAGCTGGGTGCCGGGTGTTTGACCTCCCGCCACACTTTAAGACATGCATGAAAGACCCGGTGCGATGTTTTGGTGGCATTGCTACCCCCCGTAGGCCCCTGGCCGGCCTAACCCTAGCCACATTGACCTGGAGATCTAACCCTTTGACTTTATGACCTTTAATCAATGGACTTTTCCACCTGGTTGTGATAGGTGAGCCCAAAGGAACATGTCAGAACAAGGTCTGGGCTCAACCGAGCACAAGATTCCCTTCGGGTTGACACGAGATGGTCGTTTCTCCCTTCTAAGTAATGGCGACAGTGCTGTCCGTGAAGGGGGTCACACTACGGAGCTGTGTGCTGGATGTTTAGACTTACCACAACAATCCAAGAAACAATCTGATGTATGTAGATATACACTTTTTTCTCGTTTGTAAACAACACGGTGTTTTCTATAAATCTGAAGCAAACATGATTTTAGTTTGTTCTAATTTGGAACATAGTTTAGCAACAGAATCCTTTCAAGATCATGATAGAAAACCATATAAAATTTGCAAATCGATGCAAGTCAATTACTTGTCATTTTTACAACGTATAAGGACCTATATGCAAAAGTACATCAGGTCACATTTTTAACATACTCAAAAAAACACAAACCGGATATTCATAATCTATGAAAAGTTCTACCTCAAATCGATATATAATTTATATATATATATATATATTTTTAGATAAGTTATATTTAAATTAATAAAATTTTAACTCAAAAATGATTTAAAATTAAAAAAATACAGACAAAATCTAAGCCGATGGCCACCGTCAGGGCCGTTGGCATAGTCCTGACGTCGTCAACTCGCCGTCGGAAGGCCGGGTCACCAGTGCCGAGCATATGCCGACGACAGTGGTATGCCGACGGCTGCCGTCGATATAGCTGAAGGTTTGCCGACGGTCTTTCATTATCGACGGTGTTTCCGAGGCCGTCGGCGTATGTCTACCTATACCGACGGCCTCGACAAAAAGCAGTCGGCATAGAATATGCCGTTGGCATACGAGGTTATTACGCTAGTGTCACTGCGCTATTGCGCCGTAAGAGCTCTTACTGTAATAGCCTAATTAAACTGAATCTTCCCTCTGAAAGCCGCTAATCAAAGTGAGTTAGGCTGAATCTCTGAACTTGTTGAGTCTGCGCTTGTGACTTGGTGCCTTGTGGATCAGTATTCGCGACCGTACGTATTTGGAAAACAGCAAGAAGAAAGGATGATGAACCACAACACTGCGTTAATTGTGTGACCGCCAACGCCACGTTGGATCCCACCGGTGGTTGCATTGCATTGCATGCATGTGTGGCAGGGGATGATCCAGGCAGCCATGGACGTAACGTACGCGATCATGAGACGGGACTGCTGCTACTAGGAGTAAGAGTTAGGAGTAGGTAGCTACTCCATGGATGCCGACCGCGCGAAGCCGACATTCGTTTCTCGATGGAGAGTAGCCAGCCAACCAACGCATCACTCGATCGGATCTCTGATGGATCTATCGGGAATCGGATTCCTTCTCTTCTTTCTATACCTCTCCCCCGTCCACAAGCCAAGAATATATTTGCTCCCATAGGGGCCGCCGGGTACGTGCGTGCCTAGTGTACGTACGTCGTTAACAAAGCAAAACGTACGTTTCCTTCCTTCTTTTCATGGCCGCCCACGATCGAATAATCGATCCATCCATCTGACCTCCCTCCCTCCCTCCATCGCCAATCTCTACCAAAACTAAGTAGTTAAAACAAGCACTCCTACTGCATGCTTTTGGACGAAACAAACCAAGCTAGTACTCCAGCTTGCAAATCATCCTGTCTTTTCATCTATGGAATATATTCGGATTCTAACTTACGTACATGCATGTGCATGGCCTAGCAACTTCCATGCATTTCCTCTCAGCAAATAAAGTTTAACCCCAGCTACAAGTAGTAAAGTGCGATTTTTGGTCAGTGGCCATTTTCATATGTTATGTATCGATGATCCGGCCGTATACGGTCGGTGCCTTATATATGAATGAATCGTCAAATGGAAAACGCGACCAAGCGTCCATGCCTCTATATATGTGACGACAGCTAAAAAGACAACTAAGAGACAAGAATGTGCTTTCTTAATTGATTGAATGGAGAGGCCACCAAATAGGCATTCTATACGTTTGCGCGCGCGTCAGTGCCAAATACATACCACAAGTGTAGTGTAATGTAGTTGCATATATGTTTACTAGTGTACGCTCTTATATTATGCGACTGAGGGAGTATATCAGTATCAGATGTGGGGATAAAATGCTTGGTACCCGACTCTTAATTGGGAGATGATATCCCAACTTCAAAGATCATAAATCGATCAACCCATTTAGATTTTAAAGGTTTGCTCAATCCACTTATTACAAAAATAAAGAATGTGCTTACTTATTTGAAAAATAAAGGATGTGTAATTCCTTAATTTGTGCATTGGCAAAGCTAGACCATGAATAATAACAGAAGAATGAATAATGGCCATGAATACCACAAGAATGATAGAAAGTGCAAGGAGACAAGAACAGATCACGTTTAACCAAACACACACACCTCAACATGCATGCTGACCAAGAGGCCATGTAACCCTACCCATAATTGGTAGACAGGGCATCCTTCTTCAGGAAGCAAACCCAGAGACAGCGGTCAAGATCAAAATCTCAGAGCAGGGCCCCTTAAGAAAAGCCTGGCTAGTAGCTACCCCCTCGCTTTCTCTCTCTCTCTCTCTCTCTCTCTCTCTCTCTCTCTCTCTCTCTCTTCCTCTACAAACTCCTAGAAGATTATCATCACTTATATTAGTATTCTACAGTGACCACCTCTAATAATTAGCAAGACACAGGCATCTCTCTCTCTCTATCTGTGTACGTGTGTGTGTGTGTGTGTGTGTTTCATAGTAGCTTCAATTGCCCATCCTGCTCGTAGATCTAGTGCCCACTGAGTGACAGGTTCTTGATTTCTTTTTATCTAGGGCATCTTTGTTTCATCATTAGGGCATGTATGGAGTTGGCATTCCATGTCATGCATGCAAGCACCCAATTATATATGCCGTGGCATGCATGAGGAGATGAATATATAGCTTAGGGATGCGTGTGAGATTCTTGGCAGCAGGAACCAATCCGTTCCTTTGGTCCATCCATTTTCTTTGCCTTGCAACATGGTGGGGATGATTCCCCGCGAAAATAAAATAAAATGGCGAAGATGACGCGTCGATATCACTGGGCCTTGTCAAATAGATTTGGCTGTCCCCTAATTAGTGTACTTATATCACTAAAATATGCATTAGGAAGGAATGTTTGTGTGATTTGTTTTACGCATTATTGTAAAGCCCATCTGATAGTGAAAATTCAAAAATTGTTATCATGGCACCGATCACTGTCCTTGTATCGATATTTTTACAGTATGAGATATTCAAAACTTTGCAGTCTACCGACCGAATAGACAACAAGCATACTTAATTTATTTTAGCTTGATAATTTATATCATTGGAAATGGTGAGCCGTCGAGATTCTGAGAGGATACGTGGTTGGAGGAGACGCCTCTAGCCACACAATATCCATCTCTCTATATTATTGACTGCCAATATAGCACCAGTTCCCCTCCCCCGCGCCGCCCCGCGTGGGTGACTCGGGGGCCCCTCCCCTTCCGCCGGCGTAACACCCCTCCCCCTCTCCTCTCCCTCGCCGCCGCACGAGGCTGGCGCCGGGCAAGGCCCATGGCGCAGCTGGGGACTGCGGCGGCGGGGTCTGCGCTGCTCCGACCGCATCGGAGGGCTCTGGATCTGGGACGGCGGTCCCCCGGCGAGGCCCCTATGCTCCCGCGGCGTGCTTTGGGGTTGGCGTGGTGCCGGCGCTCTGGTTGGGTGGCCGACGAACTCTTGTGGACTAGGACCTCGCGTGGTTGCCCTAGCGGCTGGCGGCGCCAGATATGGCCGTGGCTGCCTTGGCGGCTGGCGGCGCTCGACCCAGCTGCGGCTCTCCGTCCCCTGCTCAATGTGCGTCGCCCTCGACGGATCCTGGCTGCGCTGGCGTGGCTAGCCAGCCCCCGGCTTGTGGGCGTCTCTGGTGGTTGGGATCCAGACTGGGGGAAACCCCTGGACGGCTGCGGCCGGCCGAGACGACGACGACGCCTGCGGGCGCCGGATTTCTTCATGGAGACGTCGTTCAAGGTCTGCCCTTCCACTACCCACCCCTTGCTCCTCGGGTGAAAACCCTAACTCCGATGGGCGGCGGCGGCGGTGTTCTCGGCGCCGTGGCCTTCTTGAAGGCGCCGCCTTGAGGGATGGGGTGGTGGGCACTGCTTGGGTGCATTGACAGCAGCCGTTGGCGTGTTCTTCTTCGTCCAAGCTTTAGCTTTTCCTCCGTCGTGTTCTGCCCATTGGTTTTGCAGCTTGCTCTGCTTTGGCTGAGCCTCGTCGGCACATTTGGGTGCTCTGATCCGCTCCTTGGGACTACCCGGCGGCTTTCATCCATGTTCATGGGAACTTCCCGTTGTTCGATGGTTCTGCGCCTTTCGATCCAGGAGAGGAGGTTGTGGCCTCCTTCGAAGAGGGGGTCGGATGGTCGTGTCATGCCGAGGCCCTTAGGTTTTGGTGAAGGCAGGCCATGTAGGTGCAGCTTCATTCCCTCTCCAAAGTCGGCATTGCTCCCAACAATTTGCAGCCGCGGTGGAGGACCTCAAGTCCTTCAGCTAGGTGCTCCATTGTATATCCTTCCTGTGTGAAGTGCTTGAGGCTTGTGACCTTCTTTCCAGCGCCTCTGTATCTTGTTGCCTTCTTTGTTCTAGTTCGTTGTTGTACTCTGCAGCTGTACCCTGGCCGGTTGATGGCTTTGTTAATTCAAAGTCGGACTAGGATAGCACCCTTCTCGGGCTCGGCTACGTCTTTTCTCTAAAAAAATCTCTCTATATTATTGTTCAGCGTAAGGAGGCTTACGTTGCCATAATATTACAATCTAACCCTCTAAATATACAATTCCGAAGAGTTTTGGTGGGTGATCGATGGGTAGCATGGCTACACCTAGTCAGAAGATTGATGGATGCTCATTTATCGGATGAGTCCGATATGCTTCATTGGAAGTTAACCATGAATGACATCTTTTCAGTAAAATCGATGTATTTGAACCTTATTGATTCTGGATCGATTCCCAATCGATACATATTTGGAAGGTCAAAGTACCCTTGCGAGTCGAAGTCTTCACGTGGCTTATTCACAAGGAGGTGATCCTCACTAAGGGTAATCTGGCAAAGCGTAATTGGGAGGGTAGTAAAAGATGTTGCTTTTGTGATCACCATGAGACTATCAAACACCTCTTTCTCGACTGTCCGCTAGCCAAAATTTTATGGCGATCCGTTCATATAGCCTTTAATATCAGACCTCCAGATAGTATTCACACGTTATTTGGGACGTGGCTAAATGGAGTATAGATAAATACTGCGAGACATATTCGGATAGGAGGATGTGCTTTACTTTGGGCTATATGAAATTGCAGGAATGCCATGGTTTTTAACAGACAAACTCGTATAAATTTTTTGCAGGTCATTTACAGGGCAACTGCTTTGATCCGTACATGGTCGTTATTCACTCATGTGAAAACCAGGGAGCCTTTGGTTACTGGGTCTATCCTATGAAAGATGGTAGATCGGGATATCTATAATCGGTTTGGATGGCGGTCCAGTAGTAGGATAGCTGGTTAGGCATCTAGTCCTATCTTCGCCGCTTGTGGCATCTTTATTTACTTTTGGATTATTTTGCAGCTCTCTGTGAGCTTGTTTTGAGCCGCAGACTATTTTGTTACTTTCATTAATAAAGGGTCGCATGCATCTTTTTGATGCAGAAGCCGGAGGTATCCCTCTTTTTTTATATATATCACTAGTAGAAAAAGGCCCATTTGTCCTGGTTCCAGAGGCCCATTTGTCCCGGTTCTGGAACCGGGACTAAAGGGTCGGGACTAAAGCCCAAAACCTTTAGTCCCGGTTCGCTTACGAACCGGGACCAAAGGGGCTCCACGTGGCCACTGCGGTGAGCCCAGGCAGGAGGACCTTTAGTCTCGGTTGGTCACACCAACCGGGACCAAAGGGCGTCCACGCGTCAGCATCTGGCAGGAGCTGGGGGGTTTTTTTTTTGAAGGGGGGGGGTTGGGGGGTTTTGAAGGGTTAATTTAGGGGTTTCATATTGTGTTAGCTAGCTAATAGAGAGAAGTGTCCTCTCTTTCTCCGTGCTTGGTCGACGCTAGCTACTATACATATAGAGAGAACTCGACGCTAGCTAATAAGAAAATGAAGGAAACCATTAATTACACAAGATCGTCATGCTGAACATATATAGAGAGAAGTGACATCTCTTTCTCCGTGCTTGGTCGAACAACAAGTATTCGTATATCTATCCGACGCTACTACATATATACAATATAACATCTTTTACAATCCCTAACATCATCTACCTAAGATCCAATCACAAATCCACATGGTATTCTCCGTCTTTAGGTATGACGTGGTCAAGAAAGAATCCCGCCAATTCCTCTTGAATTGCTCGTATGCGATCATGTGGTAGGATTTCATCCCGCATCTGCCAGATCTAATTTAAAGAAGGGGGTCAATACATGCATATATATGAATAAAACTCAACACAATTGATGGTAATATATAAAATAAAATTGTGAATATTATTTACGTACTTCAAATTGTTTGTCAGAGAAGCCCCGCTCAGAGGTCGAGTGGCGAATGAACTCGCATACGTAGTATGCACATAAAACAGTCCCTTCTTTCTGGTACAAGCACTTTACGAGAATAGAGTTCAATCAAACTGATAAGCAAGCATGGTAATGATATATTGATGAAAATTTGAATCAATTAGAGATGCGTGGAACTAGCTAGTACTACTTACTTTGGGGTGCGTAAATCGCAACTCTTTGTTTAGACCGGGAACCTTTCGAGTGAACTTCTTCCAAACCCTGCCAGGCAAAGAAAATGATTACTTGATATCAGGAAATTAACGAAAGTTGCATGCCGATATGGTCCCGATATTGACTGAACTTACTTCTTGAGCATTGCAGTCATGTCCGCATAATCCTCGGGATCTTTACGTCTCGAGTCTAAGACAGTTACTAATGCCCCGTCAAGCTTAATGGATAGCAGAATAAAGTGGAAACTGCGCACGCATATATAACTCATCAATTACATTACTTAACCTCGAGTAAGCGAAACCGAGTATACAGAGAAGACAGCAACACTCACTTGAAGTTGTAAGGAAAGAGTATTTCCCTTTTGTTTTGATGTATAAGGAACGACTTTAGCAAGTTCTCCTCGGTCTCTTTGATTGAGTTTCGTACCGTCCATTCATTTACGGCATCTGGGCTAATGAACCCAACGTCGAAGATTCCTGTTTTTTTTGCATTCGACGATCTTCAATCTGCATAATATAGTCAGGATAATTATATATACATGCAATGAACGAGCTAAGCTAGAGACTTAACTATAGAAGTAATACTTACAGACAGTAGGAAGTCATGAGTTGTTTGTCGAGGGCCAGTTGATTGTATAACTGAAATAACTCCACAAATTCAATAGGCATCACGGGAAGTCCAATGAATTCGTGCTCTGGTTTCACTGCCACATACATAGTGTCTCTCCCAGACTCCCTGCAGGTTTTCATGTACCACTCATGCAATTTGTACATCATCGTTGTTAGAGGAGGATGATCAGGTTTGACGAGAGGCTTCCCGTGCACGTATTTATATTCTTCTTTTGTTACCTCAGCTGTTTGAAAAATTACATCATCCCCCAAGTAATCACCAGGATTGGTACCGGGCACCATCCCTGGATGATTAGCGACGATATCGCTAGACACCTTGAGCAGGGGCACGATTGCTTCTCCTGTTCGCCGAGCTGGGGAATTGTTTTCCCACTTCTTCGTTCTGCTAACCTTGCATGACTGGAAGTACTTCCCGACCGCCGCGCTTCTTCATATGTCTTTTTAAGAATGCGGACATAGTTGGAATCCGGCAGAGGCGGTGGTGGTCGCTTCAGGGCATCGATAGTGCGCTTCACTTTCACCGGATCTAGCTTCTCCTTCGGAGGTGGAGTTTTCTTTGCAAAATGGTCCCTCACTTGGGCACGACATATGTCCTCGTTTTCCTGCTCGGTCCTCTCATATGGTAACTTTTCCAGAGGCTTGAGAGATGGACCGTATCTGAATTTCCTCCCGCCTCTGCTTGTACTGCTAGCCGCCGGAGCGGCGGCGTCTCTCTTCCGTCGTTGCTGATGAGGCGGAGAAGGAGGTGGAGTGCTCCGACGCGCCGGAGGAGCCGGAGCGGCGGCGTCTGTCTTCCGCCGTTGCCGACAAGGCGGAGGAGGAGGCGGACTGCTCCGACGCGCTGGAGTAGGCGAAGGAGGAGGCGGAGTGCCCTCACGCGTCGGAGGAGCCGGAGAAGGAGGCGGCGTGCCCTGATCACTCGCCGGAGGAGGAGGAGGAGGAGGAGGAGGAGGTGGAGTGCCCTGACTCGCCGGAGGAGGAGGAGGAGGCGGAGGCGTCCAGTTTGGAAGCTTGATGTACTCCTTCTGCCATAGACATGTACTCCTCAGAGCACGAACCAGCTGATTCTCCCCTTCACCTGTAGAGTGGTCAAGCTCGAGCTCCTCAAATCCATCCATTACTTCATCCACCATCACAACAGCATAGCCATGTGGAATCAGAAGGCAGTGAAAAGTTCCGTTGGGTTGAGGAGGTGCAACAGAGCCGACAGCCGCCTTGAAAGTGAGGTTCCGGCATTTCGTCATAAGCTCGCAATGTTGAGCCTCCGTGATAGTATCCACGGGGTAGCTAGGAGCCGTGAAGTCAGGCTGAACGGGCTCCGTGGAAGCCACGCTGCTTCTCCGCTGAGATGGCGGGGTAGCTTCTGGGGTAGCTTCGTGCCGCTGAGATGGTTGGCCGGCAGCTCGCTGGCTCTCAGCTTCCTCTAGCTTTTGTAGTCTTGCATTGAGCTTCTGCATGTCGCTCAGCTCCGCTTTCCTCTTTCTCTCCCGGCTTCTGTAACCGCTTGCGTCGGGAAACCTAACCTTCCACGGAACGGAGCCTGGTGTGCCTCGTGTTCGTCCAGGGTGCTTAGCATTCCCTAGGGCCTCAGTCAGCTCGTCCTTCTCTCTGTCGGGAATGAACGTCCCTTCCTGCGCTGTGGTGATATACTTCTGAAGCTTCTTGACGGGTATTGCAAGTTGCTCGTCCGTCCAACGGCACTTCCCTGTTTCAGGGTCCAAAGTTCCCCCAACCCCGAAGAACCAAGTCCTTAAACGGTCTGGCCAGTTCAATGTCTGTGGTTCGACCCCTTTAGCAATCAGGTCATTCTCAGCTTTGTCCCACAACGGCCGGGCTTTGAGGTAGCCACCTGACCCCGTGTGATGGTGATACTGCTTCTTTGCAGCATTGTTCTTGTTTGTCTCTGACATTTTCTTACTCTTGTCCGATGTCTTGTAGGCCACAAATGCGGGCCAGTGATCTCTTATCTTCTCAAATCGGCCGATGAATTCTGGAGTCTTCCCTTTGTCGACAAACTTTGATTTCAACTCATTCTTCCACCTCCTGAATAGATCTGCCATCTTCTTAAGAGCACACGCCTTGACCAGTGGCTCTATAACTGGATTATTCGGATCCTCCTCTGGCGGTAGGGTGAAATTTGCCTTCAGCGTGGTCCAAAGATCATCTTTCTGTCTATCGGTGACATAATCACCTTCAGGGATGTCGTCGTCCTTAGGCTTATTCCATTGCTTGATGCTGATCGGGATGTTGTCCCTAACAATAGCTCCGCACTGAGCAGAAAATGCGTCCTTGGTCCGCTTGGGTTCAATCGGTAGGCCATCGTCCGCGAGTGCTGTGATCGTGAACCTTTCATCCTTGCGCAACCTTCTCTTCGGGCCTCGTCTCGTTACCGAAGTTTGGCTCGATCCGGAGGGCTATAAAAGAAGAAAGAAGAGTTAATATATGTACATACCAAAACAATTAATGCATCAATTAGCTAGTCAGCACAGGCTTAATTAATATATATACCTCGCCGGACTTTGCAAGAGCTCCCTCCTCAGTTTGGTCACCGGAGCCGTCATCATGGTCTCCTTCTTCCTCCGGCATTCGGTCACCGGAGCCATCATGATCATGTCCTTCCTCCTCCATTGTTCGATCACCGGAGCCGTCATCCTCTCCTTCCAGACCATCGGTGTCGTTGAGAAACGACAAGACATCATGTCTGGCGAGGATTATCTCCCCCAACAACTGTTCTTGTTCCAAGTCTCTTTGATCCATAGTTTCTGCAAATATTACAACATGGCAATTAATATACAAACATGAATGTCTGACGTCCGGACCGCCTCTCTCATGAATGTCTGACGTCCGGACCGCCTCTCTCATGAATGTCAAACAAGGGATTCTCTTAACCTTTAAGGGATTTAACAAAATGGCGCCATTCTGGATGTGCAGAAAATGGTCCATATTTTTCCTGATCTCATCTACCCTTCTATATGTCACGTTGTCTAGTGTCAAAGGATTCAAGAAAACCATGGCTTCATCATTAGCCGGAAGTAACAGACGCATAATGGTACGAAGCTCTCCAAACTTGTTTTGGAACGGAGTCTCGGATAGGATAATTAATTAGCTTTTTGGTACGAAGTTCAGCAAGAGTCTTCCTAATATCGCTATTTGGAAGGCCTTTGCTGAAATTCGTACCAAAAAGCAAATTATTCTATCCGGAACTCCGTTCCAAAACAACTTTGAAGAGCTTCGTAGCATCATACGCCTGTTACTTCCGGCTAATGATGAAGCCATGGATTTCTTCAATACTTTGACAAACAACATGACATATAGAAGAATATATATATAGATGAGATCAGAAAAAAATTGGATCAACTTGTGCACATCCATAATGGGGGCATTCTTGATAAATCTATGCTACCGGAGTTTTCTATATGAAAAAGTTATCGGGGAGGGGGTAGACGACAACGACGCTCACCCCTCATGTCCGACGTCCGACGTCCCCCCTCATAACTAATTCAATGTAATGCAACGATCTCAACGTCGGAATCATCGTCTACCGGGAACGAACAACACCGACAAACAGAGAAATGAAAACATTCAATGTAATGCAACAAACACGATGTATGCTATGGCATGTTAAAGCATTGAATTGACCTAGTGCAACAGATAGTCATATTAAGTGAAGTGGAATTCAAATATATGCTAAATTCCAACTTCAACACTATTTATTACTTTATCCTAATCATGAAATGTCCTACTTGGGGATGTTAACTTGCTCAAACATGCATGAACCTGGCATAAACAGATTAATTGGATTTTTCTGATCATTTTTCATATATAGTTTATTTTCATCTGAGTTACGGTTGAATTTCTATTATTTTTTCAAAGTTTATTACATTTTCTGGAAATTCCTGAATTATTTTATTACTAGAAATTCAATTAATGCGTCAGCAACACGTCAGCATTGCGTCAGCAACACGTCAGCACCCGCGGCTCGTCGCCGGCGAGGCCTGAGACGGCGGAGGTGCTCGGCAACGGTCCTCCGGTGACCAAAATGACGGCGGAGAGGCTTTGCGGGGAGCTGGGACTCGCGCGCGTTCATCTGTGCGGTCGGCTTCACCGGAGGTGGCCGGATCTGAGCACAGTGACGACGGAGGCGGCGACCGGAGCTCGGCCTCGAGCGGGTCCGGGGCTACAGAGCACGGGGAGGCTTGCCGAAGGGCTCTACGACGTCCTGGCATCACAAGGAGCACAACCGTGCCACGACTGCAAGCGGCAGAGCTCGGGAGCATGAGGCCAGGCAACAATGGCGACGGCCGGAGCTCGGCCTCGATGGGGACGGTGGCTAGAGGACGAAATCAAGCACGGTACTAGGGGGAAAGAACCAGGGGGGTCACCGCGAGTCCGAAAGAGGCGAGGGCGACGGCGAGGGCGACGGCGAGGCGACGGCGAGCACGACGGGGGCGGCGGGCGAGGGCGACGACGGCGAGCGACGGCGACAGCGACGGCGAGCGGCGGGCGGGCAGCCTGGCGGCGTCGATTTTGTCGGCGTCGTCGGGGGCGAGATGAGAATGTTGAAAATTCCTAAGTGTTGGCTTATATATGGAGAGCATTGGTCCCGGTTGGTGGCAGCAACTGGGACTAAAGGGGTGCATTGGTCCCAGTTGGTGGCACCAACCGGGACCAAAGGGTGGTGCTGCCCGGGGCCAAATTTTTAGTCCCACCTCGCTAGCCGAGAGAGCTCGAGAGTGGTTTATAAGCGCTGCTGCGCACACCCTCTCGAGCTCCTCTCAACTGCAGGCCTCCGGGCCTAATCTGTCACTGCCTCTGGGCCTATTGGGCCTTCTGCGGGCCTGAATCCTGGCCCAATAAGCTGGTTGGGTTTCTAGTCGTATTCAGGCCGTGGTGGCCCAGTAGGTGGCATTTTTTTTAAAAAAATCCAGTTTTTTTTTGTTTTTTGCTTTATTTATTTTATTTTGTTCCTACTTACTGTTTTTCAGTGATTCTTTTTGCTTTTAGGTCACAAAAATTATAAACTTTCTGTTAGTGCCATTAGTTTTCAAATTTGAATAGTTTAAATTTGAATTTTTTGAAATTTGTGTGAATCACTAGTTTGTGAATAACTTTACTAAAAAATAGATTTTTGAGTGATTCTTTTTCCTGCTATTTAGTATTACTGTGTTTTATCATTATATTCAATTTGGTAAGTTTTAGGTTATTTTAAATGTCTGTTTTAATCAAAAACAGATTTGGTTATTTTAGTTTGCTATTAAAGTTTCTAACAAAAAAATTCTTTATGAAAATTCTTTTTGCTATTAATGTTTTGAACAAAAAAAATATTTGATAATTTTAGTTGCATAAATTTTATATAATTTTAGTTTCAAAAATACTAGAGGTTTATAAAAGCTTTTTAGTTGATTCCTTTTGCTATTAGAGTTTTATAAAAGCTTTTTAGTTGTTTCTTTTTGCTATTGAAGAATATTATAGTTTTGTTTTAGTTGATCATAACAGAATATTTTAATTGATTATTTTGCGTTCATTCTTTTTGCTATTAGAGTTTCATAAAAGTTTTCTAGTTCATTCTTTTTGCTATTAGTTCATTCTTTGAGCTAAATGACCCTGAAATTGAAAAGCACTACAAATGAACTCTGGAAAGGTTGAAAGTTGGCATGGTATCATCATTTCACCCACATAGCATGTGCTAAAAAGTTGAGAGGGTTACGGCAAAAACTGGATGTACTTCGTGTACAAAATGGACAATCTCTTTCGAAGTATCAGGGTTTCGAACGAAAACTCATCTGTTACAAAGGGATTTCTTTTTTTTTTGAACTCATTTGAACTCCAGACTATTTGTGTGTTCAAAATGCACCATTCAAAGCCACATCATCAATTTTCAACCCTTTCTGACTTCATTTGGTATTTTTCATGCATTTACTGATTTTTTTGAGCTAAATGACCCTGAAATTGAAAAGCACTACAAATGAACTCTGACAAGGTTGAAAGTTGGCATGGTATCATCATTTCACCCATATAGCATGTTATAAAAAGTTGAGAGGGTTACGGCAAAAACTAGATGCACTTCGTGTACAAAATGGACAATCTCTTTCGAAGTATCAGTGTTTCGGACGAAAACTCATCTGTTACAAAGGGATTTCATTTTTTTTGAACTTATTTGAACTCCAGACTTTTTGTGTGTTCAAAATGCACCATTCAAAGCCACATCATCAATTTTCAACCCTTTCTGACTTCATTTGGTATTTTGCATGCATTTACTGATTTTTTTGAGCTAAATGACCCTGAAATTGAAAAGCACTACAAATGAACTCTGAAAAGGTTGAAAGTTGGCATGGTATCATCATTTCACCCACATAACATGTTATAAAAGGTTGAGAGGGTTACGGCAAAAACTGGATGCACTTCGTGTACAAAACGGACAATCTCTTTCGAAGTATCAGGGTTTCGGACGAAAACTCATCTGTTACAAAAGGCATTTCATTTCTTCACATGTAACTGCAATGATATAGTTGTGGAGAGAAATTCTTCACTTTTTCTTCGCTTGTGTCCTTTGCTTATTGCGCCGTAACCATGGATAATCTTCATCGTTTAACAGGGTGCTTGGGTCAGCCTTGACTTTGAAGGGAGGAATTTCATGAAACTTTTCATAATCTTCAGACATGTCTGTCTTGCCCTCCAATCCCACGATGTCTCTTTTTCCTGAAAGAACTATGTGGCGCTTTGGCTCATCGTATGATGTATTCGCTTCCTTATCTTTTCTTTTTCTCGGTTTGGTAGACATGTCCTTCACATAGAAAACCTGCGCCACATCATTGGCTAGGACAAATGGTTCATCTGTGTACCCAAGATTGTTCAGATCCACTGTTGTCATTCTATACTGTGGGTCTTCCTGTACCCCGCCTCTTGACAGATTGACCCATTTGCACTGAAACAAAGGGACCTTGAAATCATGTCCATAGTCAAGTTCCCATATGTCCACTATGTAACCATAATATGTGTCCTTTCCCCTCTTGGTTGCTGCATCAAAGCGGACACCGCTGTTTTGGTTGGTGCTCTTTTGATCTTGGGCGATCGTGTAAAATGTTTTCCCATTTATCTCGTACCCTTTGTAAGTCAATACAGACGAAGATGGTCCCCTGGCCAATGAGTACAGCTCATCAGAAACAGTGTTGTCACCCATGAGACGTTTTTGCAACCAACTGCCGAAAGTCCTGATGTGTTCATATGTAATCCAGTCGTCACACTGCTCCGGGTGTTTGGAGCGCAGAATATTCTTGTGTTCATCGACATACGGGGTCACGAAGGTAGAATTCTGTAGAACTGTGTAGTGTGCTTGAGACCAAGAATGCCCATCCCTACATATTATTGAGTCCGCTCCTAGCGTGCCTTTTCTAGTCAGTCTCCCCTCATACCGCGATTGAGGGAGACCAATCTTCTTAAGGTCAGGAATGAAGTCAACACAAAACCCAATGACATCCTCTGTTTGATGGCCCATGGAGATGCTTCCTTCTGGCCTAGCGCGGTTACGAACATATTTCTTTAAGACTCCCATGAACCTCTCAAAGGGGAACATATTGTGTAGAAATACAGGGCCCAGAACGACAATCTCGTCGTCTAGATGAACTAGGACATGCGTCATGATATTGAAGAAGGATGGTGGGAACACCAGCTCGAAACTAACAAGACATTGCACCAAATCACTCCTTAACCTTGGTAGGATTTCTGGATCGATCACCTTCTGAGAGATTGCATTGAGGAATGCACATAGCTTCACAATGGCTAATCGAACGTTTTCCGGTAGAAGCCCCCTCAATGCAACCGGAAGCAGTTGCGTCATAATCACGTGGCACTCATGAGACTTTAGGTTCTGGAACTTTTTCTCTGCCATATTTATTATTCCCTTTATATTCGACGAGAAGCCAGACGGGACCTTATACTGAGCAGGCATTCAAAGAAGATTTCCTTCTCTTCTTTGGTAAGAGCGTAGCTGGCAGGACCTTCATACTGCTTTGGATGCATGCCGTCTTTTTCATGCACACGTTGCTGTTCCTCCCGTGCCTCCGGTGTATCTTTTGTCTTCCCATACACTCCCAAGAAGCCTAGCAGCTTCACGCAAAGATTCTTCGTCACGTGCATCACGTCGATTGCAGAGCGGACCTCTAGGTCTTTCCAATAGGGTAGGTCCCAAAATATAGATTTCTTCTTCCACATGGGTGCGCGTCCCGCATCGACAGTCAGAACAGATAGTCCGCCAGGACCCTTTCCAAAGATTACTTGTAAATCATTGACCATATCAAGTATGTGATCACCAGTACGGAGGGCGGGCTTCTTCCGGTGATCTGCCTCACCTTTGAAATGCTTTCCTTTCTTTCGACATTGATGGTTGGTCGGAAGAAATCAACGATGCCCCAGGTACACATTCTTCCTGCATTTGTCCAAATATATACTGTCGGTGTCATCTAAACAGTGTGTGCATGCGTGGTATCCCTTGTTTGTCTGTCCTGAAAGGTTACTGAGAGCAGGCCAATCGTTGATGGTTACAAACAGCAACGCATGTAGGTCAAATTCCTCCTGTTCGTTCTCATCCCACACACGTACACCTCTTCCATTCCATAGCTGTAAAAGTTCATCAACTAATGGCCTTAGGTACACATCAATGTCATTGCCGGGTTGCTTAGGGCCTTGGATGAGCACTGGCATCATAATGAACTTCCGCTTCATGCACAACCAAGGAGGAAGGTTATACATACATAGAGTCACAGGCCATGTGCTATGCTTGCTGCTCTGCTCCCCAAAAGGATTAACGCCATCTGCACTTAAACCAAACCATACGTTCCTTGGGTCACCTGTAAAGTCGCTCCACTTTCTCTCGATCTTTCTCCACTGCGACCCGTCAGCGGGTGCTCTCAACTTCCCGTCTTTCTTACGGTCTTTTATGTGCCATTGCATCAACTCGGCATGCTTTTTGTTTCTGAACAGACGTTTCAACCGTGGTATTATAGGAGCATACCACATCACCTTGGCAGGAACCCTCTTCCCGGTGCGCTGGCCCTCAACATCACCAGGGTCATCTCTTCTGATCTTATACCGCAATGCACCGCATACCGGGCATGCGTTCAAATCCTCGTACGCACCGCGGTAGAGGATGCAGTCATTAGGGCATGCATGTATCTTCTGCACCTCCAATCCTAGAGGGCATAGAACCTTCTTTGCTACGTACGTACTGCCGGGCAATTCGTTATCCTTTGGAAGCTTCTTCTTCATTATTTTCAGTAGCGAACTAAATCCCTTGTCAGATACACCATTGTCTGCCTTCCATTGCAATAATTCCAGTGTGGTACCGAGCTTTCTGTTGTCATCTTCGCAATTTGGGTACAACCCTTTTTTGTGATCCTCTAACATGCGATCGAACTTCAACTTCTCCCTTTCACTTTCGCATTCTCTCTGTGCATCAACAATGACCCGGCGAAGATCATCATCGGGCACATCGTCTGGTTCCTCTTGATCTTCAGCTTCCCCCATTGCAGCATCACCGTATTCAGGGGGCGGGTAGTTGTCATCATCCTCTTCTTCTTCGTTGTCTTCCATCATAACCCCTCTTTCTCCGTGCTTGGTCCAAACATTATAGTGTGGCATAAAACCCTTCTCAAGCAGGTGGAAGTGAAGGGTTTTAGAGTTGGAGAAAGCCTTCGTATTCTCACAGACAGTACATGGACAATGCATAAAACCATTCTGCTTGTTTGCCTCAGCCGCTTCGAGAAAATTATGCAGGCCCTTAATATACTCGGAGGTGCGTCGGTCACCGTACATCCATTGCCGGTTCATCTGCGTGCGTTATATAATAAAGTGTATTAAAAACCATTACAACATATCATGAATAGAGAAGTGACCAAATTAATAGAAATTCATCATCACATTAAAGCCAAAGTACAGTAGTGACCAAAATAAATACATAACGTTCATACATAGTTCTCATTATTGAACAACATATAGCTCTCTAGAGCATCTAATTAAATCATACATTGAAACTATAAAATTTAAATGCAACAACAAATGCGATCATAACCGCAACTAAGGTACCAATTGATCCAACGGCATAATAATACCAAGCCTCAGTATGAATGGCATATTTTCTAATCTTTCTAATCTTCAAGCGCATTGCATCCATCTTGATCTTGTGATCGTCGACGACATCGGCAACATTCAACTCCAATTTCATCTTCTCCTCTTCAACTCTTTGTAATTTTTCTTTCAAGTAATTGTTTTCTTTTTCAACCAAATTTAACTTCTCGACAAGAATTTCTATGTCGGTTGGAATTTCCGGTTCACATACCTCCAAGATTAAAAAAATCTATGTCACGTTGGTCGGCATAATTGTCATAAACACTAAATAAAACAAATAGTTATAAAAGATAATATATACCACATCCGAATCATAGACAGGACGAGGGCCGACGGAGGCGGATACCAAAACCATCGCACTATATAATAACAAAAAATAATAAAAGTAAGAAAATTACACAAGTATCTATCTAAATCATACAAGTAAGAACTTTTTTCTTTTAGAAAGAAGATAAGAAGAAGAGGCTAACCACGGTGGTGCCGGCGCCGAGATGGGCGCGGGCGATCGACGGCGGTGAGGACGGGTACGGGACAGGACGGACCGCCAAACCTAGACAAATCTTGAGGAAAATAGAGCTTGGACAAGGAGCTTCGAGAGGAGAAAGCTTAAGTGTGGCTCGGGCATTTCATCGAACACTCATGTGCATAGGAGGTGAGCTAGAGCACCACAAAAGCTCTCCCACGGCCGGCCAAAAAAACAGAGCAGTGCACTGCTCTGCTCGCGGGCAGGGGGTATATATAGGCCAACCATTGGTCCCGGTTTGTGGCTGGAACCGGGACCAAATGGTCCCGGTTTGTGGCTGGAACCGGGACTAAAGGACACCATTTGGTCCCGGTTCCAGCCACAAACCGGGACCAATGGTTGTGGGCCAGGAGCGAGGCCCATTGGTCCCGGTTCGTGTCTGGAACCGGGACCAAAGGGGTGAGACAAACCAGGACCAATGGCCCACGAGGCCCGGCCGGCGCCTTGGACCGATGCCCCCATGGGTCCCGGTTCGTGAGTGAACCGGGATTAATGGGATTTCAGGCCTGGACCAAAGCCCTGTTTTCTACTAGTGTATTTACGTGTCTTCTATAACTATGAAAATTTTGAACTAGATGGGGGCAATTTTAAGTGGAGCAGAGTAGCGAGCGGATCTCTAAACATTGTACGGTTTGGCCAAAATACACCACAATTTTAATGTTGTGTTTTGTGAATAGATACCTCACCTTAAACTAATACTACTACCTTGTTTTAAAGGCCTCTCATTCAATTGAGGTTACCAATTTGGAATTGGGTCATCGATTTTGACCGGGTCAACAATTTCTCATTCAATTATTTTAATCCTCTATAACACTAAGCTTCATATTTTTTAAGGCCTCACAATCAATTGATGTCTCAGTTTAAAGTTGGGTCATCCAATTTTGACCGAGTCAACAATTCCACAATGAGTTCTCTCATTCTTTTTTAATACACCGTGCTTCCTAATTTTAAAGCTTCTCCCGTCAATCCTTGATTTTGACTCCGTCAATCCTTTGTTGTGGCAATGAAATCTCTAACTTCGTTAAGCTATCCCGTTTTAAAGCCCCTCATTCAACTCTTCGATTTTGATTGGAAACATAATTGATTGGGTCGTTCATCCTGGCTTCATGATGTGATCTCTCGATGAATGGGTGACAAAATAAAAGTGTCGCCCCTGACACGTTTAGCACAAGCATAACACATGCGTCCAACAACGTAAGTAACTTTCTCATGTTTTTGTACTAATTAAAAGACGTCCTTCAATCACACGGTCAAAAAAATTCACCCAAACACCACAATAAAAAAAAGAAAAATGATACACCACGAACGATTCACTACGGATTGTACATACCAAACATTGTCCCATTAACTACTTCCCCGATTTGAACCGTTGGTTCACTTTTTCTCTAATCTCTGACCATAAATTGACACATTCATCTGTAAGCATGATTCCGCAAAGTATGTCTGTAGGAGTAGCATATCTGATAATAAAAATGCACTTCATTGTATCCTCCACACGCCAAATCAACTAATACGTAAATATTTTTCAAAACTTTAAAAAAATTACATGACACATGTACAATCCTATGAATATAAACGGCGCGGCAAAGCGCACACTGCCCTTCTAGTATGAACCAAACGGCACAAAGAAAAACCTGATAAGGTTGCACGTATTGATGACGGCGTGCCCCCAGCAATTGCCGAGGAGACAACTATCAACATATTCTAAGCTTCTATCTGTGCATTTCAAGGTCACGTAATCTCAGGTGATGGCCCCAAGCTGATTGTGATTTGCAATACATTAGCATAGCACCAAAAAACAAAAGGAACAAACAAACATTCCCTTCACGATCGATCGAACAGCAAGCAAACAAAGAACAAGTGACCGACATTCCCCTGGGGTTCCGCGCACACAGAATAAGAAAACTCTACCGCCGATGCAATTTGCACACAGGAACTATTAAAAATGTGATCTGGGCACGTTAAACTAATGGCATGCTTAGTTGTCCTCTCTCTCTCTTTCTCTGCCTAATTTTTCTATTTACTATACTTTGGCTGTCCATTAGTACCAAATGATTCGTAGTATATTGCTGGTTACAGCGCACTGCACACTGCCCCAGTACCTGATCTAATCTCTTGGTGCAGCACTGCAGCTCCTAGGGGCCTAGGAGAGAGATCAGAGAGTGAATAAAATTACTAGCAGTAGTCGATTTGAACCGGGATAAATGTTATAAGAATAAATACATTCCGTTCGTTATTATAGGATTAAGATGTTTTGGATATTTTGATATGAACTACATCAATAGTGAACAAATATACCTTCTTCGATCCAGATTAATTGACGCGGTCTTTATACAATGTAAAACTAAAAGTGAACGTAGGGAATACTATTTATGCATAGTAAAGAAAGGGGTGTATAAGCTGATGAATTTTCTGGTGTGTACGGTAGTTGCGACGAAGATGCACCTGTTCCTTGGTCTAAACTCCATTCTTTAGTCTGGTTTCTGCAGGTTGGCCGCCATGGGATGGGAGTCTTCCTAGCAACTTGCTCTGACATTCCGTAGGGCCCACAAACTCGTGACAGCACTCTCGCTCACCGTTGAAATTAGTTCATCCGCACCCATCATGGTCAAGGTGCTAATAATTCCCTCATTAGCTATGATAGGATTTGATTTAGAGTAGACTACCCCCCCCCCCCCCCCCCCCCCCCCCAACACACACACACCCACCCACACACAACAGTTGAGCACAATCAGTGCCACCGTGTGGGGATAACATTTTGAGCATTCTCGCAAAAGAAAAATTTAAACCAAATCCCCATCACTGGACACCCACCGAAACCAAAGTGCCGCTGCCAGAATGGACCAGCAGTGGGCGCACCCATGCATGCCCTAGTTGCTTTTTTTTTTCCCTTCTTCTTTTCGTTTTTGTTCGAGGAATAAGTAACACATTTCTCTCTCGCCACCGGCCCGGCTCTCGCATGCCCTAGATGTGGAAGTACAGTACAAAAGAATTACAAACAGCGGCAATCGATGCCCTGGACGCTCATGCCCGGACTCGCATGATCAACGTACACTAGAGAACAACGCCCGGAGTAAGACTAAGCTAGCTAGCGCCAGATACGACTCAACCCTGATGCCCCAGAGAGCATCCACAGCTTTGCCTTGGCAGCGACCAGCCGGCATAGCTCACTTGCGACTACGGCGGAGCGCTCGAAGACGCGGTTGTTCCTCTCCTTCCAAAGCATCCATACGGTGAGCAGCACAATGGAGTCGAAACCTTTCCTAGCTTGTGGTGGCACCAGCTCGCGTGATGACGGCCACCAGTCGATTAGGGTGGACTCCCGGGTCGGGATGAAGTTGGCAAGGCCGCAACGGGAGAGGATGGAGTGCCAGACTTCACGGGCAAGGACGCACCGGACAGCAAGATGATCTGCGGTCTCGTCGTCCTGATCACATAATGGGCAAACGACATGCGATTCCATGCCATGGCGTAGCCTCTGATCGGCGGTCCAAATGCGTCGCTGCATGGCGAGCCAAATGTGCATCTTGCACTTTGCCGGAGCCCAAGTGAACTATTCTTTCGCCTTTTACTAAAGCAGAAGAACTACAGCTAGCACATAATTTGCATATGAACGAATGTGATCGGTGGGTGTGCTCATGCTAACGGCTCAATGTAAATAGTTGCACGTACCGCGATCCATAGTACTCCCCAAGAAACATGAAAGCGTTTAGATCACTGGGAGTATTAGGGTTTAACATGGCATACTGAAATCATGGAACACCGGTCAAGAAGCTGATTGTGCCACTCACTAATTTTGGTACCCGGACGTTAAAACAATCACTGTTCTACACACAAAAAATGCCGTCCACTAGGATAATATCCACATGCAAGCCCCTGTGCAGAGCATCATGTCAAAGCATGATTGCACGGCCGCACATGATCAACTGCGCCTGACATGCACCTAATTTGCACCTCGACCTCATCCATTATTGAATAATCTGGTGAGACCAGTGTGTCATGCGTACGTCTGATGCCACGGATAAATAAAACTGATGATACTACGTGGGTTGCAATTAAATTGATGGAATATAAATTCATACCTTAAGCTTTAAGCTACGGGGGGATTTTTTTTTTGCGCGGTAAAAAATGAAGGGGATAGGGGGCGGGGGAGATTTCTACTTAACATAAATATTTGAAACGATACAATTAAATGCAATTGGATTCAAATTCCACTTAGAGTGCATGCATATTGCATGATAGAGAGGTTCTTAGGGCATGTACAACGGTGTCTACTCAGCTGTCTATAACGTTTACTATGTAGAAAATTTATCTAGGTGAAGGAGAGAGAATGAAGATAGAGAAGGAGGGTGTCTATAGTCTGGACGGTCGGTAGCCCCAGAATTTCGCTTCTTATGGACAGCCTTTTCCAGTTGTACGCAGCAGCGTCGGTAATTCCCCTTACGAGCCTGCCTAACGACCGTGTCTAGCGTATTGTAGTTTTATTAGGAACCTACAGACAGCAAAAGAGACGGTCCATTGTAAAGGGTATTTTTAGTGCTGTCTAGAGCTGATGTGGCGTGTTGTTACAGACAGACAGCAGGTGTCTACGCTGATGTGCATGCCCTTATGCGTAGATCTGATGATATTAATGGATTCTCCCGCAAAAAGTAAAATAATGGATTGAGCTAGGAAATCCAACGGCTACAAAAATTTTGATGATATGGAAACATACATATGCAACGAATTAGCTATGGGTTGCATACTAAGATATATAAATGTGCTACGTACAGCGACAAAATCGCACCAGAAGTTTTCGTCCTTTTGAAAGGAAAACAAAAGGGGGCTGCAATAATGAAAACGAAAGAGTGACAACACTACAGAAAAAAACAGTGTTGCCTGGTACATAGTCGTAGGCTGAGTGTAAATTATCGGGGGCTCGACCTACAAAAGGACCTCGTCAAACTCCCGTGGCTCAGCAAAGGAGGGGACGTGTGTCCCTTCGACCATGCTTAACGGCCCTGTGACAGCGTGAGTTGTTTACCGAGTGTCTGTTAAAGGCCACTCGTCTTACAATATTGCATTTCTTTGTCTTTTGGAAAGAAAATATATTAATATCGCGAAGATACTAATTACAACCAGACTCTGTATCAATAAGATGTCCAAAAATATCATGGATACCCACAGTCAAAAAAGAAAATGAAGAAAAGAAGAAAAAAAGCTTCACCACGGTAATCAGTCACTAGCAACAACAACATTCTAACCACCACCAAAGACAACACCCGGCTGACAAAATAGGTTCTCCAAAAGCAATGCCTCAAAAAAAAAAAAAAAAACAATGCACAAGCGTTGTCGGTGCCCGATTGAAGATCTTGAGTTTTCAACATGAAGAAAGTTCAAGTTCACCCAAAAACAATGCCTTCAACGAGGGCATTGCCAGGTACAACCAATAAAGATCAAGCCTTGAGTTTTCACCATGAGAATCGATACTCGGAACTCGAGGAGCACCACCAAAATTGCAATCCTCCAATGTTGTGGCCCTCGCTTGCCGAGGCTGCTGTTAAAAGTCACCAAACACCTAGCACACAGTTTTTATCGCATTCAGTACACCGTTCCGCCAACGCTTCAAGACCTCCAATCACAGCCGACATGACTTTCTCCATCTCTATCAGTGCCTTGGGAATCTTGACTTAGACATGTCTCATGACTCCGATAAGAAAGCGAAGCTTCGCGTCGCACCCTTTTGGAGCCGTGCTGACTGATATTATGAGCACGCATGACGGGAGCCTTTTTGATCTAGAAATACAGGGACGACATACGCCAATCCATATAGATCTCTGACAGGGAAGACCGGAACGCGTCAACGGGCAGATCAAAGAGGTCAACATCCGGCAGAAAGGCGCCATGGTGGACGAAGATTGCTAGGGCCAAGCCACCATTAGGGCCACCGCCCCAGATCAAGGAAATCACACTCACCCTTCTCCGAAGAAAATGAGCAACTCCGCACGAGGCCAGCCGCTCCAGCCACCGCACCGAGCACCACTCTAAAACCCCACCCATGAACAGACTCCTGGAAGGCCGGCACAGGGAGCAAAGGAGCAGGAGGTGGAGGAACTCCCGCCGCCGCCGCAGGCCGGCCAGAGGCCGTTGACGATGGCGACGAGGGAAGACGAGGATGGAGGCGGCGCTCGGGGGGAACGTGGAGATTACTCTCGATTTTTTTTAAATGCAGATATGTGTCAGTCCAGCGCCCTGTTCACAAAAATCGGCTTACAATTTTGGTTTCCTATTTTGTAAATGTAGATAAGTTTAAAACGAGCATTTGATACATGACACTTGGCTTGCATTTTGCAATTCTTTTCATTGCTCTTCCATTTTTTGAATGCACATTTTTTACCTTTCTGTCCCATTTGTGTTTCTTTATTGTATTTTGTTTATTCCCCTCTCATTCTCTCCCATTAATATTTCCCGCCCTTTTTTTCTCAGGGCACCATATTAGATGTCATGTACGTCCTCCGAGCTACTAAACTTATTACTTGGACTCATGGCAGCATGATATATACCGTGTTTGCCGACATATAGTGCGAATACACTCGGCAAATGGAGGTGTCACATGTCAGGGCACTTTATGTTTCAAAGCACGCCGTTAGAGCACTTTATGTTTCAAAGCACCTGTAATTTGCACCCGGTAAAGGCTTTGCCAAGTCCCAAGAAAAGGACCTGGGCTTAAACCTTGTTGCCAACGTGGTTTAAGCCGAGCCCTGGTTGTCGAGTGCAACACTCGACAACAACTTTGCCGAGCACAATTCGGCCTTCGTCGTGTACTTCTGGCACTCGCGATTTGACATTTTTCCTGTAGTGGAGAACGGAAATTTCAACAAAAAAACATGTGCGTTCGAAAGCAAAATGAAACAGAACAATAATATTTCAACGAGAACACATGGAATGATAGAATCCCATATTTGCACATAAGAAAAGTTTCTTTTTTCTTATTCATGCAACCCATCTCCTACATCCATGGTCCATAAACATGTGACCCAAGCCCTTCCACCCATTCGACTATACGGTCACCCTGTCTCTTGTCTCAAGCACAAGTTTTTCCTCGATTTTTTTCTATTCAATTATTTTCTGCCCAAAAATATGAAAACCAATTCGATCTCACCAAGTTAGATCTGTTTCCGCTCTATTTTCATCTCAAATAATGTATAATCATTCTACTCTCAAATGTAGTCACATTTTTTTGGAACAAAGTTTCACAAAACTTTGTTTTGTTATAATTTGATTTGTGTACAAAATAGCGACATACGTTTTCCATTGTTGGCCACACATAAGTGGTTGAACACACGAGAGTATCATAGTCCATCAGAATTGCAAACACCATATTATTATTGAGTTTGCACTAAAAGTGAAATCACAACTTATCCCATGATGGTTTTGGTAATTGATCACATCACATAGCTCATTAAACTAATGATCTATCAAATATATTTCAGGAAATGTTTAATGATTGGCATGGCTAGGATATGTGATGATGCAAAGAAAATAAATTAGCAAAAGCTTCAAGACTCTACATTTTGCTTTAAGTGATGCTGATCACATTGAGTCCAAAGGAAAGTCAATACTATTAAGATGAGATGAGGTATTGATGATGATATGGTTGCTCAAGTGCTTAAAGATTTGCCACCAAAACCCTCAAACACAATGTCATATCATTTCTGTCCTAAACCCTAACTGCCAACTCGGACCCACCGAACCCATCCTATCGGTGCCACCGAGTCACCCAAGACGCAGCCACCAAGCCATACCCTAGCATCTCGTGCCACCGAGATTGCATTGGGTAGGGCCGAAACGCAGTGACCAACCTTCCGTGATCAATCGTTTTCATTTTGGAATTTTCGAGATGAATCGATCGGAACCTCCAAAGTGTTGGATCTACTTAGGTCAAGCCTAAACATTCTCACCGAGTTGTTTCATTTGGTCTCACCGAAAAGTCAAAAGTTGGAACCTTTTAAACTAGTCGGTCCCACCGAGATTTTGTTTCGGTGTCACCGAGTTGTGCACTCAAGTTGTAACGGTTGGATTTTTGGTGAAGGCATAAATATCCCACCACGACCACCTACTCTTTGTGAGAGCCATCCGAATGAAACTACACTTACACCATTCATTTTCTGAGAGAGAACTACCTACTCATGTGTTGAGACCAAGGGATTCCACTCCAACCAATAGATCCTTGATTTGTAGCCTCCCTAAGTTGTTTTCCACCCAATCATCCTTTTCTACCAAGCAAAATTCTGTGAGAGAATGATTGAGTGTTGAGGAGACTATCTTTTGAAGCACAAGAGCAAGGAGTTCATCATCAACACAACATCTATTACCTCTTGGAGAGTGGTGTCTCCTAGATTGGTTAGGTGTCACTTGGGAGCCTCCAAATCGTGTGGAGTTGAACCAAGAAGTTTGTAAGGGCTAGGAGATCGCCTACTTTGTGAAGATCAACCCCGAGTGAGCCTAGTCTTTCGTGGACGTAAGCCATGGTGGAATAGACAAGGTTGCTTCTTCGTGGACCCTTCGTGGGTGCAGCCCTTCGGGGACTCGCGCAGCCTTTACCCTCCATTGGTTGAAGTCTCCATCAACATGGACGTACGATAGCACCACCTACCGGAACCTGGCCAAAAATATCCGTGTCTTCATTGCGTTTGATTTCTCCAATCCCTCCTTTGCATACAACAACAATGTCTTTACTTTCCGCTTCTCAACTCATAGACTTGCATATGTAAGGTATTGCTAGACTCGATAAAATCGCTAAAATTTTCCTATCTATAAAATTGGGAAAATGATAAGTTTTAATTTGGTTAAGTAGTTTAATCACCCTCGTCTAGACATACTTTCAATCCTATAAGTGGTATCAGAGCTTTGGTCTCCATCGTATTGGTTTCACAACCTAGGAGAGTATGGCTTCTAGCGAGGATTAGCAACGTAGATGTCCATATTTCCATGGTACATTGCTAGTTGGAAGCATAAGATGAAAATGAATATTCCTGGTCATAACCCTGCCATTTGGGTTGTTGTTCATCTTGGCTTGCAAGGTGAATTCTTTGAAGATGGAAAAGAACCAGATCATGAGGCAACCACGGATAAATTGGAGATGTTGCAATACAACGCTCAAGCATGTGACATCCTATTCAACAGTTTGTGTCCCGAGGAGTTCAACACTATAAGTCGCCTTAAAATACAAAAGAAATTTGGGAAACTTTGGTTGATATGCACAAAGGAACCGAGTCCGTCAAGGAATCTAAGTTGGATGTGCTTCAAAGTCAACTTGAGAAGTTCAAGATGAAGGATGGAGAAGGAGTTGCGGAAATATACTCTAGGCTTGCTCTCATCACGAATGAGATTGTCGGCTTAGGCACTCAAGAGATGACTGACAAATTCATCACCAGGAAGATCCTTAGAGCCTTGGATAGAAAATACGACACCGTGTGTACATTGATCCAAATGATGCCCAGTTACAAAGATCTCAAGCCTACGGAAGTCATTGGAAGGATAGTTGCTCATGAAATGTCACTCAAGGACAAATAGGAGCTCCACAACAAGTCAAGTGGTGCTTACAAAGCCACAAGTGATTCTTCTACAACTTCGAGTGACAAGCTAGTATCCAATGAAGAGATAAGTCTCACGGTCAAGAACTTCAACAAATTCTATAAGAATGGAGGCAAAGAGAGAAGCTCCAACTCAAGATACACCGAGAACCGTTCTTCTAGTCATGACCGAAATTGTTACAGTTGTGGAAGACCCAGACACTTTGCCAATGAGTGCACGACACCTCCCAAGAAGAGATATGAGTCACCTAGAAGAAGGAATAGAAGAGATGAGTCACCTCAGAGAGAGAGAAGAAGTAGAGAGGATTGAAAGTGCTAGTTATCGACTAGAGGGGGGTGAATAGGCGATTTTTATGAAACGCTTCAAAACAATGAATGTATTCGAAGTATGCGGAAGCGATACAGGATCAGGTAGAGATAGTAATCAATGATCTAGTCAAGGCATGCAATACAGTGACGACATACAGGCAAGTTAAGCATTATCATCATGCACACTAAGATGAGTCGAAGACAAACTTAGATAGAATGAAGATAAACAGCAGATATGAATGTCTTCAGGATAAGTCTTCAAACAATGAACAAGCAAAGGCTTCAGGATACAGAACAGGAATGTAAGAAGGTGAAGGATAGCACCAGTTGCTTGACGAAGACACGGAATTTGTTGGACCAGTTCCAGTTGCTGTGACAACTGTACGTCTGGTTAGGGAGGCTGAGATTGAACTCAGAAGACCTCGTCTTCACCTTATTCCCCTTGAGCCGAAGTCACTTAGACAACGCCCAATCACTCTAGTAAGTCTTCAGGGGAGACTTCTGAAACCCGTACAAACTTGGTCACCCGGCGATCCACAATGACTCCTGGATTGCTCTAGACCAAGACGCCTAACCGTGTGGAAGATCACAGTCTTCAAGTGTAATAAGTCTTCAATTCTCTCAGAACAGAATGACTTCGGTGATGCTCAAACACACTAGCTCTAGGTGTTTAGGTGTGCCCGCGTAGGATGTGTCTCTCTCAATGTCTTCGAGGTGGGTTGCTCCAAAACGACAACAGCCGTATCTCTCTCTCAGCAGCCACCTTCTCATGGTGGAGGGGGTGGGCTATTTATAGCCAGTGGGCAACCCGACCTGATATGAACGAAATGACCCTGGGTCACTGGCCAACCGACATGTGTCACAACGGTCGGATTTCAAACACACGCGGCAGCTTTACTTGAGCTACAAATAAAGCTGACTCAACCAACTCTGGAAGAGATTTCCTCTCATTGTCTTCACTCAAAGACATAGGTATGGGTTGAGCATCACGTCAGCATCTGACTTAGATCACATCGACCCCACTTAACAGTATGGTGGTTCCTATGACTCAGGAAAGAAGAAACAAAACTACCAAAAGACTTCTTCTTCGCGTTTCATTGTCTTCGGACGAATGTCTTCGCATACCACCAATGGCTTCAGCCGTCTTCAATGTCTTCGGACATTTTTTGGGGGTCGTCTTCGACGGCTAAACCGAAACTCCAGGGACTTCTCTCTGTGTTAACCTGTGAACTCTCACAAACACATTAGTCCCTCAACCACGTTTGTCTTCAATACTCCAAAACCAAACAAGGGTGACACTAGATGCACTTACAATCTCCCCCTTTTTGGTGATTGATGACAAACTGGTTGAAGTTTTCAACGGGGATAAAAATATGTGAAGATAAGGTTTTGAAGATTTTGATTACAAGATATAGAGAGCTCCCCCTGAAGATGTGCATATGAAGACTTTGCTTTGAATGCAAGTGCACATGGCAGGTTGTAGTTTGTGGAGATCTCCCCCTATATCTTGTAATCCAATCACTATGCATTAACAGATATGTCGAAGATAATGAAATGCACAATAAAAAATGGGCGTCTGTAGAATGACCTTAAGCGCATGAAAATAACTTGAGGAAACGCCGAAGAGTACGGTAAACATAAAGTGCAGACGTCCATCAGGACTTAAGTTTTACAACCCAAAACAACAAATGTTCAGAAACGAGAGTTGTAAACTTGGCAAAATATAACACCCAGCCCTTATTAGTAGACCCGTTTGAAGACTATCATCCAAGGATCCTCCCCCTTTTGTCATCGAATGACCAAAAAGGAACGAAGACATTGAGAACTAGGCATCCCCAGCAGGTATCGATGAAGACGGTGCAGTGGGGTCTTGGGGTGCTCGTGCAGTGGAGCTTGGTGCAGTGTCGCGACGCCGAGTCGATGGAGGCAGGGAGGTGGCATCATCAGCTTCATCTGCAAGTCTGGCGTTGTGGAGCACTCCAGAACCTGTCAGACTGTATTCTTGCACGCTTGTATGGATTTCGGTCAGAGTCAAAGAAGGTGTTGTTCAGCCTGAACCTTTCCAACTCGAAGACCAAGGGCCTTGTAGGGCCAGACTGGCGAAGACTTGGAAGACGCGGCATGGGGTTCATGACATTGGGGCGTCGATCAAGGTGGAACTCATACTGTGGTCCCATTCTTGGTGGTGCAACAAGGCGAGGCCATCTTGTAGGAACCATCTCTCCTTCCCTATTGCGAGCCATCACAATGTTGTCTGCATTGTCTTCAGTTGATGGCGTGGAAGGGATAGGAGGTCCATCTGGGGAGGGGGCATTGGCATCGCCCATGGTGGTATCGGCATCAATGTCTTCGGCTGTCGTGTTTTCTGTTGCTGGTTGGCTGGGAGGTAAATCTTCAATCCTCAGCACTTCTTCGACTGGAGCAGTCGATGAAACACATACTTCGTCTTCAGGAATAAGAGACATGAGAGCTCGAGGACCTCGATGAAGACGTTTGAGAAGGGAAGTGCGGGTGGTGGTTTCAATCTCCTCTGGAGCAAATGGAGATTCTGGTGAGGTTGACACTGGTGGGAAGAAGGGCGGTGATGGTGTACCGGGTTCAGCTTCACGTACTTCTGGCCGGAGAGGTGTCCCAATGTCCACAAATTCACTCGTGGGCTGTGGGAAGGAATCCATTGGAGCATCCACCTGTGGAATATGATCTGGCTCAACATTGGCTTCAGCACCAATGTCATCAGGAGCAAAGTCTTCAGCTGCTGCAGTGTCTTCAGCAGCTGGGATATCCTCTGGTTTCTGAGTCTCTGTGGAAGCAGACTCATGCAGAACAATTCGTCTCTCCAAGTTTTCTTAGGCGGGAGGAGCCGCTGAGATTGGCTTGATGAGCAGAGGCTCTTGTTGAGGAGCGGGAGTTGATGACGGAGTAGGAGGGGGTATTGGTGTTGGGTCTTGTGCTGTCTCTGAAGACTTTGATTTTCTTGTCTTCAACCTCTTCGGAGGTTGGGCTTCAGAGGCAGCTGCCTTGCGCTTCTTGGCTTCAGCTTCGGCTTTCTTGGTCTTCTTGCTATTAGCCGCAGAGGAAGACAGAGGTGCACACGTGCGAGAGAAACCAGCCGAAAACTCAATGCCACGGCGCGCAGACGGTGTGGGAGAAGGCACATCCGAAGACATCGAAGCTTTCCTGGAGCGTGCAATGACTTCAGGAGCAAGTGCAGGCTGGCCAAGTGCCTTTCTCTTCAGCATGCCATTGTGAGCTTGGACCATAATTGAAGTCTTTTGCTTGAGGCGCACAAGGGCGCCCTTGACAGCTTCACGTCGCTTCTCAAACATAGCCTTGAGATCTGCCATCATTAGCTGATATCCCTTGATCTGCTCGGCAGAGAGTCTGTGCACATTTTGCTTGAATAGCTCTTTTTCATGACTGATCTTGGCCTTCATTTGCTTGGCCTTCTGAGCCACAGTCAGTTCCTCGTTCACAAGTCCTTGGAACGTGACGCTCAGGACAATTGGGAGCTGAAGTGCATCAATGCCGAGGGAGGGATCGGCGAACCATTCATCAATGAAGTGTTCAAAGATGACAGGGTCAAACAGAGGTAAGTCTTCGAGCCTTTTGGCTTCGTCTTATTTCTGCTGGATGAGCCTAGCTAAGGCTTCATCGCCGAACTCATCATCAGACAGTTCAATGATATTTGCGGCGTCCATTAATGACAGAGTTGGCTTCGGACCTCTGGAGGCAACAACTTTCCTTTTCATACGCATGTGAAGGCGATCTACTTCCTGAGGCTCTTCTGAATAGACAGAGGGAGAACGCGAAGCTTGAGGTGAGGGGATAGTCGGTTTGGGAGGCTTTGAAGCTTTGGGCTTTGAAGCCTTTGACTTCTTCAGAGGCTTCGGCCTAGGGGCTGGTGGATGCTCTTCATCATCTTCATCAGAGTCGGACTGTATAGGATGTGGGTAGCCAAGAATGCTTGATGGATGAGGATTGCTAGTCATTGGGGGCCTGAGCATGCACGGATAGAATCCCATGTTGATGGCTTCTGCCTTAGTCTTCGGATGAAGATTTCTGTAAATAATGTCCGTCCATGGTGCTTTTTCAGCACACTTCTCAGCATACTCCTTGGTGACAAAGTGGTAGTTGAACCACTCCACACTCCAATATCTTCGAATCCATTGTAGTCGAGTCTTGCGCTGATGATAAGTTTCTCCCTCATCTGACTTGTATTGCTCATATAGATCTGGAGGAAGATCCGTAGCAGTATTCTTTCTTCTCTGCTTCCCTCCCTTCTTGACTGGTTTATCATTTGCCATTAGCTTCGGCAAAGGCTTCAGCAAAGGCTTCACAAGCATGCGCAAGTATGAGCACGCACCAGAGGATTCCAGATGTATCTACAAGTAGTCTGCAAATGAATTCAGACTATGAGATCCAAGCGATTCTGCTGCGGACATGTACATGTGAAAGAGTTAGAGACGCGAGGGAAGAGGAGAGGTCATATGCATTCTCAGAAGATTTGGAAGATAGCACAGTGTTTAGAAGACATTGACCTTTTACCGAAGACATTCACTTTTATAGCATATATGGTGATTTCAGATTTGTACAAGTCCAAGGATTCGTACAAGTGAGGAGTCAAACCAATCTTCAGACCAAAAAGTGAAAGTATTTGGCAAGATAGAGATCTAGATCTAGATGCGGTTGAGTGGAAAGTGAAGAAACAACAACCGACTATTTTCAGTAGAAATTTCAGATCAAAACATGCGGTAAAAATAACTTTTTATTTACCGCAATGAAGAACGTGACGAACAGCTCAACAAGGCGGAGAAGCCAAGCGGTTCAATATGCCTCACCCTAACTAGGTGGAGACAGACAGCTACGGCGGCAGCGAGCGGAGGATGAACGCGGACAGCTTGAGTACGTCGTCGGAGAAGGCGTGGCAGCGAAGCACTTCGTCTCCGGCGACGATGGAATCCAGCGACGGCGCTAGGGTTTGAGCACGAGGGTGGCGGAGGAGGAAGGTAATTATGGAGCAGGGGCACTTGCATTTATAGAGGTGAAAGAACATCCGAACAGTTTGGAAGGATATGCCCCTGACTCCTCGGTTTAAGTGGACACATGGCACGCATGCAAACCACCTGACAACCCACTAACATAATCAAAGCGGCGGCGCGGGAGTTGTTGCTAAAGACACGGAGATAGTTGAGATTTGAGAATTAAATATGTGGTTGATTTGTCTTCGACTCACAAGGACACAGTGAAGACAGTCAACACGTGTCAATATAGAATGCATATGACTGGATTAGAATAGACCTAGACGATGTAAGAACAGATGAGAATATCGGGTCCGATCACATTTGCCTAGGAAAAAGTCGAAGACCTAAGCTATAGGACAAATGCTGTATAGGACAAAGCTCTAATCCAGATGTAGATCTGCAAATCGTTTTCAACTGAAACACACGTGCAAACAAAAAGTTTGTTCCGAAGACATTTTTGCTCTTGAAGATATGGGAAGAAGATGACATAAAACAATGTCTTCGAGTTTGGTTGGTGACGTTGCCCACCGTATAAGAATGTTTGACTCAGACACGGCGCACAATTATCGTGGCACTCTGAGGTCATATTCTTCGTTAATGTATTCACATTCAGATTGTAAGTCTTCATGAGTTGAAGACATACGTTACATCATGTGTTGTGCATCAAAGTCGTCAACATGCATAAGCATTAGGATGTGTTCCCATTTCAAAGGACATTTGAGGATTTTAAGATATTTAGCTCACACCGCAACTTGCAAAACCTCTTCTCATCCAAAGGCTTCGTGAAGATATCTGCCAGTTGATCTTCAGAGTCAGCATGCTTGATGTTGATGTCGCCCTTCATCATGTGATCCCAAAGAAAATGATGTCGGATCTGAATGTGCTTCGTCTTCGAGTGTTGTACTGGGTTGTAGGAGATCTTGATTGCACTCTCATTGTCGCAGTAGAGAGGTACATGCTTCAGGTTGATGCCGTAGTCCTTGAGTGTCTGCTTCATCCAGAGAAGCTGACTGCAGCATGCACCAGCAACAATGTATTCGGCTTTGGCAGTGGAGAGTGAAACACAGTTATGCTTCTTCGAAGACCAACATACAAGAGATCGTCCAAGAAAGTGACAAGTGCCTGATGTAGACTAACGATCAACTCTGTCGCCAGCGAAGTCATAATCTGAATAGCCAATCAGCTCAAACTTCGAACCCTTTGGATACCATAATCCTAGCGTCGGGATGTGAGCCAGATATCTAAGTATTCGCTTCATAGCAAGGTGATGCAACTCCTTTGGTGCCGCTTGAAATCGGGCACACATGCAAACGCTAAGCATTATATCTGGCCTAGATGCACATAAGTACAACAAAGATCCAATCATGGAGCGATATACCTTCTGATCGAAATCTTTACCATTTTCGTCAGTGCAGAGGTGTCCATTGGTAGGCATTGGTGTGTTGTAGCCTTTGGCTTCGTTCATGCCAAATTTCTTGAGGCAGTCCTTGAGGTACTTCTCCTGGGATATGAAGATGCCATTTGGTTGTTGTCGAATTTGAAGCCCTAGGAAGAATTTCAGTTCTCCCATCATCGACATTTGATACTTCTCTCGCATCATATAAGCAAACTCATCACTGTATTTGTTGTTAGTACAGCCGAAGATAATGTCGTCCACATATATTTGGCATACAAACAGTTCACCATCATAAGATTTAGTAAAGAGAGTGGGATCGAGTGAACCAGGTTTGAAGCCTTTCTTCATGAGGAATTCCTTTAGTGTGTCATACCAAGCTCTTGGTGCTTGCTTGAGGCCATAGAGTGCCTTGTTGAGCTTGAAGACATGGTCAGGATGCTTTGGATCTTCAAACCCTGGTGGTTGAGCAACATATACTTCTTCCTCAATCTTACCATTGAGGAATGCACTTTTGACATCCATTTGATACAAGCATATATCATGATGGTTAGCATAGGCAAGAAGTATACGTATGGCTTCGAGTCTAGCAACAGGTGCAAAGGTTTCACCGAAGTCAATACCCTCGACCTGTGTGTAACCTTGAGCCACTAGTCGGGCCTTGTTTCTGACGACTTGGCCAGACTCATCTTGGTTGTTGCGGAAGATCCACTTGGTACCGATGATGTTGTGCTTCCTTGGATCAGGACACTTTACGAGCTCCCACACATTGTTTAGCTTGAACTGGTGAAGCTCTTCCTGCATGGCTTGAATCCATTCTGATTCCTCGAAAGCTTCATCTACTTTGGTGGGTTCTGTGATAGATACAAAAGCAAAATGCCCACAAAAGTTAGCCAATTGAGTAGCTCTTGAGCGAGTAAGTGGACCTGGTGCATTTATGCTGTCAAGCATTCTCTCAATTTGGAGTTCATTTGCCACAAGTGGATGAGCAGGGCGAAGACTTTGTTCTAGCTGCTGAGCACTGTCTTCGTCAGCAGCATTATCTTCAGGTTCAGCATTGTCTTCGCGCTGAGTGGATGGAGGAATGATCACTTCTTCAACCACAGGTTCTTTAGGCACAATTTCTCCAGTGCCCATCAGTCTGATAGCTTCATCAGGAGGTAATTCATCTAACAGGAGGTAGGTGCTCTCTTTGCGAGCCGTTAGTTTCATCGAATCGCACATCTACAGTTTCAACAACTTTGTTGTGAAAGATGTTGAAGACTCTGTAGGTGTGCGAATCCTTTCCATAACCAAGCATGAAACGCGCATGTGCTTTCGGTGCAAATTTAGAAGTGTGGTGTGGATCCCTTATCCAACATCTTGCACCGAAAACTTTGAAATAACTTACATTGGGTTTCTTACCGGTGAGAAGCTCATAAGATGTTTTCTTGAAGAACTTGTGAAGATATATTCTGTTGATGATGTGGCATGCAGTGTCAATGGCTTCAGGCCATAGCTTCCGTGGTGTCTTGTATTCATCAAGCATGGTGCGAGCCATCTCAATAAGAGTCCTATTCTTGCGCTCCACGACGCCATTCTGCTGAAGGGTGTATGGAGCAGAGAACCCATGAGTGATGCAAAGAGTATCAAGATAGGTGTACAAGCCCGTGTTCTTGAACTCAGTGCCATTGTCACTCCTGGTGTGCTTGATCTTGATGTTGTAGTTGTTCATGCATCTATTGGCAATGCGCCTGAAGACATCCTGCACTTCTGTTTTGTAAAGTATGATATGCACCCAAGTGAATCGAGAATAGTCATTAACAATCACGAAGCCATATAGATTTGCAGTGGTAGAGAAGGTGGAATAATGAGTGGGGCCAAATAAGTCCATGTGTAGCAGCTCGAAGGGACGCGAAGTCGTCATGATTGTCTTCGAGGGGTGTTTGGCCCTGGTCATCTTCCTGGCTTCACAGGCACCACAGAGGTGGTCCTTCTTGAACTTGACACCCTCGACGCCAATGATGAGCTTCTTCTTGGCGAGTGTGTGCAAGTTCCTCACCCCAGCATGTCCTAGCCTTCTGTGCCATAGCCAGCACTCCGAAGCTTTTGCTAGAAGACATGAGGCAACCTGTGGTCCTGCAGAGAAGTCTACCATGTACAAGTCACCTCTTCGAAAACCTTCGAAGACTTTGGTTTTGTCAGAGGCCATTAGTACCACACATCAAAACTTGCCGAAAATGACAAGCATATCTAAGTCACAGAGCATTGAGACAGACATTAAGTTGTAACCAAGGGATTCGACAAGCATGACATTTTCCATGTGTCGGTCCCTTGAGATAACAACTCTACCTAGCCCCAATACTTTGCTGCTGCTCTTGTCAGCAAAGACTATGGTCTTTTGTTGGAGGTCGAAGAGTTTGCTCCATTAATAGGCTTCGATCATCAGTCATGTGACTGGTGCAACCACTATCCATAATCCATTCAGTAGAATTGGATTTGTCTTCCTGCATTGAGAATTAGTATGGTTCACCAAGGCATGTAGCTTTAACATGCATTGATGATGATATAGCAGTGCATAGTAGAATGAAGACATTGGACGATATGAATGTTAACATTCGCATTAGGTATCTTGCGTCCAAACAAGATTGTTTTAGGGTCTCCAGGGATAATCTTCGGGATAGGCTTCTTCCTATCTGGAGACCCGATGCTGCATGAAGATATTAGTTCTTCTTAACCACCCACATGCGAAGGGGTGGCTTAGAAGCAATGAGACGTAAGGCAACATCAGAGAATTTAGGCAAGGATGCCCTAATAGCACGTTTTACAGGTGGGTTAGTATACTCAAATGAATAGGATGAGAAATTCTTGGTTGGATGAACATAACGGTTCATGCCATAATGCACATATTCATGTGTCATTTGAGTCCTTCCCTGCGAAACAGATTTGTTAGAGCGATCATATGGAGGCCTTTGTCTTCTCGAAGACATTGATCTGGGGTTTGTCTTCTTCTTGAGAGATGTCGTCAGGACATTCACTCGAAGCTTCTCAAGAAGACTTTTGGGAACCCAGATCTTCTTCAAAGGAGAACCATTCCTGCAGTTAGTACCAATAAACCTGGCAAATACTTCACCATTTTGGCATTTGAACAGCTTATAGTTGGAATCAAAGGTTTCATCAATAGTGAGAGGATTCGCATAGTTAAAGCCTGATAATGTGGAACGATCAACTGAAGGACCTTTTGCAACAACCCATGTGGTTTTGGGGTACTGCTCAGGTGTCCAGTAGGATCCATCAGCATTGAGGTTTCTTTCGAAACCCACACCCTCTTTCCTAGGTTTTTTTTCCACTATAGTCTTCTTCAGGACATCACACAGAATCTGATGTCCTTTCAGACTCTTGTACATGCCAGTTTGAAGCAATGTCTTCAACCTGTCATTGTCATCAGTGATAGCAGTGGCTTCCTCAGATGAGGGATTAGGTGCCACAGTTATAGTTGAAGATAAAGCATTCTCACAAGCATTAGAACATTCAGCAGTTGAGTCATTAGCTTCATGAGCAATACATCTTAAGCATGGAGCATCAAATTCATCCTGAGCGATACTGATCTGCTCAGCTAGGAGTGGGTCGTTTTCCTTTCGTAGGTCATCATGTGCTTCCCTCAACTTCTCAAGATCAATCTTCTTCTGAAGATACTCAAGAGAAAGCTTCTCATGATCAGTTGAGAGGGCATCATGACGACTTTTGAGATCCTCAAACCTTGAATGAAGACTACGCATGTCTTCAGCCATAGTTTCGTTCAGACTCATCTCTTCGCGTAACAGGTCATCGCTTTTCTCTAGAGTACTTTGCATTTTCTCCATGGCACTTTGTTGTTTAGTGGCAGTTTTTACAAGTTTAGCATAGCTAGGTTTCATGTCATCATTAGATTCAACTTCGGACTCAGAGTCATGACGTGACGGTTTTGAGGATACCTTAGAGGCTTTCGCCATGAAGCAGTAGGTTAGAGTAGTGTCATTATCACTGGCTTCGGTGTTGAAGATGGGGCCATTGTCTTCGGGTTCGAAGACAGACGTAGAAAGATAAGCCGAAGCCATTGCCAGTCCAGCTACTTCAGCGTCAGATTCCTCCTCAGATGCTTCCTCAGCCTCAGAACCAAATTCAGACTGTGAATCCATCTCCTTTCCGATGAAGGCATGGGCCTTTCCTGATGAACTCTTCTTGTGTGATGAAGACTTTGCATACTTCTTCTTCTTCTTGTCATCGGAGTCGTAGTTCTTGCTCTTCTTCTTGGATTCCTTTTCCCATTGAGGACAATCAGCAATGAAGTGACCAGATTTCTTGCACTTGTGATAGGTTTGCTTCTTGCTTTCCTTTGAAGACATTTCTCCAGACCTCTTGGAATCACGTCTTGAAGATTTAGCATAACATTTTGACTTGGAAAACTTCCGAAATTTTCTGACAAGCAAAGCGAGTTCCTTTCCAAAGTCCTCAGCACCATCAGAACTGCATTCAGAGTTGTCTTCAGAGGAAGACACAGCTTTGGCCTTCAATGCACGGGAGCGAATGTAGCTTGGTTCGTAGATATCTCTCTTCTCAGCTTGTTGGAATTCGTGGGTGTTCAACCTCTTGAGTATATCAGCTGGGTCCAAACTCTTGAAGTCAGGGCGCTCTTGGATCATGAGTGCGAGAGTGTCAAAGGAGCTGTCAACTGATCTGAGTAGCTTCTTCACTACTTCATGGTTGGTGATATCAGTGGCACCGAGTGCATTCAGCTCATTTGAGATGTCAGTATGCGGAAGCGATACAGGATCAGGTAGGGATAGTAATCAATGATCTAGTCAAGGCATGCAATACAATGACGACATACACGCAAGTTAAGCATTATCATCATGCACACTAAGATGAGTTGAAGACAAACTTAGATAGAATGAAGATAAACAGCAGATATGAATGTCTTCAGGATAAGTCTTCAAACAATGAACAAGCAAAGGCTTCACGATACAGAACAGGAATGTAAGAAGGTGAAGGATAGAACCAGTTGCTTGACAAAGACACAAGATTTGTTGGACCAGTTCCAGTTGCTGTGACAACTGTACGTCTGGTTAGGGAGACTGAGATTGAACTCGGAAGACCTCGTCTTCACCTTATTCCCCTTGAGCCGAAGTCACTTAGACAGCGCCCAATCACTCTGGTAAGTCTTCAGGGGAGACTTCTGAAACCCGTACAAACTTGGTCACCCGGCGATCCACAATGACTCTTGGATTGCTCTAGACCCAGACGCCTAACCGTGTGGAAGATCACAGTCTTCAAGTGTAATAAGTCTTCAGTTCTCTCAGAACAGAATGACTTCGGTGATGCTCAAACACACTAGCTCTAGGTGTTTAGGTGTATCCTCGCAGGATGTGTCTCTCTCAATGTCTTCGAGGTGGGTTGCTCCAAAAAGACAACTGCCGTATCTCTCTCTCAGAGCAGCCACCTTCTCATGGTGGAGGGGGTGGGCTATTTATAGCCAGCGGGCAACCCGACCTGATATGACCGAAATGACCCTGGGTCACTGGCCAACTGACACATGTCACAACGGTCGGATGTCAAACACACGCGGCAGCTTTACTTGAGCTACAAGTAAAGCTGACTCAACCAACTCTGGAAGAGATTTCCTCTCATTGTCTTCACTCGAAGACATAGGTATGGGTTGAGCATCACGTCAGCATCTGACTTCGATCACATCGACCCCACTTAATAGTACGGTGGTTCCTATGACTCAGGAAAGAAGAAACAAAACTACTAAAAGATTTCGTCTTCGCGTTTCATTGTCTTCGGACGAATGTCTTCACATACCACCAATGGCTTCAACCGTCTTCAATGTCTTCGGGCATTTTTTGGGGGTCGTCTTAGACGGCTAAACCGAAACTCCATGGACTTCTCTCTGTGTTAACCTGTGAACTCTCACAAACACATTAGTCCCTCAACCACGTTTGTCTTCAATACTCCAAAACCAAACAAGGGTGGCACTAGATGCACTTACAAGGATCAATATGAACGAAGACATTCTCGGATAAGCAGGGATTCACAAAGAAAGGACAAATACACCAAGAGCTACCCTAGAAGATGACACCAAGCTCATGTTGGGTTTTCGGCTCCGACTCCGACAACCAATCCGAGAGAAGTTATCACTGCAACTCTGACTATAGTCAAGATGAAGATGTAGTCGGACTAGCTCTCATATCCTTCAACTCCTATGACCTATTTGACTCACCAAATGAAGGAATTGGAAAAATACTTCATGGCTAAAGTCCCCAAGGTATCACACCCCGAATTCATTGACTTTAATAGTGATGAAGATGACTTGTTAGGTGTTGATAACTTGCTCAATGATAAAACTAGTGATGGTAGCTCTAATGAAATTGCTAGTAATCATGATAGCCAAAGTGAATCGTTTGATGATGCTAAGAAGGAGATTGAGCGCTTAACTAAAGAACTAAACACTCTTAAGTTAGCTCATGAATCTACTCACGAAGATCATAAAGAGCTTCTAAAACTCATGAGAACCCACGAAGCTAAATTTAGAGCAGGAGCATGAGTTTCTTAAAGCTATCAATGATGATCTTCAAAAGAAGAGTTCTTCTTATCTTGCCAAACGACTCCTCTTGTCAACTTTTATGCCACAAGTTAAAACTAAGAAAACTAGTAACAAGGGAAAGAAGGGTTCTTCTGTTGGGGAACGGAGCATGAATTTCAAAAAAAAATTTACGCTCACGCAAGATCTATCCATGGAGATGCATCGCTACGAGAGGGGAGAGTGTGTCTACGTACCCTCGTAGACCGTTAGCGGAAGCGTCTCACAACGCGGTTGATGTAGTCGAACAATCCTTCGAGCTCCACCGATCGAGTACCGAACGTACGGCACCTCCGAGTTCTACACACATGCAGCTCGGTGACGTTCCTCGCCTTCTTGATCCAGCAAGACGTCGAGGTAGTAGATGAGTTCCGTCAGCACGACGGCGTGGTGACAATGACGGTGAAGTGATTCCGGCAGGGCTTCGCCTAAGCTCTCCGAAAATATGACCGAGGTGAAAAACGGAGATCGGGGCACCGCACACGGCTATGGGACAATTGTTTGTCTCCAAGGGGTGCCCCTCCTCCGTATATAAAGGAGGGAGGGGGGAGGAGGCAGCCAAGGGGCTGCGCCAAGTGTGGGGAGTCCTACTAGGACTCCTTAGTCCTAGTAGGATTCCACCTCCCATACGGAGTAGGAAAGGGGGAAGGGAGAGGGAAAGGAAAGAGGGGGCTGCGCCCCCTCCCCTAGTCCAATTCGGTTTGGGCAAGTGGGGCGCGCGCCTCCTCACATGGCCTGCTTCTCCTTTTCCCGTATGGCCCAATAAGGCCCATTACTTCTCCCGGTGAATTCCCGTAACTCCCCGGTACTCCAAAAAATACCCGAATCACTCGGAACCTTTTCGACGTCCGAATATAGCCTTCCAATATATGAATCTTTACCTCTCGACCATTTCGAGACTCCTCGTCATGTCCGTGATCTCATCCGGGACTCCGAACAAACTTCAGCCACCAATCACATAACTCATATAATACTAAATCGTCATCGAACCTTAAGTGTGCGGACCCTACGGGTTCGGGAATGATGTAGACATGATCGAGACGACTCTCCGGTCAATAACCAACAGCGGAACCTGGATGCTCATATTGGTTCCTACATATTCCACAAAGATCTTTATCGGTGAACCTCATATGTCAACATAAGTTGTTCCCTTTGTCTGGCGGTATGTTACTTGCCCGAGATTCGATCGTCGGTATCCAATACCTAGTTCAATCTCGTTACCGGCAAGTCTCTTTACTCGTTCCGTAATACATCATCTTGCAACTAACTCTTTAGTCACGGTGCTTGCAAGGCTTCTGTGATGCTGTATTACCGAGAGGGCCCAGAGATACCTCTCCGATAGTCGGAGTGACAAATCCCAATCTCGATCCATGCCAACTCAACAAACACTTTCGGAGATACCTGTAGTGCACCTTTATAATCACCCAGTAACGTTGTGACGTTTGATACACCCAAAGTATTCCTACGGTATCCGGGAGTTGCATGATCTCATGGTCAGAGGAACGTGTATTTGACATAGTGAAAGCAATAGCAATAAACTGAACGATCATTTGCTATGCTAACGGTTGGGTCATGTCCATCACATCATTCTCCTAATGATGTGATCCCGTTATCAAATGACAACTCATGTCCATGGTCAGGAAACCTTGACCATCTTTTGATCAACGAGCTAGTCTAGTAGAGGCATACTAGGGACATAGTATTTGTCTATTATTCACACATGTATTTAGTTTCCGGTCAATACAATTCTAGCATGAATAATAAACCATTATCATGAACGGAGAAATATGATAATAATAAACACTTTATTAATTGCCTCTAGGGCATATTTCCAACAGTCTCCCACTTGCACTAGAGTCAATTACATTGTAATGAATCTAACACCCATCGCATTCTGGTGCTGATCATGTTTTGCTCGTGGAAGAGGTTTAGTCAACGGGTCTGCCACATTCAGATCCGTGTGTACTTTGCAAATCTCTATGTCTCCATCCTTAATCAAATTCCGAATGGAGTTGAAGCGACGCTTTATATGCTTGGTTCTCTTGTGAAACCTGGGCTCCTTTGCTATAGCAATTGCTCCAGTGTTGTCATTGGACCCGATGCACTAGGTATGACACCTAGATCGGATATGAACTCCTTCATCCAGACTCCTTCATGTGCTGCTTCGGAAGCAGCTATGTATTCCGCCTCACATGTAGATCCCGCCACGACGCTCTGCTTGGAACTGCACCAACTGACCGCTCCACCATTAAGAATAAATATGTATCCAGATTGTGACTTAGAGTCATCTGGATCTGTGTCAAAGCTAGCATCGACGTAACCCTTTACGACGAGCTCTTTGTCACCTCCATAAACGAGAAACATGTCCTTGGTCCTTTTCAGGTACTTCAGGATATTCTTGACCGCTGTCCAGTGATCTACTCCTGGATCACTTTGGTACCTTCCCACCAAGCTAATAGCGAGGCATACATCAGGTCTGGTACACAGCATGGCATACATAATAGAGCCTATGGCTGAGGCATAGGGGATGACACTCATCTTCTCTTTGTCTTCTGCCGTGGTCGGGCTTTGAGTCTTACTCAATCTCACACCTTGCAATACAGGCAAGAACCCTTTATTTGACTGATCCATTTTGAACTTCTTCAAAATCTTGTCAAGGTATGTGCTTTGTGAAAGTCCAATGAGGCGTCTTGATCTATCTCTATAGATCTTGATGCCTAATATGTAAGCAGCTTCTCTGAGATCCTTCATTGAAAAACTTTTGTTCAAATAACCCTTTATGCTTTCCAGAAATTCTATGTCATTTCCCATCAATAATATGTCATCCACATATAATATGAGAAATGCCACAGAGCTCCCACTCACTTTCTTGTAAATACAAGCTTCTCCATAAGTTTGTATAAACCCAAACGCTTTGATCACTTCATCAAAGCGAGTATTCCAGCTTCGAGATGCTTGCACCAGTCCATAGATGGATCGCTGGAGCTTGCATACTTTGTTAGCACCTTTAGGATCGACAAAACCTTCCGGTTGCATCATATACAATTCTTCCTTAAGGAATCCATTAAGGAATGTCGTTTTGACGTCCATTTGCCAAATTTCATAATCATAAAACGCGGCAATTGCTAACATAATTCTGACAGACTTTAGCATCGCTACAGGTGAGAAAGTCTCATCGTAGTCAACTCCTTGAACTTGTCGATAACCTTTAGCAACAAGTCGTGCTTTATAGACGGTGACATTACCATCAGCGTCCGTCTTCTTCTTAAAGATCCATTTATTTTCAATAGCTCGCCGTTCATCGGGCAAGTCTACCAAAGTCCATACTTTGTTCTCATACATGGATCCAATCTCGGATTTCATGGCCTCAAGCCATTTGTCGGAATCCGGGCTTGCCATCGCTTCTTCATAGTTCGAAGGTTCATCGTTGTCTAGCAACATGACCTCCAAGACTGGATTTCCATACCACTCTGGTGCGGAACGTGTCCTGGTTGACCTTCGAAGTTCAGTAACAACTTGATCCGAAGTTTCATGATCATCATCATCAACTTCTTCTCTGGTCTCTGTCGATGTCACAGAAATTTCTTTCTGTGGCGTACTACTATCCAGAGGAGGTACAATTACCTCATCAAGTTCTACTTTCCTCCCACTCACTTCTTTCGAGAGAAACTCCTTCTCTAGAAAGGATCCATTCTTAGCAACGAATACTTTGCCTTCGGATTTGTGGTAGAAGGTGTACCCAACGGTCTCCTTTGGGTATCCTATGAAGACGCACTTATCCGCTTTGGGTTCAAGCTTATCTGGCTGAAGCCTTTTCACATAAGCATCGCATCCCCAAACTTTCAGAAACGACAGCTTAGGTTTCTTACCAAACCACAGTTCATATGGTGTCGTCTCAACGGATTTAGACGGTGCCCTGTTTAAAGTGAATGCAGCTGTCTCTAATGCATAACCCCAAAATGATAGTGGCAAATCGGTAAGAGACATCATAGAACGCACCATATCTAATAGAGTACGATTACGACGTTCGGACACACCATTACGCTGTGGTGTTCCAGGTGGCGTGAGCTGTGAAACAATTCCACATTGTTTTAAGTGATTGCCAAACTCGTAACTCAAATATTCTCCTCCACGATCAGATCGTAAGAACTTTATTTTCTTGTTACGATGGTTATCTACTTCACTCAGAAATTCTTTGAACTTTTCAAATGTTTCAGATTTATGCTTCATCAAGTAGACATAGCCATATCTACTCAAATCATCTGTGAACTTGAGAACATAACGATATCCACCGCGCGCCTCAACACTCATCGGACCGCATACATCGGTATGTATTATTTCCAACAAGTCTGTTGCTCGCTCCATTGTTCCGGAGAACGGAGTCTTAGTCATCTTGCCCATGAGGCATGGTTCGCACGTCTCAAATGATTCATAATCAAGTGATTCCAAAAGTCCATCTGTATGGAGTTTCTTCATGCGTTTTACACCAATATGACCTAAGCGGCAGTGCCACAAATATGTGGTACTATCATTATCAATTTTGCGTCTTTTGGCATCAATATTATGGATGTGTGTATCACCACGATCGAGATTCAACAAGAATAAACCATTCACAAGCGGTGCATGACCATAAAAGATATTATTCATCAAAATAGAACAACTTTTATTCTCTGATTTAAATGAATAACCGTCTCGCACTAAACAAGATCCAGATATAATGTTCATGCTCAACACAGGCACCAAATAACAATTATTTAGGTTCATCACTAATCCCGAGGGTAGATGTAGAGGTAGCGTGCCGACGGCGATAACTTCAACTCTTGAACCGTTCCCGACGCGCATCGTCACCTCGTCCTTAGCCAATCTTCGTTTATTTCGTAGCTCCTGTTTCGAGTTACAAATATGAGCAACCGAACCAGTATCAAATACCCAGGTGCTACTACGAGTATTGGTAAGGTACACATCAATAACATGTATATCAAATATACCTTTGTTGATGTTGCCAGCCTTCTTATCTGCCAGGTACTTGGGGCAGTTCCGCTTCCAGTGACCAGTATCCTTGCAGTAGAAACACTCAGTCTCGGGTTTGGGTACAGACTTGGGTTTCTTCGTGGGAGCAGCAACTGATTTGCCGTTCTTCTTGAAGTTCCCCTTCTTTCCCTTGCCCTTCTTGAAACTAGTGCTCTTCTTTACCATCAACACTTGATGCTCCTTCTTGACTTCTACCTCCGCAGCTTTGAGCATAGCGAAGAGCTCGGAAATAGACTTTTCCATTCCTTGCATATTATAGTTCATCACAAAGCCCTTATAGCTTGGTGGCAGTGATTGGAGAATTCTGTCAATAACCGAATCATCTGGAAGATTAACTCCCAACTGAGTCAAGCGGTTATGCAACCCAGACATCTTGAGTATATGCTCACTGACAGAACTATTCTCCTCCATCTTACAACTAAAGAACTTGTCGGAGAGATCATATCTCTCGACCCGGGCATGAGCTTGAAATACAAGTTTCAGCTCTTGGAACATCTCATATGCTCCGTGATGCTCAAAACGTCTTTGGAGCCCCGGTTCTAAGCCGTAAAGCATGGCACACTGAACTATCGAGTAGTCATCAACACGTGTCTGCCAGGCATTCATAACGTCAACAGACGGGGAAGGGGGCGCGACACCTAGCGGTGCATCAAGGACATAAGCCTTCTGTGCAGCAATGAGGATGATCCTCAGATTACGGACCCAGTCCGCATAGTTGCTTCCATCATCTTTCAACTTAGCTTTCTCTAGGAACGCATTAAAATTCAGTGGAACTATAGCGCGGGCCATTGATCTACAACATACAATTGCAAAGATTATTTAGACTATGTTCATGATAATTGAAGTTCAATTAATCAAATTATTTTATGGTCATGATAATTGAACTTCAAGAAGAACTCCCATTTAGACTATGTTCATGATAATTGAACTTCAAGAAGAACTCCCACTTAGATTAACATCCCTCAAGTTGTCTAAGTGTAACATGATCCACATCAACTAAGCCACGTCTGATCATCACGTGAGGTGGATTAGTTATCAATGGTGAACATCTTTCATGTTGATAATATCTACTATATGACTCATGTTCGACCTTTCGGTCTTTTGTGTTCCGAGGCCATATCTGTATATGCTAGTCTCGTCAAGTTTAACCCAAGTATTCTGCGTGTGTAAAACTGGCTTACACCCGTTGTATGCGAACGAAAGAATCCATCACACCCGATCATCACGTGGTGCTTAGAAGCGTCGAACCTTCGCAACAGTGCATACTAGGGGAGAACACTAATCTTGAAATTTAGTGAAGGGATCATCTTATAATGCTACCGTCATCCTAAGCAAAATAAGATGCATAAAAGGATTAACATCACATGCAATTCAATATATATGTGACATGATATGGCCATCATCGTCTTGTGCTTTTGATCTCCATCAGCAAAGCACCGTCATGATCTCCATCGTCACCGAGTTGACACCTTAATCACCATCGTAGCGTCGTGACACCTTGATCTCCATCATAGCGTCGTGACACCTTGATCTCCATCATAGTGTCGTGGTCGTCTCGCCGATTATTGCTATTACTACTACTACTGCTAACTCATAGCGATAACTAAAGCAATTACATAGCGTTGGCATTGCATACAATAAAGAGACAACCATAAGGCTCCTGCCGGTTGCCTGATAATTTACAAAACATGATCATCTCATACAACAACTTATATCACATCATGTCTTGGCCATGTCACATCACCAGCATACCCTGCAAAAACAAGTTAGACGTCCTCTACTTTGTTGTTGCAAGTTTTACGTGGCTGCTACAGGTTTGCAAGAACCGTTCTTACCTATGCAAAACCACAACGTGGTGTAGTGATTGCATTTTGATCTTCTAAAAGAACCCTCTTCATTGAAACCGATTCAACTAAAGTGAGAGAGACAGACACCCGCCAGTCACCTTTATGCAACGAGTGCATGTAGCGGTGAAACCTGTCTCGCGTAAGCGTACGCGTAATGTCGGTCCGGGCCGCTTCATCTCACAATACCGCCGAATCAAGTAACAACTAGTAACGGCAAGCAATATGTATACACCCACGCCCACAACTCACTTGTGTTCTACTCGTGCAAATCACATCTACGCATAGACCTGGCTCGGATGCCACTGTCGGGGAACGGAGCATGAATTTCCAAAAATTTCCTACGCTCACGCAAGATCTATCCATGGAGATGCATCGCTACGAGAGGGGAGAGTGTGTCTACGTACCCTCGTAGACCGTTAGCGGAAGCGTCTCACAACGCGGTTGATGTAGTCGAACAATCCTTCGAGCTCCACCGATCGAGTACCGAACGTACGGCACCTCCGAGTTCTACACACATGCAGCTCGGTGACGTTCCTCGCCTTCTTGATCCAGCAAGACGTCGAGGTAGTAGATGAGTTCCGTCAGCACGACGGCGTGGCGACGGTGACGGTGAAGTGATTCCGGCAGGGCTTCGCCTAAGCTCTCCGAAAATATGACCGAGGTGGAAAACGGAGATCGGGGCACCGCACACGGCTATGGGACAATTGTTTGTCTCCAAGGGGTGCCCCTCCTCCGTATATAAAGGAGGGGGGGGGGAGGAGGCAGCCAAGGGGCTGCGCCAAGTGTGAGGAGTCCTACTAGGACTCCTTAGTCCTAGTAGGATTCCACCTCCCATACGGAGTAGGAAAGGGGGAAGGGAGAGGGAAAGGAAAGAGGGGGATGCACCCCCTCCCCTAGTCCAATTCGGTTTGGGCAAGTGGGGCGCGCGCCTCCTCACGTGGCCTGCCTCTCCTTTTCCCGTATGGCCCAATAAGGCCCATTACTTCTCCCGGTGAATTCCCGTAACTCCCCGGTACTCCAAAAAATACCCGAATCACTCGGAACCTTTTCGACGTACGAATATAGCCTTCCAATATATGAATCTTTACCTCTCGACCATTTTGAGACTCCTCGTCATGTCCGTGATCTCATCCGGGACTCCGAACAAACTTCAGCCACCAATCACATAACTCATATAATACTAAATCGTCATCGAACCTTAAGTGTGCGGACCCTACGGGTTCGGGAATGATGTAGATATGATCGAGACGACTCTCCGGTCAATAACCAACAGCGGAACCTGGATGCTCATATTGGTTCCTACATATTCCACAAAGATCTTTATCGGTGAACCTCATATGTCAACATACGTTGTTCCCTTTGTCTGGCGGTATGTTACTTGCCCGGGATTCGATCGTCGGTATCCAATACCTAGTTCAATCTCGTTACCGGCAAGTCTCTTTACTCGTTCCGTAATACATCATCTTGCAACTAACTCTTTAGTCACGGTGCTTGCAAGGCTTCTGTGATGCTGTATTACCGAGAGGGCCCAGAGATACCTCTCCGATAGTCGGAGTGACAAATCCCAATCTCGATCCATGCCAACTCAACAAACACTTTCGGAGATACCTTTAGTGCACCTTTATAATCACCCAGTAACGTTGTGACGTTTGATACACCCAAAGTATTCCTACGGTATCCGGGAGTTGCATGATCTCATGGTCAGAGGAACGTGTATTTGACATAGTGAAAGCAATAGCAATAAACTGAACGATCATTTGCTATGCTAACGGTTGGGTCATGTCCATCACATCATTCTCCTAATGATGTGATCCCGTTATCAAATGACAACTCATGTCCATGGTCAGGAAACCTTGACCATCTTTTTATCAACGAGCAAGTCTAGTAGAGGCATACTAGGGACATAGTATTTGTCTATTATCCACACATGTATTTAGTTTCCGGTCAATACAATTCTAGCATGAATAATAAACCATTATCATGAACGGAGAAATATGATAATAATAAACACTTTATTAATTGCCTCTAGGGCATATTTCCAACATCTTCATCTAGTGGCAACAACAAAAATGATAAATCTAATGATGTTGCTTCTAGTAGCTCTATTGATTCCACTAATGATTCTCTTAGCCAAGTTACACTTGATCAAGAATATGATTTATTGAAAGGAATTATAGAGAAAGGTGTCTACAAAAGTCTTACCGGGAGTAAGCAAGTCGAGGAGATCGTACACAAGCAAGGATGGCATCGAAAGAATCAAGGTGGTTGTTTTTAATGAAAGTTCAATGCCAATGGAGTTGAATGGGAAGAAGATCAATACCCCAAGACGAAGTTTGTTCCTCAACAACAGAAGTATGATCGTACTATCTTCAAGGGAACACAAGTTCAAGATGATCTTCCACCACATGACCACAAGATAAAAGGGAAGGACAAGCTTCAAGAGGAGATTCACTCATTTGAAGAACCACCTCAAGCTATGGTCAAGTGGGTTCCCAAGGCTACTAAAAGCTCTACTTCATCAAGTGCTACTTCGACTCCAAGGATTCCCATCAAGTTGATATGGGTCCCAAAGAAGAAGAACTAGAGAGTTCTTGAGGGTGACCCCGCCAACAAAATTTACTCATATTAATTTATGGCAAGAACTTGTGCAATCAACTTCAACATCATGCACTAGTTCAAGGACTCACAAACCATCTTGTTGGTAAGCAGGTGACAAGGTATTCAATGCATCCATGGACATCATCATATGAGCATTTCACTATATGTCCATAGATATTCTTGTTATTGTTCCTTGTGTGGGACTAACACATGTAGGTGTTGAGAGTACCAAAACTTCAAGATTTCTCCCAACTCTAGATGATCTTCATCAACAATGAGCATCCACCACTACAACATCTACATGAACTCTTCAGCGACAAAACCCAAGGTTAGTTCATCCCCCTAAGAGGGGATATCACATCTAGGGGGAGCTTTGCTCTAAGACATGAGCTAAAGCAACTCTAATGGTGTGAACACATTAATGCTTTATGTAAAAGTGGTAACCCAACTTGAGCTTAAACGATGAGTAAGACCTATGTTCAAGTGTTCTCCCTTGACTCCTAAGTCAATATACTCATATATAGATTAATTCGTCCTCGAAAATTGCTTGGTAGATACTAGAGTTTATTTGCATGTTTGACATATTTCCTTTGCTATCTTATTGTGTGAGCATGTCACTATGCATATTTTTCCCATTCAAGGACATCCAATTGTGGTTTGGTAGGTTTTGATTTTCTGGCCAATTGGATGTTCAAGAATGCCTAAGAATCTTCTCTAGCTATCTATCTCAACTTGTCTCAAATTCATTCTTGCTATATCACAAAATTTGAACAAGCTGCTTTTCGGACCCTCCTGGTGAGGAGCACTCGGAGTCACCGATCCGTCTAGGGCTGACTTCCGAAACCTTCTAAGTGTATTTTGGCCAGACCAACTCTTACACTCTCGGACTCACCGAATGCACTTGGACCGATCTGGTTTTGAATCTCGATACCACCGATGTAAACTTCTCGATGTCATCGAGTTACACTATTTCAGGCAGCTCTAAACTTAGGAGCCACTGATTCGTTTCACTCGGTGTCACCGACAGCAAATGGGTATATATACCCGCACGGACCGGACTTTGAAAATTTATTCAAAGCCTTCCCTCCCGCATCCCATTGCTATTGTCGCTGTGGTCTATGGATCGTCTTCGTCATCTCCCATGAACCCTCGCCACAGGATTCTTCCGCCGTCAACGAAAATCAACCCCGTCGTTGCCGCTGTAGAGGGATTTCACCAAGTTAGGGTAAATCTAGATTTATTTTGTGCTTCTAAATCCGATTCTATGCACAGAAAATCAAGCCTACATTCTTGCCACAGTGTGCACCGTCCTATCCTCGCAAATTATTTGTATAATTAGATTCAAGCGAAATAGGTTTAGGGTTCTGCAGTATTTACTTTGGATGTTCCGATTGAATTGAATTGGAGTCACCGATGTGGTTTTGACCACAACACAAAGATCGAGTTGGTGAAACCGAGACGTTCTAGTCGGTGAGACCAATTCAGGTTTTCAGAAGCACGATGTGCGCTTCGGAGGGACCGGGACACACTTCAGTGAAACTGAAACAGTGTGGCCAAGTTTCTGTTCTTGCCTCGGTGCTTCTGGAAATTTTCACTCGGAAATTCTTCAACTAGATGATACCCCGCGCGTTTTTGGGGTAACCTTGTTAAATAATGTATGGATAAGTGGTAGAAGATTAAAATTAATGCAATATATATATATACACACACACACACATGCATGCATGAGGTGGTATGTTTTGCATGAAGAGATTAATGGAAAAAGTAACTTATGACTCCATGCATGAGTTGATGATGTGGCATTGTTGCATGGAGAGGAAGATTAGATAGTGGGTTGTATCAGGAATAGAGGATGGCTACTGTGAAAACCTAAAACTAAATTTCGAACTCAAATTTGTTCAAAAACCTCTGAATTTTTTGATGCTCAGCTATTCCACCCTTCTCACTCTAATTCACAGGGTTAGAGTTCATCATGTCTACATCAGATGACGCTCGGAATGTATCGATTGAGCCAAGTGTTGACATGGAAGCAGGAACAAGCCCTGAGGAGAGTTATGATGAGGGAGATCATAGTTCTCCTAGTGTTACTAAGGCTACTACTAGGGCAAGGAAGAAGAAGAATTCTGATGAGCAAGATGAGGAATTTGCACCAAAGGAAGTCACTTCCAATAAACAACAAGTGAGGAAGGAGTATACAAGTACTCAAAAGGAGAGGGTAGTTGCAAGGAAACAACTTCTACTGTAGCTAAGAGGGAGATTCCACTCACATCAGAGACCCTTGGAAGCTCAGGGCCAACCAAGTCGTTGCCCAAGAAAGCAGGTGTAAAGAGGGCAATAAAGAGAGTTGTTCATGTTGTTGGAAGGAAAACTTCCATGTATGAGGATCCAGAAGATGCTGAGGAGGCAGATCCTGCTGCACAACCTCCTCTTGCCAAGCAACGAAAGCTCATGGCAGACGCTATGCCCAATAAGGCACCCACTACCTACAAGGCTACTGCCAAGACCAAGGGGAGGACAGCCAGAGATGCGCCATATTCTGAGAAGAACAAGGCCAAAGTGCCTGAGAGAACTTCTGATGATGATGAAAGCATAGTGCTCAAGAAGCTGAGGCCAAGATTTCCTGAACATAATGATGCATATCCTATTACTGAAAATATGAAGGAGAGGAAGGACAAGGAATTGAGTAAGTGCCCCCTATGCAAATAGGAGAAATAATGTCGTGGATTACCGTTTCCACACCAGGGAGCAGCAAGTCTATGAGACAGTGCTCCTTGACAAGAGCCCGACAATGAGTGACACGAGATATGTGGATTAGAAATACATTGATAACAATGGTGACTATTTTCCCCCATTTTTCATGAGAGTTTCACACTCATGGGCATTGATGCCTTCGTAGGCAGAAAGATGACAACCTCGACAAACGAGCTCATCATGCAGTTCTACTCCACCCCACATTTCTATCCCGACGTAAGAATTGTGTGGATGACAAAAGGATTGAGATATCAATCTACCATTAATGAGTGGGCTGCTTTGATAGGTGCTCCTAGGGCACTAGAGGGAGATGTTGATGTGTATGGTGAACTGAAGAAAGGTCATGGCTCCATGGCCAACATGTACACAGCCATTCACAGGGAATATCTGAAGTCTCACAAGCTAGGTTAAGTGTGCTTCCTTTTGGCAGAACTTCCCACTTCAAACACTATCATGAGGTACACCTTGATGCCCAAGTCACGTGATGAGAAGATGGTCAGAGGCTATTCCATCAACATGTTACATCTAGTGGATGGTAACACCAGGTTCAGGGTGATGGATCTCATTGTGGAGACCATCAAGAGGACTGGTGCAGATCAAAAATGATCTTGTGGATATGCACCATACATTCATATCGTTATCAACTCCAAGCTTGGTAGCAAAGTTTATCAGCTTTATCGTCCGCAGATGTCGCTTCAGCCAGAGTTTGAGGATAACATAGTGACAATGGATCCCACCCATCCCACATCAGCTACATCACAGGCAGAGATTGAGGCAGAAGCACATGCAGAGGCTACTAGAGCTACTAGTACTCCCATGCTCAAGACCAAGACCGATAAAAGGACATATCTTATTAGTTCTACTTAGAGGATCGAGCGGAGTCTAGCTGACCTTGTGAAGAACCCAGCGAGCCTTGAGATAGTGTTTGGGACGAAGCTCCATGCTCTTGATATCTAGGTGACATAGGTCAAGGCAGCAGTGGACCACTTGCAAAGGGACATGGATAGTATGAGTGATAATGAGGAGTCTCACCCTCCTATCACCAGGTAGCTCACCACGATGCCCAAATCTTCAACAATGCTAATTCCTGAGTCTCGGACTACACTATCTGCACCAGCTGCCACCACTTCAGATTCACCGTCAGTTCCTCAAGTGACCACACCTTCAGCAAAGTAGACATCAGCAGAAGCATGCGCCGACGCACTTCTCTCCACTCCATCGACAATCACCGGAGCAACGAGTCCAAAGTGACTTTTAGCTCAATACCTATTCAAACTTTTTGGTAACTTTTTGAGGGGGAGACTTCGAGAGAGAGCGTCGTGTCTTATGTTTTTGGTCGTTTGGTGTTCTTGATACATTTGGTTTCATTTTGCCCGTTCTTAGGTTGAAACTATGTCGTTCTTGATCATAATGTACTTTGACGTTATGATTGCATATACATCAATCAATGTGCTCTATGTTATGATTATTCACTTGTATGACTTGGTGATGTGCATTGCCATTCATTCATATCATATTATGCACTCCACCAAGATGTATGTGACATGTAAGAGTGACCCATGATCCTAATCGATTGTGCATTTGCATTCAAACGCAAATTCAAAATAATGCACAAATATGGGGGGGGGGGGGCTCTTGCTTATCACATACTTCTCAAAGCAACAATATCATTCATTGATTATATGTATTGTAGAAGCCTTGATCTATATGTTGTCATCAATTACCAAAAAGGGGAGATTGAAAGCACAACTTATCAGTTGGTGGTTTTGGTAAATAATCTCTACATATAGCTCATTGAACCAAAAGCAATCAAGTATATTTCAACAAATGTGTGATGATTGGCATGGCTAGGATATGTGATGTGGAACCCCCATGATGCAAAGGAAACAAATTGGCAAAATCTTCAAGACTCGAAATTTCTCTTTAAGTTATTTTGATCAAATTCAGTCCATAGAAAAGCCAATAATATTAAGAGGGGATGAGGTATTGATGATGATATGGTTGCTCAAGTGCTTAAAGATTTGCCACCAAGAACCCTCAAACACATTCTCGTATCAATTCTATCCAAAACCCTAACTACCAACTCGGACCCACCAAACCCATCCTATAGATGCCACCGAGTCACCCAAGATAGAGCCACCAAGCAAAACCCTAGCATCTCGGTGCCACCGAGATCACATTCGGTAAGACCGAAACGCAGTGGCCAACCTTCTGTGATCAATCGTCTTCATTTCGGTATTTCTGAGATGAGCCGATCGGAACCTCCAAAGTGTTGGATCTGCTTAGGTCAAGCCGAATTGGTCTCACCGAGTTGTTTCATTCAGTCTCACTGAAAAGTCAAAATTTGGAACCTTTTGCACTAGTCGGCCCCACCGAGATTTTGGTTCGGTGTGACCGAGTTGTGCACTAAAGTTGTAATGGTTGGGATTTTGCAAGGCTATAAATACCCCTCCACCCCCTCTCACTAATTGAGAGAGTCATCAGAACAAAACTACACTTCCATCATTCATTTTAAGAGAGAGAACCGCCTACTCATGTGTTGAGATCCAGGGATTCCACTCCAACCAATAGATCATTGATTTCTATCTTCCCCAAGTTTCTTTCCACCCAATCATCCTCTTCTACCAAGCAAAATTCTGTGAGAGAGTGATTGAGTGTTGAGGATACTATCTTTTGAAGCAACAGAGCAAGCAGTTCATCATCAACACAACATCTATTACCTCTTGGAGAGTGATGTCTCCTAGATTAGTTAGGTGTCGCTTGGGAGCCTCCAAATCATGACGAGTTGAACCAAGAAGTTTGTAAGGGTAAGGAGGTCGCCTACTTCGTGAAGATCTACCCCAAGTGAGGCTAGTCCTTCATCGACGTAAGCCATGATGGAATAGACAAGGTTGCTTCTTCGTGGACACTTTGTGGGTCGAGCCCTTTGTGGACTCGCGCAGTCGTTACCCTCTGTGGGTTGAAGTCTCCACGAACGTGGACGTACGATAGCACCACCTATCAGAACCACACCAAAAATCTCTGTGTCTTCATTGCGTTTGATTTCTACAATCCCTCCTTTACATACACTTACAATATCTTTACTTTTCGCTTCTCAACACATAGACTTGCATATGTAGGGTGTTGCTAGACTCGGTAAAATGGGTAAAACTTGCTAGTTTTGTTTTGAGGGTTAGGTAGGGAGGAGAGGAGGGAGGGAGGAAGGGAGGGAGGGAGGGGGAGAGAGAGATTGTATGCACTCTATCAAAATATAGTGCATGCTAGTTTTGTTTTGAGTCAAATTTTGTATACTTTGACCAAGATTTAATATAAACTATCATTATATAAAATACTAAATCAATATTATTATATTCATCATGAAATATATTTTAAAGATGTATATATTTGACATTTTAAATTTTCATATGTTTTTTATAAACTTGGTCAAATTTTAGAAAGTTTGACTTAGGACAATTGTAGTATGCACTATATTTTGACATAGAGGGAGTACAGTTGGACTTTAAAGGGTGTCATTCCAGGTTCCAACACTACCTTGATGCCTTGATCACCTCACAATACTCCCTATTCTCATATTTACTAGGTCGTCACCAAAAATTGAAATTTCCCTTTCTCTAAGGACCCTTGCTTCAATAATAAGCACACAATGATTATGTCATATCAAATCTTGTCTAATTTTGGTTCTAATCAAGAAATAACCTATGTGAAATAGACAATTGACAAATTCATTTTATATCAATTCTTGGTCTACCAATTAATATTCTAGTAGCATTTAAAGATGACCCGTGATAAACTGGAAAGAAAGCAACATGAGTATTACTCCCTCTGATTTATTTTTAGGCGCGACTTATTTTGTGGGGAACATCTCTTTGCGTGCCACTTTCATTAGTTTTCAATACCCAGATGTCGCCTTTGTCTCATTTGTTTCCCTCTACTGCAGGCCTTAAGGGCTACTCTAATTTAGTGGATTTTGAAAACGGGGGAATATGAAAAACACATGAATCAAGTGGCATGAAATCTTCAATACAACGAGATCATATGGATGTTTTTATTGCACATAGGAAAAACATAGAATTCTTCACATGAAGTTGGAGTGGATGAATTTTGTTCCGATAAAAACTAGTACAAAGGTCCTTAGAAAAATCCTTATGGCTTGTAATCCTATGAATCAAACAACCAATGTAGAACAAAATTCGAAAGATTAGAATTCTGTAAATTCTACTTATCCTTTTAATCCAAGAGGACCTAAAATGAGAAGGATTAGTGCAATCAACGAGGGTATTCAGGTTTATTAGGGGGGGATTCCATTGATCAGTTATAATCATGTGTTTTAAAACACTCAACTAGATAGTAATACAATAAAAGATAATTTGAAGATTAACATAAGGAATCATAGGGGGGGTACTAACTAACTAGAAGTCATAGCTAGCTAGGTACTACTTCCTTCCTGGTTTTACTAGCCCCCTCGTATTTTTGAAACAACATTCAAGTATGAATCCAAAAATATAAATTTTGGAAGCATGCATTAACATTTTTCTAGTCAAATACGTGGTCAAACTTTGAACCAAAATACAATGAGGACTAATAAACCAAGATGGAGGTAATATTACTGAGAGGAGAATGCTCGTCACATGCCTAGCTAGCTCATTATCCTAGCTACATACTTATCAAGCAAGTCCCATTCACAGCAAAATTACATATCTCTTGCAATAACTCATATATGTGGTTTTTACTTCCCATATTAGGTTAGTCTAAAGTCAAATATTTTGAAGTTTGAGCAAATTTGTAGAAATAATGCCAATATTCACAATGCCAAACCAATATAACTAGATCGATCATGAAATGTATTTTCATATTGTATTTATCTAATATTGTAGATTCTGATAATCTTTCATACAAATTTGATGAAAAACGTTACAAAGTTTGACTTAAAGACAAATCTAAACGCGGTGTAAAAAGAAACAGAGAGAAAGTTGTAGTACTTACTCCTAGCAGTTAAATACATTATGGGTGCCTTAACTTGTCCGATACGGTCACTTTGATGCCCAAACTTATAAAATACATGAAACTGGTGTCGTAACTTGTTCGAGCGTTCAAATACGGTGCCTCTGTCCATATTCAGACGTACGTACTGCCCATATGGCATGCCAGCGTGGCGTTGGCCCACATGTCAGTAGTTCTTAGAGGACTGTGATGGTTGTTTTACTGAAAACTCTTTGTACTTTAATTAAATATATTCTAAAAAAGGCCCACATATTTTATTCAAATATGCCGAACTGCATTGATCCCACATGTTAGGTCTGGGTCCCGCAAGTCAGCACGTGGGATGAAATAATAATAAGAAAAAAGGGCGCGCTGGCAGGATTCAAACCAAATAAATGGGCGCACAACCTGCACACATGTTATAACCACCACAACAAGAATAGTTGTTCAGAATAGCTATTCAAAAATGTATTAAGAAATTCTCACGTTTGAAAAAAGGAGAGCTATTCAACATATTACATGCCATAAACTTTAAAAGTGTTAGTGCATTTAAAAAGCGAATCAACATATTGTGGAAAAATTCTCACCTGTATTAAGAAATTGAAACGTGTTTTCAAAAATCTTCGTCATGCATTAAAAATTTTACAACATCTATTTCATACAATGTTCAACATGTATTAAAAATTTATTGTGTAAAATTATTATTAATTTTCTACAAACATGTTTTAACGCATTTATAGAATATATTGTTTGTACATAATGATTTTTAATACACGTTCAACAGTTTTCAAAATATAATGTTGTTGGTTTCTAATAATTATGTATTCTAAAAATACAATTAAGGTAAACAATAATTGTGTGTGCTCGTGGTCCTGGATGAAGATACAAAAAAATTAAACAATATTTTGTAATATACATTGAACTATTTAAATCCACTTAACTTTTAGAAAAATATCGTGTTTACCTCTTCGAACTACACAATAATAAACAGAAAAAATGATTTAAACAGACAATAATCACATATTGATAATTATTCTATTTATATAGGGAAAATTTATACACACAACAAAAGACAAACAGTAACTTAAAAAAAGAAGGGAAATTTATATAGACTGTAAATGTTTTCAGCTAATAGTTGTACACAAAGTATCGTTAGTCTGTGTGGCTAGTGTGCGTGCTATTTAACCTCATGCGGTTTTCTGCACACACAAAATTCTATTCATTTCACCCTATGCTCACACCCACTAACATGTGGGCCAGCCACCAGCCGTCACACCATGTGGACAGCACATACAACGGTATACACATGCGGAGGCACCGTATACGCACCATGCGACAAGTTATAGCACCACCTTTATGTATTTTATAAGTTTAGGCACTAAACTGACCGCAACGGACAAGTTAAGACACCCGTGATGTATTTAACTCTACTCCTAGCATGCAATTTTTGTTCTTGGGCAAAATTTGGAAACATTCAAAAATCAAAATTTTAAGTTTCAAAAAATCTGAAAATAAATACACAAGTACTTATAGATGTATATTAGATGTGTGTGAAAATTCATCACTAAATATGTTTTATGTGGCCTGTACAAAAAGAATCAAAATCATGTGATCTTATAGTGAATAATACATGTGCTAGAAATACATGATCTTGTCATTTTTGTGTAGCTCACATAAAATAGTATTCCGTCATGAAACTTGGGAATTACTTGTCGCAAAACTCAGGAATTACTTGTCGTAGAAGTGGATAAAAATGAATGTGTCTAGAAATAAAATACATCTAGATACATCTATTTCTCCCACAAGTAATTTCAGACGGAGGGAATAGTATACGTCCATATGTATATATGTATTTTTTCCAGAGTTTTCTGAAACTTAAAAATTCGAATTTTGAATATTTCAAATAAAGGGCTCCATGGCTACATTAGGCATTTCCGTACTTAGTCCACCCCATCCTAGCTACCTACTCAAAAGTCAAAACTAGTGTAGGTAGTGTAGAGGTACATTGTTAATCTGGTCGGGGTGGGCTCGCCCACTGCATACGTAGTCGAAACTGTTGTGCGGTAAGAACAGTGGCTAGACGTACTAGTACGTAGCAATTGGGAATAGGGTGCATGGTGTACATACATAAGCATGAGCATAAGCACGTGAGACGTGAGACCACGTAACGGCAGCATAGGTTAGGCCAACTCCAGCGCGCGACCCCATCCGGACGTCTGTTTGGCCCGGATTCTGTTCGTTTGGGGCGGGCAATGGGGTCGTGTCCGGGCCTGTCCTGAGATGCGGTGGCCGTGCGCCCAACGCGCGGACGCATCCTTCGGCCGCATCCTGTCCGCCACGGCCAATATGCCCATATATTCATATTTATCAATGTTTTAAACAAGTTTGCACGTCCAAATATCAATTGTCTCGAATAAAAATAGTTTTACAACCCAATCGAAATTGTCTCGAATAAAATAGTTTTACAACCAAATCGAAATTGTCTTGAATAAAGATAATTAACCAATACATCTATTGGTTTCCTCACGGATGCGATTGAACACTCAAAGAATTGTTTCGCACTCAAAGAATGGGCCATGCTGAACCACTCCCTCACGGATGCGATTGAACACATGCCTTGACATACGAAAACGGCGACGGAATTTCTCCGGTTTGAAGAGCACGGTATTCTCAAAGTAATCAGCATAGAGCAAGGCGTGGCCTCTCTCTCTGTGCTGATGGGGTTATGTACCTAGGGTAGGGTCATAGGCCTGACCTACATACCTTACCTAAGGACACTGCCCTATCAAACTTAAGGACTACAAGGAAGTCTCCGACTGAAATCACCAAGACGTACAAGTCACTCGACAACATCCACTCGGAGGTTTCTTCATCCACTCGACGACTACATTTCACTCGGCAAGAACTAGAAGACAGTCGACCACAGAAGATCAGAAGCCACCCCAGGGAGGCCAACGGGCAGGCGTTTGTCTAGATCATAAGTAGCATTTATTACATACGTTACCAGTAACGTTCATCTTTATAGCCACGATCTGACCCTTAGATGCCGGACATTATGAGGGGCAGGGCACTCTATATAAGCCGCCCCTCCCCTCTGGAACAAGGGTTCGCACCCTGTAACTCCTAGATTCCACACGACAGAAAAGCTCCTGAGCACCTGAGACGTAGGGTTGTTACCTCCACGAGAGGGGCCTGAACTCATACATCCGTGTGTACAATCTCGCCGTAGCTAGGACTCTGCTCTCTCCTTACGTACCCCTGACCTCTACTGTCAGGCTCGTTCCCACGACAGTTGGCGCCCACCGTGGGGCAGGCGTCTAAGCGACTTCCGGCGAGGTTGCATTTTTTCTCCTTCGTCATGTCTTCCGGCAGTGATTTGTTCCTGGGCCACGAGATCCGTCTCGGAGCGCTCACCTTCATCGCCGACGACTCGGCATGGCTCCAGGAAGCGCCTCTAGATGTTGAGGCGCTCCTGATCCGTGGGGCGACGCACTTCTCTGCGAGCTCCTGTGGTGTTCTTCTTCTACAGCCGTCGACTCCGTACCTGTCAGTCCTCCCCGCTGGTCGTCGCCGCAAGCGATCTGGTCGTTCGCGGCTCCAGCGCTGGGTTAGGCATGCGGCGGCTCGCCAAGTTTCGTCTCCGCAGATTGCGGCTATCGAGCCCGCCGAATCACTTCACGGCGTGTTCGACTCGGCGTCGGATCCATCTGACGTTCCCTCCGAGTGCGAGAGCTGCGATCCTGCGGCGGAGGTTCTCATGGCTGGCTCTCATCAGAGTCCGCCGCCCGGCTTCAATCGCGAAGCTGGAGGACCGTCGAATGAACAACATCGCCGAGATGAGGATATCGTCCATACTCCTATCATCGGTGCGACTGCTGAGGCTCAGGCCATGGAGGCCACTCGTCTTCGACTCAAAGAGATGCAGGAGGCACTCGACGAGCGTGCCCGCCAGCGTCCATCCGTTTCCAGTCGACGTCAGCGACAGCTGTTTCCGACTGGTTCTCATAACAATGTCAAGGTGTTCCGTACTCCAATTCTGAACGTTGCAGCGGCTGCGAAGATAGCAGATTCCATTCAGCCGTCCCGTTCGGCGGCTGGGTGGGGTTTGCAGCAAATCCGAGCGTTGCTAGATGCAGCGCAGCAGCAGAATTCGGCTGTTTCTCAGTCGCGCAACAGGTTGCATAGTAACTCCCCCAGGGCAGACACAGTTCAGTCGGCGCACAGCCCGGGGTCACCTCTGCGTCACAGAGGAGGACGTTACCGTGAAGATCAGTACCAAGATCAGGGGCGAGACAATTTTGCTCCCCGTTATCACCGTGATGACCGCCGTCGAGTGCTTACTCCTCCGCGGAGTGGATCGCATGTGCCCCGGCACTATGACGATAGGCGCCCGTTCGGCGATGAGCATAATCCTGGGTTCGATGCAAGGAATGTCCTTGCCCAAAGGCGGATCGACAGAGGCAGAGCCCACAGAGATGGAAATGACAGAGACTATCCGAGTGGAAGTGGTACCATTGTTTCTGGTCCCGAGTGTTTCAGCAGAGCCATTCGCTCTGCGGAGATTCTCCCCAACTTCAGGTTGGCGGCTGGAATAAGCAAGTTCTCCGGCGAGTCGAAGCTTGAAACGTGGTTGGATGATTACCGAGTGGCTGTGCAGATTGGTGGAGGAAATGACAACGTAGCCATGAAGCATTTGTCCTTGATGTTGGATGGTTCGGCCCGGGCGTGGTTGAATCGCTTGGCTCCTTCTAGCATCTATTGGTGGGAGGATCTTGCCCGAGTGTTCATCAGTACCTTCGAGGGTACTTGCAAGCGTCCTGCGGGTTTGATTGATTTGCAGCATTGTGTTCAGAAGCCCAATGAGTCTTTGAGAGATTACATACAACGTTGGTCCACTTTGCATCACACAGTGGAAAATGTTTCCGAGCATCAGGCTATTTGTGCTTTCAAGGCCGGTGTGAAGTACAGAGAGCTTTACCTGAAGTTTGGGCGGACAGGTGACATTTCCCTGAGTAAAATGATGGAGATTGCCACTCGATACGCTAATGGCGAAGAAGAAGACCACCTCCGTAGCGGCAAAGGAAAAGTAGTCGACAACGACACCGGTGGTGGCAATTCCAGTCGGAAGCAGAAGCGCAAAGCTGATGCTCCTGCTCAGGCAGAAGCGGCTGCTTTAGCGGCACAAGGCAAAAACAAAGGAAAATCTAAAGCTAAGTTTACCCCCAAGAAGTCAAAGAATCAGTCGGGTACAGATGTTATGGATTTACCGTGTGCAATCCACACGAAGAAAGATGAAGAGGGCAATTTGATATTGCCGAAGCATACCACTCGACAGTGCCGTTTGCTGATCCAGCAGTTCAAGGAAAGTCAGTCGAGTGAGAAAGATCCTGAAAAGGAGGATGAGGAAGACAAAGAAGAGTTCCCTGAAGTCAATGCCACTCTGTTGATTTTTGCTGATGTGGAAAGCAAGAGTCGACTGAAAGTCATCAACAGAGAAGTCAACATGGCTGTTCCTGCTACCCCCACGTACCTCAAGTGGTCTCAGACTGCCATCACATTCGACCAGTCAGATCACCCAGCTCATATCGCCACCCCTGGTCGGCAAGCGCTGGTGGTGGACCCGGTTGTGGGAGGCACTCGACTCCGCAAAGTTTTGATGGATGGAGGGAGTGGTATGAACATTTTGTATGCGGATACCCTAAAGGGGACGGGCATTCTGATGTCCCGACTCAGTGAAAGCAACATGGAGTTCCACGGAGTCATCCCTGAGAAGAAGGCCAAGTCACTCGGCCAGATAGCATTGGATGTGGTATTCGGCACGGACAAGAATTTTAGAAAAGAGAAATTGACTTTTGAAGTTGTAGACTTTCAGAGCGCGTATCATGCCATCCTTGGTCGTCCGGCTTATGCTCGTTTCATGGCACGTCCATGTTATGTGTATCTCAAGCTGAAGATGCCCGGGCCCAAGGGTGTGATCACAGTCACTGGCAATCGACAGAGGGCTGAGGAGTGCCTTCAGCACGGCTTCAAAATCGCCGATCATCAGATGGATGTGGTCGAATTGGAAGAGTACAAGAAGAGTGCTGATCCTGCCGACCTGCTGCGTGCCAAGAAGCCTGCCTCCGAGTCAGCTTTCCAGTCGGCGGGCGAAGTGAAACAAGTGCACATTCACCCGACAGATCCTAGTGCTGCCCCGACCAACATCTAAACGACACTCGACAGCAAATAGGAAGCCGATCTCATCCAGTTCCTCCGTGAGAACTGGGACATCTTCGCATGGAAGCCTGCTGACATGCCGGGTGTACCCAGGGAACTGGCTGAGCACAGACTGAGAGTCGACCCGAAGGCCAAGCCTGTGAAGGAGCACTTGCGTCGGTCGGCAGCAGAGAAGCGGAAAGCAATCGGCGAGGAAGTGGCTCGTCTCTTGGTGGCTAAGTTTATACGTGAGATTTACCACTCCGAGTGGTTATCTAACGTCGTCATGGTCCCTAAGAAGGACAAGTCACTCCGCATGTGTATTGACTTCAAGCATATCAATCGGGTCTGCCCGAAAGACCATTTTCCGCTCCCCCGCATTGATCAGATTGTCGACTCAACTGCGGGGTGCGAGCGTCTATCTTTTCTTGATGCTTACTCTGGCTACCATCAGATCCGTCTGTTTGGTCCAGATGAAATAAAGACAACCTTCATCACCCCTTTCGGGTGTTTTTGTTACATCACCATGCCTTTTGGTTTGAAAAATGCTGGCGCTACTTTCATGCGCATGATCCAAAAATGTTTGCTTGATCAGATCCCTCGTAACGTCGAAGCGTACATGGATGATATTGTCGTCAAGTCTCGCAAAGGTTCCGACCTGTTGTCTGACCTGGCCGAAACATTCGCCAACCTAAGGAGGTACGATATCAAGTTAAATCCAACTAAGTGCACTTTCGGTGTTCCTGGTGGCAAGTTACTCGGTTTTCTCGTTTCCGAACGAGGAATCGACGTCAATCCTGAAAAGATCAGTGCCATCACCCGAATGAAAAGCCCTGAGCGTGTGCACGATGTCCAGAAGCTCACAGGTTGCCTAGCAGCGTTGAGTCGGTTTATTTCTCGTCTCGGTGAGAAGGCATTGCCTTTATACCAACTGATGAAGAAATCTGATACATTCGAGTGGACTCCAGAAGCTGAAGCAGCGTTTGTTGAGCTCAAAGCCCTGCTTTCCACCCAGGCGGTGCTTGCTGCTCCGCACAGCAAAGAGCCCTTGCTCCTGTACATTGCGGCCACTAATCAGGTCGTCAGTACAGTTCTCACTGTCGAGCGGGAAGAGGAAGGCAAAGCTTACAAGGTCCAGCGTCCTGTTTATTACATTTCTGAAGTGTTGACTCCTTCAAAGCAAAGGTATCCACATTACCAGAAGCTCGTATATGGTATATATCTGTCAGCGAAGAAGGTGGCACACTACTTCCAGGATCACTCAATTTCAGTCGTCAGTGATGCTCCGTTGTCTGAGATTCTCAACAATCGAGACGCGACTGGTCGAGTGGCTAAATGGGCTATTGAGCTCCATTATTTTGACATCAAGTTTGAAGCAAAAAAGGCAATCAAGTCTCAAGCTCTCGCTGATTTCTTGGCCGAGTGGATTGAATAGCAGCAGCCGATCCAAATTCACTCGGCACACTCGACCATGTTTTTTGACGGCTCTAAGATGCTGAATGGGTCTGGTGCTGGTGTAGTATTGGTGTCCCCAAAAGGCGACAAACTCAGTTATGTCCTGCAGATTCACTTTGATTCTTCCAATAATGAAGCTGAATATGAAGCACTCCTGTACGGGTTGCGTATGGCCATCTCACTCGGCGTCCGGCGCCTGATGGTTTACGGTGACTCTGATTTGGTGGTCAATCAAGTGATGAAAGAGTGGGATGTCAGGAACCCTGCTATGACTGGATACTGCAACGCAGTAAGGAAGCTTGAGAAGAAGTTTGAAGGTTTAGAACTCCATCATGTTCCCCGAGTGAAAAATCAGGCAGCTGATGAGCTAGCAAAGATTGGATCCACTCGGAAGCCTGTCCCCAGCAACGTGTTTCTCGAGCACTTACATTCTCCTTCGGTACAGGAAGACCCCTTCACTGAAGAGTCCCCGCAAGCAAAGAGCGCCTCTGATCCGACTGAAGTCGATATACCAGCGGTCATAGATCTGGTGATGGAGATTCTGGTGATCACGCCCGATTTGACAGTACCTTATATTGCATACATTCTAAGGCGAGAACTCCCAGATGATGAAGATGAAGCTCGACAGATAGTCCGCAGATCCAAGGCCTTTACTGTTATGGATGGACAACTCTACAGAGAAAGCGTAGCTGGCGTGATTCAGCGGTGTATTTCTCCTGAAGAAGGTCAACTGATTTTGGAGGAGATTCACTCGGGAACTTGTGGTCATCATGCGTCCTCTAGGACAATTGTTGCCAAAGCATACCGAGCTGGTTTCTTCTGGCCGCGCGCCAATGAGATGGCTAAAGAGATTGTTGATCACTGTGAAGGATGCCAGTTCTATTCGAACCTGTCGCACAAGCCTGCGTCTGCCGTGAAGACTATTCCACTCGTCTGGCCATTTGCAGTATGGGGCTTGGATATGGTTGGTCCCCTTCGAACAGGCCAGAGTGGGTTTACTCACTTGCTTGTAGCAGTCGACAAGTTCAATAAATGGATTGAAGCTAAACCCATAAAGAAGCTGAACGCCCATACTGCTATCAAATTCATAAAAGATATAACATTCCGGTATGGAGTCCCCCATAGTATCATTACAGACAATGGCTCCAACTTCGACTCGGAAGAGTTCAGACACTTTTGCTCCTCTCAAGGCACTCGGGTGGATTACGCATCCGTTGCGCACCCCCAGACCAATGGTCAAGCTGAGCGAGCGAATGGCCTTATCCTTCAAGGGCTGAAGCCTCGACTTATGCGAGATCTAGATCATGCAGCTGGAGCTTGGGTCACTGAATTGCCATCTGTTCTGTGGGGCTTGAGGACGACTCCTAACCGATCGACCGGGCGCACTCCTTTCTTTTTGGTGTATGGAGCCGAAGCCGTTTTGCCAAGCGGCGTCCTTCACAATTCTCCCCGAGTGGACCTTTACTCCGAGGATGAAGCTGAACAAGCACGAGAAGACGGGGTGGATCTCCTAGAGGAAGAACGCGAGATGGCTCTGATTCGGTCGACTGTATATCAACAAGATCTTCGCCGCTTCCATGCGAGGCATGTCAAGAGTCGGTCGTTCCACGAAGGTGATCTGGTGCTCCGAGTGGATCGGCAACGACCTCACAAGTTGGCCCCAGCGTGGGAAGGCCCATTCGTCATCACCAAGGTGCTGAACAATGGAGCCTACCACCTCTTCAACCTCAAGAAGAATATCGACGAGCCGCGTGCCTGGAACGCGGATTTGCTTCGACGCTTTTATACTTGATGACTGAGTTGTTTTGATGTAATAAGAGTACTCCAGACAATGTCGTTTGTTAAGTTATGACTTCCGCAGTCTATTGTCGATTCCGATCGTACAATTACGCATTCAAAAAAATTACTCCGAGTGACGAGCAATCCTCTCACTCGGGGGCTTAGTTGCGAACCAGTTTTCGTCTAAGTAAAAAAAAACCTTCCGAGTGTATAGTATTCTATTCACTCGGAAACTTAGCTGCGTACCAGTCTTCGCCTAAGTTCAAAAATTACTCCGAGTGACGAGCAATCCTCTCACTCGGGGGCTTAGTTGCGAACCAGTTTTCGCCTAAGTTAAAAAACCCTTCCGAGTGGATGGCATCCCGTACACTCAGAAACTTAGCTGCGAACTAGTCTTCGCCTAAGTTCAAAACTTCTCCGAGTGAAGAGCGATATTCACACTCGGGGGCTTAGCTGCGAACCAGTTTTCGCCTAAGTTAAAAACCCTTCCGAGTGGATAGTATTTCATTCACTCGGAAACTTACCTACGAACCAGTCTTCGTCTAAGTTCGAAACTTCTCCGAGTGACGAGCGATCCTCTCACCCGGGGGCTTAGCTGCGAACCAACTTTTGCCTAAGTTAAAAACCCTTCCGAGTGGATCGCATTCCATTCACTCGGAAACTTAGCTGCGAATCAGTCTTCGTCTAAGTTCGAAACTTCTCTGAGTGACGAGCGATCCTCTCACTCGGGGGCTTAGCTGCGAACTAGCTTTCGCCTAAGTTAAAAACCCTTCCGAGTGGATCGCATTCCATTCACTCGGAAATTTAGCTGCGAACCAGTCTTCGTCTAAGTTCAAAACTTCTCCGAGTGAAGAGTGATCCTCACACTCGGAGGCTTAGCTGCGAACCAGTTTTCGCCTAAGTTAAAAACTCTTCCGAATGGATAGTATTCCATCCACTCGGAGACTTAGCTGCGAACCAGCTTTCGCTTAAGTTAAAAACTTTTCCGAGTGCCGAGCAACTCTCTCACTCGGCGACTTAGCCGCGAACCAGTTTTCGCCTAAGTCTAAAATCCTTCCGAGTAACAAGTCAATTTAACCAAGCAAGAGATCAGAAAGCAAAATGCGGATAAATCCAGAATCTCTAGCGCGGTTCAAAGTTATTCGCGCAAAGGAAAGTACTCAGGCCCAAGGCCCGAATGAAGTTTAAATCGGTTACACCATCACTCGGCATACCGAGGCAAATAAAGTTTTTAGCTGCAAGTAAAGTATTTTTTCAAGCACCAGTGGGGCTCGAGGGCTCGACGAAGGTGTCCAAGTCAATTCCATCGGTGATCCGAGTGGCTGCTTCGATGAAGGTTTCCATGAAGTCTTCAAATTGGAGTTTCTTTGTGTTGATCACTCGAAGAGCCTTCAGTTTGTCCTCCCTGGCCTCCTTGCAATGAACCCGGACGAGTGAAAGTGCCACATCAGCACCGCAGCGAGCGGCGGATTTCTTCCATGCCTGCACTCGACCAGGGATCTCATTGAGGCGGGTCATCATTGACTCGAGGTCAGTCTGCAGGGAGTTTTCAGGCCACAATTCCTTGTCGACCTTCTCCAACGCAGCCCTCAGTCGAGTGACATAACCTTGGACATTCCTGAGACGAGCTTCAAGTCGAAACATGTCCATGGCCACGGCGTCCCCGACAGGTGACTTGGAGGGATCCAGATTTGGCTCGATCTCTTCAGTTTCCTTCTCAAAATCTTGACAGAATTCTGCGCGAAGAGAAAGCGAAAAGATGATCACATTGCCATTCTGAAGAAATCAAAGAAATTCACACGATAGAAGAAAGTTACCTTCAAGCATGCCGAGCATCTTCTTTGCAAAGTCTCCTAGGTGTTGCTCCAGAGCGCTCCTTCTCTTGGTCTGCAGTTCAAGCTTTTTGATCCAATCGGCCCGTTCCTGCTTGAGTTTGGTATTCTCTTCTTCCAATTTGCTGGCCGCGGCAAGTTTCTTCTCGGCAGCTTCAGTTTTCTCCCTCGCCACCTTCTGAGCGTCGGCGAGTGCCTTGTCCTTGTCTTCAAGTGCCTTCTTCATGGTATCTAAAGAAATAGCATTGTTGAGTCGCGCTTGGAGTCGGCGGTTCTCATCACGTACGTCTGTTCGAGTGGACTCACTCGGTTCAAAGGATGGAAGATGAAAGTAATAATGCAATTGATCGACAAAGCTTACCTCCCAAGGTCTTCAGTTCAGTCTGTGCACGGTCCAGGTTGTTATTCGTCAGCTCCAGATCCAGCAGAAGTCGATTCTTTTCCTTCTCCAGCTCGACATACTTGGTCCCGAGCCCACAGGCTTTCTGAAATCAGCAAAGATGTAGTTCAGTCGACGATAATGTTTTTTCACTCCCGAGTGGAAAAAAACGTGTCCAGTCGACTGGACGGCGGCCCGCCGCCCCACCCCACACCCCTGCAAAGCGTCATATCATGGTTGATGAAAATGATGTCCATGAAACCTGCAGAATAGTTCTTAAGACTACTGCCCATCGTAAATGATCGACAGTAGTCTCGGGGACTACACCCAGTGGGTGCACTTAGCGTGCCCCCACTGGACAAGAAACCACTCGACCAGGTCCGCCCTGTCCGAGTACAAAAAAAACAATCAAGCGAACATTGTCTCTATTAGACCCCTGCCGATGCAAGCACTCGACGGCGGTCTCGGGGACTACACCCAGTGGGTGCACTCAGCTTGCCCCCACTGGACCTATTACCACTCGACCAGGTCCGTCCTGTCGAGTGAGAAGCAACTATCAACACAAATTTAAGACCCCTGCCGACGTCTCCGTCATTCGACAGCGGTCTCGGGGACTACACCCAGTGGGTGCACTCAGCGTGCCCCCACTGGACCAAAAAACCACTCGAATAAGATCTGGTCTACTCGAGGAAAAAGCAAGCAAGTATGCATCTAAAGAAAACACCCAGTGGGTGTAAAAGCAAGATGGACAGGAATTCAATCGGAAATGAACTTACAATCGAACTTACTCGGGCATTGGCTCGAAGCGTTGAACTGGCATCATAGGCTAACTTGCTGGCCTCGTACGCCTCCTTCGTTCGCAACATCATTTGCCCAGCCTGGATCATGGCCTCTTTGGTAGCTCCAGTCTGGTCTTCTGGAACGTGGTACAGAGGGTATGCAGGCGCCAGATGAGTCGGTACTGCAGTTGAAGTCACGAGAAGTGCTTGAGGCTGCCCAATCGGCACTGAGGTCACAAGAGTCGAAGTCGTTGGTAGGGCACTCGACAGCGGAACCACAAGATCAGTTCTGGCTCGGGAAGAATCACCAAGCTCTTGAGAGGACGCAGCAGTCGACCCACGTGGTGCTTGGGCTGATGATGTTCTCCGAGTGCGTACGCGTGGAGTGTCTGAGGCCACAACTTCACCCTCAGTACCCTGTTGCCGTTCCTCGTCGTCTTCCAAATGGATGATGTCTTCAACTATCAATCGACAACGTCAGATGGTTCATTCGACAAATTACCTTCAGAAAATCAGTCTACAGTGAAGATTTATTATACCTCTTTGAGAAGTGGCCGCGTCAGGAGTGTCCACTTCCATGTGATCCCCCTCATCCCGCAAAGGCGACGTCACTGAGGTAGCAGCTCTGGCGAATAAATTTCACTCGGTCAGCAAAGACATGAAGGTTCACAACAGCAGGAAAAGAAAATAAACACTCACGTTGAGGCGACAGGCATAGCGATCTCGATACGAGGCAGGGCCTTCCGAGGCTTTGGCGCGTCCGGCTTGGGCTGTTTCGCAGCTTTTTCAGTCGACCCTGATGTCGCGGCGCGGTCGCGCTTCGGGTTTCGGGTGCTCGACACCAAAGTCTTGCTTGGGGCGGCCTCCGGGTCTTCACGCAGCTTGCTTCGACGCTCGACACGCGAAGGAGCCTGGGCCTCTACTTCGCCTTCCTCAATCTCTTCCAGGTCGTCGTCGCTGCCCTCACTGTCGTCGGCGTAGTCGACGTCTGCGCTGTCGCCTGCGCTCTCTTCTCCGTCCTCAGGCTACTCCCCATTTGGCACGGGCGAGTACATGTTCGTAAACTCCTGCAAGATACAAACTGTGAAGTCAGTCGACTGAGGACGCAGTCACTCGACAAAATATGAAAGCACTCGACAAAGATATAACTCACCAGGTTCGTCGGTGGGTTCAAAGCAGAGAAGGGCAAGATTTGCTTGGCTCCCAGAGGATTATCACAGGCTCTGGTGATGCTCCTGAGCCACTGAGCAACGGTCTCGTCGGAAACTTCCTCTGGATGGGACCGAGTGGAATCCTCGGGGCCCGAATAATGCCACATAGTGTGATCCCTGGCTTGAAGAGGCTGGATTCGTCGACTGAGAAACGTCTCTAAGAGATCCATACCAGTCACTCCGCCACGGACCAGATCTACTACTGCATTCACTAGAATCCCAACCTGGATTTTCTCTCCCTTAGCCACACTCAGTGTTCTGGGAGTAGTAGGTCGATCCAAAGTGAAAGGGGAAGACCAGTCAACATATTGGGGGATGCAACATCTTTGCAGTAAAACCATGTCGACTGCCAGCCCCGAACAGAATCAGGAAAAGTCATTGACGGAAACGAACTCCTACCCCTCTTCTGAAGCCCCATACCACCGCATAACTGGATGACATTGGTCTTACTATCACTAGGATTGGCTTTTTTGACACATTGGGACCGAATGGTGAATATGGTGAATATGTGCTTGAATAAGCCCCAGTGTATGTGTGTCGCCGTGATGCCATGAAAACGGAATATTTGGAATGGAAAGGGATGGAAGCAAAGGATCGATGTATGTGGGCAGAGTCACTCACAGCTATATATAGTAGAATAGACGGATCTGTAGCAAGTTGGAGAGACTGAGATCATTGTCGTCGCGCTGTCCATCTGAGAATATATTTTGATTTGTCGTTTCCATTGGCGGCCCCGGTCAAGCAACCAAGTTTCGTCCATCCATCCATTCGTACGTACGTACGTGTCCCACGTACATACGCCTTTGGCGTAGTATTTAAAGGGAGAGCCCAAGCAAGTCCCGTCTCTCTTTCTTTCTTCTTGAGGAAGAGAGGGAGAGGGAAATCGAATTCTACACGCGCGGCGCGGCGCGGTCTAGCGGCCGGCCAAGGGCGCGCGGGCGCGGCGTGGGAAACGGACGCGCGCTAGTGGTAGTGGAGGTGGGTGGCGCGTGGAGACCACTGAAAAGCGCGAGGGTTTTGACCGACAACCCAGTCCACCATGCGTCTCCTCTCCTCTCCGCTCCATCCATCCCTTGGCCTGTTGCCATCTCCGGAATTTCCTCGTCTCCGACCCGATTATACAACATATGGATATGGAGTCGCGTCCCGCTCCACCACTGATCCGTTCCTTCCGAGCAAAGACACACGCACGACACGCTCCATGATGTCTCCATCTGCCGTGCCGTGCCGTACTCGATGCCTCCAGTCTAGTAATAAAAATATTGTCTTATGACAAATCAATCCGACCCTAAAAAAAAAGACAAATCAATCCGGTCACGTACGCTACGCCGCGGCAGAATGGAATAAAACTACGCACGCACAAATGCACAATTACCGGGGTGCGCGGCAAGTACTAACATTCGTGGGAGAAGTTTGGGCACACCAGAGCCGCGCGTGCTGGCTAGCTGCTACAGCGTCGTAGCTAGGCCGGCCGGCCGCCTGGTCCCTCTCTCCCTCACTCATCGCCAATGTGCGGTCGGTTGGTCGCGCGCTGCCTGCCCAGTCACCAGTAACGAGCTCGTACGGATTGTGTGCCACGCGCGCATGCATCACCGTACGTACGCGCACCACTGTACGTGTTTTTTTGGGCGTCTGTACGTACGCGCGCCACTGTGCGTCTCTATGTGACTCATTCACATCCTTGGATGTGGACAGTCCGGAGAGTAGGTCAATTTGTTTAAAGTCAAAGTTTGTAAAGTTTGACCAACTTTATAAATGTATATCAACCTTCACGATACAAATTCAACATTGTATATTTTTTACTTCCTCCATGTCAACGAATAAGGCGCACACGCTATCATGAACAAGACATTCACCAACAACAAACTGGTCGGTAATACATGTCTGGTACATGATCACTAGGAAAGATGAGTGGATTTAGGGTTCTAGAGAGGAAGAGGAGGAGAGCACACGCAGGTGCAAATGATGGTTCTATTCGTCGATCCTTCTCCACCCCTCTCGTGTATTACAAGAAAGTAGTCGTTGGTATGCTCCTTCAACCGGAGAGGGCCCGGGCCTTCCTTTAGTCCTCGCATGCGGGCCTCCTTGCTCTTGTACTGCCTCTGAGAGGTTCGGGACTTCTGGTTCTTGGGCCTGCCTGGTAGATGTCACTGGGAGCGTGACATGCCCTTCTTGAGTACTGGCTTGACCTCGAGCCAGTGTGTTTGGGAATTGTTCATGCATGTGAGTTAATGATTTTCAATTAGCCATATGTTCTGGCATACCTGCCCATTTGATCAACACTTGAGGATGAGTGTCATTTGCCATCTTCAGTAGCCTTGTCTGCATAATAGCTTTAGGAACAACTGAAGTATCAGGATCCCATCATATATCCAGGAGGTCTGGGCAAACTTGAGTATTTGGACTACATCTTTCTTGAGAACAAAGACATGCACCACTGGATGTATTATATTTGTCACATGCAACTTCAATTTGTATGCCACTGTCCCAAGTTTCTGCAGAACTTCAAATGGTCCAATTTACTTGAATGACAACTTCTGAGTTGTTCTTCTAGCCATTGTGATTTGGACATATATATGGTTGAAGCGTCAGATACACTCCATCTCCCACTGCAAACTCCCTTTCCATTCTCCCATTGTCAGCTTGAGCTTTCATTCTCCGACATGATCTGTGTAGCTGGTTTTGTACGACATCATTCATACCAACTCTTGTTTTCATCCACTCATCCAATTCAGGAATAATAGTTGGTTCCACAACAGAGATGCCCAATTGCCTTGGTGTTCTCCCATATAACTCCATAAAAAGGAGTGTTTTTCAGAGTAGATTGGTATGTGGTATTGTACCAGAATTCACCAAGGGATAGCCAGTTGTACCATTTGGTTTGACAATAATGGATAAAACATCTAAGATATGTTTCCAAAAATTGTTTTACTATTACTATCTGACCAACAGTTTTAGGGTGTCTAACACTGCTCATGTTCACTATGTGATTGTGAGTTTGAAAAACTGTTGCCAAAACTTACTAGTAAACACCGTGTCTCTGCCAGATACGATTTTCAGAGGCATGCCATGTAATTTGTACACATGATCTACATAGGCTTGAGCCATCTATGATGTCGTGTAAGAGTGTTTCAGTGATATAGAATGAGCATATTTACCAAATTTATCTATAACCACCAAAATAGAATCATATGTTCCATATTTGGGCACCCCTTCTATGAAATCCATAATGACAATGCCAAAAGCTTGCTTAAAACATGCAATAGTTGAAGTAATCCTTGCGGTTTAGTCTGTTCTACTTTACCTTGTTGACATACAAAGTTCTCAACACTATGTTTTAATTGTGGCTAAGCAAATAAGGATTGGATTCTCTGATAAAAGTGGCAGTAATACATGAATGACCTCCAATGCCACTGGCATGTAATGCTTGTAGGACGTTTTGTTGTGCCGTAGAATTTTCTCCTACATAAGTCCCCCTTTGTATCTTATTAACCATTCTGGCAATGTATAATTCCATTCTCCAACAGGCTGCACTTCTAGTGAAGTGAGTAAATATTGAGCCACATGATCATTTGCATATCCGTTGATTAGATTAGTTGTCCAAGTAAGCACACATGTTGTTATTGCATTAACTTTGTCTCTCCAAATTTTTTATCAGAGCATCAACTGCTTTATTATGTGTTCCTTGCTTGTACTAAATTTTGTAATGCAGCCCCATCAATTTGACAAAAGCTTATGTTGTATGTAAGTTCCATTCTCTGTCCTGTCAAGTGTGCCAAACTCGCGTGATCAGTTTTGATGACAAACTCCTTATGCTGTAAATACGTTCTCCGTTTGTCAACTACCAAGATGAAGGTTAGACACTCTTTTCATAAGTGGAAAGAGCTTGTGCTTTTGGGCCTAGAGCTTTACTAAAAAATGCTATCGGGTGTTCTTCTTGCATTAACACAACTCCAATGCTAGTATGACAAGCATGAGTTTCCAGTATGAATTGCTTTGAGAAGTCATATAATTTTAATATAGGACCAGACACCAATGCTTGTTTAAGAGCAAAAAATGAGTGATGGATTATTTCAGACCAAATGAAAGGTTGTCCTTTTCTCAATAGATTTGTCAAAGGTTTGCTGATGATCCCATATCCTTAAATGAATATCCTATAGGATCCAGCTAGCCCCAGGAATGCCCTCACTTGTTTCATAGACTTTGGTTGTGGCCAATTTTCTACAACAGATATCTTACTCTTGCCAGTTGCTACTCCATCTTTGCTGATGAGATGCCACTGATATTCCAAACTTTGTTGAGCAAAAGAAGATTCAGACTGTTTAAGAAAAACTTGTTCTCTAGTAATAATTGGAACACTTGCCGCAAATGCTTAATGTGTTCACACATTGTCTTGCTATAGACCAAGATAGCATCTACAAATACTAACACACATTTCCTGTTCATAGGTGTCGGCCCAATTACAACCAAGGTATCCAGGACCGGCCGAACCTGGGCCTTGACAGTGGCGCCCGACAAGATAAGCCGCGTGGGCGTGCTCTGTGAAGGACCCTTTCCTAGTTCCGGGGCTCTGGCCCTAAAAGTGGTAGTTGTCGACTAGAGGGGGGTTGAATAGGCAATATCTTCGAAGATGCGGAAGCTAAACAGGAACTAAAACAAGGCATAACATGAGTAAGGCTATACTAGGTATGCAATCGATGATAAACTAACTGCCATGAGAAAAACAAAGAGAGGAAGCAAACTAGATAGCATAGTGTATGGAGGGAAGAAAACATAGAGACAAATATGGGATCAATGGGAATGTCTTCAAAAAATGTCTTCACACAGAGATGAGCAAGCAAAGACTTCACAATAGAAAACAGAAAGTAAAGTATTGATGGGATAGAACCAATTGCTCCGTTAAGACAAATGATTTAATTGACTAGTTCCAGTTGTTGTGACACATGTACTCTGGTTAGGGACGCTGAGATTAAACTTAGAAGACCAATCCTTCACCTTATTCTCCTTGTGCTAAAGTTACTTAGACCTCACCCAATCACTCTGGTAAGTCTTCAAGGGAGACGTCTCAAACCTTCACAAACTTGTTCACCGGCAATCCACAATGACTCTTGGATGCTCATAACATGACACCTAACCATCTGGAAGATCACAATCTTCAAGTGTAATAAGTCTTCAGTTCACTATGAACATAATATCTTCAGTGATGCTCAATCACTTTGGGCTTTGGGTGTTTGGGTTTATCCTCGCAGATATTCTCTCTTATAGGCTTCAGAGGTGGGTTGCTCTACAACAAAAGAAGTCGTGAAATAACTCAGGGCAGCCACCAACAAATGGTGGAGGGGGTAGCTATTTATATCCAGGGGCAACCTGACATGATATGACCGATCTGACCCTGGGTTAGTGGCCAACCGACGTGTATCCTAACGGTCGGATTTCAAACACACACGACAACTTTACTTGGTTTACAAGTAAAGCTGACTGAACAAACTGTGGAAGTCTCTCATTGTCTTCACTGGAAGACATAGGTTTTAGGTTGAGCATCATGTCACTTTCTGACTTTGTATCACCTTGACCCCACTTAGGAGTACGGTGGTTCGAATGAATCAGGAAAGACAAAATGAAACTAACGAAAGACTAAGTCTTCATGCACCATTGTGTTCAAGCGAAAGTCTTCTCAAACTACCATTGTATTCAGTGTCTTCGGACATTTTAGGGGTCGTCTTCAACGGTTAAACCAAATATTAAAGGACTTCTATCTATGTTATCCTGTGTAATATCACAAACACATTAGTCCCTCCTACTCCCATAGGAGTTGTTGGATTTCCCTGAAGAGGTAGGGTGATGTAGCACAGTAGCAGAAAGTATTTCCCTCAGTTAAGAACCAAGGTTTATCAAACCAGTAGGAGGCAGCACACTGTCAACTTTAACAACACCTACACATAAACAAAATAATTTCTTGCACCCAACAAAGTCAGGGGGTCGTCACTCCCTTTGTTCTTTCTAGCCACAAGGTTAAAAGGAAGTAAATAGTAATAATAACAAAGATAAAAATAAATTGGATAATGATAGCAATAATAGTAATTGTAGGAACTTGGTAAATTAACTGAGAATGGACCCGGGGACCATAGGTTCACCATTGGCATATCTCTCAAAAGCACAATATCAAAGGTAAACAAATTACTATTGGGCAATTGATATAAATGCACATAGTTATGAAGATCGTCCATGGCATAATCATTACATAGGCATTACGTCCGTGATAAGTAGACCACAAAACTTCTACAACCGTGAAGAGGGCAAAGTGTTTGTCGCTCGACATGGAGTTTTCCTTGAGAAAGAGTTTCTCAATCGGAAGGCTAGTGGGAGGTCGGTCCGACTCGAAGAAATTCGAGAGCCACACGGGGACGTTCCGACAGGTGATTCAATCACGCCGGAGTTAGTCAGGGAACCCGTAGTGGAATCGGCGCCGGTTCCACGTAGGTCGGAAAGGTTGCGCAATATGCACGACTGCAATGTGTTGTTCTTGGAGAACAACGAACCGACCACGTATGCGGAAGCGATGGTGAGCCCTAATTCCGAGTTATGGCTTGAGGCCATGAGATACGAATTAAAGTCCATGGATGACAATCATTTTTGGAACTTGGTTGATCCGCCAGATGGCGTTCGAGCCATTGAGTGCAAATGGATCTTTAAGAAGAAAACTGATATGGATGGAAATGTTACAGTCCATAAGGCTCGACTTGTCGCTAAAGGTTATCGACAAGTTCAAGGAGTTGACTATGGTGAGACTTATTCACCGGTAGCGATGCCTAAATCAATTCGGTTCATTCTTGCTATAGCTGCATATTTCGACTATGAGATATGGCAGATGGATGTCAAAACAACTTTCCTTAATGGAAATTTAACTAATGACGTGTATATGACATAGCCCGAGGGTTTTGTAGATCCAAAGAGTGTTGGCATGGTATGCAAGCTTCAGAGATCCATTTATGGATTGAGGCAAGCATCTCGGAATTGGAACATTCGTTTTAATGAAGCGGTCAAAGAGTTTGGCTTCATCAAGAACGACTATGATCATTGTGTATTCAAGAAGGTCAGTGGGAGCTCAGTTGCATTTCTGATCCTATATGTGGATGACACAGTGTTGATTGGAAATGATGTTCAAATGCTTGAATCTGTCAAGGACTCATTGAAAAATAGTTTTTCGATGAAAGACTTGGGAGAAGCAGCTTATATTCTGGGAATCAAGATCTATAGAGATAGATCTAGAAGGCTTATTGGATTAAGACAAATTACGTATATAGAAAAGGTGTTGAAGGGGTTCAACATGCAAGATGCCAAGAAAGGGTTCTTGCCCATGTCACGTGGCATTAGTCTTAGCAATACTCAGAGTCCTTCGACTCCTGATGAGCGAAGACGCATGTATGGGATTCCATATGCTTCGGCTATCGGGTCCATCATGTATGCTATGGTATGTACTCGTCCCGATCTTAGCTTTGCTCTAAGCGTAGTAAGCAGATACCAGACTCATCCAGATGAGAGTCACTGTACAGCGGTAAAGAATATCCTTAAATACTTGAGAAGGACAAAGGATATGTTCCTGGTTTATGGAGGTGAGGATGAGCTCATTGTAAAGAGTTACACTGATGCTAGCTTCCAAACCGATAGGGATGATAGTCGATCACCATCTGGGTTTGTGTTCATTCTCAATGGAGGAGCAGTGAGCTGGAGGAGTGCCAAGCAAGATACGGTAGCTGATTCTACAACGGAGGCTGAGGACATTGCGGCATCTGAAGCTGCAAAAGAAAATGTTTGGGTGAAGAATTTTATTTCTGATCTTGGAGTGGTTTAGGACTCGTCCAATCCGTTGGACCTCTATTGTGATAATGGTGATGCTATTGCACAAGTCAAGTGTAACAGCCCGAGACCGACGATCCAGAAGATTCCCCTATTATTCTGCTGTCATCGTGTGATTCGTTTGGTTGTCGCATTCATCATCGCATCATTCGCATCATCCGCATTGCATCGGCACTTTGTTGTCATTGTTTTCAAAACATGCATCCGTTAGTAGTTGCCGGTTCTCCCCGTCGACCGTTTCGAGACCAACCACACACGCACGCGGCCGCGGCATCGTCAAAATATTGTTTTCAAAAGTGTGTGTCAAACATTCTCGGAATGGGTCGAAAGTTGGCATGCAGTGTTATTATATTGTCGGCAGACCGCCTGCCAAATTTTGTCGTAATCAGAGTCCGTTTGATACCCGAACGGTCGACCGTAGCGGCACCGTCATCGGTTTATTATCGGACGTTTTCGGTTTTACAAATCTTGTGCCGGGCCGAAATTCTCCCTCTCCCCTCAGGCCACAACCCCTCTACACATCCTACCAACCCACCTAGCCCCCCCCTCCAATTCTGGACCGTCCGATCCCGATCGAACGGCCTGAAAACGACCTCAAACCCCTAACCCTAGCCAACCTGCTATATAAGGCAGCCCCCTCCCTTCCAATTTTGGTCAAAACCTAGCCTCCACCTACCTCTAGCCCCTTCTCCCCTTAATTTCCGAGCCCTCCCAGCCGAGCACCGCCACTTGGCGCCGCCCGAGAGGCCGGCCGCCGCCGCAGCCGCCCCATGTGGCCAACAGGAGGCCGCCACGTGGCCTCCCCGTCGCCCTGGCGCCGCCAGCCCGCCAGCCGCTCCTCCACCTCCCGCCAGGCCCTGGAGGCCCATCGCGGGCCCGCCCCGGGCCCGAAGCGGGCCGAGCTCCACGCGCCGCCCCCGCGACGGAACCCTAGCGCCGCCCGGGAGCCCCGCCGCCGGACGCCTCAACCGCCGCGGCTCGCCGTCGCCCCGCACCGCCGGATGCTCCGCCGCCCCGCTGCCTGGCCACGCACGCCACCCAGGAGCCGCCGCCGGCGACCAGCGACCCCGCGCCGGAGGCCCCGCCGCCTGCCTCCGCCCCGCGCCGGCCGGACCTCCTCGCCGGAGCCCGAGGTCGCCTCGACCCCGACCGGAGCCCTCAGCCATCCTCGCCACCGCCTCCGGCCCGGATCGGGCGTGGTCTTGGCCGGATCCGGCCGCCCGCCCCCAGATCCGCGACCCTGCGCCGCCGGAGCTCCCTCAGCCGTCCTCCTCCCCGCCGGCTGCCGTTGACTTCGCCGCCGACGTCGGCCATGGTCTGGCCCAACCGCCAGGACCGACCCATCCCGGGACGCCCTCGTCCACGCATCCAAACGCCCGGGGACCCCTGCACCGCAATAGCCCGAACCACGCCGTCCCACTTCGCCCCGAGGTCCATTTTTTCTCTAAGTCATTTTGTCTGTTTTATCATCATATATGCATGTTTGGGGTATCATAACATTGTGTATTTGTATCCGATTGGGACAAATTTTATATGTAAATGCATCTACTCTTTATGCTCTATGTGATAGTGTCATTTGCATGCTCATAGGAATTCATTTAGGTGTTGTAATCTGTGTTGCAAAAGTGCATCTCATTGTAGGTTGTGAAATATGTTATTTTGTTCGATTTGGTGTGGATGATTGCATCTAATCGGTAGCTCTTTTGCATGTGGTGTCTTCATGAGATATGCCCTAGGATATGTCTAATCGGGAGGGTAACGGGGGCGATCGGGAGGGGTGTCTCGACCCAAAGGACATCATGGGCTGTGGGAGGAGTCAAACCAGCCCCTAGTGGGCTGGCCGAACCCCCCACTAAGGCCCATGCGGCTAGGGGTGGGAAAAACCCGAAGGTGGAAAGGTGGAAAGGGTTTCCAAGTGGAGAGGAGGAATCCTAATCCTAGTAGGATTGGAGTAGGCCTCCTCCACCTCCTATTTCGGCCAACCTTTGAGGGTTTGAGGCTGCCTCCTCACCTCCCTCCCTCCTATATATACTAGAGGATTTAGAGGGGAGAGCGAACCCTAATTGCCACGTGCTCCCTCTACTTCCTCTAGATCGTTTTCTCCTTTAGTCTAGTTTCGGCGGTGCTTAGGCGAAGCCCTACCGGAATAGTTCCACCAGCGCCGCCGCCGCGCCGTCGCGCTGCCGGAGAACTCATCTACCTCTCCGCCCCCTCTTGCTGGATCAAGAAGGCGGAGATCGTCATCGAGCTGTACGTGTGCTGAACACGGAGGTGCCGTCCGTTCGGCGCTTGATCGGAAGGACCGTGATCAGGATAGCGAGACGATTCGTGATTTGATCGCGAGACGGATCGTGATGGGATCGCGGGACGGATCGTGATTGGATCGCGAGATGGATCGTGAAGGGATCGCGGGACGCTCGGCGATTTGGATCGCGAAGACGTTCGACTACATCAACCGCGTTTCTTAACGCTTCCCGCTTAGCGATCTACAAGGGTATGTAGATCAACTCTCCCTCTCGTAGATGCTCATCACCATGGATAGATCTTGCGTGTGCGTAGGAAATTTTTTGTTTCCCTTGCAACGTTCCCCAACATTAACCATACCTCACCCATTAAGCTTTAATAGTCTTGATACCCTTGGAAATGAGATTGCTGAGTCCCTGTGGCTCACAGATTACTACAACAACAGTTGCAGGTACATGTAATGCGATGTTTGACGTGAGAGCGATGTTTGTTTGATTTGGAGTTCTTCTACTTCTTCATCGATCTAGGATGGGTTCCAGGCTGGCAGCCTGGGATAGCAAGGATGGATGTCTTTTTATCGTTTGTTTTCGTCCGTAGTCGGACCCTGCTCTTCTGTATGATGACTGTATATGTTGTTGTATTGATGTGAATTTGATTTAGCTTGTGGCGAGTGTAAGCCAATTCCATATACTCATCTCTTCTTTACATGTACTTGTAATGATATCCATTCTTGCGAAACGACGAAATGCGCTTCTATCCCTGTCGAGCCCTCGTGCCAAAATAAGGATAGGATCGCATCTTGGGCGTTACAAGTTGGTATCGGAGCCTGTACCGACCTAGGAGCCCCCTTTGATTGATCGAACTTTGGCCGAGTCGAGTCTAGTGAAAAAACTATTTTGAGTCATAGATATATCGGAGAGTAGGATTCTTTTTACTCCTCTTCTATGCTCTGGTGAGGAATTACGACTTAGGAGTTTAAATTCTTCCCCTCTTCTCACTCCATTTTTTTAGGATCACGCGGGTATTTTGGAACCTCTATGATGTCGATGTGACCGGAATTCTGTTCTTGGTGCCTCCCGTATGTATGGATTGGAGCCCGGGAGTTGAGCTCCAAGGGGTTCTTGACACATCGCTATCGTTCAGTTTCCTTAGTATCTCAGGACGCGGATGTTCGAAATTGCTTCAATACTATTCGTGGTGCGAAGAGTGTGGCGGCACCATGTACTGGGGAGCGGGATCACATGTACTGCCTTCTTTAGTATCGTTGTGATTACGAGGGTCTGAGGTAGATGGATTTCCGAGGTTTCTCTGGTTATGCGTTGATGGATGTGATACACTGGTGGGTACTATTATTGCTAGGAGTTGAGTGTTTTATTCAGTAATTGATCCATGTATCCGTTGGACCAGATTGCATAACCAGAAAGATTTCGGAAGTTCTTATGTGGGAATTCAAGTAGTTACATAGGATTATCCTTCCAACGAATGCATAATGGGTTATGTATTTGTTTCTGGCTTAATTCTCAAGCCTCACCCTTTGTGTTGTTTTGGAGTATGGTAATTCGAGTTGCTTCGATGTCTAGTGGTGATTTCATATCTTTCCTAACCGGTGTGTTTCTCATCAAGTTAATTCAACCCTCTCCAATATTTGCAAGATCAATCCTCGTATTTCTTTTCGGAGTTCATCTCATCGGTATCAACTTGTCTTTGTTTTTCCCCGCCCTCCCGCCCTTTTTCTTCAACAATTAAACTCTCATCCAAGTGCCTTTCTTTTCATGAAATGCTTCTGCTATCTTTCTTCCCTATCGTATCCGGTGATTCATTGTGAAGATCCCAAGTGCTCAAGTTCATCATTTCTTAGTCTTCATCTTTGTTTTGTTCTCCGGTGGATTCAATTCAAGATTTGGAGCTTCATCATATCCTTTTCATCCTTTAAAAGCTTTCCCATGTGGAAGTTCTTGTTCAAGGCTCTCTTGTTAGTCATCCTCTCTCTATTCTTCTCCAGAGTTTTCAGCATATCTCAGAAGATTCGTGTTCCCAATCAATCCTTTCAAATTATTTTGAGGTACTCACCTCATCTAGTTTTCATTTGTTCCGGTGCAATCTCTCTTCCTAAGAAATCAACGTCGTTTTCTTTTGAGTGGGCCCATATCCCACAGGTTTTCCCCAGGATCTTACCTGGCTCTTCTAATCGTTCCGGAGATCTCAAGCTCTTGTCAAATGCCGTAAGAATGATTCTCATCAGTCTAATTCCTTTTCCAAGATCGCTTCAAATTATTTCATCATTGGCTCAACCTTTCCTTATTCATTGTTCCGGAGTGTCTCAGTAATTCATGATGTTGTTCCTCGTCATCTTTCTCAGCGTTGAAGACCGAAGCAGAGTTTGTCTCAAATCTGTTTCTGTTCTTTTGAAGATTCGTCATCTCAGCTTCATGCTATCCTCTCGAATTGTTGTCATTCGTGAGAAATTCCTTCCATATCTATCCGGAGCATTTCAGAGTTGTTTTCATTTCTCGATCCTCCGAAGGCCATCATTTCAGACGATTTCTTCGTTCTTAGCTTTCAGCTTTCGTTCTCAATTCTTCTCAATTGTTGTCTTTCGCTCGTATCTCAATTATTCCGGTGCTTCAATCAAGTTTTCTGCTAGGTGGATTATGATCTCTTCGTTCTCATGTATTTCCTTTCATTCGTATTATCCCCATTAGTTGCAATTCTTACCGGTGTTCTCATTCAATACTTCCTCAAGTTGTGCTCTTATCTATCCTCAATCCTTGCAAGAAGAATAAGTCGTATGCCAAATCCGTTGCTTGTCATCAATTTAACTTGATGAAGGATAAGCATAACATAATTCTTATTCTTGTTTCATTAAGGTGATTTCAATCTTCTTCCGGTGTTGTTCATGATATCTATTCTCGACTCTAAGTTGTTCATCTTTGTTTTTCCGGAGTCCCAAGTTTTTCTCAAGTATCTCACGTGAAGCGTCATCTAAATCTTTGCAAGGTCATAATCTTATTCTTTTCAACCTTCATTTCCTTTTAATCATTCTTTCGCATACAGAGGTTCTTCATGGTGGTTCTTCAAGGATTCAATTCTTTCCCAAAGTATTCTTCAAGATTCTTGTGGTAGTACCTAAAGTATTTTTTTCTTTCAAAATGCAATTCATTCTCCCTTATCTTTTGAGGTGGTGCTATAGCATTCTTGATTCATGAGGAGTGTTGAAGAAGCATTGTCAAGAATGAGATATTTAAACCCATCATGTCTTCCTTGGAGCTGTTTTGGATTGGATTTCACCTAAAGCATTTCCTTAGGGGTGTTGTTATCATGGTGCTTATCATTGATCCAAGTTCTCAATGTATCCTCATGGTGGAAGAAGTTTTGCATCTCTTGTTGCTCTCAAGCCAATCAATTGTTTCCGTTTGCGGCCAGTTGTCACCTCATAATTTTGAGATGTTTTCCATAAGCCCACAACAAGCTTGTTCTTTCCGTTGTTGATGTCCCAACAACTCCGTCCAATTCTTCCTTGTAAGGATGCTTTTCAAGTTCAATGGTGGTAGAAGTTGTTATTTTATTTTCCGCTCTTCTACCCAAGGATCTAACTTCTATTCTTTTGTTCCGGAGGCATTGTGATGTTGCTCTTTTCGAACCATCATCTTGTCTTGTCAATATCATGTTTGTTTCCTTGCTTTCCATTTAACCGGAGTGTTGTGCAATCTTTTCAAGATCTTTCCAACTTATCAAGTTTTGCGTCTCTTTTCTACCTAAGTGCTGCCGAAATTTCTTTTGAATTCTTGCTTGTTTCTCATATCATTCTTCATCTCTTGCATTCCTTCAAGTTTCATTGCTTTCACTCGTTTGTCAAAGAAGCAACTAAGTTTTACATCTCGCTTCCTCTTTCTCTTCCCCTTCTCATTCTAAGATCTCGGGGCGAGATTTCTTGTAAGTGGAGGAGAGTTGTAATAGCCCGAGACCGACGATCCAGAAGATTCCCCTTTTATTCTGCTGTCATCGTGTGATTCGTTTGGTTGTTGCATTCATCATCGCATCATTCGCATCATCCGCATTGCATCGGCACTTCATTGTCATTGTTTTCAAAACATGCATCCGTAAGTAGTTGCCGGTTCTCCCCGTCAACCGTTTCGAGACCAACCCCACACGCACGCGCCCACGGCATCGTCAAAATATTGTTTTCAAAAGTGTGTGTCAAACATTCTCAGAATGGGTCGAAAGTTGGCATGCGGTGTTATTATATTATAGGCAGACCGCCTGCCAAAGTTCGTCACAATCAGAGTCCGTTTGATACCCGAACGGTCGACCGTAGAGGCACCGTCATCGGTTTATTATCGGACGTTTTCGGTTTTACAAATCTTGTGCCGGGCCGAAATTCTCCCTCTCCCCTCAGCCCACAACCCCTCTACACAGCGTACCAACCCACCTAGCCCTCCCTCCGCTTCCGGACCGTCCGATCCCGATCGAACGGCTCGAAAACGACCTCAAACCCCTAACCCTAGCCAACCTGCTATATAAGGCAGCCCCCTCCCTTCCAATTTTGGTCAAAACCTAGCCTCCACCTACTTATAGCCCCTCCTCCCCTCAATTTCCGTGCCCTCCCAGCCGAGCGCCGCCACTTGGCGCCGCCCGAGAGGCCGGCCGTCGCCGCAGCCGCCCCCTGTGGCCAACAGGAGGCCGCCACGTGGCCTCCCCGTCGCCCTGGCGCCGCCAGCCCACCAGCCCACCAGCCGCTCCTTCACCTCCCGCCAGGCCCTGGAGGCCCATCGCGGGCCCGCCCCGGGCTCGAAGCGGGCCGAGCCCCACGCGCCGCCGCTCGCAACGTAACCCTAGCACCGTCGGACGCCTCAACCGCGGTGGCTCGCCGTCGCCCCGCATCGCCGGATGCTCCGCCGCCCCGCCACCTGGCCACGCGCGCCGCCCAGGTGCCGCCGCCGGCGACCAGCGACCCCGCGCCGGAGCCTCTGCCGCCTGCCTCCGCCCCGCGCCGCCTAGCGCCGGCCGGACCTCCTCGCCGGAGCCTGAGGTCGCCTCGACCCCACCCGGAGCCCTCAGCCGTCATCACCGCCGACTCCGGCCTGGATCGGGCGTGGTCTTGGCCGGATCCGGCCGCCCGCCCCCGGATCCGCGACCCCGCACCGCCGGAGCTCCCTCAGCCATCCTCCTCGCCGCCGGCTGCCGTCGACTTCGCCGCCGACGTCGGCCATGGTCTGGCCCAACCGCCAGGACCGACCCATCCCGGGACGCCCTCGTCCACGCATCCAAACGCCCCGGGACCCCTGCACCGCAATAGCCCAAACCACGTCGTCCCTCTTCGCCCCGAGGTCCATTTTTTCTCCAAGTCATTTTGTCTGTTTTATCATCATATATGCATGTTTGGGGTATCATAACTTTGTGTATATGTATCCGATTGGGACAAATTTTATATGTAAATGCATCTACTCTTTGTGCTCTATGTGATAGTGTCATTTGCATGCTCATAGGAATTCATTTAGGTGATGTAATATGTGTTGCAAAAGTGCATCTCATCGTAGGTTGCGAAATCTGTTATTTTGTTCGATTTGGTGTGGATGATTGCATCTAATCGATAGGTCTTTTGCATGTGGTGTCTTCATGAGATATGCCCTAGGATATGTCTACTTTGATGCCATGCCTCTGGTTGCTAGACATAAGTTCATTATCATGTTCATTTGTTGCTCTAAAGTAGCTATCATGTTAAAGCTGTAATCTGTTAACGAAGAGTTCCGTTTTGTGAGCATAATATTAAGCAATACATGACCCATATGAACATGTGCCAATGGGATGATTTGAAGTGTGTCATGTTTACTTGCTGTTAGAGTCTTTGCCATGCCTATATATGATTGCTATGCTACTGTTATTGCCATGTGAACATGCCTAGTCAATACTGCAGTTTTGGAGATAGTTAAAATTTCACCAAGTCTGAAACTGTTATTTTGTTGCCATGTTGCCATGTGATTTGCTATTGATCTAGGAGTCTTTTGTGGTTGCTCCCAAGGAGTCTTTTGTTAAGCACGTTGTGTTCTACCAGGTTGTGCCTTTTGATGCCATTTATAGGATTTGCATCATAGTTATATTCATTGTCCAGCATGTCAATCTGTTGAAAACTGCATCTCATGTCTAGCCTAATTTTCACTAAGTCCTAATCTGCTATATTTTATTGCCATGTTGTGAGCTTCCTACCATGTGATCCATGACTCTTTTGAGTATGATATGTGAAGATGAAATGAAGTGTGTGTTATATTCTACTGCCCCATGCTTATTTTGTGCATTTTAGAATCTTTTAGCTTGTTGTTTTCATGCCTGCAATATGCCATGTTGCTGTTTTGGACAGATTTGCACTAAAACTTGTGTTGGTTGTTGTGGTTGACCCGTAGCTCCGTTTTGGTCATGCCATATTTGAAACTTGCTTAGATTTTCATGTAGTATCATAATATCTTGCTGTATTCTTGAGTTGAAATGTTTGTGGTTGTCATTTTCATGCATTTTGCATTCACGTCATGTTCATCTTGTGAAGGTCATATCTTTTGGACCGTAGCTCCGTTTGAAATGTTCCATATATGTAAATCGACTAGAATGACGTGTAGAATTGCATGGTATACTTTATTTTCCTGTTTAATAAATATAAAACATGATTAGTTCAGATCTGGACCAATTTTGAAATTAACATATGGGGTCGTTTCGGAAATGCTATATGTTGTTTCGGGCCTCATTTAAACTTGCCTAGATGTGTAGTTCACTTATGCTTCACCTCTTGCCATGTTTAACAACATTTAATATTGTTGTGTACCTAAATGAGAGCGAACTAAATATTCGAATGTGGAGTTTCGTCAATATGTAACTCGTTGCATATTGAGCTTCACTTAATGTGTAGAAGTTGATTGTTGTGCTTGCCATGTCATGCATAACATGCATCATATTTGAAGTGCATCATGTCATGCATATGTCGTGGTGTATCGTGTGTTGATTGTGTTCCCGATTTGCTTCTTCTCGATAGAGTTCCGAAACCGCTTCGGAGTGTGAGGATCCGTTCGACTACGTTGGTTCGTCTTCTTCATGGATTCGTTCTTCTTCCAAGCGGGATCTCAGGCAAGATGATCATTTCCCTGGATACCATTACTATCATTGCCCTGCTAGTTGTCTTGCTTCTATCACTGTCTCGCTACCTACCACATGTTTGTCAGGCCTCCTAAAATGCCATGATAAGCCTCTAACCCCTCCATATCCCAGCAAACATTGTTTGGCTATGTTACCGCTTTCTCAGCCCTTCTTATAGCGTTGCTAGTTGCAGGTGCAAGTTCTTCCATGTGCAACATGGATATTTTGATATATCACAATATTATTGCTATTTAATTTAATGCACATATATACTTGGTAAAAGGTGGAAGGCTTGGCCTTTTGCTCGGTGTTTTGTTCCACTTTTGCCGCCCTAGTTACTTGTGTACCGGTGTTATGTTCCATATTTTGCGCTCCTAACATGCTCGGGGTTGTTATGGGGACCCCCTTGACTTTCGTTTTAGGATAAAGCTTGTCTGGCAAGGCCCAACATTGGTACTACATTTGCCTAATAACTAATAAAATTGCATAGGGACTTTCCGAACCCCGTGGAGAATTAATCAACAACCCGGGCCAGTGCTCCTCATGAGTGTTGGTCCAACCCAGAGCAGCTTATTAACGCTACCCGGGGCAACTCGGTGATTGGTGTGGTAACCATCGCTCATCCGTCGTGTCCTGAGAACGAGATACGCGGCTCCTATCGGGTTCGTCGACACGTCGGGCGGCCTTGCTGGATTTGTTTTACCTTTCTCGAACGTCTTGCGCGAGGAATTCCGACAATACTTCAGGCTATCTCGAGGTTGCGGTTTTCCAATGGAATTTCCTAGGAAATCACGGGATTCGTGGTCGAGGTTATTCCCGCGGCTTGTGGTTACTTTGTGATGGATGAGTTGGAGCACCCCTGCAGGGTTAAATCTTTCGGAAAGCCGTGCCCGCGGTAACGTGGCAACTTGGAAACCTTGTTTAACACCCGGTCATAGCAAACTTAAAGTAAACTCTAATAAAATACACCAACCGTGTGCGTAACCGTGACTGTCTCTTCTCGTGAGTCCTTATCCAAGAGAGAACACGGTGGGGTTATGTTTGACTCGTAAGTAGGTGTTCAGGATCACTTAGTGGTCATTACTAGATCACGTCCGTTTATGCGACAATCATCCCCCCTTATTCTTGTACTCGTAAGTTAGCCACTCAAATAAATGCTTAGTGCTTGCTGCAGCCTCACCACTTAACCATACCTCACCCATTAAGATTTAATAGTCTTGATACCCTTGGAAATGAGATTGCTGAGTCCCTGTGGCTCACAGATTACTACAACAACAGTTGTAGGTACAGGTAATGCGATGCTTTGATGTGAGAGCGATGCTTTGTTTGATTTGGAGTTCTTCTACTTCTTCATCGATCTAGGATGGGTTCCAGGCCGGCAGCCTGGGATAGCAAGGATGGATGTCTTTTTATCGTTTGTTTTCGTCCGTAGTCGGACCCCGCTCTTCTGTATGATGATTGTATATGTTGTGGTATTGATGTGAATTTGATTTAGCTTGTGGCGAGTGTAAGCCAATTCCATATACTCATCCCTTCTTTACATGTACTTGTAATGATATCCATTCTTGCGAAACGACGAGATGTGCTTCTATCCCTGTCGAGGCCCTAGTGGGCTGGCCGAACCCCCCACTAAGGCCCATGCGGCTAGGGGTGGGAAAAACCCGAAGGTGGAAAGGTGGAAAGGGTTTCCAAGTGGAGAGGAGGAATCCTACTCCTAGTAGGATTGGAGTAGGCCTCCTCCACCTCCTATTTCGGCCAACCTTTGAGGGTTTGTGGCTGCCTCCTCACCTCCCTCCCTCCTATATATACTAGAGGATTTAGAGGGGAGAGCTAACCCTAATTGCCATGTGCTCCCTCTACTTCCTCTAGATCGTTTTCTCCTTTAGTCTAGTTTCGGCAGTGCTTAGGCGAAGCCCTGCCGGAATAGTTCCACCACCACCGCCGCCGCGCCGTCGCGCTGCCGGAGAACTCATCTACCTCTCCGCCCCCTCTTGCTGGATCAAGAAGGCGGAGATCGTCATCGAGCTGTACGTGTGCTGAACGCGGAGGTGCCGTCCGTTCGGCGCTAGATCGGAAGGACCGTGATCAGGATCGCGAGACGATTCGTGATTTGATCGCAGGACGGATCATGATGGGATCGCGGGAAGGATCGTGATTGGATCACGAGATGGATCGTGATGGGATCGCGGGACGCTCGGCGATGTGGATCGCGAAGACGTTCGACTACATCAACCGCGTTTCTTAACGCTTCCCGCTTAGCGATCTACAAGGGTATGTAGATCCACTCTCCCTCTCGTAGATGCTCATCACCATGGATAGATCTTGCGTGTGCGTAGGAAATTTTTTGTTTCCCATGCAACGTTCCCCAACATTAACCATACCTCACCCATTAAGCTTTAATAGTCTTGATACCCTTGGAAATGAGATTGCTGAGTCCCTGTGGCTCACAGATTACTACAACAACAGTTGCAGGTACATGTAATGCGATGTTTGATGTGAGAGCGATGTTTGTTTGATTTGGAGTTCTTCTACTTCTTCATCGATCTAGGATGGGTTCCAGGCCGGCAGCCTGGGATAGAAAGGATGGATGTTTTTTTATCGTTTGTTTTCGTCTGTAGTCGGACCCTGCTCTTCTGTATGATGATTGTATATGTTGTTGTATTGATGTGAATTTGATTTAGCTTGTGGCGAGTGTAAGCCAATTCCATATACTCATCTCTTCTGTACATGTACTTGTAATGATATCCATTCTTGCGAAACGACGAGATGTGCTTCTATCCCTGTCGAGGCCCTCATGCCAAAATAAGGATAGGATCGCATCTTGGGCGTTACATCAAGGAACCACAGAACCATCATAAAACCCAACACATAATCAGGTGTTTTAACCTCATTCACGACATTGTTGAGAGAGGCGATGTAAACATATGCAAGATACACACGGATGCAAATGTTGTTGATCCATTAACGAAGCCACTCCCGCAGTCGAAGCATGAGATGCATATGAGGTCCATGGGCATACGATGCCTAGATGATTCACTCTAGTGCAAGTGGGAGATTGTTGGAGATATTCCCTAGGGGCAATCATGTGATGATTTCGTTTCCTATGTATTCATGAGTATTTTGTATTGTCCTTGAACATCATCAGTGATATGTATCAATAAGTATGTGACTTATTTGTTAGACTATATATAGTATGATGATTGTTTTAATAGTCCCTAGTTGTTAAGGTTATGCGGACACATATCCTTTACTAGTATACGATTCAGTTGATGACTACATTTCACAAGTCATGTGCATAGAGATGCTAAACTGATAGTATGGACTCGGGGATTGAGATCATCGAGTCGGACAGACCCACTTTCAGACACAGCGAGATAATGTCATCTGTTAGTCCCAAGTACAATGTATATTCCATGTCCTAGACCTGAGGTCATCACATGTTCTCGGGATGAGGATCGACTTACTTAGGGTCTATCAAACGCTACTCCGTAACTGGGTAGTTATAAAGGTAGCTTTCGGGTGAGTCGTGAGACAATGCCACGAGACATGGTTAACCAAGATGGGATTTGCCCCTCCATGAGAAGAGATATTCTCTGGGCCCTCTCGTGTGATCAGATTCAGAAAGCATGGCCATGCGACATGGGTTAAGTGTTAACCTACTTCGGGAATCTGCATCACGGTTTCGAGAAGAGATGTCGAGCTACCACAAGGGTAACAAGTACTCGCCTTGAGCTCTACAACCTATATCATGAGGCAAAAGGAATGTTGTATATGACACATTGTCGAGGTTCGTCTAACAACTTTGCGCACACATGGGAGTAGGCACGTTCTGCTAGGAGCCGCTACCGACTATCGACTCGGGTTGTGTCCATGTGTACGTGAACCTATAGGGTCGCACACTTAAGGGATTGCAGCCCATTCGGATTGGATCCGAATGGAAAATGGGACTAGACTCGTCGTGGGCCTCAAGTGTTGAGCCCACCTCGGAGGTCAATATAAAGGGGAGTGGGCGCACCTTTCAGGGTTGATTTTTTTCCTCCCGTCGATAGCCACCGCCACTCCCCACGCCACCATGCCGTGCGATCGGACCTAGCAGTCCGCCGCCCGCCGCTGCCCCCGTACATGTGGATACCTTGGAGGCATCGCATCTACGGTGCTTGGACGAACCGTTCGAGGGATCCGTGAGGAGCTGTTCGTCGGAGATCACTGCTCGTGGGAGATCGGCTACAGGAAGAGGAGACGAATCGGCTGATCGACTACACGCATCACCAACTCTACTTCCGCTGCGGTGACTGCGCGTCTAGTGGTAAACCCGATCCCGTGATCTATTTCCAGCAGCATGTTCTTGGGTGCACGGTAGAAAAAAAATTATTTGGCGCTAGCGTAGCGTACCGCGTGTTCCAACATCCATGAAGGTGGCGGTCGGCTTTGCTTTACCGAATGCACCTGAAGCAACCATCCATGGCAATCCGATTCCAGCTGGCTATGCTCGTGTCGGGGTGGATGAAGTTCTGTCGGACTATGCCTCACTCGTGCTTGACTTCCCTGGAGGTGAAGGGGAGCGGACACTGGGAGAAGTCATGCGTGCTGTCATTGTATGGAGAAAGGAATGCAACATGTTTCCAAACTCGGCGCCAAGTCCACCGACTCCTCCTAGTAATACACCTCTAAGTCCGCCGCGTCAGCCGACTCCACCCCACCTCGATACGGAGCCCAACGCGATTCCACCATATCGATCTACGCCGCGTCAGCCAACTCCACCCTTATGTCCCAGCAGTAGCAGGGCCTAAAGCGGAAGAGAGCACCAAAGAAGAAACCCGAGCCTGCTGCGAAAAAGAAGTTAGCTTACGGCATGACTGATGAGGAAAACACTGCGATCGTGACTGCCCAAGTGAAGGCCCATTTTGCACCGAAGGCGCCCCCGCTGCCAAAGGAGAAAATACCGGAGAAAACTGTAGAGCACTTTCTGGAACTTCTAGAGCGACCCCCGCAACATGTACTGAATAGGCCTTCAGACTATGAACGCGCTATTACCAAGTCATATCATGAACAAGTGCGAAGCTCGTCGACAAATACAAGTGGTAATAAAAGCGGGAAAACAGTTCCCCAGCTCGGAGAACAGGCAGTGCAGTCGACCCCCCCCCCCCCCCCCCCCCGCTTAAGGTGAGTACCGATAAGGTAACGACCGATGTTGAACAACTCCTAGGCAGTACCGAGGAATTCCCCATGGCTGAATTAGCAAGGAAATAAGTCCCCAGGGACACTCTGGTCAAACCTGAGCAGGTCGATCTTCTATCAACACAAATGCGAAAATTGCATGAGTGGTACATGAGAGAAGTAAAGAAGGGGCTACAGATGCTCATGGTGAGGGTCAAGAAAGAGGAGTTCTTCAAAGAATCATTGGTAATGATTGAGCTTTCAGAAATTTTTCAGTTATACAATCTAGACACACTCGACAAATCTATCGTCAGTTGCTATTGTCTGTAAGTGATTTCTTTTTACAATTTAAGTCTCTAGCTAAGCTCATTCATTGCCTGTAATTATCCTCAATATATTCTTTTGTACGCTATTATGCAGAATGAAGATTGTCGAATGCCGAAAACAGGGAGTCTTTGACATTGGGTTCATTGACCCATATATCATTCATGAAGTGACGGTAACGGACTTCGCCGATGAAACAGAGGATAACTTGATAATGTTTTTCAAGGAACAAAATACCAAAACAGATATACTATTTCCTTACAACTTTCAGTGAGTGTTACTGTCTTGTACTACAAATTCTATTTTGCTTATTCGATGTTAAGTGTAGTTGAGTTATGCATGCCTGCTTATATAAATGTGTGCGCAGGTTCCACTGGATCCTGCTGGACATTAAACTTGACGCTGGAACTGTTGTAGTCTTTTACTCATTAGGTAAAGACTAAGAACAATACAGAAGCTTGCATTCGATGCTCGACAGGTAATTTCAATCAGTATCGGCCTCTTTCGTTCATTTCCTGATATCAAGTAATTAATAACTCCTTTATTCATTTTCTTTGCGGGGCAGGGTTTGGAAACGGTTCACCAAAGAGATTGTCGGTGCTTGGAGAGAGAAGCTGACATGGCGACGGGGCAAGGTAATTAAGTAGTACTAGCTAGGTCCACGCACCTCTTTAATTCCAGTATCAATACCATTATCATGTTTGATTGTTATCTGATTGAATTCTATTCTCGCATAGTGCATGAAACAAGCAAAGGGGACGAATTTATGTGCATACTACGTTTGTGAGACAATTCGCATAACGACCGAATGGCGTAGAGATCAAAGAGCACTTCAGGTACGTAAACACTATTCACAATTTTTATTTATCATGATCTAATATATATACACACAACTAATATATTCATATTGATCTCCTTCTTCAAAGATGACAGAGATGCGGGATAGGCTCCTACCAGAGAACCGCCTAAAAGCAATTCAAGAGGGAATCGTGGGATTTTTGCTGGAGGAGGTCATAGATGAAAGAGGAGAATACCATTTCTGCAAACTGTAGGAGAAATTGTGTATACCAAATTGTGTGTGTGTGTGTGTATATATATATATATATATATTTGTGTGTGTGTGTGTATGCATGGCCGTACGAGAAATTATATGATATATGTATGGTCATATGTGAAATTATATTATATATGCATAACGTGTACAGTATGTAGTACCGTAAAATATGTTTGAAATGAATGGAAAACACAAAATAAAAAAATAAAAATAAACCATAAACCATAAACCCTGAAACCCGTAAACCCCAACCAAAAAAAAATCACCACCCTTTAGTCCCGGTTGGTGACACCAACCGGGACTAAAGGTCCTCCAGCCCCCGACGCGCGCAGGCGGCCACTTGGAGGACTTTAGTCCCGGTTCGTGGCCAACCAGGACTAAAGGGTGTCCCGATTCATTAGTCCCGGTTGGCGAACCGGGACTAAAGGCCTCCGCCAACCGGGACTAAAGTCCGTTTCTCTACTAGTGAATGCACTTGTGTTCCGTAACAACGTAGTTCCAGTGGATGTTCTTGTTGCTTGAATTAAAGAGGAAGCTTCTTTGTGGTGGCTAGCTGGAGCGAAATATTGGTGTAATATTGTGCCGCGAGAGTGAGGCTTGTAATTCGGCCCTTGGCCTAGACTCTAAAAACCTTCTTATTATTCAATAAAAATGGCAAGCCTTTTCCCTCGTTTTAAAGAAAAAAACACATCACAGTTAGTTGGGATTGTGCCAGGGGTGCCGCTGATAATATCTCGCTGCTCGACTAGTTCTCATTTACGGCTTGCTTGACCATAAGCTCCGGGGCCTCGTTGTGGATCACGGTGGTTTGGAGCCCTCAGAGCGTTATTATTCAAAACGCCACTTCTCCCTCCATCCTTGGCCAGCTAGCTACTTGAGTTACGGACGTATAGTTAGCACGTAGCTAGCATATTGGTACGTCTGTACGGTGGTGGCTTCCGCTGCTTGTCCGCGAGCTGGCAGGATTTATTCGGCTTCTCCTGGGAGAGCGACCGATGGACTTGTCGGCTGCCTCTCCAGGCATGAACACAACACACATATCATCTCTCTCGGATAGTCATAGTGGAGCAGATCGATGATTGTGGGTTGTTTGTTTCTTTCCAGCCCATTTCGATCGGTCTCTTTCTCTCTCTCTATGTTGCTACCGGTAAGCAAGCTGAGTAAATTAAGCCGTTCCATCAGTAGGACTACTGATTAACTTCGTCTTTGCGACTTGGGGGACGTACTTTAGCTATCTTGTGGCACACATATATTAGTTATAAGCGTGTGATTATTGATTGATCACTTAAAGAATGTACGACACAGTGTGTATTGGCCCGGGATCAAACCGGCCGCGGACGTGTATGAACTAAACGGTGGTCAAAGCTAGCACTCCATGCATGTATCTTTCGGGTGGACAGGGATTTAAAGTGAGATACTACGCCTCAACTTGTACGTGGACGAGTGATTGCGACCGTGGTACGTTCACTATGACCCTGGCCTGTGCGGAGTCATTTTTGTCAATGCTGGCTAGGTTCCTTTTAAATACAGTACGTAGGAGTATTAGTTTCGCCGGATGCGTCTTCCTTACTACCTTGTGCAATTATGAGAAGGTACAGATAGAGAAGAAAGAGCAGTAGAAAAGGAAGAGCAAGGTACACGTACGCGCGCTGGCGGCACACGTAAGCGACGTAAGATTAGGGAGGGAGGGCACATGCATGGTACTCCCTCTGTACCTAAATACGTATTTAGGTACAGAGGGAGTAGCTTCTGGGCATATATTTGGTGTAAACGAGGCATGCAGATGTAAATATACCTGAGACTGAAGAGCAGAAGCGAAGGAGATGATGGACGGGGACGGCCCAGTTAATAAGGTGGCGGAGTAGTAAGAAGAAAACAAAGAAGTGAGATGGATCGACCATCCATGGTGGCCGGCGGGAGGCACCCACGTAGTACATGAAAGGAAAGAGACGAATCTTACTGTTTTGTCAGTGCAACGACCGGAACCTGCTGATCATACCAACCAACCGGGAAGCACAGTACTAGTTCGTCACAGTACCGGCCATCACGTACTACTGCCACCAAGCTTAGCCTGCTAGCTAGCTACTACCCATAGACACAGTCTCCCCCTCCCTCTCTATCGCTCTGTGACTGTGAGCTTGCTTGCTTGCATGCTTCTCTCTCTAGGGCTCTCATCCACAACAGGACTTCCACGCACCAGGTGCGTCAACAGGACCGCCGGTATAGACCCGAGAGAGAGAGAGAAAGAGAGAGGGGATCAATCGGTCCCAGGCTTCTCTTACATTATCTGTCAGCGACAAAACTGGTAGATACCAAACTCACTGTGCTCTCTCGTCTCTCTCTCTCTATCTAGGACGGCAGTAGTGAGATAGAGCTGTCTGTGGGTACCGGAGGAGAGAGAGATAGAGATCAGAGGAGGGAGAGGGAGAGAGCGCGTGCGTGTGTGCTGTGCTATGTGGGATAGTGCGGTAGAAGCGAGTGAGCTGTCCACATGCGCTGTCGTGCCAAAGCACAGACCCACGCCTGTTGCATGCACCACGCCACCGCCCCAGCTGCACTGCACCACGCCCGTAACCGGTCTAACGGCTTCCTTCTCCCCGCTGCTCACCGGACTGGAACCATCTCTTCCGTCCCGCCGTAATCATGCTCATCTACCTGGCCGCTAGGATTGTGTATGTACGCCAGTTTTGCTGGACGAATTTGTGTCTTTGGCTGTCGATGGGATGCCCCAAAAACAGTTTCGCGCCCGGCCCCCTTGGTTGGTAGTCCTTCATTGGCAGTTTCCAGAAATATAGAAATACTTACAAACACGATCGATCGATGAGCGGCGGCAGAAATAGTGGTTGGTGTAGAAATCACGTCCCGATCGAATAAGACCTCTTGTACTACACCACGAACGAACGCACGCACGCACGGTGAAAACTACTACTAGACATTTACACGTACGGCAGCAGTGATGCATGTCTCTTTTCTTTTCACAGCACACAGGCACAGGCACAGGCACACAGCAGGTTCTTGCATGACTCGGATGGATCGGACGGCTCCCATCAATCCGCTACAGCAACGAGCACCCACGACACGTTGGGCCCGGCGTGCCAATCTGCCGACCGATCAACAGCGGATGGCGATGCATGACTTGTCGTTTTCCCTCCAGGGAATTCTCACCTCCACTGCTTCCGTGCATTTTTTGGACCTCTCAACAATGGCGGGCCCCCACCCACGAACTAACAAAAAAAAAACAATAGTTAGCATAGTAGTATACGAAAAAGCAACAGAGAGAGAAAAAAAAAGAGAAGTGACTGCAACAGTGATGAATTGTTCTTCTCGGGAGCCTGGAAAAACTTCTCTCTGGCTATTCAGCAGCCGCAGCTCCGCCTCGGGATTCTGACCGCCCACTAACATTTCTTTTTGCTTATCTAGAGTGTAGTTTGCTGGTATAGATCGATCGAGCGTTGTACTAGCGCTGTACGAGCCGATGCTTTACTATTTAGAGCATCAAGAGTGCTGTGGTCCTACACTACATGGATTCTAGATCTCGTAGGACAATTATGTGCATGTAATGTAGTAGTAAGATTGATTTGACAACGTTCTAATCACGACTACTACATGCATGTGTGCCGGCCTCCTGCTAATTACCACTGTAGTAACCAGTAATAGTAGCAAGCACTCCTTCTGTCAATGTACATCTGAACGTGAAAAGATCCTGCAACTACTATAACTATGTACGTACATCTGGACGACCAGGTGCCCATAAATTCTCAGTAAGTACAAATAGGTTGCGTTTTTTTTGGGGAGAGAATGCAGACAACTATTGGTTACTCCTTCAAGTATTCTTGGAATTACATAGGTTTTCCTTCTAATTTGAAGTGGTTCGTAGCATTTTATGCACCTCAGTATAAGGCATAATACCCATTAATTAGATATAATGAAGTTCAGTACATGCATCATCTGTTGAGTGCAGCTCGAAGTCTGCATGCTAGTGAGAACTTGGAGATCTTACTCAAGAAAATGTGTCGTAATCACAACCGAACGGGTTGCTATGTACTCCCTCCGTCCCATAATATAAGAGCGTTTTTGACACTACACTAGTGTCAAAAACGCTCTTATATTATGGAACGGAGGGAGTATATGTTATCTAACTATGCCATAACCAAACTGGATCCGAAAGCTTTTAGTACTAGACAATACGCCGCGCTTTGCCGCGGGATGGGTAGTGTAATAAACAATTAAAAGAGTAGGGCACACATAATGGAGAAAAAGAGTAAGAAAATAAAACTAAGAAATGTTTTGAAGGAGAAGATAGTTTGGATTTAATGTAACTCTGAAACCGGTGCCATCGTCTTCCCGCACCAACGTCGGCCTATAAACATCTAGATGTGTACAGTCCTACATTACCCATGTTGGTTTGAGTTCTGCGGAAGAGATCGAGCAAGGGAAGGAAAAAACATCATTAATCCTCGTCAGGTGATGAAAATTCGTTGCTATTTATTAGAAGAACTCATGTGAGAAAAGGACATGTTATGAGGGAATGAAGCGATGCCTTCAGCTGTTACTCCTAGGCTTGTGTCGTGAAGAAGTTGAATATCAATGATATAGTGAGGATGAACAACCAACCGTTTCTGCTGCTTCTTTTTGCATGGAGATAATGGACTCATGATTAGTAAACCGAAGCAAACAAAGTAAGAAATGAAAACATAAGTAATTACATGGCATCACGGTAGAGCAGGGAAATTCAATGAAGGAGATAATGGACTCACGGTGAGTAAACTAAAGCAAATAAAGAAGAAAAATGAAAACATAAGTGATTACATGGCATCACGGGAGAGCAGGGAAATTCAGTAGTTTGATTGCATGCTTGTTGATATGGCATGATAGCTGAGTTCGCATGTGTGCATGTCAAGATAAATAGAGTAGTGAGGATGGCTCTCTCCGCGCGTGTTGCTATGGTAACTTTGTTAAAAAAACATAAGTAGTTGCTAAAAACAACTAAATCTAATGAAAAAATTATAAGCTTGAAAATCAATAAAAGAAAATGTCTAAAAAAAGAATATATTTTTAATTATAGTTGAAAATGTCATTTCGAAAAAAATGTGAAGGATGACTACCATGAATATATGATGTAGTAGTGTTACATGCTTGACTAATGCAAAAACAATTGTAATTTATAAGTTAAATGCATGACTTGCTTATGTGGCAAATTTTGCATGGCTTAGTGGGAGAGAAGACTTAAATGCATTGCTTAGTGGGAATTTGAGGCGGACATTTTGCATGTTGAGAGAATTTGGACCAACTTCTTAAGAATGTAATTTTAGAAGTATGTGTGTTTCTCTTGTTGTATCCGCAACGAGAACACACTACATATTACTTTCTGCCCTAAATGTTTCTGTTGCCTCTACACCAACAGTTTCTTACACAACTTACTCTTAAACTTATTGTGAACATAGATGAGCAGCTGAAGCGACCAAAACGACAAGCTAGTTCTTCACAAACATTTCAGCAAACACCTTGTGTGCATGTAGGAAATATGAACCATATCATGAAAACCACAAGCACCAAGCTACTTTATGTTTACCACAACAATATACTTGCAAGAAGAGCTCACTACAACATCAATACCCCAACATAGCCATTAACATATCAAGGAACTCATGTATGATATACCTTCAATGTCACCACAATCAAATAGTACCAAACTTGAGCAGCAACCAATATGACAAGAGAAACACCAAAACAATGGGGACACAAGGATTCACATGTGAAAACCCCTTGCGGGGAAAACACGGGTGATGGCTAGCAATATTCCACTATAGAGATGAATCAAGTACAAGATAGAAGCCAACAAGGAGAGGAGGCTCCAATCCCCCAATTTTAGCACTCATATTTGGGTGGATTTGTAAATCAGGTGGCCTCACTTCTCTCCCTAACCCTAGAGCTCTCACAAGAATAGAAAAGCCCAATTCTGTGTCTATTCCCGACCTAGGTGAAGGGGCCTAAATAAACAACTTTTACAAAAGCCTTCTCACCTGGTTAACAATGTCAAACAATCCCTATCTCAGCCTACAACATGCCCATGTACTATTTTGCATGTTAGAATGGCCAAAGTGGCTTCCAAATGGTGAAATAAGAGTTGCACATTGTCAAACTTGTGTATTGTGATCTATACAATATTGTCAAATAGAAAAAAAATGTTGCACCTCAAAGGAATGGAGATGGCAAGGTTGTACAAAATGTGTTTTGTGGAAATGAGGAACATATTCAACATCTTTTAGATGACATGGCTGCTACGATCTTGAAGCATTCTATTCATAGAGCGTTTAACCTACCACCCCCAATGTGTATTATAGATTTGTTCGGCAACCTGCTGAATAGGGTGCATCCTAAGTTAAGTTCACCTCCAGACGGGAGTTTGTGCTTTACTTTGGGCAATATGGAATTGTTGCAATTGTTATGTTTTTAACAAGACCGACAATATAAATTCGTCGCATGTGTTGTGTTTTTAATAGGATGGGCGATATGAAATTGTCACCGTTGTTGTGTTTTTAACAAGATGGGCAATATGGAATTGTCGCAATTGTTGTGTTTTTAACAGGACGAAAATTATCTGTTTTTATTGGCCATCTACATAGCAACTTACCGGATCTACACATATATGTGGTCCTATCTTTGCCGCGAGGAGGGGCGGGCGTCCTCGGTCTCTGGGCGGAAGCATCGAAAGACAGTCGTTTGGAATTTGTTCAACCAGTTTGGGTGACGACCTAATAAATGGATATGTGACACATGAGACTTCATATTTCTTGTTTAGCACAGGTTGTAATATATCCGCCCATGGTTTTTGCGCTCCTAGCCTTGCTATTTAGAATGGTTGTAGCTTTTATAATAATATATTAAGGACCATGTGCATTGATCAATGAAATGGCCGGTGCTTTCACCCTATTTCGAAAAGAAAAGAAAAAAGTCCGCCCAAAAACCAGGCTAAGTTCAAACATACAAATAGACAGTGCGCTAGTCAATTCAAAGCCAATACCATCAATTGCAATGACAACAACAACCCCCACACTTAGCCTATACACACCATACAATACACGCGTACACATACAATACCCAACCCCACTACACACTAAAATGGCTTTTACAATACAAAGCTCAGATATGGCACCACATGCAATACATAACACACGCAAATTCAGCAACGCAGCCATCATCATTCTTTTTTCCCTTTCGAAAGTTAACCATTTTTTAATATATTTTGTTGGAAACTTAATTAACCATGGATCTAATCTAGTAATACGGTAGTATGTGCGCGGGAGCTGGGTAGCATGCAGACGCGGCGCTCGTGGCCCGCTGGGCAGCTATATAAGCTGAGGTAGGCTGCGTGCGACCGCTTCCCTCTCTCTAGCTACTACTAATTTTTGCATTGTCGTGCTGTGCTGTGCTGTGCTGCGGTTCGCGGAGCTGCAAGGAAGGAAGTGTAGTAGTATCACCATCAGCTCGCAATAATACCTGCACGCCCATTTTGTTGTGTAGCCCTTGTCAGCGAACCTCGCAGCTGAAAACCCCACCCACCCCGGCCCCCTCACCTCACCTCTCCTCTCCTCTCCTCTTCCTCCCAAGCCCATTCCATTCCCACCTCCATCGATCGATCGATCTTTCCTTCCTGCGTGCTTCGTCTCTAGTAGCCGCCTTTGCTTGCGCGCGTACGTGTTGATCTGTAGACAGGGGAGGAGGAGATCAATTCATGGCTGGCGCGGGCGGTGGGGCTGCTGCGGCTGCGGCGGTGCAGCCTGCCGCTGCGGGCGCGGGGAGGAGTAGCTCTTCATCGGCCGGAGGCGGTGGTGGTGCTGGTGCCGGTGCCGGTGCCGTGGCCGACCCGCGGGCGGAGGCGCTGCGTTGCCCACGGTGCGACTCGGCCAACACCAAGTTCTGCTACTACAACAACTACTCGCTGTCGCAGCCGCGCCACTTCTGCAAGGCCTGCAAGCGCTACTGGACGCGCGGGGGCACGCTCCGCAACGTCCCCGTCGGTGGAGGCTGCCGCAAGAACAAGCGCTCCAGGAGCAGCAACGGAGGGGGCAGGCCCGGCTCCTGCGCCGTCGTCGCCTCCTCCAACGCCGCTGCCGGCGGCATCACCTCGTCTGCCTCCATGTCGCTCCCGCCGCCGGGCTCCCTCTCCTCCGCGCTGGGCCTCCACGGCCACGGGAGCAGCTCCCTGGCCTCGCTGCTGCTCGGGAGCGGCGCCTCGGGCGGCGACCACCTCGGCCTCTTCCACGCCATGCAGTCGGTCGTCTCGGACGCCACCGCCTACGAGATGCACCAGCAGCACCAGAACCAGGTGGATCAGCTGCTGGGGCTCGGCTACGGCGCCGGCGAGGGCAACGGCTCGCAGATCCACATGAAGCCCTGGCAGCAGCACCTTCAAGACGGAGCTGGCGGCCTCTTTGACGGCTTCTACGGGCCGCTGCTGTCCGGCTCCATCGTGCCTGGACTGGAAGAGCTGCATGTGAAAGCGGAGGCCACCGCCGGCGAGCACCACCACCACCAGCAGAAGAAGGCGAACGATAGGGATCAGCAAAGCTGGGATCAACATCCGACGTCATCGTCTAACGTTGAGGCTGACATCATGGCCTCGGACGCCCTCATGGCCGCCGCTGCCGCCGCGTCCATGAACCCGGCGGTCAGCAACGCTGCCACGGCGCCGACGTCCTCCCCCCTCATGTACTGGGGCAACGGGGGCATCGGCGGCTCGCCTGCGGCGTGGTTGGATATGGCCAACTGCGGATCCTCCATTGCAACCTTCTTCTAGCCGGCCGTCCAGTGAGTCTCGATGGATGGATGGCTAGCTCGTTGGTCGTTAACACTTGTTGATTTTTCTCCTCCATTTTTCCGGTTAACTTTTTCCTTGACGAAAATAACATGTAATTTGTGGGGGGGGGGGGGGGGGGGGGGGGGGAAGCTAAGACGAGAGAGAATACTCTGGGTAGCTAGAGAGGGAGATGATCTCGGAGGTCGGAAAGCAGTTAGATCCAAAATAACTCATAGGGTTTGTTCTCTTTCACTGAGAGATGGATCCACCAGTCTGTCCAGTCCATGTTCTTCTCCGGCATCGCCTTCAATCGATAATCAAGAAGACGAGGGCATGCATGCTTAGATCAACGCGGAGAAGAGGGAAGCACGCAAGCAGGTGTATGTCTAGATCACTCCTGGCTATACTACTTGATTTGCTGCTTCTCCTTCCTTTGGTGTTTTGTATATAAGGCATATGGTGTAGGTGTGAGGAGGGAGGATATATGAGAGCTAGCATGTAGCAGCAATGGCGGTGCAAGTAATGAGCCTCTCTCTCTCTCTCTCTAGCTTTCTCTCTCATCTTGGCATTTTAATTAGGGTGCTTAATTGGTTACTCCAATTTGCCAACTCGTTAGACGATGTATAAGTTAATACTAGTACTCCTCCCGCTTGGAAGCTTAATTAGAGAACTGTTTTTGAGTTCTCAAGCATTGGTCACCTTTTTAAGGGTTTCTTCTTCCTTTCTCTCCATCTCTCTCTTCTAGAGTGGATTTCTTTCATTTTCTTGGGGTTATCTTTTGTTCAAACTCTGTTGTACCAGTGATGACATTGTGAGTTATGAGAAATTAAAACTGGTACTGTTGTCCTGATGATGATTCATACAAGTCCCTATATCCGTGTGTGTAACTAAAAATGAATACTACATGCACGCATTCTATCTAGCTATAGTTGCTTCACTTTTAGTGCATGGATGGATGTCTCACTTTTGGTCATGTGCAGCAGCTTTAGCTAGTGAGCTTTAATTTGCGCTCCCTCTTCTGGATGCGCGAGCGCATGATCAGATCTTTGAATTCTGTGCATTTTAGGAGGGCTGTCTTATTTGTGAAGGATCGATCATAGGATTCCCGCATGCAGTGCCACTCATGCAAGTTAGCGCTATCATGTTTCTGTGATCAGAATCTTTTATGCCCACGTTTTGCAGATAGACGGTGAGGGTAAAAATACGTCTGTTTACATATGCTTGTTCTTTCCTGCATGTCTCGTAGCAATTTTTGGAGCCCTATTTTGATGCTTGCAATGTTCACACTACAGCTACGTGAGTGTACCTTGAAAATGAAAGGGAGATAAATTTGGGAAGAAGAGAGTAAAACCAATGTATGTGTGGTAGCTAGAAGGAACTTGAAATGTATCGGACGACATTTTATTAGGCTAGTTACACATTTTTGTGTGCATGTAGGAGTATAAAAAAGGTATTCTGATTTGGATTTTTGAATCTTGGCAAAAGATGCTTGCATGCCAGTTTCATATATAGTAACATTTGTTTTTGCCCTGTATCTCATATCTTTTACTTAGTGACAACTGAAAAAGTCCACTATGATTTTCAGTTTTCCTATAAACTATATAAAAGCAGCAATATATCAGGTTGACATCATTTTCGCGCTTCTATAAATATGACTATATACATAGACTAAACTGCACTGAACCTAATCGGCAATATCACTTTGCCTTCTCAAGTTCTCTAAAATGGTTCCATCAATATTTTTCAGTTCATTAGTTGACTAATATGTGTCAAGGGAGCGTTTCAGAATTTCAAACTTACAATCATTATTTTGAACTATCTAAAAACAATACATTAATGCTTTCCATATTTTCTGCGAGCACGAATCGTTGAATAAAAAAAATAGTAAGTTCATTCATTTAGCTAGGGAGTCATATATGAACTATATATATAGTACTCCATCCTTTTTGAATTATAAGATGTTCTAACTTTTTTCTGATCGGATGCATATATACGTATTTAGCGTATTTGTTGACTCATTTCAGTATGTATGTAGTTCATACTGAAATGTCCAAAACATCTTAGGTGATATTATGTTTCCATCCCTCTTTCCTCATAACAAGAATTAATTAAGTCGAACTTTTGCTATCTCAAAACAAGAACTTTCACATTGGTTATTGTTCCTCCTAATTAAGTTTGCTTTCCTCCATCATGCGCTTTTTTACTTCCAATTACGCAGGTATACATAACCATTTATTTTCTGAATAGAGGTGTGTTATGCATTTGAATCTATTGTGTACTTGTAACTTGTATAGTACTGTTCCCTTTTCTTTGCATGCATGCTGTTCCAAGATTATGGCCTCATTAAATTGTTGTACAATTAAAGTGTTATAATGTGGCAACAGTAAGACTTTATATTCAGCAGTTCATTGAATATATGCATGATAGTACTCAATCATACACATATGGGTACACTGCTGGAATTAACAAGAGTATTAACTGATTGTACACCACTTGCTTGTGTATGATGTTTAATCCTAGTTTCAACATTTCTTTAGCAACATCACCCTTCTCAGTTTGTGGCACTTGAACCTCTTTTGGCTTAATTTGTTACTCTCTCCGTTCCTAAATATAAGACCTTTTAGAGATTCCACTATAGATTACATACGGAGCAAAATGAATGAATCTATACTTTAAAATATGTCTATATACATTCATATGTAGTTCATAATGAAATCTTTAAAAGGTCTTATATTTAGAAACGGAGGGAGTAGATTGCATGCGCACGCACGTACGTACTTAATGCTTGCATGCATGCTGAATTTAATGCATGCATCTCTCGGTCCTTTTTCTTCTTCTCACGGACCTGGTCATATATACATATCTCATATTAAACAGAAATATTGGTGTTGGATATAGCCACGAGTACCCTGGATAATAACATCAGGTGCATCCTTATTTATAGTGATCGATCTTTAACCCAGTGTCTGCAAATTAAGAGTATGTACGTACTCTGCGGGCTTTTAAAACGCACCATTACGTGTACTACTGCGAAGACATAAGTAACACAATAAACACCTTCAATTATAATTAAATGCTTTTCTGCTACCGACAGCTGTAATGCCAAATCTCTTTCTGATGATTTTGCTTCTCCGATTCATAACTTCTTATGACCGGATGTTTGTGTCAAGTACGTACAAAAGGTAGATCATGAGGGTCCATACCTAGTCTGACGACTCATTGCACATTCTGTTGTCTTTCTGGTGTTACCATACAAAAGGCTGGAGTTACTACATTTCGAAGTAGGAATGTATGGTTAGAGCAACTCCAACGCGGCGACCCATTTCGTCCGCACGTGTCCATTTGAATCGTCACGGACAGAAAAGTCGGCCCAACGTGTTGATCCAAACGGGCGCACGTCCGTTTTTCGTTTGCTCGCGACCCATTCCAGGCCCAAATTTGGGCAGCATTTGCGTCGGCGCGGACTCCGGCGTCGCCCGCCCTTCTCTTCCTCCTGGCCCGCCAGTCAGTGGCACGTACGCCAGTCTCCTCTTCCTTGTTCGGCTCCAAATCACCCGCCGCCCCCGCCTCCCACCCCCGCCGCCCACTTCCGCCGTCGCCTCCAGCCATCCGTCCGCAGAGCCACCCACCCAGCAGCCTCATCTCCCGCCGCCGCCCAGCTCCGCTACTTTGTCTCCGTGGAACGCGAGGCTCCTCACCGGCCGGAATCTTCCACAACGCCCGCAAGGTGTTCGACGCTTTGTCCGAAAGGTACAAATGGACTCCAACGATGATTATTTTTTCTACAACGTTCTTTGTGATTCGGATGATTCTTCATCTAATGATTAGGAGATCATGGCAGCTGCGTTGGTCGTCCATGACCACGTAAGTATGGAGCGGCCACAGTTTAGGGCTCCATACCGGGCGCACGCCAGCACTGAATCGCAACCAGGAGAGTGGTCATTTCCTACTTTGGAAGGACTACTTTGAGACCCCAAACCCGCTCTTGAAACATCACATGTTCCGACGCCGTTTTCGTATGTCTAGGCATGTGTTCAACCATATTCGTGAGGGGTGGTGGAGTACGATAACTATTTTGAGTGCAAGACGGATGCCCTTGGAAAGATTGGCTTCTCCTCTTATAAAAGTTGCACTGCTGCCATTCAGATGCTTGCATACGGAGTTCCCGTTGATCTCATTGATGAGTATGTCCGGATGAGTGAGTCGACATGCCTTGAGTCCATGTACAGGTTTTGCAACGCTGTCATAGCTGTGTTTGGGCCAGAGTACTTGAGAGAGCCGACTGTTGCTGATACATCACGGTTGTTGTCGATGAATGCTAGCAGGGGGTTCCCGGGGATGCTTGGAGCATAGATTGTATGCACTGGAAGTGGAAAAACTACCCTTCTGCTTGGCAGTGGCAGCATAAGGGCCATGTCCGAGTTTGCACTATCATACTTGAGGCCGTGCTTCCCACATCTCTTGATTTGTGTCGGAATCGGGGCTCCGCAGACCCAAGAAGGTTCGAACTCTGGGGCGTGTGCGAAGATCTCAACCAGCTCAAGTCTCAAGCTCGCCACCCCGCAGCCAAGCCTCGTCGAATACGTGCGAGCGAACAAGAAGATGGACACAGAGATTTACCCAGGTTCGGGCCACCTTACGGTGTAAATCCCTACTCCTGTTTTTGGTGGATTGGCCTCGTGATGAGGTTTGGGACGAACTGGTACAGTGGTTGTGCGACCTCGCGAGGGCTCTGAGGTGAGGATGGATCGATCCGTCCCTTGCTACGGTGGACACTGGTGCCTATTTATAGTGGCCTTGGTCCTCTTCCCTTATCGCACAGGTGGGAAGGGATCCCACAATGGCCAATTTTGAAAGGGGACAAGAGGTACATCTTATCCTGACTAAAGGTGGTCTTCGCGTGCAAAGCTTCTGAGCGTGACGCAGAGGTGGGCTCGGCGATGACATCCGTCCTGCCGAGTCCGTGGTCTTGGTCTTGTTGCACTGGAATGGGAACCTTTGGGGGATTCCTTGGGAACCAGCGTACGTCCCTGCCTCCTTAGCACCAAAGAGGAAATTGTCCCCTCTGTGCCCGCCTGGCCTTGGTCGTCATGGCTCACGTCACCCCAGCCTCATGAGGACGGGCACTGCATAGGAATCTCCGCTCCTCGGGAGGCAGCCTGGGGAGGCCGCTCCCTTGGAGGTCTTGGCGTTGTTCCCTTCGCGAGGCCGGGGCCCTCACGAGGGTCTTGTCTTGTGGAGTTTGCTGCCAGGCCGTACCGGGCCGTCGAGGTGGGCCACACGCTCGGCCACAGGCAGACAGGTCTGGGTACCCCCGATCCCAGAACGCCGACAGTAGCCCCCGGGCCCAAGGCGCGCCTGCCCTTGCTTCGAGGTGAAGGCAAGGAGCGAAGGGCGGAAGCACTGCGGGCCCCCAATCGCCTGCGGGCCAGGCTCAACACGTGGCACGTTGTAGGGCGCGAACACCTCCGCTCCCACGTCGCCTCGGCAACTGCCCAGGCTGACAAAAGCCTGGCGCCCGTTGGCGAGCCATCATTGCTCTTCTCCCTTGCGCTTTTGCTTCCCTGCTCAGATCCCCTTTCCTTCGCGTGAACCTCCTCCAGATCTTGGCGTTGCGTCGTCCTTCCTCTTGCTCCCACAACCTTAAGTATTCTTCAGATGGCGCCCGCCGGGAAGTCAAAGTCTGAGGCTCAGGCCTCGGCCTCCTCTTCCCCCTTGCCGGCGCTCACGGCATCGACCATCGCCAAGGATGGGGACCTCGCCCCAGCACTCCCGTTGACGGCGGGCGGCTCCAATGACTGGGGGGAGACCTTAATCTGGTGCGGCTCTGCGGAGCAGTGCACCTTGGCAAAAACAGACTATCCCTTCTTCCTCCACAGCGTCTTCGCCGGGCTTGTCCCGCCCTTCTCGGGGTTCTTCGCCGCCATCCTTGGGATCCAGTTCCTCCATCTTCAGCCCAATTCCATCCTGCTCCCGTCCGTCTTCGCCTTCTACTGCGAGGCCTTCGTAGGCGTGAGGCTCTCAGTGGCCCTCTTCCACCACTACTTCAGCCTGCGGCTCTACGATGGTGCGCACCGGTCGGCGTGAGCCTCCTTCGTCATGGTCCATAGTGGGAATATGCTCCTGTAGGCCGGGAAGAAGGTGGAGGGCTTCAGGCACCGCTGGGTCTTCTTGGACGCCCGGGGCCTCGATCTGCGCCTAGAGCTCCCGACGGAGCTGCCCGAGAAGACCCTCGCGTGGGGCTCCGCGAAGCTTACCGATCCCCGGGCGAAGCCCGTCTTGAAGCGGATCTCTCTGGACATGGAGGCCAAGCAACTAACCGGGGCGATGATAGTGAAGGAGTTCCTGACGCAGCGCCTAGCGCCGCTCCAGTCGCACTCGAAGCCCATGTGGGAGTACGAGGGTGCGGAGGACAACATCAGTCTTCAATCCGCCAGCCTGACAGGCGAGGAGCTGGGCAAGGCCGTGGCTACCCTGCTCCATAGCGATCCCGGGGACCTCCCCGAGGCCTACGCCCTGCTGTATCGCCGCGATGACACGGAGGAGCTGGTTGCCGCCATGCCCGCCTTTAATGAGTAGGGGCTCAAGCCGCATGAGCGCCCCACTTCCCCTGTGCCGGTGTCCTCCAGTGACACCAGCGGCGAGGAAGACTCAGAGGAGACTGACGACGATGACGTGGCTTGAGACCGCGTCGGTATTTCCCCAAAGAGGAAGGGATGATGCAGCACAGCGACGGTAAGTATTTCCCTCAGTTATGAAGCCAAGGTTATCGAACCAGTAGGAGGATCACCACCACCCAATAAGCAGCACCTGCACACAAACAACAAATACTTGCAACCCGACGCGAAAGAGAGGTTGTCAATCTCTCTACGGTAATAAGATAGATTAGGTAGTGATAGGTAGGAGAGATAGATCTCTCAAGAACACAAATAAAAAGAGTAAATATGCAGCAATATATTTTTGGGGTTTTGGTTTTGTAGATCTGAAAACAAAGAGTGCAAAAACGTAGATCGAAAAGCAATATGATGGAAAAGTAGACCCGGGGGCCGTAGGGTTCACTAGTGGCTTCTCTCATGAGTATAGCGCACGGTGGGTGAACAAATTACTGTTGGGCAATTGATAGAAAATCGAATAGTCATGACGATATCCAAGGCGATGATCATTATATAGGCATCATGTCCAAGATAGATAGACCGACTCCTGCCTGCATCTACCTCTATTACTCCACACATCGACCGCTATCCAGCATGCATCTAGTGTATTAAGTTCATGGAAAAACGGAGTAATGCAATAAGAACGATGACATGATGTAGACAAGATCTATTCATGCAGGAATAGACCCCATCTTGTTATCCTTAATAGCAACGATACATGCGTGTCTTGCTACCCCTTCTGTCACTGGGAAAGAACACCGCAAGATCGAACCCATCACAAAGCACCTCTTCCCATGGCAAGAAAAATCGATCTAGTCGGCCTAACTAAACCAAAGATTCGGAGAAGAAATATGAGGCTATAAGTAATCATGCATATAAGAGATCAAAGAAGACTCAAATAATATTTATGGATAGAAACTGATTATGAACTCAAAATTCATCGGATCCCAACAAACACACCGCAAAAGTTTACATCAAATAGATCTCCAAGAGACCATTGTATTGAGAATCCTAAGAGAGAGAGAAGAAGCCATCTAGCTACTGCCTACGGACCCGTAGGTCTATGGTGGACTACTCACGCATCATCGGAGAGGCACCTATGAGGAAGATAAACCCCTCCGTGATGGTGTTTAGATTGGATCTCGCGGTTCTGGAACTTGCGGCGGCTGGAATTGTGTTTCGTCGACTCCCCTAGGGTTTTTGGAATATTTGCAAATTTATAGGCATTAGAGGCGGTGCGGAAGGGGGCCGAGGAGGGCACAACCCATCAGGGCGCGTCGGGGCCCCCCTGGCGCGCCCTGGTGGGTTGTGCTCTCCACAGCCCACCTCTCCGGCAATTGTTTGGCCCACTGGGTGTCTTCTGGTCCAGAAAAAATCTCCAAAAAGTTTCATCCCGATTGGACTCCTTTTGGTATTGATTTTCTGCGAAGTAAAAAACAAGCAAAAACAACAACTGGCACTTTGGCACTATGTCAATAGGTTAGTCCCAAAAAATGATATAAAGTTATTATAAAATGATTGTAAAACATCCAAGAATGATAATATAACAGCATGGAACAAGCAAAAATTATAGATACGTTGGAGACGTATCAGACGACGACCTGGAAGAGGTGTCTCCCCCGTCGCAGAGCAAGCTCCTCCGCTATCTCGAAGACAACAACGATACTGACGAGCCCCCGGCCGTGGACTCCTAGCGCTTCGCCAGGGTCCTCAGGAGGCCAAGGCCTGCCCTTCAGGCCACGCAAACATCTGGCCGGGCAACCCCAAAGAAACGCGTGGCCACGCCTCCTCCGGCGAACTCCCTACGCTCCACCAGGGCGATTGAGATGCCGGTCCTGTCCCCGACCGAGACGCAGCCGAAAGGCGGGGCGGCCGCCGCTGGGGCAGACGTGGCCTCTCTGGTCGTGGCCCCTCAGGGCGATCTTGCCATTTCTCCGGGCTGCAGCGCCACGCCGAAGAAGGGCGGGGGCGCCTCGACCATCGCCGAGGTGGAGAGGAAGAGGAAGTAGATTGCGCCCGAGGAGTAAGTAATCTGCTTCACCTTTGGTCGATTATAGACTGTGCGCGTACTCACGGCCCCTTCTCCTCTCGATGGCCAGGAGCGACGACGTGTCGAAGAAGAAGAAGGCGAGCGCCGAGCCGAAGGAGCCCCCTGTCCAGAGGACACCATCAACCTCTGGCCGTGGACGCGGCGCGGGCGGAAGCGCATCACGCCAACTCAGCGCGACCCTTGGGCGCCTCGGCCACACCGCACCCGGGCACACTGGTGTGACACCTACTCCTGACACCTACTCCGGGGCCGGGCACCGGGAGTGCAGAGGCTCACGAGGCGACACTCCATACCGCGACCGTGGCAACCTCAGCGCCAGTGGAGGGGACGACTTCCCGCCCTCTTTTGATGGAATCCGCTTCGGAGGACGCAGCGACGCAGCCTCAGGAGGTGCCATCCCCCGTGGGCCAGCAGGCTGTGAAGTCGTCCGCCCTTGTCGTGGCTGAGGAGAAACTGGAGCCTCCGGTGCCTCAAGTCTGCCACACCGCTGCCCCTTTGGACGCAGCGTCCGCCGACGTGCTGGTGCCATCTCCTGGTCAGGCCCTTGCGCTTGCGGACAGCGGCCCTCTGATCGGGCCCGGCGCCTTGGACAAGGCCCTTACCGCGCTCGGCCGGATCCGGGCCGACCTTCAAGACGGCGACAGGTGCTCCCTCGCGAGGGAACGCCTGGGGCTTATTTCTGGGTGGCTCCAAGCTGACGCCGCCACCAAGACGGCCTGGGGTCGGGCTGAGGCTGCCACCGCGGAGAGCAAGAAGGAGGCCGCCGAAGCCAAGACGGCTCGCGACGCGGCGCTGGCCGAAGCAGCGTCTGCCATGAAGCTCTGCGGCGAGGCAGAGGCCAACCTGAAGGCCCTTCGGGAGGAGCAAGCCGCGCACGCACAACGGCTCCGCCAGCGGGAGGAGGACCTCAAGGCCCGCGAGGCAAAGCTCGCCGAACGCGACTCCATGATGTCCCAGGCGGCTGCTGACCAAGCCGCGGAGCGCGAGCATATGGCCAAGCTGAAGGAGGAGGTAGCAGAAGCCCAGACGTCCCATGCCTGACACGTCTCTGATGCGACGGCCCAGCTGGATGCCAGGGAGAAGGCTCTTGCCGCTGCTGAGAAGAAAGCGGCCGCGGAGCATGATGCCTTCCCCTCCATCGAGCTCAAGCTTCGCGAGGCGCTGCACTTCATCTGCAGGGGAGGATTCGAAGAGCCACTGGCGACTCCTGAGGACGGCTACGCAGGGCTCTCCTCCAGGCTCACTGAGGTGCTTGAAGGTGCTGCCGCCAAGGTGGACGCCATCCTGGAGGGCGAGTGCCGCGACCTTTTCTCCACGGCCGCGACGCGTGTCTTCAGCCACCTCTACCTCCGCGAGCCTGACCTTGATTTCGACGCGCTGCTCGTTCCCGTTGCCCCTGGGTCCCGTGCCGCTGTGGCGGCTGCCGTGAAGGATTCCGTGGAAGCGCTGGTGAAGAAGTTCGCTTGCGTCCTCGAGGCTGGGCCCCCTGCGGTGGAGGCAAGCGGTGGCGACGAAGGCGTCGGCAGCGATGTTGACGACGAGCCCACCGTGACTAGGACAAGCGGCGACAGCGGCCGTGGCTTTGATGGCTCCTCCTCCTAGATTTCAGCCTGTGACATTTAACATGCCCCGCGGAGGCGTCATACTTGTTTAAGTTCACAAGCCATTCGGTGTTTGTAATAACTGATTGAACTCTGTGGTTTCCTTTCGTGCTTTGTTTCCTTATTGCTTGCTTTAGGGCTCTGCATCGACAGGGCCCAATCCCGCGCATACCTCGACCACCGTTGGGGCGTCCAGATCGCCAAGACGATACCAAGGGGCGAGGGGCTACGTGACTAGTGAGGCCCCTGAGTCGCGATGCTCAGGGGCCCCCCTTGACGTGCGAGCAGCCCTCATGAAGGAAACGTGGCGACGACGTGGTTGATTTGGAGCGCCTTTGTGCTCTGCGTCGGCAGGGCCCAGTCCCGCGCATACCTCGACCACCGTTGGGGCGTCCGGATCGCCAGGACGAGACTAAGGAGCGAGGGGCTACATGACTAGTGAGGCCCCTGAGTCGCGATGCTCAGGAGTCCCCCTTGAGCGAGCGGCTCCCATACCTTTCCTCGCCAGCTTTTGACTGGGAGGGACGCGAGAAGACTAGGTGCCAGGAACCTGGTGAGGTGGCGCACGCCAGGCATGGCCTAAGAGTAGCCCCTGTCTAGCCCCCTCGCGCATGCATCCCAGGGGAACACTGCGTGACGGGGCCGTTTGAAGAGCCGAGAGGCCATCCTGAGGTTGGTGCAGCCGTTAGGGCGCCCTCAGTTGTTTATCCACCAGCACGGAGCATGGGGCTTCCACTCGACGTGCGCATAGCCGCTGAGCGACCGTGTCGTCCGCCAGCACAGAGCATGGGGCTTCCACTTGGGCGTGGGCATAGCCCCTGAGCGACCGTGTCGTCCGCCAGCGCGGAGCATGGGGCTTCCACTTGGGCGTGGGCAAAGCCGCTGAGCGACCGTGTCGTCCGCCAGCGCGGAGCATGGGGCTTCCACTTGGGGGGTGGGAAGGGAGCTCTGTGTTAGAGTCTCCGGGCGTGTACTGCCCAATTTCGTTCGTACGCGTGACTAGCATGACAGAACTGGAGGAGGTGTATCTGGGCACCCGTGAGCCAGCGCGGGTCTCACGAGGCCCTACCTCAAGGCAGGTTGCGCCTGAGTCTTCTGGCGTGGCGCTACCTCAAGGTCTTGGCGTTGTTCCCCTTGCGAGGATGGGGCCCTCATGAGTGTCTTGTCTTGTGGAGTTTGCTACCAGGCCGTACCGGGCCGTCGAGGTGGGCCACGTGCTGGGCCGCAGGCAGGCAGGTCTGGGTACCCCCGATCCCAGAACGCCGACAATTTGGCACTCTTTCTTCGGCACAACCAGATCTCACAACGATATCAATGTGCTCCAGTGCTCTCTGTTGTTTGCTAGGATGACGGAAGGCAATTGCCCGGAGGTCAATGTTGAGATCAATGGCCACGAATACATCAATGGATACTATCTAGCTGATTGTATCTATCCACAGTGGTCTACTCTTGTGAAGACAATCTCCAATCCTGTAGGAAAGAAGAGAAAGAGATTTGCCCAAGAGCAAGAGAGTGTCAGAAAAGATGTATAGCATGCCTTTGGCGTTCTTCAATCTCCATGGGGCATCGTTCGGTATCCTGCTAGAACTTGGAGCACCAAAAAGTTGAGGGAGGTGATGACATCTTGTGCGATCATGCACAACATGATCGTAGAGGATGAGCGCCTAGAACGTCTCTGTGATCAAGTGTTTGAGTTTCAGGGTGACAATGTTGTGCCTGAGCATGGAGGAGGGGCAACGTTTGCAGATTTCGTCGAGTTTCACCATAAGATGCGTGATTGCGATACTCACATGCAACTGCAAAATGATTTGGTTGAGCATATGTGGATTCATGTCGGCAACCAATAGATGTATCATCAGCCTTTTCTTCTAAGTGTATTTGAGACAATTTTATGTTAAACTATGAGATATTTTTTCTAGTTCTTGAACTATGCAATGTTTGTGAACATTTAGCAATCTAGAACTAAATTTTATTTTATGTGGTATTATTGTCAAAGCGATCAAAAAATGACCGCAAGCCTGTCGCGCGGATGAAAAATGGGTCGGCGCGTTGGGCGCACGGCCGACCCAAACGAAAAATGGGGCGGACGAGCTGACCCAAACGAACAAAAGGAGGACACAGCGCGCATCCGTTTGGGCCGGCCGGTTGGAGTTGCTCTTAGCATGCTTTTCTAACATTTGTTCAAGTGAAAATTAGTTTCACATTTTCTTTCTTTCAAAAGAAGATAATCCACGGCCTCTGCATCGATTGATGCAGACATTCATAAATAAAAATGTCTAATCTGTGACCTTGGTTTTTTAGAAAAGGAGGTTGAAACCCTCGTCCACTACATCAAAAGATGCACACATCCATCTTTATTAAATTAGTCAACAAAGATCTGGCAAAAACATACATCAAACAACCAGAAGACACCACTCCACACCTACAAACTGGATAATGGGGGATGCCATCACAACGCCCACCATCTAGATCTGGGCTCAACACCGAGCCACTTGCATGGCGTACCGGGAGCACAAATCCGGTCCAGCAGACCCTTAGCGCGCACCACATGCATATTTTAGAAGCCGCCACCATTATCAAATGACGTCCCATCTTCAGGGTAGAGATCCACATTATCCTTAACAGGCCAGCCGTCGATGCATCCACGACTCCAAACAACGCCACCGCCTTGCACTTGTCCATCAAGAAGCATCCACCATCGGGACTCCGCTACGTCATGTCGTCGAGACCCGGCTCATTGACGCAGTAGATATAAGGCCGCTCCACCTCCTGGCCCCTCCAGTGGCTGCTCCAAAGCGATGCCCCGGGAGGGACAACAACTCCCATCGTCGCCATCGTCCGATCCAGGAGACCAGATCTAGGGTTTAGCCCTGAGTAGCATAAGAGAAGAGAAGATACCTGCAATGATGATGGCCTCATCAGTGTAACAGCGCGAAGACGCCGCCATCGCTCGCCATGACCAAACTTAGGTCCATAGCAGTAGCTAGATGTCTTTCTCTCTCTCTTTGATCTTCAATACATTGATCTCTTCGGAGACCTATTCGATGTAATTCTTGGGGTGTACTTGTTGGGATCCGATGAATTGCGGGTTTATGACCAGATTATTCATTGAAAGTATTTTAGCCTTTTTTGAGATTTATCTATGTGTGATTTTATATCCTTGTATTTTTCTCCGATATATCCATCTCTTTTGGCCAATTAGATTTATTTATCTTCAGGGGGAGAGGTGCTTGGTATATGTAGTACATTCAATCTTGCGGTGTCCTTACTCTGTGATAGGAGGAGTCGCAAGGCACGTATTTGTATTGTTGCTACTAAGGGTAAAACGATGGGGTTCAATCATATTTATTGATTTTACTTTGTCTGTATTATATCAAGATGCATGTTATAAACTTAATACCTTTGTTATAAACTTAATACCTCAAGATGCATGTTGGATCGCGGTCGAGGGGTGGAATGATATTAGTAGATTTAGGAAGATTAAATGTCTACTTGTCTCGGACGTAATGCCTATATATGATCATGCCATGAAGAATCATCATAATTATGCGCTTCTATCAATTGCCCAACAATAATTTGTCTACACACCGTATCATGCTTATGAGAGAGATGCCTCTAGTGAACGCTATGACCCCCGGGTCCACTTTTTACCAAAAATACAATTACCTTGTTGTTTTCTTATTTTTTATTTTATTTATTATCTACCTATCACTACCAGATTTAATCCTTGCAATTGGCGGGAACAAGGGGATTGACAACCCTCTTGCCTTCATTGGATGCGAGCATTTGCTTTGTGTGTGTGCAAGTACTATTGGCGTTATCTGTGTGATATCTCCTATTGGTTCGATAAACCTTGGTTCTTAACTGAGGAAAATACTATCTACTTCTATACCGCTTCATCCTTTCCTCTTTGGGGGAAAACCCAACACCTACGCCAAGTAGCGGAAGGATTTCTGGCACCGTTGTTGGAGGGTCTTCACCAAATAACCTATGTGCCTTCGCACACATTTATCATTTTACTTTTTAATTTTCCTTTCCTTTTTCTTCATTAGTTTACTTTATAAAAAATACCAAAAAATATTTGGGTTAGTATGTTGCATGCTATTATAACTAGTTCTTCGCTTGTTGCCTCTACCCCTGAGAATGAAGTGCTTAATTTTAATCAATGGGGTGGAGAAAGTTTAAAAGATGCTTGGTATAGTATTTTTGATGCTCAAAATAGATCTACTCATAAGAAATCCACCATTGTTCTTCTCCAAACAAATTATGTGGGTATTACTACTTGATATAGATTTGTGCTTGACACTATTACATGAGGAATTTTTGGAGTAGTCACCCTATGGATGCTTTTAATGCTATAGGAAATTTAGTGGGATCACCACCTATTACTATTAATGAGATGTCATTAACTCTGGAATGCCTTATGCAGAGGTTGGATATTATTGAAAACAAATGCCAACTAGGGAACAACTTGAAAATTTGGATGGTGCATAACGTAGTGACTAAATTGAGCTCTACTATACACTACTAGGGAAAAGCTTATAGGTAGGATTTTAGCAGTAGCGCCGGTTGAGAGCACATCGCTACTACTACTTAGTAGTAGCGCGGGTGCGGACCAGCGCTACAGGTATCCTGTTAGCAGTAGCGCCTGTTGTCAAGAAGGCACCACTACTAATCGGTTCGGTCACGACACACAGGGGCGACCTATAGTAGTAGCGTTGGTCAGGAAGAAACGCTACTGCTAAGGCCATAGCAGTAGCGCCCTTTTTGGACCCGTGCTACTGCTAATTAGGGCGTGGACTTATATTCTTCGTCCCGCGCACGCCCCTCACTCTCTCCCTCTCCCCCTCCTCACTCCCTTCCTCTCCACTCTATGCTGCCGCCGCCGCTCCACGCATGCCCCTCACTCTTGCGCCGGCCCCGGCGACCTCGACCCCGACCCCGACCCCGGCCTCTGCTTCTCCTCCGGTCGTCTCCTCCGCGCCGGCCGTCTCCTTCTCATGTGAGACATCCCCACGCCTCCTCCGCCGGTTTGCTTTTTAGTGTTTGGGTGGATTGCTAGGGTTCTTGCTAGGACATTCCTAGGGTTCTTGATAGGAATTAAGCATTTCTGAAATAGCAAAACATTAAACATTTCTGAAACATAGTTAATAAGAAAACCGAGTCAAAAATGAGTCTAAAATGAGTTTAAGAAATTAAGCATTTCTGAAATAGCAAAACATTAAATGATAATAAAAATGTTCTCATAGGAATTTGTCTCGACGTCGACGATGTCCGGCCCGCATCCTCGTCGTCGAGTCGGCGGCAACTTCCTTGAGAGGCGCCATGTCCGGGACTGTGCTCCGCCGGGCTGGCACTGGGAGGTGCTACCTTTCGGGGCGCGCACCTTGGTGAGGAATCCGGGTCTCGTCGTCGTCCCGGAGCTTCTTTGGTGGCGGTCGCATGAGCCACTATCGGTTCGAAGGGAGCCGTCCCCCGCGGAGGTGGTACGTCGCCGTGTCAGGGAGGAGGACGAGCACGTCCATCGCTACATGGCTGCGTTGGACACCAGGTTCTCCAATAACTGGCAGGTTCTTCAGGGATATCACCCGAGCTATGATCCGGTGATGGTTCCTTCTCTTTGGGTGTCCACCGCCTGCGTCGTGAGACGTCAACTGGATCTGTATTACTGATATTATATGATAATATTCGAGATGTATTAGTGATAATATTCGATGATGCATTAACTGGATTATTCGAGATGATGTGTTAGTGATATTATATGATAATATTCGAGAAATTTTTAGTAAATAAATCAGGTACTTTCGGTCTGTCGTTGCTCCTTGTGTGACTTTCATGTCTGTTCTTGATGGAGGAATCTCGACTGTTGTCGTGGGGGGCGCTTCCTCCTCTTCTCTTCTTGTGATATATACCTCAGTATAATGCGCAAGGAGAGGAGAGGAGGTGCGCCCATCACCGCCGGTCGAACTATTAGTGTGAGAGAGTGTCCACCAACATATATACACCTCCTAGTGCCTATGTTTGGACATGTGTGTATGTTATTGCAAGGAAAGCCTCGACAGACCGAAAGTCAACCGATATTGAATTAGGTCTATTTGGACATGTGTGTATGTTATTGTAGGGAACACCTCCTAGTGCGTATGTTTTGCCGGAATGTTGATTCATTTCCATTCCGGCTAATTTCAGGCTCTCAGTATGTCTTATTTTAATAATGGTCATGCCGAATTTTTGAATCATGAACACATGAAATGTCTGACGACGATAAGATCCCTGAGTGTGATTACTGCGGCGATGATCGGGGTTTGTGCGACATGCCTCACCTGTGAGACGACAGGTTCTTCACCATCAAGCTTGATGAGACCTTCATTGTTTCTACGGTACACAACGATAACAAGTGTTTTTTCGTAATTAAGCACGACTTCTGTTTCTTTGCTTCAACGTGTAATTTCTGTTTTATACAATTCGACTAGTTCATCCCCTGCCATGCAAGGCGGTATGTCTTGGAGAGGCTCGGTTTCGAGGACCAAGAGAGTATGGAGACGTGGAGAGCTAACCCGAGGACTAAACATGGTCATACATTTCTGGTCAAAGTAATGAATGAAGTTAATAACACAGAATTCGGGTGCTCAAATTGGGAAGCTCTTTGCAAGGCATATTGATTTCAGGAGGATATGGAAATAACCTTCGATCTTCGTCTTGAAGATCATATTGAAGGTAACATCGACATTTGGGTGGATGTCGATATGCTTCCTGTTTTACCTCCATGTGAGTATATCAACCATGCATATTTGTCAAGTAATTTGCATTCTATATTTAATAATAGTTGGTGTTCATCCATACTAAATTTGTTAATTTATAATTTACAGCTTATTTCGTTTCTTCGAGTGAAACACGGAAATTAATTGACACGACGCACTACACTTATGGATCACATCTAACTTGGGAGGAGAAGGATGTTCTTATCAACTTTGTTATTGGTGTCCTAGTTGGTAGGGACAACTTCCCGTATAATTTGGGAACTGGCCCAAATTATACATTTTACATGCCACTAGTGCATAGGTTGAGGGCAGATGACATTCACCGAAATATCTTGGTAAGAGTTGCTAATTAAGTGCACTACTATTGCGTAAATGGTGTTGATTACATTGCTAACTAGGCTACTATTATGTTCTTCAATAGAAACTGCCAAATGATGTTGTGCCTCCGTTGATGCATGGCGAAGGTTATATGACAATTAAAAGCCCTATGAGGCCCGAGTTCTCTTTTGCATACTCGACTGAGCGCAAACCACCAAGACGGCTCCAAATTGAAGCATGGGGAGAAATAAAGAAGGATCGCAAGCCACAAGTTGGAGACCGTTGGATCTCTTTGCTTCATCATGGAGACATAGGTGTTATTCTGTTGTATGTCATTTTACCTAGGAGGGAGGACTAGGTCCTATGAGAGAAAAGTTTTTCTGGTTTATATTAACTTGCATGATCGATTAGGATGATTACTATTATGATGTTTTTCTGTTTTATGAGATTTTTAACTTAGTATGATTAAGATGATGATGAGTTGTTAAATGAGTAAGATTATGATGAATTATATGTCATATATTTGATTAAAGTGGATGGATGCAAGTGACCAAGTTGAATTAGAGGAAACTATGATGTTGCGATTGGCAACATCATATTTTCTTCTAATTCAACATGATCACTTGCATCCATCCACTTTAATCTAAATGTAGTTGCTGGCACAATAATTATTGATGTTGTATATTAATATGTGTAACCGTGTGAAAATACAGCATAAATATAAAAAAGGAATATGTGCGTTTAACAGTGGCGTGGGTTAGAGAAGCGCGCTACTGATAACTCGGTTAGCAGTAGCGCTGGTAAAGAGGCGCTACTGCTACTTTAGCTGTAGCACTGGGTGACCAGCGCTACTGCTAAAAATTACCTGTAGCGCCGTAGCAGTAGTGCGGGCACCCGTGCTACTGATAGCTCAAAAACCGGCGCTACTGCTAGGGTTTTCCCTAGTAGTGATAGGGAATGCTTTGAAAGTACTAAAAGAAAAGGCCCGATTATCGAAAGAGTGGAACGAAATCCCGCAATGATTGACAAGATAGAAAAAGTTATTAATGCTTTGGGTTCCACTTTTTCCTCTATAAAAACAATGTGGAACCTCCTCGTCGCAAAAATATGAACTATGTTTATGTACCAAAGGTTCCTAAACTTAATAAGAGTGACACTTCTAGTGAAGAGAATGAAGTTTTGAAAATGATAAGTGTTCACCCCAATTTTGTTAAGATGGAAGAGGAACCTATCGATGATACTTACTTTTTGAACTTTGTACCTATGAGTGTCTTATATAATTATATGCTTGCTATACCTCCTAGAAAGTCACTTTCCTTATTGATGAATTGAAAGATGATAAAACGTGAAACTACTCATTATGTCTAGCTAGGGGCATTAAATGACATCGCTTATTGAGAGGCAACCCAATAGTTATCTTTTTTATTTACCTTCAGTTTTTGTGAGTCAACATGTTTATTGCTATTTTCGTAATTACGATTTTATATTTTCTTTTGCCTTTTGTGCCAAGTAAAGCCTTTGGGATAGTCTAAATATGAGTTGATTTGATCGTGTGCAGAAACATAAACTTTTACGTACAATATTTGAATTTTCATTTTTTACTGGAGCATCATAAAGTGTTGAATTTTTTACAAAGTATTGGGATACAAATTTTTTACGTTGTGAAATGTTGCTAGAAGTTTCAATGTTACATAAGTATGGTTTTAGTTCAAATCATTACGTATTGTTCTGTTTTAGACATATTCTATTTTTATTGCGTTGTGTGCTTATCTCGATGTTTCTGTGGATTGTATCTGGGGGTATAAGTCATGGAGATAATAGAATGCAATAGTAATTATGCAAGATCAGTTATGAATCTATTTATACAGTACCTACGTAATGATTTATTTATTATACTAATGGATCTCGTGAGGTTCTGTTGAGTTTTGTGTGATTGAAGTTTTCAAGTTTTGGGTGATATCACGAGGTTGAAAAAATTTAGGAGCAGCAAGTTCTTAAGCTTGGGGATGCCCAAGGTACCCCCAAGGTAATATTCAATGAAGATCCAAGCATGTAAGATTGGTGGTGCCCCGGAAGGCATCCGCCTCTTTCATCTTCAATCTATCTATACCATCACTTGGACCTATATTTTTATTCATCATATGATATGTGTTTTGCTTGGAGCATCGTGTTTTTTGTTTTATTTGTTTGATTGTTCCAAAATTATTGTTTCCTGATTGCACCTAAAATGAGAGCAACATATTCATCATCATTTATTAGAATGCTCATTATGCTTCACTTATATCCTTTTAGTTAAGGCAATTTGCTCATATGTTTCACTTATATCTGTACAGCATGCTGATACTTATATTTTGTAGCAATCATTCGCACTCTCATGCTTCAATCTTTTTGAGAGTTGAATAGGAAGTGGTAATTTGCATGATTCATATGTTTGGTACAACAACAATAGGTATACAAGAGTGGTATAATAAAAACTTGCATGTAAATCACTGAAAGGGTTGCGGCTGATCAACCATGTTGATGTTATAATATGAAGGCTTACTAGTAAGTAATCATGGTCTAGTAGAAATATCGATGTTAAGGTTTATGATGGCCCACTTATTAAAGTGTTTGTGCTAGCTTGGCTAGGAAGTTGGAGCGTAATTTATCCTTGATTGATATCTCCCTCCCTGGAGTACGCGAGAATTACGTTGCTTTGAGGGCTAATAAAACTTCCGCCATAAATACTTGAGTTCTTTATGACTAATGTGAGTTTGTGGACTATGAGCACTTTGAGCTTTCCATATTTTTCTAGCTTCTACGGTACTGTGCATTCCCCGTTCTCACCTCGAGATTAGTGCAAACTTCGTCGATGCATCCAAACCTCGTGATATGACACGCTCTATCACACATATGCCTCATTATGTCCTTCCTCAACACAGCCACCATACCTACCTATTATGACATTTCCATAGTTATACCGAGATATATTGCCATGCAACTTCCATTGTTAGTATTCATTACATGACTTGAGCATCCATTGTCATTTTATTTGCATAATCATATAGAGCTGACATGATATTTGTGGCAAAGCCACCGTTCATCATTCGTATACATGTTACGCTAGATCATTGCACATCATGGTAAACTGCTAGAGGCATTCATATATGTTGGATATATGCCCTAGAGGCAGTCATGTATGATGATATTTCATATGTGTGTATGAATAAAGATAGTCCTTGGACATTATCAATGATGTGTATCAGCAAGTACATGACTTGTTTGTGGGACTATGCATTGTATGATGTTGTTCTAAAATGTCCCTAGTCGAAAGGGTTGTGTGGACGCGCAGCTGGCTAGACTAGCATCTAACATGGTGGATAGCTTGGTCTCACTAGTCATGGAGCATTGGATGCTAACCGGATAATATGGACTCGGAAGGATCTGGTCGGCTTCGACATAGTCAGATCCGAGTCGATATAAGGTCCGAGTCGGACGGACCCAACTATGAGATGCAACAATATATCATCTGTGACTTTATGGTACAACATATGTTCTATGTCCTAAGACCTAAGCTGGCGTATGTACTCAGGATGGTGACAGACCTGCTTTGGGCTAACCAAACGCTACCCTATAACTGAGTAGTTATAAAGGTAGGTTTGAGGATTTTCCAGACCCATGTTGCGAGACATGGTCGAGCAACATGGGATTTGCCCCTCCGATCAGGAGAGATATACTATGGGCCCATTGTGTGATCCAACCAAGATAAGCATGGCCATGCAACAAGGATTATGAGATAATCCGGTTTGTGGCCGGCATCACTAGAACAAGAAAGAGGTCGGGCTAGCAAAAGGATGACAAACTTGCCTTGAGCCGATAACATATATCGTGTGGCAAAGAGAATAGAAGTGTGATGCACAGGTTCACCTAACCAGCTTCATTGTCTACTTGGTGGTCGGCATGCCTTGATAGAGGCCGCTACCAACCAAGCAGGTCGGAGGTGATCCGACCTGCGACCAAGCAGACTGGAACCTAAGGGGTCATGCACTTAAGGGAAGGAACCTAAGAGGTTGGATCCAAGGACACTGGTCGGATGTAGTCCGAGCTAGACTTGGATCATGACCGAGTAGACTTTGGGCTTTCGGATCCATGCGAGGCCCTAGAGTTGAGCCTGTGACAGATGCCTATGTATAGTCAAGGTGCGGCACCAACTTTCTGTTGATCGATTCGGCGCCGTCACTAGGCCTAGAAGTTCGCCACAGGACGTTCCTCCCACATGCTCGGATACCGTTAGAGGAGGTGCACTTGCGCCGCTCCGGAGAACCTGTTCATGGGATCCGATCGGCTACGTGGGAGATCGACGAGGAGGAGATGACTTCGGAGATGCGTTGCCTTAACTCTACTTCCGCTGCACGACACTGCACGTCTAGTGGTAACGATCCGTGACCCATCTCTCGTAGCATGTTCCTGGATGTGCTGCGGGTAGGATTTTAATTTGTAGTCGATGCACCCTACCGTAGAACCCAACAATATGTATACGTCATGTTGTTCATATGCCGAGTTGTAAGAAAAATAAAAGTGTGATGCATTATTAGGGTGTGCCCCTACATGTGAGGACGAAAAAGAAAGAGGCCAAAAAGAGCCCAACAAGAAAAAAGAAAAAATTGAGAGAAAAACAGAGAGGGGACACACTACTATCCTTTTTCCACGCTTGTGCTTCAAAGTAGCACCATGTTCTTCATATAGAGAAGTTTTCATATAATTCATGATTATGCTAGTGGGATTTTTAAGTTATATAACTTGGCTTGTATATTCCAATGACGAGCTTCCTCAAATGCTCGAGGTCTGCGTGAGCAAGCAAGTTGGATGCACACCTACTTAGTGTCATTAGGAGAGCTTTCATACATTTATAACTCTAGTGCATTCGTGGCATGGCCATTCCTACTCCTTGTTGATGCGTGACTTTCTATATATTTTCTCTTCCTATAAATCCCAATCATCATTCTCTTTACCACACTAAGAGCTAAGTCCATGGCCCATGCTCATGTATTGAGTGGAGTATAAGAATTGAAGCTAAAAAAGTATGATACAATTGCTTGATTTGGCATCGGGCTGTTCATGATTTATAACTTATGCGAGGAAGACCTAGCTAAGCCATGCTTACATGATTAAATGTTTTGGAATAACATTCTTTAGCATAATTTACTTTGAATGTGATTGATTATTTTCTAGGACTTCTTTGTATTATCATTTTGATATCTATTAAATCATCGTTTCCCAATATTCATACCAAGAGAATTACACAAGTGTACATGTTAGGTAGCATTTCAGATCAAAAATTATGTTTTATCATTTACCTACTCAAGGACGAGTAGGAATTAAGCTTGGGGATGCTGATACGTCTCCAGCGTATCTATGTTTCATGCTACTGTATTAGCGATCTTATATGCTTTCTAGGCTATTTTATATTGTTTTTATGCCTAACCTATTAACTTTGTGTCGAGTGCCAGTTTCTGTTTTTTTAATCTATTTCTATGCTTCACAGAAAAACATACTAAACGAAGTCCAAACGGGATGAAATTTTACGGTGAATTTTTCTGGACCATAAGAGGCACCAGACAATGTTCGAGGGAGCCACAAGCTAACATGGCACCCCCCCGCGGGTAAGCTTGTGGGTCCCTCGTGGTTCCGGCTAACCTAATTCCACCTCTATATATTCTCTAAAATCCAGAAACCACAAGAGCGAGACCCGAAACAATTTTATCGCCGCCGTAAGCTTTTGTTCATCCCCGATCCCATCTGGAGGCCTTTTCAGGAGTTCTGCCAAAGGGACAATCCATCACGGATGCCATCTTTATCAACCTTGTTGCCTCCATGATGATGTGTGAGTAGTTCCCCAGAGGACCTATGGGTCCATAGCAATAGCTAGATGTTTCTCTCTCCCTATCTCCCTCCCTCCTTCCCTCCCTCTCTCTCTCTCTCTCTCTCTTCGATCTTCAATAATGATCTCTTCGAAAACCTATTCGATGAATTTCTTGTGGTGTATTTGTTGGGATCCGATGACATGTGAGTTTATGATCAGATTATTCACTGGAAGTATATGAGTCTTTTCTGAGATTTATCTATGTGTGCTTTTATAGCCCTGTTTTCTCTCCAATCTATCCATCTCTTTTGTATAATTAGATTTATGTATTTGTATTGTTGGTACTAAGGGTAAAACGATGGGGTTCAATCATATTAAATGTAATAGTAGTGCATTTAGTAAGATTATAATGGTCTACTTGTCTCATACGTAATAAATATATATTGATCATACCATGAAGAATCATCATAACTATGCGCTTTTCTATCAATTGCCCAACATTAATTTGCCTACCCACAGTATCATGCTTATGAGAGAGATGCCTCTAGTGAACGCTATGGCCATCGGGTACATTTTTCCTATTAAATACCAAAAATCCAATTACCATTGTTTTCATTTACTTCTAATTTTATTTTATTATCTACCTATCACTACCAAATTTAATCCTTGCAATTGGCGGGAACAAGGGGATTGACAACCCTCTTGCCTTCTTTGGGTGCGAGCATTTGCTTTGTGTGTGTGCAGGTACTGCTGACGTTATATGAGTGGTGCTCCTATTGTGTTGATAAACCTTGGTTCTTAACTGAGGTAAATACTATTTGCTGCTATACAGCTTCATCCCTTCCTCTTTTGGGAAAACCCTACACCTACGCAAAGTAGTAGTAACTAACATAAATGTAACCCTCGGTACACCCAGTCCCTATATAAGCCGAGGAGGTTAGTTTGTAGGGTTAGGTTAACTTTGATTCATAGATACAATCTTGAGGTAGATCATCATTTACTTTGTACTCTGACATAATCAATACAACAAAAGAAGGATGTAGTGTTTTACTTCTTGGAGAGGGCCCGAACCTGGGTAAACATCGTGTCTCTCCATGATGTTACCATCGAGCTAAGATCTCTGGCTCAGGACCCCCTACGTAAGATCTGCCAGATTTAGCTCTATCATTGGTGGCCCATAAAGGTCCCATTGCGTGATCAAAGAAGTTTGATGGCATCATCGTTCGATGATCAAATCTGTTCTGGTGTAGCTGCTACATTAGAACATCCAAACCTCGGTTCAACCGAAACACTGGAGAGAAATGAAGCTCCAAACCCTCTATGGGAAATTGATCCCGAAGACATAAACCCTTCAAGGCCTTTCTCGGCCATGGCACTAGACCAGGCCAAGGAACCACATATGATTAGAGCCCGAGCACTGATTTCATACCAGCGCAAGGCGAAGATTATGCTTCATCGGACCAAACCTGGAGCTCAGATCCGATCACTTGTAATGACGACCAAAATATTAAGGCCGCACAGGTGATCCCGAGGTCTACAATTGATCTACCTGTGGAAAACTCGTTAGGTAGGCCAACGTCAGATCAGTTGGGATAAAATTTCCTCTCCCACCCACCCACCATTTCGAATACTGTCTCGATAAATTAGGGTCAACCGACATGTGGGATCTGCCATACATTATGAAATAACCAAAAGAAATAGTTTGGCACTTTTGAATCTGATTTTTGTTTGTAAAAAAAATCCCAGATTGCTCATACGGGGAGGCCTTAGCGGCATTCCGATACAATTGCAACAACAAGGGAATTATGGAAACGATGGCACGAAAATGACTTAGAACGTTTGTCGAGCAGTCAGATATAGTAAAGAGGTATTGCGTCATGGGGGATGCTTCCTCGGTCAGTCAAAGGCACCAAATCAAATTCAGAACCAACACGAGTGAGGTAAGATGAGCAGATGCCTGCTACTTTGTGTAGATGTTGGATCTTCCCTAAAGAGGACGGGATGAAGTGGTATAGCATCAAATAGTATTCCCTCAGTTAAGAACCAAGGTTTATCGAACTAATAGGAGACACCACATAGATAACATCAACAACACATGCACACAAACAAAGCAAATTATCGCACCCAACGAAGGCAAGAGGGCTGTCAATCCCCTTGTTCTCGCCAATTTCGAGGATTAAAGCTTATAGTGATAGGTAGATAATGAAATAAAATAAAACATAATGAAAACCACAAGGTAATTATATTTTTGGTATTTAATAGGAAAAGTGGACCCGGGAGCATAGCATTCACTAGAGGCATATCTCATATAAGTATGATACGATGGGTAAACAAATTACTGTTGAGAAATTGATAGAAAAGCGCATAATTAGTGATTCTTCATGGCATAATTCATATATAGGCAGTACGTCCATGACAAGTAGACCGTTAATCTTGATGTACTACTATTATTCCACCCCTCGACCGCTATCCAGCATGCATCTTGAGGTATTAAGTTCATAACAAACAGAGTAATTCTTGGAGCATGATGACATAATGTAGAAAAAGTAAAATCAATTAATATGATTGAACCACATTGTTTTACCCTTAGTAGCAACAATACAATACGTGCCTTGCAACTCGTCCTGTCATAGAGTACGACACCGCAAGATTGAACCTACTATTGTGCACCACTTCCTCTAAAGATCTAATCATCAACTTGGTGAAAGAAAACTCATAGTTCGGAAATCATACATAGCTATCAAGTTACACATAATAGATCTGAAAAGATGCCATTAATTTAAAAAAATAATATGAAAATAAACCCACAATTCACCGGAACCCAACAAACACACCGCGACAATTAGATGGCATATATCTCCAAATAGAACATGGTATTGATGATCAGATATATATATATATATATATATATATATATATATAGAGAGAGAGAGAGAGAGAGAGAGAGATAGCTACTGCGCTGGACCCATAGGCGTTTGGGGAACTACTCACACATCATCATGGAGTGAGAAAGGTTGATGACGCCCGCCTCCGTGATGGATTCCCCCTCGGGCAGAACTCTAGAAAAGGCCTACATATAGGATCATAGAATAACAAAGGCTTGCATCGGTGATAAAATTGTTTCGGGTCTCACTCTAGTGGTGTCTGGATTTTAGGGAATTTATAGAGGTGGAATTAGGTCGACCGGACCCACGGGGGACCCACAAGCTCACCCGGCGCACCCCCTACGGGTGCGCCATGTGAGCTTGTGACTCCGTGGAATATTGTTTTGGGCCACCACAAATCTTCTAGGGTCTCTTCAGGTCCTCAAAAAATCACTGTAAAATTTCAAGATGTTTGGACATCATTTGCTATGGTTTTTCTACGAAACATAGAAGTAGGCAAAAAATAGAAACTGGTACTAGGCACTAAGTTAATAGGTTAGTCCGTAAAAACAATATAAAATAGCAAATAAAGCATATACGAATGGTAATATAATAGCATGGAACAATCAAAATTATATATATGTTGGAGACGTATCAACATCCCAAGCTTAATTCCTACTCGTCCTCGAGTAGGTAAATAATAAAATAGACTTTTGATGTTGTATGCTACCTAGAATGTATACTCATGTAATTTTTGACATTATGCATATTGGGAAACGATGACTTAATAAATATCAAAACGATAATATAAACAAGTGTTAGCTACTAATCATTAACTTTCAAAATAAAGAGTACTAGTGAACTTTATTCTTATACATGTAGTTATGTAAGCAATGGCATAGCTCGGTCTTCCTAACAAAAGTACAGATCATGAGTCATCCCGGTGTCAAACCAAGCATTTGTATCATACTTTCTCTCGCTTTAGGTTTTTCAACTTCGGTCAACTTATGAGCGTGAGCTATGGACTTAGCACTTTAGTTGGCAAAGAGAATGTTGGTAGGGGTTTTACTGGAGTAGACAAAAAATCGAGAAAGTCTCGCATCAAATTGGCGGGTTGTTAGGAAAATGGAGAGGCCTTACATTTGATACTAGTGTGAGGAGTAGGGATTGGCATGCAAATAAGTGGGTGTGCACATAACTTCCTTGCTCATGAAGACCTCGAGCGCTAAAACACGCCAGTGACACTGCATCGATGCAACTCGCCATTGATGATAGTCATGGATTTAGATCGCCTGATGATCTGCCGGGCCAAAAGTTCCTCCTCTGGAAGCTCACCTCAGGTTAAATACGCCAGATAAGGCACTGTCCAATCTGGAGTTGCATTTAAAGCCACCACCAATTGCCCTTCCGGGTCTGGGATAGCCAAATCTTCCTCTGAAGGTATCTTGACAGAAGGATTATGCAACACATCTAGGAACACATTGGGGGGAACCGTCTTACGCTGAAAACCTAGCCGAGACAGAGCATCAGCAGCCTCATTAAGCCGCTGGTCTATGTGATCCACTTGATATCCTTTAAAGTGACCAGCAATGTTAGTCACTGCCTGAAGGTAAGCCGCCATGAGCGGGTCTTTAGAATCCCACGTCCCTGAAACTTGCTGCGCCACCAGGTCTGAGTCGGCCAAGCACCGGACCCGGCTTAAGTTCATTTCCTTAGCCATGCGGAGCCCATGTATCAAAGCCTCATACTCAGTTGCATTTTTGGTACATGGAAACATAAGCCGTAGGACATAACAAAACTTGTCACCTCGTGGGGAAGATAAAATAACTCCAGCCCCTGAGCCTTCCAACTGCCTGGATCCGTTAAAGTGTATCATCCAGCATGTATTATCTGGTTTTTCCTCGGGCGTGTGTAGCTCTGTCCAGTCATTAATGAAGTCTACCAAGGCTTGAGACTTGATAGCAGTCCTGGGCACATATTTCAAATGGTGTGGCCCAAGCTCAATTGCCCACTTAGCAACTCGGCCTGTAGCTTCTCTGTTTTGGATGATATCTCCTAGAGAAGCTGAACTGACCACAGTGATTGGATGCCCAAGGAAATACTGTTTTAACTTACGACTAGCCATGAACACGCCAAACACCAAATTTTGCCAGTGTGGATATCTCTGCTTGGACTCTGATAAAACTTCACTAATATATAATAAACCGGCCATTGGACTGGGTACTCCTTCCCTGCCTCCTTGCATTCCACGACGACTGCCATGCTGACAACTCGATTATTAGCCGCCACGTACAGGAGCATGGTCTCTTTGTCGGTTGGAGCCGCAAGGACGGGCGGCTCAGCCAACTGCCTCTTAAGTTCCTCGAAAGCCTCATTAGCAGCATCACTCCAGACAAAGTTATCAGTCTTTTTCATCATCTGGTATAGCGGAATCACCTTTTCTCCAAGGCAGCTTAAGAACCGACTCAGGGCCGCAATTCGACCCGCCAGGCACTGCACATCATTGATACAGGTCGGCTTAGACAAGGAAGTGATAGCCTTAATCTTGTCCGGGTTAGCTTCAATGCCCCTCTCTGAAACCAGAAATCCTAGCAGTTTTCATGGAGGTAGCCCCAAAACACACTTGGCCGGGTTAAGCATCATCTTGTATACCCAGAGATTGTCAAAGGTTTCCTTCAAATCCTCAAGCAAGGTTTCCTTCTTCCTTGATTTGACTACAATGTCATCAACATAAGCATGAACTGTCGGAATCGGGGCTCCGCAGACCCAAGAAGGTTCAAACTCTAGGGCGTGTGCCTAGATCTCAAACGGATCTAGCCTCAAGCTCGCCGTCCCACGGCCAAGCCTCTTCGAATGCGTGCAAGCGGGCAAGGAGATGGACACAGAGATTTACCCAGGTTCGGGCCACCTTGCGGTGTAAGACCCTCCTCCTGCTATTGGTGGATTGCCTCACGAGGAGGTTGGGGATGAAATGGTACAATGGTTGAGCGACCTCGCGAGGGCTCTAAGGTGAGGATGGATCTCTCTCTATGGTGGAGGCTAGTCCCTATTTATAGTGGCCTCGGTCCTCTTCCCTTTTCGCGCAGGCGGGAAGGGATCCCACAATGGCCAATTTTGAAAGGGGACAAGAAGTACATCTTATCCTGACTAAAGGTGGTCTTTGCCTGCAAAGCTTCTGGTCGTGATGCAGAGGTGGGCTCGGCGATGACATCCGTCCTGTCGAGCTCGTGGTCTTGGTCTTGTTGCACTGGAATGGAAACCTTTGGGGGATTCCTTGGGAACCCGCGTACGCCCTTTGTCGGGGATATAACTTCACGGTGTAACATGCCATACTGAGCCGGGTTAACCCTATCAACGACTCTACAATCAAGTTTAAAGATGGGTCGTATCATGAAGACAGACGAATGAGGCGGTGGCTGACTAGAGTCGCCAGACGGCCCAATATTTCAAGGTGGCGGCTGAAGGCCCATGAAGCTAAAATACGCTGGCCGAGTTTTCCTTAAGATATAAGACAAGTTAGAGACATTGTAGGTCATGGCTCATGGTATGACCCGAAATCTGTTGTAAACCCTAGGACTTGACCTGTATATAAAGGCAGGTAGCTAGGGCCCCAAGAACTTAAGTTACAACCTCTCGATAGCTAGGTTAGCGATTCCGCACCCTTGTAATGGAGATCTACTCATCAAATACACACAAAGCAGGACGCAGGCTATTACCTCCATAGGTGGGGCCGAACCTAGGTAAACTCGATTCTCTCTCTCGTTCAACCCCTTCGAGTCGCCACCAAGCGGCGATGGCCTCACACCTAAGTCCCGTTACGAGGACATCTGCCGGGTTGACAAAACAACGACAGGTGAAGCCCACCGTGGGGCTCTCGCCCGATGGAGTTGAGTTTTCAAAATGGATCCAATCAGGATTTGGGAAGTTTGCGGTGAACCAGATGGTCAAGTATCACCATGACAAGATCTACGAGCCGGCTTGGAGCGTCAAGGACGACCCGATCGGATGTGGGCTTCGAGATCCCACACGAGAGATTTGTTTAGAAACTTCCGAGTCGAACATCTACATCAACATCGAGAGACGGCTCGGAGCGCCCGATCCAATCAATGCCAGGGCGGTCTTCGCCATGTGTTCGTCGGCTTCATGCAAGGGGCCAGCCTTTCGGATGAGCCGGCCTCTAGCGGCGACGCCCTCGTCAGTTCGGATGGCACATCATCCACAGGAGATACGGAGTCAATCTGCCCTCTTTATGATGGCGGACCCGGGGGCTCATTGAAGACCGAAGCCCCTGAGGAATACAATGAGTCACCTCGACAAGTCACCGTCTACATGGCAGGGGCTATGACGGTTTCAGATCCGGCCGCAGCTGGAGGTTCTGGCGGGTCAACTAAAACGCCGGCTCAAGACATGACTGATCTCATGGCCAAGATGGCAAAACTCGTGGATACCCCGGTCACTGTGGAAAATCAGGAAGAGCGCAATGTGGAGCTAACCAAATTGCGTAGTCAAATAATTGAGGTACAGAAGGAGATTGATGCTGAAAACGCATGGATGGCGGAGATGCGGGCTCGCATACATCAAGAGACGGAATGCCTTAAAGCCAAGGCTTGGCGGTTAGGAGTTCAGAGGGAGGCATCGGAGGCGGTTTATGAGAGAAGACACCACCGCGGGCTCCCTCCAAACCTTGAGCCTCAACAACTTTTTAATACCCCACAACACACATGAGGAACTGTTCAGCAACCCAGAAATCGGCAAGAGGAACCGGCTCAACCTCCGTCGGCTCGCTCCCCGCCCCGGCGATTTCAGACTCCATGAGGCCACTTTTCTAATCCTGTTGACAACATGCTAGCAGCAACCCGGAATTTGGAGGCGTTGGCCATTAATGGAAACTCCCCCATTGAGGTTGAAGCTAGAAACACTATTGAGATGCTGAAAACAGCTGTGGTACAGCAGGCACAGTACTCATACAGCTTGGATCGGATGCATTCCACCCCCTACGCTAGCAACGATCGCCATGTGGAATCCCCGGCCGTGTGCAGCAGTAGACGGAGGCAACAGCCTCAGGTCTGGCCAACCCGTCCCATGCCATCAGACGCCCAGGCAGTCATTGATGCAGCAAGAGGCGCACGTCAAGCAGAAGCAGAAGCGGTGGCACGGGTGATTCAACAGCTTCACCCTCAACTGGCGAGTTTGGGGACTGGATCCAACAGCAGGACGATTGGTATACCATGCTTATCCCCGGCACTCCGCGCCGAGCGCATGCCCAAAGACTTCGAGGGGCCTCGTAAGGTGCCAAATTACTCGGCAGATCTTGAGTCGACATCCTGGATCAAAAGTTATGAGTTGGTAATGGATATGCTGGATGTCAACGATGCTGTATGTGCTAAATACTTAACCATGATGTTGGAAGGACCGGCTCGGACGTGGTTGAAGAACTTGCCGCCTAATTCCATCAATACATGGACCGAGTTGAAAGAACGATTCATCAAGAATTTCCAAGGAACCTGCAAGAAGCCTATGACAATAGTAGACCTACAACATTGCCTTCAACGAGTAGACGAGTCGACCCACCATTGGACTCGCCGGGTCGCGGAAATCATCCACTCGTCGGACAGCATCACGACGGCTCAAGCAGTCTTAATACTTGAAAAGAACTGTCACTTCCAGCCCTTGGTGCGGAAGCTCGGACGGCTCAAGCGAAAGGTACAAGACATGGGCGACTTGATGGACGTCCTCACTAGATATGCCGAGTCAGATAGCACGAAGGATCCTGGCTCAGATTTGGACAAGACCACCAAAGGCAAAAAGGCTGAAGGCGTAAAAGGCCAGCATGGTCACAGTGGTAGCCAGGGGGCCCAAAATAATAAACTGAAACAACCTGATGGCTGATACGTCTCCAACGTATCTATAATTTTTGATTGTTCCATGCTATTATATTATCTGTTTTGGATGTTTTATATGCATTAATATGCTATTTTATATTATTTTTGGGACTAACCTATTAATCTAGTGCCTAGTGCCAGTTTCTGTTTTTCCTTGTTTTTGAGTATTGCAGATAAGGAATATTAAACGGAGTCCAAACGGAATAAAATCTTCGGAATCATTTTTCTTGGACCAGAAGAAACCTACCAAGCTTGGAGACCAAGGCAGGAGAGCCGCCGTGTGGCCACAAGCCACAGGGGCGCGCCCAGGGGGGTAGGGTGCCCCCCTAGCTTGTGGGCCCACGACAGCCCTCCTAACCCTACTCTTCGGCCTATAAATTCCCAAATATTCCTTGGATACCAAATAGAGCCACGAAAATACTTTTCCGCCGCCAGGAGCCTCTGTTCCTGTGAGATCCCATCTGGAGACCTTTTCCGGTAATCTGCCGGAGGGGGATTCGATCACGCAGGGCATCTTCATCAACTCCATTGCCCCTCCGATGATGCGTGAGTAGTCCACCACAGACCTTCGGGTCCATAGCTAGTAGCTAGATGGCTTCTTCTCTCTCTTTGTTCTTCAATACCATGTTCTTCATGATCTTCATGGAGATCTATCCAATGTAATACTCTTTTGTGGTGTGTTTGTCGAGATCCGATGAATTGTGGGTTTATGATCAGATTATCTATGAATATTATTTGAGTCTTTTCTGAATTCTTATATGCATGATTTCATATCTTTGCAAGTCTCTTCGAGTTATTGGTTTGGTTTGGCCAACTAGATTGGTAATTCTTGCAATGGGAGAAGTGCTTAGTTTTGGGTTCAATCTTGCGGTGTCCTCACCCAGTGACATAGTATGGGTAGCGAGGCACGTATTGTATTGTTGCCATCGAGGATAAAAAGATGGGGTTTTGATCATATTGCTTGAGTTTATCCCTCTACATCATGTCATCTTACCTAATGCGTTACTCTGTTCTTCATGAACTTAATACTCTAGATGCAGGCAGGAGTCGGTCGATGTGTGGAGTAATAGTAGTAGATGCAGAATCGTTTTGTTCTACTTGACACGAACGTGATGCCTATATGCATAATCATTGCCTTGGATATCGTCAGAACTATGCGCTTTTCTATCAATTGCTCGACAGTAATTTGATCACCCACCGTAATATTTGCCTTCATGAGAGAAGCCTCTAGTGAAACCTATGGCCCCCGGGTCTATTTTCCATCTTATATTTTCAGATCTATTTACTTTTGTTTTTACTTTTCGCAATCTTTTCCATCTATCTCTATCAGATCTCATCCTTGCAAGTTACCATGAAGGGATTGACAACCCCTTTATAGCGTTGGGTGCAAGTGTTTGATTCTTTGTGTAGGTACATCTATTGGGGACTTGCTTGTATCTCCTACTGGATTGATACCTTGGTTCTCAACAACTGAGGGAAATACTTATCTACTTTGCTGCATCACCCTTTCCTCTTTAAGGGAAAACCAACGCATGCTCAAGAAGTAGCAAGAAGGATTTCTGGCGCCGTTGCCGGGGAGATCTACATCAAGCCTACCAAGTACCCATCACAAACTCATCTCTTGCATTTACATTATTTGCCATTTGCCTCTCGTTTTCCTCTCCCCCACTTCTATAACGATTTTCAAAAAGATTTGCCTTTTTATTCGCCCTTCTTCCGTTCGTCTTTTCGTTTGCTTTCCGTTTGCTTGTGTGTTAGATCGCCTAAAACTCATGGCTAGCCTTGCCACTATCGTTAGTACTCCCGAGTATGAAGTTCTTAATTTTAAGCAAAGGGAGGGAGAAAACTTAAAGGATGCTTGGTATAGAATTTGCAATGCTCAAAATAGATCTACTCGTAAGCAATCTACTACCGTTCTCCTTCGCAATTTTTATGTTGGAGTTTCTCCTTGGAATAGATATGTTTTGGATACCATTACGGGAGAGAATTTCTTAGGAAACAATACCTTTGATTCTTATAATGCTATGACAAATTTGGTAGGTTCACCCCCGCTCATGGTTAATGAAACAATCTTGACTTTAGAACATGTTATGCGAAGGCTTGATATCATTGAAAATAAAGTTGCTACTATAGATCTCATTGAAAACTTGGATAAAAAGATCCATAATCATATCACTCAATATAGATCTAAGGTAGGAGTCACTCTAAAAAACCTAAGGGAAAAAGAACCCATAGTTAATGAAAAATTGGATCAAGATTCCTCTAGAATTGAAAAGCTAGAGGACATTATTACCAACTTGGGTTCCGCTTTTGCCTCTGTTCAAACCACTCCAAAATTTCCTATTTCTAAGGCTGCCAAGTTTGTGTATGTTCCTAAGAATAAGGATGAATCCTCTAGTAAAGGGGATGAAGATCTTAAGATGATAAGTGTTCACCCTAACTTTATTAATATTGTCCGGGAACCTATTGCCTCAAGTGAATTTCTTGATTTCTTGCCTAGGAGTATGATTGTTGATAAAACCAAAGAATCTCCTAGGGTTTACGAGTGTGGAATTGAGGATGGATTTCATACCAAATATGACAATACCTAGATCTATTGCGTTTTGCCTAGCTAGGGGCGTTAAACAATAGCGCTTGTTGGGAGGCAACCCAATTTTATTTTTGCTTTCTGTTTTTTTGTTTCTATTTCGGTGTGTTTTGCACATTATTACTTCTGTAGTAATTGTGTTTTTATGTTTTTATTAGTGTTTGAGCCAAGTAAGACCTTTGGGATGGTCTACGGTGTTTGTTGATTTGATTTTGCTGAAAAACAGAAACGTTTGCACTCAGTCCAGGAATTTTATAAATTCACTGGAACGTGATTTTGATCTGAAATTTTACAAAAGATTGATATACAAATTTCCCTGGTTGTTCTAATTTTTCAGAATTTTTGGAGTTACATAAGTATTCTAAGTTTACAGATTGCTACAGACTGTTCTGTTTTTGACAGATTCTGTTTTCTTTGTGTTGTTTGCTTATTTTGATGAATCTATGGGTTGTATCGGGGGGTATGAACCATGGAGAAGTTAGAATACAGTAGGTATTACACACATATAAATAAAGAATGAGTTTACAACAGTACCTAAAGTGGTGATTTATTTTTCATATACTAACGGATCTCACGAGTTTTCTGTTGAGTTTTGTGTTGTGAAGTTTTCAAGTTTTGGGTAAAGATTTTATGGACTATGGAATAAGGAATGGCAAGAGCCTAAGCTTGGGGATGCCCAAGGCACCCCAAGCCATATTCAAGGATACCAAAAAGCCTAAGCTTGGGGATGCCCCGGAAGGCATCCCCTCTTTCATCTTCAATCCATCGGTAAATTTACTTGAGGCTATATTTTTATTCACCACATGATATGTGTTTTGCTTTGAGCGTCTTGTATGATATGAGTCTTTGCTTTTTAATTTGCCACAATCATCCTTGCTGCACACATCTCTTTTAGAAGGACACGCTGAATCGTGAATTTATTAGAATACTCTATGTGCTTCACTTATATCTTTTGAGCTAGGCAATTTTGCTCTAGTCACTTATATCTTTTTAGAGCACGGTGGTGTTATGTTTTATAGAAATAATTGAACTCTCGTACCTCACTTATATTATTTTGAGAGTCCCTAAACAGCATGGTAATTGGATTAGGTTATTAATTTGGTCCTAATATAATAGGCATCCAAGAGGGATATGATAAAAACTTTCATATTAAGTGCATTGAATATGACGAGAAGTTTGATTGCGTGCATATAGTTTTGAGATGTAGAGATGGTAATATTAAGAGTTATGTTAGTAAGTAGTTGTGGATTAGTAGAGATAGTTGTGTTAAGGTTTGTGATTCTCGTAGCATGCACGTATGGTGAACCGTTATGTAATGAAGTCGGAGCATGATTTGTTTAATGATTGTCATCCTTTGTGTGATGGGTCGGGAGCGCGCGATGGTTTACTCGTACCAACCTCTCCCCTAGGGGCATGCGTCTAACACTTTGCTTCGATGACTAATAGACTTTTGCAATAAGTATGTGAGTTCTTTATGACTAATGTGATTCCATGGATTATACGCACTCTCACCCTTCCACCTTTGCTAGCCTCTCTAGTACCGCGCAACTTTCGCCGGTGCAATAAACCCACCTTCCTCAAAACAGCCACCATATATTTTCCTCAAAACAGCCACCATACCTACCTATTATGGCATTTCCATAGCCATTCCGAGATATATTGCCATGCAACTTCCACCATTCCGTTTATTATGACACGCACCATCATTGTCATATTCTTTGCATGATCGTAAGACAGCTAGCATGATGTTTTTATGGCTTGTCCGTTTTTTGATGTCATTTGCTATGCTAGATCATTGCACATGCCGGTACACCACCGGAGGCATTCATATAGAGTCATATGTTGTTCTAAGTTTCGAGTTGTAAGTAAATAAAAGTGTGATGATCTTCATTATTAGAGCATTGTCCCATGAGAGGGAAGGATGATGGAAGCTATGATTCCCTCACTAGATGGGATGAGTCTCCACACTTTACAAAAAAATAAAAGAGGCCAGCGAAGCCCAAAAAAAAGAGAGGCTAAAGATGCCCACAAACAAAAAAGAAAAAAAAGAAGAAAAATGAATGAATGAGAGAAAAGAGAGAAGGGACAATGCTACTATCCTTTTCCACACTTGTGCTTCGAGTAGCACCATGTTCTTCATGATAGAGAGTCTCCTATTTTGTCACTTTCATATACTAGTGGAAAATTTTCATTATATAACTTGGCTTGTATATTCCAATGATGGGCTTCCTCAAAGTGCCCTAGGTCTTCGTGAGCAAGCGAGTTGGATGCACACCCACTTAGTTTCCTTTTGAGCTTTCATACACTTATAGCTCTAGTGCATCCGTTGCATGGCAATCCCTACTCACTCACATTGATATCTATTGATGGGCATCTCCATAGCCCGTTGATACGCCTAGTTGATGTGAGACCATCTTCTCCTTTTCCCTTGCACCTCCACCACATTCTATTCCACCCATAGTGCTATATCCATGGCTCACGCTCATGTATTGCGTGAGAGTTGAAAAAGTTTGAGAACATAAAAGGGGTGAAACAATAGCTTGACTTGTCATCGGGGGTGTGCATGATTCAGATACTTTGTGTGGGGAAGATGGAGCATAGCCAGACTATATGATATTGTAGGGATAACTATCTTTAGCCATGGTATTTTGAAAGCTATGATTGCTTGTTAGTATGCTTTAAGTATTATTGTCTTTATGTCAATATTAAGCTATAGTATTGAATTTTACAGATCTGAATATTCATGCCACAATAAAGAATATTACATGGATAAATATGTTAGGTAGCATTCCACATCAAAAATTCTGTTTTTATCATTTAACTACTCGAGGATGAGCAGGAATTAACCTTGGGGATGCTTGATACGTCTCCCACGTATCTATAATTTTTGATTGTTCCATGCTATTATATTATCTGTTTTGGATGTTTTATATGCACTAATATGATATTTTATATTATTTTTGGGACTAACCTATTAATCTAGTGCCTAGTGCCAGTTTCTGTTTTTTCCTTGTTTTTGAGTATTGCAGATAAGGAATATTAAACGGAGTCCAAATGGAATAAAATCTTCGGAATGATTTTTCTTGGACCAGAAGAAACCTACCAAGCTTGGAGACCAAGGCAGGAGAGCCGCCGTGTGGCCACAAGCCACAGGGGCGCGCCCAGGGGGGTAGGGCGCGCCCCCTTGGCTTGTGGGCCCACGACAGCCCTCCTAACCCTACTCTTCGGCCTATAAATTCCCAAATATTCCCTGGATACCAAATAGAGCCACGAAAATACTTTTCCGCCGCCAGGAGCCTCTATTCCCGTGAGATCCCATCTGGGGACCTTTTCCGGTAATCTACCGGAGGGGGATTTGATCACGGAGGGCATCTTCATCAACTCCATTGCCCCTCCGATGATGCGTGAGTAGTCCACCACAGACCTTCGGGTCCATAGCTAGTAGCTAGATGGCTTCTTCTCTCTCTTTGTTCTTCAATACCATGTTCTTCATGATCTTCATGGAGATCTATCCGATGTAATACTCTTTTGCGGTGTGTTTGCCGAGATCCGATGAATTGTGGGTTTATGATCAGATTATCTATGAATATTATTTGAGTCTTTTCTGAATTCTTATATGCATGATTTCATATCTTTGCAAGTCTCTTCGAGTTATTGGTTTGGTTTGGCCAACTAGATTGGTAATTCTTGCAATGGGAGAAGTGCTTAGTTTTGGGTTCAATCTTGCGGTGTCCTCACCCAGTGACATAGTAGGGGTAGCGAGGCACGTATTGTATTGTAGCCATCGAGGATAAAAATATGGGGTTTTCATCATATTGCTTGAGTTTATCCCTCTACATCATGTCATCTTACCTAATGCGTTACTCTGTTCTTCATGAACTTAATACTCTAGATGCAGGCAGGAGTCGGTCGATGTGTGGAGTAATAGTAGTAGATGCAGAATCGTTTCGGTCTACTTGACACGGACGTGATGCCTATATGCATAATCATTGCCTTGGATATCGTCATAACTATGCGCTTTTCTATCAATTGCTCGACAGTAATTTGTTCACCCACCGTAATTGTTGGAAATATGCCCTAGAGGCAATAATAAATTGGTTATTATTATATTTCCTAGTTCATGATAATCGTTTATTATCCATGCTATAATTGTATTGATTGGAAACTCAAATACATGTGTGGGTACATAGACAACACTGTGTCCCTAGTAAGCCTCTAGTTAACTAGCTCGTTGATCAAAAGATGGTGAAGGTTTCCTAGCCATGGACATGAGATGTCATTTGATAACGGGATCACGTCATTAGGAGAATGATGTGATGGACAAGACCCAAACTACGAACATAGCATATGATCGTGTCAGTTTATTGCTATTGTTTTCTGCATGTCAAGTATCTATTCCTATGACCATGAGATCATGCAACTCACTGACACCGGAGGAATACCTTGTGTGTATCAAACGTCACAACGTAACTGGGTGACTATAAAGGTGCTCTATAGGTATCTTCGAGGGTGTCTGTTGGGTTGGCATGGATCAAGACTGGGATTTGTTACTCCGTGTGACGGAGAGGTATCACAGGGCCCACTCGGTAATACAACATCACAATGAGCCTTGCAAGCAATGTGACTAAACTGTTAGCCACGAGATCTTGTATTACGGAACGAGTAAAGAGACTTGCCGGTAACGAGATTGAACTAGGTATAGAGATACCGACGATCGAATCTCGGGCAAGTAACATACCGAAGAACAAAGGGAACAACATACGGGATTAACTGAATCCTTGACATAGAGGTTCGGCCGATATAGATCTTCGTAGAATATGTAGGAACCAATATGGGCATCCAGGTCCCGCTATTGGTTATTGACCGTAGAGGTGTCTCGGTCATGTCTACATTGTTCTCGAACCCGCAGGGTCTACACACTTAACGTTTGGTGACGATTAGTATAGTTGAGTTATTGTGTTGGTGACCGAAGGTTGTTCGGAGTCCCGTATAAGATCCCGGACATGACAAGGATCTCCGGAAGAGTCCGGAGGTAAAGATTGATATATGTGATAATAGTGTTTTGATCTACGGAAGGGTTCCAGAATTCACCGGAAGGGGTTCCGGGTGTTTACCGAAGTGTTCGGGTGTAGGAACACTTTATATGGGCCAAAGGGGTAAAGTCCACGAGGTATTGGAAAGTGCAAAAGGAAGTTTTGCTGCTGCCTTAAGCGGTACTACCGCTGGTAAGGCAGTACTACCGCGTAAGCGGTACTACCGCTTGTATGAAGCGGTACTACCGCTCAAGCGGTACTACCACTTGTGAGCGGTACTACCGCTTGTGCGCGGTAATGCTGGAATCCGAGTTGGACTCTTTCCATGCGGGCCAAACCGACCTTGTGCGGGCAAAACCGACCTTGTGGAGGCTTTCTCTCCAAGTTTAGACCCCAGGGCTCAACATATAAATAGAGGGGCAGGGCTAGCACACGGGATACATCAAGATTTCCCAAGCCGTGTGCCGGCAACCCTAACCCTCTAGTTCCTCCCGTCATAATCTCCGTAGTGCTTGGCGAAGCCCTGCAGAGATTGTTCCTCACCACCATCACCACGCCGTCGTGCTGCCGGAACTCATCCACTACTTCACCATCGCTCGCTGGATCGAGGAGGTGAAGGCGTCATCAAGCCGTACGTGTGTTGAACGCGGAGGTGCCGTCCGTTCGGCGCTAGATCGTGATTGGATCAAAGGACGACTTGTGATTTGGATCGCGAAGACGTTCGACTACATCAACCGCGTTTCTTAACGCTTCCGCTTAGCGATCTACAAGGGTATGTAGATTCACTCTCCCTCTCGTAGATGCTCATCACCATGGATAGATCTTGCGTGTGCGTAGGAAAATTTTTGTTTCCCATGCAACGTTCCCCAACAATGGTATCAGAGCTAGGTCTATGCATAGATGAGATCTCGAGTAGAACACAAACGAGTTGTGGGCGTGAGTGTATACATATTGCTTGCCGTTACTAGTTGATACTTGATTCGGCGGTATTGTGAGATAAAGCGGCCCGGACCGACATTACGCGTACGCTTACGCGAGACAGGTTTCACCGCTACGTGCACTCGTTGCATAAAGGTGACTGGCGGGTGTCTGTCTCTCTCACTTTAGTTGAATCGATTTCAATGAAGAGGGTTCTTTTAGAAGATCAAAAAGAAATCACTACACCACGTTATGGTTTTACGTAGGTAAGAACGGTTCTTGCAAACCCGTAGCAGCCACGTAAAACTTGCAACAACAATTAGAGGACGTCTAACTTGTTTTTGCAGGGTATGTTGTGATGTGATATGGCCAATTACATGATGAGATATATGTGATGTATGAGATGATCATGTGTTGTATAGAATATCACGACTTGCATGTCGATGAGTACGGCAACTGGCAGGAGCCATAGAGTTGTCTTTAATTATTTTCGCCGTTTTGCTTTACTTTATCGCTATGAGTTAGCAATAGTCGTGGAAGCAACAGTCGGCGCGACAACCTCATGGAGACACATTGATGGAGATCAAGATGATGGAGATCATGGTGTCATGCCAGTGACGATGGAGATCATGCCGGTGCTTTGGAGATGGAGATCAAAAGCACAAGTTCATGGCCATATCATGTCACTTATGATTTGCATGTGATGTTAATCCTTTTATGCATCTTGTTTTGCTTAGGACGACGGTAGCATTATAAGGTGATCCCTCACTTAAATTTCAAGATAAATTGTGTTCTCCTCGAGTGTGCACCGTTGCGAAAGTTCGTCGTTTCGAGACACCACGTGATGATCGGGTGTGATAGACTCTACGTTCACATACAACGGGTGCAAGCTAGTGTTGCACATGCGGAACACTCGGGTTAAACTTGACGAGCCTAGCATGTACAGACATGGCCTCGGAACACAAGAGACCGAAAGGTCGAACATGAGTCATATAGTAGATATGATCAACATGAAGATGTTCACCATTGAAACCACCTCAACTATCGTGATGATCGGACTTGAGTTGGTGGATTTGGATCATGTGACACTCGAATGACCAGAGGGATGTCAATTTGAGTGGGAGTTTTTTAAGTAATATGATTAACTAAACTCATTATCTTGAACAATAGTCTAAATTGTCTTTGCAATATTTATGTTGTAGATCATGGCTCGCGCAGTAGCACCCCTGAATTTTAATGCGTTCCTAGAGAAAGCTAAGTTGAAAGATGACGGAAGTAACTTTGTGGACTGGGCCCGTAATCTAAGGATTATCCTTACGGCTTCCCAGAAGGCTTATGTCCTTGATGCACCGCTTGGTGATCCACCCGCTCCAGTTTAGTCTCTAGACGTTGTGAATGCCTGGCAGGCTCGTTCTGAAGATTACTCAATAGTTCAATGTGCAATCTTGTATGGCTTAGAACCGGGACTTCGAAGACGTTTTGAACGTCATGGAGCATATGAGATGTTCCAGGAGTTGAAGTTTATCTTTCAGAAGAATGCCCGGATCGAGAGGTATGAGATCTCCGATAAGTTCTATGCTTGCAAGATGGAGGAGAACGGGTCTATCAGTGATCACATACTCAGAATGTCTGGGTACTCCACCCGTCTGGCTGAATTGGGGATGCCCCTTCCGCCAGAGGCTATCACTGACAGAGTTCTTCAATCATTGCCACCTAGCTACAAGAGCTTCGTGTTGAACTATAACATGCACGGGATGAACAAGTCAGTCGCCGAGCTGTTTGCGATGCTGAAAGCCGCTGAGTCTGAAATTCAGAAGGAGCATCAAGTGTTGATGGTCAATAAAACCACTAGTTTCAAGAAAAATGGCAAGGGTAAGAAGGGTAACTCCAAGAAGAGTGGCAAAGCAGTTGCTCCTCCCATGAAGAAACCCAGGGCTGGACCCAAACCAGAAACTGTGTGCTTTCATTGCAAGGGAACTGGACACTGGAAGCGGAACTGCCCCAAGTATTTGGCTGACAAGAAGGCGGCCAACAACAAACAAGGTATATATGATATACATGTTATTGATGTGTACCTTACCAACTCTCGTTGTAGTACCTGGGTATTTGATACCGGTGCGGTTGCTCATATTTGCAACTTAAAACAGGAACTGCGGAATAGACGGAGGCTGGCAAAGGACGAAGTGACGATGCGCGTGGGAAATGGTTTCAAGGTTGATGTGATCGCCGTCGGCACGCTCGCTCTTCGATTACCATCGGGATTAGTGATGAACCTGAATAAATGTTATTTGGTGCCTGCGTTAAGCATGAACATTATATCTGGATGTTGTTTATTGCGAGACGGTTACTCATTTAAATCAGAGAATAATGGTTGTTCTATTTATATGAGTAATATCTTTTATGGTCATGCACCCGATGTGAGGGGTTTATTCTTATTGAATCTCGATAGTAATGATACACATGTTCATAACATTGATGCCAAAAGATGTAGAATTGATAATGATAATACCACTTTCTTGTGGCACTGCCGTTTAGGTCATATTGGCGTAAAACGCATGAGGAAGCTCCATGCTGATGGACTTTTGGAGTCACTTGATTTTGAATCACTTGACACATGTGAGCCATGCCTCATGGGCAAGATGACTAAAACGCCGTTCTCTGGAATAATGGAACGGGCAAGTGACTTGTTGGAAATCATACATACTGATGTGTGCGGTCCGATAAGCATTGAGGCGCGCGGTGGTTATCGTTACTTTCTCACCTTCACCGATGACTTAAGTAGATATGGGTATATTTACTTAATGAAACACAAGTCTGAAACGTTTGAAAAGTTCAAACAATTTCAGAGTGAAGTTGAGAATCATCGTAACAAGAAGATTAAATTCCTACGATCTGATCGAGGAGGAGAATATCTGAGTTATGAGTTTGGCAGTCACTTAAGACAATGTGGAATTGTTTCACAACTGACACCGCCTGGAACACCACAGCGTAATGGTGTGTCCGAACGTCGTAATCGAACCTTATTGGATATGGTGCGATCTATGATGTCTCTTGCCGATTTGCCACTATCGTTTTGGGGTTATGCATTAGAGACAGCTGCATTCACTTTAAATAGGGCACCATCGAAATCCGTTGAGACGACGCCATATGAACTTTGGTTTGGCAAGAAGCCAAAGCTGTCGTTTCTTAAAGTTTGGGGATGTGATGCTTATGTCAAAAAGCTTCAGCCTGAAAAGGTGGAACCCAAAGCGGAGAAATGCGTCTTCCTAGGATACCCAAAAGCGACAGTTGGGTATACCTTCTACCTCAGATCCGAAGGCAAAGTGTTTGTCGCTAAAAACGGAACATTTCTTGAGAAAGAGTTTCTCTCGAAAGAATTGAGTGGGAGGAAGATAGAACTTGATGAGGTTGTTGAACCTTTACTTCAACCTGAGAGTAGCGCAGCGCAGAAAGATGTTTCTGTAGAGCCTACATCAGCTGAAGAGGAAGTTGATGATGATCATAAAGCTTCGGATCAAGTTGCTATCGAACCTCGTAGGTCGACAAGGACGCGTACTGCTCCTGAGTGGTACGGCAACCCTGTCTTAGAGGTCATGTTGTTGGACAACGATGAACCTACGAGCTATTGAGAAGCGATGATGGGCTCGGATTCCGAGAAGTGGTTAGAGGCCATGAAATCCGAGATGGGATCCATGTATGAAAACAAAGTGTGGACTTTGGAAGTATTACCTGAAGGGCGTAAGGCCATTCAGAACAAATGGATCTTTAAGAGGAAGACGGACGCAGACGGTAATGTCACCATCTATAAAGCTCGACTTGTGGCAAAGGGTTTTTCACAAGTTCAAGGAGTTGACTACGATGAGACCTTCTCACCCGTAGCGATGCTTAAGTCCGTCAGAATCATGTTAGCAATAGCTGCCTTTTTCGATTATGAAATTTGGCAGATGGATGTCAAAACAGCGTTCCTTAAACGGTTTCCTTAAGGAAGAGTTGTATATGATGCAACCAAAAGGTTTTGTCGATCCAGAGAATGCTGACAAAGTTTGCAAACTCCAGCGATCCATTTATGGACTGGCGCAAGCATCTCGGAGTTGGAATCTTCGCTTTGATGAGGTGATCAAAGCGTTCGAGTTTATACAAGTTTACGGAGAAGCTTGTATTTACAAGAAAGTGAGTGGGAGCTCTATAGCGTTTCTAATATTATATGTGGATGACATATTACTGATTGGAAACAATATAGAAATGTTGGAAAGCGTGATGGAATATTTGAACAAGAGTTTTTCAATGAAGGACCTAGGAGAAGCTGCTTTCATATTAGGCATCAAGATCTATAGAGATAGATCAAGACGTTTAATAGGACTTTCACAAAGCACATACCTTGATAAGATTTTGAAGAAGTTCAAAATGGATCAGTCCAAGAAGGGGTTCTTGCCTGTTTTGCAAGGTGTGAAGTTGAGTAAGACTCAATCCCAGTGACTGCAGGAGATAGAGAAAAGATGAGTGTCATCCCCTATAATTCAGCCATAGGCTCTATCATGTATGCAATGCTATGCACAAGACCCGATGTCAGCCTTGCCATAAGTATGGTCGGAAGGTTTGAAAGTGATCCAGGAATGGAACACTGGACGGCGGTCAAGAATATCCTGAAGTACCTGAAAAGGACTAAGGACATGTTTCTCGTTTATGGAGGTGATCAAGAGCTCGTCGTAAAGGGTTACGTCGATGCAAGCTTTGACACTGATCCGGATGACTCTAAGTCACAAACCGGATACGTATTTATTCTTAATGGGGTTGCGGTTAGCTGGTGCAGTTCCAAGCTAAGCGTGGTAGCTGATTCTACATGCAAAGCGGAGTACATCGCTGCCTCGGAGGCGGCGAAGGAAGGTGTCTGGATGAAGGAGTTCATGACAGATCTTGGAGTAGTGCCTAGTGCGCTTAACCCAATGACTCTGTTTTGTGATAATACTGGTGCCATTGCTCTAGCCAAGGAACCAAGATTTCACAAGAGGACCAGACACATAAAGCGACATTTCAATTCCATCCACGATTACATCAAGGAGGACGACATAAATATTTGCAAAGTACACACGGATCTGAATGTTGCAGATCCGATGACTAAACCTCTTCCAAGGGCTAAACATGAACAACACCAGAACTGCATGGGTGTTCGATTCATTACAATGTAAATCACATAGTGATGTGAACTAGATTATTGACTCTAGTGCAAGTGGGAGACTGTTGGAAATATGCCCTAGAGGCAATAATAAATTGGTTATTATTATATTTCCTTGTTCATGATAATCGTTTATTATCCATGCTATAATTGTATTGATTGGAAACTCAAATACATGTGTGGGTACATAGACAACACTGTGTCCCTAGTAAGCCTCTACTTAACTAGCTCGTTGATCAAAAGATGGTGAAGGTTTCCTAGCCATGGACATGAGATGTCATTTGATAACGGGATCACGTCATTAGGAGAATGATGTGATGGACAAGACCCAAACTACGAACATAGCATATGATCGTGTCAGTTTATTGCTATTGTTTTCTGCATGTCAAGTATCTGTTCCTATGACCATGAGATCATGCAACTCACTGACACCGGAGGAATACCTTGTGTGTATCAAACGTCACGACGTAACTGGGTGACTATAAAGGTGCTCTACAGGTATCTTCGAGGGTGTCTGTTGGGTTGGCATGGATCAAGACTGAGATTTGTTACTCCGTGTGACAGAGAGGTATCTCAGGGCCCACTCGGTAATTCAACATCACAATGAGCCTTGCAAGCAATGTGACTAAAGTGTTAGCCACGAGATCTTGTACGGTAACGAGATTGAACTAGGTATAGAGATACCGATGATCGAATCTCGGGCAAGTAACATACCAAAGAACAAAGGGAACAGCATACGGGATTAACTGAACCCTTGACATAGAGATTCGACTGATATAGATCTTCGTAGAATATGTAGGAACCAATATGGGCATCCAGGTCCCGCTATTGGTTATTGACCGTAGAGGTGTCTCGGTCATGTCTACATAGTTCTCGAACCCGCAGGGTCTACACACTTAACGTTTGGTGACGATTAGTATAGTTGAGTTATTGTGTTGGTGACCGAAGGTTGTTCGGAGTCCCGGATAAGATCCCGGACATGACAAGGATCTCCGGAAGAGTCCGGAGGTAAAGATTGATATATGTGATAATAGTGTTTTGACCTCCGGAAGGGTTCCGGAATTCACCGGAAGGGGTTCCGGGTGTTAACCGAAGTGTTTGGGTGCAGCAACACTTTATATGGGCCAAAGGGGTAAAGTCCACGAGGTATTGGAAAGTTCAAAAGGAAGTTTTGCTGCTGCCTTAAGCGGTACTACCGTTGGTAAGGCAGTACTACCGCGTAAGTGGTACTACCGCTTGTATGAAGCGGTACTACCGCTCAAGCGGTACTACCGCTCGTGAGCGGTACTACCGCTTGTGCACGGTACTGCTGGAATCCGAGTTGGAATCTTTCCATGCGGGCCAAACCGACCTTGTGCGGGCAAAACCGACCTTGTGGAGGCTTTCTCTCCAAGTTTAGACCCCAGGGCTCAACATATAAATAGAGGGGCAGGGCTAGCACACGGGATACATCAAGATTACCCAAGCCGTGTGCCGGCAACCCTAACCCTCTAGTTCCTGCCGTCATAATCTCCGTAGTGCTTGGCGAAGCCTTGCAGAGATTGTTCCTCACCACCATCCCCACGCCGTCGTGCTGCCGGAAGTCATCCACTACTTCACCATCGCTCGCTGGATCGAGGAGGTGAAGGCGTCATCAAGCCGTACGTGTGTTGAACGCGGAGGTGCCGTCCGTTCGGCGCTAGATCGTGATTGGATCGAGGGACGACATGCGATTTGGATCGCGAAGACGTTCGACTACATCAACCGCGTTTCTTAACGCTTCCGCTTAGCGATCTACAAGGGTATGTAGATTCACTCTCCCTCTCATAGATGCTCATCACCATGGATAGATTTTGCGTGTGCGTAGGGAATTTTTTGTTTCCCATGCAACGTTCCCCAACAGTAATATTTGCCTTCATGAGAGAAGCCTCTAGTGAAACCTATGGCCCCCGGGTCTATTTTACATCTTATATTTTCAGATCTATTTACTTGTGTTTTTTAGTTTCCGCAATCTTTTCCATCTATCTCTATCAGATCTCATCCTTGCAAGTAACCGTGAAGGGATTGACAACCCCTTTATAGCGTTGGGTGCATGTGTTTGATTCTTTGTGTAGGTACATCTATTGGGGACTTGCTTGTATCTCCTACTGGATTGATACCTTGGTTCTCAACAACTGAGGGAAATACTTATCTACTTTGCTGCATCACCCTTTCCTCTTCAAGGGAAAACCAACACATGCTCAAGAAGTAGCAATGGCGTGTCAGACTTTGTGGCCAACACTAACACAGGTTTCAAGAATCAGCGCCGCAACGGTCGACCCGGAGGGGCTTACAATGGGAATAAACCTCGCAATTATGAAGAGGCACTTAAAGCGCCTTGCCCTAAGCACAGCACTCAAGATAAGCCGGCTAGCCACTCTTGGGAGAATTTGTTATATCATGCAAGAGTTCCGTAGCCAGGCTTTCCAGAATAATCCAGGAGGCAATGGTGGAGGACACCCAGGTCAACACGGACTTGGCGGGTCACAAGCTGGCCTAGGGGCCGGTTTTCATAATCAGGGAAATCATGGCAATGGGCAGCATCCTTGCTAGAGCAATCGGCATAATAAGCAGGGAGGGTTCCAAAGTAATCCCAAGCAGTTGAATAACGGTCAGTACCGCTAGCACCTGAATCCCTGAATAAAATTCACCCTGGAGGACCTCAAAGAAGAAATTTTATGTCCACGGGAAAGAACAAGCCGGTCCTGGAACACCAGTGGCCTCCTTATACCTAGCCTTGCCGGCTCTTTTTTGTAATTTCTTCCCCCCTTTACAGAATCTTGTATATACTTCTTTATGTTTTGAGTATGAATAAGGCCGGCATATTTTTGTTGTTTCAACCTACAAATAGAGTTTGAGTCTTTATTTTCTGAAACAGAGGGCACCCGGGGGCTTTCGACTCATCGAGTTTAGCTTTCTGACCCTTGTGACCCGGCGTAATAATGCCACAATACCAAGGGCATTTGGGGGCTTCCAGCCCATCGGGCTTAGCTTTCTTACCCTCTTGACCCGGCAAAAAATGCCATATATGGTTAAACCTGCCTGTACGCTTGATGCGACTCCGATCAGATGACCCCGTGTACTCTTGACAAGTCAATCCGTTTTTGGACCTTGAACTTATCAAGGTTAAAACACCGACTTGAGTCATGTGAGAGCCGGCATACGGAAAGCTATGATAAACCATGGGTTATCATACCCGCTTCATTGAAGCAAGACTCGAGCAAGCCAGCCTTTCTCTGTCAAGCCTCGAAAGCCGACATATTATGCATCGTCATCGCGACATACTTATGCGGAAAGGCTGATTTCCAAATTAGAAAATATCGCAAGATACTTTGTGATCTTTTATAAAGCCTTTTTAACCAGTCAGCATCTCGGTTAAACTAACCGAGATCGTGTGGCTAGAAAGCTACCTTTCAAGACTTCGAAGGCCAGTGCTATGTGCTGAAACTCATCACATAAAAATGTTTTGGGCACGCCCTATATTTAATTACCGGTTTATGTATGAAATAACCAGGTTATCGGCTGCATGACAGCGTAAAGTTATATTATTGGTTAAGGGGCTAGAAGGACCTTATTTGCCTGGTTTTATTAAGCCGGTTTGTCAATATTGCCTCGTTTGGCTTTGTTCATTATAGCAAGTTTCAGGTCCAAAGCTACCACCGACTCATGCTGGAAAAGCCGGGTTGAACAATAGAGTTCGCATAAGCGACCGATTGACAAGGCATACAAATCCTCGATATTGTTGAGAGGAGGATAGATCATTAAAATCTAGAAGATCAAAGGCCGGCTCATTTTGCCCAGCTCTATCTTATCAAAAAGGACATCAATAGAAAGACTATGAACGGACAAGGTGGTGAAGCAGCAAATAAGCATCTTGCATCAAAGGCGCAAAACGTGCACGATGGCACGATGACAGTTTTCGGCTATCCCTGTTACATGCTTGATTAAGCCACAAATTGTTTTTCCACCCATACTTGGGGCCTTAAGTTGACAAGGTAACGATTGAGGAAGTTTAAATCGCCGACCGCATCATCCGGGCCAGTGGCGGCTAATCTTGCGCGTGAGACGCCTCTGGGTTGTCCACCGATTGGTCTTCCGGCTCCTGTATCTAAAGGTTATCCGCATCCTAGTTGCAGTGAGATAAGGCCTGGAACACAGCCTCGTCATCAAGAATTGAAGGCAAGTCAACTTCAAGGGCAAAGACATGCTCGCGCCGTTGAGGAGCCAGAATTTTTGATATTAAATCATGTGGTGGAATCCGAGTATGATTGGCGCCATAAGCCGCTTGATAGTTCCTCAGTTTCATCTCAGAAACCAGTAGAGTCAACAGCATCTGAGCATCCTTGACACAGGCAGCATAATCCTCTTGGGAAAATTCTAATCCATCATTCTTAAATTCGGGGAAACCTTTTGCTAGCTCAGCTAGATCGAGCTCCTCTCCATAAGCTAAAGCCTGGCTTAATGCATATATCGCGCTAGAGCGGGCGGCTGATCTTTTTAGCTCTGGGATGTGCTGAGGGATGGTGGAAAGACACTCCAACACATTCTTGATAAACTTTAAGGGCTGCCTTGATTGCAAGATGACTCCAAGCATAGAGTTGCTATGTCAAGGAATCGACAACCTTAAGCATCAGCAGGCTATTATCATAAAAGTTGCTAGTTCGAGGGCCTGCAAAATAAAATCAAGGCGTGAGTCATCAGGCGCATTATGTCTATATCTCAAGAAGACAAGAGGCTATGTACACTTACAAAAAATGGCTTGGGTCATTTGGGCAATATGCCATTTTAACCCGGACAACTCATCGGTGATGGGTTTGAGCTGGCCCTCAGCGTCCTCTGCGCGCTTCAACAGAGCCGCCTTTTCATCTTCGAAGGATTTCTTCTCCTTTAAAAAGCCTGCCTTAGCGTTTTCCAGCTCGATCAATGAGAGGCGAAGTTTTCTTCAACTTCTGCATAGGAGTTTTGCCCTTTTTCCAGATCTTTTTTCAGACTGGTCACGCTGGATTCAGCTGTCTTCAAAGCTTCCTGCATCATAAATAAATTTTATATCAAGTCCCAAGAAAATTGCAAGCAATATATTTGGCACTTGGGGGCTAATGTATTTCAGCTCTTTTTTGTCATTGAAGATGTGAAAAAGACCCGACTCATCTCAAGGAGATGAGCCAGCCCTTGGGGGCTACATGTCGAAAGTTCTTCAAAGTTATTACAAAAAGACCCGACTCATCTCAAGGAGATGAGCTGGCCCTTGGGGGCTACAGGTCGAAGTTCTTTAAAGTTATTACAAAAAGACCCAACTCATCTCAAGGAGATGAGCCGGCCCTTGGGGGCTACAGGTTGAGTCAATCAAACATTCGCAAGACCCAACTTATCTTAGAAAGATAAAGCTGGGCCTTGGGGGCTACAAAAGGATATATGATAAGAGCATATAAAGGATAACATACCTCGTATTTATTTTTCATCATGCTAACAAGGCCGATTTCCATCTCACGACTTGTAGCTAGGCGGTCCAAACAGGCAGCATGAAGATCTTCAACACTAAAGCTCTCATAATTTGGAAGCTCCAACTTGGTCTTCCCTTTTTCTTGCAGTACCGCTTCATCTTTAGCAACAAACTTTGTTAACACCCTGGAAGTCTCAGGAGCAGTATAACCCGTCCCAGTAATAATAACTTCAGGGGTATCTTTGTTTGTTACTGAAGGATTGGGTGGGTCAAGGTTAACTGCTGATGTAGTTTCAACAGTTACAGCACAGTACTGGTTGGTTCATATGGAGGAGGTAAATCGTTTTGTATATCCCGAGGGTCTTCAGGATGATCAACCGAGACTTCATGAGCCACCAAATAAGGAATCTCTGGCTTTGGCCTTAGGGTTAACAGAAGACCCATCAGTCTTCCTTTTCTTGGCTTTGGCCATGCCAAGTTAAAAAGTATAATATGAAGAATGGGAAGAGACAATAGTCTACTCAAATAGACAAATCAATGAGGAATTTACCCATGATTGATAACAAAGGGCGCCAGTTTGGACGCAGTTGAGTCGTCTGACGAAGGTGGCGACTCCTGATTAACCAAGGCATAGGAGTCAAAAGTTGACACATCAAGTCAGAACTTCCTTGGAAGTTTGGAATATTAAGTACCTTGGCTGGTCGTTTCCGGGCGGCTGATTTATCAGGTAAGCCCTCGACAAGATCACCACTCCCACTTCGGGTCTGACGCCTAGACTGGTGCTGGGTTTTCTTCAAAATAAAGTAAGGATCTAGATGAGCGTCCGGGTGAGAAAAGCCTACCTTCCGAACAACCCGCCTTGTTTTCAATGGAGGCGAAGGTTCTGAGTCGAAAGAGATGGAAATTACCTCAACATCGCCTGCACGGCTTGTTTCAACATCACCCTAAGAGGAAAAGGCATCAGATAGATTCAATGAAATATAAACAAAAGATTAATTTTACCTCTGATCGGGTATCAGTGGCAGCTGTGTCGTCCATATGAGATGGTCCTTCTGCAGCCGCCTTATTCTTCTTCTTGCTCGGGGCGGCTTTGGGCTTGTTAGCCGCGGTTTTGATGCGTCTCCGATTCCAGAAAGAAGAGGTAGCCTGCAAAATTAAACATTCAGATCAAGAAAGCAAAGGCTCAAAGGTTTTGTACCGTAGGAGCCGGGTTAAGGGCGTAGAAAGGTTTCAACCCATCCTTGCTGCAAGTCTCCTGGTTTTCGCCTAGCAGCTTCTTCACAATCCGGTTTATTTCGCCGGCCTCCAAGGAAAAATTGATGTACCGTTGAGCGTCGTTCAAGTCACTAGAGTAAGTACACATTAAGCCACAGCGCAGGTTTAACGGAAGAATCCTCCAAGATACCCAACACCGGGTTAAGTCGACCCCAATCCACCCATTGGCTAGCATAGCCCTCAACTTTGGATAAACACGGGTGTGTTTGGAGCGTTCCTCTGGAGGAGCCCAACCCGGAAGCTTAAGATCCATGGGGAGGCGGTTGGGCCTATAACCCGGCAAGGGATTTTCATCAGCAGGAGCGGTGTTTGGACAATAAAACCAAGTCTTGTTCCACCCTTTAGGGTGGCTTGGTAAGGTGGCAGCAGGAAAAAGGACGTCTTTCCGCCTCTGGATCAAAACCCCGCCAAGTTCTAAGCCGGGACCGTCCGCACACTCTGTTTGCCGGTTCAAATAGAAAAACTCCCCGAAGAGGGAGACCGTGGGTTCCATCTGAAGATACACCTCGCAAAATATTTGGAACTGGCAAAGGTTCGATATGGAGTTTGGGCTCAAGTCTTGAGGATGAAGATGGAAAAAGTGTAAGACGTCCCGAAGAATTTTGACCCGGGAGGTGAAAACCCCCTCTGTAGGTGATCCAAAAATATCACCACTTCCCCCTCGTGGGGGTTTGGGATCTCCTCTCCGAGGATGACTCGCCAGCCAACCATATTTTGAGGCGGCAGAAACCCTTGTTCCTCATAATTCTTTAAGTGAACATCAGAAACTTGAGTTGCCACCCAGTTGCAGGCTTTTGACTCCGACATATTGAGTCGCCTGGATAAAGTAAAAGAGGGCGGCTTAAGTAAATGGTTCAAGTAAAATGATCTAAGTATTTGCAATGAAAGGGCAAGCCTTGTAAAGAGCCAGAGTTTATACAATGGCTTAAACGTATGACGGGTTACAATTATTAAGCCGGCAGAAGTAAGGGTGATTTGTGCTAAGACAAAAGGTTCTTTGGAATTTTGCTAAGTATGAGACAAACAAGTTTCTCCTGAGGCCGCAACAATTTTGGATCTAAGAATAGTTAAAAAAAGGCGAGAATATTCGCTAGCCCTAGCAGAGGAGCATAGAAGCAATGAAAGTACGGTTCGTCTAATAGTGAGAAGGATTAAAACGCATCATACGCGAAACGGAGTTGGTGGCTTTACCGCTTTACTTGGGTGATTACGTTTGCGAGATCCACTCACAGGGTTAGCAATGGTGATGAACTGGAGAAAGTTTGCCGAAGTACTCGAAGAACCTCGGGGTGCTATAATGGATCTAGGTCAGAAGAAAGATGACTTACTCGAGTGGTCAACGGTGGCGGCGGAAGCGCGCGGAGGATTGACTGATGAAGACAAAATACTGCAACGAACTCGAGGAAGACTGCCGAGATGAGGAAACTGCGACGGTGGTACGAGGAGCTTCCGAAACTCGAGGAAGAAGAAGAAGCGAAGAGAAGAAGCGGAAAGTGCATCAAGGGCCCTTCGGTAAATATTTAAAGGGAAGGAGCTCGAAGGGGCAACTAGCAGGTGCGGCAATCGAGGGAATATAGTAAATTTCGGGAAACAAAAATGCCTCGATTTTTGGGATAAACGGATACGACCAGATTCGCCATGATGTCTTTATTGTTTTTCTAGATTGACAACAGATGATCTCACAATGAATGAACACTAGGAAAATGACAAGTGCGGGAGTAGAACAAGCCGGCGTTATGAAATCCATAGAAGATGCCAATCCAAGGATGAGCCGCCAAAGGAAGGAAAGATCTATTGACATGAACGGATTCAAATCAATTTGGGGCCTAATGTCAGGGATATAACTCCATGGTGTAACCCGCCAGACTGGTCTGGGTTAAACCTATCAACGACTGTACAATCAAGTTTAAAGATGGGTCGTATCATGAAGACAGACGAACGAGGCGGTGGCCGACTAGAGTCGCCAGGCGGCCCAATATTTGAAGGTGGCCTCTCAAGGCCCATGAAGCTAAAAGACGTTGGCCGAGTTTTCCTTAAGATATAAGACAAGTTAGAGACATTGTAGGTCACGGGTCATGGTATGACCCAGAATCTGTTGTAAACCCTAGGACTTGACCTGTATATAAAGGCAGGTACATAGGGCCCCAAGAACATAAGTTACAACCTCTCGATAGCTAGGTTACAGATTCCGCACCCTTGTAATCGAGATCTACTCATCAAATACACACAAACCAGGACGTAGGCTATTACCTCCATAGGAGGGGCCGAACCTGGGTAAACTCGACTCTCTCTCTCTCGTTCAACCCCTTCAAGTCGCCACCAAGCGGCGATGGCCTCACACCTAAGTCCCGTTACGAGGACATCTGCCGGGTTGACAAAACCACGACACCCTTGCCTCCTTAGCACAAAAGAGGAAACTGTCCCCTCTGTGCTCACTGGCGACTGCCTGGCCTTGGTCATCATGGCTCACGTCATCCCAGCCTCATGAGGTCGGGTACCTGCATAGGAATCTCCACTCCACGGGAGGCAGCCTAGGGAGGTCACTCCCCTGGAGGTCTTGGCATTGTTCGCCTCGCGAGGCTGGGGCCCTCGCGAGGGTCTTGTCTTTGTTGGAGATATGCCCTAGAGGCAATCATGTATGATGATATTTCCTACGTGTTTATGAATAAAGATAGTCCTTGGACATTATCAGTGATGTGTATTAACAAGTACGTCACTTGTTTGTGAGACTATGCATTGTATGATGACTGTCCAAAATGGTCCCTAGTCGAAACGGCTGTGTGGACGCGCAGCCAGTTAGACTAGCATATGACACGATGGATGGTCCGGTCTCACTGACCACGTAGCATTGGATGCTAGCCGGATAATATGGACTCGAAAAGATCTGGTTGGATTCGACGTAGTCGGATCCGCGTCGAGATAAGGTCTGAGTTGGACAGACCCAACTATGAGACGCAACGATAGTTCATCTATGAGTCTCTAGTACAACATACGTTTTGTGTCCTAAGACCTGAGCTGGCGCATGCACTCGGGATGGTGACATACTTGCTTTGGGCCGAACAAACGCTACTCCGTGACAGGGTAGTTATAAAGGTAGGTTTCGGGCTTGTCCAGATCCATGCTGCGAGACGTGGTCGAGCAAGATGGGATTTGCCACTCCGATGACGAGAGATATACTCTGGGCTCCTCGGGTGATCCGACCTGGATAAGCATGGCCATGCGATGAGGATTATGAGATAATCCGAAGTGTTGGTCGGATTCACCGGAACGAGAAAGAGGTCGTGCGGCAACAAGGATGACCATGTCGCCTGGAGCACGACAACATATATCGTGTGGCAAAGGGAACGGAAGTGTGAAGTACAAGTTCGCCTAACCAGCTTCATCGGACACTTGGAGTCGGCACGCTTTGCTAGAGGCCGCTACCAACTGGTCGAGCCGGATGTAATCTGATTCGTGACCAAGTGAATGAGAACCTAACGGGTCGCGCGCTTAAATGAAGGAACTACACGTGGGCTTTAGGATCCATGCGAGGCCCAAGAGTTGAGCCCGCGCCGGATGCCTATATATAGTGGAGGTGCGGCACACCCATCTGGTTGATCGCTTTAGTGCCGTCATTAGGGCTTTGCATGTGTTGCAACTAGCCAGCTCCACTTCCCGCCGCCGACTGTGTGATCGGACCTAGCAGTCCGCCGAACGGTGTTCCTCCTGCACGCGCGGATACCGTTATAGGCGGTGCACTTGCGCCGCTTCGGCGAACCTGTACGTGGGATCCGGTGACCGGCTGCGCGAGGGAGATCGGATGGGCCGTTCGAGCGAGATCAGACGAGGAGGAGATGGACCACGCGAACGCGCTGCCCCAACTCTACTTCCGCTGCACGGCACTGCGCGTCTAGTGGTAACAAACCGTGATCCATCTCCATAGCATGTTCTTGGATGTTCTGCGCGTAGGATTTTTTTAATTTGCATGCGATGCACCTACGGTAGATCCCAACAGTGGTATCAGAGCCTCTGCTATCGGATTTGGATTCAGATCGGATGCATATTGGATATATGGAGGCGGCGGATGAGATCTGTCGTCGTTCATGAGATCGGCTATGTGCACGGTTGATGAGATCAACTGCACATCGGGGTCATTGAGGCTAAATTTTCTGTCCATCGGAATCGATGAGGTCGCGACACAACCTATGCCTACCGGTTGGTATCCGCCATCGGGGTTAACAGTGAAACGTAAATCCGGATCGGGTTCGCGATGATCGATGAGATCGGTTAGATCAGAAAATCCGGCTTGATCGGAATACATATTCGATCTGTGATTTCCAAAAACGTACACGATACACGATACACAAACCGGGACCGCCGTGTGTGTAGCGTCTTGTATTTCGTACACGATACACAAACCGGTAGAATGTGATTCTATGCATAACTTTGTTTTGCAGGTTTGATGGGAATAGTATGGCTCATATGTATGTGATGCATGTGTGTAATTTAACATGACATGCGTGTCATGATTGTCAGCCGGCAGGAGCGAAAGTGATGTCATTATATTGTATAACGACCTGCGTGTCGACTTGTGATTCTCTGTGAATTCATTACTAGTTGTAGTAGTTGGAGAACAGAGATCAAGTTCGAGGCTTTGGCGTCCCGGCGTGACGAACAAGATGGAGTTCCGCCTTGGTCATCGGAGTTGGAGCCTGCCTGGAAGGATGTCCATGAAGGAGCCATACTATTTCACATATTTATTTTTATATGTGATTGATATTGCTTCTTGTTTCTATGCATGTTAAAATGGTAGAAAGATCCCTCATTAATATCAAGCACATTGCCATTCCGGATGTTGCACCTTCGCGCTTCAAGTACGTGTAGCGGTGGGCTCATATAATTGAGGTGCCACTAGGTTTCCTTGAACTGGAGGGTTCGTGTCAGACACGGACATGCACTGCATCAGGTTAACTTGACAAGGCTATCAAAACGGTTTTGGGCCTTGTGGCAAAGAAGGTTGGGAGTCGGGGTATAAGATACTAACCGACCGACAGGAGTCATATAGAGATACGATTAGCAAGGAGTTGCTTACCGAATAGGCAAGTTGGCGAGCAGTGATGCTAAAGCTCACTAGTCGCTTCTGCTAGACGGGTCCTGAATCACTGAGAGTTTGCGGAGGGATGCTAACTTCAGTGGGAGTAGTTCTGTTTAAGGCTTAAATTACTCTACATAAACACATTGCTTAGTGATTGCATATTTTCTGTTGTAGATCAATGGCACCACCTGCTCAACCCAACTTTGCATTGAAATCAATTCTGGAAAAGGATAAACTAAATGGAAGAAACTTTACCACCTGGTATAGAAATTTGAGAATTGTTCTCAAGCACGATAAAAAGGATCATGTTCTAGAGGATCCACTTCCAGAGGAACCTGCCGAGAATGCTAGTGCCACAACCAAGAATGCCCATCAGAAACTCGTTGATGAATCAAACAAGATCAGCTGCCTCATCCTAGCTTGTATGGACGCCGATTTGCAACAGCATTTCGAAAACGTTGACGCTTTCGATATGATCAAGAGTCTCAAGAGCATGTTTCAGGTGCAGGCTAGGACCGAAAGGTTCAACGTCTGGCAATCCTTGATGGATTGGAAGCTGAAAGAGGGTGATCCACTGAGCCCGCATGTGATCAAGATGATCAGGTACGTGCAAGCTTTGGATCGGTACGGCTTCCCACTTGGGGACGAGCTGTCCACGGATGTAATTCTGGGTTCTCTTCCACCTAGCTATGGGACGTTCGTCTTGAACTATCATATGCACGACATGGATAAGAAGCTCACTGAATTGCAAGGGATGCTTAAGGTGGCAGAGCAAGATATTAAGAAAGCACACATCAAGTGTTGATGGTGCAGAATTCGGCTAAGTTCAAGAAGAGTTGGTCAAAGAAAAAGGGTAAGGCAAAGGGCACGGGGAAGGTTGTCTCCGCCGCTGCGCCGAAGCCAGGACCGGACTCAAAGACCGTGTGCTTTCATTGCAAGGAAACTGGTCACCGGAAGAGGAAGTATAGCAAGTGGCTGGCTGAGCATGGCAAGAAGGCCGGAAATGCTTCTTCAGGCAAAGGTACACTTGTTACATATGTTATAGACATTGACCTTGCTGACATACCTAGTAGCTCTTGGGTATTTGATACCGGATCGGTTGTTCATATATGCAACTCGATGCAGGGGCTGATAAGAACTAGGCGTGTGGCATAAGGGGAGATTGACATCAGGGTCGGCAACAAAGCAAGAGTTGCTGCGTTGGAGGTCGGCACGATGCAGCTCAAGCTTCCTTCTGGATTTATTTTGGAACTGAATAATTGTTATTACATTCCCGCACTTAGTCGGAACATTATTTCTGCCTCATGCTTAATGAGTCAGGGTTATGAATTCAGTTTAAAGGACAATGGTTGTTCATTTTATTTGAATTGAATGTTCCACGGCTATGCACCCATTGTGGATGGGCTATTTATTTTAAATCTAGAAACGGAACCAGTCTATAACATGAATGTCAAGAGGCATAAGCCTAATGAGATAAATCTGACTTACTTCTGGGATTGTCGGCTTGGACACATTAGTCTGAAACGCATGAAAAAGCTCCATGATGATGGACTCCTAACTTCGTCTGACTTTGGGTCGTTCGAGACATGCGAATCATGCTTGCTAGGCAAGATGACTAAGTCTCCTTTTGCAAAGAGTTGCGAAAGGGCGTCCGAGCTGTTGGAGCTTATACACAGTGATGTGTGTGGTCTAATGAGCACAACGGCCAGAGGTGGCTATCAGTACTTCGTGACTTAGATATGAATATATCTATTTGATGAGGCACAAGTCGGAAACTTTTGAAAAGTTCAAGCAGTTTCAAAACAAGGTTGAAAATCAGCTCGGCAAGACAATAAAGCTTCTATGATCAGATCGTGGAGGTGAATACATGAGCCAGGAGTTTGATGATCATCTGAAAAGCCGAGGTATAGTACCTCAGCTCGCACTTCTAGGAATGCCACAGAGAAACGGCGTGTCAGAACGGAGAAATCGAACCTTGTTGGACGTGGTCTGATCGATGATGAGCAAATCGGATTTACCCTTGTCATTCTGGGGATACGCTCTAGAAACTGCAGCTTTCACACTTAACAGGGTACCATCAAAATCCGTAGATAAGACACCACATGAGATGTGCACTGGGAAGAGTCCTAGTTTGTCTTTTCTAAAGATTTAGGGTGGTGAAGCATTTGTCAAGCGACTCATGTCGGACAAGCTTACACCTAAGTCGGATAAATGCATATTCGTGGGATATCCGAGGAAAACATTGGGATACAACTTCTACAACCGAGAAGAGAACAAAGTGTTTGTTGCTCGGAACCGGGCTTTCCTAGAGAAAGAGTTTCTCAATCGGGAAGCCAGTGGGAGAACGGGGCGGCTCGAAGAAATTCGAGAGCCACTCTGGGACGACTCGTCTGGTGATGAGATCATACCGGAGTTGGTCAGGGAAGCCGTAATGGAATCGGCACCAGAACCAGGAAGGTCGGAAAGATTGCGTAGAGTGCGTGATGTGTTGTTGCTAGAAAGCGACGAGCCAACCCCATATGCGGAAGCGATGGTGAGCCCAGATTCCGAGGCATGGCTGGAGGCCATGAGATCTGAGTTAAAGTCCATGGATGATAATCAAGTCTGGGACTTGGTTGATCCTCCACCTGGCGTAATTTTGCCATTGGTTGCAAATGGGTCTTTAAGAAGAAAACCGATGTGGATAGAAATGTCCAGATCCACAAAGCTCAGCTTGTCTCTAAAGGTTATGGACAAGTTCAAGGAATTGACTATGACGAGACCTACTCGCCGGTAGCGATGCTAAAGTCAGTTATGGTCATACTAGCTATAGCTGCATATTTCGATTATGAGATGTGGCAGATGGATGTCAAAACGGCTTTCCTTCATGGAAATTTAAAGGAGGATGTATACATGATACAGCCTGAAGGTTTTGTCGATCCAACTAATGCTATTAAAATATGCAAGCTCAAGAGGTCCATTTATGGATTGAAGCAAGCAGCTCGGAGTTGAAACATTCGTTTTGATGAAGTCATCGTAGACCTTGGTTTCATCAAGAACGAAGAGGACTATTGTTTATACAAGAAGTCTAGTGGGAGCTCGGTAGTATTTTTGATCCTGTATGTGGATGACATACTGCTGATCGGAAATGATGTTTCGATTCTGAACTCAGTCAAGGAATCATTGAATGGCAAGTTTTCGATGAAAGACCTTGGAGAAGCAGTGTACATTTTAGGCATCAAGATCTATAGAGATAGATCGAGAAGGCTGCTCGGCTTAAGCCAAAGCACGTACATAGACAAAGTGTTGAAGCGGTTCAACATGAGTGAGGCTAAGAAAGGGTTCTTTCCCATCTCACATGGTATAAGGCTAAGCAAGACTCAGAGTCCTACGACTTCTGATGAGCGAAACCGGATGAGTAGGATTCCGTATGCTTCCGTAATAGGATCCATCATGTATGCCATGCTATATACTCGGCCTGATGTTGCCTATGCAATAAGCTTAACAAGCAGATACCAGGCCGACCCAGGTGAGAGTCACTGGGCAGCGGTGAAAACTATCCTGAAGTACCTGAAAAGGACTAAAGAGATGTTCCTAGTTTATGGAGGTGATGAGGAGCTCTGCGTAAAGGGTTACGCTGATGATAGTTTCCAAACCGGCAGGGATGATTGTCGATCGCAAACTGGATTCGTGTATGTCATGAATGGAGGAGCAATCAGCTGGACGAGTTCCAAGCAAGATACGGTGGCCGACTCCACAACAGAGGCCGAATACATTGCGGCTTGTGAAGCCGCAAAGGAAGGTGTTTGGATTCGGAAGATCCTGGAGGATCTTGGTGTGTTCCCAGGCTGGGCAAAACCGTTGGACCTGTATTGCGACAATTCAGGTGCCATCGCTTAGGCCAAGGAGCCGAGACAACACCACAAGACCAGGCACATAGACGGAAAGTATCACCTGATACGAAAGCTCGTAAAGAATGGTGATACAAATTTATCCAAGATTCATACGGATGAAAATATTGCAGATCCGTTGACTAAGCCGCTTCCACAACTCTAGCATGAGGGGCACGTTAGAGCTATGGGCATTCGATGTCTATTTGATTGACTCTAGTGTAAGTGGGAGACTGTTGGAGATATGCCCTAGAGGCAATCATGTATGATGATATTTCCTATGTGTTTATGAATAAAGATAGTCCTTGGACATTATCAATGATGTGTATTAACAAGTACGTTACTTGTTTGTGGGACTATGCATTGTATGATGACTGTCCTAAATGGTCCCTAGTCGAAAGGGCTGTGTGGACGCGTAGCCAGTTAGACTAGCATATGACACGGTGGATGGTCCGGTCTCACTGATCATGTAGAATTGGATGCTAGCCGGATAATATGGACTCGAAAAGATCTGGTCGGATTCGACGTAGTCGGATCCGAGTCGAGATAAGGTCTGAGTTGGACAGACCCAACTATGAGACGCAGCGATAGGTCATCTGTGAGTCTCTAGTACAACATATGTTCTGTGTCCTAAGACCTGAGCTGGCGCATGTACTCGGCATGGTGACAGACTTGCTTTGGGCCGACAAAACGCTACTCCGTGACAGGGTAGTTATAAAGGTAGGTTTCGGGCTTGTCCAGACCATGCTGTGAGACATGGTCGAGCATGATGGGATTTGCCCCTCCGATGAGGAGAGTTATACTCTGGGCCCCTCAGGTGATCCGACCTGGATAATCATGGCCATGCGATGATGATTGTGAGATAATCCGAAGTGTTGGTCGGATTTACCAGAACGAGAAAGAGGTCATGCGGCAACAAGGATGACCATGTCGCCTTGTGCACGACAAGATATATCGTGTGGCAAAGGGAACGGAAGTGTGAAGTACATGTTCGCCTAACCAGCTTCATCGAACACTTGGAGTCGGCACGCTTTGCTAGAGGCCGCTACCGACTGGTCGAGCCAGATGTAATCTGACTCGCGACCAAGTGAACGAGAACCTAAGGGGTCGCGCGCTTAAGGGAAGGAACTACAGGTGGGCTTTAGGATCCGTGCGAGGCCCAAGAGTTGAGCCCGCGTCGGATGCGTATATATAGTAAAGGTGCGTCACACCCATCTGGTTGATCGGTTTAGCGCCGTCATTAGGGCTTTGCATGTGTTGCAACTAGCCACCTTCACTTCCCGCCACCGACTGTGTGATCGGACCTAGCAGTCCGCCGCACGGTGTTCCTCCTGCACGCGCGGATACCATTATAGGTGGTGCACTTGTGCCGCTCCGGCGAACCTGTACGTGGGATCCGACGATCGGCTGTGCGAGGGAGATCGGATCGGCCTTTCAAGTGAGATCGGAGAAGGAGGAGACGAACCACGCGAGCGCGCTGCCCCAACTCTACTTCCGCTGCACGGCACTACGCGTCTAGTGGTAACAAACTGTGATCCATCTCCGTAGCGTGTTGTTGGATGTTCTGCGCGTAGGATTTTTTTTAATTTGCATGCGATGCACCTACGGTAGATCCTAACAGTCTTGGGGAGTTTGCTGCCAGGCCGTACCGGGCCGTCGAGGTGGGCCACGCGCTGGGCCGTAGGCAGGCAGATCTGAGTACCCCCGATCCCAGAATGCCGACAGTAGCCCCTGGGCCCAAGTGACGCTCGGTTGGCCACGGGCGAAGCCAAGGAAGGAAGGCTGAAGCGCCGTGGGCACCAATCGCCTGCGGGCCAGGCTCGACACGTGGCGCACGACGAGACGCGGACGCCTCCACTTCCCCACATCGCCTCGGCAACCGCCCTGACTAGCAAAGGCTGGCGCGTGACGCGGGGCTATCATTGCCCAGAATGCGGAGGGATGCCGGTTGGCCTCCGATCAACTATAAGCCCCCAGCCCATCATCATCTTCTTGCCTCCTCACTCCAAGCCGCCGCTTCCATCACCATGGCACCAGTGAGGAGATTTTCTACCGTCGAAAAAGGGAAGGCCCACCTGGAGGGACCGGACTCGCCGCCGCCTAAGACGGGCCGCGGCCGTCCCTGTAAGTACACCGCGACGCCGGTGGTGGTTCCCCGAGGGCACGGGCGCACTCCCGTGAGGGCCGGCGTTACCTCCGGCAGCCGTAGGAACGCTCCCTCCCGCGCAAGCGGCTGCAGTAGCCGTGTCGCCCGTGGCCGAGGGGGGAAGCTTGCGACGGGCGCCCGGCCGCCCCGCCCGCGAGCCCACTCGGCCGACGCGGCCCAGGTGGTCGTGGTGTGGGCGGAGAGGCTGACAATCACCTGGCTCCAGCTCCCGCACTTCTTCGCGGAGGCGCTGCCGGCCGGAGGGCCTACTGGCCTATGGTTGCAGGCCGATGGGTGCTGCAGCGAGGCCTCGTGGGTGGAGGTCGAGGTCACTCCTGCGGGCTATGTGTTCATGAACCGCGGGTGGCAGACGTTCGCCCGCGCTCGCGGCCTGCAGGAGAGGCGTACCCTCCACTTCAAGCATGACGGGGTGGCAACGCTCTTTGTCAAGATCTTCGGGGAAGACGGCAGGCGCTTAGGGTGCTGCCCGGAGGGCGACGGCGGCGACAACGACGACCTCTCCGCCGACGACAGCCATCATGACGGTGGCGCCCTCGGTGGTGAACTTGCCCTTGGCGACGGCCGTAACTATTCCAGTAGCAACGACGCCTCCTCCGGGGGAAGCTCGAGCGACGATGACTACGACGAGCCGCCACGTCGGCACGCCCGGACCAAGGAGGATGGTGAGCCGCCGTGGCACCGTGCCCCTACCCGGGAGGTCGTCGAGCTGCCATGCCGCCGCGTCCCCGTCAAGGAGGAGGAGGACTCCGACTGAGCGCGGGGTCGAAGCCAGGACTCAGGAGTGGCGGTCCTCGGGAGGCCGCCTTTTGTTTCTTTTACTTCCTGCATTAAGAACCACGGAGGGCCCTGCGGGGGCGTGTAATGAACTATGGCGCTTGCGCCTTTCTGTTAGCATTTTTCATCTCATACTCTTGTATTTCTATTGATGCTAATCGAAAGTTCGTGCCCGTCGCGATTAGGATAACTTAGCTTGGTGTACTCGTGGCGGATTCCTGCGTCGTGAGGTGCAGCTGGGGCGCCAGGGCGGCTTAGAGATATTGCCGGAAGGGCTTCTTCCTTGAAGACCAGATGGCTTCCGAGCCTCGAGAGGTGACCGCTGCTCGCGAGGCTCCTGAGGGGTTGGCGAGGAGTCAGGGCCTCCGGAGGTGCCGCCTCGAGGCACCGCATCCCGCGAAGGCGCCAAAGCGCGCTTCACATAGGGTTCCTCGGTAATGACCCGAACCGTGGCCGCTCTTCCCTCGGTCGTCCTTCTTCCGGTGACCATTTTTGGTTGGAGCCCCTGAGCGAGGGTCGATCATCGCTGGTATGCCGGGTCGCGATGCCCGGCAAGGCCAGGAGATGAGCGCTACTGAGGCCGGGGGCCCGAGGCAACATGCTCCTGCTGGCTCGCTCGAGAGCGTCGCGCGAGGATTAGGACGCCAATGTTTTGGCAAGGTGCACACCATGTCCATCCCCCGCTCGCGGGGCGCGCGCGAGAGAGAAAACTGGCAGGTGCCGAACCTCTTAAAAATGAGATTTCAAAACGGGAAACGATGCAAGGAGAAAAATTCCCACCCCTTTTTCGAACAAAGACGCGAAAACTTCAAGTTTCATTCCAAAAAGTGGCAAATTTGGTTACAAAAGAGAGCAAAGAATAGCCGCGTCCGGCACCTAAGCTAGTCTTCCCACCAGCGCGGAGCATGGGGCCTCCGCTAGGCGTGGGCATAGTCGTTGTAAGACCGTGTCGTCCGCCAGCGCGGAGCTTGGGGCTTCCACTTGGGCGTGGGTGGGAGCCCCTCCGCGGCCTCGTATGACACTCCTCGGGGGCTCCGGGTGTATACAACCCACTCATTATTACATGAGAGTGTCACGGGTAGAACTTGCGGAGATGCTGGATGTTCCAGGCATTCTGGATGACGACCCCGTCCTGCGTCTCCAGGCATACGTCGCCAAGCCTAGAGACACGGGTGACCCTGAACGGGCCCTCCCACATGGGCAAGAGCTTGTGCAAGCCCTCCCTGGAAAGGACCCGCCTCAGGATGAGGTCACCAATTTCGAGGGTCCTGGAGTGGATGCTGCGGTAGTGGTAGCGCCGCAGCGCCTGCTGGCACCTCGCTGCATGGAGCAAGGCTTGGCGGCGAGCCTCCTCCCCGAGAATGAGATTTGTTCCCCGCGAGGCATCCTGACGCTCCTCGTCGAATGCCAAGACTCACGGGGAGTGATGCTTGACCTCGTGCGGGAGGACCGCCTCAGCCCCGTAGACGAGGAAGAACGGGGTCTCGTCGGTGGGCTTAGTCACGGTGGTGCAGATGCACCACAACACAGACTGAAGCTCACCGAGCCAACCCCTGCCGTAGGCCTCAAGCTTCTTCTTGAAGCTCGTCGTCTTGAAGCCCCTCAGGGCCTCTGCATTGGCGCGCTCAGCCTGGCCGTTGCTCCGTGGGTGCGCCACCGAAGCATAGCATATCTGCGTTCCAAGGTTAGCACAATATGTCCTAAATAGGTTGCTTGTGAACTATGAGCCATTGCCGGTAATAATATGGTTGGGGACACCGAAGTGGCTCACGAGGCCCTTGATGAACTTGACGGCCGAGCCGGCAGGGATGGTGCGCACAGGCTCCACTTCTGCCCACTTGGTAAACTTGTTGACCCGCGATGTAGAGGTAGCGGTAACCGCCATCTGCCCGAGGGAAAGGCCCCAGTATATCCAGCCCCCAGACCGCGAAAGGCCAGGAGAGCGGGATGGCCTGGAGACCCTGCGCGGGCTGATGAATCTGTTTGGCGTGAAATGGAGTGTCGTGGGCCAGTAGAAGCCGCTGCGGAACACCTTTCCCACGAGGGTGCGAGACGAGGAGTGGTGCCCGCAATCGCCGCCGTGGATGTCGGTTAACAGCTCATGCCCCTGCTCCTCGGATATGCACCGCAGCGAGACGCCGTTGGGGCGCCTGCGGTATAGCTCACCGTCCTGCAAACAATAAGTTGTGGCCTGGCGAACCACGCGCTCTGCGTCCTCCTCCCTCTCCGGCAAGGCGCCGCAGAGCATGTACGCCTTGAACTCCTCGGTCCAGTCGCCGGTCTGAGGTTCCAGCGCCAGGAGCTGTCGGGCTCTAGAGGTCGGACCACAGGCCAAGGCGCCTGTGGACGGGGCCGGTGGCAGCTCTTCCTGAAGCCGATGGCTTGAAGAGCCTCTCCTCGAAGACACCAGGCTCCTGAGGCTCGCGACGCGACGCCCTCTTGGCGATGTCGTCTGCTTCCTTGTTTTTGCCACGCGGGACATGCTGCAATTCCAAGCCCAGGAAACGCTTTTCAATTTTGCATACCTCTTCCAAGTATGCATCCATGTGCTCGTCCTTCAGCTTGTACTCCTTGTTGGAGAAGTTGACGAGGAGCTGGGAGTCTCCCTTGATGGTGAGGCGCTTGACTCCCAGGGCGGCGGTGGCCCTGAAGCCAGCGATCAAGCCCTCGTATTCTGCGATGTTGTTGGAGACTTTCTCGCCATGTTGGAAACAAAGCTGCACGACGTAGTAAAGCTTGTCCTTGGTCGGGGAGATGAGTACAACTCCAGCCCCCGCGCCCCGCCGCGCAAAGGCTCCGTCAAAGTGCATGACCCAGCCGTCGGGCGCCTCATCGCAAGGTGCGAGGGACTGGCCCTCATCCAGCCCCTGGTCGGGAGCATCCGTCCACTCCACCACGAAGTCAGCGAGGGCCGCGCCCTTGATGACCCTTGTTGTGCTGAACTCCAGGTGGAAGGCCTGCAGCTCGATGTTCCACTCTGCAACCCTTCCAGCAGCGTTGGGGCTGCGCAACACTTTCTCTAGGGGGTATGCGGAGACAACCTTGATGGGGTGGCCCTGGAAGTAATGGCGCAACTTCCTTGAGGCGACAAGGAGTGCGAGCAGGAGCTTCTGCTGCATAGGGTAGCGCGCGCGTCCCACAGCACGGTGCTGACGTAGTACACCAGGTGCTCGATGAGGGGCGAGGTGTTGGCGCTGTCTTGCTCCGCATGGGGCGCGAGGGACTCAGGCGCCCCGAGGGTTGATGAAGTGACGAGGGCCTCAGGAGCGCCATCCTGAGGCGGTGAGCACTGTGCGGCCCCTCGCGGGCTGCCTTGTTCCGCGCCTGCATCGGCACGCTCCTCTCGGACCACTACGAGCGCCGCGCTGACTGGGCGGGGGTGCCCACCAAGTAGAGTACCAGGGGCTTGCAAGGACGAGGCGCCACCATCACAGGTGGGCTCATGAGATACCGCTTGAGGTCCTCGAAAGCCGCCTAGGCTTCGGGGGTCCACTCGAAGGGGCCCTTTCTCTTCATGAGCTTGAAGAAGGGGAGAGCGCGCTCGCCAAGCTTGGAGATGATGCGTCCCAAGGAGGTCACGCAGCCCGCCAGTTTCTGCATTTCCTTGAGGGTTTGAGGCGGGCGCATGTTCCCGATTGCCTTGATCTTCTCTGGGTTTGCCTCGATCCCTCGATGCGACACGAAGAAGCCGAGTAGCTTGCTGGACGGGACCCCGAAAACCCACTTTTCTGGGTTAAGCCTCAGGTTCACTCGACGCAGGCTGGCGAACGTCTCCTTCAGGTCCTCGATCAGGGTCCTCGCCTCTCGCGACTTGAACACGATGTCGTCGACGTATGCCTCCGCATTTCTCCCGAGCTACTGCCCCAGGGCAATGCGCATCAACCGCTAGAAGGTCGCGCCAGCGTTCCGCAGCCCAAAGGGCATGCAAGTGTAGCAATACACGCCACACGGGGAGAGGAAGGCCGTCTTTTCGACGTCCTCTACCGCCATATTGATTTGGTCGTAACCCGAGAAAGCATCCAAAAAGCATAGCAGATCGTACTCGGCGGTGGAGTCCACGATCTGGTCGATGCGTGGGAGCGGGTAGGGGTCCCGAGGACAAGCCTTATTGAGACTCATGAAGTCGACGCACATGCGCTCCTTCCCACCTTTCTTGGGGACAATCACTGGATTGGCCTGCCAATCAGGGTGCCGCACCTCCCGAATAACACCGGCCTCCTGCAGCTTGCCGACCGCTTGGACGATGAATGCTTGCTTCTCTTGTGCTTGTCGTCTTGCCTTTTGCTTCACTGGGCGCGCACTGGGGCACACCATTAAATGGTGTTCGATCACCTCTCTCGGGATTCCCACCAGGTCGGATGCCTCCCACGCAAACACGTCCTTGTTCGCACGGAGGAAGTCAACCAGCGCCTTCTCTTGCTCTGGGGAAGGCCAGCGCCAATGGTGAAGGTGGGGCCGGGATTCCGTCATCAACAAGCACCTGCTTCGTGTCAGCCCGGTCCGGAGAGAACAACTGTTTCTTCTTCGCGGGCGCGGCCTCCGGAGCCTGTGTGGCGCTCTCGGTGTTGGGGCGCAAGGCCGCTGCGGCCTTGTAGACAAGCTTGAGGGCTCAAACCGCGTCCTTGGTGTCACCGGCCACAGAGATGATGCCGCTGCTACCGGGTATCTTGATGATGTTGTATCCTGGGTGCGTCGCCGCCATGAACTTGGCGAGGGCCGGATATCCCAGGATGGCGTTGTACGGGAGGCCGATGTTGCCCACGTCAAAGTCGATCAGCTCGGTGCGGTAAATTGTCACGAGTGCCGAAGGTGACGGGTAGGTGCACCTGCCCCAAAGGGGTGGCGGAGCCCCCGACCACCCTTGAGAAGGGCCTGGTGGGCGCGAGCTGGTCGTAGGGCACATGGAGCATGTCGAAGGCCTCCACAGAAAGGACGTTGAGGCTGGCGCCGCTGGCGGTGAGGGTCTTGGTGACCGGAACATTGCTGATGGTGGGTGTGCACAACATGGGTAGTGCACCAGCAGCGACCGCCGTCCTGGGATGGTCCCTGGAGTCGAAGGTGATGTCGGTCTCCGGCCTCGCCCTACTCGGCGGGGCCTCTGGCCGCGGCTGAGCTGCGCCTGCCTGGCAGACAAGCCGCTTGACGTGGTGAACGGACACGGGCGCCTGCGACCCGCCGAGGATACAAGCGACCGCGGGCTCGGCCGGGCAACCCGCGGCGTTCCCATCGGCCGCGGGCCACCCAGCCCGGGGAGCGGCGTTTTCCATGGGGATGACGAGGCGAGGGCGGAGTGCGGCTGATGAAGAAGGAGCTTTGACACGCCCTTACCTCGCGTGCCAAATGTCAGAATTGGGGCTGCGCATACCCAAGAAGGTTCGAACTCTGGGGCGTGTGCGAAGATCTCAACCGGCTCTAGCCTCAAGCTCACCGTCCCACGGCCAAGCCTCGTCGAATGCGTGCAAGCGGGCAAGGAGATGGACACAGATTTTACCCAGGTTCGGGCCACCTTGCGGTGTAAGACCCTACTCCTGCTTTTGGTGGATTGGCCTCAGGAGGAGGTTGGAGATGAACTGGTACAGTGGTTGAGCGACCTCGCGAGGGATCTGAGGTGAGGATGGATCTCTCCCTCTATGGTGGAGGCGTCATCCCTATTTATAGTGGCCTCGGTCCTCTTCCCTTATTGCGTAGGCGGGAAGGGATCCCACAACGGCCAATTTTGAAAGGGGACATGAAGTACATCTTATCCTGACTAAAGGTGGTCTTCGCCAGCAAAGCTTCTGGTCGTAACGCAGAGGTGGGCTCAGCGATGACATCCGTCCTGCCGAGCTCATGGTCTTGGTCTTGTTGCACTGGAATGGAAACCTTTGGGGGATTCCTTGGGAACCCGCGTACGCTCTTGCCTCCTTAGCACAAAAGAGGAAACGGTCCCCTCTGCGCCCGCTGGCGCCCGCCTGGCCTTGGTCGTCATGGCTCACGTCATGCCAGCCTCATGCGGCCGGGTACCTGCATAAGAATCTCCGCTCCTCGGGAGGCAGCCTAGGGAGGCCACTCCCCTAGAGGTTTTGGCGTTGTTCGCCTCGCGACGCTGGGGCCCTCGCGAGGGTCTTGTCTTGGGGAGTTTGCAGCCAGGCCGTACCGGGCCGTCGACGTGGGCCACGCGCTGGGCCATAGGCAGGCAGATCTGGGTACCCCCGATCCCAGAACGCCGACATGAACATTGCGTCCAATCTGCCCATGGAGGCAATTCTGAACAGAGCGCTAGTAAGTCGCCTAATCACTCTTGAGTCCAAAAGGGATAGACACCTAACAGAAAGCTCCAAAGGGCATGATAAAAGCTTTTTTCTCCTGGTCTGCAACGGCCGTCTTTATCTGATGATAACTAGAATAAGCATCCAGGAAGCACAGATGCTCACAACCCGCCGTTGCATCAATGATCTGGTCAATACGGGGGAGAGCAAAGGGATCAGCCGGGCAAGCCTTATTGAGATTTGTATAATCTACACACATACGCCATGTGCCATTCTTTTTTAGCACAAGCACTGGGTTAGCCAATCACTGAGGGTGAAAAACTTTCACTATGAACCCGACAGCTAGGAGCCGGGCCACTTCTTCTCCAATGGCCTTACGCCTCTCCTCGTTAAAACGACGAAGAAATTGCTTGACTGGCTTCATCTTAGGATCCACATTAAGTTGGTGCTCAGCAAGTTCTCTCGGTACAACTGGCATGTCAGAAGGTTTCCATGCAAAGATGTCCCGATTCTTACGGATGAACTCGATGAGCACGCTTTCCTATGGGATCCATTCCTATCCCAATGGTGAACTGCTGAGAAGAGTCGCCAGGGACAAAATCAACTTGCTTAGTATCTTGAGCCGATTGGAACTTGAGGGGAGGGTCCTTCTTAGTGGTGGGCTTCTTGAGGGGGGTCATGTTAGCCGGGTCAACATTGTCTTGATAGAACTTGAGCTCCAGAAGCACAAGCCAACTCAACATATGCTGCATCTCCTTCCTCGCACTCTTGAGCTATTTTTATGCTGCCATGTACAGTTATTGTACCTTTTGGACCCGGCATCTTGAGCTTGAGATAAATATAACAGGGTCGGGCCATAAAACGAGCATAAGCTGGACGCCCAAATAAAGCGTGGTAAGGGCTCTTGATCTTGACTAATTCGAACCACAGTGTCTGTCGCCTGTAGTTATATTCATCGCCAAAAGCCACTTCTAGAGCAATCCTCCCCACAGGATAAGCGGACTTACCTGGCATGACTCCATGAAAGACAATAGAGGACGGCTTAAGATCCTTCTCTGTCAGATTCATCCGATGAAAGGTGTCATAGTACTATATGTTGATGATGCTGCTACCATCCATAAGTACCTTAGTGAACTTGTAACCGCCCACTTGAGGGGCTACTACCAAGGCCAAATGACATGGATTGTCCACACGGGGCGAATGATCCACCCGGCTCCAAGTAATCATTTGCTTAGACCAATTCAAGTACTGTGCCACCGCCGGCTCAACCATGTGAATTTCCCTTTTGCTGACCTTCTGGTCACGCTTGCAGGTTCCCGTAGTAAATACATGATACTGGCCACTGTTCAATTGCTTGGGATTACTCTGATACCCTAACTGATTGTGTTGTTGCTGATTACCTTGATCAGATTGCTGATTATGACCACCATGGTTCCCTTGGCCCTGATAGCCAGAGCTTGAGCCGCCATTACCAAACTCAGCTCCTGATACATCTCCAACGTATCTACTTTTCCTCACTCTTTTGCCCTTGTTTTGGACTCTAATTTGCATGATTTGAATGGAACTAACCCGGACTGACGCTGTTTTCAGCAGAACTACCATGGTGTTGTTTTTGTGCAGAAATAAAAGTTCTCGGAATGGAACGAAACTTTTTGGAGATTTATTTCAGAATAAATAAGAATTATTGGAGCCAAAATACACCGCAGAGGGGGGCCAGGGTGAGCATCACCCACCAGGGCGTGCCCTGGTGGGTTGTGCCCACCTCGTGGCCCCACTTGCCCTAACTCCCTCACTATAAATTCCTAAATTCGGAGAAAAAAATTAGCGAGAAAGAATTATCGCGTTTCACGAGACGGAGCCGCCGCCACCTCCTGTTCTTCATCGGGAGGCCAGATCTGGAGCCCGTTTGGGGCTCTGGAGAGGGGAATCTTCGGTCTTCGTCATCACCAACCTTTTTCCATTGCCAATTCCATGATGCTCCCCACCGGGAGTGAGTAATTCCTTCGTAGGCTTGCTGGTCGGTAAGGAGTTGGATGAGATTCATCATGTAATCGAGTTAGTTTTGTTAGGGCTTGATCACTACTATCCATTATGTTCTGAGATTGATGTTGCTATGACTTTGCTATGCCTAATGCTTGTCACTAGGGCCCGAGTGCCATGATTTCAGATCTGAACCGTTTATGTTATCATCTCTATATCTATGTTCTTGATCCGATCTTGCCTAGTCATATGCACCTATTACGTGTTATGATCCGTCAACCCCATAGTGACAATATTTGGGATACTTCGCGGTGATGACCGTAGTTTGAGGAGTTCATGTAGTCACCATGTGTTAATGCTTTGTTCCGGTTCTCTATTAAAAGGAGGCCTTAATATCCCTTAGTTTCCTTATGGACCCCGCTGCCACGGGAGGGTAGGACAAAAGATGTCATGCAAGTTCTTTTCCATAAGCACGTATGACTATTTACAGAATACATGCCTACATTACATTGATGAACTGAGCTAGTTCTGTATCGCCCTAGGTTATGACTGTTACATGACGAATGTCATCCAACGAGTTACCGATCCAGTGCCTACGATCTTTTCCCTTATTGCTCTTGCTAAGTTACTATTACTGTTGCTACTATTCCAACTACTACAAAACTACCGCTACTGCTGTTACCCCTACTGTTACCGTCACTACTGCTATCAAACTATCATATTAATGTGCTACTGATCACTTTGCTGCAGATATTTAATCTCCAGGTGTGGCAGAATTGATAACTCAGCTGCTAATACTCTCAACTATTCTTTGGCTCGCCTTGTGTTGAATCTATAAATTTGGGTTGAATACTCTACCCTCGAAAACTATTGCGATCCCCTATACTTGTGGGTTATCAGCTCCCTGGAATATTCCTCCAGAGGCTGACCCGCCTGGCGGCCCATTGCCGTTGCTGTGATGTTGAAACGTGTGGTTCATGAACTCTCGTATGATATGACAATCCTTCCAAGCATGAGTAGATGGCTTGTTAGGATAACTATGCTTTGGATACGGCCCATTAAGAGTCTCCTCATAATTTCTGGGCTTCCCTCCGGCGTATGGCTGTTTGCCATTGCCATGCTGATTTTTGAACCCTGCATTGGTGTTGGCTACAAAATCTGACCTGCCATCTGAGAACTTGCGCTTTCCACCATTACCCTGGTTGTTGTTATTATTTACTGGGGCATTCTGCTGCTAGGTCTTACCACCACCATTGTTCTTACCTTTTATAGATTTGTCATCGTCAGAATTAGGATCCTTCGTGCCATCTAAGTCGGCATACCTGGTAAGGGCATCCATGAAATTGCCCATATCCTGGCACTTACGCTTAAGCCGCCCTAACTTTTGTTTAAGAGGCTGGAAGTGACAGTTCTTCTCCAGAATCAAAACAACTTGAGCCACCGCAATGTTAGCTGAAGAGTGGATAATGGTGGCGACTCGGCGAGCCCAATGATGGGCCGACTCATCCTCGCGCTGCACACAATGCTCGAAATCCACAATCGTCATGGGCTGCTTACAAGTCCCCTGAAAATTCTTCATGAAGTGCTCCTTCAACTCTGCCCAGTTGCTGATGGAATTGGGGGGTAGTTCTTTAACCATGTACGAGCCGGTCCCTCGAACATCATGGTGAAGTACTTAGCACAGACTGCATCGCTGACCTCCAACATGTCCATAGCCAGTTCATAACTCTCAATCAAAGCCGTCGGTTCAAGATCCGCCATATAATTAGGCTCCTTGCGAGGTCCCTTGAAATCTTTCGGTATGCGTTCACCACGTAGAGCCGGCACAAGGCACGGAACTCCGATCGTTCTGGTACTTGACCCGGAGGCCACTGAAGGTGGAGGGACCACCTGGGGCGGCTGATAAGCCCCTTGGTTTGCTGCTTCTGCTTCTTGACGGGCCCTCGCCTCATCCATAATTGCTTGAGCATCTTTACAATGCCGCTCACTGCTGGATACTGCTGGCGACTCTACGCGTCGGCTGTAACTACGACTTGGCAAGGGAGTTGAATGCACGGGCTGCCGGCTGTTCGAATAATTAGCTTGCTGGGCGATTGCTGTTTGTAACAGCTCAATGGCGTTCTGAGCCTCAACCACCATTGGCGACTCATCATCGATAGGGAGCGCAGTAAGCCGGGTTGCCGCTGCCACCATGTTGTCCACCGGGTTGGAGAAGTGCCCCGGCGATGTCACAAGATGCTGCGGCGTTGTCTGGACAAGGGGCGGGTTTGGGCCGGGCTGTTCCCTCCGGGCCAGCTCTGGCTGGCGAGGTTGAGCCGCCACCCTGCCCCCAGGTATCTCTGACATCAATTGGGGCATAACTGGCGCTCCTGGAGTACTTGGGCCCGCTTTGGGAGAGTTGAACAAACGCTTAGGATCAAAGACTAAGGGTAAACGGTTCTGTCCTTAGAGGCTTTGCTTTTGCATTAACCTGGGCTTTCAGTGCAGCTATCCGGGTGTTCTCAGCATTAATATCTTCCTGGGCCTTGGTCATCTGCTCCCTTATCTTTGCAATCTCCGTATTACGCTCTGTTTGATTTTCCACAGTGAGCTCGGTCCCCAGCAAGGTCGTCAGGGTAACCATCAGCTCAGACAGAACTTGAGCCAGCGGCCTGACCGAACCAGACCCCCCGGAAGCCGGCGCTGATGTGTTAACTATTTCTGTCGCTCCAGCCATCATAGATTGGAAAGCCGGCGTCGTCCCAGCCATGAATATGGCGACTCGGTACGGTGGCTCATAAAGATTCAGAATATTGTTGCCATCGGTCCAGCCCCCAAGCCTGCCGTCTTCAAGCTGATAGACTGACTCGGTCTCTCCAGTCGAGGACTTATCACCTGAGTAGACAAGAGTCTCTCCCCCAGACACGAAGTTTTCTTCAAGTTCAGTGCCCTGCACAAAACCAACAAAGACATGCTTCTGGCCGGCTTGAATCTGGGTGGGTTGTTCACGCCGAGCCGACTCGATGAGGTTGGTGCAGATGTCCGGCACGAGCCCTGATCCGCCGATCTTGCCGATGAAGACATGAATCTTGCGGAAGGGGACCCGGTACCCGTACTCGATTGAGTCAGCCTTGGGACCCCAGCCGGCCTCGTCGATGTAGACCTTGCCGCGGCGACTCTTTGGCATCCTGCCAATGGCGTATCCCTCGATCCTTGAGAGAGAGCCCTTCAAGAACTCCAAACCATCGTGCGCTGGCCCCATGGTGGGTGCCAACTATCGTGGTTTTGTCACGGCAGATGTCCTAGTGTGAGGACTTAGACGTGAGTCCATCGCAACTAGGTGATTAGCTTGTCGAGGTTGATCGGAATCGAGAGACGCGAGTTTACCCAGGTTCGGCCCCTCCGATGGAGGTAAAGACCTACGTCCTGCTTTGTGTGTATTGCTGGATGATCAATTACAAGGGAGCGGATTCACTTCACCTAGCTGTTGATCGATTGTAACCTAAGTCTATTGGCCTTAGGGACTCGCCTTTATATACAGGCCGGGGCCCTGGGCTTACAAGGGTCTGAGTCGTGTTCTGACTCGTGACCGACTATGTTTCTAACTCGCCTTGCCTTCCAAGCAAGGAAACTCTCGGTGGCTGTCCACCTCCTGGGCCTTTAGCCGCCGTCTTCGGGTACTGGGCCGCCAACTGGCTTACTTGGTAAGTGGCTTCGCCAGTCTCGTTTCTCGGCATCGCGCCCCCCCCTTGGCATGTTACCTTATAAGCCACCATCAGGATGACCCGGCCCAATAGGGCGGGTCATATCGTGGGGTTATATCCCCAACATCGAGCATTTGAGGAAGCTTGTCATCAGAATATACAAGCCAAGTTCTATAATGTAAAAATTCCCACTAGTATATGAAAATGACAAATCATGAGGACTATTTGTATGAAGAACATGGTGCTACTTTTGAAGCACAAATGGGGGAAAAGGATAGTAGTGTTGCGCCCTTTCTCTTTTTCTCTCATTTTTCATTTTGTGTGTGGGATCTTTGTCCTCTTTTCTTGTGGGAACTTTGTCCTCCTTTACTATATCCTAATAGGTAGGGGCAACACTCTAATAATGATCATCACAATTTTACTTACTTACAACTTGATAAACTGGATGAACATGACTCTTATATGAATGCCTCTGGCAGTGTACCAGGATGTGCCATGATCTAGCGTAACATGTATAATGATGATGAAGAGTGGCTTTGCCACAAATATCATGTCAGCTCTATGTGATCATGCAACGCAAAAAATCACAATGAATAGCAACATGGAAGTTGCATGACAATATATCTCGGAATAGCTATGAAAGTGCCATGATAGGTAGGTATGGTGGCTATTTTGAGGAAGGCTATATGAGGTTATGTGTGAGCGAATCATGTCACAGGGTTTGGATGCACCTTCGAAGTTTGCACCAAGTATCGAGGTGAGAGTGGCATTGCACGGTACAGAAGAGGCTAGCAAATTATGGATGGGTGGAAGTGCTTATAGTCCATAAACTCACACTAGTCGTAAAGAACTTATAAATTTATTGTGAGAGCCTACAAGCCCACGAAGAAAAGTATTACTCAGATGCTCCTAGGGAGGAGGTTCGAAGGAGTTAACAATCATGCACCCTCGATTTGAACAGCAAAAAGGATATCAATCAAGGATAAATTACGCTCCAACTTCCTAGTCATGCCACGACCGATAGTTAAATGTTTAAGATTTAAAGCACTTTAGCATCTTCATTTATACTAACCAATGATTACCAACTAATAAACCTTCATATTACAACCTCGATATCGTTGATCAACCGTGGCCCTATGATCTACATGCAAGTTTTTATTATACCACTCTTATATACCTATCATTTCTAGACCAAACATATAACTCACGTAAATTAGCACTTCTTATTCAACTCTCAAAAATATGTGAGTGAAGCATGAGAGTGCAAATGATTTCTACAAAATATAGGCATCGTCGTGCTCTATGGATATAAGTGAAGCACATGAGAAAATTGCCTTAACTCAAAAGATATAAGTGAAGCATAATGAGCATTCTAATAAATGATGATGAATATGTTTCTCTCATAATAGGTGAAATCAGGGAACAATGATTGTTGAAACAAGAAAATAAGTAAAAGAAAAACACATAACACTCGAAGCAAAACACATATCATGTGATGAATAAAAATATAGCTCCAAGTGATGTTGCCAATAGATTGAAGACGAAAGAGGGGATGCCTTCCGGGGCATCCCCAAGCTTAGATGATTGGATCTACCTTAAGGCCTCATTTGGTTCAGCTTTGTTATCCTGATTCCGCTGCCTGGTAGCCGAATACTAGCCAAATGGCAAAACAAGCGACCCCGATTGAGTCGACACGTAGCGAAAATAATACACACGGGTGAAAGCAGCCAGAAAGGTGCTTCCTTTGATTTCGTTGCTTGGTCCGTTGAAAATTCCCCTAGACTTGATGGGAAATTACCCTCGTTTGCCACTCGGTGGGTGGACACCCCCCAATCCAGAGGAACCCATGGAGAACAGACATCGGTCAGACGGTCACCCTTTCTCCTCATCTCCCTGTTCAGGCGATTAGGGTTCCTCCCGCAGTTGTCCCTGCTGGTGGCCATCGAATCGCTCCTGTACCGCTATGTCACGGTGCCTCTCTCCATCGACTGCCTACATCCAGCTCTATCGTCTAACCTAATTTTCGAAGCTCCTCTGTCATCCCCTCATCAACGTCGCTAGTGTGTGTACGCCATCGGTAGAAGAGCAGCTTCTAGGAACCGCTGCTAAGGGGGGTCTTCCTTTTCTCCGTCATGCTATCGTCTAAACCCATCATAGTTGTAACATGACCTCCTACATCACCCCAACATCCCCAGGTACATGTGTTCTTCTCCAGACTTGTTTGGATTTGGTTGCAACCCCAAATAGTTGTGGTATTTCTATGATGTATGGTAGTAGCCTATTGTTTGATTAGCTCCAGATTATTAATTTTTATTATGTGTTGATTCGTAAAATTTGTATGGCAGCAGTATGTGCATGATATCCAGCATTAGTGAATGTTGTTGCTGCCATGTAGGAGTATAATATAGATGTTAACCTATTTTTAGTGAATGTTGTTGTTGGCTTTTATAATATTAGTGCCATCAATTTTTTTGAACATTGTTGCTACCATGTGTAAGATAGATGATGTCCAATTTTAGTGAATGTTGTTTCTGCCATTAAAGTCATCTGTTAGTTGGGTTTGCAATTAATGTCCCAACTCGCCTCTCCCGTTTCTCGTCTCCTTTCCCTTTTGTGAACGGTTGCTGAGTTTCATGTTGTGAAACACTTGTAATGAATATTTCCGTTGGGAAATTAATGGAAAGGGGCGAGAGCCGGTTGGGAAAAAAATTAGAAATTGGTGTTCTAAAATCTAAATCAACCTGTAATGATGCTATTATCATTAAACAACGTGCAACCAATCCTTCAGCTCTTCGGAGTATTTCAGACATTTATCTCTACACCCAAATCTCATACAACTAGTTTGCCAAACGAGCTATAACTTTCTCACAACAGATTTTCCGCATCTGCTTTTCCACAACACACTACTGCAGGAATGCCTAGAAGTGGCGGGTGGGAAAAGCCCAGCAGTGGAGGTCAAGGCTCTCAGCGCCGCCTGCCACTGACCTCCCGCCACTGCTAGAACACCATCAATGGCGGGCGCCTGCCCGCCATTGTTAGGCCAGGAGTAGTGGCGGGCTCTAGGTCGAGCCCGCCACAGCACTCCGTGTTGCCCGCCCTAGGATTTTCGGGCTGCTATGGTGGTCATTTTCTACCGCTCGCCACTGCTATTGTTGCATGCCGACATGATTGAATTACAGCATATTGCACCTGGATCATATCATCATGTTGCATTTGATACATAAATTCTTGTTTGAACCTTGATCCACATACACGCACCACATTACAATGATTTCAGATTAATGAAAAGTAGTAGTTATAAAATATAGCAAGTGCATTACAATAATTAATAAGCATATATATGAGTGAAATGAGTGTCGGCCAATGTTCAACACGGAAACCATTAGTAGAAGCCGCACATACTACATGAATTAGTACTTGATGGAACGAACGGGGACCAACGGGCTGCTTGCTCTGGAATTGGAGATTTGGCCTCTCGAAGAGCCCATTGCACAACTTCTGCGGGCGTGGGTATGGTGGTTGGACTCATAGCCGTCCAGATCCTCAGCCTCTCATCCGGGTTCTCCTCCACAAGGATGCGCACTGCAAGGTCTGTGAACCGCCTCTCTGCAATCTTCTCAATCGCTGGGAGAGAACAATGGGACATTGGAACACTTTTGACCCAAGCTAACATCGCCTCCTTGAGGTGCTCCGTCCAATACTTTTATCGTGTCCATAGATAGTGCTTCTCCATGTCCGTCGTAGAGACCCCCTCCCACAAACCTTTTGGCAGTCCCATCTATTATTTTTAGCAGACAATAACATTCAAAATATATACATATAGAAAAGATCACAAGAAGGTTAATATATAAACTTATGACACTCGTACATATAAAGTAGTGATCACACGGTAACAATCATTGTGTCATGACATAGTTTAATGTTTTTCACGGTTTACTAGACTAGAAAGGAGCATGTATATCGCCATGTTGATCTTTCATTCTCATGTCTCGTTCTTCTTGACACTCTGGCGCGCAGTTGAACATCCCCTCATCCCTCACTACATGGCAATTGATGATATTCGTGAGCACTCTCTGAAGGTGCTCGTGCTCTGTCAAAAAAGTGAGCTAGCTTAAGTTCCTTCTCATTGTCTTGGGACCATTTCTGCAACATTTAATCACTTCTTAATAGTGGTCCTGTGCGCACATAGTCATCCATCAAGACCATGGCATAGTAGCCAGGCATGTGCATGGTTTTGCGTTTGGTTGCCGGCAACAAAAGATAGTGTTAAATTTGTACTGCGAAGGCGGCATGTTCTTATGGTCGGACTTATGACACATAAGAAGAGCAGCATTGAGAACTTTCTCCAGATTGGTCCACGACTACTTAGTGTCTCTTCCAGAATCAAAGAAATAAGCTCGACCGTCCTGGCGCATCAGTGGGATGACGATCCGGTGTTCATTGCTGCGCAAAACAATTGAACAATGCTACATTAATGAGATTGACATCAAAGTACCCAGGTGTATATGTGCAAGCAAACAGAAATGTACTTACATGTCGAAGTAAGGCACGATTAAGTTGTTCTTGTGCCGAGGACTATGAAGAATGGTATTGTGGAGGTAATTCATCATAAGACATTGTCCTTTATCAGAATCCACATTGGCCCAATGCATGAGATACGGATCAAGGAAGCGAACTTCCTCATTCTGGAGTAATGGACTTGTAGCCTGCCAGAGCGACCAAAGCCTCATTAAAGACGGCTTGATTACTTGATTACGTCCACATAGAAAATATTTTCGATAACCATACTATCAATTCCAAGATATATTTTATGAGCAGGGTACTCGTCGACAAATCCAAGGCTCTCTATAACATTGGCGATGTAATACATCTCACCCTTTCCTGACCTAATTACCATGTCTTTGTGTAGAAACTGAATTTCAACGCACGCTTAGTGCACTCAACTTGTGTTGTGGCAACATCGGTTCAACGGGCTTAAATATTGTCAGGAAGCACTGACTGACAGAAACATTCACCGTATCTTCTCCTGGTGCCTCACAGGCGGTAGGTTCATTGGCTGATTTCTTCTTTCGCTTTCTGCCCTTTTTACAACGCTGAGCTTTGGGGTCCATAGAAGATGGTTCTCCAGAATGCATTTGTTGGGTTCGCTAAAATTTAGTGTGCAATTATGAGTCATGATGCATAAAAATGAAAGAAAAATTCGACAAGATCTTTGCTAAAAAGATAACATAACGAGTGCAAAAAATCGGATGAAACGGAAAGACATTTAGCCAAAACATTGGCACTCATGTCGATACCTGCAAATATACGCCAACGATACTATAATGGATACTAGTTAACAAATGAAAGAAAAATTTGACATGACCTTTGCTAACAAGAGGGTATAACGAGTGCCAGAAATTTGGCGAAACGGAAACGAATTGACGTTTCACCAAAACATTGGTACTCACGTCGATACCTGGAAATATAAGCCAACGATACTACAATGGATCCTGGTTAAAGATGAAAGAAAAATTGTACATGACCTTTCCTAACAAGAGGACATAACGAGTGCCACAAATTCGATGAAACGAAAATGAATCAACGTTTTGCCAAAACATTGGCACTCATGTCATAACGTACAACTATAAGTCAACCACACTAGAAGGGTTCCTACGCATAAACTTCCCAAATATTTCTAAACTACTAGTATATATTTACCCCAAACACATATCTGACCATCATACAAAATAATACTAAGAAACATTGGCATGTATTTCTAAACTACTAATATTTACACTAGACACAAATCTGAGAATGCATACCGGAGAGGTGAAACGCTTGGAGTTCGAATGCAACCTAAGGTCTTTGATGTTGTTGGGGGAGGGGGACATGACCGTATCGCTATCCATCGGGGTGGAGCTCAGCGGTGGCGGCGGCGATGTGATGCCTCCTCTAGTGTTGGAGGCGGAGGCCATGCGCGCGAGCAGGGGCGCGACAACGACGTGGGGCGGTGGGACGAGGGGCGACAAGGGAACGCGCGGTGGCGAGGGATGACACGGTGACGAGGGGTGCGCGCGGTGGCGAGGAGCGACGGCACCGAGGGGCACGCACAGAGGCAAGGAGCGGTAGCACCGAGGGGCACGGCGGCAACTCGGACAAGATGTGAGGGGTGATGTGAAAGAACATTTGCTCCCTTGGTGGTTTTGGTAATTAATAACAACATATATCTCATTGGACTAATGTTTCCACTAAGTACATTTCAAGAAAAGTTCAATGATGGGATGGCAAAAGGATTGTGGAGAGACCCCTAAATTGAAGGAATAGGATTGACAAAACTTCAAGCAAGAAGACTCTACATTTTACTTTGTGAGAAATCACTTTGAGTCTATAGGACAGCGAATACTATTAAAAGGGGGCGAGGTATTGATGGTGAACAAAATGCTTCATGTGCACAGGTGATAGTCACCAAAAACACCCACAAGCTCTTCCACAAAAGTCTGTCAAAAGCCTATCATGCAAAATCGGTGCCACCAATACTTCCCACTTGGCCCTACCAATTTTCTCCTCAAACAGATCCCAGCGAAACCCTAAGTTTTTGGTACAGCCGATTCTGCATCGGTGCCACCGAGTTTAGGTTGCCAACATTCTATTGCCCCTTTTCTTTAATTCGGAATTTCCGAGTTGTTTGGATCGGTGCCACCGAGTTTGGCAATCTGACTGTTGGTCACCGGATCGGTACTGTCGATACTTATATATCGGTCTCACCAAGATTCAAAAGTTGCTATCTTTTGAGCAACTCGGTACCACCGAGTTCTATACTTCAGTGTTACCGAGTTGGTCAGTTAAGGTGTAACGGTTGGATTTTTGGAGATGCCTATATATACCCCTTCACCACCACTCAGTCGACAGAGAAGCACTCAGAACTCTTCCATACTTTCCCCCATCCAATTTTCTGAGAGAGAGCCACCTACTCATGTGTTGAGATCAAGCCATTCCACTCCAACCATATGAATCTTGATTTCTAGCCTCCCCAAGTTGCTTTGCAACCAATCAATCTCTTCCACCAAAGCCAAATCTGTGAGAGAGTGATTGAGTGTTGCGGAGTCTATCATCTTGAAGCACAAGAGCAAGGAGTTCATCATCATCATCGAGCCTATTACCTTTTGGAGGGTGGTCCCTCCTAGATTGGTTAGCTGTCGCTTGGGAGCCTCCTACTGCATGTTGTGGAGTTGATCCAAGAAGTTTGTAAGGGCAAGGAGATCGCCTACTTCGTGAAGATCTACCCATAGTGAGGCTAATCCTTCGTGGACGGAAGCCGTTATGGAATAGTCAAGGTTGCTACTTCGTGGACCCTTATGGGTGGAGCCCTCTGTGGACTCTCGCGACCGTTACCCTCCGTGGGTTGAAGACTCCATAAACGTGGACGTACGATAGCACCACCTATCGGAACCACGGGAAAAAATCTTCGTGTCTCCAAATTGCGTTTGATCTTCCTCCCTATCCTCTACTAGATATGCTTGCCTTTACTTTCCGCTACTATACTCTTAGGCATGGATGTGTAGGGTGTGCTTGACTTGCTATCATTGCTAAAACCTGCCAACACTTAAAATTGGGAAAAGCTAGAACTTTTATTTTGTCAAGTAGTCTAATCACCCCCCTAGACATACTTTCGATCCTACAAGTGGTATCAGAGCTATGGTCTCCATTTCATTGGTTTCACAATTAGGAGAGTATGGCGTCTAGCAAGGGAAATTATCACCGTAGAGGTCAATACTTTGATGGTACCAATTTTGCTAGTTGGAAGCACAAAATGAAAATGCATATTCTTGGTCATAATCCGGCCATTTGGGCTGTTGTTCGTGTTGGCTTTCAAGGTGAATTCTTTGGTGATGGAAAGGAACCGGATCGTGAAGCAACCGCGGAAGAATTGAAGATGTTACAAGACAACGCTCAAGCATGTGACATTCTTTTCAACTGCCTATACCCCGAAGAATTCAACAAAATCAGTCGTCTTGATAACGCCAAGGAAATTTGGGATACTTTGGTTGATATGCACGAAGGTACCGAATCTGTGATAGAATCCAAGTTAGATGTTCTTCAAAGTACGCTTGAGAAGTTCAAGATGAAGGATGGTGAAGGAGTCGCAGAAATGTACTCTACGCTAGCTCTCATCACCAATGAGATTGCCGACTTAGGAAGCGAAGAGATGACTGACAAATTCATCATCAAGAAGATACTTAGAGCTTTGGATGAGAGATACGACACCGTGTGCACATTGATCCAAATGATTCCCAACTACAAAGATCTTAAGCCTACGGAAGTCATTGGAAGGATTGTTGCTCATGAGATGACACTCAAAGACGAAGAAGAGCTTCACAACAAGTCTAGCGGTGCTTACAAAGCCACAAGTGATCCTCCCGCAACTTCAAGAGACAACCTTGTCACCAATGAAGAGATAAGCCTCATGGTCAAGAAATTCAACAAGTTCTACAAGAATAGATGCAAAGAACGAAGTTGCAACTCAAGATGTGAAGATAAGCGTTCGTCAAGTCGTGACCGAAACTGCTACAATTGTGGGAAGCCCGGACACTATTCCAACGAGTGCACGACTCCCTACAAACGAAGAGAAGAGTCACCTAGAAGACGAAGCTCAAGAGATGAATCACCTCGAAGAGAGAGAAGGAGTAGAGATGACCGTTATGAACGAAGACCCTCAAGGAGAAGTAGGGACTCAGAGAAGAAGGACAAGTACACCAAGAGCTACTCAAGAATAAGACATCAAGCTCATGTTCGTGAATGGGTTTCCGGCTCCGAATCCGATAAGCACTCCGAGAGAAGCTATCACTCCAACTCCGACTATAGTCAAGATGAAGGTGTTGCCGGACTTGCACTAGTGACTACCAACTCCTATGACATATTTGATTCACCAAATGAAGGAAGTGGAAGTTGCTTCATGGATCAAGGCCCCAAGGTATCACACCCCGAGTATCTTGATTTCAATAGTGATGAGGATGATTTGCTTGGAGATGATGACTTGCTCTTTGATAAAGCTAGTGATGTTAGTCAAAATGAACTTGATAATTTTCATGTTAGTCAAGATAAGTCGTGTGATGATGATAAGATGGAAATAGAGCGACTAACTAAAGAATTAAACACTCTTAAGTTAGCCCATGAATCTACTATAGAAGATCATAGAGAGCTTGTAAAGACTCATGAGAAGCTACGCTTAGAGAAGCTCACCTTGGAGCAAGAACATGAGTTTCTTAAAGCTATCAATGACGATCTCCGAAAGAAGACTTCATCTTATCTAGCCAAACGATTACTCTTGTCTACATTCATACCACAAATAAACCTAGACAAACTAGTAACAAAGGCAAGAAAGGTTCTTCATCTAGTAGCACAAATAAAAATGCTAAATCTAATGATGTTGCTTCTAGTAGTTTTATTGATTCCACTAATGTCGGGGGGATTACCCCCGGGTAGGCTCAAGAAGACGACTCAACATTTTAAAAAACAATAGGGAGGCCAACGCCCCTTTGTCCGGCTGCTCCGACTGGCACCCCGGTCTGGCCGGCTACTAAGTCAGCCGGCTCCCTGCCTGTCTGCTCCAGCCGGCTACTCCGTCTGACTGCTCCAGCCAGCCTGCTGTGCGAGGTCAACCACCACGTCCCATCGGACACGACATGAAGACACTATAGCCTGCATCATGCATCACTTCACTGCATCCCAATAGTGGTGCACTGTAGCCTGCATTATCGCGTCACCTCGCATGTCATCTCCAATAGTGGTGCACTATTGCCTGCATCATGCGTCACCTCATGTGTCTTCTCCAATAGTGGATAGTTGGCCATGTGGGCCACCCCTTGTCCCCTGGGCCTCCCTTTATAAGAGGCACCAGGGGAGCTCACCCAAGGGGAAGCTCCTCTCATTGTCTCATCCCCTCCCATTTCTCCCACTCTCTCACACATACGTGAGGCTAAGGAAAGGAGCACTCTGCTCCTTCTACCTCTCCTAAGACAGCTCCAGGAGCAACTCTGTACTGCAACCATATACACTGCATATATAATCAGACATGCAGGAGTAGGGGTATTATCTCCCCGGAGAGCCCCGAACCTGGGTAATCCACCGTGTGCTACTACCCTATCCCGTTCCGGATATTCCACGACAGCCTTGCTCTCACCTCGATTAGCCACCCCCTGGCATCTGTTGTGAGAAAACGACGATAGTTGGCGCCCACCGTGGGGCTAGCTGCTGCTGGAACCGCGGTCCGGGCGGGACCGTCTTCGTCATCATCATCGCGACGTCGCTGCCGTCTCTCTGGCGACGCTCGGAGGCTTGACATCAACACACCCCCGGGGTGAATACGCACGACGCCGCGTCCTCGCGGCCGGTCTCGTCATCACCACCGCGGCGCCGCCGCCATCTCTCCGATGGCGCTTGGGGGCTCGACACCAACATGCCCCCGGGGCTGCCGCACGGGACGGAGCGTCCCTGCTGTCGGCCTCGTCCACCTCCAGCTCGCTCCAATGCGCCCCCGGGGCGACCATGTAGGTCAGCGCGTCCTCGTCGTCGGCCTGTCTCGCCCCGGTCTCCCCTCGGCCTCGTCCCTCTGCTCGCGAACAGTGCCTCTAGGTGTTGCGGGTCGCCGCGCAGCTCTGCTCCGCCCGCGACCGCGCGTGTCGCCCGGCCTTAGCGCGCACTCCTCTCCGCACACGCGCGACCTTCGCAAGCCACCATCTCCTCGGCAGCGCTCGGGTGCTCAACGTCAACATGCCTCTGACGCACGTACTTGTCAGACACAAGACATGTGAAACCCATACACATCCCGTATAATAGCCATACATGGCTTAGATAATGGCCATATAATGACCATACATTAGTCGGACCATGCTCGTATAACACTCAGACACTTCCCAAACCATGGCCACCTGTACAAAGACACATACGCCGGCTGCTCCATCCGCAGACGTGCGTCCAACCATCCACCACCAGCAGCAGCTAGAGGCTCCCGCCCTGCGTCGGGTCCTCCAGCCGACCGACTCCACCACCTGCTGCCGCCCCCGGCTGCGCCTCTGCACGCCCGCTGTCGCGCCGTGCTGCCGGCTCGCCGCTGGAGCCGGCCATTGCCACTGCTGCACCGTGCTGCCGGCTCCGCGAAACAGGCATGCGCCCCCGTGCGTCCGCCTCGCCCTGCCCGAGCGCCTCCGCTCCAACGTGCGGCTCCCCCTGATGGCCGCGCGCACCGGCTCTGCCCCGCGCCGGCTGCGTGACCGCGCCGCCGCCCCGGCCGGCTTCACGCCTCCCGCCGCTCCCTCGCGTGGCGTCGCCCGCGATGCCTTGCCCTCCACCGGCATGCCCCCGTGCTTGACTACGTCGGCCCCGTCGGAGACCTTCCGCGCGCCCCTCCCGCTCCGCTCCACCCACCTAGCCAGCTGTGGTCGCATCGCGCCCGCCGGCCGGGCGTGCCAGCCTGTAACAGCCCAAGTGCATCCTTGCCATTTTGTAATATAATTCTCATGTGGACCTTCATGTTTTGCCTTTGTGGTTTGCTTGTCAATATAATTGCTTCTTTTCATTTCATGCATCATGGCATCATGCTCATTTTATCAAGTGCATCCTATTCATTGCCATGATTGAGCTTGTGATTGTTGTAATGATGTGTGTGGGTTGTTGTTGAGTGTGTGCTTGTGTTATGGATGTGGTGGTGTTTGGTTTAGGTTCTACCTCATTTCCATAAGCAAACCACCCCCTCTCTCTCTTATTCAAATTTACCACATGCTAATGTTTTACTTGCTGTTTTCATATATTAAAAATGTTGGGCATCTTCCAAATATTCCAAAATGTATTCTAAACCTGCTCCTAATCATGTTTGAAATTCATCCATCCTCATTCCTCAAAACAGCTTGCTATTTGTATTAAAATATGCAATTATTTTTGTTGCTCTAAAAATGCCAACTCCATTTTATTTAAATAGGGTACAATTTGGTGATTCCAAAACATATTTTCTTCCTCCCAAATTCTTTTTCAAACATGCCTGATTATTTTTTCTATTGTGCTGTTTGATTTAAATAGAAAGGCCCTGTGTTTTATTTTTACGCAGAGAGAGAGAGTGCCGGACCACCTGGGCTTCCTTCCTCCCGCGGCCCAGCTAGCCCGCGCGCTGGTTTCTTTCCAGCGTGGCGCGAGCCGGGCCCGCCTGTCAGTGTCTCCTCCCGAGCCTTCTTCCGCCTCCTTTCCATCTCCCTCTCACAGCGCCGGGGCAGAGCAGCGAGCACATGGCCGCCGTGGCAGCCACGACGACCAGCGCTCGGGCTATAAAGCCTTGGCGTCCGTGCCCCTCTCGTTAGGGTTTCCCCTCAACCTTTCTTGCCGCCGCCAGGTGAGTCCCTCCAGATCCAGCGACCGCCGTGAGGTCAGAGATCTGTCACCGTCGTGGGTGCGTCTCCGGCGAGCTCCTCGAGCAGGCGTGCGTCAGGAAGCTCCGCGTCGACGTCTTCTTCCTCAACATCCTCTGCCTCCTCGCGGGATTCCAAGAAGCAGGGGAATCGCGGCCTTCTTCCTCCTTGCCCGCTGCTCGGAGCCGCTCGAATTCGTCGCCGTTCGTCGCCCTCAAGCCTGGTTGTCGACGCCGAGCCCCTCTCTGTGAGCTTCTCCCCGTCCCCGCTAGATTCCTACGTGTGATTGCATCATGTAGCACCATCTCCGCGTAGCCAGGTTCTCGTCGCCAGCGAGTGCTTCGTCAATTTCTTGCGCGTGCGAGTAGGTGCTTGAGCTCCCTCCGGTGAGTAGGTTTCATTTTTGCTTCGTAGCGCTCGATTCCTTCGTCGTAGCTAGTTGTTCGAGTCCGCCATGGCCGCCGGAGTTCTTCTTCGTCGGGAGCGCTCTAGCGCGTCTTCGGTTCCGTGCGTGTGCGTGCGTGTGCGGGATGTCTTTGCGCGTGCAGTGGTGCCTTCCGCCGCTCGGTTTGGTCACTGGAGCCACCTCCGTCGCTTGCTCGCCGCCTCTGTTCGTCGCCGTTGTGTTGCTCTATGTGTCTGTGTGTGTGTGACTGACGTGTGGGGTCAGTTCTCTCGCCAGGGAAGGGATAAGGTTAGTTGAGCCTGTCTCTGGTCAGATGCGAGCGAGTTGCCGAGTGGTTCGACCGAACCGGCTCGACCGGGGGGCGTGGGTTTGATCCCCAGTGGGCACATCGCCCCCTTTTATTTTTCCTGAGTGTGTGTGCTCCTGTGTGCGCTCCTGTGTGTGTGTGACAGGTGGGCCAGTGGGGCCACCTTGTCAGCCACTCAGGGGGGCCTGGCTCACTGCCAGTGGGACCCCCCTCCTTTTTTTTATTCTGGTAGTATTCCAAATCAGGACACTGCCATTTTAGGATAGGACCAATTTGGGAAAATATTGACTTATAAGTGCATATGTGATTTTCGAGCTAGATTTTGGGCATTCTATCGACTTGTACATATGAGTGTGATATATGATTTTGGGCTAGAATTTCCCAAGCAATCCAATGGTGCAATTTGTTTTGTCATGTGAGCAAGTTTGCAAAATGTCATTTTTGTTCCAACATGCCATTTTGCCATTTTCACATGAATTAATCTATGCATCATATGTGATACTTGACAACATGAATATGCTAGTGTTTTGAGGGTACTAGGCCCTGGTAATTTTGTTTGGCATGATAAACTTGTATATAAGTGGGTTTCTTGCTGTTAACATGCTAAGAAATAACACGGGTTTCATGTCTCAAATATTGCTAAGTGTTGAGTGTTGTTATTTTTTTACCATCTTTAGAGGATGGTTCCCATAAATGTAGTGTTCCTTTGAGTTTGGGTCCATGACATGTTTTGTTGAGATCTTCATCCTCTACTTAGTTGTGCTAAGAACTTGAGAATTAAGCCTTTCATCATATTAAAAAAACTGATGTCAAGTTGCTATTCTGTTAACTTGTGTCCAGTTTACCCTTGCTAAATTTGGCTAAGTCTGAGAAGTTGCTGTTATAATCATGCCATGTTTAGAGGATGCTACCAAGTGATATGTGGTGTTCTAGCTCGTGCTCAGTGCTAATGATTTGTAGTAGTGGTTGCCCTCTACCATCCTGTTAATTTTTATACCATGAAACTACCTGTAGCATGTCTAAACCTTGCTATTAATATGTCAATCTGTTAACTCAGGATCTATAAAACTGGAATTTTCACTAAGTCCCTGAAATCTGTTTCAACATGCCATCTTGTGAGCATATTTGCTATTGATCCATGCTTAATTTCAAGTTTGTGTAGATAGATGATTTGTTAAGCATGCTGTATAGTTTCTGTACATGCTTTGGTTGTGGTTTGGAACTTGCTATAGCTCTTGTTATGTGTGTTGCAAGATGCCATGTTGCTGTTTGTGGACAGATTGTGTGTAGAATTGGTTTGTGACTTGTGGGAGCTACACTCCATAGTTTTGCATGATCTTTAGCTCTATTCTTGCTAGATTTTCATTTCCTATCCATTGGCATCATTGGAATACCAAGGAATAGCCCATGGCCTCCCTCATCTTGTGTTTTGTCTCCGTTAAGGTTCGTACCTTGCCGTGAGTGTGCCGTGAGCTATGTTACTCCGTTCGCAACGTTCTACATATGCATTTGCATCGATTTTGCATGAAGCATTCATATTTTCCATTATCATGCATGTTCAAATAACTAAACTTGAGGTTCTTTCCAGAATACTAAAGAACTTAAATAAGTGCATGAGAAACATGACTAGCTTAGGGTTGCCATGTTAAATACTTCAAATGGATCATGCATCATCTTGTTTGTGCATTGCACCTTGTTTGTATGTTTATTTGGTGCTGTTCTGTTTGGGTAGACGCGAGTGTTGAGCCTGAGTACGAGGAACCAGGAGAGTACAACTACGAGGACCCAGCTCTTTGTCCCTCTGAACAACCAACAGGCAAGATGATCATACCCGGATCCCGACACTATTTTTGACTTGCTAGATGTCTCGTTTTACTGTTATGTTACGTTACCTACCACTTAAACTGTCAGCCTCCTAAATTTCCATGAAAGCTTCTAACCCCTCCACTACCTAGCAAACATTGACTGGCTATATCACCGCTGCTCAGCCCTTATCTTATAGCGTTGCTAGTTGCACATATACACCTGGCAACGGTGGAAGGCTTGGCCTTTTGCTCAGTGTTTTGTTTATATCACTCTATTTGTTGTTATTTAAATTAATGCACATATACACCTGGCAACGGTGGAAGGCTTGGCCTTTTGCTCAGTGTTTTGCTCCGCTTGAGCCGCACTAGTTCCGAGTACCGGTGTTATATATTCCATATTTTGTGCTCCTAACATGCTCAGGGTTGTTATGGGGACCCCCTTGACCATTCGTTTTAGATTAAAACTTGTCTGGCAAGACCCAACTTTGGTACTACATTTGCTAAACAACTTAATAAAATTGCATAGGGCATAGCTACCACGTGGATAATTAATCAACAACCCGGGCCAGTGCTCCTCATGAGTGTTGGTCCAAACTAGAGTCGTGTGCGGGGCCAACCCGGGGCAACTCGGGAGATCTCTATCAGGCCACCGTACGCTGCTCTCATCCGGTCGTGTCCTGAGAACGAGATACGCGGCTCTTATCGGGTTTGTCGACACGTCGGGCGGTCTTGCTGGACTTGTTTTACCTTTCTCGAATGTCTTGCGCGAGGAATTCCGGTTTTCTTCGGGCTATCTTGAGGTTGCGGTTTTCTAGTGGAATTGCCTAGGAAGATCACGAGATTCATGGTCGAGGTTATTTCCGCGGCGTGTGGTTAGTTTGTGATGGATGAGTTGGAGCACCCCTGTAGGGTTTAATCTTTTCGGAAAGCCGTGCCCGCGGTTACGTGGCAACTTGGAAATTTGTTTTACACCCAGTTATAGTTAACTTGAAGTAAACTCCAATAAAATACACCAACCATGTGCGTAACCGTGACTGTGTCTGCTTGTGAACATGAACCGAGAGAGAACACGGTGGGGTTATGATTGACGTAAGTAGGTGTTCAGGATCACTTAGTGATCATGCTAGTCCACGATCGTCATACGTATGCCACCATATTTACATTCATGTTCTCGTAAGTTAGCCACCAAATATATGCTTAGCGCTTGCTGCAGCCTCACCACTTAACCAATTCCTTACCCAATGGCTTACATAGTTTCGGTACCCGGGTTATGAGATTGCTGAGTCCCTGTGGCTCACAGATTACAACAATACAGGTTCAGTTGTTGATGAGAACGTGCCAGACGATGTGACTCAGCTCCAGTGGGAGTATGACGAGGAACGTGGTCGGATGTATGTTACGTATCCAGACGAGTAGGGAGCTTCGGGGTGGTGATCCTGGGATAGCAAGACAGTTTTACATTGCTTCTTTTATCGTTTGATTTCGTTCGTTGCCGGACCCTGCCTTCTGAATGATGTATGAATAAATTTGTGTGGACTTGTAAGATAGCTTGTGGCGAGTGTAAGCCAACTCATATACTCATGTCTTCCTACATGTATTGCAATGTTTTACTGTACTTGCGAACGATGAGATGCGCTTCTATCCCCGTCGAGGCAGCAAGCCTTAATAGGGATAGGACCGCATCTTGGGCGTGACAAGTTGGTAATCAGAGCCATACCGACCATAGGAGCCCCTTGCTTGATCGAACTTGGCCGAGTCGAGTCTAGTGAAAAACTATTTTGAGTCTAGTTATATCGGAGAGTAGGTTTATTTTACTCCTCTTCTATACTCTGGTGAGGAATTCGACTTAGGAAGTTTAATTCTACTCCTCTTCTCGCTCAAATTTTTTTTTAGGATCACGCGGGTATTTTGGAAACTATATGATGCCGATGTGACAGAGTTCTGTCTTGGTGCCTCCTGTCTGACTTGATTTCTTCCGGGGAGTTGAGCTCTAGGGGATTCTTGACACATTGTTATCGTTCAGTTTCCTTAGTATCTCAGGACGGAGGATGTTCAAAATTGCTTCAATGCTTTTCGTGACGAGATAAGGCTGGAGTCACCCAATACTGGGGAGGCGTCCGGGGTACTGCCATGTTTAGTATCATTGTGATTACGAGTGTCTGAGGTAGACGAGTTTGCGGAGTTTCTTGAATTATGGTGTGGAAGGTTGCAGGTGCAGTTGTAGCTGATTACCTTGGGTACGTTCCTGGGTCCGCAACCCGAATCGCATAAACAAGAAAGACTTCGGAAATTCTTAGGAGGGAATTCCAGTAGTTCTTAGGATCATCTTCCGACAGATGTATAGTGGTTGTACATTTGTTCTGAGCAACCTTAGCTCAATACTTGTTGTGTTATTTCAAGTGGCTTCATGTTCTGATGATGTTATCAAGATCCTGCAGAAAGCGTTCTTACTATTTGCAGTTTGAATGCAATTGATGATATTCCCTTGCAATTTCTTTCAAGCCGTTGATTCAGATTATTTCAATCATCTTATCAATGGTTGCTGATAATTCTGTCCATCTTTAGGATGGCTCCGGCAACTCGTGGGAACCCAGGTCGTGAGGGGGAGCAGTCTGATCCTCCGCCACCCCCCCACCACCTCCACCTCCGGAGGCATGGCAAGCAGTGATGGCCGCAACTAATGCGAATACCCAGATGTTGCTCAGGTTGCTGCAGGAAAGAGAGCAGGGACAGCAAGGTCATCAAGGGAATTTTCAGAATCAGCCTCAGTTCGCAACTCTAAACCAGTTCCTCGCAAATCAACCCAAGTCCTTCACCTGTTGTGAGCAGCCCCTCGATGCAGAAAATTGGCTCCGTGACATGAACAAGCATTTTGAGTGCAACAATGTCAGACCTACGGACTATGTCAAGTTCGCGACTTTCCAGCTCAAGGGTCAGGCAGCAGATTGGTCGCAGCAGTACAAGGATTCCAAAGGTGATCGTGTTATCAGCTGGGATGATTTCTGTCATGACTTCAGAGCTCATCACATTCCAACGAGCTTTGTCGAGGAGATGCATGAGAAGTTCAGGAATTTGAAGCAGGGGAGCAAGTCTGTCTATCAATATAATATCGAGTTCCAGAATCTGGCCCGCTATGCGAAGCAAGATGTTCCCGATGAGAAGTCAATGATTTATCAATTCAAAGGTGGTCTCAAGGATGAACTTCAGCCGGGTCTAATCCTGCAAGAGCCTCGTGAGTTTGATCAGTTCTACAACATGGCTCTAAAGGTCGAGGCAACTCAACTCAGGTTGGAGAATTCCAGGAAGCGATTCAGAGACACCAACTCTTCTTCTTCCAGCTCTCAGATTGTTCCTAAGCAGTAGAAGTATTGGGTTCCTCCTCCACCTCCGTTTCGTCCTCCTCAGCAGTAGAGGCAGCACGGTGGTCGTGGTCTTTCCCACCCACCCAACCCAGCTTTTCAGCAGAGGCCTTAGGCACCCAAGTCAGCAAATGCTCCTCCTCCAGGCAACTTCCGTCCACTCTCAGAGGTTACTTGTCACAAGTGTGGTCAGAAGGGCCATTATTCCAACAAGTGCAACAACCAGCGGCGTCTTCCGCCTCCTCCTCCTATCAGGCCCCCAGGCAGTGCTATGGTGAAGCACAATCCCAAGTCAGCAAGAGTGAACATGGTGAATGCAGCTGAAGCAGAGGATTCTTCTCAAGTGATCATGGGTAACCTCTTGGTTAATTATATTCCTGCAAAAGTTTTGTTTGACACTGGTGCATCGCATTGTTTCATGGAAAAGCCATTTTTCGTCAAGCATGAGTTCGATTATAAAGATTTGCCTAGGTCCTTGTCTGTTGTTTCTCCTGGTAAAATGTTGAACTCCAACCGCATTGTTCCGGAAGTCTCTATCAAGATGGGCAATTATTCTTTTCTGGCCTCTCCAATTGTTCTCGCCAATTCCGATATTGATCTTATTCTTGGCATGGATTTTCTGGCGATGAACAAGGCTTATGTTGATTGCAAAGCTAAAGAAGTCCAATTGACTCATCCTTCTGAAGATGTGATCATTTTCGCTCCTCGCGATGACACGATTCGTCTATTTTCTCTCAATGAGAAGGGTGAGATTTCTGCCATTTTTCAAATTCCCGTTGTCTCGGAGTATGAAGATGTCTTTCCAGAAGAGTTGCCGGGAATGCCTCCTCACAGGCCAGTGGAGTTTGTGATTGAACTCGAGCCTGGAACTGAACCGGTGTGCAAGCGTCCTTATAAGCTTGGCCCCGAAGAGCTGAAAGAATTGAAGAAACAGCTAGGTGAACAAGAGCGTCTGGGTCTGATCAGACCAAGTTCTTCACCTTGGGGTTGTGGTGTTCTGTTTGTAAAGAAGAAGGATGGCACGGACCGACTATGTGTCGATTACCGTCCATTGAATAAGAAGACAATCAGGAACAAGTATCCGCTTCCCAACATCAATGAGTTGTTTGAGCAATTGAAAGGGGCAAAGGTTTTCTCGAAATTAGATCTCCGTATGGGCTATCATCAAATCCGCATTCGTGAAGAAAATATTCCAAATACTGCTTTCAGGACGAGTTTTGGCTCTTATGAGTACACCGTCATGTCTTTTGGTCTAGCAAATGCACCTCCGACCTTCTCCAGAATGATGAACTTCTAATTCTCTCCTTTCAAGAATGAGTTCGTCTTGGTGTATTTGGATGATATTCTCGTGTTCTCGGACACTGAAGAAGAGCATGCAGAGCATCTCAGGCTTGTGCTTGACAAGCTAAGAGAACATCGGTTTTATGCTAAGTTCTCCAAGTGTGAGTTTTGGCTCAATGAAGTGGTGTACCTTGGGCATGTCATCTTTGCCGAGGGCATTAAAGTGCACCCTAAGAAAGTTGAGGCAATTGTGAAGTGGGAGCCTCCTCAGAATGTCAAGCAGCTTCGTAGCTTCCTCGGCCTTGCAAGTTATTGCAGAAGATTCGTTGAGAACTTCTCTCAAATTGCTAAGCCTCTGTCCAACCTCCTTCAGAAGAATGTCAAGTTTGTGTGGTCTCCTGAGTGTGATTTGGCATTCAATACACTCAAACAGAAGCTGACTTCGGCTCCAGTTCTTGTTCCTCCCGAGCAATCCAAGCCTTTCCAAGTATTTTGTGATGCTTCTCTCCAAGGTCTCGGTGGCGTTCTCATGCAAGATAAGAAAGTTGTGGTTTATACCTCGCGGCAGCTGAAGCCTAGCGAGAGGAACTACCCCACTCATGATCTTGAGCTGGCGGCAGTTGTTCATGCTCTGATGACGTGGAGACATCTATTGTTGGGACGACCAGTTGAGGTGTTCACCGACCGCAAGAGCTTGAAGTACATTTTCACCCAACCCAATCTCAATCTTCGGCAGTCACGTTGGGTGGAAATGATCGAGGACTTCAATCCAAGCATTGAATATACTCCGGGAAAAGCAAATGTCATTGCAGACGCGCTGAGCAGGAAGGCGTACTGCAACAGTCTTATTCTCAAGCCTCTTCAACCCGAGCTTTGTGAAGCATTCTGCAAGCTCAATCTCCAAATTATTCCTCAAGGTTTTCTTGCCAATCTTCAAGTCTCTCCGACTCTCGAAGATCAGATTCACCAAGCCCAGCTTATTGATGCTATGGTGAAGAAAGTGAAGAAAGGTGTGGCCAAGAGCATTCCAAAGTATAAGTGCTTCCGTGTTGATGACAAAGATACCCTTTTCTTCGAGGACCGTCTGGTGGTTCCGAAAGGTGATCTCAGGAAGTCTATCATGGAGGAAGCACATAATTCCCTCCTCTCAATTCATCCAGGAAGTTCCAAAATGTATCATGTCGTGGTTTTGTCACGGCAAGATGTCCGGGTTAACGGACTTAGGTGTGAGGTCATTGCAACTATGTGGCGGCTTGAGAGGGGTTGGTCGGAATCGAGAGACGCGGGTTTACCCAGGTTCGACCCCTCCGATGGAGGTAAAAGCCTACGTCCTGCTTGTCTTGTATTGATGATGATGACGATCTCGGTTACAAGGGTGCAGAATTGCCACCTCTAATCTCGAGTGTCTCTAATTTGTCTATCTCTCATGACTTATCTATCTAAGACCTGTCTATTGAGACCTCTCAAAACCTGACCCTCTTGGGGTGACCCACCCCTCCTTATATAAGTTGAAGGGGCGGTTTACATGTAGAGTCTAAGTCGGATTGAGACTTAACTTATAAGGACTTCCCATCGCGGGCTTCTCTTCATGGGCTTCTGAGTCCCGGGCTTCTTATCTCCAACGGGCGGCTTACAACCGGGCATCTTACAACCGGGCTTATCTTCAAGACTCATCTTCAGGGACTCGTCTCCAGGACTTAACTGTCTGTCGGGTCATAACTGTCTGCCGGGTTATAACTGTCTGCCGGGTCATAACTGTCTGCCGGGTTATAACTGTCTGCTAGGTCACAACTGTCTGCCGGCTTTCAACTGTCTGCCGGCTTACAACTGTCTGCCGGGTCATAACTGTCACCGGGTTATAACTGTCTGTCGGGTTACAACTGTCTGCCGGCTTACAAGTGTATGCCGGCTTATAACTGTCCCCGGGTCATACTGCGGGGTATATCCCCGACATTAGCTCCCAGGTTAGCTTGAATTTATTCATGGTAACCTCCTGAAATAAGAATATGTAAAGGGACTGGTTCACTCAAAAATACCAGTTGACCAGCTCCTGAAAATTCTGAAACTCTGTCATATCAATACACTGAAGCTGACTCCTTGTAGAAAAAAATAACCCTTAGTATCAACTGCCTTGGTTTGATAAATTCGTATGGTTCCCTCATAACTGAGAATTTGAAGACATATCTTCTTCATATCCATATTACCTGTAGCCCCCAAGTCTTAAGAAGGGAAATGTAGTGATAGCCTTAAGACTTGCTTCAACATAGTGCAAACCTAGAGAAATCCAGATTGTTTATCTGAGTCACCAGTCATAAGTTGAATGTTCCACATATGTAGCCCCCAAGTACCGGGTTGTCTTGCCTGCAGTAACCTAGGACTTGTAAATGTCTTATGCTCATAAAACTTCAACCAGTGTAGCCCCCAAGGGCCGGGTCATTATGCAATAATGAGCAGGAACTTGTTGTAGATCTGATCATATAGACTTGAGGAGCAAAGTGTAGCCCCCAAGGGCCGGCTCAATAAGACAATACTGGGCTGGGACTTTAGAAAAAGATATAAAGGCCGGCTCATCTCCTTGAGATAACGGGGTCTGTTGACAACATAATGACTTGAAAAACAGCTTGCATTAGCCCCCAAGTGCCGTGGTGCATGGTTGCAGTGACATGGGACTTGCATACTTGATATAAACAGGACTTGAATAATGTAGCCCCCAAGTGCCAGTCGTATACCTGCAACGATTTGGGACTATTCCTTCCATTGTAGAAAAAAATTTATCCACTGTCCAGATGATGTTTGCTGAAAACCTTGCATATCAATGTTGAACCATGCTCCTTGCTGTAAGCTGGTATTTTTGGGATGAAGGAATACTAGCCATTACTCTGAAGGGGCTTTGAAAACCTCAATCATCCAATGCTGGTTATGACAACCATAATGAAAAATCCAGCCATGTTGGCTATTTGAGATTTGAATAATATAACCCGGTTTGAAAGAACCGGTTCCTGCAATGTAGACCAGGATATCCATGCATATATGATGCATGGTAAGATGATGCAATGATGATGCAATGTATGATGCAATGTATGATGTTCTTGTTTTGAAGGCACAACCAGAAGAGATCAACTATTGTATATGTTCTTGCTTTTTCTTTTTCGAAAACTCATACGCCGGCTCTCCTGGCATGAAATCGTTGTTTGAACTCTTAACAGTACAGGGTCTCTAGTGAGAGTGACCATCAAATCCTTTGAGCGGCTCAGGGTCTCTAGGCAAGATTAACTGGTAAGAGCACAACGAACCATAGAGAGGTGCACCAGGGCATGAGTACCCCCCGGGCCCATAAGCTACTTCTCACGTGACATAAATCCGTCGTTTGAACCTTAAACAATGTAGGGTCTTTAAAAGAGTAACTGTTTAAGAGTACGAACGGGCCACATAGCGGAGAGTATGCAGCAGATGGGTGAGTTTATCCTCGCTTTCCGTAAGCCGGCCCTCACGTGACAAGAGCCGCCGGTTTAACCTTGACCAGTACAGGGTCTCTAGTGAGAGTGACTGTCAAAATCTTTGAACAGCTCAGGGTCTCTAGCCGAGTTTAACTGGTAAGATTTGGCGGGTCACCTAGCGGAGCAGCAGCAGCATACAGGCAGGTTTAACTCGAACTTGCGGTGGCTGAAGAGCTGATCAAGAGGGTGTGTAAGCTAAACCCGGTGGGTTGGAAGCCCCCAAATGACCTTGTTGACGGAGTCAACTTTTTGGGTATACAACCCAACCTTACGGTGGCTGAAGAGCCGGTCAAGAGGGTGTGTAAGCTAAACCCGGCGGGTTGGAAGCCCCCAAATGACCTTGTCGACGGAGTCAACTTTTTGCACCATCTTGTAAGCCGCCATCTTGTATGAAGAAACGGCAGAAGCCTCCAAGTGACTTTATGATGATCCAAAAAATCCGGGCACCCATGTTTGAATGGTGCATCACGACGGTTCGTCCTCTTGGGCGACTTTTAATTGTTCCGCCAATCATGTAGTAGCCCCTGGGATCGGGTTAACTTCCTTGCAATGACCCGGGGTTCTTGTTGAAAATGACCAAATGTGTCGAGCCATGTCTGTAGCCCCCGAGGCTTATGTCGACTCGAAGAGTTGGCTTGAGATTCTCCATACTTGACCGTGGCATAAACAGGCATATAGTTGACACCGGAAACACTTGAATGTGCTGAAGGCGCGTCTGTTGGGCGGCTCAGATAGGCGAGCCCTGCACCGGTGAGTCGATGTAAATCGGACCGCGGGCACGGCGGCTTGCGTGCATCCGTTGGGCGGCTCAAGTGAGCAGGCGCGGCACCGGCGTGTTGATGTAGACCAAACCACGGGGCGGTAGCTCATAAGCGTCCGTTGGGCGGCTCGTACTGGTGTATGCGGCCCCTGGCGTGTTGATGTAGACGTATAAGTCAGCCGCAACGTTTGAAGACGGCGCGGTCGCGAGAGACGGCCGCGGCGTTGTAAGCCGGTGCGGTCATGATAGACGGCCGTGGCGTTGTAAGTCAGCGACGGATACTTCAGCGCCATCAGCTGTCGGCTGAGTCGGCCGCGTGCCGATGTAGACTGAGCCGCAGAAGCGGCAACTTGCACACATGTTCGTCAAGCAATGCGGCACAGACAGATGTCGGGGCATGATAATGTTGGTGCGAGCTCTATACCCATGGCACGACAATCACCCTTGCAGTGAATAATTGTCCTTGTGGGACAGCACGTGAATATCTCTTTCCATCCAAGTCTAAAGAACGGTGTCCAAGTTCCTTTATAATAATAAACCTTGGATGCTTATTCACTTGATCTGGTAATTTTGTGGGCAGCCTTTTGCTCTTGCGTGGAATTTTGTCTGGTGATAGAGTACCAGCAGTCTCTACATCGAGCCAGCATCCACCCGTCGTACATGCAGCCGAACTGAAATGTCTGGTTGTGCTTCCGTTTCTCACCTCTCCTCCCTCCTTTTTTTAGAGCATCTCCACTTAGCACATCACGTTTCCCGGTGGGGCCTTCACACCGCTTCTTCATGACCTATTCTTATCCCCACGCGAGATGTCTCAGCTAAACAAAGTATCAATTGGGTCGTTGACTCTGTCTCTCCCATGATCCATCTCACCGGAGAGGAGAGGTGTATTACGGCGGCTCTAATGAAGACGCGGAGGTCGCCGCGATCGGGCGAAACGAGGCCGGCTCGGATACGAGGCTGGCTCGGAGCGACACGGGCGCGCGAGGCACGGCTGAGCCGGCCGGTACGCGACATGGCAGCAGAGGCGAGGCCGCGCGGGGGCGTGATGGTGGAGCGAGCCACGGCGGCTTGAGGCGAGGCCGCGCGAGGTGGCTGGTGAGGCGAGCCACGGCGGCTTGAAGCGAGGCCGCGCGTGTGTCTACGCGTGTTGGAGAGGAGCCCCGGGCCACGCGAGGGAGGCGAGGCTGTTGTGGCCGGCGGTTGCAGCGAGCTAGCGGCGGGGTGCGGCAGCGACTGACTGGAGCACTAAGCCGGCAGGAGCAGGGCAACTTGAGGCGGAGCAAGGCGGACGGGGCGAGGCCACGGCGTACGCGTGCAGTCAAGGCCACGGTGGCGAGGTGGGTCGCAGCGGAGGGCCGGCTCGCCGGAGGCGAGGCAGAGATGCCGCGCGCCTGATCCGTCCAGTGCGAGGTGCGCAAATGCGAAGCGGAGCACCAGCGGCGGGTTAAACCACAGGAGGGGCGATTCGCGGCGAACGGAGGTCGGCGAATTGTGCGAGCGTGGAGGGGCGAGGCGGCTCACGACGGGGGCGGCAGCTCGAGGCCTGTTCTGGCGGCGGCTCGCGACAGAGGCGCGGCCTGGCAAAGGCACGCGTGAAGGGGTCTGGGTCAGCGCAGGCGAGGCGGGCAGCGCCGCGGAGGGCCAGCGGGCACAGCGGCTCGCAGTAGCTCGGTTCAGTACCAGTGGCAGCTCAATTGAGCGCAGCGGAGGCGGCTTGCACGGGGTGCGCGCGCCCAGGAGCCGCCCGTAGCAGTGCGTGACGGCGCGGGGCGGCGACTCGCAGGCATGGCGGCGCGGCTCCAACGGGAGGCGAAACGGCGCCGACGGGAGGCCGCGGTCACAGGCATAGTGGAGGTAGAATCGGCGCGCGGCCGCAGCAGGTGCAGTGGGATGAAGTGGAGACGGGTGAGGCCGGCTTGGAGGAGCGGCAAGACAGCCGAGCGCAGGAGGACCAGCCGTTGCAGAGCGGCGAGCCGGCCGGCGGCTTAAGGCGACGGAGGCTGCGCGCGGTGGATGCAGACGGCACGGGAGGAGCAGTCGTATCCCCCGGCTTGTAGAGAGCAGGTGCAGCGATTTATTTAACCTTCTGGCGACTTTGCCGTCTTCACGTGGTGACGTATTGACATAACGATTCCTTCCCCCAATCAACATGCTGATTCGATCGGAAGATGAGCAGAACCTCCGTAAACAATTGCTCGACCGAACGTTGTGTTCTGCTCAGGACACGTGCGTTGCAAATCCCGTGTGTTCTGCTTTGCAAGAGAGACAAAATAATGAGCCGATCCGATTGCTCGGTGACATCGTAGATTGATTCCCTGTCGGCCTCGAAAGAAAAACGGCGGCTGATCCGATGGAACCCTAAAATCTCCTCTCCATCTAATCTCGTATTTGCCGCTCCAACTGCTCGTCATGGTGACGATGTAAATCCTTTCGCGCTAGCTCTTCTTCATCCGGCACATAGCGATCTTCTCGGTCCCCGAAGAGATCCCTTCAAGAACACAACACCACCGTGCGCGGCCCCACGGTGGGCGCCAACTATCATGGTTTTGTCACGGCAAGATGTCCGGGTTAACAGACTTAGGTGTGAGGCCATCGCAACTATGTGGCGGCTTGAGAGGGGTTGGTCGGAATCGAGAGACGCGAGGTTTACCCAGGTTTGGCCCCTCCGATGGAGGTAAAAGCCTACGTCCTGCTTGTCTTGTGTTGATGATGATGACTATCTCGATTCCAAGGGTGCAGAATGGCCACCTCTAATCTCGAGTGTCTCTAATTTGTCTATCTCTCATGACTTGTCTATCTAAGACCTGTCTATTGAGACCTCTCAAAACCTGACCCTCTTGGGGTGACCCACCCCTCCTTATATAAGTTGAAGGGCGGTTTACATGTAGAGTCTAAGTCGGATTGAGACTTAACTTATTATGACTTCCCATCGCGGGCTTCTCTTCATGGGCTTCTGAGTCCCGGGCTTCTTATCTCCGATGGGCGGCTTACAACCGGGCTTATCTTCAAGACTCATCTTCAGGGACTCGTCTCCAGCACTTAACTGTCTGCCGGGTCATAACTGTCTGACGGGTCATAACTGTCTGCCGAGTCATAACTGTCTGCCGGGTTATAACTGTCTGCCGGGTCACAACTATCTGCCGGCTTACAACTGTCTGCCGGCTTACAACTGTCTGTCGGGTCATAACTGTCACCGGGTTATAACTGTCTGCCGGGTTACAACTGTCTGCCGGCTTACAAGTGTCTGCCGGCTTATAACTGTCCCCGGGTCATACCGCGGGGTATATCCCCGACATATCAGGACCTCAAGCAAACCTTCTGGTGGACTCGTATGAAACTTGAGATTGCTCAGTTTGTGAACGAGTGTGATGTTTGTCGCAGAGTGAAGGCGGAACATCAACATCCAGCAGACCTCCTTCAGCCTTTGCCTATCCCAGAGTGGAAATTCGATCATGTTGAAATGGATTTCATCACTGGGTTTCCTAAGTCCAAGAGAGGGAATGATGCCATCTTCGTGGTCATCGACAAGCTCACCAAAGTTGCCCACTTCCTTCCGGTCAAAGAATCTATCTCGGCAGCTCAGCTAGCAGAGTTGTACACGTCAAGGATAGTTTCTTTGCACGGTGTTCCTAAGCTCATATCCTCAAATCATGGAAGCATCTTCACTTCCAAGCTTTGCGATTCCTTCCAGACTGCAATGGGGACTAATCTCCGTTTCAGCACAGCTTTCCATCCTCAGACTAGTGGTCAAGTTGAGAGAGTCAATCAAATCCTCGAAGATATGCTCAGAGATTGTGTGATTTCTTTTGGCATGAAGTGGGAACATTGTCTCCCGTTTGCTGAGTTCTCATATAACAATAGCTTCCAAGCAAGTTCCGGCAAAGCTCCATTCAAGATTCTCTATGGCAGGAAGTGCTGCACCCCGCTCAATTGGTCTGAAACTGGTGAGCGTCAACTCCTTGGTAATGACATGATCACTGAAGCAGAAGAAATGTGCCGTGTCATTCGTGCAAATCTCAAAGCAGCTCAGTCTCGCCAGAAGAGCTATTACGATAGCAAGCATCGTGACATAACCTTTCAGATCGATGATTTTGTCTATCTCAGAGTGTCTCCCATGAAGGGCACTCAACGCTTTGGCATCAAAGGGAAGCTTGCTCCACGCTTTGTGGGTCCTTTCAAGATTGTGGGCAAGAGGGGTGACCTTGCCTACCAACTCGAGCTTCCTCCCAATTTCTCAAATGTGCATGATGTGTTTCACGTCTCTCAGCTCCGGAAGTGTTTCAAGACTCCCGAGCGCATCGTTGATCTCCAAGAAATTGATCTCCAAGAAGACCTATCCTATCATGAGCATCCAGTTGCTATCCTTGAAGAAGCTGAGCGTAAGACTCGCAACAAGTCAATCAAGTTTCTAAAGGTGAAGTGGTCACATCACTCTGACAAAGAAGCCACTTGGGAACGAGAGGACCATCTCCGTTTCGAATTTCCCAAATTCTTCCGTTCCTAGATCTCGGGACGAGATCCTCATGTAGTGGGGGTGAGTTGTAACAGCCCAAGTGCATCCTTGCCATTTTGTAATATAATTATCATGTGGACCTTCATGTTTTGCCTTTGTGGTTTGCTTGTCAATATAATTGCTTCTTGTCATTTCATGCATCATGGCATCATGCTCATTTTATCAAGTGCATCCTATTCATTGCCATGATTGAGCTTGTGATTGTTGTAATGATGTGTGTGGGTTGTGGTTCAGTGTGTGCTTGTGTTATGGATGTGGTGGTGTTTGGTTTAGGTTCTACCTCATTTCCATAAGCAAACCATCCCCCTCTCTCTCTTATTCAAATTTACCACATGCTAATATTTTACTTGCTGTTTTCATATATTAAAAATGTTGGGCATCTTCCAAATATTCCAAAATGTATTCTAAACCAGCTCCTAATCATGTTTGAAATTCATCCATCCTCATTCTTCAAAACAGCTTGCTATTTGTATTAAAATATGCATTAATTTTTGTTGCTCTAAAAATGCCAACTCCATTTTATTTAAATAGGGTACAATTTGGTGATTCCAAAACATATTTTCTTCCTCCCAAATTCTTTTTCAAACATGCCAGATTATTTTTTCTCTTGTGCTGTTTTATTTAAATAGAAAGGCCCTGTGTTTTATTTTTACGCAGAGAGAGAGAGAGAGAGTGCCGGCCCACCTGGGCTTCCTTCCTCCCGCGGCCTAGCTAGCCCGCGCGCTGGTTTCTTTCCAGCATGGCGCGAGCCGGGCCCGCCTGTCAGCGTCTCCTCCCGAGCCTTCTTCCTCCTACTTTCCACCTCCCTCTCACAGCGCCGGGGCAGAGCAGCGAGCACATGTCCGCCGTGGCAGCCACGACGACCAGCGCTCGGGCTATAAAGTCTCGGCGTCCGTGCCCCTCTCGTTAGGGTTTCCCTTCTCCCTTTCTCGCCGCCGCCAGGTGAGTCCCTCCAGATCCAGCGAGCGCCGTGAGGTAAGAGAGCCGTTGCCGTCGCGGGTGCGTCTCCGGCGAGCTCCTCGAGCAGGTGTGCGTCTGGAAGCTCCGCGTCAACGTCTTCTTCCTTGACGTCCTCTGCCTCCTCGCGGGACTCCAAGAAGCACGGGAATCGCAGCCTTGTTCCTCCTCGCCCGCTGCTCGGAGCCGCTCGAATTCGTCGCCGTTCGTTGCCCTCAAGCCTGGTCGTCGACGCCGAGCCCCTCTCTGTGAGCTTCTCCCCGTCCCCACTAGATTCCTACATGTGATTGCACCGTGTAGCGCCGTCTCCGCGTAGCCAGGCTCTCGCCGCCGTCGGACCTCATCGCCGGCGAGTGCTCTGTCCATTTCTTGCGCGTGCGAGTAGGTGCTCGAGCTCCCTCCGGTGTGTAGGTTTCATTTTTGCTTCGTAGCGCTCGATTCCTTCGTCGTAGCTAGTTGTTCGAGTCCGCCATCACCGCCGGAGTTCTTCTTCGCCGGGAGCGTTCTAGCGCGTCTTTGGTTCCGTGCGTGTGCGGGATGTCTTTGCACGTGCAGTAGTGCCTTCCGCCGCTCGGTTTGGTCACTAGAGCCCCCTCCGTCGCGAGCTCGCCGCCTCTGTTCGTCGCCGTTGTGTTGCTCGAGTGGCCGAGTGGTTCGACCGAACCGGCTCGACCGGGGGGCGTGGGTTCGATCCCCAGTGGGCAACTTCGCCTCCTTTTATTTTTCCTGAGTCTGTGTGCTCCTCTGTGCGCTCCTGTGTGTGTGTGTGACAGGTGGGCCAGTGGGGCCACCTTGTCAGCCACTCAGGGGGGCTGGCTCACTGCCAGTGGAACCCCCCTCCTTTTTTTTATTTGTTTGTTTTATTTTTGTCTTCTCTTTTTGTTTTTTCCATTTCTGGTAGTATTCCAAATCAGGACACTGCCATTTTAGGATATGGCCAATTTGGGAAAGTATTGACTTATAAGTGCATATGTGATTTTCGAGCTAGATTTTGGGCATTCTATCGACTTGTACATATGAGTGTGATATATGATTTTGGGGTAGAATTTCCCAAGGAATCCAATGGTGCAATTTGTTTTGTCATTTGAGCAAGGTTGCAAAATGTCATTTTTGTTCCAACATGCCATTTTGCCATTTTCACATGAATTAATCTATGCATCATATGTGATACTTGTCAACATGAATATGCTAGTGTTTTGAGGGTACTAGGCCATGGTAATTTTCTTTGGCATGATAAACTTGTATATAAGTGGGTTTCTTGTTGTTAACATGCTAAGAAATAACACGGGTTTCATGTCTCAAATGTTGCTAAGTGTTGAGCGTTGTTATTTTTTTACCATGTTTAGAGGATGGTTCCCATAAATGTAGTGTTCCTTTGAGTTTGGGTCCATGACATGTTTTGTTGAGATCTTAATCCTCTACTTAGTTGTGCTAAGAACTTGAGAATTAAGCCTTGCATCATATTAAAAAAAACTGATGTCAAGTTGCTATTCTGTTAACTTGTGTCCAGTTTACCCTTGCTAAATTTGGCTAAGTCTGAGAAGTTGCTGTTATAATCATGCCATGTTTAGAGGATGCTACCAAGTGATATGTGGTGTTCTAGCTCGTGCTTAGTGCTAATGATTTGTAGTAGTGGTTGCCCTCTACCATCCTGTTAATGTTTATACCATGAAACTACCTGTAGCATGTCTAAACCTTACTGTTAATATGTCAATCTGTTAACTCAGGATCTATAAAACTGGAATTTTCACTAAGTCCCTGAAATCTGTTTCAACATGCCATCTTGTGAGCATATTTGCTATTGATCCATGCTTCCTTTCAAGTTTGTGTAGATAGATGATTTGTTAAGCATGTTGTATATTTGATGTACATGCTTTGGTTGTGGTTTGGAACTTGCTGTAGCTCTTGTTATGTGTGTTGCAAGATGCCATGTTGCTGTTTGTGGACAGATTGTGTGTAGAATTGTTTTGTGACTTGTGGGAGCTATACTCCATAGTTTTGCATGATCTTTAGCTCTATTCTTGGTAGATTTTCATTTCCTATCCATTGGCATCCTTGGAATACCAAGGAATAGCCCATGTCCTCCCTCATCTTGTGTTTTGTCTCCGTTAAGGTTCGTACCTTGCCGTGAGTGTACCGTGAGCTACGTTACTCCGTTCGCAACGTTCTACATATGCATTTGCATCGATTTTGCATGAAGCATTCATATTTGCCATGATCATGCATGTTCAAATAACTAAACTTGAGGTTCTGTCCGGAATACTAAAGAACTTAAATAAGTGCATGAGAAACATGACTAGCTTAGGGTTGCCATGTTAAATACTTCAAATGGATCATGCATCATCTTGTTTGTGCATTGCACCTTGTTTGTATGTTTATTTGGTGCTGTTCTCTTGGGGTAGACGCGAGTGTTGAGCCTGAGTACGAGGAACCAGGAGAGTATAACTACGAGGACCCAGCTCTTTGTCCCTCTGAAGAACAAACAGGCAAGATGATCATACCCGGATCCCGACACTATTTTTGCCTTGCTAGATGTCTCGTTTTACCGTTATGTTACGTTACCTACCACTTAAACTGTCAGCCTCCTAAATTGCCATGAAAGCCTCTAACCCCTCCACTACCTAGAAAACATTGATTGCCTATGTTACCGCTGCTCAACCCTTATCTTATAGCGTTGCTAGTTGCAGGTGCCAGCTGTCCATGTGTCAACGTGGATTTTGTTTATATCACTCTATTTGTTGTTATATAAATTAATGCACATATATATCTGGCAACGGTGGAAGGCTTGGCCTTTTGCTCAGTGTTTTGTTCCGCTTGAGCCGCACTAGTTCCGAGTACCGGTGTTATATTCCATGTTTTGCGCTCCTAACATGCTCGGGGTTGTTATGGGGACCCCCTTGACCATTCGTTTTAGATTAAAACTTGTCTGGAAGACCCAACTTTGGTACTACATTTGCTAAACAACTTAATAAAATTGCATAGGGCATAGCTACCCCGTGGATAATTAATCAACAACCCGGGCCAGTGCTCCTCATGAGTGTTGGTCCAAACTAGAGTCGTGTGCGGGGCCAACCCGGGGCAACTCAGGAGATCTCTATCAGGCCACCGTACGATGCGCTCATCCGGTCGTGTCCTGAGAACGAGATACGCGGCTCTTATCGGGTTCGTCGACACGTCGGGCGGTCTTGCTGGACTTGTTTTACCTTTCTCGAATGTCTTGCGTGAGGAATTCCGGTTTTCTTCGGGCTATCTCGAGGTTGCGGTTTTCCAGTGGAATTGCCTAGGAAGGTCATGAGATTCGTGGTCGATGTTATTCCCGCGGCGTGTGGTTAGTTTGTGATGGATGAGTTGGAGCACCCCTGCAGGGTTTAATCTTTTCGGAAAGCCGTGCCCGCGGTTACGTGGCAACTTGGAAATTTGTTTAACGTCCGGTTATAGTTAACTTGAAGTAAACTCCAATAAAATTCACCAACCGTGTGCGTAACCGTGATTGTCTCTGCTCGTGAACATGAACCAAGAGAGAACACGGTGGGGTTATGATTGACGTAAGTAGGTGTTCAGGATCACTTAGTGATCATGCTAGTCCACGATCGTCATACGTATGCCACCATATTTACATTCATGTTCTCGTAAGTTAGCCACCAAATATATGCTTAGCGCTTGCTGCAGCCTCACCACTTAACCAATTCCTTACCCAGTGGCTTACATAGTTTCGGTACCCGGGTTATGAGATTGCTAAGTCCCTGTGGCTCACATATTACAACAATACAGGTTCAGGTGTTGATGAGAACGTGCCAGACGATGTGACTCATCTCCAGTGGGAGTATGATGAGGAACGTGGTCGGATGTATGTTACGTATCTAGACGAGTAGGGAGCTTCGGGGTGGTGATCCTGGGATAGCAAGACAGTTTTACATTGCTTCTTTTATCATTTGATTTCGTTCGTAGCCGGACCCTGCCTTCTGAATGATGTATGAATAAATTTGTGTGGACTTGTAAGATAGCTTGTGGCGAGTGTAAGCCAACTCATATACTCATCTCTTCCTACATGTATTGCATTGTTTTACTGTACTTGCGAACGACGTGATGCGCTTCTATCCCCGTCGAGGCCGCAAGCCTTAATAGGGATAGGACCGCATCTTGGGCGTGACACAGCCGGCCGCCGTCTCCTCCTTCGCCCCCTCAGTGTCGGCTACGCGTAGCCCGCCCGCGCCCCGTCGCCGTGCCGCCTTCGCTCTGCTGTGCGCCGCTGCAGGTCGCCCAGGCCCCTGCAAGGCCGCACCCGCCCGCGCGTGTCCTGCGTGTCCGCCGTCGTCTCACGGTGGCCGCGCCTTGCCCCCGCTCCACCGGCGTCGGCCGGCCTCCGCCCCGCCGACGTCAACGCACCTCCTTCGGCACAGCCCGAGCCTGGCCCTCCTCCCGTAGCAGGTCACCCCCACTCCGCCTCTGCCTGCACAACCTACCGCCGGCGCTGGCTGCGCTCGCCTCACCAGCTCCAACTCCGCTGCCGTGTGGCCGCGCCCCCCGCTCCGGCTCCCCCTCGTCGCCCGCAGGCACCCGCCAGCCGCTGCCATGCCCCACCGCTGGCTTCCCTGCGCGCGCGCTCCCTGCTCCTGCCGCCACGTGCCCGCGCTCGCTCCACTGCCGCCCGACTGGCTCCGCGCGCCTGCCGACTCCGTGCAGCTTGGCCGGCCCGACCGCTCGCGCGTCCGCGCATCCTCTCCGCCGGCTGCGGCCTCGCCTCGTTGCCGGCTCGCCCCTGCAGCAGTTCTCTGCCGCGTCCGCACGCGTTGGCCGGCTCCCGCGCTGCTCTTCCATGTGGCTGGCCGCCCACGGGGTAAAAGAAAGTGGGCCGGCTGCCCAGCCGGCTAGAAAAAGAAAAAATATAGCTGGCCAAAAAAAGAGGAGGTGAACTGTGCCCTCCACCCGCGTCTCCACTCGGTCGGCTCACCTGCGCCGCCGCCTAGTCGGCTGGCCTGCCCGTCTACTTCGACACCGGGCCGACTCCAGCTGCCCACCCGCTTCGACGTCCGGCTGGTTAGGTCCGGCCGGCTGGCACAACCGCCGATAGCCAGGTGCTCGGCGGCTACACCCAGCGGGTGCGCCGGCGCGCTCCGCTGGCAAAAAGTCGCGCCGGCTATCTTCGACAACACCCGCCTCGCCTACGCGAAAATCAAGGAACCTCCTCACTTGGAGGCTACTCCCGGCAGGGCCCCGCGCCCATCAAGCCGGCGGACTCCGCGTCCACCCTCGGCAGGGCCCCGCGCCCACCAGCCGGCAGACCCTCCGCCCGCGTCTCCGCACTCGACAGCGCCTCGCGCTTAACAGCCAGCGGACCCCGCGTCCGCTCCCGGCAGGGCCCCGCGCCCACTAGCCAGCGGACCCCGCGTCCGCCCTCGACATGGCCCCGCGCCCATCGGTCGGCGGACCTCGCGTCCGCAACCGGCCTCCTCAACGCCACTATCTACTTCAGCAACAGCAACGACCCTCCGCCCGACTCTTCGAGTCGCCCGGAGGCTCGGAGGCTACACCCAGCGGGTGCGCTGGCGCGCCCCCGCTGGAAACAGCCAGCCGGTGGACTCCGCGTCCACACCCGGCAGGGCTCCGCGCCCATCAGTCGGCGGACTCCGCGCCCGCACCCGACATCCTCGACGCCACCGTCTGCTTCAGCAAGGACTCCGCATCTGTATCCGGCAGTGGCTCGCGCCCATGAGCCGGTGGACTCAAAGTCCGCGCCCGGCAGCGCCTCGCGCGCATCAGCCGGACCACGTCGGCTGCAAGCCGCGCTGGTCGACAATGACAGAAACCGCCTCACCGGCACCAAAAAGATGGAAATAGAGTGACTAACTAAAGAATTAAACACTCTTAAGTTAGGCCATGAATCTACTCTAGAAGATCATAGAGAGCTTGTAAAAACTCATGAGAAGCTAGCTTCGAGAAGCTCACCTTGGAGCATGAACATGAGTTTCTTAAAGCTATCAATGACGATCTCCGAAAAAAGACTTCATCTTATCTAGCCAAACGATTACTCTTGTCTACGTTCATACCACAATTAAACCTAGACAAACTAGTAACAAAGGCAAGAAAGGTTCTTCATCTAGTAGCAATAATAAAAATGCTAAATCTAATGATGTTGCTTCTAGTAGTTCTATTGATTCCACTAATGTCGGGGGGATTACCCCTGGGTAGGCTCAAGGAGACGACTCAACATTTTAAAAAACAATAGGGCGGCCAACGCCCCTTTGTCCGGCTGCTCCGACTAGCACCCCGGTCTGGCCGGCTACTAAGTCAGCCGGCTCCTTGCCCGGCTGCTCCAGCCGGCTACTCCGTCAGACTGCTCTAGCCGGCCTGCTGCGCGAGGTCAACCACCGCGTCCCATCGGACACGACATGAAGACATTATAGCCTGCATCATGCGTCACTTCACTGCATCCCAATAGTGCTGCACTATATCCTGCGTCATCGCGTCACCTCGCATGTCATCTCCAATAGTGGTGCACTATTGCCTGCATCATGCGTCACGTCATGTGTCTTCTCCAATAGTGGATAGTTGGCCATGTGGGCCACCCCTTGTCCCCTGGGCCTCCCTTTATAAGAGGCACCAGGGGAGCTCAGCCAAGGGGAAGCTCCTCTCATTGTCTCATCCCCTCCCATTTCTCCCACTCTCTCACACATACGTGAGGCTAAGGAAAGGAGCACTCTGCCCCTTCTTCCTCTCCTAAGACAGCTCCAGGAGCAACTCTGTACCACAACCATATACATTGCATATATCATCAGACATGCAGGAGTAGGGGTATTATCTCCCCGGAGATCCCGAACCTGGGTAATCCACCGTGTGCTACTACCCTATCCCGTCCCGGATATTCCACGGCAGCTTTGCTCTCACCTCGATTAGCCACCCCCTGGCATCTGTTGTATGAAAACGACGACAACTAATGATGATTCTCTTAGCCAAGTTACACTTGAGCAAGAAAACGATTTATTGAAAGAAATTATAGAGAAAGGTATCTACAAAAGTCTTGCCGGATGTAAGCAATTTGAGGAGATTGTACACAAGCACGGAGGATACCAGAAGAACCATGGCATTGGCTACTTCAACACAAATGGCGTTGAATGGGAAGAAGGTCAATACCCCAAGCCAAAGTTTGTTCCTCAAAAGGAGAAGTATGAACATACTCTCCCCAAGGGAACAAAAGCGTAAGATGACCTTCCACCACAAGACCACAAGCTCAAGGGCAAGGACAAGCTCAAGAGGAGATTGACTCATATGAAGATGAATCCCAAGCCTTGGTCAAGTGGGTTCCCAAAGATTCAACAAGCTCAACTTCTACAAGGGCCACTTCAACACCAAGGATTCCCATCAAGTTGATGTGGGTCCCCAAGAAGAACTAGAGAAGTTCTTGAGGGGTGACTCCGCCAATGAAATTCACTCATATTCTTTATTGGCAAGGACTAGTTGCAATCAACATCAACACTATGCAATAGTTCAAGGAGTCACACATTCCCTCAAAGGTAAGCAAGGGACAAGGTAATTAATGAATCCATGGACATCATCCTATATGCTTTGCACTCCATGTCCATAGATATCCTTGTATTTGTCTCTAGTGCTTGGGACTAACCCATGTAGGTGAGAAGAGTAAGGAAACAACAAGGATGCTCCCAACTCAACATGATCTTCATCAACCTTGAGCATCCACCACTACATCACCCACATGAAGTCTTCTACGACAAACCCAAGGTTAGTTTATCCCTCTTATGGGGGGGTGTCACATCAAGGGGGAGCTTTACTCTAAGACTTGAGTTAAAGCATCTCTTAGAATGTGACAACATTAAATGCTTCATGTAAAAGTGGTAACCCCACTTGTGCTTAAACGATGAGTATGACCTATGATCAAGTATTCTTGCTTGGCTCCTAAGTCAATATACTCATATATAGATGACTCCGTCATCGCCAAAGTGCTTGGTAGATAATATAGTGGTTTTGCATGTTTGCCATGATTTCATTGGACATCTTATTGTGTGAGCATGCAGGTTTGCATATCTTTTATCATTCGAGGACATCCAATTGTTGCTATTTGGACTTTGTTTTCTCTTTTGCCAATTGGATGGACAAGAATGCCTAGGACCCCTCTCTAGCTATCTATGCTTTCTCATCTCATATTCTATTCTTGTTGTATCACAAAACTTGAACAAGTACCTCTCGATCTCTTTGTGTGAGGAGCACTTGGAGTTCCGTATCGACAAGAACTGACCACCAAAACCTTCCAAGTGCATCTCGGTGGAACCAACACAAAAATCTCGGTCTCACCGATGCCTAGGGTTGATCTGGTTTTCCAATCTCGGTAACACCGATTCCATCTTCTTGGCTTCACCGAGTTTCCCTGTCAGCTGACAGTTGAGGAACTCGGTGGCACCGATAATTTTGAATCGGTGTCACCGACAGCGATGGGTACTTAATGTGGCGGACCCGACTTTTGAAATCACTTCTTCAAACGTCCGGTTCCTCCAAACCCCAGCTGCCGTTCATGGACCGCTGGTCGTCACCGTTGTCTTCCCAAGCGCCTTCGTCGTTGGAATTCGCGGCCGTCGACGGAATCCTCATCGTCGTCGTCGCCGTAGCGGACTCGTCAGCAAGTTAGGGTACGAATCCGACCCCTTGTGCACTCCTCTTTCCAATTCATGCGCATTAGGATCGTTCCATCGATAGGCCACAGTTCGAGATCATTCTATCCTCAATAAATTTCCTTTAGAATAGAGAACAACGAATTTTTAGGTTTTGCCGTCCGCAATCCGAATCTCGGTGACACCAAAGCGCAAAATCGGCTTACCGATTTAGTTTTTAGGTCTACTGAGGACAGTCTCGGTGAAACCGAGCACCCACTTTCGGTGAAAGCAAAGTGGTTGCCAAGTTTCTGTAAAGAAGACTGTGATTCTCGGTGGATCCGAAAATTGTGACTCGGTGGTACCGAAATTCCCTTTGTAGAAAGAAAACCTTAAGAATTCTAAGTTCAAATTTGAGAAAACTTCTGCATTTTGTGATGGCTCAACCTATCTGCTCTTCTTTGCTCTATTCTTAGGGTCAGCATGTCAAGCTCAGATGATAGTCAGAACAATTTCAGAGAAGAGAATGTGGATATGAGCTCAGGCACTAGTCCTGAGGGCAGCTATGATGATGTGCCCAGCTCACCTGATTTGCCCAAGGCTGCCACCAGGACAAGGAGGAGGTTAAACTCAGATGAGGAGGATGAAGATTTTGTGCCAGAAGAGCCACCCAAGAAGGATAAAGTTGCCAAGAGCACACCTCACTATAGGAATCAGGTACTTTGCCGTCTGCCATGGCGGATGACAAAGGATAGGCCTGCGGACAGCAGACGGCCCCCCGTTCGGCACAGAAAACTCCGGTAAAGGCGGGCTTTGCCATCAGCTTTGCAACAGCGGACGGCAAATATATTTGTCGTCCGCCATCCAGGAGAGCAGCTCCTTTGCCGTCTGCCAGAGACGGCAAAGTGGCAGGATGGGCCAGCTAGACAGATGGCCTTCTTTGCCATCTGCCAGCTGACGGCAAAGTGAGCAGCTCCTTTGCCGTCTGCCAGCGGATGGCAAAGTGACCAAATGGCTCAGACCTGGTGCTCCCAGGTTGCACAGGTTGCTGCCACGTGGCACGTTTGCCGTCTATGGCAGACGGCAAAGAGGCTGTATTGCCCCTTTTTATTCTGATTTTTGTTATATCCAATCATTTTCACAAGCAAATATATGATATATAATTCATAGAAACTATATCCCTGCCATATGGATATGATCATCCAACAAACATACCAAATCAAAAGTGCAAGTTTCATCCATACATGCATAGTTTCATCCATATTACAATAGTTTCATCCATAGGTAGCAAGTTTCACATTGTTCATCGATACAAAATCAAAACAGAAAGTAAACACAAGAACTCCATCAATGCAAGCTTCCGTGAAGTGAATCAAATCTGTAAAATGGGAAATAAGAAAGTTAGAAGAAGAATACTAGAAGAAGAAGAAGAAGAAGATCTAGAAGAAGAAGAAAAGGAAGAAGAAGAAGAAGAAGAAGAAGCTAAGTATAGGTCATTTTAGAGCTAACTTAGGTAATTATGCCATTTTTGACCAAACTAAGCTTATTGTGTCATTTTGCAAGAAAATAAGCTAAGTATATGACATTTATGAGGTTACCAAGGTTATTATGCCATTTTTGACCTAAGTAAGCTAATTATGCCATTTTTGACATAAGTAAGCTAATTATAAGTCAATATTGAGCTAACCTAGGTAATTATGCCTTTTTTGAGTTAACTAAGCTTATTATGTCATTGTGGAGGAAACAAAGCTTAGTATAAGTCATTTTAGAGCTAACTTAGGTAAAATAGGTCATTTTGGAGCTAAGTAAGCTTATTATGTCATTTTGGAGGAATCAAAGCTAAGTATAGGTCATTTCAGAGCTAACTTAGGTAAATTAGGTCATTTTGGAGCTAAGTAAGCTTATTATGTCATTCTGGAGGAAACAAAGCTAAGTATAGGTCATTTTAGAGCTAACTTAGGTAAAATATGTCATTTTGGAGCTAACTAAGCTTATTATGTCATTTTGGAGGAAACAAAGCTAAGTATAGGTCATTTTAGAGATAACTTAGGTAAGCTAGGTCATATTGGAGCTAAGTAAGCTTATTATGTCCCTTTGGAGGAAAATAAGCTAAGTATATGACATTTATGAGCTAACCAAGGTTATTATGCCATTTTTGACCTAAGTAAGCTAATTATGTCATAAATGAACTGAATAAGCTAAGTATAGGTCATTATGCATTTGTTAAGCAAAACACTAGAGAAAAGTTACCGTCCTCGTCATCACGGAGGTCAAGCACCGGGGTTGCTCGGGCCGGTTTCACCTGGAGAAGGATGCCCTGGAGAAGGATCGTGTGATGCGGCTTGGGAGTTATGCTGCACCAAAGATCATTTGGAATGTCTCGTTAGCATGATAAAACTGAAATGTTAAGACTAGTAACTAATGACCATTCAAATGAAACTCACCGTTCCCGCCGTGGTAATGACTGGCATCGGCGGAGGGGTCTGGCCGGACTTCTCGCACATAGACTGAACATTTGGTTTTGACAAGTCAATCATATTAGTTATTAATGAAACGAACATTACATGCATGATTTGGCTAATATGAAGAAGAAACTTACCACGAAGAGCTCGTACATGGCCCGGTGAGACGCCTCGTTCCGTGCCCTCTCCTCCTCCAACAACCTGGCCGTCCTCTCCTCGAACTCCCTCTCCTTCTCCGCCGCCTGCGGTCCCCATCCTCCAGAAGCGTCTAGTATGCCTCTCTCTCTTTCTGAAGAGCAGCCTGCAAAACAACTCCTCGTTAGCATTGTAATCATCTTTGTTTGCACACACGATGTAATGGAGGAAAGCTATCTGAGTCCGTATAACTAACCTCGATGGCGAGCTCGACTGGCCGTGGACGAGGCCTTATCTCAGGACAGGAGCTCGTTTGGCATGCCTTGATCTCCCGGAGAGTGCTAGAAGACCGTATAAGTCCATCTCCAATGGCTATCGAGCCATGGGGTCTCCCGCCGCCAACTATCATCACCAGCTCTGGATCAATAGGATGCTGGCTCGGGTTAAAGTCCTCCCCTTTCCTCGCCGTCCCCTCATCTGTGTACCTCACGAGCTTGTGGTGGGAGGAGATGTTGGTGAAGTTCTCGGGATGATCGAGGTCAGACTCCGAGAATTCCTTGGCCTTCTTGTACGACGCAGTATGGGCCATGGCATAGAGGTCGTACACCCCTGGCACCTCCATCTTATTGTAGTCTGCCTAAAAGAGAGAGAGAGGAACAAAGTATTTGTAAAGGGCTCAAGCTAGCATCAAGAATGGATTGCATGAATCATGAAGCAAACCACATACCCAGTTCCGCCCAAACTGATATAAGTTGGCGCTGCCTTGATGGTGTGGCACACCAACCATTTTGGCACGCCGGTTCTGGGCATTGTCGTGGATGGCTCGCCATTCGTCTGAGCACCACTCATCCACCAATGCCTCCCAACAATCCATCTTATCCGCACACCATCTCGGGGGCACCTAAGTTAGTAAAGAGAAATTTGAGCGGTACGCCTATGAATCAAATCAAGGAAACTAAGTACAATGCCTTAAGAATAGGTAATTACCTTCATGTATTGCTCCTTCTGCAGAAACTTTCCGCGGCACGACGACTTGTCCTTTTTAACACCACGCGAGGCGTAGTAGTCTCGACAGCCTGCGGCCGAGCCTCGTGCCATAAGTTCTGTAGTACGCGCCTACACTCGCCATCGATAACCTTTGTCGCGGCCTCCTCGTGTCCCTCCTCAAACCCGTAGAATGTCTGGAATCAAACGAGACAAAACTGATTAGTACAATAACTGTCTAATCACCATGTCGGCCCTCGTGTGGCACAAGACACCGTCGATCATCTCCTCCGACGGGGCCGGGGCAGCCAAGTAGTGCTCCCAAGTCAATCCTAGCTCTGGAAGCTGACCCTCACAGGGCAACATGACAAACCCTGGGAAGTTGTGTCGGCAAAGCACACCAAGGACGGTGTTGGGCCAGCGGACTCCCTCGGCGTGATCCCAACCCCTGTAGTATGACAAAGCCAACGCATTAGATATTTGAAGAAATGTGAAGGCAAAAGGTTAAAAAAGAGTAAATGCACTCGCTTCTCCCCATTAGGCCTAATCACCGGCCTCTACTCGCGGGTCGCCAGCACGGGCGGGAGCCATGTACTACCACGCTGGTAGACGGTGGCCCCCTCAACCACCTCGTCCTCGCTATCCCCGCCACCATCAGCATGGCCACTCGGCTCCTGCTGTCGTAGATCCGGCTAGGTATCCCATGGGGTCTGCTGGGACGTAGCCCCATCCCTGCTCTACTCCGGAGTCTCGTGGGATGAAGCGTCTGGGGCAGGAGTCTCGTGGGTTGAAGGCTCATCGATCCGAGGCTCGTGGACAGGAGTCCGCGTAGCCTCCACCTCAGACGCCTCCATCCTAGAAGTCTTGTGCTCGGGTGAATCAGCTGGGGGTGGCCGCGAGGAAGGCGTATCAGCCTCCGTACGTCTCCCGCGGGCACGTGTACCTCTACCTCCTCCTCTCTTCTTCCCCCGACCTCCTCTCTCGGTGGGCATCGGTGCCGACGAACAAGCGTCCGCCTGTGTCTGCAAACTGGCGAGCAACGCTCTCCGGAGATAATCGGGTGGAATGGAAGTACCCCTCCCACCAAGCGCCGACGAAGAAGCCACGGATCGCTTTGGACCCGCGCCTACCATCTTTCAACACCTGCCATGACAAAGAGTAAACGAAATTAGTACAACATAAAAAAATTGAATACCGACATGAATAATAATATGTATATAATTTAAGTGTATCATCATCATGTATATAATAAAAATTGAATACCTGACATGAACTAATAATAATCTTGATTGTCTATATATGCTCTGGGATTAATAAATGCATCATCATCATCACTATTATCAATAAATGCATCGTCATCATCACTATCGGGAACAACATGTGAAAGGCCTCTTTATGTAATCGGTCAAGCATTGACAGGTCATCCGCAGCAGTAACCTCTTTTTCTTCAGCTCTTCTTGTTCTGGCTCAGGGGTGAAGTCGGATTCACTGTCGCTGTCTATGGTTATAGAAATTTTCATGTTACTCACTTACCTCTCTTTTGGTTAAAATTATTAATGATTCACTCTTCCTACATGCATATGCTAGATTTCACTTGTCTTGAGAATTTGTTTTTCTATAAAATGCCTATGCATAGGAAGTATGTTAGACTTATATGTGTTTTTCATGTGCCTTATGATGCTCTCTTTGTGCTTCAATTCTTGTTTATTATGTGAGCATCATTGAAATTTCAAGCCTATCTTAATGGCTATAAAGAAAGAGCTTGTTGGGAGACAACCCAATATTTTATGTTTTGGTGTGATAGCATGATTATTGCCTCTGTAATTATTGTTTTTTTTGCTTTAATTAGTGTTTGTGCCAAGTACATCCTTTGGGATGACTCACGAGATGAGTAGAATCGATGCTGAAACAAAACAGAAACTTTTGACTTAAGTACAGGAATTTTCATTTTTTACTAGAGCGTGCTAATAATCTGAAATTTTTACACAGTGTTGATATACAAATTCTTCAGGTTGTACTAATTTTTCAGAATTTTTAGAGTTACATAAATATACGTGTCTATAGATCTTTACAGACTGTTCTGTTTTAGACAGATTCTGTATTTGCTTCCATAGTTTGCTTGTTTTGATGATGCTATGGATTATATCGGGGGGTATAAGCCAAGGGCAAGTTAGAATACAGTACCTATTATGCAATAATGAAATATTAATCAATTTATAACAATAGCTAGAGTATTTGATGTGTTGTTTATACTAACGGATCTCACGAAGTTTTGTTAAGTTTTGTGTGATTGAAGTTTTCAAGTTTTGGGTGTTATCACGATGATGAAGAATAAGGAGCAGCAAGAGACTAAGCTTGGGGATTCCCAAGGCACCCAAAGTCAGTATTCTAGGAAGACTCAAGCGTCTAAGCTTGCGGATGCCCCGGGAAGGCATCCCCTCTTTCGTTCCAAATCATCGGTATGTCACTTGGAGCTATATTTTTATTCATCATATGATGTGAGTTTTGCTTGGAGCGTCGTTTGTTTTTGCTTGTTTTTGTTTTAATTTGCCACAATCATTTTTTGATGGACACACCTATTTGAGAGAGACACATTTTTACCATGATTTGTGAGAATACTATTTGTGCTTCACTTATAGCTTTTGAGCTAGGCAGTTGCTCTAGTACTTCACTTATATCTTTTTTAGCACGGCGGCGTGTAGATTTTATAGAAATAATTGCACTCTTGTTCTTCACTTTCATTTGTTTGAGAGTTATAAACAGCGATTTTAATTTCATGGGTTGTAGGATTAGTCCAAAAATTAATAGGTATTCAATGAGTGAGGATCAAAACCTTCATGTATCACTTAAAAGAGAAGTTTTGAGTTAATGATGTTTATGTCGTAATGTGAAAAGGGTATGAGTACATGGTTGTCGGTTCGTAGGAGCATTGGTATTAAGATGTGTTAAATTGCCATTTGTCTAAGTATTGGTAAATGGCATGGTGAGGATGTGTGAGCATTTTTATTCCTCGTTGAAATCCTAGTGTTGTTTCGGGTCGGAGGCGCGCGATGGTTAACTCCTCCCAACCTCCTCCCTAGGGGCATGCGAGTAGTGCTTTGATTCGCGATAAGACTAATAAAACTTTGGAATAAGTATGTGATTTCTTTATGGCTAATGTGAATCCGTGGACATACACAATCTCACCTTCTCATATTTTGCTAGCCTCTTCGGTACCGTGCATCGCCCATTCTCATCTCGAGGATCGGTGCGAACCTAGCCGGTGCATCCAAACCCCGTGGCATGATACGCTCTGTCACACATAAACCTCCTGTTATCTTCCTAAAAACAGCCACCATACCTACCTATTATGGCATTTTCATAGCCATTCCGAGATATATTGCCATGCAACTTCCATCATCATATCATATAACTAGTTCATTCATCTACATATTGCTTTGCATGATCATATAGAGCTGACATAGTATTTGTTGCAAAGCCACCGTTCATCGTATTTTTGATACATGTCATGCTAGATCATTGCACATCCTGGTACACGGCCAGAGGCATTCATATTGAGTCATATTGCTTCATAGTTCTTCATATCAAGTTGAAATACCGAGTTGTAAGTAAATAAACGTGTGATGATCATTATTAGAGCATTGTCCCAGTGAGGAAATAAATAATGGGGGAGGCCAGATGAGCCCACCATTCATGATAATAAAAATGAGAGAAAATGAGAGAAGGGACGTTGCTACTATCCTTTACCACACTTGTGCCTCAAAGGGGCACCATGTTCTTCATATAGAGAGTCTCATGCTTCTTCACTTTCATATGCTAGTGGGAATTTTTCATTATCAGAACTTGGCTTGTATATTCCGATGATGGGCATCCTCAAAAGCCCGAGGTCTTCGTGAGCAAGCAAGTTGGATGCACACCCACTTAGCTTCAGTTGAGATTTCATACACTTATAGCTCTAGTGGATCATGTTTGCATGGCAATCCCTACTCCACGCATTGATATCTATCGATGGGTATATCCATAGCCCAACAGGGCACGACCAGGCCTTAGGGCGTGCCTTGATGGGTACTGACTCCCTCGGGCGCCTCCCGACGTCACTCTCTGGCCTATAAATTCTCATATATTCCAAAAACCCCAGGAGAGCTCCCGAAACCCTTTTTCCCCTGCCGCAAGTCTCTGTTCCGCCGTGATCCCATCTGGAGGCCTTTTCCGGTACTCTGCCGGAGGGGGAATCCACCACGGAGGCCGTCTTAATCAACCTCGCTGCCTCCATGGTGATGTGTGAGTAGCTCACCACAAACCTACGGGTCCTTAGTTAGTATCTAGATGGATATCTCTCTCTCTCTCTTGATCTTCAGTACAATGATCATCGCATCTTCGCTTTGATCTATCCGATGTAATGCCTTTGTGCGGTGTGTTTGTTGGGATCGGATGAATTGTGGGTTTATGCTTTGATTATTCATGATAAAATATTGGAGTCTTCTCTGAGTTCTTAAATTTATTCTTCTTGTATGATCAGTATAGCTTCGTAAATCTCTCCGATCTATTGATTTTCTTTGGCCAAGTAGATTGATCTTTCTTCAGTGAAAGGGGTGCGTTGTGGTCATAAGGGGTAACCAAAGTTTGTGTGCTTAGATAATCTTTCTAACATTTGATCATAAGGGGTAATGATCTTTTCTAGTAGCTTTGTTTAATTTCCTAAAATCAATTACCATCCTATAACCAGTTACAACTCTCTGTGGAATAAGCTCATTCTTATCATTAGGAACAATGGTTATACCTCCTTTCTTAGGCACACAATGAACATGACTTACCCATCTACTACCAGCTATGGGATAAATAATACCTGCCTCAAGAAGCTTCAATATTTCAGTTCTTACCACCTCTTTCATTTTAGGATTAAGGCGACGTTGATGATCAACAACAGGTATAGCATCTGGCTCCATATTAGTCTTGTCCTTGCATAATGTAGGGTTGATGCCCCTAAGATCATCAAGAGTATATCCAATAGCAGCTCGGTGCTTCTTGAGAGTTTTAAGTAATCTATTTTACTCATGCTTTAAAAGGTTAGCACTTATAATAACAGGGTATATCTTCTTTTCATCAAGATAAACATACTTTAATGTATCAGGTAATGTCTTTAATTCAAACATGGGATCACTCTTAGGTGGAAGAGGATCCCCTAGAGTGTCAACAGGCACATTATGTTTAAGAATAGGTGGTTGATCGAAGAATATTTTATCTATTTCATGTCTTTCACCCAGATCCATATCATTTTCCTAATCTAGCAAATATTGTTCTAATGGATCAGTAGGAGGCATAACCATAGAAGCAAGACCAATTATTTCATCTTTACTAGATAAATCTTTCTCATGTGGTTGTCTACCAAACTTAGAGAAATTAAACTCATGACATATGTCACCATAGTTGACCTTAACATTTTCTTTAGCACAATCAATTTCGGCATTAACTGTATTCAGGAAAGGTCTACCAAATAGAATGGGACAAAAATGATCTTGTAATGAACCAAGTACTAAGAAATCAGTGGGGTACTTGACTTTTCCACACAATACTTCCACATCTCGAACAATCCCAAGTGGTGAAATAGTATCTCTATTTGCAAGTTTGATAGTGAAATCAATATCTACTAACTCGTCAGGTGTTATATCATGCATAATTTCTTGATATAAAGTAAATGGAATGGTACTCACACTAGCACCTATATCACATTAACCATGGTAGCAATGATCTCCAATTTTAACAGAAACAACAGGCATGCCAACCACTGATCTATTCTTATCTAACACATCCTTTTCGTTTCTAGCAGGTTTTGTAATTATAGCAGCCTCACCGCAGCGCTCCTCAATATTTTCAACCAAGAGATCTTTAACCATATCAATATTAGGCTCCAAATTTATTTGCTTAGAAAGTTTTGGTGTTCTAACATTACTTTTATTAACCATAGTTGTAGCTTTAGCATGTTCCTTAATCCTAATAGGAAAAGGTGGTTTCTCAATGTAAGCAGTATGTACAACTGGATCAACATTATAAATAATTGTTTCTTATTTAGCTACGCTATGCTCCTCACAAGTTTCTTCCATAGGGGATGAAATTTAAACCACTTCTCCTTAGGGAGATCCACATGAGTAGCAAATGATTCACATGAAGTAGCTACTATCTCAGAGTCGAGGCCATATTTCGCACTAAACTTATGAAAAGCTTCAGTCTTCATAAAAGATTTAACACAAGCAAACTCAAGATTTATACCTAACTCATTACCTGTATCAAACTCCCAACCTTCAGAGTTGTGTTTAATTCTTTTAAGAAGATCCCATCTGAATTCAATAGTTCTTGTAGTAAAGGAGCCAGTAGAAGAAGCATCAAGCATCGATTGATTATCATGAGAAAGCTGAGCATAAAAGCTTTGTAAGATTATTTCCCTTGAGAGCATGATTGGGGCATGTGTACATCATAGATTGGTAGATGATAAAAACAGAATTTTTGATGTGACATGCTGCCCAACATGTAATCACTTTTAGGTATGATCTTTGCGAAACGATGAACTAATGAATATCAACATAATAATATCCATAAACATAAGCAACATAATCATTAACTTTCAAAATATAAGATCATTAAAGAACATTACTCCCCACTCATTTAATCATATTAGCAAGGCATGGCTCCATCTTTACCACATAAGTACAAATCATGAGGACTAAGGTGTCAAGTTAGGAAATTGGATCATACTTCTAACGCGCTTCAGCATTTTCAACCTCATGGAATACATGAGAATGAACCATGGATATAACATATTCATGGAATAGAATATGGTGGTAGATATCAAAGGAGTCAAAGTGGAAATAAAGTCTCGCATCAACTAGGCGTATCTATGGGCTATGGAGATGCCCATCAATAGATATCAATGCGAGGAGTAGGGAGTGCCATGCAATGGATGCACTAGAGCTATAAGTGTATGAAAGCTCAACGGAAGCTAAGTGGGTGTGCATCCAACTTGCTTGCTCATGAATACCTCGGTCATTTGAGGAAGCCCGTCATCGGAATATGAAAGCCAAGTTCTATAATGAAAAATTCCCACTAGCATATGAAAATGACAATTTAGGAGACTCTCTATATGAAGAACATGGTGCCACTTTGAGGCACAAGTGTGGTAAAAGATAGTAGCAAAGTCCCTTCTCTCTTTTTCTCTCATTTTTATTTTTCTTTTTTCTTTTTCTTTTTGCTTTTTATTTTTTTATTTTTTTCTTGGTGGGCTCATTTGGCCTCCCACATTTTTCATTTTTCGTCCAAAGCTCATCCCGATTTGTGGGGGGATCATTACTCCATCATCTGGGACAACGCTCTAATAATAGTGATCATCACACTTTTATTTACTTACAACTCGATATAAAAACTCAACATAAAACTATTATGACTCTATATGAATGCATCTGGCAGCGTACCAGGATGTGCAATAATCTAGCGTAACATATAAACAATGACAAACGGTGGCTTTGCCACCAATACTATGTCAGCTACATGATCATGCAAAGTAATATGATGATGAACACACAAGTCAAGTGATGTAACGGTGGAAGTTGCATCGCAATATATCTCGTAATGGCTATGGAAATACCATAATAGGTAGGTATGGTGGCTGTTATGAGGAAGATATAAGGAGGCTTATGTGTGACAGAGCGTATCATATCACGGGGTTTGGATGCACCGCGAAAGCTGCACCGATCCTCAAGGTGAGAATGGGCAATGCACGGTACCGAAGAGGCTAGAAATATGTGGAAAGGTGAGTGCGTACATCCATGGATTCACATAAGTCATAAATAACTCATATACTTATTGCACAGCTTTATTAGCTCTCTCGAAGCAAAGTACTACCCAATGCCCCTAGGGAGGAGGTTGGGAGGAGTTAACCATCGCGTGCCTCCGACCCGAACAACATTAGGATTACAATGAGGAATAAGAATGCTCTCTCATCATCACAATGCCATAACCAGTATTTAGATGATCAACAAGTAACAGGCTTTAACTAGCGATATTTCATAACCAATATTTAGATGATCAATTCTACTATCTTCCAAATCATCCCAAAGGCTTTACTTGGCACAAACACTAATTTGAACATAAAATTACAATCATTACAAAGTTAATCATCATGTCAACTCTCCAAAATAGAAAGCAAAACAAAAAAATTAAAGATAACTACTGGGTTGCCTCCAAACAAGCGCTATTATTTTATGCCCCTAGCTAGGCATAATGCAGAGTATCAAGTGTTGTCATCCTTGACTATTGCAACTTGGGATGTGTGTTTATCGGGAGGATTTTCGAAAACAATGGGAAACACATCATCTATTAAAATCTTAGCATTTTTAGGCTACTTTCGTCATACCCTTGTTGGTTCCCCTTCACTATCCAAGAATATTGTTGATTAATACCATTGAAAACATGTTTGATAGTATGCACAAGAACAATTTACTTTTTAGTATTTTCATCATAAGTATGATTATCACAAAACACATATCTCATCATATAAAATTTCATCTATCACAAGATGTTCATGAGTCATATTATAGAAGTCAAAGATCCCTCGAGCCTCTCGCACTATATAATCAAATTCATTCATGAGGATAAGAGTAGCTATATTTTTAGGCTTAGGGTTGTTGATAGCGGGTAACTCATTGAAAATTCTTTGCAAGGTGGGATGAGTAAGCATAAATCTTCTTTCAAGTTTGAGCACAAGCGTTGCAATATCATCGGAAAGACTATTGGTTCTTTGAAGAATAGGAATGGCATTGCAAACCAAAGTTCCCATACAATTAAACAATTCTTGAATAATGTTTTTCCCTATGATATTCCCTTGTCCCGCCACAAAAAAATTCATGTCTAAATTATTGGGAATTTCTACTTTAGGGATTTTATCATCCTCACCCTTCTTGATGACAAACTCAAATATGATAGCAACTTTGAGCAAGCAAATAGGTAAACTAGATAACTAAGGAAAGAAGCAAATAGAAATATTTTTGTATTTTTGATTTTTATATAAAGTAAAATATGATAGCAAATAAAAATTAGAACAAGTCAATGACAATTTACGTAAAGGCACATAGTGAGAATTTTGATGATGTCTCCCCGGCAACGGCGACAGAAATTCTTCCTGCTACTTGTAAACCGCGTTGTGTTTTTCTCCAAAGAGGAGAGAGATGCAGCATAGTAGATATAAGTTTTTCCCTCAGTGAGATCCAAGGTTATCGAATCAATAGGAGAATCACAAAAAAAACGTCAACAGCACCTACACACAAAGAATAAAACACTTGCACTCAACGCGGGAAAGAGGGCTGCCAAGCTCCTTGAACTCGTTACTTGCAAGGATTAAATCTTGATAGACAGATATTATAAATGCAAAATAAAATAAAAGTAATAAAAGGACATCAAGGTAAATAATTTTTTTAGTTTTTATATTTAAGTAGACGAGGGGGCTATAGTGTTCGCTAGAGGCTTCTATCTCAAAGAAAGCATATGGTGGGTAAACAAATTACTGTTGGGCAATTGATAGAAAAGTGCATAGTTATGACAATCATTCAAGGCAATGATCATGTATATAGGCATCACGTCCGTAAGCAAGTAGGCCGACTCCTGCCTACATCTACTACTATTAGTCCACTCATCGATCGCTATCCAACATGCATCTAGTGTATTAAGTATGAAACAGAGTAACACTTTGAACAAGATGACAAGATGTAGACAAAGTAAACTCAACTAATATGAATAAACCCCATCATTTTCCCCTTCATGGCAGTAATACAATACATGTCTTGACCTCTTCTGTCATGAGGATAGAGCACCTCAATATTAAACCCATCACAATGCACCACGCCCACTGAAGATAAGTCAATCTAGTTAGCCAAACCAAACCGATAGATTGGAGAGAAATATGAAGCTATAACAGTCATGCATAAAAGAATTCATGAATAATATGATCATAAGCCCATGATGACCCAAAAGTATAGGGGATCAATTGTAGTCCTTTCGATAAGTAAGAGTGTCGAACCCAATGAGGAGCAGAAGGAAATGATAAGCAGTTTTCAGCAAGGTATTCTCTACAAGTGCTATGAGTAACAGTGATAGATAGTTTTGCAGCAAGATAATTCATAACAAGTGACAAGTAGCAATAGTAACAAAGGTGCATCAAGGTAGCCCAATACTTTTCATAGCAAAGGACAGGCCTGAAAGTACTCTTATGTTAAGCAACCGCTCCTGAGGACACATGGGAATTTCTATCTAGTAATGATCTTACTTGAACGCACAACCTACTTATGATTACCCCCTCTCGCAAGCATCCGCAACTACAAAAGAAGAATTAAGATAAATCGAACCATAGCATAAAATGTATGGATCCAAATCAGCCCCTTATGAAGTAACGGATAAACTAGGGTTCAAGCTTCTGTCACTCTCGCAACCCATCATCTACTTGCTACTCCACAATGCCTTCCCTTAGGCCCATAACATGGTGAGGTGTCGTGTAGTCGACGTTCACACGACACCACTAAGAGAAGCAACAACATACACATCATCAAAATATCAAGCGAATGCCAACTTCACATGATTACTTATAACAAAACTTCTCCCATGTCCTTAGGAACAAAAGTAACTACTCAGACATCATCAACATGTTCAAGATCAGAGGTGTAATAATGGAGATCAAGGATCTGAACATAATATATTCCACCAAGTAAACCAACAAGCATCAACTACGAGATGTAATCAACACTACTAGTAACCCACTGGTACAATCCGAGGTTTTGAGACAAATATTGAATACAAGAGATGAACTAGGGTTTGAGATGATATGGTGCTGGTGAAGATGATGATGAAGATTGGTCCTCCCGCGATGGAGGAAGCATTGGTGATGACGATGGGTTCGATTTCCCCCTCCCATAGGGAAGTTTCCCTGACAGAATCTCTCTGCCAGAGAGCAAAGGGGCCTCCGCCTAGGTTTCCGCCTCGAGACGGCGGCGCTTCGCCCCAAAAGTATCTTCTTGATTTTTTTCTAGGGTAAAACACACCATATAGGATAAGAGGGGGTCAGGAGACCTGTTGGCCCCCCACAAGGCAACAGGGTGCGCCTAGGGGAGTGGGCGCGCCCTTTTGGCATGTGGCCAGCAGGAGGCCCCCTCTGGTATATTTTTGGCCCAATAATCCTTATATATTCCATGAAAATTCTCTTTGAAGTTTCAGGTCATTTTGGAGTCCCATGAATTTTCTGCCATTTTCTTGGTTTTCAGTTCTAGAATTCCGGTTTCCAGTTATTTCCCTCTTTGTGATGTACCGTGCATATTCAGAGAGAAAAAGCATAAGAATAGTTTCATAATGAGGAATAAAGGATAATATAACATAAATATCAATAAGAATTCATGATGCAAAATGGACGTATCAACTCCCCCAAGCTTAGACCTCGCTTGTCCTCAAGCGAAAGCCGAACTCAATAATAATGACCACATAATTTGAGAGAGAGGTGTCGATAAAAAAACAGAATATGAACACGAGAGCATCATGAATATTAACATAGCAACAAGTTTTTCATTATATAACTTCTCATAAACAAGTAACAATGTATCCACAATTGTTGGAGTATGAAGCATAAACTCGAGAGTTAATAGTAGGAATTTGTATAAACATTATTGATCGAGCATAAAAGTAAATACATGAAAGTGAAAGATATGCCCTTCGCAGAGGGAAGCAGAGGTTGTCATGCGCTTTTTAATTTTGGATGTGCAAACTCTTAATGGAAAGGAACGTCACTTTATAATGCCCCTTATGATAGCAAACTTTATTATGCACTGTGTTGCTTTTATTTCTTTGCCATCACAAGATCATACAAAGTTTATTTTCCCTTACAATAAAAGATCATACATATTTAAGAGAAATTTTTATTGCTTGATGCACCAATGACAACTTACTTGAAGGATCTTATTCAATCCATAGGTAGGTATGGTGGACTCTCATGGAAAGAAACTGGGTTTAAGGGATTATGGACGCACAAGTAGTATCTCTACTTAGTGCGGAAATTTGTTGGCTAGCAAAAGATCTAAAGAAAGCACCATATGTTAAAGGATCCATGACCATATAACTTCTATGTGAATGTAAACAAACATGATCATTACGTTGTCTTCCATGTCCAACACCAACACTTGATCATTATATAATATTTGGTGGGGGCTCACAATCATAAAAGATGTCCAAGATAGTGTATTTGTATGTGAATCTCCGCTCCTCTATCATAATCTTGCATAGATTGTATCAATGACTAATGCTATGTTGGTTTATTCCCAACAATTTTTATCTAACATACTTCTTCTATGTGACGTCATTACTCCCCATGGGATTAGCATATGTTTTTCTATTTCTTTTATTTCATTGCTATGATTGATGCATGAGAGTAAAGCAAGCAAAGCAAAAATCATCTTTATTATATAACTCTCATACTCGATTACAAGAATAGGTAGATCTCAAAGAAAAAACTCTAAGCAAAGCAAATCTGAAATTTTATTTCACTAAATCACGACATAACTAAGGATCGAACTAAGATAGATGATAATGGTAAAAGTGAATGTGATACGATACCGGGGCACCTCCCCCTAGCTTGGAACAAGCTAAGGGTGCTGCCCATACCCATGTACTCAAGCGTCCTTCTTGGGTGATGGTGGTGATGATGATGTAGGTTTGTCCTTTGCAATGGTTAGCAGGATAGCCCTTAACTCCCTCATCTCATGGAGTAGTTGAATCATTGCAGTGTTTTTTGTACTTCCACCATAATATGTTTACTCTCTGGCCACCAAGAGATTTTTCCTGCATCACTTTCACTTGGATAAGAGATGTCCCAATTGGATGGTATATGCGAGAGAGGAATATTCTCAACTCCATAATTTTGAATCAAATTGTGAAAGTTGTTTGCATTTAACCTGCTGAGGGGCCTCCTCGGGGTAGATTCACCTTGCGCTTCTTGATCTGGCTGCGCTCATCTCCCCATTGGTGGGCAAGGGTTCGGAGAAGTGGAGATGCCTGCTAGCGTCCCACGTTCGGAGGGAGGGGTGCACTTCCATAGAGTCCATAGGTTCCTCTCCCGAGATAACTTCATCAGATCCTTATCGTCCAAGTTCCATATGCAACAGCCAAACTTGGCCATCAATGTTGTTGGAGGAGGACGAAGACATAGCTTCCACACCTCGAGAAATCTGTCAGAAAAAACAGCCCGAAACAAGGACAAAGGAGAAACTTGTGATGCGGTGGTCAAAACAGACAGAAGTATAGAATTTTTCTAAGTCAGAAGACGTATCCAGGAAGAAAACGGAGTCCGGGAGGCACACGAGGGCCCCACAAGGTATTAAGGCGCACCATGTTTCCTTGTGGCTCCCTCGTGGTTTCCCCTGACTCGTTTTTATTTTTGGAATTTTTCTAAAATATCAAAACAAACAGAACATATTTCTTTGGAATTTTTGGAGTTGTATTACTTACTGTATCACATACCTACCCCTTTTCAGTTTTCTGGAGTGTTCCGAAAGGTCTCTCTTATGTGTTCTTCCGGAGTCATAACTTGAATAATATCAGTTGCAACATTGACGGGCGTACCTGATGAAAGGACATGGATGTCGCCTAGAGGGGGGGGGTGAATAGGCGCTTTAAAATAATTACGGTTTAGGCTTGAACAAATGCGGAATAAAACTAACGTTTAATAAGTCAAGCACAAAACCTAAAACAACTAGGCTCACCTATGTGCACGAACAACTTATGCTAAGCAAGATAAACAACTAAGTGATAGCAAGATACATAACAAGAAACAATATGGCTATCACAAAGTAAAGTGCATAAGTAAAGGGCTCGGGTAAGAGATAACCGAGGCACGTGGAGACGATGATGTATCCCGAAGTTCACACCCTTGCGGATGCTAATCACCGTTCGGAGCGGTGTGGAGGCACAATGCTCCCCAAGAAGCCACTAGGGCCACCGTAATCTCCTCACGCCCTCGCACAATGCAAGATGTCGTGATTCCACTAAGGGACCCTTGAGGGCGGTCACCGGTACCCATACACTTTGGCAACCTTTGGGGGCGGTTCACCAGTACCCTTACAAATTGCTCGGGGCAATCTCCACAACCTAATTGGAGGCCCCGACGCTTTCCCGGAGCTTTACACCACAATGATTGAGCTCCGAGGCACCACCAACCGTCTAGGGCGCCAAGGCACCCAAGAGGAACAAGCTCTAGGGTGCTCAAACACCCAAGAGTAATAAGCTTCTCAACTTCTCACTTCCACGTATCACCGTGGAGAACTCAAACCTATGCACCAAATGCAATGGCAAGGGTACACGGAGTGCCCAAGTTCTTCTCTCCCAAATCCCACCAAAACAAGAAATGTTATGGAGGAAATGAGAGGAAGAACGAAGAAGAACACGAAGAACTCCAAGATCAAGATCCAAGGGGTTCCCCTCACAAAGAGGAGAAAGTGATTGGTGGAAATGTGGATCTAGATCTCCTCTCTCTTTTCCCTCAAGAACTAGCAAGAATCATTGGAGGGATTGAGAGTTAGCAAGCTCGAAGAAGGTCAACAATGGGGGAAGAACATGAGCTCAAGAGTTGGAGAGCAATGGGGAAGAAGACCCCCTTTTATAAGTGGGGGAAAATCCAACCGTTACCCCCACAGCCCGCACACAAGCGGTAGTACCGCTCAAGGGAGCGGTACTTCTGCTTACACTTGTCCTGGAACAACAAAGCGGTAGTACCGCTCTGGAGGGAGCGGTACTTCCGCTTGGGGCGGTAGTACCGCTCAGGAGGGAGCGGTACTTCCGCTCAGAAATCCCAGAAGACCGGCAGCTAAAAGGATGCGAAAGAGGCCGCGGACCCTCAGGGCGGCAGTACCGCCAGGTACTTCCGCTTAAGAAGAATAAGCGGCACTGCAGGGCGGTAGTACCGCTCGGTACTACCGCTTAAAAAAGTTAAGCGGCACTTAAGGGCGGTAGTACCGCTGGAGCGGTACTACCGCTCGGAAGAGCGGTACTTCCGCTTAAGAGAAATAAAGAACCCAAGCAAGTAGATGGATACAGAAAAACCAGAACTGCCATAACTTCTGCAAATGAGCTCCGAATTGAGCAAACTCAAGCTTGTTGGATTCAGGACGACAAGAGCTATCCAACAGCGGCAGTATAAAAATGCCAATGGTATTCAAGGTTTTCTTAAGAAGAGGCAGTATAAAAATGGATTCAGAACTGCCATAACTTCTGCAAATGAGCTCCGAATTGAGCAAACTCAAGCTTGTTGGATTCAGGACGACAAGAGCTATTCAATGAGCTCCGAATTGAGCAAACTCAAGCTTGAGCAATCCATGGTATTCAAGGTTTTCTTAAGAAGAGGCAGTATAAAAATGCCAATGGTATAGAGATGTGAAACCTCTATCAATGAAGAATCGGCAAAAACTCCAACATCGAAAACATCATAAAAGATGCATATGGACTCCGTTTTTGATGAACTTGAGCTTGTCATGAAGCTGACCATAAGCTCAAGAAACCTCAAAGAGAAAAACCAACCAAGAACCAAGAAAGATGATGATGCCGAGAATACAATGGTTTGAGCTCTCAACGAACGATACGATCAATCTACTCACTTGAGAGCCCCCTTGATAGTACGGCTATCTATCCTATAACCCAGTCTCCCAACTACCACTATGAGACCGGTAAAATAGAAAACCCTATCAAGGTCAAACCTTAGCCTTGCGCATAGTCCACTTGAGCTAGATGATGACGATCTTGACTTCCTCAAGATAGACCACCTTTCTTGATTGCGTTGGCTTGATGAAGATTAGTTGATTGCTCCCCCATACTCCACTATGGGTGAGCCACTCTTCGGCACATCTTCACAAGTCCATTGTCACCACAATGGACTGCAAGCTTCAAGCATGATCTCTCTGTGATGCTTCACTTGAACTTGCACACCGCAACCTTGATGACGATCACCACTTGATGTCATCCTCCATGGATTGTATGGAATCTTCTTATTGATGCTAGCCCATGGAAACATACCTAACCCCACAAGGAACACTCACAGGGAACATGGGTTAGTACACAAAGCGAAATGGACAATGCTTACCCTACCATGGGATCACTTGATCCCTTCTTGATACATCTTGTACGCTTTGTGTGTTGATCAACTTGATTCACTCTTTGACTTAGTCTTGATCAACCTTGTATCTTATCTTCTCTATGACCAATCTTTGGATAAAACCTTGAATACCACCTTGGTCACCATATAAACTCCTTGAAACCAACAGATGGACTTCAAGAAGTGCCTATGGACAAATCCTTCGAATATAACTTAAGGCAACCATTAGTCCATAGGGATTGTCATCAATTACCCAAAACCACACATGGAGAAATGTGCTCTTACACCTGAGATATAGTGTTTAATTCTTTGCCCAATTACCACTCTCGGATTTTTGGCTTCAAATTTGTTAATCTTGATAGCACCGGAGCGATAGACCTCGTTGACGACATAAGGGCCTTCCCATTTGGAGAGAAGCTTACCTGCAAAAAACCTGAAACGAGAATTGTACAAAAGAACTAGGTGTCCTACATTGAATTCCCGTTTTTGGATTCTCTTATCATGCCATCTTTTGACTTTTTCTTTAAACATCTTGGCATTTTCATAAGCTTGTGTCCTCTATTCATCAAACGAGCTAATATCAAATAACCTCTTTTTACCGGCAAGTTTGAAATCATAGTTAAGTTCTTTAATTGCCCAATAAGGTTTATGTTCTAACTCAAGAGGTAAATGACATGCTTTTCCATAGATCATTTTATATGCGGACATTCCCATAGGGTTTTTACAAGCAGTTATATAAGCCCATAAAGCATCATCAAGTTTCTTAGAACAATTCTTTCTAGATCTAGTAACAGTCTTTTGCAAGATCAATTTTATTTCTCGATTGTTTTACTCAACTTGACCGCTAGACTGAGGATGATAAGGTGATGCAATCCTATGATTAACATCGTATTTTGCTAGAAGATTACGGAAAGCACCATGAATAAAATGTGAACCACCATCAGTCATTAAATATCTAGGGACTCCAAACCTCGGGAAAATTACATCCTTAAGCATTTTAATAGAAGTGTTATGATCAGCACTATTAGTTGGAATAGCTTCTACCCACTTAGTAACATAATCAACAGCAACTAGAATATGAGTATACCCATTAGAGGAAGGAAAAGGTCCCATATAATCAAAGCCCCATACATTAAATGTTTCAATAGCGAGTGAATAATTCGTAGGCATTTCCTGACATCTACTAATGTTACCAATTCTTTGACATTCATCACAAGAAAGGACATACTTACGAGCATCTTTGAAAAGAGTGGGCTAATAAAATCCTGATTGTAATACCTTGTGTCACCAGCATGCTGCCCTCCGTAGGCCTCGGAGTGACACTTTTGTAGGATCTGTCCCAGTTCATGCTCAGGTACACAACGTCTGATAAAACCATACACTCCTTCTTTATAAAGATGTGGGTCATCCCAAAACTAATGTCTTAAATCATAAGAGAACTTTTCCTTTTGTTGGTAGGTGAAATTAGGTGGTATATATTTAGCAACAATGTAATTAGCATAATCTGCATACCAAGGAGTACTATGGGAAGCAGTTGTAACAACAAGTTGCTCATCAGGAAAATTATCATCAATACACAGTTGGTCACCAAGAACGTTTTCCATCCTAGACAAATTATCTGCTACGAGGTTTTCAGCTCCCTTCCTATCAACATTGTGCAGATCAAATTCTTGAAGCAAAAGCACCCACCTAATCAGTCTAGGCTTAGCATGTTTCATTTCCATAAGGTACTTAATAGCAGCATGATTAGTGTGAATAGTAACTTTGGAATCAACAATATAAGGTCTAAACATATCACATGCGAAGACAACTGCTAAAAATTCCTTCTCAGTAGTAGCATAATTTCTTTGAGCATTGTCTAGGGTCTTACTAGCATAATGAATAACATTCAATTCCTTGTCTAGTCTTTGCCCTAGAACATCACCAACATCATAATCACTAGCATCACACATAATTTCAAATGGTAAATTCCAATCAGGTGGTTGAATAATAGGTGCAGAAATCAAGGCTTTCTTAAGTATTTCAAAGGATTCTACACAATCATCATAAAAAACAAAAGGAATAACTTTTTGAAGAAGATTAGTTATTGGCCTAGAAATCTTTGAGAAATCTTTAATAAAACGCCAATAAAAACTAGCATGACCAAACAAAATTCTTATACCTTTAATATATTTAGGACATGGCATTTTCTCTATTGCATCAACTTTAGCTTTATCTACCTCAATGCCTCGTTCAGAGATTTTATGCCCAAGTACTATACCTTCATTCACCATAAAGTGGCACTTCTCCCAATTCAAGACATGATTAGTTTCTTCACATCTGTGCAAAACTCGATCAAGGTTGCTCAAGCAATCATCAAAAGAAGTCCCGTAAATGGAAAAATCATCCATGAAAACCTCAACAATCTTTTCACAAAAATCAAAGAATATAGAGGTCATACATCTTTGAAAGGTAGCATGTGCATTGCATAAACCAAAAGGCATACATCTATAAGCATAAGCTCCAAAAGGGCATGTGAAAGTAGTTTTCTCTTGGTCGTCTTTCGACACAGGTATTTGAGAGAAACCAGATTGTCCATCAAGAAAACAAAAGTGTGTGTGCTTAGATAACCTTTCTAATATTTCATCGATAAAAGGTGAGGGGTAATAATATTTTCTAGTGGCTTTATTTAATTTCCTAAATTCAATTACCATCCTATAACCAGTTACGATTCTTTGTGGGATAAGTTCATTTTTATCATTAGGAACAATAGTTATACCTTCTTTCCTAGGAACACAATGAAGATGACTTACCCATCTATTATCAGGAATATGATAAATTATACCTGCCTCCAGAAGCTTTAGTATTTCAGTTCTTACCACTTCCTCCATCTTAGGATTTAAGCAGTGTTGATGATCAACAACAGGTTTAGCATCCGGTTCCATATTAATCTTGTGCTGACATAGAGTGGGGCTAATGCCCTTAAGATCATCAAGAGTATATCCAATAGCAGCCCTGTCCTTCTTCAGAGTTTTAAGTAATCTCTTTTCTTGATGCTCTGAAAGGTTAGCACTAATAATAACAGGATATATCTTCTTTTCATCCAGATAAGCATATTTCAAAGTATGAGGTAATGTCTTTAGCTCAAACACGGGATCTCCTATGGGTGGAGGAGGATCCTCTAAAATATCAACAGGCAAGTTGTATTTAAGAATAGGTGTTTGTCTAAGAAATATATCATCTATCTCATTTCTTTCATTCATATGCATATCATTCTTTTGGTCTAGCAAATATTGCTCTAGTGGATCAGTAGGAGGCACGACACTAGAAGCAAGACCAATTACTTCATCCTTACTAGGTAATTCTTTTTCATATTGTTTTCTGTCGAACTTAGAGAAATTAAATTCATGAGACACATCACCAAATCTTACTTTGACTTACTCAGTAACACAATTAATTTCAGCATTAACAATATTCCAGAAAGGTCTTCCAAATATGATGGCACAAAAACTGTCTTGTTGTGAACCAAGTACTAAGAAATCCGTAGGGTACTTTATTTTTTCACACAAGACCTCAACATCTCTAAAAATCCCAAGTGGTGAAATGGTGTCTATGTTTGCAAGTTTAATAGTGACATCAATATCTTCAATCTCAGAGGGTGCTATGTCATTCATAATTTCTTGATATAAGGTAAAAGGTATAGCACTAACACTAGAACCAATATCACATAAGCCATGATAACAATGATATCCAATTTTAACAAAAACAACGGGCATGCCAGTAATAGGTTTGTTTTTATCTAACTCATCCCGATTGTTTCTAATAGGTTTTTCAATTCTAATAACCGAAATAAATAACCTATCCATCAATATTATCAGCTAGGAGATCTTTAACCATAGAAATATTAGGCTCAACATTTATTTGCTCAGAGGTTTTAGGTGTTCTAATGTAACTTTTATTAACCACAGTTGCAACGTTAGCATGTTTCTTAATTCTAACAGGAAAAGGAGGTTTCTCAACGTAAGTAGTAGGCACAACTGAATCAACATGATAAACAATTGTTTCCTCTTTAACCTTATCAGGTTCCTCTAATGTTTTTTCAATAGGTGGATGGTATTTAAACCACTTCTCATTAGGGATATCAACATGAGTAGAAAATGATTCACAGAAAGAAGCTACTATCTCAGAGTCAAGCCCTTATTTATTGCTAAACTCATGGAAAGTATCAGTTTCCATAAAAGATTTAACACAATCAAACTTAAGCTTTATACCTGACTATTTACCTTTGTCAAGTTCCCAATCTTCAGAGTTGCATTTAATTCTTTCCACAAGATCCCATTTGAATTCAATAGTCTGCTTCATGTAGGGACCAGTAGAAGAAGAATCGAGTAATAATTTATCATCATGAGAAAGCCGAGCATAAAAATTTTGTATAATCATTTCTCTTGAGAGCTCATGGTTGGGGCAAGTGTGCATCATAGATTTAAGCCTCCCCCAAGGTTGAGCGATGCTTTCTCCTTCACGAGGCTAGCAATTATATATAAAGTTCCGATCACGATGGACAAGATGCATAGGATAAAACTTCTAATGAAATTCCAGCTTCAAGCGATTCGAGTCCCATGATCCAATATCATCCAATAGCCTACACCACATCAATGCTTTTACCTCCAAAGATAAAGGGAAACCTTCTTAGTAACTTTGTCTTCAGATAAACCTGCAAGCTTAAACAATCCACAAATCTCATCTACATATATCAAGTGGTAATCAAGATGAGTTGTACCGTCATAAGGAGTAGCTAGCAGTTTCTCTACCATACCCGAAGGAGTCTCATAATAAATATTTCAGTAGGTTCAGTAGGTTGAGAGGCAACCTTTTTCACTTCCGTTTGAGGCGAAGATGCCCCAAATAAGCCACTCAAAGGGTGACCTTCCATAGTAACAACCAACAATAAATTTCAGCAGGTATTGAAAATGTTTCCTTACCAAGTTCCACTTACCAGAGGCGCTTCACTCCCCGGCAACGGCGCCAAACAAGATTCTTGATGATCCACAAGAATAGGGGATCAATCGTAGTACTTTCGATAAGTAAGAGTGTCGAACCCAACAAGGAGCAGAACGAAATGATAAGCAGTTTTCAGCAAGGTATTCTCTGCAAATGCTGTGAGTAACAGTGATAGATAGTTTTGCAGCAAGATAATTCGTAACAAGTGACAAATAGAAATAGTAACAAAGGTGCAGCAAGGTAGCCCAATCCTTTTTATAGCAAAGGACAGGCCTGAAAGTACTCTTATGTTAAGTAAACGCTCCCGAGGACACATGGGAATATCTGTCTAGTCATGTTCATCATGTTGAGTTGATTCGCGTTCGCTACTTTGATAATTTGATATGTGGGTGGACCAGTGCTAAGGTGTTGTTCTTACTTGAACAAACAATCTACTTATCATTACCCCCTCTCGCAAGCATCCGCAACTATGAAAGAAGAATTAAGATAAATCTAACCATAGCATGAAATGTGTGGATCCAAATCAACCCCTTATGAAGTAACACATAAGCTAGGGTTTAAGCTTCAGTCACTCTCGCAACCCATCATCTACTTGTTAATCCACAATGCCTTCCCTTAGGACCATAACATGGAGAAGTGTCGTGTAGTCGACGTTCACACGACACCACTAAGAGAAGCAACAACATACACATAATCAAAAAATTGAACGAATACCAACTTCACATGATTACTTATAACAAGGCTTCTCCCATGTCCTCAGGAACAAAAGTTACTACTCACACATCATCAACATGTTCAAGATCAGAGGTGTAATAATGGAGATCAAGGATCTGAATATAATATCTTCCACCAAGTAAACCAACAAGCATCAACTACGAGATGTAATCAACACTACTAGTAACCCACACGTACCAATCTGAGGTTTTGAGACAAAGATTGAATACGAGATATGAACTAGGGATTGAGATGAAATGGTGCTGGTGAAGATGTTGATGAAGATTGGTCCTCCCACGAAGGAGGAAGCGTTGGTGATGACGATGGCTTTGATTTCCTCGACAGAATCTCTATGTCGGAGAGCAAAGGGGCCTCTTCCCAGGTTTCCGCCTCAAGACGGCAGCGCTTCGTCTCGAAAGTACCTTCTTGATTTTTTTCTATGGTAAAACACACCATATAGGAAAAGAGGGGGGTTGGGAGACCTGCTAGGCCCCCACAAGGCAACAGGGCGCGTCCAGGGGGTGGGCGCACCCTTTTGGCTTGTGGCCAGCAGGTGGCCCCTCTAGTAAATTTTTGGCACAATAATTCTTATATATTCCATAAAAAAAATTCGCGCAGTTTTAATTCATTTGGAGTCCAGTGAATTTTCAGCCATTTTCTTGGTTTTCAGGTCCAGAATTCCAGTTTCCAGTGATTTCCCTCTTTGTTATGTACCTTGCATATTCAAAGAGAAAAAGCATAAGAATTGCATCATAATGAGGAATAATGGACAAGAATAACATAAATATCAATAAGAATTCATGATGCAAAACGGACGTATCAACCCACAATTCATCGCATCCCAACAAACACACCGCAAAGAACAAATAGATCACTACGAAGATGCGATGAACTTTGTATTGAAGATCATAGAGAGAGAGACATCTAGGTACTAGCTATGGACCCATAGGTCTGTGGTGAACTACTCACACATCATCATGGGAGCAGCAAGGTTGATGTAGAGGCCCTCCATGATTGATCCCCCCTCCGACAGAGAACCGAACAGGGCTCCAGATGGGCACACCGCGGAATGGAGACTTCCGGCGGCGGAAAAAGCGTTTCGGGTGGCTCTCAGTTTATTTCTTGATTTTAGAGAATATATAGAGGTGGAGGTAGGTCAAACAGAGCCACAAGGTGGTCCCAAGGCAAGGACCTGCCCCCCCTGGGGCACGCCCTCTTGCCTTGGCATCGCCTCGTGCGGCCTCCGGACTCCCTCTGAATCTTCCAGGTCCTGTTTTTGTCTAGAAAAAATCATCAAAAAGTTTTGGGTCATTTGGACTTCGTTTGTTACTGGTTTCCTGAAAGGCCAAAAACAAGTAGAAAACAACAGTTGGCACTGGGCACTAGGTTAATAGGTTAGTTCATAAAAATGATATAAAATAGCATATAAATGCATATAAAGTATCCTAGAATGGTAATATAACAGCATGGAACAATCAAAAATTATAGATACGTTGGAGACGTAGCAGGGGGATAGACAGCTTGTTCCTTGTGGTCGTATGGGGGGGATCGAGATCTGCCACCTCGTCATCGAATTCGGGCAGCAGCTGCCATCGTGGGAATGACTTGGCTGCCGTGCACTGTGCTTCGAGGTCTTCTTCATCTACCACCTTGTTCCCATTTTTCATTGAGCGTGTTTTCATGAGTGTACAACTCATGTTGTTTCCTTTTCATGCTTCGCGCAGTTGCGGCAAGCCGACATTGGAAACGTATCTGCTCGAATGGACTTTCTGGCACCCTGGAGTCATATGGTCCAAGGATATTATTGTCCTACAACTCTAGGAGGTAGTCTTCATCTGTTCCGTTGTCTGAATCTTCTTTCTCCTCGGGATTCTCCTCAGCAGGTGTACCCATAGGTCCGTTTTGTTGTGAGCGCTCGGCATGTCCGTTCTCGCCCGCGTCAGGGGTAGCATTGTTTTCCGCGGAGTCGGCTTCATTTTTTCTTCCGCTGTTTCCCTTTGGTTTTCTCTTGGGGCGGCGGCGCTTGGAACTTCCCTTAGGCTTCTCATCGGGGTCTTTCTTAGGAGTATCAACCATGTAAACATCGTAAGTAGACGTTGCGGCCCCGTTCCCTGTCCGGGGAATGGCCGCAGGTGAGTTTGATCCAGAATTACCATGGTCATCTTCATCCATGTCGATGACCTCATCGGATCCTTAGTCAAGCGTATCGATCAGATCCTCGGTCGTGGTGACTAGGTGGGTGGTGGGTGGGATGAAAATTTCCCGATCGTTGGCTTTACAAACGATCTGATCGTAAACCATGGCCGAGATCGCTAGGTTCTAGATTCGGTCCAGTACCTCGTTAATCTGCAAGAGCTCCGCCGCATCGAGGGCTTGACGGTAAGCCTGGCTAATATGGAAAGGGCTGTTCATTCCGCTTGACACAAGTCCGTTCTCTGGGCCCTTCCGGGCCGGTTCTAGTTCGATGACCGGAGAGGCATCCTCTAAGACTGTCGTTAGATCTGACGATGAGTCCGGCTTCGGGCTATCATGCGAGGAGACTTGAGCTAGATCGGACGTGGTTGTCCCCAGATCCAACTCTGGGGTCGACTCCATTGAGTGGTCAGATCCGAATATCAGATCGGGGACATGTGTCGGATTGTCTGCGCCCAAGGGATCTTCATATTGGATCGCGATCTGTTCCGACAGAACCAGATCGCCTCGGGCGTCGGCGATGTATTCCAGGATTCCGAACATGATGACCTAGTTTAGTGCGAACGTTTGGATGCGGCCTAGACAGACGGTAGGGTCAGCTTGCAGTACCACACTGCCGAAAGCGAAGAGTTGGTCGGGAACGGAGATGTCACCACAGCCGATGCTATTATCAAATTGCAGGCGGGCGATCAATCTTGGTGATCACACAACGATCTCTCAATAAAAGCACCAATGTCGGTGTCAAAACCTGCAGACCTCGGGTAGGGGAGCCCGAGCTGTGAGATCGGATCGATGGGTAACAGGAGACAAGGAACACATGGTATTTACCCCGGTTCAGGCCCTTTCTATGGAGGTAAAACTCTACGTCCTGCTCTTGTTGTATTATTGGTGTAACGAGTACAGAGTTGATCTACCTCGAGATCATATGTTTGTGGTCTAAACCCTAGGGGGTGATGATGAAAATGTATGGGTATCCTCTACGGGCTAAACCCTCTGACTTATATAGGCAGCGGGGGTATCTAGGGTTACATGAATGTCGGTTACCATCTACAGATAACATTTCGAACAAATCATCCCTTCTTTGAGTACATGCCATGTCTTTGGTAGAGTATGATGTGCTCAAGCCACGTCCTAAGGGCCTCCAAAGTCCTTTCTCCTTGAAGGGCCTCCAGTCCAGCCCATGGACTAGACAAGCTTGGCTGGCACCCCCTAGTACAGGACACCATCAGCGGCCAGCCCCATCCCCTCTACCAAGGGATGGGTGGCAGCCTAGGGGGGAGCCTTGCCCTCCAAGGCAAGGTGGAGGTGCCCTTCTCCACTAGCCCCCCCCCCCCCCCCCCGCCGCACCGCATGTGCCATGTAGGACACTGGTGCGCCTAGCCTAATAAGGCCAGGGCACCCCCTACATCCCATGTTGGCCAAAGGGACATGGTGGAACCCTCCATGGATTTCTGGACCCCCCCGGAACCTTCCGAAAGCTTCCCGATAAAATACTAAAAAAACTAACCTTTTATGGAACCCCGAAAACCACTTTCCATATATAAATTTTTACCTCCGAACCATTCCGGAGCTCCTCGTGATATTTAGGATCACATCCGATACTCCAAAAAACATTTGGTCATCAACACACACACACACACACAGACACCAATACTACCCTAGCGTCATCGAACATTAAGTGTGTGACCTGAAGGGTTCGAGAATCAGGTAGACATGACCGAGACACCTCTCCGGTCAATAATCAATAGCGGGACCTTGATGCCCATATTGATTCCCACATATTCAACGAAGATGTTTATCGGTTTGAACCAAGATGTCAAGGATTCAGTTAATCCCGTATGCAATTCCCTTTATCCGATTATATGTTACTTGCCAGAGATTCGATCGTTGGTATCTCCATACCTAGTTCAATCTCGTTACCGGCAAGTCTGTTTACTCGTTCCGTTATACAATATCACCATGACTAAACACATTAGTCACATGCTTGCAAGCTTCTTGTGATGTTGTAGTACCATGAGGGTCCAGAGATATCTCTGCGTCACACGGAGTGACAAATCCCATTCTTGATCCATGCAACCCAACAAATACCTTCGGATATACCTAAATAGCAACTTTATGATCACCCAATTATGAAGTTACGTTTGATAGCTCACAAGGTATTCCCCCGACATCCGGGAGTAGCATGATCTCATGGTCTAAGGTACAGATAATTGACATTTCGAAAGCTGCGATAAAGTGAACGTAGTGATACGATCATATGCTAAGCTTACGGTTGGGTCTGTCCATCACATCATTCTCCTAATGATTTGATCCCGTTATAAAATGACAACTCATTTCTATGGTTAGGAAACCTTAACCATCTTTGATCAACGAGCTAGTCCAGTGGAGGCTCACTAGGGAAACCTTAACCATCCACACATCTATTTAAGTTTCCGATCAACACAATTCTAGCATAAATAATAAATATTTATCATTAACAAAGAAATATGATAATAACTATCTTATTATTGCCCCTAGGGAATATTTCCAACATGGGGGGGGGTCGGCAACATGGTAGCCAAGCACTCGAGACCGATCTGGAAGTCGTGATTACGATGAAAGATGTGCTCACATGGCAGATGAAGGACGAGGCTAACATGATGGACCCATAGAATGTGTTAGTACAACTGATTATGTTATGTTTGTTTAGTTGGACTAGCATTTGATTGATGGGGACCACCATGAATATTGTAGCCCAATGACTCATCCCCACTGAAGGATCCCGTAATTACCAAGAATACAAGAGCCAAGTGATACCGTGCACCTCTTCATCCATCACTATAATGCTCAATGCATCTGGATCTAATTAGATTTTAGTCCTGCACTATGATACTTGTGATCTGCGCTGGGTTTTCTGTGAAGAGGAACGGGTAATTGCAGCACAAAGAGGATAAGTGTTTCCCTCAGTTATGGAAACAAGGTTTATCGAACCAATAGGAATATCAATCCTCAACCATCTTCGGTGGCTGCACACAAATGAACAAACAACTTGCACACAACACAGGCAAGACGGTTGTCAATCCCCTTGATCTTGTTATTTGCAAGCAAATGAGTTGTGTAGATACCTGTTGATAAATATAAATTGCAAAATAAATAAAAAGTAAATAAAGGCAGCAAGGTAATAATAGTGTTTGTAAATATATAAGTGAATAGACCCGGGGGCCATAGTTTTCTCTAGCGGCATCTCTCATGTAGGGAGCATACAGTGGGTAACAAATTATTGTTGGTAAATTGATAGAAAAGCGGATAGTTATGCGATGTTCACGGCAATGATCATGTATATATAGGCATCACGTCCATAAGCAAATAGGCCGACTCCTGCCTGCACCTATTACTATTACTCCACTCATCGACCGCTATCCAGCATGCATCTAGAGTATTAAGTAAAACACAGTAATGCTTGGAGAATGATAACATGATGTAGACAAAGTAAACTCAAACAATATGAATGAACCCCATCATTTTATCCTTAGTAGCAATAACACAAAGATGCATCTTGTCCCCTACTTTGTCACTAGGATATATAAACTCTCCAGGTTGAACCTACGACAACGCACCACTCCCACCGATGAAATATCAATATACTTGGCCAAAGCATATCAATAGATCGGAGAGCATTACGAAGCTATAATGATCATTCACTTAAGAGATAATATAATTCAGAGGCATCTCAAATACGTTTCATGAATAATCTGAACATAAACCCACAATTCATCGGATCCCAACAAACACACCACACAATAGGATTACATCGGATAGATCAAAGCGAAGATGCGATGACCATTGTATTGAAGATCATAAGAGAGAGATTGCCATCTAGGTACCAGCTATGGATCTGTAGGTCTGTGGTGAACTACTCACGCATCATCATGAGGGCAGCCAGGTTGATGAAGAGGCCCTCCGTGATCGATCCCCCCACCAGCAGGGTGCCGGAACGGAGCTCGAGATGGCCTCGCGGCGGAACAGAGACTTGCGGCGCTGGAAAAAGGGTTTCGGGACTGCCTTCAGGGTTTTTAGGATATTAGAGAATTTATAGGCCGAAGAGGGACGTCGGGAGGCGCCCGAGGGTGCCACCACATATCAGGGCGCCCCCAGGGCACACCCTGATGTGTGGTGGGTCCCTCATGCACCTCCTGGCTTCCTTCCGAAGCTTCTAGGTCTTCATATAGTCCAGAAAAAACCATCAAAAAGTTTCGTGGCAATTGGACTTTGTTTGGTATAGTAAACCTGCAAAGGCAAAAGCACGCAGAAAACAACAACTAACACTGGGCACTGGGTTAATAGGTTAGTGCTCAAAAATATTATAAATTGGTAAATAAAGACCCAAAAAGTATCCTAGAATGATAATATATCAGCATGGAACAATCAAAAATTATGGATACGTTGGAGACGTATCTAGCATCCCAAGCTTAATTCCCGCTCGTCCTCGAGTAGGTAAATGATAAAAACAGAATTTTTGATGTGACATGCTATCCACTTTGTAATCTTGTGCACGTATGCTCATTGAGAAAAGATGAATCAACAAATATTAACATAGCAATAATTTAAATGTAAGAAACAGAATTGTTAAATCTTAAAAGTATATGATCCTTAAGAAATGTTTACCCCCCCTCCCATTCATCTTATTGAATTAGCAAGGCATGGCTCCATCTTCACCACATTAATACAAATGTTAAGCACCACGGTGTCCAAGTTAGGTAATTGGTTCGTACTTTTTAAATATGCATCAACTTTTTATTCTTCACGCAATACATGATCGTGAGGCATTGGACATGGCATTTGAGTGGAATAGAGTATGGTGGTAGATATCAAAGGGGTAAGAAGTGGAGAAGATAGTCTCACATCAACTAGGCGTACCAACGGGCTATGGAGATGCCCAGTGATAGAGGTCAATGCAAGGAGTAGGGATTTCCATGCAAATGATGCACTAGACCTATAAGTGTACGAAAACTCAAATGAAGCTAAGTGGGGTGTGCATCCACCTTGCTTGCTCATGAAGACCTCGGGCATTTGAGGAAGCCCGTCATAGGAATATACAATCCAAGTTTGTAATAATGAATAGGAAATTCCCACTAGCATATGAAAGTGATATATCATGAGACTCTCTACATGAGGAACCTTGTGCCACTTTGAGGCACAAGTGTGGTAAAGGATAGTAGCAAAGTCCCTTCTCTCATTTTTTTGAATGGATGGTGGGCTCATTTGACCTCCCCCATTTTTATTTTCGTCCGGAGTCTCATCTCGACTTATGGGAGAATCATCGTCTCCATCATTCTTTCCTTACTGGGACAATGCTCTAATAATGATGATCATCACACTTATTTTTACTTACAACTCAACATGGAGAACTGATATGAAGATATGACTCTTTATGAATGCCTCTAGCAGTGTACCAGGATGTGCAATGATCTAGCGTGACATGTATCAAAAATATAATGAAAGGTGGCTTTGCCACAAATACAAAGTCAGCTCTATATGATCATGCAAAGCAATATGACGATGAACGAACTAGTCATGTGAAGTGACGATGGAATTTGCATGGCAATATATCTCGGAATGGCTATGGAATTGCCATGATAGGTAGGTATGGTGGCTGTTTTGAGGAAGATATAATAAGGATTATGTGCAACAAAGAATATCATGTCACGGGGTTTGGATGCACCGCCGAAAGTTGCACCGATCCTCGAGGTGAGAACGGGCTATGCACGGTACCGAAGAGGCTAGCAAATTATGAAAAAGGTGAGATTGTGTATGTCCATGGTTTCACATTAGTCATAAAGAACTCATATACTTATTGCAAAGTTTTATAGTTTATCATAAATCAAAGTACTAATCGCATGCCCCGAGGGAAGAGGTTGGCAGGAGTTATCCATCGCGCGCTTCCGACCCGAAACAACACTAGGATTTCAACGAGGAATAGAAATGCTCATACATAATCACCATGCCTATTTAATTTTTAGATGAACAAAAAGTTCAACCCTTCTTAATATCGACACTTCTATGGTTTAACAATTATAAACTCACACCTATCTCATATAACTACATCAATATATTGACCCACAATTTCTTTATATGTGCAACATGATGGTTTTGATTATCATTCATTGAATACCTAATATTCTTGGACTAGTCTTATGGCCCATGCAAATTACTGTCACTATTTATTTAACTCTCAAACAAATATATGTGAAGAACGAGAGTGAAATCATTTCTATAAAATCTACACGCCACCGTGCTCAAAAAGATATAAGTGAAGTACTAGAGCAACTACTAAGCTCAAAAGATATAAGTGAAGCACATAGAGTATTCTAACAAATTATGATGAAGGTGTGTCTCTCTTAAATAGGTGTGTCCAAAAAACAATGATTGTGGCAAACTAAAAGTAAAAGCAAACAAAAGCAAACGACGCTCCAAGCAAAACTCATATCATGTGACGAATAAAAATATAGCTCCAAGTGACATACCGATAGATTTGAGACGAAAGAGGGGATGCCTTACGGGGCATCCCCAAGCTTAGATGCTTGAGTATCCTTTAAAATACTACCTTGGGGTTCCTTGGGCATCCCCAAGCTTAGGCTCTTGCTACTCCTTATTCCTTTCTCCATCAAGATAACACTCAAAACTTGAAAACTTCAATGACATAAAACTCAACAAAACCTCGTGAGATCCGTTAGTATAAGAAACATATTGCATACTTTAAGTACTATTGTAAATTGATTACAATTTCATAAATGCATAATAGTTACTATAATCTAACTTCTCCATGGATTATACTCCCCGATACAATCCATAGCATAATCAAAACAAGCAACTATTTAAGCAAAAAACAGAATCTATCTAAAACAGAACAGCCTTTAGCAATCTGTAGAGAGCCTACACTTCTGTAACTTTACAAATTCTGAATAATTAGGAAAACCTCGAAAATTTGTATAGCAACACTATGTAAAAATTTCAGATCATCATCACGCTCCAGTAAAAAATTAAATTTCATGTACTGGAGTCAAAAGTTTATGTTTTGTTTCAGCATCGATTCTACTCATCCAGTGAGTCATCCCAAAGGCTTTACTTGGCACAAACACTAATTTAAACACAAAAACATAATAATTACAGAGGAAATAATCATTCTATTAATAATAAACAGAAACTTAAAGCAAAGCAATTAAGATAACTATTGGGTTGCATCCCAACAAGCGCTATTGTTTTATGCCCCTAGCTAGGCATAATGCATAGCTTCAAGTGTTGTCTTCTTTGACACTCCACCCATAAGTGGCTCTAATTATTGATTCATAAGGTGGTTTAATTCTCGTCCTAGGAAAGTGTTCCATCCCTTTTTTTAATGAGAATTGGAACCTTATGTTTCCCTCTTTCATGTCAATGATTGCACCTATAGTTCGTAAGAAAGGCCTTCCAAGTATTATGGGACAAGAAGGATTGCAATCAATATCAAGCACAATGAAATCTACAGGCATATAATTTTTATTTTCAATAATAAGCACATTATTAATTCTACCTAAAGGTTTCTTGATGGTAGAATCCGCAAGATGCAAGTTGAGGGAACAATCTTCAATATTAGTGAGACCGAGCATATCACAAAGAGTTTTAGGAATAGTTAAAACACTAGCACCAAGGTCACACAAAGCATTGAATTCATATTTATTGATCTTTATTTTGATAGTAGGTTTCCACTAGACCTAGGCATGGGCAGCCCAGCCCGACAACCCGGCCGGGCCGGGCCGGGCTTTAGGTTCGGGCCGGGTTCGGGCCGGGTTTTCAAGCCCGGGCAGCAGTTCGGGCCGGGCTTGGGCTTACTAAAAATGCCATTTTACACGGAGGCCCGGCCCGGAAATCGCCTTTTTAGCCCATTCGGGCCGGGCTCGGGCCTACATATTGCATTTTTTGGCCGGGCCGGGCTCGGGCCTGGGATTTTTGGTTCGGGCTTTATAAAGCCCGGCCCGAAGCCCGGCCCGGCCCGGTGGATGCCCAGGTTTAGTTTCCACTCATCGTGCAATTTTCTAGGAATAGAAACTTCAAGCTCAAGTTTCTCATCATATGCTTTTATCATAGCCTCTACTATATGTTCGGTAAAAGCTTTGTTTCGTTCATAAGCATTGGGTGAGCTAATAATGGATTGCAACAAGGAAATACATTCTACTAAAGAGCAATTATCATAATTAAAGTCCTTGTAATCCAAGATAGTGGGTGCATCACTAGTTAAAGTTTTGACCTCTCCAAACCCACATTTTTCAGTTTTAGCATCAAAATCATCACCCTCCAAGCAAACGGGACGCTTCTCTACTAAAGTTGACTCATCTCTAGTCCCTTTATCATTTATATTCAGAGAGGTAAATAAAGATTCAATAGGAGAAACACCAATCATTTTAAGATCTTCATCATGATTCCGGTTGGGTAGAGATTCCAGTTTAGCGGCCATCCTATTAACTAGAGTGGTTTGCTTATCGGAGATCTTTCCTAACAAACTCTTCGGTTTGAGAAAATTGTGATTGGAGATTAGATACTTATTAACCTCATCAAGTTGCTCACTAAGAGCGTCAACCAGTGTTGAATGTTCCTTAATTTCTGAGGCGAAGGATGTATTATGCTCATATTGTGAAGTCATGAAAGTTTTCATAGCATTCTGTATTTCCGACATTCTTTGGTAAAAAGATATATTGTGAAATCTATCTTGAGACATGGTGACCGAACAAGCAAAGTAACAAGCAAGACAAGTAAACTAGCAAGCGAAGAAGTAAACTAGTAACAAGCAAAGATAAATATTTTTGTATTTTTGGTTTTTATGATACAAGCTAAATATAACAGCAAATCAAAAGAAGAACAAGTGAAATAAAATTTGTGTGAAGTTACTTGGTAGTTGATGATGATACTCCCCGGCAACGGCGCCAGAAATCCTTCCTGATACTTGTGATCTGCGTTGGGATTTCCGTGAAGAGGAACGGGTAATTGTAGCACAAAGAGGATAAGTATTTCCCTCAGTTATGAAACCAAGGTTTATCAAACCAATAGGAATAACAATCCTTAATCGTCTTCAGCGGCTGCACACAAATGAACAAACAACTTGCACCCAACGCGGGCAAGAGGGTTGTCAATCCCCTTGATCTCGTTATTTGCAAGTAAATGAGTTGTGTAGATAATTTTTGATAAATATAAATTGCAAAATAAATAAAAAGTAAATAAAGGAAGCAAGGTAACAATAGCGTTTGTAAATATATAAGTGAATAGACCCGGGGGCCATAGTTTTCTCTAGCGGCATCTCTCATGTAGGGAGCATACAGTGGGTAACAAATTACTGTTGGTCAATTGATAAAAAAGCGGATAGTTAGGCGATGTTCACGGCAATGATCATGTATATATAGGCATCAAGTCCATAAGCAAATAGGCCAACTCTTGCCTGCACCTATTACTATTACTCCACTCATCGACCGCTATCCAGCATGCATCTAGACTATTAAGTAAAATAGAGTAATGCTTGGAGAACGATGACATGATGTAGACAAAGTAAACTCAAACAATATGAATGAACCCCATCGTTTTATCCTTAGTAGCAACAACACAAAGACGCATCTTGTCCCCTACTTTTTCACTGGGATATATAAACTTGCCGGGTTGAACCTACCACCACGCACCACTCCCAGCGATGAAATATCTACTTGGCCAAAGCATATCAATAGATTGGAGAGCATTACGAAGCTATTATGATCATGCACTTAAGAGATAATAAAATTCAGATGCATCTCAAATACTTTTCATGAATAATCTGAACATAAACCCACAATTCATCGGATCCCAACAAACACACCGCACAATAGGATTATATCGGATTGATCAAAGCAAAGATGCGATGACCATTGTATTGAAGATCATTAGAGAGAGATTGCCATCTAGGTACTAGCTATGGACCCGTAGGTCTATGGTGAACTACTCACACATCATCATGAGGGCAGCAAGGTTGATGAAGAGGCCCTCCGTGATCGATCCCGCCTCCGGCAGGGTGCCGGAACGGCGCTCCAGATGGCCTCGCAACGGAACAGAGACTTGCGGTGGTGGAAAAAGTGTTTCGGGACTGCCTTCAGGGTTTTTAGGATATTAGAGAATTTATAGGCCAAAGAGGGACGCCGCGAGGCGCCCGACGGGGTCACCACATATCAGGGCGCCCCCCCCCCCAGGGCGCGCCCTGATGTGTGGTGGGGCCCTCATGCACCTTCTGGCTTCCTTCCGAAGCTTCCAGGTCTTCATATAGTGCAGAAAAAATTATCAAAAAAATTCGTGGCAATTGGACTTGGTTTGGTACAGTAAACCTGCAAAGGCAAAAACACGCAGAAAACAGTAACTGGCACTAGGCACTGAGTCAATAGGTTAGTGCTCAAAAATATTATAAATTGCTAAATAAAGACTCAAAAAGTATCCTGGAATTATAATATATCAGCATGGAACAATCAAAAATTATAGATACGTTGGAGACGTATGACACTGCTTGTCAAATACCTATGGAACACCCCTATGTGTCGTAATTTCATAGTTCTATCTGGCATGGTGTGCTACTATCCATACTTTGAAAAATTAGCGTGTCCCGAAACCTGCTATTTTTGGAAGTTAGATTATTCTAGCTCTAGCACCGCTACAAACATTAGTTCTTATTTTGATTTTTGACTCGTTGGTTTTCAAAACCATCTGATAAAGTAGCTATTCTACTCCTGTAGGATTTGTTGGATTTCCTTGAAGAGGAAGGGTGATGTAGCACAACAACAGAAAATATTTCCCTCGGTTAAGAACCAAGGTTTAACTGAACCACTAGGAATCTACAAGCTAACAAGATAAGCAACACCTGCACACAAACAATATAAATGCTATTGGTGTAATGCCAGCAAAGCCGGTTTTGGAACGTCGACACTAGACTTTTTTGCACTAGTGGCTTGCACCCAACTTTGCAAGTGGGTTGTTAATCCCCTCGTCTTGCTAGTTGAAAGGTTAAAAGAAAATGGAGATAGGTAGTGAGATGGCAAAACAGGGAAATAGTGTAGGAGCGAAAGTATGTCTACCGGGGGGTGATTAGACTAGTTGACCAATTAAAAACTTAACTTTTTCCCAGTTTTATCGGTTGGCAAGTTTTAGCGATTTTACCGAGTCTAGTACACCCTACACATGCAAGTCTATGAGTAGTGCAGCGAAAAGTAATGATATGTTTTTTACTATAAATAGTAGGGTAAAACCCCACTGTAATTTTTACAAATCTTAAAAAAGTCTTACAAATTACAAGAAGGCTTGAGGTAAGCCTAAAAGCAACAAAAAAAAGAAGGAGGGAGAAGAAAAGGAAAAAGAAGAAGAAGGAAAAAGAAAAAGAAAAGAAAAAACTATGAAACAAGTGTATCTAGCCAGTTATTAAATGATGCAGCATATTTCCCCCTTATTCTGAATCTTAGCCATTCCAATTCTGTGAAGTATGTGTTTCTCCATCTCTGAAATGATGGTGGGATATTCTAAAAAGTGTAATTATTCCTTGTGATCCAGATTGCCCATGCTGCCAGGATGATAACTTCCATAAAGAAAGGTATATTAAGTTTTTCTAAAAGAATCAAGCAATGTGGCCAAAGGAGAAATCTTCACAGAGCCTCCAGATCAAAAGACGGCGTTCCATACAACCATACCCACTCGTTTGGGCGGCCGTATGGCAAGTTGCCGCCATCGCTTCATCGACTATTTCAGCCTCGTGAAGTCGGATCATGGATCAGATGCCTACAGCCACGCAAAATTCGTCCAGAAGGAGGAACCCTAGCCCCCGGAACAATCCAGAGGGAGGAATCAACAAGGAGGAGGCCGCCGCATTCACCACCATCATCGAGACGGCTTCAACATCATCACCACTATCATCATCATCATCATCCACATCTATCCCATTGTAATATAGGGGATCTAATTGAGGATAACTCTTGTGATACATGTGTGATCTATTCTTGTTTTCCATCACTAGTGATATGATGTTTACTGCCTCCATGTGTGAGTAGTTCCCCTAGTTCTCTGCACATTTGATCTATTAAGCTTTTTTCTGGCGCTGTTGCCGGGGAGTTGAGCACGTTTGATCTTTTTCTTGAGTTGATTTGAATTTTGTGTACTAAGTTGTCTGCAGATCTAATTAAACCATGGCTGAGTTTGGACACAGTTATCAGTTACCAGCCATGCGTCTTAATAGACCACCTATGCAGGAAATGTTCATGTTGTTCGGTCCCAACCCCACCAATGTAGCTTATGAGGTGAATCCTAGTGTCCTCGAAATATTGCACAGTAAGAAGTTTAAAGGTAAGGCAGGTGAAGATCCTTATCAACATTTGGAATTTTTTGATGACATATGTGGGACGTTCAAATTAAATGCTTTTATCCAGGACGATATCGAACTGAAATTATTTTCTCACACATTGGCTGGCGTAGTATAATATTGGTTAGTGTCTCACACTCCAGGTATCTTTGATTCTTGGGATAAGCTCGCAGACACTTTCTTATCAGAGTACTATCCTAAAATGAAATCTTATGAGACGAGGTGAAGGATCTTGAATTTCCGAGAAAGATCGGGTGAAAGTCTGGTAAATGCATATCAAAGGTAAAAGACTTTGTTAAATGATTGCCCTCACCATAAACTCCCTGAGTGGCTTGTATCGAATATTTTCTATGAATGACTTTGGGATGATTCCAAAGAGGAAAAAGATTTAGCTTCTCCAGGTTCTTTTATCACCAGCCTAGTGCCTGAGTGAGGGAGTCCTGGACTAGGGGGCCCCATCTGCGGTGGGCTACTTAGTGGGCCAGGCTACAGGCCCATCAAGGAGAAGGACTTCGACGGCTTTGGGACGAGGCATGAGCATCCTGGATTCAGAGAAGACTTGACGTGCACTCCAAGAGAGGAAGATTACATTCGGCGTGTTATGCAGATATGGTAACCGACATTCATGTAACCCTAGATACCCCCGGTGCTTATATAAACCATGGGTGATGAGCCAACCCCGGGCAGCCCAAACAAACTTTTTCACATCAGCCCAGCCTACCACCAGGCCTTGGATGCAGAGGAGCTCTCGTACATAAATGAGGTAGCACATGATTCAGAACCTAGCGATCTCATTTGCAGTTTATGATTAGATTGGTTGTGAAGCCGACGACCGGGAAATTTTCATCCCGCCCACCACCCACCTAGTCGCCACAGTTTAAGATCTAACCAATGCACTTGACTACGGGTCCGACGATGCCCTCGATATGGACGAGGATGACCTTGGGTTATATGGACCAAACTCACCCACGCCAATACCCCGAACGGGGAAATGGGCCGCCACATCTACCTACGATGTCTACATGGTCGACACTCCTAAGGAGGACCCCGACCAGAAGCCTAAGGGGAGTTCCAAGCACCGCCATCCGAAGAGTTAGCCCAAAGGCATCGATGGCAGCAATCACAAGACAAATGCTGCAAAGGATGACGACACCCCCAATACCGGCGAGAACGAGCATATTGAGCCCACAGAGCAGAATGGGCCCATGGAAATCCCTTCGAAAGATAAATCCAAGGAGATGGAAGTATCCGACAATGGACCGGATGATGACTACATGCCAGAGTCTGAGGATGATCACAACCTCGAACCCTATGACTTTGAGGTACCCGAGGACCCAGCCGAACAGGTACGCTTCCAATGCCGGCTAGCTGCCACCGCTAGAAGCATGAAGCGGAAGCAGTAAGAGCTATATTCACATGAAGCCACCCTTAACGACAAATGGGAGAAAGTCCTCAAAGCTGAAGTCGATCTAGAGGCATAGTGCATAGCGGCAAAATTGTTTCCATGATGGCGCCTGTTGCCCGAATTCGAGGACAAGGTCGCTGAACCTGAACCCCTCGGCTACCATTATGATCAAAATGCTGACCGTACCCCTAGAGGATGATATCGGCCCACATGGGCATACAAAGAGCCTCCGACGAGGCCCCGCCCGCACGATAAGGACCCGGTCGAGCCGTATGACCTACGAACTAAGATACGCAAGAACAAATCACCTCCCCGATTAATCTACAGAACCAAGGATCATATACCCACAGGCTTGGATAGATATGACGCCTAGTTAGACAAGCAAGATCGAGTTTGGGAAATAAGGAGAGAACAAGCATTTCCCAATCCCCGCGAGGATACATTCCAGCACCGAGTTCCCGCACACCTAGTCTGTTTTACAAACGAGGTCATGGAACATCAGTTCCCAGAAGGGTTTAAACCCACCAACATCGACCAATATGATGGCATTACAGACCATGCCATCTGGATAGAAGACTTCCTTCTACACATACACATGGCCCGAGGAGATGATCTTCACGCCATAAAATACTTACTACTTAAGCTTAAGGGGCCAGCTCGGCACTGGCTCTATAGCCTGCCCAGAAAATCTATCGGAAGCTGGGAAGAGCTGGAGGAGGCATTTAGGTACAACTTTCAGGGCACATAAGTTAGGCCTCCAGACATCGATGACCTTAGCCACGTTATCCAAAAGAAGGGCAAGTCAGCTCAGAATTTCTGGAATCGGTTCTTAACTAAAAAGAAACAAATGGTCGACTGCCCCGACACCAAGGCCATTGTTGCCTTCAGGCACATCATCCAGGACGAATGGTTAGCCCGAAAGCTCAGAGAGGACAATCCCGGAATCATGGCTGCCCTCACAGCACTAATGACCCGTTTCTGTGCGGGAGAGGACAGTTGGCTAGCCTGCAACTCCTCAAGAAGTGACCCTGGCACTTCAGAAATCCGGGATGGGAATAGCAGCCGAGGCGCAACAAACACAAGCGTCGAAATAAGAATACTGGCAGTGACGCTGAGGACCCAGCGGTCCATGCGGGATTCACCAATTTATGGGCTAGGGCCAAAAAAATCCTTTAAAGGAGGCAAAGATGGCCCAAGTGCTCTGAACAGGATCCATGAGCGATGATTACGAGGATGAACCTCGGGGGCCGAACAATGGTGGTGAAAAGCAGTTCCCCTTTGAAGTAAAGGAAGTAAACATGATTTACGTTACGCACATTCCTAAAAAGGAGAGGAAGCGTGCCCTTCGGGACGTGTATGCCATAGAGCCTGCAGCCCCGAACCGCACACCCTTGATTGCCAGCCCGATCACCTTCGATAAAAAGGACCATCCGACCAGTACCCGCCATGGCGGGTCAGACGCCCTGGTTCTAAACCCCATTATCGATGGGTTTCACCTTACACGCATCCTCACGGATGGCGGTAGCAGGCTAATCCTGATATACGCGGATACGGTAAGGAAGATGGGGATCGACCCATCAAGAATTCGGCCTACCAAAACCACGTTCAAGAGGGTAATACCCGGCATGGAGGCCCGGTGCACAGGCACCATCCTACTACAAGTTTTTTTTGGCTCCGCCGACAACTTCCGCTGCGAGAACCTGACCTTTGACATAGTCTATTCTACAGCGGCTACCATGCATTACTTGGTCGTAATGCCTATGCTAGCTTCAATGCGGTATCGTTCTACGTGTACCTTAAGCTCAAGATGCCAGGGCCCAACGGGATCATTATCATCAAGGGCAACACTGAGCGTTCTCTCCTGACAGAGGAGCAGACGCGGCATATGCTACCGATATCCAGAAGGCCAAGAAAGCGGCACGACAGGAGGCTTGGCACCTTTGTAAACGCGTCTGCATGGCCCTGGGTCGAACATGCATCCCTCATAAATAGGGAATTGCGCTACCCTTCCCCTATTGTGTGGTAGCATACTATGTACCCAGGGTACACAATTTCGCGCTTAAAATTCCTTGGGAAATTGGGGAGCAAAAATTATTTTCTCACACCAGGACCACTACCTCGTATAATCCAAACACCTAAGTGAAAGCACATTTGCTCCCTTGGTGGTTTTGGTAATTAATAACAACATATATGTCATTGAACTAATGTTTCCACTAAGTATATTTCAGGAAAAGTTCAATGATGGGTTAGCAAAAGGATTGTGGAGAGACCCCTAGATGCAAGGAATTGGATTGGCAAAGCTTCAAGCAAGAGGACTCTACATTTTACTTTGTGAGAAATCACCTTGAGTCCATAGGAAAGCCAATACTATTAAAAGGGGGTAAGGTACTGTTGGTGAACAATATGCTCCACGTGCACAAGTGATAGTCACCAAAAACACCCACAAGCACTTCCACAAAAGTCTGTCCAAGCATATCATGAAAATCGGTGCTACCAATATTTCCCACTCGGTCCCACCAATTCCCACCTCAGACAGACCCATGCCAAACCTTAGATATTCAATGCAACCGATTCTTCTTCGGTGCCACCGAGTTCAGCTTCCCAACTTTCTGTTACCTCGATTCTTAAAATCTGAATTTCCGAGATTTTGGATCGGCGTCACCGAGTTGTGGAAACTGACCATAGGTCACGTTATCAGTACTGCTGAGATCTTTGTATCGGTCTCACCGAGATTCAAAAGTTGCTACCTTTGGAGCAACTCGGTACCACCGAGTTTTATACTTCGGTGTCACCGAGTTGGTCACTTTAGGTGTAACGGTTGGATTTTTGGAGATGCCTATATATACCCCTCCCCAACATCCCACTCGAAAGAGAAGCACTAAGAACAGATCCCCACTTATCCCATCAGATTTTCTAAGAGAGAGCCACCTACTCATGTGTTGAGATCAAGCCATTCCACTCCATCCATATGAATCTTGATCTCTAGCCTCCCCAACTTGCTTTCCACCCAATCAATCTCTTCCACCAAAGCCAAATCTGTGAGAGAGTGATTGTGTGTTGAGGAGTCTATCATCTTGAAGCACAAGAGCAAGGAGTTCATCGACATTATCGAGCCTATTACCTTTTGGAGTGTGCTGCCTCCTAGATTGGTTAGGTGTCGCTTGGGAGCCTCCTACTTCGTGTTGTGGAGTGAACCAAGAAGTTTGTACGGGCAAGATCAACCCATAGTGAGGCTAGTCCTTCATGGATGGAAGCCGTTATGGAATAGTCAAGGTTGCTACTTCGTGGACCCTTATGGGTGGAGCCCTCCATGGACTCTCACGACCGTTACCTCCGTGGGTTGAAGACTCCATAAACGTGGACGTACGATAGCACCACCTATCGGAACCACGGGAAAAATCTTCGTGTCTCCATATTGTGTTTGATCTTCCTCCCTATCGTCTACTACATATGCTTGTCTTTACTTTCCGCTGCTATACTCTTAGACATGCATGTGTAGGGTGTACTTGAATTGCTATCATTAATAAAATCTGCCAACACTTAAAATTGGGAAAAGGTAGAATTTTTATTTGCTCAAGTAGTCTAATCACCCCCCCCTCTAGACATACTTTTGATCCTACAAGTGGTATCATAGCTTTGGTCTCCATTGCATTGGTCTCACAACCTAGGAGAGTCTGGCGTCTAGCGAGGGAAATTATCACCGTAGAGGTTCGTACTTTGATGGCACAAATTTTGCTAGTTGGAAGCACAAAATGAAAATGCATATTCTTGGTCATAACCCTGCCGTTTGGGCTGTTGTTCGTGTTGGATTGCAAGGTGAATTTTTTGGTGATGGAAAGGAACCCGATCGTGAAGCGACCGCGGAAGAATTAAAGATGTTGCAATTCAACGCTCAAGCATGTGACATTCTCTTCAACTGCCTATGCCCCGAAGAATTCAACAAAATCAGCCGTCTTGAGAATGCCAAGGAAATTTGGGATAATTTGGTTGATATGCATGAAGGTACCGAATCCATGAGAGAATCCAAATTAGATGTTCTTCAAAGTCAGCTTGACAAGTTCAAGATGAAGGATGGTGAAGGAGTCGCAGAAATGTACTCTAGGCTAGCTATCATCACAAATGAGATTGCCGGCTTAGGAAGCGAAGAAATGACCGACAAATTCATCATCAAGAAGATACTTAGAGCTTTGGATGAGAGATACGACACCGTGCTCACATTGATCCAAATGATGCCCAACTACAAAGATCTCAAGCCTACGGAAGTCATTGGAAGGATTGTTGATCATGAGATGACACTCAAAGACAAAGAAGAGCTTCACAACAAGTCTATCGGTGCTTACAAAGCCACAAGTGATTCTCCCGCAACTTCAAGCGACAACCTTGTCACCAATGAAGAGATAAGCCTCATAGTCAAGAAATACAACAAGTTCTACAAGAATAGAGGCAAAGAACGAAGCTCCAACTCAAGATATGAAGAGAAGCGTTCGTCAAGTCGTGATCGAAACTGCTACAATTGTGGGAAGCCCGGACACTACTCCAATGAGTGCACAGCTCCCTACAAACGAAGAGAAGAGTCACCTAGAAGACGAAGCTTAAGAGATGAATCACCTCGAAGAGAGAGAAGGAGTTGAGATGACCGTTATGAACGAAGACCCTCAAGGAGAAGTAGGGATTCGGAGAAGAAGGACAAGTACACCAAGAGCTACTCAAGAAGAATACATCAAGCTCACATTGGTGAATGGGTTTCCGGCTCCGAATCCGACAACCACTCCGAGAGAAGCTATCACTCCAACTCCAACTATAGTCAAGATGAAGGTGTTGCCTGACTTGCACTAGTGACTACCAACTCCTATGACCTATTTGATTCACCAAATGAAGGGAGTGGAAGTTGCTTCATGGCTAAAGGCCCCAAGGTATCACACCCCGAGTATCTTGATTTCAATAGTGATGAGGATGATTTACTTGGAGATGATGACTTGCTCTTTGATAAAGCTAGTGATGTTAGTCAAAATGAACTTGATAATTTTCATGTTAGTCAAGATAAGTCGGTTGATGATGATATGCTGGAAATAGAACGACTAACTAAATAATTAAACACTCTTAAGTTAGCCCATGAATCTACTCTAGAAGATCATAGAGAGCTTGTAAGGACTCATGAGAAGCTACGCTTCGAGAAGCTCGCCTTGGAGCAAGAACATCAGTTTCTTAAAGCTATCAATGATGATCTCCGAAAGAAGACTTCATCTAATCTAGCCAAACGATTACTCTTGTCTACATTTATGCCACAAGTTAAACCTAGACAAACTAGTAACAAAGGCAAGAAAGGTTCTTCATCTAGTAGCAACAATAAAAATGCTAAATCTAATGATGTTGCTTCTAGTAGTTCTATTGATTCCACTAATGATGATTCTCTAAGCCAAGTTACACTTGAGCAAGAAAATGATTTATTGAAAGGAATTATAGAGAAAGGTATCTATAAAAGTCTTGTCGGATGTAAGCAATTTGAAGAGATTGTACGCAAGCACGGAGGATACCGGAAGAACCATGGCATTGGCTACTTCAACGCAAATGGAGTTGAATGGGAAGAAGGTCAATACCCCAAGACAAAGTTTGTTCCTAAAAAGGAGAAGTATGAACATACTCTCCCCAAGGGAACAAAAGCTCAAGATGACCTTCCACCACAAGACCACAAGTTCAAGGGCAAAGACAAGCTTCAAGAGGACATTGACTCATATGAAGATGAATCCCAAGCTTTGGTGAAGTGGGTTCCCAAGGCTACTTCAAGGTCAACTTCTACAAGTGCCACTTCAAAACCAAGGATCCCCATCAACTTGATGTGGGTCCCCAAGAAGAAGAACTAGAGAAGTTATTGAGGGGTGACTCCGCCAATGAAATTCACCCACATTCATTATTGGCAAGAACTAGTTGCAATCAACGTCAACATCATGCAATAATTCAAGGAGTCACACATTCCCTCAAAGGTAAGCAAGGGACAAGGTAATCAACAAATCCATGGACATCATCATGTATTCTTTGCACTCCATGTCCATAGATATCCTTGTATTTGTCTCTTGTATGTTGGGACTAACCCATGTAGGTGAGAAGAGTAAGAAACAACAAGGATGCTCCCAACTCATGGTGATCTTCATCAACTTTGAGCATTCATCACTACTTCACCTACAAGAAGTCTTCATCGACAAAACCCAAGGTTAGTTTATCTCTCTCAAGGGGGGATGTCACATCAAGGGGGAGCTTTACTCTAAGACTTGAGTCAAAGCATCTCATAGCATGTGACAACATTAAATGCTTTATGTAAAAGTGGTAACCCCACTTGTGCTTAAACGATGAGTATGAACTATGATCAAGTATTCTTACTTGGCTCCTAAGTCAATATACTCATATATAGATGACCCCGTCATTGCCAAAATGGTTGATAGATGCTAGTATGTATGTGCATGTTTGCCATGATTTCATTTGACATCTTATTGTGTGAGCATGTTGGTCTGCATTTCTTTATCCATTCGAGGACATCCAATTGTTGCTATTTCAACTTTGATTTTCTTTTGCCAATTGGATGGACAAGAATGCCTAGGACCCCTCTCTAGCTATCTATGCTTTCTCGTCTCATATTCCATTCTTGCTGTATCAAAAAAATTGAACAAGGACTTTTCGATCTCTCTGTGTGAGGAGCACTCGGAGTTCCGTATCGACAAGAACTAACCTTTAAAACCTCCCAAGTGCATCTCGGTGGAACCAACACAAAAATCTCGGTCTCACCGATGCCTAGGGTTGATCTAGTTTTCAATCTCGGTAACACCGATTCCATCTTCTCGGCTTCACCGAGTTTCCCTGTCAGCTGACATTTGAGGAACTCGGTGGCACCCATAATTTTGAACCGGTGTCACCGACAGCGATGGGTACTTACTGTGGCTGACCCGACTTTTGAAATTACTCCTTCAAACGTCCATTCCTCCAAACCCTAGCTGCCCATTCGTGGACCCCTGGTCATTGCCTTTGTCTTCCCGACCGCCTCTGCCGTTGGAAGTCGCCGCCGTCGACGGAATCCTCACCGCCGTCGCCACCGTAGAGGACTCGTCACCAAGCTAGGGTACGATTCCGGCCCCGTGTGCGCTCCTCCCTCTAACTCATGCGCATTAGGATTATTCCATCTATAAGCCATTGTTTGAGATCGATCTATCCTCAAAATTCTCCATTAGAATAGCGAACAATGGATTTTTAGGGTTTTGCCGTCCGCAATCCGAATCTTGGTGAAATCAAAGCAAAAGAATCGGTTGTACCGATTCTGTTTCTAGGTCTACTGAGGACAGTCTCGGTGTAACCGAGTCTCCATTTTCGGTATTACCGAAATGGGTGCCAAATTTCTGTGAAGCAGGCTGTGCGTCTCGGTGGGTCCGAAATTTTTGCCTCGGTTGTACCGATATTCCCTTTGCAGAATGCAAATTTTGAGAATTCTAAGTTCAACTATTAAGAAAATTTATGTATTTTGTGATGACTCAACCTATCTGCTCTTCTATATTCTATTCACAGGGTCATAGATGTCAGACTCAGTGGACAGTCAGAATGACCTCAGAGAACCAAGTGTGGATGCTGACCCAGGCACCAGTTGTCGGTGTCAAAACCGGCGGATCTCAGGTAGGGGGTCCCGAGCTGTGAGACTTGGATCGATGGTAACAAGAGACGAAGGGGACAAGGTTTTACCCAGGTTCGGGCCCTCCTATGGAGGTAATACCCTACGTCCTGCTTGATTATATTGATTGTAGAGGGATTACAGAGTTGATCTACCACGAGATCGTATGACTAAAACCCTAGATGAGTTATGTTCCCTACAACCTAAAACCCTCCGGCTTATAATGACGTCAGGGGTCCCTAGGGTTTACACATGGTCGGTTACACGTCGAAGGGATAAACATGCCTATCTACTACTTTTAAACATGGAGGATACGCCACGATTCTAGAAGCTTCCTTTCTGGAGTCTGGGTCTTCCATCAGTCCAATGTCCGGCGAACGGCCCATACAGTCCGACCCATAACAGATAGGTCGGCCTCCCGAGGACCCCTTAAACCAGGACTCCTCAGTAGCCCCCGAACTAGCCTCCAACACCAAGATTCCTAGCTTTAGCTGCTTCATGCGATCAAAGTCTTTGGCTTGCGAGGCGAGTTCCTTCCTCCACATAGTGATCGGCTGAGTTAGTTCGGCCTCTGACGACGGGTAATTTTTCCGATCATAGATCGTCCGAACACCATGAGTCATCGGCCCTGAAGGCCAAACGTCAGGGAGTAAATAGCGATCCCTGACAACCTTTCAGACGAAAAGTCACGGCCTGCGACGACCACCAAACCAGTCACAAAGACTCGATTCGTGGTTTGAGGCCGTTTCCACCAGCACAATCCATCAATACACATATCGTGCCCCGTTTTACACGGGATATGTTTAATCATGCGTGTATAACGGCACGCATGCCTAGGGAAGCGGAGAGATTCACGGCGCCATGAAGGGAGGCTAACCGGCGGCCAGCTCAATAAAAAGGGAAGAAAAACCCCCAAAGCTTATCCACACTCCCTATTCGCATCCCCGCTTCCCCCTTCTCCCGAGCTTCCAGAGCCCAGATCTAGGTTTTCCAGCCCACTCCACCTCCGAGCTTAGCCATGGCCGGCTCAGGTTCTAGCGGCAACTGGGAGGCTTCCTCAGTCACCGACCAGGACATCCGAGACCTCAAGGAGGCTGGATACCTCCCCGCCAACGTCTTCCACCGCGCCGCAGAAGAGGGCCAGGTGATCCCCACCCCCAAACCAGGCGAGAGGGTGGTCTTCATCCCTCATTTCATCCGAGGATTAACCTTCCCGCTCCACCCCTTCGTGAGGGGCCTCACGTACTTCTACGGGCTTGACTTCCACGACCTTCCGCCGAACTCATTGATGCATATATCGGCCTTTATCATAGTCTGTGAGGCTTTCCTGCGGGTCGAGCCACACTTCGGATTGTGGCTCAAGATTTTCAACATCAAGCCGAAGTGTGCCGCAGGAGCCCACGCGGACTGTGGCGGGGCAGTCGTCAGCAAGCTTCCTCGCGCAGTATGGCTGTCTGGCACCTTCATTGATACCATCAAGACCTGGCAGAAAGAATGGTTTTACATCACCGAGCAAAGGGAGGAGGGCGGAACTGTTCCTGCCGAATTCAGATCCGGCCCTCCGGCCCGATTGACCTCATGGGTCCGAAAGGGCCTTGATTGGGGGTCGGATACTGAGGTGGAGGACCTGTAGAGGGGCATTACCTCCCTGATAAAAGAAAACATCGATCTGACCAGCGTGGTCCAGATCATGCTCCGACGGCGCATCCTCCCCTGCCAGCGCTGGGCCTCTCCTATGTGTACTTACCGGACTGACGATGATCCTACGATCCGTCAGCTCTTCCGCACCACTCGGGAGAAGCTGTGGAAGGCGCTGTTCAAAGCGCAGGAGAAGTGGCCAGGCAAGAAGGAGGACAAGGGCCTGAGCGCCATCAAGCCCCCACCCGAGGTATAGCATAATTTTATTTGATCGGCTTTGTTTTCCTAAAGATAGTTCAAGCATTTTCCGATCACCTTTCACAGGAATGGTTGAGCAAAGCAACGGGCATCAAGTGTCCGGCTCCACAGCCCGAAGACCCCAAGTCTCCGTTGCTGTTGGAGATGCTCGTCGTGGCGCCGTACAAGGCGCCAGAGAAGAAGGAAAAGAAGAAGTCAGGCCGAGCGGGCCTGCGCAATAGGGACCAGCCTGAGGCTGTGTCCGAAGAAACCCACGCCTCCTCGAATCAGGAGGAGGAGCATGAGGCTGAGGGGGGAGGCGATTCCCCTTCACCGGAAAGAGGGCGGCGTCACCGGACGCCTCAGAGGATGAACTTCCTCCCCCCCGGAAGAAAGCTCGTCGGACACAAGTAATCCTGTCTAACGATAGTTCAGGCTCGGATGCTGAGTCCGAGGAATTCGAGAGGGTTCCACGAAGGAACCTCAGGGTTAAGCCCCCACCTCGAAGGTACGGATCCGAAGACCTCCTGGGCTATTTAATGCTAATTTTTTAATATATCTGATACTTGAGCGTTCATCAACTCGCAGTCCACCACACGTTCTCCCCACCGATCAAGGCTCGGACGGGGCGACCCCACCCGCCGAGTTAGCGGAGAGTGGGAATGCGTCGCACCCCACCCCTCCGGACACCACGAAGGATGCCACGAAGGTGTCGTCCTTTGGAGCCGCATACCGAAGGTGGGGGCGACGATGTCATGGTCGAGGCTGACGCCTCGGCCGCCGAGGACCGGGAGGACCCGCCCCTCCCGGACATTGAGGAGACCGGACGAGAAGATGTCCAGTCACCCCCAAGGCCGTCTCCGGAGCGCATCATACCTCCAGAGGTACCGGCTCGAGATCGGATCAACCGATCATCGCCGGCGCCGCCGACCACTGGGTGGCCGGTTATGGGGGAGGCTCTTTCAAGCGCCTCCATCTCCGAAGAGCACCGCACCAAGGGTGCGGTACTGCAGAGCATTCAGTCCGTGGATATCGGGCTGAAGGAGCCCTTCAACGGTCTCCTAACGGGCTTTCAGGTAAGTCATGGAGTGCTCTATTTTGTGAAATATCATTTTCTGTGAGTTATGATTATATACATGGCAGCCCTCGAGCTCCAGGTGAGTTTTGAAAAACTTACGTGGGGATCAAACATGGTCTCTTATCCGAACTGTGCATAGGACACTATGTGTTCGGATAGTTCTAACAGCCCTCTAGAGGACCAGACATAGGGTCATTTTAGCGACAGTTCGGAGGTTGTAGACCCCTGTAACGGCTATATAACTTTGTGTTACAGGCTTCGTCAACGGCAGCGGATACTAACGCCGTCGAGCTAGAGGAGCTAAATCGGAAGCTCAAGAGCTCCGAAGACGAGCTTGATGCTCTAAACAAGAGATTCGACGAGGCGCAAGGTAAGCCGAATTAGAGTATCGAAACTCTTCTTTACCATACTATCAACATGGTGTCTTGATATAAGTTGATGTTTACGCAGCCTCGGCGAAGGAGATTGAGAAGCTCAAGGCCGAGCTTGAGAAGGTGAAGTAGGAGGCTGCTGTGGAGAAGGCGGCGGACAAAGAAGCGGCTACCGCACTCTCCACCCTAAGGGCCACCAGTGACAAGCACGAGGCTCGAGTGGAGGAAATCCAACAGGAGCTCAAGGACGCCGGGCGAAAATGCGATGTCCTGGAGCGGAAGGGCAAGGAGCAGGCCGCCGAACTATCCTCCTTTAAAACCAATCTCCAAAAGGAGCGGGTGGATAGGCGGTCTTTTGAAGAGGAGCTCAGCCAAGCCAGAGCTATCATGGATGGTAAGCCGTATTCATTGCAGTGTATCTTCGGGGACATCAAGTTCAAGTTGCTTACCCAAGTATGGCGTTCCTCAGGCGCCTGCTCGGATCTCCAGAAGAGCTCAGCGGACGCGAAGCAGTTCTATGCTTCGCGGGGAGAAGGAGATGAAGCTCGGCTATTCTGGGTGCAATTCGAAGCCCCCGAGCGCTCTCCTCTCCTAGTGGAGCAGCTGAAGCAGCTGATGGAGCTGCACCGGATGGCGGAACCGGCCATGAAGGATCTCTGTATCCGGTTATGGCCCAATGAGCCATTGCCTGGCAGTTACTTCGGCCTGGTGCAGAAGCTCAGTGATGCCACCCCTCGGATCGACGCACTGAGGCGGTCTTCCTGCATCGAAGGAGCTAGGATGACCTTCGCGAAGGCCAAGGTGCACTGGCCGGGGCTGGATCCGATTAAGGTAGCCACTGCCCCTCCGCCTCCTGGAAAGGGGCATAGGCGTCCCGAGCTGTACTTCTCCGGAGTTATGGAGGGTGCTCAGCCATAGAATCACAGTGTTCGAGAGAGAACGAGTATGAATAGATTGCTGTACTATGTCCAAAGACTTTTCAGCATGTATATATTTAAAATGCATGGTTTTATCATGTCTTGTATATTTTGCATCCTTTATAACTCCTTTGTGGCCGTCAAATCTGAAAGCTGCGAGTCGTCGGCTTCAGCCCCCGTGTAGATACTACGCGACGTGTCTCTTCCAACCGCACTATAACCCTTAGCCGAACTGTTGGTACCCGAAGGCGGTAGTGTGGAGCGGACACGGCAATCGGACCATAGTGCTTTATTGCTTTCACTTAGCCGTAGGGGCGTGAGAAAGGAGTGCGGGGGGCTGATTACTAGCCCCCAGGGTTCGTGATGTTCGGAATAACTGTGGCCGAAGCCTATATCACATGGTTTGTACGAATACAAAACCCCTCGTATGACACGGATTAATCTCTGATGAGATTTATATAGGCTCGGGTTTGCAGACCAGTTCTCGCATACCATGACAGTCAGTTTTCGGCTTTCTCCGCTGAGGTGCTTGACCAGATTAGCCGGAAACACAATCGCAGCGGTTCTCCCTTTGCCCTTTTAGTCGAACGAGCGGAACATAAAGGGGCAAGCACAGGAGCAGGGCAACCCAACTATTGACCCAAGACATAGTTCGGAACCAATGCATATAAAGCGGAATCCCAAGACGCCGAACACGAAATCAGATGTGGTTAGGGCGATTTTAAGGGCTAGCCCCCAGTCCATTAGCCGGTTGCATCGCAAAGGTATTACCAGACAGGTTCGTAAGAAGAGAGGGAGAAAAAGAGAGTATGCCAAAAACAGCGAAGCGATTATGCATGATACGTCTGTATTTTACTCAACAACTCTTATTATTTCAAATTGCCAATACAACTTCTTACAGGTATTAAAGTTGAAATGTAAATCTTACAGGAGGGTGTTGTACCAAGGGTCTTCGATAGGTGACCTGACGTCCTCGATGTGCCCTGTTGCTTGTCCGCTCCTGCGTCTACCAAGGAGTTGTATACCTTGAAGGGTGGACAGTTCGGCAAGAGGGCTTTGTCAAAAAGTATTGAGAAGTCGCCGAAGTGTGAATGAGCTTTACGCCGTAGGAGGTACTTTATGGTACCTGTAGTGTGTCCGAAGACATGTTGACGGTGACAGTTCGGTTAAGCCGAACACTTACCCTTTAATACTTTTCCCCACCGCTGCCCATGGAATTTTGAGCGCGAAGTTGTGCCTCCTCGGCACATACTTTGCCGGTACTAGGGCCGTGCGATGGGGGGCGAATCCCTATTTATGGGGAGAAGAAGGTTCTGGTACTTCGGGTTGAGACCAAGCTCGCTTCCCAGCCTTGGATGCCTTTACGGCGGATGTCGGCGCTTGCCAATCATCGGTGTAATGGAATTCGGCCGCTAGGGCCAACGCATGTTCCTTAGTTCGGAGAGAGCGCTCCGTGTTGCCGTTGACAGTAATGACCCCCCTAGGGCCGGGCATCTTGAGCTTGAGGTATGCGTAGTGCGGGACGGCGTTACAGCGAGCGAACGCTGTACGGCCGAGCAGAGCGTGATAGCCGCTGCAGAAGGGTACGATGTCGAAGATCAAGTCCTCGCTTCGAAAGTTATCGGGCGAGCCGAACACTACTTCCAGGCTTACAGAGCCTGTACACCGGGCTTCAATGCCTGGTATCACTCCTTTGTAGGTAGTGTTACTGGGCTGGATCCTTGACGGATCTATGCCCATCTTTTTCACCGTATCTGAGTAAATCAGATTGAGGCTACTTCCACCGTCCATTAGGACTTTAGTGAGGTGGTACCCGTCTATGATTGGGTCTAGGACGAGTGTGGCCGAACCTCCATGACGGATACTGGTCGGATGATCGCGTCGATCGAAGGTGATCAGGTATGCCGACCATGGGTTATACTTCGGAGCTACAGGCTCTATGGCGTAGACATCTTGAAGGGCGTGCTTCCTCTCCTTTTTGGGTATATGGGTGGCGTATATCATGTTTACTGTCTTCACCTCTCGGGGGAATTTCTTTTGTCCACCACCGATAGGACCACGAGGTTCATCCTCATCCTCGCTGCGTGGGCTCTTGCCTTGGTCCTCAGACGCGAGCTTGTCGGCCTGTTTGAAGACCCAACAGTTGCGGTTGGTGTGATTGGCGGGCTTCTCCTGAGTACCGTGGATCTGGCAAGGCCGCTCCAGAATCTTGTCCAGCGGGGTTGGTCCGTCGTGTTTGCCTTTAGGAGGCTTCTTCCGCTGCCCAGATCGGGAATTGCGGAATCCGGCGTTAACAGCCGTGTCATCGGCATCACTATTATTGTGCCGGCGCTTGTTCTTGTTACGTTTTGGTTTCCCATTTCCATCCCGAACTTCAGAGGTTCCGGGGTCTTCGGGGTTATGGCTACGTCTAGCTAGCTAGTTATCCTCGCCCGAGCAAAAGTGGGTCATGAGTGATGTGAGGGCGGACAATGTCCTGGGTTTTTCCTGGCCGAGCTGTCGAGCCAACCATTCATCCCGAATATTATGCCTGAAGGAGGCTATGACTTCGGCATCTGGGCAATCCACGATCTGGTTTTTCTTGGCTAAGAAACGATTCCAGAATAGCCGTGCGGACTCTCCTGGCTTCTAGACGACGTTGCTTAGATCGTAGGAGTCCGGCGGCCGGACATAGGTGCCCTGGAAGTTAGATCGGAATGCCTCTTCTAGGTCCTCCCAACACCCGATAGAGTTTTCGGGGAGGCTATTTAACCAGTGCCGAGCTGGCCCCTTGAGCTTCAGGGGTAAGTATTTGATGGCGTGGAGGTCATCTCCTCTTGCCATGTGGATGTGGAGGAGGAAATCCTCGATCCATACGGTTGGGTCAGTTGTCCCATCGTATTGTTCTATGTTTACGGGTTTAAACCCTTCCGGGAACTGATGCCGCATCACCTCGTCAGTGAAGCATAGTGGGTGTGCAGCGCCTCTGACCCGAGCTATGACTCGCCGGTGATCGGTGTCTGTCCTAGCTCGGGTTCGTTCCCGATCTTCAATGTCGCGGTTGAACCAAGGCCGGTAACCTTCCCGTCTATCGGGTGAGTATCCTCTGGATCCATAGATGGATCGTGTATGGCCTGCTCTATGGTTCAGGTCGTGTCGCAGGTCGAACTTGTCATTGGGCTCTAGGGGCTCCTTTCCCCGTCTACGGGGCATCGTCGGCCTATAGCCAGTATCATCAGCCGTCCTGTCTCGTCCTCGAGGAGGGCGGTCTGGCTTGTCGTATGGGGTATGCTTGGGAGACGGCGTATCAGTGAGCTCGTGGTCGAATTGTGGCAGCAGCCTTCTGCGCGGGTAGCTCTTAGGTTGGTCCGATAGACCGATACCGTAGCCTTCCTCGGCTGAGAGGACTCTCGTCCAACGATCATTGAGGTCGTCTTGCTCGGCTTTAAGCTGCCGTTCTTTTGCTTTCAGGCTGCGGCCTGTGGATATGAGATGTTGCCTGAAAAGTTCCTGGTCTGCAGGGTTGTCGGGAATGGCGAATTCCTCGGCATCCGCATTGTCCTCACCCTCGATAGAGCGGAGGTAGTCGTCGTCCGCGTGATTATCTGGATCATCGGGGTTGTGACGGTCTTCGGGTCTCTCCTGACCCTCTAACGGGTGTTCGGCGATTTCGGGACCGCCGATGTCTTCTGGGGTATCTCCGTTTCCAGTGCCATCGATAGGTTTTCGCCCCATTTTTCCTTTGGATCGTTTATGCGGCTTTCGGCGTCTTGATGGCGCTTCATCTGATTTGTCACCGTCGTTTTTCGGAGTGTCCACCATGTGGACGTCGTATGTGGAGGTGGCCGTCCACTGCCCGGTCTTAGTGGGGGTGAGGGCGTGATCCTCCTCATCCATGTACTCTGCTTCCTCCGAAGCATAGTCAAGCATGTCGGTTAAATCTTCGACAGTGGCTATCAAGTGGGTGGTGGGTGGGACGAAAAATCCGTCCTGACCCGTCTGGCGTCTGATCTGAGAATAGATCGGGTTTGGGTCATCGGTAATCTTCATCGATGAGATCCGATCTAGAGCTTCGTTGAGTATCGAGAGCTCGATCGGGCCGGTCTGCCCAGAGCTTCCGGAGTGAACCTCCGATGCGTCCACGCTGGGAGATTGTTCGGCAAGAACAAATGTCCGGAAGTTAGGCGCTATGACCTGATCCGGACTGAGAGTTGGGCCCTTGCCGGGGTAGATCCCGTGGGCAGAGCCGAATGCTAGATCGGAGGTTAAAGCCTCAGAGTCTTCGGGCATGGCAGGCGAGACTGCGAGCCCTGTTAGTTATAGATCGCCTCGAGAGTCTACGGAGAACTCTAAGTTCCCGAATCTGACCTCTTGATTAGGGGCGAAACTCCCGACGCGGCCTAGATGGCCGGTCGGGTCGGCGTGCAGCACAATGCTCCAGGGACAAAAGTGTCCGTGTTGCGGACCTCTTCTCTGATGACTAGGCGAGCCATCGATTCCTTCTGGCGATCACAGCGGAACTCTCAATGAAAGCACCAATGTCGGTGTCAAAACCGGCGGATCTCGGGTAGGGGGTCCCGAGCTGTGAGACTTGGATCGATGGTAACAAGAGACGAAGGGGACAAGGTTTTACCCACGTTCGGGCCCTCCCATGGAGGTAATACCCTACGTCCTGCTTGATTATATTGATTGTAGAGGGATTACAGAGTTGATCTACCACAAAATCGTATGACTAAAACCCTAGATGAGTTCTGTTCCCTACAACCTAAAACCCTCCGGCTTATAAAGACGCCAGGGGTCCCTAGGGTTTACACATGGTCGGCTACACGTCGAAGGGATAAACATGCCTATCTACTACTTTTAAACATGGAGGATACGCCACGATTCTAGAAGCTTCCTTTCTGGAGTCTGGGTCTTCCATCAGTCCAATGTCCGTCGAACGGCCCATACAGTCCGGCCCATAACAGATAGGTCGGCCTCCCGAGGATCCCTTAAACCAGGACTCCCTCACCAGTGCTGAGGGTAGCTCATCTTCTTATGATGATGTACCTAGCTCACCAGATCTGCCCAAAGCTGCAACCAGGGCAAGAAGAAAGCTTAACTCAGATGAAGAAGATTCTGACTTTGTGCCTGATGAGATTCCTGCCAAGGCTAAGCAGGACAAGGCTGAGAAAACTACCAAGAAGCCTACAACAGAGGCTACCTCATCTAGGAAGGTAGTCAGAAAGGAGTATGCCAGCTCAGGGACAGTGAAAGCACCAGAGAGTGCTAGGGCAACAATGACTATTGAGCCCCCAAAGAAATCCATGCCCAAGAAGGCTGGAGAGAAGAAAAGCAGAAAGAGAATCATACATGTTGTTGGTAGACATACCTCAATGTATGAAGACCCAGCTGAGGCTGAGGCTGAGGAAGAGGAAGAGCCATCTCCCAAGGCTCCTCCTAAGAAGAAGAAGAAGCTGCTTGCTGATGCTATGCCAAGCCAAGCTCCATCCAAGAGCAAGCCAGCTGCACCCAAGAAATCCACTGCTTCAAAACCTAAGATGTTTTCCAGAGACATCCCAGCTGCTACCAAGAACAAGACTTCTACTTTCAGAGAAGCTGAGGATGAAGAAAGGTCTGTTTTGATGAAGCTGAGGCCACACCTTCCAGAGCATAATGTCAGCCATCCAGTTGCTGAATACATGAAGAAGAGGAAGGACTCAGGATTGAGAGAGCGGAGAGCGATTGATCCTTATTCTCAAAGGAGAAAGACAGCTGTAGACTACAGGTTCTACACAAAGGAACACCAAGACTTCTATGAAACAGTTCTGCTTGACAAGAGCCCTGCAGTGAGTGACATGAGGTATGTGGACTGGAAGGACATCAAGGACAACCAAGATTACTTTCCAGGTGTGCAAGATAACTTCCACTGCATTGGTATTGATGAGTTTGTTGGTAAGGAGTTCACTGCTTGGAACGACGAGATGATCATGCAATTCTACTCCACTTCACATTTCTATGGAGATGGTAGGATTGTATGGATGACAGAAGGCACCAGGTATGAATCCACAATTGAGGAGTGGGCTGCCATCTTTGGAGCTCCACAGGTGGAAGACGGTGACCTAGATGTGTACTCTGAGTCCAAGGCAAATCACAATGCCATGAAGAACATGTACAATGAGATCCCTGCTGCAAACTTGCAATCTCACAAGCTTGGATCCATTTACTTCCTCCAGGCTGGTCTACGCACGATCAACACCATCTTGAGGCATACCTTGATGCCTAAGTCTGGAGATGAGAGGATGATAAGAGGCTATTCTATCAACAGGCTGCTCCATCTTGATCAACACACCAGATTCAGAGTGATGGACTTGATAGTTGAAATAGTGAAGAGGACTGCTGCAGATCAGAAGAGATCATGTGGATACGCTCCGTATATTCAGATGCTTATCAACTCCAAGCTGGAGAAGCACGTGTATGCACTTGATCGACCACATTTGCCACTCTTGCCAAAGCTAGAAGACAATGTTGTGGTGATGGACCCAGATCATCCCACCTCAGCTACAGCACAGGCACAGGCAGCCAGAGACTCTAGTGCTTAGGTGTCAAAGACTCGGAGTGAGCAGATGGATCTTCTATTTAGCTCTGTGCTCAGTATGCAGAAGGACATCAGGAGCATCTTGAAGAACCAGGAGAGCCTTGCGAGGATTGTTGATAACAAGTTTCATATTCTCAACAACAAGGTGGATGAGCTCACAGTGACTGTGAATGAGCACAAGAAGGAAGTTGATGGCGTGCCCAGTCCCCACACTACAGATGATGATGAGGATAGTCTACCTCTCAGGGCAGACACTCAGTTCAGGACTCAGGCCAGATCTGCTACACTGCCAGTTCCAAAGACAAGGCCTTCTTCTTCAGCACCTCCTTCAGCTCCTTCAGCTCCTCTAGCACCTCCAGTTGCTACTCCAACTCCGTCCATGACGTCTACTGAAGTCTTCACTGATGTTGTTCTCCCGACTCCTTCATCAGCTACCGGAGGAGATCAGCCCCAGAAGAGCGCTTAGTCCTATACCTTTGAACTTTTTGGTAACTTGTTGCCAAAGGGGGAGAAGATGTATAGATCATTAGGGCTTCGAGAGAGGGAGCGTTGCTGTTTCATCGCTTTCAAAACATTGATATCTTTTGGTTTGTTTGCTTGTGTTAAACTTTATCGGTGTTTGATCATACACTTGATGTGTATTGCTACTATTTCCTATACTTGTGATGCTTATGAGATGATCATTCACCTTTGCTTGATTGTGTTGTGCTATGTTATTCATTCATATTATTCTCACACACCACCAAGTTGTATCTGACATGAAAGACTGCCCCATGTACCTAATCGATTGTGCATTTGCATTTAAACGCAAATTCAAAATAATGCACAAATTTAGGGGGAGCTCTTGCTTATCACATACTTCTCAAAGCGACGATTATATTCATTGATTATATCATATGTCGAAGCTTTGATCTATATGTTGTTATCAATTACCAAAAAGGGGGCGATTGAAAGCCCATTTGCTCCCTTGGTGGTTTTGGTAATTAATAACAACATATATGTCATTGAACTAATGTTTCCACTAAGTATATTTCAGGAAAAGTTCAATGATGGGTTAGCAAAAGGATTGTTGAGAGACCCCTAGATGCAAGGAATTGGATTGGCAAAGCTTCAAGCAAGAGGACTCTACATTTTACTTTGTGAGAAATCACCTTGAGTCCATAGGAAAGCCAATACTATTAAAAGCGGGTAAGGTACTGTTGGTGAACAATAAGCTCCATGTGCACAAGTGATAGTTACCAAAAACACCCACAAGCTCTTCCACAAAAGTCTGTCCAAGCCTATCATGAAAATCGGTGCTACCAATATTTCCCACTCGGTCCCACCAATTACCAACTGGAGGATGCAATCTCACACACTGTATATTGCCTCAGTAAAGTTTACATATATAGCTGCTCTAGAGAGAAGAGAGAGAGAGCTGAGAGATCGTGCGCAACGTTACAACGGACGAGCCGGGCTGATCCTGCATGCATGGAACGTGAGGCGTACGCAGAGCATGGGCCGTTGGGGTGCCGCACGATCAGGTCAGTGTGGTTATCCACGAGGTGTCGTGCTGGGATTCCAACACCCCCCTGCAGTCAAAACGTGAGGCTCGCCGACGTTGAGACTGTAACAGAAATCAAGAAACACACGCGCCGGCAGTGCTTTGGTGAAGATGTCGGCGATCTGCGAGCTCGTCGGCACGTGAAGGACACGTATCTCACCAAGGGCAACGCGCTCGCGGACGAAGTGCAAGTCAATCTCGATGTGCTTCGTGCCCTGATGCTACACGGGATTGCTCGACATGTAGACTGCACTGATGTTGTCGCAGTAGACCACCGTAGCACGGGACGGAGCTTGATGGAGTTCCCCGAGGAGTTGACGCAGCCATACGGCCTCCGTGACGGCACTAGCCACCGCCCTGTACTCTGCCTCGGCGCTGGACCGAGAGACAGTGGTCTGTCGCTCCGACGACCAGTTGAGGAGGTTGGAGCCAAGGTACACACAATAGCCCGAGGTGGACCGGCTTGTGTCGGGGCAACCAGCCCAGTCGGCGTCGGAGTAGGCAACAAGCTCGGTGCCGATGTCGTGATGAATCCGAAGACCCAGATGTGTTGTGCCGCGCAAATACCTGAGGATGCGCGGGGCATGCATGAACATGCAACACTGCTGGACGGCGTAGGAGAGGTCGGGGCGCGTCAGGGTGATGTACTGGAGGGCACCAACCAAGCTGCGATAGAGCGACGGATCGTGGAAGAGCGGACCGGTGTCGATGGAGAGCTTGGCCAGCGTGTCGACCAGAGTAGAGATGGGCTTGCAGTTCTGCATGCCTGCGTGGTCGAGGATCTCCAAGGCGTACTGTTCCTGGGAGAGAAACAACGCCTGGCCCGTGGTGGTGATGTTGATGCCGAGGAAGTGATGGAGAGCGCCGAGGTCGGTCATCGCAAACTCGCGGTGGAGCGACTGGATGACGGAGTCGAGGACCGCAGCGGAGCTGGCGGTGAGGATGATGTCGTCGACGTAGAGGAGCAGGTAGGCAACGTGATCGCCGCGTCGAAGGATGAAGAGCGAGGCGTCTGATCTGGAGGCGACGAAGCCAAGCGTCCGGAGGTAGGTGGTGAAGCGGATGAACCACGCTCGAGGAGACTGCTTGACACCGTACAGAGAACGGTTCAGCCGGCACACGTGGGACGGCGAGGCAGTGTCGACGAAGCCGGAGGGTTGGTGACTGTAGACCGTCTCGGCAAGGTGGCCGTGGAGGAAGGTGTTCTTGACGTCCAACAGGTGAATGGGCCATGACCTGCCGGCGGCGATGCTCAGCACCGTCCGTATCGTGGCCGGTTTGACCATGGGGCTGAATGTCTCAGCGTAGTCGACGCCGGCCTGTTGCGTGAAACCGCGAAGAACCCACCGCGCCTTGTACCGGGCGAGCATGCCGTCCGGATGGAATTTATGCCGGAAGATCCATTTGCCTGTGACGACGTTTGCACCTGCAGGACGAGACACTAAACACCAAGTATTATTCCGCATCAGGGCGTCATATTCCTTGAGCATCACAGCGTACCAGTTCGGGTCTCGAAGAGCGACACGATAGGACGAGGGGATGGGACTGATGGACGGAGCGCTGGTGTGAAGAACTTTCGGCTGGGCGAAACCTGACTTGCTATGGGTGCGCATGCTGTGGTGATTAGCGGGAGGGTCGACCAGAACAGAGCGCGGTGGGATGGGCGGTACAGGTGGCGCACATGTACTGGGTGCATGGAAGCTATCAGGGGGGTCCGGCGCATGCGGGCTAGCGAGTGGTGGAGAACGGGCTGTGTGGGACGAGGTCACAGGCGGGTCGGGTGAGGGGACCGGGCGAGCAGGCGGGCCAGGCAGGGTGGCTAGCGTGCCGGGTGGTTGGGGCGTATGAGGAGAGGTGGGAACCGGCGCAGCGGGACCGGTGAGTGGACCGGGGAAGGGGGACGGGCTCGGGGGGAGCGGGGATTGGGCGGTTTGCGTCATCAGGTGAGACAGGCGCTGATCCCGTGGGGGGGGATGGTCGCTGCGGTAAAGTGGGGGCTGGGGCGTGATATCCTGGGCAGTTCCAGGTGCCCGGATCTTCTACGGCGAGCGGAAGAGAGGAGGAATGTGGGGAGACGGCAGGGAAGTATGGGAAAGTACGTTCGTCAAAAGGTAACATGCCGGGAGACGATGACTTTGCGGGAAGCTAAGTCCAGGCAGCGGTAACCATTATGCTCTAAGGGGTAGCCGAGAAAGACGAAACAGGACGATCGTGGGGCGAGCTTGTGGGGAGATGTGGCTATGGTGTTAGGAAAACAGAGACACCCGAAAGCTCGCATGTGGTCGTAGGTTGGGTGTTGGCCAAGAAGAAGGAAGTGTGGTGTCACAAAGTTAATAGCCGAGGAGGGTCGCCGGTTGAGGATGTAGGTGGCGGTGTGGAGAGCTTCTACCCAGAAGGGGGGTGGGAGATTTGCATGGATGAGGAGGACACGAACAATGTCATTTGTGGTGCGGATGAGGCGCTCGGCTTTGCCATTTTGGGAGGAGGTGTGTGGGCATGAGAGACGAAAGGAGGAACCATGGCGAGAGAAGAGGTCACGCAAGGAGGAGGTGAGGAACTGACCGCCGTTTATCGCACTGCATGCATTGTATGGTCACGCGAAATTGTGTAAGAACGTATGCAAAGAAGCGAGAAATGGTGTCGGCGGTGTCGGATTTGTGGCGCAGCGGGAAAGTCCACGAGTAGTGGGTGTAATCATCAAGCATCACAAGATAGTACCGACACCCAGAAAAGCTTTAGACCGGTGATGTCCAGAAGTCACAATGTATTAATTGAAAGGGTGCACTAGTCTTGGAAGTGGAATGAGGAAAGGGCAGACATGGCTGCTTGCCTAGTTTACATGAAGCACAAACATGTTTACTAGGCCTATCATTATTACAACTTGGAAGGAAATCACGAGCTAAAGCGGTAATGGTGTTATTGCTGGTGTGACCCAAGCGAACATGCCATAGATCATCGAAGACGATGGAGAGAGCTGCTTGCATGCCGGAGTTGCTGGAGAAGGGGTACAGATCCCCGTGGCTATTTGATCTCATGATCACTCTCCCCGTGGCTAGGTCCTTCACAGAAATACCGAAAGGGTCAAATTCTATAGGACAAAAATTATCTTGAGTGAAATGACGTACGGAAATTAAGTTCTTGATGATAGTGGGGGAGATGAGTACGTCATTGAGAGAGAAGTTTGAGAGAGAGGTGGAGCCTACGGCTGTAATGGGCAAGCGGGAGCCGTCGCCTACTAGGATACCAGAGGAATGACGCAAAGATGGAGAACCATACGAGGTGAGGGTGCTCGTTTTACCTGCGACGTGCGACGTAGCGCCCGTGTTGAGGAACCAGTCCGGCACGCCGCCGGCCTGCTGCTGCTAGAGGGTGAGGCTCTGGAGGGCCGCGTACATCTGATGGTACTGCTCCCATGTCGGCCCGCTGGAGGAAGATGCGGCGGCGGCCACCGGGTAGGCCTGGTGTGCAGGAGGCGGGCGCGGGCCGAGCATGCCCGCGGCGTTGGGGGCGGCCCAAGGTGGACGCGCTTGTGGCAGGCTAGGCAGGAGGGCCCCGTACGGGGCGAAGAAGCCAGCGGAGGGAGCGGTCAGCGAGCCGTGGCTGGGTGAGGGAGTGCCGCGACCAGCCGTAGCACCACGGCCGTGACCATGTCGGCGGCCACGCCCGCGCCCTCCTCTGTCGCGGTCGCCGGTCGGTGTGGCAGCAGGGCTTTGGCCCCGGTCGTGGGAGCCATGCTCGAGGGAGGAGCCCTGCCCGCCGGAGACCTGCCCGATGGCGAGCGCGGTGGCCGTTGCTTCGTCGAGGCGCGCCCGCTCGTTGGCCGAGATCTCCTCCATGAGCAGCCGAGAGCACGCCTGCACGAAGGTCGGAAACGGCGATTGCATGGGCAGGAGAGTGGCCATGACATGAAACTTACGGCTCAGTCCGTGGAGTAGCTGGAGCATGAGGGACTGGTCGCAGACGTGCTCACCGACGTCCTCGAGTGCGTCGGCGAGGGACTTGAGACGCCTGCTGTACTCAGCGATGGAGAGGTCCACCTGGACAAGGTTTAGAAACTCCGCGCCGAGGATGACGGCGCGCCCGGGTTGATTGTCCATGAAGAGGAGATGAAGTTGCGCCCAGATGTGGTGGGAGGAGCTGGCCGGGGTCACCACGGTAGAGAGGAGGTCCTCGTCGACCACGCCGTGCATCCAGAGCACGACGGTGAGGTCGTCATTGCGCCAGAGGGCACTTTGGGCGAGCGGCTCGGTGGCGATGTCGAGGTGGTGCTGGACCTCGTGCTTGCAGGAGATGAGGTAGAAGAAGTGACGCCACCGGGAGTAATTGCCGGACTCGAGCTGGAGCTTGGAGGTGAAGTAGTGGGCGATGGAGGAGGGCAGACCGTGCGAGGAGGAGGAGGGGCCAGCATCGGAGTCGCCGAGTCCGAGGGACGGGACGAGAGCGTGGCCCGGGACGCCTAGCGTGAGGTGAGGGACAGCGACGCTGCCGGCGGTGCGGAGGACTCCCGCAGTAGGCGGAGTGGCGACGCGAGTCGGGAAAGACGAGGACGGAGCCGCCGCCCCATTGGAGACGGCCGCCTTGCCCAGCGCGGTGGGAGACGTGCGGCGGGGTGCAGGGACTGCGGCGGTTGCAGGCTGCAGCGGCGTGGGCACGGCGGGCGGTGCGGAGGCGATGGGGGCGAAGGGGTTGGACGCCGGTGCGTCGAGCTCGGCCGAGCGGGTGCGGTGGAGGAAGCGATGCATGGTGGAAGCAGGAGGGAGAACAGGACCGGAGGTGCTCGGCCTCTGATACCATATTGAATTCATGCTCCAGCCAACTCATATAAAAGTCTGAACTGATGAGGGAGGCGGACAATATATTTCAACACTCCCCCTCACGTATAGGCTATTGTAGTCCTTAGACGTGGGATCGATGTAGGCCGCAAAATCGTTTATTTTTAATACTGCGTTGGCCGGGTCTTGAACTCAAGACCTCTTGGCTCTGATACCAAACTGGAGGATGCAATCTCACACACTGTATATTGCCTTAGTAAAGTTTACATATATAGCTGCTCTAGAGAGAAGAGAGAGAGAGCTGAGAGATCGTGCGCAACGTTACAACGGATGAGCCGGGCTGATCCTACATGCATGTAACGTGAGGCGTACGCAGAGCATGGGCCGTTGGGGTGCCGCACGATCAGGTCAGTGTGGTTATCCACGAGGTGTCGTGCTGGGTTTCCAACATTCCCACCTCAGACAGACCCATGCCAAACCCTAGATCTTCGGTGCAACCGATTCTGCTTTGGTGCCATCGAGTTCAACTTCCCAACTTTCTGTTACCTCGATTCTTAAAATCGGAATTTCCGAGATTTTGGATCGGCATCACCGAGTTGTGGAAACTGACAGTTGGTCACCTTATCGGTACTGCCGAGATCTTTGTATCGGTCTCACCGAGATTCAAAAGTTGCTACCTTTGGAGCAACTCGGTACCACCGAGTTTTATACTTCGGTGTCACCGAGTTGGTCACTTTTGGTGTAACGGTTGGATTTTTGGAGATGCCTATATATACTCCTCCACCACATCCCACTCGAAAGAGAAGCACTCAGAACCGATCCCCACTTGTCCCATCAGATTTTTTGAGAGAGAGCCACCTACTCATGTGTGGAGATCAAGCCATTCCACTCCATCCATATGAATCTTGATCTCTAGCCTCCCCAAGTTGCTTTCAACCCAATCAATCTCTTCCATCAAAGCCAAATCTGTGAGAGAGTGATTCTGTCTTGACGAGTCTATCATCTTGAAACACAAGAGCAAGGAGTTCATCGACATTATCGAGCCTACTACCTTTTGGAGGGTGGTGCCTCCTAGATTGGTTAGGTGTCGCTTGGGAGCCTCCTACTTCGTGTTGTGGAGTGAACCAAGAAGTTTGTACGGGCAAGGAGATCGCCTACTTCGTGAAGATCTACCCATAGTGAGGCTAGTCCTTCGTGGACGGAAGCCGTTATGGAATAGTCAAGGTTGCTACTTCGTGGACCCTTATGGGTGGAGCCCTCCGTGGACTCTCGCGACCGTTACCCTCCATGGGTTGAAGACTCCATAAACGTGGACGTACGATAGCACCACCTATCGGAACCACGGGAAAAATCTTCGTGTCTCCAAATTGCGTTTGATCTTCCTCCCTATCCTCTACTACATATGCTTGTCTTTACTTTCCACTGCTATACTCTTAGACATGCATGTGTAGGGTGTACTTGAATTGCTATCATTGCTAAAATCTGCCAACACTTAAAATTGGGAAAAGGTAGAATTTTTATTTGCTCAAGTAGTCTAATCACCCCCCCCTCTAGACATACTTTCGATCCTACACTAAGGACCCTAGTAACCTCGTCGGCACATGATGGCCCGAACAGAGGATCTCTTCGGCAGGCTAGGTCTGCCACATGATGGCCCTAACCTCATGGGAGGCCCCGTTTTCACAATGCTTCTAGCATCACGGGAGACGGCCGTACACAAACTACCTTGGAATAGACAAGGTTGGGATGGTTAAACAGCTCAGGGACAGAGACGTGCGACAGGTAAGCAACGGGCCTTTCTACCCGATTAAATAAAACCTTGTACTACATCCCCCTGCATTTTATTTTCTCCTTTTTAGCATACCCCTTGTATCTATTTTTAGCTTGGCTTGATGATTAATAAAACAGACCCTTTTTCCGGTCCTTACACATCTTTCCTGTGTCGTTATTTATCTCATACAATATCCGAGGTAGTTTTCTCCCAAGCAGGGTTCGGCATTGGACCTGGGGCTCAGATATAAAACGATCCCATGTTTAAGTCCCACGTGTGGTCCGCGTCTTGGATATGCGTTATATGCACATGTTTCAAATTGTGATTTTGATCAAAGGTTGGGTTGCCCAGCTCGTGTGCTTACATCTTACGTTCCACTCAGTTCGACTAAGAGTGTAAAGGGAGAACCACTACGATTGCGCTTCCAGACTGGGTGGTTAAGTCCCTCAGTGGAAAAAGCCGAAAATTGACTATCACGATAAGCGCAAACAAGTCTTGATATCCGAAGACAATGTAATACTAATACACCATTAGTGGTGACACCTTGATAAACGACGGGTCCTTCCTCTACAAGAACCGAGGTGTTAAAAGTGGGACTTCGGCCAGTCCGACCACCCCTACACCAGCGGCTAGTTCAGCTGCCCCATAACATAGAGCTCCTATGACTAAGTGAAAGGGATAAAGCCATTTATGGTTCGATTGCCTTGTTCATCTCATCACAAAAATCACCAGTACGGTTCCGATACGTTGGCTTAAGGATTCCTATGTGCTAGAAGAACACCCCTTGTGGTATCTACGAGGGGTAGAAGCTGACAACCAGAAACTTTTAGATAATATAAATTGTGGCACAGGAGGTGGATATAAAACATATAGGATAAAACCAAATAAAAACTTCATCAAATCAATATTTGTCTTTACATAGTTAGGCTCAGCATACCGAGGGGCCTAATAAAAATATAGCTCGGAATTGGAACACTGTAGCTCGGTCTGCTTGGCGCCCTCCACAACCTCGGTAAGGTAGTCCTCAAGTTTCTGGTTCTTTCCCACCGGAGGCCCAGCGGCTTGATCTTTGGATAATGCGCCATTGTTGATGCAAATGCTCGGTGGGCACCCTCGAGGCAGGCTGACCGCTTCCAGTTGAGGACCTAGGGCCTCGCTTCACAAAGCCTATTCAGCAAGCCGAAGAAGCTGCTGGGTATGGGCCTTGACGTCCACGGGTTGCTGCAAAGGTCCCCCAAAACAGGGCCCACCGCTCGGAATAGCTCTATTAGCTGCTTCATCTGTTTCTCGAGTTGTGGTGGCTACTCAGACGTCTGAAACTGACACCAAAAAATCTTCTCGTCTGGCTCGTCAGTACAGCTGGCATAATGAGTACAGGCGTCTGCAGCACTGCGGGGGAGGTCCTTGAAACCCTCTGAGGAATGCCAGTTTTGCGCAAGTTCGGCAAAACGGTTATCGCCAAAAAAACATTGAAGCAAGTAGGGCTTACCGGTGGCGATCTGGCTCACTTGACGGAGCGTATCGCGATCCACCCGAGCCTGGATCTTGAACTCCTTGCACTCCGAGGTAGCCTTGGCAAGATCGGTGGAGAAGGTCTTCTTTTCCTCCCGCAGAGCATTCCACTCATCATAGAGCCCCACCAGGTCCGCCTCTAGCTCTTGGACCCAAATTGCATGCTTGTCCATAGCCTCCTTCGCTAGGGCCAGCTCCTTGCTAGCTAGGCCCGCTCTAGCTTTATGCTACTCTGCCTCCTGCCGAACTGTTTCCAGTTTGGCCAGGAGCTTCTTCAATGCTAAGGAGGAAGCTGGAAAATAACAAAGCACCTTAAAACCTAATACTTCAAAAATAGATTGGATGAGAAGATATAAACCGCCAAGTAAGATTGTTAATATTACCTGGCTCTTCCTCCATCTGCCTTTTCATAAGCTCCATGTCCTTGTCGGACATCTTGAGCTTACGGTTTATTTCTTCCAGCTCCTCGGAGTTGGAAGCTGTAACCTGATTACAAAATAAAGTAGAGAAACAAGGAGGAATTAAAAACGACTCGAATGACTTTGATCCCTTGTTCGGATTCTTGTATCCAATCAAGGTCTCGGAGACTACTGCTACTCAGTTCTCTCCTTCAACAAGAAAAATACAACTCCCGAGCAAGATCCTCGGATCTCATTCGGGGCTTGGGGGCTACTGTGGTTAGTCACCTATGATCTTCGTATCATTTACCTTTTTACCAAAAAATGATTGTATTAATATATATACTAATTGTATAAGCAAATGTAAGCGTAACATGGTTTACCTCAAAACCCCGCAAGAGGCCTTTGAAGACCCCTCGCATGCCGGCCTCTGTGGCTCGGTAGCTTTGTAGCGCCACACTCATCATGGTGAGGTGATCGGCGTGAATGGAAGAGCCATCCACGACTTCCTCCATTTCATCTGCGCAACCTCTAGACGCTTGCCCTCGGGTAAGCGGAGGTGAATGGACCACCTCGTCCATCTCCTTCATCGGAGAAGAAATCACCAGGGTGGGTGGGTGGACGATTTGTCTCAACGCCCGCGGGCACCGAGGAAGCATGCTCCCCCGGCTATGTTCCTTCCGTGGAAGGAGGAACCTTGGCCAAAGGGTCCTCGGCAGCAGACGACTCCAGCCCAACCATAGGCATGCAGGCGGTTCCACCTGTGGTAGTCACCGGTTGAGCCGGCGATGTGGCTTCCCCCGGCACCTCGGGCGCATTAGGGGTTGTGCAGTGCCCCTCTAAGGATCTACTGGAAGGGAGTCCGCTCGATTCCCCAACACTCGGGACCGCCCCTTGGGGTCCGCAGAAGACAAAAGGAAGGTGTTAGAAAAATCATGGAAACGATGAAGTTATATAGATGTAAGATTAAAGGGACATGGGGATACCTCCTCGGTGGAGGATTGCATCGACCGGCCTCGAACTCTTCGCTCTCCAAGGAGGATAGAGGGATCTAGACCTTGGGTCTGCGGGGCGCGGCACCGGATGCCCTTGCCAGACGCCTCCGAACCCCTCGGGTCTACATGCTGATGGGGTCCTCGGATGCCGCCCTCTTCCTCGGAGGTGAGGAGTTATCCTCATCCTCCTCAACCTCGTCCACGGCTCCTTGGACCAAGGAGCCGGATTTGATGTCCTCGGATTCTATTCCCCGATTTGAGAGCCTCGTGCTCTCCCCCTTTTTCTCCCCAGCTTCTTTTGGCCTTGGTTGGTCCCGTTGGAGGCACCAGGGCCAGGAGAGCCTGGAGTTTGGGGGAGATGGCTTCTTCGGGCTGGGGGTGGGGCAGTCTATGTTTACTGCTCGATTCAACCACTCATGCGCATTGAAGAAAATACTACATTTAAGAATCATCATATTCGGATGAAGAAAACTAGTGGAAAGAAAAATTACCTCCTTTGGCATACACGCTTTGGAGTAGCCGCTGTCAGGCCCTTCCACGGGGAACTTGGTCCCCATCATCTTGAAGAGCGACGTCCACATGCCGTTCGGGTCAGCACGGATGAAATGGTGGATCGTCGGCGGGTCTTTGGGAGTATAAAGCCACATCGGGTTAGCCCGAAGCTGAAGTGGCAAGATCTTGCGGTGCAGCATCACGTCGATGATGTGCACGAGTTTGGTGTGAGTTCCAAGCTTGAGGATCTTCGACTGGGGATGGAGACCTCCTCGGGATTGCCCCATTTCACATTCTTCGGTTGCCAGGAATGTAGCTTCCTCGGGGGCAGCCCTGTGAAGGGCGGGAGTGCAGCTAGGTTCTCGGCCCAGGGCTCGATGATGTAGAACCACTCCTATTGCCACCTCTTCACCATATCGACGTAGGTGCCTTCCAGCCACACCATGTTCTAGTGTTTACTGATCATCGCCCAGCCGCATTCGACGAAGTCACTGCCACCACCGCTCTTAGGTTTGTAGTAGAAGGTGTTCGGCCATAAGCCGAAGTGGGGAGGGATCCACAGGAAGGCCTCGCACATTGTAATGAAGGCGGAAAGGTGGAGGATCAAATTTGGGGCGAGATTGTAAAAATCTAACCCGTGAAAGAAGAGAATCCCCCGCACGAAAGGATGCAGGGGAAGCCCATACCTCTGACGAGGTGGGAAACAAAAACGACTTGCTCCCTAGCCTTGGGAGTGGGGACACGCTGGTCGGGTTCCGAAACCTTGCAGGATACACCGACGGGAATGTAACCTGCCTCCCGAAGCTCATTGATGGTAGCCAGGTCCACCGTTGAAGGACACCACCGTCCCTTTAGATCTGCATCTGCCATTGCGGTGGAAAGGAGCGGAGGAGGTTGTGGTTGTAGGAAGCGGAAGGAGTTTTCGATGTGGGAGCAGGAAGGAGGCGTGAGGGGAAAGGTTTAACCGCCCAAACCTTTATAGGCTGGTAAAGAGGTGAACAGTCCCCTTAACTGCGCCAGTGAATTCACCACGTTTCATATGGATCAAGCTGTTGTGGACGCGTGGAGTGTTGTACCGATTAATGATATCCCCTAAAACACAGGGCGCGATCTTTGTTTTGATACAACAACCAAGAGTCCCCTCAACCCGTGGCTCGAGTAAGTTATGACCAATGTGTATGATGTCATTGAAATGACGATTTGGTAAAGGTTGTCAGAGCCTCGCCACATGATTGGTTTGTCATGAAACACCTCGGATGAATTACAGGGCCGAGCAAGTTACTTGATTCTTGAACTTGTCTGTCAAGCCAAAGACTCTATTATCCGAAGTCACGTGTTCAGAGACTGTTCCGTGAAGATTCCTATGATCGGCGTCAAAGACTAGTTCGGGGGCTACTGAGGGAGTCCTGGACTAGGGGGTCCCAGCTAAGGTGGGATACTTAGTGGGCCAGGCTAGAGGCCCATCAAGGAGAACAACTTCTGCGGCTTTGAGACGAGGCGTGTCCATCCTGCCATCCTGGATTCTGCCGAGGACTTGACGTGCGCTCCAAGAGAGGAAGATTTCGTTCGACGTGTTATGCATAGATGGTAACCGACATTCATGTAACCCTAGATACCCCCGGTGCTTATATAAATCATGGGGTTTAGCCTATAGAGGACACATATACGCAAGATCATAACCCCTAGGGTTTAGTCCACAAATCCACGGTCTCGAGGTAGATCAACTTTGTAATCTCTACAACATCAATACATCAAAGCAGGACGTAGGGTTTTGCCTCCATTAGGAGGGACCGAACCTAGGTAAAAGCCTTCTGTTCTTCGTGCCCTGTTGTGACGCCCCCAATTATGACCGTACGCTGATCATACACGCAATGCGTACGACCAAGATTAGGGACTCACTGATCGATATCACAACACAACACTAGACACGAATAAAGTCATACAGCTTCATATTACAAGCCAGGGGCCTCGAGGGCTCGAATACAAAGCTTGACAAGCATGATTCAGCAGAAGCAAATAATATCTGAGTACAGACATAAGTTAAACAAGTTTTGCCTTAAGAAGGCTAGCACAAACATAACAACGGATTGAAAGAGGCGAGGCCTCCTGCCTGGGAACCTCCTATCCTACTGCTGGTCGGGGGCAGCCTCCACGTAGTAGTAGGCTCCGGCAGTGGTGTAGTAGTCATCACTGGCATACTCCATCTCCTGGGGGTTATGCATCAGTATCAAAGGGAAAGGAGCTTATATCTAGACTGACTATGGAAAAGCAAGAATAGGGGGAAAGCTAGTCCTATCGAATACTAGCATCTTCAACATCTTGCAGCATTAGAAGAGAGTAGACTGGTATCTCATATATAGCAATATTATTGTAGCATATTTATTAAGTAACCACACCCAAAGATTCTTCCTCGACTCCCTGCGAGAAAGCAATCTCGGAGCCAACATTAATTTCAATTTTAAGTCACAATTTTAGTTGTAGTAGATCAAGGTACAACTCCAAGTCGTCCTGTTACCGTGGACACGGCTATTCGAATAGTTGAATTCAACCCTGCGGGGGTGCACCACTCTTCCAACATGCTTGATCACCTCCAGCCGGACACACTTTCCTGGGTCATGCCCGGCCTCGGGATATCAACACGTCATCGTAGGCTCAACAGAGAGGCCAGCCTGCCGGTCTAAATCCTAAGCGCATAGGGGTCATGGGCCCACTCGCCCTTTGCACTCCTGCACGATGCGTGGGCGACCGAGGTCGGTCCTAGCACACTCTAATACAAGATATGTGCCGCCACGGACCACTCGGGCGCGCGCCACTCCATTGCTGACGTCCGAAGAGCTTCAGCTGATACAACGACGCTGAATACCCATAACTTGTCCCACATGAATGTTTAGTGCGTAAAAGATGACCAACTCAGATCAAATACCCAACCCATTAGCATTTTATTAATGCAGGACGAGCGCGACCCATGTTGTGCGGTCCCGTCGCCCCGTCTCGAG